>OZ014523.1:28445420-31045537 GCA_963966055.1 Lathyrus aphaca | reverse complement strand
ACATTCTTAAATAAATAAAATGACATAGTTATCAGAGGAAAAAATTGTGGAAGGAATTGATTCAAATTCATGGTAGTGTGATAGGTCCTTGGTGTGTGATAGGAGACTACAACAATGTGCTTAGAGCTCATGAAAGGGTGGGAGGTAACCTTGTGATGGAAAAAGAGTACAAAGACCTTGTTGAAATGATGGAGATCACAGGGCTGCTTGAGAAAGACAGTACTGGCAATCACTTCACATGGTGTAATAATCAAAGAGATAACATGATCTATTCTAGAATAGATAGAGTGTTGGGGAATCTGATATGGCAGCAACAAAACATTGAAGTAAACCTTCATATCATGAACCAAGGGGTCTCAGATCATGCTTTACTGTGCCTTAAACATAAGGAGGTTAATCATATAAAAAAGGGCACTTTCAAGTTTCAAAATGCTGTAATCCAAAATGGGGATTTTGAAGAAAAAGTTAAAAGAAGTTGGGAGGATCCACTGGAGGATAGACCTTTATATACTGTCTGGAAAAAATTGCAAAGACTCCAACCAGTTATTAAAGAGCTCAGTAGGCCTCTCTATGGAATCAGATACCAACTCATTCAGGCTAGATTGGAGTTAGAGAATGCGCAAAATGATTTGATCAGAGACAAAATGAATGTGAATCTGATTGATGTTGTAAAAGAAAAAATGCAGGATGTCATGAGGCTGAGTAACATTGAAGAAAACATCATCAAGCAGAAATCCAAGGTTGATTGGTTAAGGCTAGGGGATGGTAATAATGAATATTTTCATGCCTCCCTAAACGCTAGACAAAAGCATAATAACATGGATGATCTAGTGAATGAGAATGGAGCTGTAATTCAAAACCAGAAAGAAATGGAAGAGGTGGTTATTAAGTTCTACAAAGAGTTGGTTGGTTCATCTAGCAACAATCTGTTTAGCATTGATATTGAGGCCATGAGAAGTGGACCTCAAATCAATAATATGCAGGGAGAGTACCTTACTAGTCTTGTAAATGAGATAGAAATTCAGAAAAGTTTACAAGGCATAAGTGATAATTCAGCTCCAGGACTTGATGGTTTCAATGTGAAATGTTTCAAAACTACATGGAATATTATAAAGGAGGATATAATTAGAGCTGTGAAAGACTTCTTTGATAGGGGTAAGCTTTATAAAGCCATGAACTGTACTGTTGTGACCCTTATTCCTAAGATCCAACCTGCTACAAAAGTGAAAGATTTTCGCCCTATTTCCTGTTGTACTGTGATTTATAAGATAATCTCTAGAATCATTACAACTAGGCTTGGAAAAATTATTGGAACTGTGATCAATAACAATCAAGCAGCTTTTGTCCCTGGGAAGCAAATCCATGATCATATTCTTATGGCTTTTGAGTTAATTAGAGGATACAGTGTGAAAAAAGGGGCACCCAGATGCATGTTGCAGATGGACTTGCAAAAAGCGTACGACACGGTTGAGTGGATTGCTTTGGAAAACATCCTGATAGAATTCAGTTTTCCCCATAAATTCATTCAATGAATAATGGAAACAGTCCGAACAGTCTCGTACAGGTATCAGGTTAATGGGAATATCACGAATGTGTTGGAGGCGAAGAGAGGGCTTAGGCAAGGGGATCCCCTATCCCCCTTGTTGTTTGTTCTGGTTATGGAATACTTGCACATGGTTCTCCACAAACTCAAAGCCATCCCAAACTTCAATTATCATATTAAGTGTGAGAAGCTGGATATTATCAACCTTAGTTTTGCGGATGACCTGTTGTTGTTCTCGAGAGGAGATGTGAAATCAGTTCAGCTGATGCTTGATGGGTATGAAGTTTTTTCAAATTCTACAAGGCTGAAAATAAACCCGTCGAAATGCAAGGTTTATTTCGGCAGTGTGGTGGATGAGGACAAAAAGGAGATCCTTAGAATAACTAATTTTGAGGAAGGCCTGCTACCGTTTCGCTACTTGGGAATTCCAGTCACAAGTAAGAAACTTAATGTGGCTCATTACTTGCCTCTGATGGATAAAATTCTGAGTAGAATCCACCATTGGAGTTCGCGACTGTTATCGATGGCAGGTAGAGCTCAACTGATAAACAGTGTTATTTTCGCTCTCACTAATTTCTGGGTGCAGTGCCTTCCCCTGCCAAAGAAACTGATTGTGAGGATCAATGCTGTTTGCAGAACATTCCTTTGGTCAGGAAAGGAAATCATTTCGAGAAAATCCCCAGTAGTATGGGAAAGAGTTTGTACATCAAAGAAGAAGGGTGGGCTTAACATTGTGAATATCAGTACTTGGAATATAGCTTGCTTGGCAAAACTGCTTTGGAACTTATCTGAGAAAACTGACAGCTTATGGATTAAATGGATTCACTGCTATTATGTGAAAAGGCAAGATGTTATGAACATGGAGGTGAAGCAAAATTCTTCGTGGATAATGAAGAATATCATCAAAACCCGGGATAGAGTTAGTGGCCTTACGGAGTGGCAGAACAGTTTGCAAAATGGGAAATTCAGTACAAGACGGATATATGAGGAACTAAGTAACAATACTGAGGTCCATTGGAGGAAACTTTTCATGCATAACCCAGCGAGACCTCGAGCTTTACACACTCTATGGCTAGTGTGTCATGAGAGAATGGCCACAAAGGAGAGACTCATGCGATTTGGAATGATTAGTGAGAGTAGCTGTCTGTTTTGTGATGCATTGGAAAATCAGGAACACCTTTTTTTTCAATGTCAACCTTTCGTGGAAATATGGAAGTCTGTCCTAGATTGGTTGGAGATTGTGCATAGTCCTTGTGGGTGGAAAGAGGAGCTTGCTTGGATGCTGAAAAAAAGTAATCTAAAGAGTCCCCGCAGTGAGATTGTGAAATGTGTGATAGCGGAAACTATATATGAGATTTGGCATTGTAGAAACAACATTTGTTTCAAAAAAGATAACATTCTGAATGGGGCGAAGGATAGAATCATAGATGTGATTGTTAACAGATGTTAGACTAGGCCTAGATTGCGTAAGGCTATCGGTAGAATGCTAATGGCTTAGTTTCTTTTTCTTCTTAGTCTATTTGTCGTAGTGAGTAGCTGGATCTCCGTTGAGATCGCTTGATGTAATCTGTGTTTTGGTAATAAAGTATTATTTCTCCACAAAAAAAATCTCTATTTTTTTATTATTAAAAACTAAAATTAAAACCCCAAATAATAAACCCTACACCCCTTTTAAATATTTTTCAAATCAAAGGAATAAAAATTCATTTTCTAAAACTTAAAAACAAATATTTTTATTTTAATAATATAATAAGTAATTATTAGATTTTAAAATAATTTTCTAGAATAAATACATCACCCATTTTTCTATATAAAAACTCATTTTATATTCTTATATGTCCAACATAATAAAAATGACTAAAAAATTATATACGAAGTCTTCATAAAAATATCCCAACTAATAAAAAATTTATAATATTATTTTCTTAAATTTTAAAATAAAATATCCCCACCCCCTTATAAATCTATAAATTTAAAACTAATTATCTAAAATAAACCAATAGTTTTAATAATCTCTATTAATTAAATATAACAATATTAGTAACAAATAAACGGATCCCCCTCTCTTAATATATTAAAACCAAAATAATAATTTTTAATAAGACTAATAATAATATTAATAACCCAAATATATCATTTTACTTTTAAAAAAATAAAACTCTTATTACTATTATTAAAAACAAAAAGATTATCATGACCCCTTAACAATACTTTTAATAAAACCCCAGTTATAATTAATAATAATGTTAGTAGTAATATTATTAGCAAACCCAATATGCCTCCTTTTTTAAAAATAAAACTCTCATTATATTATGTATAAAATTATAATAAAAAATTTATCATAAAAAATTTATAATGTGGTACCCCTTAAGCTCTAAAAGTAAATAATGATAAATCCAATGAAAATTCAAAGGTTAGTCTAAAAGGTCAAAAGAGTCCCTCTTTGACTTTTAGACAAATAAAAAAAAATCCCGGGTCAAAATTTAGGGTACGACATGGAGAAATATTTTATGAGTTCTCTAAGGACCCAGAAGGAGTTTGAGTTTCAGCAGCATAGGCAGGGAAACATGACTGTGGCCTTTTATGCAGAAAAATTTAAAGACATGGCGGCATATTCAAGGCAAGTTATGTATGCTCGGGACAAGAAGTGGAAAATTGATCAGTTTTTGTTTGGGTTAATGGCTGAGATTTCTCATAGTGTCTCTCAGAGGGAGTTTACTACTTATTCTGAATTGTTGAGACAATGTTATGTTGTTGAGCATAGTTTGAAGAAAGTACAAACTAAAGAGAATGCTGGAAGAGTTTTTCAAAATGTTCGTGGAAGGGCGAATCAACCTTTTAGGCCCAGACCCCAACCCTTCAAGGGGAAGAAAGTGGCGAATTCGAGACCTAATGCTTCTCCTTCATGCCCCAAGTGCCGTAAGAATCATTATGGAAGGTGTGGTCAGGGTGGGGTGATATGTTACCAGTGCCAGAAAGAAGGACATGTTGTTAGAGATTGTCCACAGAAAAGGGATCAGGTTCAAGGAAGTGTTTATACCATGGATGCGAGGAAGACTAAAGCGAACAACTCTCTGATTGCGGGTACATGTCTTGTTAATAAACATCCTTGTCTTGTTTTATTTGATTATGGGGAAACACATTCTTTTGTGTCTACTCGCTGTGTGAAGCGACCTGGGTTACGAGTTATTCCCCTGTCTCCTCCTATGGTGGTTACTACTAGTATGGATGAAACCGTTGAGATACCTCTTATGTGTTAAAATTTCACTTTGTCTATGGATGGTAGAGTTTTCCAGATTGATCTTATTTGTCTACCCCTTAAGAAGTTCGATGTTTATTTGGGAATGGATTGGGTGTCTGCTAATTTTGTGTTTATTGGGTGCGAAGAGAAATTGATCATCATTCCATCCGTGGAAGCTCCTCTGAAAGATGTGTTGACAACAATCTTGGAAGGTACAGTTGGAATGGTAAACCTTTTGTTTGAAAAAGAGAAATTTGTTTTACTGGTCCTTACTAAATACGAGAGTAATGATCAGCAAGTTCTGAGTATCCCAATAGTCTGTGAGTATCCTGAAGTCTTTCCCGAGGATGTCACTTCTCTACCTCCTGTGAGGGAATTTAAGTTCTCAATTGACCTGATATCAGGGAAGGCTCTTATATTTGTTTCCCCTTATCAGATGGCACCACTTGAATTAAGATAATTGAAGGATCAGTTAGAAGATTTAATGGCGAAGTATTTTGTTAGATCAAGTGTTTCACTGTAGGGAGCTCCTATTTTATTGGTAAAGAAGAAGGACAGTGGTATGTAGTTGTCTATTGATTACCGTAAGTTGAACAGGGTCACTATCAAGATCAAGTATCCATTACCTAGAATAGAAGACCTTTTAGATCAATCGAAAGGAGCATGTGTGTTCTCGAAGATTGATTTGAGGTCGGGCTATCACCAGATTCATGTGAAGAGTTCCGACGTACCAAAGACTGCGTTTAGAACCCGCTATGGACATTATGAATTCCTAGTGATGCCTTTCGGTGTGACGAATGCTCTAGTTATTTTTATAGATTACATGAAACAGATATTTCAAGCTTATTTAAATCAGTTTGTTGTAATCTTTATTGATTATATTCTCATTTATTCTTGAACTCCACAAGAGCACAGTGAGCATTTGAGAATTATTCTATCGATATTGCAAGAGAAACAACTTTTCGCCAAGCTTAGCAAGTGTGAGTTTTGGATGTCAAAAGTAAAATTTATTGGACATGTTATATATCAAGGAGGTGTAGCAGTGGATCCATCGAAAATTGAAGTCATGATAAATTGGGAGAGACCGAGGAATGCTTCAGAAGTTAAAAGTTTCTTAGGTTTGGCAGGATACTATAGAAGGTTCATCAAAGGCTTTTCTCAGTTGACGTTGCCAATGACTAATCTTACTAGAAAGGATTTCGCTCACGAATGGGATTCTGGTTGTGAACAAAGTTTCATGTGTCTAAAGGAAAGATTGACAACGGCTCCGGTGTTGATCATTCCCGATCCTAACAAGTATTACAAAGTGTTTTGCAATGCTTCTAAGATGAGATTAAGAGGTTTTCTTATGCAGGAAGGACATGTTGTAGCTTATGCTTCTCGACACTTGAAATTTCATGAGAAGAATTATCCAACTCATGATTTGGAGTTAGCGGCTGTGGTGTTTACTCTAAAGGTGTGGCGACATTATTTGTATGGTGTGCGCTTTGAGATGTTCAGTGACCATAAGAGTTTGAAGTATCTTTTTGATCATAAATAATTAAATATGAGACAAATAAGGTGGATGGAGTACTTGAAGGATTATGACCTATAATTAAAGTATCATCCAGGAAAAGCGAATAAAGTGGCAGATGCTTTAAGCCGAAAAGTGATTCATGGTGCCAAGTTGATGATGTTGGAATATGCATTATTGGAGAAGTTTCGAGATCTTAATCTTCAATTTGTATGGACTCCGAACGGTGTGATCATGGGAAACTTGAATATCAATTCTACCTTAAGAAGTGAAATTCAATAAGAGCAAGTTCTAGATGAGAAGTCACAAGAAATGTTACTCGAACTGGGTTTTGTAAGAGCGTTGGATGGGATTATCCTATTTAACCAAAGGATTTGTATTTCGAATACTGTTGAGTTAAAGATAAAGATTTTGGAGGAAGCTCACAAAGGTACTTTTACGATACATCCGGGTTCTTAGAATATGTATCAAGACTTAAAGAAAGAGTATTGGTGGTCCGATATGAAAAATGATATTGCAGTATTTGTGTCTGAGTGCGCGGTGTGCCAACAAGTGAAGATCAAACACCAAAGACCAGGCGGTTTGTTACAACCTTTGGATATTCCAATTTGGAAGTGGTATAGTATTTCTATGGATTTTGCGGTGGGATTACCTAGTACTCAAGGTGGTTATGATTCTATTTGGGTGATTGTAGATCGACTAACGAAATCTGCGCATTTCTTAGCCGTTAAGACTACATACAAGGAAAGTCATCTTGCGAGGTTGTTTATTGCTGAAATTGTAAGGTTGCATGGTGTCCCGTCTAGCATTGTGTCCGATAGAGATCCAAATTTTACTTCAAGGTTTTGGAAAGTGTTTCAACAAGCTATGCGTACGAACTTACGTTTAAGCACTTCTAATCATCCTCAAACGGATGGTCTGACTGAGCGAACAATTCAAACAATGGAAGACATGTTAAGAGCTTGTGTATTGGAAAGTAGAGGAAATTGGAAGGAACTTTTACCTTTGATTGAGTTCTCTTACAATAATAGTTACCATGCGAGCATTGATATGGCTCTGTATGAGGCTTTATATGGAAGAAAGTGTAGAATGCCTTTGTGTTTAGTCGAAAGTGTGTGAAGATAGAATATTGGGACCCGAGATTATACAAGAGACTACTAAAAAGATTTGAATGATTCGAGAGAAAATTAAGCAAGCTTAAGATCGTCAGAAGAGTTATGCTAACAATCAAAGGAGACCTTTGGAATTTGAGGAAGGTGATCATATTTATTTGAAAGTTACTCCGAGATTGAGATTGAAAGGACTGTTCAAGTCACGTAAGTTAAGTCTGAGATACATGGGACCGCATCAGATCTTAGAAAGGATTGGTGAAATGGCTTATAGATTAGCCTTACCACCCTCTCTGTCAGAAATGCATGATGTTTTTCATGTATCTCAACTTCGTAGGTTTGTTCCTGGTCCTCTTCAGCCTATTCTGCCTGATTATATCGAGATAGAAGCAGACTTGACTTTTGAACCCCAACCGAGCCGTATTGTTGGAAGAGAAACCAAAATGTTAAGAAACAAAGAGATTCCACTTGTTAAGGTACAATGGGATGTGACGCATCCGAGAGATGCTATGTGGGAGCTGGAATCAGAGATGCGAGAGGTGTATCCTCACCTGTTCAAGTAATCTTTAAATTCGAGGACGGATTTCTATTTAAGGGGGGGGGATGTAACACCCCATAATTTATTTTAATGCTCTGAATAATATTATTTGATATCAATAGGGTTCCGTGTTTCTCTGAGAGAGATTTTAACAAAAATAATTGGATCAATCGGTGAATTAATTGTTATTAACTAATATTATCTGACTCATAGGTTTTATAAAATTGTTAGTTAAGAGACATTTTTGGGTACCCTCTATTTGGACCCGTTGGGAGGAAATTATACTTTCCCGTATAAAACCTAAGTTTGTTTCCTTATGTTATGTAACATAGAAATAAAAACATATTAAGAGAAAGAGAAAGAGAAAGAAGAGGAAAGTGAGAAGAAGGGAAAAACTTGAAGAAGAATAAGAAAGCTCTTGGTCTTGAAGATTCACCATCCATTCATCTCTCAATTTTCTCAATCATCTTTGGTAGAGGTGAATTCTAGTTAGAAACTTTATTTTCTAGAAGTTATAGTTTTCTTGAGGTTAGGGCATAGTTCTAGAAAACGTAAAATCGAGAGTTTGAACGGTTGAAATATCGATTAAATGCATGAGTATGTTGGTATTATGTGTGTGAACCTCTGTTTAAAACTATTTTGATGTTTGGTGTTAATTGGATTGAATTTGGGGAAGTTATGCATCTCAAAACGCAAAAATTTTAGCTACTGACTATCGGTTAACCGGTTAACGCTTTTGGTTAATCGGTTAATGGGACTGTGATATGCTACTAGAAGTGGAAATCCTTTTTTTTACTAAGCATCTGGACATGGAAATCTGATCTGGTTAACCGTTTAACCTAATGCGTTAACCGGTTAACACTGTAAGTCTTGGAAAAAATTATTTTGTTCTTTCTTTAAAAATTCATAACCTCTTCATCGTCTATCCGATTTAACTGTTCTTTATATCGATTTGAAGCTAATAATATGTTCTATCTTATAAGACCAAGAAATACTATTTTGAAACGACTTTTACCTAACATAATTATAGTACCATGCACAAACTTCACCAATTGTCATCCCTAAACAGATTAAAAGTACTCACAGGTGATTTTCTAACTTTGACCTAGCGTGTTTAGCCAATGCTTTTATTTTCATATGAAATAACATTTTTCCTCAAAATCAATCTAAAGAACCATGTTTAACGCCTTCTAAATTTATGTATGGAAATAATTAAATACCATGAATATCTTCGATATAGATTTATAAGACTCAAATAAAATTATAAGGATATATGAGTCTCTTGTAAAACGAAATTAATAAGCTTTTGAAATAAAAGAAAATTAAAATTACAAATTCATTTTATTGATAACATTATTATTGGGAAAAATCCAAGTCTCACATTGATTAAATATATAACTCACAAAGGATTTAAATAGAGTGACACTCCCCACCTTACCAACCGGTTTTGTAGGGTGAGTTAGGTCAAACACTAATTCTAACATGGTATCAGAGCCTATCGATTCGAGCCACCCACCATTTTAATATGTGCACCAAGCCCAAGATGTGCTGGACGCAAGGGGGTGTATTGGGAAAAACCCAAGTCCCACATTGACTAAATATATAACTCACAAAAGGTTTAAATAGAGTGACACTCCCCACCTTACCAACCGGTTTTGTAGGGTGAGTTAGGTCAAACTCTAATTCTAACAATTATAAGGCTAAAAAAAACAAAAAAGTAAAAGTATATGAATTTTGAAAAGAGTGGAAAACCACTACATGTCATTCTCATCAATATGAAGATGACTAGTGAAGAACTCGGTTATCTGAGTGAACTTCATTAGCATCAACACAACAAGAATTTATTGAAACATCATCATCTTTAAATAATTGAATTTTTCAATTGAGTGTCCCAAAAGAGACACCATCAATGTGGAGGTGGTTGTGGTAATGCTAAGACATCTTATATTTTCTCTTAGATCCCACCATGTTAGAGGAGGTACTCGATAATGTGGAAATTCTCATATGGACGTTGTGTAGGGATTCATTGTCAGTGTTTGGATAGAAAAATGAGAGTGCACTATTGTTTACCATTAATGAGATTTTTTTTAGGAAGAGGTTAACAGTATTAGGGATAAGTTTTTGTGAGGATGTTAACAATATGATGATGTATTTATAGTTATTTTTAAAAATATTCTAGTTAACACAATACTTTATATAAAATAACTAAAATATAGAATTTAAAATAAATCATTCGGTTTAAACATGGTAAAAAAAATTAATTTCATAATATATTTTAGAAATATTTATCTAATTAGAAAAAAAAATCCATTTTTTAATCTAGAAGCTTCTTCTAGAAAAGAAAATATATTTTCTCTCTAATTTGATAAATATCTTTAAAATTATATATTTTAATTACATATACTTATCCCCCTTATATTAAACAAAAAAAATGTTTGTTTAACTTTATGAAAATAAAAAGTAGGTATATGGTCAAAAGCACAATTATAAAGTCAAGATAAATCCTCAATTTAACAATAAGTATCATATTTAAAAAGAGTTTATGAAAATTGATTTTTATTGTTAATTATTATAAAGTGTATGACGCAATACACATCTAGAATTGTATTAATTAAATTATTATATTTTGGTACTAAGTATATTTATAAGTATCAAAATAACATCTCAAAAACATGTACGGTATAAAATTACATAACATAGTAGGTATACATAATGTATGTTGAATCAAAATACTAAATCGAAATCACACAGCGGAAATACAAAACGCATAACAAAATCTTTACTAAATCAGATCATTTTTCCGTTGCCTTTGCCTCATCATGAGTTACTTTAAATATTGAATATAGGGTGAGATACAAATATTTCCAAGAGTCCTAGCTAAACCTGAAATCCACTCAACCAAGGTTTCAAACACTATACTTGCATATTTAGATAATCGAACAAATTAATGAACGAAGCTTTTATCGTTCCTCATAATAAGTAATTATCGATCCCTTGGCTACACAATTATGTAAATCTTAAGAGTTGATTAGTTAATATGTTTGTAACGAACAACTATCCATTAGAGCGGGTTTTACATTGATACCTACCCTCTGAGTCCTGGATATATTCCTACTAAGGCAAGGTCATCCAGGTTTACCTACCCATGCCTAGATCATTTCAATTGGGTGGAGGGGGGGCTTATGTGTTTACCAGCCTCCCTTTGCATGTGTCATATACTTTTAATAGAACATACACTTACGACCGGCCTTAGCTGCCCCGATAAGTAATATATTCATATAATGGATTCCTCAATGTATATCGGTATCAAATTCTTTGTCTTGGATCGTCCATTTAACCCTAACTTAGGGTGACTTTCAAGAATACATGACATCCTCTTTAAACTTTAAGGATCTCCTATGCCGGTACATATAACTTTTCAAACAACCATGAGATATCTTCATCGTATCTTGAATTATTCTTATCTTCTCAGTGGTTTCTAGGATTATCTCAGGCTTAAGAATCCCCTTATCACGAACATTTGTCCAACACAAAGGAATTATACATTTTCTTCCATACAAAGCTTCACATGGAGCCATCGAAATTCTTGAATGATAGGCAAATTTGATCAAGGGTAAGTGGTCTTTCCAATTTCCTCCACTTTCAAAGATGCATGTCTGCAACATATCTTAAACAGTTTCAATGGTTCATTTTGTCTTACCATATGATTGAGGAATATTTGAACTACTAAGGTTCAAATTCGTCCTCATTGCATGATGGAAAGCCCTCCAAAATCTCAAAGTAAACTTTGGGTCCCATTCGGATTCAAACTAGACTAAACATTTTGTAATCGAACAATCTTCACAATAAACAACCTTGATAATCTTAAATGTAATTTTGTTGGGTAAGAAATAAGCTTATTTGACTAGTATATCCATAATCACCCAAATAGAATCATGCCCACCATGTGTATGAGGAAAACCCACGATTAAATCCATCTTGATACTTTCCCACTTCCATTCAGTTATCTAATGATTAAAGTGTACTACTTGATCTCTTATGTTGGATCTTCATCGCTTGACATACAAACATATGGATACATATTACCTAATACATTTCTTCATACCAGGCCACTAAAATTCTTCTTTAAATCTTGGTACATATTAGAAAAACCATGGTTAATGGCTAACACGCTCTTATGGGTTTCTTCTAGAATTTTACTTTTCTACTCCGAATCATTAGGTAGAGACATCCTCTGATTAAATAAGATAACTCCATCCATGACTCAGGTGAAACCTAGATGTACAACTCTAGATTGAAACTTTGAATCTACCAACTAGACTTTCCACATTTTTTCCCTCGAGTCATATGTGATACTCAAGTTACTAATTAGGATTATCGCCTAAGTCCATGTAAAATGTAGATCAAGGTTCTGAAATATTGCCAACAATTAAAGGTTATATATCATTAGCTTGACTATATGCATCTCCTTCCAACTTAGTGCATTTTCGGCTATATTGGATCTTTTTGTATGGTACTTCAAATCAAAGTCATAATCTTTCAAACACTCCATTAACATTCGTTGGCACATATTCAACTCTTCCTGGTCAAAGAGAAACTTCAAACTCTTGTGATCACTAAACAACTCAAAATGTACTCCATATAAGTAAGGTCGTCACACCTCGAGTGCAAAGATAATAACGGCTAGCTCAAAATCATGTATTGGGTGATTTTCTCATGATTCTTCAATTGATGAGATACATAAAATACGATTAAACAATTATGCATTAGTACACATACTAAACCTTTTGTTGAAGCACCACAGTATACCTCATATTTTTATTAGGGCAGGGAATCACCAAAATAAGAGCGGAGGTTAACTTCTCCTTTGAATTGTAAAAACTCTGCTCACACTTTGAATCCCAATGAAAAGGAAGTACTTTATGATTGAGTCTGGTTATTGTCAATACCAATTGGGAGAATCCCATAATAAATCATTTGATAATATCTGGATAACCCTAAGAAACTCCTCACTTCAGATGCATTCTTTGATCTTTTCTAATTTAACAATGTTTCTACCTACGAAAGATCTACCACCACACCTCCTAAATAAATAGCATGACCAAGAAAATTTACTTATTACATCTAGCTCAAATTTACCAAGTTTTGCAAATATCTTCGTCTCTCGTATAAGAGATAATACAATCCTAAGATGCTCTGTGTGCTCCTACGGAGTACGAGAGTAAATAAGAATGTCATATATAAATATTACCACAAATTGCTCTAGGTATGGTTGAAATACTTGATTTACTTAATCCATGAAGAAAATGAGAGCATTGGTCACTCTAAAGAGAATTTCATGAAACTCGTAATGATCGTATCGAGCTCAGAATGCATTCTTCGGTATGTCAGAACTTCTTACTCGAATCTGATGGTACCCTGACCATAAATAAATCTTCTATAACACACAAGTTTCTTTAAATTTTGATGTCATAAATCCAAGGAAGATAATATTTATTCTTGATAGTGATTTTATTAAGCTGAGTGTATTGAATGCACATAAGCATACCACCATATTTATTTTTCACGAACAAGACAAGATCACCCCATAGAGAAACACTTGGGTGGATGGAATAATTTTCCAAAAACTATTTTAAATCGATCTTTAACACCCTAAATTCAATTGGAGATATACGGTACAAAGCAATGGAAACTAGAGTAGTCCCCAAAACAAGTTCTATGGAGAATTCCACTTCTCTTTTAGGGGGTAAAGAAATGACATCCTCTTAGAATACTTCAGGAAATTCACATTCTACCAGAATCATCGTGGTATTCTTTTTATCATTTGAATCCATGGTGAGAATCAAGAGAAAAAATTTATCTTGGAAAAACATAAATTGATCATATTAGTTGTACCTTCCAATAGGGTGGTCATCACATCATCCAAAGTAGCTTCTTTAGCATGAATGAAAATATCCATCTACTTATAGTCAATGTACACATAAATGGTAAAGAGTCAATCCATCCCCAATACCACATCAATCTTTTTGAAAGTCAAGTATATCAAATCAATTAGGAAAACCTGACCAATCATTGATACCAAGAAATTCTCATAAATCTGCTAGGTTTCTACATTTATATTCGTCGAGTTTGTGACTACCATTGGAGATGGTAGAAGAATTGATTCTAACCCAAATCGTTTAACACATTTGGTCAAAAAGAAGGAAAGTGATACTCCACAATCAAACAAAAAAGAAGCATGATTATGCAAGTAACATGTACCAGTTATCAGATCATTGTTACCTTTAGATTTTTTAGCATCACATGTATAAACTTGACCCGCTTCTCTTCTCGAAGCTTCTTGACTTGAACTGTCTTCGGAAGTATTATCCACTTTAATAAGAACACTTCCAAGATCCACTCTTACACTATCTGATGTTAAAATTCTTGTAGACTTTACAATGTAAGATTTGAACTGGACTCATACCCTGAGTTTTTTTCATTTTGATGGAGAGCCATTAGGTTTCACCAACGTAACATTGATACAACAACTCAACGTAATTATTGATTCACTATTGTAAAACGTTGTGCTCAATTTCACCTATGAGCCCATACATAAATTTGTTGATCTTCCACTGTTCATCAAGAGCATACAAATCTTGATTAGATAAGTAACTTTGTCTTCAAACTTCACTGTGAATTCAGCTATTGACATATTCCTTTGACACAACTACTGGAATTCAAACTCTTTTGTGCCCTCAAAGTATCTTAAAAATAATTGTCTAGGAAAAATCGTCTTAAAGTGATACTAGTCCTTCAGAATGCCCTAAGAGGTCATTAGAGCCAAATCAATAGTCCACCACATTGCTACAAGACCTCTTAGCATATGCGTGAAAAAAGTGAATTTCTCTTATTCACTGCATAGAGTCACATAGAAGACTCGCTCCATGTCAATGTGTCACTCTTGTATTAAGAGTGTGTTTAGACTTCCTTCAAAATCTGGTGGGTTCATACAATATAAATACTTACAACTACGATTTCCCACATTCTATTGAGCCAGTTGAGCTTGTGTACCACCTTACATTTGTGGCATCATCCGCACCATAAACCCATGTTGTTGATTTTGCAACTTCAATTGATGTTGTTGTTGATGGTGCATTAACTGAGCCCATTGCTTACCATCATTCCTTCATTCTTGATCAGCCTCCATATTTTACGCACAAGGGCCTCTAGGCCTTCCACATCCTCTTAGTCGCTCAACCATTATCCTTCATTTCACATGTATTGAAATCAAGTTGATCAGACCTAACACTATACCATTTGGCATTAATGATCATGCCGAGAAAAACATACATATGAGGAAGAAAATAATTTACTACTGATACCTTATGTTTGGGTCCAGAATCGTCCAGCGTTGAATCAACCATAACACCCCAATTAAATACGCATCTAGAATCATATTAATTAAAGTATTATAATTTGGTATTGAGTACATTCAATAATATACCAACACATGTGCGCTACAAAACTACACAATATGCTACATATACATAATAGATGTTTAATCAAAATACTAATAGATATCACACAACTAAAATACAAAACACATAATAAAGTCATTACTTCATCGGGTTATCATTCCTTTGCCTTTTCCTCATCCCGAGTTACTTTAAATATATTACACGGGGTTAGATACAACTATGTCAATTGATTCCTAGCTAAACCTCAAGTCTATTCAGTCAAATGATTTTAACATTATACTTAGGGCGAGGTCTTTCGGGTTTACCTTCCTCTATTTGCCTAGGTCTTAATCTCCAAATAGAACATACATTTATGAACGACCCATGATGCTCTAATAACTACTATACTCATATACATTGATCTTTCGGAATATCATTATCAGTACATACGAGAAACAAAGTGTCATTACATTTATATACATCGATCTTTCCTACTGAGTTCAGACTTGACTCCTAAGGTTTCTCACATTCATACTCTTGTTGATTAGGGAAAATAACACAATATCAATGATTCAATAATTTCTTATCAATCTCATTTAATTAGAAATAAAGCTATGATAAATCATAATTCATAATCAAAACACATTCCTTTAATCATCACTATTGTTTACCATAAGTGAATCCTCGATTGTTTCCAATAGAAATAATTGTACTCCATAACTTATAGCATAGTAAGGGAAAGATATATCACTTGAACAAACTAGGGTTGGAAGAAAAAAAATAAGAAAATGGGAATCAAGGGATTCTATTGGTGCTCATAGCAGCTGCTACGACCTGTTGCCGTGTAGGGCCCCCTCCCTATACAAACTCTAGAGAGCTACTACAGTCACGAATAGTAGGTGCTACAGGATGTAGAATAGCCTGGAAATGGGGATTTTCCATTTTTATTTTATTTTCACCAACAATTTGATGCTATCCAACCCAAAACTCATAACAAAAAATTCAATCACTTACTCTAATACTAGCTTAATAATAACTTTCTATAACACTAGCTTAATTACTAAGACACTCAAAACATGATTTAGGAAAGATGAGGGTGTTACACACGAGACAAGAATTTTAGTTAAAAAAAACTACAAGAAAACTTATTAGAAACGTTGTACAAAAGCATATCCTAACAAGCCAAAAGTATGTGCTATTGGGTTGTTAGTGTCGGCCTAGCGTCGGGCAAAAAGCATACCCAATTAATTTAAAAAATATATAAATTATGTATCAGAGTTCACGTGACAATTTAGTTTCAATTAGATAAGAAATAACAAATTTCAACAATAAGAGTAACAGAGAACAAAGAATAAGTCAAATTGCAGCAAGTAAGAGTAATTGTAACCACTAATAGTATACCTATATCTTGATGCTTAACATTAAAAGCACATTTAGCTGCATAACTTCACCATCAATCTCTCATGCAAATCGCAACAATGTATTTTCTTTGAATGATGACACATCAATGACATTAATTAAATTGGTAAAAAGTCCATTTAATAATTTAACCATAAATAAATAAATAAATAAAAATATATAGAGTTAAGAGAGAGAGTGAGAGAGAGATAGATAGCAAGAAAAACTCTAAGGCTCATCATAATGAAGCTTTCCCTTTTTTTCTACTTCTACAAATCAAGGTTAGTGTAAGAAATAGGTCTTGATTAAGGACTTTTTGAAATGTATTTTTTAGTCAAATGGATTATAAAGGTACATAATGTTTGTTAAGGTATAATTTGGTTGCACTAATTGTTGGGTTACGAATTGCTAGAACCAATCTTAGGTATGGGACTTAGTGCTAACGAGTGACATTGGATGCATGATAAAATTGAGATGCCTTTTTAATTTGTTTAAGTTTGAGATATTCAGTAACGATAGGTTTGAATCCTATTTATTGGGTGTGCAAACTTAGCATTTTGCTATGGGTGCATGGATATCATCCTAAAAGATAGAATACCACCCAAAGTATTTGTGTGTTGTGTGAAAGATGTTTGGTGGGAATATGGAGGAGAGAAACAGTCTAGAGGAGGTGAATAGACACTTTAAATAATTTATCTAACTTTTAAAAAAAAATTCTCAAGGTTTTCAAAATGAAATTCAGTGTTTCCATTGCGGAAAGCGAATTGAGAAAATATAGCCGTTATACTTATCTTAGAAGGAATCACAAATGTAATTATACTACAATTTATAATTATCTTTAGATTGTTCAAACACAATAAAAAAAAAATTAGAAACTATATTGAATTGATAAATTGCAAAGTTTCACGAGAAATGTTCTTTACACAATTTAATTGCCATAATATTCTAACACCACAATTTACAGATTTTAATCAAAACTAAAACACAAATAGGGTTTGTTTCTAAGAAAATCTGAACTTATGAAATTAGTCGCTACCAACAAGAATTATCGAAAAACTACACTAAGAAATGATTACTTAAACATGCAATAACTTACGGAAATGAGAGAGAGAGAGAGAGAGAGAGAGAGAGAGAGAGAGAGAGAGAGAGAGAGAGAGAGAGAGAGAGAGAGAGAGAGAGAGAGTACACTGGGATGTATAGGGGTTTGTATTTATAAACCTCGCATGAGCCTACTCCACTCTTCAATGGTTTCCCATTGAAAGATGTTCTTCCATTATGTTTTGACAAATATTACATGAGTTCATACAATCAAAGAATAATAAAAAAGTAAGAAAATAAATCTCTTATTTGGATTTTGACTTGTATACAACCTTGATGCCAAACTCTATACAAAATCTTTTCTCGATTATCGCATCTTAAATCTTCCAGCTTCACCGATTTTCTCCAAGTCTTCGTATCTGGTAATCCCCTTGATCCCACTTATTTCTTGAGCGATGAACTTTCTATAGATTGAGAAGGACTTCTACCTTGTCTGTAGGCTTCCACACAACACTACCAAGGTCATCCAAGAGATAAAAACCTCCTTCTTTTCACTAGAGTTTGTCACCAGCAGTCATAATTACCACAATCATGCAAGCCTCCTGAAAATATTCACACATTCTTTAAAGAAATGTTAGTTCTAAGACAATTCTTTCTCAACAATTATTAATTTTCTTAATCTAGATTTGAATACAAAACATGATGTTCAAATGGAAAGAATTTCGGCTACATGTGATTTGAATTTTCAAAAATGGAAGTTATTATCATGTAGTTACGTACCCTACATTATGAAAAATATGAGGTGAAAAAATATTTATAGGCGATAGAGATTAAGCGCAAAAATAGGTGAAAATGATTGTTAAATTAAAAGTCAGAAACATTTGTTTATTTTAGTCATGTGAACAAGTACAGTGGAACAAGATCAACATAAAAGAAGTGACCCATTTTGATGTGATTCGAGTCAAGTTATAACTATTATTTGATTCATGAAAAGTTATGATTCAAGTAATGGATAAGTTATGATTCAAATTAATCTGGACAACATCAATTAGGAAAATGTGAGAAACTACGTGATTCGAGTCATGTGTAAGTGGTGATTCAGATCAAATTGGGAATAGGCTAACAGGAACTTGTGTGATTCAAATCATGTGAAACTTGTTATTTGAGTCGCAATCTTGCATAATTCAAATCAAGTGAAAGTTGTGATTCGAGTCACATATATAACATCCTTCATGGTTTCCTCTGTTTGATTTGATCCGGGTTATGGTTTGTGAGTGATTTTAGTCACACAAGAAATGTTAATTTTTCAAGTTTTTCAAAATAATTTGAAAATCAACTTCCCACATAACTTGAACCAATATCAAATATGGTTCTTTTTCCATTAACTCAACCAAGTGACTTAAAATATAATAATCTTACTCAAATGTAAACTTTGAATTATAAATGCTAAAACAAGTCTATTATAAACTTAATCAAAATATGTATAATTGAAGAGGAGACTTAATAAAAAATAAAATTGAAACGAAATCTTAAGAGACCAGTAACAAAATCATACTAGGGTTATTCCACTTAATGTATTAGAGAGATAAAACGTCAAATGATCACATATAGGAGCGAGTACCTAGTTAGCATATATGTGTATTGTGTGAGTGATCATGTATATGTTAGATAGATCCCATATATGTCTATTGTTAATGATCACGTATATGAGTTCACCCTAGATCTCATACATGTGTATTGTATGAATGATCATGTACTTGAAATAGGTGTGAGAATTATGAGTTGTCAGTTGAGGTGACTAAAAAATGGGAAGTATAGTAAATCTTATCCTTGAATATTAGTGGTTTATCTAACCCTATTTAATACATTAGAACTACGCTCGACATAAGGTGTTTATATGAATAATGACTAGTGGCAATGTCATGACATCTGAGAGTTATCACTTCCTAAATCTTGGTATGAGAAGCTAAATATTCTCATTATCCTTAGGGCTTGTTAGCGACCTAGGAATACTCTTAGGGTTAATGCAATACTTCAAGATAGTTAGTTGGTATTAATGGTTTAGATCAGGTACACCTTAGTTTAGGTAGAAGGTTAGAGAGAGAATCAATGTTTTAGATCGGGAAACTCATTGAGATTAGTATATCAAACCATGTTATTGATTGTATTTTTCAGGTAAGCATGTATTCACTTTGTACTCTTAATTGATGAAATTTTATGCTTTCAGTACTTCAATTCACATATGATTTGAATAATTAAAGTTTGATGTTTTTCTTTTTAAATGCTTATGTTTTCATATTTAAATTCTTGCAATGCATTGTTTTCCTGATTTTGTATGTTGACAGTCACTACTACGAAAAATCCATTTAACAACGGTTGGGAAAGATATATAATGATCCATGCGCATGTGTTGTTATATAGAGTGTTGTTGTATATATTGTACTTACAATTACGGTCTGGAAACTGTTGTTGTAATCCATGACGCACGCCACATATCTCAACGATTATGCTTATGAACCGTTGTGATATTTACTCTTAGATATTTGGTCGAAACCCATCAGCAGCAAATTTAGACGGAAAAAAAAATTACTTTTAGCCTTGGTTAGATTAGATAATTGTTGTGAAAGGTCCATGGTTTATTATATTTTATATAAATTGTTTGTTTTCTATACCCCTCACTAAAGATATACAGGGATTCAAATTAACGAAGAAGTATATAATCTGAAAAATTAAACTATTCTTGAAAACCAATTTAATCAAACCATTGTTGTTTTTTAATTGCATGCATCTTGTCATTCATCTCATGTTGTTTACATATACTGTGGTATAATGATCTGGTTCTTTAAATGCATCACTGAATTCGATTATAGTTAAATTTTCATAAGAAAATTTGATCGGATAGTCTATCTTCTCAGCATCACTTATTATTGTATTTTTTTATACTAAAATATTTTACGATTATCAATGAGGATGAGGAGGTAGACTATCCGATCAAATTTTCTTATGGAAATTTAACTATAAACGAATTCAGTGATGCATCAGAGATGCCTGATCATTATACTATAATAAATGTAAACAATGGAAGACATGTTAAGTGCCTGTGTGTTGGAAAGAAGAGGAAATTGGAAGGAACTTTTACCTTTGATCGAGTTCTCTTACAATAATAGTTACCATGCAAGCATTGGTATGGCTCCGTATGAAGCTTTATATGGAAGAAAGTGTAGAACACCTTTGCGTTTAGTCGGAAGTGGGTGAAGATAGAATTTTAGGATCTGAGATTATACAAGAGACTACAGAAAAGATTTGAATGATTCAAGAGAAAATTAAGCAAGCTTAAGATCGTCAGAAACGTTATACTGACAATCGAAGGAGACCTTTGGAATTTGAGGAAGGTGACCATGTTTATTTGAAAGCTACTCCGAGATTGAGATTTAAAGGACCATTCAAGTCACGTAAGTTAAGTCTGAGATATGTGGGACCATATCAGATCTTAGAAAGGATTGTTGAAGTGGCTTATAGATTAGCCTTACCACCCTCTGTAAAAAAATGCATGATGTTTTTCATGTATCTCAACTTCGTAGGTTTGTTCTTGATCCTCTTCAGCCTATTCGGCCTAATTCTATCGAGATAGAAACAGACTTGACTTTTGAACCCCAACCGAGCCGTATTGTTTGAAGAGAAACCAAAGTGTTAAGAAATAAAGATATTCCACTTGTTAAGGTACAATGGGATGTGACTCATCCAGGAGATGCTATGTGGGACCTGGAATCAGAGATGCGAGAGGTGTATCCTCACCTGTTCAGGTAATCTTTAAATTCGAGGACGAATTTCTATTTAAGGGGGGAGGATGTAACACCCCGTAATTTATTTTAATGCTCTGAATAATATTATTTGATATCAATATGATTTTGGGTTTCTCTGAGAGATATTAACAAAAATAATTGGAGCAATCGGTGAATTAATTTTTATTAACTAATTTTATCTGACTCATAGGTTTTATAAAATTGTTAGTTAAGAGACATTTTTGGATACCCTCTATTTGGACCAGTTGGGAGGAAATTATACTTTCCCGTATAAAACCTAAGTTTGTTTCCTTATGTTATGTACCTTAGAAATAAAAACATATTAAGAGAAAGATAAAGAGAAAGAAGAGGAAAGTGAGATGAAGAGAAAAGCTTGAAGAAGAATAAGAAAGCTCTTGGTCTTGAAGATTCACCATCCATTCATCTTTCAATCTTCTCAATCATCTTTGGTAGTGGTGGAGTCTAGTTAGAAACTCTTATTTTCTAGAAGTTATAATTTTCTTGAGGTTAGGGCATAGTTCTAGAAATCGTAGAATCGAGAGTTTGAACAGTTGAAATATCGATTAAATGCATGAGTATGTTGGTATTATGTGTGTGAACCTCTGTTTAAAACTATTTTTATGTTTGGGGTTAATTGGATTGAATTTGGGGAAGTTATGCATTTTAAAACGCAAGATTTATAGCTACTGACTATCAGTTAACCAATTAATGCTTTTGGCTAACCTGTTAACGGGACTGTGATACGCTACTGGAAGTGGAAATCTGATCTGGTTAACCGGTTAACCTAATGCGTTAATCGGTTAACATTGTAAGTCTTGGAAAAAAATATTATTTTGTTCTTTCTTTAAAAATTCATAACTTCTTCATTGTCTATCCAATTTAACTATACTTTATATCGATTTGAAGCTAATAATATGTTCTATCTTATAAGACCGAGAAATAATATTTTGAGCCGACTTTTACCCGACTTTTATAATTAACCGTAATTATGTTTGTTAGGTAATTTTGAATATTTTGGAAATAAAAAGGTATGACTTGTGAGATGTTTAGGACTACCCTAGGTTGATGCAAAAATCGTTGGACAGGTGGGTAGTGGCTTGTGGTGAGTATTACACTGAGTCCCACGGGAAGCATTTCCCAGGAAGTCTTGAATACGTCTTAAGGTGGGTGACATTGAGTCCCACGGGAAGCATCTGTAAAGACTTGAGTGTGCTTTTCACTAATTTCCACGGTACAGTCTTGAGTAATTCTTAAGGTGGGTAACATTGAGTCCCACGGGAAGCATCCATAAAGGCTTGAGTTACCATTGAAGAGGTGATGGTAGTGGCTTGTGGTGAGTATTACACTGAGTCCCACGGGAAGCCTTGCCTGATGAAGTTTTGAGTAAGTCTTGAGGTGAGTTACGTTGAATCCCACGGGAAGCATCCGTAAAGACTTGGTAGTGACTTATGGTGGGTATTACACTGAGTCCCACGGGAAGCCTTGCCGATAAACACTTGAGGACTTTCCCTTTTTTTCTACTTCTACAAATCAAGGTTAGTGTAAGAAATAGGTATTGATTAAGGACTTTTTGAAATGTGTTTTTTAGCCAAATGGATTATAAAGGTACATAATGTTTGTTAAGGTATAATTTGGTTGCACTAATTGTTGGGTTACGAATTGCTAGAACCAATATTAGGTATGGGACTTAGAGCTAACGAGTGACATTGGATGCATGATAAAATTGAGATGCCTTCTTAATTTGTTTAAGTTTGAGATATTCAGTAACAATAGGTTTGAATCCTATTTATTGGGTGTGCAAACTTAGCATTTTGCTAAGGGTACATGAATATCATCCTAAAAGATAGAATACTCCCCAAAGTATTTGTGTGTTGTTTGAAAGATGTTTGGTGAGAATATGGAGAAGGGAAACGGTCTAAAGAGGTGAATAAACACTTTAAATAATTTATCTAATTTTAAAAATTATTTCTCAAGGTTTTCAAAATGAAATTCATTGTTTCCATTGCGGGTAGCAATTTGAGAAAATATAAACGTTATGCTTATCTCGGAAGGAATCACAAATGTAATTATACTATAATTCATAATTATCTTTATATTGTTCAAACACAATTACAAAAAGTTAGAAACTATATTAAATTGATAAATTGCAAAATTTCACGAGAAATGTTCTTTACACACTTCAATTGCCATAAGATTCTAACACCATAATTTTCATATTTTAATCAGCACTAAAACACAAATAGGGTTTGTTTCTAAGAAAATCTGAACTTATGAAATTAGTCGCTATCAATATGAATTATCGAAAAACTACACTAAGAAATGATTACTTAAACATGCAATAACTTACGGAAATGAGAGGGAGAGAGAGAGAGGTAGATAGATAGATATATAGATTGAGAGAGAGAGAGAGTACACTGGGATGTATATGGGTTTGACTTCATCATCCTCGCATGAGCCTACTCCACTCTTGAATGGTTTCCCATTGAAAGATGTTCTTCCATTATGTTTTGATAAATATTACATGATTTCATACACTCATAAAATCCAAAATAAAAGTGAGAAAATAAATCTCTTATCTGGATCTTGACTTGTATACAACCTTGATGCCAAACTTTATATAAAATCTTTACTCGATTATCGCTTCTTGAATCTTTCAGCTTCATCAATCTGCTCCAAGTCTTCGTATCTGGTAATCCCCCTGATCCCACTAATTTCTTGAGCGATGAATTATCCAAATATTGAGAAGAACTTCTTCCTTGTATATAGGCTTCCACACAACACTACCAAGGTCATACTAGAGATAAAAACCTCATTCTTTTCACTAGAGTTTGTCACCACCAGTCATAAGTACCACAATCATGCAAGCCTCCTAAAAATATTCACACATTCTTCAAAGAAATGGTAGTTCTAAGACAAGTCTTTCTCAAAAATTATTAATTTTCTTAATCTAGATTTGAATACAAAACTTAATGTTGAAATGCAAAGAATTTCAGCTAGATGTGATTTGAATTTTCAAAAATGGAAGTTATTATCTTGTAGTTACGTACTCTACATTATGAAACTATGAGGTGAAAAAATATTTATAAGTGATAGAGATTAAGCACAAAAATAGGTGAAAATGATTGTTAATTCAAGTCAGAAACATTTATTGATTTGATTCAAGTGAACAAGTACAGTGGAACAATATCAACATAAAAGAAGTGACCCACTTTGATGTGATTCGAGTCAAGTTATAATTGTTATTCGATTCATGAAGATTCATGATTCGAGTAATGAATAAGTTTTGATTCAAATGAATTTGGACAACGCCAATTAGGAAAATGTGAGAAATTGCGTGATTCGAGTCATATGTAAGTGGTGATTCAAATCAAAATTGGGAATAGGATAACAGGAACTTGTGTGATTCAAATCATGTGCAACTTGTGATTTGAGTCACAATATTTCATGATCCAAATCAAGTGAAAGTTGTTATTCGAGTCACAGATAAAACATCCTACATGTTTTCCTCTGTTTGATTTGATTCGAGTTATGGTTTGTTAGTGATTTGAGTCACACAAGAAATATTAAATTTCAAGTTTTTCAAAATAATTTGAAATTCAACTTCCCGCATAACTTGAACCAACATCAAATATGGTTCTTGTTCCATTAACTTAACCAAATGACTTAAAACATAATAATCTTACTCAAATAAAACTTCAAATCATCACATATATGAGCGAGTACCTAGTTAGCATATATGTGTATTATGTGAGTGATCATGTATATGTTAGATATATCCCATATATGTCTATTGTGTTAATGATCACATATACGAGTTCACCCTAGATCTCATACATTTGTATTGTATGAATGATCACGTATATGAGATAGGTGTGAGAATTATGTGTTGTCAATTGAGGCGACTAAAAAATGGGAAGTATAGTAAATCTTATCCTAGAATATTAGTGGTTTATCTAACCATATGTAATACCTTAGAACTACACCCGATATAAGTTGTTTAGATGAATAATGACTAGTGGCAATGTCACAACATCTGAGAGTTGTCCCTTCCTAAATCTTGGTACGAGAAGCTAAATATTCTCATTATCCTTAGGACTTATTAGCGAACTAGGAATACTCTTAGGTTTAATGTATTACTCCGAGATAATTAGTTGGTATTAATGGTTTAGATCGGGTACACCTTAGTCTAGGTAGAAGGTTAGAGAGAGAATAAATGGTTTAGATCGGGAAACTCACTGAGATTAGTATCTCACACCATGTTGTTTATTGTATTTTTCAGGTAAGCAAGTATTCACTTTGTACTCTTAATTTAATAAATCTTATGCTTTCAGTACTTCAACTCACTTATGATTTGAATAATTAAAGTGTGATGTTTTTCTTTCTAAATGCTTATGTTTGCATATTTAAATTCTTGCAATTCCAGCTTTTTGATTTTGATAGTAAGAGAGAAGTATAATATAAGGGGGAATGAAGTATACTCTCTACTTAATTTAGGATGAGTTTAGACACTTTAAATATTTCTTTGTTTATTTCATTTACCCCTTCCAGGGAGATGGATTTACATCATAAAAAGTGGGAGAATGTGGAACACTCTTTTGCAAGTTACTCAAAGAAGTAATAAAAGGAGCTCTTGATATTATTCTTTTGACGATGATAACTAAAGGGACTTTTGGATGATGCTACTTGTATGGAAACTTTATTATCAACCTTTATAACCTCTGAGGATTCAAGTATGCAAAGTTGTTAAAAATTCAAGTAGACAAATTAGGGTTTGGTAATCATTTCAAATATCCACTGATGATGGCATTCAACTTAAAGAAATCTCAAGCCTCGTCTTCAAGGATATTCAAGGAAGTGTCTATATAATTAGTTTACTTGAGAAGTCTTTAAGCTTCAAAGTGAATCGTGTTTGAGTGAATTGTGATTTGTAAACACAAGAACTTTTTTGAAAAGTTTTAAATCTAAATCACACACATACACAGAAACACGCACGCACATGCGCGTGCACATACTCAAACACACACACATTAAAAATAGTTTTTAACATGTAAAATAAGACTAAATCACACCCACACACATACAAATAATGAATGTTTTTGACAAAATTTTGTATTGTCCAATCGATTGTCACTCGTACCTAATCGAGTTGGTTAGTGCAAAAGTTGTCCTTAGATTGTGAGAGCATCTTAAAGAAATGAAATATCTTTGAATCTTTTAGTTTCTTTTATACTTTCATAATCATTTATTTTTAGGGCTTCCAATCTATTAGAACATTATTTTTTCCCATCGATCTTTTATTTTTTGTGGCAACCTTTAGCCTATAAATGCATGCCTTTCCATCTTTATTTTTACATCAAGAAAATGTGAGGTTCCTATCTCTCTCGTCACTCTCTCTCTCTCTCTCTCTAAATATATTTCTTCACTTTCTGTCACTTAAAATTAGTCGTAGCACTTCGAGAAGTCTTTTTTTAGTGAGGAATATTGTATCCTATAATGTGTATTAATGTAAATTTACTAAGGAGTATTTTCTCTTGGTTGAAAATGTATCCTTAATGAAATGTTCATTTGGGTTAAGAGTTAAATCCTCTTAAAATCTCTTTTTTTGGACTTCGTGTTTAAGTCGATGGTTAGGTTTGTAAGCTCATCCTAGTTTAAAAGCTTACTTCAGCTCGAGATTATCCCGATTGAAAATATCATCTCGGTTAAGCCCGGCCTAAGAGCTTACTTTTCTTTGAGATATGTTTGGTTGAAAATCTCATATTGGTTCATGGTTATCCAGGTCAAAACCTTTGTGTGGTTCGTGAATTAATCCCGGTTTAAAAGCACACCTTCATTTGAGATAAGTTCATAGAAAATATCAGTTTATCTTAGGGAATAACCTCTTTAACTTTATGTTTTTAATGCAGGCTAATTGTTTCTCTTAGAAAGTTTGTGTTTGTAAGAAATACTAATTGGTTCGCTCCATTGTTCGTTGTTTGATTGGAATTTATCCAGGGACATAATTTTTCCTTATATAAGGGGATTAAAGAGTTTAACCAACTAAAAGCTCTAAAGCATTACTAGTTAATCTATAGATCAAATATTGGGAACAAAATTAAATCTTCTTGAATGAACCTATATAAACCCCTAGTGTCATTTCACTTACCCTTAACTCTCTATTTTCTTCATATTTATTTTTCACTGCTTAATTCTAAAACATATTTGTTTAAAGGTTTAAATAGTATTTTGGTCCTTGTGAGTTAGATAGTTTTTTATTTTAGTCCCTGTAGTTTATTTATTTTATATGAGTCCCTATATCTCACTTTTGCATTTGTTTTATTCCCTAAAACCAAAACCCGCAGGAAAATCCAAAGAAAAATCCGCAGGAAACCTGCAGATTTTCCTGAAGATTTTGGCTTTAGGGACTAAAAATAACGCAAAAAGGGAGGTATAGGGACTCAGACCAAATTAAATAAATTTCAGGGACTAAAATAAAAAACTCGCTAATTTACAGAGATCAAAAGACTATTTATGCCTTATTTAAAATATTCTTAAAATTTGAAAAAAAAGTGTTTTGAAACTATCATTTTTTTTAAAAACCATAACTCATCACACTCTTGTGTTTGGAGTTATATGTTCAACACAGATCTCAGATATATTAAGAAAATAAACAAAGATGGTTTTTTATCTCCTTGTTGGATATTCAATTTATGCAAACTGCTAAGGTAAATTAAATTATCCAATACTTCAATTGGAACATTTCTCTTTGCTTATCCATTTTGTCTTCTCAAATTCTTAAGGACGTTTTGAAGATAACTTTTCATTTGATGATACTACTAGTGATTATCTCATTTGGACAAGATCTGCAAATGGTAATTTATCTTTTAAAGACTCCTAAAATTGTATCAAGAGGGGTCACATTGAGTCTTCTTGGACACAATTCATTTGGCATCCCTACATAGCACCTCCTATGTCATTATTCACTTGGAAACTATTGTACATTGTTATTTAAAACAAAAGAAAAACTAATTCAAAGGTAAATACATACAGTTTTCAAGATGATCTCTCTCTCTCTCTCTCTCTCTCTCTCTATATATATATATATATATATATATATATATATATATATATATATATATATATATATATATATATATATATATATATATATATATGGAAACTTCAAACAACTTATTTCTTAAATGCTTGTATACTTTACTTATTTTTGGAATTGGATTGAGAATTTGTTTGAGATGAATCTTGATAGAACTAGTTACCAATACTTATTCAAACTTACTTATATAAGTTGGTGCTCTCAAATTTAGAATCCGAATAATAATTTTATCATAAAGATTCCTTGGAAACCTTGGCAAGAAGAAATGAAATCATGTTTCAAAATGGTAACAATGACTTTGATAGAGATATAATTAATATTAAACAATTAGTTTATATGTAATATAGTTCTTTCAAGAAACTTGTTTAATATTCAATTCGCAAGTTTACAATTATTAAAATTTATACATCAAATGTCGACATCCTCCCACACCTAGAATCATACAAGTTTAAATAATGTTTTTCTAGTCATAATTGGATTAAGTGCGACACATATGGAGGTTCAAGACAAAATTCGTGAATATCAACTTATGTTGGCATATTTAGGGATCATTATAGAACATTTTTGGGGTATTTCTCAGCTAAGATTGGAATTTGCACCTCCTTTCAAGCTATATTGTATGAGTCATGTTTTCTATCAAATATGCTAACAAGAAAAATTAGAGATCTTTGGATTTCAAATTGATAAATGTTGGTTATTCGTACATTTTCTAATTTGAATATTTTTCGTTGGCTTCTTTTAATTAATTGTAAAAATACTTTACACAATATACTTTCCTTTAGATTCAAGATATTTCACGTAGGGATGTAAATGGATATCCATGGGGACGAATACTATGATATTTGTATCCGCCCCGTTAGATAAAAATGATATTCATATATGTCCCATATCCATGCGGATATCCGTTAAGCGGATAATCTGCAGTTTTAACGATATCCGTGGATATTTACAATTAATTAAAAAGAAATATAACATTCATACAATTCTTTTAAAAAAAATCCATGGATAATATATTTAAAAAAAAAATTATTTTTTAAATTAATAAAAATATAATTATTTTAAAATTTTTTTAAAGACACAAAAAGTTATTATCATATAACATTCATACAATTCGCTCTTAATTTAACAGCGGGCGGCCGAAGAGTAGAAAGAAGACATTGGTTTGACAGAGAAATGACGACACTAGTTGGTTGGAAAGTGAAATTGTTGAATTGAGGTATGAAATATTGAATAGTTTAAATATGAAATGACTAATAGAATTTAGAAATGTGAAAGGTTTTCTTAAGAGAAAATTTCAAAAAAAATAAGAAATATAAGAAGACTAATTTTCTTATAGATGAAAAAAATAAGGTATAATAAACTAATAATATTTATATGATTTTTATAATTTATTAACGGATATGGATATCTGCGAGTATGAATATCATTAAACCTGTATCCATATCCATTAACAAATGAATATTTAAATATCCATTTATTTTATTCGTGGATATCCATTATGTTATCCACCTCATATCCGCGATGGATTTTATCCACGGATATCCGCAGATACGGATAATCTTAGCATACCTAATCTCACATTTTAAGAGAGAGAAATACATGTGCATATAGATTAGCTAATGCAGAGTTTTTTTTATGTTGATTATGACACATGGTGGGATTCACTTCCTATTTGTGTAACTGGAAGTTTTTTAAGATAAGTTGAACATGTCTAACTATCTATTTTCCAGCACTTTAATGCGTTAGATTTTATGTCTCCTAATATTTTTATTTTTCCTTTTTTATTCGATAAATACTTCTATTAAAAAAAATAAACAATTCAAAATAAATTGAACCATACCATGTGTTACACCCTCTAAATTTATACATGGAAATAATTAACTACCATGAATATCTTCGGTATGTATTTATAAGACACAAATATAACTACACTTTAAAAAAATGTAAATTAATAATCTTTTGAAATATCACAAAATTAAAATTACAAATTTATTTTATTGATAACATTGAAAGGCTAAAAAATATAAAAAAATAAAAGTACATATGAGTTTTGAATGGAGTGGAAAACCACTGCATGTCATTCTCATCAATATAACATCAATCTTCCCTCCAATCACTCCACCATACACTTTTCCTCGAGATCCAAAGACATGAATGGAAAAAGGCACCATCAATGTGGCGGTGGTGGTGGTGGTGATGCTGAGACATCTTGTATTTTCTCTTAGATCCCATCATGTTGGAGGAGGTACTTGATAGTATGGAAATTCTCATATGGATGCCCTGTAGGGATTCATCGTGATTGTTTGGATCAAAAAATGAGAGTGTTCTACTATTTGCCATTAATGAGAATAATTTTTTATTTTGTCAGGAAGAGATTAACATAATGGGGATAAGTTTTTGTGAGGATATTAACAATATGTTAAGGTATTTATAGTTATTTTGAAGGAAAAAAAAAATTCTAGTTAACACAATACACTATATCAATAAACTAAAACATAGAATTTAAAATAAATCATTTGGTTTAAACATGGTAAAAGTTGAATTTCATATTATTTTTATAAATATTTATCTAATTAGGGGAAAAAAATCCATTTTCTTATTCAAGAAGCTTCTTCTAGAAAAGAAAAATATTTTTTTTCTCTCTTTAATTTGATAAATATCTTTAAAATTATAAATTTCAATTTCATATATTTATTCATTCTTGTCTATGGTTATCCCTTTACATTAAACAAATAAATGTTTGTTTAATTTTATGATAACAAAAATGTAGGTATATGGTCAAAAACATAATTATAAGGATTTAATTGATATGCACTAACAGTGTAAAGAAGTTTTACACTGTCAGTGAATCATAGTCTTCAGATGTTATAACAAGTTTGACTTTTATTTTAAAAACTTATAAAGTATAGCAAATGGGTGATGGTGATGAATTGACAATGTAAAATATTTTATACTGTCAGTGCATATAAATTAATCCCTAATTATAAAGCCAAGATAAATCAGCAATTTTATAATAAGTGTCATACCCAAATTATAATGTGGGTTGAAATTAAAATCGTCTTAGATGAATCAAGGGGATCATTTTATTATGTTTGTACCCTGAGTATGCGTCTATAAAGCTCAACGTCTAGTAGCCCGAGGACCTATTAATTAGACAATCAATATCTAACATGTGATAACGATCCTTGGGATAGACTGTATCGAGGTTGGTGAAAATCCACACATATACACTTGTTTGATGCTTTCTTTTCCAGAATAACTTCGGCTAGCTAGGATGGATATTTTACTTAAGCGATGAAATTAGTGCTTGCTAGTTTTTTCACCTTGTTGTCGATGGAGGCTCTCTTCTCCTCTCCCAGTTTTCAATTTTCTCTTTCCTATTCGAAAGTGGGGTGCCTATCTTGGTCACTCTGTGAGCCAAAGGAACTATTTATACCTCATTGTGCTCCTTTGTAGGTGTGAGTTTCTCATTCTCCACACATAGTCTAGGGTCCTAACTCGCGCTGTCTGTGTCATGTGCTTCAGTAAAGGCGAAGCCCTATGGGTGCAATTTCCTTCCCCATCACCAAACTATTTTTGGTAACATTCCTGGGCACTTTCTTAGTCTCTTCAAACTGTTCCAGTTCACCTAGTGGGAAGCGGGTATTTCAGGATCTTGTATTGGGTGGATATAATCGCCCCTAAAAAGTTGATGGATGGCATTCCAAGAATGACATTATAAGGCGATAAGGCGTCAACTATGAGGTAATTAAATTCAATTACCATGGAATATTCTCCCATATTGGAAGTCGTTTCTAGGGTTATGTGACCATTTACATGCACATGTTCGCCTGACAAGCCTACTAGTGAATCCTTGATCGCTTTAAAGATGTCGGGATCGAGATGAAGCTTTTGATTGGTGCTCCACAATAGGATTTTAGCTTAACTTCCTGGGTCTATCAATACTCACTTGATATCCCAGTTACCATATTATACAATGATGACTATGAGTTGTTTTCATTAGGGTAGACTCTGACGACATCAGTGTTAGAGAATATGGTGATGGGCCCTTATTTTCTCCACTTAGATTTGAAGAGTCTTGGGGATATTGTGTTTGCAATCAACACCTTCCTAGTGTGTGTCCCCAGTGTCAACGTCATTGTACTTGCTAATAAGTACATATGTATGGAACCCCTATGCATACAGGTGGTCAAAGGATTTAAAGGATTTTTGATGGTCTAGGGAAAACTCACGGTGGTGAGAGACCCTATTTTGAGGTTATTTTAGTGTGGGGAAACAAGTTCACTAGGTCGAGAAACTATGTATTTCATGTTATTTTATGAGTATTCTAAATATTCCTTTAATGCTCAAGTTTAGGTATTTATAGAGGCCTATGGGCCAAACTTTTAGGGTTTCTTGGGAATTGTAACCACTCATATAGTAGTGGTAGTGGACCGTTGAAACCGTATTTCGTAGGGAGACACAGGTTATTCCCTTGACTCCTTTTTTGCATATGTTTTTTTACGAAGATATGTCATTTTCCACATTTCCCTTTATTGGGTGAGTGAGAGTGTCGTGGGCGATGCCACCCCCTTGTCGGTGATATGATTCCATCGTTATTTATTGGCGACCTGGTATATAATATTTTAAATTAATAATCTTTTGAAATGTAATATAAAATTAAAACTACAAATTTATTATATTGATGACATAGAAAGGATACAAAATTAATAAATCAAAATGCAAATGAGTCTTTAGTGGAGTGGAAATCCACAACATGTCATTCTCATCAATATGAAGATGTTGAGTGGAGAGCTTTGTTATCCGAATAAATTACATTGGCATAAACACCATGAATATTTGATGGGACATCATAATCTTTGAATAATTGTACTTTCTAATTGGTAGTGACCATCATAAGGAATTATGAGTTCTTTAAAAGAGAGGTTGAAATATGAAAAATGTGCATTTCTCAGATAATGCTCGACATTTATCAGGGTTAGCCTCAATTCCCCTTTCAGTGAGGTAGAATTCGAGGAACTTCCTTGCATTTATGCCAAATGTGCATTTCTTAGGGTTAAATCTCATTTTACATTTTTTGGCCAGATCAAAGACCTTTTGCAAATGGGACGTATGATTGGATTCCTATAAGGATTTCACAATCATATAATCCATATATTATTCAAGAATTCCCCCATCTTGAATCAAAAGACTTTATTCATCATACATTGATATGTGGCACCCAACATTTTTCAGACCTAAGGGCATTACATTATAGTAATAATTGCCCGACGAAGTCATGAAAGCGATGTACCCCTTGTCCTTTATTCCATGGGGATTTGGTTATACCACGAGTATGTGTCTATGAAGGACAAGAGTTTGAATCTTGTAGAATTTTCTACTAATTTATCGATGCTAGGCAAAGGATACACATCTTTTGGGCATGCCCAATTAAGGTCGGTGTAGTTAATGCACATTCTCTATTTCCCATTTGATTTTTTGTCTAATACAATGTTGGACAACCTGTTGTATACCTTGATTCCGATATGAATTTAGCCTTTAAGAGGTCTTTTACAAGTTTTTCTACAGCTTTTGTCTTTTCGTTGGATTGTTTGCGCCTGCGCTGGGAAATGGCTTGAGCAGATGGGTTGATAGGGAGATGGTGAGATACAATTTCTGGGTCAAGTCTGGGCATGTCCACGACACTCCAGGAAAACAAATTTATGTTGTTTCGTAGACAAATCTCCAGTTGTTCTTTCACCGTGTTGGGTAGTCCAACGCCTAACCTTACTCCTCTATTGGGATTGTCTCCGAAAGCAATCACTTCAAAATCTCTTGCTGGTAGTGGATGAAGGATAGTTAGGGCAAGTGAGTTGTACGTTGAAGTATCCTCATTGCCATCTTCTGAGATTCGGTTGTCAAGGTAGATGAAATGGACTTGGAGTGCTATCTTTTTTCTCTGGATGACTTTCTTTGTTTGGGAGCTTTGCGTATCTTTCCCGTTGGATAGCCTTTGGTGATGTGTCGATCACGCTCTTCCCTTTGGTCGCAGCCTCAAAACATCTTCTGGAAGCTTTGATGTCACCATGTAAAGTGGTGAAGTGACCCTTTTCGGTGTAGTACATCATCTTAAGATGAACTATGGATGGGACTGCGATCAACTCCACAAGGGTTGGCCTGCCCAGAATACATTGGTACGAGGAGGGACAGTCGATCACCAAAAAATGTGTCTTGATCTTTTTTTAGGATTCTCCCTCCCCAAAAATGACCATCAGCTCGACATATCCCCAAGGCCTCGCAGTGGCCCATTGAACCCTTGTAAGTCAGATCCCATATAAGGTTATTGGTTTTTCTGGTCGAGTAGGAGAGAATGAAAAAAGACAGTGTACATGATGTCGAAAAAAATGCCCTGGTTAACAAGAATTTTGTGGACGTATGTACTAGCCATCTTTCCCTTTATGAGAAAATGTATGTGAGCGTTGGGAGAACCTCCCATGAGTTCTTCCATGTAGAATGTGACCGGCTGCGACTTTCCCCTGATTCTCTCGATGGAAGATAACTTATTGAGGCTATAATCGACTAGCTGCTCAAACGTTCTTCTGAACGATCCCATAATAAGTTCGTTGTGTCCTTCGCATGAAATAACCATAGCAGAAGGGAAAGTTTCACATGTGAAATAGGTGGCGAAGTAGCCTGGACCCTCGAAATTAGTAGGGATGAGAACCTATAGGGGAGAATTTGTCACTAGTTTTATAACAGACCATTTTCTACCCGTGAAATATAAATAAAATCAGAGTTCATAAAAATTTTCCACAAAAACGGGATATCACATTTTCAACTTTAAACGAACGTCATTCACTCCAATAAATCAACTTCATAAAATATCACGCAGCGGATTCATAAAATTGATTCATAGCATCTTTAAACAACATAATAACAACTTTAAATAATAAATAAGCAACTCTAAGTTCTTCGACTAATAAAAATTCAGCAATAATAAAAGATCAACAAAGCAGACACGCGACAATCCCCCCGGGTGCTATGTATCAGAGCGACTGACCACCAACTCGACTAACGGTAACCGGCTACTCTTCAGGATTACATGCATGTTGTCACATAAGGACAACATTCAACAGAAGGGGTGAGTTACGATAATTATAAGCAGTATATGAAAAACAATACAATATTAGGGACATTTTGTGGGGATTCATTGTCAGTGTTTGGATAGCAAAATGAGAGTACACTATTGTTTACCATTAATGAGATTTTTTTAGGAAGAGGTTAACAATAGTAAGGATAAGTTTTTGTGAGGATGTTAACAATATGATGATGTATTTATAGTTATTTTTAAAAATATTCTAGTTAACACAATACTTTATATAAAATAACTAAAATATAGAATTTAAAATAAATCATTCGGTTTAAACATGGTAAAAGAAATTGAATTTCATAATATATTTTAGAAATATTTATCTAATTAGAAAAAAAATCCATTTTTTAATCTAGAAGCTTCTTCTAGAAAAGAAAATATTTTTCTCTCTAATTTGATAAATATCTTTAAAATTATAAATTTTAATTACATATGCTTATCCCCCCCCCCCCCCCCCCCCCCCTTATATTAAACAAAAAAAATGTTTGTTTAACTTTATGATAATAAAAAGTAGTTATTTGGTCAAAAGCACAATTATAAAGTCAAGATAAATCCTCAATTTAACAATAAGTATCATATTTAAAAAAAATTTCATGAAAATTGATTTTTATCGATAATTATTATAAAGTGTATGATGTAATTCCTATCTAGAATTGTATTAATTAAAGTATTATATTTTGGTACTGAGTACATTTATAAGTATCAAAATAACATCTCAAAAACATGTACGGTACAAAATTACATAACATAGTAGTTATACATAATGTATGTTGAATCAAAATACTAAATCGAAATCAGACAATGGAAATACAAAATGCATAACAAAATCTTTACTATATCAGATCATTTTTCTGTGGCATTTTCCTCATCATGAGTTACTTTAAATATTTAATATGAGGTGAGATACAAATATTTCCAAGAGTCCTAGATAAACTTGAAATCCACTCAACCAAGGTTTCAAACATTATACTTGCATCGTAATACTATACTTGCATATTTAGGTAATCAAACAAATTAATGAACGAAGCTTTTATCGTTCCTCATAATAAGTAACTATCGATCCCTTGGCTACACGGTTATGTAAATCTCAAGAGTTGATTAGTTAATATGTTTGTAATGAACAACTATCCATTAGAGCGGGTTTTACATTGAGACATACCCTCTGAGTCCTGGATATATTCCTACTAAGGTAAGGTCTTCCAGGTTTACCTACCTACCCATTCCTATATCATTTCAATTGGGGGGGGGGGGGGCTTATGTGTTTACCAACCTCCCTCTGCTTCTGTCATATACTACTAATAGAACATACACTTACGGCCAACCTTAGGTGCCCCGATAAGTAATATACTCATATAATGGATTCCTCAGTGTATATCGGTATCAAATTATTTGTCTTGGATCGTCCATTTAACCCTAGATTAGGGTGACTTTCAAGAATACATGACATCATCTTTAAACTTTAAAGATCTCCTATGTCGGTACACATAACTTTTCTAACAAACATGAGATATCTTCATCGTATCTTGAATCATTCTTATCTTCTCGGTGGTTTCTTGGATTATCTCAGGCTTAAGAATCCCCTTATCACGAACATGTGTCCAACACAAAGGCATTATACATTTTCTTCCATACAAAGATTCACATGGAGCCATCGAAATGCTTGAATGATAGCTATTATTATAGGCAAATTTGATCAAGGATAAGTGGTTTTTCCAATTTCCTCCACTTTCAAAGATGCATGTCTGCAACATATCTTAAACAGTTTCAATGGTTCATTTTGTCTTACCATATGATTGAGGAATATTTGAACTACTAAGGCTCAAATTCGTCCGTATTTCATGATGGAAAGCCCTCCAAAATCTCAAAGTAAACTTCGGGTCCCATTCGTATTCAAACTAGACTAAACATCTTGTAATCAAACAATCTCCACAATAAACAACCTTGATAACCTTATATGTAATCTTGTTGGGTAAGAAATGATCTTATTTGGTTAGTATATCCACAATCACCCAAATAGAATCATGCCCACCGCGTGTATGAGGAAAACCCACGATTAAATCCATCTTGATACACTCCCACTTCCGTTCAGTTATCTAATGGTTAAAGTGTACTACTTGATCTCTTATGTTAGATCTTCATCGCTTGACATACAAACATATGGATACATATTCCCTAAAATCTTTCTTCATACTAGGCCACTAAAATTCTTTTTTAAATCTTGGTACATATTTGAAAAACCATGGTTAATGGCTAACAAACTCTTATGGATTTCTTCTAGAATTTCACTTTTCTACTCTGAATCATTAGGTAAAGACATCCTCTGATTAAATAAGTAACTCCATCCATGACTCTGGTGAAACCTGGATGTACAACTCTAGATCCAAACTTTTAATCTACCAACTGGATTTCCACATCTTTTCCCTCAAGTCACATGTGATACTCAAGTTACTAATTAGGATTATCTCCTAAGTCCATGTAAAATGTAGGTCAAGGTTCTGAAATATTTCCAACAATTAATGGTTATATATCATTAGCTTGACTATATGAGTCTCCTTCCAACTTAGCGCATTTGTTGCTATATTGGCTCTTTTTATATGGTACTTCAAATCAAAGTTATAATCTTTCAAACACTCCATTAACATTCGTTGACACATATTCAACTCTTCCTGGTCAAAGAGAAACTTCAAACTCTTGTGATCACTGAACAACTCAAAATGTACTCCATATAAGTAAGGTCGTCACACCTCGAGTGCAAAGATAATAACGGCTAGCTCAAACTCATGTATTGGGTGATTTTCTCATGATTCTTCAATTGATGAGATGCATAAGATACGATAAACAATTATGCATTAGTACACGTCCTAAACCTTTTGTTGAAGCACCACAATATACCTCATATTTTTATTAGGGAAAGGAATCACCAAAATGGGAGTGGAAGTTAACTTCTCCTATGAATTGTAAAATATCTGCTCACTCTCTAAATCCCAATGGAAAGGAAGTACTTTACGATTGATTCTGGTTAATGTCAATACCAATTGGGATAATCACATAATAAATCATTTGATAATATCTGGTTAACCCTAAGAAACTCCTCACTTCAGATGCATTCTTTGGTCTTTCCTAATTTGACAATGTTTCTACCTATGAAAGATCTACCACCACACCTCCCAAATAAATAGCATGACCAAGAAAATTTACTTATTACATCTAGCTCAAATTTACCGAGTTTTGCAAATAGCTTCTTCTCTCGTATAAGAGATAATACAATCCTAAGATGCTTTGTGTGCTCCTACGTAGTACGAGAGTAACTAAGAATATCATATATAAAGATTACCACAAATTGTTCTAGGTATGGTTGAAATAATTGGTTAACTTAATCCATGAAGAAAATGAGAGCATTGGTCACTCTAAAGAGAATTTCATGAAACTCGTAATGACCGTATCAAGCTCAGAATGCATTCTTTGGTATGTCAGAACTTTTTACTCGAATCTGATGGTACCCTAACCATAAATAAATCTTCTATAACATGTAAGCTCCTTTAAATTTTTAGTTCATAAATCCAAGGAAGATAATATTTATTCTTGATAGTGAGTTTATTAAGCTGAGTGTATTGAATGCACATACGCATACCACCATCTTTATTTTCACGAACAAGACAAAAGCACCCCATGGAGATACACTTGGGTGGATGAAATAATTTTCTAACAACTATTTTAAATCGATCTTTAACACCCTAATTTCAATTGGAGATATATGATACAAAACAATGGAAACTATAGTAGTTCCCAGAATAAGTTCTATGGATAATTCCACTTCTCTTTTAAGGGGTAAAGAAATGACATCTTCTTAGAATACTTCAGGAAATTCACATTCTACCAGAATCATCGTGGTATTCTTTTTATCATTTGAATCCATGGTGAGAATCAAGAGGAAAACTTTATCTTGGAAAAACATAAATTGATCATATTAGTTGTACCTTCCAAATGGGTGGTCATCACATCGTCCAAAGTAGCTTCTTTAGCATGAATGAAAATATGCATCTACTTATAGTCAATGTACATAGAAATGGTAAAGAGTCAATCCATCCCCAATACCACATCAATCTTTTTGAAAGTCAAGTATATCAAATCAATTAGGAAAACCTGACCAATCATGGATACCAAGAAATTCTCATAAATCTGCTAGGTTTCTACATTTCTATTCGTCGAGTTGGTGACTACCATTGGAGACGGTAGAGGAATTGATTCTAACCCAAATCATTTAACACATTTGGTCAAAAATAAGGAAAGTGATACTCCACAATCAAACATAACAAAAAAAAGCATAATTATGCAAATAACATGTACCAGTTATCAGATCATTGTTACCTTTAGATTTTTTAGCATCACGTGTATAAACTCGACCTGCTTCTCTTGTCGAAGCTTCTTGACTTTAACTATATTTGGAAGTATTATCCACTTTAATACGAACACTTCCAAGATCCACTCTTACACTATTTGATGTTAAAATTCTTGTAGACTTTACAATGTGAGATTTGAAATGGACTCATACCTTGAGCTTTTTTTTCATTTTGATGGAGAGCAATTAGGTTTCACCAACGTAACATTGATGCAACAACTCAACATAATTATTGATTCACTATTGTACAATGCTATACTCAATTTCACCTCTGAGCCAATACATAAATTTGTTGATCTTCCATTGTTCATCAAGAGCATACAAATCTTGATTAGATAAGTAACTGTGTCTTCAAACATCATAGTGAATTCAGCTATCGACATATTCCTTTGACACAACTACTGGAATTCAAACTCTTTTGTGCCCTCAAAGTATCTTAAAAATAATTGTCTAGGAAAAATCATCTTAAAGTGATCCTAGTCCTTCGGAATTCCCTAAGAGGTCATTAGAGCCAAATCAATAGTCCACCACATTGCTACAAGACTCTTAGCATATGCGTGGAAAAAGTGAATTTCTCTTATTCACTTCATGGAGTCACATAGAAGACTCACTCCATGTCAATGTGTCACTCTTGTGTTAAGAGTGTGTTTAGACTTCCTTCAAAATCTGGTGGGTTCATACAATATAAATACTTACAACTACGATTTCCCACATTCTATTGAGAAAGTTGTGCTTGTGTACCACCTTACATTTGTGGCATCATTTGCATCATAAACCCATGTTGTTGATTTTGCAACTTCAATTGATGTTGATTTTGATGTTGATGGTGCATTAACTGAACCCATTGGTTACCCTCATTCCTTCATTCTTGATTTGCCTCCATATTTTACGCACAAGGGCCTCTAGGCCTTCCATATCCTCTTAGTCGCTCAACCATAATCCTTCATTTCACATGTATTGAAATCAAGTTGATCAGACCTAACATTATACCATTTGGCATTAATGATCATACCGAGAAAAACATACATATGAGGCATAAAAGAATTTACTACTGATACTCATGTTTGGGTCCAGAATTGTCCAACATAGAATCAACCATAACACCCCAATTAAATACGCATCTAGAATCATATTAATTAAAGTATTATAATTTGGTATTGAGTACATTCAATAATATACCAACACATGTGCGCTACAAAACTACACAATATGCTACATATACATAATAGATGTTTAATCAAAATACTAAATAGATATCACACAACTAAAATACAAAACACATAACAAAGTCATTACTTCATTGGGTTATCATTCCTTTACCTTTGCCTCATCCTGAGTTACTTTAAATATATTACACGGGGTTAGATACAACTATGTCAATTGATTCCTAGCTAAACCTCAAGTTTATTCAGTGAAATGTTTCTAACATTATACTTATGATGAGGTCTTCCGTGTTTACCTTTCTCCATTTTCCTAGATCTTATACTCTAAATAGAATATACATTTATAAACGACCCATGGTGCTATACTAACTACTATACTCATATACATTGATCTTTCAGAATATCATTATCAGTACATGCGAGAAACAAAGTGTCATTACATTTTAATACATCGATCTTTCCTACTGAGTTCAGACTTGACTCCTAAGGTTTCTCACATTCATACTTTTATCATTCTTGTTGATTAGGGAAAATAACACAATTTCAATGATTCAATAGTTCCTTATTAGTCTCATTTAATTAGAATAAAGCTATGATAAATCATAATTCATAATCAAAACACATTCCTTTAATCATCACTATTGTTTACCATAAGTGAATCCTCGATTGTTTCCATTAGAAATAATTGTACTCCATAACTTATAGCATAGTAAGGGGAAGATATATCACTTGTAATCAATGGAACATTATTTTTTCCCATCGATCTTTTATTTTTTGTGGAAACCTTTAGCCTATAAATACATGCCTTTCCATCTTCATTTTTACATCAAGAAAATGTGAGCTTCCTATCTCTCTCGTCACTCTCTCTCTCTCTCTAAATATATTTCTCCACTTTCTGTCACTTAAAATTAGACGTAGCACTTCGAGAAGTCTTTTTTTTAGTGAGGAATATTGTATCCTAGAATGTGTATTAATGTAAATTTACTAAGGAGTGTTTTCTCTTGGTTGAATATGTATCCTTAAGGAAATGTTCATTTGGGTTAAGAGTTAAATCCTCTTAAAGCTTTTTTTGGGACTTTGTGTCTAAGTCGATGGTTAGGTTTGTAAGCTCAGCCTAGTTTAAAAGCTTACTTCAGCTTGAGATTATCCCGATTGAAAATGTCATCTTGGTTAAGCCCAGTCTATGAGCTCAATTTTCGTTGAGATACGTTTGGTTGAAAATCTCATATTGGTTCATGGTCATCCAGGTCAAAACCTTTGTGCGGTTCGTGAGTTAATCCCGGTTTAAAAGTTCACCTTCGTTTGAGAAAAATTCATAAAAAATATCAGTTTATCTTGGGGAATAACCACTTTAACTTTGTGTTTTGAATGAAGACTAACTGTTTCTCTTAGAAAGTTTGTGTTTGTAAGAAATTCTAATTGGTTCGCTCCATTGTTCGCTGTTTGATTGGAATTTAGCCAGGAGCATATTTTTTCCTTATATAAAGGGATTAAAGAGTTTAACCAAATAAAAGCTCTTAAGCATTACTAGTTAATATATAGATCAAATATTGGGAACAAAATCAAATCTTCTTGAATGAACCTATATAAACCCCTAGTGTCATTTTAGTTACCCTTAACTCTCTATTTTCTTCATATTTATTTTTCACTGCTTAATTCTAAAACACATTTGTTTAAAGGTTTAAATAGTCTTTTGTCCTTGTAAGTTAGATAGTTTTTTATTTCAGTCCCTGTAATTTATTTATTTTGGTCTGAGTCCCTATATCTCACTTTTGTATTTGTTTTATTCCCTAAAACTAAAACCCGCAGGAAAATCCAAAGAAAAATCCGCAGGAAACCTGCAGATTTTCCTGTAGAATTTGGCTTTAGGGATCTCTCTCTCTCTCTCTCTCTCTCTCTCTCTCTATATATATATATATATATATATATATATATATATATATATATATATATATATATATATATATATATATATATAATCATGATATGGAAACTTCAAACAACTTATTTCTTAAATGCTTGTATACTTTACTTATTTTTGGAATTGGATTGAGCATTTGTTTGAGATGAATCTTGATAGAACTAGTTACCAATACATATTCAAACTTACTTATATAAGCTGGTGCTCTCAAATTTAGAATCCGAATATTACATTTATCATAAAGATTCCTTGGAAACCTTGGCAGGAAGAAATGAAATCATATTTCAAAATGGTAACAATGACTTTGATAGAGATGTAATTCTATTAAATAATTAGTTTATATGTAATATAGCTATTTCAAGAAACTTGTATAATATTCAATTCACAATTTTACAATTATTAAAATTTATACATCAAATGTCGACATCCTCATACACCTAGAATCATACAAGTTAATTAATGTTTTTCTAGTCATAATTGGATTAAGTGCGACGCATATGGAGGTTCAAGACAAAATTCGTGAATATCAACTTATGTTGGCATATTTAGGGATCATTATAGAACATTTTTGGGGTATTTCTCAACTAAGATTGGAGTTTGCACCTTCTTTCAAGCTATATTGTATGAGTCATGTTTTCTATCAAATATGCTAACAAGAAAAATTGGAGATCTTTGGCTTTCAAATTGATAAAATGTAGGTTATTCATACATTTTCTAATTTGAATATTTTTCGTTGGCATCTTTTAATTAATTGTAAAAATACTTTACTCACTAAACATTCCTTTAGATTCAAGATATCTCACATAGAGATGTAAATGAATATCCATTGGGACAAATACTATGATATATGTATCCGCCCCGTTAGATAAAAATGATATTCATATCCGCCCCATATCCATGTGAATATTCGTTAAGCAGATAATCTGCAGATTTAACGATATTCGTGGATATTTACAGATATCCATAGATAATATTTAAAAATATATATATTTTAAATTATTTTTAAAAAAATAATTTTAAAATTCTTTTAAAGACACAAAAAGTTATTATCATATAACATTCATATAATTCGCTCTTAATTAACAGCGGACGACCGATGAGTAGAAAGAAGACAATGGTTTGACAGAGGAATGACGACACTAGTTGGTTGGAAAGTGAAATTGTTGAATTGAGGTATGAAATATTGAATAGTTTAAATATGAAATGACTAATAGAATTTGAATGAAATGTGAAAGGTTTTCTTAAGAGAAAATTTCAAAAAAAAAAAAGAAATATAAGAAGACTAATTTTCTTATAGATGAAAAAAATAAGGTGTAATAAACTAATAATTTTTATATGATTTTTATAATTTATTAACGGATATGGATATCTGCGAGTATGAATATCATTAAACCTGTATCCATATCCATTAACAAATGAATATTTAAATATCCATTTATTTTATTCGTGGATATCCATTATGTTATCCACCTCATATCCGCGATGGATTTTATCCACGGATATCCGCAGATACGGATAATCTTACCATCCCTAATCTCACATTTTAAGAGAGAGAAATACATGTGCATATAGATTAGCTAATGCAGAGTTTTTTTTATGTTGATTATGACACATGGTGGGATTCACTTCCTATTTGTGTAACTGGAAGTTTTTTAAGATAAGTTGAACATGTCAAACTATCTATTTTCCAGCACTTTAATGCGTTAGATTTTATGTCTCCTAATATTTTTATTTTTCCTTTTTTATTCTATAAATACTTCTATTAAAAAAAAATAATTCAAAATAAATTGAACAATACCATGTGTTACACCCTCTAAATTTATACATGGAAATAATTAACTACCATGAATATCTTCGGTATGTATTTATAAGACACAAATATAACTACTCTTTAAAAAACTGTAAATTAATAATCTTTTGAAATATCACAATTAAAATTACAAATTTATTTTATTGATAACATTGAAAGGCTAAAAAATATAAAAAATAAAAGTACATATGAGTTTTGAATGGAGTGGAAAACCACTGCATGTCATTCTCATCAATATAACATCAATCTTCCCTCCAATCACTCCACCATACACTTTTCCTCGAGATCCAAAGACATGAATGGAAAAAGGCACCATCAATGTGGCGGTGGTGGTGGTGGTGATGCTGAGACATCTTGTATTTTCTCTTAGATCCCATCATGTTGGAGGAGGTACTTGATAGTATGGAAATTCTCATATGGATGCCCTGTAGGGATTGTAGGGATTCACTGTGGTTGTTTGGATAGAAAAATGAGAGTGTTCTACTATATGCCATTAATGAGAATAATTTTTTATTTTGTGAGGAAGAGATTAATAGTAATGGGGATAAGTTTTTGTGAGGATATTAACAATATGTTAAGGTATTTATAGTTATTTTGAAAAAAAATATTCTAGTTAACACAATACACTATATCAATCAACAAAAACATAGAATTTAAAATAAATCATTTGGTTTAAACATGGTAAAAGTTGAATTTCATATTATTTTTATAAATATTTATCTAATTAGGAAAAAAAATCCATTTTCTTATTCAAGAAGCTTCTTCTAGAAAAGAAAAATATATTTTTTTTCTCTTTAATTTGATAAATATCTTTAAAATTATAAATTTCAATTTTATATATTTATTCATTCCTGTCTTTGCTTATCCCTTTACATTAAACAAATAAATGTTTGTTTAACTTTATGATAACAAAAATGTAGGTATATGGTCAAAAACATAATTATAAGGATTTAATTGATATGCACTGACAGTGTAAAAAAGTTTTACACTGTCAGTGAATCATAGCCGTCATATGTTATAACAAGTTTGACTTATATTTTAAAAACTTATAAAGTATAGCAAACGAGTGAAGGTGATGAATTGACAGTGTAAAATATTTTATACTGTCAGTGCATATAAATTAATCCCTAATTATAAAGCCAAGATAAATCAGCAATTTTACAATAAGTGTCATACCCAAATTATAATGTGGGTTGACATTAAAATCGTCTTAGATGAATCAAGGGGATCATTTTATTATGTTTGTACCCTGAGTATGCGTCTATAAAGCTCAACGTCTAGTAGCTCGAGGACCTATTAATTAGACAATTAATATCTAACATGTGATAACGATCCTTGGGATAGACTGTATCGAGGTTGGTGAAAATCCACACATGTACACTTGTTTGATGCTTTCTTTTCCAGAATAACTTCGGCTAGCTAGGTTGGATATTTTACTTAAGCGATGATATTAGTGCTTGCTAGCTTTTTCACCTCGCTGTCGATGGAGGCTCTCTTCTCCTCTCCCACTTTTCAATTTTTTCTTTCCTATTCGAAAAGTGGGGTGCCTATCTTGGTCACTCTGTGAGCCAAAGGACCTATTTATACCTCATTGAGCTCCTTTGTAGGTGTGAGTTTCTCATTCTCCACACCTAGTCTAGGGTCCAAACTCGCATTGTCTGTGTCATGTGCTTCAGTAAAGGCGAAGCCCTATGGGTGAAATTTTCCTTCCCCATCACCAAACTATTTTTGGTAACATTCATGGGAACTTTCTTAGTCTCTTCAAACTGTTCCATCTCACCTTGTGGGAAGCAGGTATTTCAGGATCTTATATTGGGTGGATATAATCGCCCCTAATAAGTTGATGGATGGCATTCCAAGAATGACATTATAAGGCGATAAGGCGTCAACAACGAGGTAATTAAATTCAATTACCATGGAATCTTCTCCCATATTGGAATTCGTTTCTAGGTTTATGTGACCCTTTACTTGTACATGTTCGCCTGACAAGCCTACTAGTGAATCCTTGAACGTTTTAAAGATGTCGGGATCGAGATGAAGCTTTTGATTGGTGCTCCACAATAGGATTTTAGCTTAAGTTCCTGGGTCTATCAATACTCACTTGATATCCCAGTTACCATATTATACAATGATGACTATGAGTTGTTTTCATTAGGGTAGACTCTGGCGACATCACTGTTAGAGAATATGGTGACGGGCCCTTATTTTCTCCACTTGGATTTGAAGAGTCCTGGGGATATTGCGTTTGCAATCAACACCTTCCTAGTGTGTGTCCCAAGTGTCAACGTCATTGTACTTGCTAATAAGTACATATGTATGGAAACCCTATGCATACAGGTGGTCAAAGGATTTAAAGGATTTTTGATGGTTTAGGGAAAACTCACGGTGGTGAGAGACCCTATTTGAGGTTATTTTAGTGTGGGGAAACAAGTTCACTAGGTTGAGAAACTATGTATTTCATGTTATTTTATGAGTATTCTAAATATGACTTTAATGCTCAAGTTGAGGTATTTATAGAGGCCTATAGGCCAAACTTTTAGGGTTTCTTGGAAATTGCAACCACTCATATAGTAGTGTTAGTGGACCGTTGAAACCGTATTTCGTAGGGAGACATAAGTTATTCCCTTGACTCCTTTTTTTGCATATGTTGTTTACGAAGATATGTCATTTTCCACATTTCCCTTTATTGGGTGAGTGGGAGTGTCGTGGGCAATGCCACCCCCATGTCGGTGATATGATTCCATCGCTATTTGTTTGCGACCTGGTATATAATATTTTAAATTAATAATCTTTTGAAATGTAATATAAAATTAAAACTACAAATTTATTATATTGATGATAATGAAAGGATAAAAAATTTAATAAATCAAAATGCAAATGAGTCTTTAGTGGAGTGGAAATCCACAACATGTCATTCTCATCAATATGAAGATGTTCAGTGGAGAGCTTTGTTATCCGAATGAATTACATTGGCATAAACACCATGAATATTTGATGGGACATCATAATCTTTGAATAATTGTACTTTCTAATTAGTAGTGACCATCATAAGGAATTATGAGTTCTTTAAAAGAGAGGTTGAAATATGAAAAATGTGCATTTCTCAGATAATGCTCGACATTTATCAGGGTTAGCCTTGATTCCCCTTTCGGTGAGGTAGAATTCGAGGAACTTCCTTGCCTTTATGCCAAATGTGCATTTCTTAGGGTTAAATCTCATTTTACATTTTTTGGCCAGATCGAAGACCTTTTGCAAATGGGACGTATGATCGGATTCCTCTAGGGATTTCACAATCATATCATCCAAATATTATTCAAGAATGCCCCCATCTCGGATCAAAAGACTTTATTCATCATACGTTGGTACATGGCACCCAACGTTTTTCAGACCTAAGGGCATTACATTATAATAATAATTGTCCGACGAAGTCATGAAAGCGATGTACCTCTTTTCCTTTATTCCATGGGGATTTGGTTATACCCCGAGTATGTGTCCATGAAGGATAAGAGTTTGAATCTTGTAGAATTTTCTACTAATTTATTGATGCTAGGCAAAGAATACACATCTTTTGGCCATGCCCAATTGAGGTTGGTGTATTCAATGCACATTCTCTATTTCCCATTTGATTTTTTTGTCTAATACAATGTTGGACAACCTGTTGTATACCTTGATTCCGATATGAATTTAGCCTTTAAGAGGTCTTTTAGAAGTTTTTCTACAGCTTTTGTCTTTTCGTTGGATTGTTTGCGCTAGCGCTGGGAAATGGCTTGAGCAGATGGCTTGATAGTGAGATGGTGAGACGCAATTTCTGGGTCAAGTCTGGGCATGTCCACGACACTCCAGGAAAACAAATTTATGTTGTTTCGCAGATAAATCTCCAATTGTTTTTTCACCGTGTTGGGCTGTCCAACGCCTAACCTTACTCCTCTATTGGGATTGTCTCCGAAAGCAATCACTTCAAAATCTTTTGCTGGTATTGGATGCAGGATAGTTGGGGCAAGTGAGTTGTACGTTGAAGTATCCTCGTTGCCATCTTCTGAGATTCGGTTGTCAAGGTCGACAAAATGGACTTGGAGTGCTGTCTTTTTCTCTGGATGACTTTCTTTGTTTGGGAGCTTTGCGTATCTTTCCCATTTGATGGACTTTGGTGATGTGTCAATCACGCTCTTCCCTTTGGTCGCAGCCTCAAAACATCTTTTGGAAGATTTGATGTCATCATGTAAAGTGGTGACGTGACCCTTTTCGGTGTAGTACTTCATCTTAAGATGAACTATGGATGGGACTGTGATCAACTCCATAAGGGTTGGCCTGCCCAGAATACATTGGTATGAGGAGGGACAGTCGATCACCAAAAAATGTGTCCTGGTCGTTTTTTAGGATTCTCCCTCCCCAAAAATGACCATCAGCTCGACATATCCCCAAGGCCTCGCAGTGGCCCATTGAACCCTTGTAGGTCAGATCCCATATAAGCTTATAGGTTTTTCTGGTCGAGTAGAAGAGAACGAAACAAGACAGTGTACATGATGTCGACAAAACTGCCCTGGTTAACAAGAATTTTATGGACGTATGTACTAGCCATCTTTCCCTTTATGAGAAAATGTATGTGAGCGTTGGGAGAGCCTCCCATGAGTTCTTCCATGTAGAATATGACCGGCTGCGACTTTCCCCTGATTCTCTCGATGGAAGATAGCTTATTGAGGCTATAATCGACCAGCTGCTCAAACGTTCTTCTGAACGATCCCATCGTAAGTTTGTTGTGTCCTTCGCATGAAATAACCATAACAGAAGGGAAAGTTTCACATGTGCAATAGGTGGCGAAGTAGCCTGGACCCTCGAAACTAGTAGGGATGAGAAAACTTTTGGCCGGGAAATGCATGGCAACCTATAGGGGAGCATTGTCACCAGTTTTGTAACAGACCATTTTCTACCCGTGAAATATAAATAAAATCAGAGTTCATAAAAATTTACCACAAAAACGGGATATCACATTTTCAACTTTACACGAACGTCATTCACTCCAATAATTCAACTTCAGAAAATATCACGCAGCGGATTCATAAACTTGATTCATAGCATCTTTAAACAACATAGTAACAACTTTAAATAATAAATAAGAAACTCTAAGTTCTTCGACTAATTAAAATTCAGCAATAATAAAAGATCAACAAAGCAGACACGCGACAATCCCCCCGAGTGCTATGTATCAGAGCGACTGACCACCAACTCGACTAACGGTAATTGGCTACTCCTCGGGATTACATGCACGTTGTCACATAAGGACAACATTCAACAGAAGGGGTGAGTTACGATAATTATAAGCAGTATATGAAAAACAATACAATATTAGGGACGTTTTGTGGGGATTCATTGTCAGGGTTTGGATAGAAAAATGAGAGTGCACTATTGTTTACCATTAATGAGATTTTTTTAGGAAGAGGTTAACAATAGTAAGGATAAGTTTTTGTGAGGATGTTAACAATAAGATGATGTATTTAGAGTTATTTTTAAAAATATTCTAGTTAACACAATACTTTATATAAAATAACTAAAATATAGAATTTAAAATAAATCATTCGGTTTAAACATGGTAAAAAAAATTGAATTTCATAATATATTTTAGAAATATTTATCTAATTAGAAAAAAATCCATTTTTTAATCTAGAAGCTTCTTCTAGAAAAGAAAATATATTTTCTCTCTAATTTGATAAATATCTTTAAAATATAAATTTTAATTACATATGCTTATCCCCCTTATATTAAACAAAAAAAATGTTTGTTTAACTTTATGATAATAAAAAGTAGTTATTTGGTCAAAAGCACAATTATAAAGTCAAGATAAATCCTCAATTTAACAAAAAGTATCATATTTAAAAAAATCATGAAAATTGATTTTTATCGATAATTATTATAAAGTGTATGATGTAATTCCTATCTAGAATTGTATTAATTAAAGTATTATATTTTGGTACTGAGTACATTTATAAGTATCAAAATAACATCTCAAAGACATGTACGGTACAAAATTACATAACATAGTAGTTATACATAATGTATGTTGAATCAAAATACTAAATCAAAATCACACAACGGAAATACAAAATGCATAGCAAAATCTTTACTATATCAGATCATTTTTCTGTTGCATTTGCCTCATCATGAGTTACTTTAAATATTCAATATGGGGTGAGATACAAATATTTCCAAGAGTCCTAGCTAAACCTGAAATCCACTCAACCAAGATTTCAAACACTATACTTGCATCGTAATACTATACTTGCATATTTAGGTAATCAAACAAATTAATGAACGAAGCTTTTATTGTTTCTCATAATAAGTAACTATCAATCCCTTGGCTACACGGTTATGTAAATCTCAAGAGTTGATTAGTTAATATGTTTGTAACGAACAACTATCCATTAGAGCGGGTTTTACATTGAGACCTACCCTCTGAATCCTGGATATATTCCTACTAAGGTAAGGTCTTCCAGGTTTACCTACCTACCCATGCCTAGATCATTTCAATTGGGGGGCTTATGTGTTTACCAACCTCCCTCTGCTTATGTCATATACTTCTAATATAACATACACTTACGGCCGACCTTAGGTGCCCCGATAAGTAATATACTTATATAATGGATTCCTCAGTGTATATCGATATCAAATTATTTGTCATGGATCGTCCATTTAACCCTAGATTAGGGTGAATTTCAAGAATATATGACATACTCTTTAAACTTTAAAGATATCATATGTCGGTACACATAACTTTTCTAACAACCATGAGATATCTTCATCGTATCTTGAATCATTCTTATCTTCTCGGTGGTTTCTTGGATTATCTCAGGCTTAAGAATCCCCTTTATCACGGACATGTGTCCAACACAAAGGCATTATACATTTTCTTCCATACAAAGCTTCACATGGAGCCATCAAAATGCTTGAATGATTGCTATTGTTATAGGCAAATTTGATCAAGGGTAAGTGGTCTTTCCAATTTCCTCCACTTTCAAAGATGCATGTCTGCAACATATCTTAAACAGTCTCAATGGTTCATTTTGTCTTACCATATGATTGAGGAATATTTGAACTACTAAGGTTCAAATTCGTCCGCATTGCATGATGGAAATCCCTCCAAAATCTCAAAGTAAACTTTGGGTCCCATTCAGATTCAAACTAGACTAAACATCTTGTAATCAAACAATCTCCACAATAAACAACCTTGATAACCTTATATGTAATCTTGTTGGGTAAGAAATGAGCTTATTTGGTTAGTATATCCACAATCACCCAATATAATCATGCCCACCACGTGTATGAGGAAAACCCACGATTAAATCCATCTTGATACTTTCCCACTTCCGTTCAGTTATCTAATGGTTAAAGTGTACTACTTGATCTCTTATGTTATACCTTCATCGCTTAACATACAAACATTTGGATACATATTCCCTAAAATCTTTCTTCATACCAGGCCACTAAAATTCTTCTTTACATCTTGGTACATATTAGAAAAACCATGGTTAATGGCTAACACACTCTTATGGGTTTCTTCTAGAATTTCACTTTTCTACTCTTAATCATTAGGTAAAGACATCCTCTGATTAAATAAGTAACTCCATCCATGACTCTGGTGAAACCTGGATGTACAACTCTAGATCGAAACTTTGAATCTACCAACTGGATTTCCACATCTTTTCCCTCAAGTCACATGTGATACTCAAGTTACTAATTAGGATTATCGCCTAAGTCCATGTAAAATGTAGGTCAAGGTTCTGAAATATTTCCAACAATTAATGGTTATATATCATTAGCTTGACTATGTGCGTTTCCTTCCAACTTAGCGCATTTGCTGCTATATTGGCTCTTTTTATATGGTACTTCAAATCAAAGTCATAGTCTTTCAAACACTCCATTAACATTCGTTGGCACATATTCAACTCTTCCTGGTCAAAGAGAAACTTCAAACTCTTGTGATCACTGAGCAACTCAATATGTACTCCATATAAGTAAGGTCGTCACACCTCGAGTGCAAAGATAATAACGGCTAGCTCAAAATCATGTATTGGGTGATTTTCTCATGATTCTTCAATTGATGAGATGTATAAGATACGATTAAACAATTATGCATTAGTACACGTCCTAAACCTTTTGTTGAAGCACCACATATACCTCATATTTTTATTAGGGAAAGGAATCACCAAAATGGGAGTGGAGGTTAACTTCTCCTATGAATTGTAAAATCTCTGCTCACACTCTAAATCCCAATGGAAAGGAAGTACTTTACGATTGATTCTGGTTAATGTCAATACCAATTGGGAGAATCACATAATAAATCATTTGATAATATCTGGTTAAACCTAAGAAACTCCTCACTTCAGATGCATTCTTTGGTCTTTCCTAATTTGACAATGTTTCTACCTATGAAAGATCTACCACCACACCTCCCAAATAAATATCATGACCAAGAAAATTTACTTATTAAATCTAGCTTAAATTTACCGAGTTTTGAAAATAGCTTATTCTCTCGTATAAGAGATAATACAATCCTAAGATGCTCTGTGTGCTCCTACGGAGTACGAGAGTAAATAAGAATATCATATAAAAAGATTACCACAAATTGTTCTAGATATGGTTGAAATTCTTGGTTAACTTAATCCATGAAGAAAATGAGAGCATTGGTCACTCTAAAGAGAATTTCATAAAACTCGTAATGACTGTATCGAGCTCAGAATGCGTTCTTCGGTATGTCAGAACTTTTTACTCGAATCTGATGGTACCCTGACCATAAATAAATCTTTTATAACATGAAAGCTCCTTTAAATTTTGAGGTCATAAATCCAAGGAAGATAATATTTATTCTTGATAGTGAGTTTATTAAGCTGAGTGTATTGAATACACATACGCATACCACCATCTTTATTTTCACGAACAAGACAAAAGCACCCCATGGAGATACACTTGGGTGGATGAAATAATTTTCTAACAACTATTTTAAATCGATCTTTAAAACCCTAAATTCAATTGGAGATATACGATACAAAACAATGGAAACTATAGTAGTTCCCAGAACAAGTTCTATGGAGAATTCCACTTCTCTTTTAAGGGGTAAAGAAATGACATCTTCTTAGAATGCTTCATGAAATTCACATTCTACCAGAATCATCGTGGTATTATTTTTATCATTTGAATCCATGGTGAGAATCAAGAGGAAAACTTTATCTTGGAAAAACATAAATTGATCATATTAGTTGTACCTTCTAATAGGGTGGTCATCACATCGTCCAAAGTAGCTTCATTAGCATGAATGAAAATATGCATCTACTTATAGTCAATATACATAGAAATGGTAAAGAGTCAATCCATCCCCAATACCACATCAATATTTTTTAAAGTCAAGTATATCAAATCAATTAGGAAAACCTGATCAATCATGGATACCAAGAAATTCTCATAAATCCGCTAGGTTTCTACATTTCTATTCGTCGAGTTGGTGACTACCATTGGAGACGGCAGATGAATTGATTCTACCCCAAATCGTTTAACACATTTGGTCAAAAAGAAGGAAAGTGATACTCCACAATCAAACATAACAAAAAAAGCATGATTATGCAAATAACATGTACTCGTTATCAGATCATTGTTACCTTTAGATTTTTTAGCATCACATGTATAAACTCGATCTGCTTCTCTTGTCGATGCTTCTTGACTTGAACTATCTTTGGAAGTATTATCCACTTTAATATGAACACTTCCAAGATCCACTCTTACACTATCTGATGTTAAAATTCTTGTAGACTTTACAATGTGAGATTTGAACAGGACTCATACCCTGAGCTTTTATTTTTCATTTTGATGGAGAGCCATTAGGTTTCACCAACGTAACATTGATGCAACAACTCAACATAATTATTGATTCACTATTGTACAATGTTATACTCAATTTCACCTCTGAGCCCATACATAAATTTTGTTGATCTTCCATTTTTCATCAAGAGCATACAAATCTTGATTAGATAAGTAATTGTGTCTTCAAACATCATAGTAAATTCAGCAATCGACATATTCCTTTGACACAATTACTGGAATTCAAAATCTTTTGTGCCCTCAAAGTATCTTAAAAATAATTCTCTAGGAAAAATCGTCTTAAAGTGATCCTAGTCCTTCAGAATTCATTAAGAGGTCATTAGAGCCAAATCAATAGTCCACCACATTGCTACAAGACTCTTAGCATATGCGTGTAAAAAGTGAATTTCTCTTATTCACTGCATGGAGTTACATAGAAGACTCACTCCATGTCAAAGTGTCACTCTTGTGTTAAGAGTGTGTTTAGACTTCCTTCAAAATCTGGTGGGTTCATACAATATAAATACTTACCACTACTATTTCCCACATTCTATTGAGCAAGTTGAGCTTGTGTACCACCTTACATTTATGGCATCATTTGCATCATAAACCCATGTTGTTGATTTTGCAACTTTAATTGATGTTGATGTTGATGGTGCATTAACTGAGCCCATCGATTACCATCATTCCTTCATTCTTGATCTGCCTCCATATTTTACGCACAAGGGCCTCTAGACCTTCCACATCCTCTTAGTCGCTCAACCATGATCCTTCATTTCACATGTATTGAAATCAAGTTGATCAGACCTAACATTATACAATTTGGCATTAATAATCATACCGAGAAAAACATACATATGAGGCATAAAAGAATTTACTATTGATACTCTTGTTTGGGTCTAGAATCGTCCAGCGTAGAATCAACCATAACACCCCAATTAAATACGCATCTAGAATCATATTAATTAAAGTAATATAATTTGGTATTGAGTACATTCATAAGTTACTAAATAATATACCAACACATGTGCGCTACAAAACTACACAATATGCTACATATACATAATATATGTTTAATCAAAATACTAAATAGATATCACACAACTAAAATACAAAACACATAACAAAGTCATTACTTCATTGGGTTATCATTCCTTTACCTTTTCCTCATCCTGAGTTACTTTAAATATATTACACAGGCTTAGATACAACTATGTCAATTGATTCCTAGCTAAACCTCAAGTTTTTTCAATCAAATGTTTCTAACATTATACTTAGGGTGAGGTATTTCATGTTTACCTTTCTCCATTTGCCTAGGTCTTATACTCCAAATAAAATATACATTTATGAACGACCCATGGTGCTATACTAACTACTATACTCATATACATTGATCTTTCAGAATATCATTATCAGTACATGCGAGAAACAAAGTATCATTACATTTATAAACATCGATCTTTCCTACTGAGTTCAGACTTGACTCCTAAGGTTTCTCACATTCATACTTTTATCATTCTTGTTGATTAGGGAAAATAACACAATATCAATGATTCAATAATTCCTTATCAATCTCATTTAATTAGAAATAAAGCTATGATAAATCATAATTCATAATCAAAACACAATCCTTTAATCATCACTATTGTTTACCATAAGTGAATCCTCGATTGTTTCCATTAGAAATAATTGTACTCCATAACTTATAGCATAGTAAGGGGAAGATATATAACTTGTACTCAATAGAACATTATTTTTTCCCATCGATCTTTTATTTTTTGTGGCAACCTTTAGCCTATAAATACATACCTTTCCATCTTCATTCTTACATCAAGAAAATGTGAGCTTCCTATCTCTCTCGTCACTCTCTCTCTCTCTCTCTCTAAATATATTTCTTCTCTTTCTGTCACTTAAAATTAGTCGTAGCACTTCGAGAAGTCTTTTTTTTAGTGAGAAATATTGTATCCTAGAATGTGTATTAATGTAAATTTACTAAGGAGTGTTTTCTCTTGGTTGAATATGTATCCTTAAGGAAATGTTCATTTGGGTTAAGAGTTAAATCCTCTTAAAGCTTTTTTTGGGACTTTGTGTTTAAGTCGATGGTTAGGTTTGTAAGCTCAGTCTAGTTTAAAAGCTTACTTTAGCTCGAGATTATCCCGATTGAAAATGTCATCTTGGTTAAGCCCGGTCTAATAGCTCAATTTTCTTTGAGATACGTTTGGTTGGAAATCTCATATTGGTTCATGGTCATCCAGGTCAAAACCTTTGTGCGGTTCGTGAGTTAATCCTGGTTTAAAAGTTCACCTTTGTTTGAGATAAGTTCGTAGAAAATATCAGTTTATCTTGGGGAATAACCACTTTAACTTTGTGTTTTGAATGAAGACTAATTGTTTCTCTTAGAAAGTTTGTGTTTGTAAGAAATATTAATTGGTTCGCTCCATTGTTCGCTGTTTGATTGGAATTTAGCCAGGAACATATTTTTTCCTTATATAAAGGGATTAAAGAGTTTAACCAAATAAAAGCTCTTAAGCATTACTAGTTAATCTATAGATCAAATATTGGGAACAAAATTAAATCTTCTTGAATGAACCTATATAAACTCCTAGTGTCATTTCACTTACCCTTAACTCTCTATTTTCTTCATATTTATTTTTCACTGCTTAATTCTAAAACATATTTGTTTAAAGGTTTAAATAGTCTTTTTGTCCTTGTAAGTTAGATAGTTTTTTATTTCAGTCCCTGTAATTTATTTATTTTGGTCTGAGTCCATATATCTCACTTTTGCATTTGTTTTATTCCTTAAAACTAAAACCCGCTGGAAAATCCAAAGAAAAATCCACAGGAAACCTGCAGATTTTCCTGTAGAATTTGGCTTTAGGGATCTCTCTCTCTCTCTCTCTCTCTCTCTCTCTCTCTATATATATATATATATATATATATATATATATATATATATATATATATATATATATATATATATATAATGATGATATGGAAACTTCAAACAACTTATTTCTTAAATGCTTGTATACTTTACTTATTTTTGGAATTGGATTGAGCATTTGTTTGAGATGAATCTTGATAGAACTAGTTACCTATACTTATTCAAACTTACTTATATAAGTTGGTGATCTCAAATTTAGAATTCGAATATTACTTTTATCATAAAGATTCCTTGGAAACCTTGGCAAGAAGAAATGAAATCATGTTTCAAAATGGTAACAATGTCTTTGATAGAGATGTAATTCATATTAAACAATTAGTTTATATGTAATATAGTTCTTTCAAGAAACTTGTATAATATTCAATTCGCAAGTTTACAATTATTAAAATTTATACATCAAATGTCGACATCCTCCCACACCTAGAATCATACAAGTTAATTGATGTTTTTCTAGTCATAATTGGATTAAGTGCGACACATATGGAGGTTCAAGACAAAATTCGTGAATATCGACTTATGTTGGCATATTTAGGGATCATTATAGAACATTTTTTGGGTATTTCTCAACTAAGATTGGAGTTTGCACCTTCTTTCAAGCTATATTGTATGAGTCATGTTTTCTATCAAATATGCTAACAAGAAAAATTGGAGATCTTTGGCTTTCAAATTGATAAAAAGTAGGTTATTCATACATTTTCTAATTTGAATATTTTTCGTTGGCATCTTTTAATTTATTGTAAAAATACTTTACTCACTAAACTTTCCTTTAGATTCAAGATATCTCACATAGGGATGTAAATGGATATCCATGGGGACAAATACTATGATATATGTATCCGCCCCGTTAGATAAAAATAATATTCATATCCACCCCATATCCATGTGGATATCCGTTAAGCGGATAATCTGCGGATTTAACGATATTCGTGGATATTTACAGATATCCATAGATAATATTCAAAAAAAAAATATTTTAAATTATTTTTAACAAAATAATTTTAAAATTCTTTTAAAGACACAAAAAGTTATTATCATATAACATTCATACAATTCGCTCTTAATTAACAGCGGACGACCGATGAGTAGAAAGAAGACATTGGTTTGACAGTGGAATGACGACACTAGTTGCTTGGAAAGTGAAATTGTTGAATTGAGGTATGAAATATTGAATAGTTTAAATATGAAATGACTAATAGAATTTGAATGAAATGTGAAAGGTTTTCTTAAAATAAAATTTCACAAAAAATATATATATATAAGAAGACTAAATTTTTATAAATGAAAAAAATAAGGTATAATAAACTAAAAATATTTAAATGATTTTTATAATTTATTAACGGATATGGATATCCGCGAGTACGGATATCATTAAATCCGTATCCATATCTATTAACAAATGGATATTTAAATATCCATTTATTTTATCTGTGGATATCCATTAAGTTATCCGTCTCATATCCGTGACGGATTTTATCCGCGGATATCTACGGATACAAATAATTTTATCATCCCTATTCTCACATTTTAAGAGAGAGAAATATATGTGCATATAGATTAGCTAATGCAGAGTTTTTTTTTTGTTGATAATGACACATGGTGGAACTCACTTCCTATTTGTGTTATTGGAAGTTTTTTAAGATATATTGAACATATCTAACTATCTATTTTCAACACTTCGATGAGTTAGATTTTATGTCTCCTAATCTTTTTTATTTTTCCTTTTTTATTCGATAAATACTTCTATTAAAAAAAATTAACAAATCAAAATAAATTGAACCATACCATGTGTTACACCCTCTAAATTTATACATGGAAATAATTAAGTACCAAGAATATCTTCGATATGTATTTATAAGACACAAATATAACTATAAGGATTTATGACTCTCTCTATAAAACTGTAAATTAATAATCTTTTGAAATATCACAAAATTAAAATTACAAATTTATTTTATTGATAACATTGAAAGGCTAAAAAAACAAAAAATAAAAGTACATATGAGTTTTGAATGGAGTTGAAAACCACTGCATGTCATTCTCATCAATATAACATTAATCTTCCCTCCAATCACTCCACCATACACTTTTCCTCGAGATCCAAAGACATGAATGGCAAAAGGCACCATCAATGTGGTGGCGGTGGTGGGGGTGATGCTGAGACATCTTGTATTTTCTCTTAGATCCCATCATGTTGGAGGAGGTACTTGATAGTATGGAAATTCTCATATGGATGCCCTGTAGGGATTCATTGTGGTTGTTTGGATAGAAAAATGAGAGTGTTCTAATATTTGCCATTAATGAGAATAATTTTTTATTTCGTGAGGAAGAGATTAAGAGTAATGGGGATAAGTTTTTGTGAGGATATTAACAATATGTTAAGGTATTTATAGTTATTTTGAAAAAAATATTCTAGTTAACACAATAAACTATATCAATAAACTAAAACATAGAATTTAAAATAAATCATTTGGTTTAAATATGGTAAAAGTTGAATTTCATATTATTTTTATAAATATTTATCTAATTAGGAAAAAAAATCCATTTTCTTATTCAAGAAGCTTCTTCTAGAAAAGAAAAATATTTTTTTTTCTCTTTAATTTGATAAATATCTTTAAAATTATAAATTTCAAATTCATATATTTATTCATTCCTGTCTTTGCTTATCCCTTTACATTAAACAAATAAATGTTTGTTTAACTTTATGATAACAAAAATGTAGATATATGGTCAAAAACATAATTATAAGGATTTAATTGATATACACTGACAGTGTAAAGAACTTTTACACTGTCAGTGAATCATAGCCGTCATATGTTATAACAAGTTTGACTTTTATTTTAAAAACTTATAAAGTATAGCAAACAGGTGATGGTGATGAATTGACAGTGTAAAATATTTTATACTGTCAGTGCATATAAATTAATCCCTAATTATAAAGCCAAGATAAATCAGCAATTTTACAATAAGTGTCATACCCAAATTATAATGTGGGTTGACATTAAAATCGTCTTACATGAATCAAGGGGATCATTTTATTATGTTTGTACCCTGAGTATGCATCTATAAAACTCAACGTCTAGTAGCCCGAGGACCTATTAATTAGACAATCAATATCTAACATGTGATAACGATCCTTGGGATAGACTGTATCGAGTTTGGTAAAAATCCACACATGTACACTTGTTTGATGCTTTCTTTTCCAGAATAACTTCGGCTAGCTAGGTTGGATATTTTACTTAAGCAATGAAATTAGTGCTTGCTAGCTTTTTCACCTCGTTGTCGATGGAGGCTCTCTTATCCTCTCCCACTTTTCAATTCTTTCTTTCCTATTCGAAAAGTGGGGTGCCTATCTTGGTCACTCTGTGAGCCAAATGACCTATTTATACCTCATTGAGCTCCTTTGTAGGTGTGAGTTTCTCATTCTCCACACCTAGTCTAGGGTCCTAACTCGCGTTGTCTGTGTCATGTGCTTCAGTAAAGGCGGAGCCCTATGGGTGAAATTTTCCTTCCCCATCACCAAACTATTTTTGGTAACATTCCAGGGCACTTTCTTAGTCTCTTCAAACTGTTCCAGCTCACCTGGTGGGAAGCGGGTATTTCAGGATCTTGTATTGGGTGGATATAATCGCCCCTAATAAGTTGATGGATGGCATTCCAAGAATGACATTATAAGGCGATAAGGCGTCAACAATGAGGTAATTAAATTCAATTACCATGGAATCTTCTCCCATATTGGAATTCGTTTCTAGGGTTATGTGACCCTTTACTTGCACATGTTCGCCTGACAAGCCTACTAGTGAATCCTTGAACGTTTTAAAGATGTTGGGATCGAGATGAAGCTTTTGATTGGTGCTCCACAATAGGATTTTAGCTTAAGTTCCTGGGTCTATAAATACTCACTTGATATCCCAGTTACCATATTATATAATGATGACTATGAGTTGTTTTCATTAGGGTAGACTCTGGTGACATCATTGTTAGAGAATATGGTGTTGGGCCCTTATTTTCTCCACTTGGATTTGAAGAGTCCTGGGGATATTGCGTTTGCAATCAACACCTTCCTAGTGTGTGTCCCAAGTGTCAACGTCATTGTACTTTCTAATAAGTACATATGTATGGAACCCCTATGCATACAGGTGGTCAAAGGATTTAAAGGGTTTTTTATGGTTTAGGGAAAACTCACGGTGGTGAGAGACCCTATTTTGAGGTTATTTTAGTGTGGGAAAACAAGTTCACTAGGTTGAGAAACTATGTATTTCATGTTATTTTATGAGTATTCTAAATATGCCTTTAATGCTCAAGTTGAGGTATTTATAGAGGCCTATAGGCCAAACGTTTAGGGTTTCTTGGGAATTGCAACCACTCATATAGTAGTGGTAGTGGACCGTTGAAACCGTATTTCGTAGGGAGACATAAGTTATTCCCTTGACTCCTTTTTTGCATATGTTTTTTACGAAGATATGTCATTTTCCACATTTCCCTTTATTGGGTGAGTGGGAGTGTTGTGGGCAATGCCACCCCCTTGTCGGTGATATGATTCCATCGCTATTTGTTTGCGACCTGGTATATAATATTTTAAATTAATAATATTTTGAAATGTAATATAAAATTAAAACTACAAATTTATTATATTGATGATAATGAAAGGATAAAAAAATTAATAAATAAAAATGTAAATGAGTCTTTAGTGGAGTGGAAATCCACAACATGTCATTCTCATCAATATGAAGATGTTCAGTAGAGAGCTTTGTTATCCGAATGAATTACATTGGCATAAACACCATGAATATTTGATGGGACATCATAATCTTTGAATAATTGTACTTTCTAATTAGTAGTGACCATCATAAGGAATTATGAGTTCTTTAAAAGAGAGGTTGAAATATGAAAAATGTGCATTTCTCAGATAATGCTTGACATTTATCAGGGTTAGCCTTGATTCCCCTTTCGGTGAGGTAGAATTCGAGGAACTTCCTTGCCTTTATGTCAAATGTGCACTTCTTAGGGTTAAATCTCATTTTACATTTTTTGGCCAGATCGAAGACCTTTTTGCAAATGGGACGTATGATCGGATTCCTCTAGGGATTTCACAATCATATCATCCAAATATTATTCAAGAATGCCCCCATCTCGGATCAAAAGACTTTATTCATCATACGTTGGTACGTGTCACCCAACGTTTTTCAGACCTAAGGGCATTACATTATAGTAATAATTGTCCGACGAAGTCATGAAAGCGATGTACCTCTTGTCCTTTATTCCATGGGGATTTGGTTATACCCCGAGTATGTGTCCATGAAGGATAAGAGTTTGAATCTTGTAGAATTTTCTACTAATTTATCGATGCTAGGCAAAGGATACACATCTTTTGGGCATGCCCAATTGAGGTTGGTGTAGTCAATGCACATTTTCTATTTCCCATTTGATTTTTTGTCTAATACAATGTTGGACAACCTATTGTATACCTTGATTCCGATATGAATTTAGCCTTTAAGAGGTCTTTTAGAAGTTTTTCTACAGCTTTTGTCTTTTCGTTGGATTGTTTGCGCTAGCGCTGGGAAATGGCTTGAGCAGATGGCTTGATAGTGAGATGGTGAGACGCAATTTCTGGGTCAAGTCCGGGCATGTCCACGACACTCCAGGAAAACAAATTTATGTTGTTTCGCAGATAAATCTCCAGTTGTTCTTTCATCGTGTTGGGCTGTCCAACGCCTAACCTTACTCCTCTATTGGGATTGTCTCCGAAAGCAATCACTTTAAAATCTTTTGCTGGTATTGGATGCAGGATAGTTGGGGCAAGTGAGTTGTACGTTGAAGTATCCTCGTTGCCATCTTCTGAGATTCGGTTGTCAAGGTCGACAAAATGGACATGGAGTGCTGTCTTTTTCTCTGGATGACTTTCTTTGTTTGGGAGCTTTGCGTATCTTTCCCGTTTGATGGACTTTGGTGATGTGTCAATCACGCTCTTCCCTTTGGTCGCAGCCTCAAAACATCTTTTGGAAGCTTTGATGTCACCATGTAAAGTGGTGACGTGACCCTTTTCGGTGTAGTACTTCATCTTAAGATGAACTATGGATGGGACTGTGATCAACTCCATAAGGGTTGGCCTGCCAAGAATACATTGGTACGAGGAGGGACAGTCGATCACCAAAAAATGTGTCTTGATCGTTTTTTAGGATTCTCCCTCCCCAAAAATGACCATCAGCTCGACATATCCCCAAGGCCTCGCAGTGGCCCATTGAATCCTTGTAGGTCAGATCCCATATAAGCTTATAGGTTTTTCTGGTCGAGTAGGAGAGAACGAAACAAGACAGTGTACATGATGTCGACAAAACTGCCCTGGTTAACAAGAATTTTATGGACGTATGTACTAGCCATCTTTCCCTTTATGAGAAAATGTATGTGAGCGTTTGGAGATCCTCCCATGAGTTCTTCCATGTAGAATATGACCGGCTGCGACTTTCCCTTGATTCTCTCGATGGAAGATAGCTTATTGAGGCTATAATCGACCAGCTGCTCAAACGTTCTTCTGAACGATCCCATAGTAAGTTTGTTATGTCCTTCGCATGAAATAACCATAGCAGAAGGGAAAGTTTCACATGTGCAATAGGTGGCGAAGTAGCCTGGACCCTCGAAATTAGTAGGGATGAGAAAACTTTTGGCCGGGAAATGCATGGCAACTTATAGGGGAGCATTGTCACCAGTTTTGTAACAGACCAATTTCTACCCGTGAAATATAAATAAAATCAGAGTTCATAAAAATTTTCCACAAAAACGGGATATCACATTTTCAACTTTACACGGACGTCATTCACTCCAATAATTCAACTTCATAAAATATCACGCAGCGGATTCAAAAACTTTATTCATAGCATCTTTAAACAACATAGTAACAACTTTAAATAATAAATAAGAAACTCTAAGTTCTTCGACTAATTAAAATTCAGCAATAATAAAAGATCAACAAAGCAGACACGCGACAATCCCCCCGAGTGCTATGTATCAGAGCGACTGACCACCAACTCGACTAACGGTAATTGGCTACTCCTCGGGATTACATGCACGTTGTCACATAAGGACAACATTCAACAGAAGGGGTGAGTTACGATAATTATAAGCAGTATATGAAAAACAATACAATATTAGGGACGTTTTGTGGGGATTCATTGTCAGGGTTTGGATAGAAAAATGAGAGTGCACTATTGTTTACCATTAATGAGATTTTTTTAGGAAGAGGTTAACAATAGTAAGGATAAGTTTTTGTGAGGATGTTAACAATATGATGATGTATTTAGAGTTATTTTTAAAAATATTCTAGTTAACACAATACTTTATATAAAATAACTAAAATATATAATTTAAAATAAATCATTCGGTTTAAACATGGTAAAAAAAATTGAATTTCATAATATATTTTAGAAATATTTATCTAATTAGAAAAAAAAATCCATTTATTAATCTAGAAGCTTCTTCTAGAAAAGAAAATATATTTTCTCTCTAATTTGATAAATATCTTCAAAATTATAAATTTTAATTACATATGCTTATCCCCCTTATATTAAACAAAAAAAATGTTTGTTTAACTTTATGATAATAAAAAGTAGTTATTTGGTCAAAAGCACAATTATAAAGTCAAGATAAATCCTCAATTTAACAATAAGTATCATATTTAAAAAAAATTCATGAAAATTGATTTTTATCGATAATTATTATAAAGTGTATGATGTAATTCCTATCTAGAATTGTATTAATTAAAGTATTATATTTTGATACTGAGTACATTTATAAGTATCAAAATAACATCTCAAAAACATGTACGGTACAAAATTACATAACATAGTAGTTATACATAATGTATGTTGAATCAAAATACTAAATCAAAATCACACAACGGAAATACAAAATGCATAACAAAATCTTTACTATATCATATCATTTTTCTGTTGCATTTTCCTCATCATGAGTTACTTTAAATATTCAATATGGGGTGAGATACAAATATTTCCAAGAGTCCTAGCTAAACCTGAAATCCACTCAACCAAGGTTTCAAACACTATACTTGCATCGTAATACTATACTTGCATATTTAGGTAATCAAACAAATTAATGAACGAAGCTTTTATTGTTCCTCATAATAAGTAACTATCGATCCCTTGGCTACACGGTTATGTAAATCTCAAGAGTTGATTAGTTAATATGTGTAACGAACAACTATCCATTAGAGCGAGTTTTACATTGAGACCTACCCTCTGAATCCTGGATATATTCCTACTAAGGTAAGGTCTTCTAGGTTTACCTACCTACCCATGCCTAGATCATTTCAATTGGGGGGCTTATGTGTTTACCAACCTCCCTCTGCTTCTGTCATATACTTCTAATATAACATACACTTATGGCCGACCTTAGGTGCCCCGATAAGTAATATACTTATATAATGGATTCCTCAATGTATATCGGTATCAAATTATTTGTCATGGATCGTCCATTTAACCCTAGATTAGGGTGAATTTCAAGAATATATGACATACTCTTTAAACTTTAAAGATCTCCTATGTCGGTACACATAACTTTTCTAACAACCATGAGATATCTTCATCGTATCTTGAATCATTCTTATCTTCTCGGTGGTTTCTTGGATTATCTCAGGCTTATGAATCCCCTTTATCACGGACATGTGTCCAACACAAAGGAATTATACATTTTCTTCCATACAAAGCTTCATATGGAGCCATCAAAATTCTTGAATGATAGCTATTATTATAGGCAAATTTGATCAAGGGTAAGTGGTCTTTTCAATTTCATCCACTTTCAAAGATGCATGTCTGCAACATATCTTAAACAGTCTCAATGGTTCATTTTGTCTTACCATATGATTGAGGAATATTTGAACTACTAAGGTTCAAATTCGTCCGCATTGCATGATGGAAAGCCCTCCAAAATCTCAAAGTAAACTTTGGGTCCCATTCGGATTCAAACTAGACTAAACATCTTGTAATCAAACAATCTCCACAATAAACAACCTTGATAACCTTATATGTAATCTTGTTGGGTAAGAAATGAGCTTATTTGGTTAGTATATCCACAATCACCCAAATATAATCATGCCCACCACGTGTATGAGGAAAACCCACGATTAAATCCATCTTGATACTTTCCCACTTCCGTTCAGTTTTCTAATGGTTAAAGTGTACTACTTGATCTCTTATGTTATATCTTCATCGCTTGACATACAAACATATGGATACATATTTCCTAAAATATTTCTTCATACCAGGCCACTAAAAATCTTCTTTACATCTTGGTACATATTAGAAAAACCATGGTTAATGGCTAACACACTCTTATGGGTTTCTACTAGAATTTCACTTTTCTACTCTGAATCATTAGGTAAAGACATCCTCTGATTAAATAAGTAACTCCATCCATGACTCTGGTGAAACCTGGATGTACAACTCTAGATCGAAACTTTGAATCTACCAACTGGATTTCCACATCTTTTCCCTCAAGTCACATGTGATACTCAAGTTACTAATTAGGATTATCGCCTAAGTCCATGTAAAATATAGGTCAAGGTTCTGAAATATTTCCAACAATTAATGGTTATATATCATTAGCTTGACTATATGCGTTTCCTTCCTACTTAGCGCATTTGCTACTATATTGGCTCTTTTTATATGGTACTTCAAATCAAAGTCATAGTCTTTCAAACACTCCATTAACATTAGTTGGCACATATTCAACTCTTCCTGGTCAAAAAGAAACTTCAAACTCTTGTGATCACTGAACAACTCAATATGTACTCCATATAAGTAAGGTCGTCACACCTCGAGTGTAAAGATAATAACGGCTAGCTCAAAATCATGTATTGGGTGATTTTCTCATGATTCTTCAATTGATGAGATGCATAAGATACGATTAAACAATTATGCATTAGTACACGTCCTAAACCTTTTGTTGAAGAACCACATATACCTCATATTTTTATTAGGGAAAGGAATCACCAAAATGGGAGTGGAGGTTAACTTCTCCTATGAATTGTAAAATCTCTGCTCACACTATAAATCCCAATGGAAAGGAAGTACTTTACGATTGATTCTGGTTAATGTCAATACCAATTAGGAGAATCACATAATAAATCATTTGATAATATCTGGTTAAACCTAAGAAACTCCTTACTTCAGATGCATTCTTTGGTCTTTCCTAATTTGACAATGTTTCTACCTATGAAAGATCTACCACCACACCTCCCAAATAAATAGCATTACCAAGAAAATTTACTTATTAAATCTAGCTTAAATTTACCGAGTTTTGCAAATAGCTTATTCTCTCGTATAAGAGATAATACAATCCTAAGATGCTCTATGTGCTCCTACGGAGTACGAGAGTAAATAAGAATATCATATATAAAGATTACCACAAATTGTTCTAGATATGGTTGAAATACTTGGTTAACTTAATCCATGAAGAAAATGAGAGCATTGGTCACTCTAAAGAGAATTTCATGAAACTCGTAATGACCGTATCAAGCTCCGAATGCGTTCTTCGGCATGTCAAAACTTTTTACTCGAATCTGATGGTACCCTGGCCATAAATAAATCTTCTATAACATGCAAGCTCCTTTAAATTTTGAGGTCATAAATCCAAGGAAGATAATATTTATTCTTGATAGTGAGTTTATTAAGCTGAGTGTATTGAATGCACATACACATACCACCATCTTTATTTTCACGAACAAGACAAAAGCACCCCATGGAGATACACTTGGGTGGATGAAATAATTTTCTAACAACTATTTTAAATAGATATTTAACACCCTAAATTCAATTGGAGATATACGATACAAAACAATGGAAACTATAGTAGTTCCCAGAACAAGTTCTATGGAGAATTCCACTTCTCTTTTAAGGGGTAAAGAAATGACATCTTCTTAGAATACTTCAGGAAATTCACATTCTACCAGAATCATCGTGGTATTATTTTTATCATTTGAATCCATGGTGAGAATCAAGAGGAAAACTTTATCTTGGAAAAACATAAATTGATCATATTAGTTGTACCTTCTAATAGGGTGGTCATCACATCGTCCAAAGTAGCTTCATTAGCATGAATGAAAATATGCATCTACTTATAGTCAATGTACATAGAAATGGTAAAGAGTCAATCCATCCCCAATACCACATCAATATTTTTTAAAGTCAAGTATATCAAATCAATTAGGAAAACCTGATCAATCATGGATACCAAGAAATTCTCATAAATCCGCTAGGTTTCTACATTTCTATTCGTCGAGTTGGTGACTACCATTGGAGACGGCAGATGAATTGATTCTACCCCAAATCGTTTAACACATTTGGTCAAAAAGAAGGAAAGTGATACTCCATAATCAAACATAACAAAAAAAGCATGATTATGCAAATAATATGTACCCGTTATCAGATCATTGTTACCTTTAGATTTTTTAGCATCACATGTATAAACTCGACCTGCTTCTCTTGTCGAAGCTTCTTGACTTGAACTATCTTTGGAAGTATTATCCACTTTAATATGAACACTTCCAAGATCCACTCTTACACTATCTGATGTTAAAATTCTTGTAGACTTTACAATGTGAGATTTGAACAGGACTCATACCCTGAGCTTTTATTTTTCATTTTGATGGAGAGCCATTAGGTTTCACCAACGTAACATTGATGCAACAACTCAACATAATTATTGATTCACTATTGTACAATGCTATACTCAATTTCACCTCTGAGCCCATACATAAATTTTGTTGATCTTCCATTGTTCATCAAGAGCATACAAATCTTGATTAGATAAGTAACTGTGTCTTCAAACATCATAGTAAATTCAGCTATCGGCATATTCCTTTGACACAACTACTGGAATTCAAACTCTTTTGTGCCCTCAAAGTATCTTAAAAATAATTGTCTAGGAAAAATCGTCTTAAAGTGATCCTAGTCCTTCGGAATTCCCTAAGAGGTCATTAGAGCCAAATCAATAGTCCACCACATTGCTACAAGACTCTTAGCATATGCGTGTAAAAAGTGAATTTCTCTTATTCACTGCATGGAGTTACATAGAAGACTCACTCCATGTCAAAGTGTCACTCTTGTCGCTCAACCATGATGCTTCATTTCACATGTATTGAAATCAAGTTGATCAGACCTAACATTATACCATTTGGCATTAATAATCATACCGAGAAAAACATACATATGAGGCATAAAAGAATTTACTACTGATACTCTTGTTTGGGTCCAGAATCGTCCAGCGTAGAATCAAACATAACACCCCAATTAAATACGCATCTAGAATCATATTAATTAAAGTATTATAATTTGGTATTGACGTACATTCATAAGTTACTAAATAATATACCAACACATGTGCGCTACAAAACTACACAATATGCTACATATACATAATAAATGTTTAATCAAACTACTAAATAGATATCACACAACTAAAATACAAAACACATAACAAAGTCATTACTTCATTGGGTTATCATTCCTTTACCTTTTCCTCATCCTGAGTTTCTTTAAATATATTACACGGGATTAGATACAACTATGTCAATTGATTCCTAGCTAAACCTCAAGTTTATTCAGTTAAATGTTTCTAACATTATACTTAGGGTGAGGTATTTCGTGTTTACCTTTCTCCATTTGCCTAGGTCTTATACTCCAAATAGAATATACATTTATGAACGACCCATGGTGCTATACTAACTACTATACTCATATCATTTGATCTTTCAGAATATCATTATCAGTACATGCGAGAAACAAAGTGTCATTACATTTATAAACATCGATCTTTCCTACTGAGTTCAGACTTGACTCCTAAGGTTTCTCACATTCATACTTTTATCATTCTTGTTGATTAGGGAAAATAACACAATATCAATGATTCAATAATTCCTTATCAATCTCATTTAATTAGAAATAAAGCTATGATAAATCATAATTCATAATCAAAACACAATCCTTTAATCATCACTATTGTTTACCATTAGTGAATCCTCGATTGTTTCCATTAGAAATAATTGTACTCCATAACTTATAGCATAGTAAGGGGAAGATATATCACTTGTACTCAATAGAACATTATTTTTTCCCATCGATCTTTTATTTTTTGTGGCAACCTTTAGCCTATAAATACATGCCTTTCCATCTTCATTTTTACATCAAGAAAATGTGACCTTCCTATCTCTCTCGTCACTCTCTCTCTCTCTCTCTCTAAATATATTTCTTCTCTTTCTGTCACTTAAAATTAGTCGTAGCACTTCGAGAAGTCTTTTTTTTAGTGAGGAATATTGTATCCTAGAATGTGTATTAATGAAAATTTACTAAGGAGTGTTTTCTCTTGGTTGAATATGTATCCTTAAGGAAATGTTCATTTGGGTTAAGAGTTAAATCCTCTTAAAGATTTTTTTGGGACTTTGTGTTTAAGTCGATGGTTAGGTTTGTAAGCTCAGTCTAGTTTAAAAGCTTACTTCAGCTCGAGATTATCCCGATTGAAAATGTCATCTTGATTAAGCCCGGTCTAATAGCTCAATTTTCTTTGAGATACGTTTGGTTGAAAATCTCATATTCGTTCATGGTCATCCAGGTCAAAACCTTTGTGCGGATCGTGAGTTAATCCCGGTTTAAAAGTTCACCTTCGTTTGAGATAAGTTCGTAGAAACTATCAGTTTATCTTGGGGAATAACCACTTTAACTTTGTGTTTTGAATGAAGACTAACTGTTTCTCTTAGAAAGTTTGTGTTTGTAAGAAATACTAATTGGTTCGCTCCATTGTTCGCTGTTTGATTGGAATTTAGCCAGGAACATATTTTTTCCTTATATAAAGGGATTAAAGAGTTTAACCAAACAAAAACTCTTAAGCATTACTAGTTAATCTATAGATCAAATATTGGGAACAAAATTAAATCTTCTTGAATGAACCTATATAAACCCCTAGTGTCATTTCACTTACCCTTAACTCTCTATTTTCTTCATATTTATTTTTCACTGCTTAATTCTAAAACATATTTGTTTAAAGGTTTAAATAGTCTTTTTATCCTTGTAAGTTAGATAGTTTTTTATTTCAGTCCATGTAATTTATTTATTTTGGTTTGAGTCCATATATCTCACTTTTTCATTTGTTTTATTCCTTAAAACTAAAACCCGTTGGAAAATCCGAAGAAAAATCCACAGGATACCTGCAGATTTTCCTGTAGAATTTGGCTTTAGGGATCTCTCTCATTTCTTAAATGCTTGTATACTTTACTTATTTTTGGAATTGGATTGAGCATTTGTTTGAGATGAATCTTGATAGAACTAGTTACCAATACTTATTCAAACTTACTTATATAAGTTGGTGCTCTCAAATTTAGAATCCGAATATTACTTTTATCATAAAGATTCCTTGGAAACCTTGGCAAGAAGAAATGAAATCATGTTTCAAAATGGTAACAATGACTTTGATAGAGATGTAATTCATATTAAATAATTAGTTTATATGTAATATAGTTCTTTCAAGAAACTTGTATAATATTCAATTCGCAAGTTTACAATTATTAAAATTTATACATCAAATGTCGACATCCTCCCACACCTAGAATCATACAAGTTAATTGATGTTTTTCTAGTCATAATTGGATTAAGTGCGACACATATGGAGGTTCAAGACAAAATTCATGAATATCAATTTATGTTGGCACATTTAGGGATCATTATAGAACATTTTTGGGGTATTTCTCAACTAAGATTGGATTTTGCATCTTCTTTCAAGCTATATTGTATGAGTCATGTTTTCTATCAAATATGCTAACAAGAAAAATTGGAGATCTTTGGCTTTCAAATTGATAAAAAATAGGTTATTCATACATTTTCTAATTTGAATATTTTTCGTTGGCATCTTTTAATTTAATGTAAAAATACTTTACTCACTAAACTTTCCTTTAGATTCAAGATATCTCACATAGGGATGTAAATGGATATCCATGGGGACAAATACTATGATATATGTATCCGCCCCGTTAGATAAAAATGATATTCATATCCGCCCCATATCCATGTGGATATCCGTTAAGCGGATAATCTGCGGATTTAACGATATTCGTGGATATTTACAGATATCCATAGATAATATTTAAAAAAAAAAAATTTTTAAATTATTTTAAAAAAAATTATTTTAAAGACACAAAAAGTTATTATCATATAACATTCATACAATTCGCTCTTAATTAACAGCGGACGACCGATGAGTAGAAAGAAGACATTGGTTTGACAGAGGAATGACGACACTAGTTGGTTGGAAAGTGAAATTGTTGAATTGAGGTATGAAATATTGAATAGTTTAAATATGAAATGACTAATAGAATTTGAATGAAATGTGAAAGGTTTTCTTAAAAGAAAATTTCAAAAAAAAAAAATATAAGAAGACTAAATTTTTATAAATGAAAAAAATAAGGTATAATAAACTATAAATATTTAAATGATTTTTATAATTTATTAACGAATATGGATATCCGCAAGTACGGATATCATTAAACCCATATCCATATTCATTAACAAATGGATATTTAAATATCCATTTATTTTATCCGTTGATATCCATTAAGTTATCCGTCTCATATTCGTGATGGATTTTATCCGCGGATACATATAATTTATCATCCCTAATCTCACATTTTAAGAGAGAGAAATACATATGCATATAGATTAGCTAATGCAGAGTTTTTTTTATTGATTATGACACATGGTGGAATTCACTTCCTATTTGTGTTATTGGAAGTTTTTTAAGATACGTTCAACATGTCTAACTATCTATTTTCAGCACTTTGATGAGTTAGATTTTATGTCTCGTAATCTTTTTTATTTTTCCTTTTTTATTCGATAAATACTTCTATTAAAAAAAATAAACAAATTAAAATAAATTGAACCATACCATGTGTTACACCCTCTAAATTTATACATGGAAATAATTAAGTACCATGAATATCTTCGATATGTATTTATAAGACACAAATATAACTATAAGGATTTATGACTCTCTCTATAAAACTGTAAATTAATAATCTTTTGAAATATCACAAAATTAAAATTACAAATTTATTTTATTGATAACATTGAAAGGCTAAAAAAAACATAAAAGTACATATGAGATTTGAATGGAGTGAAAACCCTCTGCATGCCATTCTTATCAATATAACATTAATCTTCCCTCCAATCACTCTACCATACACTTTTCCTCGAGATCCAAAGACATGAATGGCAAAAAGCACCATCAATGTGGCGGCGGTGGTGGTGGTGATGCTGAGACATCTTGTATTTTCTCTTAGATCCCATCATGTTGGAGGAGGTACTTGATAGTATGGAAATTCTCATATGGATGCCCTGTAGGGATTCATCGTGGTTGTTTGGATCGAAAAATGAGAGTGTTCTACTATTTTTCATTAATAAGAATAATATTTTATTTTGTGAGGAAGAGATTAATATAATGGGGAAAAGTTTTTGTGAGTTTATTAACAATATGTTAAGGTATTTATAGTTATTTTGAAAAAAATATTCTAGTTAACACAATACACTATATCAATAAACTAAAACATAGAAGTTAAAATAAATTATTTGGTTTAAACATGGTAAAAGTTGAATTTCATATTATTTTTATAAATATTTATCTAATTAGGGAAAAAATCCATTTTCTTATTCAAGAAGCTTCTTCTAGAAAAGAAAAATATGTTTTTTCTCTTTAATTTGATAAATATCTTTAAAATTATAAATTTCAATTTCATATATTTATTCATTCATGTCTATGCTTATCCCTTTACATTAAACAAATAAATGTTTGTTTAATTTTATGATAACAAAAATGTAGGTATATGGTTAAAAGCATAATTATAAGGATTTAATTGATATGCACTGATAATGTAAAGAAGTTTTACACTGTCAGTGAATCATAGCCGTCAGATGTTATAAAAAGTTTGGCTTTTATTTTAAAAACTTATAAAATAAAGCAAACGGGTGATGGTGATGAATTGACAGTGTAAAATATTTTATACTGTCAGTGCATATCAATTAATCTCTAATTATAAAGCCAAGATAAATCAACAATTTTACAATACGTGTCATACCCAAATTATAATGTGGGTTGACATTAAAATCATCTTAGATGAATCAAGGGGAACATTTTATTATGTTTGTACCCTGAGTATGTGTCTATAAAGCTCAATGTCTAGTAGCCCGAGGACCTATTAATTAGACAATCAATATCTAACATGTGATAACGATCATTGGGATAGACTGTATCGAGGTTGGTGAAAATCCACACATATACATTTGTTTCATATATGTATTTCATGTTATTTTATGAGTATTCCAAATATGCCTTTAATGCTTAGGTTGAGGTATTTATAGAGTCCTATGGGCCAAACTTTTAGGGTTTCTTGGGAATTGCAACCACTCATATAGTAGTGGTATTGGACCGTTGAAGCTGTATTTCGTAGGGAGACACAGGTTATTCCCTTGACTCCTTTTTTGCATATCATTTTTTACAAAGATATGTCATTTTCCATATTTCCCTTTATTGGGTGCGTGGGAGTGTCGTGGGCGATGCCACCCCCTTGTCGGTGATAGGATTCCATCTCTATTTGTTGGTGACCTAGTATATAAATTTTAAATTAATAGTTTTTTGAAATATAATATAAAATTAAAACTACAAATTTATTATATAGATGACAATGAAAGGATAAAAAAATAATAAATCAAAATGCATATGAGTCTTTAGTGGAATGCAAATCCACAACATGTCATTCTCATCAATATGAAGATGTTCAGTGGAGAACTTTGTTATCCAAATGAATTTCATTAGCATAAACACCATGAATATTTGATGGGACATCATAATCTTTGAATAATTGTACTTTCTAATTGGTAGTGACCATCATAAGGAATTATGAGTTCTTTAAAAGAGAGGTTGAAATATGAAAAATGTGCATTTCTCAGATAATGCTTGACATTTATCAGGGTTAGCCTAGATTCCCCTTTCAGTGAGGTAGAATTCGAGGAACTTCCTTGCCTTTTATGCCAAATGTTCATTTCTTAGGGTTAAATCTCATTTTACATTTTTTGGCCTGATCGAAGACCTTTTGCAAATAGGTCGTATGATCGGATTCCTCTAGGGATTTCACAATCATATAATCCATATATTCTTCGAGAATGCCCCATCTCGGATCAGAAGACTTTGTTCATCATACGCTGGTACGTGGCTCCCAACATTTTTCAGACCTATGGGCATTAAATTATAGTAATAATTGCCCGACGAAGTCATGAAAGCGGTGTACCTCTTGTCCTTTTTCAATGGGGACAAAAGTTTGAATCTTGTAGAATTTTCTACTAATTTATCGATGCTAGGCAAGAGATACACATCTTTTGGGCGTGCCCAATTGAGGTCGGTGCAGTCAATGCACATTCTCTATTTCCCGATTAATTTTTTGTCTAATACAATGTTGGACAACCATGTTGTATACCTGGATTCCGATATCAATTTATCCTTTAAGAGGTCTTTTACAATTTTTTCTATAACTTTTGTCGTTTCGTTGGATTGTTTGCGCCTGCGCTGGGAAATGGCTTGAGCAGATGGGTTGATAGTGAGATGGTGAGAGGCAATTTCTGGGTCAAGTCCGGGCATGTCCACGACACTCCGGGAAAACAAATCTATGTTGTTTTGTAGACAAATCTTCAGTTGTTCTTTCACCGCATTGGGCAGTCCAACGCCTATCCTTACTCCTCTATTGGGATTGTCCCCGAAAGCAATCACTTCAAAGTCTCTTGCTGGTAGTGGGCGCATGATAGTTGGGGCAAGTGAGTTGTACGTTGAAGTATCCTCGTTGCCATCTTCTGAGATTCGGTTGTCAAGGTCGTCGAAATGGATTTGGAGTGCTGTCTTTTTCTCTGGATGACTTTCTTACTTGGGAGCTTTGCGTATCTTGCTCGTTTGATGGCCTTTGGTGCTGTGTCGATCACGCTCTTCCCTTTGGTCGCAGCCTCAAAGCATCTTTTGGAAGCTTTGATGTCACCATGTAAAGTGGTGACATGACCCTTTTCGGTGTAGTACTTTATCTTAAGATGAACTATGGATGGGACTGCGATCAACTCCACAAGGGTTGGCCTGTCCATAATACATTGGTACGAGAAGGGACAGTCGATGATCAAAAAATGCGTCTTGATCGTTTTTTAGGATTCTACCTCCCCAAAAATGACCATCAGCTCAACATATCCTCAAGGCCTCGTAGAGACCCCATTGAACCCTTGTAGGTCAGATCCCATATAAGGTTATAGGTTCTTCTGGTCGAGTAGGAGAAAACGAAACAAGACAGTGTACATGATGTCGACAAAACTGCCCTGGTTGACAAGAATTTTGTGGACGTATGTACTAGCCATCTTTCCTTTATGAGAAAATGTATGTGAGTGTTGGAAGAGCCTCCCATGAGTTCTTCCATGTAGAATGTGATCGGCTGCGACTTTCCCCTAATTCTCTTGATGGAAGATAGCTTATTGGGGCTATAATCGACCAGTTGTTCAAACTTTCTTCTGAACAGTCCCACAGTAAGTTCGTTGTGTCCTTCGCATAAAATAACCATAGCATAATGGAAAGTTTCCCATGTGCTATAGGTGGCGAAGTAGCCTGGACCCTCGAAATTAGTAGGGATGAGAAAATCTTATGGCCGGGAAATGCTTGGCAACCTATAGGGGTGCATTATCACCAGTTGCCTCCTCAACCTTCTTAGCTTCCTCTTGTTGGGGAGCTCCTTCCTCTGTATACTTCTTTAAGTTACCCTCCTTGATGGAGATTTCTATGGCGTATTTCATATGAACACCATATTCAGTGACTTGCCTGTGACTGCGATGAAAGCGACAATACTTGCTCTTGTCAGTATTGCTTTTCGACGTTATTGGCTTGGGGAAACATACTCCTCCCTTTTTTAATTCAGTATTGATGCACTAAAAGATGATTTGCTCGCGGGGAGACGTCTACAATGTATACTCAGTGAACCGGTCAGCTGGTCCTTTATGGTCATGTGAGCAGTCATCTATTAGTTTTTCATGTCGAGGAGCTTCTGACTCGTCCTGCCTTGGGGAGCTTGAATTCTCCTGATTCCTTGAGTCCCTGGTTTTGTAGGTAAACTCTTTTTCTTCATACTAAATGTATGTCTAGGCCTTATGAAGGAATTCGTCCAGAGATTGAGGTGTCTCAATCCCTACAGCCCTGTGGAATTCACGGTTAGGTCGAAGGCCCTTCTCGAGGAGTATCTCTTCATGCGGTTCATATTGTGTATCTCTACTTCCTCCTTGTTGAATATGTCAATGTATTCGTGCAGAGGTCCTTCTTTTCCCTGCACGATGCCTTCGAGCATGTCCTCAAACTTAGGGTGATGCATGGAGTTGGTGAAGTGTCTAGTAAACGGGTTCTTTAGGTTCCTCTGCAACATGACCGAACCAATGGGAAAATGCTTATACTAGGTCATGGCTCCCTTCCTCAACGTGATGAGGAAGATCCTACACTTTATAGCTTCTCCTACGTTGTGATAGTGGATCATGGCTTCTATGTTTTCAATATAATCGTTAGGGTTAGTGGTAATATCGTATAAATCCAAGGGGTCCATCCCGCGGGGAATATGGGTGTCCATGATTTCCTAGCATAGAGAACCACAGTCGTCTTCATCGTCACTACTGCTCTTGAGTCATACGGAGAACAACCACAACGAGGGCTTCTGATTCATCGAGGAGAATGCATAGGTAGATCGCCATTCCTGTTAGACCTTAGGGTATCTTTGCTTCTTTTCTAACTGGGGAATGATGCACCTTCCGAGGAGGAGTGCGGTCATGCTTCCTAGTTTTCTCTTGACGTTGCATTTCTAAATCAGGTTGATCTTTCCGAGGAGAAAATCTTCGGGGCGCATCTCGCTTACGTTTCTAAGGTGGAGAATATGAACGGGGAGGTGGAATACGAGTTTCACTTCGTCGGTGTCTTAGTGGGGGAGAATCTTCCCGACGCTTATTTTCCAGCACATACATACGCTCATTCTATTGGAAAATGGCGTAGTTGGATTTGTTGAGGGCAACGATGAGGGCTGCGGTGTTTGGATCCACGTCTTGGGGGACGAGGATGGACTCAAAGGTGTAGTCCCCTTGAGGGACGACAACATGCTTCAATTTGTTGGATGGCGGGGAAGTAGTGCGTCTGTCACGATGATCAGTCTCACGAGCGACTAATATGTGATTGCCGGGGTTGTCACCGCCGTTGGGAGGGGAAATGATGATAGTGTTATTGACATCGTTATGCTAAGTAACCATGAAGATGAAATAGGTTTGAAGAGACATTTTAGATCTTGGATTTAAAAGATGATGAGTCTTTGTTCAAGAAAGATGAGGAAGCCTAGTTTCCCATAGATGCCACCAATGTTCTGGACGATTCCGAACAAATCCTTGTGGCCTTCAGTGTAGGGCGAAAACAACAGTTGTAAGAGAGGTGAGAGTGTACCTGCAAGGCACGCTGACACTCAATTAAGTTTCAGAGGGAGAGTGAGAACAAGTACAAAAAGCGTTTAGGTAAGTGTTAGAATGAATTGAATTGATTATCTGACCCTCCAAAGGATAATGATATTTATAAGAATTCCCCCAGTGCGGGGCCAAAGTCTCCAATGTGACTGAAATACCTGGTCGACCAATTGGAGATTGTCAGGTGTGCGAGGAACGTGAAGATCTAGTGTGTGATCTTCGACCTAGTCCAACTGTGCCCGTGATTCACGAAGTGGTTGTTGGTCGCGTGAACCGTGAAACGCGTGAGGGGGAGGTCCCGAACGACTATAATCTTAACGATTATATTCTCCCCAACGACTATATTATCTCAGAATTCTTATTGAACATTGCCCATAGTTGGACTGGATTGAGTCTTACCCAACTGTGAATGCCAATCCAGTCCAAAACAAGAATAATTATATTTTTTTTAGGAAGAGATTAACATAATTGAGGATAAGATTTTGATAGGAATATATTTACTATATGATAATAGTGTATTTATAGTTACCATGAAAAATATTAGGCTATAAATTATATATATATATATATATATATATATATATATATATATATATATATATATATATATATATATATATATATATATATATATGTATTCTAGTTAACACAATATTAATAAACTAATTAAATTAAAACATATAATATAAAATAAATCATTTGATTTAAACATGATATAAAATTGAATTTCATATTATTTAAAGATAATTACCAAATTAGGAAAAAAGAAATTTCTTTTTTCATAAAGCTTCTAGAAAAAAGAAAATATATTTTTCTCTCTAATTAGATAAATATCATTAAAATATAATAATAAAACTCAATTTAATATATTATTCATTTTCGTCTATGTTTTATCTCTTTAGATTAAACTACTAAAATGTTTGTTTAAACTTGTGATAATAAAATGATAGACATATGATTTACAGAATTGAGAAAGCCATGATAATTCCGCCTTTTGAAAATATGTCTCATATTTAAAAAGTCGAAGAAAAATACTTTTTATTGATAATTATTATAAAATTAACACTAAAATAAAATTGCTCTAAAGGATCTTCATACACTAACAAATCTAGGGATAGTAATTTGACTCATATTTATAGGATATCTGAAAAAATTATTCTTAGAATAAAAATCCGTAAAATGGATACGAACATGAACAATTCACTAAAATATATGAGCATGGATATAATTATCTTAGTATCAAACTCGTCTCATATCCGGAAAAATATATATATATATATATATATATATATATATATATATATATATATATATATATATATATATATATATATATATATATATATATATATATATATATATATATATATTAAACTTGTATACATTTCATTGTAAATATTTGTTTATTTTTTAACTCAACAATAATATCATTGTTTTGCAAAAATCTTAAAATGACATCATAATTATTGATCGATAATATTTTAATAGAAATGCGGCTAAACAAATAAGGTATAGGTATTTAGCTATCCATGAGATATGAACTCGAGTATGATTTTTTTTGTTTAAAAAGAATAAATGGAAACGGGTACTATAATATTCTACTCAAACCCTATCCATTACCATCCATAAAAGATCAAAACTGATCACTAATGATTTTTTAGCGTCGACTTAGCGTGTTTAGCCAATGTAATTGAAATTGTATATGATTTTTATTTCATATGAAACAACATTTTTTCTCAAAATCAATCTAAAGAACCTTGTTTAACACCCTCTAAATTTATGTATGGAAATAATTAAATACAAAATGAATATCTTCCATATGTATTTATAAGACACGAATAAAATTATAAGGATCTATGAATCTCTCAATAAAACTGTAAATTAATAATCTCTTTAAATAACATAAAATTAAAATTAAAAATTTATTATATTGATAGCATTGAAAGGCTAATAAAACAGGAAGTAAAAGTGCATATGAGTTTTGAATAGAGTGGGAAACCACTACATGACATTCTCATCAATCTGAAGATGACTAGTGAAGAATTTCATCAGCAACAACACCACAAGAATTTGTTGGAACATCATCATCTTTAAATAATTGATTTGTTCAATTGAGTGTCCCAAAACACCATCAATTGTGGTGGTGGTGGTGGTGATGCTGAGAGATTTCGCATTTTCTCTTAGATCCCACCATGTTATAAGACATACTCGATAGTGTGGAAATTCTTATATGAATGTTCAATAGAAATTCTGGTGTTTGAATAGAAAAATGAGAGTGCACTATTGTTAACCATTAATGAGATTTTTTTTTAATGAGGAAAAGATTAACAATATTGGGATATGTTTTTGTAAGGATATTAACAATATGATAAGGTATTTATAGTTATTTTAAAAAAAATATTCTAGTTAACACAATATATAAAGTAACTAAAACATAGAATTTTAAATAAATCATTTGGTTTAAATATGGTAAAAAAAATTGAATTTCAAATTATATTTTATAAATATTTATCTAATTAGAAAAAAAAAATCATTTTCTTATTCTAGAAACTTCTAAAAAAAGAAAATATATTTTTCTCTCTAATTTGATAAATATCTAAAATTATAAATTTCAATTAGATATATTTATTCATTCATGTCCATGCTTATCCCCTTATACATTAAACAAATAAATATTTGTTTAACTTTGTGATAATAAAAAGGTAGGGATATGGTAAAAAGCACAATTATACAGCCAAGATAAATCCTCGCTTTAACAATAAGTATCAAAATGACATCTCAAAACATGTAGGGAACAAAATTGGACATTAAGTTAATAAAATTTTAAAGGTCACCAAGTCGGTCATTAAATAAAATTGGTCACTGAAATAGTGACTGAAATGTTGTTAACGTTGTATTTAGTCTCAAATAAGCGTTTGTATAAAAAAATAATTTATAAAAAACTTTAGTGACTGAATTAGTGACCGAATCTTTAGTGACCGAAATTTCGATCATTAGTATTTTAATTCCTTTTCAATTTTTATATTTTAGTGGAAGTTTCAGATTTTTTTTATTTATTATTTTAACAAATAAAATATATATCAATACAAATTTATTAATTTAAAAAATATAATTTAAATGATAATTATTTTAATAAATTTTTTAAATAATATTTAAATTTTGAATTTCTTTTAATTGATTGAAAATGGTCACTAAAATCAGTCACAAAATCGGTCACTAAATAGGTTGCTATAGGTTAGCGACTAGCATTTTTCCAACCGAAAATTAGTAGTCGCTTTATTGGTCGCTAAACGTTATAGTGGCCGATTTTAGAGATTTTTCGGTCTTTAATTCGGTCACTAAAAGCGAATTTTTCTAGTAGTGTACATTGAGACCTATCGCCTGAGTCCTGGATATATTCCCGCTAAGTCAAGGTCTTCCAAGTTTACCGACCTACCCTTGCCTAGATCATTTCCATTGAGGGGTCTTATGTGTTTACAAGCCTCCCCTTGCTTGGGTCATATACTTCTAATAGAACATAAACTTACGATCGACCTTAGGTGCCCTGATAAGTACTATACTCATATAATGGATTTCTCAATGTATATCCGTATCAAATTCTTTGATCGCCCATTTAACCCTAGCTTATGGGTGACTTTCAAGAATACATGTCATCCTCTTTAAACTTCAAGGATATCCTATGCAGGTTCATATAACGTTTCTAACAGCCATGAGATTTCTTCGTCGCATCTTGAATCATTCTTATCTTCTTTGTGGTTTCTTGGATTTTCTCCGGCCCAAGAATCCCCTTATCACAAACGTCCGTCCAACACAAATGCATTCTACATTTTCTTCCATACAAAGCTTCACTTGGAGCCATACAGATGCTTGAATGATAGTTATTATTGTAAGCAAATTTGATCAAGGGTAAGTGGTCTTTCCAATTTCCTCCACTTTCAAAGATACATGTCTATAACATATCTTAAATAGTTTAAATGGCTCATTTTGTCTAACCATATGATTGAGAATTATTTGAAGTACTAAGGTTCAAATTCGTCTACATTGCATGATGGAAAGCCCTCCAAAATCTCGAAGTATACTTTGGGTCCCAATCGGATACAAACTAAATTGAACATCATGCAATCGAACAATCTCCACAATAAACAACCTTGATAAGTGGATAACCTTATATGTAATCTTGTTGGGTAAGAAATGAGCTTATTTGGTTAGGATATCCACATTCATCCAAATATAATTGTGCTCTCCATGTGTATGAGGAAAACCCACGATGAAATCGACCGAGATACTTTCCCACTTCTATTCAGTTATATCTAATGGTTAAAGTGTACCACTCGATCTCTGATGTTCGATCTTCACATGTTAACATACAAACATATGATTACATGTTCGATCTTCATACCAGGCCACCAAAATTCTTCTTTAAATCTTGGTACATTTTAGAAAAACCATGGTTAATGGCAAACTCTCTCTTATGGGATTCTTCTAGAATTTCATTTTTCTACTCTAGATCATTAGGTACATACATCCTCTGATTAAATAAGATAACTCCATCCATGAATCGGGTGAAAACTAGATGGACAACTCTAGATTGAAACTCTGAATCTACCAACTAAACTTGCTATATTTTTTCCCTCGAGTCATATGTGATACTCAAGTTACTTATTAGGACTCTCGTTTGAGTCCATGTAAACTGTAGGTCAAGGTTCTGAAATATTTCCAACAATTAATGGTTTAATATTATCAACTCGACTAAATGCATCTCTTTCTACTCAGTGTATCTGCTACTGTATTGGCTTTTTTGGATTGGTTGTTCAAATCGAAGTCATAATCTTTCAAATATTCTATTCACCTTTACTAGAACATATTCAACTCTTTCTAATCAAAGTGATACTTCAAACTCTTGTGATCACTGAATAACTCAAAATGTACTCCATATAAGTAAGGTCGCTACACCTTGAGTGCAAAGATAATAATGGCTAACTCAAAATCAAGTATTGGATAATTTTCCTCATGATTCTTCAATTGATGAGATGTATCAGCTACTATTAGACCATTCTACATTAGAACACGTCCTAAACCTTTTTTTGAAGCATCATAATATACCTCATATTTTTTTATTTGGGATAGGAATCACCAAAATGGGAGCGAAGGTAAACTTCTCCTTCGAATTTCAAAAAATCTGCTCACACTCTGAATTCCAATGGAAAGGATATTTTATAAGATTGAGTATGGTCAATGTCAATACCAACTGGGAGAATCCCATAATAAATCATTTGATAATATCTAGCTAACCCTAAGAAACTCCTAATTTCAGATGCATTCTTTGGTCTTTCCCAATTTGACAATGTTTCTACCTTTGAAGCATCTACCACCACACCTCCCAAATATATAACATGACCAAGAAACTTTACTTATTACATATAACTCAAATTTATTGAGCTTTGGAAATAAATTCTTCTCTCGCAGAAGAGATAATACAATTCTAAGTTACTCCTCGTGCTCCTACGGAGTACGAGATTAAATTAGAATATCATCTATAAATATTACCACAGATTGTTCTAGGTATAGTTGAAATACTTGTTTAATTTAATCCATGAAGACAACAGGAGCATTGGTCACTCTGAAGGGAATTTCATGAAACTTATAATGATTGCACCGAGTCCAAAACGCGGTATTCGGTATGTCGGAACTTTTTACTCGAATCTGATGGTACTCTGGCCATAAATAAATCTTTGATAACACATAATCTACTTTAAATTTTGAGATCATAAATTCAAGGAAGAGGATATTTATTCTTGAAAGTGATTTTATTAAGCTAAATGTAATTAATACACATACGCATACCATCATCTTTCTTTTTCACAAACAAGACAATAGCACCCCATAGAGATACACTTGGGCGGATGAAATAATTTCTAACAACTATTTTAAATGGATCTATAACACCCTTAATTAAATTGGTGACATAAGGTACAAAGCAATGGAAACTGGAGAAATTCATTTAACACCCTTATCACGCATATCACATAAGGGTATCACACATATTCCAAAATCACATATACACCTGTCATGCTCAAATAACATTAAATTAAATTCATGTTTGTCACACCACTTCACATAAGCATGTCGCATCGGAATCACTTTCATTAAGAATATCATAATATTCAAGTCTCAAGTAAACTTCATACATTAAATCAACTTAGGCATAAAAAGCCACTTCTCCATAAAATTCAAATCCAAATAACAAAGTAAATAGAGTATACAATTATATCTCTCAAAACATGAATCAAACGTTTTTCCGGTGTTACATAACCAAAGCACGACGCAAAACCCAAAATAAATACGGAACTAAAATAGGCTACTCCACCAGCTAATCTCTTGCTAGAAGCAACTTTAATCTTCAGTATCTGAGCGATGTCGTTATCAAACATCATTCCAACAAAAGTGTGAGAATTCCATCAAGGTGGTGGTGGTGGTGATGCTGAGAGATTTTGCATTTTCTCTTAGATCCCACCATGTTAGAGGAGATACTCGATAGTGTGGAAATTCTCATATGAATGTTCAGTAAGAATTCATTGTCGGTGTTTGAATAGAAAAATGAGAGTGCACTGTTAACCATTAATGAGATTTTTTTTTTGAGAAAAAGATTAACAATATTGGGATATGTTTTTGTAAGGATATTATCAATGTGATAAGGTATTTATAGATATTTTGAAAAAATATTCTAGTTAACACAATACATTATATAAAGTAACTAAAACATATAATTTAAAATAAATCATTTGGTTTAAATATGGTAAAAAAATTGAATTTCAAATTATATTTTATAAATATTTATCTAATTAGAAAAATAGAATCATTTTCTTATTCTAGAAGCTTCTAGAAAAAGAAAATATATTTTTCTCTCTAATTTGATAAATATCTAAAATTATAAATTTCAATTACATATATTTATTCATTCTTGTCTATGCTTATCCCCTTATACATTAAACAAATAAATGTTTGTTTAACTTTGTGATAATAAAAAGGTAGGGATATGGTAAAAAGCACAATATACACCCAAGATAAATCCTCACTTTAACAATAAGTATCATATTTAAAAAGGTTCACAGAATTTTTATTTATTTATCTACAATTATTATAAAGAATATGATGTAATAACATCTAGAATTGTATTAATTAAAGTATTATAATTTGGTATTAAGTACATTTATAAATAAGTATCAAAACATGTAGGGAACAAAATCGATCATTAAATAAAATTGGTCACTGAAATAGTGACTGAAATGTTGTTAACGTTGTATTTAGTCTCAAATAAGCGTTTGTATAAAAAAATAATTTATAAAAAACTTTAGTGACTGAATTAGTGACCGAATCTTTAGTGACCGAAATTTCGATCATTAGTATTTTAATTCCTTTTCAATTTTTATATTTTAGTGGAAGTTTCAGATTTTTTTTATTTATTATTTTAACAAATAAAATATATATCAATACAAATTTATTAATTTAAAAAATATAATTTAAATGATAATTATTTTAATAAATTTTTTAAATAATATTTAAATTTTGAATTTCTTTTAATTGATTGAAAATGGTCACTAAAATCAGTCACGAAATCGGTCACTAAATAGGTTGCTATAGGTTAGCGACTAGCATTTTTCCAACCGAAAATTAGTAGTCGCTTTATTGGTCGCTAAACGTTATAGTGGCCGATTTTAGAGATTTTTCGGTCTTTAATTCGGTCACTAAAAGCGAATTTTTCTAGTAGTGTACATTGAGACCTATCGCCTGAGTCCTGGATATATTCCCGCTAAGTCAAGGTCTTCCAAGTTTACCGACCTACCCTTGCCTAGATCATTTCCATTGAGGGGTCTTATGTGTTTACAAGCCTCCCCTTGCTTGGGTCATATACTTCTAATAGAACATAAACTTACGATCGACCTTAGGTGCCCTGATAAGTACTATACTCATATAATGGATTTCTCAATGTATATCCGTATCAAATTCTTTGATCGCCCATTTAACCCTAGCTTATGGGTGACTTTCAAGAATACATGTCATCCTCTTTAAACTTCAAGGATATCCTATGCAGGTTCATATAACGTTTCTAACAGCCATGAGATTTCTTCGTCGCATCTTGAATCATTCTTATCTTCTTTGTGGTTTCTTGGATTTTCTCCGGCCCAAGAATCCCCTTATCACAAACGTCCGTCCAACACAAATGCATTCTACATTTTCTTCCATACAAAGCTTCACTTGGAGCCATACAGATGCTTGAATGATAGTTATTATTGTAAGCAAATTTGATCAAGGGTAAGTGGTCTTTCCAATTTCCTCCACTTTCAAAGATACATGTCTATAACATATCTTAAATAGTTTAAATGGCTCATTTTGTCTTACCATATGATTGAGAATTATTTGAAGTACTAAGGTTCAAATTCGTCTACATTGCATGGTGGAAAGCCCTCCAAAATCTCGAAGTATACTTTGGGTGCCAATCGGATACAAACTAGATTGAACATCATGCAATCGAACAATCTCCACAATAAACAACCTTGATAAGTGGATAACCTTATATGTAATATTGTTGGGTGAGAAATGATCTTATTTGGTTAGTATATCCACATTCATCCAAATATAATTTTGCCTTCCATGTGTATGAGGAAAACCCACGATGAAATCGACCGAGATACTTTCCCACTTCTATTCAGTTATATCTAATGGTTAAAGTGTACCACTCGATCTCTGATGTTCGATCTTCACATGTTAACATACAAACATATGGTTACATGTTCGATCTTCATACCAGGCCACCAAAATTCTTCTTTAAATCTTGGTACATTTTAGAAAAACCATGGTTAATGGCAAACTCTCTCTTATGGGATTCTTCTAGAATTTCATTTTTCTACTCTAGATCATTAGGTACATACATCCTCTGATTAAATAAGATAACTCCATCCATGAATCGGGTGAAAACTAGATGGACAACTCTAGATTGAAACTCTGAATCTACCAACTAAACTTGCTATATTTTTTCCCTCGAGTCATATGTGATACTCAAGTTACTTATTAGGACTCTCGTTTGATTCCATGTAAACTGTAGGTCAAGGTTCTGAAATATTTCCAACAATTAATGGTTTAATATTATCAACTCGACTAAATGCATCTCTTTTCTACTCAGTGTATCTGCTACTGTATTGGCTTTTTTGGTTTGGTTGTTCAAATCGAAGTCATAATCTTTCAAATATTCTATTCACCTTTGCTAGAACATATTCAACTCTTTCTAATCAAAGCGATACTTCAAACTCTTGTGATCACTGAATAACTCAAAATGTACTCCATATAAGTAAGGTCGCTACACCTTGAGTGCAAAGATAATAATGGCTAACTCAAAATCAAGTATTGGATAATTTTACTCATGATTCTTCAATTGATGAGATGTATCAGCTACTATTATACCATTCTACATTAGAACACGTCCTAAACCTTTTTTTGAAGCATCATAATATACCTCATATTTTTTTATTAGGGATAGGAATCACCAAAATGGGAGCGAAGGTTAACTTCTCCTTCGAATTTCAAAAAATATGCTCACACTCTGAATTCCAATGGAAAGGATATTTTATAAGATTGAGTATGGTCAATGTCAATACCAACTGGGAGAATCCCATAATAAATCATTTGATAATATCTAGCTAACCCTAAGAAACTCCTAATTTCAGATGCATTCTTTGGTCTTTCCCAATTTGACAATGTTTCTACCTTTGAAGCATCTACCACCACACCTCCCAAATATATAACATGACCAAGAAACTTTACTTATTACATATAACTCAAATTTATTGAGCTTTGGAAATAACTTCTTCTCTCGCAGAAGAGATAATACAATTCTAAGTTACTCCTCGTGCTCCTACGGAGTACGAGATTAAATTAGAATATCATCTATAAATATTACCACAGATTGTTCTAGGTATAGTTGAAATACTTGTTTAATTTAATCCATGAAGACAACAGGAGCATTGGTCACTCTGAAGGGAATTTCATGAAACTTGTAATGATTGCACCGAGTCATAAATGCGGTATTCGGTATGTCGGAACTTTTTACTCGAATCTGATGGTACTCTGGCCATAAATAAATCTTTGATAACACATAATCTACTTTAAATTTTGAGATCATAAATTCAAGGAAGAGGATATTTATTCTTGAAAGTGATTTTATTAAGCTAAATGTAATTAATACACATACGCATACCATCATCTTTCTTTTTCACAAACAAGACAATAGCACCCCATAGAGATACACTTGGGCGGATGAAATAATTTCTAACAACTCTTTTAAATGGATCTATAACACCCTTAATTAAATTGGTGACATAAGGTACAAAGCAATGGAAACTGGAGCAATTCATTTAACACCCTTATCACGCATATCACATAAGGGTATCACACATATTCCAAAATCACATATACACCTGTCATGCTCAAATAACATTAAATTAAATTCATGTTTGTCACACCACTTCACATAAGCATGTCGCATCGGAATCACTTTCATTAAGAATATCATAATATTCAAATCTCAAGTAAACTTCATTCATTAAATCAACTTAGTGTAAACACCCCAAATTTGCCCTCACCCATTCACACCATGACTTGTAAATCATCTCATATGCATAAAAACAATCATGTCATCTCACATCTCATTTTTGATTCACTGGATAGTTTCTAAGGCATCTGCACCTAGGGTTTGTGATCTGAGCAACCTCAGGGCATCTTGAGCCATTCTAAAGGCCACTAATCAAATCAAAGGGGTCCATGTGTGTTCTTATGTCATATTCCATCTCCTCAAAGTCAAAAATGCAGAGGAATCACAAGAACTAGGATTTGAGTGGATGCAGAGCCAGGATGAACTGCACAGTTGACTGAAAATTAGGGTTTTGGTTTCAGAGGCCATAACCCCAAATTTTTTGGTCATTCTTGTTTCCATTGATCTCTATATGGTATAGGGAGTATGCATATCAATTTTCATGAAGAAATTCCATGGGGAAGTCATCTGATCAAGGGTTGACTTTTCAGACAAGTCAGTGTAAAATCAGGGCATCTGAGGCCCCCAATGACCCAACCAATGGGTGATCTTCATCATTTTGAGTGTATATGGTCTTTATTTGATCATGGAAGAAGATTGAAGTTCATAGAAATCAAGAATTTAGGGTTTTTGCAAATGTTGACTTTTTGGGCATAGTTGACTTTTCAAGAATGCATCATTTTAGGTCATTTTTCAAGCCATGATTTTGGATCCAAAAATGCTTCAAATGGAAAAACTTTGGTCATGAAAGTTGTAGATCTCATCTTTCCCTCTCCAAAAAGTACAAGAACATGATCTAATTCATCTTGGATCAAAAGTTATGGTTTGTTAAAGTTGGCAAAAATCACTAAAATTCAAGTTATGCACCAAATGGAAATTTTGCAAAACCTTGTACCAATGCATATTGTGACCTCTAATCCATTTCAAACCATTGCATAAACATTCTCTAAGTCCCAAAATCAGATTTGAACCAAAGGAATCACATGTTTGTATGGCCTTTGGAGCAAAATCTTTCCATGGGAACAAAGGAAGCCAAGTTGCAAAAACTCATGATCACTTCCATCCACTTGCTGCCTAGCCTGCTGACCACTCCTAGCCTTTCCCCCTCACCTTGCTGCGCAACCCACACTTCTTGTACTTGGCTGAAACATGACCCATGCCTCTCTTACAAGAAGTTGACATTTTGGCAAAAGTAGCCACACCTATCACAGCAGGCCAAGTCACATCAACTGACCAATAGGCTTTGTTTATGTGGATCAAATGCTGGCCATAACACACTTCAAGCAAGGCTGAAGTTCAGACATTCATCACTACTCAAACACACTCCCTTTTGCAAACTTCTTCGAATCTCTCTGTCCAGACTTCAAACATCCAAACCATTTTCACCAATCATCTCACCATGTCTCATTGAGTCAAAAGCAACCAAGAACCCAGCCTGAAACAAGCCATAACACCACTTCACCATTTTCACTCCAACTTGCAGTTTCATTCGAAACTCTCTCCACAGCTCACAAACACCCAAACAAACTCCATAAACCTTCTCTACTCATCATCTGGATCACAAACAACCCCTCACCATGACCTGAAAGTGCCTATTTCGCCATTGCCATTTCTGATCAAGCTTGAACAGAAGCTTTCGAAACTCATCAACCATCCAACTTAAACTCCATTTGAGCATTCAAACATCATCAGGAGGCCAAGTAGAGTGGATTTCACCAAGAGAGGAGGTCAGAAAGTAGCTGAGTTGAAAGCTTCGAATCTCAGGTAGCTCAAGAAATATTTTTCCAGAAATCATTTTTTAAGTTCCTAATCTGTTCTATATGTCTTCCTGATCATGAATGTGCTTTTGGTTTTGAAAATGGTGATGAAATGAGAATATAATTGCTTCCTGAAACTTTTTTGCCCTAGTTCTTGTTTGCTTCGATTCAGCCTTTCATGGAAAAATAAATTTGTTTTGTTTGAGGGTTATGATTCGTGAGTGAGTAGGAAGCATTTCTGTTCATTTAGATTTCATTTTCGTAACGTGTAGAGTGAGTTTGAGGTTTTGGTTGAACGGGGAAGATGACCGGAACACTGTTCCGGTCATCTGAGAGTGTTTAACGGCGTAATTAGGGTTTTAAGCATTAATTAACAAGTTTGAATTTGAGCCGTGAGATAAGGCGCCAAGTCAATGCGCGCGCTGGCCAGTTTGAACCTCAAGCGTTGGATTGTTTGACTTCTCATTAAATCAGAATAATTCATTTTTTATTTCATTTTCTTTCATTTAACTTGCATTATTTATTAAAAATAGCAAAAATATCATAAAAATTATGAAACTTTTTCCTCTGAGTTTTAATAATTTTTATGACCCAAAAATATTTTTATTTTATTTTTCATCATTAAAAAAGTATTTTTAAATATTTAAAAGATTATTTTTAATTGATTAATGAGAATTAATTAATTAAAAATACTTTTAGGTATTTAAAAATCACCAAAAAATTCATGAAATGTCCTAAGACATTTAGAAACATTGTCCAACCTTCAAACCAAATTTCTTTTTGATCTTGATGCATTTTAAGAATTTTTCATTGAATTAAATCATTTTTTATGCATTATTTTGATCATGGATTCAAAAATTCATTTCTGCCTATTGGTGAAGGTTGAGACATTGATTCTTCTTGCATTGTCTTTGGTTTAGCATGTATTTTCAAGGATAAAAAGGCCATGATTTGTTCTTGCATTTTCAAATTGTTTGGCATTTGTTTTGTTAAGAACCCTAAAAAACCCTAATAACTTAGAAAATTCATATCTTGAGTTTGGTTGAGAGTTGAGAGCTCCCCTTTGGGCAGTGGTTCATCATAGGCCTAGGGTTTCCTTGGGTACCATTTCCCATTTTTTATCTTAGGGTTTGCTTCTGTTTTTGGTTTGTGTTTGGTGTTTGATCCATGAACCCTAATTTGGGCTTTCATTTGCATCCTTCTTGCATTTCCTTGCATAACATGACTTGTCATTGCATTTTGTGCATTCTTGTGATCCATTTGACATCTTAGGACATGTAGAAAGCATCTTTGATCATTGCATTCCATATTTGCTATGTCATTTGTCTTGTATGATTCATAACTTTTCATGCTTGTTCATGCTCCTTGGCTTGCATCATTTGCATTCATAACCTTGTATGAACATCCCCATTGTCTTGCCTCATGTTTGCAGCACTTCATAACATCATAATCATCATCAACATGCTTCTGGTTTTGCTTAGCATCATATCATTTCATCTCATCTTACATTGCATTGCATTTCTTTCTAACATTGCAGGTGGTAAGTAAACTTGAGAAGTGGATTTGCCTTCACTTCTCATACCTTTCCTTTTCATCTCTCTTGCATCCATTGCTGCATTTTTATATGTGTTTGAGTTTGAGCTTGCTCATTCTTCTTCTTCCCACTTTCTTTCTTCAAGTGACTTGACTTCTTGAATGAAGCAAGTCATTTTGCTTCTCTTGATCCTGTTCATCTGCTTCCTGGTGGCTCCTCTGAAGATTGTTCTTGTAAACCTCACAAACCTTAGGATCATCCAAGCATGACAATGAATTAGGGTTTTGATTAGTCTCCCCTCATAGTTTTTACCTTTGTGTCCCTCTTTGAGTCTTCTCTTCTCATCTCATAATCAGGGACTAAACCCTAAAGGCTTTAAGACTTTGTGATTAAGCTTATGCCTGCATCCTTCTCTTAGGATGGAGTGTATAACTTTAATCCTAAGTATTAAACCCTTAAGGTGTTTAAATCTCTTAATCAATTCATCTAATAATCATCAAGACATCACACTTGTAACTTGGGCCTTGCATTAGGGTTCTAATTCTTCCTTAAGTGGTTAAGAAGGACTAACCCTAGTGTTAATGGACAAGTCCCCCTCAAGTTGTCTTACAAATCATAAAAAACACTTCATCATCATAACCATTGAATAAAATCCACTTAATAAAGGCTTGTTTTGTCATGGGTTTAATCCCTAACCATGGATTAAGTTGAGGAGTCTTCCTCAGCTTAAACATTCTCATCTATTATCCTTCTTTTAGGATGGTGTAATGGGTCTGTTTAATCCCTGATTGTGGCTTAACCTCATTACTCAACACTAAACAAAAACCACAAAAACATCTAAATAATCACAAGTAGGTTAATGATCTTAATCCTACACCAAAGGTGATTAAGTGTGAGAATCTGACTTCACACTTAAGGTATTCTCATTACCCCTAATCAGAGGGAAGATGTGATGAGTTTACTAACCCATTGGTTTAGGCTTAAGCTCATCATCTTATGACAAACTCCAAAAAGAAATAAAAGACTGAAAACTCACAAAAACAAACAATAATCGTCTCCTCCGGGATTCTTTTCTCATCATCTTCACTCACAATCGAGAACTTGCTTCTTCCGTCTAATGCAAGACAGTAAGCACCTGAGCCAGACAGGTCATACACTTGAGCATAGATAAGCAAGCAGTTCATCAGTCAATTCATCCTTTCAGTCTCTTTGGGTCGAACTACGGTGTTCTGACTTCCTCATTGCACGAGAGGATACGTAGGCATAACTTAACGGTTATCGAACAAAAGTCTCTGTATATTCCCCCTCTTTCCAGCTTTACTCTTTAAGCCTCATTATCATGAGCATACTCTTTTCTTACACTGACACTATACATATCACACTTCACTCCTTTTACACTGACACCTGTACATCTTTTTCCAGCTATTTTATACACAGATTGCACTGACACTACCCCTTTAAAACACAAATCTTTCAAGCGTGGATCCCGTCGAGTACGGCGGACAATCTGGGTGCTAATACCTTCCCAGGTTGTAACCAACCCCCTTTCTCAGTCTCTCTGGTTCGCAAACCGTCTTATCCATCTCTTTCTAGGTCTATGCAGCATTACCTTTCCTCCGGGATAAAAATGCCTAGCTGGCGACTCTTTTCATCTCCAGTGAGTTCACGGCTGTGTGTTCTCACTGTTCCCTTCGCCGACCGTTCGCGCTTGTACCAGGATGCAAATCTTCGGGAGCGACAGCTTGGCGACTCTGCTGGGGATCCTTATATTGCAACCAGGGCTTCTGGTTCTTTTTGTGGGTTCCTCCTAGCGCTTGATTGATCTGTGTTTACTGGGGTGTTATGTGCTTATTTGTGTTTGTATTTTTGTATTTATTTCTGCTTTATGTACAGTTGCTTTACTGCTTTCTTTATTTGCATTTGTATATACCTTACTGTCATTACTGCTGGCTGGATCTGGTTATTTGCTTTGGTGGGTGGGTGATTCATTGAGAGTTGAGGTCCTATACCTGGGACCTGAGTGACACCTAGGCTAGAGTGAATCATATTCTTTCCCATTCCATTTCGGTCTGGTGCGGGAATATGAAACACGGTTCAGATATGGGTTTCTTCTTGAGAACTCTGTGTTGCAGATTTCCTGCAATGCTAGGGCTATCTGGGAAGCCTGCTAAGTCTGGATGACCTTTTAGTATTGACCTTCAGAAACTGAGGTGAATTAGAGGAGGAATTGTTATGGTTATTGTAAACACTGTACCTCCGGGTTAGAAGTGTTTACACTTCTCATAACTGATCCAAGTCTGAGGATCCTTGTTCTAGATCATCACCTGTGAGGGGGTTGGGCTGTTTACAGGTTTGCAGGTACCTTGACCTCAGAATACCCTGTTACTTTGACTTTGTTAAGAATGCTCCATGTTGGATAGTTCTTGTGATTCTAAACCCTGGACATGTGGCTCTTTATTTGAGTCCCCCACCCTGGTTACTGGATTTTTAGACCTCCATCTGGAATTCTTGAACACACATGGATCTATACCAAGGCAGTTAATCAGATCCAGCTCAGTCACAAACCCTTGCATTTCATCTGCATACATACCCATTGCATCATATTAACATTTGCTTATTTGTGTTTCAGGGTATCCACCTTCATCTGGTTTTGGTTTTGACCCCATCTGCAGTTTTGACCTATCTCCACCAGCACTTGCTTCAGCCTGTCAGCCATATACTGCAGCTACTAGCACTAGCCAGCCAGTGGCCCACTCCTCAGCATCTTCATCAGCACTCATCCTACTCAGTCTCAACATCATGGCTCCAAAGAAAAGCAACATCACCTATCATTTCTTCCAACCAGACTTGTCAGACATCAGGAGGATCCAAACCCTGATCACTCCAGATCACATACCCTTGTTCAGGGAGAGTTATGGAGATATACTGGACATGGTTATGGATCTGGACCCTTCACAGAGGAGCCTCATCCACACCTGCATTCAGTTTTATGATCCTCCATTGAGATGTTTCACCTTTCAAGACTTTCAGTTGGGGCCACTTCTAGAAGAATACTCATCATTGATTGGTTTGCCCATCAAAAGAGAAATCCCATTCAACCCTGAAGTGGTCTTTCCTAGCAATGGAGAGATAGCAAAAGCTTTGCACCTGGAGCCTGCTTTGATTGAGCAGCATATGACCTCCAAAGCTGGGACCCTTGGTTTTCATCTGGACTTCCTGATTTCTCAAGCTAGTTTGAAGGCCTCCTTGGGGGAGTGGAAAGCTGTTTGTGCTCTGTTGGCTTTAAGTGTATATGGAATTGTGTTGTTTGCAGATGAGCCTCGATTCATTAGCAAGAATGCAATCCACTTGTTCATCCTGAAGAACCCTGTGCCAACTTTACTGGGTGATCTCTATTACTCAGTGCATCAGAGAAATGAGAAGCAGAGGGGAAGATTAGTAAGGATTTGTGCTCCATTATTCCATGTTTGGCTTCTCAGGCATCTACCCAGGACAGATGCATTTCTAAATCCTCATCAGCAAAGCAACTGGGCTAAGAGGCTCACTACTCTCACTTCAGCAGACATCAGATGGTGTACTCAGAGCACCAAGGGCAGAGATATGATCACCAGCTGTGGGCACTTTCCCAATGTGCCTTTGATAGGAGTTAAGGGAAGTATCAACTACAACCCTCTGCTGTTCAGGAGACAATTGGGCTATGCACTGGTCCATACTCCCAGGGAACAAGACTTGGTGGAGACCCTCTACTGTGAGAACAAGATTAGTTTGACTGCTGTTAGGCAGGCTGCTTGGGCCTGGGATCATGTTCAAACTAAGGGAATTACCATTCTGGGTAAGTGCAATAATGTGGCATCAGTCCAATATTATGAGTGGTCCCATGCTAGGGCCCAATTCTCTGGGATGCCCTTCACCATAGAAGACATGCCTGAGTCATCTTCAGCACCACCCCCTGCCACTATCAGTTTGGAGGAGTTTGAGAGCTTGAAGGAAAGAAATGAGAAGTTAACTCAAGCCTTGCAGAAGACCCTCAGAGAGAGGAGTGAAGGTGTGAGGGAGATTGAGAGATTGGAGAAGTTGAGAGTGGAACACTTGACCAAGATTGAGAAGTCTGGAGATTATATCAACAAGTCTAAGGCTGGTGAGCAGATTCTGAAGAATGCTTGTAAAGAAGCCCAGTTCCAGAGAGCAAGGACAGACTTGTATTTGAAAGAGAGTCAGGCCAGGTGGGTCCGGATCACTGAGGCCCGTACTCTAGAAGACAAGAGAGCTCAGGACAAGATGGAGCAGATGGAAAAAGCCCTGGCAGCAGCCCAGGAGGAGATATCAGAGCTGAAAATCAAAGCAGGATTGAAGAGGTCTAAGGACCAAAGTCAGAATAAGAAGTTGACTGCAGCTGTTGCAACAAGAAACCTTCTCATCAGAAGTCTCACGGAGCATCCGGCTGATCCTGTGACCGAAGCACTTCTCAAGGAAGTTCGTGAGGATGAGTTTGGCCTTGGAGTTTGATCATTTGCTTGTTGTTGTTCCTTTTCCATGTACTTTTGCTTTTGTGATGTATTTTGGCCCCTTTGAGGGTTTGTGTTGTAAAATGAACAAATTGTATTATTTCACCCTTTGTAATATATTTGTTGGTTTCTATCTGGGTTCACATCAAAAGCAGCTTCAACAGCATCATCTTCAAGGGTCTGGAAGGGTCAAAACTGAAGGCCAAACCGGATACCTTGAGAACAAATAAGCATAACTGCATTGCATGCTAACCCTTTTGTTTGTTTTGTAGGTTTTTTGTTTTGTTGTTGCTAACCTCTGTTGTGATATTCAGGAATTATTGCTCGCCGCCGGGTATTTCCTCTCAACAGGCCTCACAGGTACCCAACTAGAAACAACCTTCCGGGAATTCAGATGGATCAGATGCAACAAGACCTTACGGAGGTCAGAAACCAGATGGCAAACGAAAGGTTAGAGATGAGAACGCAGATGACGCAGTTCATGGAAGTTATGAACAACATGGCTCAGAGCCAGGAGAGACTGAGGGCCATGGTGGAGAGGCAACACCAAGAGGAGCCTCATGTAGGAACTGCAGGCACCAGTAATAATGAAAGGGTGCAACCACATGTTAATCCTCCTGTGTTTGGCCCACATCTACATCCTGAGATTAATATTCCTGCAAACGTTCAAGGAACAGCCACTGCAGCCAGAGTACTTCAAGAAGATCCTCAGGAGGACCAGTATACAGTAATGGGTGCCGGAGAGGAAACTTATGATAGACGATTGGAAGAAATAGCTGAGAAGTTGAGGTCCTTAGAATCTCAAAATTCTTTGGGTTTCGACGTTATGGACATGGGTTTGGTAGAAGGGGTCAGGATCCCCCATAAGTTCAAGCCTCCTTGCTTCGAAAAGTATAATGGGACTTCATGCCCCCGGACTCATCTACAATCATTTCTGGGAAGGCTGAAGGCCTATACAATGGATGAGAAATTGTGGATGTTCTATTTTGAAGATAGCTTGACTGGAGCTTCGAGGGAGTGGTATTCCCATCTGACAAGAGCAACAATTAGATGCTGGAAGGACTTGGCAGAGGCCTTCATCAGACAGTATCAGTATAACCTAGATATGGCACCCAACAGGACTCTCCTGATGGGAATGTCACAGTCTTCGAGGGAGAGTTTCCGAGAATATGCCCAAAGGTGGAGACAATTGGCTGCTGCCGTTCAACCACCAATGTCTGAGAGAGAAATGGCAGACATGTTTATGAACACTCTTCAGGGAACCTATATTGACAGGTTGGCAGCTTTCTCTTCCACTAGCTTTGCGGATGTTGTTATAGCTGGGGAGAGAATTGAAAGCCTGTTGAAAATGGGAAAGATCTCAGACAACGGTGCCAGCTCGTCCAGTGGTACAAGAAAGCCTTTTGCAGGCCCGAGAAGAACCGGCGAGACCAATGCCATTCACACCAACAGGGGTAGGCCCCAATATGTTCAAAGGTCAATAGCAGCAGTCACCATCCCTGCTCCAGCTCATCCACAGCCAGTCTATCAACCTCCTCAACAAAACTTCCAACAACAACCTCGGTATCAGCAGAATCAGTATCCTCCAAGGAACTTCAACAACAACTCCAACAACAACAATCAACAGAGGCCATTCCAACAGAGGCCCTCTCAAGCTAACAGAGTGATCGACCCGATCCCAATGCCGTATGCTGCCTTGCTGCCACAACTTCTGAAACTCAACCTGGTTGAGCTAAGAACGTTGGCACCTCCGGATCCCAACAGTTTACCAAGGAACTATGACTCCAATGCTAGGTGCGCTTTTCATTCCAACGCACCTGGTCACAGTACAGAAAAATGCAGAGCTCTGCATATGAAGGTACAAGACTTGGTAGACTCCAAGGCTCTGAATTTTGCACCTCCGCCCAATGTCAATAAAAACCCAATGCCAAATCATGGCGGTCCCCGAATTAACGCTATTGAAGAAGACCAACCGTCTTATTTGATAACTAGTGTGGATCAGATCAGGACACCATTGGTGGAAATCAAAGCTCAACTCCGTGAAAACAATATATTTCCAGGGTGTGAACTAGGGTGTCCCTATTGCAATATTTCATGGAATGGGTGCGAGGACCTGAGGAATGGCATTGACAGCCTTATTCGGAGTGGCCTACTCCAGATCACTACATCATTTCCGGCAAATCCGGCAACTTCATCAACAACGGTTTCAGACCCTCCTACAACTATAGCAACTATTGTTCCCGACAATTCATCAGCACCATCAACAAGTACTTCACCTGTCCTTCCAAATGATCAGTTTACAACAGTTTCTCCTGCTACAACTTCAGCTTCATTCCATTTCGACTCTCCATCAGCAACAACAACAGTCCTTCCAACAGAACCTCCTACAACACCAGCAATCAATCATGAAGATGTCTCCACTGTTACCATATTCTATGATCCTGAAAATAACTCCGCCTACCATTCAGAAAGTGCTGCTCCCGCCAGAGCGCCAGTTACAATCTTTTACGATCCACAAACAATAATAATCCCTTCAGCAGCAGCAATCAGTCCAGTCACTGTCACGGTGCCTGGACCAGTACCATATGAAAGCAATAGGGCCATCCCTTGGCACTATGGCTCTGACATATACTGCGAAGGAAAAAGAATCACTCTTGAAACATCAGCACCTGCACCACAAGTAGATAATGTGGGGGGAGGCGGAGGCTTCACTCGAAGCGGACGTCTCTTTGCTCCACCAATGCAAAGACCTACTGCCGAAGCAGAAGCTGCTGCCAAGGCAAAAGGAAAGATCCCGGTGCAGGAAGACCAAGCTGCCAAAGAAACCCTGAAGACTCCATTCGATCAGGAAGTTGATGAGTTTATGCGAATCATCAAAAAGAGTGATTACAAAATTGTGGATCAGCTTCACCAGACGCCATCCAAAATCTCCATCCTCTCACTGCTTATGTGCTCCGAAGCCCATCGGAATGCACTACTTAAAGTCCTGCACGCAGCTTACGTGCCTGAGGAGATTACTGTCAACCAATTGGAAACCGTGGTTGGAAATGTTACTGCTAGCAATGGGCTAGGGTTTACCAATTCTGACTTGACAGCGGATGGCCGCAACCACAACAAAGCCTTGCACATAACCATGGAATGCAAAGGAGCTGTCCTTTCTCATGTGCTGGTGGACACAGGTTCTTCCCTGAATGTCTTACCAAAGAAGGCTCTGGTGAAGCTTGAATATGATGGATTGGCATTGAGGCCCAGCAACCTGGTAGTAAGAGCCTTTGATGGTTCTAAGAGATCGGTTCTGGGAGAGATTGAGCTGCCTGTGACAATTGGCCCGCAGACCTTTAAAACTATCTTTTATGTGATGGACATTCAGCCCGCCTACAGCTGTTTGTTGGGTAGACCCTGGATTCACGCCGCCGGCGCAATAACGTCTACCCTTCACCAAAAGTTAAAATTTGAGTGGGAAGGCCAAGTTGTCACAATCTGTGGAGAGGAGGATATTTTTGTTAGCCATCTGGCTACTTATAAATACATTGAGATGGATGGAGAGATCCATGAAACAATGAGCCAAGGTTTTGAAGCCTTGAACGTCAATGAAGCATCTGCTGTATCTGGTATCTCCATGTCGTCTTACCAACAAGCCCGGAAGGTTGTTGAAGAAGGAACGGCCCTAGGCTGGGGCAAGGTCTTAGCTGTGGAGGAGAAGAAGGACAAATTTGGGTTGGGTTACAGACCAACTCAACATCAAGCAAAGGCTGCTGCAGAGCCAGGTTTTGTCAGTGGGGGAATGCTTACCCCCGATGCTATCAACTGTCTGGAAGACGAGCTGGAAGAGGAGCGCAATCTGGAGAATTGGATTCGTCCAAAGATCCCGGGGAGCCGTGTCTCGAACTGGTCTTCCCAGGAAATTATAAGGGTTACTCGAGCAGAGTAATTATTACTTCCTGTATTTTTATAGCATGCATCCAAGTCTTGCATCTTGACCAAGATGACAAGACTCATTTTGTAACCAGGGCCATCTGTACTTTTGTGCAAACAAGATTAAATTAATGAAATATCAGACGTCTTTTTTTGCAAACGAGTCTTTTCTGCTCACTGTTTTTCCATTTTTCTTTTTGTACAAAAATAAATGGCGGTGTTTTCAAAATGATAACTTCATTTCACCCTTTTCTAAAGCAAGATTAAAATCAATCACTAAAATGAACAAACTTAACCCTTGCAGAAAGTGCCTTCCTGACAGCACCGACAACAGCACGGCTATGACATCGTATGACTTTGACAATCCGATCAATCAAGCGGATGAAGGGGTTGATGAAGAATATGAGCTTCCTGAAGAGTTAGCCAGGTTGTTGAGACAAGAGGAAAAGGTCATTACTCCTCACCAGGAGGAGATTGAAGTGATCAATCTTGGTACGGAAGAAAATGTGAAAGAGGTTAAAATCGGGGCCTGCCTGCAAGACTCAGTGAAGAGATAACTGATAGATCTGCTTCAAGAGTATGTTGATGTGTTTGTTTGGTCGTATCAAGATATGCCAGGGTTGGATACCGACATTGTTGTGCACAAGCTGCCTCTGAGGGAAGAATGCCCACCAGTCAAACAGAAGCTGCGCCGAACTCGCCCAGACATGGCTATGAAAATCAAAGAAGAGGTACAAAAGCAATGGGACGCCGGGTTCCTTGCTGTAACTAGCTACCCGCCGTGGGTTGCTAACATAGTACCTGTGCCTAAGAAGGATGGCAAAGTAAGAATGTGTGTTGACTACCGGGATCTGAACAGAGCCAGCCCGAAAGATGACTTCCCATTACCTCACATTGACGTATTGGTGGATAACACGGCTCAGTTCTCGGTATTCTCCTTCATGGATGGATTTTCAGGATATAATCAGATCAAGATGTCACCTGAAGACATGGAGAAGACAACATTCATTACACCTTGGGGCACGTTCTGTTACAAAGTGATGCCATTCGGACTAAAGAATGCTGGTGCCACGTATCAACGGGCTATGGTGACATTATTCCATGATTTGATCCACAAGGAAATAGAATGTTATGTGGATGATATGATCGCCAAGTCCCTTACAGAGGAAGATCACCTGGTAAATCTGCTCAAGTTATTCAAGCGTCTGAGGAAATACCAACTGAAGCTGAACCCCAACAAATGCACATTCGGGGTGCGATCCGGTAAGCTGCTGGGCTTTATTGTAAGCGAGAAAGGGATTGAAGTTGACCCTGATAAAGTCAAAGCCATTCAAGAGATGCCTGCACCTAAAACTGAGAAAGAAGTTCGAGGGTTCTTAGGTCGATTGAACTACATTTCAAGGTTCATATCTCACCTCACAGCAACCTGTGAACCCTTGTTCAAGCTATTAAGAAAGGAACAAACGGTCAGGTGGAACGAAGACTGCCAGAAGGCTTTTGACAAGATCAAGGAATATCTGCAAGAACCTCCAATCCTCATGCCGCCAGTTGAAGGAAGACCTCTGATTATGTACTTAACAGTATTAGAAGAGTCAATGGGGTGTGTACTGGGCCAACATGACGAGTCTGGTCGAAAAGAGTACGCAATATACTACCTAAGCAAAAAGTTTACCGACTGTGAACAGCGATATTCACTGCTCGAGAAAACTTGTTGTGCTTTAGCGTGGGCTGCTCGCCGACTGAGACAGTATATGTTGACCCACACTACCTTATTAATCTCAAAAATGGATCCAGTTAAGTACATTTTCGAGAAGCCAGCTCTTACCGGACGAGTTGCAAGATGGCAGATGATTCTCACAGAATACGACATACAGTACACATCTCAGAAAGCCATCAAGGGCAGTGTACTATCTGAATATCTTGCTGAGCAACCCATTGATGACTACCAGCCTATGAGGTTTGACTTCCCTGATGAAGACATCATGTTCATTAAAGCAAAAGATCACGAAGAGCCTATTCACACTGAAGGGCCTGACCCAGAAGAAGAATGGACTATGATGTTTGATGGGGCTGTTAACATGAATGGCCGTGGTGTTGGTGCAGTACTCATTACACCAAAAGGAGTTCACGTGCCTTTCTCGGCAAAACTCACTTTCAACTGCACTAACAACGAAGCTGAATACGAAGCTTGCATTATGGGTCTTGAGGAAGCCATTGACCTCAGGATCAAGACATTGACCGTATTCGGAGATTCAGCTTTGGTAGTCAATCAAACCAACGGGAAATGGTACACCCACCAAGATCATCTGATACCTTACAGGGATTATACAAGAAGGTTACTGACTTTCTTCACAACAGTCAAGCTTGAGTATATCCCTCGCGACGAGAATCAGTTTGCAGATGCTCTTGCTACCATTTCATCCATGATCAAAGTTCAAACGGCTAACTTTGTACCCCAGATTTCAGTGTCTAGACTTGATAGACCAGCATATGTATTTGCAGCAGATGTTGTAAAAGATGATAAGCCTTGGTTCCATGACATTAAATGCTTCTTGGAGGATCAGACATACCCACCTGGGGCATCTTCCAATGATAAGAAGACCTTGAGAAGGCTTGCTGGTAGTTTCTTTCTGAACGCTGATGGGTCTTTATACAAGAGGAATTTTGATATGGTACTCCTCAGATGTGTTGACAAGACGGAAGCAGATTTGTTGATGCATGAAGTGCACGAAGGATCTTTTGGTACCCATGCTGGAGGGCATGCCATGGCTAAGAAGTTGTTAAGATCAGGCTATTACTGGATCACGATGGATGCAGACTGTTGTGCCTATGCCAGGAAATGTCACAAATGCCAGATCTACGCAGATAAAGTGCATGTGCCTCCCAATCCTTTGAACATCATGTCTTCACCATGGCCCTTTGCCATGTGGGGCATTGATATGATTGGCAAGATCGAGCCAACTGCTTCAAACGGCCACAGATTCATCCTGGTCGCCATTGACTATTTTACCAAGTGGGTCGAAGCAGCCTCATATGCAAATGTTACAAGACAAGTGGTAGCCCGATTTCTGAAGAGAGATATCATCTGTCGGTATGGAGTGCCCGAGCGAATCATTACTGATAATGGTTCCAACTTGAACAACAAAATGATGGCAGAGCTGTGCCGGGACTTCAAGATCCAACATCACAATTCTTCTCCTTACAGGCCAAAGATGAACGGCGCTGTTGAGGCAGCAAATAAGAATATCAAGAAGATTGTGCAGAAGATGGTAATCACCTACAAAGACTGGCACGAAATGCTACCATTTGCCTTGCATGGGTATCGCACATCAATCAGGACGTCCACTGGGGCAACACCGTATCAACTTGTATATGGTATGGAAGCGGTCCTACCTGTTGAAGTTGAATTACCCTCTTTACGGGTATTAATGGATGTTAAACTAAACGAAGCAGAATGGGTACGGTCCCGATACGAACAACTGAGTCTGGTCGAAGAGAAAAGATTGGCTGCAATCTGCCATGGGCAGTTATATCAGAAGAGAATGAAGAAAGCCTTCGATCAGAAAGTCAGGCACCGAGAGTACCAAGTAGGAGATCTTGTGCTGAAAAGAATCCTCCCTCCTCATACAGACCACAGGGGCAAATGGACTCCAAATTATGAAGGACCATTCGTTGTAAAGAAAGTTTTCTCCGGTGGAGCACTGATGCTCAGCACCATGGATGGTGAAGATTTCCAGTCCCCTGTGAATTCAGATGCAGTTAAAAAATACTTCGCATAAAATGACCCGCTGGACATAAAAAACAGAATGTAAGTCCAGGCAAAAATAGGGCATCCCGGCGAGTCAAAAACAGAATAAAAGACTCGGGCAAAAGTAAGGGAAATAAATGAAAAAATGTACACCCGCTGAGTTGAAAAGCCGCATTGGACAACTCAGGCAAAAATGGGTATCCCGATGGATTGAAAACCCGAAAGGGCGATCCATGCAAAATAAGGGAATAAGCGAACAACTGCATTCTGAATTCGTCTGTATCACCAACAACTTGGTAAGCTTCCAAAGGATCAAGCTTCAATCAGAATCAACTCTCTCCAGAAAGCAAGACGAGAAGAACATCATTGTCATACGAGTCATAGCAGGAGAGGAAGCTCCTCAAAGCGTCGTCAACACCGCCAGCACTTTATTTCTCAATTTGTAACAATTTCCTCATTTCAGGAGATTTGTTTCCTTGACTGTATCTTGCCAATTCAGGGCACATGGATTAATAAAATCAGATTTTCAGTCATGTCTCGTTTTTACATTTATGTTTTGCAAAGAGTCGTCTGATATCTCTAAAAATACAATTGCATAAGTACAGATGCCTTTCTCTAAAAATAAAAACACATGCTTACAGGGAATGTGATTATTCTCGAAAGTACTTAACTTCTATGACGGAATCCAGTGAGGGATACCTCGGGACCTTTTGTACGTTCCATTATCTTTGCAGGATTGCAGGTATCCAGAACTCAACCTGGGGCATGCAGGTTACGTCTCAGCAAGTAGGCGAATCATTATCAACCCGGCCTATCTTTAACATACAGCATCGAAGGTGCCCATTTCCCCAGCGGAGCTGCCAAATCAGCATACACTCAATCTCAGCATCCGAAATGCTCTATCCCCAGCTGAGTTGCTCCCCATTGCTTCCCCCGGCAAAGTTGCCAAATCAACTAACAGGTTTAACACTCAGGATGTTTTCTCGCCAGCCGAGTTGCCTCTCGTTACTCTCCCCAGCTGAGTTATCAACAGCATTCCCCAGCTGTAGTGCCAACCATTCTTCCTCAACAGAATACAGAAATCAGGGAATCATCTCCCCACAGAGCTTCAAGCCTTTATTCAGAAGAGCAACGCATGAAGAGATCGCAACAGAGTGAAGAAAGCTTCTGCAAACCCCAGCTGGGTCCCGTATTACAAGGATATGTCAACCAGTGACCTATATCCCCAAGCAGATATATCATTAGATCTACCAATGATCTCATCCCCAGCTGGGACGTCCATTTCAAGCAGATCATCCAGAGATCTTCGCAGCATTGGGATCCGAATCCCGGATCTGTGCCCCTTTGCATAATCATGGCATCCGCATCATATTCACCCCTCAGAGCGTAGCATTCCGTCTAATACGGAGCATTACGGCAAAAATCAAATGCATAGCATAATCATAAGTCATGTTGTGAATTAAACGCTTGTGAATACAGATTACTTTCCCCAAGAGTCCCCACCAGAGTCCCAGCAAAAGCAGCTGCCTCTCAAATCACAAACACCAGTATATACACCTTTTGGCACCCGTCCGTGTCATCTTTCCCCAAACAGGTCGCCTGAATACACTCTACAAACAAATCACCCTCATTACAGATACGTCCTGACACCCGTCCGTGTCATATCCCAGCAGAAAGCCAAAGAGGTCCTCTTTGCACTCACATACCTTATATACACTTCCCTGACACCCGTCCGTGTCATATCCCCAGCACAATAACCTAAACACTTTGTATATCAGATACTTGTTACTATTATACTTTTCTCTTTTGACACTCGTCCGTGTCACTCTCCCCATCAGTTAAACACTCATCTATACAATACTCATACTCACTGCTCATGTTACACTTATACAGATACTCGTCCGTATCTTGTATATACCATTTATATCCCCACAGATTCAACAGTAGTCCTTGTTCTTTGTTAACCAGTTGGTACTCGTCCGTACCATCATCTCAGAACATTGCGTCTAGTGTTTGTTTCTACATGATACTCGTCCGTATCATAGTCTTAAGGATGCTCGTCCGCATCTTTAATCCATACACTGTGTCAAATACCTATGTCTTCTTGAATATAGATACTCGTCCGTGTCTATTATTCCCCAGAAGAGTCCTTTCAGATGCAACACTCGTCCGTGTTCCTTGTTAACCAGTTGATACTCGTCCGTATCATCATCGCTGAACATGTGTCAGTTTGTTTCTACATGATACTCGTCCGTATCATAGCCTTAAGGATGCTCGTCCGCATCTTTAATCTATACACGATACCAAACACTTATACCTTTTGTTTCTTGGATGTAAACGCTCGTCCGTGTTTACTATCTCCCCAGTAGATCACCAACAAATTTTCTTTTTATCTAACACTCGTCCTGTGTTATGATACCCCTGAGAGCAGCCGTACCCTGCTAAGTGGTCGTCCTCCACTTCTTGATGGTCGTCCTCCATCATGCTCATCCGATGGCCGTCCCCATCGTTGATATTTTTAGCAGCCGTCCCCTGCTAGGTGGTCGTCCTCCACCTTTTGGTGATCGTCCTTCATCATTTTATCCAATGGCCGTCCCCATTGTTGATTTTGGTTATCTAACACTCGTCCTGTGTTATGACAAACCTCGAGAGCAGCCGTCCCCTGCTGAGTGGTCGTCCTCCACTTCTTGATGGTCGTCCTCCATCTTGCTCGTCCGATGGCCGTCCCCATCGTTGACCTTTTCTATCCGATGGCCGTCCCCATCATTGATATTTTCGGCAGCCGTACCCTGCCAGGTGGTCGTCCTCCACCTTTGATGGCCGTCCCCATCATTTTTTCTGTTATACCCAACAGAGCAGCCGTCCCCTGCTAGGTGATCGTCCTTCACCTTTGATGGCCGTACCCCATCGTCTGTTTATTTCATTTATTCTTTAACCCGATGGCCGTCCCCGTCGTGGTCCCTTTTCCTTTTTAGCCCGATGGCCGTCCCCATCGTTGGTAACTTGACCTTTATGAACTTGATGGCCGTCCCCGTCGTGTTTCATTAATCCTCAGAAATTTTTACAGTTTTATCGTGATGGCCGTCCCCATCATGATTTTACTTTCCCCAGCTAGTCGGTCGTCCCCGTCTTAGCTTTACTTGTTTTTCCCCAGCTAGTCGGCCGTCCCCGTCTTAGCTTTACTCTTTTTATCCCCAGCATGTCGGCCGTCCCCGTCATCGCTTTATTTCCTGCACTTTACCAGCATGTCGGCCGTCCCCGTCATCGCTTTGCTTCACATACCACTTTACCCAGCAGTCTTCCTCTGCTCTACGGTCGTCCTCCGTCGCCTACACTTTACAATATACTTTATTTTTCATCTATATCCCTTTCCTTCTTCATTCTGTGAGTGCAAATTTTGGACTGTCTTTGGTATTCAACCACAAGTTATCTTGTTTGGCCTGTTAAGCCGACGCTTACATCCTGCACAGCTAACTCATGTTTGAATAGGGGCAGCTGTAAACACCCCAAATTTGCCCTCACCCATTCACACCATGACTTGTAAATCATCTCATATGCATAAAAACAATCATGTCATCTCACATCTCATTTTTGATTCACTGGATAGTTTCTAAGGCATCTGCACCTAGGGTTTGTGATCTGAGCAACCTCAGGGCATCTTGAGCCATTCTAAAGGCCACTAATCAACTCAAAGGGGTCCATGTGTGTTCTTATGTCATATTCCATCTCCTCAAAGTCAAAAATGCAGAGGAATCACAAGAACTAGGATTTGAGTGGATGCAGAGCCAGGATGAACTGCACAGTTGACTGAAAATTAGGGTTTTGGTTTCAGAGGCCATAACCCCAAATTTTTTGGTCATTCTTGTTTCCATTGATCTCTATATGGTATAGGGAGTATGCATATCAATTTTCATGAAGAAATTCCATGGGGAAGTCATCTGATCAAGGGTTGACTTTTCAGACAAGTCAGTGTAAAATCAGGGCATCTGAGGCCCCCAATGACCCAACCAATGGGTGATCTTCATCATTTTGAGTGTATATGGTCTTTATTTGATCATGGAAGAAGATTGAAGTTCATAGAAATCAAGAATTTAGGGTTTTTGCAAATGTTGACTTTTTGGGCATAGTTGACTTTTCAAGAATGCATCATTTTAGGTCATTTTTCAAGCCATGATTTTGGATCCAAAAATGCTTCAAATGGAAAAACTTTGGTCATGAAAGTTGTAGATCTCATCTTTCCCTCTCCAAAAAGTACAAGAACATGATCTAATTCATCTTGGATCAAAAGTTATGGTTTGTTAAAGTTGGCAAAAATCACTAAAATTCAAGTTATGCACCAAATGGAAATTTTGCAAAACCTTGTACCAATGCATATTGTGACCTCTAATCCATTTCAAACCATTGCATAAACATTCTCTAAGTCCCAAAATCAGATTTGAACCAAAGGAATCACATGTTTGTATGGCCTTTGGAGCAAAATCTTTCCATGGGAACAAAGGAAGCCAAGTTGCAAAAACTCATGATCACTTCCATCCACTTGCTGCCTAGCCTGCTGACCACTCCTAGCCTTTCCCCCTCACCTTGCTGCGCAGCCCACACTTCTTGTACTTGGCTGAAACATGACCCATGCCTCTCTTACAAGAAGTTGACATTTTGGCAAAAGTAGCCACACCTATCACAGTAGGCCAAGTCACATCAACTGACCAATAGGCTTTGTTTATGTGGATCAAATGCTGGCCATAACACACTTCAAGCAAGGCTGAAGTTCAGACATTCATCACTACTCAAACACACTCCCTTTTGCAAACTTCTTCGAATCTCTCTGTCCAGACTTCAAACATCCAAACCATTTTCACCAATCATCTCACCATGTCTCATTGAGTCAAAAGCAACCAAGAACCCAGCCTGAAACAAGCCATAACACCACTTCACCATTTTCACTCCAACTTGCAGTTTCATTCGAAACTCTCTCCACAGCTCACAAACACCCAAACAAACTCCATAAACCTTCTCTACTCATCATCTGGATCACAAACAACCCCTCACCATGACCTGAAAGTGCCTATTTCGCCATTGCCATTTCTGATCAAGCTTGAACAGAAGCTTTCGAAACTCATCAACCATCCAACTTAAACTCCATTTGAGCATTCAAACATCATCAGGAGGCCAAGTAGAGTGGATTTCACCAAGAGAGGAGGTCAGAAAGTAGCTGAGTTGAAAGCTTCGAATCTCAGGTAGCTCAAGAAATATTTTTCCAGAAATCATTTTTTAAGTTCCTAATCTGTTCTATATGTCTTCCTGATCATGAATGTGCTTTTGGTTTTGAAAATGGTGATGAAATGAGAATATAATTGCTTCCTGAAACTTTTTTGCCCTAGTTCTTGTTTGCTTCGATTCAGCCTTTCATGGAAAAATAAATTTGTTTTGTTTGAGGGTTATGATTCGTGAGTGAGTAGGAAGCATTTCTGTTCATTTAGATTTCATTTTCGTAACGTGTAGAGTGAGTTTGAGGTTTTGGTTGAACGGGGAAGATGACCGGAACACTGTTCCGGTCATCTGAGAGTGTTTAACGGCGTAATTAGGGTTTTAAGCATTAATTAACAAGTTTGAATTTGAGCCGTGAGATAAGGCGCCAAGTCAATGCGCGCGCTGGCCAGTTTGAACCTCAAGCGTTGGATTGTTTGACTTCTCATTAAATCAGAATAATTCATTTTTTATTTCATTTTCTTTCATTTAACTTGCATTATTTATTAAAAATAGCAAAAATATCATAAAAATTATGAAACTTTTTCCTCTGAGTTTTAATAATTTTTATGACCCAAAAATATTTTTATTTTATTTTTCATCATTAAAAAAGTATTTTTAAATATTTAAAAGATTATTTTTAATTGATTAATGAGAATTAATTAATTAAAAATACTTTTAGGTATTTAAAAATCACCAAAAAATTCATGAAATGTCCTAAGACATTTAGAAACATTGTCCAACCTTCAAACCAAATTTATTTTTGATCTTGATGCATTTTAAGAATTTTTCATTGAATTAAATCATTTTTTATGCATTATTTTGATCATGGATTCAAAAATTCATTTCTGCCTATTGGTGAAGGTTGAGACATTGATTCTTCTTGCATTGTCTTTGGTTTAGCATGTATTTTCAAGGATAAAAAGGCCATGATTTGTTCTTGCATTTTCAAATTGTTTGGCATTTGTTTTGTTAAGAACCCTAAAAAACCCTAATAACTTAGAAAATTCATATCTTGAGTTTGGTTGAGAGTTGAGAGCTCCCCTTTGGGCAGTGGTTCATCATAGGCCTAGGGTTTCCTTGGGTACCATTTCCCATTTTTTATCTTAGGGTTTGCTTCTGTTTTTGGTTTGTGTTTGGTGTTTGATCCATGAACCCTAATTTGGGCTTTCATTTGCATCCTTCTTGCATTTCCTTGCATAACATGACTTGTCATTGCATTTTGTGCATTCTTGTGATCCATTTGACATCTTAGGACATGTAGAAAGCATCTTTGATCATTGCATTCCATATTTGCTATGTCATTTGTCTTGTATGATTCATAACTTTTCATGCTTGTTCATGCTCCTTGGCTTGCATCATTTGCATTCATAACCTTGTATGAACATCCCCATTGTCTTGCCTCATGTTTGCAGCACTTCATAACATCATAATCATCATCAACATGCTTCTGGTTTTGCTTAGCATCATATCATTTCATCTCATCTTACATTGCATTGCATTTCTTTCTAACATTGCAGGTGGTAAGTAAACTTGAGAAGTGGATTTGCCTTCACTTCTCATACCTTTCCTTTTCATCTCTCTTGCATCCATTGCTGCATTTTTATATGTGTTTGAGTTTGAGCTTGCTCATTCTTCTTCTTCCCACTTTCTTTCTTCAAGTGACTTGACTTCTTGAATGAAGCAAGTCATTTTGCTTCTCTTGATCCTGTTCATCTGCTTCCTGGTGGCTCCTCTGAAGATTGTTCTTGTAAACCTCACAAACCTTAGGATCATCCAAGCATGACAATGAATTAGGGTTTTGATTAGTCTCCCCTCATAGTTTTTACCTTTGTGTCCCTCTTTGAGTCTTCTCTTCTCATCTCATAATCAGGGACTAAACCCTAAAGGCTTTAAGACTTTGTGATTAAGCTTATGCCTGCATCCTTCTCTTAGGATGGAGTGTATAACTTTAATCCTAAGTATTAAACCCTTAAGGTGTTTAAATCTCTTAATCAATTCATCTAATAATCATCAAGACATCACACTTGTAACTTGGGCCTTGCATTAGGGTTCTAATTCTTCCTTAAGTGGTTAAGAAGGACTAACCCTAGTGTTAATGGACAAGTCCCCCTCAAGTTGTCTTACAAATCATAAAAAACACTTCATCATCATAACCATTGAATAAAATCCACTTAATAAAGGCTTGTTTTGTCATGGGTTTAATCCCTAACCATGGATTAAGTTGAGGAGTCTTCCTCAGCTTAAACATTCTCATCTATTATCCTTCTTTTAGGATGGTGTAATGGGTCTGTTTAATCCCTGATTGTGGCTTAACCTCATTACTCAACACTAAACAAAAACCACAAAAACATCTAAATAATCACAAGTAGGTTAATGATCTTAATCCTACACCAAAGGTGATTAAGTGTGAGAATCTGACTTCACACTTAAGGTATTCTCATTACCCCTAATCAGAGGGAAGATGTGATGAGTTTACTAACCCATTGGTTTAGGCTTAAGCTCATCATCTTATGACAAACTCCAAAAAGAAATAAAAGACTTAAAACTCACAAAAACAAACAATAATCGTCTCCTCCGGGATTCTTTTCTCATCATCTTCACTCACAATCGAGAACTTGCTTCTTCCGTCTAATGCAAGACAGTAAGCACCTGAGCCAGACAGGTCATACACTTGAGCATAGATAAGCAAGCAGTTCATCAGTCAATTCATCCTTTCAGTCTCTTTGGGTCGAACTACGGTGTTCTGACTTCCTCATTGCACGAGAGGATACGTAGGCATAACTTAACGGTTATCGAACAAAAGTCTCTGTATATTCCCCCTCTTTCCAGCTTTACTCTTTAAGCCTCATTATCATGAGCATACTCTTTTCTTACACTGACACTATACATATCACACTTCACTCCTTTTACACTGACACCTGTACATCTTTTTCCAGCTATTTTATACACAGATTGCACTGACACTACCCCTTTAAAACACAAATCTTTCAAGCGTGGATCCCGTCGAGTACGGCGGACAATCTGGGTGCTAATACCTTCCCAGGTTGTAACCAACCCCCTTTCTCAGTCTCTCTGGTTCGCAAACCGTCTTATCCATCTCTTTCTAGGTCTATGCAGCATTACCTTTCCTCCGGGATAAAAATGCCTAGCTGGCGACTCTTTTCATCTCCAGTGAGTTCACGGCTGTGTGTTCTCACTGTTCCCTTCGCCGACCGTTCGCGCTTGTACCAGGATGCAAATCTTCGGGAGCGACACTTAGGCATAAAAAGACACTTCACCATAAAATTCAAATCCAAATAACAAAGTAAATAGAGTATACAATTATATCTCTCAAAACATGAATCAAACGTTTTCCCGGTGTTACATAACCAAAGCACGACTCAAAACCCAAAATAAATACGGAACTAAAATAGGCTACTCCACCAGCTAATCTCTTGCTAGAAGCAACTTTAATCTTCAGTATCTGAGCGATGTCGTTATCAAACATCATTCCAACAAAAGTGTGAGAATTCCATCAAGGTGGTGGTGGTGGTGATGCTGAGAGATTTTGCATTTTCTCTTAGATCCCACCATGTTAGAGGAGATACTCAATAGTGTGGAAATTCTCATATGAATGTTCAGTAAGAATTCATTGTCGGTGTTTGAATAGAAAAATGAGAGTGCACTGTTAACCATTAATGAGATTTTTTTTTTTGAGAAAAAGATTAACAATATTGGGATATGTTTTTGTAAGGATATTAACAATGTGATAAGGTATTTATAGATATTTTGAAAAAATATTCTAGTTAACACAATACATTATATAAAGTAACTAAAACATATAATTTAAAATAAATCATTTGGTTTAAATATGGTAAAAAAATTGAATTTCAAATTATATTTTATAAATATTTATCTAATTAGAAAAATAGAATCATTTTCTTATTCTAGAAGCTTCTAGAAAAAGAAAATATATTTTTCTCTCTAATTTGATAAATATCTAAAATTATAAATTTCAATTACATATATTTATTCATTCTTGTCTATGCTTATCCCCTTATACATTAAACAAATAAATGTTTGTTTAACTTTGTGATAATAAAAAGGTAGGGATATGGTAAAAAGCACAATATACACCCAAGATAAATCCTCACTTTAACAATAAGTATCATATTTAAAAAGGTTCACAGAATTTTTATTTATTTATCTACAATTATTATAAAGAATATGATGTAATAACATCTAGAATTGTATTAATTAAAGTATTATAATTTGGTATTAAGTACATTTATAAATAAGTATCAAAATGACATCTCAAAACATGTAGGGAACAAAATCGATCATTAAATAAAATTGGTCACTGAAATAGTGACTGAAATGTTGTTAACATTGTATTTAGTCTCAAATAAGCGTTTACATAAAAAAATAATTTATAAAAAACTTTAGTGACTGAATTAGTGACCGAATCTTTTGTGACCGAAATTTCGATCATTAGTATTTTAAATCCTTTTCAATTTTTATTTTTTAGTGGAAGTTTCAGATTTTTTTATTTATTATTTTAACAAATAAAATATATATATCAATACAAATTTATTAATTTAAAAAATATAATTTAAATGATAATTAGTTTAATAAATTTTTTAAATAATATTTAAATTTTGAATTTCTTTTAATTGATTGAAAATGGTCACTAAAATCAGTCACAAAATCGATCACTAAATAGGTTGCTATAGGTTAGCGACTAACATTTTTCCAACCGAAATTTAGTAGTCGCTTTATTGGTCGCTAAACGTTATAGTGACCGATTTTAATGTTTTTTCGGTCTTTAATTCAGTCACTAAAAGCAAATTTTCTAGTAGTGTACATTGAGACCTATCATCTGAGTCCTGGATATATTCCCGCTAAGTCAAGGTCTTCCAGGTTTATCGACCTACCCTTGCCTAGATCATTTCCATTGAGGGGTCTTATGTGTTTACAAGCCTCCCCTTGCTTGGGTCATATAATTCTAATAGAACATAAACTTACGATCGGCCTTAGGTGCCCTGATAAGTACTATACTCATATAATGGATTTCTCAATGTATATCCGTATCAAATTCTTTGATCGCCCATTTAACCCTAGTTTATGGGTGACTTTCAAGAATACATGTCATCCTCTTTAAACTTCAAGGATATCCTATGGAGGTTCATATAACTTTTCTAACAGCCATGAGCTTTCTTCATCGCATCTTGAATCATTCTTATCTTCTTTGTGGTTTCTTGGATTATCTCAGGCCCAAGAATCCCCTTATCACCAACATCCGTCCAACACAAAGGCATTCTAAATTTTCTTCCATGCTAAGCTTCACTTGGAGCCATCCAGATGCTTGAATGATAGTTATTATTGTAAGCAAATTTGATCAAGGGTAAGTGGTCTTTCCAATTTCCTCCATTTTCAAAGATACATGTCTATAACATATCTTAAATAGTTTAAATGGCTCATTTTGTCTTACCATATGATTGAGGATTAGTTGAAGTACTTGTCGCTCCCGCCAAATGACACCTGGTCAAGAGGGGTACAGACGCGAACAGTCGACGAAAGAAAGGAAAGAATGAAAAGAGTCGCCAGCTAGGCATTTTTATCCCGAAGGAAAGGTAATGCTGCATAAACCTAAGAAAAGATGGATAAGACGGTTGCGAACCAGAGAAACTGAGAAAGGGGGTTGGTTACAACCTGGGAAGGTATTAGCACCCAGATTGTCCGCCGTACTCGATGGGATCCACGCTTGAAAGATTTGTTTTTGAAGGGATAGTGTCAGTGCAATTTGTGTATCAAAGCTGGAAATAATGCAAGTGTCAGTGCTAGAAGAAAGTGAAGAGAAATATGTGAAGTGTCAGTGCTGGAACAGAGGTGCAAAGCTCAAGATAATGAGGCTAAAAGAATAGTGCTGGAGGAGGGGGGAATATACAGGGACTTTTGTTCGATAACCGTTAAGTTATGCCTACGTATCCTCTCGTGCAATGAGGAAGTCAGAACGCCGTAGTTCGGCTCAAAGAGACTGAAAGATAAATTGACTTGTGAACTGCTTACTTATCTATGCTCAAGTGTATGACCTGTCTGGCTCAGGTGCAAACTGTGTTGCATTAGACGGAAGAAGCAAGTTCTCGTTTGTGAGTGAATAAGGTGAGGAAAGAATCCCGGAGGAGACGATTATTGTTTGTTTTTTTGTTTTCAATCTTTTATTGCTTTTTGGTGTTTTTCATAAGAAAATGAGCTTAAGCCTAAACCAAGGGTTAGTAAACTCATCACATCCTCCCTCTGATTAGGGGTAATGAGAATACCTTAAGTGTGAAGTAAGCACCTCACACTTAATCACCATGATATAGGATTAAGATCATTAACCTACTTACAATTATTTAGATGTTTTTGGAGTTTTTGTTTAGTGTTAAGTAATGAATTTAAGCCATAATCAAGGATTCAATGGACTCATTACACCATCCTAATAGAAGGATAATAGATGAGAACACTTAAGCTGAGAAAGGCTCCTCAACTTAATCCATGATTAGGGATTAACCTCATGACAAAACAAAACCTTTATTAAGTGGATTTTAGTTAATGATAAGATTAAGAAGTGGATTTTATGGTTTGTAAGACAACTTGGGGGGGACTTGTCCATTAACACTAGGGTTAGTCCTTCTTAACCAATTAAGGAAGAATTAGAACCCTAATGCAAGGCCCAAGTTACAAGCTTGATGTCTTAGTGATTATTAGGTGGATTGATTAAAGGATTTAAACACATTAAGGGTTTAACACTTAGGATTAAAGATATACACTCCATCCTAATAGAAGGATGCAGGCATAAGCTTAATCACAAAGCCTTAAAACCTTTAAGGTTTAGTCCCTGATTAAGAGGTGAGAAGAGAAGACACAAAGATGACACAAAGGCAAAACTAATGGTGGGACTAATCAAACCCTAATTGTGATCATGCTTGGGTGTTCCTAGGGTTAATGAGGCTTGCAAGAAGATCTTCAAGATGAGCCACCAAGGAAGAAGCAAAGATGGAAGAGAAGCAGAAGAAGCAAGCCAACTTACTTCACTTAAGAAGATAAGTTGCTTGAAGAAAGAAAGTGAGGAGAGAACATGAATGAGAAAGCGCACTCTAATATAAAAGTAAAATGCAGCAATGATGCATAATAGAGATGAAAAGAAATTATGAGAAGTGAAGGCAAATTCACTTCTCAAAAACTTACCACCTGCAAAGTTAGCAACAAGCAATGAAAAGAAATGAAAATGGGATGAAATTCAAAGATGCAAACCAAAACCAGAAGCATATTCATGATGCAAATGATGCTATGAGATGGTATGAAAGCATGTCATGAGGTGTGAATGATCATACAAGTCATGAAGATGCAAATGAAACTTAAAGAAGCATGGAAGATCATGAATGCCTAAGACATGAAATGAAAGCAAAAGCATGGAAAATGGATGATGCAATGATCACGCATGATTCTAATATGTCCTAAGATGTCTTATATGTCATGTGGATGCACAAAATGTTATGGAAAGCTCGTGTATGCAAGCATATGAAGGATGAATGCAAATGAAGAAGCAAATTAGGGTTTATGCACAAGATACAAAGCAAAATTCAAAATCAGAAGCAAATGACAAGATAAAAAATTGAAAATGGGATCAATGGTACCCTAAACCTATACAAGTTCACTGCCCAAAGGGGAAGACCTAACTCTTAACCCTAAAGAAGTTATGATTTTCCCAAGTTGGCTAGGGTTTTAGGATACCTCACAATGAAAAATGCAAAACAAATTGAAAATGAAAGATAAATTCAAACCAATTTTATCCTAGAAACTACATGACATGAGGAGTGCAATGCAAAAAAAAATCATCATCAAACTCTTCATGGTTAGGCAAAAAGGATTTTTCTAAGTTAGGGCAAAAATATTGACTTTTAAGAACCCTAAATCCAAAGAAAAATGTCAATATAGGTCAAGAACCAAAAAGAAATTTGTGTGAAGGGTTTGATAATGTTTCTAAATATATCAAGATGCAATGTGATTTTTTTGGTGATTTTTAGAAACTTAAATGGTATTTTAATTAATTAATTCTCATTAATTAATTAAAATAAACATTTAAATATTTTAAAAATACGAATTTTATGCAAAAAATAAAATAAAAATTATTTTCAGAATGAGAAATATATTTTAAAGGGAAATGCAAAAGATAAATTTTTTTGAAAGTGTTTTGCTATTTTTAATAAAATGTAGAAAGAAATGCAATTAAAATGAAATTAAAATATGAATTAATGGAAGTCAACTGATCCAGTGGTCCAGATTTGAATGAGAAAGGGAGGGAATTGACCAGCGCGCGCATCTGGATGGCTGAGATTCAAACTACGCTAATTACATCATTAAGCCCTAATCTGAACCCTAAACACTTTCAGGTGACCGGAACAGTGTTCCGGTCATCTTCTCCGGCTATCCTCTCAAGCTATCTCACTCAATACGCAACCCCAAGCCCCTAAACTCTCCAGAAATGATCCCCACCCCATTCTAAACAAGAATCAACCATCAAACAGAATTTATTTCACATAAACAGAGAGATTCGAATCAAAACGGAAAATTTCACATAAATTTTAGAAGCTTCATACATGCTTAAAACTGAATCATTTTCAAAACCAAAAGGTGCAGTGTGATCACTGAAGCATGGAGAACAATCTACGAACTTAAGAAATTAATTCTGGAAAAAATGTTCTTGATGATACCTGAACTGAAGCTTTCGAAAATGGCACTGGCTGGCTGCTTCTTTGCTTCAAGTCAGCTCCAATGATCCTCCTGAAGTGTTTGTGATGCTTGGTTGGAGTTTATATGGTCTTTAAATGAAGTTGGCAGGAGTTCAGTTCAAGCCATGTCAAAATCGTGTTTTTGATTCAGGGTGTTTTAGGGGAAAATGAAGGGTGGGAAATGATCAGCAATGGATATGGAGTTGAATGGTGGAATTTGTTTTGAGGTTTGATGGCTGAGCTATGAGTTTCGAAGGCTTTTTCATAAGAGGGAGTTCTTGTGATTGCTGAGTTCTTGGAGGTTTCAGCTTGTGTTATGTTATGGAATGGCTTGCTTTTTGCTCACATAGTAAGCTGTGATAGGTCAGAGGGTGGGTGGTGGCCTATGTTGATTGGTATGGGCAAGTTGCAAAAATGTCAACATGACTTGTACTTGAGGTATGGGCAAGAACACAGTTGGCCCTTGGGAGTGTCCATGCGCAGCTGACTTCATGGAGGTCCACAAATCCATTCTTGAGGCAATTCAGCAAGAGAGAAGAAAGTTATAGGGTGTTTTGCAATTATGTGATGTTTTGGCCCCTTTAGGAAATCTTGATGTTCAAGGCATGAAACTTGGGATTTCTTTGTGCAATTCTGAATTATAGGTCATGTATGATGTTTGTGTAATGGTTAGAAATCACTTTGAGGTCACAAATTGCTTTGGTATGAGTTTTTGCAAACTTCCCTCTTTGGTACATAAGTGAAAATTTGTGATTTTTCCCAACTTTGCAAGGCCATAACTTGAGTTCTATGATGAATTAGATCATGTTCTTGTACTTTCTGAAAAGGGAATGATCCAATCTACAACTTTCATGACCAAGAATTTTTCATTTGAAGCATTTTTGAATCAAAAAGAGGAGGTTGAAAAACTTTCCCAAAATGGCAATTTTGCATTACAAGTCACTTTCCCAAAATGGCAACTTTGCAAATGGCTTGAAATTCTTCAATTTTGTGAACTTATAATCTCTTCTAAGATCAAATAAATATTATATACACCCAAAATGATGGAGAAGACCCTTTGGTTGGATGATGGGGGGCCTCAGATCCCCTGATTTTGCACTGACTTGCTCAAGAAGTCATCTATTGATCAGATGCCTTCCTCATTGAATTTCTTCATGAAAATTGGTATGTATGATCCTTACAACATATAGAGACCAATAGAAACAAGAATGGCCAAAAATATTGGAGTTATGGCCTCTGAAACCAAAACCCTAATTTTAGGTCATCTGTGCAGTTAACCCTGGCTCTGCTTCCATGCCTTCCTCAGTTCTTGTGATTTCCTGAATTTATTGATCTTGGGAGAATATAATATGATGCTTGAACATACATGTACCCTCTTGAGATGATTGGAGACTTTTGGAGTGGCTCAGATGGCTCAGGAATTGCTCAAATCACAAACCCTAGATGCAGATGACTTAGAACCAATGCAGTGAAGCAAAAATGCACTATGGGATGATATGATTGAACTTATGCAAATGAAAATATCACAAGCCATGGTGAAATGAGTGAGGGAAAATTTGGGGTGTTTACAGTACTAAGTTCAAATTTGTCTACATTGCATGATGGAAAGCCCTCCAAAATCTCGAAGTATACTTTGGGTCCCAATCAGATACAAACTAGATTGAACATCATGCAATCGAACAATCTCCACAATAAACAACCTTGATAAGTGGATAACCTTATATGTAATCTTGTTGGGTAAGAAATGAGCTTATTTAGTTAGTATATCCACATTCACCAAATATAATTGTGCTCTCCATGTGTATGAGGGAAACCCACGATGAAATCGATCGAGATACTTTCCCACTTCTATTCAGTTATATCTAATGGTTAAAGTGTACCATTCGATCTTTGATGTTTGATCTTCACCTGTTAACATACAAACATATGGTTACATGTTCGATCTTCATACCAGGCCACCAAATTTCTTCTTTAAATCTTGGTACATTTTAGAAAAACCACGGTTAATGGCAAACTCTCTCTTATGGGATTCTTCTAGAATTTCATTTTTCTACTCTAGATCAATAGGTACAAACATCATCTGATTAAATAAGATAACTCCATCCATGAATCGGGTGAAAACTGGATGGAAAACTCTAGATTGATACTCTGAATTTACCAACTAAACTTGCCATATTTTTTCCCTCGAGTCACATGTGATACTCAAGTTACTGATTAGGACTCTCGTTTGAGTCCATGTAAACTGTAGGTCAAGGTTCTGAAATATTTCCAACAATTAATGGTTTAATATTATCAACTTGACTAAATGCAACTCTTTTCTACTCAGTGTATCTGCTACTGTATTGGCTTTTTTGGTTTGGTTGTTCAAATCGAAGTCATAATCTTTCAAATATTCTATTCACCTTTGCTAGAACATATTCAACTCTTTCTAATCAAAGCGATACTTCAAACTCTTGTGATCACTGAATAACTCAAAATGTACTCCATATAAGTAAGGTCGCTACACCTTGAGTGCAAAGATAATAATGGCTAACTCAAAATCAAGTATTGGATAATTTTCCTCATGATTCTTCAATTGATGAGATGTATAAGCTACTATTAGACCATTCTACATTAGAACACGCCCTAAACCTTTTTTGAAGCATCATAATATACCTCATATTTTTTTATTAGGGTTAGGAATCACAAAACGGCAACGAAGGTTAATTTCTCCTTCGAATTTCAAAAACTCTGCTCACACTCTGAATTCCAATGGGAAGGATATTTTTATAAGATTGAGTATGGTTAATGTCAATACCAACTGGGAGAATCCCATAATAAATCATTTGATAATATCTAGCTAACCCTAAGAAACTCCTCATTTCAGATGCATTCTTTGGTCTTTCCCAATTTGACAATGTTTCTACCTTTGAAGCATCTACCACCACACCTCCCAAATATATAACATGACCAAGAAACTTTACTTATTACATATAGCTCAAATTTACTGAGCTTTGGAAATAACTTCTTCTCTCGCAGAAGAGGTAATACAATTCTAAGATACTCCTCGTGCTCCTTCAGAGTACGAGATTAAATTAGAATATCATCTATAAATATTACCACAGATTGTTCTAGGTATTAGTTGAAATACTTGTTTAATTTAATCCATGAAGACAACATGAGCATTGGTCACTCTGAAGGGAATTTCATGAAACTTGTAATGATTGCACCGAGTCCAGAATGCGGTATTCGGTATGTCGGAACTTTTTACTTGAATCTGATGGTACCCTGGCCATAAATAAATCTTCGATAACACACAATCTACTTTAAATTTTGAGATCACAAATTCAAGGAATATGATACTTATTCTTGATAGTCATTTTATTAAGCTAAATGTAATTAATACAGATACGCATACCATCATCTTTCTTTTTCACAAACAAGACAATAGCACTCCATAGAGATACACTTGGGCGGATGAAATACTTTCTAACAACTCTTTTAAATGGATCTTTATCACCCTTAATTCAATTGGGGACATAAGGTACAAAGTAATGGAAACTGGAGCAATTTATTTAACACCCTTATCACGCATATCACATAAGGGTATCACACATATTCCAAAATCACATATACACATGTCATGCTCAAATAACATTAAATTAAATTTATGTTTGTCATACCACTTCACATAAGCATGTCGCAACGGAATCACTTTCATTAAGAATATCATAATATTCATGTCTCAAGTAAACTTCATTCAATAAATCAACTTAGGCATAAAAAGCCACTTCACCATAAAATTCAAATCCAAATAACAAAGTAAATAGAGTATACAATTGTATCTCTCAAAATATGAATCAAACGTTTTCCAGGTGTTACATAACCAAAGCACGACTCAAAACCAAAAATAAATACGGAACTAAAATAGGCTACTCCACCAACTACTCTCTTGCTAGAAGCAACTTTAATCTTCAGTACCTGAGCGATGTCGTTATCAAATATTATTCCAACAGAAGGATGATAATTCCATCAAGGTGGTGGTGGTGGTGATGCTGAGAGATTTTGCATTTTCTCTTAGATCCCGCCATGTTAGAGGAGATACTCGATAGTGTAGAAATTCTCATATGAATGTTCAGTAAGAATTCATTGTTGATGTTTGAATAGAAAAATGAGAATGCACTGTTAACCATTAATGAGATTTTTTTTGTGAGAAAAAGATTAACAGTATTGGGATATGTTTTTGTAAGGATATTACCAATATGATAAAGTATTTATAGATATTTAGAAAAAATATTCTAGTTAACACAATACATTATATAAAGTAACTAAAACATATAATTTAAAATAAATCATTTGGTTTAAATATGGTAAAAAAATTGAATTTCAAATTATATTTTGTAAATATTTATCTAATTAGAAAAAAAAATCATTTTCTTATTCTATAAGCTTCTAGAAAAAGAAAATATATTTTTCTCTCTAATTTGATAAATATCTAAAATTATAAATTCCAATTACATATATTTATTCATTCTTGTATATGCTTATCCCCTTATACATTAAACAAATAAATGTTTGTTTAACTTTGTGATAATAAAAAGGTAGGGATATGGTAAAAAGCACAATTATACAGCCAAGATAAATCCTCACTTTAACAATAAGTATCATATTTAAAAAGGTTCACGAAAATTATTTTTTTTATCTACAATTATTATAAAGAATATGATGTTATACACATCTAGGATTGTACTACCTACATTCCTTTATATAAGAGACAAGTTACTTTTTAGATTCATGAAATAATTAATATATCTAGTCTACAAACTGACCAAATACATTGATTATTCAATGAATCTAAAAAATGACTTATCTATTATAAAAAAAGAACGGAGGTAGTATTAATTAAAGTATTGTAATTTGGTATTCAGTGCATTTATAAGTATCAAAATGACATCTCAAAACATGTACGGTACAAAACTACATAACATAGTAGGTATACATAATGGATCTTGATTAATTAAAGTATTATAATTTGGTATTAAATACATTTATAAGTAAGTATCAAAATGACATCTCTAAACATGTACGGTACAAAACTTATCAACATAGTAGGTATACATATGGATGTTGATTCAAAATACTAAATAGAGATCACACAACGGAAATACAAAATGCATAAAAAAATCTTACTCCATTAGGTCATTTTTCATTTTTCTTTGCCTCGTCATGAGTTACTTGAAATATTCAACATGGGGTGAGATACAAATATTTCATGGAGTCCTAGATAAACCTAAAGTTCACTAAGCCAAAGGTTTTGAACACTATACATGCATCCTAATACTATACTTGCATATTTAGGTAATTGAACAAATGAACGAAGCTCTTATTGTTCCTCACTGTAAGTAACTATCGATCTCCTGGATACACACAATTATGTAAATCTTAGGAGTTGGTTAGTTAGAATGTTTGTAACGAACAACTATCCATTAGAGCGGGTTTTACCACTACTAGAAAAATCACTTTTAATGACAAAATTAGTGACTGAATTTTTTTGATCACCATAGCCACCAAAATTGGACATCAAGTTAATAAAATTTTAAAGGTCACCAAATCGGTCACTAAATAAAATAGACCACCGAATTAGTGGCTGAAATATTGTGAACGTTGTATTTAGTCTCAAATAAGCGTTTGTATAAAAAATTAATTTATAAAAAACTTTAGAGACCGAATCTTTAGTGACCGAAATTTCTATCATTAATATTTTAATTCCTTTTCAATTATTATTTTTTAGTGGAAGTTTCAGATTTTTTTTTATTATTTTAACAAATAAAATATATCAATACAAATTTATTAATTTAAAAAATATAATTTAAATGATAATTAGTTTAATAAATTTTTTAAATAATATTTAAATTTTGAATTTCTTTTAATTAATTGATTGTTATAGGTTGCGACTAGCACTTTTCCAACCGAAAATTAGTAGTCGCTTTATTGGACGCTAAACGTTATAGTGACCGATTTTAAAGTTTTTCGGTCACTAAAAGCGAATTTTCTAGTAGTGTACATTGAGACCTGTCGCTTGAGTCCTGGATATATTCCCGCTAAGTCAAGGTCTTCCAAGTTTACCGACCTACCCGTGCCTAGATCATTTTCATTGAGGGGTCTTATGTGTTTACAAGCCTCCCTTTGCTTGGGTCATATACTTCTTATAAAACATAAACTTACGATCGGCCTTAGGTGCCCCGATAAGTATTATACTGGTATAATGGATTTCTCAATGTATATCTATATCAAATTCTTTGATCGCTCATTTAACCCTAGCTTAGGGGTGACCAATAACACACAAAATCTCGTTCTATAAGCTTCAAACCCCTCTCTAGGTTTGGGGCAAGTCACTAGTTCCCACAAAACTAACAAGCATTGCCTCTAGACAACAATGATGCATGTAAAATTTCAAAGACCATATGTAATTAAGACCACTCTAATATTAACATTCATACATATCTTCAATAATTTATCACACTTGAATTACCACCCATTTGCACATACACACAAACTCATGAGTTATTCACATGAAATTCATGTCCAAAGTATCACTACACCAAAACAGCATCACAACACATAATAACCAATACACAAAATATCATTATAATTGCATCTAAGCCACCACACAAATAAATAATCCACTTATGGACCTGAAATCATTTTGATAAGTTATTTCGTCTTGTTATCTTTCCAACGCTTTAAACGGCGGCCAAAACGAACTTACGAATCAAAAGTTATGGTCGAGACAATTTCAGGTATAAAAACCAGCGAGCTGACATGACCGCCCGTGTTAGCTGACACGGCCCGTGGTACTCCAGGGTCAAAAAATAATGTTTTTTCACTCTAAATTAGGAGGGCTGATACAAACACCCGTGTTAGGTGACATGACCCATGTCAGAGCGTAAAAAACCACATTTTCCCATTTTTGAAACACCTTGAAACATGTTTTTATCCATCCCTAGCCATACCCAAACATCCATAACAGTAACTTAATAATGTGAAATTATATAGTATATTTGACTTGATTTACATGATTTTTAATCGCGTTTTAAGTATTTTATCTGATGATTGTCTTGATTTATCTCTCGATTTTTATGCTTTTAGGTAATTTGGGATTTAATCGTAAAAGAATGAAAAAAAAGAGAAAAAGAGAAGAAATGAAGGAAATAAAAAGAAAGGAAAGAAAATGGAAGGAAAGAAACCAAAGGAAAGAAAAGAAAAATAAAATAATAATAAAGTGTGGGGCTCACCACAACACATAGGTGGCACTTGCCACACTATGAGTGTGGCACCCACCACACTACAAGGTGGCGTCTACCACCAAGGAACAACACCAAGAAGTGGTGAGTGGAACTTTATGAGGGGAAGAAAAGTGTGGCGATTGCCACACTGAATTTTAGGGAAGTGGAGAGTGATTCTCCTATTTTCACGCACGCCTAGTCTTCATTCAACGAATTCAATTCTGATTACCACGCAAAGAAAACCCACGATTCAGAATATTATAAATATCAGAAGGCAGTTTCAATTAAGGCTTTCTCTTCTCTTCGCCAGATTTTTCCTTGTTTAGTTCTTAGGCAATTTTCAATTATGATGTAAACGGAATAGTTCTCCACATCGGGAGATTATTCCAATTATAGTCATAAGATTTATTTTTGCATTAATTTATGTTTTAGATTTAAGTCAGCGAGTGTATTACAATTCCAGTTTCCAATTAATTACAGATTCATTTAGTTCACCTTAAGTGTATTACAGTTTCCAAGTCAGCGAGTGTATTACATTCCTTTAATGATCATTATTGATTACGATAAGCGAATCCTTAAGTGTTTGCAATCAAAATAATTGAACTCCGTCACTTATAGTGTATTAAGGGAAATATATATCTTTTTAACCAACTTGGGTTGGAAGAAAAAAACAAGAAAATGGGAATCAAGTGGTTGCTATTGATGCTCGTAGCATCTGCTATGACTTGTTGTCGTGTAGGTCCCCTCCCTGTACAAACTCTAGATAACTATTACGGCCACCAATAGCAGGTGCTACATGCCGTAGCAATGCCCAAATATGGGGATTTTCGTTTTTTTCACCTACAATTCAATGATTTCCAACCCAAAACTCATACCAAATAAATTCAATCAGTTACTCTAATACTAACTTAATTACTAAGACACTAGAAACATGATTTTGGAAAGATGAGGGTGTTAGACACGAGACAAGAATTTTTCATTAAAAACACTACTAGAAAACTTCTTAGAAGTGTTGAACAAAAGCACACCCTAACATGCCAAAAGTATGTGCTAGTGGGTTTTTAGTGTCGATCTAGCGTCAGGGTCGGGACAGACTCCTATAAATTTGAAGCTAACAGTAGCCTAGCATCGACTATATGAGACATTTTAGCGAAGTTAATACATGTTTGAAAAGTTGGTGCTACTAGTGGCGGTTGAATACAAATTACCTCGTTAATGTTTTTAATCTTTAGCTTTGGAAATAACTGAAGTTAATTATTAATGTCTCTTTTTTGCAACATAGGTATCTTCAGCTTTGACCGACGCTAACTATTAATCTTTCTTGATGAAGAAACAATTTTCTAAAACATTGTTTAGTTCACTTCGGCTTGGGCAGACGCTAAATGATTTTTTTTAATGAAAACTTGTTTTTAGAATGATTTTTTTATGAAAACTTGTTTTTAGATGTTGTAGAATCAATTTTCACATGTCCACGTATAAACCAATATCCATTACACATTATTATTTTAACATACCAATCTATCCATTTGTTGCCCATTTATGATTAGAATTACATAACTCAAACTACAATTCAACTAATCCATATGTATTCATATAATCCATCAAAATATCCAACTACATATATGTATTCATATATTCACAAAACCCATCAAATAAATAAGTTATTCAACTAATACGTCAAAATATTGTTTATAACTATTAATTCAAATAAACCATTAAAATATTGTTTATAACTATTAATTCAAATAAACCATCAAAATATGTCAAATATTAAACGAACGATCCAATCCATCGCTCACCTTCGTCCACCAAGTGCCCATCAAATTCTTCATCATAGCACCTCAAGAAATTAGGCCTATGACCACGCTAAAATTTTCCACAACTCAAAAATTGTGGCCACATACAAGCTTTGGCCATGGTTTTCAAATCGTAGACATAGGTTTAGAAACATTGAATCTGGAGTGTGAAACTATGACCTTATCTTCAATTTCCACGGTCAATAAACTGTAGATGTTTTAAGCCACAAAGAAAAACTGCGGAATTATAATTTTCAGTTCAAACTGTGGTCCAAGCTCAAAAAAATACACCCGACCAGAATTTCCCTCTCATTTTTTAATTTCCCTCTCATTTTTTGTTTTCTTTTCCAATTATTTTTAGAATAAAAAAAGAAAAATAATTGAAAAATTAAATTATTGTTAGGTTAAACAAAATAACTTTTCACTTTTGAGGATGCATAAGATTAGACATGTTAGAAGCTTTATTGGTGTGGATTAATACAATTTGGGAAGTGATAATATTTAACTTGCTTAAATCTATAGTGACCAATTGATATTGAACTATAGCCTTGTTGATTTGAATCATCTTAATAACAAATTAAAATGATGTTTTTATGAAGTTAATGGGGAATTAGAGATTTTCATCTTAATAATATTGTGAATCATGAATATTTGGTAATTCGCAAGTACCACTTGCCTTTGAATCCAAACTTGACATTATTCTAAATTGAATTGAGGTGTTATGAGATGTACCACTTGCCTTTGAAGGAGAGACCAACTACAGTTCTATAAAATTGGTGCTTGTATTCCTCTTGTTATTTTAGTAATTGTACTTTTTATTTTGCTTTTTGAATTACTCATGCATTCTTGCCTTTTAGGTATTCTTTGATGGATTTATTTGTTTTAACTTATTTAGGGAACATATTCCATATTTTGTACTTGTATGAGTGTTGTTCAAAAATAGTATGCCCTAGTAGACATTCCAGACTTGGACAAGATTATAAATAAAGATGCCTCATGAGATTTACAGATTCCTAGAGGATGAAATATTTTACACTTATAAATAAGAAATTTATAATTAAGGCTTATACCTCATGTGTTTTTGTAAATGAATTTATCTTGGTTCAACTCTTAAATGAAGATCCTTTTAGGATTGATAGTATCTAGTGGGTGAAATAGTTTGCATCGTTTGAAAATTGTATATCATGGTGAGGTCTCTTCCCATAAAACTCCTTTCTAGATGTGTTTAAATACTCATAGTGTGTTAATATTCCTTTTAAAACTTTTGATTATATATGTAATGGACCTCAAATGAACTTACATTGACTGTACTTTTAAAACTTGTTCTTGCAACCTATATGAACTTATGTTCTTGCAACCTATGTTATTTGTTTGTGACTGAAGGTTCAGTAAATTATAGAATACTTGAACCTGATTGACCAAAATGCACTAAAATCTTCTAAAACACATTAAAATTCTAAAATTGCTTATATTAATTTATGTATCATGTCATGAAGATATAGAAGAAGAAAAGGAAGATGAAGAAGATGATCTAGAAGAATATTATGATTCATGAATTTAATTAATAGTAGTTTTAGAACTTTTGTTTTAAATTTGGGATGACTCTCGAGAGAGAAATTTGGTTTCGTTTAAAAATGATAGTATCGAAACTTATGTATATATTTTTGCGACTTATTAGTTGGTACCGTCACTTGAAGTAAACTTACTTTATTCGTAATGAATATTTTGATGTTATAGTTTAATATTTTCTTGTATAATTAGATCTTAATTTTTTTAATCAATATCTACAAAAATGAGTATTCTTGTGGAAGACATTATATTGATCTAAAATGGTTCTTTATATCATGTCATGAAGAACAACACGGTTACAACAATGTGGGACAAAAAGAAACCATGGCCTACTTAAATGTTGTAAAACAATGATCAAAATGTAGCCACGGTTTTAATTAGTGGCCTTAAATTAAAACCCTATATTAAATATGAACCGTGGCTAGATTCGACCACCGTTAATAACCACATCGCATGGTTAACCGCAATGTTAACATAGATACCTAAACCGTGGCCAATACAAGTCACGGATGTAAATAAAACGTGGCCCAAATACTAAAACCGTGGCTTTTAGTTTAGGCCACTGTTGCATATCACACAAACACTTATTTATGGTCAAACTGCGGCCAAAGCTTTTAACCATGATTATTTTGTATATAACCGCGGTTTTTGGTGCGTGGCAGAAAACCTTTTTTCTTGTAGTGTAATGAGGATGAGCACTAAAATAACTCGCCACAAACCACCGTGTGTTTTTTAAATTCTTAAAACTTCCTTTCCAACAACAATTCCGACTTATTAGTTGATGCAACCTATGCACGTGCTCTGGTTGAGTCAGTTCTAGCAGTGTCAATAGCTTGGTTCTCTCGTTCCCTATTGCGATGTGTCTCTATAAAATAGTTTAATCATGGAAACTCCAAATTAAATCAAATCACTCGAGGAGAATCAATTATGTTTCAAACTAATATACAGTATGATAAGAAAATTCAATAACAACTAAACTCACAGGTAAGGGAGGAGATACTTCTATGGTACAGAAAACTGAACAGGTGCAAATTTCCAATCAAATCACCAGAGGACATGGTGATACACAACATACATTGTATGTATCAGTAAGGCTGAAAAATAACTAATTTATAACACAATACACATAAATATTGTGAAGGTACATTATCAATTTCAGAGCAAATTCAAAGGGGGCATCTCAGGAAAAATTAACAAATTAAGTAGCAATCAAAAGACAAGATAAAAAAGGTGAACTAGATTCAATTCCTACACAAAATGCAAGGATTTTCAAAAATTACATGAAGTAGAGCACATCAACAAGGAAATCTACGGCCAAGCCAAGAAATGTTCTAGGTATTAAACATGCAAAGTGTCAAACAAAACACACACTATTCTGCTAAATACTAATTTAACATGCTTGGAGAAAATAATTAGTTATATTAATGGAAATATATTTTCTATCACACAAGAGAAGAAATATTAATAAGTATTCTAGGTAGCTTAAACAAAAAACATGATTAATACACACATAAGGTTATTTCTAAGTCTTATGTTATTGGAGATATAGACACAATTATTGCTAAGTTTTTTTGTTTGTTTATCTTTTTAAACTAGTTAAAAATTTACCATTGCAGTCCAGGTTAGATAAAAAAGGGAAAAAGTTTGTTTATTTGCTGAAGGAAATAAATATTTATGGTATTTTTGATCAAATTCTGGTGTCAATAAGGGTAACTTAATATTTCGATAGGAGTTGTGAATGTTGTAGTTGAAGTCTGTTCAAGAATGTTGTCAAAATATGTTAACTCGAAATTTAAGTTAGTATGTCGAATTGAGTCTTTCTTGTAAGTCCAATTGTTTTAGTTAGTTTGTTTCCTAAGTTAGCTTGTGTAATAGACATGTGTGTAAAAGTTCATTAGGGTAGTATGTTAGTTTTCTTATAAATAGCATGTTAATCTCTCATCTTTGAAGGAGGTAGAAAATTCTAATTAGGGTAAGAGAGGTTAATTGTTGGTATTCACTTGTAATCTTTAAACCCTTATCGAGAAATTGAATGGTAAAAAAGATTTAACAAATTCTCTATTCTTCTTCCTCTTTTCTCTATCCTTTGTGAAACCTAATAGGGTTTCTTGTGTTTGTTCAAAAAACTCAATCTTTATCTCATAACTTTGTTCTGCTATTGACGACATCGATTCAAAACAAATTGCTGCGGTGAGCGTGGAGGACAAGATGTTGTCAACAAAGTATGACATTGAGAAATTCATTGGTGTGAATTATTTCGGTTTATGGTGCTTGAAGATGCAAACCATTTTTGTTCAAGAGGGTTTGTTAGAAGCGTTGAAATGACCATAAATGATGAAAACTAGTTTGTTCCCTTATTTGTGTAGAGTTTGTTCCAAGGTGGAGATTTGTGGTATTTCAGATCGAACTCTAGTGTCGACAAGGGTAGCTTGATATTTCGAAAGAAGTTGTGAATGTTGTAGTTGAAGTCTGTTTAAGCATGCTGTCAAAATATATTAACTTTTAATTTAAGTTAGTATGTCGAGTTGAGTCTTGCCTGTAAGCCTAATTATTTAAGTTATCTTTGTTTACTAAATTAGCTTGTGCAATGAGCTTGTGTGTAAAATCCCATTAGGTTAGTATGTTAATTTTCCTATAAATAACATGCTAATCTCTCATCTTTGAAGGAGGTAGAAAATCCTAATTAGGGTAAGAGAGGTTAATTGTTGGTATTTACTTGTAATCTTTAAACCCTTATTGAGAAAGTGAATAGTAAAACAGATTTAATAAATTCTCTATTCGTCTTCCTTTTTTCTCTATCATTTATGAAACCTAATAGGGTTTCTAGCGTTTATTCAAGAAACTCAATATTTATCTCATAACTTTGTTCTGCTATTGACGACATCAATTCACAACAATATATTCAAGTTAAATAAGACTTTTAGAGAGAGAGAGAGAGGAGGATTGGAATTAGGGCGTGCAGTGCATACAAAAGGAAGGAATAAACTTTCACCATCATCAAGTTCATCCCTAGCATCATCTTCATGTTCTGCAGAAGGTGGGCTTTCCATTCCTTATGAATTAATCTTAAACTTTGGGTAAAAAATTAACCTTTGATGAAGTAGAGTAAAGTTCGAGCTTACAGTATGACAAATGCATGCTAGACTTTAAAATCCATTGATGTATTATGTTATAGATATTACCATGTTTATAATAACAGATAAATTATGATTTATATATTCCACTGATGCGCGGTTGATAGAAATTACTTTGTAGGGTTTTTATGTGTTTAAGGTTGAGATTTTGATTGAAAAATTGAGAAAAATATCAATTTTGATAGCTTGATACGAATCAAGGGGTAAATTTTGCATTTTTATGATTATGACTATAGTTTGAGTCACAATAGCCATGATTTGAGTCAGGAAGGGATTGATTCAAATAGTGAAAACTCTGAGTCGAATCACAAGTATTTTGAAGGTTTCTAAGAAATTTTTGGTCGCTTGATTCAGGTCAGAAGACATCCTGATTTGAATCATGAAGGAAAATTGTGTTTAAATCTCAGTTTTGATCATTACTTCAGTTTGAAAACTCAAATTTAGGTTAGACCAGTTGAGTTAGAAATCTAATTCAAAGATCTATAACATAATGAAACTTTCATGTCCTTTTTTCTACTTCTACAAATCATTGTGAGTGTTAGAAATAGTTATTGATTGAAGACTTTTTGGAATGTGTTACTTAGCCAAGTGAATTATAAGGGTACATAATGTTTGCTGAGGTATACTTAGGTTGTACTAATTGTTGGGTAACCAAGTGCTAGCAACAAACTTAGGTATGGGATAAGTGTTGACGAGTGACCATGAATGCATGATAAAATTAAGATGTCTTTATAATTTTTTTAGGTTTGAGATATTCACTAACAATAGGTTTGAATCCTAATTATTAGGATGTGTCTAAACTTAGAATTTTGCTAAGGTGCATGGATATAATCCTAAACGATATAATACCCCAAAGTAATTGTGAACTTTGTTTAAAAAATGAAATTTAGTGTTTTTGTTGCAGAAAGCAACTTACGAAAATTGAGATGTTATGTTTATCTTGGAAGGATTAAAAAAAATGTAATTATACTACAATTCACAATCATCTTTAGATCATTCAAAAACTATGAAAAAATGTTAGAAATTATATTGATTTGATAAATTGTAAAGTTTCACAAAAAATGTTCTTTACAAAATTCAATTGTCATAGGACTCTAACACCACAGTTTGTAGATTTTAATCAGCACAAAAACACAAATAGGTTATGATTCTAACAAAATCTAAAATAATGTAATGAATCTTTACCAACAAGAATTAACAATAAACTATACTGAGAAATGATCACCTAAACATGTAATAACTTACGAATATTAAAATCAGAGAGAGGGAGAGTACACTGGAATGTATAATTGTTTGACTCTATCGTCATCGTGGGAGCCTACTCTACTCTTCAATAGTTTTCCATTGAAATTTGTTCTTCCATTATGTTTTGACAAATATTACATGAGTTCTTGTCGCTCCCACCAAAATGACACCTGGTCAGAAGGGGTACAGACGCGAACGGTCGGCGAAAGAGGAAAAAGATAAGAGTCGCCAGCTAGGCATTTTTATCCCGAAGGAAAGGTAATGCTGCATAAACCTGAGAAGATATGGATAAGACGGTTGCGAACCAGAGAGACTGAGAAAGGGGGTTGGTTACAACCTGGGAAGGTATTAGCACCCAGATTGTCCGTCGTACTCGACGGGATCCACGCTTAAAAGATTTGTGCTTAAAGGGGTAGTGTCAGTGTAATTTGTGTATCAAAGCTGGAAAGAATGCAAGTGTCAGTGTAAAAAGAAAGGTGAAGTGTATAAGAGAAGTGTCAGTGTGAGAACAAGAATGAAATGCTCAAGACCATGAGGCTTAAAGAATAGGGCTTGAAAGAGAGGGAATATACAGAGACTTTTGTTCGATAACTGCTAAGTTATGCCTACGTATCCTCTCGTGCAATGAGGAAGTCAGAACACCGTAGTTCGACCCGAAGAGACTGAAAGGTAAATTGACTTGTGAACTGCTTACTTGTCTATGCTCAAGTGTGTGACCTGTCTGGCTCAGGTGCAAACTGTCTTGCATTAGACGGAAGAAGCGAGTTCTCGTTTGTGAGTGAATGAGATGAGAAAAGAATCCCGGAGGAGACGATTATTGTTTGTTTTTGAGTTTTCCGTCTTTTATTGCTTTTTGAAGTTTGTCATAAGTTAATGAGCTTAAGCCTAAACCAATGGGTTAGTAGACTCATCACATCCTCCCTCTGATTAGGGGTAATGAGAGTACCTTAAGTGTGAAGTCAGCATCTCACACTTAGTCACCCTGAGGTAGGATTAATATCATTAACCTACTTGTGATTATTTAAATGTTTTTGTTGTTTTTGTTTAGTGTTAAGTAATGAGTTTAAGCCATAATCAAGGATTTAATGGACTCATTACACCATCCTAATAGAAGGATAATAGATGAGAACATTTAAGCTGAGAAAGACTCCTCAACTTAATCCATGATTAGGGATTAACCTCATGACAAAACAAAATCTTTATTAAGTGGATTTTAGTTAATGATAAGATGAAGAAGTGAATTTTATGGTTTGTAAGACAACTTGAGGAGGACTTGTCCATTAACACTAGGGTTAGTCCTTCTTAACCAATTAAGGAAGAATTAGAACCCTAATGCAAGGCCCAAGTTACAAGCTTGATGTCTTGATGATTATTAAGTGAATTGATTAAAGGATTTAAACACATTAAGGGTTTAACACTTAGGATTAAAGTTATACACTCCATCCTAATAGAAGGATGCAGGCATAAGCTTAATCACAAAGCCTTAAAGCCTTTAGGGTTTAGTCCCTGATTATGAGGTGAGAAGAGAAGACTCAATGATGACACAAAGGTAAAAGCTAAATGGGGGGATTGATCAAAACCTAATTGTTATCATGCTTGGAGATCCTAGGGTTTATGAGGCTTAAGAGAAAGATCTTCAGAGAAACCACCAGGAAGGAAGCAGATGAAAGGAGCAAGAAGCAAAGAGAAGCAAAACAACTTGCTCCACTTAAGGAGACAAGTTGCTTGAAGAAAGAAAGTAAGAGATGAACATGAATGAGTAAGCCCACTCTAATACACATACAAAATGCAGCAAAGAAGGTATGAAAGAGATGAAAAGAGATTGTGAGAAGTGAAGGCAAATCCACTTCTCAAAACAACTTACCACCTGAAAAGTTAGCAAAAGAAATGAAATGCAATGCAAATGGGATGAAATGTCATGATGCAAACCAAAGTCAGAAGCAATTACATGATGATAATGATGCTAAGAGAGGATGCAAACATGAGGCAAGACATGAGAATGATCAAACATGCATAAGGATGCAAATGAGGCATGCATTGAACCATGAACATACATGAAAAGTTATGAAATGCAATGGACATACAACATGGAAAATGAAAGATGCAATGATCAAACATAATTCTAACATGCCCTAAGATGTCTTATGAATCAAATGGATGCACAAAATGTCATGACAAGTCAATGGATGCACGCAAATGAGAAATGGATGCAAAGAAAGGCACAAATTAGGGTTACATGCATCACACAAAGCAAAAATCCAAAACCAGAAGCAAATGACATGATAAAAATTTGAAAATGCAATCAAAGATACCCTAAACCTATACAAACTCACTGCCCAAAGGAGGGGATCCAACTCTTAACCTAATGAAAGTTATGAATTTCCTAAGATTGCTAGGGTTTTAAGGTACCTTGTCAAGAAAAATGCAAAACAAAAATGAAAATGCAAGATCAATTCAAACCAAATTTATCCTATAAACTTCATGCTATGCAAGATGCAATGCCAAAAGAATCATCATCCAACTCTCAATGGTTAGGCAGAAAGAAATTTTTGAAGTTTGAAGCAAAATATTGCCTAAAAATGAAATTAAATCCAATGAAAATGATCAAAAGGCATCAAGAACAAAAAAGAAATTTGGTTTGAGAGTTGGACAATGTTTCTAAATGTTTTTAAATGCTATGTGAATTTTTTTGTGATTTTTAAATACCTAAATGTATTTTTAATTAATTAACTTTCATTAACTAATTAAAAATAAACATTTAAATGATTTAAAAATAATTTTCAGTGCAAAAAATAAAAATAAAAATATTTTTGGGTTTTAAAAATTAATGAAACTTTTGACAAAAATTTTCATAATTTTTAAATGATTTTTGCTATTTTAAATAAAATGTGAAAGATAAAACAATTTAAATACAAATAAAAAATAAAAGAAATGAAAGTATGCAAGGGGGAGGGTCAGGATTTGATCTGGGCTTGGACTGGTTGACTGCGCGCCAGATCCAAAGGCCCAGATTCAAACCTGGCTAATTTCGTTTTATGATTTAATTAAACTGATTTTAATTAATTAAATGGAGATTAGGGTTTTAATGAGTGATCCAGGCCATCCATTCGCGCGGGAGTCAACTAAAGTCAGCCAGATCAAGGGTCCAAATTCAAACTTTGCCCTAAACGTGATTAACACATTAATGACATTCAGGTCACCGGAGAAGAGCTCCGGTCGTCTTCTCCGGTGACATCCTTCCTTGAAAATTCCAAACTCACTCCCTAGGTCAATTCTGGAGCTCTAAAGCTCCAGATCACTTCCTCTCATCTCCCTAAACTCATCCCTGCCCTCAAATGGAATTTATTTCTCACCATTAACAAGATTCGAAAGGAAGAACAAAAATGGCAGAAATTTCAGTCAATCAATACAAGCTCATTTCTACACCATTTTCAAAATTTCAAGGTTCAGTGTGATCAGTGGAGCATGCTTTATCATTTAGAAACTTAAAACAAGAGTTCTGGAAAAATGTTTTCACATGACTACCTGAGATGGAGCTTTCAGTTCAGGAGCTTTCTGCCTGCTTCTTTGCTTCAAAATGGCTTCAATGGTCCTCTTGATGAAGCTTTGAAGCTTGGTTGGAGTTTAAAGTAGCTGGTTTGTGAGATTGATCAAGTTCTGTTCAGAGAGGGGAGGAAATCGTGTTTTGATTTCAGGGAGTTTCAGGGCAAGGTGAAGGGCTAGGGATGATCAGTGAGACATGCTGAGATGTTCTATGGAGTTTGTTTTTATGTTTGATGCTTGTGTGAAGTGTTTCGAATGAAAATGCATAAGAGGGCAAAGCTTGGAGCTATGGCTTGGAGAGTGTTTCAGGCTTGTGTGTGTGGTGTGTTGTGTTGCATTTGGTCCACTTATCACTCTTGGATAGGTCAGAGGAGTTGGTCTGGCCTAGCTTGATTGGTATGGGTCTTTATGCAAAAAGTCAATGTTAGGTGTACTTGGGGTATGGGCAAGTGTAAGGCTGTGATAGGGGCATGGTTGGGCTCAGCTGAGTTTAGGGAGAGCCATGGAAATGGATTAGAGGCAAGGAAGCAAGTGGATTAGGGTTTGTCATAGGTTTTGCAACTTTGTGACTTTTGGCCCCCTTTGTGATTTCTTGATCCACAAGTCATGAAAATGGACAAACTCTTGGTGCATTCTGAATTTTAGGCAATGGTTTATGTTTGTACAAAGATTATAAGTCACTTTGAGGTCTCATTTTGCCTTGGCAAGAGGTTTTGCAACTTTGCCTCTTTGGTGCATAACTTGAAATTATGTGATATTTCCCAACTTTGACAAGCATTAACTTTTGATCCAAAATGAATTAGAATGAGTTCTTGTACTTTTTGAAAAGGGAATGATCCATTCTACAACTTTCATGACCAAAGTTTTACCATTTGAAGCATTTTTGAACCAAAAAGAAAGGGTTGAAAAAGTTATGGCCTTTGAAACCAAAACCCTAATTTTAGGTCATCTGTGCAGTTAAGCCTGGCTCTGCTTCCATGCCATTTCCAGTTCTTGTGATTCTTTGACTTTCTTGACTTTGTGAGGATATAATATGATGCTTGAACATACATGGACCCCTTTGAAGTGATTGATGACCTTTGAAGTGGCTCAAATAGCTCTTGGATGGCTCAGATCACAAACCCTAGATGCAGATGACTTAGAATCAATGCAGTGAAACAAATATGCAATATGAGATGGTATGATTGAACTTATGCATATGAAAAGATCACAAGCCATGGTATGAATGGGTGAGGGAAAATTTGGGGTGTTTACAGTTCTTTCAATCACAAAATCCATAATAATAGTAAGAAAATAACTCTATGAAATATTTATTCGATTATCACTTCTTGAATCTTCAAACTTCACCAATATGCTACAAGTCTTCGTATGTGGTAATCAGATTGATCTCACCAATTTCATGAGCGATGAATTGTCCAAAGATTAAGAAAAACTCCTACTTTTCTATAGGCTTCCAAACACCACTACCAATTCCATCCTAAAGAAAAGGACCTCCATCTTTTCACTAGAATTTGTCACCACCAGCCACACATATGACAATCTTGCATACCTCCTAAAAAAATTTACACACTCTTCAAAAAAATGTTAGTTCCAAGACAAATCTTCCTCATTAATTACAAATATTCTTAAAAAATATTTTGAATCTAAAACATAAGGTTGAAGATGAAATAATTTTGGATGCAAGTGATTTTAGTTTTCAAAAATGGAAGTTGTTATCATGTAGTTACGTACGTTACATTAGGAAAAATATAAGGTGACAAAATATAAATAGGTGGTGTAGAGTAAGCACAAAAATAGGTGAAAATGGTTGTTAAATTCAAGTCAGGAAGTTTTGTTGATTTGAGTCAACTGAACAAGAAGAGTAGTATAAGATCAACATAAAAGAAATGACCTAATTTGCTATGATTCGAGTCAAGTTACAAATGTGATTAGAGTCATGAAGAGTCATGGTTTGAATCATGAATAAGTTGTGTTTCCAATGAATTTGGACAATGGCAATCATGAATAAGGCTAAATCATACACACACACACACAATCACACACATCAAGGACTGATTTTTATTTTTGTATTTTCCAATCGATTGTCACTCATACTCAATCAATTAGGCTAGTGCAAAAGTTGTACTTAGTTTGTGAGAGCATCTTAAAGAAAGGAAATGTCTTTAAATCTCTTATTTCCTTTTAAACTTTCCTAATAATTTATTTTTATGGCTTCCAATCGATTGGCATAATAACTTTGCCCATGGATTTTTCCTTTTTCGCTTCAACTTCGTGTTATGAAAGAAAACTAACTGCTTTTCTATGAAAAATCGTGTTTGGAAGGAAGGCTAACAGGTTCTCTACATTGTTCGTTGTTTGGTTGGAAGCTAGCCTGAAACATAATTTCATTATATAAGGGGATTTGAGAGTTTAACATACTAAATGCTCATAAGCATTACTAGATAATCTATATATCAAATCTTTGAGATATAATTAAGTCTTCTTGACTAAACCTATATATACTACTGGTGTCATTTCTCTAACCCTTAACTCACTATTTTTTGCATATTTTTTTTCTGCTACTTAATTCTAAGAAATGTATTCATTAAAATGTTTTTAAACATTGAAATATAATAACAAAATGTTTTCAAATACCATTTTTCTAAAATCACACCTCACTCTTGTATTTGGAGTTACATTGTTAGAACAAGATTTGTTCCTGACATAATTCTCTTTAGTTTTGATGATATCAAAGTATTAAAATAAATAATGGTTTATTTGATGCATGTTTTATTTATCATTGTACATAAATAATTGGAATCTATTCTAAATAAACACACTCGAGAGTTACTTCATTGTTAGCTTCTAGTGGCAGAAAATAAAGAAAAATTAATAGTGTGAATTAACGTAGACTCTGAACTGAAGGTCTCAACATTCAAATGAGTGATCACACTTAGTTATTGTATATTAGCCTCTGGTTCTATTCATAGTTGGTGATAAAGTTGTGGTTGCTAGTACTACTATAAGACATGCTTAATTATCTTATCAGCTTGTCATCTAGAGTCTACTTGGTGCAAGACTCAAGAAAAGTTGAACAATTCTACAGACGATTGCTCTCAACAATACTATTAGTATAGATCCTCTTGAAGATTCAAAGGTTAAAAAGATTATTCGCTGGATTCAGAATCTTTTTTGTATCCATCTTCAACGGCTGTTGTACTATGGAGGAAAGCAAAGTCACTTAATCAAGTTATCTTCTCAACAGTTAGTTTCTACAGGTTGTTATAAATATGTTGAAAATTCAAAGCTTGGATTTTCAACAAGGTTTCTAGACATGAAGGAGTGGCAAGATCAAGTAATTATTAACTCATTGTAATATGCATAATTTATGTAGGTAGTTGTAATTGTAAAAGCCTTAAGATTTATTACTATTGAATATTTTATAAATCTTAAGTGCTTTAGGTATTTGTTATGATCTCAAGTACCTCTAATACCTTTATCATGTCACCTTGTTCTCTATTCTACTGATCCTTCAACAGTTTAGATTAAAGACATTTGTTATGTGCTTGATCAGAAGTCTTGAGTCAAGATGCTTAAGCCACGTAAATCTCATTGCTTGAGTGCTTGAGTTGTGAAAGTATTATTCAATTAGTCTGATTAAGCAAGAAGTCTCAGGTGTGGATCTGAGCAAGATAAGACTTAGTCTGGATGACCAAGAGCAGGGGTCTTGGTCAGAGGATGAGCAGTAAGCCATGGACAGTTAATTGATGCAAGGAAATTCTTTGACACGTTGTAACGCCTGAATTTTTATAAATTATTTTATGAAATAATATGGAGAATTTTGGAGTATAATTGGGATAATAATTAAAAGAATTATTTTGTTTTTAAATAATAATATGATAATGAGGTGGAATATTATTATAATATTGTTATTAAAATGATAAAATAATAAGTTGGAGGTCTAAGGGGCAAAGGTGTAAATTTGGTTATATTGTAAAAAGGGAAGACACGATACAATTTTCATAATCGCGCACTTTGACGAAAAACAGAGAACTCTGGAGAAAAGGGAGAAGAATGGGAAAATCAAGGTTCATAGAGTTCAAGGTCAAGAGTTCGAGAAAGCTCCGTTCAATTTCGAGGTAAGGGGGAGAAAAGGGTTTTATATTGGTTATCTAACATAGAAGGGTAATTGGGAGATCCTTACTCCCTTAGGGTTTATGAATTATAATTTATTTGGATGAATAATATGATAATGGATGATGTGTGTATGAATCTTGATGTTGAATTATGAGTGAATTTGATGAATCCATGATATAATTGTGAATAGTGTAATGATTGTTTCTATATGTTTGGGGTTTTAATGTTGAATTACTTGGGTATGTGTATATTATGTGAATTGAGATTATGAAGGTGGATGACATGGGATGATTGGAGAAGATGAAGAGAACTTATAATTTTTCCCTAATTTGATCTGTAAAAGTTAGGCTAGTGATTAATTGATGTTATAGGTATAGGTTGGTAGTAAGTAAGTTAATTGGACTCTTTAGGATGCTAAAATTGAAATAAAAAGAATTGGATTCGTGCTGGTTTAGAAGAGGAAGAAAATTGGACATTTTGTGAAAAAACTGACTTTTCAGGTACATAGTCCCTGACACGGGCCGTGTCATAGGACACGGGTGGCTATGTCAGGCTACGGGAAGATGCATTTTGGAGGAATTTTGGGGAAGGGGTCTTCAGGAGGTGTGACACGGGCGACTGTGTCAGCCCCTGGTTGTGATGAAAACTTGGGATTTTGGGGGCACGTCTCAGACCACCTGACACGGGCCGTGTCAGGGGACACGGGAGGCCGTGTCAGGCCCCTGTATTTGAAATTTTTGTGTCGTTTTCAAGTCGGATTTGATCTACCCTTTTATTTTAGGTTCACATCAGTAGACTAAGGCATTGAGGGTAATGTTAGTAGTAATTATAGGATTTTACGACCAAAACATAGTGAATGAATCTTAGACAATTGTACGAATGGTAGGAATTAATATTGATGAACTAAAATATGTTGACTGTGTTGATGTATGCTAGATGTTTATTACAAATTTATATTATAAAATGATTGATAATTGATGAAGATCCTGAGGATCGTATTGTTATGATTGTAACCATATGTGGTGATGATAACGTATGTATAATCGAGTTGTTGCATACGCATACATGTTGGGGGGGGGGGGGGAATAATCACGTCTCAGATGGAGATTAAGTGATTGTTCGGATTCATTGGGAATCAATGGTAAGGGATGATCGTGTCTCAGTAGGAGCGTAAGCGATGCATCCGGTCCAAATCGATGGACATTTGATGAAGTCGGTACCGCATTTGCATTGAGTGTTGAGTCACATTATATTGATATGAGTGAATGATTGATGTTGTATGTTATAGTTGGTATGTGTGAATTACTTCTTCGTATATGTTATTTGCACCGTTATAATATGAAATTGTTTCTCACCCCTTTGTTGTTTTACAGCGTCTGTGCTTCTTCGGAAGTACAGATAACCCAGGTACCTGAGAAGTGTTTGGTGTTGCTTGTTCGAGTCCTAGGAGCTCTGATACGTAACGGGAATGGGGATTTTGATCACTTGTTTTATTTTAATTATATTTTTAGACTTTGTGATAGTTACGTATCGATTTAATAAACTAGAAGAATAGTTTTATGTTTTTGGATTATTGAGCTGTTGAGCACGTTAATGTTGAAATTATTAATTCTGCTACTTATGTTATGAAATAAAATGAAATGTTTGTTTGATTTGATGAGTAATCGCTCTCTTTGTTATGTGACTCTGATTTTTAATGATAACTTATGTTAATTTTGAAAATGGGAAAAGTGGGTGTTACATGTTCTACGCAAAGCAAAGTTTCTTCCAGAAGATCTTGAAGCACGGTGCTTAGATCATAAGGTGTGATCAAGGGTAAGTCTTAGACATGTTCTCTAAGCGAGGAAAGTCTCAGCTGTGGGCCTGAGCAATTGTAAAGTTTTGTGTAGAAGCACAAGCGATTGTAATCTCAGTGATTATAATAAAAAGATCTTGTGAATCAAGGGGATTGAAATACTCTCAGTTAAGGGAGGAACTAAGATAAATATTTGTGGCTTTTGCTGATTATTTACTTTACTTTTGGTATGTATCTATTGCTAACAAATTAGACAGAATTTGAACACTACTTCTGATTATGCATCTCTGGCTATAAGTAAACTTATAGAAAAGCGAAACACAATTCACTCCTTTTCTTGTTTATTTTTCACACCTTCAATTGGTATCAAAGCATGGTCTGTACTTAACACTTCATAGTGGTGCAGATAATGATCCAATAAGAAAACTATATTTTCTTCAAGAAGGAATCAGATGCCACATGAAAAATATTATAAGGCTTTTCCTACCATATCCAAAGGGTGATTCCTCTAGATTTAAATGATGGAAAAGTTAAAAATATTTTTAACTCATTTTTTTTATAAAGGTTTGTTGAATGTCGAAAGAATATCCTTGAAAAAGGTATAACTATAGAAGTTAATGAGGATTGAGAAGATCAATCTTGAATAATATCTTTCATCAACTCAGAAGAAGCTTATTGAATAATCTCTTTCATCAACTCAGAAGAAGCTTATTGAATAAGGCTTGAACAGTTACACTTTATCTAGTCTCTTTAAGTAAATTTTGAGAAGATACTTGTTGACTCACATTCAAGGTAAAAATTCTTCAAATTAGTTTACTGCATGAATCTACTGTGACTTGAAGGTTTGTGTCAAATGTCTTAAAAGAAAAGAAATTGAGCTAGATGATGAAATTCCTTCAATGAAGTTCATCTCTTTTATTTCTAGCTTAGTTCCTTGGAAGAACTGATGATAAGATACTTATGCCTCTTATCAGAAGAACTTCCTCACAAGATGAATAGATAATGGCTTCTGTTGATTGATGAGCTAACTCAAAATCTTTTGAAATACTTGTTGAAATTCAGGTATGATAGACTCAGATGTAGAATACAATGTTGAGACATCTGATCTGTTATAGAAAACATGGCAAGGTACAAACAACATCATCATAAAATTCTGATATACCAGATTCCAACTATCCTACAGGATGTTTAAACATCTGGTTTGACATTCAGTAAGAATACTGCATAAAGTTTAAAACAGAAAAGCTATAAAGAACACATCATAATTGTTAACCCAGTTCGATGCAAACTCATCTACTCTGGGGGATACCAAGTCAGGAAGGAAATCCACTATGTAGTATCAATTCAAAGACTTCTCAGCAAACACCTATAGTTTACAGTCTTTTCACTTAATCACTACCAATGCAACTTCTACTTAGGAAATCCTAAATATGAGAAACCTGTCTCGATCCCTCCCAATCACCTCAATTATATACTTAACAATTCAAATCAAAAGACACACTTCCATGACAATCTTTTAACCTTGCTTCATAGCTTCAGTCAAGTATACAAAATACCTCTTGCTTAAAAGCTTCGAGGATTACAAACAAAAACAGCCACAAGGAATGAATCTTGTTTCACACGGCTATAGAACTAAACCCTAATGATATGACTTTTACATCTTTGGTTGGTTACTAAACCTAGGTTACACGGTTTCTTTTTATAACCTAATCCCAACTGGATTTTGGGCCTAAAAACATAACATAGCAGCTGCTACAATAATGCAGAAAAATCTGCTACAAAAAGATCTTCAAATTAACAACTTCCTAAAATATCTCTAAATATAGAAACTCTATACTTATTCAACATTTTTTATTTGTCTTCAATATAAATTTGAATCTTTAAGATCTTTAAATCAGTGCCACATTGGATTGCTTTTCATTCTCTAATTATTCTGTTTTTGTTAAATCATAACAAAATCTTCAATCCAGTTTTGTCAGTTCATGATGTTGAATGAACTGTCTTGACATCTTCTTCGACATGTTGTTCCAGATGTTGAAACACTTCAACTCAACATGTTTAGGCGCACAAAAGGAATTCCTTGCTTAACCTGTTCTTATTTATGCAAGATCATATACACTTTATTGCTGCTATATTTGTTTTACAAAATTAATACCAATCCTAAAAAATCAGAACTTACACTTGTATTTCAAAATTGATTGAAAATATGAGAACAAGAAATTTACTACCAAGACCTAATGTCAATTTTCTTCATTGATAAAAAATCCTTGAAGCTGATATTAGTGCAGAATACATATGAAGAGAAACATGTGTATTTTGTAATAAAAGTCATGATTGAAAGGTTGGAAGTGGTGATTAAGCCCTTCTCACTTTGAGATACTCGATAATGTGGAGTTTGCTTTTCAAGATAATATCTTAAGAGACTCTAGTTACTTCTTAATTAAAGATCATCATGGATTTTATTGTAACAAACATTTATATGAGAAGTCTTCAGTCTCTCTTTGTGTTTCTATCAGTTGTACTAATACAATAATTTGACTTGCTTTATGTCTAAGTTTAACAGCCAACATAATCAGTTTATGAGCTTTTTAATAACTTCAGTGTCAAAAGATTTTATCTTAGACAATGAATTTAGTAACTCTTCTTAGAACAAGATTTTTTTCTCATCACCTTATGTTATGGATTCATTCTATAGGATGAAGCGTGATGATGATGATGGTTAGATTAAGGCATAAGGAAAGGACAAGTCTGTTTGTACATACATGTATGGACTTGTAGAAATATGAGTATCATGATGTATTTGGTGTGAACGCTAAGGAAAGAAGCAGAGGCATTTTCCTTAAGGGTTGTGTACAATTCTTGCTGGAAGAAGAGCCAACAGTCTAGATCAAAGTACTGGTGGTAATGGATTTGGTGAGACTAATGGATTCAAGGGTTAGACAGCCATTGAACTAAAATCCACTCAAAGCCATATTCAGAATCTATAGGTAAAGTCTCAAATATTGAATGAGTCTGGTTAAAAGAAAAAAAAGGATATTGTTGTTCTTTTCTGGTACTTTATTTTTTTTCAATAAATATATGTGCATGGAAACAAATACAAATTTTCTGTTATATTTCTAGTGAGATTCTTTTGAGAAAAGGAACTTCATAAATCTTTCTAGATAATGATCATATTTATAGACAAAATTTTCTCACTTTGTGTGTTAACACTATTGCTTGTTAGAAGTTTTGAAGGCAACTCAATATTCATTTATCACTTATAACTCTTGTTTTAAGATGAAGTACTAGTTCTGAATAGAATCTTAGAGACATATGACTGACAAATGATATCTTTGCCATGATCTAATGCAATTTAGATTCTGATAATTGATTGGTTCTGAATGTTGTATAGTTCTAAGATTTTGAGGAAGATTCCTTACTTTTGGTATAGTAGTTTAACTAAAAGATTTCTTGCAAATATTTGTTGTACTTAAATTTTTAAAAAGTTGGAGATTATCTTGTAGAATTAATATATTTTATTGATAAGAACCCTTAGTTAATGATGTTCTCTTCTTTGATAGTTGCTATTATTATTCCCTGATTTGTGAAACATCATTGTGTCCTTTCTGATAGGATTCTTATTCTTTGTTTTAGATTCATGTTCAGTTCATTGTCATCTTATTTTTGTTTCTTCTTTTTTTCTTCTTATCTTTGATTGTATGCCGAACTAACCAAACTAAAGATGAGTACCTCAACTAATTCTCCTTTGAATCAGCTGGTTATCATCAATGAAAAATTTGTGGATTTTAATGAGTTGCTAAAAATTGTCTTAAACTTTTAGAAGCCTATGTATGAACAAGGATGGGATGGCTACTATGAGATGCTTTGTGGTTTTAATTATCCAAACCTTATCAAAGAGTTTTGGGTGAATGCTTCCATTTAAGAGCTTAATTCAGAGTGTGTCATCTTGTCTGAAGTAATTAGTGTCTCTATTACAGTTTCTTCTAAAGTAATTGCTAATATAATCAATTGTGAAGAGGTTGGTGAGATTCCAGGAACTTTTATTTGGGACTATTATATTTCTATTTGGTGTATCATTGTTGATCCTTCAAAAGTATCAGAGGTCTTAAATCTTCTTCCTGAATCTGTTATTTGGTGTCAGATTCAGATTTCAAACTTAGTTCCTAAGGATAAGGATTTAGACCAAGTGGGCCCTATAAAACAATATTTGCTTCTTCTTCTCAATTTAGATTAAAGATTGATCAACGTCAAGGTAAGTTTGATCATTTTAAGAGTTCTCTTTCTTCTTTTAAGAAGGGAAAGACTTTCTTCATTCCTTATGGACGAGAAATTTCTTAGTTACTTGTTCAATAGGGGGTTAGCATAAGTTCTGAGGCTAGTTCATCCAATATTTGGAGAGATAATCTTGAATTTATCTATGAAAGATTCTGATGTTAGGATTTTACTTGGTTATGCTATGTAATCCTTGTTGAAATTAATGAATAAAAGCTTCTTAATATTAATTTTGTGTTAGTTTATGATGTTGTTTAGTTATAACTAATTGAACATATAATCTGTGTTGGTTAAAAGAATTTGTTTAAAGTAATAGGAGAAAATAACTCTTGAATGCACTATTTTCACTAAATTTAAAGGAAAAATTACAAGAAAAATTATATTCTCTACTTTGTTGGATATTCCCTAAGGAACTCCCTAGGATCATTTGACATATCAATATTATCCAAGAAATCTTGCCATTCTTCCCTAATAAACTCTAAGACATCCTTCTTCATCTACTGTCTGAGTCTAGATCCAGAAGATATCTTACTTTTGCGTGTCTTCACAACGGTTGCTGAAGAAGAAATTGCTTCAGAAGCTAGATGCTTGTTTGCATGTTATTCTGATGCTGCTTTGCCTTTGTGAAGGATCTTAGTTTAGCTGCATATGTTTTAAAACATTATCATTTTCCTTGATGTCTTGTAAGATGTCCTTGACATGCTTGAAGATCTTCTGGTGTGCAATACTTTTGTGATGTCAGAACAGATGTTGTAACATCTGTCTTGATAGTTCTGGGACTTTCTAAATATAGAAAGTTTTGATTTAATTTCTGTATAGTTTTTAGTAGGTTTTTGGTCTTTTGTTTTTCTCCAGGATGTGCAAAAATCAAGGGAGTGTTGATGTCAAAATCAGAAGCTTCTACGCATTAGTTTTTGGAGAATTATTGAAGATCTTTTGTTGCTTGATTCATGTGATTGTTTTTAGGAAGGTTCTGATCAGATCCAAGCCTATTTAGAATTCTATATTATTGATGTTTAACCTAATTTCTCTGTACAAAATATTGAATTGTAAAGTAGAGTGCTTTTGAGTGTTAGGGATTTTTTTTCTTGTGCGTGTTTTATTTGTGATCCATTCATACATCACCTAGATGTTTGAATTTGACTGATTTTGAGTTGTAATTCTGTCCAATCTAAGCTTTTAAGCATGAGTGTTTGTTCTTGATCAAAGCTTTTAAATAAGATCAAGGTATTGTGTTTTGAAAGAGTGATCTTCTGTTTTTCATTAATTTGATTGTTTATCACAATGTGTAATTGAGGGGGAGTGATATGGTGATTTCTCATATCTAGATGTTGATTTCTAGGTAGAATTTGCATTGGGTAGGTTCAAGAGAGAAGTTATAAATTAGGACTGTTTAGGCTTTGAATTATTCTACAAATAGTGGATTTCCTTCCTGGCTTGGTAGCCCCCAGAGTAGGTGTGTTTTTCACCGAACTGGGTTAACAATCCTGTGTATATTTATTGTTGTTATTTATTGTGTTTATACTCTTATTACTCAGATAGTAATGTCGTGACACCACCTTCGACATCACATATCTGATATCAGAATTTCAATTGGTATCAGAGAAGGCATCATGCTCTGTATCTGGGTGAGATCCAGGGAAGTTACTTTCTGGTATAATGGACAACGAGGTATGGTTTATGAACAGATCACCCATTCTGGATGGATCTAATTATGATTATTGGAAACCAAGGATGGTTGCCTTCTTAAATTCCTTGGACAAAAAGACCTAGAAAATTATTCTGAGAGGATGGAAACATCATGTTGTTAAGGACAAAGATGAGAATGATACTGCTGATTTGAAGCCAGAAGAGGACTAGTCTAAGGAAGAGGATAAGCTTTCTTTGGGAAATTCTAAAGCCTTGAATGCCATATTCAATGCAATTGACAAAAATACTTTCAGATTGATCAATACTTGCATTGTTGCCAAAGATGCTTGGGATTTTCTCAAGACTACTCATGAAGGTACCTCCAAATTCAAGATGTCAAGACTTCAGCTTCTCTCCACAAAATTTGAAAACTTAAGGATGAAAGATGATGGAATTATTTATGGTTTTCATATGAATACCCTTGAAATAGCTAATTCCTCAAGTGCTCTTGGAGAACCAATATCTAAAGAGAAGTTGGTAAGAAAAGCTCTCAGATCTCTACCTAAGAGATTTGACATAAAGGTCATAGTCATAGAAGAAGCTTATGACATTAGTATGATGAGATTAGATGAACTTATTGGATCTCTTCAAACTTTTGAGATTGGCATAAGTGACAAATCTGACAAGAAAAACAAAAATATTGTCTTCTCTTCCAACTCTAAAGATGGATTAGAAGATTATAATCTTAATACTAAGGAATGTCTATCTAATGTTATAGTTCTTCTTGGGTGACAGTTCAACAAAGTTATGCAAAGGTTGGATAAGAAGTCAATACCAAATGTCGAGAATAACTCATCTGACATCAATAGGTAAAATGATTCTGGTTGAAAGACAGGGGCTGAAAAGAACTTTGTTCAAGGAAAAGGAGTTCAATGCTATGGATGTGAACTTTATGGGCATATTAGATCTGAATGTCCTACTCATCTAAAGAATCAGAAAAAGTGTCTTACTGTGGCTTGGTCATGAAGATACTGAAAGTGAAGCTGAAGAAGAATCTGCTAAGACTGCTACTGCCCTAACTGGGAGATATTATTCAGATTGAAACTATCTAATATGAATGGTTGCATGGTGATAGAAACACCTACAAATGGTTATGTCACTACTACTCGTGTGTGTTTAAGTTGTCCTTTGTCTATCTTTGGGAAGAGTTTCTTGATGGATTTGCTGTGTTTACCCTTGCACCAAATCGATGTTATTTTTGGGATGAACTGGTTAGAGTTCAATTTTGTGCATATTAATTGTTATGCTAAGATGGTAGAGTTTCTGGAAGTCAGTGACCATGGTGATTTGATGTTCTTGTCGGATAAACAGGTGGATGAACTTCTAAGAGATGAAGCTCAAATGTTTGTGATGTTTGTGTTGTTGAAATTTAATTAGGAAGCTAGAGTATCGAATTACTAATTGTCAGTGAATTTCCATATGTGTTTCCGGACGACATAAGTGATTTGCCTCCAGAAAGTGAAGTAGAGTTTGCGGTGGATTTGATACCATGTTCTAGTATTGTGTCGATGACATCCTTATCGGATGTCAGCGCCCGAATTGCGTGAGTTGAAGAAACAACTAAAGGAATTACTTGAGAATAAGTTTGTGTGACCAAGTGTTTCTCTATGGGGTGCTCTGGTATTGTTAGTAAATAAGAAATATGGTAGTATGAGGTTGTGTGTCGACTATCGCCAGTTGAATAAGGTGACTATTAAGAATAAGTATCCACTTCCAAGGATCAACGATTTAATGGATCAATTGGTAGGAACTTGTGTGTTTAGCAAGATTGATTTGAGGTCTGGTTATTATCAGATTCGAGTTAAGCCTGATGATATCCCAAAGACGGCTTTCAGGATGAGACATGTTCACTATGAATATACTATGATGCCATTCGGTGTTTATGGACTACATGAATCATATATTTCATGCATATCTGGATGAATTTGTTGTGGTTTTCATTGATGACATACTGATATACTCTAAGTCGGAAGAAGAACATGTCAAACATCTTAGGATTGGTTTGCAAATTCTGAGGGAGAAGAAGTTGTATGCAAAATTGTCGAAGTGTGAGTTTTGGTTGAAGGAAGTAAGCTTCCTTGGTCATGTAATTTCAAATGGTGGAATAGTTGTGGATCCTTTGAATATTGATGTTATGTTGAAATGGGATACTCCGAAGTCTGCTACAAAAATCTGAAGTTTTCTAGGATTGACAGGTTATTACCGGAAGTTTATTGAAGATTTTTCTAAGTTAGAGTCGCCTTTGACTCAGTTAACTCAAAAGAGTCAAGCTTATGTGTGGGATGTTACGTGTGAAAAGAATTTTGTAGAATTAAAGAAGAAGTTGACGACTGCTCTAGTGTTAATTTTTCCTAATTCGAGTGAGTCTTTTGTAGTGTATTGTGATGCGTCGAAGATGGGACTTGGATGAGTGTTGATGCAGAATGGTTAAGTAGCTGCTTATGCTTATAGACAACTAAGAGTTCATGAAAGGAATTATCCTACACATGATTTAGAGACACGAGTTTGTTGTGTGAGGCTACGTACGATAGTGTGAAGTTGGGAATTTTGAAATTGACCAGTGATATTGTGGAGAGGATCTGAGTAGGAAAACAATCAGATTTGAAGTTGGTTGATCAGTTGACTTTGATTAACAAAGGTAACAGAGGTGAATTTCGGATTGATGAGAATGGAGTAATGAGGTTCTGAGATAGAGTATGTGTTCCAGATGTTCAGGAAATTAAGCAGAGTATTTTAGAGGAAGGACATCGTAGTAGGCTGAGTATTCATCATGGTGCTACGATGATTTATCAAGATTTGCAGAAATTGTTTTGGTGGTCGGGTATAAAAAAAGATATTGTTGAATTTGTGTATTTGTGTTTGGTTTGTCAGAAGTCGAGTTAGAACATCAGAAATCGTATGGGATGATGCAACTGTTAAATATTCCAGAATGGAAATGGGATAACATTTCCATGGATTTTGTATTGGGTTTGCTGAAGAATGCAAAAGGAAATGATTCGATTTGGGTGAAGTTACAAGGAATATCGTCGAGTATTGTATCGGATAGTGATTTGCGATTTACGTCGAGGTTTTGGAAGAGTTTACAAGGTGCTTTGGGTACTAAGTTGAGGATGAGTTCCGCATATCATCCACAGACGGATGATCAAACAGAAAGGACTATCCAATTTTTAGAGGATTTGTTGAGGGAATGTTTCTGGACCATGGGGGAGCTTGGGACAATCATTTGCCATTGATTGAGTTTACCTACAACAACAATTTTCATGCAAGTATTGGTATGACACCTTATGAAGCGTTATATGGTAGACGATGTCAAACTCCATTGTGTTGGTACGAATCAGGCGAAAGTGTTGTACTCTGACCTGAAATAGTGCATGAGATGATTGATAAGATTAAGATGATCCAAGAGAGAATGAAGGTGTCACAGAGTCGTCAGAAGAGTTATCATGATAAGAGAAGCAAGACATTTGAGTTCCAAGAGGGAGATCACGTGTTCTTGAGAGTTACACTGGTGACTGGTGTCGGGCGAGCTTTGAAGTCTAGGAAGTTCACTTCGTGTTTTGTTGGTCTGTATTGGATTTCCTATAGGATCAGAGAGGTAGCATATCGGATTGCATTACCACTGTCACTTGCGAATTTGCACGACGTGTTACATGTGTCACAATTAAGGAAGTATGTGTGTGATCTGTCACATGTGATTCAGATGGATGATGTACAAGTAAGAGATAACCTGACTGTTGAGGCTTTACCCGTGAGGATTGATGGCCGAGATATGAAGCAGTTGCGAGGGAAAGAGATTGTCTTGGTAAAGGTATTGTGGGGGTGGACCAACTGATGAAAGTTGGACTTGGGAACATGAATATCAGATGAAGGAGTTGTATCCGATTCTATTTTCTTCAGGTACATTTTTTAGGACGATAATTCCTTAAGTGGGGGAGAGTTGTAACACCCTGATTTCGTGATTTAATTTTGTAGCTTGTTGTTGTCGATTAATTGATGGTTGTTGAATTGTTGTTGTGTTGGTTGATGAGATTAATTGAATTATTTTAATAAATATTAATAGTAAGGATAATTATATTATATTATTTAAATTACTATTATTTAATTAAAATAAGAAAATTAGAGGTCTTGGGGGTATGTTGGACTTTTGAGGAGGATATGTTCAGGGTAAGGATGTAAAAAAGTATTAGGGGTATGTGTTATATTGATAGTGAGAAAGGGAAAACGATCATTTGTAACATTTTGGAGAAAAAGAGGAGAAAAGCTCCGGAGAACAAGGAGAAGAGGCTAGGGCTTGAAAAATTCTCGGTGAACCCAAGAAGAAACCATAAGAAAGCGACATTTTAAGGTATGGGGAGTATCGTCTTTCAATATTCTTGATGTTTGATTTAGGTGTTGTGGTAATTGGGGATTTTATGGAAAACCTAGGGTTTAAAGAATGGATTTTGATGAACTATGATGAATCATAATTTTATTTTGTTGTATTTTGATGTATGTTTGATATTAGTATGTTTTAAAGAGGAAATATGTGATTATTTGTGGAAAAAGAATGATTTTGGAGGTTGTTTTCGTAGCAGGAGATAAGATGTTATCGCAGGGTTTTTGGGTCAGAATCGTGCATCCCGCCTAGCATGCTCTTAAGAATTTTCGACCCAAGAGTCAGTGAGTTACGCGCTTAGCATAGGGGAGTGTGCTTAGCGCGACCTGGAAGTACAAAAATGATCATTTTAATTCTGAAAAAAATTATTCATTAACGTGTAGGTATGAAGTAATGGTGTTATGACGTGTTGTACTTGTTGTTATGTGTTATTTTGATGTTTTATGGACTATTTCATGATTTATGTGATGAACATGAAGTTAGGATATATGTAGTGTTAATTGATGAATTTTCATGGATGCGGATGCAAATGCTGATTTAATATGTTGATATGATGATGTTGTTGCGTCTTGCATTCATGGCATACCTATGTTGTTGGAGGCTTCGATCCCATAGTGTGGATCGGGGTGATGTTGATTATGTTGTGCTCCCTTGTGGAGGGTAGATGGCCCAGTGTCCATCATATGTTGAAATTGATACCACATGCATTTAAGAAGATGCATTTCATTATTGGTGACATAACATGATGCATTTTGTATTGATTAGATGTTTGATGAGTTGTGTACTATGATGAGTGAGAATTTATAATGTGATGTAATATGATGAATGTTGCTTGTTACCTTTACTTTATGTCATTTATATTGATTTGTGATTACTCACCCTGCCTGTTTGAATGTTACCTCTACATGAGTAACGTGCAAATACTCAAGAAGGATATCTATCGGTGTGGAGTTAGCTTGAAGTTTTATATCTTTTATTTCCATTTAGAAGTAAGGAATGATGTCCTTCTTAATGTCATGTAACATCGGGTTGGGAACAATTGTAAACCTTAGCATTCCCTGTTTTGCTTCATTTTGTTTCGTTTTATGAGTTAAGTTCTAGCTGAACTTGAATTATGTTGAAATGACTAATAGTTGAAGTATGTTGAACTATTTGAGATATTTTGAGGATTAATTGAAGTATTATATTTTTTTATGTGTAGTTAATGATTAAATGAATATACATGATGTAACTTGTGTTACAGGACATGACACAAATGTTAGATGATTTTGAATTAAATGCGACGCCCTTATGTGGCTGCTCTTATTTTACTTGAATTATACGTGTATTTGTATTGGGGTAAAAGGGTGTAACATATTATGTTAGGTGGTGCACCCGTTGCTTGGAGTTCGAGAAAGGAGCCAGTAGTGGCATTGTCTTCATACAGTGCATATTACATAATTGCTTCTCTTTGTGCATGTCAAGCAACATGGATGGTGAATATGGTCAAAGAGATTACAACGAAGTTTCATGGAGCAATTACCATGAAGATTGACAGCAAGTCAGCTATCAACTGACAAAGAATCCAATAGCACATGGCATAAGCAAGTACATCGAAATGAAGTTCCATTATCTTCGAGAGCAGGTAGCAGAAGGCAAGATGAATTTTGAACACTACAGAACTGAGAATCAAATTGCAGATATCATGACGAAGGGAATGCATTTTGAAGTATTCAAGAAGCTATGGTCTATGATGAATATAGATAGCTTAGACACAATGAATTATATGGTATGTTGAAAGTGTAATTCCTTGTATCGAAAGCAATATGTTGCTCGACACAAGATGTACCGATTTAGTCTATCGAAGTGTGGAAGCAGATTGTTACATACATATTTGATTTAGGTCTAAAATAGATGATTTGATTTAGATCTAAAATAGATATATTTGATTTAGTTCTAAAATAGGTATTTTGGGCTTTTATAATTTCAGGCTTTTATAATTTCGAGCTTTTAACTTGGAGTTCAAGTTAACCTAAATCTCTAAATAGGGAGTAACCTTGTTTTGTATTCATTCCAACATATTATATTCACAGATTTGCAGTTGCAAGTGAATCAAAGAAAAGTTTCAACAGTTTCTTGGCAGAGAGAATCTCTGTAGAAAATTCTTCTTCTTCATCTTTAAACCATAATCTTTCTCTTCTCAATTTTTCTTTAGATTTTTCCTGTGCAACAATCTTGTTCATCAAGATTGATTGAAATTTTTCATAGGTTTTGGGATTTCCAACAGAGATGGTATTCACACAATCACAATAGGATGCATTTTTGTCATCCGCCTGTTGAAAATATTTTGGATAAATATTGAGAAGAAGAGATTGATAATGTGTTTTGTAAAATAAGAAATTGATAATGATAGCATATTTATACTTATTTTGGAATTTATAACATAGCTAAACAATATAATATTAGAGTTTTTATTTTAATAACTTATTATTAATTTTTTATATATTTAAACTCAAAAATAAATTTGTACTAGTTTTATCTAACTTGAAAAATATATGGTCACTAAAATTGAAAACACATGATCCACAATGCATAAATAAAAACAATAAAAATAAGAAATAGAGTCAACTTTTTTTTCTTCTCATATGGTCATATTCAAACTAACTTAATATACATGATATAAAATAATTAAAATGAAGAACTTAAAATGATTATAACTTTCCATATATAAAAGGAAAATGAAATGAAGATTCTAGTTTATTAAAGTATATTTTCAAAATATAATATGAAATTGAGTTTTGTAGATTCATTCATGCACAGGAAACAGAATCTCTAACATAAGTGCTTGAACTTCATAGTGTTGTTCAATAATTTTTACGGTTATGATTCTCAGACATATAAAATTTTAAGCACCAATTAATCTCTCTTTAAAACTATAAATTATTAAGAATTCACCATATTTAATTCTGTAAATAAAATATAAAAATATGAAAAACAAATTTATTTTATTCATGACTAAAATGCTAAAAAAGAACAAGGAAAAAGACATATATGAGTCTTGACCATCAAATTCAAATTCAAATTCATTACCATCAACACCACCATTAGAGTATAAAAGGAAAAAGGAAACGGAAACTTCTCTTCTATTAGAGTATATTTTCCAAATATAATATGAAATTCTATTTTATTAAAGTATATTTTCCAAATATAATATGAAATTCTCTTTTATGAAAGTATATTCCCAAATATAATATGAAGTTCTCTTTTATTAGAGTATATTTCCATATATAATATGAAATTCAATTTCGTAATTTCGTTCATGCATATCTCTTTACTATCGTTTTATGCTGATCCCCTTCCATTCAACTAATAAAAAACACTTATACTATGATGATAATAGAATACATTTAATTAAAATTTATTTGTTCAATTAAAAAAATACAAACAAAATATATATTCAAGAATGTCAATAGAATATTAGAAAAATATTGATATATTAAAAGATTTATATGTTTTTCAAAAATTAATTTAAAACTGATGAAGTTATTCAAACTATAACAATAATCAACCTTATGGTTTCATGTCTAGTTGTAGGTGTAAATACTTTAAAATAGTCTAAATCAGACTTTTCTAAGGATTCTCTAGCTACTAACTTTGTTATATGCTTGAAAGCTAAACCATTTGACTTTAGCTTTATCTTGAAAAATCCATCTACCACTGATGGCTTTCTTGTTCTGAATAATAAATTCCCATGTCGTGTTTATTTTAATGGCCTTAATCTCTTCCTTCATGGCGTTCACCCATACATTCCTCTTGAGAGCTTCATTGATGCTGACAAGTTCAGAGCTTCATTGTGTATGTCTTCTCCTTTATAATCAATCTCAGTATCTTGCAACAACTCAAAATCTACAAGTTTCCTTAGTATTTTTCTAATTCTCTATGGTCTCTGGAAACCTTCATAAGTAGGACCACCTTCAGAGGCTTGACCATATTCAGAGGTTGAACCCCCTTTAGAGTTCGAACCACCTTCAAAGTTTGATCTACCATCAAAGTTAGACTCACTTTCAGATTCAAAGTCATATTTAGAGTCAGACTCATTTTCAGAGTCAAAGTCATCTTCATATTCAGACTCTCATTCAGAGTCAGAATCATCTCCAGAGGCAGAATCTCCTTCAGAGGAAGAATCAAACTCTAGTGTTGACACTGCACTAGAGTTGGATTGAAACTTGCTCCAATCCCATGTTTCTGATTCTTTTACTGTGACATCTCTATTGACTTCAAATTTGTTGGTGACTGGGCAATAAAGCTTATAAGAACTCGTACTGTGGTAACCTATAAGCAACATGACCTTACTTTTGTCATCATATTTCCTTAAGTGGCATCTGGTATATGTTTGTAACAAATAGAACCAAACACCTTAAAATGACTAACACTTTGCTTCTTTTTTTTTTCCAGTCCACTTTTCAATCGGAAAACACTTTCTATAACTTCTTTATTGGACTTCTATTGAGCACATCTACTCAAGTAGCAATTGCTCCACCCCACAATTGCTTAGGCATATTCTTCTCCTTCATCATGTTCCTTATCATGTCATGTATAGTTTTATTCCTTCTTTCAGCAAGACCATTATGTTGTGAAGTGTATATATCAGTCACCTCATGCTCAATACCATGTTCCTTATAGAATGTTTTGAACTCTGTTGAGTTAAACTCACCTCCACCATCAATTATGAGGTACTTCAACCTTTGTCCACTTTGATTTTCAGGCTTCACTTTGAACTTCTGAAACTCAACAAACACCACATATTTAAACTTAATGAGTGTTACCTATGTCATTCTTGTGAACTTGTCCACAAATGACATAAAGTATTTATTCCCTCCAAATGAAGGTACCTCAAATGGACCACATACATCATAATACACCATAACCAAATCACGAGTTTCTCTTGGAGTCATTTTTTATGAGAATGGAAATCTTGGTTCCTTGCCTCTCATGCATCTATCACATGATTTCTCTAGTGCCACAATCTTAGGAATTATGTGTACCAACTTCTTTGAACTCAGATGCTAGAAGCTTTTGTAGGTCAGATGCCCCAATCTCTTGTGCCACAAATCACTTTCCCATTTAATACTTCTTTCACCAAGGAGTTAAGTGTCTGTTTTCGCAACATTCACCTTGAATGTCATGTTTCTTCCTAGTTCAGACTGCATAGTTAACTTCAGATGAGAGTCATATAACTTCAAGAGTTTGTCTTTCATGGTAATTGAAAAACCTTTTTCAATCAGTTGACCAACACTCATCAGATTGTTATTCATGTAATGAGTAAACCATACATCCTTGATCAATATAACTTTATACTTTGTTCAACTAAACTCTGACATTTACCATCCCTTTAGCATTCAGATGCTTATCATCAACACATCTGATCTTGGTCTTTTTACCATAGTCAAAATCAACCATCCATTACTTGTTTCCAGTTTGGTGGTTTGAGAAGTTAATGCCCATATACCATCAGTCTATCATTGATCCACCCACATTCTTAGATGTCATCAATAGCACGAGTTCATCATCAGAATCTGCTTTGGCTATGTTGACTTTTTCACCTGTGATAACCTTGTTTAACCAACAATCAACAGCAAAATAGCAAAACTTGTAGCAATTGTAGTACTTAACCTTTATCTTTTCAAATTTATTCTTTCCCCTCTGAATATTCTGGTGCTTCTTATCAGAATTGGAGAGTTCTCACTTCTAAACACCTGCACCATACTTCTTATTTTTCTCTAACCATGCTTGCTTCTGGTTCTTCTTTCCAGAAGAAGCTTTCAGAGTCTAAGCATTCAGATCTTGTTCTAACTCTTTTTCAAAGTTTCTTTCAGTCAAGCACAACTCTTGTGCCTCTAAACCACTCTAAAGATCTTTAATTCTCATGGTGCTAGTATCTAAGAGTGTTATATGGCTACAACTATGTAATCAAATTGAAGAGTAAGTGACCTTAGTATTTGTTCAATGATTACTTGTTCAAAGAGTGTTTATCTACAAGACTTCATCTCATTAGCGACCACAATTACTCTGGAAATGTAATCAGGTACCTTATCGTTGTTCTTCATGTTGAGATTCTCACATTACTTACATAGGGATTGAATCTTGGCATTCTTCAGTGACGTGTTACCACCATAGCACCGTCCAAGTGTATCCCACGCCGCCTTCGTAGACATGAAATAAAAAAAAAATCAAACACATTTGTATCCACACACTGATGGATATAGACAAAAATCCTTATGATCCTTCTTTCTCATTTCCCATTGTGCACGTTTTTGCGCTTCTATTGCATTTTCTACAACCGACATGTAATTGTCATTGACGAGATCAACAACATCTTGAGCTTCAAACAACACATTCATCTGAATCAACCATGGATTCCAGCTATTTCCGTTGAATACTGAAAGCTTACTATTCAAGATAGCTTTTTGCAGTTCACCTTTCTTCTTGTGAAAATTACACAGTTCTTGACAACACTTGTGTTTCCCAAACCTTGAGAGTCAAGAACTGTGATTCTCTCCAATTTCAAACTTCAATTAAACACGAATTCCAGAACCAAAACAAATCACATACCTCATTACATTTGTGTTGTACCCGTGAATCGAATCGGAGCTCTAGATACCAATTGTTGGAGTTCAACTATGAACCTCCATTAACAATGCACAAGAATATGAAAAAGATGAATAGCAAATGCAGAGAAAGAGAGAATGTAATCGTAACTAACTTTCTCTACTTGAAAAATATGAAATCATTTATAAATTGTAACTAAATATTGGTTTATATACTAACCAAGTTCTACTGCGCTAAATTCAACTGAAATTATACTCAAACTAAACATAAATACACATTTAAATGAAATGAATTTGAACTTGTAAATGAATCATATCTAGCAACCTAACCAAATGTAATAGAGGAGAGATTATGATACTTGATATAGGATTAGACCCTAAGGATTCTAGCTCTCATAAGGTGGTCTAATGTGAAGAGGTGTTCAAAAGATCACACCCAGGTTTTAAGGGCCTCATCCTATAGAAGATCAAGTCAGTGCTTAATTTGTTACCTATTTTTCTTCTATCTTTCTACAAGATCCTTGTTAATGTGTGGAAAGAGATCGAAAGGATTCAAAGGAAATTATTTTGGGGAGGTTCATATGATGCGAAGAAAATATCATGGGTAAGTTGGAATCAAGTATGCCAGGACAAGAGTGTTGGAGGCCTCTGTGTTAAGAGTATTAAAGACTTTAATTTGGCACTCCTGAATAAATGGAAGTGACATATGTTGAACGAGATAAAAGTTATATGGTACGATCTTTTGAGGAAGCGATACAAAAATTATGAACATTCAGTTCTGACAGGTAAAATGTTTGGTCTGAAGACCTCTTTCTTAGCATGGTGGTGTGATCTGACATGATTTATAAGAAATGTCGGTAAACGTGTTTTTAATTTTGGAGGAAACTTAAGTTTGAAGTTAGCGCTGGAAATTTTACTCCCTTTTGGAGTGCAGACTAGTGTGACAATCCTCGTTTACTACATTTTCCTGAATTGTTTCATGTCACCTGTATGCAATCAACAATGGTGAGTAGTATTGGGGAGTGGATTCAGGGTTTGGGGGTTTGGGGCGATTTTGGTATTTCTGAAGTGGGTAAGGAGAGGTTAATAGACAATATGGTCCTCCGCAGAATCTGTTAGCATCACGGGTGTTATGTCTGGACATGTTAGACGTAGTTAGGTGGGAAATTTGAGAATTTGAAGGAATTATCGGTTAGGGCGTCTTATTCATCCCTAGGAGGTCTAAATCCTGCCACTTCTTCCATTATGACAATTGGTCAAAATAGATGAGAAAAATAAGAAGGAATGAAACAAAATAAAAATAAGAAAGACATAGAGAAATTAAAGGAGGAAATACATGGAAAGAGAAAGAGAAAAACTATCGGTAGATTTTAACCATTTGTTTCTTTCTTTTGTTAGCTATAAAAGCCATGCCACATTTCATTCAATATAACAATAAGAAAAATACAACAGTGAGTTACACAGAGAAGAAAATTCAAGTATAGGAATTTTGTGAGAAATATTTAGAGAGAAAAAAATCTTTGGGTGTAATTGGGTTGTGGGTTCTGTGAGAGGTTAGTTGTCATAAACATTTTGTAAATTTCATTATTATTAATTTTAGTGTGCTTCTGCGATATTTTATTCTTCCACAAATCTAATAATATGGGGAAATTTTGCGTAGTTTCCTAACAACTGGTATCAGAGCCAGTTGATTATTCTTTCTAATTTTTTTAGCGAATGTATTATTCACATAAATAAAATCTTTTGTGAATAGTGCAAAATTTGGTCGGCGTTACCAACTTTTCATAGAGGTGTTCTAAATCACGGTGATTCCCAGAAATTTTTAAAGAGGATCCTAAGGAAGTCATATTCGAGTGGGAGCAATGGCTGCAGACAAAGGCAAAGTGAATACTGAAATTTTTTATGGCGTGGACTTTAGTTTTTGGAAGATGCAAATAGAAGATTATTTTTATTATAAAAGACTACATCAACCTCTCACAGAACGAAGCCAGATTCGATGAAGGAAGATGAGTGGAACCTTCTCGATAGACAAGCACTTGGCGTTATCTGATTGTCATTATCTCGTAATGTTACTTTTAACATTGCGAAGGAGAAGACAACCATTGGTCTTATGAAGGCTCTTTCCAGCGTGTATGAAAAGTCTTCAGCATCAAATAAAGTTCATTTGATGAGACGATTGTTTACGCTTCGGATGACAGAAGAAGCATCAATTACGCAACATATCAATGAACTCAATATAGTTACAACCCAATTGAGTTCAGTTGGTATTGAATTTGACGATGAGGTACGGGCATTGATACTTTTATCTTCCCTACTAGATAGTTGGAGTGCTACTGTCACGAATGTGAGTAGCTCGTCGGGAAGTAAAAAGATGAACTTTAATAATGTTTGTGATCTGGTTCTCAGTGAAGAGATCCGACAGAGAGAGTTTGGTGAATCACCATCCTCTTTAGTATTACATACAAAGTCAAGAGGAAGAAAATCAACTAGAGGATATGGGCATGGTAAATCAAAGGAAAGACGGTCCAAATCCAGAAATCATCGTGATTCCCACAATTTGAAGAACATCGGATGTTGGAATTGTGGAAAGACGGGACACTACAAAAATCAATGTAGACTTCCAAGAAAGAATCAAGAGGATAAAGATGAAGAAAATGTTGCTTCAACCTTAGGAGGAGGTGATACTTTGATATGTTCATTGGAAAGAAAGGATGAGTCTTGGGTGTTAGACTCTGGAGCATCCTTTCACACCACTTCTCATAAAGAATTCTTTAAGAATTATCTCTCTGAAAACCTCGATAAAGTTTACCTTGGTAATGAACAATCTTGTGAGATTGTGGGAAAAGGAGAAGTAATGATTAAGTTGAATGGGTTTGTATGGAAATTAAAAATGTTAGACATATTCTCGACCTGGAAAAGACTTAATCTTTGTAGGCCAGTTGGCTAGTGACGGTTACACAACTATCTTCCATGGAGACAATTGGAAGATTTCGAAGGGTGGAATGATGATTGCTCGCGGTAGGAAGAGTGGTACTCTTTACAAGACAACAAAAGCATATCATTTAATTGTAGTTGCAACAAATGAAAGTCCTAATCTATGGCACCAGAGATTAGGCCATATGAGCGACAAAGGTTATGCACTCAAAAGGAAAACTACCAAGTCTTCGAACAATAGAAATTGACATATGTGAAGACTGTATACTTAGGAACCAGAAAAGAGTAAGCTTTCAGACAAGTGGAAGAACTCCAAAGAAAGAAAAACTTGAGCTTGTTCACTCTGATGTTTGGGGTTTAACAACTGTCTCATCCGTTGGTGGAAAGAACTACTTCGTGACTTTTATCGATGATCACTCTATAAAGGTATGGGTATACTTTATGAAACAAAAGTATGATGTATTTGAGGCTTTTAAGAGATGGAAATCTATGGTGGAAAACGAGATAGGATTGAAGATCAAAAATCTCAGAAGCAACAATGGTGGTGAATATGAAAACACCAGATTCAAGAAGTTCTGTTTTGAGTACGAGATCAGAATGGAGAGAACTGTACCAAGAACGCCTCAACACAATGGTGTAGCAGAGCGTATGAACAGAACATTGACTGAGAGAGCCTGAAGCTTATGTGTGCAGTCAGGCTTACCTAAGCATTTTTGGGCAGAAGTAGTCAATACGATAACTTACTTAATCAACTGCGGTCCATCGGTTCCATTGGAGCACAAAATACCATAAGAGGTATGGAGCGGAAAAGAGGTAAAACTCTCACATCTTAAAGTTTTAGGCTATGTAGAATATGTTCATATTAGTGATCAAGGTAGAAATAAACTTGATCCCAAATCAAAGAAGTTCACTTTCATTGGTTATGGTGAGGATGAGTTTGGCTACAAACTTTGGGATGATGAAAATAGAAAGATGATCTGCAGTAGAGATGTAATCTTCAATGAAAGAGTGATGTACAAAAATAGGCATAACAAAACCACCAACAACTCAGAATTTAGTGAACCTGTGTATGCAGAGGTGGACAATGTCCCAGAAAGTCCTGCAGAGGTGGACGATGTCCCAGAAGGTCCCACTGTTGAAAGTTCCCAGTTAGAGGGATCAATTGAATCAAGTAACATACAATCATCTGACAGACCAAATTATCATACTCATACTCCTGTATTGAGAAGGTCTTCTCTACATCATGTTCCTAATAGGAGATACATGGATTATGTGTTGATGAAAGAAGAAGGTGAGCCTGAAGATTATGAAGAAGCATGTCAGACCACAAATGCTAGTAAGTGGGAGCTTGCAATGAAAGATGAGATGAAGTCTTTAATTTCCAATAAAACATGGGAACTAGCTAAGTTAGCCATGGGAAAGAAGGAACTTAACAATAAATGGGTGTATCGAGTGAAAGAGGAACATGATGGCTCTAAGAGATACAAAGCTCGACTAGGGGTAAAAGGATTCCAGCAAAAGGAAGGAATCAACTACAATGAAATTTTTGCGCCGGTTGTGAAACACAATACTATAAGTTCAGTGTTAAGTATTGTTGCTAGTGAAGATCTCTATCTTGAGCAATTGGATGTAAGAATTGCATTTCTTCATGGAGACTTAGTTGAAGAGATATACATGTACCAACTTGAAGGTTTCTTAGAAGAAGGTAAAGAGAGTATGATGTGTAGACTAAAGAAGAGCTTGTATGGTCTGAAACAAGCTCCAAGATAGTCGTATAGGAAGTTTGAAAGCTTCATGCACAAGGAAGGTTTCCAGAAGTGCAATGCTTACAACTGTTGTTTCTTCAAGAAATATCATTCATGTTATATCATGTTATTACTTTATGTGGATGATATGTTAGTAGCAGGTCTAGATATTGATGAAATCAGAAACTTGAAGATACAATTGTTTAAAGAATTTGACATGAAGGACTTGGGTCCAACAAAGAAGATTCTTGGAATGCAAATCACGAGAGATAAGCAAATAGGAGTTTTGAAGTTATCTCAAGCAGAGTACATCGATCGTGTTTTGCAAAGGTTCAACATGGGCAATGCCAAACTGGTTAGCACACCTTTGGCAAGTCATTTTCGCCTATCCAAGGACCAATCTCCTCAGACAGAGGAAGAAAGAGAATCCATGGCTAACATTATGTATGCTTCAGCCATTGGAAGTTTGATGTACGCAATGGTCTGTACGAGGCCAAACATTTGCCATGCATTGAGAGTTGTTAGCAGGTTTATGTCAAATCTAGGTAAAGCTCATTGGGAAGCTGTGAAATGGATTTTGAGGTATCTGCGAGGAACTAAGGAGAAATGTTTATGCTTTAGTAAAAGTGAATTAAAAGTACATGACTATGTAGATGCAGACTTTGCTGGTGAAGTTGATCACCGAAGAAGTACCACCGGTTACATATTTATTGTTGGTACTACAGTTGTTAGTTGGATGTCGAGGATACAAAAGATTATTGCTCTATTCACTACAGAGGCTGGATATGTAGCAGTAACAGAAGCTAGCAAAGAGTTAATATGGCTTCAGGGATTGTTAATAGAGTTGAGTTTTACTCAGGAGAAAAATGTTTTGTATAGTGATAGTCAGAGTGAGATACATCTGGAAAAGAATTCAACATTTCATTCAAGAACAAGATACATTGGTCTTCGTTATCATTTCATCAGATCTCTGTTTAAGGATGAGATACTAACATTGAGGAAGATTCTCGGAAGTAAGAACCCATCAAACAAGTTGACAAATGTGGTGACTATTGATAAACTAAAGTTGTGTTCAACTTCAGTTGGCCTGCTAGAATAACATACCCGAGATTGTTACTACATGATCGAGGTGTGAAGACCGACTGGAGTCAATCTTCAAGTGTGAGATTGTTGGTCAAAATAGATGAGAAAAATAAGGAGGAATGAAACAAAATAAAAATAAGAAAGAAATAGATAAATTGAAACAAATGGTTAAAATCTACCGGGATTTCATTATTATTAATTTTAGTGTGCTTCCGCGATATTTTATTCTTCCACAAATCTGATAATATGAGAAAATTTTGTGTAGTTTCCTAACAATGATAGCATCCGAGATTTCTCCATTTAATCACTTATGGGCATCTAGTATACCCATGAAAATCAAGATTTTCGGATGGCGGAGTCTTATTGGACTGATTAACAACCAAGGATCAACTGTTTAGAAGACACATTATTAGCTCTTCTCATGATCTTTCGTGCACTTTATGCTTCTATGTGGACAAGTGTTTGCTGCATTTATTTGTTCTCTGCGACGTTTCAAAGAAAATTTGGGAAGGAGTTTACTAGTGGTTAGATATAGAAGTTGTGGAGGGTAATGGAATTGTAGATCATTTTTTGGCAGTTACTTCTGCTTTGGCCAAGAAGATTAGTAAGAATAGAGTTGATGTGTTTTGGTGGGCAGTTATGTGAGGGATTTGAATTCAAAGAAACGAGATTCTTTTTTAATGTAAGAATTGTAACGTGAGCAATCTTTTTTGTAATGTCAAGTATAATAGTTGGAAAAACTATATCTATCTAATTTAAAAGTGCAAATTAATTTAATAAATAAAAAATCACATAAAACAATATTGGATGCATCTAAGTGTGTTTTTGTTTAAACTGGCCATATTAAAATGGATTTCACAAAAACAAATTTAAAACAGACTTTCATGTATAAATTTTAATACTAATTTAAAGTGACTATATCAAAATGGATTTCGTAATTCTTTTAAAACCCGACATTTCAAAAAAAAAATTACTCAAATGTTTTACTTTTTCAAAAAAAAATCCCCAAATAATCCACTATTTAAATTAATTCTCTATTTATCCCATTTTTTATAAAAATAAAATAAATTTGCAAGTAAATCCAGTTACCTGCGGATTTACTTATATCTGTAAGTAAATTCGCAGGTAATCTCAAATCTATAGGAAAATATTCAGGTAACTGAAAATTTTTAAATATATATAGGAAGCGTCAATTCAATTAGCAACTCCCCTTTAATTTTTTTTTTTGTTTTGAAAAGTAGGGTAGATTTAAAATTAATTTGAAATGTAGGATAATAAGGAATTAAAGTTGAAAAAGTTGGGTAGTTTGATAAAATATTCTCTATTTTTTTATTAATTATTCAAATATAACATATTGTTAATATTAATATTTAGTGTATTTTACACAAATATTATTTATTTATCATATATTTATAATTTAAATATTAAATTAAAATTTTACATTAGCAATTGAGATATCCAATACACCATTTCAAATTAAACTACATCTCATTAACCCGAATCAATTTTTTAATAAGATTTTTATTTTATTTTATAATCAAAGACAATATATTAAAAGGAGTATTAGGAATACTTCAACATACTAAACAAAATTCAATAAAATAGAAAAATCAAATCGAGACTATATAAAAATTACAAAAAAAAATCAGTGGGATAATTGATTCAATCTGTAAAAAGAACATCTTGGAAAATGTTTAAAGTGAATAGTATTGTTTATACGTTTTTTTTTCATTGGAATAATATTTTTGTCTCGAATAAATCTAAATCTCCACCTTGTTTCACCCATAACATTGACAACATAGCATGTATATGACTCTCAGGCATATAGAATTCTAAGCATAAAAATATCAATTATTTATCTCTTTAACTTAAACATAAAAATAAACAACAAAAATACTTTATTGATTATTGAAAGGCTAGAAAAACATGAAAGAAAAATACATAAGTTTTAAATGGAGTGAAAAACAACTGCATGGCATTCTTATCAATAGCATGATGACCAAGGGAAGAATTTAATCATCTGATTGAGTTTCACTGTCATCGACATCAGCATCGACATCAACACCACCAACAATTGTAGGGACGTCATCATCTTCAAATAATTGAACATTCTCATCGGTGGTGACTATCCTAATGGATTCAGGCCTCCTTAAAAGAGTGGCTGAAATTTGAATGTCACTAGCAGCATTGATCTTGCCTCCAATCACTCCGCCAAATACCTGTCCTTGAATTCCAGAAAGTTGAAGGGCAAAAGCCGTACATAATGGATCATAGATAAGTTGAGGAGAAATACGACCACAATCAGGATTTAAATACACTCCTGCTAAAGATAACATATGAAACGGCCCATCCAATTGGAAACCCGGGATACGAGAATCTGGTTTGAGAAGAGTAATCTCAGATACACGACCCGAGCCATTCATCACGACTATGCTAGCTTCATGACGCCTAGCAAAGTCGATTATTGTCTCCACGACATTATTTCCAGTAGGGATCTCAAGAACAATGTTTTCCATGTATGTAATTGATTCTCTGGGAAGTTCACGAACCTCACTTGAAGAAGGTTGTTCAAGTGATGGGGAGATAGACGAGGATCCAATTTTGTGGTCGGCCATAAAATATTCTAAAGAAGAGATTGATAATGTATTTTGTGAAGAGATTAATAATAAGATTCAATATTTATAGTTCTCTTGAGATTTTTAACATGGTAAAACTATTACTAGTCTTTTTTTAGGTCAGAAAATCAGTCTTAGAATTGAACACAGAAAATCAGTCATAAATAAAAACCCTAAAATATGAGATATAGTCAACTTTTTTTCTTCTCATATGGTTATATTAAAGGTAACTAAATAATATTACATGATGTAAAATATAAAATGCAGAACATAAAATAATTATAACTTTCAATCGATAAAAGGAAAAGGGAAAAGGAAATGGAAGATTCCCTTTTACTAAAGTATATTTTTCAAACATAGAATGAAATTTAGTTTAGTCAACTGATTCATGGATTGTCTTTACGACTCTTTCATGCTTATCCCCTTGCATTCAATTAATAAAAAACACTTAAACAAATGATAATGAAATATATTAAACTAAAATTAATTTGTTTCATAAAAAAATTTGGATTGTGTTGACCAGTATATACACATACATCAAACGCTGATAATCTTACAACAATGGAAATCATTATTATTCTCCTATTTTTATATATAAGTTCCATTTGGAACAAAAATATTATCTTTATATATAAATTTAAGAAAAATATGAAATACATTTAGTAACTTAAAAAAACATCCTAATTTTTTTAATAAGCAAAGTTTTATACTAATGGAGTATTACGGATACTCCAACGCAACCAAGCAAGTTACAAGCAAATGCATCAACAAAAAACCTAAAACCTACGAATAGTCAATAGGACATTTATATCATTCATAATAGTTACAACCAATATAATTTGATAAACCTATAATCAACCACCTCCAAGAAGACAATATAATCCTCTGAAAAATAACAACATTTCCAACTTTATCATTAAATAGAATCTGATTTCTAATCCATCATATACACCAACAAATTGTAAACCAGATCAAACACAATGACGATAAACGACACCTCCAAATCATCCTCAAACAACAAGCCATAACATGATCACATCAGATCCCTTTAGTAATCCACAAAATTCCAACTCAGTTAGCCACCATTTTCCATACCAATTTGATTTTAGGGAATGAGATGGAAATGTGATCATTATCCTTATCGACATTAAAACATAATGCATAAACCTTCTCATGATTATTACTAATAATCCTTCTGCCAACTATCTTAACACGCGTAGGGAGTCTATCCAATACCATTCTCCAACCAAATGATTTGATTTTCAACGACATCTTAGTCTTCCACGGGATATCCAATGGTGCCCTAGTTGCATCCTCCAGTAGCACTTGTCTGGAGGTTGAGAAACACAAGAAAGAGGGGGCTTGAATTGAGTTTCACATTTGTCCCCTTTTACGGAATTATGAATGTAAATCTAACATTGACAATGAAAATAAATAACACAATTATTTTTATCCTGGTTCACTATTAACGAAGTTACTCCAGTCCACCCCTTAAGGTGATTTTCCTACTCATAAGGCCTTAATCCAATAACCATCAACATGATTACAACCACAATGGAAACCACCATTGTCTTCTTGAGAGTCTTGGCTCTCAAATCCGCTTAAGGAATTAACCTCCAAGTCGTGTTTGGCCCTCTCGGATATCAGACTATCTTAAATAGCCTCTCAAGGAATTAACCTCTAAGCCGCACTTGGCCCTCTCGAGTATCAGACTATCTCAAATAGCCACTCAAGGAATCAACCTCCAAGAGGCGTTTGACCCTCTCGAGTATCAGACTATCTCAAATATCCACTCAAGGAATCAACCTACAAGCCACGCTTGACCCTTTCGAGTATCATACTATCTCAAATATCCACTCAAGGAAACAACAAGTGATCTTCAACAATGATATACGATACCTTTTTCAAAAAGGATTTTCAGCAACCTTCAACAAGGATTTATGCTACCTTTCTACAATGGATTTTCTCGTGTACACTTAATTCTTCTTACAAGAAAATTAAATAAATGAAGTACATGAACACCTAAGTGTTTCTAGCAAGATGTGAGCAACAACTCCTTGCTTTCTAATACAAAACTATCAATGATAAATTTCTAAGAGATTATAAAACACCTAGTTTTGTATTGCTTAGAAGTTTTCTAATAATGAGCACTACAACTTCTTTTCACGAGCTTTAAGCTTCTTTCTGATGTACTCATTTCTGACATATAATGCTTCTTCTAGTTTAACCATCAAGATCGACTAAGTTATTATGCTTCACTTATTGATATTACACTTGATTAGTTAAACATGGTGTAAGCATTTTACATCCTGTATATATATACATACAATTGAGCTTTTCTCTATTGAGCCACATAGGATTCTTTTCATATATTCTTCAAGCGTTAACTTGTAGTATCTTTATAGCTGCTTGCATTGTTGTGGCTTGCAAATTTGATTTGTTCTTTAACATATTGCAACAACTTCAATTACCATTTCATGAGTCAGAATCTTGATCTTTGATTTTCATCAACTTCATCATTTTCTCTGTTGTTGTTCATCTTCATGAATTACTTCTGTTGGTTCATTGACTGACCAACTTCACCAACAATTTCTTCAAGATTCTAAGTCTTCAATTTATAGAGCTTGAGAAAATAGAGTCGTTGGAGGGCAATGTTGGAAACATATTCCAACAATAATATTCCAACGTTCATGTGAAGGAATGGTCAACATCATAGTACTGAACAATTGTCCTTGCGCCACCTTATCGAGGTAGAGGTCACAGAATTTTAGAAATTTTATATTCAACATAAAACAATTATGATCTTCAGTCTTCTAACATCTTTAGAGGTTTCATATGTGTATTTGATGAAGCTTGTTGTAAGATAATCTTTCTTTTAATCTTCAGAATCTAAGTCTTCATAATATTTGATCCTCGTTCAACAGAACCTTGTCACAAGTTCTTGTAAGATAATCTTTCTTTCAATCTTCAGAATCTTTGATCTTCGTTAAACAGAACCTTGTCACAAGTTCTTCAGCATTTGGTTTTTAAGAAGCATTATCTTTAGAGTCTTCAGAACTCGTTCAACCACAACCTTGTCTTCAAAATCTTCAAATTTCATTATGCGTATACTTTGTCTATAGAACTTGTTCACCAGAACCTTGTCTTTAGAATATTTAGAACATGAACTTTAGACATAATGTCTTCTGCATCTTCAGAACATGTTCTTCAGAACCTTGTCTTCAGAATCTTTAGAGTCGTAACATCGAAAGCGTATTTATTATAAATCCTTCTAGGCTTACTTATAAAGTCTCAATCGGAAACCTCATTACTAACATTCCTTAGAACTGTTGTATTAGAAGCATTTTTTAGTCTTAACCTAATCAATTGTACAATAAATATTTTCATCCAGAGTATTTCAGAAGGTTCACAAATTCTGAAAAGTTTGAGGTACACAAGTTACTCAAACCACTACGCCAAAAATGTTTTTTAACAGCGCATCTTAGACAGCGCTTTTAAAAGAAAGCGCTGTCTAAGGTTAAAATTAAAATAAAACATGGAAAATGGTCCAAAAAAATAATGAAAGCGCTGTCTAAGGGGGGGTCTTAGACAGCGCTTTCTAAAAGCGCTGTCTAAGACCCCCCCTTAGACAGCGCTTTTAGAAAGCGCTTTTAAATATATACCTTAGTCAGCGCTTTTGATAAAGCGTTGTTTAAAGTCTTTAAATTAAAAAAAAATTTAAAACCAAAAGCGTTGTCTAAGGGGGGGTTTAGAAACCGCTTTTGGAAAGCGCTGTCTAAGGCATATCTTAGAAAGCGCTTTCCTCAAAAGCGCTGTCTAAGGTCTTATTAAAATTAAATTTCAGACTTCTATTTTCGTTCTCTGTTCTTTTTGTTTTCCCTCCTGCGAACAAACCCTACCAGCGAACGAACCCCATTACAGCGAACTTCAATACATTGTTTTCCTTCATTCGTTTCAGTCATTGAAAGTGTTTAAAGAATCATTCGTTTCTACTGTTCTTCATTGAGGTATGTTCATTTTTTCATTTTTTCATTTCTTCTGTTTCATTTCTTCGAACAAACCCTACCAGCGAACGAACCCCATTACAGCGAACTTCAATACATTGTTTTCTTTCATTCGTTTCAGTCATTGAAAGTGTTTAAAGAATCATTCGTTTCTACTGTTCTTCATTGAGGTATGTTCATTTTTTCATTTTTTCATTTCTTTTGTTTCATTTCTTCGGTTTCCTTACGGTAGGATTTGAGTTTTACATTTGATGCTTGTAGAGTCAATAATGTGTTACTTAACAGTTCTGATTTATGATTTTTCATGCTATGTTACCAGTTCTGATTTTTGTTTCTTAACAGTTCTGATTTTTGTTTCTTAAAAGTTCTGATTTTTCATGCTATGTTAATGTGTTTCTTAATGGTGATATCAGTATTTAGATGTTCTGAACTTTGATACTTGTAATTAGATGTTTCACGTTAAAGGACTTTGTATAAACTTTGTTTCACGTTAAAGGACTTTGTCTCTTCCATTTATTAGTTTAGAACTTCCATTTTGATATAACTACACTTCTAACAACTTAGTTTTATTTGTTTGAATATGGTGTTGATTGTATCAAAGGATGTTGAATAGAAAAAATATCCCTTATAATATTTTAAAAAATCAGAGTAACTTGCGAAAGCTTTCATGGTGAAAATTGTTTTGAAAACAATTCTACAACAATTCAAAGATTTGATCAAAATGACACACACACACACCAATGATGTGGACATAATGAGAAGTAATATGCTAATTAACCTTTAATAGATCAAACAAGCAATTTGATTTATTTTTGGATTAATCAATCATTAAACAATCTAGAATCACAATTTGACAATTTAATCAATCATTATAGTGGATCGATCTTCACTCAATCCTTCTTTGAAGACTTGAATCTTTTCGTCTAATGGTTGATAGGTGTAAGAAACTCCACTTCAATAGAGAATAACTCTCTCTTTTTCTTCAAAGGAACTTCAAATCTTGAATTCCACAAATAGATCCAACTGCTAATACACCTTGATAACAACCATTAGCAATCTAATGTGGTTCCTCATAGAATCCATGGAGGACATGACAGGTCCACTAACATTTCATTCTAAAGCAACAACAGTTTGCTTTCTGGCTGCAAATCTAGCCAAAAGATTTCTCCCATAAAATGATTGAACGAACTCTTATATAGTTATAGGTATAGTTATAGGTATATTGTAATAGAAAAAGTTTGATTCTTGTAATATAAAAAATGAAAGTGATGAGGTAATTAAAGTTGGTATATTGGCGTATCGGATACGTTATTGAAGTTTATATTAACATTGGTTATGTATACGTTTTTGAAGTTTAAAATGAATTGAACTTTAAAATTGTTAGGATATTCAAAGATACTACCTTAGTTATGTATTTTCGTCTGGATTGATTGTTTACTTTAATAAGTAGGAAAACCATGGATAAAACATGGATCTGTGCCGATCGAATGACCAAAGAGTACGAGAGTGGGGTTGCGGAATTCGTTAAGTATGCTGTTCAACACGCTGAAAACCCCAGACGAATGCATTGTCCTTGCTTGCGTTGTTGTTATATTGGTAAGGTTGACGCACATGGATTGAAATCGCATTTGCTGAGGCATGGAATTGATCAAAGTTATCAGTGTTGGATATTTCATGGTGAGAAAATTAACGGGAATGTTGAATCGAGTGGAAAAAGTAATACGACCTATGCTTCATACGACAAAGACACGGAAACATATGATTGTGATCGAGTTGAAGAGATTGTAGAAGCACTGGAAGAAGATCTTCATGATTGTCCTGAAATGTTTGAGAGGATGGTAAGCGATGCAGAGAAACCGTTGTACAAAGGTTGCACTAAATTCTCAAGACTTTCTGCGGTATTAAAGTTGTACAACTTAAAGGCGGGCAATGGATGGTCGGATAAAAGTTTCACAGAGTTGTTGGCCCTTATGAGAGAAATGCTACCGGATGATAATGTTCTTCCTAATCGAACCTATGAGGCAAAAAAAATGTTGTGCTCTATTGGCATGAGCTATGATAAGATACATGCTTGTCCTAACGATTGCATTTTGTTTCGTAACGAATATGCAACGTTAACTGAGTGCCCTAAATGCGGTTTGTCTCGATATAAGAAAAGATTATCTCCCGCAAAAGTCTTATGGTATTTTCCGATAATTCCGAGATTTAGGCGCATGTTTCGTAGTGAAACCGATGCAAGACATCTTACTTGGCATGCAGATGAAAGAATTACTGATGGAAAGTATCGGCATCCGGCTGATTCACCACAGTGGTCGAAGATTGATAATGATTATCCTGAGTTTGGATCAGAAGCAAGAAACCTTCGATTGGCATTATCTACTGATGGAATGAACCCACATGGTCTTCAAAGTATTTCACATACCACATGGCCTGTGATTCTTATGATTTATAACCTACCTCCGTGGCTATGTATGAAGCGTAAGTACATGATGTTATCTATGTTAATCTCTGGGCCTAAACAACCAGGTAATGACATAGACGTATACTTGACACCTCTGATCGAAGATTTAAAGATTTTGTGGGAGAACGGTGTGGAGTTTTATGATGGATATAGGAAAGAAAGTTTCAATTTGAGGGCGATGTTGTTTGGCACAATTAATGATTTTCCAGCATACGGGAATCTATCTGGGTATAGCATTAAAGGTCAACGTGCGTATCCTGTTTGTGAAGACGGAACCGATACGATTCGATTGGAACTTTGCCAGAAGAATGTGTTTCTCGGTCATCGTAGATTCTTACATTCTGAACATCACTACCGTGGGTGGAGAAAAGCATTCAATGGAGACACCGAACATCGTAGAGCTCCACCCGCATTGTCAGGTGAACAAGTTTTTGAAAAGGTGAAAGATGTGCGTACTGAGTTTGGCAAGCCTTTTGCACATAAGATTGTGAAAGGTGGGTGGAAGAAAAGGTCGATATTTTTTGAATTGCCATATTGGAAGTCTTTGTACGTGAGACATTTTCTCGATGTTATGCATATTGAAAAAAACGTATTTGAAAGTGTTATCGGTACATTACTCAATATAAAAGGCAAGTCTAAGGATGGCCTTAAAGCAAGGGAGGACATGTTAAAAATGGGAATGAGAACTGAATTAGCACCCGTGAAGAAAGGAAGACGAACATATCTACCACCTGCTGCTTTTACTTTATCTAGAAAGGAGAAAATTTTTTTGTGTAAGTCTCTGAGTGAAGTTAAGGTTCCAGAAGGATACTCATCTGATATCAGAAGACTTGTTTCTATGAAAGACCTCAAGTTGAAGAATTTGAAGACACATGATTGTCATGTTATAATGGAACATTTTCTACCGATCGGTATACGTTCTATTTTGCCAGAAAAAGTAAGAAGTTCCATAACTAAATTGTGTTTTTTCTTTAGGTCAATTTGTAGTAAGGTGATCGATCCCGAGATCTTACCAACACTACAAAAAGAGATTGTAATTACCTTGTGTGAGCTTGAAATGTATTTTCCTCCGTCTTTTTTTGACATAATGGTTCATTTAGTTGTTCATCTTGTGAAAGAGACACATTTGTGTGGACCAGCTTATATGAGATGGATGTACCCTGCTGAACGGTATATGAAAATATTAAAAGGGTACGTGAAATCCCGAAGTCGACCAGAGGGTTGTATTGTTGAACGATACATTGTTGAAGAAGCTGTTGAGTTTTGTACTGAATATTTGTCTAACGTTCAATCGATTGGACTCCCCAGAGCTCAGATTTTCGACAAAATGGAAGGTAAAAAATTAATTGGGAATAAAATTGTGACAATATCAAGGGATGAACGGGATCAAAGATTCCCATCTTTGGTTGCAAGTGGGTGAATAGTAGTGGCATACGAATGGATAAGTCTGGATTTTTGCAAGTTGATCTTACTAGGGTGGGGTACAAAGATGAACCTTTTATTCTAGCATCTCAAGCTAAACAAGTGTTCTATGTGAATGACCCGAAGAGTACAAAATGGTCTATAGTGCTTTTCTCTAACAAAGTGACTGATGATAGCGGTGTCGATCAATGTGATATTGATGTTGAGAATGAGTCATGCATTAGACGGAATGAGTTGAATAGAAATGATGAAGTTGAGGATCTTATACCGGATGAGTCATATATAAGAAACGATCATAATGAGGGAATTTGGATCAATTCATCCGTACGCATTGCTAAGAAACAAGTGATTAATATTCCAACAAAGAAAAGAAAGAGATGTTAGTGACTTAGGTAAATTATCCATGGTTTCTTTATTTTATTTTTTCAATTGTTTTGATTATAAGTTATATGTGATAATGCATGATTTCATTATATTTTTGTTTTCAATTGCTTTGATTATAAGTTATATATGATAATGCATGATTTCTTTATTTTTTTGTTTTCAATTGCTTTGATTATAAGTTATATTTGATATTTGATGGTTTCCTTGGTTTATTACAGGTTAGACATGGCTGATGACCAACATGAGGAAGTTAGTAAAAAAGTATCCGCGGAAGAAGAAATTCGAAGAGGCATCACAGTAATGAGAAGGGTGGTCCAAGGAAGATCTCGAGGCATCATACTAGATGTCTATTGGAGCACCCAGGGACAGCTTATAGAACCTAATGGGCATACCTTAACTAGTTTTATCGGTGCACTAGTAAGGAATGAAATTCCCATTACATGTGATGATTGGAGAAACAAAGAGCTGAATGAGTCCAAAGAAAAAATTTGGAGTGAGATAAAGGTACAATCATTTGGCCCTTAATTATACGGTATCAATTATGTTTTTTCAATTACCGATACTAACTATCAATCTGTATGTTTTTCTTAGCGATGTTTTAACATCGAAGAAGAAAGAAGAGGCTTTTGTATGAAATTGGCCGGAAAGCTTCTAAGAGGGTTTCAGAGATTTTTATCATCCAAGTTCCTTAAGGATGCAAATGGTAATTTTGTGGATGCGGAGCTTCCTAAAAAATATGAAAGTTTGATATCGGCTGAAGAATGGGAAGCTTTCAAATCCAAAAGACAAGACCCGGTTTTTCAAAGAATAAGTGCTACAAATCGGGAAAGAGCATCAAGTCCCGCATATCCGTACCGAAAAGGACGTGTCGGATATGGACGCTTAGAACAATCCATGGTAAGTATTTATAAATTGCGATAAAAAATTTGTTCATCATATATTAGTTTTATCTGATCAAATTGTATGACTTAATGTGTAGCTGCAGAAGGAGGAAAGTTCAGAAACATCTTTTCCTGCACATGTTTTGTGGAAGGAAGCCCGTGTGGGCAAATCTGGAGTTCCTCAAGAAGAAGTTTTACACGTATACCAGAAATGTGTAAGTATAACATTTTTTCATTAATTGAATAACATTTTTATACACAAATATTTGACAAGTGTACGGTATTCATCTGATTTTTCAGGAGGAGCTATCTCAGTCTTTATCTCCCGATGATACTAGGAGCATACTTGGTCGGGCATTAGATGTCCCTGAGTATTCTGGTCGGGTGAGGGGTAAGGGATTTGGAGTCACTCCGACCTCCCTGAGTATTAAAAAAGGAAAGGCTCCTAGTAATCGGGAGCTTCATGCAAGAATGGAAGCCATGCAAGCTGAGCTTGATGCATTGAGGAGAGAAAGAGAGGCTAGCGCCTCAACAGTATACAGAGATGCTTCGGACAAAGACAATATCAACTGTACCTTTCAGCCGAACATTCCAGAGGTAATTACATATAATTGTCTTAAATTGAACTATTTTCTTAAATTATGTATTTGACATATATACACATTAACGATTTCTTGTTATTATTGGTTTTAGGGCATTTCCCATTGTCAGCTGTATTTGTCGTCACCATACTATCGGATGGTTGGCAAGGGAAAAGTGCATAACGTTAGCGGAGTATTACTCCACACTAGAGAGCTCCCTGCTGGATGTTTGAAGGTATCAGTTGATATTGCAGTTGAGCCGAATGCAGCATTACCATATCCTAGCGATGATTCAGATGCAACAACGGTGCACGAAGCAGTAGGTTCGTTTGTTGCATGGCCGACAAACCTCATATGCGTAGGATATGAGGTATGATTAAAACTTATGTTAACTTCCTTGGTATATTCAAAGTTTAAAATTTATGCTTAAAATTTTACTTACATATTTTCCTATGTTAAATAGACTCCCACAAAATCCAAATCAAAAGATAGTGCGATTCCACGGCATACCGAGTCCACGGTTTCAAGAAAAGAGGTAATATATAATTATATGACATATATTCATGGAAGTTGTTACATTCTTAATTTGATCTAACTATTTATATGACATGTAGCTTCAAGAAAATGAGGATAGCAATGCCTCCGCACAACAAAAAAAGGAGGTTAGCAACGCCTCCGCACGGGTAAAAAGTTCTGGTGCTAAGAATACCGTAGCTAGGAAAAAACCTACCACCAAGTATAGGTCGTGCCTCAGGACATTTCTAGAGATGACCGATATACCGACCGGAGGTGTTCGGACTGTACATATGGAGGTAGGGATTTTCGGCTTTGATTACGAACAAATGATTGGTAATGAGGACTTCATGCAAGTTTTTGGTCGTGAAGAAATCGGCGTCAACGTTGTCAATACATATGTTAGGTAAATCCGGACTACTTTGTTTTATTAATTAAACAACTTATGTTAATGATGTTTACTTTATGTTAATGATGTTTTTATATTAGGTTTTTGTATGACAAATTGATGCGCCCCAATGGTTTGGACGTGTCATTCGGATTCTTAGCACCCGCGACCGTCAACTATGGTTTAATGTTAAGTAGACCGGATACCATGACGGAGTACGTTCTTCGGATTCTCATGGACAATAAAGATGCGGAGAAGTTGTTTTTTATACCGTTTAATACCGGGTTAGCATTTCATTCTAAATTCATCTATTATAATTATTTTCCAAGTTACCATCTAACATTTGCCTAATCATTACAGTGGACATTGGTTGTTGCTCGCAATCAATCCTATCCGAGAAATTGTGTATTATCTTGACTCGTTAGGAAATGATTGGACAACATACCCGGATATGAAGGTCCTAATTGACACGTAAGTGAGAATGTTCAAAATTTTTCTTAGTTTATGTGAATTGTTCTAATTGCTTCATTTTTATTTTATTAGCGTCCTACAAGCTTTTCGGGCCCAACGAGTTATCCAAACCTCAAGGAGGGGCGCCAACTCCATTACATGGATTAAAGTGGCGGTATATTTTTAATTACCACGTTTTTTATTATATTAGTGATGACTACACTTGATAAAACTTAGGATTTATAATCCATATTTTTTTTTCATATGTAGTGTCCTCGTCAACGTAATCAAATAGATTGCGGGTATTTCATGTTGAGGTTTATGCGAGATACTCTCGTTTTGGGCCGATTAGAGATTCCCACCGATGTATGTATTTCTAACTTATGAGTTATTTTTATATTTACACATATCTCATATAATTAAATAGTTGGAATTAATTCAAAATATGTTATATTATTATGTAGTACTTTGATGAATTCAAGTGTGCATCTTATACAAAGGATCAAGTGGTTGAAATCAAAGAGGAGTGGTGTCAATTCATGATAGAGCTCAGAGTTTGTTCATAAATTTGTGTAATTAATGTGTACATTTGTAGTAGTATATGTAATGACTTATAAATGTAAACATAAATTTGTATATATTTTGATACATTTATGGCAAAATTGGTTTGAATTGGTTAGCCAAAAATTGGTAAAAAAAGGCCAAAATGGCATATATAAAATGTGATAATTGTCTGCCAAAATCTGGTTGAAAACAGGTAGAAATTCTGGTTTATAAACCTGGAAAAAATGTGGTTTCAAACAAATCCTTCAAAAAATTTCGTATACCTTAGACAGCGCTTTTGTAAAAAGCGCTGTCTAAGGGGGGATTAGAAAGCGCTTTAGGCAAAAGCGCTGTCTAAGGGGGGGGGGGGGGGGGGCTTAGACAGCGCTTTTTGAAAAGCGCTGTCTAAGGTATACCTAAAAAAATTAAAATAGGAGGGGCTTAGACAGCGCTTTTGGCCAAAGCGCTGTCTAAGGGGGGGGGGGGGGCTTAGACAGCGCTTTTCAAAAGCGCTGTCTAAGGTGTACCTAAAAAATTTAAAATAAGAAGGTCTTATAAAGCGCTTTTGGCCAAAGCGCTGTCTAAGGGTGGGGGCTTAGACAGCGCTTTTAACATTTTAAAAAGCGCTGTCTAAACCTTTAGCAGCGGAGGTTTAGACAGCGCTTTAAAGCGCTGTCTAAGGCTAAAAAAAGCGCTGTCTAAGGTCTTGTTTGTTGTAGTGAACATTCTTAAGGATTTATCCTTTGTTTCTGATAACGTATTAGTCAACACCATATATTCTTATATCATAAGAATTAAGCTTAGTTAAAGCTTTCTTCATGCTCTAAATATTCTGGTTGATCAATTCTTCATATGTCTTTTGATAACCTGTTTTATCATTCAGTGAATTTTTGTGAAGTTCTGATTAAATCTCAAACATAAGGTTAGTGATAAACGTATTTAAATTACATTCTAGTATGAGCTTCTTTAGATTAGTTATCAATATCATATTTCACTTTCTCCTCCTTTGAAAAAAATAAAAAAGGTAAGGAAAAAGAAAATTAAACAATCATAAGAAGATAAACGATGGAAACATAAAAAGTTTCATTAATTCTTAATGAGATGATTACAAGAGTACCAAGGAACCAACAATACAAACTGAACAAAAGAGAGACAAAAGAAATAAAAGCAATAAAGCATACATGATTAACATCTAAACATCCAATAAAATCATCCATCATCCATCAACACCTAGAAACCATATATCCCAAAGACAATTGAACACCAAGAGTTCCTTCCAGCAAGACAAACTGCCAATCCAGAAGGCTATTAAAAACTTCACACCTAACTTCATCACATGCAACATCTGGTCCTAGTCGTCTAGCTAATCCAATAATCTCAGCCTTGTAAAAAAGATAAGACATAACTCTTCTATAAGGTATAAAGGATTTGTGTTGACTTCTGGATATGTTAACTGAATCCCTCAAGTGATTGAAGATGGTTAACGACAAGTTGACACAGACACTACGCCAAAAATGGCCCAAGGCATCACTAAAAGACAGTGTTTTTAACAAAAAGCACTGCTATAAAATCTTAAAAAAATTCTCTAAAAAAAGTGATGCTAAAGGCTACCTTAAGAAAGCTCTTTCTAAAAGAGCTCCTAAAGGTCGTACATAGACCCCACCTTAGAAAATGCTTCTATAAAAGCGTTGCCTTCGGTCATTTACCTAAACTCTCAGAAAGCGCTGCTATAAGTTTACCCTTAGAAAGCGCTTTTATAAAGAGTTGCTATAGACCGATTAAAAGAAAGCACTTTCTAAGGAAAAAGTGTTGCCTTAGGTCATTTATAATTAAAAAATAAAAATAACTAATTTTAGAAAAGTGCCCTAATCACTTTTTCTAATCATTTTCACTCTTCTTCTCTCTTGCGACCGTTTCGCTCGGCATTGTTCACCGTTCTTTCGCCATTCTTTTTCCATTTTTCGCCGTTATTTCTCCATTGTTAGGTTTTATCCATCCGTCATTATTATTTTCGAACGAAATTCTTGTTGTCTTCGTTCTTTCGCCATTGTTAGGTACATTTTGCTCTTGTTGTTGTTCTTGGTTTAGGGTTAAGGGCTGTACATTAATGTTTTGTTGTTGTAGTTGTTGTTTTTGTTGTTCTGTTGTTGTTGTTGTTGTTGTTGTTGTTCTATACATTGTTGTTTTGTTGTTGTTGTTTTGTACATTGTTATTATGTTGTTTTGTACATTGTTGTTTTTATGTTGTTGTTTTGATTAGTTATGAGTTGGTTGATCATTTAGTGCAAACTGAGTATATATTATTGTTGTTCATTTGGTACAAACTGATTAGTTATGTTGTTGTTTTGTACATTATTATTGTTATGTTGTTGTTGCAAGTTTTATGAGGAATATGAAGGAGTGTTTTCACGGTTTAAGAGTGATGAGAATTTTTTGAGGAGTGAATAAGATTATTTGTTTAAGCAATTTCGGTTTGGAGAATTTTTTGCAGCATAAGTTTGATGCAACATATAGAGTGAATAAGGAGTTTTGATTAGTTCTTTTATTGTTTTGATTAGTATACTTGGTTAGTTTTGATTAGTTCTTTTCTTTTTTTCTTTCTGGATTTGTGAGCGTGGTTGCATGGTGACATTATGAAAGTTATTGAGATTGTAAGAAAGATGTTTGGAATTGGAACTCATAACACAAAACTGAATGTATATTACAAATCAATGTAATAGAAAATGAATACAAATCAATAAGAAAACTGAATGTATATTTAAAGTTAGTAAAACCAAATGAATAAAAACCAATATATTTGCATATAGACATGTGAGTGTTAGGAGATATAAATATGGCAAAATATAATGATAGGTTCTTGAAATAATAGAAATATGTATAGAAAATAATATTTCCATGAGTTTGTGTATGTATAGGAAATAATAGAAATATGCATAGGTTCTTGAGGGTTCATATGTTGTAACACACATGTTGGTTCTAGAAAACATTATTAGAATGAGATATTTGTTGAAAATATAAAATACAACACAACTTAGATTAAAGAATATTGAGGCATAAGATTGAGTCAATATATATTATGTATAATTCTTGAATAAATTACTATTATAATTTGGCATAGGATATATCTTGTTGAAGAGACATTGAAAAGTGAAAAGTTGGATTGATATTGATGATATGATTGTTTTACAGGTGCAGAGTGAAAGTCTAATCGTTGGAGGAATCTTACATTGTGTGGATCCAGAACTTAATTACTTCTCTACAAGTAATTAATTGTTCTTTTGCTATAATTGCGTGAATAATTAAGGTTTTTGTTTAGCTTAATTTGTTAAACCATTTGAATGAACTACTATGATGGATGAGCATTGCAATGATTGATTACTAACATATTGAATTTGCTATATATAGGGGTTACTTGTGATCAAAGTGTGAAAGTCGGATCGTCTCCCTACGGGTAAATATTTTTTATTTTGTTTTTGTTTAGCTTAATTAGTATAATTATGGATAAGAAATGGATGTCTTCAAATCGATTGTCGAATGAGTATGAGAATGAGGTATCGGAATTCATTAAGTTTGTTGTTGCGCACGTCAAAGACCCAAGTTGAATGACATGTCCTTGCTTGGGTTTCTGTTTTGGGAGTCAGGTTGACGCGTTTCAGTTGGCATCACATTTAAAGAGGTATATAATTGATAGAAGTTATACATGTTGGAATTTTCATGGCGAGAAAATTAATAGGAATATTGAACCAGGCGATAATACAACCTATGCTTCAAACGACAATGGCATAGATACATACGATTATGATTGAGTCGAAGAGATTGCAAAAGCACTTGAAGATTATATTAAGGATTGTCCCGAAATGTTTGAGAGGTTGGTAAGCAATGCAGAGAAACCGTTGTATAATAGTTGCACTAAATTCACAAGATTGTCTGCGGTATTAAAGTTGTACAACTTAAAGGCGAGCAATATATGGTCGGATAAAAGTTTCACATAGTTATTGGCCCTTATGAAATATATGCTTCCAAAGGATAATGTTTTTCCCAATCGAACATATGAGGCCCAAAAGATGTTGTGCTCAATTGGCATGAGCTATGATAAGATACATGCGTGTCTAAACGATTGCGTTTTGTTTCAAAATGAGTATGCATCGTTAAATGAGTGTCCTAAATGCGGTGTCTCTCAATATAAGAAGAAGTTTTCTCCAACTAATTGAGCTTAACAGTTCAATGTTGACTAGTTACATAGGTTCCCTTGTCCGTCAACATATTCCAATCACTAGAAGATCTTTAGAATGGTTTTTGTGAATTGTATAGTTTTTGTGAATGGTTTATGGAGTGTAATTGTATGTGCACGAATGGTTTTTGTGAATAGTTTATGGATTTTGGTTTAATTACTGAAATGGTTTATGTGAATCGTTTATGTTAATGGTACATGGACTAGAATGGTTTAATTATTATGTGAATGGTTTATGGATTAGAATGCTTTATTATTATGTGAATCACATAAGGATTATAATGGTTTATGTGATTTAGAAGGCCTAGAAATGGTTTATGTGATTTAGAATGGTTATGTGATTTAAAAGGCCTAGAAATGGTAATGTGATTTATACAGGTTTCTGATTTACAATTGAAATATACAGGTTTCTAAAAAAACAAAAGGAAAGTGTGATTTTATTTAAAAAATCATTAAAAAAAATGTGAAGAAAAGAAAACGCTTTTATGCAAAAGCGTTGCCTATATATGACAAAAGAAAGTGTTTTCTACTAAAAGCGCTGCCTAAAGTAGAAATAAAAAAAACATTAGACAACGCTTTCAAAAGCGTTGTCTAAAGGGGCACATTAGACAACGCTTTTTCCTAGGAAAACACTGCCTAAAGATGACTTAAAGTGGAAATAAAAAAATACATTAGACGACGCTTCCAAAAGAGTTGTCTAAAGGGAACATTAGAGAGTGCTTTTGCTTGAGAAAGCGCTGCTAAAGGTTCACTTTAGGAAGCGTTTTTTCAGGTAAAAGCCCTGCCTAAAGTAGGCCTTTAGCAGCGCTTTCTCTTTTAAAAAAATGTTGTCTTTACCTACGGTAGCGCCACCTTAGGCAACAGTTTTTAGCATTGTTAAAGGCTAAAAGAAGCACTATTTTTTCCCTGTTTTGGCTAGTGAGACATTGTTCATCAGAAAATAGATAAAAAAAGTCGGTCATCATGTGACAAGAAATTTTTATCTACTCCCTAAAGATATTTTTGTTAAGGCCTGGCGAGTTCCTCGGTTGACCCTTTGACTTGTGTGGGGGAGAGTGACAGTCGGTCGGTTGTCCACTGACTTTTCTCGTTTTGGAAACCTGGGAGCGTCACTCCCTGTGGGGAGGAGTGGGATCACGCTTCTTGGTAATCGCAGATTGCAGTCTTACTAGCCGCGGGCGACGACCAGACTATCACAGAGAAATGCTCATAGACTCACTTTATTGGTGTCTCCGTGGGGGAGAGCGTGAGCGGTCTTGTTGTCATGGAGACGGGATTCAAGATTCATATTGTCATTGTCGGGGGGAAACGTGAGCGACAATCTTTTTCCAACATTCATATCCTTTCGTTTTGCTGGAAAATCAACAAGTTGATCTGGTTGATCGCCGCGAATAGGGCCATGATGGTTGGATCAGTGTTGGGCAGTACTAGAGTAGGTTGAAAAACCTCTGGATCTTCGGAGTGTTGGGAGACATTGTAGACCACATTTTCGGAGGAGGGGGAGGCGGTGAGTCTGTCTCTAGGGTCGCCTTCAGCAATAAGCATCCCATTGTTGTTGTCGTGGTTGCCGCCGACAATGAAGGAATTTTCATGAACATTACCATTGACGTGTTGTTTAGCCATGATCAATAGTTTTTGAGAGTTTGCTTTGGTATTTTATGTTTCAGGGAAAAATATGGGGGAGCAAAGGGTTCCCACAGACAGTGCTACTGGTCTTACCGGGATAAGAAGTTTCAATGGTTAGCAACACATTGTGGTTCTTCTGCAGTCACGATGGAGAAGAGGAAAGAGTGTACGTATAAGGCACTCTAATTCCAAAGTAAAGTTCATAATGAAAAGGAGAAAGCAAGTACAAAGGTTAAGTGAGAAGTTTAGAATACCTGGCCCTCCTGCATATGAGGGTATTTAGAATGCCCCAACGTTGGGCTGGATTTCCAAGCCCATTACAAGTGTTTGCCATGATTCCTACATGAAAGTAGGGATGACCAGCTCGTAGTCATCATCCAGGTTCAACTGCTCCATAGTCTTTGGGTGGTGGATAGAGTTGGCCATTATGGAGGACGAAACTGCTCTACAAGTGTGCGGGTCAGTTGATGATGTGTCCTCGAGTGAAGAGCACGTGGAGAATGTGCTCTCTAACAACTATGATGAATTGGACCCTTGTTTTGAACCATCCTCGATACAATATTGAATTAGGATGTGTCTAACACATGACCAATCTAGAACAGTCTACTAATTAAAAAATTAAAATACTCTCTCTTCTATCTTAATAAAGATTTAAATAAATTCTAGTTCATAATATAATTTTATATTTTATGTACAACACACACAACCCCAACAAAACAAAACTATAGCATATTGAAAACTATATCTATCTAATTTAAAAGTGCAAATTATTTCAATAAATATAAAATAATATTGGATGCATCTAAATGTGTTTTTGTTAACATTGGCCATATTAAAATAGATTTCATATAAAAAATTAAAGCATAAACTTATATATATATATATATATATATATATATATATATATATATATATATATATATATATATATATATATATATATATATATATATATATATATATATATTAATACTAATTTAAAGTGGGGGAAAATAGGAGATGCATTGACGTTATAAAATAATTTTAAACCGTCAACCAATAAACAAACAACGTGCATCCCACCATATCATCCTGATAATTTAAAATAACTTAAATAATTTGGTAAATTCATAATTTTTTATCAGACGACCGTATATAATATTTTTATACTGATGATGCATATCCATTAAACTCTTTAAAGTGACCATATGAAATAGATTCCGTAATCTTTTTAAAACCGAATCAGTACATATAATTTAATACTTTCTTTAGTATGCCTATTCACAAGTATGTTATATTTATAATTATTTATTTATATAATTTGATCTACTTTTTTATTAATTATTTTATACATTTTAAATATAATATATAGTAATTTCTAATATTAATTTTTAGTGTATTTTACAAAAATAATATTTATTTATCATGTATTTATAATTTAAATATTAAATAAAGAATTTATGTTAGTAATTTAGATATCCAATACACTGTTTCAAATTAAACTAGGCATCATTAAATCGGATCAATTTTTGTAAAATAAGACATTTAAATTGAATAGAGTTGTGTATATGTTTTTTATTATCGAATAATTATTAATATCTTTAAACAAACCATAAAAACAAGAGAACAAAAATCTTTTATTAATAATGGAAATGCTAGAAAAATATATAGGAAAAGCAACCGGATGACATTCTCATCCATGGCATAATGACTAAGGGAGAATTTAATCATCTAATTGAGTTTCACTGACATCAACATCGGTATCAACGTCAAAACCATTATCACTTGGATCAGTACCACCAATAATTGTAGGGACGTCATTATCTTCAAATAATTGAACATTCTCATCGGTGGTGACTATCCTAATGGATTCAGGCCTCCTTAAAAGAGTGGCTGAAATTTGAATGTCACTAGCAGCTTTGATCTTGCCTCCAATCACTCCGCCAAATACCTGTCCTCGAGTTCCAGAAAGTTGAAGGGAAAAAGCCGTACATAATGGATCATAGATAAGTTGAGGAGGGATACGACCACAATCAGGATTTAAATACACTCCTGCCAAAGATAACACATTAAACGGTCCATCCAATTGAGAAGCTGGGGTACGAGAATCTGGTTTAAGAAGAGTAATCTCAGATACAAGACCCGAGCCATTCGTCACGACTATGCTAGCTTCATGACGCCTAGCAAAGTCGATTATTGCCTCCACGACATTATTTCCAGTAGGGATCTCAAAAACAATGTTTTCCATGTAAGTAATTGATTCTCTAGGAAGTTCACGAATCTCACTTGAAGAAGGTTGTTCAAGTGATGGGGTTTCAATTTTGTGATCAGCCATTGAAAATATTGATATGTATTTTGTGAAAAAGAGATTGATAATGTATTTTATATATGAAGAGATTAACAATATGATTCAGTATATATAGTTCTCTTGAGGTTTTTTACATGACTAAAATATTATAAGTTTTCTTTTAGGTCAAAAAAACAATCTCTAGAATTGAATACATGGTCAATAATTCATAAATAAAAACCCTAAAATAAGAGATTCAGTCAACTTTTTTTTCTTCTTCTCATATATATAAAGTAACTTAATAATATATATGATATAAAATAATTAAAATGCCGAACATAAAATAATTACTATAACTTTCTATCCATAAAAGGAAAAAGAAAATAGAAGATTTTCTTTTATTAAAGTTATATTTTTCAAATATAACATAAAATTTAATTTAGTCAATTGATGCATGGACATGTCTTTACGTTTGTATATGACAGTTAAAAAGGATATGACAGTGGTCTGATATGTGTTTAGTGAGGGTTGAGAAAGATATGGATGAACATTTTGAAATCCATTTCTGGCTTCAAATAAATCTATCTAATTTTCTTTCAATGTTATTCTTCATTTGCAGCTCTTTTTGTTATAAGCTAAAATACATTAAAACTAGATTAAAGGAATCTCGAAGTCCACAAATACAATCGGAAAAACAACTAGGATCTAAACTAATAAAAAAGAAAGACAAACTAACAAAAACAAGAGTTAAACTCTTCCACAATTACATAAAATCGAGAGGGAATTTAATTCACTCGTAAAAACTATAAGACATCCTACCTTTCTCATCTATAATCAAACATTTCCAAGACAAAATGACAATATTGAGGAAAATATTGTTGTCATTTCCCACTCTATCGTTAAACAGAATGTCATTCCTAGTCTTCCGTATATTCTAATAGACGATGAACCAAATAGAGGCAACCAATTCAAATTTGCATCTTATACTCAAGTTAGCGAACCAAGAAACAAAATGTCTATTACAGTCTGATTCGTAGACCTCATCTATCTCCACCCAATCACAAACCTTCTACCATCGGTCAAAAATCAAATTAAATCGAGGATTGTTCGAAATGCTCCAAAACTTTTAAGATCCTCTCTATATGTTACGAGAGAAGGTTATGATGGAAGTCCATGCAAAAAATCATCTCAAAATTAAATTTTATGAAACTTTTTGAAATACTAGTTTCGGTTAAAAAATCATAGTATATTATACACAATTTTATACCAGTTTCGTTCAAACAATCAAATTAAATCGAGGATTGTTCGAAATGCTATGAAACTTTTCAGATCCTTTCTATATGTTACGAGGGAAGGTTATGATGGAAGTCCATGCAAAAAATTATCTCAAAATTAGATTCTATGAAACTTTTTGAAATACTAGTTTCGGTCAAAAAATCGTAGTATATTATACACAATTTTATACTAATTTCGGTCAAAAAATCAAATTAAATCGAAGATTGTTCGAAATGTTACAAAACTTTTCAGATCCTCTCTATATGTTACGAGAGAATGTTATGATGGAAGTCCATGCAAAAAATTATCTCAAAATTAGATTCTATGAAACTTTTTGAAATACTAGTTTTGGTCAAAAAATTGTAGTATATTATACACAATTCTATACTAGTTTCGGTCAAAAATCAAATTAAATCGAGAATTGTTCGAAATGCTACGATACTTTTAAGATCCTCTCTATATGTTACGTGGGAAGGTTATGATGGAAGTCCATGCAAAACATTATCTCAAAATTAGATTCAATGAAACTTTTTGAAATACTAGTTTCGGTCCAAAAATCGTAGTATATTATACATAATTTTATACTAGTTTCGGTCAAAAAATCAAATTAAATTGAGGATTGTTTTAAACTCTACAAAACTTTTTAGATCCTCTCTATATATTATTGTTGCACCTTAATTTTTGTCCTAAGTTTTCTTTGCATTTTCATCTGTATCTTGCATACAAACAAGATCGCACTGGTTGCACGGTTCTTCTCAGGTTAGGTTTATGCCTCTCAGGGGATTACCGTTGTCTTTAATTACTTTATTTTTTTTATGTTTACTAACCATTAATCAAAATTCAAAAATATTTTTATTTCCTTTTACTAACCTTTTTCAGGAAGAGGAACCATGTGAAAAGTCGAAGACAAAAGTCATGCAGCTCGAGTAAATTTCACAGACAAAAGTCGAAAATGATCTGCAAATAATTCAAAATTATCAGATCGAGGATTTCCCAAGTTAATTGATTCATTCAAAGGATTTCCAAGGTTCATGTGTTCATTTCTTCGACGCATAAGAAGAATCGGGCCGAAACAACTTAGAGTATTTAATGTTCATTAATTAAATATTACCTTTAAGTGGATTATTCAATTCATTTAAGGTACTTTGCATTAGTGATACATTTTTATACTTGAATCCACCAAGAAGAGTGATTGAACTTAAGGATGGAAGAATACCATAAGTGCGGCTCAATTTGGTATTCACCTTTAGTTTTGTGCGGTATCGCGTACGGATAACGATTTACATATCGTTTATCTCACATGCATTAGCACTAATATTATGCACCTTAATTGGTGGTGGCCGACCTCATTTGTAGGGTAATTACTTCGTAAATTACTCGGCGATTGCTTAACATAGACCTAAATGTGTCCCGACTTCGGAATAAAAATCTAATTGGGTACTTGCACTTTCGTGGACCGGATCTCTTGTTGATTGCGTAATCCCAAAGTGGTTAATCATATTGCATTAAGAATCGAGACTTATGATTGTTTGATGCGTAGGTGCTTTGGGTCTCCCAATCGCCTTTCAAATTTCATTGAATTCAGTTCGACTTGCCTTGATTAATCGCTATAGTGTAAGATGCTAGACGGATCCGGTTGCCTTTCGGTTGACCCTTTGACTTGTGTGGGGGAGAGTGACAGTCGGTCGGTTGTCCGCTGAATTTTCTCTTCTTGGAAACCGGGGAGCGTCACTCCCTGTGGGGAAGAGTGCGATCACGCTTCTTGGTAATCGCAGATTGCAATCTTCCTAGCCGGGAGCGACGACCAGACTATCACGGAGAAATGCTCCGAGACTCACTCTATTGGTGTCTCTGTGGGGGAGAGCGTGAGCGGTGTTGTTGTCATGGAGATGGGATTTGAGATTCATCTTGTCATTGTCGGGGGGAAACGTGAGCGACGATCTTTTTCCAACATCCATATCCTTTCGTTTTGTTGGAAAATCAACAAGTTGATCTGGTTGATCGCCGCGAATAGGGCCATGATGGTTGGATCAGTGTTGGGCAGTACTAGAGTAGGTTGAAAAACCTCTGGATCTTCGGAGTGTTGGGCGACATTGTAGGCCGCATTGTTGGAGGAGGGGGAGGCGGTGAGTCTGTCTCTAGGGTCGCCTTTAGCAATAGGCATCCCATTGTTGTTGTCGTGGTTGCCGCCGACAGTGAAGGGATTTTCATGAACATTACCATTGACGTGTTGGTTAGCCATGATCAATAGTTTTTGAGATTTTGCTTTGGTATTTTATGTTTCACGGAAAAATATGGGGGAGCAAAGGGTTCCCACATACAGTGCCACTGGTCTTACTGGGATCAAAAGTTTCAGTGGTCAGCAACACATTGTGGTTCTTCTGCAGTCACGATGGAGAAGAGGAAAGAGTCTACGTATAAGGCACTCTAATTCCAAAGTAAGGTTCATAATGAAAAGGAGAAAGCAAGTACAAAGGTTAAGTGAGAAGTTTGGAATACCTGACCCTCATGCATATGAGGGTATTCAGAATGCCCCAGTGTTGGGCTAGATTTCCAAGCCCATTACAAGTGTTGGCCATGATTCCTACATGAAAGTAGGGATGACCATCTCGTGGTCATCATCTAGGTTCAACTGTTCCACAATCTTTGGGTGGTGGATGGACTTGGCCATTATGGAGGACGAAAGTGCACTACAAGTGTGCGGGTCAGTTGATGATGTGTCCTCGAGTGAAGAGCACGTGGAGAATGTGCTCTCTAACAACTATGATGAATTGGACCCTTGTTTTGAACTATCCTCGATACAATATTGAATTAGGATGTGTCTAACATTGGACCAGCCACAGGTCCAATCTAGAATAGTCTACTAATTAAAAAATTAAAATACTCTCTTTTCTATTTTAATAGAGATTTAAAGAAATTCTAGTTCATAAAATAATTTTATATTTTATGTACAACATACACAACCCAACAAAACAAAACTATAGGATATTGAAAACTATATCTATCAAATTTAAAAGTGCAAATTATTTCAATAAATATAAAATAATATTGGATGCATCTAAATGTGTTTTTGTTTACATTGGCCATATTAAAATGGATTTCATATAAAATAATTAATGCTTAAACTTATATATATATATATATATATATATATATATATATATATATATATATATATATATATATATATATATATATATATATATATTAATTTAAAGTGGGGGAAAATAGGAGATGCATTGACGTTATAAAATTGTTCTGGACCAGCCCAATTCCTCCAATTGGGCCAAGAAGACTGATCCAATAAACCTGCTCGACGTCGAGCGCAATCATGAAAAATGGTCCTCAGCCGACCACAAACAGTCCGATCACGATGAGGTTCTCTAACGGCTAGTATTGACCGTTGCCTATCTTCACGGATCCCTCGATCTGCGCCTCACAGAACGAACCAATAATCTTCCAGCTGGTCCCTTATATAAACCCTCTCATTTGAGAGGGTCAGGTATTCAATTTCTCTGACCTTTATACTTGTACTTGCCCACTCTTGCTCGGTTACTTACTTTAGCATCGGAGTGCCTTGCAGGTACAACCCCTTTTCTCCTCAACGACCATATCCATCCGCTCTCGAGGCCAGCCGCATCGGATCCTGATCTCCAGGTACGATCAGGTGGCGCCGTCTGTGGGAAACTGATTTCCCCGTTCTTCTTTCAAGATCCTCAAAGAACCAAAGTTTTAACAAGATCCATGGCTGCTCGGGACAAACAGGAAAATCGATCGAACGATGGTATGATTCTCATACAATGTGAGAGCAACATCCATCCTCCTCTACATGACGAAACGGTGCAAGACCATCCGGACGGGAAGACAGCATCACTTTCGCCCGATCGCGACCAACCTTTAGAAAGTCGCCCGAAAACTCTTTTTCCATCGACTCCCTCAGGGTCAGATTTCGCCGCATTGGCCGAGATCCTGAATCAAACAAACTTGCTGCTCCTCACCCATGGCGAGAAGATCGCCCGTCTTGAAGATAACTCTCGTCGTCGACCACCATTTCCCACGAGACCTCAAAGGGAACACACTCCGTCTCCTGCTAAGAAGAAGAGGAAAGGGCACACCGACGAATCAACCGGCGACAAACGTTTTCGTCAGTCTTCCCCACGACCCTCTCCTAAAAGAAAATCAAGAAGGAGCAGGTCAAGATCTGCCTGTCCCCGACGAACAAAGAAACATGCCCACAGGTCTTCATCGCTCAATTCTAGCGACAACGAGGACGCTCGGGGTCCCCTATCGTCTGAAATCATGGCGGCCAAGCTTCCAAGAGGCTTAGAGAAACCCCCTCCGTTAGGCTCGTATGATGGGACCACCGACCCAGACGAGCACATCGAAAATATCGATGCACTACTCGACTATCGGGGTGTACGAGGGACAATCAAATGCCGACTCTTTCCTATAACGCTGAGGAAAGGAGCAATGACATGGTACAAAAGCCTTGAGGCTGAATCCATTACATCATGGAAACAACTTGGACGCACGTTCTCCAGGCACTTTACCGCATCAAGATGACACCCAAAGACAGAGGCTTCGCTCGAAGCAATAATCCAGGGGAGGGACGAGCCTTTACGAACTTACATCGAGAGGTTCAATAAAGAAGCGGTCCAAGTATCCACGACCGACGACATGAAAAAATACTTGCTGGAACGAGGGCTACGCCCCTCGACCGATTTCCATCAGGCGGTCGGCATTGAAACCCCGGCCACCCTTGACGCGTTCCTACTGAAAGCCCAATCCTACATCCAATATGAAGAAAAGCAAGCGGCCAGTTCAGTAAGGGACGCCCGATGCCGTGAAGACACCAAACCACACCAGGTCGATGAACCCTCGACATCTCGTCGAGGAGGAGACAAAAGAAAGGATGATCGCTCCCGTGAACCGCGGGAGCACCGGGGACCTATCGGTCGGTTCCACGAATACACACCTCTCTTGGCCTCCAGGGAGAAAATTTTGTCTGAGTGCGCCAATTCGGAATTCAAACAGGCAGGAGTACGTTTTCCGAGGTAACAACCTAGCAAGCCCGACACGGATAAAACGAAATACTGCAGATTCCACAAGAGTCATGGACACAACACAGAGGATTGCATCCACCTCAAGGACGCGATCGAAATCCTCATCAAAGACGGGCACCTGAAGCAGTTCACCAAGTCCAGAGACACTCCTCGACAGGATACACAAGAGACCCAGAAATTCGAGGAAGTCGTACCCATCCCTGCGGATGCTAACATGCAGGTCGCTCTGAGCATTTATCGCCCGAAAGATTTCTTTTTACCAGATCACACCGAGAGTTCGGGGTACCTCTCCTCCCATAGCCCATGGGAAGCTTTTCCTCCGGCAGTCATATCAGGAGGAGGCTTCAACAAAATCACGGTCGGTTCCGTGAAACGAAAATTCGACCAGTTAATTGCCAAAGGGACCACGCAAAACGCCACCCTGGACCCACCAAGAGAGGGCTCCGTACCCCTTGCATTCTATCGGGAGGAACTCCTAGGAGGGGCGCCCAACGCTAGCATTCCTCTGCTCATCCGAGCGCGCATGGCGAACTTCGATGTGAGGAGGATCCTGGTGGACCAAGGTAGTTCATGCGACATCATGTACTCCCAGCTGTTTTCGACACTTCAGCTAAACGAGACACACCTAACTCCATACGTCGGATCAGACCTGCAGGGTTTCAACGGAGCAGTATCCCGACCATGGGGCTATGTCGACCTATTTGTTACCTTCGGGGCGGGCGAGACAGCCAGGACGGTTAGAGTCCAGTTCCTAGTCGTGGACTGCCCATCGTTGTACCAATGCATACTAGGACGACTAACTTTGGCCGAACTAATCGCTGTGCCGTCCACCGTCCACCTGAAGATGAAGTACTACACTACTTCAGGTAAAGTCGCCACATTGCACGGAGACGTCGACGCTGCCCGCAGATGTTTCGAAGCAGCATCAAAAGGTCTCAACACGATATCATACCAACCAAGTCCCCTGACATCGAATTCGCCGGATATTCCCAGGGCTTTCCCTCAGGTAGATTCGATCGACCTAGACTGCAGATTTTCGTATAGTAGCGAGGGCGTCCAAAGGCCAACAGAGTTGTTATCCCGACCAATACCGGATGGAGACTTCGAACTGATTCCTTTGGGGGAGGACCCAGCCCGATGTGTTAAAATCGGAGCACATATGCCTGAATTGGTGAAGCGACAGTTGGAAGCTTGCCTCAAAGGGAACGCATATTTATTTGCCTGGAGCGCCGCAGAAATGCCAGGGCTCGACCCCGAGACAGCTTGCCACCACCTCTCTATCGACCCAACACATAAAGCGGTCGCTCAACGCAGGAGGAAGCAGTCGACCGAGAAGACCGAAGCTGCTGAATCTGCTGTTAAAGACCTCCTAGAGGCTAAATTTGTAATCGAGGCCAGGTATACGACCTGGCTCTCAAATGTTGTACTTGTGAAAAAATCTAGTGGAAAATGGAGGATGTGCGTTGATTATACCGATCTCAATCGGGCATGCCCAAAAGATACATACCCTTTACCTAACATCGATAAATTGGTCGACAATTCGTCCGGTTACAAGTTGATATCCTTCATGGACGCATATTCAGGGTACATTCAAATACCCATGGCCGTGTCTGACAAAAAATACACGGCTTCATGACCGAATCGGGCAATTACTTTTACAACTTATGCCCTTCGGTCTAAAAAATGCGAGCGCAACATATCAGCGCATGATGAATAAGGTTTTCCGAGCCGAAATCGGAGACATGCTCGAAGTATACATGGACGACATGATCGTCAAATCTCAACAAGAAACGAACCACGCATCCCATTTACGAAAAGTGTTCGACCAAGCACGAAAGTGCAAAATGCGCTTCAACCCTGAAAAATGCACATTTGGTGTCCGAGCAGGAAAATTCCTCGGATTCTATTTGACCGAACGAGGCATCGAGGCCAACCCCGACAAGTGTCGGGCGTTCGCGGAGCTCCCAACTCCCACTTCCAAAAAATCCATACAATCACTAAACGGGGTCATTACCTCCCTCGCTCGATTCGTGGCAAAATCCGCTCAACACGCTCTCCCTTTTTACAAACTCCTCCGCAAAGAGGCAACTTTCGAGTGGACAGTGGAGTGCGAGTTAACACTATCCCACCTAAAAAAGGCACTAAGTGAACCCCCAGTCTTATCCAGACCAGAAGAAGGGGAGATACTGTATCTCTACCTTGCAATCGCAAACGAAGCAGTAAGCGCAACACTCGTGTGCGACCTACCCGAAGGACAAAAACCTGTATATTTCACAAGCAAAGCACTCCACGGCCCAGAAATTCGATACCTTCAGATAGAAAAGGTTGCTTTGGCCCTCCTTCTCGTAGCTAGAAGGCTACGCCATTACTTTCTGGCTCACACCATCATCGTAAGGACCGATCAGCCCATAAGACAGTTGCTCGGTCGACCGGACATGGCCGGACGAATGTTAAAATGGTCATTAGAACTATCTGAGTTCGATGTCAAGTTTGAAGGAAGACAAGCTCTCAAAGCTCAAGCGCTGGCCGACTTCGTGGCTGAACTTACATTCACCGAGCAAGACCCGAAAGTTTCGTCCAGGTGGGTTATTTTCGTGGACGGTGCATCTGGCCCGGCGGGTAGCGGAGCCGGCATTATTTTGGAAAACGAAGAGGGGAACATCATTGAAGTGTCCCTAACCTTATCATTCCCCACTTCTAACAACCAAGCAGAGTATGAAGCTTTCCTAGCGGGCATACGGCTCGCGACCGATCTGGAAGCAGAAGAGATCACGATCTGCACGGATTCTCAGTTGGTCGCAAGCCAGGTCCGAGGAGATTTCCAGGCCAAAAATGATAACATGGCCGAATATTTGGCCCTCGTAAAAGGCGAACTAAAACGGTTCAAAAGTGTGGAAGTCAAACACGTTCCGCGGGAAAACAATGCCCGCGCAGACATCCTGTCCAAATTGGCAAGCACTAAAAGGAAAGGAAACAACAAGTCCGTCGTACAGAAATTGCTTCCCCGACCAAGTATCGGACACTCATCGACCCGCGTAGACATTAACGTCGTGGGCGACACGGGCTGCTGGATGACCCCAGTGTTCAACTATTTAACTAAAGGAGAATTACCAACCGACCCAAAAGAAGCCAGTACTATACGACGAAGGGCATGCTCATATTCTTTAGTAGGTGGACGTATGTATCATCGAGGATTCTCTACACCCCTCCTCAGGTGTGTAGAGGAGGAAAACATTCCACACGTACTAAGGGAAGTCCACGAAGGAATCAATGCACAACATCCTGGCGGACGTTCATTGGCTCGAAAAATCCTAAGGGCAGGATACTACTGGCCCACCCTCCAACACGATGCAAAAGAGCATGTGAAGAGGTGCGACAAATGCCAATGACATGGAGACGTGCACGCAGCACCCCCATCCGAGCTAAAATCATTATCGTCACCCTGGCCGTTCGCATGGTGGGGGATGGATATCTTAGGACCATTCGTCGTTGGGTCTGGTCAGAATAAATACTTAATTGTAGGTGTCGACTATTTCACTAAGTGGATAGAAGCTGAGGCCCTAACCAAAATCATTGCGCTCAACATACTCCGTTTCTTCAAGAGAAACATCCTCGCCCGATTCGGGGTGCCCCTCGCCATCGTGACCGACAACGGCACTCAATTCACAGATAAACACTTCAAAGAATTCGTTGCATCAATGGGGACGAAACAACATTTCGCTTCAGTCGAGCATCCTCAAACTAACGGGCAAGCAGAGGCCGCGAACAGGGTAATCCTAAGAGGTTTGAAACGAAGATTGGACGAGCATAAGAAACACTGGGTCGAGGAGATACATAGTGTACTATAGGCATATAAGACCACACCCCACTCAACAACCGGAGAATCCCCATTTCGATTAGCATATGGGACCGAAGCGGTGATCCCTATAGAAATGCACGTCCGATCGAGGCGCACGGAATCCCCCATGGAACAAGATACCAATTCTGAAGCTATAAGAGACGAGCTAGACATGGTCGAAGAAGTTCGATCGGAGGCCGCTCTTCGAGAATTCACTCTCAAACAGAAAATAGCCGCTCGGTATGATTCTAAGGTCATAAGGCGGACGTTCGAGGTGGGCAGCCTTGTCCTTAGAAGAAATCATAGAGACCCCCGCGAGGGAAAACTAACGCCCAATTGGGAAGGCCCTTATCGTGTTCGAGCAAAAACCGAGAACGGAGCTTATTATTTGGAAAATCTACACGGGGAAGAGCTCGCTCGGCCTTGGAACGCCGAGAAACTCTCAGTCACCTTACTCAACTTCCAAGCGAGGAGAAAGGGAGACCGACGGAAAACTGCGTGCCTAGGTACGAGCACGACAGCCCAAATATAACAAAGTCAAGCAAGATCTCCTTTCAAGCAAAAGAGAAGCTTGCCGCACGAACGGATACTCAAACGAGTCCGACGTCGCCTAAGTACCACGACCAGGTAGAACCCTAGCTCGCGATGGGATGTTCACGCCACGGAGCCCGGGCCATTATCTTGGCCCGGGCACCGATCGGGAGTAAGACTCTCAAATACTGATTGGTCCCCCTAACCAACAGATCACTCACACACCCTGTATCCATTCGATTACTTCTAATTAATGCAAAGACGCACACCAAACACTTAGTAAAAATAACAAGTAAACTATGTCCTCCGACGAACGCATTGTTACGAGCAAACAAAATATGAAACCGACCATCAAGGTCGAACACATGACATTAAAAGAAAAAATGCGACACCAAAGGGCCGACTTGTTCAGGGTTACAAATAAAGGGGGCCACGCCCCCTAAAACAGAAAATACATCATAAGTTACAAAGGCACGCAGGCCATAAATTAATTATCCTCGCCTCCCGGGCGGCCTTCATCTTTACGAGCATCCTCCTGGCCCAGCTGCGCTTCAGGTTGACCAAGCTGATCAGTCGACCCCGGCTGAGAGTCGTCCACCACCAAATCTGAGGGGACCACGATCCGACCATCCACGACCTTGTACAGGTAGCTCATGCGACCAACGTCCAAGGCCATGTCAGGGTGGAGAGCTTTCATCTGGTCCACCGCATTCTGGAAGCTAAGCTCAGTTGATGCGTTCAGATCTTCCATGTCTTGGTCGATCCGAGCAAGAAACTGAGCCCTCGTCACCAGATTTTTAGTCTCCTCATCCTCGTCCTCCTTGGGGCAAAAGGCGTCCTTCAGTTTCTTATTTTGCTCAAGCACCCTCTTCTTGTCGACCTCCAGTTTGGCGATGACGGCAGCTCTTTCGGTCGACTCTTTGGTAGCAGCTTTAGCCTCCTCAGTGGCCGCTGTCAGCTTAGCCTCAGAAGCAGCCAGCTGCTCCTTAAGCTTTCTATTCTCCCGCTCCAGTCCAGGACTCCCTTCGGCCGTCAGCCATGCCATTGTCAGGACCCGCATGACTGCGCTCGCGTCCTGAGCCAGAGATAGTCGCCGAGCAGGACGGTCCATCCCCTCCAAGAACAGAGAGTCCGCACGATCCACCTCCATGCTGGTCCCTTCAAAGAAATTGCGCACCACAAAACATGGGGGTATCCCGTGCTTTGGCTTTGGAGGAGCGTTGGCCGTTAAATCTACAGTGGCCGCTGATTTGTGTTTCTTCATTAAGGAGCCAGTCGATGCGCTCGGCGAACCCTGGACCAAAGGGCCCGACCCCGAGCCACTCGTCTCGGTCAGCTTGGTCTGCACGATCCTTGATCGTTTCCTCTGCTGCTGGACCAAACGCTCTTGAATTTTGTCCAAAGGATTCGTCAGGGAACCTGAAAAAAGAAAAGGATCAAGTTAGTCATAAGCAACAAAATCAAACCAAGGATTTAACGAGCGCAAATAAACGGATACCAAAGAAGTCGGACACTTCCTGCCCATTACGACAAGCCAGCAGCTCGGTAACGTTGATCAAAGGACGCTCCACAGCTTCCCCCCCATCCTGATCAACTATGACCTTCCCATCTCCGTCCAACAGAGGGGTCGGAGTGAAAGAGGCTATTAACTTTCTGAAGGCCTCGAAACTGGCCGCATCGTCATCATTCAGTGTATCTCCCACTTGGACGAACTCCCCCACAAGTTTTTCATAATGAGCGTAACTCCAAGAAAAGGGGAACAACCACAGTCTCCTCGGAATCACATGACCTTGGTCGTCAAGCTTAGGCTCGTCATTCTCGTCGGTGTCTATCCCAAGAAAGCTCATAGCTCTCACGGCCGCCGCGCTCGCAGGCTTTATCAGGAAATAGTCAGTTTTGAAGGCCCGGATGGATTCTGAATGGGCCTTAAAGATCTTGGTCCGCTGCTTGAAGGACACGAACCCCTTTCGGTCAGTTCCTCGCCCAACTTGGCGCTGTAAGGAGAAGAGGCGGAAGAAGAGGGGAAGTGTGGCACCAACGCCCAGATAGGTGCACGTCATCTCGAACGCCCTTAGAAATGCATATGAGTTGGGGTGTAACTGGGAAGGAGCTACACAAAGATGCCCGAGCACGGCGCTCACAAAGTCGCTGAAAGGCAACGTCACCCCCAGGACTGAAGTTGCATATTCGTACATGGAGAACGCCCGACCACGAAAATCTGAGAAGATACGGTCGTCGTCTCCCGGGCAGGTTACAACCCAATCAGCAGGATCACCAACAACTGGCAGCGGCTCCGATCGAGGTCTCGAGAATGAGGACACCTTGTCCAGCAAATCTTCCATCACCCATTCTTCGGGCAAGACCCTCGTCTGGTCAGGACACTGAGGCGAGTCTATCGACGGTCCCGTAATACTTGTATCCGAACTTTCCGAGGAGCTCCCGGAGCCTGAAGGTATGGACGTGGACGACCCTGAATCTCTCGAGGACGTCTCCTCAGAAAGCACATCCAGCGGATTCACGAGCGAGTTTTCACCTGAAAAGCAGAGGAAAGGCGTCAGTGAATTCGATTAAGAATATCAAATCCACCCTTCCACCGCTCGACAAGTGAAAGGGCGCGCATCAGCTCAGAGACTATGTCCCGAGCTGTAGCCCTGGCTGACCATCGCTCGGAGCAACGGCTGACGCCCAATATTATATATGTCAAGGATCTAACCTAATATCCATCAAACCCAAGTTTAAGTCGACCAATATCTACGTCGACCCTAAAGTTAGGGTTTGCAACCGACCAGCTACGGTGGCAGAAGTCTTAAGGTTTATCGATTCCAAATCTAAAATCTACCGGTAAAATCATCCTAAACCGCATACATTTCTACAAAATCTAAGCTATAAACACCTAGAGAGAAGAAAAAGAGCCGTACCTTGTGCTTGAGAAGAAATTCTTGAAGAAAATGAGCTTCTGAAAGTGGTGGTCGGTAAAGAATGGCGGTGGTCGACGGCTGAGACAGTGGAAGTTGAGCGAGCAAAGTCTTAAGGAAGAAGATGAAACGAAAAGGTCAAAATGGGCCCTGAGAATCCTATTTATAGGAAGGGAAACACATGCACACGCGCGTGACCCCTACACGCTAGCCCCTAGACTAGCCGTCAAATCATTAATAGGCGCGAATTTCCAGATATTCCAGCTTTTCGTTTCACATTCTTCTGTCGAGCAACGCATCATCTGCCCGTTCCCAGAAGATCGACAACATAGATCCCTGACCTTAACATTACGCTTCGCCGAGCACAACATCACTCTTAAGTCACTGCTCTACAACGCGAGCAATGACTTGGGGGGCTCCTGTTCTGGACCGGCCCAATTCCTCCAATTGGGCCAAGAAGACTGATCCAATAAACCTGCTCGACGTCGAGCACAATCATGAAAAGTGGTCCTCAGCCGACCACAAACAGTCCGTTCACGATGAGGTTCTCTAACGGCTAGTATTGACCGTTTCCTATCTTCACGGATCCCTCGATTCGCGCCTCATAGAACGAACCAATAATCTTCCAGCTGGTCCCTTATATAAACCCTCTCATTTGAGAGGGTCAGGTATTCAATTTCTCTGACCTTTATACTTGTACTTGCCCACTCGTGCTCGGTTACTTACTTTAGCATCGGAGTGCCTTACAGGTACAACCCCTTTTCTCCTCAACGACCATATCCATCCGCTCTCGAGGCCAGCCGCATCGGATCCTGATCTCCAGGTACGATCAAAAATAATTTTACACCGTCAACCAATAAACAAACAACATGCATCCCACCATATCATCCTGATAATTTAAAATAACTTAAATAGTTTGGTAAATTCATAATTTTTTATCAGACGACCGTATATAATATATTTATACTGATGATGCATATCCATTAAACTCTTTAAAGTGACCATATAAAATAGATTTCGTAATCTTTTTAAAACCAAATCCGTACATATAATTTAATACTTTCTTTAGTATGCCTATTTCACAAGTATGTTATTTTTATAATTATTTATTTATATAATTTGATATACTTTTTTATTAATTATTTTATACATTTTAAATATAATATATAGTAATTTCTAATATTAATTTTTAGTGTATTTTACAAAAATAATATTTATTTATCATGTATTTATAATTTAAATATTAAATAAAAAATTTATGTTAGTAATTTAGATATCCAATACACTGTTTCAAATTAAACTAGGCCTCATTAAATCGAATCAATTTTTGTAAAATAAGACATTTAAATTGAATAGAGTTGTGTATATGTTTTTTATTATCGAATAATTATTAATATCTTTAAACAAAACATAAAAACAAGAGAACAAAAATCTTTTATTAATAATGGAAATGCTAGAAAAATATATAGGAAAAGCAACCGGATGACATTCTCATCCATGGCATAATGACTAAGGGAGAATTTAATCATCTAATTGAGTTTCACTGACATCAACATCGGTATCAACGTCAAAACCATTATCACTTGGATCAGTACCACCAATAATTGTAGGGACGTCATTATCTTCAAATAATTGAACATTCTCATCGGTGGTGACTATCCTAATGGATTCAGGCCTCCTTAAAAGAGTGGCTGAAATTTGAATGTCACTAGCAGCTTTGATCTTGCCTCCAATCACTCCGCCAAATACCTGTCCTCGAGTTCCAGAAAGTTGAAGGGAAAAAGCCGTACATAATGGATCATAGATAATTTGAGGAGGGATACGACCACAATCAGGATTTAAATACACTCCTGCCAAAGATAACACATTAAACGGTCCATCCAATTGAGAAGCTGGGGTACGAGAATCTGGTTTAAGAAGAGTAATCTCAGATACAAGACCCGAGCCATTCGTCACGACTATGCTAGCTTCATGACGCCTAGCAAAGTCGATTATTGCCTCCACGACATTATTTCCAGTAGGGATCTCAAAAACAATGTTTTCCATGTAAGTAATTGATTCTCTAGGAAGTTCACGAACCTCACTTGAAGAAGGTTGTTCAAGTGATGGGGTTTCAATTTTGTCATTAGCCATTGAAAATATTGATATGTATTTTGTGAAAAAGAGATTGATAATGTATTTTATATATGAAGAGGTTAACAATATGATTCAGTATATATAGTTCTCTTGAGGTTTTTTACATGACTAAAATATTATAAGTTTTCTTTTAGGTAAAAAAACAATCTCTAGAATTGAATACATGGTCAATAATTCATAAATAAAAACCCTAAAATAAGAGATTCAGTCAACTTTTTTTCTTCTTCTCATATATATAAAGTAACTTAATAATATATATGATATAAAATAATTAAAATGCCGAACATAAAATAATTACTATAACTTTCTATCCATAAAAGGAAAAAGAAAATAGAAGATTTTCTTTTATTAAAGTTATATTTTTCAAATATGACATAAAATTTAATTTAGTCAATTGATGCATGGACATGTCTTTACGTTTGTATATGACAGTTAAAAAGGATATGACTGTGGTCTGATATGTGTTTAGTGAGGGTTGAGAAAGATATGGATGAACATTTTGAAATCCATTTCTGGCTTCAAATAAATCTATCTAATTTTCTTTCAATGTTATTCTTCATTTGCAGCTCTTTTTGTTATAAGCTAAAATATATTAAAACTAGATTAAAGGAATCTCGAAGTCCACAAATACAATCGAAAAAACAACTAGGATCTAAACTAATAAAAAAGAAAGACAAACTAACAAAAACAAGAGTTAAACTCTTCCACAATTACATAAAATCGAGAGGGAATTTAATTCACTCGTAAAAACTATAAGACATCCTACCTTTCTCATCTATAATCAATCATTTCCAAGACAAAATGACAATATTGAGGAAAATATTGTTGCCATTTCCCACTCTATCGTTAAACAGAATGTCATTCCTAGTCTTCCGTATATTCCAATAGACGATGAACCAAATAGAGGCAACCAATTCAAATTTGCATCTTATACTCAAGTTAGCAAACCAAGACACAAAATGTCTATTACAGTCTGATTCGTAGACCTCATCTATCTCCACCCAACCACAAACCTTCTACCATCGGTCAAAAATCAAATTAAATCGAGGATTGTTCGAAATGCTCCAAAACTTTTAAGATCCTCTCTATATGTTACGAGAGAAGGTTATGATGGAAGTCCATGCAAAAAATCATCTCAAAATTAAATTTTATGAAACTTTTTGAAATACTAGTTTCGGTTAAAAAATCATAGTATATTATACACAATTTTATACCAGTTTCGTTCAAAAAATCAAATTAAATCGAGGATTGTTCGAAATGCTATGAAACTTTTCAAATCCTTTCTATATGTTACGAGGGAAGGTTATTATGGAAGTCCATGCAAAAAATTATCTCAAAATTAGATTCTATGAAACTTTTTGAAATACTAGTTTCGGTCAAAAAATCGTAGTATATTATACACAATTTTATACTAATTTCGTTTAAACAATCAAATTAAATCGAGGTTTGTTCGAAATGTTACAAAACTTTTCAGATCCTCTCTATATGTTACGAGAGAATGTTATGATGGAAGTCCATGCAAAAAATTATCTCAAAATTAGATTCTATGAAACTTTTTGAAATACTAGTTTTGGTCAAAAAATCGTAGTATATTATACACAATTCTATACTAGTTTCGGTCAAAAATCAAATTAAATCGAGAATTGTTCGAAATGCTACGATACTTTTAAGATCCTCTCTATATGTTACGTGGGAAGGTTATGATGGATGTCCATGCAAAAAATTATTTCAAAATTAGATTCATTGAAACTTTTTGAAATACTAGTTTCGGTCCAAAAATCGTAGTATATTATACATAATTTTATACTAGTTTCGGTCAAAAAATCAAATTAAATCGAGGATTGTTTTAAACTCTACAAAACTTTTCAGATCCTCTCTATATGTTATTGTTGCACCCTAATTTTTGTCCTAAGTTTTCGTTGCATTTTCATCTGCATCTTGCATACAAACAAGATCGCACTGGTTGCACGGTTCTTCACAGGTTAGGTTTATGCCTCTCAGGGGATCACCGATGTCTTTAATTACTTTATTTGTTTATGTTTACTAACCATTAATAAAAATTCAAAAATATTTTTAGTTCCTTTTACTAACCTTTTTCAGGAAGAGGAACCATGTGAAAAATGCCAAAAATAGCAGTCATGCAGCTTGAGTAAATTTCACAGACAAAAGTCGAAGATGATCCGCAAATAATTCAAAATTATCAGATCGAGGATTTCCCAAGTTAATTGATTCATTCAATGGATTTCCAAGGTTCATGTGTTCATTTCTTCGATGCACAAGAAGAATCGGGCCGAAACAACCAAGCAACCATGTTTGAATAAAAAAATTCAAATTTCAGCTTGGGTGCGAAATTTAAATTTTTTATTCAAATTCAACACCCTTAGATCATTGATTTAATTGGAATATTCTAGATCCATTGGTTTCTAATTTCTCTACATCACTTTGATCATTTCCTACCATAAACCCTCATTAATCACCACTCTTTTCCATTTCCCACCAAAATTCCAATTACCAAACCAAAATTCAAATTACCAAAGCAAGCTCCATTCCACCAAATTTCCATACCTAAGGCCTTTAAATAGGACCACAATTTCATTCATTCGAAAAGCTTTTGATAGCCACAAAACATCTTGCAAAATACTCCCCCAACACCAAAATTCTCAAAAGCTCACTTTCTTTCTTTTGAAGTTATCAAGAATTCACATTGAATTCTTGATTAACTCTAGCTAAACCTTCATCCTTTCATTCTTTTACTCATCAATTTTAGTAGATCTAAGCTTGTGTTGGTCCAATTTGAAGAAAAGCTTTTGGTAATTCATCTTCCTCTATAAACCCATATTCACCATCAACATTCAAGATGTAGATCCTTGGTGCCTTTGTTTCTATATCCTTTGGATCTTTATTTGTTGTTTGATTGCAGGGATTCCACTGTATTTTGGTTTTAAAATTCATGCAAATTCAGATCATGATCATCCAATGTTTGAGAAAAGGTTTCAAAATGGATCATGCTGAATTTTCTTCATTTTCAGCTTCTGGTACATCGTTAACCAGTTAACCATTTGGTTAACTGGTTAATCATCTTTAAAACAGTGCATATTATTCAAAATCTGCTTGCGTTAACCGGTAAACCAATTGGTTAACCGGTTAACACAAGTCAGAATGGTGTTTTTGGCTTGTTTCAAGCCCCTTTTGGCTCCTCTTTCTTCTTCTTCTTCTTCCTTTTTATTTTTACCTTGGGAAGCATTTTTGGGAGTGATTTCTCCTTAATTTCAATGAACTTTGGGTGTAGATTAGAGTAGTTAATGTTCATTAATTCAAAACTACCTTTAAGTGGATTATTCAATTCATTTAAGGTACTTTGCATTAGTGATACATTTTCATACTTGAATCCACCAAGAAGAGTGATTGAACTTAAGGATGGAATAATACCATAAGTGCGGCTCAATTTGGTATTCACCTTTAGTTTTGTGCGGTATCACGTCCGGATAACGATTTACATATCGTTTATCTCACATGCATTAGCACTAATATTATGCACCTTAATTGGTGGTGGCCGGCCTCATTTGTAGGGTAATTACTTCGTAAATTACTCGGCGATTGCTTAACATAGACCTAAATGTGTCCCGACTTTGGAATAAAAATCTAATTGGGTACTTGCACTTTCGTGGACCGGATCTCTTGTTGATCGCGTAATCCCAAAGTGGTTAATCATATTGCATTAAGAATCGAGACTTATGATTGTTTGATGCGTAGGTGCTTTGGGTCTCCCAATCGCCTTTCAAATTTCATTGAATTCAGTTCGACTTGCCTTGATTAATCGCTATAGTGTAAGATGCTAGGCGGATCTGGTTGCCTTTCGGTTGACCCTTTGACTTGTGTGGGGGAGAGTGACAGTCGGTCGGTTGTCCGCTGAATTTTCTCTTCTTGGAAACCGGGGAGCGTCACTCCCTGTGGGGAAGAGTACGATCACGCTTCTTGGTAATCGCAGATTGCAATCTTCCTATCCACGAGCGACGACCAGACTATCACGGAGAAATGCTCCGAGACTCACTCTATTGGTGTCTCTGTGGGGGAGAGTGTGAGCGGTGTTGTTGTCATGGAGACGGGATTTGAGATTCATATTGTCATTGTCGGGGGGAAACGTGAGCGATGGTCTTTTTCCAACATCCATATCCTTTCGTTTTGCTGGAAAATCAACAAGTTGATCTGGTTGATCGCCGCGAATAGGGCCATGATGGTTGGATCAGTGTTGGGCAGTACTAGAGTAGGTTGAAAAACCTCTGGATCTTCGGAGATTTGGCGACATTGTAGGCCACATTGTCGGAGGAGGGGGAGGCGATGAGTCTGTCTCTAGGGTCGCCTTCAGCAATAAGCATCCCATTGTTGTTGTCGTGGTTGCCGCCGACAGTGAAGGGATTTTCATGAACATTACCATTGACGTGTTGGTTAGCCATGATCAATAGTTTTGGAGATTTTGCTTTGGTATTTTATGTTTCAGGGAAAAATATGGGGGAGCAAAGGGTTCCCACATACAATGCCACTGGTCTTACTGGGATCAAAAGTTTCAGTGGTCAGCAACACATTGTGGTTCTTCTGCAGTCGCGTTGGAGAAGAGGAAAGAGTCTACGTATAAGGCACTCTAATTCCAAAGTAAGGTTCATAATGAAAAGGAGAAAGCAAGTACAAAGGTTAAGTGAGAAGTTTAGAATACCTGACCCTCATGCATATGAGGGTATTCAGAATGCCCCAACGTTGGGCTAGATTTCCAAGCCCATTACAAGTGTTTGCCATGATTCCTAAATGAAAGTAGGGATGACCAGCTCGTGGTCATCATCTAGGTTCAACTGTTCCACAGTCTTTGGGTGGTGGATGGACTTGGCCATTATGGAGGACGAAAGTGCACTACAAGTGTGCGGGTCAGTTGATGATGTGTCCTCGAGTGAAGAGCACGTGGAGAATGTGCTCTCTAACAACTATGATGAATTGGACCCTTGTTTTGAACCATCCTCGATAAAATACTGAATTGGATGTGTCTAACATTGGACCAGCCACAGGTCCAATCTAGAATAGTCTACTAATTAAAAAATTAAAATACTCTCTTTTCTATTTTAATAGAGATTTAAAGAAATTCTAGTTCATAAAATAATTTTATATTTTATGTACAACATACACAACCCCAACAAAACAAAACTATAGGATATTGAAAACTATATCTATCAAATTTAAAAGTGCAAATTATTTCAACAAATATAAAATAATATTGGATGCATCTAAATGTGTTTTTGTTTACATTGGCCATATTAAAATGGATTTCATATAAAATAATTAAAGCTAAAACTTATATATATATATATATATATATATATATATATATATATATATATATATATATATATATATATATATATATATATATATATATATATATATATATATATATATATACTAATTTAAAGTGGGCGAAAATAGGAGATGCATTGACGTTATAAAATAATTTTACACCGTCAACCAATAAACAAACAACATGCATCCCACCATATCATCCTGATAATTTAAAATAACTTAAATAGTTTGGTAAATTCATAATTTTTTATTAGACGACCGTATATAATATATTTATACTGATGAAGCATATCCATTAAACTCTTTAAAGTGACCATATAAAATAGATTTCGTAATCTTTTTAAAACCGAATCCGTACATATAATTTAATACTTTCTTTAGTATGCCTATTTCACAAGTATGTTATTTTTATAATTATTTATTTATATAATTTGATCTACTTTTTTATTAATTATTTTATACATTTTAAATATAATATATTGTAATTTCTAATATTAATTTTTAGTGTATTTTACAAAAATAATATTTATTTATCATGTATTTATAATTTAAATATTAAATAAAAAATTTATGTTAGTAATTTAGATATCCAATACACTGTTTCAAATTAAACTAGGCCTCATTAAATCGGATCAATTTTTGTAAAATAAGACATTTAAATTGAATAGAGTTGTGTATATGTTTTTTATTATCGAATAATTATTAATATCTTTAAACAAAACATAAAAACAAGAGAACAAAAATCTTTTATTAATAATGGAAATGCTAGAAAAATATATAGGAAAAGCAACCGGATGACATTCTCATCCATGGCATAATGACTAAGGGAGAATTTAATCATCTAATTGAGTTTCACTGACATCAACATCGGTATCAACGTCAAAACCATTATCACTTGGATCAGTACCACCAATAATTGTAGGGACGTCATTATCTTCAAATAATTGAACATTCTCATCGGTGGTGACTATCCTAATGGATTCAGGCCTCCTTAAAAGAGTGGCTGAAATTTGAATGTCACTAGCAGCTTTGATCTTGCCTCCAATCACTCCGCCAAATACCTGTCCTCGAGTTCCAGAAAGTTGAAGGGAAAAAGCCGTACATAATGGATCATAGATAAGTTGAGGAGGGATACGACCACAATCAGGATTTAAATACACTCCTGCCAAAGATAACACATTAAACGGTCCATCCAATTGAGAAGCTGGGGTACGAGAATCTGGTTTAAGAAGAGTAATCTCAGATACAAGACCCGAGCCATTCGTCACGACTATGCTAGCTTCATGACGCCTAGCAAAGTCGATTATTGCCTCCACGACATTATTTCCAGTAGGGATCTCAAAAACAATGTTTTCCATGTAAGTAATTGATTCTCTAGGAAGTTCCCGAACCTCATTTGAAGAAGGTTGTTCAAGTGATGGGGTTTCAATTTTGTGATCAGCCATTGAAAATATTGATATGTATTTTGTGAAAAAGAGATTGATAATGTATTTTATATATGAAGAGATTAACAATATGATTCAGTATATATAGTTCTCTTGAGGTTTTTACATGACTAAAATATTATAAGTTTTCTTTTAGGTCAAAAAACAATCTCTAGAATTGAATACATGGTCAATAATTCATAAATAAAAACACTAAAATAAGAGATTCAGCCAACTTTTTTTCTTCTTCTCATATATATAAATTAACTTAATAATATATATGATATAAAATAATTAAAATGCCGAACATAAAATAATTACTATAACTTTCTATCCATAAAAGGAAAAAGAAAATAGAAGATTTTCTTTTATTAAAGTTATATTTTTCAAATATAACATAAAATTTAATTTAGTCAATTGTATATGACAGTTAAAAAGGATATGACAGTGGTCTGATATGTGTTTAGTGAGGGTTGAGAAAGATATGGATGAACATTTTGAAATCCATTTCTGGCTTCAAATAAATCTATCTAATTTTCTTTCAATGTTATTCTTCATTTGCAGCTCTTTTTGTTATAAGCTAAAATATATTAAAACTAGATTAAAGGAATCTCGGAGTCCACAAATACAATCGGAAAAACAACTAGGATCTAAACTAATAAAAAAGAAAGACAAACTAACAAAAACAAGAGTTAAACTCTTCCACAATTACATAAAATCGAGAGGGAATTTAATTCACTCGTAAAAACTATAAGACATCCTACCTTTCTCATCTATAATCAATCATTTCCAAGACAAAATGACAATATTGAGGAAAATATTGTTGTCATTTCCCACTCTATCGTTAAACAGAATGTCATTCCTAGTCTTCCGTATATTCCAATAGACGATGAACCAAATAGAAGCAACCAATTCAAATTTGCATCTTATACTCAAGTTAGCGAACCAAGACACAAAATGTCTATTACAGTCTGATTCGTAGACCTCATCTATCTCCACCCAATCACAAACCTTCTACCATCGGTCAAAAATCAAATTAAATCGAGGATTGTTCGAAATGCTCCAAAAGTTTTAAGATCCTCTTTATATGTTACGAGAGAAGGTTATGATGGAAGTCCATGCAAAAAATCATCTCAAAATTAAATTTTATGAAACTTTTTGAAATACTAGTTTCGGTTAAAAAATCATAGTATATTATACACAATTTTATACCAGTTTCGTTTAAACAATCAAATTAAATCGAGGATTGTTCGAAATGTTACAAAACTTTTCAGATCCTCTCTATATGTTACGATAGAATGTTATGATGGAAGTCCATGCACAAAATTATCTCAAAATTAGATTCTATGAAACTTTTTGAAATACTAGTTTTGGTCAAAAAATCGTAGTATATTATACACAATTCTATACTAGTTTCGGTCAAAAATCAAATTAAATCGAGAATTGTTCGAAATGCTACGAAACTTTTCAGATCCTCTCTATATGTTACGTGGGAAGGTTATGATGGAAGTCCATGCAAAAAAAACAAAATCTCAAAATTAGATTCTATGAAACTTTTTGAAATACTAGTTTCGGTCAAAAAATCGTAGTATATTATACACAATTCTATACTAGTTTCGTTAAAAAATCAAATTAAATCGAGGATTGTTCGAAATGCTAGGAAACTTTTAAGATCCTCTCTATATTTTACGTGGGAAGGTTATGATGGAAGTCCATGTAAAAAATTATCTCAAAATTAGATTCTATGAAACTTTTTGAAATACTAGTTTCGGTCCAAAAATCGTAGTATATTATACATAATTTTATACTAGTTTCGCTCAAAAAATCAAATTAAATCGAGGATTGTTTGAAATTCTACAAAACTTTTCAGATCCTCTCTATATGTTACGAGGGAAGGTTATGATGGAAGTCCATGCAAAAAATTATCTCAAAATTAAATTCTATGAAACTTTTTGAAATACTAGTTTTGGTTAAAAAATCGTAGTATATTATACATAATTCTATACAGGTTTCGGTCAAAAATTCAAATTAAATCGAGGATTGTTCGAAATGCTACGAAACTTTTAAGATCCTCTCTATATGTTACGAGGGAAGGTTATGATGGAAGTCGATGCAAAAAATTATCTTAAAATTAGATTCTATGAAATGTTTTGAAATACTAATTTCGGTCAAAAAGTCTTAGTATATTATACACAATCTATACTAGTTTCGGTTCAAAATCAAATTAAATTGAGGATTGTTCGAAATGCTACAAAACTTTTCAGATTCTCTCTATATGTTATGAGGGAAGGTTATGATGGAAGTCCATGCAAAAAATTATCTCAAATTAGATTCTTTGAAACTTATTGAAATACTACTTTTGTTCAAAAAATCGTAGTATATTATACACAATTCTATACAAGTTTCGGTCAAAAATCAAATTAAATTGATGATTGTTCGAAATACTACAAAAGTTTTCAGATCCTCTCTATATGTTACGAGGGAAGATTATAATGGAAGTCCATGCAAAAAATTAGACTACGCCAAAATAGACTTTTAATAGCGCACCTTAGACATCACTTTAATATGACAGCGCTGCTAAAGGTTAAAATTAAAATAAAACACAGAAAATGTTCTAAAAAAAGAGAAAAAGCGCTGCTAAAAGTCATACCTTAGACAACGCTTTTTGAAAAGCGATGTCTATGGTAGATCTTAGATAGCGCTTACAAAAAGCGCTTTTAAAGGTATATCTTAGACAACGCTTTTGAGGAAAGCGCTGTCTAAGGTTTTTTATATTTAAAAAAAAATTAAATCAAAAGCGCTATTTAAGGTCTAATTAAGTCAAATATTTAGAAACTCAAAATCATATTTTCATTCTTTTCCTCTTTCTTCTCCCATGCGAACACGTTACTTCTACAGTGAAAACCCTAACGAAACTCCATTTTTCTTTCTGAAACCTCCTTTAACGCCGTTTGTGAAGGTGTTCGTCCATTAACGCCGCTCGGGAAACCTCCATTAACGTCGTCGATCATGAAGTTACTGAGTTCGGGTGTTCGGGAAACCTCCATTTTTCTTTTCTTGAAGTTACTGACTCCGTCCTCTACTTCGTGAAGGTACAATTTTGTTGTAGTGAATGTCATTGTTATGTTATTGTTATGTTAGGGCAATATCATTGAAATGTATTTTGATAAATATGATTTTGTGAAGAATAGTGAAAATAGGCAATGTCAATGTTGATTATGTTAGGGCAAATATTTTGTGAAGAATAGTGAAAATAGGAAAATATTGAATATGTTAGGGCAAATATTTCTTTGATAAATATTGAATATGTATCTCTATTATCGTTTGGATTTTACGTTATGTATATGAAATGTCGTTTGGATTTACGTTGTTTATGTAGTGAAAATATGTATCTCTTATAAGTAGGAAAACCATGGATAAAACATCGATCTGTGCCGATCGATTGTCCAAAGAGTACGAGAATGGGGTTGCGAAATTCGTTAAGTTTGTTGTTCAACATGTTAAAAATCCCAGACGGATGAAATGTCCTTGCTTGCGTTGTTGTTATATTGGTAAGGTTGACGCAGATGGATTGAAATCGTATTTACTGAGGCATGGAATTGATCGAAGTTATCAGTGTTGGAAATTTCTTGGTGAGAAAATTAACGAGAATGTTGAACCGAATGGGAATAGTAATATGACCTATGCTTCAAACGACAAAGACACGGAAACTTACGATTCTGATCGAGTTGAAAAGATTATAGAAGCACTTGAAAAAGATCTTCATGATTGTCCTGAAATGTTTGAGAAGTTGGTAAGCGATGCAAAGAAACCGTTGTATAAAGGTTGCACTAAATTCTCAAGATTGTCTGCGGGATTAAAGTTGTACAACTTAAAGGCTGGCAATGGATGGTCGGATAAAAGTTTCACAGAGTTGTTGGCCCTTATGAGAGAAATGCTACCGGAGGATAATGTTCTTCCTAATAGAACCTATGAGTAAAAAAAAAGTTGTGCTCTATTGGCATGAGCTATTATAAGATACATGCTTGTCCTAATGAATGCGTTTTGTTTCGTAACGAATATGCATCGTTAATGGAGTGCCCTAAATGCAGTTTTTCTCGATATAAGAAAAGATTGTCTCCAGCAAAAGTATTATGGTATTTTCCTATAATTCCGAGATTTAGGCGCACGTTTCGTAGTGAAACCGATGTAAGACACCTGACTTGGCATGCAGATGAAAGAATTATTGATGGAAAGTATCGGCATCCGGCTGATTCACCACAGTGGTCGAAAATTGATAATGATTATCCTGACTTTGGAGAAAAAGCAAGAAACATTTGCTTGGCATTATCTACTGATGGAATGAATCCACATGGTCTTAAAAGTACCTCACATACCACACGGCCTGTGATTCTTATGATTTTTAACCTACCTCCATGGCTATGTATGAAGCGTAAGTACATGATGTTATCTATGTTAATCTTTGGGCCTAAACAACCAGGGAATGGCATAGACGTATACTTGAAACCTTTGATCGAAGATTTAAAGATTTTGTGGGAGAACGGTGTGGAGGTTTATGATGGATATAGGAAAGAAAGTTTCAATTTGTGGGCGATGTTGTCTGGCACATTTAATGATTTTCCAGCATACAAGAATTTATCTGGGTATAACATTAAAGGTCAACGTGCGTGTCCTGTTTGTAAAGACGAAACCGATACGATTCGATTGGAACTTTGTCAGAAGAATGTATTTCTCGGTCATCGTAGATTCTTACATTCTAAGCATCATTACCGTGAGTGGAGAAAAGCATTCAATGGAGACACCGAACAACGTAAAACTCCACCCACATTGTCAGGTGACCAAGTTTTTGAAAAGGTGAAAGATGTGCATACTGAGTTTGGCAAGCCTTTTGCACATAAGGTTGTCAAAGGTGGGTGGAAGAAGAGGTTGATATTTTTTGAATTGCCATATTGGAAGTCTTTGTACATGAGACATTTTCTCGATGTTATGCATATTGAAAAAAATGTATTTGAAAGAGTTATCGGTACGTTACTCAATATAAAAGGAAAGTCTAAGGATGACCTTAAAGTAAGCGAGGACATGTTAAAAATGGGAATGAGAACTGAATTAGCACCCGTGAAGAAAGGAAGACGAACATATCTACCACCTGTTGCGTTTACTTTATCTAGAAAGGAGAAAAAAAATTGTGTAAGTTTCTGAGTGAAGTTAAGGTTCCAGAAGGATACTCATCAGATATTAAAAGACTAGTGTCTATGAAAGACCTCAAGTTGAAGAGTTTGAAGACACATGATTTCCATGTTATAATGGAACATTTTCTACCAATAAGTATACGTTCTATTTTGCCAGAAAAAGTAAGAAGTGCCATAACTAAATTGTGTTTTTTCTTTAGGTCAATTTGTAGTAAGGTGATCGATCCCGAGATCTTACCAACACTACAAAAAGAGATTGTAATTACCTTGTGTGAGTTTGAAATGTAATTTCCTCCCTCTTTTTTTACATAATGGTTCATCTAGTTTTTCATCTTATGAAAGTGACACAATTGTGTGGACCATCTTATATGAGATGGATGTACCCTGCTGAACGGTATATAAAAATATTAAAATGGTATGTGAAATCCCGAAGTCGACCAGAGGGTTGTATTGTTGAATGATACATTCTTGAAGAAGCTGTTGAGTTTTGTACTGAATATTTTTCCAACGTTCAATCGATTGGACTCCCCAAAGCTCAGATTTTCGAAAAAAAGGAAGGTAAAAAATTAATTGGAAATAAAATTGTGACAGTATCAAGGGATGAACGGGATCAAGTGCATTTGTATGTTCTGCACAATGATAATGAGGTTGAGCCATATGCTGAAATGCACAAGGAAGTACTCCGAAGGTTAAATCCGAACATAAATGAAAATTGGATAGTACGAGAGCACAATCAATGTTTCATACAATGGTTAAAGGATCATATTTATTCAAAGCACTCTTCAGATCCTGCTTTGGTAACAGAAAGGTTGAGATGTTTGGCATATGGTCCAAGTTTGCATTTGTTTTCTCACAGCGCATACGCAATTAATGGATACACATTTTATACCAAAGAACAAGATGATAAGAGTACTATGCAAAATAGTGGTGTCACCGTGCTAGCTGAAGCAATGCATATATCAAGTATGAAGGACTTAAACCCCTAATATGCAAATTTGAACTATTTTGGAGTTATTGAGCACATTTGGGTGTTTGATTATGAGAAGTTTCAGATTCCCATCTTTGGTTGCAAGTGGGTAAATAGTAGTGGCATACGAATGGATAAGTCTGAATTTTTGCAAGTTGATCTTACTAGGGTGGGGTACAAAGATGAACCTTTTATTCTAGCATCTCAAGCTAAACAAGTGTTCTATGTGAATGACCCGACGAGTACAAAATGGTCTTAAGTGCTTTTCTCTAACAAAGTGGTTGATGATAGCGGTGTCGATCAATGTGATATTGATGTTTAGAATAAGTCATGCATTAGACGAAATGAGTTGAATATAAATCAAGATTAGGATCTTATAGCGGATGAGTCATATATCAGAAATGATTATAACGAGGGAATTTGGATCAATTCATCCGTCCGCATTGCTAAAAAACAAGTAATTAATATTCCAACAAAGAAAAGAAAGAAATGTTAGTGAAAGAGGTACATTATATTTGATATCCTTGGTTTCTTTATTTTTCATTTTCAATTGCTTTTATTCTAATTTAAATGTGTAACTTTGTAACTATAATATTGGATTCTTTTAATTGAATTACAATCTTTGTGGTTTTTCAGGACCTATGTAGATTTGAAGCAATGCTTTGGTTGGATGCAAAAGTAGTATAAGTAATGATTTGTAATATGTTTGAATTGGTACATTTGTAGCAAAATTAGTATAAGTAATATGTACATTTGTAAGTATATATGTTTGAATTGCCAATCCATTTGGATATATAATTTTGGTGCATAAATTGGTACATTTAAATAGGCCAAATTGGATTGTTTTGAATATCCAAATTGTGATATTTTTCTGGAAAAAAAATTGGTTCAAAAACAGGTCAAAATTCTGGTTGAAAAACCTGGTATAAATTGTGGTTTTAAGAAAATTATATAAAAAATTTCGAATACCTTAAACAGCTCTTTAAACAAAAAGCGGTATCTAAGGTATACCTAAAAATGTCCAAAAAGCGTAGTCTAATGGTGGGTCTTAGACAACGCTTTTACCAGAAGCACTATCTAAGGTATAACATAAAATGTCAAAAAGCACTGTCTAATGATACCATAAACACTGCTTTTCAGATTTAAAAGAGCGTTGTCTAAACCTTTAGCAGCGCAGGTTTAGACAGCGCTTTAAAGCGCTGTCTAAGGCCAAACAAAGCACTGTCTAATGTCTTGTTTGGCATAGTGATATCTCAAAATTAGATTCTATGAAACTTTTTGAAATACTAGTTTTGGCCAAAAAATCGTAGTATATTATACACAATTCTATACTAGTTTCGGTCAAAAAATTAAATTAAATCGAGGATTGTTCAAAATTCTACAAAACTATTCAGATCCTCTCTATATGTTATGAGGGAAGATTATGAAGGTAGTCCAGGCAAACAATTATCTCAAAATTAGATTCTATGAAACTTTTTGAAATACTAGTTTCGGTCATAAAATCGTAGTATATTATACACAATTCTATACAAGTTTCGGTCAAAAATCAAATTAAATCGAGGATTGTTCGAAATGCTACGAAACTTTTAAGATCCTCTCTATATGTTACGTAGGGGAGGTTATGATGGAAGTCCATGCAAAAAATTATCTCAAAATTAGATTCTATGAAACTTTTTGAAATACTAGTTTCGGTCAAAAAATCGTAGTATATTATACACAATTCTATACTAGTTTCGGTCAAAAATCAAATTAAATCGAGGATTGTTCGAAATCCAACGAAACTTTTAAGATCCTCTCTATGTTACGTGGGAAGGTTATGATTAAAGTCCATGCAAAAAATCATCTCAAAATTAGATTCTATGGAACTTTTTGAAATACTAGTTTCTGTCCAAAAAATTATATATAATTTTATACTAGTTTCGGTCAAAAAATCAAATAAAATCGAGGATTGTTCGAAATTCTACCAAATATTTCAGATCCTCTCTATATGTTACGAGGGAAGGTTATGATGGAAGTCCATGCAAAAAATTATCTCAAAATTAGATTCTATGAAATTTTTGAAATACTAGTTTTGGTAAAAAAATCGTAGTATATTATACACAATTTTATACAAGTGTCACTCAAAAATTAAATAAAATCGAGGATTGTTCGAAATGCTACAAAACTTTTAAGATCCTCTCTATATGTTACGAGGGAAGGTTATGATGGAAGTTCATGCAAAAAATTATCTCAAAATTAGGTTATGTGAAACGTTTTGAAATACTAGTTTAGATGAAAAAATCGTAGTATAATATACACAATTCTATACTAGTTTCGGTCAAAAATCAAATTAACTCGAGGATTGTTCGAAATGCTACAAAACTTTTAAAATCCTCTCTATATATGACGAGGGAAGGTTATGATGGAAGCCCATCCAAAAAATATCTCTAAATTAGTTTCTATTAAACTTTTTGAAATACTAGTTTCGCTAAAAAAATCGTAGTATATTATACACAATTCTATATTAGTTTCAATCAAAAATCAAATTAAATCGAGGATTCTTTGAAATGCTACGGAACTTTTAAGATCCGCTCTATATGTTACGAGGGAAGGTTATGATGGAAGTCCATACAAAAAAATATCTCAAAATTAGAATCTATGAAACTTTTTGAAATATTAGATACGGTCTAAAAATCGTAATATATTATTAACAATTCTATACTAGTTTCGGTCAAAAAACAAATTAAGTCGAGGATTGTTCAAAATTCTACAAAACTTTTTAGATCCACTCTATATGTTACGAGAGAAGGTTATGATGGTAGTCCATACAAAAAATTATCTCAAAATTAGATTCTATGAAACATTTTGAAATACTAGTTTTGGTCAAAAAATCGTAGTATATTATACATAATTCCAAGTTTCGGTCAAAAATCAAATTAAATTGAGGATTGTTCGAAATGCTACGAAACTTTTCAGATCCTCTCTATATGTTACGAGGGAAGGTTATGATGGAATTCCATGCTAAAAAATATCTCAAAATTAGATTCTATGAAACTTTTTAAAATACTAGTTTCGGTCAAAAAAATCGTAGTATATTATACACAATTCTATACTAGTTTCGGTCAAAAATCAAATTAAATCGAGGATTGTTCGAAATGCTACGAAACTTTTAAGATCCTCTCTATGTTATGTGGGAAGGTAATGATGGAAGTCCATGCAAAAAATTATCTCAAAATTAGATTCTATGAATTTTTTTGAAATACTAGTTTCGGTCCAAAAATCGTAGTATATTATACATAATTGTATACTAGTTTCGGTCAAAAAATCAAATTAAAACGAGGATTATTCGAAATTCTACAAAACATTTCAAATCCTCTCTATATGTTACGAGGGAAGGTTATGATGGAAGTCCATGCAAAAAATTATCTCAAAAGCAGATTCTATGAAACTTTTTGAAATACTAGTTTTGGTGAAAAAATCGTAGTATATTATACACAATTCTATACAAGTTTCGGTAAAAAAATCAAATAAAATCGAGGATTATTCGAAATGCTACGAAACTTTTAAGACCCCCTCTATATGTTACGAGGGAAGGTTATGATGGAAGTCCATGCAAAAAATTATCTCAAAATTAGATTCTATGAAACTTTTTGAAATACTAGTTTTGATCAAAAAATCTTATTATAATATACACAATTCTATACAAGCTTCGGTCAAAAATCAAATTAACTCGAAGATTGTTCGAAATGCTACAAAACGTTTCAGATCCTCTCTATATGTTACGAGGGAAGGTTATGCTGGAAGTCCATGCAAAAAGTTATCTCAAAATTAGATTCTATGAAACTTTTTGAAATACTAGTTTTGATCAAAAAATCGTAGTATAATATACATAATTCTATTCAAGTTTCGGTCAAAAATCAAATTAACTAGAGGATTGTTCGAAATGCTACAAAACTTTTCAAATCCTCACTATATATTATGAGGGAAGGTTATGATGGAAGCCCATCAAAAAAATATCTCTAAATTAGAATCAATTAAACTTTTTGAAATACTAGTTTCGCTACAAAAATCGTAGTATATTATACACAATTCTATACTAGTTTCAGTTAAAAATCAATTTAAATCGAGGATTGTTTGAAATGCTACGAAACTTTTAAGATCCTCTCTATATGTTACGAGGGAAGGGTATGATGGAAGTCCATACAAAAAAATATCTCAAAATTAGAATCTATGAAACTTTTTGAAATATTAGTTACGGTCCAAAAATCGTAATATATTATTAACAATTCAATACTAATTTCGGTCAAAAAACCAAATTAAATCGAGGATTGTTCGAAATTCTACAAAAGTTTTCAGATCCACTCTATATGTCACGAGGGAAGGTTATGATGGTAGTCCATACAAAAAATTATCTCAAAATTAGATTCTATGAAACATTTTGAAATACTAGTTTTGGTAAAAAAATCTTAGTATATTATACATAATTCCAAGTTTCGTTCAAAAATCAAATTAAATTTAGGATTGTTCGAAATGCTACGAAACTTTTCAGATCCTCTCTATATGTTACGAGGGAAGGTTATGATGGAATTCTATGCCAAAAAATATCTCAAAATTAGATTCTATGAAACTTTTTAAAATACTAGTTTCGGTCAAAAAAATCGTAGTATATTATACACAATTCTATACTAGTTTCGATCAAAAATCAAATTAAATCGAGGATTGTTCGAAATGCTACGAAACTTTTAAGATCCTCTCTATGTTATGTGGGAAGGTAATGATGGAAGTCTATGCAAACAATTATCTCAAAATTAGATTCTATGAAATTATTTGAAATACTAGTTTCGGTCCAAAAATCGTAGTATATTATACATAATTGTATACTAGTTTCGGTCAAAAAATTAAATTAAATCGAGGATTGTTCTAAATTATACAAAACTTTTAAGATCCTCTCTATATGTTACGAGGGAAGGTTATGATGGAAGCCCATCCAAAAAATATCTCTAAATTAGTTTCTATGAAACTTTTTGAAATACTAGTTTTGGTAAAAAAATCGTAGTATATTACACACAATTCTATACAAGTGTCGGTCAAAAATTAAATAAAATCGAGGATTGTTCGAAATGCTACAAAACTTTTAAGAACCTCTCTATATGTTACGAGGGAAGGTTATGATGGAAGTCCATGCAAAAAAATATCTCAAAATTAGATTATGTGAAACGTTTTGAAATACTAGTTTTGATCAAAAAGTCGTAGTATAATATACACAATTCTATACAAGTTTCAGTCAAAAATCAAATTAACTCGAGGATTGTTCGAAATGCTACAAAACTTTTCAAATCCTCTCTATATATTACGAGGGAAGGTTATGATGGAAGCCCATCCAAAAAATATCTCTAAATTAGTTTCTATTAAACTTTTTGAAATACTAGTTTCGCTAAAAAAATCGTAGTATATTATACACAATTCTATACTAGTTTCAATCAAAAATCAAATTAAATCGAGGATTCTTTGATATGCTACGGAACTTTTAAGATCCTCTCTATATGTTACGAGGGAAGATTATGATGGAAGTCCATACAAAAAAATATCTCAAAATTAGAATCTATGAAACTTTTTGAAATATTAGTTACGGTCCAAAAATCGTAGTATATTATACACAATTCTATACTAGTTTCGTTTAAAAAATCAAATTAAATCGATGATTGTTCGAAATGCTACAAAACTTTTCAGATCCTCTCTATATGTTACGATGCAAGGTTATGATGGAAGTCCATGCAAAAAAAAACTAAATCTCAAAATTAGATTCTATGAAACTTTTTGAAATACTAGTTTCGTTCAAAAAATCGTAGTATATTATACACAATTCTATACTAGTTTCGTTAAAAAATCAAATTAAATCGAGGATTGTTCGAAATGCTAGGAAACTTTTAAGATCCTCTCTATATTTTACGTGGGAAGGTTATGATGGAAGTCCATGTAAAAAATTATCTCAAAATTAGATTCTATGAAACTTTTTGAAATACTAGTTTCGGTCCAAAAATCATAGTATATTATACATAATTTTATACTAGTTTCGCTCAAAAAATCAAATTAAATCGAGGATAGTTCAAAATTCTACAAAACTTTTCAGATCCACTCTATATGTTATGAGGGAATGTTATGATGGTAGTCCATGCAAAACATTATCTCAAAATTATATTCTATTAAACTTTTTGAAATACTAGTTTTGTTCAAAAAATCGTAGTATATTATACATAATTCTATACAAGTTTCGGTCAAAAATTCAAATTAAATCGAGGATTGTTCGAAATGCTACGAAACTTTTAAGATCCTCTCTATATGTTACGAGGGAAGGTTATGATGGAAGTCGATGCAAAAAATTATCTTAAAATTAGATTCTATGAAATGTTTTGAAATACTAATTTCGGTCAAAAAGTCTTAGTATATTATACACAATCTATACTAGTTTCGGTTCAAAATCAAATTAAATTGAGGATTGTTCGAAATGCTACAAAACTTTTCAGATTCTCTCTATATGTTATGAGGGAAGGTTATGATGGAAGTCCATGCAAAAAATTATCTCAAATTAGATTCTTTGAAACTTATTGAAATACTACTTTTGTTCAAAAAATCGTAGTATATTATACACAATTCTATACAAGTTTCGGTCAAAAATCAAATTAAATTGATGATTGTTCGAAATACTACAAAAGTTTTCAGATCCTCTCTATATGTTACGAGGGAAGATTATGATGGAAGTCCATGCAAAAAGTTAGACTACGCCAAAATAGACTTTTAATAGCGCACCTTAGACATCACTTTAATATGAAAGCGCTGCTAAAGGTTAAAATTAAAATAAAACACGGAAAATGTTCTAAAAAAAGAGAAAAAGCGCTGCTAAAAGTCATACCTTAGACAACGCTTTTTGAAAAGCGATGTCTATGGTAGACCTTAGATAGCGCTTACAAAAAGCGCTTTTAAAGGTATATCTTAGACAACGCTTTTGAGGAAAGCGTTGTCTAAGGTTTTTTATATTTAAAAAAAAATTAAATCAAAAGCGCTATTTAAGGTCTAATTAAATCAAATATTTAGAAACTCAAAATCATATTTTCATTCTTTTCCTCTTTCTTCTCCCATGCGAACACGTTACTTCTACAGTGAAAACCCTAACGAAACTCCATTTTTCTTTCTGAAACCTCCTTTAACGCCGTTTGTGAAGGTGTTCGTCCATTAACGCCGCTCGGGAAACCTCCATTAACGTCGTCGATCATGAAGTTACTGAGTTCGGGTGTTCGGGAAACCTCCATTTTTCTTTTCTTGAAGTTACTGACTCCGTCCTCTACTTCGTGAAGGTACAATTTTGTTGTAGTGAATGTCATTGTTATGTTATTGTTATGTTAGGGCAATATCATTGAAATGTATTTTGATAAATATGATTTTGTGAAGAATAGTGAAAATAGGCAATGTCAATGTTGATTATGTTAGGGCAAATATTTTGTGAAGAATAGTGAAAATAGGAAAATATTGAATATGTTAGGGCAAATATTTCTTTGATAAATATTGAATATGTATCTCTATTATCGTTTGGATTTTACGTTATGTATATGAAATGTCGTTTGGATTTACGTTGTTTATGTAGTGAAAATATGTATCTCTTATAAGTAGGAAAACCATGGATAAAACATCGATCTGTGCCGATCGATTGTCCAAAGAGTACGAGAATGGGGTTGCGAAATTCGTTAAGTTTGTTGTTCAACATGTTAAAAATCCCAGACGGATGAAATGTCCTTGCTTGCGTTGTTGTTATATTGGTAAGGTTGACGCAGATGGATTGAAATCGTATTTACTGAGGCATGGAATTGATCGAAGTTATCAGTGTTGGAAATTTCTTGGTGAGAAAATTAACGAGAATGTTGAACCGAATGGGAATAGTAATATGACCTATGCTTCAAACGACAAAGACACGGAAACTTACGATTCTGATCGAGTTGAAAAGATTATAGAAGCACTTGAAAAAGATCTTCATGATTGTCCTGAAATGTTTGAGAAGTTGGTAAGCGATGCAAAGAAACCGTTGTATAAAGGTTGCACTAAATTCTCAAGATTGTCTGCGGGATTAAAGTTGTACAACTTAAAGGCTGGCAATGGATGGTCGGATAAAAGTTTCACAGAGTTGTTGGCCCTTATGAGAGAAATGCTACCGGAGGATAATGTTCTTCCTAATAGAACCTATGAGTAAAAAAAAAGTTGTGCTCTATTGGCATGAGCTATTATAAGATACATGCTTGTCCTAATGAATGCGTTTTGTTTCGTAACGAATATGCATCGTTAATGGAGTGCCCTAAATGCAGTTTTTCTCGATATAAGAAAAGATTGTCTCCAGCAAAAGTATTATGGTATTTTCCTATAATTCCGAGATTTAGGCGCACGTTTCGTAGTGAAACCGATGTAAGACACCTGACTTGGCATGCAGATGAAAGAATTATTGATGGAAAGTATCGGCATCCGGCTGATTCACCACAGTGGTCGAAAATTGATAATGATTATCCTGACTTTGGAGAAAAAGCAAGAAACATTTGCTTGGCATTATCTACTGATGGAATGAATCCACATGGTCTTAAAAGTACCTCACATACCACACGGCCTGTGATTCTTATGATTTTTAACCTACCTCCATGGCTATGTATGAAGCGTAAGTACATGATGTTATCTATGTTAATCTTTGGGCCTAAACAACCAGGGAATGGCATAGACGTATACTTGACACCTTTGATCGAAGATTTAAAGATTTTGTGGGAGAACGGTGTGGAGGTTTATGATGGATATAGGAAAGAAAGTTTCAATTTGTGGGCGATGTTGTCTGGCACATTTAATGATTTTCCAGCATACAAGAATTTATCTGGGTATAACATTAAAGGTCAACGTGCATGTCCTGTTTGTAAAGACGAAACCGATACGATTCGATTGGAACTTTGTCAGAAGAATGTATTTCTCGGTCATCGTAGATTCTTACATTCTAAGCATCATTACCGTGAGTGGAGAAAAGCATTCAATGGAGACACCGAACAACGTAAAGCTCCACCCACATTGTCAGGTGACCATGTTTTTGAAAAGGTGAAAGATGTGCATACTGAGTTTGGCAAGCCTTTTGCACATAAGGTTGTCAAAGGTGGGTGGAAGAAGAGGTTGATATTTTTTGAATTGCCATATTGGAAGTCTTTGTACGTGAGACATTTTCTCGATGTTATGCATATTGAAAAAAATGTATTTGAAAGAGTTATCGGTACGTTACTCAATATAAAAGGAAAGTCTAAGGATGACCTTAAAGTAAGCGAGGACATGTTAAAAATGGGAATGAGAACTGAATTAGCACCCGTGAAGAAAGGAAGACGAACATATCTACCACCTGTTGCGTTTACTTTATCTAGAAAGGAGAAAAAAAATTGTGTAAGTTTCTGAGTGAAGTTAAGGTTCCAGAAGGATACTCATCAGATATTAAAAGACTAGTGTCTATGAAAGACCTCAAGTTGAAGAGTTTGAAGACACATGATTTCCATGTTATAATGGAACATTTTCTACCAATAAGTATACGTTCTATTTTGCCAGAAAAAGTAAGAAGTGCCATAACTAAATTGTGTTTTTTCTTTAGGTCAATTTGTAGTAAGGTGATCGATCCCGAGATCTTACCAACACTACAAAAAGAGATTGTAATTACCTTGTGTGAGTTTGAAATGTAATTTCCTCCCTCTTTTTTTACATAATGGTTCATCTAGTTTTTCATCTTATGAAAGTGACACAATTGTGTGGACCATCTTATATGAGATGGATGTACCCTGCTGAACGGTATATAAAAATATTAAAATGGTATGTGAAATCCCGAAGTCGACCAGAGGGTTGTATTGTTGAATGATACATTCTTGAAGAAGCTGTTGAGTTTGTACTGAATATTTGTCCAACGTTCAATCGATTGGACTCCCCAAAGCTCAGATTTTCGAAAAAAAGGAAGGTAAAAAATTAATTGGAAATAAAATTGTGACAGTATCAAGGGATGAACGGGATCAAGTGCATTTGTATGTTCTGCACAATGATAATGAGGTTGAGCCATATGTTGAAATGCACAAGGAAGTACTCCGAAGGTTAAATCCGAACATAAATGAAAATTGGATAGTACGAGAGCACAATCAATGTTTCATACAATGGTTAAAGGATCATATTTATTCAAAGCACTCTTCAGATCCTGCTTTGGTAACAGAAAGGTTGAGATGTTTGGCATATGGTCCAAGTTTGCATTTGTTTTCTCACAGCGCATACGCAATTAATGGATACACATTTTATACCAAAGAACAAGATGATAAGAGTACTATGTAAAATAGTGGTGTCACCGTGCTAGCTGAAGCAATGCATATATCAAGTATGAAGGACTTAAACCCCAAATATGCAAATTTGAACTATTTTGGAGTTATTGAGCACATTTGGGTGTTTGATTATGAGAAGTTTCAGATTCCCATCTTTGGTTGCAAGTGGGTAAATAGTAGTGGCATACGAATGGATAAGTCTGAATTTTTGCAAGTTGATCTTACTAGGGTGGGGTACAAAGATGAACCTTTTATTCTAGCATCTCAAGCTAAACAAGTGTTCTATGTGAATGACCCGACGAGTACAAAATGGTCTTAAGTGCTTTTCTCTAACAAAGTGGTTGATGATAGCGGTGTCGATCAATGTGATATTGATGTTTAGAATAAGTCATGCATTAGACGAAATGAGTTGAATATAAATCAAGATTAGGATCTTATAGCGGATGAGTCATATATCAGAAATGATTATAACGAGGGAATTTGGATCAATTCATCCGTCCGCATTGCTAAAAAACAAGTAATTAATATTCCAACAAAGAAAAGAAAGAAATGTTAGTGAAAGAGGTACATTATATTTGATATCCTTGGTTTCTTTATTTTTCATTTTCAATTGCTTTTATTCTAATTTAAATGTGTAACTTTGTAACTATAATATTGGATTCTTTTAATTGAATTACAATCTTTGTGGTTTTTCAGGACCTATGTAGATTTGAAGCAATGCTTTGGTTGGATGCAAAAGTAGTATAAGTAATGATTTGTAATATGTTTGAATTGGTACATTTGTAGCAAAAGTAGTATAAGTAATATGTACATTTGTAAGTATATATGTTTGAATTGCCAATCCATTTGGATATATAATTTTGGTGCATAAATTGGTACATTTAAATAGGCCAAATTGGATTGTTTTGAATATCCAAATTGTGATATTTTTCCGGAAAAAAAATTGGTTCAAAAACAGGTCAAAATTCTGGTTGAAAAACCTGGTATAAATTGTGGTTTTAAGAAAATTATATAAAAAATTTCAAATACTTTAAACAGCTCTTTAAACAAAAAGCGGTATCTAAGGTATACCTAAAAATGTCCAAAAAGCGCAGTCTAATGGTGGGTCTTAGACAAAGCTTTTACCAGAAGCACTATCTAAGGTATAACATAAAATGTCAAAAAGCACTGTCTAATGATACCATAAACACTGCTTTTCAGATTTAAAAGAGCGTTGTCTAAACCTTTAGCAGCGCAGGTTTAGACAGCGCTTTAAAGCGCTGTCTAAGGCCAAACAAAGCACTGTCTAATGTCTTGTTTGGCATAGTGATATCTCAAAATTAGATTCTATGAAACTTTTTGAAATACTAGTTTTGGCCAAAAAATCGTAGTATATTATACACAATTCTATACTAGTTTCGGTCAAAAAATTAAATTAAATCGAGGATTGTTCAAAATTCTACAAAACTATTCAGATCCTCTCTATATGTTATGAGGGAAGATTATGATGGTAGTCCATGCAAACAATTATCTCAAAATTAGATTCTATGAAACTTTTTGAAATACTAGTTTCGGTCATAAAATTGTAGTATATTATACACAATTCTATACAAGTTTCGGTCAAAAATCAAATTAAATCGAGGATTGTTCGAAATGCTACAAAACGTTTAAGATCCTCTCTATATGTTACGTAGGGGAGGTTATGATGGAAGTCCATGCAAAAAATTATCTCAAAATTAGATTCTATGAAACTTTTTGAAATACTAGTTTCGGTCAAAAAATCGTAGTATATTATACACAATTCTATACTAGTTTCGGTCAAAAATCAAATTAAATCGAGGATTGTTCGAAATCCAACGAAACTTTTAAGATCCTCTCTATGTTACGTGGGAAGGTTATGATTAAAGTCCATGCAAAAAATCATCTCAAAATTAGATTCTATGGAACTTTTTGAAATACTAGTTTCTGTCCAAAAAATTATATATAATTTTATACTAGTTTCGGTCAAAATATCAAATAAAATCGAGGATTGTTCGAAATTCTACAAAACATTTCAGATCCTCTCTATATGTTACGAGGGAAGGTTATGATGGAAGTCCATGCAAAAAATTATCTCAAAATTAGATTCTATGAAATTTTTGAAATACTAGTTTTGGTAAAAAAATCGTAGTATATTATACACAATTTTATACAAGTGTCACTCAAAAATTAAATAAAATCGAGGATTGTTCGAAATGCTACAAAACTTTTAAGATCCTCTCTATATGTTACGAGGGAAGGTTATGATGGAAGTTCATGCAAAAAATTATCTCAAAATTAGGTTATGTGAAACGTTTTGAAATACTAGTTTAGATCAAAAAATCGTAGTATAATATACACAATTCTATACAAGTTTCGGTCAAAAATCAAATTAACTCGAGGATTGTTCGAAATGCTACAAAACTTTTCAAATCCTCTCTATATATGACGAGGGAAGGTTATGATGGAAGCCCATCCAAAAAATATCTCTAAATTAGTTTCTATTAAACTTTTTGAAATACTAGTTTCGCTAAAAAAATCGTAGTATATTATACACAATTCTATATTAGTTTCAATCAAAAATCAAATTAAATCGAGGATTCTTTGAAATGCTACGGAACTTTTAAGATCCGCTCTATATGTTACGAGGGAAGGTTATGATGGAAGTCCATACAAAAAAATATCTCAAAATTAGAATCTATGAAACTTTTTGAAATATTAGATACGGTCTAAAAATCGTAATATATTATTAACAATTCTATACTAGTTTCGGTCAAAAAACAAATTAAGTCGAGGATTGTTCAAAATTCTAAAAACTTTTTAGATCCACTCTATATGTTACGAGGGAAGGTTATGATGGTAGTCCATACAAAAAATTATCTCAAAATTAGATTCTATGAAACATTTTGAAATACTAGTTTTGGTCAAAAAATCGTAGTATATTATACATAATTCCAAGTTTCGGTCAAAAATCAAATTAAATTGAGGATTGTTCGAAATGCTACGAAACTTTTCAGATCCTCTCTATATGTTACGAGGGAAGGTTATGATGGAATTCCATGCTAAAAAATATCTCAAAATTAGATTCTATGAAACTTTTTAAAATACTAGTTTCGGTCAAAAAAATCGTAGTATATTATACACAATTCTATACTAGTTTCGGTCAAAAATCAAATTAAATCGAGGATTGTTCGAAATGCTACGAAACTTTTAAGATCCTCTCTATGTTATGTGGGAAGGTAATGATGGAAGTCCATGCAAAATATTATCTCAAAATTAGATTCTATGAATTTTTTTGAAATACTAGTTTCGGTCCAAAAATCGTAGTATATTATACATAATTGTATACTAGTTTCGGTCAAAAAATCAAATTAAAACGAGGATTATTCGAAATTCTACAAAACATTTCAAATCCTCTCTATATGTTACGAGGGAAGGTTATGATGGAAGTCCATGCAAAAAATTATCTCAAAAGCAGATTCTATGAAACTTTTTGAAATACTAGTTTTGGTGAAAAAATCGTAGTATATTATACACAATTCTATACAAGTTTCGGTAAAAAAATCAAATAAAATCGAGGATTATTCGAAATGCTACGAAACTTTTAAGATCCCCTCTATATGTTACGAGGGAAGGTTATGATGGAAGTCCATGCAAAAAATTATCTCAAAATTAGATTCTATGAAACTTTTTGAAATACTAGTTTTGATCAAAAAATCTTATTATAATATACACAATTCTATACAAGCTTCGGTCAAAAATCAAATTAACTCGAAGATTGTTCGAAATGCTACAAAACGTTTCAGATCCTCTCTATATGTTACGAGGGAAGGTTATGCTGGAAGTCCATGCAAAAAATTATCTCAAAATTAGATTCTATGAAACTTTTTGAAATACTAGTTTTGATCAAAAAATCGTAGTATAATATACATAATTCTATTCAAGTTTCGGTCAAAAATCAAATTAACTAGAGGATTGTTCGAAATGCTACAAAACTATTCAAATCCTCACTATATATTATGATGGAAGGTTATGATGGAAGCCCATCCAAAAAATATCTCTAAATTAGAATCAATTAAACTTTTTGAAATACTAGTTTCGCTACAAAAATCGTAGTATATTATACACAATTCTATACTAGTTTCAGTCAAAAATCAATTTAAATCGAGGATTGTTTGAAATGCTACGAAACTTTTAAGATCCTCTCTATATGTTACGAGGGAAGGGTATGATGGAAGTCCATACAAAAAAATATCTCAAAATTAGAATCTATGAAACTTTTTGAAATATTAGTTACGTTCCAAAAATCGTAATATTTTATTAACAATTCAATACTAATTTCGGTCAAAAAAACAAATTAAATCGAGGATTGTTCGAAATTCTACAAAACTTTTCAGATCCACTCTATATGTCACGAGGGAAGGTTATGATGGTAGTCCATACAAAAAATTATCTCAAAATTAGATTCTATGAAACATTTTGAAATACTAGTTTTGGTAAAAAAATCTTAGTATATTATACATAATTCCAAGTTTCGTTCAAAAATCAAATTAAATTTAGGATTGTTCGAAATGCTACGAAACTTTTCAGATCCTCTCTATATGTTACGAGGGAAGGTTATGATGGAATTCTATGCCAAAAAATATCTCAAAATTAGATTCTATGAAACTTTTTAAAATACTAGTTTCGGTCAAAAAAATCATAGTATATTATACACAATTCTATACTAGTTTCGATCAAAAATCAAATTAAATCGAGGATTGTTCGAAATGCTACGAAACTTTTAAGATCCTCTCTATGTTATGTGGGAAGGTAATGATGGAAGTCTATGCAAACAATTATCTCAAAATTAGATTCTATGAAATTATTTGAAATACTAGTTTCGGTCAAAAAAATCGTAGTATATTACACACAATTCTATACAAGTGTCGGTCAAAAATTAAATAAAATCGAGGATTGTTCGAAATGCTACAAAACTTTTAAGAACCTCTCTATATGTTACGAGGGAAGGTTATGATGGAAGTCCATGCAAAAAATTATCTCAAAATTAGATTATGTGAAACGTTTTGAAATACTAGTTTTGATCAAAAAGTCGTAGTATAATATACACAATTCTATACAAGTTTCGGTCAAAAATCAAATTAACTCGAGGATTGTTCGAAATGCTACAAAACTTTTCAAATCCTCTCTATATATTACGAGGGAAGGTGATGATGGAAGCCCATCCAAAAAATATCTCTAAATTAGTTTCTATTAAACTTTTTGAAATACTAGTTTCGCTAAAAAAATCGTCGTATATTATACACAATTCTATACTAGTTTCAATCAAAAATCAAATTAAATCGAGGATTCTTTGATATGCTACGGAACTTTTAAGATCCTCTCTATATGTTACGAGGGAAGATTATGATGGAAGTCCATACAAAAAAATATCTCAAAATTAGAATCTATGAAACTTTTTGAAATATTAGTTACGGTCTAAAAATCGTAATATATTATTTACAATTCTATACTAGTTTCGGTCAAAAAACAAATTAAATCGAGGATTGTTTGAAATTCTACAAAACTTTTTAGATCCACTCTATATGTTACGAGGGAAGGTTATGATGGTAGTCCATACAAAAAATTATCTCAAAATTAGATTCTATGAAACATTTTGAAATACTAGTTTTGGTCAAAAAATCGTAGTATATTATACATAATTCCAAGTTTCGGTCAAAAATCAAATTAAATTGAGGATTGTTCGAAATGCTACGAAACTTTTCAGATCTTCTCTATATGTTACGAGGGAAGGTTATGATGGAATTCCATGCTAAAAAATATCTCAAAATTAGATTCTATGAAACTTTTTAAAATACTAGTTTCGGTCAAAAAAATCGTAGTATATTATACACAATTCTATACTAGTTTCGGTAAAAAATCAAATTAAATCGAGGATTGTTCGAAATGCTACGAAACTTTTAAGATCCTCTCTATGTTATGTGGGAAGGTAATGATGGAAGTCCATGCAAAACATTATCTCAAAATTAGATTCTACGAAATTTTTTGAAATACTAGTTTCGGTCCAAAAATCGTAGTATATTATACATAATTGTATACTAGTTTCGGTCAAAAAATCAAATTAAATCGAGGATTCTTCTAAATTATACAAAACTTTTAAGATCCTCTCTGTATGTTACGAGGGAAGGTTATCATGGAAGTCCATGCAAAAAATTATCTCAAAATTAGATTCTATGAAACTTTTTGAAAAACTAGTTTCAGTACAAAAATCGTAGTATATTATATATAATTTTATACTAGTTTCGGTCAAAAAATCAAATTAAATCGAGGATTATTCGAAATTCTACAAAACATTTCAAATCCTCTCTATATGTTACGAGGGAAGGTTATGTTGGAAGTCCATGCAAAAAATTATCTCAAAAGCAGATTCTATGAAACTTTTTGAAATACTAGTTTTGGTCAAAAAATCGTAGTATATTATACACAATTCTATACAAGTTTCGGTAAAAAAATCAAATAAAATCGAGGATTATTCGAAATGCTACGAAACTTTTAAGATCCTCTCTATATGTTACGAGGGAAGGTTATGATGAAAGTCCATGCAAAAAATTATCTCAAAATTAGATTCTATGAAACTTTTTGAAATACTAGTTTTGATAAAAAAAATCTTATTATAATATACACAATTCTATACAAGCTTCGGTCAAAAATCAAATTAACTCGAAGATTGTTCGAAATGCTACAAAACGTTTCAGATCCTCTCTATATGTTACGAGGGAAGGTTATGATGGAAGTCCAAGCAAAATAATATCTCAAAATTAGATTCTATGAAATACTAGTTCGGTCAAAAAATCGTAGTATATCATACACAATTCTATACTAGTTTCAGTCAAAAATCAAATTAAATCGAGAATTTTTTGAAATGCTACAAAACTTTTAAGATCCTCTCTATATCTTACGAGGTAAGGTTATGATGGAAGTCCATGCAAAAAAATATCTCAAAATTAGAATCTATGAAACTTTTTGAAATATTAGTTACGGTCCAAAAATCGTAATATATTATTAACAATTCTATACAAGTTTCGGTCAAAAAAACAAATTAAATCGAGGATTGTTCGAAATTCTACAAAACTTTTCAGATCCACTCTATATGTTACGAGGGAAGGTTATGATGAAAGTCCATGCAAAAAATTATCTCAAAATTAGATTCTATGAAACTTTTTGAAATACTAGTTTTGATAAAAAAATCTTATTATAATATACACAATTCTATACAAGCTTCGGTCAAAAATCAAATTAACTCGAAGATTGTTCGAAATGCTACAAAACGTTTCAGATCCTCTCTATAGGTTACGAGGGAAGGTTATGATGGAAGTCCAAGCAAAATAATATCTCAAAATTAGATTCTATGAAATACTAGTTCGGTCAAAAAATCGTAGTATATCATACACAATTCTATACTAGTTTCAGTCAAAAATCAAATTAAATCGAGGATTTTTTGAAATGCTACAAAACTTTTAAGATCCTCTCTATATCTTACGAGGTAAGGTTATGATGGAAGTCCATGCAAAAAAATATCTCAAAATTAGAATCTATGAAACTTTTTGAAATATTAGTTACGGTCCAAAAATCGTAATATATTATTAACAATTCTATACAAGTTTCGGTCAAAAAAACAAATTAAATCGAGGATTGTTCGAAATTCTACAAAACTTTTCAGATCCACTCTATATGTTACGAGGGAAGGTTATGATGGTAGTCCATACAAAATATTATCTCAAAATTAGATTCTATGAAACATTTTGAAATACTAGTTTTGGTCAAAAAATCTTAGTATATTATACACAATTCCAAGTTTCGGTCAAAAATCAAATTAAATTGAGGATTGTTCGAAATGCTACGAAACTTTTCAGATCCTCTCTATATGTTACGAGGGAAGGTTATGATGGAATTCCTTGCCAAAAAATATCTCAAAATTAGATTCTATGAAACTTTTTAAAATACTAGTTTCGGTCAAAAAAATCGTAGTATATTATACACAATTCTATACTAGTTTCGATCAAAAATCAAATTAAATCGAGGATTGTTCGAAATGCTACGAAACTTTTAAGATCCTCTCTATGTTATGTGGGAAGGTAATGATGGAAGTCTATGCAAACAATTATCTCAAAATTAGATTCTACGAAATTATTTGAAATACTAGTTTCGGTCCAAAAATCGTAGTATATTATACATAATTGTATACTAGTTTCGGTCAAAAAATCAAATTAAATCGAGGATTGTTCTAAATTATACAAAACTTTTAAGATCCTCTCTATATGTTACGAGGGAAGGTTATCATGGAAGTCCATGCAAAAAATTATCTCAAAATTAGATTCTATGAAACTTTTTTAAATAGTAGTTTCGTTACAAAAATCGTAGTATATTATATATAATTTTATACTAGTTTCGGTCAAAAAATCAAATTAAATCGAGGATTATTCGAAATTCTACAAAACATTTCGAATCCTCTCTATATGTTACGAGGGAAGGTTATGATGGAAGTCCATGCAAAAAATTATCTCAAAAGCAGATTCTATGAAACTTTTTGAAATACTAGTTCTGGTCAAAAAATCGTAGTATATTATACACAATTCTATACAAGTTTCGGTAAAAAAATCAAATAAAATCGAGGATTATTTGAAATGCTACGAAACTTTTAAGATCCTCTATATATGTTACGAGGGAAGGTTATGATGGAAGTCCATGCAAAAATTTATCTCAAGATTAGATTCTATGAAACTTTTTGAAATACTAGTTTCGGTCCAAAAATCGTAGTATATTATACACAATTCTATACTAGTTTCGATAAAAAAATCAAATTAAATCGAGGATAGTTCAAAATTCTACAAAACGTTTCAGATCCACTCTATATGTTACGAGGAAAGGTTATGATGGTAGTCCATGCAAAACATTATCTCAAAACTATATTCTATGAAACTTTTTGAAATACTAGTTTTGGTCAAAAAATCGTAGTATATTATACACAATTCTCTACAAGTTTCAGTCAAAAATCAAATTAAATTGAGGATTGTTCGAAATGCTACAAAACTTTTCAGATCCTCTCTATATGTTACGAGGGAAGGTTATGATGGAAGTCCAAGCAAAATAATATCTCAAAATTAGATTCTATGAAACTTTTTGAAAGACTAGTTTCGGTCAATAAATCATAGTATATTATACACAATTCTATACTAGTGTCGGTCAAAAATCAAATTAAATCAAGGATTTTTTGAAATGTTACGAAACTTTTAAGATCCTCTCTATGTTATGTGGGAATGTCATGATGGAAGTCCATGCAAAAAATTATCTAAAAATTAGATTCTATGAAATTGTTTGAAATACTAGTTTTGGTCCAAAAATCGTAGTATATTTATACATAATTGTATACTAGTTTCGGTCAAAAAATCAAATTAAATCGAGGATTGTTCGAAATTATAATAAACTTTTCAGATCCTCTCTATATGTTACCAGGGAAGGTTATGATGGAAGTCCATGCAAAACATTATCTCAAGATTAGATTCTATGAAACTTTTTGAAATACTAGTTTCGGTACAAAAATCGTAGTATATTATACATAATTGTATACAAGTTTCGGTCAAAAAATCAAATTAAATCGAGGATTGTTCGAAATTCTACAATATATTTCAAATCCTCTCTATATGTCACGAGGGAAGGTTAAGATGGAAGTCCATGCAAAAAATTATCTCAAAAGTAGATTCTATGAAACTTTTTGAAATACTAGTTTTGGTTAAAAATCGTAGTATATTATACACAATTCTATACAAGTTTCGGTCAAAAAATCAAATTAAATCGCGGATTGTTCGAAAATCTACAAAAGTTTTAAGATCCTCTCTATATGTTACGAGGGAAGGTTATTATGGAAGTCCATGCAAAAAATTATCGAAAAAGTAGATTCTATGAAACTCTTTGAAATACTAGTTTTGGTCAAATAATCGTAGTATATAATACACAATTCTGTACAAGTTTCGGTAAAAAAAATAAAATAAAATCGAGGATTGTTCGAAATGCTACGAAACTTTTAAGATCCTCTCTATATGTTACGAGAGAAGGTTATGATGGAATTCCATGCAAAAAATTATCTCAAGATTAGATTCTATGAAACTTTTTGAAATACTAGTTTTGATCAAAAAATTTTATTATAAAATACACAATTCTCTACATGTTTCGGTCAAAAATCAAATTAACTCGAAGATTGTTCGAAATGCTACAAAGCGTTTCAGATCCTCTCTATATGTTACGAGGGAAGGTTATGATGGAAGTCCATGCAAAAAAATATCTAAAAATTATATTCTATTAAACTTTTTGAAATACTAGTTTCGATCAAAAAATCGTAGTATATCATACACAATTCTATACTAGTTTCAGTCAAAAATCAAATTAAATCGAGGATTGTTTGAAATGCTACAAAACTTTTAAGATCCTCTCTATATCTTACGAGGTAAGGTTATGATCGAAGTCCATACAAAAAATATATCAAAATTAGATTCTATGAAATTTTTTGAAATACTAGTTTCGGTCCAAAAATCATAGTATATTATACACAATTCTATACTAGTTTCGATAAAAAAATCAAATTAAATCGAGGATAGTTCGAAATTCTACAAAACTTTTCAAATCCACTCTATATGTTACGAGGAAAGGTTATGATGGTAGTCCATGCAAAACATTATCTCAAAATTATATTCTATGAAACTTTTTGAAATACTAGTTTTGGTCAAAAAATCGTAGTATATTATACACAATTCTATACAAGTTTCAGTCAAAAATCAAATTAAATTGAGGATTGTTCGAAATGCTACAAAACTTTTCAGATCCTCTCTATATGTTACGAGGGAAGATTATGATGGAAGTCCAAGCAAAATAATATCTCAAAATTAGATTCTATGAAACTTTTTAAAAGACTAGTTTCGGTCAATAAATCATAGTATATTATACACAATTTTATACTAGTGTCGGTCAAAAAACAAATTAAATCAAGGATTTTTTGAAATGTTACGAAACTTTTAAGATCCTCTCTATGTTATGTAGGAATGTCATGATGGAAGTCCAAGCAAAAAATTATCTAAAAATTAGATTTTATGAAATTGTTTGAAATACTAGTTTTGGTCCAAAAATCGTAGTATATTTATACATAATTGTATACTAGTTTCGGTCAAAAAATAAAATTAAATCGAGGATTGTTCGAAATTATACAAAACTTTTTCAGATCCTCTCTATATGTTACAAGGGAAGGTTATGATGGAAGTCCATGCAAAACATTATCTCAAAATTAGATTCTATGAAACTTTTTGAAATATTAGTTTCGGTCATAAAATCGTAGTATATTATACATAATTGTATACAAGTTTTGGTCAAAAAATCAAATTAAATCGAGGATTGTTCGAAATTCTACAAAATATTTCAAATCCTCTCTATATGTTACGAGGGAAGGTTATGAAGGAAGTCCATGCAAAAAATTATCTCAAAAGTAGATTCTATGAAACTTTTTGAAATACTAGTTTTGGTTAAAAATCGTAGTATATTATACACAATTCTATACAAGTTTCGGTCAAAAAATCAAATTAAATCGCGGATTGTTCGAAAATCTACAAAATTTTTAAGATCCTCTCTATATGTTACGAGGGAAGGTTATTATGGAAGTCCATGCAAAAAATTATCTCAAAAGTAGATTTTATGAAACTTTTTGAAATACTAGTTTTGTTCAAAAAATCGTAGTATATAATACACAATTCTGTACAAGTTTCGGTAAAAAAAATAAAATAAAATTGAGGATTGTTCGAAATGCTACGAAACTTTTAAGATCCTCTCTATATGTTACGAGGGAAGGTTATGATGGAAGTCCATGCAAAAAATTATCTCAAAATTAGATTCTATGAAACTTTTTGAAATACTAGTTTTGATCAAAAAATCATAGTATAATATACACAATTCTATACAAGTTTCGGTCAAAAATCAAATTAACTCGAAGATTGTTCGAAATGCTACAAAGCGTTTCAGATCCTCTCTATATGTTACTAGGGAAGGTTATGATGGAAGTCCATTCAATAAAATATCACAAAATTAGATTCTATTAAACTTTCTGAAATACTAGTTTCGATCAAAAAATCGTAGTATATCATACACAATTCTATACTAGTTTCGTTCAAAAATCAAATTAAATTGAGGATTGTTTGAAATGCTACAAAACTTTTAAAATCCTCTTTATATCTTACGAGGTAAGGTTATGATGGATGTCCATACAAAAAATATATTAAAATTAGATTCTATGAAACATTTTGAAATACTAGTTTCGGTCAAAAAATCGTAGTATATTATACACAATTCTATACTAGTTTCGGTAAAAAAATAAAATTAAATCGAGGATAGTTTGAAATTCTACAAAACTTTTCAGATCCACTCTATATGTTACGAGGGAAGGTTATGATGGTAGTCCATGCAAAACATTATCTCAAAATTATATTCTATTAAACTTTTTGAAATACTAGTTTTGGGCAAAAAACCGTAGTATATTATACACAATTCTATACAAGTTTCAGTCAAAAATTAAATTAAATTGAGGATTGTTCGAAATGCTACAAAACATTTCAGATCCTCCCTATATGTTACGAGGGAAGGTTATGATGGAAGTACAAGCAAAATAATATCTTAAAATTAGATTCTATGAAACTTTTTGAAATACTAGTTTCGGTCAATAAATCGTAGTATATTATACACAATTCTATACTAGTGTCGGTCAAAAATCAAATTAAATCGAGGATTGTTTGAAATGCTACGAAACTTTTAAGATCCTCTCAATGTTATGTGGGAATGTCATGATGGAAGTCCATGCAAAAAATTATCTCAAAATTAGATTCTATGAATTTTTCTGAAATACTAGTTTTGGTCCAAAAATCGTAGTATATTATACATAATTGTATACTAGTTTCGGTCAAAAAATCAAATTAAATCGAGGATTGTTCGAAATTATACAAAACTTTTCAGATCCTCTCTATATGTTACGAGGGAAGGTTATGATGGAAGTCCATGCAAAATATTATCTCAAAATTAGATTCTATGAAACTTTTTGAAATACTAGTTTCGGTCCAAAAATCATAGTATATTATACATAATTGTATACTAGTTTCGGTCAAAAAATCAAATTAAATCAGGATTGTTCGAAATTCTACAAAATATTTCAAATCCCCTCTATATGTTACGAGGGAAGGTTATGATGGAAGTCCATGCAAAAAATTATCTCAAAATTAGATTCTATGAAATCTTTTGAAATACTAGTTTTGGTTAAAAATTGTAGTATATTATACACAATTCTATACAAGTTTCGGTCAAAAAATCAAATTAAATCGCGGATTGTTCGAAAATCTACAAAACTTTTAAGATCCTCTCTATATGTTACGAGGGAAGGTTATTATTGAAGTCCATGCAAAACATTATCTCAAAAGTAGATTCTATGAAACTTTTTTAAATACTAGTTTTGGTCAAAAAATCGTAGTATATTATACACAATTCTATTCAAGTTTCGGTAAAAAAATAAAATAAAATCGAGGATTGTTCGAAATGCTATGAAACTTTTAAGATCCTCTATATATATTACGAGGGAAGGTTATGATGGAAGACCATGCAAAAAATTATCTCAAAATAAGATTCTATGAAACTTTTGGAAATACTAGTTTTGAACAAAAAATCTTATTATAATATACACAATTCTATACAAGTTTCGGTCAAAAATCAAATTAACTCGAATATTGTTCGAAATGCTACAAAGCGTTTCAGATCCTCTATATATGTTACGAAGGAAGGTTATGATGGAAGTCCACGCAAAAAAATATCTCAAAATTAGATTCTATTAAACTTTTTGAAATACTAGTTTCGGTCAAAAAATCGTAGTATATCATACACAATTCTATACTAGTTTCGGTCAAAAATCAAATTAAATTAAGGATGTTTTGAAATGCTACAAAACTTTTAAGATCCTCTCTATATCTTACGCGGTAAGGTTAAGATGGAAGTCCATACAAAAAATATATCAAAATTAGATTCTATGAAACTTTTTGAAATACTAGTTTCGGTCCAAAAATCGTAGTATATTATACACAATTCTATACTAGTTTCGGTAAAAAAAATCAAATTAAATCGAGGATAGTTCAAAATTCTACAAAACTTTTATGATCCACTCTATATGTTACTAGGGAAGGTTATGATGGTAGTCCATGCAAAAAATTATCTCAAAATTATATTCTATGAAACTTTTTGAAATACTAGTTTTGGTCAAAAAATCGTAGTATATTATACAAAATTCTATACAAGTTTCAGTCAAAAATCAAATTAAATTGAGGATTGTTCGAAATGCTACAAAACTTTTCATATCCTCTCTATATGTTACGAGGGAAGGTTTTGATGGAAGTCCATACAAAAAAATATCTCAAAATTAGAATCTATGAAACTTTTTGAAATATTAGTTACGTTTTAAAAATCGTAATATATTATTAACAATTCTATACTAGTTTCGGTCAAAAAAACAAATTAAATCGAGGATTGTTCGAAATTCTACAAAACGTTTCAGATCCACTCTATATGTTACGAGGGAAGGTTATGATGGTAGTCCATACAAAAAATTATCTCAAAATTAGATTCTATGAAACTTTTTGAAATACTAGTTTTGGTTAAAAAATCGTAGTATATTATACACAATTCCAAGTTTCGGTCAAAAATTAAATTAAATTGAGGATTGTTCGAAATGCTACGAACTTTTCAGATCCTCTCTATATGTTACGAGGGAAGGTTATGATGGAATTCCATGCTAAAAATATCTCAAAATTAGATTCTATGAAACTTTTTAATATACTAGTTTCGGTCAAAAAAATCGTAGTATATTATACACAATTCTATACTAGTTTCGGTCAAAAATCAAATTAAATCGAGGATTGTTCGAAATGCTACGAAACTTTAAGATCCTCTCTATGTTATGTGGGAAGGTAATGATGGAAGTCAATGCAAAAAATTATCTCAAAATTAGATTCTATAAATTTTTTTTAAATACTAGTTTCGGTCCAAAAATCGTAGTATATTATATATAATTGTATACTAGTTTCGGTCAAAAAATCAAATTAAATCGAGGATTGTTCTAAATTATACAAAACTTTTAAGATCCTCTCAATATATTACGAGGGAAGGTTATGATGGAAGTTCATGCAAAAAATTATCTCAAAATTAGATTCTATGAAACTTTTTGAAATACTAGTTTCGGTACAAAAATCGTAGTATATTATACATAATTTTATACTAGATTCGGTCAAAAAATCATATTAAATCGAGGATTATTCGAAATTCTACAAAACATTACAAATCCTCTCTATATGTTACGAGAGAAGGTTATGATGGAAGTCCATGCAAAAAATTATCTCAAAAGCAGATTCTATGAAACTTTTTGAAATACTAGTTTTGGTCAAAAAATCGTAGTATATTATACAAAATTCTATACAAGTTTCGGTAAAAAAATCAAATAAAATCGAGGATTATTCGAAATGCTACAAAACTTTTAAGTTCTTATCTATATGTTATGAGGGAAGGTTATGATGGAAGTCCATGCAAAAAATTATCTCAAAATTAGATTCTATGAAACTTTTTGAAATACTAGTTTTGATCAAAAAATCTTATTATAAAATACACAATTCTCTACAAGTTTCGGTCAAAAATCAAATTAACTCGAAGATTGTTCGAAATGCTACAAAACGTTTCAGATCCTCTCTATATGTTACGAGGGAAGGTTATGATGGAAGTCCATGCAAAAAAATATCTCAAAATTAGATTCTATTAAACTTTTTGAAATACTAGTTTCGGTCAAAAAATCGTAGTATATCATACAGAATTCTATACTAGTTTCGGTCAAAAATCAAATTAAATCGAGGATTGTTTGAAATGATACAAAACTTTTAAGATCATCTCTATATCTTACGACGTAAGGTTATGATGGAAGTCCATACAAAAAATATATCAAAATTAGATTCTATGAAACTTTTTGAAATACTAGTTTCGGTACAAAAATCGTAGTATATTATACACAATTCAATACTAGTTTCGGTAAAAAAATCAAATTAAATCGAGGATAGTTCGAAATTCTACAAAACTTTTCAGATCCACTCTATATGTTACGAGGGAAGGTTATGATGGTAGTCCATGCAAAACATTATCTCAAAATTATATTCTATGAAACTTTTTGAAATACTAGTTTTGTTCAAAAAATCGTAGTATATTATACACAATTCTATACAAGTTTCAGTCAAAAATCAAATTAACTTGAGGATTGTTCGAAATGCTACAAAACTTTTCAGATCCTCTCTTTATGTTACGAGGGAAGGTTATGATGGAAGTACAAGCAAAATAATATCTCAAAATTAGATTCTATGAAACTTTTTGAAATACTAGTTTCGGTCAATAAATCGTAGTATATTATACACAATTCTATACTAGTGTCGGTCAAAAATCAATTTAAATCGAGGATTGTTCGAAATGCTACGAAACTTTAAAGATCCTCTCTATGTTATGTGGGAATGTCATGATGGAAGTCCATGCAAAAAATTATCTCAAAATTAGATTCTATGAAATTTTTTGAAATACTAGTTTTGGTCAAAAAATCGTAGTATATTATACATAATTGTATACTAGTTTCGATCAAAAAATCAAATTAAATCGAGGATTGTTCGAAATTATACAAAACTTTTCAAATCCTCTCTTTATGTTACCAGGGAAGGTTATGATGGAAGTCCATGCAAAAAATTATCTCAAAATTAGATTCTATGAAACTTTTTGAAATACTAGTTTCGGACCAAAAATCGTAGTATATTATACACAATTCTATACAAGTTTCGGTCAAAAAATCAAATTAAATCGCGGATTGTTCGAAAATCTACAAAACTTTTAAGATCATCTCTATATGTTACGAGGGAAGGTTATTATGGAAGTCCATGCAAAACATTATCTCAAAAGTAGATTCTATGAAACTTTTTGAAATACTAGTTTTGGTGAAAAAATCGTAGTATATTATACACAATTTTATACAAGTTTCGGTTAAAAAATCAAATAAAATCGAGGATTGTTCGAAATGCTACGAAACGTTTAAGATCCTCTCTATATATTACGAGGGAAGGTTATGATGGAAGTCCATGCAAAAAATTATCTCAAAATAAGATTCTATGAAACTTTTTGAAATACTAGTTTTGATCAAAAAATCTTAGTATAATATACACAATTCTATACAAGTTTCGGTCAAAAATCAAATTAACTCGAAGATTGTTCGAAATGCTACAAAGCGTTTCAGATCCTCTCTATATGTTACGAAGGAAGGTTATGATGGAAGTCCATGCAAAAAAATATCTCAAAATTAGATTCTATTAAACTTTTTGAAATACTAGTTTCGGTAAAAAAATCGTAGTATATCATACACAATTCTATACTAGTTTCGGTCAAAAATCAAATTAATTTGAGGATGTTTTGAAATGCTACAAAACTTTTAAGATCCTCTCTATATCTTACGAGGTAAGGTTAAGATGGAAGTCCATACAAAAAATATATCAAAATTAGATTCTATGAAACTTTTTGAAATACTAGTTTCGGTCCAAAAATCGTAGTATATTATACACAATTCTATACTAGTTTCGGTAAAAAAATCAAATTAAATCGAGGATAGTTCAAAATTCTACAAAACTTTTCAGATCCACTCTATATGTTACGAGGGAAGGTTATGATGGTAGTCCATGCAAAACATTATCTCAAAATTATATTCTATTAAACTTTTTGAAATACTAGTTTTGGTCAAAAAATCGTAGTATATTATACACAATTCTATACAAGTTTCAGTCAAAAATCAAATTAAATTGAGGATTGTTCGAAATGCTACAAAACGTTTCAGATCCTCTCTATATGTTACGAGGGAAGGTTTTATGGAAGTACAAGCAAAATAATATCTCAAAATTAGATTCTATGAAACATTTTGAAATACTAGTTTCGGTCAATAAATCGTAGTATATTATACACAATTCTATACTAGTGTCGGTCAAAAATCATATTAAATCGAGGATTGATTGAAATGCTACGAAACTTTTAAGATCCTCTCAATATTATGTGGGAATGTCATGATGGAAGTCCATGCAAAAAATTATCTCAAAATTAGATTCTATGAATTTTTTTGAAATACTAGTTTTGGTCCAAAAATCGTAGTATATTATACATAATTGTATACTAGTTTCGGTCAAAAAATCAAATTAAATCGAGGATTGTTCGAAATTATACAAAACTTTTCAGATCCTCTCTATATGTTACCAGGGAAGGTTATGATGGAAGTCCATGCAAAAAATTATCTGAAAATTAGATTCTATGAAACCTTTTGAAATACCAGTTTCAGTCCAAAAATCGTAGTATATTATACATAATTGTATAAAAGTTTCGGTCAAAAAATCAAATTAAATCAGGATTGTTCGAAATTCTATAAAATATTTCAAATCCTCTCTATATGTTACGAGGGAAGGTTATGATGGAAGTCCATGCAAAAAATTATCTCAAAAGTAGATTCTATGAAACTTTTTGAAATACTAGTTTTGGTTAAAAATCGTAGTATATTATACACAATTCTATAGGAATTCGGTCAAAAAATCAAATTAAATCGCGGATTGCTCGAAAATCTACAAAACTTTTAAGATCCTCTCTATATGTTACGAGGGAAGGTTATTATGGAAGTCCATGCAAAACATTATCTCAAAAGTAGATTCTATGAAACTTTTTGAAATACTAGTTTTGGTCAAAAAATCGTAGTATATTATACACAATTCTATACAAGTTTCGGTAAAAAAATCAAATAAAATCGAGGATTGTTTGAAATGCTATGAAACTTTTAAGATCCTCTCTATATATTACGAGGGAAGGTTATGATGGAAGTCCATGCAAAAAATTATCTCAAAATAAGATTCTATGAAACTTTTTGAAATACTAGCTTTGATCAAAAAATCTTAGTATAATATATACAATTCTATACAAGTTTCGGTCAAAAATCAAATTAACTCGAAGATTGTTCGAAATGCTACAAAGCGTTTCAGATCCTCTCTATATGTTAGGAAGGAAGGTTATGATGGAAGTCCACACAAAAAAATATCTCAAAATTAGATTCTATTAAACTTTTTGAAATACTAGTTTCGGTCAAAAAATCGTAGTATATCATACACAATTCTATACTAGTTTCGGTCAAAAATCAAATTAAATTGAGGATGTTTTGAAATGCTACAAAACTTTTAAGATCCTCTCTATATCTTACGAGGTAAGGTTAAGATGGAAGTCCATACAAAAAATATATCAAAATTAGATTCTATGAAACTTTTTGAAATACTAGTTTCGGTCCAAAAATCGTAGTATATTATACACAATTCTATACTAGTTTCGGTAAAAAAATCAAATTAAATCGAGGATAGTTCTAAATTCTACAAAATTTTTCAGATCCACTCTATATGTTACAAGGGAAGGTTATGATGGTAGTCCATGCAAAAAATTAACTCAAAATTATATTCTATGAAACTTTTTGAAATACTAGTTTTGGTCAAAAAATCGTAGTATATTATACACAATTCTATACAAGTTTCAGTCAAAAATCAAATTAAATTGAGGAATGTTCGAAATGCTACAAAACTTTTCATATCCTCTCTATATGTTACGAGGGAAGGTTTTGATGGAAGTCCATACAAAAAAATATCTCAAAATTAGAATCTATGAAACTTTTTGAAATATTAGTTACGTTTCAAAAATCGTAATATATTATTAACAATTCTATACTAGTTTCGGTCAAAAAAACAAATTAAATCGAGGATTGTTCGAAATTCTACAAAACGTTTCAGATCCACTCTATATGTTACGAGGGAAGGTTATGATGGTAGTCCATACACAAAATTATCTCAAAATTAGATTCTGTGAAACTTTTTGAAATACTAGTTATGGTCAAAAAAATCGTAGTATATTATACACAATTCCATGTTTCGGTCAAAAATTAAATTAAATTGAGGATTGTTCGAAATGCTACGAAACTTTTCAGATCCTCTCTATATGTTATGAGGGAAGGTTATGATGGAATTCCATGCTAAAAATATCTCAAAATTAGATTCTATGAAACTTTTTAAAATACTAGTTTCGGTCAAAAAATTCGTAGTATATTATACACAATTCTATACTAGTTTCGGTCAAAAATCAAATTAAATCGAGGCTTGTTCGAAATGCTTCGAAACTTTAAGATCCTCTCTATGTTATGTGGGAAGGTAATGATTGAAGTCAATGCAAAAAATTATCTCAAAATTAGATTCTATGAAATTTTTTGAAATACTAGTTTCGGTCCAAAAATCGTAGTATATTATACATAATTGTATACTAGTTTCGGTCAAAAAATCAAATTAAATCGAGGATTGTTCTAAATTATACAAAACTTATAAGATCCTCTCTATATATTACGAGGGAAGGTTATGATGGAAGTTCATGCAAAAAATTATCTCAAAATTAGATTCTATGAAACTTTTTGAAATACTAGTTTCGGTACAAAAATCGTAGTATATTATACATAATTTTATACTAGATTCGGTCAAAAAATCAAATTAAATCGAGGATTATTCAAAATTCTACAAAACATATCAAATCCTCTCTATATGTTACGAGAGAAGGTTATGATGGAAGTCCATGCAAAAAATTATCTCAAAAGTAGATTCTATGTAAATTTTTGAAATACTAGTTTTGGTTAAAAATCGTAGTATATTATACACAATTCTATACAAGTTTCGGTAAAAAAATCAAATAAAATCAAGGATTATTCGAAATGCTACAAAACTTTTAAGTTCTTATCTATATGTTATGAGGGAAGGTTATGATGGAAGTCCATGCAAAAAATTATCTCAAAATTAGATTCTATGAAACTTTTTGAAATACTAGTTTTGATCAAAAAATCTTATTATAAAATACACAATTCTCTACAAGTTTCGGTCAAAAATCAAATTAACTCGAAGATTGTTCGAAATGCTACAAAGCGTATCAGATCCTCTCTATATGTTACGAAGGAAGGTTATGATGGAAGTCCACGCAAAAAAATATCTCAAAATTAGATTCTATTAAACTTTTTGAAATACTAGTTTCGGTCAAAAAATCGTAGTATATCATACACAATTCCATACTAGTTTCGGTCAAAAATCAAATTAAATCGAGGATTGTTTGAAATGATACAAAACTTTTAAGATCCTCTCTATATCTTACGAGGTAAGGTTATGATGGAAGTCCATACAAAAAATATATCAAAATTAGATTCTATGAAACTTTTTGAAATACTAGTTTCGGTACAAAAATCGTAGTATATTATACACAATTCAATACTAGTTTCGGTAAAAAAATCAAATTAAATCGAGGATAGTTCGAAATTCTACAAAACTTTTCAGATCCACTCTATATGTTACGAGGGAAGGTTATGATGGTAATCCATGCAAAACATTATCTCAAAATTATATTCTACGAAACTTTTTGAAATACTAGTTTTGTTCAAAAAATCGTAGTATATTATACACAATTCTATACAAGTTTCAGTCAAAAATCAAATTAAATTGAGGATTGTTCGAAATGCTACAAAACTTTTCAGATCCTTTCTATATGTTACGAGGGAAGGTTATGATGGAAGTACAAGCAAAATAATATCTCAAAATTAGATTCTATGAAACTTTTTGAAATACTAGTTTCGGTCAATAAATCGTAGTATATTATACACAATTCTATACATGTGTCGGTCAAAAATCAATTTAAATCGAGGATTTTTCGAAATGCTACGAAACTTTTAAGATCCTCTCTATGTTATGTGGGAATGTCATGATGGAAGTCCATGCAAAAAATTATCTCAAAATTAGATTCTATGAAATTTTTTGAAATACTAGTTTTGGTCAAAAAATCGTAGTATATTATACATAATTGTATACTAGTTTCGATCAAAAAATCAAATTAAATCGAGGATTGTTCGAAATTATACAAAACTTTTCAGATCCTCTCTTTATGTTACCAGGGAAGGTTATGATGGAAGTCCATGCAAAAAATTATCTCAAAATTAGTTTTTATGAAACTTTTTGAAATACTAGTTTCGGTCCAAAAATCGTAGTATATTATACATAATTGTATACTAGTTTCGGTCAAAAAATCAAATTAAATCGAGGATTGTTCGAAATTCTACAAAATATTTCAAACCCTCTCTATATGTTACGAGGGAAGGTTATGATGGAAGTCCATGCAAAAAATTATCTCAAAAGTAGATTCTATGAAATTTTTTGAAATACTAGTTTTGGATAAAAATCGTAGTATATTATACACAATTCTATACATGTTTCGGTCAAAAAATCAAATTAAATCGCGGATTGTTCGAAAATCTACAAAACTTTTAAGATCCTCTCTATATGTTACGAGGGAAGGTTATTATGGAAGTCCATGCAAAACATTATCTCAAAAGTAGATTCTATGAATCTTTTTGAAATACTAGTTTTGGTCAAAAAATCGTAGTATATTATACACAATTCTATACAAGTTTCGGTAAAAAAATCAAATAAAATCGAGGAATGTTCGAAATGCTACGAAACTTTTAAGATCCTCTCTATATATTACGAGGGAAGGTTATGATGGAAGTCCATGCAAAACATTATCTCAAAATAAGATTCTATGAAACTTTTTGAAATACTAGTTTTGATCAAAAAATCTTAGTATAATATACACAATTCTATACAAGTTTCGGTCAAAAATCAAATTAACTCGAAGATTGTTCGAAATGCTACAAAGCGTTTCAGATCCTCTCTATATGTTACGAAGGAAGGTTATGATGGAAGTCCATGCAAAAAAATATCTCAAAATTAGATTCTATTAAACTTTTTAAAATACTAGTTTCGGTCAAAAAATCGTAGTATATCATACACAATTCTACATTAGTTTCGGTCAAAAATCAAATTAAATTGAGGATGTTTTGAAATGCTACAAAACTTTTAAGATCCTCTCTATATCTTACGAGGTAAGGTTAAGATGGAAGTCCATACAAAAAATATATCAAAATTAGATTCTATGAAACTTTTTGAAATACTAGTTTCGGTCCAAAAATCGTAGTATATTATATACAATTCTATTCTAGTTTCGGCAAAAAAATCAAATTAAATCGAGGATAGTTCGAAATTCTACAAAACTTTTCAGATCCACTCTATATGTTATGAGGGAATGTTATGATGGTAGTCCATGCAAAACATTATCTCAAAATTATATTCTATTAAACTTTTTGAAATACTAGTTTTGGTCAAAAAATCGTAGTATATTATACACAATCCTATACAAGTTTCAGTCAAAAATCAAATTAAATTGAGGATTGTTCGAAATGCTACAAAACATTTCAGATCCTCTCTATATGTTACGAGGGAAGGTTATGATTGAAGTACAAGCAAAATAATTTCTCAAAATTAGATTCTATGAAACTTTTTGAAATACTAGTTTCGGTCAATAAATCGTAGTATATTATACACAATTCTATACTAGTGTCGGTCAAAAATATAATTAAATCGAGGATTGTTTGAAATGCTACGAAACTTTTAAGATCCTCTCAATGTTATGTGGGAATGTCATGATGGAAGTCCATGCAAAAAATTATCTCAAAATTAGATTCTATGAATTTTTTTGAAATACTAGTTTTGGTCCATAAATCGTAGTATATTATACATAATTGTATACTAGTTTCGGTCAACAAATCAAATTAAATCGAGGATTGTTCGAAATTATACAAAACTTTTCAGATTCTCTCTATATGTTACCAGGGAAGGTTATGATGGAAGTCCTTGCAAAAAATTATCTGAAAATTAGATTCTATGAAACCTTTTGAAATACTAGTTTCAGTCCAAAAATCGTAGTATATTATACATAATTGTATACAAGTTTCGGTCAAAAAATCAAATTAAATCAGGATTGTTCGAAATTCTACAAAATATTTCAAATCCTCTCTATATGTTACGAGGGAAGGTTATGATGGAAGTCCATGCAAAAAATTATCTCAAAAGTAGATTCTATGAAACTTTTTGAAATACTAGTTTTGGTTAAAAATCGTAGTATATTATACACAATTCTATACATGTTTCGGTAAAAAAATCAAATTAAATCGCGGATTGTTCGAAAATCTACAAAACTTTTAAGATCCTCTCTACATGATACGAGGGAAGGTTATTATGGAAGTCCATGCAAAACATTATCTCAAAAGTAGATTCTATGAAACTTTTTGAAATACTAGTTTTGGTCAAAAAATCGTAGTATATTATACACAATTCTATACAAGTTTCGGTAAAAAAATCAAATAAAATCGAGGATTGTTCGAAATGCTACGAAACTTTTAAGATCCTCTCTATATATTAGGAGGGAAGGTTATAATGGAAGTCCATGCAAAAAATTATCTCAAAATAAGATTCTATGAAACTTTTTGAAATACTAGCCTTGATCAAAAAATCATAGTATAATATACACAATTCTATACAAGTTTCGGTCAAAAATCAAATTAACTCGAAGATTGTTCGAAATGCTACAAAGCGTATCAGATCCTCTCTATATGTTACGAAGGAAGGTTATGATGGAAGTCCATGCAAAAAAATATCTCAAAATTAGATTCTATTAAACTTTTTGAAATACTAGTTTCGGTCAAAAAATCGTAGTATATCATACACAATTCTATACTAGTTTCGGTCAAAAATCAAATTAAATTGAGGATATTTTGAAATTCTACAAAACTTTTAAGATCCTCTCTATATCTTACGAGGTAAGGTTAAGATGGAAGTCCATACAAAAAATATATCAAAATTAGATTCTATGAAACTTTTTGAAATACTAGTTTCGGTCCAAAAATCGTAGTATATTATACACAATTCTATACTAGTTTCGGTAAAAAAATCAAATTAAATCGAGGATAGTTCCAAATTCTACAAAACTTTTCAGATCCACTCTATATGTTACGAGGGAAGGTTATGATGGTAGTCCATGCAAAAAATTATCTCAAAATTAGATTCTATGAAACTTTTTGAAATACTAGTTTTGGTCAAAAAATCGTAGTATATTATACACAATTCCAAGTTTCGGTCAAAAATTAAATTAAATTGAGGATTGTTCGAAATGCTACGAAACTTTTCAGATCCTCTCTATATGTTACGATGGAAGGTTATGATGGAATTCCATGCTAAAAATATCTCAAAATTAGATTCTATGAAACTTTTTAAAATACTAGTTTCGGTCAAAAAAATCGTAGTAGATTATACACAATTCTATACTAGTTTCGGTCAAAAATCAAATTAAATCGAGGATTGTTCGAAATGCTACGAAACTTTAAGATCCTCTCTATGTTATGTGGGAAGGTAATGATGGAAGTCAATGCAAAAAATTATCTCAAAATTAGATTCTATGAAATTTTTTGAAATACTAGTTTCGGTCCAAAAATCGTAGTATATTATACATAATTGTATACTAGTTTCGGTCAAAAAATCAAATTAAATCGAGGATTGTTCTAAATTATACAAAACTTTTAAGATCCTCTCTATATATAATGAGGGAAGGTTATGATGGAAGTTCATGCAAAAAATTATCTCAAAATTAGATTCTATGAAACTTTTTGAAATACTAGTTTCGGTACAAAAATCGTAGTATATTATACATAATTTTATACTAGATTCGGTCAAAAAATCAAATTAAATCAAGGATTATTCGAAATTCTACAAAACATTTCAAATCCTCTCTATATGTTACGAGAGAAGGTTATGATGGAAGTCCATGAAAAAAATTATCTCAAAAGCAGATTCTATGAAACTTTTTGAAAAAATACTAGTTTTGGTCAAAAAATCGTAATACACAATTCTATACAAGTTTCGGTAAAAAAATCAAATAAAATCAAGGATTGTTCGAAATGTTACGAAACTTTTAAGATCCTCTCTATGTTATGTGGGAATGTCATGATGGAAGTCCATGCAATAAATTATCTAAAAATTAGATTCTATGAAATTGTTTGAAATACTAGTTTTGGTCCAAAAATCGTAGTATATTATACATAATTGTATACTAGTTTCGGTCAAAAAATCAAATTAAATCGAGGATTGTTCGAAATTATACAAAACTTTTCAGATCCTCTCTTTATGTTACCAGGGAAGGTTATGATGGAAGTCCATGCAAAAAATTATCTCAAAATTAGATTCTATGAAACTTTTTGAAATACTAGTTTCGGTCCAAAAATCATAGTATATTATACATAATTGTATACTAGTTTCGGTCAAAAAATCAAATTAAATCGAGGATTGTTCGAAATTTTACAAAATATTTCAAACCCTCTCTATATGTTACGAAGGAAGGTTATGATGGAAGTCCATGCAAAAAATTTATCTCAAAAGTAGATTCTATGAAATTTTTTGAAATACTAGTTTTGGTTAAAAATCGTAGTATATTATACACAATTCTATACAAGTTTCGGTCAAAAAATCAAATTAAATCGCGGATTGTTCGAAAATCTACAAAACTTTTAAGATCCTCTCTATATGTTACGAGGGAAGGTTATTATGGAAGTCCATGTAAAACATTATCTCAAAAGTAGATTCTATGAATCTTTTTGAAATACTAGTTTTGGTCAAAAAATCGTAGTATATTATACACAATTCTATACAAGTTTCGATAAAAAAATAAAATAAAATCGAGGATTCTTCGAAATGCTACGAAACTTTTAAGATCCTCTCTATATGTTACGAGGGAAGGTTATGATGGAAGTCCGTGCAAAAAATTATCTCAAAATAACATTCTATGAAACTTTTTGAAATACTAGTTTTGGTCCAAAAATCTTAGTATATTATACATAATTGTATATTAGTTTCGGTCAAAAAATCAAATTAAATCGAGGATTGTTCGAAATTATACAGAACTTTTCAGATCCTCTTTATATGTTACCAGGGAAGGTTTTGATGGAAGTCCATGCAAAAAATTATCTCAAAATTAGATTCTATGAAACTTTTTGAAATACTAGTTTCGGTCCAAAAATCGTAGAATATTATACATGATTGTATACAAGTTTCGGTCAAAAAATCAAATTAAATCGAGGATTGTTCGAAATTCTACAAAATATTTCAAATCCTCTCTATATGTTACGAGGGAAGGTTATGATGGAAGTCCATGCAAAAATTATCTCAAAAGTAGATTCTATGAAACTTTTTGAAATACTAGTTTTGGTTAAAAATCGTAGTATATTATACACAATTCTATACATGTTTCAGTCTAAAAATCAAATTAAATTGCGGATTGTTCGAAAATCTACAAAACTTTTAAGATCCTCTCTATATGTTACGAAGGAAGGTTATTATGGAAGTCCATGCAAAAAATTATCTCAAAAGTAGATTCTAAGAAACTTTTTGAAATACTAGTTTCGGTCAAAAAATCGTAGTATATTATACACAATTCTATACTAGTTTCGGTAAAAAAATAAAATTAAATCGAGGATAGTTCGAAATTCTACAAAACTTTTCATATCCACTCTATATGTTACGAGGGAAGGTTATGATGGTAGTCCATGCAAAAAATTATCTCAAAATTATATTCTATGAAACTTTTTGAAATACTAGTTTTGGTCAAAAAATCGTAGTATATTATACACAATTCTATACAAGCTTGAGTCAAAAATTAAATAAAATTGAGGATTGTTCGATATACTACAAATCTTTTCAAATCCTCTCTATATGTTACGAGGGAAGGTTTTGATGGAAGTCCAAGCAAAATAATATCTCAAAATAAGATTCTATGAAACTTTTTGAAATACTAGTTTCGGTCAATAAATCGTAGTATATTATACACAATTCTATATTAGTGTCGGTCAAAAATCAAATTAAATCGAGGATTTTTCGAAATGCTACAAAACTTTTAAGATCCTCTCTATGTTATGTGGGAATGTCATGATGGAAATCCATGAAAAAATTATCTCAAAATTAGATTCTATGAAATTTTTTGAAATACTAGTTTTGGTCCAAAAATCGTAGTATATTATACATAATTGTATACTAATTTCGGTCAAAAAATCAACTTAAATCGAGGATTGTTCGAAATTATACAAAACTTTTCAGATCCTCTCTATATGTTACGAGGGAAGGTTATGATGGAAGTCCATGCAAAAAATTATTTCAAAATTAAATTCTATGAAACATTTTGAAATACTAGTTTCGGTCCATTAATCGTAGTATATTATACATAATTGTATACTAGTTTCGGTCAAAAAATCAAACTAAATCAGGATTGTTCGAAATTCTACAAAATATTTAAAATCCTCTCTATATGTTACGTGGGAAGGTTATGATGGAAGTCAAGGCAAAAAATTATATCAAGAGTAGATTCTATGAAACTTTTTGAATTACTAGTTTTGGTTAAAAATCGTAGTGTATTATACACAATTCTATACAAGTTTCGGTCAAACAATCAAATCAAATCGCGGATTGTTCGAAAATATACAAAACTTTTAAGATCCTCTATATATGTTACGAGGGAAGGTTATTATGGAAGTCCATGCAAAAAATTATCTCAAAAGTAGATTCTATGAAACTTTTTGAAATACTAGTGTTGGTCAAAAAATCGTAGTACATTATACAGAATTCTATACACGTTTCGGTAAAAAAAATTAAATAAAATCGAGGATTGTTCGAAATGCTACGAAACTTTTAAGATCCTCTCTATATGTTACGAGGGAAAGTTATGATGGAAGTCCATTCAAAAAATTATCTCAAAATAAGATTCTATGAAACTTTTTGAATTACTAGTTTTAGTTCAAAATATCTTAGTATAATATACACAATTCTATACAAGTTTCGATCAAAAATCAAATTAAATCGAAGATTGTTCGAAATGCTACAAAGCGTTTCAGATCCTCTCTATATGTTACGAGGGAAGGATATGATGGAAGTCCATGTAAAAAAATATCTCAAAATTAGATTCTATTAAACTTTTTGAAATACTAGTTTCGGTCAAAAAATCGTAGTATATCACACACAATTCTATACTAGTTTCGTTCAAAAATCAAATTAAATTGAGGATTGTTTGAAATGCTACAAAACTTTTAAGATCCTCTCTATATCTTAAGAGGTAAGGTTATGATGGAAGTCCATACAAAAAATATATCAAAATTAGATTCTATGAAACTTTTTGAAATACAAGTTTCGGTCAAAAAAATCGTAGTATATTTTACACAATTCTATACTAGTTTCGGTAAAAAAATAAAATTAAATCGAGGATAGTTCGAAATTCTACAAAACTTTTCAGATCCACTCTATATGTTACGAGGGAAGGTTATGATGGTAGCCCATGCAAAACATTATCTCAAAATTATATTCTATGAAAATTTTTGAAATACTAGTTTTGTTCAAAAAAATCGTAGTATATTATACACAATTCTATACATGTTTCAGTCAAAAATCAAATTAAATTGAGGATTGTTCGAAATGCTACAAAACTTTTCAGATCCTCTCTATATGTTACGAGGGAAGGTTTTGATGGAAGTCCAAGCAAAATAATATCTCAAAATTAGATTCTATGAAACTTTTTGAAATACTAGTTTCGGTCAATAAATCGTAGTATATACACAATTCTATACTAGTGTCGGTCAAAAATCAAATTAAATCGAGGATTGTTTGAAATGCTACGAAACTTTTAAGATCCTCTCTATGTTATGTGGGAATGTCATGATAGAAGTCCATGAAAAAATTATCTCAAAATTAGATTCTATGAAATTTTTTGAAATACTAGTTTTGGTCCAAAAAGCGTAATATATTATACATAATTGTAAACTAGTTTCGGTCAAAAAATCAACTTAAATCGAGGAATGTTCGAAATTATACAAAACTTTTCAGATTCTCTCTATATATTACGAGGGAAGGGTATGATGGAAGTCCATGCAAAAAATTATTTCAAAATTAGATTCTATGAAACTTTTTGAAATACTAGTTTCGGTCCAAAAATCGTAGTATATTATACATAATTGTATACTTGTTTCTGTCAAAAAATCAAATTAAATCAGGATTTTTTTCGAAATTCTACAAAATATTTCAAATCCTCTCTATATGTTACGAGGGAAGGTTATGATGGAAGTCCATGCAAAAAATTATCTCAAAAGTAGATTCTATGTAAATTTTTGAAATACTAGTTTTGGTTAAAAATCGTAGTATATTATACACAATTCTATACAAGTTTCAGTCAAAAATCAAATTAAATCGCAGATTGTTCGAAAATCTACAAAACTTTTAAGATCCTCTCTATATGTTACGAGGGAAGGTTATGATGGAAGTCCATGCAAAAAATTATCTCAAAATTAGATTCTATGAAACTTTTTGAAATACTAGTTTTTGTCAAAAAATCGTAGTATATTATACACAAGTTTCGGTCAAAAATCAAATAAAATCGAGGATTGTTCGAAATGCTACGAAACTTTAAAGATCCTCTCTATATTTTACGAGGGATAGTTATGATGGAAGTCCATGCAAAAAATTATCTCAAAATTAGATTCTATAAAACTTTTTGAAATACTAGTTTTGATCAAAAAATCGTAGTATAATATACAAAATTCTATACAAGTTTCGATCAAAAATCTAATTAACTCGAAGATTGTTCGAAAAGCTACAAAACGTTTCAGATCCTCTCTATATGTTACAAGGGAAGGTTATGGTGGAAGTCGATGCAAAAAAATATCTCAAATTAGATTCTATTAAACTTTTTGAAATACTAGTTTCGGCCAAAAAATCGTAGTATATCATACACAATTCTATACTAGTTTCGGTCAAAAATCAAATTGAATTGAGGATTGTTTGAAATGCTACAGAACTTTTAAGATCCTCTCTATATCTTACGAGGTAAGGTTATGATGGAAGTCCTTACAAAAAATATATCAAAATTAGATTCTATGAAACTTTTTGAAATACTTGTTTCGGTCTAAAGATCGTAGTTTATTATACACTATTCTATACTAGTTTCGGTAAAAAAATCAAATTAAATCGAGGATAGTTCGAAATTCTACAAAACTTTTCAGATCCACTCTATATGTTACGAGGGAAGGTTATGATGGTAGTCCATGCAAAATATTATCTCAAAATTATATTCTATGAAACTTTTTAAAATACTAGTTTTGGTCAAAAAAATCGTAGTATATTATACACAATTCTATACAAGTTTCAGTCAAAAATCAAATTAAATTGAGGATTGTTCGAAATGCTACAAAACTTTTCATATCCTCTCTATAAGTTACGAGGGAAGGTTATGATGGAAGTCCAAGCAAAATAATATCTCAAAATTAGATTCTATGAAACTTTTTGAAATACTAGTTTCGGTCAATAAATCGTAGTTTATTATACACAATTCTATACTAGTGTCGGTCAAAAATCAAATTAAATCGAGGATTGTTTGAAATGCTACGAAACATTTAAGATCCTCTCTATGTTATGTGGGAATGTCATGATGGAAGTCCATGAAAAAATTATCTCAAACGTAGATTCTATGAAATTTTATGAAATACTAGTTTTGGTCTAAAAATCGTATTATATTATACATAATTGTATACTAGTTTCGGTCAAAAAATCAACTTAAATCGAGGATTGTTCGAAATTATACAAAACTTTTCATATCCTCTCTATATGTTACGAGGGAAGGTTATGATGGAAGTCCATGCAAAAAATTATTTCAAAATTAAATTCTATGAAACATTTTGAAATACTAGTTTCGGTCCATTAATCGTAGTATATTATACATAATTGTATACTAGTTTCGGTCAAAAAATCAAACTAAATCAGGATTGTTCGAAATTCTACAAAATATTTAAAATCCTCTCTATATGTTACGTGGGAAGGTTATGATGGAAGTCAAGGCAAAAAATTATCTCAAAAGTAGATTCTATGAAACTTTTTGAAATACTAGTTTTGGTTAAAAATCGTAGTATATTATACACAATTCTATACAAGTTTCGGTCAAACAATCAAATCAAATCGCGGATTGTTCGAAAATATACAAAACTTTTAAGATCCTCTATATATGTTACGAGGGAAGGTTATGATGGGAGTCCATGCAAAAAATTATCTCAAAAGTAGATTCTATGAAACTTTTTGAAATACTAGTTTTGGTTAAAAATCGTAGTATATTATACACAATTCTATACAAGTTTCGGTCAAAAAATCAAATTAAATCGCGGATTGTTCGAAAATCTATGAATCTTTTAAGATTCTCTCTATGTGTTACGAGGGAAGGTTATGATGGCAATCAGTGCAAAAAATTATCTCAAAATTAGATTCTATGAAACTTTTTGAAATACTAGTTTTTGTCAAAAAATCGTAGTATATTATACACAAGTTTCAGTCAAAAATCAAATAAAATCGAGGATTGTTCGAAATGCTACGAAACTTTTAAGATCCTCTCTATATTTTACGAGGGAAGGTTATGGTGGAAGTCCATGCAAAAAATTATCTCAAAATTAGATTCTATAAAACTTTTTGAAAAACTAGTTTTGATCAAAAAAATCTTAGTATAATATACATAATTCTATACAAGTTTCGGTCAAAAATCTAATTAACTCGAAGATTGTTCGAAAAGCTACAAAACGTTTCAGATCCTCTCTATATGTTACGAGGGAAGGTTATGATGGAAGTCGATGCAAAAAAATATCTCAAAATTAGATTATATTAAACTTTTTGAAATACTAGTTTAGGCCAAAAAATCGTAGTATATCATACACAATTCTATACTAGTTTCGGTCAAAAATCAAATTGAATTCAGGATTGTTTTAAATGCTACAAAACTTTTAAGATCCTCTCTATATCTTACGAGGTAAGGTTATGATGGAAGTCCATACAAAAAATATATCAAAATTAGATTCTATGAAACTTTTTGAAATACTAATTTCGGTCCAAAGATCGTAGTTTATTATACACAATTCTATACTAGTTTCGGTAAAAAAATCAAATTAAATCGATGATAGTTCGAAATTCTACAAAACTTTTCAGATCCACTCGATATGTTACTAGGGAAGGTTATGATGGTAGTCCATGCAAAACATTATCTCAAAATTATATTCTATGAAACTTTTTGAAATACTAGTTTTGGTCAAAAAATCGTAGAATATTATACACAATTCTATACAAGTTACAGTCAAAAATCAAATTAAATCGAGGATTGTTCGAAATTCTACAAAACTTTTCAGATCCTCTCTATATGTTACGAGGGAAGGTTATGATGGAAGTCCAAGCAAAATAATATCTCAAAATTAGATTCTATGAAAATTTTTGAAATACTAGTTTCGGTCAATAAATCGTAGTTTATTATACACAATTCTATACTAGTGTCGGTCAAAAATCAAATTAAATCGAGGATTGTTTGAAATGCTACGAAACATTTAAGATCCTCTCTATGTTATGTGGGAATGTCATGATGGAAGTCCATGAAAAAATTATCTCAAACGTAGATTCTATGAAATTTTTTGAAATACTAGTTTTGGTCTAAAAATCGTATTATATTATACATAATTGTATACTAGTTTCGGTCAAAAAATCAACTTCAATCGAGGATTGTTCGAAATTATACAAAACTTTTCATATCCTCTCTATATGTTACGAGGGAAGGTTATGATGGAAGTCCATGCAAAAAATTATCTCAAAATTAGATTCTATGAAACTTTTTGAAATACTAGTTTCGGTCCAAAAATCGTAGTATATTATACATAATTGTATACTAGTTTCGGTCAAAAAATCAAATTAAATCAGGATTGTTCGAAATTCTACAAAATATTTCAAATCCTCTCTATATGTTACGAGGGAAGGTTATGATGGAAGTCCATGAAAAAAATTATCTCAAAAGTAGATTCTATGAAACTTTTTTAAATACTAGTTTTGGTTAAAAATCGTAGTATATTATACACAATTCTATACAAGTTTCGGTCAAAAAATCAAATTAAATCGCGGATTGTTCGAAAATCTATGAATCTTTTAAGATTCTCTCTATGTGTTACGAGGGAAGGTTATGATGGAAATCAGTGCAAAAAATTATCTCAAAATTAGATTCTATGAAACTTTTTGAAATACTAGTTTTTGTCAAAAAATCGTAGTATATTATACACAAGTTTCAGTCAAAAATCAAATAAAATCGAGGATTGTTCGAAATGCTACGAAACTTTTAAGATCCTCTCTATATTTTACGAGGGAAGGTTATGGTGGAAGTCCATGCAAAAAATTATCTCAAAATTAGATTCTATAAAACTTTTTGAAAAACTAGTTTTGATCAAAAAAATCTTAGTATAATATACATAATTCTATACAAGTTTCGGTCAAAAATCTAATTAACTCGAAGATTGTTCGAAAAGCTACAAAACGTTTCAGATCCTCTCTATATGTTACGAGGGAAGGTTATGATGGAAGTCGATGCAAAAAAATATCTCAAAATTAGATTATATTAAACTTTTTGAAATACTAGTTTAGGCCAAAAAATCGTAGTATATCATACACAATTCGATACTAGTTTCGGTCAAAAATCAAATTGAATTCAGGATTGTTTTAAATGCTACAAAACTTTTAAGATCCTCTCTATATCTTACGAGGTAAGGTTATGATGGAAGTCCATACAAAAAATATATCAAAATTAGATTCTATGAAACTTTTTGAAATACTAATTTCGGTCCAAAGATCGTAGTTTATTATACACAATTCTATACTAGTTTCGGTAAAAAAATCAAATTAAATCGATGATAGTTCGAAATTCTACAAAACTTTTCAGATCCACTCGATATGTTACTAGGGAAGGTTATGATGGTAGTCCATGCAAAACATTATCTCAAAATTATATTCTATGAAACTTTTTGAAATACTAGTTTTGGTCAAAAAATCGTAGTATATTATACACAATTCTATACAAGTTTCAGTCAAAAATCAAATTAAATCGAGGATTGTTCGAAATTCTACAAAACTTTTCAGATCCTCTCTATATGTTACGAGGGAAGGTTATGATGGAAGTCCAAGCAAAATAATATCTCAAAATTAGATTCTATGAAAATTTTTGAAATACTAGTTTCGGTCAATAAATCGTAGTATATTATACACAATTCTATACTAGTGTCGGTCAAAAATCAAATTAAATCGAGGATTGTTCGAAATGCTACGAAACTTTTAAGATCCTCTCTATGTTATATGGGAATGTCATGATGGAAGACCATGCAAAAAATTATCTCAAAATTAGATTCTATGAAATTTTTTGAAATAATAGTTTTGGTCCAAAAATCGTAGTATATTATACATAATTGTAAACTAGTTTCGGTCAAAAAATCAAATTAAATCGAGGATTGTTTTAAATTATACAAAACTTTTCAGATCCTCTCTATATGTTATAAGGGAAGGTTATGATGGAAGTCCATGAAAAAAATTATCTCAAAATTAGATTCTATGAAACTTTTTGAAATACTAGTTTCGGTCCAAAAATCGTTGTATATTATACATAATTGTATACTAGTTTCGGTCAAAAAATCAAATTAAATCGAGGATTGTTCGAAATTCTAAAAAATATTTCAAATCCTCTCTATAAGTTACGAGGGAAGGTTATGATGGAAGTCCATGCAAAAAATTATCTCAAAAGTAGATTCTATGAAACTTATTGAAATACTAGTTTTGGTTAAAAATCGTAGTATATTATACACAATTCTATACAAGTTTCGGTCAAAAAATCAAATTAAATCTCGAATTGTTCGAAAATCTACGAAACTTTTTAGATCCTCTCTATATGTTACGAGGGAAGGTTATGATGGAAGTCCATGCAAAAAATTATCTCAAAATTTGATTCTATGAAACTTTTTGAAATACTAGTTTTGGTCAAAAAATCGTAGTATATTATACACAATTCTATACAAGTTTCAGTCAAAAATCAAATTAAACTGAGGATTGTTCGAAATGCTACAAAACTTTTCAGATCCTCTCTATATGTTACGAGGGAAGGTTATGATGGAAGTCCAAGCAAAATAATATCTCAAAATTAGATTCTATGAAACTTTTTGAAATACTAGTTTCGGTCAATAAATCTTAGTATATTATACACAATTCTATACTAGTGTCGGTCAAAAATCAAATTAAATAAAGGATTGTTCGAAATGCTACGAAACTTTTAAGATCCTCTCTAAGTTATGCGGGAATGTCATGATGGAAGTCCATGCAAAAAATTATCTCAAAATTAGATTCTATGAAATTTTTTGAAATACTAGTTTTGGTCCAAAAATCGTAGTATATTATACATAATTGTATACTAGTCTCGGTCAAAAAATCAAATTAAATCGAGGATTGTTCAAAATTATACAAAACTTTTCAGATCCTCTTTATATGTTACCAAGTAAGGTTATGATGGAAGTCCATGCAAAAAATTATCTCAAAATTAGATTCTATGAAACTTTTTGAAATACTAGTTTTGATCAAAATATCTTAGTATAATATACACAATTCTATACAAGTTTCGGTCAAAAATCAAATTAACTCGGAGATTGTTAGAAATGCTATAAAGCGTTTAAGATCCTCTCTATTTATTACGAGGGAAGGTTATGATGGAAGTCCATGCAAAAAAATATCTCAAAATTAGATTCTATTAAACTTTTTGAAATACTAGTTTCGGTCAAAAAATCGTTGTATATCATACACAATTCTATACTAGCTTCGGTCAAAAATCAAATTAAATTGAGGTTTGTTTGAAATGCTACAAAACCTTTAAGATCCTCTCTATATCTTACGAGGTAAGGTTATGATGGAAGTCCATACTAAAAATATATCAAAATTAGATTCTATGAAACTTTTTGAAATACTAGTTTCGGTCCAAAAATCGTAGTTTATTATACACAATTCTATACTAGTTTCGGTAAAAAAATCAAATTAAATCGAGGATAGTTCAAAATTCTACAAAACGTTTCAGATCCACTCTATATGTTACGAGGGAAGGTTATGATGGTAGTCCATGCAAAACATTTTCTCAAAATTATATTCTATGAAACTTTTTGAAATACTAGTTTTGGTCAAAAAATCGTAGTATATTATACACAATTCTATACAAGTTTCAGTCAAAAATCAAATTAAATTGAGGATTGTTCGAAATGCTACAAAACTTTTCATATCCTCTCTATATGTTACGAGGGAAGGTTATGATGGAAGTCCAAGCAAAATAATATCTTATAATTAGATTCTATGAAACTTTTTGAAATACTAGTTTCGGTCAATAAATCGTAGTATATTATACACAATTCTATACTAGTGTCGGTCAAAAATCAAATTAAATCGAGAATTGTTCGAAATGCTACGAAACTTTTAAGATCCTCTCTATGTTATGTTGGAATGTCATGATGGAAGACCATGCAAAAAATTATCTCAAAATTAGATTCTATGAAATTTTTTGAAATACTAGTTATGGTCCAAAAATCGTAGTATATTATACATAATTGTATACTAGTTTCGGTCAAAAAATCAAATTAAATCGAGGATTGTTCGAAATTATACAAAACTTTTCAGATCCTCTCTATATGTTACGAGGGAAGGTTATGATGGAAGTCCATGCAAAAAATTATCTCAAAATTAGATTTTATGAAACTTTTTGAAATACTAGTTTCGGTCCAAAAATCATAGTATATTATACATAATTGTATACTAGTTTCGGTCAAAAAATCAAATTAAATCGAGGATTGTTCGAAATTCTACAAAATATTTCAAATCCTCTCTATATGTTATGAGGGAAGGTTATGATGGAAGTCCATGCAAAAAATTATCTCAAAAGTAGATTCTATAAAACTTTTTGAAATACTAGTTTTGGTTAAAAATCGTAGTATATTATACACAATTCTATACAAGTTTCGGTCAAAAAATCAAATTAAATCGCGGATTATGAAAGATGTGCATACTGAGTTTGGCAAGCCTTTTGCACATAAGGTTGTCAAAGGTGGGTGGAAGAAGAGGTCGATATTTTTTGAATTGCCATATTGGAAGTATTTGTACATGAGACATTTTCTTGATGTTATGCATATTGAAAAAAATGTATTTGAAAGAGTTATCTGTACGTTACTCAATATAAAAGGAAAGTCTAAGGATGACCTTAAAGTAAGTGAGGAAATGTTAAAAATGGGAATGAGAACTGAATTAGCACCCGTGAAGAAAGGAAGACGAACATATCTACCACCTGTTGCGTTTACTTTATCTAGAAAGGAGAAACAAAATTTGTGCAAGTTTCTGAGTGAAGTTAAGGTTCCAGAAGGATACTCATCAGATATTAAAAGACTAGTGTCTATGAAAGACCTCAAGTTGAAGAGTTTGAAGACACATGATTTCCATGTTATAATGGAATATTTTCTACCAATAAGTATACGTTCTATTTTTCCAGAAAAAGTAAGAAGTGCCATAACTAAATTGTGTTTTTTCTTTAGGTCAATTTGTAGTAAGGTGATCGATCCCGAGATCTTACCAACACTACAAAAAGAGATTGTAATTACCTTGTGTGAGCTTGAAATGTAATTTCCTCCCTCTTTTTTTACATAATGGTTCATCTAGTTGTTCATCTTATGAAAGTGACACAATTGTGTGGACCATCTTATATGAGATGGATGTACCCTGCTGAACGGTATATGAAAATATTAAAATGGTACGTGAAATCCCGAAGTCGACCAGAGGGTTGTATTGTTGAATGATACATTGTTGAAGAAGCTGTTGATTTTGTACTGAATATTTGTCCAACGTTCAATCGATTGGACTCCCCAAAGCTCAGATTTTCGAAAAAAAAGGAAGGTAAAAAATTAATTGGAAATAAAATTGTGACAGTATCAAGGGATGAACGGGATCAAGTGCATTTGTATGTTCTACACAATGATAATGAGGTTGAGCCATATGTTGAAATGCACAAGGAAGTGCTCCGAAGGTTAAATCCGAACAGAAATGAAAATTGGATAGTACGAGAGCACAATCAATGTTTCATACAATGGTTAAAGGATCATATTTATTCGAAGCGCTCTTCAGATCCTGCTTCGGTAACAGAAAGGTTGAGATGTTTGGCATATGGTCCAAGTTTGCATGTGTTTTCTCACAGCGCATACACAATTAATGGATACACATTTTATACCAAAGTACAAGATGATAAGAGTACTATGCAAAATAGTGGTGTCACGGTGCTAGCTGAAGCAATGCATATATCAAGTATGAAGGACTTAAACCCCAAATATGCAAATTTGTCCTATTTTGGAGTTATTGAGCACATTTGGGTGTTTGATTATGAGAAGTTTCAGATTCCCATCTTTGGTTGCAAGTGGGTAAATAGTAGTGGCATACGAATGGATAAGTCTGAATTTTTGCAAGTTGATCTTTCTAGGGTGGGTTACAAAGATGAACCTTTTATTCTAGCATCTCAAGCTAAACAAGTGTTCTATGTGAATGACCCGACGAGTACAAAATGGTCTTAAGTGCTTTTCGCTAACAAAGTGGTTGATGATAGCGGTGTCGATCAATGTGATATTGATGTTTAGAATGAGTCATGCATTAGACGAAATGAGTTGAATAGAAATAAAGATTAGGATCTTATAGCGGATGAGTCATATATAAAAATGATTATAATGAGGGAATTTGGATCAATTCATCCGTCCGCATTGCTAAAAAACAAGTAATTAATATTCCAACAAAGAAAAGAAAGAAATGTTAGTGAAAGAGGTACATTATATTTGATATCCTTCGTTTCTTTATTTTTCATTTTCAATTGCTTTCATTCTAATTTAAATGTGTAACTTTGTAACTATAATATTGTATTCTTTTAATTGAATTACAATCTTTGTGGTTTTTCAGGACCTATGTAGATTTGAAGCAATGCTTTGGTTGGATGCAAAAGTAGTATAAGTAATGATTTGTAATATGTTTGAATTGGTACATTTGTAGCAAAAGTAGTATAAGTAATATGTATATTTGTAAGTATATATGTTTGAATGGCCAATCCATTTGGATATATAATTTTGGTGCATAAATTGGTACATTTATATAGGCCAAATTGGATTATTTGAATATCCAAATTGTGATATTTTTCTGGAAAAAAAAAATGGTTCAAAAACAGGTCAAAATTCTGGTTGAAAAACCTTGTATAAATTGTGGTTTTAAGAAAATTATATAAAAAATTTTGAATACCTTAGACAGCTCTTTAAACAAAAAGCAGTGTCTAAGGTATACCTAAAAATGTCCAAAAAGCGCTGTCTAATGGTGGGTCTTAGACAATGCTTTTACCAGAAGCGCTATATAAGGTATAACATAAAATGTCAAAAAGCACTATCTAATGATACCATAAACACTGCTTTTCAGATTTAAAAGAGCGTTGTCTAAACCTTTAGCAGCGCAGGTTTAGACAGCGAATTAAAGCGCTGTCAAAGGCCAAACAAAGCACTGTCTAATATCTTGTATGGCATAGTGATATCTCAAAATTAAATTCTATGAAACTTTTTGAAATACTAGTTTCGGCCAAAAAATCGTAGTATATTATACACAATTCTATACTACTTTCGGTCAAAAAATTAAATTAAATCGAGGATTGTTCGAAATTCTATAAAACTTTTCAGATCCTCTCTATATGTTATGAGGGAAGGTTATGATGGTAGTCCATGCAAACAATTATCTCAAAATTAGAAACTATGAAACTGTTTGAAATACTAGTTTCGGTCAAAAAATCGTAGTATATTATACACAATTCTATACAAGTTTCGGTCAAAAATCAAATTAAATCGAGGATTGTTCAAAATGCTACGAAACTTTTAAGATCCTCTCTATATGTTACGTAGGGGAGGTTATGATAGAAGTCCATGCAAAAAATTATATCAAAATTAGATTCTATGAAACTTTTTGAAATGCTAGTTTTGATAAAAAAATCGTAGTATATTATACACAATTCTATACAAGTTTCACTCAAAAATAAAATTAAATCGAGGATTGTTCCAAATGCTACAATACTTTTCAGATTCTCTCTATATGTTACGAGGGAAGGTTATGATGGAAATCCATGCAAAAAAATATCTCAAAATTAGATTCTATGAAACTTTTTGAAATACTAGTTTCGGTCAAAAAATCGTAGTATATTATACACAATTCTATTCTAGTTTCAGTCAAAAATCAAATTAAATCGAGGATTGTTCGAAATCCAACGGAACTTTTAAGATCCTCTCTATGTTACGTGGGATGCTTATGATTAAAGTCCATGCAAAAAATCATCTCAAAATTAGATTCTATGAAACTTTTTGAATAACTAGTTTCAGTCAAAAAAGTTATATATAATTTTATACTAGTTTCGGTCAAAAAATCAAATTAAATCGAGGTTGTTCGAAATTCTACAAAACTTTTCAGATCCTCTCTATATGTTACAAGGGAAGGTTATGATGGAAGTCCATGCAAAAAATTATCTCAAAATTAGATTCTATGAAACTCTTTGAAATACTAATTTTGGTCAAAAAATCGTAGTATATTATACACAATTCTATACAAGTGTCGGTCAAAAATCAAATAAAATCGAGGATTGTTCAAAATTCTACAAAACTTTTAAGATCCTCTTTATATGTTACGAGGGAAGGTTATGATGGAAGTCCATACAAAAAATTATCTCAAAATTAGATTCTGTGAAACGTTTTGAAATACTAGTTTTGATCAAAAAATCGTAGTATAATATACACAATTCTATACATGTTTCGGTCAAAAATCAAATTAACTCGAGGATTGTTCGAAATGCTACAAACCTTTTCAAATCCTCTCTATATATTACGAGGGAAGGTTATGATGGAAGCCTATCCAAAAAATATCTCTAAATTAGATTGTATTAAAATTTTTGAAATACTAGTTTCGCTAATAAAATTGTAGTATATTATACACAATTCTATACTAGTTTAAGTCAAAAAACAAATTAAATCGAGGATTGTTTGAAATACTACGAAACTTTTCAGATTCTCTCTATATGTTACGAGGGAAGGTTATGATGGAAGTCCATACAAAAAAAATCTCAAAATTAGAATCTATGAAACTTTTTGAAATATTAGTTACGGTCCAAAAATCGTAATATAATATTAACAATTCTATACTAGTTTCGGTCAAAAAAACAAATTAAATCGAGGATTGTTCGAAATTCTACAAAACTTTTCAGATCCAATCTATATGTTACGAGGGAAGGTTATGATGGTAGTCCATACAAAAAAATATCTCAAAATTAGATTCTATGAAACTTTTTGAAATACTAGTTTTGGTCAAAATATCGTAGTATATACACAATTCAGAGTTTCGGTCAAAAATCAAATTAAATTTAGGATTGTTCGAAATGCTACGAAACTTTTTAGATCCTCTCTATATGTTACGAGGGAAGGTTATGATGGAATTCCATGCTAAAAAATATCTCAAAATTAGATTCTATGAAACTTTTTAAAAAACTAGTTTCGGTCAAAAAAATCGTAGTATATTATACACAATTCTATACTAGTTTCGGTCAAAATTCAAATTAAATCGAGGATTGTTCAAAATGCTACGAAACTTTTAAGATCCTCTCTATGTTATGTGGGAAGGTAATGATGGAACTCCATGCAAAAAATTATCTCAAAATTAGATTCTATGAAATTTTTTGAAATACTAGTTTCGGTACAAAAATCGTAGTATATTATACATAATTTTATACTAGTTTCGGTCAAAAAATCAAATTAAATCGAGGATTATTCGAAATTCTACAAAACATTTCAAATCCTCTCTATATGTTACGAGGGAAGGTTATGATGGAAGTCCATGCAAAAAATTATCTCAAAATTAGATTCTATGAAACTTTTTGAAATACTAGTTTTGGGCAGAAAATCGTAGTATATTATACACAATTCTATACCAGTTTCAGTCAAAAATCAAATTAAATTGAGGATTGTTCGAAATGCTACAAAACTTTTCAAATCCTCTCTATATGTTACGAGGGAAGGTTTTGATGGAAGTCCAAGCAAAATAATATCTCAAAATTAGATTCTATGAAACTTTTAGAAATACTAGTTTCGGTCAATAAATCGTAGTATGTTATACACAATTCTATATTAGTGTCGGTCAAAAATCAAATTAAATCGAGGATTGTTCGAAATGCTACGAAACTTTTAAGATCCTCTCTATGTTATGTGGGAATGTCATGATGGAAGTCCATGAAAAAATTATCTCAAAATTAGATTCTATGAAATTTTTGAAATACTAGTTTTGGTCCAAAAATCGTAGTATATTATACATAATTGTATACTAGTTTCGGTCAAAAAATCAAATTAAATCGAGGATTGTTCTAAATTATACAAAACTTTTAAGATCCTCTCTATATGTTTCGAGGGAAGGTTATGATGGAAGTCCATGCAAAAAATTATCTCAAAATTAGATTCTATGAAACTTTTTGAAATACTAGTTTCGGTACAAAAATCGTAGTATATTATACATAATTTTATACTAGTTTCGGTCAAAAAATCAAATTAAATCGAGGATAGTTCGAAATTCTACAAAACTTTTCAGATCCACTCTATATGTTACGAGGGAAGGTTATGATGGTAGTCCATGTAAAACATTATCCAAAATTATATTCTATGAAACTTTTTGAAATCCTAGTTTTGGTCAAAAAATCGTAGTATATTATACACAATTCTATACAAGTTTCAGTCAAAAATCAAATTAAATTGAGGATTGTTCGAAATGCTACAAAACTTTTCAAATCCTCTCTATATGTTACGAGGGAAGGTTTTGATGGAAGTCCAAGCAAAATAATATCTCAAAATTAGATTCTATGAAACTTTTTGAAATATTAGTTTCGGTCAATAAATCGTAGTATATTATACACAATTCTATATTAGTGTCGGTCAAAAATCAAATTAAATCGAGGATTGTTCGAAATGCTACGAAACTTTTAAGATCCTCTCTATGTTATGTGGGAATGTCATGATGGAAGTCCATGAAAAAATTATGTCAAAATTAGATTCTATGAAATTTTTGAAATACTAGTTTTGGTCCAAAAATCGTAGTATATTATACATAATTTGTAGATGTTAGAAATTGGCAGAATTTTTGACAAACAAAGTAAAAGTTATGAACTTAGTTCAGGACATCTGGATGTCACATCAGATGTTGTGACATTGCAAACCGGCTATCTGACTTAAATGATGTGTAACGGAAGTGCATAAAATCAAGAGTTAATATTCTGGAATTAATTGTAAAAGGATAAGCACTCCAAGGCGCCTCTTTAGGAAGCTTAGTTATCTGGTTCCAGTTTAAAGGAAACAGAAAAACTAACTCACCTTGATTCAAGGAGATAACAAACTAACTCACCTTGATTCAAGGAGATAAATGTGGGATTTATCAAAGTCTGGATAATTTGCAAAAAGCCCACAAACCAAGCATCTATTTAAGAAACTGAAACACTCAAGAAAATCTCACGAATTTAAGAAGACTGTCAAGGGTGTTAGTGAAGCTAGTTATTTAAGCAGGTTTTAATTGTTTGTTAGTCGCTTTATGAGATTTTAAGCAAAAAGTGAATTGTGTCTTGATTGAAACTATTAAGTAAGATCAAGCTGGTGTGTCTGAAGTGTGACTTCAAATTTATGAATCATTCTAAGTTAAAGATCATTGTGTGATTGAGGGGGAGTGAGTAGGTACTCATATCTAAGTAGAGTCTTAGGTTGAAATTGCCTTGGGTAGATATTAAGTGAAGGATTAAACTGATTGGTTTAACTCCATAATTAATATTTCTTATATTGGATTTCCTTCTTGGCTTGGTAGCCCCCAGATGTAAGTGTGGAGATACACTGAATTGGGTTAACAATTTCCCGTGTTATTTGATTTACTAGCTTATTAATTTATTGTTTGGGATATCAGTGTCTAAACATCTGATTCGACATCACATATCTGATCCTAGAATTTCAATTGGCATCAGAGCAGGCACCCTGCCTATATAACTGGGTGAGATCTAGGGACTGCAAATTTTGGGAACATGGACAGAGATGTAGGATCTGTGAATCGACCACCTATCTTGGATGGATCCAACTATGATTACTGGAAGCCAAGAATGGTAGCATTCTTGAAATCTCTTGATAGCAGGGCTTGGAAAGCAGTTAACAAAGGATGGGATCACCCTGTCAAAGACAATAAGGATGGGGCAAAAGTGATGAAGCCTGAAGAAGAGTGGAGCAAGGAGGAAGAAGAGTCAGCACTTGGAAATTCCAAAGCCTTAAATGCCTTGTTCAATGGCATTGACAGGAACATATTTAGGCTTGTGCATCACTGTGAGCTAGCCAAGGATGTTTGGGACACCCTCAAAACTACTCATGAAGGAACATCAAAAGTGAAGATGTCAAGACTTCAACTTCTCACCACCAAGTTTGAGAACTTGAGGATTAAGGAAGATGAGACCATTCATGAGTTTTACATGAACATCCTGGAGATTGCTAATACTTCTGGTGCCTTGGGAGAAAAGATGAGTGATGAAAAGTTGGTAAGGAAGATTCTCAGATCACTGCCCAAGAGGTTTGACATGAAGGTCACTGCCATAGAAGAAGCTCAGGACATCTGCACAATGAAAGTTGAGGAGCTCATTGGTTCCCTTCAAACCTTTGAGATGGGAATGAGTGATATTATTGTGAAGAAAAACAAAAGCATAGTCCTGGTCTCAAACACTGATAAGGAAGAAGAAAGTCATGAAGCAGGCTTTGAGGACAACTTATCAGATTCAATTGCTATGCTTGGGAGACAATTTAACAAAATTCTCAAAAGAATGGACAACGGGCCCAGACCAAGTGGAAGAAACTCAACCTCTGAGGGTCAAACTATGATGAGAAGACTAACCAAGGAAAAGGGATCCAATGTCATAGATGTGAAGGTTATGGACACATTAGAAGTGAATGCCCAACCTATCTAAAGAAGCAAAAGAAAGGTCTTTCTGTGTCCTGGTCAGATGAAGACTCAGGTAGTGAGTCAGAAGAAGAGTCTGCAAAGCACATCACTGCTATAGCTGGAGTATGTGAAATTGAAGGGGGATCCAGTGATGAGGATCTGACATTTGAAGAGCTTGAAACATCTTACAGGATGCTGTGTGAAAGGAGCACTGAGGTATGCATGGAAAGTAAACAGCAGAAGAAGCAGATTGAGGAATTAAAGGTTGAAAAGGCAAGTCATCTAGAGATCATTAACACTTTGAAAAGTGAAGTCAGCCTACTCAACTCCAAAATGGAGCATATGTCTAAATCTGTCAGAATGCTGAACAGTGGCTCAAACACACTGGATGCCATTCTCAACAACAACAAGCACTCAGGGGATAGGACTGGGCTGGGATTTAATAAAGCTCAAAACTCTAAGGCTAGAACCAGCCAAACAACTCCAGATCCCATGAAGTCAAACAAGATGTTCAAGCAGATGTCTCAACATCATGAGAAAAACATGATGAAAAAGAAATATCCAAGGTGGAGATGTCATCACTGTGGAAAGTTTGGTCACATCAAACCTTTTTGCTACAAACTGCATGGATACCCCAATCAGAGTTCCCAGCATCTTCCTAAGCAGAAGACAGAAGTCACCAGGAAAATTTGGATACCTAAAGCTAGACTTTATACTGATCAAAGCTACCAGTACATACCTAAGCAGAAGAACAAGTTCACCAGGCAACCTTGGAACTCTAGAGATGGACACTACCCAGGGCAGATGCATCAAAGGAAACCTCACAACAGGCACAAATGGTCCAAGCAGGTTGTTGCCTCTATAGCACACACATCTCTCAGGGTATCTGCTAAGGAAAACTGGTATTTTGACAGTGGATGCTTAAGGCACATGACTGGACTGAAGAATCTGCTGGTAGACTTAAAGTCACACTCATCCAGCTATGGAACCTTTGGAGATGGAGCAAAAGGGGAAATCAAGGGAGTTGGGACCCTGGACTGCTCAGGTGTACCAAGTCTAGATGCTGTGCTGTTGGTAAAAGGATTAACTGCTAACTTGATCAGCATAAGTCAATTATGTGACCAAGGTTACAGTGTCAACTTCACCAAAGTTGAATGCATAGTTTCTGATAAAGAACAGAAAGTGGTCATGAGAGGAGCCAGATCAAAAGATAATTGCTATATGTGGGAACCCCAAGATTTCAGCCTCACATCTACTTGTTCCATAGCCAAAGAAGAAGAAGTGAGGTTGTGGCATCAAAGACTGGGTCATCTCCATCTCAGAGGAATAAATAAGATCATATCTATGGAGGCTTTAAGAGGGATCCCGAGTGTTGCACCCCAAAATTTTCCCTCACAATACAAGACTTTGTGTACTAAGAAGGTTCACAAGGTTCATAAGATTCACAATGCTTTCAAGACCTTTCATGAGGCTCATGAAGTCTACAAGTCACTTCATGAAGGTTCACAAGGTTCACAAGTTTCCCAATGCTTTCAATACCTTCCATGAGGCTCATGAAGTCTACAAGTCACTTCATGAAGGTTCACAAGGTTCACAAGATTCACAATGCTTACCAGACTTTTTATGAGGTTCAGGAAGTCTACAAGTCACTTTATGAAGTTCACAAGGTTCACAGGGTTCAAAATACCTCCCATGAGGTTCACAAGACATCTTATGAGGTTCACAGGGTTCACAAAGTTCACAACTGGTCAGAAGAGTTGACAATTCCCTCAGATAATGCATCTCCTAAGCAGTGCATTCAAAACTAGGGTTTTGACTTTAATCAGGCTAAATGGACTTCCAAGACTTCAAGTGAGCTTCATAACATCTTATATATTTGTAAGAACCCCCATGACAAGTTTCAAGACTTTTCTCAAAAATTTGCTCAGTCAGATGATCAGATAAGTCAAAATCAGTCAATGCAGTTAAAAAGTCAAACTGAGGTCAACTGTGGTCAAACCAAAGTCAAACTTCATGATTTTTTTGCCAACATCAAGTATATTAAGTAAAATTCATCATTTGATCAAGGGTTGATCATGATTCATCAAGGAGATTTCAGATCATCAAGAATCAGGAGTTTCTAAATTAGGGTTTTCTCAGTAAAAGTCAACCGAACTTTGACCAGCCATAACTTTCACATACTTCATCACCAAGTCTCCACTCAAATCTCATTTTGAAGGAAATTTAATTCTCTACAACTTTGTGTCTAACAAGCCAAGCCCAAAAATGCTTCATTTGGAAGGTATGAGCTAAGACATTATAGGTCCTTTTGAAAGTCAACAAAACGTCAACAGCTTCAAAAGGGCATAACTTGAGATTGGTAAATGATATGGACCTGAAACCAATGGGGTTGTTTAGAGGACTCTTCAAGCTTTCCAAAATGTCCAAGAACACCCTCATACCTTTAAAATTGAGGGAGATGTGCCCTTGCAAAGTTGGGAAATTTTGTGATGGTTTATGGTGAAAATGGAGGTCTAAAAGCAATTCTTTCCAAATGGGCTGGCCAAATTATGACCCAACCCATACAATAACATCATGCACGAAATTTCCATGTTATTTTCATATTTTTTATTTTATTTAATTAATTTATTATGATTTTTTATACTTAAAATCATTTTAAATTTAAATAAAATATTAAATATGGAGATTTAATTTATTTATTGATTCTAGAAGGTCATAAAATCAGCATGGAACAAGTTGATACAAGAATTATATGGAATGGCTCAAAATAGAAAGCATTGGTACAAAAATATTGAAATTTTAAAGCTTATCATGATGAATCTTTTTAAATCAAATCTTGCACATAATCAATCAAGTTTTTGACCTAGAATCATTCACATATAAGTACTGATTATAACCCTAGCCTTCATACACGAATTTGCTGCCTCAAAGTGTAAGTTCCAAACCTCAAAAATTCATCCAAAACTCATATTCGGATTCTTCAATCCAGGGCATTTGAAGGTAAAGTAAGAACATAGAGATGTTCTTTGGACATTGTTGAAGCTAAAACATCACTCATATGCATCCCATACACACCATAATGCCCTACCCGAATTCACTTTATGCTTGAGAATTTTTTTTTCGATTCCATTAATGTGTTGTTTTTCAATGACTTTTGCTTACATAATCTTGTTTGTTGATGATCATAGATGGAATCTGGATAGTTTGGTAAAGTTCCATAGCCTGAAGCACGATTCACCATTTTTAGGGTTTATGGCTTCAATTAGGGTTTTGTAATCCAGCCCATATAAATGGATTCTAAGAACGTGGAATGATTGGAAATTCTGTTAGGAACTTAATGACATAATCAATTTCATGAAACCTTGCTGTTTTATCCATGTTTGTGTTTCGTAGGTTTTGCTGGGCTTTGTTTTTCGCAGGAAATCTTGTAGCTAATTTCGCAGGAAAAATCGAAGGGCATGAGGTTGAAGATGAAGGCTTTGGCGCGCTGCTGGAAATTTGAAAATCGTTCATAATATTTTATTAAATTGTTTCCATGTTTAATCACCAAAGCAGGTTTGGTCCAGTGGTAGGAGGAGTGCGTGTATGACCTGATGGCATGAGTTCGAGTCCAGCCTCCAGCCATTCTTTTTGATACATTTGCATTTAACTTATAATTTTAATATATTATGTTATGTTGTCACTATATTATCAGGTGGGCTCTTCCAGCCGGGTGGTGATGTGTATGTTTGCGTGTGTAAAGGTCCTGGGTTCAAGTCCCACCCCAGGCCTTTTTGTTTCTTGCATTTCTCCTGATTTTTCCAGATAGAGAACAAAACCAATTGAAGCTCATTCTCTAGCACCTGTGTTTGGCTGGCTTAGTGGAAAGTGTTGATGCTTGCAGGCAGAATGACATGGGTTCAAACCCAGCCCAGGTGAGTTTTCTTTTTACCATTGTTTCTATTTTTATTTCTTTATGTAATTAGCTTAATTGTCTTATTAATATTAATTAAAAGTAAAATATGCATGTATATATGTTTAAAACACTCTTTATATTTTTTTCTAAAAAACTCAAATTTCCATTTTTCCCAAATTATTTTCTTTGTTTAATAATTTGTATATTATAAACCCTAGAAAAATATTTTCTAAACAAAACCCTAATTTTTGTGAAAACCTAATTTTACTTTCTAAATAATTTTTACTTTCTAATTCTTTACATAATTATAATATATATTTATTTAATATAATTCTGTAAATATAATAACTAATAAAATTAAATTTTATAAATATGATTAATTTTGTGAATATAATATTTAAAACTTATTTTCTCCTTATAATGTGTAAATATTGTTTTTAATAAATAAATGTTATATATTAAAATTAAACTTTGTGTTTATTATTCTAATCATGTCATTATAATATTTTTCTATTTATTTCTATTTATTTTAATTATTGTTGCCAACCATATTATTATTTATTATTTTTGTTTATTATTATCTTATATTTTTTATTATTTCTCTAACCTTGTTTATTTTTCTAATTATTATTATTTCACTAAATTTAGTTATTTTATTTTTACTAACCTTATTTTTAATTATATTTATCACTAACCCCTACTTATTTATTTATTGTTATATTTGCTTATTTATTTTATATTTTGCTAATTATTTATTTTTGCTATTTATTTTAATTTGCTTATTATAATTATTATGTAATTGCTCCTTGGTGTAAATTTTGTAATATTTAATTTTATTTAATTTTTGCTATGGTTAGTAATTTAGGGAGTGCAAAACATGTATTCTACTTAAAATAAATTTAGATCATTTTAATTATAAGATAAATAATATTGAACACTCACACACGTAAGTCGATTTTTAATCGCCATCTCACATTTCTAAGGTTATCCCTCAAGTTGCCTAAATCATAAGGTCAAGTGGGGTGTATAAAGCAAGTCCCTTAAAAGAAAAAATCATCAAGTCCCTAATGGTTGCCTTTAAAGATCAAGTCCCTTCGAATAATGATGATAGTCCCTCCTATATGCTTAATACACCCCACAGTTGCCTTCATTAAACAGGTGTCCCTCACATGTCCCTTACATCCAAGGTAATGACTACCTACTCCTTAATAGTAGGGATAGTCTTACCAATTAAAGGATAAAGAACAAGAAAGACTTAAAACTTTAGGGTAGGTACCTCATAGTTGCTTGCTCACTTCATTCAAACTTTTCAAACACTTAACAAATTTCAAACAAATTTTCAAACACAAGTTTTTACGCATCCGTACATGGATCATTATTAACTCTTATGAAAATTTTCTATTCACACACTTCACATTTCAAAAACATTTTAAAGTGAGCTAAGTAACTAAGAGCCCATGGATAACCATGGATGTAAAGGGTGCTAACACCTTCCCTTTACATAACCTACCCCCCGGACCCAAAAATCTTTTAAAGGTCTTTCCTGTTCTTTTATGCCTTTCCTTTGGATAAAATAAAAGTCGGTGGCGACTCTTGCTATCCGCAACATAACTAAAGTCAGTTCTCCCACCGTGTTACAGAACTGGCGACTCTGCTGGGGATTTAATAAAAGAGGGGTACCCTTAGGAATTAGATCACTTTAAATTGTTTGCCTTGTTTGCTTTATATTATCTTGTTGGGGTGCTCTTATGTGTGAAAGGTCCTAACCCGGATCTAGTGTACCTTAGGTAAATGGCAATAGACCAAGGAAACTGTACGACGTATATCGATACGGTTGATCTGGTGGCCATAGTTAGTGCGACTTCTTGGTTGGTGCTTATGTTCCTTAAGTCAAGTTGAGGATAATATGAGGCTGCCATATGTTGTCAATGCACTAACTAACTTTTAGAACCCTAGTTATCCCATCTTGGCCTTTAGAAAGTAGTGAGGTAACCGGCTTTGGTGCAGACTGAAGTTGGTTGACACTCGATACTACGCTCATTGAGATCTTAAACTTGGAGGGTTTTGGTTGGCAAGTAAGTTGCCTTCTGAACAACCACCCTTGTGAAGGATCAATGATATTGAGATCCCTTAGAACCTGGTTACTTTTGTAGGACAGGATGAACCAACTAACTTCAGGGGAGGGTACTTACCTTTGAACCTCATGCAAGCCTTTAAACCTAGGGCTATGGTGTGACTTGTTTGTGTGTGCCACATGTTTGTGATTGAACATAACATCATGACATCATCATGCATCATGAGCATAGCATTTTCCCTAACCATTTCAAGGACCAAGGGATTTATCTTTGTTCTTTGTTGTAGGTCATGGCTTCTGCTCGTAGAAACACCATCAGGATCAACTTTGTGGGGGATACCTCCCAAGCTTAAAGAGTTGGTTTCTCAAGTGTCTGATCACTCCCAGTTCAACAAGAGACATGGTCACCTACTGGATCTAGTCACTTCAGGGTTCAATGAAGACATGATGAGTGTCCTGTTTCAGTTCTTTGACCCTAAGCACCATTGCTTTACATTCCCTGATTATCAGCTGGTTCCTACAATGGAAGAGTTCTCTAAACTTCTGGGTATACCTGTTCTTGATCAAAGACCCTTCAAAGGCTTGGAGAAGGAGCTTAAACCTGAAGTTATTGCTGCAGCTCTACATCTGAAGAAGTCTGACATTGTTCTAGAGACGAGAAGCGGAGTTAAGGGTATTCTTGCCAAGGTACTAATGGATAAGGCTCAAATGTTCTTGAAGGCCATGAGCTATGATGCTTTTGAGGAGATCTTAGCCTTGCTGATTTATGGCTTAGTATTGTTCCCCAATCCAGATCAGTTCATAGATGTTCATGCCATCAACATTTTCCTGAGTCACAATCCAGTGCCTACATTGCTTGGAGACATCCTGCATTCTCTTCACACCCGTACTACAAGGGCAAGAGGAACTTTGATGTGCTGCGTACCTTTGCTTTCTAGGTGGTTTATTTCTCACCTTCCTCGCTCAGTAATGAAGAATGAGCAAGGGTTCAGATGGTCCAAGAGGATCATGTCACTTTCTCACTCAGATATCCATTGGTGCTCCAGATCTATGGAGAATGTCACCATTATTGACCGTTGTGGGGAGTTTCCTAATGTGCCACTTCTAGGCATAAGAGGAGGCATCACCTACAACCCCTCTCTAGCTTTACGACAGTTTGGTTACGCTCGGAGTGATGGTCCACATGATATGTTGATTCAGGGCATTGTGTTTGATTACGACAACGATCATCAAGGTTACCGTCAGAGATTCATACGAGCTTGGGGAAAAGTAAACAGGGTTGTCAGCAAGACACTGGAGCCTAAATACACCATTCCTATGGAAGCTTATCTCAGATGGGTACGATCTCGTGCTCAGACTCTCATGATGCCATATCCTGCTATCCTACCAGTTACCATGGAACCTGTTGCTGAAGGAGACACTGCTTATACCATCCTTCACCCAGACATGCCTACTGATATGGAAGACTTGCAGAGATCATGGATCCAACTGAAGGAGCAAAGGGATACTTTCGAGGCTCATTACAAAGCAAGCCAAGAAAGAATCCTGGAACTAACAAAGCAACTTCACGAGGAGCGGAACCTCAACTCATACCTCAACACAAAGAGGAAACGTCCATGGGAGACTTAAAACCCCATCTTTTGTACTTATTTCATTTTCATTTTTTGTAAGCCTAAAAGGCAAAACAAAGTTATTACTAATAAAAAGTTACTTTCTTGTTTGTTTAAGCAAATTTAAATCCTGCGGTCCTTGAAAACATTGCATATACATTCCCATATCATTTCATTGCATCACAGGTTTATAATTGTGCACAGGTTTCTCATCTTCTCGCTGTTTATTTCAGCAATGGCTCTTGAACAATCAGTTAAGGATCTCTAGGCACAAAATGCACAGTTCCAAGAGCTGATCTTGAACCTGTCCAAGGGGCAGGATGAATTGAAGGAACTGCTGGCCAAGAAGACTAAGAAGACTAGAAGGTCTGCTGGTTTGATCAACATGGGAAGAAGGTTCAAAGGTCTTGCCAAGACCAAGGAACCAGCTGAGGACTATGAATCTGAGGAATCTGAGCAAGAGGTAGGCAGTCTCCACCATACAATGGGGGACTCTGATTCTGAGGCTAATTACTACCATGAGCCTAATGAAGACAAATTCAAGATGCTGGTGGATAGAATGGATGCTATGGAGTTGCAGAAATCATCTGGGCTGGATTTTGAGGATTTGAGCTTGATATCTGGGGTGGTCATACCTGTGGGTTTCAAGGTTCCTACTTTTGTTGTCTATGATGGGGTCTCTTGTCCCAAGCTGCATCTGAGGTCTTATGTCAGAAGAATTCAACCTCACACTGCTGATAAGAAGTTGTGGATCCATTTCTTTCAAGAGAGCTTATCTGGAGCTCAGCTGGAGTGGTATTATCAGTTGGAGAGTGTCAACATCAGGGACTGGAATGATCTTGCTGAAGCTTTCTATAAGCAGTACCAATACAATGCTGACTTAGCCCCCACTCGCATGCAGCTTCAGAGCATGTCCATGGGTGCCAAAGAAAGTTTTAAGGAGTATGCTCAGAAATGGAGAGACTTAGCTGGAAGAGTTCAACCCCCTTTGACTGATAGGGAATTGGTTGATATGTTCATGTGTACGCTGAATGGTCCGTTTTACAGTCATCTCATTGGAAGCTCATCATCTGGCTTCACTGAGTTGATCATGACAGGAGAGCGAGTAGAGAATGGTATAAAGAATGGTAAGATCCTGGTGGGTACTTCTTCATCAGGTACTGCAAAGAAACCTCCCACTGGGAAGAAAGAATCTAATGCTGTTTATGGTCAACCTGATCGTAACAGAAGGCATCAGTCTATTAGTGCAGTTCATATTTCAAATCCAACTCCTGCAACAACAGAGCAGCCTCAGGGCAACCAACAGAGGGCTAGAAGACAGTTCACTAAGATTAACATGTCAATGGCTCAGGCATTGCAACATTTGTTGAAGGCTGAACTTATTACTTTGAAAGAGGCTCCTCAGAATCCTAATGTTACCTCTCCCAGATACAATCCCAATGCACGATGTGCATATCATTCAAACTGTCCAGGACATGATACTAATAACTGCTGGATCTTGAAGAACAAAATTCAAGATATGATTGATGCTGGAGAAATTGAGTTTGATCCTCCGAGTACTCCAAATGTGATTACAGCTCCAATGCCAAATCACGAGAAGACTGTCAATGCCATTGATGAAGATCTACATGTCTATTCAGTAATGGAGTTGAACACACCATTGTCTGTTATCAAAAAGAGGTTAGTACAAGCTGGGATCTTTCCAGGTTGTCGTGAAGATTGTCTGTATTGTACCTATAAGCCGGATAGTTGCTTCATTTTGAGAGATGGCATTCAACGTCTCATGGATAAGTATACTATAGTGTTTGAGAAGACTCCGTCATCTGTAGAAAGTATGGTGGATCATCTGACTCGGGGTAAGAAGATTGAAGAGGTTGACATGGTTGACAAAGTACCAATAAGAATCACTTCAAAGGGTCCCATTAAAATCACTCATCAGGGTCCAATCAAAATTACTGCTGAAGGTCCCGTGAAAGTTGTTGCTGAAGCCAGAGTAGCTCCTGTGGTCATTACTACTCCTGGTCCTATTCCTTATACATCTGATAAAGCTGTGCCTTGGCACTATGGGTCTGATGTTTACATCCATGGTGTTAAGCAGGAGCCTTTACCTGATGTGCCTGCTGACATTGATAATATTGCTGGATCTAGCAAGATCACTCGTAGTGGAAGAGTTTTCTCTCCTCCAGTTGCTTCTAAGAATGCAGTTACTCCTGCTGCTACTGCCACCACTGATGTTCGGGGCAAAGGTCCTGTTATTGAGCCTGTATCTCCTGATGTGCCAGCTGCTGACGATCTCTCTAAGCAGATGGAAGAAGTATTGAAAATCATTCGCAAGAGTGATTATGACATTGTTGATCAATTGGGGCATACTCCCTCAAAGATTTCTATGTTCTCCTTGTTGCTGTGTTCTGAGGCTCATGCCAAGTCCTTGATCAAGTTTCTGAAGACTGCACATGTGCCCAATGCCATTTCTGTTGACCAGTTTGAGAATTGTGTTGCCCACCTGACCTATGATAATGGGTTGGGATTTTCTGATGCTGATTTGACCCCTGCCAAGAGGGATCATAACAGGGCCTTGCATATTTCAATTGAATGCAGGGGCACTACCCTGTCACATGTGCTGATAGACAATGGTTCCTCTTTGAATGTGTTGCCTAAAGAAGTCCTGAATAAGCTAAGTCCTGAAGATGCTGTGTTGAAGCCCAGTAATATTGTGGTAAAGGCTTTTGATGGTTCTAGAAGAGTAGTGCATGGGGAAATTGATCTTCCAATCAAGGTTGGTTCCCAGGTTTTTACTGCTACATTTTATGTGATGGATATTCGTCCTTCATACTCTTGTCTGCTTGGTCGTCCCTGGATCCATGGGGCAGGTGCTGTAACCTCTACATTACACCAAAAGTTGAGATATCCGGTGAATGGAAAGGTTGTTACTGTCTATGGAGAAGAAGAATACTTTGTCAGCCATGTAAATACCTTTAAGTATCTGGAAGTGGAAGGTGAATACATTGAGACTCCGTGTCAGACATTTGAAGTGGTTCCCTGGGTTGTTAATGATTATGTAGCTCCTCCTGCTGTGAAGAAAGTTCCTGTGGTCACCAGAAAACCTCCAACAATGGCAATGGCCTCCCTCAATGATGCTAGAGCTGTGATGGATGAAGGTGGTTGTACTATTTGGGGTCAGCTTCCTGATATTCCATACAAGTCTGACAAGTTTGGTTTGGGTTTCACTGCAGAGTCCCAGAAAGCTGTTCGTCGTGCTCGTGCTGCTCGTGTCACCAATCAAGGGGTCATGAAAGATCAAATCAATGCTGTGGGAGACTATGATGAAGACTACAACCTGGATGCTTGGATTTTTCCTACTGTAGGTGCTGGACTCAATAATTGGAAAGCTGAAGATGTTATCCCTATCTCCTTTAGTCAGGAGTAAATACTATTACTGTGTTGTTGCTTTTAAGTTTGTAATTTCTTGAACAATAAAACTTTCAAGCCATGTGCCTTACCCGGGGCACAATGGTGTGCTTGTTACGGGCTGTCATTTCATTTGCATACTTCATTCAATAAAATCAGTGGACGTTTCGTTTTCGTAAATATTGTGTTCCTTGTCTTTCTTTTTTTTTTTTTTTTTTTTTTATTTTTGTTTTATCAGCTATGTGTTCTTACACACACCCACATCACTAAAATGCAGATCCTCATCCACTCTAGATCCTCATCCACTCTGGATCCTGTTGATAACAGTTCTACTATTGCCAATTATGATTTCGAGAATCCGATCTATCAAACTGAAGACGGAAATGAGGACGATTGTGAAATACCTGTAGAGCTTGCTAGATTGTTACAACAAGAAGAGAAAGCTATACAGCCACATGAAGAGCCAGTCGAAGTTGTGAATTTGGGAACTGAAGAAAACAGAAAAGAGGTCAAGATAGGGGCTGACTTAGAGGACAGTTTCAAGAGCAGGTTGATTCAGATGTTACGTGACTATGTGGAGATCTTTGCTTGGTCTTATGAAGATATGCCAGGGTTGGATACAGACATTGTGGTTCACCGTTTACCAGTGAAAGAAGATTGTCGTCCAAAGAAGCAGAAGGTTCGTCGTATGCGTCCTGAAATGTCAGAAAAGATCAAGGCAGAGGTAATGAAACAGTTCAATGCAGGGTTCTTAGCAGTAACTTCTTATCCTCAGTGGGTTGCAAATGTGGTACCAGTTCCTAAGAAAGATGGTAAGGTATGTATGTGTGTAGACTACAGAGATTTGAACAAGGCTAGCCCCAAAGATGACTTTCCACTTCCTCATATTGATATTCTGGTAGACAACACTGCTCAGCATAAGGTATTCTCTTTTATGGATGGTTTCTCTGGTTACAATCAAATCAAGATGGCACCTGAAGATATGGAGAAGACAACATTTGTGACACAGTGGGGCACTTTTTGCTATAAGGTGATGCCATTTGGTTTGAAGAATGCAGGGGCAACATATCAGCGTGCTATGGTGGCTTTGTTTCATGATATGATTCATCATGAGATAGAGGTATATGTGGATGATATGATAGCCAGATCTCAGAATGAAGAACAACATCTTGATCATTTGCATAAATTGTTTGAGAGGTTGAAGAAATACAAGTTGAGGTTGAACCCAAACAAGTGTACTTTTGGGGTTAGATCTGGAAAGCTCCTGGGTTTTATTGTCAGTGGAAAAGGTATTGAAGTGGATCCTGCAAAAGTGAAAGCTATACGAGAGATGCCAGCTCCCCGTACTGAGAAGGAGGTTAGAGGTTTCTTGGGACGGTTGAACTACATTGCAAGATTTATTTCCCAGTTAACTACCATCTGTGAGCCAATCTTCAAGTTGTTGAAGAAAGATCAGGTGATGGAATGGAATGATGAGTGCCAGACTGCCTTTGATGAAATCAAGAGATACCTGCTAGAACCACCAATTTTGATGCCACCAGTTGATGGAAGACCCTTGATTATGTACTTAACAGTGCTAGACAACTCAATGGGGTGTGTGTTGGGGCAACATGACGAGTCTGGTCGAAAAGAGCAGGCAATATACTACCTTAGCAAAAAGTTTACCGACTGTGAAACAAGATACTCACTGCTCGAGAAAACTTGCTGCGCTTTGGCATGGGCTGCTCGCCGACTAAGACAGTATATGTTGACCCATACTACCTTGTTGATTTCAAAGATGGATCCAATCAAGTCATATTTGAGAAACCTGCTCTCTCCGGAAGAATTGCAAGATGGCAAATGATCCTGACAGAATATGATATACAGTATACTACTCAGAAGGCCATTAAGGGAAGTGTTGTTGCTGATCATTTGGCTCATCAAGCAGTGGATGATTACCAGTCAATGAGTTTTGAGTTCCCTGATGAAGACATTATGACTGTTACCAAAGAACCTGGACAATATGACGGACCTGAACAAGGATCCCGATGGACTATGGTTTTTGATGGTGCTTCCAATGCACTTGGTAATGGTATTGGTGTTGACATTAGTTCCCCTGAAGGTTGTCATACCCCGATTACTGCCAGACTTTGTTTCTATTGTACAAATAACATGGCTGAGTATGAGGCATGTATCCTGGGTATTAAAGTTGCTATTGATATGAAGATTCAGTTCCTTGATGTGTATGGAGATTCAGCCCTGGTAGTTAGTCAGATTAAAGGAGATTGGGATACCAAGCATGATAATCTCATTCCTTACAGAGAGCATGTGTTGTCTTTAATCCCACATTTCAAAGAGATTACCTTTGGACATATTCCACGAAGAGAGAATCAGTTGGCAGATGCATTGGCCACTATGGCATCTATGTTTGAGATCAGCTGGGATGATGAAGCTCCCAAGATTACCATTGATAGATTTGAGAAGCCTGCATATTGCAATGAGATTGACACTGAAGGGGCAGAGGAGAAGCCTTGGTTCTATGAAGTGAAAAGATATCTTGAAGCTCAGGAGTTCCCTGAAGGGGCATCTGTCAAAGATAGGAAGTTTCTGAGGAGGTTCTCTGCTAAGTTCTTTCTGAGTAATGGCATTCTGTATAAGCGCAATCATGATTCAACTATGCTTCGTTGTGTGGATAAGAAGGAAGCAACTGAAATTATGGAAGAGATGCATGATGGGACCTTTGGTACTCATTCTAGTGGTCATACCATGGCAAAGAAGATTTTGAGAGCAGGTTACTATTGGTCTACCATGGAAGCTGATTGCTATCAACACTCCAGAACGTGTCACAAGTGTCAAATTTATGCTGATAAAGTACATGTACCTCCATCACCCTTGAATGTGTTGACTGCTCCTTGGCCCTTTGCCATGTGGGGCATTGATATGATTGGTGAGATCAAGCCTACTGCTTCTAATGGGCATCGTTTCATCCTGGTTGCTATCGATTACTTTACGAAGTGGGTAGAGGCAGCTTCATTTGCATCTGTTACTAAGAATGTGGTGGCTCGATTCATTAAGAATAATCTCGTATGTAGGTATGGCATCCCTGAAAGGATTATCACTGACAATGGCTCTAATCTGAACAACACTATGATTACTGATCTCTGCACGCAGTTCAAGATTAAGCGTCACAACTCTTCTCCGTATCGTCCAAAGATGAATGGGGCAGTTGAAGCTGCTAATAAGAACATTAAGAAGATTGTACAGAAGATGACTGTTACCTATAAGGATTGGCATGAGATATTACCATTTGCTCTTCATGGTTATCGTACTACAATACGTACTTCAACAGGGGCAACCCCATTCTCCTTAGTCTATGGTATGGAAGCAGTTCTGCCCATTGAAGTTCAGATCCCCTCCTTGAGAATTATGAAGGATGCAGGCTTGGATGAAGATGAGTGGATTCAGACTCGACTGGACCAGATAAATTTGATTGATGAGAAGAGGTTAGCAGCAGTTTGTCATGGCCAAATGTACCAGAAGCGAATGATCAAAGCTTTTAATAAGAAGGTTAAGCCAAAGGTATATCAGGCTGGGGACTTGGTAATCAAGCGTATCATATTACCACAGGGTGATCCTAGGGGAAAGTGGACTCCAACATATGAAGGACCATTTGTAGTTAAGACAGTGTTCTCAGGAGGTGCCATGATACTGACTACAATGGATGGTGAAGACTTCCCACAGCCTGTAAACGCAGACATAGTTAAAAAATACTACGCATAAAAAGAGACCCGCTAGGTTGACAGGCCTAGGCAAAAATAAGGGCATCCCGACAAACCAAAAGGGTTTGGGCAAAAATTAGGGATATATATAAAAAGATGTACACCCGGCAAGTCGAAAACCTGAAAAGGCGGCTTGGGCAAAAAAGGGTATCCCGGTGGATTGAAAACCTGAAAGGGAAATCCAGGCAAAAGTTAGGGATTAAAGCGTATGACTATGTCTCGTTTGGATCACCCATGAAACTGCAACCAGTTGTACTACTTACTCAAGCTCGAACAGATAAAGCTCAATCCAATTGTTTTCGTCTCAACAGCAGAAGATGAGATACTTGAAGATAATGGCAATAGTAGAATTGAAACTCAATAGGATTATTTCCCACATAGCTGATTCTCTTTTGTAAAACTTTATGACAAAATCCTCTTACTAGGGTTTATGTCTCCTTGTACAAACTCACCCGTGTATGGGTCACTTTTTGATATAAATAAATTCCATCTTTTGAATCCAGATTTACTTTTACCCTATTTACATAAGCGAAACGTCCATTGGTTGTGTTTGAAGGTATGTATGCTTTTGAATATGATTAATGTTTACCAGAAATGCATGTATGCTTTTAATATGATTAATGTTTACCAGAAATGCATGAAAATGCAGTAATAGTATTTACTAAGGACGAACGAGGGAAGGATTTCAACGAAGCTTCGCCGGTTCATCTCTTACAAGACAGTTACAAACCCTCAGTAGGGCAAATCCATCTTCATAAAGTCTCATCTCCCCTGGAATTTATATCCATCTCTTTTATCCTCATACGGATATTCGGGAAATTACTTTCCAATAAGAGTACGACGAACAAAGACGGGATGTTGTATTTACTCTACTATCAAACGAAGACGAAGGTTATATATACCTTACTATCCCCAGCATACGGGAGGTTATATATACCTTACTATCCCCAGCAGACAGGAGGTTATATATACCTACTTATCAAACAAGACAGAAACGAGTTCCTCATATTCTTCAGCAACAAATCGGGATTTATTTTCCCTGGCCAGCAGTTGTTCTATGAAGATATCCAGACGCTTCCGACAGCATCATATCATACATACATCATTTACATCATACCATAACATACATATTTATAGATACATAATACATCACTTAAGTGCATCATATTATACGTGCATACATAATGCATAAACTAATATTATTATGCAAAAGCTACCTTGTTTCAGGTTATTTATCCAACAAACAATACTTATGACTATCAGGACTGCTTTATCCTCTTGAAAAACTTATCACCTCTCAAGACTGCTTCATCCTCTTGGGAACATATTACTACACCAGGACTGCTTCATCCTCCTGATAGCTTATCATTACCTCAGGATTGCTTCATCCTCCTGACAGCTCATTATTACCTCAGGATTGCTTCATCCTCCTGACAGCTATCATCATTACTCCTGGACTGCTTCATCCTCCAGGGCATCTTTCAAGAGAGCAAATCCTGACGCTCTTTTGACCTCTTGTTCAAGATATTTTACTCAAAGGAACTAATCCTGACGTTCTTTTGATCCATAAGAGCAAATCCTGACGCTCTTTTGACTACTTGTTCAAGACATTCTATTCAAAAGAACAAATCCTGACGTTCTTTTGACCCTTAAGAGCAAATCCTGACGCTCTTTTGACTACTTGTTCAAGACATTCTATTCAAAAGAACAAATCCTGACGTTCTTTTGACCCTTAAGAGCAAATCCTGACGCTCTTTTGACTCCTTGTTCAAGATATCTTACTCAGAAGGACAAATCCTGACGTTCTTTTGACCCTTAAGAACAAATCCTGACGTTCTTTTGACCCTTGGAGAATAGGCAAATGGTTTGTATAAAGATCTATTCCCTAATCCAAAATACCTCCAGAAGAGATAATTATCACAAGATTTATTTCTACTGGTCCATCCAACAACCCAGATCATGTTGCATAAATGATTCAGAGACGGCCTATACAAAGACCTAGCACTGAAATCCATTATCAGCACAAAGTTATCATCACATCCAGTTCTTTAGATGGCATCTCTAAGCCCATCTCCAGTTTTTCCAAGTGGCATCTTTAAGCCCACTCAAGCAAATACAACCAAACATCAATATCATTCTATGCACTTGTGAGTGCAAATTTTTGGGCTTTTGTGTTCAATCCCCTTCAACCTTCCAGGTCACGACTGGCAAACATACCAATCTAACCCCTCAGGTTTCAGAAAATTGAACAGGGGCAGCTGTTGCACCCCAAAATTTGCCCTCACAATACAAGACTTTGTGTACTAAGAAGGTTCACAAGGTTCATAAGATTCACAATGCTTTCAAGACCTTTCATGAGGCTCATGAAGTCTACAAGTCACTTCATGAAGGTTCACAAGGTTCACAAGTTTCCCAATGCTTTCAATACCTTCCATGAGGCTCATGAAGTCTACAAGTCACTTCATGAAGGTTCACAAGGTTCACAAGATTCACAATGCTTACCAGACTTTTTATGAGGTTCAGGAAGTCTACAAGTCACTTTATGAAGTTCACAAGGTTCACAGGGTTCAAAATACCTCCCATGAGGTTCACAAGACATCTTATGAGGTTCACAGGGTTCACAAAGTTCACAACTGGTCAGAAGAGTTGACAATTCCCTCAGATAATGCATCTCCTAAGCAGTGCATTCAAAACTAGGGTTTTGACTTTAATCAGGCTAAATGGACTTCCAAGACTTCAAGTGAGCTTCATAACATCTTATATATTTGTAAGAACCCCCATGACAAGTTTCAAGACTTTTCTCAAAAATTTGCTCAGTCAGATGATCAGATAAGTCAAAATCAGTCAATGCAGTTAAAAAGTCAAACTGAGGTCAACTGTGGTCAAACCAAAGTCAAACTTCATGATTTTTTTGCCAACATCAAGTATATTAAGTAAAATTCATCATTTGATCAAGGGTTGATCATGATTCATCAAGGAGATTTCAGATCATCAAGAATCAGGAGTTTCTAAATTAGGGTTTTCTCAGTAAAAGTCAACCGAACTTTGACCAGCCATAACTTTCACATACTTCATCACCAAGTCTCCACTCAAATCTCATTTTGAAGGAAATTTAATTCTCTACAACTTTGTGTCTAACAAGCCAAGCCCAAAAATGCTTCATTTGGAAGGTATGAGCTAAGACATTATAGGTCCTTTTGAAAGTCAACAAAACGTCAACAGCTTCAAAAGGGCATAACTTGAGATTGGTAAATGATATGGACCTGAAACCAATGGGGTTGTTTAGAGGACTCTTCAAGCTTTCCAAAATGTCCAAGAACACCCTCATACCTTTAAAATTGAGGGAGATGTGCCCTTGCAAAGTTGGGAAATTTTGTGATGGTTTATGGTGAAAATGGAGGTCTAAAAGCAATTCTTTCCAAATGGGCTGGCCAAATTATGACCCAACCCATACAATAACATCATGCACGAAATTTCCATGTTATTTTCATATTTTTTATTTTATTTAATTAATTTATTATGATTTTTTATACTTAAAATCATTTTAAATTTAAATAAAATATTAAATATGGAGATTTAATTTATTTATTGATTCTAGAAGGTCATAAAATCAGCATGGAACAAGTTGATACAAGAATTATATGGAATGGCTCAAAATAGAAAGCATTGGTACAAAAATATTGAAATTTTAAAGCTTATCATGATGAATCTTTTTAAATCAAATCTTGCACATAATCAATCAAGTTTTTGACCTAGAATCATTCACATATAAGTACTGATTATAACCCTAGCCTTCATACACGAATTTGCTGCCTCAAAGTGTAAGTTCCAAACCTCAAAAATTCATCCAAAACTCATATTCGGATTCTTCAATCCAGGGCATTTGAAGGTAAAGTAAGAACATAGAGATGTTCTTTGGACATTGTTGAAGCTAAAACATCACTCATATGCATCCCATACACACCATAATGCCCTACCCGAATTCACTTTATGCTTGAGAATTTTTTTTCCGATTCCATTAATGTGTTGTTTTTCAATGACTTTTGCTTACATAATCTTGTTTGTTGATGATCATAGATGGAATCTGGATAGTTTGGTAAAGTTCCATAGCCTGAAGCACGATTCACCATTTTTAGGGTTTATGGCTTCAATTAGGGTTTTGTAATCCAGCCCATATAAATGGATTCTAAGAACGTGGAATGATTGGAAATTCTGTTAGGAACTTAATGACATAATCAATTTCATGAAACCTTGCTGTTTTATCCATGTTTGTGTTTCGTAGGTTTTGTTGGGCTTTGTTTTTCGCAGGAAATCTTGTAGCTAATTTCGCAGGAAAAATCGAAGGGCATGAGGTTGAAGATGAAGGCTTTGGCGCGCTGCTGGAAATTTGAAAATCGTTCATAATATTTTATTAAATTGTTTCCATGTTTAATCACCAAAGCAGGTTTGGTCCAGTGGTAGGAGGAGTGCGTGTATGACCTGATGGCATGAGTTCGAGTCCAGCCTCCAGCCATTCTTTTTGATACATTTGCATTTAACTTATAATTTTAATATATTATGTTATGTTGTCACTATATTATCAGGTGGGCTCTTCCAGCCGGGTGGTGATGTGTATGTTTGCGTGTGTAAAGGTCCTGGGTTCAAGTCCCACCCCAGGCCTTTTTGTTTCTTGCATTTTTCCTGATTTTTCCAGATAGAGAACAAAACCAATTGAAGCTCATTCTCTAGCACCTGTGTTTGGCTGGCTTAGTGGAAAGTGTTGATGCTTGCAGGCAGAATGACATGGGTTCAAACCCAGCCCAGGTGAGTTTTCTTTTTACCATTGTTTCTATTTTTATTTCTTTATGTAATTAGCTTAATTGTCTTATTAATATTAATTAAAAGTAAAATATGCATGTATATATGTTTAAAACACTCTTTATATTTTTTTCTAAAAAACTCAAATTTCCATTTTTCCCAAATTATTTTCTTTGTTTAATAATTTGTATATTATAAACCCTAGAAAAATATTTTCTAAACAAAACCCTAATTTTTGTGAAAACCTAATTTTACTTTCTAAATAATTTTTACTTTCTAATTCTTTACATAATTATAATATATATTTATTTAATATAATTCTGTAAATATAATAACTAATAAAATTAAATTTTATAAATATGATTAATTTTGTGAATATAATATTTAAAACTTATTTTCTCCTTATAATGTGTAAATATTGTTTTTAATAAATAAATGTTATATATTAAAATTAAACTTTGTGTTTATTATTCTAATCATGTCATTATAATATTTTTCTATTTATTTCTATTTATTTTAATTATTGTTGCCAACCATATTATTATTTATTATTTTTGTTTATTATTATCTTATATTTTTTATTATTTCTCTAACCTTGTTTATTTTTCTAATTATTATTATTTCACTAAATTTAGTTATTTTATTTTTACTAACCTTATTTTTAATTATATTTATCACTAACCCCTACTTATTTATTTATTGTTATATTTGCTTATTTATTTTATATTTTGCTAATTATTTATTTTTGCTATTTATTTTAATTTGCTTATTATAATTATTATGTAATTGCTCCTTGGTGTAAATTTTGTAATATTTAATTTTATTTAATTTTTGCTATGGTTAGTAATTTAGGGAGTGCAAAACATGTATTCTACTTAAAATAAATTTAGATCATTTTAATTATAAGATAAATAATATTGAACACTCACACACGTAAGTCGATTTTTAATCGCCATCTCACATTTCTAAGGTTATCCCTCAAGTTGCCTAAATCATAAGGTCAAGTGGGGTGTATAAAGCAAGTCCCTTAAAAGAAAAAATCATCAAGTCCCTAATGGTTGCCTTTAAAGATCAAGTCCCTTCGAATAATGATGATAGTCCCTCCTATATGCTTAATACACCCCACAGTTGCCTTCATTAAACAGATGTCCCTCACATGTCCCTTACATCCAAGGTAATGACTACCTACTCCTTAATAGTAGGGATAGTCTTACCAATTAAAGGATAAAGAACAAGAAAGACTTAAAACTTTAGGGTAGGTACCTCATAGTTGCTTGCTCACTTCATTCAAACTTTTCAAACACTTAACAAATTTCAAACAAATTTTCAAACACAAGTTTTTACGCATCCGTACATGGATCATTATTAACTCTTATGAAAATTTTCTATTCACACACTTCACATTTCAAAAACATTTTAAAGTGAGCTAAGTAACTAAGAGCCCATGGATAACCATGGATGTAAAGGGTGCTAACACCTTCCCTTTACATAACCTACCCCCCGGACCCAAAAATCTTTTAAAGGTCTTTCCTGTTCTTTTATGCCTTTCCTTTGGATAAAATAAAAGTCGGTGGCGACTCTTGCTATCCGCAACATAACTAAAGTCAGTTCTCCCACCGTGTTACACCGAGACTTAAGATTGATGAAAGAAAAGTGTGTGGTGAGTGTCAAATAGGTAAGCAAACCAAGATGTCACACCCAAAGCTTCAACATCTGACAACCTCCAAAGTCTTGGAATTACTGCACATGGATCTTATGGGACCAATGCAGGTAGAGAGTCTTGGTGGAAAAAGATATGCCTATGTGGTTGTTGATGACTTCTCAAGATATACCTGGATAAGCTTCATCAAAGAAAATTCAGATGTGTTTGAGGTATTTAGAGATCTGTGCCATAGGATCCAAAGAGAAAAGGCAAGCTGTGTGGTCAGAATAAGAAGTGATCATGGAAAGGAGTTTGAGAATAAAAAATTCTCAGACTTCTGTTCATCAGAAGGGATCAACCATGAGTATTCTTCTCCCATCACCCCTCAACAGAATGGGATTGTAGAAAGGAAAAACAGAACTATTCAGGAGTCAGCTAGAGCCATGATTCATGCCAAGAAGTTACCCTTATACTTTTGGGCTGAAGCTATGAACACAACATGCTACATCCACAATAGAGTCACACTAAGAAAGGGAACTCTATCCTCCATCTATGAAGTCTGGAAAGGTAGAAAACCTACAGTCAAGTACTTTCATGTATTTGGAAGTAAGTGCTACATTCTGGCTGATAGGGGTCAAAGAAGGAAGATGGACCCTAAGAGTGATGAAGGGATATTTCTTGGATACTCCATAAATAGTAGAGCTTCCAGAGTATTTAACTCCAGAACCAAGGTTATAATGGAGTCAATAAATGTGATTATTGATGATACCTATGCAAAGACAGATGTTGCTGATGATGTTGGAACATCCGCTGACAATCAAACTGAAGTTGAAATAGAAAGTGATAATCTTGACTTCACTTTAACTGAGGCAAGGTCAGAGCAATCCAACAAACCTCCCTCCATCAGAATCCAGAAAGATCATCCTAAAGAACTGATAATTGGTGATCTCAACAGTGGTGTCATCACTAGATCAAGAGAGATGATCTCAGGCTCCTGCTTTGTTTCAAAGATAGAACCTAAGAACATCAAGGAAGCTCTGAATGATGAGTACTGGATCTCTTCTATGCAGGAAGAATTAGCCAGTTTACAAGGAATGAAGTATGGGATCTTGTTCCTAGGCCTGATGACATTAATGTGATTGGCACTAAGTGGGTGTACAAAAACAAGTCTAATGAGCAGGGAGTAGTTACAAAAAACAAGGCTAGGCTTGTGGGTCAAGGATATACTCAAATTGAGGGGGTGAATTTTGATGAAACCTTTGCACCAGTAGCAAGACTTGAATCCATCAGACTACTCCTAGGAATTGCTTGCATCCTAAAGTTCAAACTATTTCAGATGGATGTTAAAAGTGCCTTCCTAAATGGGTACCTTAATGAGGAAGTATATGTGGAGAAACCAAAGGGATTTGTTGATCCAAGCTGTCCAGACCATGTATATAAGCTGAGGAAGGCTCTGTATGGTCTAAAGCAAGCTCCCAGAGCATGGTATGAAAGACTAACCACCTTTCTCATTAAACATGGATACAGGAAAGGAGGAATAGACAAAACCCTGTTTGTAAAGGATGAAGAGGGAAAGGTTATGATTGCTCAGATATATGTGGATGACATAGTGTTTGGTGGGATGTCAGACAGGATGGTTAAACATTTTATGACTCAAATGGAGTCTGAGTTTGAAATGAGCCTAGTGGGAGAACTAACTTACTTCCTCGGACTGCAAATCAAACAGATGGAAGACTCCATGTTCATATCCCAAAGCAAGTATGCAAAGAACACTGTCAAGTTTGGGATGGACAATGCAAGTCATAAGAGAACACCTGCCCCCACTCATCTAAAACTGACAAAGGATGACAAAGGTGAGAGTGTGGACCAAAGCTTGTACAGGAGCATGATTGGAAGTCTACTATATCTTACAGCTAGCAGACCAGATATAGCTTTTGCAGTAGGTGTGGGTGCAAGGTATCAAGCTGAACCAAAAGTGAGCCATCTAAACCAGGTTAAGAGGATCTTGAAATATGTAAATGGTACTTGTGACTATGGCATAATGTACTCTCATGGTTGTGAACCCATCCTCACTGGGTTTTGTGATGCTGACTGGGCTGGAAGTGCTGATGATAGAAAGAGTACATAAGGAGGATGATTCTTTCTAGGGAACAATTTAATTTCTTGGTTCAGTAAGAAACAGAATTGTGTGTCCTTATCCACTGCTAAATCTGAATACATTGCAGCCGGTAGCAGTTGTTCACAGCTGGTATGGATGAAACAAATGCTCACAGAATACAATGTCACACAAGATGTCATGACATTGTACTGTGACAATTTTAGTGCTATAATATCTCCAAAAATCCTATCCAACATAGCAGGACTAAGCACATAGATATCATACATCACTTCATCAGAGACCTTGTGGAGGAAAAGGTGATCACATTGGAGCATGTAGCCACGGAGCTGCAATTAGCTGACATATTCACCAAGGCTTTGGATGCTACCCAATTTGAAAACCTAAGGGGTAAATTGGGAATCTGCATATGTGACATATAGCAATTATGGAGAAGTGCCAGCATGTCTCATGATATCGTATGGCATGATCACCAAATGGCAGCACCAGTCTGGCCAATAACTGTTTGTATTCCAATTTTAAAAATTCCAATAGCAACAGGCTCTATTCATGTACAAACGTGCTTTCAGCTTCTCACATTCTCATTAGCACCACTGAAACTTTTGCAGGCTACAGCTGAAACTCTAAACTCATCCAAATCTATCATCAAACCTTTACACACTTCCACTACAATCGAAAAAATGTCTCAACATCAGAACCCTAACTCCATTGATGAGGGTCTCATTCAGGAAGACGTAGTGAAAACCACTCCATTGTCTGTAGTACCCATGGATGCTACACCTATAAATGTGATCAGAGGAGGCATTCCCATTGCTCAAAAGCCCAGGACTCCCCATGCAAGAAGACCCAAGGAGCCAGTCTTCAGCAAAAGTAAGGGAACCTCTTCATCTTCCAGTACTCCCAAAGCTTCTGCTTACGTGGACGCATCAATCAAAAAGCTTGTAACCAGGATCCTGGCGGAACAAAGGGTTATGCCTGGGGTGTCAGTTCCCCTGAACAGTATGCCTGCTCCACAAGATGTCCCAAGCAACCAAGCTGAAGAAGACATACCTGCTCCACAGGATGTCCCAAGCAATGTTGAAACAACTGAGGGCCAGGACAAAGCCCCAAATGATAATGATCAAGCTACTGATGATCAAGCTACTGATGATCAAGCTGCTGAGAATGGGCTTCCATTTCTCCACCAGTTGAAAACCTGGATGATGATTCTGACACAGAGATCATAGCATCTGTTGATCCTAGCATAGCCAAGAGGCTTAGGGCTATGAAGGATAAGAAACCAGCTGCTCATGCAACTTCTGAGAAAAGACAGCCAACTCCCAAAAAGGACAAGGTCAAAACTGCTTTTGGACCTACAAAGCAATGGAGTAAGGTCAACACACAGAAGAGGAAGGCCACAACTCCATCTGATTCTGATGATGAGGAGGATGTCCCAACATCTCAAACCAGAAAAAGGCCAGCACCTCCTAGGACTGCCACTGATGTCCCTGAAGCACCCTTGGATAATGTGTCCTTCCACCATGTCTCTAGTGTAAGCAAGTGGAAATATATCTATCAGAGAAGGGTGGCTCTGGAAAGAGAGATGGGTAGTAATGCTTTGGAATGCACTGAGGAAAGTGTATGTCAGGGGGAGATGTGTAGATTTTTCTCCTAGGGTGATAAATCAGTACCTGGGGAGAGAAGCTGATGGGCCAACTGAGCTTGGCAAGACTGACAATCAAGTATGCAAAATAATCACAGCTAACCAAGTCAAGACATGGCCAGTCAAAGGCAAACTCTCAGTCAACTTATTAACCAAGAAGTATGCCATGCTGCACAGGATTGGAACAGTCAACCGGGTCCCAACCAACCACACTTCATCTATAGCTACTGGGCTTGGGAGGTTCATCTGTGCTGTAGGCACCCAAACCAAGCTGGATTATGGGGCATATATCTTTGACCAGACTCTCAAGCATGCAGAAACCTCAGCCATCAAGCTTCCAATAGCCTTCCCATCACTACTCTGTGGGGTGATTCTCAACCAATATCCAGGAATCCTTACTGATAAAGATTCTGTCTGTAAAAGGGAGAGTCCACTGTCCTTTCATTACAAGCTGTTTCTAGGTCATCATGCTGCAGATGTTGAAGCACCAGGTGGGACATCTGCTGTCAAGACACCTATATCAAAGGCAGCTTTAATTGCAGAGCTCAGGACAACCTGCAAAGAGCTGGATGAAAGGAAGAAGAAGCTTGAGGACCTAATTCAAAGACTGGAGCTAGAAGAGGTTACTTGGAATGTTGATGGATCTGATGATGATTCTGAGGATACATAGAATACAGAAGACACAGAGTCTGAGTGAAGCTGTGTGTTGGCGAAAAATGTATTGTCTGTTCTGCACTGTAATTCTGAATGTTTTTTTCTGTTTCTGTAATGTTTGGCCCCAAATTTATGTCTAACAAGGGGGAGAAGTGTATTGAACAATGTTGTTAATGTATGTCTGCTGTTAATGTCTGTCTGCTGAACTAAGTTGAATGTGAATTATCATTGGTATATCAAAGTCTGTTGGGCCAAGTCATAGCAGTATACATACATTTTTGAGGGGGAGCAAATTATTAGCTCTCACATGATCCAACAGAAAGGAACTCCGCTGCTCTCTGACAAAACCAGAAGAATATGTTAGCCAAAAATTAGCCAAAGGGGGAGTTTGTAGATGTTAGAAATTCGCAGAATTTTTGACAAACAAAGTAAAAGTTATGAACTTAGTTCAGGACATCAGGATGTCACACCAGATGTTGTGACATCGCAAACCTGCTATCTGACTTAAATTATGCGTAACAGAAGTGCATAAAATCAGGAGTAAATATCTGGAATTAATTGTAAAAGGATAAGTACTCCAAGGAGCCTCTTTAGGAAGCTTAGTTATCTGGTTCCAGTGTAAAGGAAATAGAAAAACTAACTCACCTTGATTCAAGGAGATAACAAACTAACTCACCTTGATTCAAGGAGATAACTGTGGGATTTATCAAAGTCTGGATAATTTGCAAAAAGCCCACAAACCAAGCATCTATTTAAGAAACTGAAACACTCAAGAAAATCTCACGAATTTAAGAAGACTGTCAAGGGTGTTAGTGAAGCTAGTTATTTAAGCAGGTTTTAATTGTTTGTTAGTCGCTTTATGAGCTTTTAAGCAAAAAGTGAATTGTGTCTTGATTGAAACTATTAAGTAAGATCAAGCTGGTGTGTCTGAAGTGTGACTTCAAATTTATTAATCATTCTAAGTTAAAGATCACTGTGTGATTGAGGGGGAGTGAGTAGGTACTCATATCTAAGTAGAGTCTTAGGTAGAAATTGCCTTGGGTAGATATTAAGTGAAGGATTAAACTGATTAGTTTAACTCCATAATTAATATTGCTTATATTGGATTTCCTTCCTGGCTTGGTAGCCCCCAGATGTAAGTGTGGAGATACACTGAACTGGGTTAACAATTTCCTGTGTTATTTGATTTACTAGCTTATTAATTTATTGTTTGGGATATCAGTGTCTAAACATCTGATTCGACATCACATATCTGATCCCAGAATTTCATAATTGTATACTAGTTTCGGTCAAAAAATCAACTTAAATCGAGGATTGTTCGAAATTATACAAAACTTTTCAGATCCTCTCTATATGTTACGAGGGAAGGTTATGATGGAAGTCCATGCAAAAAATTATCTCAAAATTAGATTCTATGAAACTTTTTGAAATACTAGTTTCGGTCCAAAAATCGTAGTATATTATACATAATTGTATACTAGTTTCGGTCAAAAAATCAAATTAAATCAGGATTGTTCGAAATTCTACAAAATATTTCAAATCCTCTCTATATGTTACAAGGGAAGGTTATGATGGAAGTCCATGCAAAAAATTAACTCAAAAGTAGATTCTATGAAACTTTTTGAAATACTAGTTTTGGTTAAAAATCGTAGTATATTATACACAATTCTATACATGTTTCGGTCAAAAAATCAAATTAAATTGCGGATTGTTCGAAAATCTACCAAACCTTTAAGATCCTCTCTAGATGTTACAAGGGAAGGTTATTATGGAAGTCCATGCAAAAAATTATCTCAAAAGTAAATTCTATGAAACTTTTTGAAATACTAGATTTGGACAAAAAATCGTAGTATATTATACACAATTCTATACAAGTTTCGGTAAAAAAATCAAATAAAATCAAGGATAGTTCGAAATGCTACGAAACGTTTCAGATCCTCTCTATATGTTACGAGGGAACGTTATGATGGAAGTCCATGCAAAATATTATCTCAAAATTAGATTCTATGAAACTTTTTGAAATACTAGTTTTGATAAAAAAATCTTAGTATAATATACACAATTCTATACAAGTTTCGGTCAAAAATCAAATTAACTCGAAGATTGTTCGAAATGCTACAAAGCGTTTTAAGATCCTCTCTATATCTTACGAGGTAAGGTTATGATGGAAGTCCATACAAAAAATATATCAAAATTAGATTCTATGAAACTTTTTGAAATACTAGTTTCGGTCAAAAAATCGTAGTATATTATACACAATTCTATACTAGTTTTAGTAAAAAAAATCAAATTAAATCGAGGATAGTTCGAAATTCTACAAAACTTTTCAGATCCACTCTATATGTTACGAGGGAAGGTTATGATGGTAGTCCATGCAAAACATTATCTCAAAATTATATTCTATGAAACTTTTTGAATTACTAGTTTTGGTCAAAAAATCGTAGTATATTATACACAATTCTATACAAGTTTTAGTCAAAAATCAAATTAAATTGAGGATTGTTCGAAATGCTACAAAACTTTTCAAATCCTCTCTATATGTTACGAGGGAAGGTTTTGATGGAAGTCCAAGCAAAATAATATCTCAAAATTAGATTCTATGAAACTTTTTGAAATACTAGTTTCGGTCAAAATATTATAGTATATTATACACAAATCTATATTAGTGTCGGTCAAAAATCAAATTAAATCGAGGATTGTTCGAAATGCTACGAAACTTTTAAGATCCTCGCTATGTTATGTGGGAATGTCAAGATGGAAGTCCATGAAAAAATTATCTCAAAATTAGATTCTATGAAATTTTTGAAATACTAGTTTTGGTCCAAAAATCAAAGTATATTATACATAATTGTATACTAGTTTCGGGAAAAAAATCAACTTATATCAAAGATTGTTTGAAATTATACAAAACTTTTCAGATCCTCTCTATATGTTACGAGGGAAGGTTATGATGGAAGTCCATGCAAAAAATTATCTCAAAATTAGATTCTATGAAACTTTTTGAAATACTAGTTTCGGTCCAAAAATCGTAGTATATTATACACAATTCTATACTAGTTTCGGTCAAAAAATCAAATTAAATCGAGGATTGTTCGAAATGCTACGTAACTTTTAAGATCCTCTCTATATGTTACGAGGAAAGGTTATGATGGAAGTCCATGCAAAAATTATCTCAAAATTAGATTCTATGAATTTTTTTGAAATACTAGTTTCAGTCCAAAAATCGTAGTATATTATACACAATTCTATACTAGTTTCGATCAAATATCAAATTAAATCGAGTGTTGTTCGAAATGCTACGAAACTTTTCAAATCCTCTCTATTTGTTACGAGGGAAGGTTATGATGGAAGTCCATGCAAAATATTATCTCATAATAAGATTCGATGAAAGTTTTTTAAATACTAGTTTCGGCCAAAAAATCGTAGTATATTAAACACATTTCTATACTAGTGTCGGTCAAAAATCAAATTAAATCGAGGATTGTTCGAAATGCTACGAAACTTTTAAGATCCTCGCTATGTTATGTGGGAAGGTTATGATTGAAGTCCATGAAACAATTATCTCAAAATTAGATTCTATGAAATTTTTGAAATACTAGTTTCGGTCCAAAAATCGTAGTATATTATACACAATTCTATACTAGTTTCTGTCAAAAAATCTACTTAAATCGAGGATTGTTCAAAATGCTACGTAACTTTTAAGATCCTCTCTATATGATACGAGGGAAGGTTATGATGGAAGTCCATGCAAAAATTATCTCAAAATTAGATTCTATGAAACTTTTTGAAATACTAGTTTCAGTCAAAAAATCGTAGTATATTATACACAATTCTAAACAAGTTTTGGTCAAAAAATCAATTTAAATCGAGGATTGTTCGAAATGCTACGTAACTTTTAAGATCCTCTCTATATGTTACGAGGGAAGGTTATGATGGAAATCCATGAAAAAATTATTCCAAAATTAGATTCTATGAAAGTTTTTGAAATACTAGTTTCGGTCCAAAAATTGTAGTATATTATACACAATTCTATACTAGTTTCGGTAAAAAAATCAAATTAAATCGAGGATTATTCGAAATGCTTCGTAACTTTTAAGATCCTCTCTATATATTACGAGGGAAGGTTATGATAGAAGTTCATGCAAAAAATTATCTAAAAATTAGATTCTATGAGACTTTTTGAAATACTAGTTTCGGTCTAAAAATTGTAGTATATTATACACAATTCTAAACAAGTTTTTGTCAAAAAATCAATTTAAATCGAGGATTGTTCGAAATGCTATGTAACTTTTAAGATCCTCTCTATATTTTACGAGGGAAGGTTATGATGGAAATCCATGAAAAAATTATCTCAAAATTAGATTCTATGAAAGTTTTTGAAATACTAGTTTTGGTCCAAAAATTGTAGTATATTATACAATATTCTATACTCGTTTCGGTAAGAAAATCAAATTAAATCGAGGATTATTCGAAATAGTTCGTAACTTTTAAGATCCTCTCTATATATTAAGAGGGAAGGTTATGATAGAAGTCCATGCAAAAAATTATCTCAAAATTAAAATCTATGAGACTTTTTGAAATACTAATTTCGGTCTAAAAATCGTAGTATATTATACACAAATCTATTTTAGTTTCGGTCAAATATTAAATTAAATCGAGGGTTGTTCGAAATGCTACGTAACTTTTAAGATCCTCTCTATATGATACGAGGGAAGGTTATGATTGAAGTCCATGCAAAAAATTATCTCAAAATTAGATTCTATGAGACTTTTTGAAATATTAGTTTCGATCCAAAAATTGTAGTATATTATACACAATTCTATACTAGTTTAGGTCAAAAAATCAAATTAAATCGAGGATTGTTCGAAATGCTAAGTAACTTTTAAGATCCTCTCTATATGTTAGGAGGGAAGGTTATGATGGAAGTTCATGCAAAAATTATCTCAAAATTAGATTCTATGAGACTTTTTAAAATACTATTTTCGGTCCAAAAATTGTAGTATATTATACACTATTCTTTACTAGTTTCGGTCAAACATCAAATTAAATCTAGGGTTGTTCGAAATGCTACGAAACTTTTAAGATCCTCTCTATATGTTACATGGGAAGGTTATGATGGAAGTCCAAGAAAAAAATTATCTCAATATTAGATTCAATGAAACATTTTGAAATACTAGTTTCGGTCAAAAAATCGTAGTATATTATACACAATTCTATACAAATTTTGGTTAAAAAATCAATTTAAATCGAGGATTGATCGAAATGCTACATAACTTTTAAGATCCTCTCTATATGTTACGAGGGAAGGTTATGATGGAAGTCCATGCAACAAATTATCTCAAAATTATATTCTATGAAACTTTTTGAAATACTAGTTTCGGTCCAAAAATCGTAGTATATTAAACACAATTCTATACTAGTTTTGGTCAAAAATCAAATTAAATCGAGGATTATTCGAAATGCTACGTAACTTTTAAGATCCTCTCTATATTTACGAGGGAAGGTTATGATAGAAGTCCATGCAAAAATTATCTCAAAATTAGATTCTACGAGACTTTTTGAAATACTAGTTTCAGTCAAAAAATCGTAGTATATTATACAATATTCTATACAAGTTTTGTCAAAAAATCAATTTACATCGAGGATTGCTCGAAATGCTACGTAACGTTTAAGATCCTCTCTATATGTTACGAGGGAAGGTTATGATGGAAGTCCATGAAAACATTATCTAAAAATTAGATTCTATGAATGTTTTTGAAATACTAGTTTCGGCCCAAAAATCGTAGCATATTATACATAATTATATACTAGTTTAGGTCAAAAATCAAATTAAATCGAGGATTGTTCGAAATGCTACGTAATTTTTAAGATCCTCTCTATATATTACGAGGGAAGGTTATGATGGAAGTTCATGCAAAAAATTATCTCAAATTTATATTCTATGAAACTTTTTGAAATACTAGTTTCAGTCAAAAAATCATAGTATATTATACACAATTCTATACAAGTTTTGGTCAAAAAATCAATTTAAATCGAGGATTGTTCGAAATGCTACGTAACTTTTAAGATCCTCTCTATATTTTACGAGGGAAGGTTATGTTGGAAGTCCAAGAAAAAAATATCTCAAAATTAGATTCTATGAAAGTTTTTGAAATACATGTTTCGGTCCAAAAATCGTAGTATATTATACACAATTCAATAATAGTTTAGGTCAAAAAATCAAATTAAACCGAGGATTGTTCGAAATGCTACATAACTTTTAAGATCCTCTCTATATGTTACGAGGGAAGGTTATGATGGAAGTCCATGCAAAAATTATCTCAAAATTAGAATCTATGAAACTTTTTGAAATACTAGTTTCGGTCCAAAAATCGTAGTATATTATACACAATTCTATACTAGTTTCGGTCAAAAAATCAAATTAAATCGAGGATTGTTCAAAATGCTACGTAACTTTTAAGATCCTCTCTATATGTTACGAGGGAAGGTTATGATTGAAGTGCATGCAAAAATTATCTCAAAATTAGATTCTATGAAACTTTTTGAAATACTAGTTTCAGTCAAAAAATCGTAGAATATTATACACAATTCTAAACAAGTTTTGGTCAAAAAATCAATTTAAATTGAGGATTGTTCGAAATGCTACGTAACTTTTAAGATCCTCTCTATATGTTACGCGGGAAGGTTATGATGGAAATCCATGAAAAAATTATCTCAAAATTAGATTCTATGAAAGTTTTTGAAATACTAGTTTCGGTCCAAAAATTGTAGTATATTATACACAATTCTATACTAGTTTCGGTCAAAAAATCAAATTAAATCGAGTATTATTCGAAATGCTACGTAACTTTTAAGATCCTCTCTATATATTACGAGGGAAGGTTATGATAGAATTCCATGCAAAAAATTATCTCAAAATTAGAATCTATGAGACTTTTTGAAATATTAGTTTCGATCAAAAAATCGTAGTATATTATACACGATTCTATACTAGTTTAGGTCAAACAATCAAATTAAATCGAGGATTGTTCGAAATGCTAAATAACTTTTAAGATCCTCTCTATATGTTAGGAGGGAAGGTTATGATGGAAGTCCATGCAAAAATTATCTCAAAATTAGACTCTATGAGACTTTTTAAAATACTAGTTTCGTTCCAAAAATTGTATTATATAATACACAATTCTATACTAGTTTCGGTCAAACATCAATTTAAATCTAGGGTTGTTCGAAATGCTACGAAACTTTTAAGATCCTCTCTATATGTTACAAGGGAAGGTTATGATGGAAGTCCAAGCAAAAAATTATCTCAAAATTAGATTCAATGAAACTTTTCGGTTAAAAAATCGTAGTATATTATACACAATTCTATACAAGTTTTGGTTAACAAATCAATTTAAATCGAGGATTGATCGAAATGCTACGTAACTTTTAAGATCCTCTCTATATGTTACGAGGGAAGGTTATGATGGAAGTACATGCAACAAATTATCTAAAAATTAGATTCTATGAATGTTTTTGAAATATTAGTTTTGGTCAAAAAATCGTAGTATATTATAAACAATTCTATACTAGTTTCGGTCAAAAAATCAAATTAAATCGAGGATTGTTCGAAATTCTATGTAACTAATAAGATCCTCTCTATATGTTACGAGGGAAGGTTATGATGGAAGTCCATGAAAAAATTATCTAAAAATTAGATTCTATGAAAGTTTTAGAAATACTTGTTTCGGTACAAAAAATGTAGTATATTATACACAATTCTATACTAGTTTAGATTAAATTAAAAATCAAATTAAATCAAGAATTATTCGAAATGCTACGTTACTTTTAAGATCCTCTCTATATATTACGAGGGAAGGTTATGATAGAAGTCCATGAAAAAATTATCTCAAAATTAGATTCTATGAGACTTTTTGAAATACTAGTTTCGGTCCAAAAATTGTAGTATATTATACACAATTCTATACTAGTTTCGGTCAAATATCAAATTAAATCGAGTGTTGTTCGAAATGCTACTAAACTTTTAAGATCCTCTCTATATGTTAAGAGGGAAGGTTATGATGGAAGTCCAGGCAAAAAAAATTATCTCAAAATTAGATTCTATGAAAAATTTTGAAATACTAGTTTCGGTAAAAACAAATCGTAGTATATTATACATAATTCTATAAAAGTTTCAGTCAAAAATCAAATTAAATCAAGGATTGTTTTAAATGCTACATAACTTCAAAGATCATCTCTATATATTACGAGGGAAGGTTATGATGGAAGTTCATGCAAAAAATTATCTCAAAATTAGATTCTATGAATTTTTTTGTAATACTAGTTTCAGTCCAAAAATCGTAGTATATTATACACAATTCTATACTAGTTTCTATGAAATATCAAATTAAATCGAGGGTTGTTCGAAATGCTACAAAACGTTTAAGATCATCTCTATTTGTTACGAGGGAAGGTTATGATGGAAGTCCATGCAAAAAATTATCTCAGAATAAAATTCGATGAAAGTTTATGAAATACTAGTTTCGGTCAAAAAATCGTAGTATATTAAACACAATTCTATACTAGTTTTGGTCAAAAATCAAATTAAATCGAGGATTGTTTGAAATGCTACGTAAATTTTAAGATCCTCTCTATATATTACGAGGTAAGGTTATGATGGAAGTCCATGCAAAAAATTATCTCAAAATTAGATTCTATGAAACTTTTTGAAATACTACTTTCGGTCAAAAAATCGCAGTATATTATACACAATTCTATACTAGTTTCGGTCAAATATCAAATTAAATCGAAGATTATTCGAAATGCTACGAAACTTTGAATATCCTCTCTATATGTTACGATGGAAGGTTATAATGGAAGTCCATGCAAAAAATTATCTCAAAATTAGATTCTATGAATGTTTTTGAAATACTAGTTTCGGTCAAAAAATAGTAGTATATTATACACAATTCTATACAAGTTTCGGTCAAAAAATAAAATTAAACCGAGGATTTATCAAAATGCAACGAAACATTTAAGATCCTCTATATATGTTACGAGGGAAGGTTATGATGGAAGTTCATGCAAAAAATTATCTCAAAATTAGATTCTATGAAATTTTTAGAAATACTATTTTCAGTCCAAAAATCGTAGTATATTATACACAATTCTATACTATTTCGATCAAATATAAAATTAAATCGAGGGTTGTTCGAAATGCTACGAAACGTTTAAGATCATCTCTATTTGTTACGAGGGAAGGTTATGATGGAACTCCATGCAAAAAATTATCTCAGAATAAGATTCTATGAAAGTTTTTGAAATACTAGTTTCGGTCAAAAAATCGTAGTATATTAAACACAATTCTATACTAGTTTCAGTCAAAAATCAAATTAAATCGAGGATTGTTTGAAATGCTACGTAAATTTTAAGATCCTCTCTATATATTACGAGGTAAGGTTATGATGGAAGTCCATGCAAAAAATTATCTCAAAATTAGATTCTATGAAACTTTTTGAAATACTAGTTTCGGTCCAAAAATCGCAGTATATTATACACAATTCTATACTAGTTTCGTTAAAAGATCAAATTAAATCGAGGATTATTCGAAATGCTACGAAACTTTGAATATCCTCTCTATATGTTACGAGGGAAGGTTATGATGGAAGTCCATGCACAAAATTATCTCAAAATTAGATTCTATGAATGTTTTTGAAATACTAGTTTCGGTCAAAAAATCGTAGTATATTATACACAATTCTATACAAGTTTCGGTCAAAAAAAAAAATTAAATCGAGGATTTATCGAAATGCAACGAAACATTTAAGATCCTCTATATATGTTACGAGGGAAGGTTATGATGGAAGTTCATGCAAAAAAATTATCTTAAAATTAGATTCTATGAAAATTTTTGAAATACTAGTTTCGGTCAAAAAATCGTAGTATATGATACACAATTCTATACAAGTTTTTATCAAAAAATCAAATTAAATCGAGGATTGTTCGAAATGATACGTAGCTTTTAAGATCCTCTCTATATGTTACGCGGGAAAGTTAGGATGGAAGTCCATGCAAAAATAATCTCAAAATTAGATTCTATGAAACTTTTTGAAATACTAGTTTCGGTCCAAAAATCGTATTATATTATACACAATTCTATACTAGTTTCGGTCAAAAAATCAAATTAAATCGAGGATTGTTGAATTGCTACGTAACTTTTAAGATCCTCATTATATATTACGAGGGAAGTTTATGATAGAAGTCCATGCAAAAAATTATCTCAAAATTAGATTCTATGAGACTTTTTGAAATACTAGTTTCGGTCCAAAAATTGTAGTATATTATAAACAATTCTATACTAGTTTCGGTCAAACATCAAATTAAATCTAGGGTTGTTCGAAATGATACGAAACTTTTAAGATCCTCTCTATATGTTACAAGGGAAGGTTATGATTGAAGTCCATGCAAATAATTATCTCAAAATTAGATTCAATGACACTTTTTGAAATACTAGTTTCAGTCAAAAAATCGTAGTATATTATACACATTTCTATACAAGTTTCTGTCAAAAAATCAAATTAAATCGAGGATTGTTTGAAATGCTACGTAACTTTTAAGATCCTCTCTATATATTATGAGGGAAGGTTGTGATGGAAGTCCATGCAAAAAATTATCTCAAAATTAGATTCTATGAAACTTTTTGAAATACTAGTTTCGGTCAAAAAATCGTAGTATTATACATAATTCTATACTAGTTTAAGTCAAAGAATCAAATTAAATCGAGGATTGTTCGAAATGCTACGTAACTTTTAAGATCCTCTCTATATATTACGAGGGAAGGTTATCATGGAAGTTCATGTAAAAAAATTATCTCAAAATTAGATTCTATGAAATTTTTTGAAATACTAGTTTCAGTCCTAAAATCGTAGTATATTATACACAATTCTACACTAGTTTCGATCAAATATCAAATAAAATCGAGGGTTGTTCGAAATGCTACGAAAAGTTTAAGATCATCTCTATTTGTTACGAGGGAAGGTTATGATGGAAATCCATGCAAAAAATTATCTCAGAATAAGATTCTATGAAAGTTTTTGAAATACTAGTATCGGTCAAAAAATCGTAGTATATTAAACACAATTCTATACTAGTTTCGGTCAAAAATCAAATTTAATCGAGGATTGTTTGAAATGCTACGTAAATTTTAAGATCCTCTCTATATATTACGAGGGAAGGTTATGATAGAAGTCCATGCAAAAATTATCTCAAAATTAGATTTTATGAGACTTTTTGAAATACTAGTTTCGGTCCAAAAATTGTAGTATATTATACACAATTCTATACTAGTTTCGGTCAAATATCAAATTAAATCGAGTGTTGTTTGAAATTCTACTAAACTTTTAAGATCCTATCTATATGTTAAGTGGGAAGGTTATGATGGAAGTCCATGCAAAATATTATCTCAAAATTAGATTCTATGAAAATTTTTGAAATACTAGTTTCGGTAAAAAAAATCGTAGTATATTATACACAATTCTATACAAGTTTCTGTCAAAAAATCAAATTAAATCGAGGATTGTTTGAAATGCTACGTAACTTTTAAGATCCTCTCTATATATTACGAGGGAAGGTTATGATGGAAGTCCATGCAAAAAATTATCTCAAAATTAGATTCAATGAAACTTTTCGGTTAAAAAATCGTAGTATATTATACACAATTCTATACAAGTTTTGGTTAACAAATCAATTTAAATCGAGGATTGATCGAAATGCTACGTAACTTTTAAGATCCTCTCTATATGTTACGAGGGAAGGTTATGATGGAAGTACATGCAACAAATTATCTAAAAATTAGATTCTATGAAAGTTTTTGAAATATTAGTTTTGGTCAAAAAATCGTAGTATATTATAAACAATTCTATACTAGTTTCGGTCAAAAAATCAAATTAAATCGAGGATTGTTCGAAATGCTACGTAAATTTTAAGATCCTCTCTATATGTTACGAAGGAAGGTTATGATGGAAGTCCATGCAACAAATTATCTCAAAATTAGATTCTATGAAACTTTTTGAAATACTAGTTTCAGTCAAAAAATCGTAGTATATTATACACAATTCTATTCTAGTTTCGGTCAAAAAATCAATTTAAATCGAGGATTGTTCGAAATTCTATGTAACTAATAAGATCCTCTCTATATGTTACGAGGGAAGGTTATGATGGAAGTCCATGAAAAAATTATCTAAAAATTAGATTCAATGAAAGTTTTTGAAATACTTGTTTCGGTCCAAAAAATGTAGTATATTATACACAATTCTATACTAGTTTAGATTAAATTAAAAATCAAATTAAATCGAGCATTATTCGAAATGCTACGTTACTTTTAAGATCCTCTCTATATATTACGAGGGAAGGTTATGATAGAAGTCCATGAAAAAATTATCTTAAAATTAGATTCTATGAGACTTTTTGAAATACTAGTTTCGGTCCAAAAATTGTAGTATATTATACACAATTCTATACTAGTTTCGGTCAAATATCAAATTAAATCGAGTGTTGTTCGAAATGCTACTAAACTTTTAAGATCCTCTCTATATGTTAAGAGGGAAGGTTATGATGGAAGTCCAGGCAAAAAAAATTATCTCAAAATTAGATTCTATGAAAAATTTTGAAATACTAGTTTCGGTAAAAACAAATCGTAGTATATTATACATAATTCTATAAAAGTTTCAGTCAAAAATCAAATTAAATCAAGGATTGTTTTAAATGCTACATAACTTCAAAGATCATCTCTATATATTACGAGGGAAGGTTATGATGGAAGTTCATGCAAAAAATTATCTCAAAATTAGATTCTATGAATTTTTTTGTAATACTAGTTTCAGTCCAAAAATCGTAGTATATTATACACAATTCTATACTAGTTTCTATGAAATATCAAATTAAATCGAGGGTTGTTCGAAATGCTACAAAACGTTTAAGATCATCTCTATTTGTTACGAGGGAAGGTTATGATGGAAGTCCATGCAAAAAATTATCTCAGAATAAAATTCGATGAAAGTTTATGAAATACTAGTTTCGGTCAAAAAATCGTAGTATATTAAACACAATTCTATACTAGTTTTGGTCAAAAATCAAATTAAATCGAGGATTGTTTGAAATGCTACGTAAATTTTAAGATCCTCTCTATATATTACGAGGTAAGGTTATGATGGAAGTCCATGCAAAAAATTATCTCAAAATTAGATTCTATGAAACTTTTTGAAATACTACTTTCGGTCAAAAAATCGCAGTATATTATACACAATTCTATACTAGTTTCGGTCAAATATCAAATTAAATCGAAGATTATTCGAAATGCTACGAAACTTTGAATATCCTCTCTATATGTTACGATGGAAGGTTATAATGGAAGTCCATGCAAAAAATTATCTCAAAATTAGATTCTATGAATGTTTTTGAAATACTAGTTTCGGTCAAAAAATAGTAGTATATTATACACAATTCTATACAAGTTTCGGTCAAAAAATAAAATTAAACCGAGGATTTATCAAAATGCAACGAAACATTTAAGATCCTCTATATATGTTACGAGGGAAGGTTATGATGGAAGTTCATGCAAAAAATTATCTCAAAATTAGATTCTATGAAATTTTTAGAAATACTATTTTCAGTCCAAAAATCGTAGTATATTATACACAATTCTATACTATTTCGATCAAATATAAAATTAAATCGAGGGTTGTTCGAAATGCTACGAAACGTTTAAGATCATCTCTATTTGTTACGAGGGAAGGTTATGATGGAACTCCATGCAAAAAATTATCTCAGAATAAGATTCTATGAAAGTTTTTGAAATACTAGTTTCGGTCAAAAAATCGTAGTATATTAAACACAATTCTATACTAGTTTCGGTCAAAAATCAAATTAAATCGAGGATTGTTTGAAATGCTACGTAAATTTTAAGATCCTCTCTATATATTACGAGGTAAGGTTATGATGGAAGTCCATGCAAAAAATTATCTCAAAATTAGATTCTATGAAACTTTTTGAAATACTAGTTTCGGTCCAAAAATCGCAGTATATTATACACAATTCTATACTAGTTTCGTTAAAAGATCAAATTAAATCGAGGATTATTCGAAATGCTACGAAACTTTGAATATCCTCTCTATATGTTACGAGGGAAGGTTATGATGGAAGTCCATGCACAAAATTATCTCAAAATTAGATTCTATGAATGTTTTTGAAATACTAGTTTCGGTCAAAAAATCGTAGTATATTATACACAATTCTATACAAGTTTCGGTCAAAAAAAAAAATTAAATCGAGGATTTATCGAAATGCAACGAAACATTTAAGATCCTCTATATATGTTACGAGGGAAGGTTATGATGGAAGTTCATGCAAAAAAATTATCTTAAAATTAGATTCTATGAAAATTTTTGAAATACTAGTTTCGGTCAAAAAATCGTAGTATATTATACACAATTCTATACAAGTTTTTATCAAAAAATCAAATTAAATCGAGGATTGTTCGAAATGATACGTAGCTTTTAAGATCCTCTCTATATGTTACGCGGGAAAGTTAGGATGGAAGTCCATGCAAAAATAATCTCAAAATTAGATTCTATGAAACTTTTTGAAATACTAGTTTCGGTCCAAAAATCGTATTATATTATACACAATTCTATACTAGTTTCGGTCAAAAAATCAAATTAAATCGAGGATTGTTGAATTGCTACGTAACTTTTAAGATCCTCATTATATATTACGAGGGAAGTTTATGATAGAAGTCCATGCAAAAAATTATCTCAAAATTAGATTCTATGAGACTTTTTGAAATACTAGTTTCGGTCCAAAAATTGTAGTATATTATAAACAATTCTATACTAGTTTCGGTCAAACATCAAATTAAATCTAGGGTTGTTCGAAATGATACGAAACTTTTAAGATCCTCTCTATATGTTACAAGGGAAGGTTATGATTGAAGTCCATGCAAATAATTATCTCAAAATTAGATTCAATGACACTTTTTGAAATACTAGTTTCAGTCAAAAAATCGTAGTATATTATACACAATTCTATACAAGTTTCTGTCAAAAAATCAAATTAAATCGAGGATTGTTTGAAATGCTACGTAACTTTTAAGATCCTCTCTATATATTATGAGGGAAGGTTGTGATGGAAGTCCATGCAAAAAATTATCTCAAAATTAGATTCTATGAAACTTTTTGAAATACTAGTTTCGGTCAAAAAATCGTAGTATTATACATAATTCTATACTAGTTTAAGTCAAAGAATCAAATTAAATCGAGGATTGTTCGAAATGCTACGTAACTTTTAAGATCCTCTCTATATATTACGAGGGAAGGTTATCATGGAAGTTCATGTAAAAAAATTATCTCAAAATTAGATTCTATGAAATTTTTTGAAATACTAGTTTCAGTCCTAAAATCGTAGTATATTATACACAATTCTACACTAGTTTCGATCAAATATCAAATAAAATCGAGGGTTGTTCGAAATGCTACGAAAAGTTTAAGATCATCTCTATTTGTTACGAGGGAAGGTTATGATGGAAATCCATGCAAAAAATTATCTCAGAATAAGATTCTATGAAAGTTTTTGAAATACTAGTATCGGTCAAAAAATCGTAGTATATTAAACACAATTCTATACTAGTTTCGGTCAAAAATCAAATTTAATCGAGGATTGTTTGAAATGCTACGTAAATTTTAAGATCCTCTCTATATATTACGAGGGAAGGTTATGATAGAAGTCCATGCAAAAATTATCTCAAAATTAGATTTTATGAGACTTTTTGAAATACTAGTTTCGGTCCAAAAATTGTAGTATATTATACACAATTCTATACTAGTTTCGGTCAAATATCAAATTAAATCGAGTGTTGTTTGAAATTCTACTAAACTTTTAAGATCCTATCTATATGTTAAGTGGGAAGGTTATGATGGAAGTCCATGCAAAATATTATCTCAAAATTAGATTCTATGAAAATTTTTGAAATACTAGTTTCGGTAAAAAAAATCGTAGTATATTATACACAATTCTATACAAGTTTCTGTCAAAAAATCAAATTAAATCGAGGATTGTTTGAAATGCTACGTAACTTTTAAGATCCTCTCTATATATTACGAGGGAAGGTTATGATGGAAGTCCATGCAAAAAATTATCTCAAAATTAGATTCAATGAAACTTTTCGGTTAAAAAATCGTAGTATATTATACACAATTCTATACAAGTTTTGGTTAACAAATCAATTTAAATCGAGGATTGATCGAAATGCTACGTAACTTTTAAGATCCTCTCTATATGTTACGAGGGAAGGTTATGATGGAAGTACATGCAACAAATTATCTAAAAATTAGATTCTATGAAAGTTTTTGAAATATTAGTTTTGGTCAAAAAATCGTAGTATATTATAAACAATTCTATACTAGTTTCGGTCAAAAAATCAAATTAAATCGAGGATTGTTCGAAATGCTACGTAAATTTTAAGATCCTCTCTATATGTTACGAAGGAAGGTTATGATGGAAGTCCATGCAACAAATTATCTCAAAATTAGATTCTATGAAACTTTTTGAAATACTAGTTTCAGTCAAAAAATCGTAGTATATTATACACAATTCTATTCTAGTTTCGGTCAAAAAATCAATTTAAATCGAGGATTGTTCGAAATTCTATGTAACTAATAAGATCCTCTCTATATGTTACGAGGGAAGGTTATGATGGAAGTCCATGAAAAAATTATCTAAAAATTAGATTCAATGAAAGTTTTTGAAATACTTGTTTCGGTCCAAAAAATGTAGTATATTATACACAATTCTATACTAGTTTAGATTAAATTAAAAATCAAATTAAATCGAGCATTATTCGAAATGCTACGTTACTTTTAAGATCCTCTCTATATATTACGAGGGAAGGTTATGAAAGAAGTCCATGAAAAAATTATCTCAAAATTAGATTCTATGAGACTTTTTGAAATACTAGTTTCGGTCCAAAAATTGTTGTATATTATACACAATTCTATACTAGTTTCGGTCAAATATCAAATTAAATCGAGTGTTGTTCGAAATGCTACTAAACTTTTAAGATCCTCTCTATATGTTAAGAGGGAAGGTTATGATGGAAGTCCAGGCAAAAAAATTATCTCAAAATTAAATTCTATGAAAAATTTTGAAATACTAGTTTCGGTAAAAACAAATCGTAGTATATTATACATAATTCTATAAAAGTTTCAGTCAAAAACCAAATTAAATCAAGGATTGTTTGAAATGCTACATAACTTCAAAGATCATCTCTATATATTACGAGGGAAGGTTATGATGGAAGTTCATGCAAAAAATTATCTCAAAATTAGATTCTATGAATTTTTTTGTAATACTAGTTTCAGTCCAAAAATCGTAGTATATTATACACAATTCTATACTAGTTTCGATCAAATATCAAATTAAATCGAGGGTTGTTCGAAATGCTACGAAACGTTTAAGATCATCTCTATTTGTTACGAGGGAAGGTTATGATGGAAGTCCATGCAAAAAATTATCTCAGAATAAGATTCGATGAAAGTTTATGAAATACTAGTTTCGGTCAAAAAATCGTAGTATATTAAACACAATTCTATACTAGTTTTGGTCAAAAATCAAATTAAATTGAGGATTGTTTGAAATGCTACGTAAATTTTAAGATCCTCTCTATATATTACGAGGTAAGGTTATGATGGAAGTCCATGCAAAAAATTATCTCAAAATTAGATTCTATGAAACTTTTTGAAATACTACTTTCGGTCAAAAAATCGCAGTATATTATACACAATTCTATACTAGTTTCGGTCAAATATCAAATTAAATCGAGGATTATTCGAAATGCTATGAAACTTTGAATATCCTCTCTATATGTTACGATGGAAGGTTATGATGGAAGTCCATGCAAAAAATTATCTCAAAATTAGATTCTATGAATGTTTTTGAAATACTAGTTTCGGTCAAAAAATAGTAGTATATTATACACAATTCTATACAAGTTTCGGTCAAAAAATTAAATTAAATCGAGGATTTATCAAAATGCAACGAAACATTTAAGATCCTCTATATATGTTACGAGGGAAGGTTATGATGGAAGTTCATGCAAAAAATTATCTCAAAATTAGATTCTATGAAATTTTTAGAAATACTATTTTCAGTCCAAAAATCGTAGTATATTATACACAATTCTATACTATTTCGATCAAATATAAAATTAAATCGAGGGTTGTTCGAAATGCTACGAAACGTTTAAGATCATCTCTATTTGTTACGAGGGAAGGTTATGATGGAACTCCATGCAAAAAATTATCTCAGAATAAGATTCTATGAAAGTTTTTGAAATACTAGTTTCGGTCAAAATATCGTAGTATATTAAACACAATTCTATACTAGTTTCGGTCAAAAATCAAATTAAATCGAGGATTGTTTGAAATGCTACGTAAATTTTAAGATCCTCTCTATATATTACGAGGTAAGGTTATGATGGAAGTCCATGCAAAAAATTATCTCAAAATTAGATTCTATGAAACTTTTTGAAATACTAGTTTCGGTCCAAAAATCGCAGTATATTATACACAATTCTATACTAGTTTCGGTAAAATATCAAATTAAATCGAGGATTATTCGAAATGCTACGAAACTTTGAATATCCTCTCTATATGTTACGAGGGAAGGTTATGATGGAAGTCCATGCACAAAATTATCTCAAAATTAGATTCTATGAATGTTTTTGAAATACTAGTTTCGGTCAAAAATCGTAGTATATTATACACAATTCTATACAAGTTTCGGTCAAAAAAAAAATTAAATCGAGGATTTATCGAAATGCAACGAAACATTTAAGATCCTCTATATATGTTACGAGGGAAGGTTATGATGGAAGTTCATGCAAAAAAATTGTCTTAAAATTAGATTCTATGAAAATTTTTGAAATACTAGTTTCGGTCAAAAAATCGTATTATATTATACACAATTCTATACTAGTTTCGGTCAAAAAATCAAATTAAATCGAGTATTGTTGAATTGCTACGTAACTTTTAAGATCCTCTCTATATATTACGAGGGAAGTTTATGATAGAAGTCCATGCAAAAAATTATCTCAAAATTAGATTCTATGAGACTTTTTGAAATACTAGTTTCGGTCCAAAAATTGTAGTATATTATAAACAATTCTATACTAGTTTCGGTCAAACATCAAATTAAATCTAGGGTTGTTCGAAATGATACGAAACTTTTAAGATCCTCTCTATATGTTACAAGGGAAGGTTATGATTGAAGTCCATGCAAATAATTATCTCAAAATTAGATTCAATGACACTTTTTGAAATACAAGTTTCAGTCAAAAAATCGTAGTATATTATACACAATTCTATACAAGTTTCTGTCAAAAAATCAAATTAAATCGAGGATTGTTTGAAATGCTACGTAACTTTTAAGATCCTCTCTATATATTATGAGGGAAGGTTGTGATGGAAATCCATGCAAAAAATTATCTCAAAATTAGATTCTATGATACTTTTTGAAATACTAGTTTCGGTCAAAAAATCGTAGTATTATACATAATTCTATACTAGTTTAAGTCAATGAATCAAATTAAATCGAGGATTGTTCGAAATGCTACGTAACTTTTAAGATCCTCACTATATATTACGAGGGAAGGTTATCATGGAAGTTCATGTAAAAAAATTATCTCAAAATTAGATTATATGAAATTTTTTGAAATACTAGTTTCAGTCCAAAAATCGTAGTATATTATACACAATTCTACACTAATTTCGATCAAATATCAAATAAAATCGAGGGTTGTTCGAAATGCTACGAAAAGTTTAAGATCATCTCTATTTGTTACGAGGGAAGGTTATGATGGAAATCCATGCAAAAAATTATCTCAGAATAAGATTCTATGAAAGTTTTTGAAATACTAGTATCGGTCAAAAAATCGTAGTATATTAAACACAATTCTATACTAGTTTCGGTCAAAAATCAAATTTAATCGAGGATTGTTTGAAATGCTACGTAAATTTTAAGATCCTCTCTATATATTACGAGGGAAGGTTATGATAGAAGTCCATGCAAAAATTATCTCAAAATTAGATTTTATGAGACTTTTTGAAATACTAGTTTCGGTCCAAAAATTGTAGTATATTATACACAATTCTATACTAGTTTCGGTCAAATATCAAATTAAATCGAGTGTTGTTTGAAATTCTACTAAACTTTTAAGATCCTATCTATATGTTAAGTGGGAAGGTTATGATGGAAGTCCATGCAAAATATTATCTCAAAATTAGATTCTATGAAAATTTTTGAAATACTAGTTTCGGTAAAAAAAATCGTAGTATATTATACACAATTCTATACAAGTTTCTGTCAAAAAATCAAATTAAATCGAGGATTGTTTGAAATGCTACGTAACTTTTAAGATCCTCTCTATATATTACGAGGGAAGGTTATGATGGAAGTCCATGCAAAAAATTATCTCAAAATTAGATTCAATGAAACTTTTCGGTTAAAAAATCGTAGTATATTATACACAATTCTATACAAGTTTTGGTTAACAAATCAATTTAAATCGAGGATTGATCGAAATGCTACGTAACTTTTAAGATCCTCTCTATATGTTACGAGGGAAGGTTATGATGGAAGTACATGCAACAAATTATCTAAAAATTAGATTCTATGAAAGTTTTTGAAATATTAGTTTTGGTCAAAAAATCGTAGTATATTATAAACAATTCTATACTAGTTTCGGTCAAAAAATCAAATTAAATCGAGGATTGTTCGAAATGCTACGTAAATTTTAAGATCCTCTCTATATGTTACGAAGGAAGGTTATGATGGAAGTCCATGCAACAAATTATCTCAAAATTAGATTCTATGAAACTTTTTGAAATACTAGTTTCAGTCAAAAAATCGTAGTATATTATACACAATTCTATTCTAGTTTCGGTCAAAAAATCAATTTAAATCGAGGATTGTTCGAAATTCTATGTAACTAATAAGATCCTCTCTATATGTTACGAGGGAAGGTTATGATGGAAGTCCATGAAAAAATTATCTAAAAATTAGATTCAATGAAAGTTTTTGAAATACTTGTTTCGGTCCAAAAAATGTAGTATATTATACACAATTCTATACTAGTTTAGATTAAATTAAAAATCAAATTAAATCGAGCATTATTCGAAATGCTACGTTACTTTTAAGATCCTCTCTATATATTACGAGGGAAGGTTATGAAAGAAGTCCATGAAAAAATTATCTCAAAATTAGATTCTATGAGACTTTTTGAAATACTAGTTTCGGTCCAAAAATTGTTGTATATTATACACAATTCTATACTAGTTTCGGTCAAATATCAAATTAAATCGAGTGTTGTTCGAAATGCTACTAAACTTTTAAGATCCTCTCTATATGTTAAGAGGGAAGGTTATGATGGAAGTCCAGGGAAAAAAATTATCTCAAAATTAAATTCTATGAAAAATTTTGAAATACTAGTTTCGGTAAAAACAAATCGTAGTATATTATACATAATTCTATAAAAGTTTCAGTCAAAAACCAAATTAAATCAAGGATTGTTTGAAATGCTACATAACTTCAAAGATCATCTCTATATATTACGAGGGAAGGTTATGATGGAAGTTCATGCAAAAAATTATCTCAAAATTAGATTCTATGAATTTTTTTGTAATACTAGTTTCAGTCCAAAAATCGTAGTATATTATACACAATTCTATACTAGTTTCGATCAAATATCAAATTAAATCGAGGGTTGTTCGAAATGCTACGAAACGTTTAAGATCATCTCTATTTGTTACGAGGGAAGGTTATGATGGAAGTCCATGCAAAAAATTATCTCAGAATAAGATTCGATGAAAGTTTATGAAATACTAGTTTCGGTCAAAAAATCGTAGTATATTAAACACAATTCTATACTAGTTTTGGTCAAAAATCAAATTAAATTGAGGATTGTTTGAAATGCTACGTAAATTTTAAGATCCTCTCTATATATTACGAGGTAAGGTTATGATGGAAGTCCATGCAAAAAATTATCTCAAAATTAGATTCTATGAAACTTTTTGAAATACTACTTTCGGTCAAAAAATCGCAGTATATTATACACAATTCTATACTAGTTTCGGTCAAATATCAAATTAAATCGAGGATTATTCGAAATGCTATGAAACTTTGAATATCCTCTCTATATGTTACGATGGAAGGTTATGATGGAAGTCCATGCAAAAAATTATCTCAAAATTAGATTCTATGAATGTTTTTGAAATACTAGTTTCGGTCAAAAAATAGTAGTATATTATACACAATTCTATACAAGTTTCGGTCAAAAAATTAAATTAAATCGAGGATTTATCAAAATGCAACGAAACATTTAAGATCCTCTATATATGTTACGAGGGAAGGTTATGATGGAAGTTCATGCAAAAAATTATCTCAAAATTAGATTCTATGAAATTTTTAGAAATACTATTTTCAGTCCAAAAATCGTAGTATATTATACACAATTCTATACTATTTCGATCAAATATAAAATTAAATCGAGGGTTGTTCGAAATGCTACGAAACGTTTAAGATCATCTCTATTTGTTACGAGGGAAGGTTATGATGGAACTCCATGCAAAAAATTATCTCAGAATAAGATTCTATGAAAGTTTTTGAAATACTAGTTTCGGTCAAAATATCGTAGTATATTAAACACAATTCTATACTAGTTTCGGTCAAAAATCAAATTAAATCGAGGATTGTTTGAAATGCTACGTAAATTTTAAGATCCTCTCTATATATTACGAGGTAAGGTTATGATGGAAGTCCATGCAAAAAATTATCTCAAAATTAGATTCTATGAAACTTTTTGAAATACTAGTTTCGGTCCAAAAATCGCAGTATATTATACACAATTCTATACTAGTTTCGGTAAAATATCAAATTAAATCGAGGATTATTCGAAATGCTACGAAACTTTGAATATCCTCTCTATATGTTACGAGGGAAGGTTATGATGGAAGTCCATGCACAAAATTATCTCAAAATTAGATTCTATGAATGTTTTTGAAATACTAGTTTCGGTCAAAAATCGTAGTATATTATACACAATTCTATACAAGTTTCGGTCAAAAAAAAAATTAAATCGAGGATTTATCGAAATGCAACGAAACATTTAAGATCCTCTATATATGTTACGAGGGAAGGTTATGATGGAAGTTCATGCAAAAAAATTGTCTTAAAATTAGATTCTATGAAAATTTTTGAAATACTAGTTTCGGTCAAAAAATCGTATTATATTATACACAATTCTATACTAGTTTCGGTCAAAAAATCAAATTAAATCGAGGATTGTTGAATTGCTACGTAACTTTTAAGATCCTCTCTATATATTACGAGGGAAGTTTATGATAGAAGTCCATGCAAAAAATTATCTCAAAATTAGATTCTATGAGACTTTTTGAAATACTAGTTTCGGTCCAAAAATTGTAGTATATTATAAACAATTCTATACTAGTTTCGGTCAAACATCAAATTAAATCTAGGGTTGTTCGAAATGATACGAAACTTTTAAGATCCTCTCTATATGTTACAAGGGAAGGTTATGATTGAAGTCCATGCAAATAATTATCTCAAAATTAGATTCAATGACACTTTTTGAAATACAAGTTTCAGTCAAAAAATCGTAGTATATTATACACAATTCTATACAAGTTTCTGTCAAAAAATCAAATTAAATCGAGGATTGTTTGAAATGCTACGTAACTTTTAAGATCCTCTCTATATATTATGAGGGAAGGTTGTGATGGAAATCCATGCAAAAAATTATCTCAAAATTAGATTCTATGATACTTTTTGAAATACTAGTTTCGGTCAAAAAATCGTAGTATTATACATAATTCTATACTAGTTTAAGTCAATGAATCAAATTAAATCGAGGATTGTTCGAAATGCTACGTAACTTTTAAGATCCTCACTATATATTACGAGGGAAGGTTATCATGGAAGTTCATGTAAAAAAATTATCTCAAAATTAGATTATATGAAATTTTTTGAAATACTAGTTTCAGTCCAAAAATCGTAGTATATTATACACAATTCTACACTAATTTCGATCAAATATCAAATAAAATCGAGGGTTGTTCGAAATGCTACGAAAAGTTTAAGATCATCTCTATTTGTTACGTGGGAAGGTTATGATGGAAATCCATGCAAAAAATTATCTCAGAATAAGATTCTATGAAAGTTTTTGAAATACTAGTATCGGTCAAAAAATCGTAGTATATTAAACACAATTATATACTAGTTTCGGTTAAAAATCAAATTTAATCGAGGATTGTTTGAAATGCTACGTAAATTTTAAGATCCTATCTATATATTATGAGGGAAGGTTATGATAGAAGTCCATGCAAAAATTATCTCAAAATTAGATTCTATGAGTCTTTTTGAAATACTAGTTTCGGTCCAAAAATTGTAGTATATTATACACAATTCTATACTAGTTTCGGTCAAATATCAAATTAAATCGAGTGTTGTTCGAAATTCTACTAAACTTTTAAGATCCTATCTATATGTTAAGTGGGAAGGTTATGATGGAAGTCCATGCAAAATATTATCTCAAAATTAGATTCTATGAAAAATTTTGAAATACTAGTTTCGGTAAAAAAAATCGTAGTATATTATACACAATTCTATACAAGTTTCTGTCAAAAAATCAAATTAAATCGAGGATTGTTTGAAATGCTACGTAACTTTTAAGATCCTCTCTATATATTACGAGGGAAGGTTATGATGGAAGTCCATGCAAAAAATTATCTCAAAATTAGATTCTATGAAACTTTTTGAAATACTAGTTTCGGTCCAAAAATCGTAGTATTATACACAATTCTATACTAGTTTAAGTCAAAAAATCAAATTAAATCGAGGATTGTTCGAAATGCTACGTAAATTTTAAGATCCTCTCTATATATTATGAGGGAAAGTTATGATTGAAGTTCATGCAAAAAATTATCTCAAAATTAGATTCTATGAATGTTTTTGAAATACTAGTTTCGGTCAAAAAATCGTAGTATATTATACACAATTCTATACAAGTTTCAGACAAAAAATAAAATTAAATCTAGGATTTATCGAAATGCAACGAAACATTTAACATCCTCTATATATGTTACGAGGGAAGTTTATGATGGAAGTTCATGCAAAAAAATTATCTCAAAATTAGATTATATAAAAATTTTTGAAATACTAGTTTCGGTCAAAAAAGCATAGTATATTATAAACAATACTATACAAGTTTCTATCAAAAAATCAAATTAAATCGAGGATTGTTCGAAATGCTACGTAACTTTAAAGATCCTCTCTATATGTTACGAGGGAAGGTTATGATGGAAGTCCATGCAAAAATAATCTCAAAATTAGATTCTATGAAACTTTTTGAAATACTAGTTTCGGTAAAAAAAATCGTAGTATATTATACACAATTCTATACAAGTTTCTGTCAAAAAATCAAATTAAATCGAGGATTGTTTGAAATGCTACGTAACTTTTAAGATCCTCTCTATATATTACGAGGGAAGGTTATGATGGAAGTCCATGCAAAAAATTATCTCAAAATTAGATTCAATGAAACTTTTTGAAATACTAGTTTCGGTCAAAAAAGCATAGTATATTATAAACAATACTATACTAGTTTCTATCAAAAAATCAAATTAAATCGAGGATTGTTCGAAATGCTACGTAACTTTAAAGATCCTCTCTATATGTTACGAGGGAAGGTTATGATGGAAGTCCATGCAAAATATTATCTAAAAAATTAGATTCTATGAAAAATTTTGAAATACTAGTTTCGGTAAAAAAAATCGTAGTATATTATACACAATTCTATACAAGTTTCTGTCAAAAAATCAAATTAAATCGAGGATTGTTTGAAATGCTACGTAACTTTTAAGATCCTCTCTATATATTACGAGGGAAGGTTATGATGGAAGTCCATGCAAAAAATTATCTCAAAATTAGATTCTATGAAACTTTTTGAAATACTAGTTTCGGTCCAAAAATCGTAGTATTATACACAATTCTATACTAGTTTAAGTCAAAAAATCAAATTAAATCGAGGATTGTTCGAAATGCTACGTAAATATTAAGATCCTCTCTATATATTATGAGGGAAGGTTATGATGGAAGTTCATGCAAAAAATTATCTCAAAATTAGATTCTATGAATGTTTTTGAAATACTAGTTTCGGTCAAAAAATCGTAGTATATTATACACAATTCTATACAAGTTTCGGTCAAAAAATAAAATTAAATCGAGGATTTATCGAAATGCAACGAAACATTTAAGATCCTCCATATATGTTACGAGGGAAGTTTATGATGGAAGTTCATGCAAAAAAAATATCTCAAAATTAGATTCTATGAAAATTTTTGAAATACTAGTTTCGGTAAAAAAATCGTAGTATATTATACACAATTCTATACAAGTTTCTATCAAAAAATCAAATTAAATCGAGGATTGTTCGAAATGCTACGTAACTTTTAAGATCCTATCTATATGATACGAGGGAAGGTTATGATGGAAGTCCATGCAAAAATAATCTCAAAATTAGATTCTATAAAACTTTTTGAAATACTAGTTTAAGTCAAAAAATCAAATTAAATCGAGGATTGTTCGAAATGCTACTTAAATTTTAAGATCCTCTCTATATATTACGAGGGAAGGTTATGATGGAAGTTCATGCAAAAAATTATCTCAAAACTAGATTCTATGATATTTTTTGAAATACTAGTTTCAGTCCAAAAATCGTAGTATATTATACACAATTCTATACTAGTTTCGATCAAATATCAAATTAAATCGAGGGTTGTTCGAAATGCTACGAAACGTTTAAGATCATCTCTAGTTGTTACGAGGGAAGGTTATGATGGAAGTCCATGCAAAAAATTATCTCAGAATAAGATTCTATGAAAGTTTTTGAAATACTAGTTTCGGTCAAAAAATCGTAGTATATTAAACACAATTCTATACTAGTTTCGGTCAAAAATCAAATTAAATCGAGGATTGTTTGAAATGCTACGTAAATTTTTTTTAAGATCCTCTCTATATATTACTAGGTAAGGTTATGATGGAAGTCCATGCAAAAAATTATCTCAAAATTAGATTCTATGAAACTTTTTGAAATACTAGTTTCGTTCCAAAAATCGCAGTATATTAAACACAATTCTATACTAGTTTCGGTCAAATATCAAATTAAATCGAGGATTATTCGAAATGCTACGAAACTTTGAATATCCTCTCTATATGTTACGATGGAAGGATATGATGGAAGTCCATGCAAAAATTTATCTCAAAATTAGATTCTATGAATGTTTTTGAAATACTAGTTTCGGTCAAAAAATCGTAGTATATTATACACAATTCTATACAAGTTTCGGTAAAAAAAACTTTTAAATCGAGGATTTATCGAAATGCAACGAAACATTTAAGATCCTCTATATATGTTACGAGGGAAGGTTATGATGGAAGTTCATGCAAAAAAATTATCTCAAAATTAGATTCTATGAAAATTTTTGGAATACTAGTTTCGGTCAAAAAATCATAGTATATTATACACAATACTATACAAGTTTCTATCAAAAAATCAAATTAAATCGAGGATTGTTCGAAATGCTACGTAACTTTTAAGATGCTCTCTATATGTTATCAGGGAAGGTTAGGATGGAAGTCCATGCAAAAATAATCTCAAAATTAGATTCTATGAAACTTTTTGAAATACTAGTTTCGGTCCAAAAATCGTAGTATATTATACACAATTCTATTCTAGTTTCGGTCAAAAAATCAAATTAAATCGAGGATTGTTTAAATATTACATAACTTTTAAGATCCTCTCTATATATTACGAGGGAAGGTTATGATAGAAGTCCATGCAAAAATTTATCTCAAAATTAGATTCTATGAGACTTTTTGAAATACTAGTTTCGGTCCAAAAATCGTAGTATATTATAAACAATTCTATACTAGTTTCGGTCAAACATCAAATTAAATCTAGGGTTGTTCGAAATGATACGAAACTTTGAAGATCCTCTCTATATGTTACAAGGGAAGGTTATGATTGAAGTCCATGCAAAATATTATCTCAAAATTAGATTCTATGAGACTTTTTGAAATACTAGTTTCGGTCCAAAAATTGTAGTATATTATACACAATTCTATACTAGTTTCGGTCAAACATCAAATTAAATCTAGGGTTGTTCGAAATGATACGAAACTTTTAAGATCCTCTATATATGTTACAGGGGAAGGTTATGATTGAAGTCCATGCAAATAATTATCTCAAAATTAGATTCAATGACACTTTTTGAAATACTAGTTTCGGTCAAAAAATGGTCGTATATTACACACAATTCTATACAAGTTTCGGTAAAAAAAAAATTAAATCGAGGATTTATCGAAATGCAACAAAACATTTAAGATCCTCTATATATGTTACGAGGGAAGGTTATGATGGAAGTTCATGCAAAAAAACTTATCTCAAAATTAGATTCTATGAAAATTTTTGGAATACTAGTTTCGGTCAAAAAATCATAGTATATTATACACAATACTATACAAGTTTCTATCAAAAAATCAAATTAAATCGAGGATTGTTCGAAATGCTACGTAACTTTTAAGATGCTCTCTATATGTTATCAGGGAAGGTTAGGATGGAAGTCCATGCAAAAATAATCTCAAAATTAGATTCTATGAAACTTTTTTAAATACTAGTTTCGGTCCAAAAATCGTAGTATATTATACACAATTCTATTCTAGTTTCGGTCAAAAAATCAAATTAAATCGAGGATTGTTTAAATGCTACATAACTTTTAAGATCCTCTCTATATATTATGAGGGAAAGTTATGATAGAAGTCCATGCAAAAATTATCTAAAAATTAGATTCTGAGACTTTTTGAAATACTAGTTTCGGTCCAAAAATCGTATTATATTATACACAATTCTATACTAGTTTCGGTCAAAAAATCAAATTAAATCGAGGATTGTTGAATTGCTACGTAACATTTAAGATCCTCTCTATATATTACGAGGGAAGGTTATGATAGAAGTCCATGCAAAATATTATCTCAAAATTAGATTCTATGAGACTTTTTGAAATACTAGTTTCGGTCCAAAAATTGTAGTATATTATACACAATTCTATACTAGTTTCGGTCAAACATCAAATTAAATCTAGGGTTGTTCGAAATGATACGAAACTTTTAAGATCCTCTATATATGTTACAGGGGAAGGTTATGATTGAAGTCCATGCAAATAATTATCTCAAAATTAGATTCAATGACACTTTTTGAAATACTAGTTTCGGTCAAAAAATGGTCGTATATTACACACAATTCTATACAAGTTTCGGTAAAAAAAAAATTAAATCGAGGATTTATCGAAATGCAACAAAACATTTAAGATCCTCTATATATGTTACGAGGGAAGGTTATGATGGAAGTTCATGCAAAAAAACTTATCTCAAAATTAGATTCTATGAAAATTTTTGGAATACTAGTTTCGGTCAAAAAATCATAGTATATTATACACAATACTATACAAGTTTCTATCAAAAAATCAAATTAAATCGAGGATTGTTCGAAATGCTACGTAACTTTTAAGATGCTCTCTATATGTTATCAGGGAAGGTTAGGATGGAAGTCCATGCAAAAATAATCTCAAAATTAGATTCTATGAAACTTTTTTAAATACTAGTTTCGGTCCAAAAATCGTAGTATATTATACACAATTCTATTCTAGTTTCGGTCAAAAAATCAAATTAAATCGAGGATTGTTTAAATGCTACATAACTTTTAAGATCCTCTCTATATATTATGAGGGAAAGTTATGATAGAAGTCCATGCAAAAATTATCTAAAAATTAGATTCTGAGACTTTTTGAAATACTAGTTTCGGTCCAAAAATCGTATTATATTATACACAATTCTATACTAGTTTCGGTCAAAAAATCAAATTAAATCGAGGATTGTTGAATTGCTACGTAACATTTAAGATCCTCTCTATATATTACGAGGGAAGGTTATGATAGAAGTCCATGCAAAATATTATCTCAAAATTAGATTCTATGAGACTTTTTGAAATACTAGTTTCGGTCCAAAAATTGTAGTATATTATACACAATTCTATACTAGTTTCGGTCAAACATCAAATTAAATCTAGGGTTGTTCGAAATGATACGAAACTTTTAAGATCCTCTATATATGTTACAGGGGAAGGTTATGATTGAAGTCCATGCAAATAATTATCTCAAAATTAGATTCAATGACACTTTTTGAAATACTAGTTTCGGTCAAAAAATGGTCGTATATTACACACAATTCTATACAAGTTTCGGTAAAAAAAAAATTAAATCGAGGATTTATCGAAATGCAACAAAACATTTAAGATCCTCTATATATGTTACGAGGGAAGGTTATGATGGAAGTTCATGCAAAAAAACTTATCTCAAAATTAGATTCTATGAAAATTTTTGGAATACTAGTTTCGGTCAAAAAATCATAGTATATTATACACAATACTATACAAGTTTCTATCAAAAAATCAAATTAAATCGAGGATTGTTCGAAATGCTACGTAACTTTTAAGATGCTCTCTATATGTTATCAGGGAAGGTTAGGATGGAAGTCCATGCAAAAATAATCTCAAAATTAGATTCTATGAAACTTTTTGAAATACTAGTTTCGGTCCAAAAATCGTAGTATATTATACACAATTCTATTCTAGTTTCGGTCAAAAAATCAAATTAAATCGAGGATTGTTTAAATGCTACATAACTTTTAAGATCCTCTCTATATATTATGAGGGAAAGTTATGATAGAAGTCCATGCAAAAATTATCTCAAAATTAGATTCTGAGACTTTTTGAAATACTAGTTTCGGTCCAAAAATCGTATTATATTATACACAATTCTATACTAGTTTCGGTCAAAAAATCAAATTAAATCGAGGATTGTTGAATTGCTACGTAACATTTAAGATCCTCTCTATATATTACGAGGGAAGGTTATGATAGAAGTCCATGCAAAATATTATCTCAAAATTAGATTCTATGAGACTTTTTGAAATACTAGTTTCGGTCCAAAAATTGTAGTATATTATACACAATTCTATACTAGTTTCGGTCAAACATCAAATTAAATCTAGGGTTGTTCGAAATGATACGAAACTTTTAAGATCCTCTATATATGTTACAGGGGAAGGTTATGATTGAAGTCCATGCAAATAATTATCTCAAAATTAGATTCAATGACACTTTTTGAAATACTAGTTTCGGTCAAAAAATGGTCGTATATTACACACAATTCTATACAAGTTTCGGTAAAAAAAAATTAAATCGAGGATTTATCGAAATGCAACAAAACATCTAAGATCCTCTATATATGTTACGAGGGAAGGTTATGATGGAAGTTCATGCAAAAAAACTTATCTCAAAATTAGATTCTATGAAAATTTTTGGAATACTAGTTTCGGTCAAAAAATCATAGTATATTATACACAATACTATACAAGTTTCTATCAAAAAATCAAATTAAATCGAGGATTGTTCGAAATGCTACGTAACTTTTAAGATGCTCTCTATATGTTATCAGGGAAGGTTAGGATGGAAGTCCATGCAAAAATAATCTCAAAATTAGATTCTATGAAACTTTTTGAAATACTAGTTTCGGTCCAAAAATCGTAGTATATTATACACAATTCTATTCTAGTTTCGGTCAAAAAATCAAATTAAATCGAGGATTGTTTAAATGCTACATAACTTTTAAGATCCTCTCTATATATTATGAGGGAAAGTTATGATAGAAGTCCATGCAAAAATTATCTCAAAATTAGATTCTGAGACTTTTTGAAATACTAGTTTCGGTCCAAAAATCGTATTATATTATACACAATTCTATACTAGTTTCGGTCAAAAAATCAAATTAAATCGAGGATTGTTGAATTGCTACGTAACATTTAAGATCCTCTCTATATATTACGAGGGAAGGTTATGATAGAAGTCCATGCAAAATATTATCTCAAAATTAGATTCTATGAGACTTTTTGAAATACTAGTTTCGGTCCAAAAATTGTAGTATATTATACACAATTCTATACTAGTTTCGGTCAAACATCAAATTAAATCTAGGGTTGTTCGAAATGATACGAAACTTTTAAGATCCTCTATATATGTTACAGGGGAAGGTTATGATTGAAGTCCATGCAAATAATTATCTCAAAATTAGATTCAATGACACTTTTTGAAATACTAGTTTCGGTCAAAAAATGGTCGTATATTACACACAATTCTATACAAGTTTCGGTAAAAAAAAAATTAAATCGAGGATTTATCGAAATGCAACAAAACATTTAAGATCCTCTATATATGTTACGAGGGAAGGTTATGATGGAAGTTCATGCAAAAAAATTATCTCAAAATTAGATTCTATGAAAATTTTTGGAATACTAGTTTCGGTCAAAAAATCATAGTATATTATACACAATACTATACAAGTTTCTATCAAAAAATCAAATTAAATCGAGGATTGTTCGAAATGCTACGTAACTTTTAAGATGCTCTCTATATGTTATCAGGGAAGGTTAGGATGGAAGTCCATGCAAAAATAATCTCAAAATTAGATTCTATGAAACTTTTTGAAATACTAGTTTCGGTCCAAAAATCGTAGTATATTATACACAATTCTATTCTAGTTTCGGTCAAAAAATCAAATTAAATCGAGGATTGTTTAAATGCTACATAACTTTTAAGATCCTCTCTATATATTATGAGGGAAAGTTATGATAGAAGTCCATGCAAAAATTATCTCAAAATTAGATTCTGAGACTTTTTGAAATACTAGTTTCGGTCCAAAAATCGTATTATATTATACACAATTCTATACTAGTTTCGGTCAAAAAATCAAATTAAATCGAGGATTGTTGAATTGCTACGTAACATTTAAGATCCTCTCTATATATTACGAGGGAAGGTTATGATAGAAGTCCATGCAAAATATTATCTCAAAATTAGATTCTATGAGACTTTTTGAAATACTAGTTTCGGTCCAAAAATTGTAGTATATTATACACAATTCTATACTAGTTTCGGTCAAACATCAAATTAAATCTAGGGTTGTTCGAAATGATACGAAACTTTTAAGATCCTCTATATATGTTACAGGGGAAGGTTATGATTGAAGTCCATGCAAATAATTATCTCAAAATTAGATTCAATGACACTTTTTGAAATACTAGTTTCGGTCAAAAAATGGTCGTATATTACACACAATTCTATACAAGTTTCGGTAAAAAAAAAATTAAATCGAGGATTTATCGAAATGCAACAAAACATTTAAGATCCTCTATATATGTTACGAGGGAAGGTTATGATGGAAGTTCATGCAAAAAAATTATCTCAAAATTAGATTCTATGAAAATTTTTGGAATACTAGTTTCGGTCAAAAAATCATAGTATATTATACACAATACTATACAAGTTTCTATCAAAAAATCAAATTAAATCGAGGATTGTTCGAAATGCTACGTAACTTTTAAGATGCTCTCTATATGTTATCAGGGAAGGTTAGGATGGAAGTCCATGCAAAAATAATCTCAAAATTAGATTCTATGAAACTTTTTGAAATACTAGTTTCGGTCCAAAAATCGTAGTATATTATACACAATTCTATTCTAGTTTCGGTCAAAAAATCAAATTAAATCGAGGATTGTTTAAATGCTACATAACTTTTAAGATCCTCTCTATGTATTATGAGGGAAAGTTATGATAGAAGTCCATGCAAAAATTATCTCAAAATTAGATTCTGAGACTTTTTGAAATACTAGTTTCGGTCCAAAAATCGTATTATATTATACACAATTCTATACTAGTTTCGGTCAAAAAATCAAATTAAATCGAGGATTGTTGAATTGCTACGTAACATTTAAGATCCTCTCTATATATTACGAGGGAAGGTTATGATAGAAGTCCATGCAAAATATTATCTCAAAATTAGATTCTATGAGACTTTTTGAAATACTAGTTTCGGTCCAAAAATTGTAGTATATTATACACAATTCTATACTAGTTTCGGTCAAATATCAAATTAAATCGAGTGTTGTTCGAAATGCTACTAAACTTTTAAGATCCTCTCTATATGTTAAGAGGGAAGGTTATGATGGAAGTCCATGCAAAAAATTATTCTAAAATTAGATTCTAGTAAAAATTTTGAAATACTAGTTTCGGTAAACAAAATCGTAGTATATTATACACAATTCTATACAAGTTTCTGTCAAAAAATCAAATTAAATCGAGGATTGTTTGAAATGCTACGTAACTTTTAAGATCCTCTCTATATATTATGAGGGAAGGTTATGATGGAAGTCCATGCAAAAAATTATCTCAAAATTAGATTCTATGAAACTTTTTGAAATACTAGTTTCGGTCCAAAAATTGTAGTATTATACATAATTCTATACTAGTTTAAGTCAAAAAATCAAATTAAATCGAGGATTGTTCGAAATTCTACGTAACTTTTAAGATCCTCTCTATATATTACGAGGGAAGGTTATGATGGATGTTCATGTAAAAAAAAAAATCTCAAAATTAGATTCTATAAAATATTTTGAAATACTAGTTTCAGTCCAAAAATCGTAGTATATTATACACAATTCTATACTAGTTTCGATCAAATATCAAATTAAATCGAGGGTTGTTCGAAATGCTACGAAATGTTTAAGATCATCTCTATTTGTTACGAGGGAAGGTTATGATGGAAATCCATGCAAAAAATTATCTCGGAATAAGATTCTATGAATGTTTTTGAAATACTAGTTTCGGTCAAAAAATCGTAGTATATTAAACACAATTCTATACTAGTTTCGGTCAAAAATCAAATTTAATCGAGGATTGTTTGAAATGCTACGTAAATTTTAAGATCCTCTCTATATATTACGAGGGAAGGTTATGATAGAAGTCCATGCAAAAATTATCTCAAAATTAGATTCTATGAGACTTTTTGAAATACTAGTTTCGGTCCAAAAATTGTAGTATATTATACACAATTATATACTAGTTTCGGTCAAATATCAAATTAAGTCGAGTGTTGTTCGAAATGCTACTAAACTTTTAAGATCCTCTCTATATGTTAAGAGGGAAGGTTATGATGGAAGTCCATGCAAAAAATTATCTCAAAATAAGATTCTAGTAAAATTTTTGAAATACTAGTTTCGGTAAACAAAATCGTAGTATATTATACACAATTCTATCCAAGTTTCTGTCAAAAAATCAAATTAAATCGAGGATTGTTTGAAACGCTACGTAACTTTTAAGATCCTCTCGATATATTACGAGGGAAGGTTATGATGGAAGTCCATGCAAAAAATTATCTCAAAATTAGATTCTATGAAACTTTTTGAAATACTAGTTTCGGTCCAAAAATTGTAGTATTATACACAATTCTATACTAGTTTAAGTCAAAAAATCAAATTAAATCGAGGATTGTTCGAAATGCTACGTAACTTTGAAGATCCTCTCTATATATTACGAGGGAAGGTTATGATGGAAGTTCATGCAAAAAATTATCTCAAAATTAGATTCTATGAAATTTTTTGAAATACTAGTTTCAGTCCAAAAATCGTAGTATATTATACACAATTCTATACTCGTTTCGATCAAATATCAAATTAAATCGAGGGTTGTTCGAAATGCTACGAAACGTTTAAGATCATCTCTATTTGTTACGAGGGAAGGTTATGATGGAAGTCCATGCAAAAAATTATCTCAGAATAAGATTCTACGAATGTTTTTGAAATACTAGTTTCGGTCAAAAAATCGTAGTATATTAAACACAATTCTATACTAGTTTCAGTCAAAAATCAAATTAAATCTAGGATTGTTTGAAATGCTACGTAAATTTTAAGATCCTCTCTATATATTACGAGGTAAGGTTATGATGGAAGTCCATGTAAAAAATTATCTCAAAATTAGATTCTATGAAACTTTTTGAAATACTAGTTTCGGTCCAAAAATCGCAGTATATTATACACAATTCTATACTAGTTTCGGTCAAATATCAAATTAAATCGAGGATTATTCGAAATGCTACGAAACTTTGAATATCCTCTCTATATGTTACGATGGAAGGTTATGATGGAAGTCCATGCAAAAAATTATCTCAAAATTAGATTCTATGAATGTTTTTGAAATACTAGTTTCGGTCAAAAAATCGTAGTATATTATACACAATTCTAAACAAGTTTCGGTCAAAAAATAAAATTAAATCGAGGATTTATCGAAATGCAACGAACCATTTAAGATCCTCTATATATGTTACGAGGGAAGTTTATGATGGAAGTTTATGCAAAAAAATTATCTCAAAATTAGATTCTATGAAAATTTTTGAAATACTAGTTTCGGTAAAAAAATCGTAGTATATTATACACAATTCTATACAAGTTTCTATCAAAAAATCAAATTAAATCGAGGATTGTTCGAAATGCTACGTAACTTTTAAGATCCTCTCTATATGTTATGAGGGAAGGTTATGATGGAAGTCCATGCAAAAATAATTTAAAAATTAGATTCTACGAAACTTTTTGAAATCCTAGTTTCGGTCCAAAAATCGTAGTATTATACACAATTCTATACTAGTTTAAGTCAAAAAATCAAATTAAATCGAGGATTGTTCGAAATGCTACGTAAATTTTAAGATCCTCTCTATATAATACGAGGGAAGGTTATGATGGAAGTTGATGCAAAAAATTTTCTCAAAATTAGATTCTATGAAATTTTTTGAAATACTAGTTTCAGTCCAAAAATCGTAGTATATTATACACAATTCTATACTAGTTTCGATCATATATCAAATTAAATCGAGGGTTGTTCGAGATCATCTTTATTTGTTATAAGGGAAGGTTATGATGGAAGTCCATGCAAAAAATTATCTCAGAATAAGATTCTATGATAGTTTTTGAAATACTAGTTTCGGTCAAAAAATCGTAGTATATTAAACACAATTCTATACTAGTTTCAGTCAAAAATCAAATTAAATCGAGGATTGTTTAAATGCTACGTAACTTTTAAGATCCTCTCTATATATTATGAGGGAAGGTTATGATAGAAGTCCATGCAAAAATTATCTCAAAATTAGACTCTCTGAGACTTTTTGAAATACTTGTTTCGGTCCAAAAATCGTATTATATTATACACAATTCTATACTAGTTTCGGTCAAAAAATCAAATTAAATCGAGGATTGTTGAAATGCTACGTAACTTTTAAGATCCTCTCTTTTTATTACGAGGGAAGGTTATGATAAAGTCCATGCAAAAAATTATCTCAAAATTAGATTCTATGAGACTTTTTGAAATACTAGTTTCGGTCAAAAAATTGTAGTATACTATACACAATTCTATACTAGTTTCGGTCAAACATCAAATTAAATCTAGGGTTGTTCGAAATGATACGAAACTTTTAAGTTCCTCTTTATATGTTACAAGGGAAGGTTATGATGGAAGTCCATGCAAATAATTATCTCAAAATTAGATTCAATGACACTTTTTGAAATACTAGTTTCGGTCAAAATATCGTAGTATATTATACACAATTCTATACAAGTTTTGTTTAAAAAATCAATTTAAATCGAGGATTGATCGAAATGCTACGTAACTTTTCAGATCCTCTCTATATGTTACGAGGGATGGTTATGATGGAAGTCCATGCAAAAAATTATCTCAAAATTAGATTCTATGAAAGTTTTAGAAATACTAGTTTCGGTCCAAAAAGTGTAGTATATTATACACAATTCTATACTAGTTTCGGTCAAAAAATCAAATTAAATCGAGGATTGTTTGAAATGCTATGTAACTTTTAAGATCCTCTCTATATATTACGAGGGAAGGTTATGGTAGAAGTCCAAGCAAAAAATTATCTCAAAATTAGATTCTATGAGAGTTTTTGAAATACTAGTTTCGGTCCAAAAATTGTAGTATATTATAACAATTCTATACTAGTTTCGGTCAAACATCAAATTAAATCTAGGGTTGTTCGAAATGATACAAAACATTTTTAGATCCTCTCTATATGTTACAAGGGAAGGTTATGATGGAAGTCCATGCAAATAATTATCTCAAAATTAGATTCAATGACCCTTTTTGAAATACTAGTTTCGGTCAAAAAATCGTAGTATATTATACACAATTCTATACAAGTTTTGTTTAAAAAATCAATTTAAATCGAGGATTGATCGAAATGTTACGTAACTTTTAAGATCCTCTCTATATGTTACGAGGGAAGGTTATGATGGAAGTCCATGCAAAAAATTATCTCAAAATTAGATTCTATGAAAGTTTTAGAAATACTAGTTTCAGTAAAAAAATCCTTGTATATTATACACAATTCTATACAAGTTTTGGTCAAAAAATCAATTTAAATCGAGGATTGTTCAAAATGCTATGTAACTTTTAAGATCCTCTCTATATGTTACGAGGGAAGGTAGTGATGGAAGTCCATGAAAAAATTATCTAAAAATTAGATTGTATGAAAGTTTTTGAAATACTAGTTTCGGTCCAAAAATAGTAGATTATTATAAACAATTCTATACTAGTTTAGATCAAAAAATCAAATTAAATCGAGGATTGTTCGAAATGCTACGCAAATTATAAGATCCTCGCTATATGTTACGAGGGAAGGTTATGATGGAAGTCCATGCAAAAATAATCTCAAAATTAGATTCTATGAAACCTTTTGAAATACTAGTTTCGTCCAAAAATCGTAGTATATTATACACAATTCTATTCTAGTTTCGGTCAAAAAATCAAATTAAACCGAGGATTGTTGAAATGCTACGTAACTTTTAAGATCCTCTCTATATATTACGAGAGAAGGTTATGATAGAAGTCCATCTAAAAAAATTATCTAAAAATTAGATTCTATGAAACTTTTTGAAATACTAGTTTCAGTCCAAAAATCAAATTAAATCGAGGGTTGTTCGAAATGCTACGAAACTTTTAAGATCATCTCTATATGTTACCAGGGAAGGTTATGATGGAAGTCCATACAAAAAATTTTCTCAGAATAAGATTCTATGAAAGTTTTTGAAATTCTAGTTTCGGTCAAAAAAACGTAGTATATTAAACAAATTCTATACTAGTTTCGGTCAAAAATCAATTTAAATCGAGGATTGATCGAAATTTTACGTAACTTTTAAGATCCTCTCTATATGTTACGAGGGAAGGTTATGAAGGAAGTCCATGCAAAAAAAATATCTCAAAATTAGATTCTATGAAACTTTTTGAAATAGTAGTTTCGGTCCAAAAATCGTAGTATATTATACACAATTCAATACTATTTTCGGTCAAATATCAAATTAAATCGAGGATTGTTAGAAATGCTACGAAACTTTGAATATCCTCTCTATATGTTACGATGTAAGGTTATGATAGAAGTCCATGCAAAAAATTATCTCAAAATTAGATTCTATGAATGTTTTTGAAATAATAGTTTCGGTCAAAAAATCATAGTATATTATACACATTTCTATACATGTTTCGGTCACAAAAAAAATTAAATCGAGGATTTATTAAAATGCAACGATTTTTTAAGATCCTCTATATATGTTACGAGGGAAGGTTATGATGGAAGTTCATGCAAAAAAATTATCTCTAAATTAGATTCTATGAAATTTTTTGAAATACTAGTTTCGGTCAAAAAATCTTAGTATATTATACACAATTATATACCAGTTTTGGTTAAAAAATCAATTTATATTGAAGATTGATCGAAATGCTACGTAACTTTTAAGATTCTCTCTATATGTTACGAGGGAAGGTTATGATGGAAGTCCATGCAACAAATTATCTCAAAATAAGATTCTATGAAAGTTTTTGAAATACTAGTTTCGGTCAAAAAATCGTAGTATATTAAACATAATTCTATACTAGTTTCTGTCAAAAAATCAAATTAAATCGAGGATTGTTTGAAATGCTACGTAACTTTTAAGATCCTCTCTATATATTACGAGGTAAGGTTAGGATGGAAATTCATGCAAAAAATTATCTTAAAATTAAATTCTATGAAACTTTTTGAAATACTAGTTTCAGTCCAAAAATCGTAGTATATTATATACAATTCTATACTAGTTTCAGTCAAAAAATCAAATTAAATCGATGATTGTTCGAAATGCTACGTAACTCTTAAGATTCTCTCTATATATTACGAGGGAAGGTTATGATGGAAGTCCATGCAAAAAATTATCTCAAAATTAGATTCTATGAAACTTTTTGAAATACTAGTTTCGGTTCAAAAATCGTAGTATTAAACACAATTCTATACTAGTTTAAGTCAAAAAATCAAATTAAATCGAGGATTGTTCGAAATGCTATGTAACTTTTAAGATCTTCTCTATATATTACGAGGGAAGGTTATGATGGAAGTTCTTGCAATAAATTATCTCAAAATTAGATTCTATGAAACTTTTCGAAATACTAGTTTCAGTCCAAAAATCGTAGTATATTATACACAATTCTATACTAGTTTCGATCAAATATCAAATTAAATCGAGGGTTGTTCGAAATGCTACGAAACTTTTAAGATCATCTCTATATGTTACGAGGGAAGGTTACGATGGAAGTCCATGCAAAAAATTATCTGAGAATAAGATTCTATGAAAGTTTTTGAAATACTAGTTTCGGTCAAAAAAATCAAATTGAATCGAGGATTGTTCGAAATGCAACGAAACTTTTAAGATCCTCACTATATGTTTCGAGGGAAGGTTATGATGGAAGTCCATGCAAAAAATTATCTCAAAATAAGATTCTATGAATGTTTTTGAAATACTAGTTTCTGTCAAAAAATCGTAGTATATTAAACACAATTCTATACTAGTTTCGGTCAAAAACTCAAATTAAATCGAGGATTATTCGACATGCTACGAAACTTTGAAGATCCTCTCTATATATTACGAGGTAAGGTAATGATGGAAGTCCATGCAAAAATTATCTCAAAATTAGATTCTATGAAACTTTTTGAATTACAAGTTTCGGTCCAAAAATCGTAGTATATTACACACAATTCTATACTAGTTTCGGTCAAATATCAAATTAAATCGAGGGTTGTTCGAAATGCTACTAAACTTTTTAAGATCCTCTTTATATGTTAAGAGGGAAGGTTATGATGGAAGTCCATGCAAAAAATTATCTCAAAATTAGATTCTATGAATATTTTTGAAATACTAGTTTCGGTCGCTAAATTGTAGTATATTATACACAATTCTATACTAGTTTCGGTCAAAAAATCAAATTAAATTGAGGATTGTTTGAAATGCTACGTAACTTTTAAGACCCTCTTGATATATTACGAGGGAAGGTTATGATAGAAGTCCATGCAAAAATTTATCTCAAAATTAGATTCTATGAGACTTTTTTAAATACTAGTTTCGGTCCAAAAATCGTAGTATATTATACACAAATCTATTCTAGTTTTGGTCAAATATCAAATTAAATCGAGGGTTGTTCAAAATGCTACTAAAATTTTAAGATCCTCTCTATATGTTAAGAGGGAAGGTTATGATTGAAGTCCATGCAAAAAATTATCTCAAAATTAGATTCTATGAGACTTTTTGAAATATTAGTTTCAGTCCAAAAATCGTAGTATATTATACACAATTCTATTCTAGTTTAGGTCAAAAAATCAAATTAAATCGAGTATTGTTCGAAATGCTAAGTAACTTTTAAGAACCTCTCTATATGTTAGGAGGGAAGGTTATGATGGAAGTCCATGCAAAAATTATCTCAAAATTAGATTCTATGAGACTTTTTGAAATACTAGTTTCGGTCTAAAAATTGTAGTATATTATACACAATTCTATACTAGTTTCGGTCAAATATAAAATTAATTCTAGGGTTGTTTAAATTCTATGAAACTTTTAAGATCCTCTCTATATGTTACAAGGAAAGGTTATGATGGTAGTCCATGCAAAACATTATATCAAAATTAGATTCAATGAAACTTTTTGAAATACTAGTTTCGGTCAAAAAATTGTAGTATATTATACACAATTCTATACATGTTTTGGTTAAAAAGTCAATTTAAATCGAGGATTGATCGAAATGCTGTGTAACCTTTAAGATCCTCTCTATATGTTACGAAGGAAGGTTATGATGGAAGTCCATGCAAAAAAATATCTCAAAATTAGATTTTATGAAACTTTTTGAAATACTAGTTTCGGTCAAAAAATCTTAGTATATTATACACAATTATATACCAGTTTTGGTTAAAAAATCAATTTATATCGAAGATTGATCGAAATGCTACGTAACTTTTAAGATTCTCTCTATATGTTACGAGGGAAGGTTATGATGGAAGTCCATGCAACAAATTATCTCAAAATAAGATTCTATGAAAGTTTTTGAAATACTAGTTTTGGTCAAAAAATCGTAGTATATTAAACATAATTCTATACTAGTTTCTGTCAAAAAATCAAATTAAATCGAGGATTGTTTGAAATGCTACGTAACTTTTAAGATCCTCTCTATATATTACGAGGTAAGGTTAGGATGGAAATTCATGCAAAAAATTATCTTAAAATTAAATTCTATGAAACTTTTTGAAATACTAGTTTCAGTCCAAAAATCGTAGTATATTATATACAATTCTATACTAGTTTCAGTCAAAAAATCAAATTAAATCGATGATTGTTCGAAATGCTACGTAACTCTTAAGATTCTCTCTATATATTACGAGGGAAGGTTATGATGGAAGTCCATGCAAAAAATTATCTCAAAATTAGATTCTATGAAACTTTTTGAAATACTAGTTTCGGTTCAAAAATCGTAGTATTAAACACAATTCTATACTAGTTTAAGTCAAAAAATCAAATTAAATCGAGGATTGTTCGAAATGCTATGTAACTTTTAAGATCTTCTCTATATATTACGAGGGAAGGTTATGATGGAAGTTCTTGCAATAAATTATCTCAAAATTAGATTCTATGAAACTTTTCGAAATACTAGTTTCAGTCCAAAAATCGTAGTATATTATACACAATTCTATACTAGTTTCGATCAAATATCAAATTAAATCGAGGGTTGTTCGAAATGCTACGAAACTTTTAAGATCATCTCTATATGTTACGAGGGAAGGTTACGATGGAAGTCCATGCAAAAAATTATCTGAGAATAAGATTCTATGAAAGTTTTTGAAATACTAGTTTCGGTCAAAAAAATCAAATTGAATCGAGGATTGTTCGAAATGCAACGAAACTTTTAAGATCCTCACTATATGTTTCGAGGGAAGGTTATGATGGAAGTCCATGCAAAAAATTATCTCAAAATAAGATTCTATGAATGTTTTTGAAATACTAGTTTCTGTCAAAAAATCGTAGTATATTAAACACAATTCTATACTAGTTTCGGTCAAAAACTCAAATTAAATCGAGGATTATTCGACATGCTACGAAACTTTGAAGATCCTCTCTATATATTACGAGGTAAGGTAATGATGGAAGTCCATGCAAAATTTATCTCAAAATTAGATTCTATGAAACTTTTTGAATTACAAGTTTCGGTCCAAAAATCGTAGTATATTACACACAATTCTATACTAGTTTCGGTCAAATATCAAATTAAATCGAGGGTTGTTCGAAATGCTACTAAACTTTTTAAGATCCTCTTTATATGTTAAGAGGGAAGGTTATGATGGAAGTCCATGCAAAAAATCATCTCAAAATTAGATTCTATGAATATTTTTGAAATACTAGTTTCGGTCGCTAAATTGTAGTATATTATACACAATTCTATACTAGTTTCGGTCAAAAAATCAAATTAAATTGAGGATTGTTTGAAATGCTACGTAACTTTTAAGACCCTCTTGATATATTACGAGGGAAGGTTATGATAGAAGTCCATGCAAAAATTTATCTCAAAATTAGATTCTATGAGACTTTTTTAAATACTAGTTTCGGTCCAAAAATCGTAGTATATTATACACAAATCTATTCTAGTTTTGGTCAAATATCAAATTAAATCGAGGGTTGTTCAAAATGCTACTAAAATTTTAAGATCCTCTCTATATGTTAAGAGGGAAGGTTATGATTGAAGTCCATGCAAAAAATTATCTCAAAATTAGATTTTATGAGACTTTTTGAAATATTAGTTTCAGTCCAAAAAATCAAATTAAATCGAGGATTGTTCGAAATGATACGTAACTCTTAAGATCCTCTCTATATATTACGAGGGAAGGTTATGATGGAAGTTCATGCAAAAAATTATCTCAAAATTATATTCTATGAAACTTATTGAAATACTAGTTTCAGTTAAAAAATCGTAGTATATTATACACAATTCTATACAAGTTTTGGTCAAAAAATCAATTTAAATCGAGGATTATTCGAAATGCTACGTAACTTTTAAGATCCTCTCTATATGTTACGAGGGAAGGTTATGATGGAAGTCCATGAAAAAATTATCTAAAAATTAGATTCTATGAATGTTTTTTAAATACTAGTTTAGGTCCAAAAATCATAGTATATTATACACAATTCTATACTAGTTTAGATCAAAAAATCAAATTAAATCGATGATTATTCGAAATGTTTCGTAACATTTAAGATCCTCTCTATATGTTACGAGGGAAGGTTATGATGGAAGTCCATGCAAAAATAATCTTAAAATTAGATTCTATGAAACTTTTTGAAATACTAGTTTCGGTCCAAAAATCGTAGTATATTATACACAATTATATTCTAGTTTCGGTCAAAAAATCAAATTAAATCTAGGATTTTTCGAAATGCTACCTAACTTTTAAGATCCTCTCTATATGTTACGAGGGAAGGTTATGATAGAAGTCCATACAAAAATTATCTCAAGATTAGATTCTATGAGACTTTTTGAAATACTAGTTTCGGTCCAAAAGTCGTAGTATATTATACACAATTCTATACTAGTTTCGGTCAAATATATAATTAAATCGAGGATTGTTAGAAATGCTACGTAACTTTTAAGATCCTCTCTATATGTTACGAGGGAAGGTTATGATAGAAGTCCATGCAAAAATTATCTCAAAATTAGATTTTATGAGACTTTTTGAAATACTAGTTTCGGTCCAAAAATCGTAGTATATTATACACAATTCTATTCTAGTTTCGGTCAAAAAATCAAATTAAGTCGAGGATTGTTCGAAATGCTACGTAACTTTTAAGATCCTCTCTATATGTTACGAGGGAATGTTATGATAGAAGTCCATGCAAAAATTATCTCAAAATTAGATTCTATGAGACTTTTTGAAATACTAGTTTCGGTCCAAAAATCGTAGTATATTATACACAATTCTATACTAGTTTCGGTCAAATATCAAATTAAATCGAGTGTTCTTCGAAATGCTACTAAACTTTTAAGATCCTCTCTATATGTTAAGAAGGAAGGTTATTATGGAAGTCCATACAAAAAATTATCTCAAAATTAGATTCTATGAAAAATTTTGAAATACTAGTTTCGGTAAAAAAAAATCGTAGTATATTATACACAATTCTATACAAGTTTCTGTCAAAAAATCAAATTAAATCGAGGATTGTTTGAAATGCTACGTAACTTTCAAGATCCTCTCTATATATTACGAGGGAAGGTTATGATGGAAGTCCTTGCAAAAACTTAACTCAAAATTAGATTCTATGAAACTTTTTGAAATACTAGTTTCGATCCAAAAATCGTAGTATTATACACAATTCTATATTAGTTTAAGTTAAAAAATCATATTAAATCGAGGATTATTCGAAATGCTACGTAACTTTTAAGATCCTCTCTATATATTACGAGGGAAGGTTATGATAGAAGTTAATGCAAAAAATTATCTCAAAATTATATTCTATGAAACTTTTTGAAATACTAGTTTCAGTCAAAAAATCGTAGTATATTATACACAATTCTATACAAGTTTTGGTCAAAAAATCAATTTAAATCGAGGATTATTCGAAATGCTACGTAACTTTTAAGATCCTCTCTATATGTTACGAGGGAAGGTTATGATGGAAGTCCATGAAAAAATTATCTAAAAATTAGATTCTATGAATGTTTTTTAAATACTAGTTTAGGTCCAAAAATCATAGTATATTATACACAATTCTATACTAGTTTAGATCAAAAAATCAAATTAAATCGAGGATTGTTCGAAATGCTACGTAACATTTAAGATCCTCTCTATATGTTACGAGGGAAGGTTATGATGGAAGTCCATGCAAAAATAATCTCAAAATTAGATTCTATGAAACTTTTTGAAATACTAGTTTCGGTCCAAAAATCGTAGTATATTATACACAATTCTATTCTAGTTTCGGTCAAAAAATCAAATTAAATCTAGGATTTTTCGAAATGCTACATAACTTTTAAGATCCTCTCTATATGTTACGAGAGAAGGTTATGATAGAAGTCCATGCAAAAATTATCTCAAGATTAGATTCTATGAGACTCTTTGAAATACTAGTTTCGGTCCAAAAGTCGTAGTATATTATACCCAATTCTATACTAGTTTCGGTCAAATATATAATTAAATCGAGGATTGTTAGAAATGCTACGTAACTTTTAAGATCCTCTCTATATGTTACGAGGGAAGGTTATGATAGAATTCCATGCAAAAATTATCTCAAAATTAGATTTTATGAGACTTTTTGAAATACTAGTTTCGGTCAAAAAATCGTAGTATATTATACACAATTCTATTCTAGTTTCGGTCAAAAAATCAAATTAAGTCGAGGATTGTTCGAAATGCTACGTAACTTTTAAGATCCTCTCTATATGTTACGAGGGAATGTTATGATAGAAGTCCATGCAAAAATTATCTCAAAATTAGATTCTATGAGACTTTTTGAAATACTAGTTTCGGTCCAAAAATCGTAGTATATTATACACAATTCTATACTAGTTTCGGTCAAATATCAAATTAAATCGAGTGTTCTTCGAAATGCTACTAAACTTTTAAGATCCTCTCTATATGTTAAGAGGGAAGGTTATTATGGAAGTCCATACAAAAAATTATCTCAAAATTAGATTCTATGAAAAATTTTGAAATACTAGTTTCGGTAAAAAAAAATCGTAGTATATTATACACAATTCTATACAAGTTTCTGTCAAAAAATCAAATTAAATCGAGGATTGTTTGAAATGCTACGTAACTTTCAAGATCCTCTCTATATATTACGAGGGAAGGTTATGATGGAAGTCCTTGCAAAAAATTAACTCAAAATTAGATTCTATGAATCTTTTTGAAATACTAGTTTCGATCCAAAAATCGTAGTATTATACACAATTCTATACTAGTTTAAGTTAAAAAATCAAATTAAATCGAGGATTATTCGAAATGCTACGTAACTTTTAAGATCCTCTCTATATATTACGAGGGAAGGTTATGATAGAAGTTAATGCAAAAAATTATCTCAAAATTATATTCTATGAAACTTTTTGAAATACTAGTTTCAGTCAAAAAATCGTAGTATATTATACACAATTCTATACAAGTTTTGGTCAAAAAATCAATTTAAATCAAGGATTATTCGAAATGCTACGTAACTTTTAAGATCCTCTCTATATGTTACGAGGGAAGGTTATGATGGAAGTCCATGAAAAAATTATCTAAAAATTAGATTCTATGAATGTTTTTTAAATACTAGTTTAGGTCCAAAAATCATAGTATATTATACACAATTCTATACTAGTTTAGATCAAAAAATCAAATTAAATTGAGGATTATTCGAAATGTTTCGTAACATTTCAGATCCTCTCTATATGTTACGAGGGAAGGTTATGATGGAAGTCCATGCAAAAATAATCTTAAAATTAGATTCTATGAAACTTTTTGAAATACTAGTTTCGGTCCAAAAATCGTAGTATATTATACACAATTATATTCTAGTTTCGGTCAAAAAATCAAATTAAATCTAGGATTTTTCGAAATGCTACGTAACTTTTAAGATCCTCTCTATATGTTACGAGGGAAGGTTATGATAGAAGTCCATACAAAAATTATCTCAAGATTAGATTCTATGAGACTTTTTGAAATACTAGTTTCGGTCCAAAAGTCGTAGTATATTATACACAATTCTATACTAGTTTCGGTCAAATATATAATTAAATCGAGGATTGTTAGAAATGCTACGTAACTTTTAAGATCCTCTCTATATGTTACGAGGGAAGGTTATGATAGAAGTCCATGCAAAAATTATCTCAAAATTAGATTTTATGAGACTTTTTGAAATACTAGTTTCGGTCCAAAAATCGTAGTATATTATACACAATTCTATTCTAGTTTCGGTCAAAAAATCAAATTAAGTCGAGGATTGTTCGAAATGCTACGTAACTTTTAAGATCCTCTCTATATGTTACGAGGGAATGTTATGATAGAAGTCCATGCAAAAATTATCTCAAAATTAGATTCTATGAGACTTTTTGAAATACTAGTTTCGGTCCAAAAATCGTAGTATATTATACACAATTCTATACTAGTTTCGGTCAAATATCAAATTAAATCGAGTGTTCTTCGAAATGCTACTAAACTTTTAAGATCCTCTCTATATGTTAAGAAGGAAGGTTATTATGGAAGTCCATACAAAAAATTATCTCAAAATTAGATTCTTTGAAAAATTTTGAAATACTAGTTTCGGTAAAAAAAAATCGTAGTATATTATACACAATTCTATACAAGTTTCTGTCAAAAAATCAAATTAAATCGAGGATTGTTTGAAATGCTACGTAACTTTCAAGATCCTTTCTATATATTACGAGGGAAGGTTATGATGGAAGTCCTTGCAAAAACTTAACTCAAAATTAGATTCTATGAAACTTTTTGAAATACTAGTTTCGATCCAAAAATTGTAGTATTATACACAATTCTATACTAGTTTAAGTTAAAAAATCAAATTAAATCGAGGATTATTCGAAATGCTACGTAACTTTTAAGATCCTCTCTATATATTACGAGGGAAGGTTATGATAGAAGTTAATGCAAAAAATTATCTCAAAATTATATTCTATGAAACTTTTTGAAATACTAGTTTCAGTCAAAAAATCGTAGTATATTATACACAATTCTATACAAGTTTTGGTCAAAAAATCAATTTAAATCGAGGATTATTCGAAATGCTACGTAACTTTTAAGATCCTCTCTATATGTTACGAGGGAAGGTTATGATGGAAGTCCATGAAAAAATTATCTAAAAATTAGATTCTATGAATGTTTTTTAAATACTAGTTTAGGTCCAAAAATCATAGTATATTATACACAATTCTATACTAGTTTAGATCAAAAAATCAAATTAAATCGAGGATTGTTCGAAATGCTACGTAACATTTAAGATCCTCTCTATATGTTACGAGGGAAGGTTATGATGGAAGTCCATGCAAAAATAATCTCAAAATTAGATTCTATGAAACTTTTTGAAATACTAGTTTCGGTCCAAAAATCGTAGTATATTATACACAATTCTATTCTAGTTTCGGTCAAAAAATCAAATTAAATCTAGGATTTTTCGAAATGCTACATAACTTTTAAGATCCTCTCTATATGTTACGAGAGAAGGTTATGATAGAAGTCCATGCAAAAATTATCTCAAGATTAGATTCTATGAGACTCTTTGAAATACAAGTTTCGGTCCAAAAGTCGTAGTATATTATACACAATTCTATACTAGTTTCGGTCAAATATATAATTAAATCGAGGATTGTTAGAAATGCTACGTAACTTTTAAGATCCTCTCTATATGTTACGAGGGAAGGTTATGATAGAATTCCATGCAAAAATTATCTCAAAATTAGATTTTATGAGACTTTTTGAAATACTAGTTTCGGTCAAAAAATCGTAGTATATTATACACAATTCTATTCTAGTTTCGGTCAAAAAATCAAATTAAGTCGAGGATTGTTCGAAATGCTACGTAACTTTTAAGATCCTCTCTATATGTTACGAGGGAATGTTATGATAGAAGTCCATGCAAAAATTATCTCAAAATTAGATTCTATGAGACTTTTTGAAATACTAGTTTCGGTCCAAAAATCGTAGTATATTATACACAATTCTATACTAGTTTCGGTCAAATATCAAATTAAATCGAGTGTTCTTCGAAATGCTACTAAACTTTTAAGATCCTCTCTATATGTTAAGAGGGAAGGTTATTATGGAAGTCCATACAAAAAATTATCTCAAAATTAGATTCTATGAAAAATTTTGAAATACTAGTTTCGGTAAAAAAAAATCGTAGTATATTATACACAATTCTATACAAGTTTCTGTCAAAAAATCAAATTAAATCGAGGATTGTTTGAAATGCTACGTAACTTTCAAGATCCTCTCTATATATTACGAGGGAAGGTTATGATGGAAGTCCTTGCAAAAAATTAACTCAAAATTAGATTCTATGAATCTTTTTGAAATACTAGTTTCGATCCAAAAATCGTAGTATTATACACAATTCTATACTAGTTTAAGTTAAAAAATCAAATTAAATCGAGGATTATTCGAAATGCTACGTAACTTTTAAGATCCTCTCTATATATTACGAGGGAAGGTTATGATAGAAGTTAATGCAAAAAATTATCTCAAAATTATATTCTATGAAACTTTTTGAAATACTAGTTTCAGTCAAAAAATCGTAGTATATTATACACAATTCTATACAAGTTTTGGTCAAAAAATCAATTTAAATCAAGGATTATTCGAAATGCTACGTAACTTTTAAGATCCTCTCTATATGTTACGAGGGAAGGTTATGATGGAAGTCCATGAAAAAATTATCTAAAAATTAGATTCTATGAATGTTTTTTAAATACTAGTTTAGGTCCAAAAATCATAGTATATTATACACAATTCTATACTAGTTTAGATCAAAAAATCAAATTAAATCGAGGATTATTCGAAATGTTTCGTAACATTTAAGATCCTCTCTATATGTTACGAGGGAAGGTTATGATGGAAGTCCATGCAAAAATAATCTCAAAATTAGATTCTATGAAACTTTTTGAAATACTAGTTTCGGTCCAAAAATCGTAGTATATTATACACAATTCTATTCTAGTTTCGGTCAAAAAATCAAATTAAATCTAGGATTTTTCGAAATGCTACATAACTTTTAAGATCCTCTCTATATGTTACGAGAGAAGGTTATGATAGAAGTCCATGCAAAAATTATCTCAAGATTAGATTCTATGAGACTCTTTGAAATACAAGTTTCGGTCCAAAAGTCGTAGTATATTATACACAATTCTATACTAGTTTCGGTCAAATATATAATTAAATCGAGGATTGTTAGAAATGCTACGTAACTTTTAAGATCCTCTCTATATGTTACGAGGGAAGGTTATGATAGAATTCCATGCAAAAATTATCTCAAAATTAGATTTTATGAGACTTTTTGAAATACTAGTTTCGGTCAAAAAATCGTAGTATATTATACACAATTCTATTCTAGTTTCGGTCAAAAAATCAAATTAAGTCGAGGATTGTTCGAAATGCTACGTAACTTTTAAGATCCTCTCTATATGTTACGAGGGAATGTTATGATAGAAGTCCATGCAAAAATTATCTCAAAATTAGATTCTATGAGACTTTTTGAAATACTAGTTTCGGTCCAAAAATCGTAGTATATTATACACAATTCTATACTAGTTTCGGTCAAATATCAAATTAAATCGAGTGTTCTTCGAAATGCTACTAAACTTTTAAGATCCTCTCTATATGTTAAGAGGGAAGGTTATTATGGAAGTCCATACAAAAAATTATCTCAAAATTAGATTCTATGAAAAATTTTGAAATACTAGTTTCGGTAAAAAAAAATCGTAGTATATTATACACAATTCTATACAAGTTTCTGTCAAAAAATCAAATTAAATCGAGGATTGTTTGAAATGCTACGTAACTTTCAAGATCCTCTCTATATATTACGAGGGAAGGTTATGATGGAAGTCCTTGCAAAAAATTAACTCAAAATTAGATTCTATGAATCTTTTTGAAATACTAGTTTCGATCCAAAAATCGTAGTATTATACACAATTCTATACTAGTTTAAGTTAAAAAATCAAATTAAATCGAGGATTATTCGAAATGCTACGTAACTTTTAAGATCCTCTCTATATATTACGAGGGAAGGTTATGATAGAAGTTAATGCAAAAAATTATCTCAAAATTATATTCTATGAAACTTTTTGAAATACTAGTTTCAGTCAAAAAATCGTAGTATATTATACACAATTCTATACAAGTTTTGGTCAAAAAATCAATTTAAATCAAGGATTATTCGAAATGCTACGTAACTTTTAAGATCCTCTCTATATGTTACGAGGGAAGGTTATGATGGAAGTCCATGAAAAAATTATCTAAAAATTAGATTCTATGAATGTTTTTTAAATACTAGTTTAGGTCCAAAAATCATAGTATATTATACACAATTCTATACTAGTTTAGATCAAAAAATCAAATTAAATCGAGGATTATTCGAAATGTTTCGTAACATTTAAGATCCTCTCTATATGTTACGAGGGAAGGTTATGATGGAAGTCCATGCAAAAATAATCTTAAAATTAGATTCTATGAAACTTTTTGAAATACTAGTTTCGGTCCAAAAATCGTAGTATATTATACACAATTATATTCTAGTTTCGGTCAAAAAATCAAATTAAATCTAGGATTTTTCGAAATGCTACGTAACTTTTAAGATCCTCTCTATATGTTACGAGGGAAGGTTATGATAGAAGTCCATACAAAAATTATCTCAAGATTAGATTCTATGAGACTTTTTGAAATACTAGTTTCGGTCCAAAAGTCGTAGTATATTATACACAATTCTATACTAGTTTCGGTCAAATATATAATTAAATCGAGGATTGTTAGAAATGCTACGTAACTTTTAAGATCCTCTCTATATGTTACGAGGGAAGGTTATGATAGAAGTCCATGCAAAAATTATCTCAAAATTAGATTTTATGAGACTTTTTGAAATACTAGTTTCGGTCCAAAAATCGTAGTATATTATACACAATTCTATTCTAGTTTCGGTCAAAAAATCAAATTAAGTCGAGGATTGTTCGAAATGCTACGTAACTTTTAAGATCCTCTCTATATGTTACGAGTGAATGTTATGATAGAAGTCCATGCAAAAATTATCTCAAAATAAGATTCTATGAGACTTTTTGAAATACTAGTTTCGGTCCAAAAATCGTAGTATATTATACACAATTCTATACTAGTTTCGGTCAAATATCAAATTAAATCGAGTGTTCTTCGAAATGCTACTAAACTTTTAAGATCCTCTCTATATGTTAAGAAGGAAGGTTATTATGGAAGTCCATACAAAAAATTATCTCAAAATTAGATTCTATGAAAAATTTTGAAATACTAGTTTCGGTAAAAAAAAATCGTAGTATATTATACACAATTCTATACAAGTTTCTGTCAAAAAATCAAATTAAATCGAGGATTGTTTGAAATGCTACGTAACTTTCAAGATCCTCTCTATATATTACGAGGGAAGGTTATGATGGAAGTCCTTGCAAAAACTTAACTCAAAATTAGATTCTATGAAACTTTTTGAAATACTAGTTTCGATCCAAAAATCGTAGTATATTATACACAATTCTATACTAGTTTAAGTTAAAAAATCAAATTAAATCGAGGATTATTCGAAATGCTACGTAACTTTTAAGATCCTCTCTATATATTACGAGGGAAGGTTATGATAGAAGTTAATGCAAAAAATTATCTCAAAATTATATTCTATGAAACTTTTTGAAATACCAGTTTCAGTCAAAAAATCGTAGTATATTATACACAATTCTATACAAGTTTTGGTCAAAAAATCAATTTAAATCGAGGATTATTCGAAATGCTACGTAACTTTTAAGATCCTCTCTATATGTTACGAGGGAAGGTTATGATGGAAGTCCATGAAAAAATTATCTAAAAATTAGATTCTATGAATGTTTTTTAAATACTAGTTTAGGTCCAAAAATCATAGTATATTATACACAATTCTATACTAGTTTAGATCAAAAAATCAAATTAAATCGAGGATTGTTCGAAATGCTACGTAACATTTAAGATCCTCTCTATAAGTTACGAGGGAAGGTTATGATGGAAGTCCATGCAAAAATAATCTCAAAATTAGATTCTATGAAACTTTTTGAAATACTAGTTTCGGTCCAAAAATTGTAGTATATTATACACAATTCTATTCTAGTTTCGGTCAAAAAATCAAATTAAATCTAGGATTTTTCGAAATGCTACATAACTTTTAAGATCCTCTCTATATGTTACGAGAGAAGGTTATGATAGAAGTCCATGCAAAAATTATCTCAAGATTAGATTCTATGAGAATCTTTGAAATACAAGTTTCGGTCCAAAAGTAGTAGTATATTATACACAATTCTATACTAGTTTCGGTCAAATATATAATTAAATCGAGGATTGTTAGAAATGCTACGTAACTTTTAAGATCCTCTCTATATGTTACGAGGGAAGGTTATGATAGAATTCCATGCAAAAATTATCTCAAAATTAGATTTTATGAGACTTTTTGAAATACTAGTTTCGGTCCAAAAATCGTAGTATATTATACACAATTCTATTCTAGTTTCGGTCAAAAAATCAAATTAAGTCGAGGATTGTTCGAAATGCTACGTAACTTTTAAGATCCTCTCTATATGTTACGAGGGAATGTTATGATAGAAGTCCATGCAAAAATTATCTCAAAATTAGATTCTATGAGACTTTTTGAAATACTAGTTTCGGTCCAAAAATCGTAGTATATTATACACAATTCTATACTAGATTCGGTCAAATATCAAATTAAATCGAGTGTTCTTCGAAATGCTACTAAACTTTTAAGATCCTCTCTATATGTTAAGAGGGAAGGTTATTATGGAAGTCCATACAAAAAATTATCTCAAAATTTGATTCTATGAAAAATTTTGAAATACTAGTTTCGGTAAAAAAAAATCGTAGTATATTATACACAATTCTATACAAGTTTCTGTCAAAAAATCAAATTAAATCGAGGATTGTTTGAAATGCTACGTAACTTTCAAGATCCTCTCTATATATTACGAGGGAAGGTTATGATGGAAGTCCTTGCAAAAAATTAACTCAAAATTAGATTCTATGAAACTTTTTGAAATACTAGTTTCGATCCAAAAATCGTAGTATTATACACAATTCTATACTAGTTTAAGTTAAAAAATCAAATTAAATCGAGGATTATTCGAAATGCTACTTAACTTTTAAGATCCTCTCTATATATTACGAGGGAAGGTTATGATAGAAGTTAATGCAAAAAATTATCTCAAAATTATATTCTATGAAACTTTTTGAAATACTAGTTTCAGTCAAAAAATCGTAGTATATTATACACAATTCTATACAAGTTTTGGTCAAAAAATCAATTTAAATCGAGGATTATTCGAAATGCTACGTAACTTTTAAGATCCTCTCTATATGTTACGAGGGAAGGTTATGATGGAAGTCCATGAAAAAATTATCTAAAAATTAGATTCTATGAATGTTTTTTAAATACTAGTTTAGGTCCAAAAATCATAGTATATTATACACAATTCTATACTAGTTTAGATCAAAAAATCAAATTAAATCGAGGATTGTTCGAAATGCTACGTAACATTTAAGATCCTCTCTATATGTTACGAGGGAAGGTTATGATGGAAGTCCATGCAAAAATAATCTCAAAATTAGATTCTATGAAACTTTTTGAAATACTAGTTTCGGTCCAAAAATCGTAGTATATTATACACAATTCTATTCTAGTTTCGGTCAAAAAATCAAATTAAATCTAGGATTTTTCGAAATGCTACATAACTGTTAAGATCCTCCCTATATGTTACGAGAGAAGGTTATGATAGAAGTCCATGCAAAAATTATCTCAAGATTAGATTCTATGAGACTCTTTGAAATACAAGTTTCGGTCCAAAAGTCGTAGTATATTATACACAATTCTATACTAGTTTCGGTCAAATATATAATTAAATCGAGGATTGTTAGAAATGCTACGTAACTTTTAAGATCCTCTCTATATGTTACGAGGGAAGGTTATGATAGAATTCCATGCAAAAATTATCTCAAAATAAGATTTTATGAGACTTTTTGAAATACTAGTTTCGGTCAAAAAATCGTAGTATATTATACACAATTCTATTCTAGTTTCGGTCAAAAAATCAAATTAAGTCGAGGATTGTTCGAAATGCTACGTAACTTTTAAGATCCTCTCTATATGTTACGAGGGAATGTTATGATAGAAGTCCATGCAAAAATTATCTCAAAATTAGATTCTATGAGACTTTTTGAAATACTAGTTTCGGTCCAAAAATCGTAGTATATTATACACAATTCTATACTAGTTTCGGTCAAATATCAAATTAAATCGAGTGTTCTTCGAAATGCTACTAAACTTTTAAGATCCTCTCTATATGTTAAGAGGGAAGGTTATTATGGAAGTCCATACAAAAAATTATCTCAAAATTAGATTCTATGAAAAATTTTGAAATACTAGTTTCGGTAAAAAAAAATCGTAGTATATTATACACAATTCTATACAAGTTTCTGTCAAAAAATCAAATTAAATCGAGGATTGTTTGAAATGCTACGTAACTTTCAAGATCCTCTCTATATATTACGAGGGAAGGTTATGATGGAAGTCCTTGCAAAAAATTAACTCAAAATTAGATTCTATGAAACTTTTTGAAATACTAGTTTCGATCCAAAAATCGTAGTATTATACACAATTTTATACTAGTTTAAGTTAAAAAATCAAATTAAATCGAGGATTATTCGAAATGCTACGTAACTTTTAAGATCCTCTCTATATATTACGAGGGAAGGTTATGATAGAAGTTAATGCAAAAAATTATCTCAAAATTATATTCTATGAAACTTTTTGAAATACTAGTTTCAGTCAAAAAATCGTAGTATATTATACACAATTCTATACAAGTTTTGGTAAAAAATCAATTTAAATCAAGGATTATTCGAAATGCTACGTAACTTTTAAGATCCTCTCTATATGTTACGAGGGAAGGTTATGATGGAAGTCCATGAAAAAATTATCTAAAAATTAGATTCTATGAATGTTTTTTAAATACTAGTTTAGGTCCAAAAATCATAGTATATTATACACAATTCTATACTAGTTTAGATCAAAAAATCAAATTAAATCGAGGATTATTCGAAATGTTTCGTAACATTTAAGATCCTCTCTATATGTTACGAGGGAAGGTTATGATGGAAGTCCATGCAAAAATAATCTTAAAATTAGATTCTATGAAACTTTTTGAAATACTAGTTTCGGTCCAAAAATCGTAGTATATTATACACAATTATATTCTAGTTTCGGTCAAAAAATCAAATTAAATCTAGGATTTTTCGAAATGCTACGTAACTTTTAAGATCCTCTCTATATGTTACGAGGGAAGGTTATGATAGAAGTCCATACAAAAATTATCTCAAGATTAGATTCTATGAGACTTTTTGAAATACTAGTTTCGGTCCAAAAGTCGTAGTATATTATACACAATTCTATACTAGTTTCGGTCAAATATATAATTAAATCGAGGATTGTTAGAAATGCTACGTAACTTTTAAGATCCTCTCTATATGTTACGAGGGAAGGTTATGATAGAAGTCCATGCAAAAATTATCTCAAAATTAGATTTTATGAGACTTTTTGAAATACTAGTTTCGGTCCAAAAATCGTAGTATATTATACACAATTCTATTCTAGTTTCGGTCAAAAAATCAAATTAAGTCAAGGATTGTTCGAAATGTTACGTAACTTTTAAGATCCTCTCTATATGTTACGAGGGAATGTTATGATAGAAGTCCATGCAAAAATTATCTCAAAATTAGATTCTATGAGACTTTTTGAAATACTAGTTTCGGTCCAAAAATCGTAGTATATTATACACAATTCTATACTAGTTTCGGTCAAATATCAAATTAAATCGAGTGTTCTTCGAAATGCTACTAAACTTTTAAGATCCTCTCTATATGTTAAGAAGGAAGGTTATTATGGAAGTCCATACAAAAAGCTATCTCAAAATTAGATTCTATGAAAAATTTTGAAATACTAGTTTCGGTAAAAAAAAAACCGTAGTATATTATACACAATTCTATACAAGTTTCTGTCAAAAAATCAAATTAAATCGAGGATTGTTTGAAATGCTACGTAACTTTCAAGATCCTCTCTATATATTACGAGGGAAGGTTATGATGGAAGTCCTTGCAAAAACTTAACTCAAAATTAGATTCTATGAAACTTTTTGAAATACTAGTTTCGATCCAAAAATCGTAGTATTATACACAATTCTATACTAGTTTAAGTTAAAAAATCATATTAAATCGAGGATTATTCGAAATGCTACGTAAATTTTAAGATCCTCTCTATATATTACGAGGGAAGGTTATGATAGAAGTTAATGCAAAAAATTATCTCAAAATTATATTCTATGAAACTTTTTGAAATACTAGTTTCAGTCAAAAAATCGTAGTATATTATACACAATTCTATACAAGTTTTGGTCAAAATATCAATCTAAATCGAGGATTATTCGAAATGCTACGTAACTTTTAAGATCCTCTCTATATGTTACGAGGGAAGGTTATGATGGAAATCCATGAAAAAATTATCTAAAAATTAGATTCTATGAATGTTTTTTAAATACTAGTTTAGGTCCAAAAATCATAGTATATTATACACAATTCTATACTAGTTTAGATCAAAAAATCAAATTAAATCGAGGATTGTTCGAAATGCTACGTAACATTTAAGATCCTCTCTATATGTTACGAGGGAAGGTTATGATGGAAGTCCATGCAAAAATAATCTCAAAATTAGATTCTATGAAACTTTTTGAAATACTAGTTTCGGTCCAAAAATCGTAGTATATTATACACAATTCTATTCTAGTTTCGGTCAAAAAATCAAATTAAATCTAGGATTTTTCGAAATGCTACATAACTTTTAAGATCCTCTCTATATGTTACGAGAGAAGGTTATGATAGAAGTCCATGCAAAAATTATCTCAAGATTAGATTCTATGAGACTCTTTGAAATACAAGTTTCGGTCCAAAAGTCGTAGTATATTATACACAATTCTATACTAGTTTCGGTCAAATATATAATTAAATCGAGGATTGTTAGAAATGCTACGTAACTTTTAAGATCCTCTCTATATGTTACGAGGGAAGGTTATGATAGAATTCCATGAAAAAATTATCTCAAAATTAGATTTTATGAGACTTTTTGAAATACTAGTTTCGGTCAAAAAATCGTAGTATATTATACACAATTCTATTCTAGTTTCGGTCAAAAAATCAAATTAAGTCGAGGATTGTTCGAAATGCTACGTAACTTTTAAGATCCTCTCTATATGTTACGAGGGAATGTTATGATAGAAGTCCATGCAAAAATTATCTCAAAATTAGATTCTATGAGACTTTTTGAAATACTAGTTTCGGTCCAAAAATCGTAGTATATTATACACAATTCTATACTAGTTTCGGTCAAATATCAAATTAAATCGAGTGTTCTTCGAAATGCTACTAAACTTTTAAGATCCTCTCTATATGTTAAGAGGGAAGGTTATTATGGAAGTCCATACAAAAAATTATCTCAAAATTAGATTCTATGAAAAATTTTGAAATACTAGTTTCGGTAAAAAAAAATCGTAGTATATTATACACAATTCTATACAAGTTTCTGTCAAAAAATCAAATTAAATCGAGGATTGTTTGAAATGCTACGTAACTTTCAAGATCCTCTCTATATATTACGAGGGAAGGTTATGATGGAAGTCCTTGCAAAAAATTAACTCAAAATTAGATTCTATGAAACTTTTTGAAATACTAGTTTCGATCCAAAAATCGTAGTATTATACACAATTCTATACTAGTTTAAGTTAAAAAATCAAATTAAATCGAGGATTATTCGAAATGCTACGTAACTTTTAAGATCCTCTCTATATATTACGAGGGAAGGTTATGATAGAAGTTAATGCAAAAAATTATCTCAAAATTATATTCTATGAAACTTTTTGAAATACTAGTTTCAGTCAAAAAATCGTAGTATATTATACACAATTCTATACATGTTTTGGTCAAAAAATCAATTTAAATCAAGGATTATTCGAAATGCTACGTAACTTTTAAGATCCTCTCTATATGTTACGAGGGAAGGTTATGATGGAAGTCCATGAAAAAATTATCTAAAAATTAGATTCTATGAATGTTTTTTAAATACTAGTTTAGGTCCAAAAATCATAGTATATTATACACAATTCTATACTAGTTTAGATCAAAAAATTAAATTAAATCGAGGATTATTCGAAATGTTACGTAACATTTAAGATCCTCTCTATATGTTACGAGGGAAGGTTATGATGGAAGTCCATGCATAAATAATCTTAAAATTAGATTCTATGAAACTTTTTGAAATACTAGTTTCGGTCCAAAAATCGTAGTATATTATACACAATTATATTCTAGTTTCGGTCAAAAAATCAAATTAAATCTAGGATTTTTCGAAATGCTACGTAACTTTTAAGATCCTCTCTATATGTTACGAGGGAAGGTTATGATAGAAGTCCATACAAAAATTATCTCAAGATTAGATTCTATGAGACTTTTTGAAATACTAGTTTCGGTCCAAAAGTCGTAGTATATTTTACACAATTCTATACTAGTTTCGGTCAAATATATAATTAAATCGAGGATTGTTAGAAATGCTACGTAACTTTTAAGATCCTCTCTATATGTTACGAGGGAAGGTTATGATAGAATTCCATGCAAAAATTATCTCAAAATTAGATTTTATGAGACTTTTTGAAATACTAGTTTCGGTCAAAAAATCGTAGTATATTATACACAATTCTATTCTAGTTTCGGTCAAAAAATCAAATTAAGTCGAGGATTGTTCGAAATGCTACGTAACTTTTAAGATCCTCTCTATATGTTACGAGGGAATGTTATGATAGAAGTCCATGCAAAAATTATCTCAAAATTAGATTCTATGAGACTTTTTGAAATACTAGTTTCGGTCCAAAAATCGTAGTATATTATACACAATTCTATACTAGTTTCGGTCAAATATCAAATTAAATCGAGTGTTCTTCGAAATGCTACTAAACTTTTAAGATCCTCTCTATATGTTAAGAGGGAAGGTTATTATGGAAGTCCATACAAAAAATTATCTCAAAATTAGATTCTATGAAAAATTTTGAAATACTAGTTTCGGTAAAAAAAAATCGTAGTATATTATACACAATTCTATACAAGTTTCTGTCAAAAAATCAAATTAAATCGAGGATTGTTTGAAATGCTACGTAACTTTCAAGATCCTCTCTATATATTACGAGGGAAGGTTATGATGGAAGTCCTTGCAAAAAATTAACTCAAAATTAGATTCTATGAAACTTTTTGAAATACTAGTTTCGATCCAAAAATCGTAGTATTATACACAATTCTATACTAGTTTAAGTTAAAAAATCAAATTAAATCGAGGATTATTCGAAATGCTACGTAACTTTTAAGATCCTCTCTATATATTACGAGGGAAGGTTATGATAGAAGTTAATGCAAAAAATTATCTCAAAATTATATTCTATGAAACTTTTTGAAATACTAGTTTCAGTCAAAAAATCGTAGTATATTATACACAATTCTATACATGTTTTGGTCAAAAAATCAATTTAAATCAAGGATTATTCGAAATGCTACGTAACTTTTAAGATCCTCTCTATATGTTACGAGGGAAGGTTATGATGGAAGTCCATGAAAAAATTATCTAAAAATTAGATTCTATGAATGTTTTTTAAATACTAGTTTAGGTCCAAAAATCATAGTATATTATACACAATTCTATACTAGTTTAGATCAAAAAATCAAATTAAATCGAGGATTATTCGAAATGTTACGTAACATTTAAGATCCTCTCTATATGTTACGAGGGAAGGTTATGATGGAAGTCCATGCATAAATAATCTTAAAATTAGATTCTATGAAACTTTTTGAAATACTAGTTTCGGTCCAAAAATCGTAGTATATTATACACAATTATATTCTAGTTTCGGTCAAAAAATCAAATTAAATCTAGAATTTTTCGAAATGCTACGTAACTTTTAAGATCCTCTCTATATGTTACGAGGGAAGGTTATGATAGAAGTCCATACAAAAATTATCTCAAGATTAGATTCTATGAGACTTTTTGAAATACTAGTTTCGGTCCAAAAGTCGTAGTATATTTTACACAATTCTATACTAGTTTCGGTCAAATATATAATTAAATCGAGGATTGTTAGAAATGCTACGTAACTTTTAAGATCCTCTCTATATGTTACGAGGGAAGGTTATGATAGAATTCCATGCAAAAATTATCTCAAAATTAGATTTTATGAGACTTTTTGAAATACTAGTTTCGGTCCAAAAATCGTAGTATATTATACACAATTCTATTCTAGTTTCGGTCAAAAAATCAAATTAAGTCGAGGATTGTTCGAAATGCTACGTAACTTTTAAGATCCTCTCTATATGTTACGAGGGAATGTTATGATAGAAGTCCATGCAAAAATTATCTCAAAATTAGATTCTATGAGACTTTTTGAAATACTAGTTTCGGTCCAAAAATCGTAGTATATTATACACAATTCTATACTAGTTTCGGTCAAATATCAAATTAAATCGAGTGTTCTTCGAAATGCTACTAAACTTTTAAGATCCTCTCTATATGTTAAGAGGGAAGGTTATTATGGAAGTCCATACAAAAAATTATCTCAAAATTAGATTCTATGAAAAATTTTGAAATACTAGTTTCGGTAAAAAAAAATCGTAGTATATTATACACAATTCTATACAAGTTTCTGTCAAAAAATCAAATTAAATCGAGGATTGTTTGAAATGCTACGTAACTTTCAAGATCCTCTCTATATATTACGAGGGAAGGTTATGATGGAAGTCCTTGCAAAAAATTAACTCAAAATTAGATTCTATGAAACTTTTTGAAATACTAGTTTCGATCCAAAAATCGTAGTATTATACACAATTCTATACTAGTTTAAGTTAAAAAATCAAATTAAATCGAGGATTATTCGAAATGCTACGTAACTTTTAAGATCCTCTCTATATATTACGAGGGAAGGTTATGATAGAAGTTAATGCAAAAAATTATCTCAAAATTATATTCTATGAAACTTTTTGAAATACTAGTTTCAGTCAAAAAATCGTAGTATATTATACACAATTCTATACAAGTTTTGGTCAAAAAATCAATTTAAATCAAGGATTATTCGAAATGCTACGTAACTTTTAAGATCCTCTCTATATGTTACGAGGGAAGGTTATGATGGAAGTCCATGAAAAAATTATCTAAAAATTAGATTCTATGAATGTTTTTTAAATACTAGTTTAGGTCCAAAAATCATAGTATATTATACACAATTCTATACTAGTTTAGATCAAAAAATCAAATTAAATCGAGGATTGTTCGAAATGCTACGTAACATTTAAGATCCTCTCTATATGTTACGAGGGAAGGTTATGATGGAAGTCCATGCAAAAATAATATCAAAATTAGATTCTATGAAACTTTTTGAAATACTAGTTTCGGTCCAAAAATCGTAGTATATTATACACAATTCTATTCTAGTTTCGGTCAAAAAATCAAATTAAATCTAGGATTTTTCGAAATGCTACGTAACTTTTAAGATCCTCTCTATATGTTACGAGGGAAGGTTATGATAGAAGTCCATACAAAAATTATCTCAAGATTAGATTCTATGAGACTCTTTGAAATACTAGTTTCGGTCCAAAAGTCGTAGTATATTTTACACAATTCTATACTAGTTTCGGTCAAATATATAATTAAATCGAGGATTGTTAGAAATGCTACGTAACTTTTAAGATCCTCTCTATATGTTACGAGGGAAGGTTATGATAGAATTCCATGCAAAAATTATCTCAAAATTAGATTTTATGAGACTTTTTGAAATACTAGTTTCGGTCAAAAAATCGTAGTATATTATACACAATTCTATTCTAGTTTCGGTCAAAAAATCAAATTAAGTCGAGGATTGTTCGAAATGCTACGTAACTTTTAAGATCCTCTCTATATGTTACGAGGGAATGTTATGATAGAAGTCCATGCAAAAATTATCTCAAAATTAGATTCTATGAGACTTTTTGAAATACTAGTTTCGGTCCAAAAATCGTAGTATATTATACACAATTCTATACTAGTTTCGGTCAAATATCAAATTAAATCGAGTGTTCTTCGAAATGCTACTAAACTTTTAAGATCCTCTCTATATGTTAAGAGGGAAGGTTATTATGGAAGTCCATACAAAAAATTATCTCAAAATTAGATTCTATGAAAAATTTTGAAATACTAGTTTCGGTAAAAAAAAATCGTAGTATATTATACACAATTCTATACAAGTTTCTGTCAAAAAATCAAATTAAATCGAGGATTGTTTGAAATGCTACGTAACTTTCAAGATCCTCTCTATATATTACGAGGGAAGGTTATGATGGAAGTCCTTGCAAAAAATTAACTCAAAATTAGATTCTATGAAACTTTTTGAAATACTAGTTTCGATCCAAAAATCGTAGTATTATACACAATTCTATACTAGTTTAAGTTAAAAAATCAAATTAAATCGAGGATTATTCGAAATGCTACGTAACTTTTAAGATCCTCTCTATATATTACGAGGGAAGGTTATGATAGAAGTTAATGCAAAAAATTATCTCAAAATTATATTCTATGAAACTTTTTGAAATACTAGTTTCAGTCAAAAAATCGTAGTATATTATACACAATTCTATACAAGTTTTGGTCAAAAAATCAATTTAAATCAAGGATTATTCGAAATGCTACGTAACTTTTAAGATCCTCTCTATATGTTACGAGGGAAGGTTATGATGGAAGTCCATGAAAAAATTATCTAAAAATTAGATTCTATGAATGTTTTTTAAATACTAGTTTAGGTCCAAAAATCATAGTATATTATACACAATTCTATACTAGTTTAGATCAAAAAATCAAATTAAATCGAGGATTATTCGAAATGTTTCGTAACATTTAAGATCCTCTCTATATGTTACGAGGGAAGGTTATGATGGAAGTCCATGCAAAAATAATCTTAAAATTAGATTCTATGAAACTTTTTGAAATACTAGTTTCGGTCCAAAAATCGTAGTATATTATACACAATTATATTCTAGTTTCGGTCAAAAAATCAAATTAAATCTAGGATTTTTCGAAATGCTACGTAACTTTTAAGATCCTCTCTATATGTTACGAGGGAAGGTTATGATAGAAGTCCATACAAAAATTATCTCAAGATTAGATTCTATGAGACTTTTTGAAATACTAGTTTCGGTCCAAAAGTCGTAGTATATTATACACAATTCTATACTAGTTTCGGTCAAATATATAATTAAATCGAGGATTGTTAGAAATGCTACGTAACTTTTAAGATCCTCTCTATATGTTACGAGGGAAGGTTATGATAGAAGTCCATGCAAAAATTATCTCAAAATTAGATTTTATGAGACTTTTTGAAATACTAGTTTCGGTCCAAAAATCGTAGTATATTATACACAATTCTATTCTAGTTTCGGTCAAAAAATCAAATTAAGTCGAGGATTGTTCGAAATGTTACGTAACTTTTAAGATCCTCTCTATATGTTACGAGGGAATGTTATGATAGAAGTCCATGCAAAAATTATCTCAAAATTAGATTTTATGAGACTTTTTGAAATACTAGTTTCGGTCCAAAAATCGTAGTATATTATACACAATTCTATACTAGTTTCGGTCAAATATCAAATTAAATCGAGTGTTCTTCGAAATGCTACTAAACTTTTAAGATCCTCTCTATATGTTAAGAAGGAAGGTTATTATGGAAGTCCATACAAAAAATTATCTCAAAATTAGATTCTATGAAAAATTTTGAAATACTAGTTTCGGTAAAAAAAAAATCGTAGTATATTATACACAATTCTATACAAGTTTCTGTCAAAAAATCAAATTAAATCGAGGATTGTTTGAAATGCTACGTAACTTTCAAGATCCTCTCTATATATTACGAGGGAAGGTTATGATGGAAGTCCTTGCAAAAACTTAACTCAAAATTAGATTCTATGAAACTTTTTGAAATACTAGTTTCGATCCAAAAATCGTAGTATTATACACAATTCTATACTAGTTTAAGTTAAAAAATCATATTAAATCGAGGATTATTCGAAATGCTACGTAACTTTTAAGATCCTCTCTATATATTACGAGGGAAGGTTATGATAGAAGTTAATGCAAAAAATTATCTCAAAATTATATTCTATGAAACTTTTTGAAATACTAGTTTCAGTAAAAAAATCGTAGTATATTATACAAAATTCTATACAAGTTTTGGTCAAAAAATCAATTTAAATCGAGGATTATTCGAAATGCTACGTAACTTTTAAGATCCTCTCTATATGTTACGAGGGAAGGTTATGATGGAAGTCCATGAAAAAATTATCTAAAAATTAGATTCTATGAATGTTTTTTAAATACTAGTTTAGGTCCAAAAATCATAGTATATTATACACAATTCTATACTAGTTTAGATCAAAAAATCAAATTAAATCGAGGATTGTTCGAAATGCTACGTAACATTTAAGATCCTCTCTATATGTTACGAGGGAAGGTTATGATGGAAGTCCATGCAAAAATAATCTCAAAATTAGATTCTATGAAACTTTTTGAAATACTAGTTTCGGTCCAAAAATCGTAGTATATTATACACAATTCTATTCTAGTTTCGGTCAAAAAATCAAATTAAATCTAGGATTTTTCGAAATGCTACATAACTTTTAAGATCCTCTCTATATGTTACGAGAGAAGGTTATGATAGAAGTCCATGCAAAAATTATCTCAAGATTAGATTCTATGAGACTCTTTGAAATACAAGTTTCGGTCCAAAAGTCGTAGTATATTATACACAATTCTATACTAGTTTCGGTCAAATATATAATTAAATCGAGGATTGTTAGAAATGCTACGTAACTTTTAAGATCCTCTCTATATGTTACGAGGGAAGGTTATGATAGAATTCCATGAAAAAATTATCTCAAAATTAGATTTTATGAGACTTTTTGAAATACTAGTTTCGGTCAAAAAATCGTAGTATATTATACACAATTCTATTCTAGTTTCGGTCAAAAAATCAAATTAAGTTGAGGATTGTTCGAAATGCTACGTAACTTTTAAGATCCTCTCTATATGTTACGAGGGAATGTTATGATAGAAGTCCATGCAAAAATTATCTCAAAATTAGATTCTATGAGACTTTTTGAAATACTAGTTTCGGTCCAAAAATCGTAGTATATTATACACAATTCTATACTAGTTTCGGTCAAATATCAAATTAAATCGAGTGTTCTTCGAAATGCTACTAAACTTTTAAGATCATCTCTATATGTTAAGAGGGAAGGTTATTATGGAAGTCCATACAAAAAATTATCTCAAAATTAGATTCTATGAAAAATTTTGAAATACTAGTTTCGGTAAAAAAAAATCGTAGTATATTATACACAATTCTATACAAGTTTCTGTCAAAAAATCAAATTAAATCGAGGATTGTTTGAAATGCTACGTAACTTTCAAGATCCTCTCTATATATTACGAGGGAAGGTTATGATGGAAGTCCTTGCAAAAAATTAACTCAAAATTAGATTCTATGAAACTTTTTGAAATACTAGTTTCGATCCAAAAATCGTAGTATTATACACAATTCTATACTAGTTGAAGTTAAAAAATCAAATTAAATCGAGGATTATTCGAAATGCTACGTAACTTTTAAGATCCTCTCTATATATTACGAGGGAAGGTTATGATAGAAGTTAATGCAAAAAATTATCTCAAAATTATATTCTATGAAACTTTTTGAAATACTAGTTTCAGTCAAGAAATCGTAGTATATTATACACAATTCAATACAAGTTTTGGTCAAAAAATCAATTTAAATCAAGGATTATTCGAAATGCTACGTAACTTTTAAGATCCTCTCTATATGTTACGAGGGAAGGTTATGATGGAAGTCCATGAAAAAATTATCTAAAAATTAGATTCTATGAATGTTTTTTAAATACTAGTTTAGGTCCAAAAATCATAGTATATTATACATAATTCTATACTAGTTTAGATCAAAAAATCAAATTAAATCGAGGATTATTCGAAATGTTACGTAACATTTAAGATCCTCTCTATATGTTACGAGGGAAGGTTATGATGGAAGTCCATGCATAAATAATCTTAAAATTAGATTCTATGAAACTTTTTGAAATACTAGTTTCGGTCCAAAAATCGTAGTATATTATACACAATTATATTCTAGTTTCGGTCAAAAAATCAAATTAAATCTAGGATTTTTCGAAATGCTACGTAACTTTTAAGATCCTCTCTATATGTTACGAGGGAAGGTTATGATAGAAGTCCATACAAAAATTATCTCAAGATTAGATTCTATGAGACTTTTTGAAATACTAGTTTCGGTCCAAAAGTCGTAGTATATTTTACACAATTCTATACTAGTTTCGGTCAAATATATAATTAAATCGAGGATTGTTAGAAATGCTACGTAACTTTTAAGATCCTCTCTATATGTTACGAGGGAAGGTTATGATAGAAGTCCATGCAAAAATTATCTCAAAATTAGATTTTATGAGACTTTTTGAAATACTAGTTTCGGTCCAAAAATCGTAGTATATTATACACAATTCTATTCTAGTTTCGGTCAAAAAATCAAATTAAGTCGAGGATTGTTCGAAATGCTACGTAACTTTTAAGATCCTCTCTATATGTTACGAGGGAATGTTATGATAGAAGTCCATGCAAAAATTATCTCAAAATTAGATTCTATGAGACTTTTTGAAATACTAGTTTCGGTCCAAAAATCGTAGTATATTATACACAATTCTATACTAGTTTCGGTCAAATATCAAATTAAATCGAGTGTTCTTCGAAATGCTACTAAACTTTTAAGATCCTCTCTATATGTTAAGAAGGAAGGTTATTATGGAAGTCCATACAAAAAATTATCTCAAAATTAGATTCTATGAAAAATTTTGAAATACTAGTTTCGGTAAAAAAAAAATCGTAGTATATTATACACAATTCTATACAAGTTTCTGTCAAAAAATCAAATTAAATCTAGGATTGTTTGAAATGCTACGTAACTTTCAAGATCCTCTCTATATATTACGAGGGAAGGTTATGATGGAAGTCCTTGCAAAAACTTAACTCAAAATTAGATTCTATGAAACTTTTTGAAATACTAGTTTCGATCCAAAAATCGTAGTATTATACACAATTCTATACTAGTTGAAGTTAAAAAATCAAATTAAATCGAGGATTATTCGAAATGCTATGTAACTTTTAAGATCCTCTCTATATATTACGAGGGAAGGTTATGATAGAAGTTAATGCAAAAAATTATCTCAAAATTATATTCTATGAAACTTTTTGAAATACTAGTTTCAGTCAAAAAATCGTAGTATATTATACACAATTCAATACAAGTTTTGGTCAAAAAATCAATTTAAATCAAGGATTATTCGAAATGCTACGTAACTTTTAAGATCCTCTCTATATGTTACGAGGGAAGGTTATGATGGAAGTCCATGAAAAAATTATCTAAAAATTAGATTCTATGAATGTTTTTTAAATACTAGTTTAGGTCCAAAAATCATAGTATATTATACATAATTCTATACTAGTTTAGATCAAAAAATCAAATTAAATCGAGGATTATTCGAAATGTTACGTAACATTTAAGATCCTCTCTATATGTTACGAGGGAAGGTTATGATGGAAGTCCATGCATAAATAATCTTAAAATTAGATTCTATGAAACTTTTAGAAATACTAGTTTCGGTCCAAAAATCGTAGTATATTATACACAATTATATTCTAGTTTCGGTCAAAAAATCAAATTAAATCTAGGATTTTTCGAAATGCTACGTAACTTTTAAGATCCTCTCTATATGTTACGAGGGAAGGTTATGATAGAAGTCCATACAAAAATTATCTCAAGATTAGATTCTATGAGACTTTTTGAAATACTAGTTTCGGTCCAAAAGTCGTAGTATATTTTACACAATTCTATACTAGTTTCGGTCAAATATATAATTAAATCGAGGATTGTTAGAAATGCTACGTAACTTTTAAGATCCTCTCTATATGTTACGAGGGAAGGTTATGATAGAAGTCCATGCAAAAATTATCTCAAAATTAGATTTTATGAGACTTTTTGAAATACTAGTTTCGGTCCAAAAATCGTAGTATATTATACACAATTCTATTCTAGTTTCGGTCAAAAAATCAAATTAAGTCGAGGATTGTTCGAAATGCTACGTAACTTTTAAGATCCTCTCTATATGTTACGAGGGAATGTTATGATAGAAGTCCATGCAAAAATTATCTCAAAATTAGATTCTATGAGACTTTTTGAAATACTAGTTTCGGTCCAAAAATCGTAGTATATTATACACAATTCTATACTAGTTTCGGTCAAATATCAAATTAAATCGAGTGTTCTTCGAAATGCTACTAAACTTTTAAGATCCTCTCTATATGTTAAGAAGGAAGGTTATTATGGAAGTCCATACAAAAAATTATCTCAAAATTAGATTCTATGAAAAATTTTGAAATACTAGTTTCGGTAAAAAAAAAAATCGTAGTATATTATACACAATTCTATACAAGTTTCTGTCAAAAAATCAAATTAAATCTAGGATTGTTTGAAATGCTACGTAACTTTCAAGATCCTCTCTATATATTACGAGGGAAGGTTATGATGGAAGTCCTTGCAAAAACTTAACTCAAAATTAGATTCTATGAAACTTTTTGAAATACTAGTTTCGATCCAAAAATCGTAGTATTATACACAATTCTATACTAGTTTAAGTTAAAAAATCAAATTAAATCGAGGATTATTCGAAATGCTACGTAACTTTTAAGATCCTCTCTATATATTACGAGGGAAGGTTATGATAGAAGTTAATGCAAAAAATTATCTCAAAATTATATTCTATGAAACTTTTTGAAATACTAGTTTCAGTCAAAAAATCGTAGTATATTATACACAATTCTATACAAGTTTTGTTCAAAAAATCAATTTAAATCAAGGATTATTCGAAATGCTACGTAACTGTTAAGATCCTCTCTATATGTTATGAGGGAAGGTTATGATGGAAGTCCATGAAAAAATTATCTAAAAATTAGATTCTATGAATGTTTTTTAAATACTAGTTTAGGTCCAAAAATCATAGAATATTATACACAATTCTATACTAGTTTAGATCAAAAAATCAAATTAAATCGAGGATTATTCGAAATGTTACGTAACATTTAAGATCCTCTCTATATGTTACGAGGGAAGGTTATGATGGAAGTCCATGCAAAAATAATCTTAAAATTAGATTCTATGAAACTTTTTGAAATACTAGTTTCGGTTCAAAAATCGTAGTATATTATACACAATTATATTCTAGTTTCGGTCAAAAAATCAAATTAAATCTAGGATTTTTCGAAATGCTACATAACTTTTAAGATCCTCTCTATATGTTACGAGAGAAGGTTATGATAGAAGTCCATGCAAAAATTATCTCAAGATTAGATTCTATGAGACTCTTTGAAATACAAGTTTCGGTCCAAAAGTCGTAGTATATTATACACAATTCTATACTAGTTTCGGTCAAATATATAATTAAATCGAGGATTGTTAGAAATGCTACGTAACTTTTAAGATCCTCTCTATATGTTACGAGGGAAGGTTATGATAGAAGTCCATGCAAAAATTATCTTAAAATTAGATTTTATGAGACTTTTTGAAATACTAGTTTCGGTCAAAAAATCGTAGTATATTATACACAATTCTATTCTAGTTTCGGTCAAAAAATCAAATTAAGTCGAGGATTGTTCGAAATGCTACGTAACTTTTAAGATCCTCTCTATATGTTACGAGGGAATGTTATGATAGAAGTCCATGCAAAAATTATCTCAAAATTAGATTCTATGAGACTTTTTGAAATACTAGTTTCGGTCCAAAAATCGTAGTATATTATACACAATTCTATACTAGTTTCGGTCAAATATCAAATTAAATCGAGTGTTCTTCGAAATGCTACTAAACTTTTCAGATCCTCTCTATATGTTAAGAGGGAAGGTTATTATGGAAGTCCATACAAAAAATTATCTCAAAATTAGATTCTATGAAAAATTTTGAAATACTAGTTTCGGTAAAAAAAAATCGTAGTATATTATACACAATTCTATACAAGTTTCTGTCAAAAAATCAAATTAAATCGAGGATTGTTTGAAATGCTACGTAACTTTCAAGATCCTCTCTATATATTACGAGGGAAGGTTATGATGGAAGTCCTTGCAAAAACTTAACTCAAAATTAGATTCTATGAAACTTTTTGAAATACTAGTTTCGATCCAAAAATCGTAGTATTATACACAATTCTATACTAGTTTAAGTTAAAAAATCAAATTAAATCGAGGATTATTCGAAATGCTACGTAACTTTTAAGATCCTCTCTATATATTACGAGGGAAGGTTATGATAGAAGTTAATGCAAAAAATTATCTCAAAATTATATTCTATGAAACTTTTTGAAATACTAGTTTCATTCAAAAAATCGTAGTATATTATACACAATTCTATACAAGTTTTGGTCAAAAAATCAATTTAAATCGAGGATTATTCGAAATGCTACGTAACTTTTAAGATCCTCTCTATATGTTACGAGGGAAGGTTATGATGGAAGTCCATGAAAAAATTATCTAAAAATTAGATTCTATGAATGTTTTTTAAATACTAGTTTAGGTCCAAAAATCATCGTATATTATACACAATTCTATACTAGTTTAGATCAAAAAATCAAATTAAATCGAGGATTGTTCGAAATGCTACGTAACATTTAAGATCCTCTCTATATGTTACGAGGGAAGGTTATGATGGAAGTCCATGCAAAAATAATCTTAAAATTAGATTCTATGAAACTTTTTGAAATACTAGTTTCGGTTCAAAAATCGTAGTATATTATACACAATTATATTCTAGTTTCGGTCAAAAAATCAAATTAAATCTAGGATTTTTCGAAATGCTACATAACTTTTAAGATCCTCTCTATATGTTACGAGAGAAGGTTATGATAGAAGTCCATGCAAAAATTATCTCAAGATTAGATTCTATGAGACTCTTTGAAATACAAGTTTCGGTCCAAAAGTCGTAGTATATTATACACAATTCTATACTAGTTTCGGTCAAATATATAATTAAATCGAGGATTGTTAGAAATGCTACGTAACTTTTAAGATCCTCTCTATATGTTACGAGGGAAGGTTATGATAGAAGTCCATGCAAAAATTATCTTAAAATTAGATTTTATGAGACTTTTTGAAATACTAGTTTCGGTCAAAAAATCGTAGTATATTATACACAATTCTATTCTAGTTTCGGTCAAAAAATCAAATTAAGTCGAGGATTGTTCGAAATGCTACGTAACTTTTAAGATCCTCTCTATATGTTACGAGGGAATGTTATGATAGAAGTCCATGCAAAAATTATCTCAAAATTAGATTCTATGAGACTTTTTGAAATACTAGTTTCGGTCCAAAAATCGTAGTATATTATACACAATTCTATACTAGTTTCGGTCAAATATCAAATTAAATCGAGTGTTCTTCGAAATGCTACTAAACTTTTCAGATCCTCTCTATATGTTAAGAGGGAAGGTTATTATGGAAGTCCATACAAAAAATTATCTCAAAATTAGATTCTATGAAAAATTTTGAAATACTAGTTTCGGTAAAAAAAAATCGTAGTATATTATACACAATTCTATACAAGTTTCTGTCAAAAAATCAAATTAAATCGAGGATTGTTTGAAATGCTACGTAACTTTCAAGATCCTCTCTATATATTACGAGGGAAGGTTATGATGGAAGTCCTTGCAAAAACTTAACTCAAAATTAGATTCTATGAAACTTTTTGAAATACTAGTTTCGATCCAAAAATCGTAGTATTATACACAATTCTATACTAGTTTAAGTTAAAAAATCAAATTAAATCGAGGATTATTCGAAATGCTACGTAACTTTTAAGATCCTCTCTATATATTACGAGGGAAGGTTATGATAGAAGTTAATGCAAAAAATTATCTCAAAATTATATTCTATGAAACTTTTTGAAATACTAGTTTCATTCAAAAAATCGTAGTATATTATACACAATTCTATACAAGTTTTGGTCAAAAAATCAATTTAAATCGAGGATTATTCGAAATGCTACGTAACTTTTAAGATCCTCTCTATATGTTACGAGGGAAGGTTATGATGGAAGTCCATGAAAAAATTATCTAAAAATTAGATTCTATGAATGTTTTTTAAATACTAGTTTAGGTCCAAAAATCATCGTATATTATACACAATTCTATACTAGTTTAGATCAAAAAATCAAATTAAATCGAGGATTGTTCGAAATGCTACGTAACATTTAAGATCCTCTCTATATGTTACGAGGGAAGGTTATGATGGAAGTCCATGCAAAAATAATCTTAAAATTAGATTCTATGAAACTTTTTGAAATACTAGTTTCGGTTCAAAAATCGTAGTATATTATACACAATTATATTCTAGTTTCGGTCAAAAAATCAAATTAAATCTAGGATTTTTCGAAATGCTACATAACTTTTAAGATCCTCTCTATATGTTACGAGAGAAGGTTATGATAGAAGTCCATGCAAAAATTATCTCAAGATTAGATTCTATGAGACTCTTTGAAATACATGTTTCGGTCCAAAAGTCGTAGTATATTATACACAATTCTATACTAGTTTCGGTCAAATATATAATTAAATCGAGGATTGTTAGAAATGCTACGTAACTTTTAAGATCCTCTCTATATGTTACGAGGGAAGGTTATGATAGAAGTCCATGCAAAAATTATCTTAAAATTAGATTTTATGAGACTTTTTGAAATACTAGTTTCGGTCAAAAAATCGTAGTATATTATACACAATTCTATTCTAGTTTCGGTCAAAAAATCAAATTAAGTCGAGGATTGTTCGAAATGCTACGTAACTTTTAAGATCCTCTCTATATGTTACGAGGGAATGTTATGATAGAAGTCCATGCAAAAATTATCTCAAAATTAGATTCTATGAGACTTTTTGAAATACTAGTTTCGGTCCAAAAATCGTAGTATATTATACACAATTCTATACTAGTTTCGGTCAAATATCAAATTAAATCGAGTGTTCTTCGAAATGCTACTAAACTTTTCAGATCCTCTCTATATGTTACGAGGGAAGGTTATTATGGAAGTCCATACAAAAAATTATCTCAAAATTAGATTCTATGAAAAATTTTGAAATACTAGTTTCGGTAAAAAAAAATCGTAGTATATTATACACAATTCTATACAAGTTTCTGTCAAAAAATCAAATTAAATCGAGGATTGTTTGAAATGCTACGTAACTTTCAAGATCCTCTCTATATATTACGAGGGAAGGTTATGATGGAAGTCCTTGCAAAAACTTAACTCAAAATTAGATTCTATGAAACTTTTTGAAATACTAGTTTCGATCCAAAAATCGTAGTATTATACACAATTCTATACTAGTTTAAGTTAAAAAATCAAATTAAATCGAGGATTATTCGAAATGCTACGTAACTTTTAAGATCCTCTCTATATATTACGAGGGAAGGTTATGATAGAAGTTAATGCAAAAAATTATCTCAAAATTATATTCTATGAAACTTTTTGAAATACTAGTTTCATTCAAAAAATCGTAGTATATTATACACAATTCTATACAAGTTTTGGTCAAAAAATCAATTTAAATCGAGGATTATTCGAAATGCTACGTAACTTTTAAGATCCTCTCTATATGTTACGAGGGAAGGTTATGATGGAAGTCCATGAAAAAATTATCTAAAAATTAGATTCTATGAATGTTTTTTAAATACTAGTTTAGGTCCAAAAATCATCGTATATTATACACAATTCTATACTAGTTTAGATCAAAAAATCAAATTAAATCGAGGATTGTTCGAAATGCTACGTAACATTTAAGATCCTCTCTATATGTTACGAGGGAAGGTTATGATGGAAGTCCATGCAAAAATAATATCAAAATTAGATTCTATGAAACTTTTTGAAATACTAGTTTCGGTCCAAAAATCGTAGTATATTATACACAATTCTATTCTAGTTTCGGTCAAAAAATCAAATTAAATCTAGGATTTTTCGAAATGCTACATAACTTTTAAGATCCTCTCTATATGTTACGAGAGAAGGTTATGATAGAAGTCCATGCAAAAATTATCTCAAGATTAGATTCTATGAGACTCTTTGAAATACAAGTTTCGGTCCAAAAGTCGTAGTATATTATACACAATTCTATACTAGTTTCGGTCAAATATATAATTAAATCGAGGATTGTTAGAAATGCTACGTAACTTTTAAGATCCTCTCTATATGTTACGAGGGAAGGTTATGATAGAATTCCATGCAAAAATTATCTCAAAATTAGATTTTATGAGACTTTTTGAAATACTAGTTTCGGTCAAAAAATCGTAGTATATTATACACAATTCTATTCTAGTTTCGGTCAAAAAATCAAATTAAGTCGAGGATTGTTCGAAATGCTACGTAACTTTTAAGATCCTCTCTATATGTTACGAGGGAATGTTATGATAGAAGTCCATGCAAAAATTATCTCAAAATTAGATTCTATGAGACTTTTTGAAATACTAGTTTCGGTCCAAAAATCGTAGTATATTATACACAATTCTATACTAGTTTCGGTCAAATATCAAATTAAATCGAGTGTTCTTCGAAATGCTACTAAACTTTTCAGATCCTCTCTATATGTTAAGAGGGAAGGTTATTATGGAAGTCCATACAAAAAATTATCTCAAAATTAGATTCTATGAAAAATTTTGAAATACTAGTTTCGGTAAAAAAAAATCGTAGTATATTATACACAATTCTATACAAGTTTCTGTCAAAAAATCAAATTAAATCGAGGATTGTTTGAAATGCTACGTAACTTTCAAGATCCTCTCTATATATTACGAGGGAAGGTTATGATGGAAGTCCTTGCAATAACTTAACTCAAAATTAGATTCTATGAAACTTTTTGAAATACTAGTTTCGATCCAAAAATCGTAGTATTATACACAATTCTATACTAGTTTAAGTTAAAAAATCAAATTAAATCGAGGATTATTCGAAATGCTACGTAACTTTTAAGATCCTCTCTATATATTACGAGGGAAGGTTATGATAGAAGTTAATGCAAAAAATTATCTCAAAATTATATTCTATGAAACTTTTTGAAATACTAGTTTCAGTCAAAAAATCGTAGTATATTATACACAATTCTATACAAGTTTTGGTCAAAAAATCAATTTAAATCGAGGATTATTCCAAATGCTACGTAACTTTTAAGATCCTCTCTATATGTTACGAGGGAAGGTTATGATGGAAGTCCATGAAAAAATTATCTAAAAATTAGATTCTATGAATGTTTTTTAAATACTAGTTTAGGTCCAAAAATCATAGTATATTATACACAATTCTATACTAGTTTAGATCAAAAAATCAAATTAAATCGAGGATTGTTCGAAATGCTACGTAACATTTAAGATCCTCTCTATATGTTACGAGGGAAGGTTATGATGGAAGTCCATGCAAAAATAATATCAAAATTAGATTCTATGAAACTTTTTGAAATACTAGTTTCGGTCCAAAAATCGTAGTATATTATACACAATTATATTCTAGTTTCGGTCAAAAAATCAAATTAAATCTAGGATTTTTCGAAATGCTACGTAACTTTTAAGATCCTCTCTATATGTTACGAGGGAAGGTTATGATAGAAGTCCATGCAAAAATTATCTCAAGATTAGATTCTATGAGACTTTTTGAAATACTAGTTTCGGTCCAAAAGTCGTAGTATATTATACACAATTCTATACTAGTTTCGGTCAAATATATAATTAAATCGAGGATTGTTAGAAATGCTACGTAACTTTTAAGATCCTCTCTATATGTTACGAGGGAAGGTTATGATAGAAGTCCATGCAAAAATTATCTCAAGATTAGATTTTATGAGACTTTTTGAAATACTAGTTTCGGTCCAAAAAACGTAGTATATTATAAACAATTCTATTCTAGTTTCGGTCAAAAAATCAAATTAAGTCGAGGATTGTTCGAAATGCTACGTAACTTTTAAGACCCTCTCTATATGTTACGAGGGAATGTTACGATAGAAGTCCATGCAAAAATTATCTCAAAATTAGATTCTATGAGACTTTTTGAAATACTAGTTTCGGTCCAAAAATCGTAGTATATTATACACAATTCTATACTAGTTTCGGTCAAATATCAAATTAAATCGAGTGTTCTTCGAAATGCTACTAAACTTTTAAGATCCTCTCTATATGTTAAGAGGGAAGGTTATTATGGAAGTCCATACAAAAAATTATCTCAAAATTAGATTCTATGAAAAATTTTGAAATACTAGTTTCGGTAAAAAAAAAATCGTAGTATATTATACATAATTCTATACAAGTTTCTGTCAAAAAATCAAATTAAATCGAGGATTGTTTGAAATGCTACGTAACTTTCAAGATCCTCTCTATATATTACGAGGGAAGGTTATGATGGAAGTCCTTGCAAAAAATTAACTCAAAATTAGATTCTATGAAACTTTTTGAAATACTTGTTTCGATCCAAAAATCGTAGTATTATACACAATTCTATACTAGTTTAAGTTAAAAAATCAAATTAAATCGAGGATTATTCGAAATGCTACGTAACTTTTAAGATCCTCTCTATATGTTACGAGGGAAGGTTATGATGGAAGCCCATGAAAAAATTATCTAAAAATTAGATTCTATGAATGTTTTTTAAATACTAGTTTAGGTCCAAAAATCATAGTATATTATACACAATTCTATACTAGTTTAGATCAAAAAATCAAATTAAATCGAGGATTGTTCGAAATGCTACGTAACATTTAAGATCCTCTCTATATGTTACGAGGGAAGGTTATGATGGAAGTCCATGCAAAAATACTCTCAAAATTAGATTCTATAAAACTTTTTGAAATACTAGTTTCGGTCCAAAAATCGTAGTATATTATACACAATTCTATTCTAGTTTCGGTCAAAAAATCAAATTAAATCTAGGATTTTTCGAAATGCTACGTAACTTTTAAGATCCTCTCTATATGTTACGAGGGAAGGTTATGATAGAAGTCCATGCAAAAATTATCTCAAGATTAGATTCTTTGAGACTTTTTGAAATACTAGTTTCGGTCCAAAAATCGTGGTATATTATACACAATTCTATTCTAGTTTCGGTCAAAAAATCAAATTGAGTCGAGGATTGTTCGAAATGCTACGTAACTTTTAAGATCCTCTCTATATGTTACGAGGGAATGTTATGATAGAAGTCCATGCAAAAATTATCTCAAAATTAGATTCTATGAGACTTTTTGAAATACTAGTTTCGGTCCAAAAATCGTAGTATATTATACACAATTCTATACTGGTTTCGGTCAAATATCAAATTAAATCGAGTGTTCTTCGAAATGCTACTAAACTTTTAAGATCCTCTCTATATGTTAAGAGGGAAGGTTATTATGGAAGTCCATACAAAAAATTATCTCAAAATTAGATTCTATGAAAAATTTTGAAATACTAGTTTCGGTAAAAAAAAAATCGTAGTATATTATACACAATTCTATACAAGTTTCTGTCAAAAAATCAAATTAAATCGAGGATTGTTTGAAATGCTACGTAACTTTCAAGATCCTCTCTATATATTACGAGGGAAGGTTGTGATGGAAGTCCTTGCAAAAACTTAACTCAAAATTAGATTCTATGAAACTTTTTGAAATACTAGTTTCGATCCAAAAATCGTAGTATTATACACAATTCTATACTAGTTTAAGTTAAAAAATCAAATTAAATCGAGGATTATTCGAAATGCTACGTAAATTTTAAGATCCTCTCTATATATTACGAGGGAAGGTTATGATAGAAGTTAATGCAAAAAATTATCTCAAAATTATATTCTATGAAACTTTTTGAAATACTAGTTTCAGTCAAAAAATCGTAGTATATTATACACAATTCTATATAAGTTTTGGTCAAAAAATCAATTTAAATCGAGGATTATTCGAAATGCTACGTAACTTTTAAGATCCTCTCTATATGTTACGAGGGAAGGTTATGATGGAAGCCCATGAAAAAATTATCTAAAAATTAGATTCTATGAATGTTTTTTAAATACTAGTTTAGGTCCAAAAATCATAGTATATTATACACAATTCTATACTAGTTTAGATCAAAAAATCAAATTAAATCGAGGATTGTTCGAAATGCTACGTAACATTTAAGATCCTCTCTATATGTTACGAGGGAAGGTTATGATGGAAGTCCATGCAAAAATAATCTCAAAATTAGATTCTATAAAACTTTTTGAAATACTAGTTTCGGTCCAAAAATCGTAGTATATTATACACAATTCTATTCTAGTTTCGGTCAAAAAATCAAATTAAATCTAGGATTTTTCGAAATGCTACGTAACTTTTAAGATCCTCTCTATATGTTACGAGGGAAGGTTATGATAGAAGTCCAAGCAAAAATTATCTCAAGATTAGATTCTATGAGACTTTTTGAAATACTAGTTTCGGTCCAAAAGTCGTAGTATATTATACACAATTCTATACTAGTTTCGGTCAAATATATAATTAAATCGAGGATTGTTAGAAATGCTACGTAACTTTTAAGATCCTCTCTATATGTTACGAGGGAAGGTTATGATAGAAGTCCATGCAAAAATTATCTCAAAATTAGATTTTATGAGACTTTTTGAAATACTAGTTTCGGTCCAAAAATCGTAGTATATTATACACAATTCTATTCTAGTTTCGGTCAAAAAATCAAATTAAGTCGAGGATTGTTCGAAATGCTACGTAACTTTTAAGATCCTCTCTATATGTTACGAGGGTATGTTATGATAGAAGTCCATGCAAAAATTATCTCAAAATTAGATTCTATGAGACTTTTTGAAATACTAGTTTCGGTCCAAAAATCGTAGTATATTATACACAATTCTATACTAGTTTCGGTCAAATATCAAATTAAATCGAGTGTTCTTCGAAATGCTACTAAACTTTTAAGATCCTCTCTATATGTTAAGAGGGAAGGTTATTATAGAAGTCCATACAAAAAATTATCTCAAAATTAGATTCTATGAAAAATTTTGAAATACTAGTTTCGGTAAAAAAAAATCGTAGTATATTATACACAATTCTATACAAGTTTCTGTCAAAAAATTAAATTAAATCGAGGATTGTTTGAAATGCTACGTAACTTTCAAGATCCTCTCTATATATTACGAGGGAAGGTTATGATGGAAGTCCTTGCAAGAAATTAACTCAAAATTAGATTCTATGAAACTTTTTGAAATACTAGTTTCGATCCAAAAATCGTAGTATTATACACAATTCTATACTAGTTTAAGTTAAAAAATCAAATTAAATCGAGGATTATTCGAAATGCTACGTAACTTTTAAGATCCTCTCTATATGTTACGAGGGAAGGTTATGATGGAAGTCCATGAAAAAATTATCTAAAAATTAGATTCAATGAATGTTTTTTAAATACTAGTTTAGGTCCAAAAATCATAGTATATTATACACAATTCTATACTAGTTTAGATCAAAAAATCAAATTAAATCGAGGATTGTTCGAAATGCTACGTAACATTTAAGATCCTCTCTATATGTTACGAGGGAAGGTTATGATGGAAGTCCATGCAAAAATAATCTCAAAATTAGATTCTATAAAACTTTTTGAAATACTAGTTTCGGTCCAAAAATCGTAGTATATTATACACAATTCTATTCTAGTTTCGGTCAAAAAATCAAATTAAATCTAGGATTTTTCGAAATGCTACGTAACTTTTAAGATCCTCTCTATATGTTACGAGGGAAGGTTATGATAGAAGTCCATGCAAAAATTATCTCAAGATTAGATTCTATGAGACTTTTTGAAATACTAGTTTCGGACCAAAAGTCGTAGTATATTATACACAATTCTATACTAGTTTCGGTCAAATATATAATTAAATCGAGGATTGTTAGAAATGCTACGTAACTTTTAAGATCCTCTCTATATGTTACGAGGGAAGGTTATGATAGAAGTCCATGCAAAAATTATCTCAAAATTAGATTTTATGAGACTTTTTGAAATACTAGTTTCGGTCCAAAAATCGTAGTATATTATACACAATTCTATTCTAGTTTCGGTCAAAAAATCAAATTAAGTCGAGGATTGTTCGAAATGCTACGTAACTTTTAAGATCCTCTCTATATGTTACGAGGGTATGTTATGATAGAAGTCCATGCAAAAATTATCTCAAAATTAGATTCTATGAGACTTTTTGAAATACTAGTTTCGGTCCAAAAATCGTAGTATATTATACACAATTCTATACTAGTTTCGGTCAAATATCAAATTAAATCGAGTGTTCTTCGAAATGCTACTAAACTTTTAAGATCCTCTCTATATGTTAAGAGGGAAGGTTATTATAGAAGTCCATACAAAAAATTATCTCAAAATTAGATTCTATGAAAAATTTTGAAATACTAGTTTCGGTAAAAAAAAATCGTAGTATATTATACACAATTCTATACAAGTTTCTGTCAAAAAATTAAATTAAATCGAGGATTGTTTGAAATGCTACGTAACTTTCAAGATCCTCTCTATATATTACGAGGGAAGGTTATGATGGAAGTCCTTGCAAAAAATTAACTCAAAATTAGATTCTATGAAACTTTTTGAAATACTAGTTTCGATCCAAAAATCGTAGTATTATACACAATTCTATACTAGTTTAAGTTAAAAAATCAAATTAAATCGAGGATTATTCGAAATGCTACGTAGCTTTTAAGATCCTCTCTATATGTTACGAGGGAAGGTTATGATGGAAGTCCATGAAAAAATTATCTAAAAATTAGATTCAATGAATGTTTTTTAAATACTAGTTTAGGTCCAAAAATCATAGTATATTATACACAATTCTATACTAGTTTAGATCAAAAAATCAAATTAAATCGAGGATTGTTCGAAATGCTACGTAACATTTAAGATCCTCTCTATATGTTACGAGGGAAGGTTATGATGGATGTCCATGCAAAAATACTCTCAAAATTAGATTCTATAAAACTTTTTGAAATACTAGTTTCGGTCCAAAAATCATAGTATATTATACACAATTCTATTCTAGTTTCGGTCAAAAAATCAAATTAAATCTAGGATTTTTCGAAAAGCTACGTAACTTTTAAGATCCTCTCTATATGTTACGAGGGAAGGTTATGATAGAATTCCATGAAAAAATTATCTCAAGATTAGATTCTTTGAGACTTTTTGAAATACTAGTTTCGGTCCAAAAGTCATAGTATATTATACACAATTCTATTCTAGTTTCGGTCAAATATATAATTAAATCGAGGATTGTTAGAAATGCTACGTAACTTTTAAGATCCTCTCTATATGTTACGAGGGAAGGTTATGATAGAAGTCCATGCAAAAATTATCTCAAAATTAGATTTTATGAGACTTTTTGAAATACTAGTTTCGGTCCAAAAATCGTGGTATATTATACACAATTCTATTCTAGTTTCGGTCAAAAAATCAAATTAAGTCGAGGATTGTTCGAAATGCTACGTAACTTTTAAGATCCTCTCTATATGTTACGAGGGAATGTTATGATAGAAGTCCATGCAAAAATTATCTCAAAATTAGATTCTATGAGACTTTTTGAAATACTAGTTTCGGTCCAAAAATCGTAGTATATTATACACAATTCTATACTAGTTTCGGTCAAATATCAAATTAAATCGAGTGTTCTTCGAAATGCTACTAAACTTTTCAGATCCTCTCTATATGTTAAGAGGGAAGGTTATTATGGAAGTCCATACAAAAAATTATCTCAAAATTAGATTCTATGAAAAATTTTGAAATACTAGTTTCGGTAAAAAAAAAATCATAGTATATTATACACAATTCTATACAAGTTTCTGTCAAAAAATCAAATTAAATCGAGGATTGTTTGAAATGCTACGTAACTTTCAAGATCCTCTCTATATATTACGAGGGAAGGTTATGATGGAAGTCCTTGCAAAAAATTAACTCAAAATTAGATTCTATGAAACTTTTTGAAATACTAGTTTCGATCCAAAAATCGTAGTATTATACACAATTCTATACTAGTTTAAGTTAAAAAATCAAATTAAATCGAGGATTATTCGAAATGCTACGTAACTTTTAAGATCCTCTCTATATGTTACGAGGGAAGGTTATGATGGAAGTCCATGAAAAAATTATCTAAAAATTAGATTCTATGAATGTTTTTTAAATACTAGTTTAGGTCCAAAAATCATAGTATATTATACACAATTCTATACTAGTTTAGATCAAAAAATCAAATTAAATCGAGGATTGTTCGAAATGCTACGTAACATTTAAGATCCTCTCTATATGTTACGAGGGAAGGTTATGATGGAAGTCCATGCAAAAATACTCTCAAAATTAGATTCTATAAAACTTTTTGAAATACTAGTTTCGGTCCAAAAATCGTAGTATATTATACACAATTCTATTCTAGTTTCGGTCAAAAAATCAAATTAAATCTAGGATTTTTCGAAATGCTACGTAACTTTTAAGATCCTCTCTATATGTTATGAGGGAAGGTTATGATAGAAGTCCATGCAAAAATTATCTCAAGATTAGATTCTATGAGACTTTTTGAAATACTAGTTTCGGTCCAAAAGTCGTAGTATATTATACACAATTCTATACTAGTTTCGGTCAAATATATAATTAAATCGAGGATTGTTAGAAATGCTACGTAACTTTTAAGATCCTCTCTATATGTTACGAGGGAAGGTTATGATAGAAGTCCATGCAAAAATTATCTCAAAATTAGATTTTATGAGACTTTTTGAAATACTAGTTTCGGTCCAAAAATCGTAGTATATTATACACAATTCTATTCTAGTTTCGGTCAAAAAATCAAATTAAGTCGAGGATTGTTCGAAATGCTACGTAACTTTTAAGATCCTCTCTATATGTTACGAGGGAATGTTATGATAGAAGTCCATGCAAAAATTATCTCAAAATTAGATTCTATGAGACTTTTTGAAATACTAGTTTCGGTCCAAAAATCGTAGTATATTATACACAATTCTATACTAGTTTCGGTCAAATATCAAATTAAATCGAGTGTTCTTCGAAATGCTACTAAACTTTTAAGATCCTCTATATATGTTAAGAGGGAAGGTTATTATGGAAGTCCATACAAAAAATTATCTCAAAATTAGATTCTATGAAAAATTTTGAAATACTAGTTTCGGTAAAAAAAAATCGTAGTATATTATACACAATTCTATTCTAGTTTCGGTCAAATATATAATTAAATCGAGGATTGTTAGAAATGCTACGTAACTTTTAAGATCCTCTCTATATGTTACGAGGGAAGGTTATGATAGAAGTCCATGCAAAAATTATCTCAAAATTAGATTTTATGAGACTTTTTGAAATACTAGTTTCGGTCCAAAAATCGTGGTATATTATACACAATTCTATTCTAGTTTCGGTCAAAAAATCAAATTAAGTCGAGGATTGTTCGAAATGCTACGTAACTTTTAAGATCCTCTCTATATGTTACGAGGGAATGTTATGATAGAAGTCCATGCAAAAATTATCTCAAAATTAGATTCTATGAGACTTTTTGAAATACTAGTTTCGGTCCAAAAATCGTAGTATATTATACACAATTCTATACTAGTTTCGGTCAAATATCAAATTAAATCGAGTGTTCTTCGAAATGCTACTAAACTTTTCAGATCCTCTCTATATGTTAAGAGGGAAGGTTATTATGGAAGTCCATACAAAAAATTATCTCAAAATTAGATTCTATGAAAAATTTTGAAATACTAGTTTCGGTAAAAAAAAAATCATAGTATATTATACACAATTCTATACAAGTTTCTGTCAAAAAATCAAATTAAATCGAGGATTGTTTGAAATGCTACGTAACTTTCAAGATCCTCTCTATATATTACGAGGGAAGGTTATGATGGAAGTCCTTGCAAAAAATTAACTCAAAATTAGATTCTATGAAACTTTTTGAAATACTAGTTTCGATCCAAAAATCGTAGTATTATACACAATTCTATACTAGTTTAAGTTAAAAAATCAAATTAAATCGAGGATTATTCGAAATGCTACGTAACTTTTAAGATCCTCTCTATATGTTACGAGGGAAGGTTATGATGGAAGTCCATGAAAAAATTATCTAAAAATTAGATTCTATGAATGTTTTTTAAATACTAGTTTAGGTCCAAAAATCATAGTATATTATACACAATTCTATACTAGTTTAGATCAAAAAATCAAATTAAATCGAGGATTGTTCGAAATGCTACGTAACATTTAAGATCCTCTCTATATGTTACGAGGGAAGGTTATGATGGAAGTCCATGCAAAAATACTCTCAAAATTAGATTCTATAAAACTTTTTGAAATACTAGTTTCGGTCCAAAAATCGTAGTATATTATACACAATTCTATTCTAGTTTCGGTCAAAAAATCAAATTAAATCTAGGATTTTTCGAAATGCTACGTAACTTTTAAGATCCTCTCTATATGTTATGAGGGAAGGTTATGATAGAAGTCCATGCAAAAATTATCTCAAGATTAGATTCTATGAGACTTTTTGAAATACTAGTTTCGGTCCAAAAGTCGTAGTATATTATACACAATTCTATACTAGTTTCGGTCAAATATATAATTAAATCGAGGATTGTTAGAAATGCTACGTAACTTTTAAGATCCTCTCTATATGTTACGAGGGAAGGTTATGATAGAAGTCCATGCAAAAATTATCTCAAAATTAGATTTTATGAGACTTTTTGAAATACTAGTTTCGGTCCAAAAATCGTAGTATATTATACACAATTCTATTCTAGTTTCGGTCAAAAAATCAAATTAAGTCGAGGATTGTTCGAAATGCTACGTAACTTTTAAGATCCTCTCTATATGTTACGAGGGAATGTTATGATAGAAGTCCATGCAAAAATTATCTCAAAATTAGATTCTATGAGACTTTTTGAAATACTAGTTTCGGTCCAAAAATCGTAGTATATTATACACAATTCTATACTAGTTTCGGTCAAATATCAAATTAAATCGAGTGTTCTTCGAAATGCTACTAAACTTTTAAGATCCTCTATATATGTTAAGAGGGAAGGTTATTATGGAAGTCCATACAAAAAATTATCTCAAAATTAGATTCTATGAAAAATTTTGAAATACTAGTTTCGGTAAAAAAAAATCGTAGTATATTATACACAATTCTATACAAGTTTCTGTCAAAAAATAAAATTAAATCGAGGATTGTTTGAAATGCTACGTAACTTTCAAGATCCTCTCTATATATTACGAGGGAAGGTTATGATGGTAGTCCTTGCAAAAAATTAACTCAAAATTAGATTCTATGAAACTTTTTGAAATACTAGTTTCGATCCAAAAATCGTAGTATTATACACAATTCTATACTAGTTTAAGTTAAAAAATCAAATTAAATCGAGGATTATTCGAAATGCTACGTAACTTTTAAGATCCTCTCTATATGTTACGAGGGAAGGTTATGATGGAAGTCCATGAAAAAATTATCTAAAAATTAGATTCTATGAATGTTTTTTAAATACTAGTTTAGGTCCAAAAATCATAGTATATTATACACAATTCTATACTAGTTTCGATCAAAAAATCAAATTAAATCGAGGATTGTTCGAAATGCTACGAAACATTTAAGATCCTCTCTATATGTTACGAGGGAAGGTTATGATGGAAGTCCATGCAAAAATACTCTCAAAATTAGATTCTATAAAACTTTTTGAAATACTAGTTTCGGTCCAAAAATCGTAGTATATTATACACAATTCTATTCTAGTTTCGGTCAAAAAATCAAATTAAATCTAGGATTTTTCGAAATGCTACGTAACTTTTAAGATCCTCTCTATATGTTACGAGGGAAGGTTATGATAGAAGTCCATGCAAAAATTATCTCAAGATTAGATTCTATGAGACTTTTTGAAATACTAGTTTCGGTCCAAAAGTCGTAGTATATTATACACAATTCTATACTAGTTTCGGTCAAATATATAATTAAATCGAGGATTGTTAGAAATGCTACGTAACTTTTAAGATCCTCTCTATATGTTACGAGGGAAGGTTATGATAGAAGTCCATGCAAAAATTATCTCAAAATTAGATTTTATGAGACTTTTTGAAATACTAGTTTCGGTCCAAAAATCGTAGTATATTATACACAATTCTATTCTAGTTTCGGTCAAAAAATCAAATTAAGTCGAGGATTGTTCGAAATGCTACGTAACTTTTAAGATCCTCTCTATATGTTACGAGGGAATGTTATGATAGAAGTCCATGCAAAAATTATCTCAAAATTAGATTCTATGAGACTTTTTGAAATACTAGTTTCGGTCCAAAAATCGTAGTATATTATACACAATTCTATACTAGTTTCGGTCAAATATCAAATTAAATCGAGTGTTCTTCGAAATGCTACTAAACTTTTAAGATCCTCTATATATGTTAAGAGGGAAGGTTATTATGGAAGTCCATACAAAAAATTATCTCAAAATTAGATTCTATGAAAAATTTTGAAATACTAGTTTCGGTAAAAAAAAATCGTAGTATATTATACACAATTCTATTCTAGTTTCGGTCAAATATATAATTAAATCGAGGATTGTTAGAAATGCTACGTAACTTTTAAGATCCTCTCTATATGTTACGAGGGAAGGTTATGATAGAAGTCCATGCAAAAATTATCTCAAAATTAGATTTTATGAGACTTTTTGAAATACTAGTTTCGGTCCAAAAATCGTAGTATATTATACACAATTCTATTCTAGTTTCGGTCAAAAAATCAAATTAAGTCGAGGATTGTTCGAAATGCTACGTAACTTTTAAGATCCTCTCTATATGTTACGAGGGAATGTTATGATAGAAGTCCATGCAAAAATTATCTCAAAATTAGATTCTATGAGACTTTTTGAAATACTAGTTTCGGTCCAAAAATCGTAGTATATTATACACAATTCTATACTAGTTTCGGTCAAATATCAAATTAAATCGAGTGTTCTTCGAAATGCTACTAAACTTTTAAGATCCTCTATATATGTTAAGAGGGAAGGTTATTATGGAAGTCCATACAAAAAATTATCTCAAAATTAGATTCTATGAAAAATTTTGAAATACTAGTTTCGGTAAAAAAAAATCGTAGTATATTATACACAATTCTATACAAGTTTCTGTCAAAAAATAAAATTAAATCGAGGATTGTTTGAAATGCTACGTAACTTTCAAGATCCTCTCTATATATTACGAGGGAAGGTTATGATGGTAGTCCTTGCAAAAAATTAACTCAAAATTAGATTCTATGAAACTTTTTGAAATACTAGTTTCGATCCAAAAATCGTAGTATTATACACAATTCTATACTAGTTTAAGTTAAAAAATCAAATTAAATCGAGGATTATTCGAAATGCTACGTAACTTTTAAGATCCTCTCTATATGTTACGAGGGAAGGTTATGATGGAAGTCCATGAAAAAATTATCTAAAAATTAGATTCTATGAATGTTTTTTAAATACTAGTTTAGGTCCAAAAATCATAGTATATTATACACAATTCTATACTAGTTTCGATCAAAAAATCAAATTAAATCGAGGATTGTTCGAAATGCTACGAAACATTTAAGATCCTCTCTATATGTTACGAGGGAAGGTTATGATGGAAGTCCATGCAAAAATACTCTCAAAATTAGATTCTATAAAACTTTTTGAAATACTAGTTTCGGTCCAAAAATCGTAGTATATTATACACAATTCTATTCTAGTTTCGGTCAAAAAATCAAATTAAATCTAGGATTTTTCGAAATGCTACGTAACTTTTAAGATCCTCTCTATATGTTACGAGGGAAGGTTATGATAGAAGTCCATGCAAAAATTATCTCAAGATTAGATTCTATGAGACTTTTTGAAATACTAGTTTCGGTCCAAAAGTCGTAGTATATTATACACAATTCTATACTAGTTTCGGTCAAATATATAATTAAATCGAGGATTGTTAGAAATGCTACGTAACTTTTAAGATCCTCTCTATATGTTACGAGGGAAGGTTATGATAGAAGTCCATGCAAAAATTATCTCAAAATTAGATTTTATGAGACTTTTTGAAATACTAGTTTCGGTCCAAAAATCGTAGTATATTATACACAATTCTATTCTAGTTTCGGTCAAAAAATCAAATTAAGTCGAGGATTGTTCGAAATGCTACGTAACTTTTAAGATCCTCTCTATATGTTACGAGGGAATGTTATGATAGAAGTCCATGCAAAAATTATCTCAAAATTAGATTCTATGAGACTTTTTGAAATACTAGTTTCGGTCCAAAAATCGTAGTATATTATACACAATTCTATACTAGTTTCGGTCAAATATCAAATTAAATCGAGTGTTCTTCGAAATGCTACTAAACTTTTAAGATCCTCTATATATGTTAAGAGGGAAGGTTATTATGGAAGTCCATACAAAAAATTATCTCAAAATTAGATTCTATGAAAAATTTTGAAATACTAGTTTCGGTAAAAAAAAATCGTAGTATATTATACACAATTCTATTCTAGTTTCGGTCAAATATATAATTAAATCGAGGATTGTTAGAAATGCTACGTAACTTTTAAGATCCTCTCTATATGTTACGAGGGAAGGTTATGATAGAAGTCCATGCAAAAATTATCTCAAAATTAGATTTTATGAGACTTTTTGAAATACTAGTTTCGGTCCAAAAATCGTGGTATATTATACACAATTCTATTCTAGTTTCGGTCAAAAAATCAAATTAAGTCGAGGATTGTTCGAAATGCTACGTAACTTTTAAGATCCTCTCTATATGTTACGAGGGAATGTTATGATAGAAGTCCATGCAAAAATTATCTCAAAATTAGATTCTATGAGACTTTTTGAAATACTAGTTTCGGTCCAAAAATCGTAGTATATTATACACAATTCTATACTAGTTTCGGTCAAATATCAAATTAAATCGAGTGTTCTTCGAAATGCTACTAAACTTTTCAGATCCTCTCTATATGTTAAGAGGGAAGGTTATTATGGAAGTCCATACAAAAAATTATCTCAAAATTAGATTCTATGAAAAATTTTGAAATACTAGTTTCGGTAAAAAAAAAATCATAGTATATTATACACAATTCTATACAAGTTTCTGTCAAAAAATCAAATTAAATCGAGGATTGTTTGAAATGCTACGTAACTTTCAAGATCCTCTCTATATATTACGAGGGAAGGTTATGATGGAAGTCCTTGCAAAAAATTAACTCAAAATTAGATTCTATGAAACTTTTTGAAATACTAGTTTCGATCCAAAAATCGTAGTATTATACACAATTCTATACTAGTTTAAGTTAAAAAATCAAATTAAATCGAGGATTATTCGAAATGCTACGTAACTTTTAAGATCCTCTCTATATGTTACGAGGGAAGGTTATGATGGAAGTCCATGAAAAAATTATCTAAAAATTAGATTCTATGAATGTTTTTTAAATACTAGTTTAGGTCCAAAAATCATAGTATATTATACACAATTCTATACTAGTTTAGATCAAAAAATCAAATTAAATCGAGGATTGTTCGAAATGCTACGTAACATTTAAGATCCTCTCTATATGTTACGAGGGAAGGTTATGATGGAAGTCCATGCAAAAATACTCTCAAAATTAGATTCTATAAAACTTTTTGAAATACTAGTTTCGGTCCAAAAATCGTAGTATATTATACACAATTCTATTCTAGTTTCGGTCAAAAAATCAAATTAAATCTAGGATTTTTCGAAATGCTACGTAACTTTTAAGATCCTCTCTATATGTTATGAGGGAAGGTTATGATAGAAGTCCATGCAAAAATTATCTCAAGATTAGATTCTATGAGACTTTTTGAAATACTAGTTTCGGTCCAAAAGTCGTAGTATATTATACACAATTCTATACTAGTTTCGGTCAAATATATAATTAAATCGAGGATTGTTAGAAATGCTACGTAACTTTTAAGATCCTCTCTATATGTTACGAGGGAAGGTTATGATAGAAGTCCATGCAAAAATTATCTCAAAATTAGATTTTATGAGACTTTTTGAAATACTAGTTTCGGTCCAAAAATCGTAGTATATTATACACAATTCTATTCTAGTTTCGGTCAAAAAATCAAATTAAGTCGAGGATTGTTCGAAATGCTACGTAACTTTTAAGATCCTCTCTATATGTTACGAGGGAATGTTATGATAGAAGTCCATGCAAAAATTATCTCAAAATTAGATTCTATGAGACTTTTTGAAATACTAGTTTCGGTCCAAAAATCGTAGTATATTATACACAATTCTATACTAGTTTCGGTCAAATATCAAATTAAATCGAGTGTTCTTCGAAATGCTACTAAACTTTTAAGATCCTCTATATATGTTAAGAGGGAAGGTTATTATGGAAGTCCATACAAAAAATTATCTCAAAATTAGATTCTATGAAAAATTTTGAAATACTAGTTTCGGTAAAAAAAAATCGTAGTATATTATACACAATTCTATACAAGTTTCTGTCAAAAAATCAAATTAAATCGAGGATTGTTTGAAATGCTACGTAACTTTCAAGATCCTCTCTATATATTACGAGGGAAGGTTATGATGGAAGTCCTTGCAAAAAATTAACTCAAAATTAGATTCTATGAAACTTTTTGAAATACTAGTTTCGATCCAAAAATCGTAGTATTATACACAATTCTATACTAGTTTAAGTTAAAAAATCAAATTAAATCGAGGATTATTCGAAATGCTACGTAACTTTTAAGATCCTCTCTATATGTTACAAGGGAAGGTTATGATGGAAGTCCATGAAAAAATTATCTAAAAATTAGATTCTATGAATGTTTTTTAAATACTAGTTTAGGTCCAAAAATCATAGTATATTATACACAATTCTATACTAGTTTAGATCAAAAAATCAAATTAAATCGAGGATTGTTCGAAATGCTACGTAACATTTAAGATCCTCTCTATATGTTACGAGGGAAGGTTATGATGGAAGTCCATGCAAAAATACTCTCAAAATTAGATTCTATAAAACTTTTTGAAATACTAGTTTCGGTCCAAAAATCGTAGTATATTATACACAATTCTATTCTAGTTTCGGTCAAAAAATCAAATTAAATCTAGGATTTTTCGAAATGCTACGTAACTTTTAAGATCCTCTCTATATGTTATGAGGGAAGGTTATGATAGAAGTCCATGCAAAAATTATCTCAAGATTAGATTCTATGAGACTTTTTGAAATACTAGTTTCGGTCCAAAAGTCGTAGTATATTATACACAATTCTATACTAGTTTCGGTCAAATATATAATTAAATCGAGGATTGTTAGAAATGCTACGTAACTTTTAAGATCCTCTCTATATGTTACGAGGGAAGGTTATGATAGAAGTCCATGCAAAAATTATCTCAAAATTAGATTTTATGAGACTTTTTGAAATACTAGTTTCGGTCCAAAAATCGTAGTATATTATACACAATTCTATTCTAGTTTCGGTCAAAAAATCAAATTAAGTCGAGGATTGTTCGAAATGCTACGTAACTTTTAAGATCCTCTCTATATGTTACGAGGGAATGTTATGATAGAAGTCCATGCAAAAATTATCTCAAAATTAGATTCTATGAGACTTTTTGAAATACTAGTTTCGGTCCAAAAATCGTAGTATATTATACACAATTCTATACTAGTTTCGGTCAAATATCAAATTAAATCGAGTGTTCTTCGAAATGCTACTAAACTTTTAAGATCCTCTATATATGTTAAGAGGGAAGGTTATTATGGAAGTCCATACAAAAAATTATCTCAAAATTAGATTCTATGAAAAATTTTGAAATACTAGTTTCGGTAAAAAAAAATCGTAGTATATTATACACAATTCTATACAAGTTTCTGTCAAAAAATAAAATTAAATCGAGGATTGTTTGAAATGCTACGTAACTTTCAAGATCCTCTCTATATATTACGAGGGAAGGTTATGATGGTAGTCCTTGCAAAAAATTAACTCAAAATTAGATTCTATGAAACTTTTTGAAATACTAGTTTCGATCCAAAAATCGTAGTATTATACACAATTCTATACTAGTTTAAGTTAAAAAATCAAATTAAATCGAGGATTATTCGAAATGCTACGTAACTTTTAAGATCCTCTCTATATGTTACGAGGGAAGGTTATGATGGAAGTCCATGAAAAAATTATCTAAAAATTAGATTCTATGAATGTTTTTTAAATACTAGTTTAGGTCCAAAAATCATAGTATATTATACACAATTCTATACTAGTTTCGATCAAAAAATCAAATTAAATCGAGGATTGTTCGAAATGCTACGAAACATTTAAGATCCTCTCTATATGTTACGAGGGAAGGTTATGATGGAAGTCCATGCAAAAATACTCTCAAAATTAGATTCTATAAAACTTTTTGAAATACTAGTTTCGGTCCAAAAATCGTAGTATATTATACACAATTCTATTCTAGTTTCGGTCAAAAAATCAAATTAAATCTAGGATTTTTCGAAATGCTACGTAACTTTTAAGATCCTCTCTATATGTTATGAGGGAAGGTTATGATAGAAGTCCATGCAAAAATTATCTCAAGATTAGATTCTATGAGACTTTTTGAAATACTAGTTTCGGTCCAAAAGTCGTAGTATATTATACACAATTCTATACTAGTTTCGGTCAAATATATAATTAAATCGAGGATTGTTAGAAATGCTACGTAACTTTTAAGATCCTCTCTATATGTTACGAGGGAAGGTTATGATAGAAGTCCATGCAAAAATTATCTCAAAATTAGATTTTATGAGACTTTTTGAAATACTAGTTTCGGTCCAAAAATCGTAGTATATTATACACAATTCTATTCTAGTTTCGGTCAAAAAATCAAATTAAGTCGAGGATTGTTCGAAATGCTACGTAACTTTTAAGATCCTCTCTATATGTTACGAGGGAATGTTATGATAGAAGTCCATGCAAAAATTATCTCAAAATTAGATTCTATGAGACTTTTTGAAATACTAGTTTCGGTCCAAAAATCGTAGTATATTATACACAATTCTATACTAGTTTCGGTCAAATATCAAATTAAATCGAGTGTTCTTCGAAATGCTACTAAACTTTTAAGATCCTCTCTATATGTTAAGAGGGAAGGTTATTATGGAAGTCCATACAAAAAATTATCTCAAAATTAGATTCTATGAAAAATTTTGAAATACTAGTTTCGGTAAAAAAAAAATCGTAGTATATTATACACAATTCTATACAAGTTTCTGTCAAAAAATCAAATTAAATCGAGGATTGTTTGAAATGCTACGTAACTTTCAAGATCCTCTCTATATATTACGAGGGAAGGTTATGATGGAAGTCCTTGCAAAAACTTAACTCAAAATTAAATTCTATGAAACTTTTTGAAATACTAGTTTCGATCCAAAAATCGTAGTATTATACACAATTCTATACTAGTTTAAGTTAAAAAATCAAATTAAATCGAGGATTATTCGAAATGCTACGTAAATTTTAAGATCCTCTCTATATATTACGAGGGAAGGTTATGATAGAAGTTAATGCAAAAAATTATCTCAAAATTATATTCTATGAAACTTTTTGAAATACTAGTTTCAGTCAAAAAATCGTAGTATATTATACACAATTCTATACAAGTTTTGGTCAAAAAATCAATTTAAATCGAGGATTATTCGAAATGCTACGTAACTTTTAAGATCCTATCTATATGTTACGAGGGAAGGTTATGATGGAAGTCCATGAAAAAATTATCTAAAAATTAGATTCTATGAATGTTTTTTAAATACTAGTTTAGGTCCAAAAATCATAGTATATTATACACAATTCTATACTAGTTTAGATCAAAAAATCAAATTAAATCGAGGATTGTTCGAAATGCTACGTAACATTTAAGATCCTCTCTATATGTTACGAGGGAAGGTTATGATGGAAGTCCATGCAAAAATAATCTCAAAATTAGATTCTATAAAATTTTTTGAAATACTAGTTTCGGTCCAAAAATCGTAGTATATTATACACAATTCTATTCTAGTTTCGGTCAAAAAATCAAATTAAATCTAGGATTTTTCGAAAGGCTACGTAACTTTTAAGATCCTCTCTATATGTTACGAGGGAAGGTTATGATAGAAGTCCATGCAAAAATTATCTCAAGATTAGATTCTATGAGACTTTTTGAAATACTAGTTTCGGTCCAAAAGTTGTAGTATATTATACACAATTCTATACTAGTTTCGGTCAAATATATAATTAAATCGAGGATTGTTAGAAATGCTACGTAACTTTTAAGATCCTCTCTATATGTTACGAGGGAAGGTTATGATAGAAGTCCATGCAAAAATTATCTCAAAATTAGATTTTATGAGACTTTTTGAAATACTAGTTTCGGTCCAAAAATCGTAGTATATTATACACAATTCTATTGTAGTTTCGTTCAAAAAATCAAATTAAGTCGAGGATTGTTCGAAATGCTACGTAACTTTTAAGATCCTCTCTATATGTTACGAGGGAATGTTATGATAGAAGTCCATGCAAAAATTATCTCAAAATTAGATTCTATGAGACTTTTTGAAATACTAGTTTCGGTCCAAAAATCGTAGTATATTATACACAATTCTATACTAGTTTCGGTCAAATATCAAATTAAATCGAGTGTTCTTCGAAATGCTACTAAACTTTTAAGATCCTCTCTATATGTTAAGAGGGAAGGTTATTATGGAAGTCCATACAAAAAATTATCTCAAAATTAGATTCTATGAAAAATTTTGAAATACTAGTTTCGGTAAAAAAAAATCGTAGTATATTATACACAATTCTATACAAGTTTCTGTCAAAAAATCAAATTAAATCGAGGATTGTTTGAAATGCTACGTAACTTTCAAGATCCTCTCTATATATTACGAGGGAAGGTTATGATGGAAGTCTTTGCAAAAAATTAACTTAAAATTAGATTCTATGAAACTTTTTGAAATACTAGTTTCGATCCAAAAATCGTAGTATTATACACAATTCTATACTAGTTTAAGTTAAAAAATCAAATTAAATCGAGGATTATTCGAAATGCTACGTAACTTTTAAGATCCTCTCTATATATTACTAGGGAAGGTTATGATAGAAGTTAATGCAAAAAATTATCTCAAAATTATATTCTATGAAACTTTTTGAAATACTAGTTTCAGTCAAAAAATCGTAGTATATTATACACAATTCTATACAAGTTTTGGTCAAAAAATCAATTTAAATCGAGGATTATTCGAAATGCTACATAACTTTTAAGATCCTCTCTATATGTTACGAGGGAAGGTTATGATGGAATTCCATGAAAAAATTATCTAAAAATTAGATTCTATGAATGTTTTTTAAATACTAGTTTAGGTCCAAAAATCATAGTATATTATACACAATTCTATACTAGTTTAGATCAAAAAATCAAATTAAATCGAGGATTGTTCGAAATGCTACGTAACTTTTAAGATCCTCTCTATATGTTATGAGGGAAGGTTATGATGGAAGTCCATGCAAAAATAATCTCAAAATTAAATTCTATGAAACTTTCTAAAATACTAGTTTCGGTCCAAAAATCGTAGTATATTATACACAATTCTATTCTAGTTTCGGTCAAAAAATCAAATTAAATCGAGGATTGTTCGAAATGCTACGTAACTTTTAAGATCCTCTCTATATGTTACGAGGGAAGGTTATGATAGAAGTCCATTTAAAAATCATCTCAAAATTAGATTCTATGAGACTTTTTGAAATACTAGTTTCGGTCCAAAAATCGTAGTATATTATACACAATTATATACTAGTTTCGGTCAAATATCAACTTAAATCAATGATTGTTCGAAATTCTACGAAACTTTGAAGATCCTCTCTACATGTTACGATGGAAGGTTATGATGGAAGTCCAAGCAAAAAAATTATCTCAAAATTAGATTCTATGAAAGTTTTTGAAATACTAGTTTCGGTCAAAAAATAGTAGTATATTATACACAATTCTATACAAGTTTCGATCAAAAAATCAAATTAAATCGAGGATTTTTCGAAATGCAACGAAAATTTTAAGATCCTCTCTATATGTTACGAGGGAAGGTTATAATGGAAGTCCATGCAAAAAAATTATCTCAAAATTAGATTTTATGAAACTTTTTGAAATACTAGTTTCAGTCCCAAAATCGTAGTATATTATACACAATTCTAACCTAGTTTCGATCAAATATCAAATTAAATCGAGGGTTGTTCGAAATGCTACGAAACTTTTAAGATCATCTCTATAAGTTACGAGGGAAGGTTATGATGGAAGTCCATGCAAAAAATTATCTCAGATGAGATTCTATGAAGTTTTTGAAATACTAGTTTCGGTCTAAAAATCGTAGTATATTAAACACAATTGTATACTAGTTTTGGTCAAAATTCAAATTAAATCGAGGATTGTTTTAAATGCTACGTAACTTTTAAGATCCTCTCTATATATGACGAGGTATGGTTATGATGGAAGTCCATGCAACAAATTATCTCAAAATTAGATTCTATAAAATATTTTGAAATACTAGTTACGATCAGAAAATCGTAGTATATTATACACAATTCTATACTAGTTTCGGTCAAATATCAAATTAAATGTAGGATTGTTCGAAATGCTACGAAACTTTGAAGATCCTCTCTAAATGTTACGATGGAAGGTTATGATGGAATTCCATGCAAAAAATTATCTCAAAATTGGATTCTATGAATGTTTTTGAAATACTAGTTTCGGTCAAAAAATCGTAGTATATTATACACAATTCTATATAAGTTTCGGTCAAAAAATCAAATTAAATCGAGGATTGTTCGAAATGCAACGAAACATTTAAGATCCTCTCTATATGTTACGAGGGAAGGTTATGACGTAAGTCCATGCAAAAAAATTATCTCAAAATTAGATTCTATGAAATATTTTGAAATACTAGTTTCGTTCAAAAAATCTTAGTATATTATACACAATTCTATACAAGTTTCTATCAAAAAATCAAATTAAATCGAGGATTGTTCGAAGTGCGACGTAACTTTTAAGATCCTCTCTATATGTTTCGAGGGAAGGTTATGATGGAAGTCCATGCAAAATATTATCTCAAAATAAGATTCTATGAATGTTTTTGAAATACTTGTTTCGGTCAAAAAATTGTAGTATATTAAACACAATTCTATACTAGTTTCGCTCAAAAAATCAAATTAAATCGAGGATTGTTCGAAATGCAACGAAAATTTTAAGATCCTCTCTATATGTTACGAGGGAAGGTTATGATGCAAGTCAATGCAAAAAAATTATCTCAAAATTAGATTCTATGAAATTTTTTGAAATACTTGTTTCGGTCAAAAAATCGTAGTATATTATACACAATTCTATTCTAGTTTCGGTCAAAAAATCAAATTAAATCTAGGATTGTTCGAAATGCTACGTAACTTTTAAGATCCTCTCTATATGTTATGAGGGATGGTTATGATGGAAGTCCATGCAAAATATTATCTCAAAATTATATTCTATGAAAGTATTTGAAATACTAGTTTCGGTCAAAAAATCGTAGTATATTAAACAAAATTCTATACTAGTTTCGGTCAAAAAATCAAATTAAATCGAAGATTGTTTGAAATTCTACGTAAATTTTAAGATCCTCTCTATATATTACGAGGTAAGGTTATGATGGAAGTTCGTGCAAAAAATTATCTCAAAATTAAATTCTATGAAAATTTTTGAAATACTAGTTTCGGTCAAAAAATCGTAGTATATTATACATAATTCTATACTAGTTTTGGTCAAAAAATCAAATTAAATCGAGGATTGTTCGAAATGCCACGTAACTCTTAAGATCCTCTCTATATATTACGAGGGAAGGTTATGATGGAACTCCATGCAAAAAATTATCTCAAAATTAGATTCTATGAAACCTTTTGAAATACTAGTTTAGGTCAAAAAATCGTAGTATTAAACACAATTCTATACTAGTTTAAGTCAAAAAATCAAATTAAATCGAGGATTGTTCGAAATGCTACGTAACTTTTAAGATCTTCTCTATATATTACGAGGGAAGATTATGATGGAATTCCATGCAATAAATTATCTCAAAATTAGATTCTATGGGACTTTTTGAAATACTAGTTTTAGTCCAAAAATTGTAGTATATTATACACAATTGTATACTAGTTTCGATCAAATATCAAATTAAATCGAGGGTCGTTCGAAATGCTACGTAACTTTTAAGATCCTCACTATATGTTTCGAGGGAAGGTTATGATGGATGTCCATGCAAAACATTATCTCAAAATAAGATTCTATGAAAGTTTTTGAAATACTAGTTGCTGTCAAAAATCAAATTAAATCGAGGATTGTTTGACATGCTACGTAACTTTTAAGATCCTCTCTATATATTACGAGGTAAGGTTATGATGGAAGTCCATGCAAAAAATTATCTTAAAATTAGATTCTATGAAACTTTTTGAAATACTAGTTTCGGTACAAAAATCGTAGTATATTATACACAATTCTATACTAGTTTCGGTCAAATATCAAATTAAATCATGGGTTGTTCGAAATTCTATGAAACTTTGAACATCCTCTCTATATGTTACGATAGAAGGTTATGATGGAAGTCCATGCAAAAAATTATCTCAAAATTTGATTCTATGAAAGTATTTGAAATACTAGTTTCGGTCAAAAAATCGTAGTATATTAAACACAATTCTATACTAGTTTCGGTAAAAAAATCAAATTAAATCGAAGATTGTTTGACATTCTACGTAAATTTTAAGATCCTCTCTATATATTACGAGGTAAGGTTATGATGGAAGTTCATGCAAAAAATTATCTCAAAATTAAATTCTATGAAAATTTTTGAAATACTAGTTTCGGTCAAAAAATCAAATTAAATCGAGGATTGTTCGAAATGCTACGTAACTTTTAAGATCCTCACTATATGTTTCGAGGGAAGGTTATGATGGAAGTCCATGCAAAAAATTATCTCAAAATAAGATTCTATGAAAGTTTTTGAAATACTAGTTTCTGTCAAAAAATATTAGTATATTAAACACAATTCTATACTAGTTTTGGTCAAAAAATCAAATTAAATCGAGGATTTTTCGACATGCTACGTAACTTTTAAGATCCTCTCTATATATTACGAGCTAAGGTTATGATGGAAGTCCATTCAAAAATTATCTCAAAATTAGATTCTTTGAGACTTTTTGAAATACAAGTTTCGGTCCAAAAATCGTAGTATATATACACAATTCTATACAAGTTTCTGTCAAAAAATCAAATTAAATCGAGGATTGTTCGAAATGCTACGTAACTTTTAAGATCCTCACTATATGTTACGAGGTAAAGTTATGATGGAAGTCCATGCAAAAATTATCTCAAAATTAGATTCTATGAGACTTTTTGAAATACTAGTTTCGGTCCAAAAATTGTAGTATATTATACACAATTGTATACTAGTTTCGGTCAAATATCAAATTAAATCGAGGGTCGTTCGAAATGCTACGTAACTTTTAAGATCCTCACTATATGTTTCGAGGGAAGGTTATGATGGAAGTCCATGCAAAAAATTATCTCAAAATAAGATTCTATGAAAGTTTTTGAAATACTAGTTTCTGTCAAAAAATATTAGTATATTAAACACAATTCTATACTAGTTTCGGTCAAAAAATCAAATTAAATCGAGGATTGTTTGACATGCTACGTAACTTTTAAGATCCTCTCTATATATTACGAGCTAAGGTTATGATGGAAGTCCATTCAAAAATTATCTCAAAATTAGATTCTTTGAGACTTTTTGAAATACAAGTTTCGGTCCAGAAATCGTAGTATATATACACAATTCTATACAAGTTTCTGTCAAAAAGTCAAATTAAATCGAGGATTTTTCGAAATATTATCTAACTTTTAAGATCCTCACTATATGTTACGAAGTAAAGTTATGATGGAAGTCCATGCAAAAATTATCTCAAAATTAGATTCTATGAGACTTTTTGAAATACTAGTTTCGGTCCAAAAATTGTAGTATATTATACACAATTGTATACTAGTTTCGGTCAAATATCAAATTAAATCGAGGGTCGTTTGAAATGCTACGTAACTTTTAAGATCCTCACTATATGTTTCGAGGGAAGGTTATGATGGAAGTCCATGCAAAAAATTATCTCAAAATAAGATTCTATGAAAGTTTTTGAAATACTAGTTTCTGTCAAAAAATATTAGTATATTAAACACAATTCTATACTAGTTTAGGTCAAAAAATCAAATTAAATCGAGGATTGTTTGACATGCTACGTAAATTTTAAGATCCTCTCTATATATTACGAGCTAAGGTTATGATGGAAGTCCATTCAAAAATTATCTCAAAATTAGATTCTTTGAGACTTTTTGAAATACAAGTTTCGGTCCAAGAATCGTAGTATATATACACAATTCTATACAAGTTTCTGTCAAAAAATCAAATTAAATCGAGGATTGTTCGAAATGCTACGTAACTTTTAAGATCCTCTCTATATATTACGAGCTAAGGTTATGATGGAAGTCCATTCAAAAATTATCTCAAAATTAGATTTTATGAGACTTTTTGAAATACTAGTTTCGATCCAAAAATCGTAGTATATATACACAATTCTATGTCAAAAAATCAAATTAAATCGAGGATTGTTCGAAATGCTATGTAACTTTTAAGATCCTCTCTATATGTTACGAGGGAAGTTATGATGGAAGTCCATGAAAAAATTATCTCAAAATTAGATTCTATGAGACTTTTTGAAATACTAGTTTCGGTCAAAAATTTGTAGTATATTATACACAATTCTATACTAGTTTTGGTCAAATATCAAATTAAATCGAGAGGGTTGTTCGAAATGCTACGAAACTTTTAAGATCCTCTCTATATGTTATGAGGGAAGGTTATGATGGAAGTCCATGCAAAAAATATCTCAAAATAATATTCTATGAAAGTTTATGAAATACTAGTCTCGGTCAAAAAATTGTAGTATATTATACACAATTCTATACAAGTTTCGGTCAAAAAATCAATTTAAATCGAGGATTGTTTGAAATGCTACATAACTTTTAAGATCCTCTCTATATATTACGAGGGAAGGTTCTGATGGAATTCCATGCAATAAATTATCACAAAATTAGATTCTATGAGACTTTTTGAAATACTAGTTTCAGTCCAAAAATTGTAGTATATCATACACAATTGTATACTAGTTTCGATCAAATATCAAATTAAATCGAGGGTCGTTCGAAATGCTACGTAACTTTTTAGATCCTCACTATATGTTTCGAGGGAAGGTTATGATGGAAGTCCATGCAAAACATTATCTCAAAATAAGATTCTATGAAAGTTTTTGAAATACTAGTTTCTGTCAAAAATCAAATTAAATCGAGGATTGTTTGACATGCTACGTAACTTTTAAGATCATCTCTATATATTACGAGGTAAGGTTATGATGGAAGTCCATGCAAAAAATTATCTTAAAATTAGATTCTATGAAACTTTTTGAAATACTAGTTTCGGTGCAAAAATCGTAGTATATTATACACAATTCTATACTAGTTTCGGTCAAATATCAAATTAAATCATGGGTTGTTCGAAATTCTATGAAACTTTGAACATCCTCTCTATATGTTACGATAGAAGGTTATGATGGAATTCCATGCAAAAAATTATCTCAAAATTAGATTCTATAAATGTTTTTGAAATACTAGTTTCGGTCAAAAATCGTAGTATATTAGACACAATTCTATACAAGATTCGGTCAAAAAATCAAATTAAATCGAGGATTGTTCGAAATGCAACGAAACTTTTAAGATCCTCTCTATATGTTACGAGGGAAGGTTATGATGAGAGTCCATGCAAAATATTATCTCAAAATTAGATTCTATGAAGCTTTTTGAAATACTAACTTCGGTCCAAAAATCGTAGTATATTATACACAATTCTATACTAGTTTTGGTCAAATATCAAATTAAATCGAGGATTGTTCGAAATGCTACGAAACTTTGAAGATCCTCTATATATGTTACGATGGAAGGTTATGATGGAAGTCCATGCAAAAAATTATCTCAAAATTAGATTCTATGAAAAATTTTAAAATACTAGATTCGATCCAAAAATCGTAGTATATTATACACAATTCTATACTAGTTTTGGTCAAAAAATCAAATTAAATCGAGGATTGTTCGAAATGCTACTTAACTTTTAAGATCCTCTCTATATGTTACGAGGGAAGGTTATTATGGAATTCCATGCAAAAAACATCTCAAAATTAGATTCTATGAAACTTTTTGAAATACTTGTTTCGGTCCAAAAATCGTAGTATATATACACAATTCTATACAAGTTTCTGTCAAAAAATGAAATTAAATCGAGGATTTTTCGAAATGCTACGTAACTTTTAAGATCCTCACTATATGTTACGAGGTAAAGTTATGATGGAAGTCCATGCAAAAATTATCTCAAAATTAGATTCTATGAGACTTTTTGAAATACTAGTTTCGGTCCAAAAATTGTAGTATATTATACACAATTTTATACTAGTTTCGGTCAAATATCAAATTAAATCGAGGGTCGTTCGAAATGCTACGTAACTTTTAAGATCCTCACTATATGTTTCGAGGGAAGGTTATGATGGAAGTCCATGCAAAAAATTATCTCAAAATAAGATTCTATGAAATTTTTGAAATACTAGTTTCTGTCAAAAAATATTAGTATATTAAACACAATTCTATACTAGTTTCGGTCAAAAAATCAAATTAAATCGAGGATTGTTTGACATGCTACGTAACTTTTAAGATCCTCTCTATATATTACGAGCTATGGTTATGATGGAAGTCCATTCAAAAATTATCTCAAAATTAGATTCTTTGAGACTTTTTGAAATACAAGTTTCGGTCCAGAAATCGTAGTATATATACACAATTCTATACAAGTTTCTGTCAAAAAGTCAAATTAAATCGAGGATTTTTCGAAATATTATCTAACTTTTAAGATCCTCACTATATGTTACGAAGTAAAGTTATGATGGAAGTCCATGCAAAAATTATCTCAAAATTAGATTCTATGAGACTTTTTGAAATACTAGTTTCGGTCCAAAAATTGTAGTATATTATACACAATTGTATACTAGTTTCGGTCAAATATCAAATTAAATCGAGGGTCGTTTGAAATGCTACGTAACTTTTAAGATCCTCACTATATGTTTCGAGGGAAGGTTATGATGGAAGTCCATGCAAAAAATTATCTCAAAATAAGATTCTATGAAAGTTTTTGAAATACTAGTTTCTGTCAAAAAATATTAGTATATTAAACACAATTCTATACTAGTTTAGGTCAAAAAATCAAATTAAATCGAGGATTGTTTGACATGCTACGTAAATTTTAAGATCCTCTCTATATATTACGAGCTAAGGTTATGATGGAAGTCCATTCAAAAATTATCTCAAAATTAGATTCTTTGAGACTTTTTGAAATACAAGTTTCGGTCCAAGAATCGTAGTATATATACACAATTCTATACAAGTTTCTGTCAAAAAATCAAATTAAATCGAGGATTGTTCGAAATGCTACGTAACTTTTAAGATCCTCTCTATATATTACGAGCTAAGGTTATGATGGAAGTCCATTCAAAAATTATCTCAAAATTAGATTTTATGAGACTTTTTGAAATACTAGTTTCGATCCAAAAATCGTAGTATATATACACAATTCTATGTCAAAAAATCAAATTAAATCGAGGATTGTTCGAAATGCTATGTAACTTTTAAGATCCTCTCTATATGTTACGAGGGAAGGTTATGATGGAAGTCCATGAAAAAATTATCTCAAAATTAGATTCTATGAGACTTTTTGAAATACTAGTTTCGGTCAAAAATTTGTAGTATATTATACACAATTCTATACTAGTTTTGGTCAAATATCAAATTAAATCGAGAGGGTTGTTCGAAATGCTACGAAACTTTTAAGATCCTCTCTATATGTTATGAGGGAAGGTTATGATGGAAGTCCATGCAAAAAATATCTCAAAATAATATTCTATGAAAGTTTATGAAATACTAGTCTCGGTCAAAAAATTGTAGTATATTATACACAATTCTATACAAGTTTCGGTCAAAAAATCAATTTAAATCGAGGATTGTTTGAAATGCTACATAACTTTTAAGATCCTCTCTATATATTACGAGGGAAGGTTCTGATGGAATTCCATGCAATAAATTATCACAAAATTAGATTCTATGAGACTTTTTGAAATACTAGTTTCAGTCCAAAAATTGTCGTATATCATACACAATTGTATACTAGTTTCGATCAAATATCAAATTAAATCGAGGGTCGTTCGAAATGCTACGTAACTTTTTAGATCCTCACTATATGTTTCGAGGGAAGGTTATGATGGAAGTCCATGCAAAACATTATCTCAAAATAAGATTCTATGAAAGTTTTTGAAATACTAGTTTCTGTCAAAAATCAAATTAAATCGAGGATTGTTTGACATGCTACGTAACTTTTAAGATCATCTCTATATATTACGAGGTAAGGTTATGATGGAAGTCCATGCAAAAAATTATCTTAAAATTAGATTCTATGAAACTTTTTGAAATACTAGTTTCGGTGCAAAAATCGTAGTATATTATACACAATTCTATACTAGTTTCGGTCAAATATCAAATTAAATCATGGGTTGTTCGAAATTCTATGAAACTTTGAACATCCTCTCTATATGTTACGATAGAAGGTTATGATGGAATTCCATGCAAAAAATTATCTCAAAATTAGATTCTATAAATGTTTTTGAAATACTAGTTTCGGTCAAAAATCGTAGTATATTAGACACAATTCTATACAAGATTCGGTCAAAAAATCAAATTAAATCGAGGATTGTTCGAAATGCAACGAAACTTTTAAGATCCTCTCTATATGTTACGAGGGAAGGTTATGATGAGAGTCCATGCAAAATATTATCTCAAAATTAGATTCTATGAAGCTTTTTGAAATACTAACTTCGGTCCAAAAATCGTAGTATATTATACACAATTCTATACTAGTTTTGGTCAAATATCAAATTAAATCGAGGATTGTTCGAAATGCTACGAAACTTTGAAGATCCTCTATATATGTTACGATGGAAGGTTATGATGGAAGTCCATGCAAAAAATTATCTCAAAATTAGATTCTATGAAAAATTTTAAAATACTAGATTCGATCCAAAAATCGTAGTATATTATACACAATTCTATACTAGTTTTGGTCAAAAAATCAAATTAAATCGAGGATTGTTCGAAATGCTACTTAACTTTTAAGATCCTCTCTATATGTTACGAGGGAAGGTTATTATGGAATTCCATGCAAAAAACATCTCAAAATTAGATTCTATGAAACTTTTTGAAATACTTGTTTCGGTCCAAAAATCGTAGTATATATACACAATTCTATACAAGTTTCTGTCAAAAAATGAAATTAAATCGAGGATTTTTCGAAATGCTACGTAACTTTTAAGATCCTCACTATATGTTACGAGGTAAAGTTATGATGGAAGTCCATGCAAAAATTATCTCAAAATTAGATTCTATGAGACTTTTTGATATACTAGTTTCGGTCCAAAAATTGTAGTATATTATACACAATTGTATACTAGTTTCGGTCAAATATCAAATTAAATCGAGGGTCGTTCGAAATGCTACGTAACTTTTAAGATCCTCACTATATGTTTCGAGGGAAGGTTATGATGGAAGTCCATGCAAAAAATTATCTCAAAATAAGATTCTATGAAATTTTTGAAATACTAGTTTCTGTCAAAAAATATTAGTATATTAAACACAATTCTATACTAGTTTCGGTCAAAAAATCAAATTAAATCGAGGATTGTTTGACATGCTACGTAACTTTTAAGATCCTCTCTATATATTACGAGCTATGGTTATGATGGAAGTCCATTCAAAAATTATCTCAAAATTAGATTCTTTGAGACTTTTTGAAATACAAGTTTCGGTCCAGAAATCGTAGTATATATACACAATTCTATACAAGTTTCTGTCAAAAAGTCAAATTAAATCGAGGATTTTTCGAAATATTATCTAACTTTTAAGATCCTCACTATATGTTACGAAGTAAAGTTATGATGGAAGTCCATGCAAAAATTATCTCAAAATTAGATTCTATGAGACTTTTTGAAATACTAGTTTCGGTCCAAAAATTGTAGTATATTATACACAATTGTATACTAGTTTCGGTCAAATATCAAATTAAATCGAGGGTCGTTTGAAATGCTACGTAACTTTTAAGATCCTCACTATATGTTTCGAGGGAAGGTTATGATGGAAGTCCATGCAAAAAATTATCTCAAAATAAGATTCTATGAAAGTTTTTGAAATACTAGTTTCTGTCAAAAAATATTAGTATATTAAACACAATTCTATACTAGTTTAGGTCAAAAAATCAAATTAAATCGAGGATTGTTTGACATGCTACGTAACTTTTAAGATCCTCTCTATATATTACGAGCTAAGGTTATGATGGAAGTCCATTCAAAAATTATCTCAAAATTAGATTCTTTGAGACTTTTTGAAATACAAGTTTCGGTCCAAGAATCGTAGTATATATACACAATTCTATACAAGTTTCTGTCAAAAAATCAAATTAAATCGAGGATTGTTCGAAATGCTACGTAACTTTTAAGATCCTCTCTATATATTACGAGCTAAGGTTATGATGGAAGTCCATTCAAAAATTATCTCAAAATTAGATTCTATGAGACTTTTTGAAATACTAGTTTCGATCCAAAAATCGTAGTATATATACACAATTCTATGTCAAAAAATCAAATTAAATCGAGGATTGTTCGAAATGCTATGTAACTTTTAAGATCCTCTCTATATGTTACGAGGGAAGGTTATGATGGAAGTCCATGAAAAAATTATCTCAAAATTAGATTCTATGAGACTTTTTGAAATACTAGTTTCGGTCAAAAATTTGTAGTATATTATACACAATTCTATACTAGTTTTGGTCAAATATCAAATTAAATCGAGAGGGTTGTTCGAAATGCTACGAAACTTTTAAGATCCTCTCTATATGTTATGAGGGAAGGTTATGATGGAAGTCCATGCAAAAAATATCTCAAAATAATATTCTATGAAAGTTTATGAAATACTAGTCTCGGTCAAAAAATTGTAGTATATTATACACAATTCTATACAAGTTTCGGTCAAAAAATCAATTTAAATCGAGGATTGTTTGAAATGCTACATAACTTTTAAGATCCTCTCTATATATTACGAGGGAAGGTTCTGATGGAATTCCATGCAATAAATTATCACAAAATTAGATTCTATGAGACTTTTTGAAATACTAGTTTCAGTCCAAAAATTGTAGTATATCATACACAATTGTATACTAGTTTCGATCAAATATCAAATTAAATCGAGGGTCGTTCGAAATGCTACGTAACTTTTTAGATCCTCACTATATGTTTCGAGGGAAGGTTATGATGGAAGTCCATGCAAAACATTATCTCAAAATAAGATTCTATGAAAGTTTTTGAAATACTAGTTTCTGTCAAAAATCAAATTAAATCGAGGATTGTTTGACATGCTACGTAACTTTTAAGATCATCTCTATATATTACGAGGTAAGGTTATGATGGAAGTCCATGCAAAAAATTATCTTAAAATTAGATTCTATGAAACTTTTTGAAATACTAGTTTCGGTGCAAAAATCGTAGTATATTATACACAATTCTATACTAGTTTCGGTCAAATATCAAATTAAATCATGGGTTGTTCGAAATTCTATGAAACTTTGAACATCCTCTCTATATGTTACGATAGAAGGTTATGATGGAATTCCATGCAAAAAATTATCTCAAAATTAGATTCTATAAATGTTTTTGAAATACTAGTTTCGGTCAAAAATCGTAGTATATTAGACACAATTCTATACAAGATTCGGTCAAAAAATCAAATTAAATCGAGGATTGTTCGAAATGCAACGAAACTTTTAAGATCCTCTCTATATGTTACGAGGGAAGGTTATGATGAGAGTCCATGCAAAATATTATCTCAAAATTAGATTCTATGAAGCTTTTTGAAATACTAACTTCGGTCCAAAAATCGTAGTATATTATACACAATTCTATACTAGTTTTGGTCAAATATCAAATTAAATCGAGGATTGTTCGAAATGCTACGAAACTTTGAAGATCCTCTATATATGTTACGATGGAAGGTTATGATGGAAGTCCATGCAAAAAATTATCTCAAAATTAGATTCTATGAAAAATTTTAAAATACTAGATTCGATCCAAAAATCGTAGTATATTATACACAATTCTATACTAGTTTTGGTCAAAAAATCAAATTAAATCGAGGATTGTTCGAAATGCTACTTAACTTTTAAGATCCTCTCTATATGTTACGAGGGAAGGTTATTATGGAATTCCATGCAAAAAACATCTCAAAATTAGATTCTATGAAACTTTTTGAAATACTTGTTTCGGTCCAAAAATCGTAGTATATATACACAATTCTATACAAGTTTCTGTCAAAAAATGAAATTAAATCGAGGATTTTTCGAAATGCTACGTAACTTTTAAGATCCTCACTATATGTTACGAGGTAAAGTTATGATGGAAGTCCATGCAAAAATTATCTCAAAATTAGATTCTATGAGACTTTTTGAAATACTAGTTTCGGTCCAAAAATTGTAGTATATTATACACAATTGTATACTAGTTTCGGTCAAATATCAAATTAAATCGAGGGTCGTTCGAAATGCTACGTAACTTTTAAGATCCTCACTATATGTTTCGAGGGAAGGTTATGATGGAAGTCCATGCAAAAAATTATCTCAAAATAAGATTCTATGAAAGTTTTTGAAATACTAGTTTCTGTCAAAAAATATTAGTATATTAAACACAATTCTATACTAGTTTCGGTCAAAAAATCAAATTAAATCGAGGATTGTTTGACATGCTACGTAACTTTTAAGATCCTCTCTATATATTACGAGCTATGGTTATGATGGAAGTCCATTCAAAAATTATCTCAAAATTAGATTCTTTGAGACTTTTTGAAATACAAGTTTCGGTCCAGAAATCGTAGTATATATACACAATTCTATACAAGTTTCTGTCAAAAAGTCAAATTAAATCGAGGATTATTCGAAATATTATCTAACTTTTAAGATCCTCACTATATGTTACGAAGTAAAGTTATGATGGAAGTCCATGCAAAAATTATCTCAAAATTAGATTCTATGAGACTTTTTGAAATACTAGTTTCGGTCCAAAAATTGTAGTATATTATACACAATTGTATACTAGTTTCGGTCAAATATCAAATTAAATCGAGGGTCGTTTGAAATGCTACGTAACTTTTAAGATCCTCACTATATGTTTCGAGGGAAGGTTATGATGGAAGTCCATGCAAAAAATTATCTCAAAATAAGATTCTATGAAAGTTTTTGAAATACTAGTTTCTGTCAAAAAATATTAGTATATTAAACACAATTCTATACTAGTTTAGGTCAAAAAATCAAATTAAATCGAGGATTGTTTGACATGCTACGTAACTTTTAAGATCCTCTCTATATATTACGAGCTAAGGTTATGATGGAAGTCCATTCAAAAATTATCTCAAAATTAGATTCTTTGAGACTTTTTGAAATACAAGTTTCGGTCCAAGAATCGTAGTATATATACACAATTCTATACAAGTTTCTGTCAAAAAATCAAATTAAATCGAGGATTGTTCGAAATGCTACGTAACTTTTAAGATCCTCTCTATATATTACGAGCTAAGGTTATGATGGAAGTCCATTCAAAAATTATCTCAAAATTAGATTCTATGAGACTTTTTGAAATACTAGTTTCGATCCAAAAATCGTAGTATATATACACAATTCTATGTCAAAAAATCAAATTAAATCGAGGATTGTTCGAAATGCTATGTAACTTTTAAGATCCTCTCTATATGTTACGAGGGAAGGTTATGATGGAAGTCCATGAAAAAATTATCTCAAAATTAGATTCTATGAGACTTTTTGAAATACTAGTTTCGGTCAAAAATTTGTAGTATATTATACACAATTCTATACTAGTTTTGGTCAAATATCAAATTAAATCGAGAGGGTTGTTCGAAATGCTACGAAACTTTTAAGATCCTCTCTATATGTTATGAGGGAAGGTTATGATGGAAGTCCATGCAAAAAATATCTCAAAATAATATTCTATGAAAGTTTATGAAATACTAGTCTCGGTCAAAAAATTGTAGTATATTATACACAATTCTATACAAGTTTCGGTCAAAAAATCAAATTAAATCGAGGATTGTTTGAAATGCTACATAACTTTTAAGATCCTCTCTACATATTACGAGGGAAGGTTCTGATGGAATTCCATGCAATAAATTATCACAAAATTAGATTCTATGAGACTTTTTGAAATACTAGTTTCAGTCCAAAAATTGTAGTATATCATACACAATTGTATACTAGTTTCGATCAAATATCAAATTAAATCGAGGGTCGTTCGAAATGCTACGTAACTTTTTAGATCCTCACTATATGTTTCGAGGGAAGGTTATGATGGAAGTCCATGCAAAACATTATCTCAAAATAAGATTCTATGAAAGTTTTTGAAATACTAGTTTCTGTCAAAAATCAAATTAAATCGAGGATTGTTTGACATGCTACGTAACTTTTAAGATCATCTCTATATATTAAGAGGTAAGGTTATGATGGAAGTCCATGCAAAAAATTATCTTAAAATTAGATTCTATGAAACTTTTTGAAATACTAGTTTCGGTGCAAAAATCGTAGTATATTATACACAATTCTATACTAGTTTCGGTCAAATATCAAATTAAATCATGGGTTGTTCGAAATTCTATGAAACTTTGAACATCCTCTCTATATGTTACGATAGAAGGTTATGATGGAATTCCATGCAAAAAATTATCTCAAAATTAGATTCTATAAATGTTTTTGAAATACTAGTTTCGGTCAAAAAACGTAGTATATTAGACACAATTCTATACAAGATTCGGTCAAAAAATCAAATTAAATCGAGGATTGTTCGAAATGCAACGAAACTTTTAAGATCCTCTCTATATGTTACGAGGGAAGGTTATGATGAGAGTCCATGCAAAATATTATCTCAAAATTAGATTCTATGAAGCTTTTTGAAATTCTAACTTCGGTCCAAAAATCGTAGTATATTATACACAATTCTATACTAGTTTTGGTCAAATATCAAAATAAATCGAGGATTGTTCGAAATGCTACGAAACTTTGAAGATCCTCTATATATGTTACGATGGAAGGTTATGATGGAAGTCCATGCAAAAAATTATCTCAAAATTAGATTCTATGAAAAATTTTAAAATACTAGATTCGATCCAAAAATCGTAGTATATTATACACAATACTATACTAGTTTTGGTCAAAAAATCAAATTAAATCGAGGATTGTTCGAAATGCTACTTAACTCTTAAGATCCTCTCTATATGTTACGAGGGAAGGTTATTATGGAATTCCATGCAAAAAACATCTCAAAATTAGATTCTATGAAACTTTTTAAAATACTTGTTTCTGTCCAAAAATCGTAGTATATATACACAATTCTATACAAGTTTCTGTCAAAAAATGAAATTAAATCGAGGATTGTTCGAAATGCTACGTAACTTTTAAGATCCTCACTATATGTTACGAGGTAAAGTTATGATGGAAGTCCATGCAAAAATTATCTCAAAATTAGATTCTATGAGACTTTTTGAAATACTAGTTTCGGTCCAAAAATTGTAGTATATTATACACAATTGTATACTAGTTTCGGTCAAATATCAAATTAAATCGAGGGTCGTTCGAAATGCTACGTAACTTTTAAGATCCTCACTATATGTTTCGAGGGAAGGTTATGATGGAAGTCCATGCAAAAAATTATCTCAAAATAAGATTCTATGAAAGTTTTTGAAATACTAGTTTCTGTCAAAAAATATTAGTATATTAAACACAATTCTATACTAGTTTCGGTCAAAAAATCAAATTAAATCGAGGATTGTTTGACATGCTACGTAACTTTTAAGATCCTCTCTATATATTACGAGCTATGGTTATGATGGAAGTCCATTCAAAAATTATCTCAAAATTAGATTCTTTGAGACTTTTTGAAATACAAGTTTCGGTCCAGAAATCGTAGTATATATACACAATTCTATACAAGTTTCTGTCAAAAAGTCAAATTAAATCGAGGATTTTTCGAAATATTATCTAACTTTTAAGATCCTCACTATATGTTACGAAGTAAAGTTATGATGGAAGTCCATGCAAAAATTATCTCAAAATTAGATTCTATGAGACTTTTTGAAATACTAGTTTCGGTCCAAAAATTGTAGTATATTATACACAATTGTATACTAGTTTCGGTCAAATATCAAATTAAATCGAGGGTCGTTTGAAATGCTACGTAACTTTTAAGATCCTCACTATATGTTTCGAGGGAAGGTTATGATGGAAGTCCATGCAAAAAATTATCTCAAAATAAGATTCTATGAAAGTTTTTGAAATACTAGTTTCTGTCAAAAAATATTAGTATATTAAACACAATTCTATACTAGTTTAGGTCAAAAAATCAAATTAAATCGAGGATTGTTTGACATGCTACGTAACTTTTAAGATCCTCTCTATATATTACGAGCTAAGGTTATGATGGAAGTCCATTCAAAAATTATCTCAAAATTAGATTCTTTGAGACTTTTTGAAATACAAGTTTCGGTCCAAGAATCGTAGTATATATACACAATTCTATACAAGTTTCTGTCAAAAAATCAAATTAAATCGAGGATTATTCGAAATGCTACGTAACTTTTAAGATCCTCTCTATATATTACGAGCTAAGGTTATGATGGAAGTCCATTCAAAAATTATCTCAAAATTAGATTCTATGAGACTTTTTGAAATACTAGTTTCGATCCAAAAATCGTAGTATATATACACAATTCTATGTCAAAAAATCAAATAAAATCGAGGATTGTTCGAAATGCTATGTAACTTTTAAGATCCTCTCTATATGTTACGAGGGAAGGTTATGATGGAAGTCCATGAAAAAATTATCTCAAAATTAGATTCTATGAGACTTTTTGAAATACTAGTTTCGGTCAAAAATTTGTAGTATATTATACACAATTCTATACTAGTTTTGGTCAAATATCAAATTAAATCGAGAGGGTTGTTCGAAATGCTACGAAACTTTTAAGATCCTCTCTATATGTTATGAGGGAAGGTTATGATGGAAGTCCATGCAAAAAATATCTCAAAATAATATTCTATGAAAGTTTATGAAATACTAGTCTCGGTCAAAAAATTGTAGTATATTATACACAATTCTATACAAGTTTCGGTCAAAAAATCAAATTAAATCGAGGATTGTTTGAAATGCTACATAACTTTTAAGATCCTCTCTACATATTACGAGGGAAGGTTCTGATGGAATTCCATGCAATAAATTATCACAAAATTAGATTCTATGAGACTTTTTGAAATACTAGTTTCAGTCCAAAAATTGTAGTATATCATACACAATTGTATACTAGTTTCGATCAAATATCAAATTAAATCGAGGGTCGTTCGAAATGCTACGTAACTTTTTAGATCCTCACTATATGTTTCGAGGGAAGGTTATGATGGAAGTCCATGCAAAACATTATCTCAAAATAAGATTCTATGAAAGTTTTTGAAATACTAGTTTCTGTCAAAAATCAAATTAAATCGAGGATTGTTTGACATGCTACGTAACTTTTAAGATCATCTCTATATATTAAGAGGTAAGGTTATGATGGAAGTCCATGCAAAAAATTATCTTAAAATTAGATTCTATGAAACTTTTTGAAATACTAGTTTCGGTGCAAAAATCGTAGTATATTATACACAATTCTATACTAGTTTCGGTCAAATATCAAATTAAATCATGGGTTGTTCGAAATTCTATGAAACTTTGAACATCCTCTCTATATGTTACGATAGAAGGTTATGATGGAATTCCATGCAAAAAATTATCTCAAAATTAGATTCTATAAATGTTTTTGAAATACTAGTTTCGGTCAAAAAACGTAGTATATTAGACACAATTCTATACAAGATTCGGTCAAAAAATCAAATTAAATCGAGGATTGTTCGAAATGCAACGAAACTTTTAAGATCCTCTCTATATGTTACGAGGGAAGGTTATGATGAGAGTCCATGCAAAATATTATCTCAAAATTAGATTCTATGAAGCTTTTTGAAATTCTAACTTCGGTCCAAAAATCGTAGTATATTATACACAATTCTATACTAGTTTTGGTCAAATATCAAAATAAATCGAGGATTGTTCGAAATGCTACGAAACTTTGAAGATCCTCTATATATGTTACGATGGAAGGTTATGATGGAAGTCCATGCAAAAAATTATCTCAAAATTAGATTCTATGAAAAATTTTAAAATACTAGATTCGATCCAAAAATCGTAGTATATTATACACAATACTATACTAGTTTTGGTCAAAAAATCAAATTAAATCGAGGATTGTTCGAAATGCTACTTAACTCTTAAGATCCTCTCTATATGTTACGAGGGAAGGTTATTATGGAATTCCATGCAAAAAACATCTCAAAATTAGATTCTATGAAACTTTTTAAAATACTTGTTTCTGTCCAAAAATCGTAGTATATATACACAATTCTATACAAGTTTCTGTCAAAAAATGAAATTAAATCGAGGATTGTTCGAAATGCTACGTAACTTTTAAGATCCTCACTATATGTTACGAGGTAAAGTTATGATGGAAGTCCATGCAAAAATTATCTCAAAATTAGATTCTATGAGACTTTTTGAAATACTAGTTTCGGTCCAAAAATTGTTGTATATTATACACAATTGTATACTAGTTTCGGTCAAATATCAAATTAAATCGAGGGTCGTTCGAAATGCTACGTAACTTTTAAGATCCTCACTATATGTTTCGAGGGAAGGTTATGATGGAAGTCCATGCAAAAAATTATCTCAAAATAAGATTCTATGAAAGTTTTTGAAATACTAGTTTCTGTCAAAAAATATTAGTATATTAAACACAATTCTATACTAGTTTCGGTCAAAAAATCAAATTAAATCGAGGATTGTTTGACATGCTACGTTACTTTTAATATCCTCTCTATATATTACGAGCTAAGGTTATGATGGAAGTCCATTCAAAAATTATCTCAAAATTAGATTCTTTGAGACTTTTTGAAATACAAGTTTCGGTCCAGAAATCGTAGTATATATACACAATTCTATACAAGTTTCTGTCAAAAAATCAAATTAAATCGAGGATTTTTCGAAATGCTATCTAACTTTTAAGATCCTCACTATATGTTACGAAGTAAAGTTATGATGGAAGTCATGCAAAAATTATCTCAAAATTAGATTCTATGAGACTTTTTGAAATACTAGTTTCGGTCCAAAAATTGTAGTATGTTATACACAATTGTATACTAGTTTCGGTCAAATATAAAATTAAATCGAGGGTCGTTCGAAATGCTACGTAACTTTTAAGATCCTCACTATATGTTTCGAGGGAAGGTTATGATGGAAGTCCATGCAAAAAATTATCTCAAAATAAGATTCTATGAAAGTTTTTGAAATACTAGTTTCTGTCAAAAAATATTAGTATATTAAACACAATTCGATACTAGTTTAGGTCAAAAAATAAAATTAAATCGAGGATTGTTTGACATGCTACGTAACTTTTAAGATCCTCTCTATATATTACGAGCTAAGGTTATGATGGAAGTCCATTCAAAAATTATCTCAAAATTAGATTCTTTGAGACTTTTTGAAGTACAAGTTTCGGTCCAAAAATCGTAGTATATATACACAATTCTATACAAGTTTCTGTCAAAAAATCAAATTAAATCGAGGATTGTTCGAAATGCTACGTAACTTTTAAGATCCTCTCTATATATTACGAGCTAAGGTTATGATGGAAGTCCATTCAAAAATTATCTCAAAATTAGATTCTATGAGACTTTTTGAAATACTAGTTTCGATCCAAAAATCATAGTATATATACACAATTCTATACAAGTTTTTGTCAAAAAATCAAATTAAATCGAGGATTGTTCGAAATGCTATGTAACTTTTAAGATCCTCTCTATATGTTACGAGGGAAGGTTATGATGGAAGTCCATGAAAAAATTATCTCAAAATTAGATTCTATGAGACTTTTTGAAATACTAGTTTCGGTCAAAAATTTGTAGTATATTATACACAATTCTATACTAGTTTTGGTCAAATATCAAATTAAATCGAGGGTTGTTCGAAATGCGACGAAAATTTTAAGATCCTCTCTATATGTTATGAGGGAAGGTTATGATGGAAGTCCAAGCAAAAAATATCTCAAAATAATATTCTATGAAAGTTTATGAAATACTAGTCTCGGTCAAAAAATTGTAATATATTATACACAATTCTATACAAGTTTCGGTCAAAAAATCAAATTAAATCGAGGATTGTCTAATTTCTATACTAGTTGCTGTCTAAAAATGAAATTAAATCGAGGATTGTTCGAAATGCTACGTAACTTTTAAGATCCTCACTATATGTTTCGAGGGAAGGTTATGATGGAAGTCCATGCAAAAAAATATCTCAAAATAAGATTCTATGAAAGTTTTTGAAATACTAGTTTCTGTCAAAAAATATTAGTATATTAAACACAATTCTATACTAGTTTCGGTCAAAAATCAAATTAAATTGAGGTTTGTTTGACATGCTACGTAACTTTTAAGATCCTCTCTATATATTACGAGCTAAGGTTATGATGGAAGTCCATTAAAAAATTATCTCAAAATTAGATTCTATGAGACTTTTTGAAATACTAGTTTCGGTCCAAAAATTGTAGTATGTTATACACAATTTTATACTAGTTTCGGTCAAATATAAAATTAAATCGAGGGTCGTTCGAAATGCTACGTAACTTTTAAGATCCTCACTATATGTTTCGAGGGAAGGTTATGATGGAAGTCCATGCAAAAAATTATCTCAAAATAAGATTCTATGAAAGTTTTTGAAATACTAGTTTCTGTCAAAAAATATTAGTATATTAAACACAATTCTATACTAGTTTCGGTCGAAAAATCAAATTAAGTCGAAGATTGTTTGACATGCTATGTAACTTTTAAGATCCTCTCTATGTATTACGAGCTAAGGTTATGATGGAAGTCCATTAAAAAATTATCTCAAAATTAGATTCTTTGAGACTTTTTGAAATACATGTTTCGGTCCAAAAATCGTAGTATATTAACACAATTCTCTACAAGTTTCTGTCAAAAAATAAAATTAAATCGAGGATTGTTCGAAATGCTACGTAACTTTTAAGATCCTCACTATATGTTACGAGGTAAAGTTATGATGGAAGTCAAAGCAAAAATTATCTCAAAATTAGATTCTATGAGACTTTTTGAAATACTAGTTTCGGTCCAAAAATTGTAGTATATTATACACAATTGTATACTAGTTTCGGTCAAATATCAAATTAAATCGAGGGTCGTTTGAAATGCTAGGTAACTTTTAAGATCTTCACTATATGTTTCGAGGGAAGGTTATGATGGAAGTCCATGCAAAAAATTATCTCAAAATAAGATTCTATGAAAGTTTTTTTAAATACTAGTTTCTGTCAAAAAATATTAGTATATTAAACACAATTCTATACTTGTTTCGGTCAAAAAATCAAATTAAATCGAGAATTGTTTTACATGCTACGTAACTTTTAAGATCCTCTCTATATATTACGAGCTAAGGTTATGATGGAAGTCCATTCAAAAATTATCTAAAAATTAGATTATATGAGACTTTTTGAAATACTAGTTTCGATCCAAAAATCCTAGTATATATACACAATTCTATACAAGTTTCTGTCAAAAACTCAAATTAAATCGAGGATTGTTCAAAATGCTATGTAACTTTTAAGATCCTCTCTATATGTTACGAGGGAAGGTTATGATGGAAGTCCATGCAATAATTATCTCAAAATTAGATTCTATGAGACTTTTTGATATACTAGTTTCGGTCAAAAAATTGTAGTATATTATACACAATTCTATACTAGTTTTGGTCAAATATCAAATTAAATTGAGGGTTGTTCGAAATGCTACGAAACTTTTAAGATCCTCTCTATATGTTACGAGGGAAGGTTATGATGGAAGTCCATGCAAAAAATATCTCAAAATAATATTCTATGAAAGTTTATGAAATACTAGTCTCGGTCAAAAAATTGTAGTACATTATACAAAATTCTATACAAGTTTCGGTCAAAAAATCAAATTAAATCGAGGATTGTCTGAAATGCTACATAACTTTTAAGATCCTATCTATATATTACGAGGGAAGGTTATTATGGAAGTCCATGAAAAAAATTATCTCAAAATTAGATTCTATGAAACTTTTTGAAATACTAGTTTCGGTCCAAAAATCGTAGTATTATACACAATTCTATACTAGTTTTTGTCATAAAATCAAATTAAATCGAGGATTGTTCGAAACGAAACTAAACTTTTAAGATCCTATCTATATGTTACGAGGGAAGGTTATGATGAAAGTCCATGCAAAATATTATCTCAAAATTAGATTCTATGAAGCTTTTTTAAATACTAACTTCGGTCCAAAAATCGTAGTATATTATACACAATTCTATACTAGTTTCGGTCAAATATCAAATTAAATCGAGGATTGTTCGAAATGCTACGAAACTTTTAAGATCCTCTATATATGTTACGATAGAAGGTTATGATGGAAGTCCATGCAAAAAATTATCTCAAAATTAGATTCTATGAAAAATTTTGAAATACTAGTTTCGGTCAAAAAATCGTAGTATATTATACACAATTCTATACTAGTTTTGGTCAAAAAATCAAATTTAATCGAGGATTGTTCGAAATGCTACGTAACTTTTAAGATCCTCTCTATATGTTACGAGGGAAGGTTATTATGGAAGTCCATGCAAAAATCATCTCAAAGTTAGATTCTATGAAACTTTTTGAAATACTAGTTTCGGTCCAAAAATCGTAGTATATATACACAATTCTATACAAGTTTCTGTCTAAAAATCAAATTAAATCGAGGATTATTCGAAATGCTACGTAACTTTTAAGATCCTCACTATATGTTACGAGGTAAAGTTATGATGGAATTCCATGCAAAAATTATCTCAAAATTAGATTCTATGAGACTTTTTGAAATACTAGTTTCGGTCCAAAAATTGTAGTATATTATACACAATTGTATACTAGTTTCGGTCAAATATCAAATTAAATCATGGGTTGTTCGAAATTCTATGAAACTTTGAACATCCTCTCTATATGTTACGATAGAAGGTTATGATGGAAGTCCATGCAAAACATTATCACAAAATAAGATTCTATGAATGTTTTTGAAATACTAGTTTTTGTCAAAAAATCGTAGTATATTAAACACAATTGTATACTAGTTTCGGTCAAAAATCAAATTAAATCGAGGATTGTTTGACATGCTACGTAACTTTTAAGATCCTGTCTATATATTACGAGCTAAGGTTATGATGGAAGTCCATGCAAGAAATTATCTTAAAATTAAATTCTATGAAACTTTTTGAAATACTAGTTTCGGTCCAAAAATCGTAGTATATTATACACAATTCTATACTAGTTTCGGTCAAATATCAAATTAAATCATGGGTTGTTCGAAATTCTATGAAACTTTGAACATCCTCTCTATATGTTACGATAGAAGGTTATGATGGAAGTCCATGAAAAAAATTATCTCAAAATTAGATTCTATGAATGTTTTTGAAATACTAGTTTCGGTCAAAAAACCTAGTAAATTATACACAATTCTATACAAGTTTCGGTCATAAAATCAAATTAAATCGAGGATTGTTCGAAACGCAACGAAACTTTTATGATCCTCTCTATATGTTACGAGGGAAGGTTATGATGGAAGTCCATGCAAAAATTATCTCAAAATTAGATTCTGAGACTTTTTGAAATACTAGTTTCGGTCAAAAAATTGTAATATATTATACACAATTCTATACTAGTTTTGGTCAAATATCAAATTAAATCGAGGGTTGTTCGAAATGCTACGAAACTTTTAAGATCCTCTCTATATGTTACGAGGGAACGTTATGATGGAAGTCCATGCAAAAAATATCTCAAAATAATATTCTATGAAAGTTTATGAAATACTAGTCTCGGTCAAAAAATTGTAGTATATTATACAAAATTCTATACAAGTTTCGGTCAAAAAATCAAATTAAATCGAGGATTGTTTGAAATGCTACATAACTTTTAAGATCCTATCTATATATTACGAGGGAAGGTTATGATGGAAGTCCATGAAAAAAATTATCTCAAAATTAGATTCTATGAATCTTTTTGAAATACTAGTTTCGGTCAAACAATCGTAGTATTATACATAATTCTATACTAGTTTTTGTTATAAAATCAAATTAAATCGAGGATTGTTCGAAATGCTACGTAACTTTTATGATCCTCTCTATATGTTACGAGGGAAGGTTATGATGGAAGTCCATGCAAAAATTTATCTCAAAATTAGATTCTATGAATTTTTTTGAAATACTAGTTTCGGTCCAAAATTCGTAGTATATATACACAATTCTATACAAGTTTCGGTCATAAAATTAAATTAAATCGAGGATTGTTCGAAATGCTACGTAACTTTTAAGATCCTCACTATATGTTACGAGGTAAAGTTATGATGGAAGTCCATGCAAAAATTATCTCAAAATTAGATTCTATGAGACTTTTTGAAATACTAGTTTCGGTCAAAAAATTGTAATATATTATACACAATTCTATACTAGTTTTGGTCAAATATCAAATTAAATCGAGGGTTGTTCGAAATGCTACGAAACTTTTAAGATCCTCTCTATATGTTACGAGGGAACGTTATGATGGAAGTCCATGCAAAAAATATCTCAAAATAATATTCTATGAAAGTTTATGAAATACTAGTCTCGGTCAAAAAATTGTAGTATATTATACAAAATTCTATACAAGTTTCGGTCAAAAAATCAAATTAAATCGAGGATTGTTTGAAATGCTACATAACTTTTAAGATCCTATCTATATATTACGAGGGAAGGTTATGATGAAAGTCCATGCAAAATATTATCTCAAAATTAGATTCTATGAAGCTTTTTGAAATACTAACTTCGGTCCAAAAATCGTAGTATATTATACACAATTCTATACTAGTTTCGGTCAAATATCAAATTAAATCGAGGATTGTTCGAAATGCTACGAAACATTGAAGATCCTCTATATATGTTACGATGGAAGGTTATGATGGAAGTCCATGCAAAAAATTATCTCAAAATTAGATTCTATGAAAAATTTTGAAATACTAGTTTCGGTCAAAAAATCGTAGTATATTATACACAATTCTATTCTAGTTTTGGTCAAAAAATCAAATTTAATCGAGGATTGTTCGAAATGCTACGTAACTTTTAAGATCCTCTCTATATGTTACGAGGGAAGGTTATTATGGAAGTCCATGCAAAAATCATCTCAAAATTAGATTCTATGAAACTTTTTGAAATACTAATTTCGGTCCAAAAATCGTAGTATATATACACAATTCTATACAAGTTTCTGTCTAAAAATCAAATTTAATCGAGGATTATTCGAAATGCTACGTAACTTTTAAGATCCTCACTATATGTTACGAGGTAAAGTTATGATGGAATTCCATGCAAAAATTATCTCAAAATTAGATTCTATGAGACTTTTTGAAATACTAGTTTCGGTCCAAAAATTGTAGTATATTATACACAATTGTATACTAGTTTCGGTTAAATATCAAATTAAATTGAGGGTCGTTCGAAATGCTACGTAACTTTTAAGATCCTCACTATATGTTTTGAGGGAAGGTTATGATGGAAGTCCATGCAAAACATTATCACAAAATAAGATTCTATGAAAGTTTTTGAAATACTAGTTTTTGTCAAAAAATCGTAGTATATTAAACACATTTAAGATATTAGTTTTTGAAATACTAGTTTTTGAAATACTAGTTTTTGAAATATTAGTTTCGGTCAAAAATCAAATTAAATCGAGGATTGTTTGACATGATACGTAACTTTTAAGATCCTCTCTATATATTACGAGCTAAGGTTATGATGGAAGTCCATGCAATAAATTATCTTAAAATTAAATTCTATGAAACTTTTTGAAATACTAGTTTCGGTCCAAAAATCGTAGTATATTATACACAATTCTATACTAGTTTCGGTCAAATATCAAATTAAATCATGGGTTGTTCGAAATTCTATGAAACTTTGAACATCCTCTCTATATGTTACGATAGAAGGTTATGATGGAAGTCCATGAAAAAAATTATCTCAAAATTAGATTCTATGAATGTTTTTGAAATACTAGTTTCGGTCAAAAAACCTAGTAAATTATACACAATTCTATACAAGTTTCGGTCATAAAATCAAATTAAATCGAGGATTGTTCGAAACGCAACGAAACTTTTAAGATCCACTCTATATGTTACGAGGGAAGGTTATGATGGAAGTCCATGCAAAAATTATCTCAAAATTAGATTCTATGAGACTTTTTGAAATACTAGTTTCGGTCAAAAAATTGTAATATATTATACACAATTCTATACTAGTTTTGGTCAAATATCAAATTAAATCGAGGGTTGTTCGAAATGCTACGAAACTTTTAAGATCCTCTCTATATGTTACGAGGGAAGGTTATGATGGAAGTCCATGCAAAAAATATCTCAAAATAATATTCTATGAAAGTTTATGAAATACTAGTCTCGGTCAAAAAATTATAATATATTATACAAAATTCTATACATGTTTCGGTCAAAAAATCAAATTAAATCGAGGATTGTTTGAAATGCTACATAACTTTTAAGATCCTATCTATATATTACGAGGGAAGGTTATGATGGAAGTCCATGAAAAAAATTATCTCAAAATTAGATTCTATGAAACTTTTTGAAATACTAGTTTCGGTCAAAAAATCGTAGTATTATACATAATTCTATACTAGTTTTTGTTATAAAATCAAATTAAATCGAGGATTGTTCGAAATGCTACGTAACTTTTATGATCCTCTCTATATGTTACGAGGGAAGGTTATGATGGAAGTCCATGAAAAAAATTATCTCAAAATTAGATTCTATGAATGTTTTTGAAATACTAGTTTCTGTCAAAAAATAGTAGTATATTAAACACAATTGTATAGTAGTTTCGGTCAAAAATCAAATTAAATCGAGGATTGTTTGACATGCTACGTAACTTTTAAGATCCTATCTATATATTACGAGGGAAGGTTATGATGGAAGTCCATGAAAAAAATTATCTCAAAATTAGATTCTATCAAACTTTTTGAAATACTAGTTTCGGTCAAAAAATCGTAGTATTATACATAATTCTATACTAGTTTTTGTTATAAAATCAAATTAAATCGCGGATTGTTCGAAATGCTACGTAACTTTTATGATCCTCTCTATATGTTACGAGGGAAGGTTATAATGGAAATCCATGCAAAAATCATCTCAAAATTAGATTCTATGAAACTTTTTGAAATACTAGTTTCGGTCCAAAAATCGTAGTATATATACACAATTCTATACAAGTTTCTGTCAAAAAATCAAATTAAATCGAGGATTATTCGAAATGCTACGTAACTTTTAAGATCCTCACTATATGTTACGAGGTAAAGTTATGATGGAATTCCATGCAAAAATTATCTCAAAATTAGATTCTATGAGAATTTTTTAAATACTAGTTTCGGTCCAAAAATTGTAGTATATTATACACAATTGTATACTAGTTTCGGTTAAATTTCAAATTAAATCGAGGGTCGTTCGAAATGCTACTTAACTTTTAAGATCCTCACTATATGTTTTGAGGGAAGGTTATGATGGAAGTCCATGCAAAAACATTATCACAAAATAAGATTCTATGAAAGTTTTTGAAATACTAGTTTCTGTCAAAAAATAGTAGTATATTAAACACAATTGTATAGTAGTTTCGGTCAAAAATCAAATTAAATCGAGGATTGTTTGACATGCTACGTAACTTTTAAGATTCTCTCTATATATTACGAGGTAAGGTTATGATGGAAGTCCATGCAAAAAATTATCTTAAAATTAGATTCTATGAAACTTTTTGAAATACTAGTTTCGGTCCAAAAATCCTAGTATATTATACACAATTCTATACTAGTTTCGGTCAAATATCAAATTAAATCATGGGTTGTTCGAAATTCTATGAAACTTTGAACATCCTCTCTATATGTTACGATAGAAGGTTTTGATGGAAGTCCATGAGAAAAATTATCTCAAAATTAGATTCTATGAATGTTTTTGAAATACTAGTTCCGGTCAAAAAACGTAGTATATTATACACAATTCTATACAAGTTTCGGTCAAAAAATCAAATTAAATCGAGGATTGTTCGAAATGCAACTAAACTTTTAAGATCCTATCTATATGTTACGAGGGAAGGTTATCATGTAAGTCCATGCAAAAAAATTATCTCAAAATTAGATTCTATGAAATTTTTTGAAATACTAGTTTCGGTCCAAAAATCGTAGTATATATACACAATTCTATACAATTTTTTGTCAAAAAAACAAATTAAATCAAGGAATTTTCGAAATGCTACGTAACTTTTAAGATCCTCTCTATATGTTACGAGGGAAGGTTATGATGGAAGACCATGCAAAAATTATCTCAAAATTAGATTCTATGAGACTTTTTGAAATACTTGTCTCGGTCAAAAAATTGTAGTATATTATACACAATTCTATACAAGTTTCGGTCAAAAAATCAAATTAAATCGAGGATTATTTGAAATGCTACATAACTTTTAAGATCCTCTCTATATATTACGAGGGAAGGTTATGATGGAAGTCCATGAAAAAAATTATCTCAAAATTAGATTCTATGAAACTTTTTGAAATACTAGTTTCGGTCAAAAAATTGTAGTATTATACATAATTCTATACTAGTTTTTGTCATAAAATCAAATTAAATCGAGGATTGTTCGAAATGCTACGTAACTTTTATGATCCTCTCTATATGTTACGAGGGAAGGTTATTATGGAAATCCATGCAAAAATCATCTCAAAATTAGATTCTATGAAAATTTTTGAAATACTAGTTTCGGTCCAAAAATCGTAGTATATATACACAATTCTATACAAGTTTCTGTCAAAAAATCAAATTAAATCGAGGATTGTTCGAAATGCTACGTAAATTTTAAGATCCTCACTATATGTTACGAGGTAAAGTTATGATGGAAGTCCATGCAAAAATTATCTCAAAATTAGATTCTATGAGACTTTTTGAAATACTAGTTTCGGTCAAATATCAAATTAAATCGAGGGTTGTTCTAAATGCTACGAAACTTTTAAGATCCTCTCTATATGTTACGAGGGAATGTTATGATGGAAGTCCATGCAAAAAATAATCTCAAAATAAGATTCTATGAAAGTTTTTGAAATACTAATTTCGATCAAAAAAACGTAGTATATTAAACACAATTCTAAACTTGTTTCGGTCAAAAAAACAAATTAAATCGAGGATTGTTTGACATGATACGAAACTTTTAAGATCATCCCTATATGTTACGAGGGAAGGTTATGATGGAATTCCATGCAAAAAAAATGTCTCAAAATTAGATTCTATGAAATTTTTTGAAATACTAGTTTTAGTCAAAAAAACGTAGTATATTATATACAATTTAATACTAGTTTCGGTCAAAAAATCAAATTAAATTGAGGATTGTTCGAAATGCTACAAAACGTTTCATTAACACTCTATATGTTACGAGGGAAGGTTATGACAGAAGTCCGTGCAAAAAATTATCTCAAAATTAGATTCTATGAATCTTTTTAAAATACTAGTTTTGGTCAAAAAATCGTAGTATATTATACACGATTCCATACTAGTTTCGGTCAAAAAATCAAATTAAATTGAGGATTGTTTGAAATGCAAAAAAATTATCTCAAAATTAGATTATATGAAACTTATTGAAATTATAGTTTTGGTCAAAAATCAAATTAAATCGAGGATTGTTCGAAATGCTACGTAATTTTTCAGATCCTCTCTATATGTTACGAGGGAAGGTTATGATGGAAGTCCGTGCAAAAAATTATCTCAAAATTAGATTTTATGAAACTTTTTGAAATACTAGTTTGTGTCAAAAAATCGTAGTATATTATTCACAATTCTATACTATTTTCGGTCAAAAATCAAATTAAATCGAGGATTGATCGAAATGATACGAAACTTTTAAGTTCCTCCATATATGTGATGAGGGAAGGTTATGATGGAAGTCTCTGCAAAAAATCATCTCAAAATTAGATTCTATGAAACTTTTTGAAATAATAGTTTCGGTCAAAAAATTGTAGTATATTATAAACATTTTATACTAGTTTTAGTCAAAAATCAAATTAAATCGAGGATTGTTCGAAATGTTTCGAAACTTTTAAGATTCTCTCTATATGTTACGAGGGAAGGTTATGATTGAAGTCCATGCAAAAATTCATCTCAAAATTAGATTCTATGAAACTTTTTGAAATACTAGTTTCGGTCACAAAAAAATAGTATTTTATACACAATGTAATACTAGTTTCGGTCAAAAATCAAATTAAATCGAGGATTGTTCAAAATGCTACGAAAGTTTTCAAATCCTTTCTATATGTTACGAGGGAAGGTTATGATGGAAGTCCATGCCAAAAATTATCTCAAAATTAGATTCTATGAAAAATTTTGAAATACTAGTTTTTATTGAAAAATCGTAGTATATTATACATAATTTAATACTAGTTTCGGTCAAAAATCAAATTAAATAAAGGATCGTTCTAAATGTTACGAAACATTTCAGATCCTCTCTATATGAGACGACGGAGGGATATGAAGGCAGTCCATGCAAAAAATTATCTTATAATTAGATTCTATAAAACTTTTTGAAATACTAGTTTCGGTAAAAAAATTGTAGTATATTACACACAATTTAATACTAGTTTCGGTCAAAAAATCAAATTAAATCGAGGATTGTTCGAAATGCTACAAAACTTTTCATATCCTCTCAATATATAATGAGGGAAGGTTATGATGGAATTCCATGCAAAAAATTATCTCAAAATTAGATTCTATGAAACTTTTTGAAATACTAGTTTCGGTCAAAAAATTGTAGTATATTATACACAATTTAATACTAGTTTCGGTCAAACAATCAAATTAAATCGAGGATTGTTCAAAATGCTACGAAACGTTTTAGATCCTCTCTATATGTTACAAGGAAAGGTTATGATGGAAGTCCATGCAAAAAATTATCTCAAAATTAGATTCTATGAAATTTATTGAAATAATAGTTTTGGTAAAAAACATAATCGTAGTATATTATACATAATTCTATACTAGTTTCGGTCAAAAATCAAATTAAATCGAGAATTGTTCAAAATGCTACGAAACATTTAAGATCCTCTCTATATGTTACGAGGAAAGGTTATGATTGAAATCCATGCAAAAAATTATCTTAAAATTAGATTCTATGAAACTTTTTGAAATACTAGTTTTGGTCCAAAAAAAATTTAGTATATTATACACAATTCTATACTAGTTTTGGACAAAAATCAAATTATATCGAAGATTGTTCGAAATTCTACAAAACTTTTCAGATCCTTTCTATATGTTACGAGGGAAGGTTATGATGGAAGTCCATGCAAAAAATCATCTCAAAATTAGATTCTATGAAACTTTTTAAAATACTTGTTTTGATCAAAAAAATCGTATTATATTATACACAATTCCATACTAGTTTCGGACAAAAATAAAATTAAATCGAGGATTGTTCGAAATGCTACGAAACTTTTAAAATCCTCTCTATATGTTACGAGGGAAGGTTATAATGGAAGTCCATGCAAAAAAATCATCTCAAAATTAAATTCTATGTAACATTTTGAAATACTAATTTCGGTCAAAAAATTGTAGTAAATTATACACAATTTAATACTAGCTTCGGTCAAAAAATAAAATTAAATTGAAGATTGTTCGAAATCTTACGAAACTATTCAGATCCTTTATATATGTTACGAGGGAAGGTTATGACGGAAGTCCGTGAAAAAAATAATCTCAAAATTAGATTCTATGAAACTTTTTAAAATACTAGTTTTGGTCAAAAAAATCGTAGTATATTATACACAATTCCATACTAGTTTCGGTCAAAAATCAAATTAAATCGAGGATTATTCAAAATGCTACGAACTTTTAAGATCCTCTCTTTATGTTATGAGGGAAGGTTATGATAGAAATCCATGCAAAAAATCATCTCAAAATTAAATTCTATGTAAATTTTTGAAATACTAATTTCGGTCAAAAAATTATAGTATATTATACAATATTTAATACTAGTTTCGGTTTAAAAATCAAATTAAATTGAGGATTGTTCAAAATGTTACGAAACTATTCAGATCCTTTATGTTACGAGGGAAGGTTATGACGGAAGTCCGTGAAAAAAATTATCTCATAATTATTTTCTATGAAACTTTTTTAAATACAAGTTTTGGTCAAAAAATTGTAGTATATTATACACAATTTAATACTAGTTCCGGTCAAAAAAACAAATTAAATTGAGGATTGTTGAAAATGTTACGAAACTATTCAGATCCTTTATATATTTTACGAGGGAAGGTTATGATGGAAGTCCATTCAAAAAAATCATCTCTATATATATACATAATTATAGTATATTATACATAATTTAATACTAGTTTCGGTCAAAAAATCAAATTAAATCGAGGATAGTTCGAAATGCCACGAAACTTTTTAGATCCTCTCTATATGTTATGAGGGAAGGTTATGATGGAAGTCCATGCAAAACATTATCTCAAAATTAGAATCTATGAAACTTTTTGAAATACAAGTTTTGGTCAAAAAATCGTAGTATATTATACACAATTCTATACTATTTTCGGTCAAAAATCAAATTAAATTGAGGATTGTTCGAAATGATACGAAACTTTTAAGATCCTCTCTATATGTTACGAGGGAAGCTTATGATGGAAGTCCATGCAAAAAAATCATCTCAAAATTAGATTCTATGAAACTTTTTGAAATACTAGTTTCGGTCAAAAAAATCGTACTATATTATACACAATTTAATACTAGTTTCGGTCAAAAATTCTAACTAAATCGAGGATTGTTCGAAATGTTACAAAACTATTCAGATCCATTATATATGTTACGAGGGAATGTTATGATGGAAGTCCATGCAAAAAAACATTTCAAAATTAAATTCTATGAAACTTTTTGAAATAATAGTTTCGTTCAAAAAATTGTAGTATATTATACACGATCTAATTAAATAGAGGATTGTTCGAAATGCTTCGAAACTTTTAAGATCCTCTCTATATGTTACGAGGTAAGGTTATGATGGAAGTCCATGCAAAAAATCATCTCAAAATTAGATTCTATGAAACATTTTGAAATACTAGTTTCGGTCAAAAAAAATAGTATTTTATACACGATGTAATATAAGTTTCGGTCAAAAATCAAATTAAATCGACGATTGTTCAAAATGCTACGGAAGATTTCAGATCCTCTCTATATGTTACGAGGGAAGGATATGATGGCAGCCCATGCAAAAAATTATCTTAAAATTAGATTCTATAAAACTTTTTGAAATACTAGTTTTCGGTCAAAAAATTGTAGTATATTATACACAATTTAATACTAGTTTCGGTCAAAAAATCAAATTAAATCGAGGATTATTCGAAATGCTACAAAACGTTTCAGATCTTTTCTATGTGTTATGAGGGAAGGTTATGATGGAAGTCCATGCAAAAAATTATCTCAAAATTAGATTCTATGAAACATTTTGAAATACTAGTTTCGATCAAAAAATCATAGTATATTATACACAATTTCATACTAGTTTCAGTCAAAAAAATCAAATTAAATTGAGGATTGTTCGAAATGCTACAAAACTTTTCATATCATCTCTATATGATATGAGGGAAGGTTATGATGGAAGTCCATGAAAAAAATTATCTAAAAATTAAATTCTATGAAACTATTTGAAATACTAGTTTTTGTAAAAATAATCGTAGTATATTATACACAATTCTATACTAGTTTCGGTCAAAAATCAAATTAAATCGAGGATTGTTCGAAATGCTACGAAACTTTTAAAATCCTCTCTATATGTTACGAGGGAAGGTTATGATGGAAGTCCATGCAAAATATCATCTCAAAATTAGATTCTATGAAACTTTTTGAAATACTAGTTTCGGTCAAAAAATTGTAGTATATTATACACAATTTTATACTAGTTTCGGTCAATAAATCAAATTAAATTGAGGATTGTTAGAAATGAAAAAAAACTTGTCATATCCTCTCTATTTGTTATGAGGGAAGGTTATGATGGAAGTCCATGCAAAATATTATCTCAAAATTAGATTTTATGAAACTTATTGAAATACTGGTTTTGGTCAAAAAAACGTCGTATATTATTCATAATTTTATACTAGTCTCGGTCAAAAATCAAATTAAATCGAGGATTGTTCAAAATGCTACGAAACTTTTAAGATCCTCTCTATATGTTACGAGGAAAGGTTATGATGGAAATACATGCTAAAAATTATCTTAAAATTAGATTCTATGAAACTTTTTGAAATACTAGTTTTGGTCCAAAAAAAAATTTAGTATATTATACACAATTCTATACTAGTTTTGGACAAAAATGAAATTATATCGAGGATTGTTCAAAATGCTATGAATGTTTTCAGATCCTTTCTATATATTACGAGGGAAGGTTATGACGGAATTCCATGCAAAAAGTTATCTCAAAATTAGATTCTATGAAACTTTTTAAAATACTAGTTTTGGTCAAAAAAATTGTAGTATATTATACACAATTCCATACTAGTTTCGGACAAAAATAAAATTAAATCGAGGATTGTTCGAAATGCTACGAAACTTTTAAAATCCTCTCTATATGTTACGAGGGAAGGTTATAATGGAAGTCCATGCAAAAAAATCATCTCAAAATTAAATTCTATGTAACATTTTGAAATACTAATTTCGGTCAAAAAATTGTAGTAAATTATACACAATTTAATACTAGCTTCGGTCAAAAAATAAAATTAAATTGAAGATTGTTCGAAATCTTACGAAACTATTCAGATCCTTTATATATGTTACGAGGGAAGGTTATGACGGAAGTCCGTGAAAAAAATAATCTCAAAATTAGATTCTATGAAACTTTTTAAAATACTAGTTTTGGTCAAAAAAATCGTAGTATATTATACACAATTCCATACTAGTTTCGGTCAAAAATCAAATTAAATCGAGGATTATTCAAAATGCTACGAACTTTTAAGATCCTCTCTTTATGTTATGAGGGAAGGTTATGATAGAAATCCATGCAAAAAATCATCTCAAAATTAAATTCTATGTAAATTTTTGAAATACTAATTTCGGTCAAAAAATTATAGTATATTATACAATATTTAATACTAGTTTCGGTTTAAAAATCAAATTAAATTGAGGATTGTTCAAAATGTTACGAAACTATTCAGATCCTTTATGTTACGAGGGAAGGTTATGACGGAAGTCCGTGAAAAAAATTATCTCATAATTATTTTCTATGAAACTTTTTTAAATACAAGTTTTGGTCAAAAAATTGTAGTATATTATACACAATTTAATACTAGTTCCGGTCAAAAAAACAAATTAAATTGAGGATTGTTGAAAATGTTACGAAACTATTCAGATCCTTTATATATTTTACGAGGGAAGGTTATGATGGAAGTCCATTCAAAAAAATCATCTCTATATATATACATAATTATAGTATATTATACATAATTTAATACTAGTTTCGGTCAAAAAATCAAATTAAATCGAGGATAGTTCGAAATGCCACGAAACTTTTTAGATCCTCTCTATATGTTATGAGGGAAGGTTATGATGGAAGTCCATGCAAAACATTATCTCAAAATTAGAATCTATGAAACTTTTTGAAATACAAGTTTTGGTCAAAAAATCGTAGTATATTATACACAATTCTATACTATTTTCGGTCAAAAATCAAATTAAATTGAGGATTGTTCGAAATGATACGAAACTTTTAAGATCCTCTCTATATGTTACGAGGGAAGCTTATGATGGAAGTCCATGCAAAAAAATCATCTCAAAATTAGATTCTATGAAACTTTTTGAAATACTAGTTTCGGTCAAAAAAATCGTAATATATTATACACAATTTAATACTAGTTTCGGTCAAAAATTCTAACTAAATCGAGGATTGTTCGAAATGTTACAAAACTATTCAGATCCATTATATATGTTACGAGGGAATGTTATGATGGAAGTCCATGCAAAAAAACATTTCAAAATTAAATTCTATGAAACTTTTTGAAATAATAGTTTCGTTCAAAAAATTGTAGTATATTATACACGATCTAATTAAATAGAGGATTGTTCGAAATGCTTCGAAACTTTTAAGATCCTCTCTATATGTTACGAGGTAAGGTTATGATGGAAGTCCATGCAAAAAATCATCTCAAAATTAGATTCTATGAAACATTTTGAAATACTAGTTTCGGTCAAAAAAAATAGTATTTTATACACGATGTAATATAAGTTTCGGTCAAAAATCAAATTAAATCGACGATTGTTCAAAATGCTACGGAAGATTTCAGATCCTCTCTATATGTTACGAGGGAAGGATATGATGGCAGCCCATGCAAAAAATTATCTTAAAATTAGATTCTATAAAACTTTTTGAAATACTAGTTTTCGGTCAAAAAATTGTAGTATATTATACACAATTTAATACTAGTTTCGGTCAAAAAATCAAATTAAATCGAGGATTATTCGAAATGCTACAAAACGTTTCAGATCTTTTCTATGTGTTATGAGGGAAGGTTATGATGGAAGTCCATGCAAAAAATTATCTCAAAATTAGATTCTATGAAACATTTTGAAATACTAGTTTCGATCAAAAAATCATAGTATATTATACACAATTTCATACTAGTTTCAGTCAAAAAAATCAAATTAAATTGAGGATTGTTCGAAATGCTACAAAACTTTTCATATCATCTCTATATGATATGAGGGAAGGTTATGATGGAAGTCCATGAAAAAAATTATCTAAAAATTAAATTCTATGAAACTATTTGAAATACTAGTTTTTGTAAAAATAATCGTAGTATATTATACACAATTCTATACTAGTTTCGGTCAAAAATCAAATTAAATCGAGGATTGTTCGAAATGCTACGAAACTTTTAAAATCCTCTCTATATGTTACGAGGGAAGGTTATGATGGAAGTCCATGCAAAATATCATCTCAAAATTAGATTCTATGAAACTTTTTGAAATACTAGTTTCGGTCAAAAAATTGTAGTATATTATACACAATTTTATACTAGTTTCGGTCAATAAATCAAATTAAATTGAGGATTGTTAGAAATGAAAAAAAACTTGTCATATCCTCTCTATTTGTTATGAGGGAAGGTTATGATGGAAGTCCATGCAAAATATTATCTCAAAATTAGATTTTATGAAACTTATTGAAATACTGGTTTTGGTCAAAAAAACGTCGTATATTATTCATAATTTTATACTAGTCTCGGTCAAAAATCAAATTAAATCGAGGATTGTTCAAAATGCTACGAAACTTTTAAGATCCTCTCTATATGTTACGAGGAAAGGTTATGATGGAAATACATGCTAAAAATTATCTTAAAATTAGATTCTATGAAACTTTTTGAAATACTAGTTTTGGTCCAAAAAAAAATTTAGTATATTATACACAATTCTATACTAGTTTTGGACAAAAATGAAATTATATCGAGGATTGTTCAAAATGCTATGAATGTTTTCAGATCCTTTCTATATATTACGAGGGAAGGTTATGACGGAATTCCATGCAAAAAGTTATCTCAAAATTAGATTCTATGAAACTTTTTAAAATACTAGTTTTGGTCAAAAAAATTGTAGTATATTATACACAATTCCATACTAGTTTCGGACAAAAATAAAATTAAATCGAGGATTGTTCGAATTGCTACGAAACTTTTAAGATCCTCTCTATATGTTACGAGGGAAGGTTATGATGGAAGTTCATGCAATAAAATCATCTCAAAATTAAATTCTATGTAACCTTTTAAATTATTAATTTCGGTCAAAAAAATGTAGTATATTATACACAATTTAGTACTAGCTTCGGTCAAAAAATCAAACTAAATTGTGGATTGTTTGAAAGGCAAAATAAACATGTCATATCCTCTCTATATGTAATGAGGGAAGGTTATGATGGAAATCCATGCAAAAATATATCTCAAAATTAGATTCTATGAAACTTTTTGAAATACTAGTTTCTGTTAAAAAATCGTAGTATATTATACAATATTTAATACTAATTTCGGTCAAAAAATCAAATTAAATTGAGGATTGTTCGAAATGTTAATAAACTTTTCAGATCCTCTCTATATGAGACGAGGGAAGGATATGATGGAAACCCATGCAAAAATATTTCTCAAAATTAGATTCTATGAAACTTTTTGAAATACTAGTTTCAATGAAAAAATCGTAGTATATTATACACAATTCTATACTAGTTTCGGTCAAAAATAAAATTAAATCGAGGATTATTCGAAATGCTACGAAACGTTTCAGATCCTTTCTATATGTTATGAGGGAAGGTTATGATGGAAGTCCATGCAAATAATTATCTCAAAATTAGATTCTATGAAACATTTTGAAATACTAGTTTCGATCAAAAAATCATAGTAAATTGAGGATTGTACGAAATGCTACAAAACTTTTCATATCCTCTCTATATGATATGAGGGAAGGTTATGATGGAAGTCCATGAAAAAAATTATCTAAAAATTCAATTCAATGAAACTATTTGAAATACTAGTTTTGGTAAAAATAACCGTAGTATATTATACACAATTCTATACTAGTTTCGGTCAAAAATCAAATTAAATCGAGGATTGTTCGAAATGCTACGAAACTTTTAAAATCCTCTATATATGTTACGAGGGAAGGTTATGATGGAAGTCCATAAAAAATATCATCTCAAAATTAGATTCTATGAAACTTTTTGAAATACTAGTTTCGGTCAAAAAATTGTAGTATATTATACACAATTTTATACTAGTTTCGGTCAATAAATCAAATTAAATTGAGGATTGTTTGAAATGCAAAAAAACTTGTCATATCCTCTCTTTTTGTTATGAGGGAAGGTTATGATGGAAGTTCATGCAAAAAATTATCTCAAAATTAGATTCTATGAAACTTATTGAAATACTGGTTTTGGTCAAAAAATCGTCGTATATTATACATAATACTATACTAGTCTCGGTCAAAAATTAAATTAAATCGAGGATTGTTCAAAATGCTACGAAACTTTTAAGATCCTCTCTTTATGTTACGAGGAAAGGTTATGATTGAAATACATGCTAAAAATTATCTTAAAATTAGATTCTATGAAACTTTTTGAAATACTAGTTTTGGTCAAAAAAATCGTAGTATATTATACACAATTCCATACTAGTTTCGGACAAAAATAAAATTAAATCGAGGATTGTTCGAAATGCTACGAAACTTTTAAGATCCTCTCTATATGTTACGAGGGAAGGTTATGGTGGAAGTTAATGCAAAAAAATCATCCTAAAATTAAATTCTATGTAACCTTTTGAATTACTAATTTTGGTCAAAAATTTGTAGTATATTATACACAATTTAATACTAGCTTCGGTCAAAAAATCAAATTAAATTGAGGATTGTTCGAAATGTTACGAAACTATTCAGATCCTTTATATATGTTACGAAGGAAGGTTATAACGGAAGTTCGTGAAAAAAATTATCTCATAATTAGATTCTATGAAACTTTTTAAAATACTAGTTTTGGTCAAAAAATCGTAGTATATTATTATACACAATTCCATACTAATTTTGGTCAAAAGTCAAATTAAATCGAAGATTGTTCGAAATGCTACGAAACTTTTAAGATCCTCTCTTTATGTTATGAGGGAAGGTTATGATGGAAGTCCATGCAAAAAATTATCTAAAAATTAGATTCTATGAAACTTTTTGAAATACTAGTTTCGGTCAAAATATTGTAGTTTATTATACACAATTTAATACTAGTTTCGGTCAAAAAATCAAATTAAATCGAGGATAGTTCGAAATGCCACGAAACGTTTTAGATCCTCTTTATATGTTACGTGGGAAGGTTATGATGGAAGTCCATAGAAAAATTATCTCAAACTTAGATTCAATGAAACTTTTTGAAATACAAGTTTTTGTCAAAAAATCGTAGTATATTATACATATTTTATACTAGTTTCAGTCAAAAATCCAATTAAATCGAGGAGTGTTCGAAATGCTTCGAAACATTTAAGATCCTCTCTATATGTTACGAGGGAAGGTTATGGTGGAAGTCCTTACAAAAAATCATCTCAAAATTCGATTCTATGAAACATTCTGAAATACTAGTTTCGATCAAAAAAATTAGTATTTTATACACAATGTAATACTAGTTTCGATCAAAAATCAAATTAAATCTAGGATTGTTCGAAATGCTACGAAACTCTTAAGATCCTCTCTATATGTTACGATGGAAGGTTATGATGGAAGTCCATGCAAAATATCATCTCAAAATTAGATTCTATGAAACTTTTTTAAATACTAGTTTTGGTCAAAAAAATTGAAGTATATTATACACAATTTTATACTAGTTTCGGTCGAAAAATCAAATTAAATTGAGGATTGTTTGAAATGCAAAAAAACTTGTCATATCCTCTCTATATGTTATGAGGGAAGGTTATGATGGAAGTCCATGCAAAAAATTATCTCAAAATTAGATTCTATGAAACTTATTGAAATACTAGTTTTGATCAAAAAATCGTAGTATATTATACACAATTCTATACTAGTCTCGGTCAAAAATCAAATTAAATTAAGAATTGTTCAAAATGCTACGAAACTTTTAAGATCCTCTCTATATGTTACGAGGAAAGGTTATGATGGAAGTGCATGCAAAAAATTTCTCAAAATTAGATTCTATGAAACTTATTGAAATACTAATTTTGATCAAAAAATAGTAGTATATTATACACAATTCTATACTATTCTCGGTCAAAAATCAAATTATGTCGAGGATTGTTCGAAATGCTACGAAACTTTTAAGATCCTCTCTATATGTTACGAGGAAAGGTTATGATGGAAGTCCATGCAAAAAATTATCTTAAAATTAGATTCTATGAAACTTTTTGAAATACTAGTTTTGGTCAAAAAAATCGTAGTATATTATACACAATTCTATACTAGTTTTGATCAAAATTCAAATTATATAGAGAATTGTTCGAAATGCTACGAAACTTTTCAGATCCTTTCTATATGTTACGAGTGAAAGTTATGACGGAAGTCCATGCAAAATAGTTTCTCAAAATTAGATTCTATGAAACTTTTTAAAATACTAGTATTGGTCAAAAAAATCGATGTATATTATACACAATTCCATAATAGTTTCGGTCAAAAATCAAATTAAATCGGGGATTGTTCGAAATGCAACGAAACTTTTAAGATCCTCTCTATATGTTACGATGGAAGGTTATGATGGAAGTCCATGCAAAAAATCATCTCAAAATTAGAATCTGTGTAACTTTTTAAAATACTTATTTCATTCAAAAAATTGTAGTATATTATACACAATTTAATACTAGTTTCGGTCAAAATTCAAATTAAATCGAGGATTGTTCGAAATGTTACAAAACTATTCAGATTCATTATATATGTTACGAGGGAAGGTTATGATGGAATTTCATGCAAAAAATCATTTCAAAATTAAATTCTATGAAACTTTTTGAAATAATAGTTTCGGTCAAAAAACTGTAGTATATTATACACATTTTATACTAGTTTTGGTAAAAAATCAAATTAAATCGAGGATTGTTCGAAATGCTTCGAAACTTTTAAGATCCTCTCTATATGTTACGAGGGAAGGTTATAATGGAAGTCCATGCAAAAAATTATCTCAAAATTAGATTCTATGAAACTTTTTGAAATACTAGTTTCGGTCAAAATATTGTAGTTTATTATACACAATTTAATACTAGTTTCGGTCAAAAAATCAAATTAAATCGAGGATAGTTCGAAATGCCAAGAAACGTTTTAGATCCTCTTTATATGTTACGTGGGAAGGTTATGATGGAAGTCCATAGAAAAATTATCTCAAACTTAGATTCAATGAAACTTTTTGAAATACAAGTTTTTGTCAAAAAATCGTAGTATATTATACATATTTTATACTAGTTTCAGTCAAAAATCCAATTAAATCGAGGAGTGTTCGAAATGCTTCGAAACATTTAAGATCCTCTCTATATGTTACGAGGGAAGGTTATGGTGGAAGTCCTTACAAAAAATCATCTCAAAATTCGATTCTATGAAACATTCTGAAATACTAGTTTCGATCAAAAAAATTAGTATTTTATACACAATGTAATACTAGTTTCGATCAAAAATCAAATTAAATTGAGGATTGTACGAAATGCTACAAAACTTTCCATATCCTCTCTATTTGATACGAGGGAAGGTTAGATTCTATGAAACTTTTTGAAATACTAGTTTTGGTAAAAATAATTGTAGTATATTATATACAATTCTATACTAGTTTCAGTCAAAAATCAAATTAAATCGAGGATTGTTCAAAATGCTACGTATCTTTTAAAATCCTCTCTATATGTTACGAGGGAAGGTTATGATGGAAGTCCATGCAAAATATCATCTCAAAATTAGATTCTATGAAACTTTTTGAAATACTAGTTTCGGTCAAAAAATTTTAGTATATTATACATAATTTTATACTAGTTTCGGTCAAAAAATCAAATTAAATTGAGGATTGTTTGAAATGCAAAAACACTTGTCATAACCTCTCTATTTGTTATGAGGGGAGGTTATGTTGGAAATCCATGCAAAAAAATATCTCAAAATTAGATTCTATGAAACGTATTGAAATACTGGTGTTGGTCAAAAAATCGTAGTATATTATACACAATTCTATACTAGTCTTGGTCAAAAATCAAATTAAATCGAGGATTGTTCGAAATGCTACGAAACTTCTAAGATCCTCTCTATATGTTACAAGGAAAGGTTATGATGGAAGTCCATGCAAAAAATTATCTTAAAATTAGATTCTATGAAAGTTTTTGAAATTCTAGTTTTGATTAAAAAATCGTAGTATATTATACACAATTCTATACTAGTCTCGGTCAAAAATAAAATTAAATCGAAGATTGTTCGAAATGCTACGAAACTTTTAAGATCCTCTCTATATGTTACGAGGGAAGGTTATGATGGAAGTTCATGCAAAAAAAATCATCTCAAAATTAAATTCTATGTAACTTTTTGAAATACTAATTTCGGTCAAAAAATTATAGTATATTATACACAATTTAATACTAGTTTCGGTCAAAAAATCAAATTAAATTGAGGATTGTTCGAAATGTTACGAAACTATTCATATCATCTCTATATGTTACGAGGGAAGGTTATGATGGAAATCCATGCAAAACATTATCTATAAATTAGATTCTATCAAACATTTTGAAATACTAGTTTCGGTCAAAAAAATCTTAGTATATTATTCACAATTTAATACTAGTTACGGTCAAAAAATCAAATTAAATCGAGGATTGTTCGAAATGCTACGTAACTTTTAAGATCCTCTCTATATATTACGAGGGACGGTTATGATGGAAGTCCATGCAAAAAATTATCTCAAAATTAGATTCTATGAAACTTTTTGAAATACTAATTTCGGTCAAAAAATCGTAGTATATTATACACAATTTAATACTAGTTTCAGTCAAAAATCAAATTAAATCGAGGATAGTTCGAAATCCCACGAAACTATTTAGATCCTCTCTATATGTTACGTGGGAAGATTATGATGGAATTCCATACAAAAAATTATCTCAAAATTAGATTCTATGAAACTTTTTGAAATACTAGTTTTGGTCAAAAAATCGTAGTATATTATACACATTTTATACTAGTTTCAGTCAAAAATCAAATTAAATCGAGGATTGTTCGAAATGCTTCGAAACTTTTAAGATCCTCTCTATATGTTACGAGGGAAGGTTATGGTGGAAGTCCTTACAAAAAATCATCTCAAAATTAGATTCTATGAAACATTTTGAAATATTAGTTTCCATCAAAAAAAATTAGTATTTTATACACAATGTAATACGAGTTTCGGTCAAAAATCAAATTAAATCGAGGATTGTTCGAAATGCTACAAATCTCTTAAGAAACTCTCTATATGTTACGAGGGAAGGTTATGATGGAAGTTCATGCAAAATATCATCTCAAAATTAGATTCTATGAAACTTTTTTAAATACTAGTTTCGGTCAAAAAATTGTAGTATATTATACACAATTTTATACTAGTTTCGGTCAAAAAAATCAAATTAAATTGAGGATTGTTTGAAATTCAAAAGAACTTTTCACATCCTCTCTATATGTTATGAGGGAAGGTTATTATGGAAGTCCATGCAAAAAATTATCTCAAAATTAGATTCTATGAAACTTATTGAAATACTAGTTTTCGTCAAAAAATCGTAGTATATTATACACAATTCTATACTAGTCTCTGTCAAAAATCAAATTAAATTGAGGATTGTTCGAAATGCTACGAAACTTTTAAGATCCTCTCTATATGTTACGAGGGAAGGTTATGATGGAAGTTCATGCAAAGAATTATCTTAAAATTAGATTCTATGAAACTTTTTGGAATACTAGTTTTGGTCAAAACAATCGTAGTATATTATACACAATTCTATACTAGTTTTGATCAAAATTAAAATTATATCGAGAATTGTTCGAAATGCTATGAAACATTTCAGATCCTTTCTATATGTTACGAGGGAAGGTTATGACAGAAGTCCATGCAAAAAAATTTCTCAAAATTAGATTCTATGAAACTTTTTAAAATACTAGTATTGGTCAAAAAAATCATAGTATATTATACACAATTCCACAATAGTTTCGGTCAAAAATCAAATTAAATCGAGGATTGTTCGAAATGCAACGAAACTTTTAAGATCCTCTCTATATGTTACGAGGGAAGGTTATGATGGATGTCCATGCAAAAAATCATCTCAATTTTAGATTTTATGTAACTTTTTAAAATACTAATTTCGGTCAAAAAATTGTAGTATATTATACACAATTTAATACTAGTTTCGGTCAAAAATTCAAATTAATCGAGGATTGTTCGAAATGTTACAAAACTATTCAGATCCATTGTATATGTTACGAGGGAAGGTTATGATGGAAGTCCATGCAAAAAATCATTTTAAAATTAAATTCTTTGAAACTTTTTGAAATAATAGTTTCGGTCAAAAAAGTGTAGTATATTATACACATTTTATACTAATTTCAGTCAAAAATCAAATTAAATCGAGGATTATTCGAAATGCTTCGAATATTTTAAGATCCTCTCTATATGTTACAAGGGAAGGTTATGATGGAAGTCCATGCAAAATATCATCTCAAAATTAGATTCTATGAATCTTTTTGAAATACTAGTTTCTATTAAAAAATTGTAGTATATTTATTATACACAATTTAATAATACTTTCAGTCAAAAAATCAAATTAAATAAATGATTGTTCGAAATGTTAAGAAACTTTTCAGATCCTCTCTATATGAGACGAGGGAAGGATATGATGGTAGTCCATGCAAAAAATTATCTTAAAATTAGATTCTATAAAATTTTTGAAATACTAGTTTCGGTCAAAAAATCAAATTAAATCGAGGATTATTCGAAATGCTACGAACCTTTTCAGATCCTTTATATATGTTATGAGGGAAAGTTATGATTGAAGTCCATGCAAAAAATTATCTAAAAATTAGATTCTATGAAATATTTTGAAATACTAGTTTCGGTCAAAAAATCATAGTATATTATACACAATTTCATACTAGTTTCGGTCAAAAAAATCAAACTAAATTGAGGATTGTACGAAATGCTACAAAAGTTTCCATATCCTCTCTATTTGATACGAGGGAAGGTTATGATGGAAGTCCATGAAAAAATTTATCTAAAAATTAGATTCTATGAAACTTTTTGAAATACTAGTTTTGGTAAAAGTAATTGTAGTATATTATATACAATTCTCTACTAGGTTCGGTCAAAAAATCAAATTAAATTGAGGATTGTTCGAAACGCTACAAAACTTTTCATATCCTCTCAATATATTATAAGGGAAGGTTATGATGGAAGTCCCTGCAAAACATTATCTCAAAATTAGATTCTACGAAACTTTTTGAAATACTAATGTCGGTCAAAAAATTTTAGTATATTATACACAATTTAATACTAGTTTCGGTCAAAAATCAAATTAAATCGAGGATAGTTTGAAATCCCACGAAATTTTTTAGATCCTCTCTATATGTTACGTGGGAAGATTATGATGGAAGTCCATACAAAAAATTATCTCAAAATTAGATTCTATGAAACTTTTTGAAATACTAGTTTTGGTCAAAAAATCGTAGTATATTATACACATTTTATACTAGTTTCAGTCAAAAATCAAATTAAATCGAGGATTGTTCGAAATGCTTCGAAACTTTTAAAATCCTCTCTATATGTTACGAGGGAAGGTTATGGTGGAAGTCCTTACAAAAAATCATCTCAAAATTAGATTCTATGAAACATTTTGAAATACTAGTTTCGATAAAAAAAAATTAGTATTTTATACACAATGTAATACTAGTTTCGGTCAAAAAGCAAATTAAATCTTGGATTCTTCGAAATGCTACGAAACTCTTAAGATCCTCTCTATATGTTACGAGGGAAGGTTATGATGGAAGTCCATGCAAAATATCATCTCAAAATTAGATTCTACGAAACTTTTTTAAATACTAGTTTCGATCAAAAAATTGTAGTATATTATACACAATTTTATACTAGTTTCGGTCAAAAAATCAAATTAAATTGAGGATTGTTTGAAATGCAAAAGAACTTGTCATATCCTCTCCATATGTTATGAGGGAAGGTTATTATGGAAGTCCATGCAAAAAATTATCTCAAAATTAGATTCTATGAAATACTAGTTTTGGTAAAAATAATCGTAGTATATTATATACAATTCTATACTAGTTTCGGTCAAAAATCAAATTAAATCGAGGATTGTCCGAAATGCTACGTATCTTTTAAAATCCTCTCTATATGTTACGAGGGAAGGTTATGATGGAAGTCCATGCAAAATATCATCTCAAAATTAGATTCTATGAAACTTTTTGAAATACTAGTTTTGATCAAAAAATCGTAGTATATTATACACAATTCTATACTAGTCTCGGTCAAAAATCAATTTAAATCGAGGATTATTCGAAATGCTACGAAACTTCTAAGATCCTATCTATATGTTACAAGGAAAGGTTATGATGGAACTCCATGCAAAAAATTATCTCAAAATTAGATTCTATGAAACTTATTGGAATACTAGTTTTGATCAAAAAATCGTAGTATATTATACACAATTCTATACTAGTCTCGGTCAAAAATTAAATTAAATCGAGGATTATTCAAAATGCTACGAAACTTTTAAGATCCTCTCTATATGTTACAAGGAAAGGTTATGATGGAATTTCATGCAAAAAAGTATCTTAAAATTAGATTCTATGAAACTTTTTGAAATACTATTTTGATCAAAAAATCGTAGTATATTATACACAATACTATACTAGTCTAGGTCAAAAATAAAATTAAATCGAGGATTGTTCGAAATGCTTCGAAACTTTTAAGATCCTCTCTATATGTTACAAGGGAAGGTTATGATGGAAGTTCATGCAAAAAAATCATCTCAAAATTAAATTCTATGTAACTTTTTGAAATAATAATTTCGGTCAAACAAAATGTAGTATATTATACACAATTTAATACTAGCTTCGGTCAAAAAATCAAATTAAATTTAGGATTGTTCGAAATGTTACGAAACTATTCAGATCCTTTATATATGTTTCGAGGGAAGGTTATAACGGAAGTCCGTGAAAAACATTATCTCATATTTAGATTCTATGAAACTTTTTAAAATACTATTTTTGGTCAAAAAAATTGTAGTATATTATACACAATTCCATACTAATTTCGGTCAAAAATCAAATTAAATCGAGGATTGTTCGAAATGCTACGAAACTTTTAAGATCCTCTCTTTATGTTATGAGGGAAGGTTATGATTGATGTCCATGCAAAAAATCATCTCAATTTAGATTCTATGTAACTTTTTGAAATACTAATTTCGGTCAAAAAATTATAGTATATTATACACAATTTAATACTAGTTTCGGTCAAAAAATCAAATTAAATCGAGGATTTTTCAAAATGTTACGAAACTATTCATATCCTTTATATATGTTACGAGGGAAGGTTATGATGGAAATCAAATCAAAACATTATCTATAAATTAGATTCTATCAAACATTTTGAAATACTAGTTTCGGTCAAAAAATCTTAGTATATTATTCACAATTTAATAATAGTTTCGGTCAAAAAATCAAATTAAATTGAGGATTGTTCGAAACGCTACAAAACTTTTCATATCCTCTCAATATATTATAAAGGAAGGTTATGATGGAAGTCCATGAAAAAAATTATCTCAAATTTAGATTCTATGAAACATTATGAAATACTAATTTCGGTAAAAAAATTGTAGTATATTATACACAATTTAATACTAGTTTCGGTCAAAAATCAAATTAAATCGAGGATAGTTTGAAATCCCACGAAACTTTTTAGATCCTCTCTATATGTTACGTGGGAAAATTATGATGGAAGTCCATACAAAAAATGATCTCAAAATTAGATTCTATGAAACTTTTTGAAATACTAGTTTTAGTCAAAAAAAATCGTAGTATATTATACACATTTTATACTAATTTCAGTCAAAAATCAAATTAAATCGAGGATTGTTCGAAATGCTACGAAACTCTTAAAATCCTCTCTATATATTACGAGGGAAGGTTATAATGGAAGTCCATGCAAAATATCATCTCAAAATTAGATTCTATGAAACTTTTATAAATACTTGTTTCGGTCAAAAAATTGCAGTATATTATACACAATTTTATACTAGTTTCGGTCAAAAAATCAAATTAAATTGAGGATTGTTCGAAATGCAAAAGAACTTGTCATATCCTCTCTATATGTTATGAGGGATGGTTATTATGGAAATCCATGCAAAAAATTATCTCAAAATTAGATTCTATGAAACTTATTGAAATACTAGTTTTGGTCAAAAAGTATAGTATATTATACACAATTCTATACTAGTCTCTGTCAAAAATAAAATTAAATTGAGGATTGTTCGAAATGCTACCAAACTTTTAAGATCCTCTCTATATGTTACGAGGAAAGGTTATGATGGAAGTCCATGCAAAAAAATTCTCAAAATTAGATTCTATGAAACTTATTGAAATACTAGTTTTGTTCAAATATTCGTAGTATATTAGACACAATTCTATACTAGTCTCGGTCAAAAATCAAATTATATCGAGGATTATTCGAAATGCTATGAAACTTTTAAGATCCTCTCTATATGTTACGAGGGAAGGTTATGATGGAAATCCATGCAAAGAATTATCTTAAAATTAGATTCTATGAAACTTTTTGAAATACTAGTTTTGGTCAAAACAATCGTAGTATATTATACACAGTTTTATACTAGTTTTGATCAAAATTCAAATTATATCGAGAATTGTTCGAAATGCTACTAAACTCTTCAGATCCTTTCTATATGTTACGAGGGAAGGTTATGACGGAAGTCCATGCAAAAACATTTCTCAAAATTATATTCTATGAAACTTTTTAAAATACTAGTATTGGTCAAAATAATCATAGTATATTATACACAATTCCATAATAGTTTCGGTCAAAAATCAAATTAAATCGAGGATTGTTCGAAATGCAACGAAACTTTTAAGATCCTCTCTATATGTTACGAGGGAAGGTTATGGTGGAAGTCCATGCAAAAAATCATCTCAATTTTAGATTCTATGTAACTTTTTAAAATACTAATTTCGGTCAAAAAATTGTAGTATATTATACACAATTTAATACTAGTTTCGGTAAAAAATTCAAATTAATCGAGGATTGTTAGAAATGTTACAAAACTATTCATTTTGAAATACTAGTTTCGGTCAGGAAAAATTAGTATTTTATACACAATGTAATATTAGTTTCGGTCAAAAATCAAATTAAATCGACGATTTTTCAAAATGCTACGAAAGATTTCAGATCCTTTCTATATGTTACGAGGGAAGGTTATGATAGAAGTCCATGCAAAAAATTTATCTCAAAATTAGATTCTATGAAACTTTTTGAAATACTAGTTTCTATTAAAAAATCGTAGTATATTATACACAATTTAATACTAGTTTCAGTCAAAAAATCAAATTAAATAAATGATTGTTCGAAATGTTAAGAAACTTTTCAGATCCTCTCTATATGAGACGAGGGAAGGATATGATGGTTGTCCATGCAAAAAATTATCTTAAAATTAGATTCTATAAAACTTTTTGAAATACTAGTTTCAGTCAAAAATTGTAGTATATTATACACAATTTAATACTTGTTTCGGTCAAAAAATCAAATTAAATCGAGGATTGCTCGAAATGCTACGAAACTTTTCAGATCCTTTCTATATGTTATAAGGGAAGGTTATGATGGAAGTCCATGCAAAAAATTATCTAAAAATTAGATTCTATGAAACATTTTGAAATAATAGTTTCGGTCAAAAAATCATAGTATATTATACACAATTTCATACTAGTTTCGGTCAAAAAAGCAAATTAAATTGAGGATTGTACGAAATGCTACAAAACTTTTCATATCCTCTCTATATGATACGAGGGAAGGTTATGATGGAAGTCCATGAAAAAAATTATCTAAAAATTAGATTCTATGAAACTTTTTGAAATACTAGTTTTGGTAAAAAAATAATCGTAGTATATTATATACAATTCTATACTAGTTTCGGTCAAAAATCAAATTAAATCGAGGATTGTTCGAAATGCTACGTAACTTTTAAAATCCTCTCTATATGTTACGAAGGAAGGTTATGATGGAAGTCCATGCAAAATATCATCTCAAAATTAGTAGTATATTATACACAATTCTAGTTTTGATCAAAAAATCGTAGTATATTATACACAATTCTATACTAGTCACGGTCAAAAATCAAATTAAATCGATGATTATTCGAAATGCTACGAAACTTTTAAGATCCTCTCTATATGCTACAAGGAAAGGTTATGATAGAATTCCATGTAAAAAATTATCTTAAAATTAGATTCTATGAAACTTTTTGAAATACTAGTTTTGATCAAAAAATCGTAGTATATTATACACAATTCTATACTAGTCTCTGTCAAAAATAAAATTAAATCGAGGATTGTTCGAAATGCTACGAAACTTTTAAGATCCTCTCTATATGTTACGAGGGAAGGTTATGATGGAAGTTCATGCAAAAAAATCATCTCAAAATTAAATTTTATGTAACTTTTTGAAATAATAATTTCGGTCAAAAAATTGTAGTATATTATACACAATTTAATACTAGCTTCGGTCAAAAAATAAAATTAAATTGAGGATTGTTCGAAATGTTACGAAACTATTTAGATCCTTTATATATGATACGAGGGAAGAGTATAACGGAAGTCCGTGAAAAAAATTATCTCATAATTAGATTCTATGAAACTTTTTAAAATACTTGTTTTGGTCTAAAATTCGTAGTATATTATACACAATTCCATACTAATTTCGGTCAAAAATCAAATTAAATCGAGGATTGTTCGAATTGCTACAAAATTTTTAAGATCCTCTCTTAATGTTATGAGGGAAGGTTATGATGGAAGTCCATGCAAAAAATCATCTCAAAATTATATTCTAAGTAACTTTTTGAAATACTAATTTCGGTCAAAAAATTGTAGTATATTATACACAATTTAATACTAGTTTCGGTCAAAATCAAATTAAATTGAGGATTGTTCAAAATGTTACGAAACTATTCAGATCCTTTATATATGTTACGAGGGAAGGTTATGATGGAAATCCATGCAAAACATTATCTATAAATTAGATTCTATCAAACATTTTGAAATACTAGTTTCGGTCAAAAAAATCTTAGTATATTATTCACAATTTAATACTAGTTTCGGTCAAAAAATCAAATTAAATTGAGAATTGTTCGAAATGCTACAAAACTTTTCATATCCTCTCAATATATTATGTGGGAAGCTTATGATGGAAGTCCATGCAAAACATTATCTCAAAATTAGATTCTATGAAACTTTTTGAAATACTAGTTTTGGTCAAAATATTGTAGTATATTATACACAATTTAATACTAGTTTCGGTCAAAAATCAAATTAAATCGAGGATAGTTCGAAATGCCATGAAACCTTTTAGATCCTCTCTATATGTTACGTGGGAAGGTTATATTGGAAGTCCATACAAAAAATTATCTCAAAATTAGATTCTATGAAACATTTTGAAATACTAGTTTTGGTCAAAAAATCGTAGCATATTATACACATTTTATACTAGTTTCAGTCAAAAATCAAATTAAATCGAGGATTGTTCGAAATGCTTCGAAACATTTAAGATCCTCTCTATATGTTACGAGGAAAGGTTATGGTGGAAGTCCTTACAAAAAATCATCTCAAAATTAGATTCTATGAAACATTTTAAAATACTAGTTTCGATAAAAAAAATTAGTATTTTATACACAATGTAATACTAGTTTCGGTTAAAAATCAAATTAAATCGAGGATTGTTCGAAATGCTACGAAACTCTTAAGATCCTCTCTATATGTTACGAGGGAAGGTTATGATGGAAGTCCATGCAAAATATCATCTCAAAATTAGATTCTATGAAACTTTTTTAAATACTAGTTTCGGTCAAAAAAATTGTAGTATATTATACACAATTTTATACTTGTTTCGGTCAAAAAATCAAATTTAATTTAGGATTGTTTGAAATGCAAAAAAACTAGTCATATCCTATCTATATGTTATGAGGGAAGGTTATGATGGAAGTCCATGACAAAAATTATCTCAAAATTAGATTCTATGAAACTTATTGAAATACTAGTTTTGGTCAAAAAATCGTAGTATATTATTCAAAATTCTATACTAGTCTCTGTCAAAAATCAAATTAAATTGAGGATTGTTCGAAATACTACGAAACTTTTAAGATCCTCTCTATATGTTACAAAGGAAGGTTATGATGGAAGTCCATGCAGAAACTATCTCAAAATTAGATTCTATGAAACTTATTGAAATACTAGTTTTAATCAAAAAATCGTAGTATATTATACACAATTCTATACTAGTCTCGGTCAAAAATCAAATTATATCGAGGATTGTTCGAAATGCTACGAAACTTTTAAGATCCTCTCTATATGTTACGAGGGAAGGTTATGATGGAAGTCCATGCAAAAAAATTTCTTAAAATTATATTCTATGAAACTTTTTGAAATACTAGTTTTGGTCAAAATAATCGTAATATATTATACACAATTCTATACTAGTTTTGATCAAAATTCAAATTATATCGATAATTGTTCGAAATGCTACGTAACTTTTAAGATCCTCTCTATATGTTACGAGGGGAGGTTATGATTGAAGTCCATGCAAAAAATTAACTTAAAATTAGATTCCATGAGACTTTTTGAAATACTAGTTTTGGTCAAAAAAATCGTAGTATATTATATACAATTCTATACTAGTTTCGGTCAAACATCAAATTATATCGAGGATTGTTCGAAATGCTACGAAACTTTTAAGATCCTCTCTATATGTTACGAGGGAAGGTTATGATGGAAGTCCATGCAAAAAATCATCATAAAATTAGATTCTATGTAACTTTTCAAAATACTAATTTCGGTTAAAAAAATTTAGTATATTATACACAATTTAATACTAGTTTTGGTCAAAAAATCAAATTAGATCGAGGATTGTTCATAATGTTACAAAACTATTCAGATCCTTTATATATGTTACGAGGGAAGGTTATGATGGAAGTCCATGCAAAAAAAATTTCAAAATTAGATTCTATCAAACATTTTGAAATACTAGTTTCGGTCAAAAAATCGTAGTATATTATCACAATTTAATACTAGTTTTGGTCAAAGAATCAAATTAAATTGAGGATTGTTCGGAATGCTACAAAACTTTTCATATCTTCTCAATATATTATGAGGGAAGGTTATGATGTAAGTCCATGCAATAAATTATCTCAAAACTAGATTCTATGAAACTTTTTGAAATACTAGTTTTGGTCAAAAAATTGTAGTATTATACACAATTTAATACTAGTTTCGGTAAAAAAATTGTAGTATATTTATACACATTTTATACTAGTTTCAGTCAAAAATCAAATTAAATCGAGGATTGTTTGAAACACTTCGAAACATTTAAGATCCTCTCTATATGTTACAAGGGAAGGTTATGATTGAAGTCCTTGCAAAAAATCATCTCAAAATTAAATTCGATGAAAAATCAAATTAAATCGACGATTGTTCAAAATGCTACGAAAGATTTCATATCCTTTCTATATGTTACGAGGGAAGGTTATGATAGAATTCCATGCAAAAAATTATCTCAAAATTAGATTCTATGAAACTTTTTGAAATACTAGTTTCTATTAAAAAATTGTAGTATATTATACACAATTTAATACTAGTTTCGGTCAAAAAATCAAATTAAATAAAGGATTGTTCGAAATGTTATGAAACTTTTCAGATACTCTCTATATGAGACGAGGGAAGGATATGATAACAGTCCATGCAAAAAACTATCTAAAAATTAGATTCTATAAAACTTTTTGAGATACTAGTTTCGGTCAAAATAATCGTACTATATTATACACAATTCTCTACAAGTTTCGGTCAAAAATCAAATTAAATCGAGGATTTTTCGAAATACTACGAAACTTTTAAGATCCTCTCTATATGTTACGTGGGAAGGTTATGATGTAATTCCATGGAAAAAATCATATCAAATTAGATTCTATAAAACTTTTTGAAATACTAGTTTTGGTCAAAATATTGTAGTATATTATACACAATTCTATACTATTTTCGGTCAAAAATAAAATTGAATCGAGGATTGTTTGAAATGAAACGAAACTTTTAAGATCCTCCCTATATGTGACGAGGGAAGATTATGATGGAAGTCCATGCAAAAAAATCATCTCAAAATTAGATTCTATGAAACATATTGAAATAATAGTTTTGGTCAAAAATTTGTTGTATATTATACACATTTTATACTAGTTTCAGTCAAAAATCAAATTAAATCGAGGATTGTTCGAAATACTTCAAAACATTTAAGATCCTCTCTATATGTTACGAGGGAAGGTTATGATGGAAGTCCATGCCAAAAAATTGTCTCAAAATTAAATTCTATGAAACTTTTTAAAATACTAGTTTCGGTCAAAAAAACATAGTATATTATACACAATTTAATACTAGTTTCGGTCAAAAAATCAAATTAAATTGCGGATTGTTCGAAATTCTACAAAATATTTCATATACTCTCGATATGTTACGAGGGAAGGTTATGAAGGAAGTCCGTGCAAAAAATTATCTCAAACTTAGATTCTATGAAACTTTTTAAAATACTAGTTTTGGTCGGAAAATCGTAGTATATTATACACAATTCCATACTAGTTTCGGTCAACAATCAAATTAAATTGAGGATTGTTCGAAATGCTACGAAACTTTTAAGATCCTCTCTATATGTTACGAGGGAAGGTTATGATTGAAGTCTATGCAAAAAATAATCTTAAAATTAGATTCTATGAAACTTTTTGAAATACTAGTTTTGGTCAAAACAATTGTAGTATATTATACACAATTCTATACTAGTTTTGGTCAAAAATCAAATTATATCGAGGATTGTTCGAAATGTTACGAAAATTTTCAGATCCTTTCTATATGTTATGAGGGAAGGTTATGACAGAAGTCCGTGCAAAAAATTATCTCAATATTAGATTTTATGAAACATTTAAAAATATTAGTTTTTGTCAAAAAATCGTAGTATATTATACACAATTCCATACTAGTTTCGGTCAAAAATCAAATTATATCGAGGATTGTTCGAAATGCTACGAAACTTTTAAGATCCTTTCTTTATGTTACGAGGGAAGGTTATGATGGAAGTCCATGCAAAAAAACATCACAAAATTAGATTCTATGTAACTTTTTGAAATACTAATTTCGGTTAAAAAATTGTAGTATATTATACACAATTTAATACTAGTTTTGGTCAAAAAAACAAATTAGATCGAGGATTGTTCGAAATGTTAAAAAACTATTTAGATCCTTTATATATGTTACGAGGGAAGGTTATGATGGAAGTCCATGCAAAGAAAAATTCGACATTAGATTCTATCAAATATTTTGAAATACTAGTTTCGGTCAAAAAATCGTAGTATATTATCACAATTTAATACTAGTTTTGGTCAAAGAATCAAATTAAATTGAGGATTGTTCGGAATGCTACAAAACTATTCATATCTTCTCAATATATTATGAGGGAAAGTTATGATGTAAGTCCATGCAAAAAATTATCTCAAAACTAGATTCTATGAAACTTTTTGAAATACTAGTTTCGGTCAAAAAATTGTAGTATATTATACACAATTTAATACTAGTTTCGGTAAAAAATAAAATTAAATCGAGGATAGTTCGAAATGCTACGAAAATTCCTAGATACTCTCTATATGTTACGAGGGAAGGTTATGATGGAAGTCCATGCAAAAAATCTTTACAAAATTAAATTCTATGAAACGTTTTTAAATATCTGTTTCGGTCAAAATATTGTAGTATATTATACACATTTTATACAAGTTTCAGTCAAAAATCAAATTAAATCGAGGATTGTTCGAAATACTTCGATGCTTTTAAGATCCTCTCTATATGTTACAAGGGAAGGTTATGATTGAAGTCCATGCAAAAAATCATCTCAAAATTAAATTCGATGAAACATTTTGAAACACTAGTTTCGGTAAAAAAAAATTAGTATTTTATACAGAATTTAATATTAATTTCGATCAAAAATCAAATTAAATCGACGATTGTTCAAAATGCAACGAAAGATTTCAGATCCTTTATATATGTTACGAGGGAAGGTTATGATAGAAGTCCATGCAAAAAATTATCTCAAAATTAGATTCTATGAAACTTTTTGAAATACTAGTTTCTATTAAAAAATCGTAGTATATTATACACAATTTAATACTAGTTTCGGTCAAAAAATCAAATTAAATAAAGGATTGTTCGAAATGTTATGAAACTTTTCAGATCCTCTCTATATGAGACGAGGGAAGGATATGATGACAGTCCATGCAATACATTATCTAAAAATTAGATTCTATAAAACTTTTTGAGATACTAGTTTCGGTCAAAAAATCGTAGTAAATTATACATAATTCTCTGCAAGTTTCGATCAAAAATCAAAAATAAATCGAGGATTTTTCGAAATACTACGAAACTTTTAAGATCCTCTCTATATGTTACGTGGGAAGGTTATGATGTAAGTCCATGGAAAAAATCATATCAAAATTAGATTCTATAAAACTTTTTGAAATACTAGTTTTGGTCAAAATATCGTAGTATATTATACACAATTCTATACTATTTTCGGTCAAAAATAAAATTGAATCGAGGATTGTTCGAAATGAAACGAAACTTTTAAGATCCTCCCTATATGTGACGAGGGAAGATTATGATGGAAGTCCATGCAAAAAAATCATCTCAAAATTAGATTCTATGAAACTTATTGAAATAATAGTTTCGGTCAAAAAATTGTTGTATATTATACACATTTTTTACTAGTTTCAGTCAAAAATCAAATTAAATCGAGGATTGTTCGAAATACTTCAAAACTTTTAAGATCCTCTCTATATGTTACGAGGGAAGGTTATGATGGAAGTCCATTCAAAAAATCATCTCAAAATTAGATTCTATGAAACTTTTTGAAATACTAGTTTCGGTCAAAAAAAATTAGTATGTTATACACAATGTAATACTAGTTTCGGTCAAAAATAAAATAAAATCTAGGATTTTTCAAAATGCTACGAAATTTTTCAGATCCTTTTTATATGTTACGAGGGAAGGTTATGATGGAAGTCCATGCAAAAAATTATCTCAAAATTAGATGCTACGAAATTTTTCAGATCCTTTTTATATGTTACGAGGGAAGGTTATGATGGAACTCCATGCAAAAAATTATCTCAAAATTAGATTCTATGAAATTAGATTCTATTAAAAAATCATAGAATATTATACACAATTTAATACAAGTTTCGGTCAAAAAATCAAATTAAATAAAGGATTGTTCGAAATGTTATGAAACTTTTCAGATCCTCTCTATATGAGATGAGGGAAGGATATGATGACAGTCCATGCAAAAAATTATCTAAAAATTAGATTCTATAAAACATTTTGAGATACTAGTTTCGGTCAAAATAATCGTACTATATTATACACAATTCTCTACAAGTTTCGGTCAAAAATCAAATAAAATCGAGGATTTTTCGAAATACTACGAAACTTTTAAGAACCTCTCTATATGTTATGTGGGAAGGTTATGATGTAAGTCCATGGAAAAAATCATATCAAAATTAGATTCTATAAAACTTTTTTAAATACTGGTTTTGGTCAAAATATCGTAGTATATTATACACAATTCTATACTATTTTCGGTCAAACATAAAATTGAATCGAGGATTGTTCGAAATGAAACGAAACTTTTAAGATCCTCCCTATATGTGACGAGGGAAGATTGTGATGGAAGTCCATGCAAAAAAATCATCTCAAAATTAGATTCTATGAAACTTATTGAAATAATAGTTTCGGTCAAAAAATTGTTGTATATTATACACATTTTATACTAGTTTCAGTCAAAAATCAAATTAAATCGAGGATTGTTCGAAATACTTCAAAACTTTGAAGATCCTCTCTATATGTTACGAGGGAAGCTTATGATGGAAGTCCATTCAAAAAATCATCTCAAAATTAGATTCTATGAAACTTTTTGAAATAGTAGTTTCGGTCAAAAAAAAAATTAGTATGTTATACACAATGTAATACTAGTTTCGGTCAAAAATAAAATTAAATCAAGGATTTTTCAAAATGCTACGAAATATTTCAGATCCTTATTATATGTTACGAGGGAAGGTTATGATTGAAGTCCATGCAAAATATTATCTCAAAATTAGATGCTACGAAATTTTTCAGATCCTTTTTATATGTTACGAGGGAAGGTTATGATGGAAGTCCATGCAAAAAATTATCTCAAAATTAGATTCTATTAAAAAATCATAGTATATTATACACAATTTAATACTAATTTCAGTCAAAAAATCAAATTAAATAAATGATTGTGCGAAATGTTATGAAACTTTTCAGATCCTCTCTATATGAGACGAGGGAAGGATATGATGACAGTCCATGCAAAAAATTATCAAAAAATTAGATTCTATAAAACTTTTTGAGATACTAGTTTCGGTCAAAAAATCGTAGTATATTATACACAATTTTATACTAGTTTTGGTCAAAAATCAAATTATATCGAGGATTGTTCGAAATGCTACGAAACTTTTCAGATCCTTTCTTTATGTTACGAGGGAAGGTTATGATGGAAGTCCATGCAAAAAATTGTCTCAAAATTAGATTCTATGAAACTTTTTAAAATACTAGTTTCGGTCAAAAAAACGTAGTATATTATACACAATTTAATACTAGTTTCGGTCAAAAAATCAAATTAAATTGAGGATTGTTCGAAATGCTACAAAATCTTTCATATACTCTCTATATGTTAGGATGGGAAGGTTATGACGGAAGTTCGTACAAAAAATTATCTCAAAATTAGATTCTATGAAACTTTTTAAAATACTAGTTTTGGTCGAAACATCGTAGTATATTATACACAATTCCATACTAGTTTCGGTCAACAATAAAATTAAATTGAGGATTGTTCGAAATGCTACGTAACTTTTAAGACCCTCTATATATGTTACGAGGGAAGGTTATGATGGAAGTCCATGCAAAAAATCATCTCAAAATTAGATTCTATTTAACTTTTTGAAATACTAATTTCGGTTAAAAAATTGTAGTATATTATACACAATTTAATACTAGTTTCGGTCAAAAATCAAATTAAATCGAGGATTGTTCGAATGCTACAAAACCTTTCATATACTCTCTATATGTTACGAGGGAATGTTATGATGGAAGTTCATGCAAAAAATTATCTCAAATACTCTCTATTATGGTTGCAACAACTTAACATACCAAATTTCCATCTTGCCTGGACTAAACTCAACTTATGGTTCTAAAAAAGGTAAGGAAATCACTTCCAAAGAATATCTGGATCTGATCGGAAATCTACATCAAATATTGCTACAAACTCATAATCCTAACACACTTAACATTCACACCTTTCTGTAAAAAACATGTTTACTATAACTTTTCACACTTAGACACATAAACATATTGTACACATATGGCAATCCACTTCTTGAGAAACTCCTCACAAAATAAACAGAAAAACACCGAATCTATTATGATAAGGGAATCTTAAGAAACCATCAACTTACCCATTTGACCAATAAAAACAACATTTAAATGTCTTTTAAAAGAAATTAAGATGTTATTTAAAAGAAATTATGCAATCTGAATAAAAGAATATACCTTATCAACACATTCATCCTCAGATGCAACCGAAAACAGATCCAGATCTCGGCCCACCCACACAACAACCGGAAACAGACTACAACACCACCACCGCCGATCACATAGACGGACAAATCAACTGCAAAAAAAAATCATATTTTCTGTGAAAGTCTTACCGTCCAAATGTAGTGAATCAATGAAATTTGTGAAATAGTCAAACAAAAGCGGTCCGGACTGTAAATCGGGAACAAAATTTATAGGTTTAGAGAAAAACCTAAGATTCAGAAATGTGCATTCATCCTCAGCTGCAACCGAAAACACATCCAGATCTCGGCCCACCCACACAACAACTGGAAATAGACTACAACACCATCACCGCCGATCACATAGACGGACAAATCAGCTGCAAAAAATCATATTTTCTGTGAAAGTCTTACCGTCCAAATGTAGTGAATCAACGAAATATGTGAAATAGTCAAACAAAAGCGGTTCGGATTGTAAATCGGTAACAAAATTTATAGGTTTAGAGAAAAACCTAAGATTCAGAAATGTGCATCAGCAGAAATGTGCATCAAATTCCCATCACTGCTCACAGTTGGGACAGTCACAAATAATCTGCAATACAATTTAAGTTTTACAAATTAGTATATGTTGCAGTCAGTTTTCCCAATACCATAGAAGAACAGAGGATACTAAAATACAAGTTAGTGACAAAAACACATCTTACATACAAACAGAACAACTATGAATCAGAAAAGCTAAAAATCGCAAGCCTTTATACTCGGCGAGGCTGAAATCTTGCTATTGAAATAGTTGAATCTAAAAGCGATGATAATGAAAAATCCATTCTAAAAGCGAAGCAAATACCTTCAGACTTGCGAGGTTCATTGATGAAAAACGCTCGAAAAACTTCTGTAAGATTTAAAAAAAAAACAGAGCCATAGTTCTACGAATAAACAATTGACAAAGAAAAATAAAAAACCCAAAAGCTCTGATGTTGAACCATTTAAACAAATCAATCAAGATGTTCTAAAATATAGCAATACGAAACCGATGAACTTCGCACCTGAGGGATTAACTGATAAACATAAATACTAAAAAACACTTGTGAAGGCAGAGACACCAATGGTTGAACACTTTTTAACATGAACATGAACATCTTCACACTATCTTGTGGAGCCAAGAGTTTATGTATTTGTGAGATGTCATCGTCTTCTATTATACAGAGATTCGTAGGTTGTAGCCTAGGGTTTTGCAAAGCCATGAGTTCCTGCATTTGCAAGACCGCTTCGTCTTCCATCGACGGTGACGGCGCGCTAGTGTTTGATGGGAAAAAGGAGACGATAAGAGAGAAAATGGGAGATGGAGAGAGAAAGAAATAGGGAAAAGGTGTGACGAGAAGGAAAAGAAAATGAGAGAGGGGGAAGGTCTGATGAGAGAGGGGGGAGGTGGAAAAATCATGCCATGTGGACAAAATGAAAAATCTTATTGGTCCATGATTTATGATTTACTCAATTACACAAAAGTCCTTACGGTAGGCATAATTTATAATTGCTTAAAGGGCATATTAGTAAGGTTGGTGGCATTGAATTGTAATGGGTAGGAAGTTGATTAACAATACAAATAAAGAGAAAACGAATAGTTGTCACAAACAGACTCATAATCTTGTTTATTATATGTATTTCATTTGAATTTTTCAAGTATTATTTTTAATTTATTATTTTTTCTTGACCAATTTATTATAAAATGATTTTTTAATTTTAAATAATGAAAGTAAAATAACATTCTTTAAAATTAAAAATAATTTAAATTTTATTGAAAATAATACAAAATTATTTCAATTTATTTCAAATCTAAAATTATAAAAAAAATACAGTTAGTAGTATATTTATTACAATTAATTAAATTTAACAGTTAAAATATAAATTGAAAAAAATAATATATATCTCTGATATTTTTTATCTTTTTTTATTTATGACATCATTAATATTTATTACTATTATAGTATTATTTTTAATTGATTGGTTAAAAATATATGAACCAATTATATTAAGTTAGTCTTATTGATATTATTAAAATTGGAACAAAAATCGTAATATATTATACACAATTCTATACTAGTTTCGGTCAAAATATCAAATTAAATCGAGGAATGTTCGAAATGCTACGTAACTTTTAAGATCCTCTCTATATATTACGAGGGAAGGTTATGATGAAAGTCCATGCAAAAAATTATCTCAAAATTAGATTCTATGAAACTTTTTGAAATACTAGTTTCGGTCCAAAAATCGTAGTATTATACACAATTCTATACTGGTTTCAGTCAAAAAATCAAATTAAATCGAGGATTGTTTGAAATGCTACGTAACTTTTAAGATCCTCTTTATATATTACGAGGGAAGATTAAGATAGAAGTCCATGAAAAAATTATCTCAAAATTAGATTCTATGAAAGTTTTTGAAATACTAGTTTAGGTCCAAAAATCGTAATATATTATACACAATACTATACTAGTTTAGGTCAAAAAACCAAATTAAATCGAGGATTGTTCGAAATGCTACGTAAATTTTAAGATCCTATCTATATGTTACGAGGGAAGGTTATGATGGAAGTCCATGCAAAAATTATTTAAAAATTAGATCTATGAAACTTTTTGAAATACTAGTTTCGGTCTAAAAATCGTAGTATATTATACACAATTCTATACTAGTTTCGGTCAAAAAATCAAATTAAATCGAGGATTGTTCGAAATGTTATGTAACTTTTAAGATACTCTCTATATATTACGAGGGAAGGTTATGATAGAAGTCCATGCAAAAATTATCTCAAAATTAGATTCTATGAGACTTTTTGAAATACTAGTTTCAGTCAAAAAATCGTAGTATATTATACAATATTCTATACAAGTTTTGGTCAAAAAATCAATTTAAATCGAGGATTGTTCGAAATACTACGTAACTTTTAAGATCCTCATAATATGTTACGAGGGAAGGTTATGATGGAAGTCCATGAAAAAATTATCTAAAAATTAGATTCTATGAAAGTTTTTGAAATACTAGTTTCGGTCCAAAAATTATAGTATATTATACACAATTCTATACTAGTTTAGTTCAAAACATCAAATTAAATCGAGGTATTTTCGAAATGCTACGTAACTTTAAAGATCCTCTCTATATGTTACGAGGAAAGGTTATGAAGGAATTCCATGCAAAAATTATCTCAAAATTAGATTCTATGAAACTTTTTGAAATACTAGTTTCGGTCCCAAAATCGTAGTATATTATACATAATTCTATTCTAGTTTCGGTCAAAAAATCAAATTAAATCGAGGATTGTTCAAAATGCTACGTAACGTTTAAGATCCTCTCTATATTTTACGAGGGAAGGTTATGATAGAAGTCCATACAAAAAATTATCTCAAAATTAGATTCTATGAGACTTTTTGAAATACTAGTTTCGGTCCAAAAATCGTAGTATATTATACACAATTCTATACTAGTTTCGGTCAAATATCAAATTAAATCGAGGGTTATTCGATATGCTACGAAACTTTTAAGATCCTTTCTATATATTACGAGGGAAGGTTATGATGGAAATCCATGCAAAAAATTATCTCAAAATTAGATTCTATGAAACTTTTTGAAATACTAGTTTCGGTCCAAAAATCGTAGTATATTATACACAATTCTATACTAGTTTCGGTCAAATATCAAATTAAATCGAGGGTTGTTCGAAATGCTACAAAACTTTTAAGATCCTCTTTATATGTTAAGAGGGAAGATTATGATGGAAGTCCATGCAAGCAATTATCTCAAAATTAGATTCTATGAAAGTTTTTGAAATACTAGTTTCTGTCCAAAAATCGCAGTATTATACACAATTCTATACTAGTTTCAGTCAAAAAATCAAATTAAATCGAGGATTGTTTGAAATGCTACGTAACTTTTAAGATCCTCTCTATATATTACGAGGGAAGGTAATGATGGAAGTCCATGCAAAAATTATCTCAAAATTAGATTCTATGAAACTTTTTGAAATACTAGTTTCGGTCCAAAAATTGTAGTATATTATAAACAATTCTATACTATATTCGGTAAAAAAATCAAATTAAATCGAGGATTGTTCGAAATGCTATGTAACTTTTAAGATACTCTCTACATATTACGAGGGAAGGTTATGATAGAAGTCCATGCAAAAATTACCTCAAATTTAGATTCTATGATACTTTTTGAAATACTAGTTTCAGTCAAAAAATCGTAGTATATTATACAATTTTCTATACAAGTTTTGGTCAAAAAATCAATTTAAATCGAGGGTGTTCGAAATGCTACGTAACTTTTAAGATCCTCATAATATGTTACGAGGGAAGGTTATTATAGAAAACCTTGAAAAAATTAACTAAAAAATAGGTTCTATGAAAGTTTTTGAAATACTAGTTTTGGTCCAAAAATCGTAGTATATTATACACAATTCTATACTAGTTTAGGTCAAAAAATCAAATTAAATCGAGGATTGTTCGAAATGCTACGTAACTTTAAAGATCCTCTCTATATGTTACGAGGAAAGGTTATGAAGGAATTCCATGCAAAAATTATCTCAAAATTAGATTCTATGAAACTTTTTGAAATACTAGTTTCGGTCCCAAAATCGTAGTATATTATACATAATTCTATTCTAGTTTCGGTCAAAAAATCAAATTAAATCGAGGATTGTTCAAAATGCTACGTAACGTTTAAGATCCTCTCTATATTTTACGAGGGAAGGTTATGATACAAGTCCATACAAAAAATTATCTCAAAATTAGATTCTATGAGACTTTTTGAAATACTAGTTTCGGTCCAAAAATCGTAGTATATTATACACAATTCTATACTAGTTTCGGTCAAATATCAAATTAAATCGAGGGTTATTCGAAATGCTACGAAACTTTTAAGATCCTCTCTATATATTACGAGGGAAGGTTAAGATGGAAATCCATGCAAAAAATTATCTCAAAATTAGATTCTATGAAACTTTTTGAAATACTAGTTTCGGTCCAAAAATCGTAGTATATTATACACAATTCTATACTAGTTTCGGTCAAATATCAAATTAAATCGAGGGTTGTTCGAAATGCTACTAAACTTTTAAGATCCTCTTTATATGTTAAGAGGGAATATTATAATGGAAGTCCATGCAAGCAATTATCTCAAAATTAGATTCTATGAAAGTTTTTGAAATACTAGTTTCTGTCCAAAAATCGTAGTATTATACACAATTCTATACTAGTTTCAGTCAAAAAATCAAATTAAATCGAGGATTGTTTGAAATGCTAGGTAACTTTTATGATCCTCTCTATATATTACGAGGGAAGGTTATGATGGAAGTCCATGCAAAAATTATCTCAAAATTAGATTCTATGAAACTTTTTGAAATACTAGTTTCGGTCCAAAAATTGTAGTATATTATAAACAATTCTATACTAGTTTCGGTCAAAAAATCAAATTAAATCGAGGATTGTTCGAAATGCTATGTAACTTTTAAGATACTCTCTACATATTACGAGGGAAGGTTATGATAGAAGTCCATGCAAAAATTATCTCAAAATTAGATTCTATGAGACTTTTTGAAATACTAGTTTCAGTCAAAAAATCGTAGTATATTATACAATATTCTATACAAGTTTTGGTCAAAAAATCAATTTAAATCGAGGATTGTTCGAAATACTACGTAACTTTTAAGATCCTCATAATATGTTACGAGGGAAGGTTATGATGGAAGTCCATGAAAAAATTATCTAAAAATTAGATTCTATGAAAGTTTTTGAAATACTAGTTTCGGTCCAAAAATCATAGTATATTATACACAATTCTATACTAGTTTAGTTCAAAACATCAAATTAAATCGAGGTATTTTCGAAATGCTACGTAACTTTAAAGATCCTTTCTATATGTTACGAGGAAAGGTTATGAAGGAATTCCATGCAAAAATTATCTCAAAATTAGATTCTATGAAACTTTTTGAAATACTAGTTTCGGTCCCAAAATCGTAGTATATTATACATAATTCTATTCTAGTTTCGGTCAAAAAATCAAATTAAATCGAGGATTGTTCAAAATGCTACGTAACGTTTAAGATCCTCTCTATATTTTACGAGGGAAGGTTATGATAGAAGTCCATACAAAAAATTATCTCAAAATTAGATTCTATGAGACTTTTTGAAATACTAGTTTCGGTCCAAAAATCGTAGTATATTATACACAAATCTATACTAGTTTCGGTCAAATATCAAATTAAATCGAGGGTTATTCGATATGCTACGAAACTTTTAAGATCCTTTCTATATATTACGAGGGAAGGTTATGATGGAAATCCATGCAAAAAATTATCTCAAAATTAGATTCTATGAAACTTTTTGAAATACTAGTTTCGGTCCAAAAATCGTAGTATATTATACACAATTCTATACTAGTTTCGGTCAAATATCAAATTAAATCGAGGGTTGTTCGAAATGCTACAAAACTTTTAAGATCCTCTTTATATGTTAAGAGGGAAGATTATGATGGAAGTCCATGCAAGCAATTATCTCAAAATTAGATTCTATGAAAGTTTTTGAAATACTAGTTTCTGTCCAAAAATCGCAGTATTATACACAATTCTATACTAGTTTCAGTCAAAAAATCAAATTAAATCGAGGATTGTTTGAAATGCTACGTAACTTTTAAGATCCTCTCTATATATTACGAGGGAAGGTTATGATGGAAGTCCATGCAAAAATTATCTCAAAATTAGATTCTATGAAACTTTTTGAAATACTAGTTTCGGTCCAAAAATTGTAGTATATTATAAACAATTCTATACTATATTCGGTAAAAAAATCAAATTAAATCGAGGATTGTTCGAAATGCTATGTAACTTTTAAGATACTCTCTACATATTACGAGGGAAGGTTATGATAGAAGTCCATGCAAAAATTACCTCAAATTTAGATTCTATGATACTTTTTGAAATACTAGTTTCAGTCAAAAAATCGTAGTATATTATACAATTTTCTATACAAGTTTTGGTCAAAAAATCAATTTAAATCGAGGGTGTTCGAAATGCTACGTAACTTTTAAGATCCTCATAATATGTTACGAGGGAAGGTTATTATAGAAAACCTTGAAAAAATTAACTAAAAAATAGGTTCTATGAAAGTTTTTGAAATACTAGTTTTGGTCCAAAAATCGTAGTATATTATACACAATTCTATACTAGTTTAGGTCAAAAAATCAAATTAAATCGAGGATTGTTCGAAATGCTACGTAACTTTAAAGATCCTCTCTATATGTTACGAGGAAAGGTTATGAAGGAATTCCATGCAAAAATTATCTCAAAATTAGATTCTATGAAACTTTTTGAAATACTAGTTTCGGTCCCAAAATCGTAGTATATTATACATAATTCTATTCTAGTTTCGGTCAAAAAATCAAATTAAATCGAGGATTGTTCAAAATGCTACGTAACGTTTAAGATCCTCTCTATGTTTTACGAGGGAAGGTTATGATACAAGTCCATACAAAAAATTATCTCAAAATTAGATTCTATGAGACTTTTTGAAATACTAGTTTCGGTCCAAAAATCGTAGTATATTATACACAATTCTATACTAGTTTCGGTCAAATATCAAATTAAATCGAGGGTTATTCGAAATGCTACGAAACTTTTAAGATCCTCTCTATATATTACGAGGGAAGGTTAAGATGGAAATCCATGCAAAAAATTATCTCAAAATTAGATTCTATGAAACTTTTTGAAATACTAGTTTCGGTCCAAAAATCGTAGTATATTATACACAATTCTATACTAGTTTCGGTCAAATATCAAATTAAATCGAGGGTTGTTCGAAATGCTACTAAACTTTTAAGATCCTCTTTATATGTTAAGAGGGAATATTATAATGGAAGTCCATGCAAGCAATTATCTCAAAATTAGATTCTATGAAAGTTTTTGAAATACTAGTTTCTGTCCAAAAATCGTAGTATTATACACAATTCTATACTAGTTTCAGTCAAAAAATCAAATTAAATCGAGGATTGTTTGAAATGCTACGTAACTTTTATGATCCTCTCTATATATTACGAGGGAAGGTTATGATGGAAGTCCATGCAAAAATTATCTCAAAATTAGATTCTATGAAACTTTTTGAAATACTAGTTTCGGTCCAAAAATTGTAGTATATTATAAACAATTCTATACTAGTTTCGGTCAAAAAATCAAATTAAATCGAGGATTGTTCGAAATGCTATGTAACTTTTAAGATACTCTCTACATATTACGAGGGAAGGTTATGATAGAAGTCCATGCAAAAATTATCTCAAAATTAGATTCTATGAGACTTTTTGAAATACTAGTTTCAGTCAAAAAATCGTAGTATATTATACAATATTCTATACAAGTTTTGGTCAAAAAATCAATTTAAATCGAGGGTGTTCGAAATGCTACGTAACTTTTAAGATCCTCATAATATGTTACGAGGGAAGGTTATGATGGAAATCCTTGAAAAAATTATCTAAAAATTAGATTCTATGAAAGTTTTTGAAATACTAGTTTCGGTCCAAAAATCGTAGTAGTATACACAATTCTGTACTAGTTTAGGTCAAAAAATCAAATTAAATCTAGGATTGATCGAAATGCTACGTAACTTTAAAGATCCTCTCTATATGTTAAGAGGAAAGGTTATGAAGGAATTCCATGCAAAAATTATCTCAAAATTAGATTCTATGAAACTTTTCGAAATACTAGTTTCGGTCCCAAAATCGTAGTATATTATACATAATTCTATTCTAGTTTCGGTCAAAAAATCAAATTAAATCGAGGATTGTTCGAAATGTTACGTAACGTTTAAGATCCTCTCTATATTTTACGAGGGAAGGTTATGATAGAAGTCCATACAAAAAATTATCTCAAAATTAGATTCTATGAGACTTTTTGAAATACTAGTTTCGGTCCAAAAATCGTAGTATATTATACACAATTCTATACTAGTTTCGGTCAAATAACAAATTAAATCGAAGGTTATTCGAAATGCTACGAAACTTTTAAGATCCTCTCTATATATTACGAGGGAAGGTTATGATGGAAATCCATATAAAAAATTATCTCAAAATTAGATTCTATGAAACTTTTTGAAATACTAGTTTCGGTCCAAAAATCGTAGTATTATACACAATTCTATACCAGTTTCAGTCAAAAAATCAAATTAAATCGAGGATTGTTCGAAATGCTACGTAACTTTTAAGATCCTCTCTATATATTACGAGGGAAGGTTATGATGGAAGTTCATGCAAAAAATTATCTCAAAATTATATTCTATGAAACTTTTTGAAATACTAGTTTCAGTCAAAAAATCTTAGTATATTATACACAATTCTATACAAGTTTTGGTCAAAAAATCAATTTAAATCGAGGATTGTTCGAAATGCTACGTAACTTTTAAGATCCTCTCTATATGTTACGAGGGAAGGTTATGATGGAAGTCCATGAAAAAATTATCTCAAAATTAGATTCTATGAATGTTTTTGAAATACTAGTTTCGGTCCAAAAATCGTAGTATATTATACACAATTCTATACTAGTTTAGGTCAAAAAATCAAATTAAATCTAGGATTATTCGAAATGCTACATTACTTTTAAGATCCTCTCTATATGTTACTAGGGAAGGTTGTGATGGAAGTCCATGCAAAAATTATCTCAAAAATTAGATTCTATTAAACTTTTTGAAATACTAGTTTCGGTCCAAAAATCTTAGTATATTATACACAATTCTAAACTATTTTCGGTCAAAAAATCAATTTAAATCGAGGATTGTTCAAAATGCTACGTAACTTTGAAGATCCTCTCAATATTTTACGAGGGAAGGTTATGATGGAAGTCCATGAAAAAATTATCTCAAAATTAGATTCTATGAAATTTTTTGAAATACTAGTTTCGGTCTAAAAATCGTAGTATATTATACACAATTTTATACTAGTTTAGGCCAAAAAATAAAATTAAATCGAGGATTGTTCGAAATGCTACGTAACTTTAAAGATCCTCTCTATATGTTACGAGGAAAGGTTATGAAGGAAGTCCATGCAAAAATTATCTCAAAATTAGATTCTATGAAATTTTTTGAAATACTAGTTTAGGTCAAAAAAACGTAGTATATTATACATAATTCTATTCTAGTTTCGGTCAAAAAATCAAATTAAATCGAGGATTGTTCGAAATGCTATGTAACTTTTAAGGTCTTCTCTATATATTACTAGGGAAGGTTATGATGGAAGTTCATTCAAAAAATTATCTCAAAATTAGATTTTATGAAACTTTTTGAAATACTAGTTTCAGTTCAAAAATTGTAGTATATTATACACAATTCTATACTAGTTTCGATCAAATATCAAATTAAATCGAGGGTTGTTCGAAATGCTATGAAACTTTTAAGATCATCTCTATATGTTACGAGTGAAGGTTATGATGGATGTCCATGCAAAAAATTATCTCAAAATTTGATTTTATGAAACTTTTTGAAATACTAGTTTCGGTCCAAAAATCGTAGTATATTATACATAATTCTATTCTAGTTTCGTTCAAAAAATCAAATTAAATCGAGGATTGTTCAAAATGCTACGTAACGTTTAAGATCCTCTCTATATTTTACGAGGGAAGGTTATGATACAAGTCCATACAAAAAATTATCTCAAAATTAGATTCTATGAGACTTTTTGAAATACTAGTTTCGGTCCAAAAATCGTAGTATATTATACACAATTCTATACTAGTTTCGGTCAAATATCAAATTAAATCGAGGGTTATTCGAAATGCTACGAAACTTTTAAGATCCTCTCTGTATATTACGAGGGAAGGTTAAGATGGAAATCCATGCAAAAAATTATCTCAAAATTAGATTCTATGAAACTTTTTGAAATACTAGTTTCGGTCCAAAAATCGTAGTATATTATACACAATTCTATACTAGTTTCGGTCAAATATCAAATTAAATCGAGGGTTGTTCGAAATGCTACTAAACTTTTAAGATCCTCTTTATATGTTAAGAGGGAATATTATAATGGAAGTCCATGCAAGCAATTATCTCAAAATTAGATTCTATGAAAGTTTTTGAAATACTAGTTTCTGTCCAAAAATCGTAGTATTATACACAATTCTATACTAGTTTCAGTCAAAATATCAAATTAAATCGAGGATTGTTTGAAATGCTACGTAACTTTTATGATCCTCTCTATATATTACGAGGGAAGGTTATGATGGAAGTCCATGCAAAAATTATCTCAAAATTAGATTCTATGAAACTTTTTGAAATACTAGTTTCGGTCCAAAAATTGTAGTATATTATAAACAATTCTATACTAGTTTCGGTCAAAAAATCAAATTAAATCGAGGATTGTTCGAAATGCTATGTAACTTTTAAGATACTCTCTACATATTACGAGGGAAGGTTATGATAGAAGTCCATGCAAAAATTATCACAAAATTAGATTCTATGAGACTTTTTGAAATACTAGTTTCAGTCAAAAAATCGTAGTATATTATACAATATTCTATACAAGTTTTGGTCAAAAAATCAATTTAAATCGAGGGTGTTCGAAATGCTACGTAACTTTTAAGATCCTCATAATATGTTACGAGGGAAGGTTATGATGGAAATCCTTGAAAAAATTATATAAAAATTAGATTCTATGAAAGTTTTTGAAATACTAGTTTCGGTCCAAAATTCGTAGTAGTATACACAATTCTGTACTAGTTTAGGTCAAAACATCAAATTAAATCGAGGATTGATAGAAATGCTACGTAACTTTAAAGATCCTCTCTATATGTTACGAGGAAAGGTTATGAAGGAATTCCATGCAAAAATTATCTCAAAATTAGATTCTATGAAACTTTTCGAAATACTAGTTTCGGTCCCAAAATCGTAGTATATTATACATAATTCTATTCTAGTTTTGTTCAAAAAATTAAATTAAATCGAGGATTGTTCGAAATGTTACGTAACGTTTAAGATCCTCTCTATATTTTACGAGGGAAGGTTATGATAGAAGTCCATACAAAAAATTATCTCAAAATTAGATTCTATGAGACTTTTTGAAATACTAGTTTCGGTCCAAAAATCGTAGTATATTATACACAATTCTATACTAGTTTCGGTCAAATATCAAATTAAATCGAAGGTTATTCGAAATGCTACGAAACTTTTAAGATCCTCTCTATATATTACGAGGGAAGGTTATGATGGAAATCCATACAAAAAATTATCTCAAAATTAGATTCTATGAAACTTTTTGAAATACTAGTTTCGGTCCAAAAATCGTAGTATTATACACAATTCTATACCAGTTTCAGTCAAAAAATCAAATTAAATCGAGGATTGTTCGAAATGCTACGTAAATTTTAAGATCCTCTCTATATATTACGAGGGAAGGTTATGATGGAAGTTCATGCAAAAAATTATCTCAAATTATATTCTATGAAACTTTTTGAAATACTAGTTTCAGTCAAAAAATCTTAGTATATTATACACAATTCTATACAAGTTTTGGTCAAAAAATCAATTTAAATCGAGGATTGTTCGAAATGCTACGTAACTTTTAAGATCCTCTCTATATGTTACGAGGGAAGGTTATGATGGAAGTCCATGAAAAAATTATCTCAAAATTAGATTCTATGAATGTTTTTGAAATACTAGTTTCGGTCCAAAAATCGTAGTATATTATACACAATTCTATACTAGTTTAGGTCAAAAAATCAAACTAAATCTAGGATTATTCGAAATGCTACATTACTTTTAAGATCCTCTCTATATGTTACTAGGGAAGGTTGTGATGGAAGTCCATGCAAAAATTATCTCAAAAATTAGATTCTATTAAACTTTTTGAAATACTAGTTTCGGTCCAAAAATCGTAGTATATTATACACAATTCTAAACTATTTTCGGTCAAAAAATCAATTTAAATCGAGGATAGTTCAAAATGCTACGTAACTTTGAAGATCCTCTCAATATTTTACGAGGGAAGGTTATGATGGAAGTCCATGAAAAAATTATCTCAAAATTAGATTCTATGAAAGTTTTTGAAATACTAGTTTCGGTCTAAAAATCGTAGTATATTATACACAATTTTATACTAGTTTAGGCCAAAAAATAAAATTAAATCGAGGATTGTTCGAAATGCTACGTAACTTTAAAGATCCTCTATATATGTTACGAGGAAAGGTTATGAAGGAAGTCCATGCAAAAATTATCTCAAAATTAGATTCTATGAAATTTTTTGAAATACTAGTTTAGGTCAAAAAAACGTAGTATATTATACATAATTCTATTCTAGTTTCGGTCAAAAAATCAAATTAAATTGAGGATTGTACGAAATGCTATGTAACTTTTAAGGTCTTCTCTATATATTACTAGGGAAGGTTATGATGGAAGTTCATTCAAAAAATTATCTCAAAATTAGATTCTATGAAACTTTTTGAAATACTAGTTTCAGTTCAAAAATTGTAGTATATTATACACAATTCTATACTAGTTTCGATCAAATATCAAATTAAATCGAGGGTTGTTCGAAATGCTATGAAACTTTTAAGATCATCTCTATATGTTACGAGGGAAGGTTATGATGGATGTCCATGCAAAAAATTATTTCAAAATAAGATTCTATGAAAGTTTTTTAAATACTAGTTTCGGTCAAAAAATCGTAGTATATTAAACACAATTATATACTAGTTTCGGTCAAAACATCAAATTAAATCGAGGATTGTTTGAAATGCTACGTAACTTTTAAGATCCTTTCTATATATTACGAGGTAAGGTTATGATGGAAGTCCATGCAAAAAATTATCTCAAAATTCGATTTTATGAAACTTTTTGAAATACTAGTTTCGGTCCAAAAATCATAGTATATTATACACAATTCTATACTAGTTTCGGTCAAATATCAAATTAGATCGAGGATTGTTCGAAATGCTACGAAACTTTGAAGATCCTCACTATATGTTACGAGGGAAAGTTATGATGGAAGTTCATGCAAAAAATTATCTCAATATAAGATTCTATGAAAGTTTTTGAAATACTAGTTTCGGTCAAAAAATCGTGGTATATTAAACACAATTCTATACTAGTTTCGGTCAAAACATCAAATTAAATCGAGGATTGTTTGACATGCTACGTAACTTTTAAGATTCTCTCTATATATTACGAGGTAAGGTTATGATGGAAGTTAATGCAAAAAATTATCTCAAAATTAAATTCTATGAAACTTTTTGAAATACTAGTTTCAGTCCAAAAATCGTAGTATATTATACACAGTTCTATACTAGTTTCAGTCAAAAAATCAAATTAAATCGAGGATTGTTCGAAATGCTACATAACTTTTTAGATCATCTCTATAAATTACGAGGGAAGGTTATGATGGAAGTCCATGCAAAAAATTATCTCAAAACTAGATTCTATGAAACTTTTTGAAATACTAGTTTCGGTCCAAAAATCGTAGTATTAAACACAATTCTATACTAGTTTAAGTCAAAAAAATCAAATTAAAATGAGGATTGTTCGAAACTTTTTGAAATACTAGTTTCGGTCCTAAAATTGTAGTATTAAACACAATTCTATACTAGTTTAAGTCAAAAAAATCAAATTAAATCGAGGATTGTTCGAAATGCTATGTAAATTTTAAGATCTTCTCTATATATTACGAGGGAAGATTATGATGGAAGTCCATGCAAAAACTTATCTCAAAATTAGATTCTATGAAACATTTTGAAATACTAGTTTCAGTCTAAAAATCGTAGTATATTATACACAATTCTATACTAGTTTTCGATAAAATATCAAATTAAATTGAGGGTTGTTCGAAATGCTATGAAACATTTAAGATCATCTCTATTAATTACGAGGAAAGGTTATGATGGAATTCCATGCAAAAAATTATCTCAGAATAAGATTCTATGAAAGTTTTTTAAATACTAGTTTCTGTCAAAAAATCGTAGTATATTAAACACAATTTTATACTAGTTTCGGTCAAAAATCAAATTAAATCGAGGATTGTTTGAAATGCTACGTAACTTTTAGATCCTCTCTATATATTACGAGGTAAGGTTATGATGGAAGTCCATGCAAAAAATTATCTCAAAATTAGATTCTATGAAACTTTTTGAAATACTAGTTTCGGTCCAAAAATCGTAGTATATTATACACAATTCTATACTAGTTTCGGTCAAATATCAAATTAAATCGAGGATTCTTCGAAATGCTACGAAACTTTCAAGATCCTCTCTATATGTTATGATGGAAGGTTATGATGGATGTCCATGTAAAAAATTATCTCAAAATTAGATTCTATGAAACTTTTTGAAATACTAGTTTCGGTCAAAAAATCTTAGTATATTATACACAATTCTATACAAGTTTTGGTCAAAAAAACAATTTAAATCGAGGATTGTTCGAAATGCTACGTAACTTTTAAGATCCTCTCTATATGTTACGAGGGAAGGTTATGATGGAAGTCCATGAAAAAATTATCTCAAAATTAGATTCTATGAATGTTTTTGAAATACTAGTTTCGGTCCAAAAATCGTAGTATATTATACACAATTCTATACTAGTTTAGGTCAAAAAATCAAATTAAATCGAGGATTGTTCGAAATGCTACATAACTTTTAAGATCCTCTCTATATGTTACGAGGGAAGGTTATGATGGAAGTCCATGCAAAAATTATCTCAAAATTAGATTCTATTAAACTTTTTGAAATACTAGTTTCGGTCCAAAAATCGTAGTATATTATTCACAATTCTAAACTATTTTCGGTCAAAAAATCAATTTAAATCGAGGATTGTTCAAAATGCTACGTAACTTTGAAGATCCTCTCAATATTTTACGAGGGAAGGTTTTGATGGAAGTCCATGAAAAAATTATCTCAAAATTAGATTCTATGAAAGTTTTTGAAATACTAGTTTCGGTCTAAAAATCGTAGTATATTATACACAATTCTATACTAGTTTAGGCCAAAAAATAAAATTAAATCGAGGATTGTTCGAAATGCTACGTAACATTAAAGATCCTCTCTATATTTTACGAGGAAAGGTTATGAAGGAAGTCCATGCAAAAATTATCTCAAAATTAGATTCTATGAAATTTTTTGAAATACTAGTTTAGGTCCAAAAAAACGTAGTATATTATACATAATTCTATTCTAGTTTCGGTCAAAAAATCAAATTAAATCGAAGATTGTTCGAAATGCTATGTAACTTTTAAGGTCTTCTCTATATATTACGAGGGAAGGTTATGATGGAAGTTCATTCAAAAAATTATCTCAAAATTAGATTCTATGAAACTTTTTGAAAACTAGTTTCAGTCCAAAAATTGTAGTATATTATACACAATTCTATACTAGTTTCGATCAAATATCAAATTAAATCGAGGGTTGTTCGAAATGCTATGAAACTTTTAAGATCATCTCTATATGTTAGGAGGGAAGGTTATGATGGATGTCCATGCAAAAAATTATTTCAAAATAAGATTCTATGAAAGTTTTTGAAATACTAGTTTCGGTCAAAAAATCGTAGTATATTAAACACAATTCTATACTAGTTTCGGTCAAAAATCAAATTAAATCGAGGATTGTTTGAAATGCTACGTAACTTTTAAGATCCTATCTATATATTACGAGGTAAGGTTATGATGGAAGTCCATGCAAAAAATTATCTCAAAATTCGATTTTATGAATCTTTTTGAAATACTAGTTTCGGTCCAAAAATCATAGTATATTATACATAATTCTATACAAGTTTCGGTCAAATATCAAATTAGATCGAGGATTGTTCGAAATGCTACGAAACTTTGAAGATCCTCACTATATGTTACGAGGGAAGGTTATGATGGAAGTTCATGCAAAAAATTATCTCAAAATAAGATTCTATGAAAGTTTTTGAAATACTAATTTCGGTCAAAAAATCGTGGTATATTAAACACAATTCTATACTAGTTTCGGTCAAAACATCAAATTAAATCGAGGATTGTTTGACATGCTACGTAACTTTTAAGATTCTCTCTATATATTACGAGGTAAGGTTATGATGGAAGTTAATGCAAAAAATTATCTCAAAATTAAATTCTATGACACTTTTTGAAATACTAGTTTCAGTCCAAAAATCGTAGTATATTATACACAGTTCTATACTAGTTTCTGTCAAAAAATCAAATTAAATCGAGGATTGTTCGAAATGCTACATAACTTTTTAGATCATCTCTATAAATTACGAGGGAAGGTTATGATGGAAGTCCATGCAAAAAATTATCTCAAAACTAGATTCTATGAAACTTTTTGAAATACTAGTTTCGGTCCAAAAATCGTAGTATTAAACACAATTCTATACTAGTTTAAGTCAAAAAAATCAAATTAAAATGAGGATTGTTCGAAACTTTTTGAAATACTAGTTTCGGTCCTAAAATTGTAGTATTAAACACAATTCTATACTAGTTTAAGTCAAAAAAATCAAATTAAATCGAGGATTGTTCGAAATGCTATGTAAATTTTAAGATCTTCTCTATATATTACGAGGGAAGATTATGATGGAAGTCCATGCAAAAACTTATCTCAAAATTAGATTCTATGAAACATTTTGAAATACTAGTTTCAGTCTAAAAATCGTAGTATATTATACACAATTCTATACTAGTTTTCGATAAAATATCAAATTAAATTGAGGGTTGTTCGAAATGCTATGAAACATTTAAGATCATCTCTATTAATTACGAGGAAAGGTTATGATGGAATTCCATGCAAAAAATTATCTCAGAATAAGATTCTATGAAAGTTTTTGAAATACTAGTTTCTGTCAAAAAATCGTAGTATATTAAACACAATTTTATACTAGTTTCGGTCAAAAATCAAATTAAATCGAGGATTGTTTGAAATGCTACGTAACTTTTAGATCCTCTCTATATATTACGAGGTAAGGTTATGATGGAAGTCCATGCAAAAAATTATCTCAAAATTAGATTCTATGAAACTTTTTGAAATACTAGTTTCGGTCCAAAAATCGTAGTATATTATACACAATTCTATACTAGTTTCGGTCAAATATCAAATTAAATCGAGGATTCTTCGAAATGCTACGAAACTTTCAAGATCCTCTCTATATGTTATGATGGAAGGTTATGATGGATGTCCATGTAAAAAATTATCTCAAAATTAGATTCTATGAAACTTTTTGAAATACTAGTTTCGGTCAAAAAATCTTAGTATATTATACACAATTCTATACAAGTTTTGGTCAAAAAAACAATTTAAATCGAGGATTGTTCGAAATGCTACGTAACTTTTAAGATCCTCTCTATATGTTACGAGGGAAGGTTATGATGGAAGTCCATGAAAAAATTATCTCAAAATTAGATTCTATGAATGTTTTTGAAATACTAGTTTCGGTCCAAAAATCGTAGTATATTATACACAATTCTATACTAGTTTAGGTCAAAAAATCAAATTAAATCGAGGATTGTTCGAAATGCTACATAACTTTTAAGATCCTCTCTATATGTTACGAGGGAAGGTTATGATGGAAGTCCATGCAAAAATTATCTCAAAATTAGATTCTATTAAACTTTTTGAAATACTAGTTTCGGTCCAAAAATCGTAGTATATTATTCACAATTCTAAACTATTTTCGGTCAAAAAATCAATTTAAATCGAGGATTGTTCAAAATGCTACGTAACTTTGAAGATCCTCTCAATATTTTACGAGGGAAGGTTTTGATGGAAGTCCATGAAAAAATTATCTCAAAATTAGATTCTATGAAAGTTTTTGAAATACTAGTTTCGGTCTAAAAATCGTAGTATATTATACACAATTCTATACTAGTTTAGGCCAAAAAATAAAATTAAATCGAGGATTGTTCGAAATGCTACGTAACATTAAAGATCCTCTCTATATTTTACGAGGAAAGGTTATGAAGGAAGTCCATGCAAAAATTATCTCAAAATTAGATTCTATGAAATTTTTTGAAATACTAGTTTAGGTCCAAAAAAACGTAGTATATTATACATAATTCTATTCTAGTTTCGGTCAAAAAATCAAATTAAATCGAAGATTGTTCGAAATGCTATGTAACTTTTAAGGTCTTCTCTATATATTACGAGGGAAGGTTATGATGGAAGTTCATTCAAAAAATTATCTCAAAATTAGATTCTATGAAACTTTTTGAAAACTAGTTTCAGTCCAAAAATTGTAGTATATTATACACAATTCTATACTAGTTTCGATCAAATATCAAATTAAATCGAGGGTTGTTCGAAATGCTATGAAACTTTTAAGATCATCTCTATATGTTAGGAGGGAAGGTTATGATGGATGTCCATGCAAAAAATTATTTCAAAATAAGATTCTATGAAAGTTTTTGAAATACTAGTTTCGGTCAAAAAATCGTAGTATATTAAACACAATTCTATACTAGTTTCGGTCAAAAATCAAATTAAATCGAGGATTGTTTGAAATGCTACGTAACTTTTAAGATCCTATCTATATATTACGAGGTAAGGTTATGATGGAAGTCCATGCAAAAAATTATCTCAAAATTCGATTTTATGAATCTTTTTGAAATACTAGTTTCGGTCCAAAAATCATAGTATATTATACATAATTCTATACAAGTTTCGGTCAAATATCAAATTAGATCGAGGATTGTTCGAAATGCTACGAAACTTTGAAGATCCTCACTATATGTTACGAGGGAAGGTTATGATGGAAGTTCATGCAAAAAATTATCTCAAAATAAGATTCTATGAAAGTTTTTGAAATACTAATTTCGGTCAAAAAATCGTGGTATATTAAACACAATTCTATACTAGTTTCGGTCAAAACATCAAATTAAATCGAGGATTGTTTGACATGCTACGTAACTTTTAAGATTCTCTCTATATATTACGAGGTAAGGTTATGATGGAAGTTAATGCAAAAAATTATCTCAAAATTAAATTCTATGACACTTTTTGAAATACTAGTTTCAGTCCAAAAATCGTAGTATATTATACACAGTTCTATACTAGTTTCTGTCAAAAAATCAAATTAAATCGAGGATTGTTCGAAATGCTACATAACTTTTTAGATCATCTCTATAAATTACGAGGGAAGGTTATGATGGAAGTCCATGCAAAAAATTATCTCAAAACTAGATTCTATGAAACTTTTTGAAATACTAGTTTCGGTCCAAAAATCGTAGTATTAAACACAATTCTATACTAGTTTAAGTCAAAAAAATCAAATTAAAATGAGGATTGTTCGAAACTTTTTGAAATACTAGTTTCGGTCCTAAAATTGTAGTATTAAACACAATTCTATACTAGTTTAAGTCAAAAAAATCAAATTAAATCGAGGATTGTTCGAAATGCTATGTAAATTTTAAGATCTTCTCTATATATTACGAGGGAAGATTATGATGGAAGTCCATGCAAAAACTTATCTCAAAATTAGATTCTATGTAACATTTTGAAATACTAGTTTCAGTCTAAAAATCGTAGTATATTATACACAATTCTATACTAGTATTCGATAAAATATCAAATTAAATTGAGGGTTGTTCGAAATGCTATGAAACATTTAAGATCATCTCTATTAATTACGAGGAAAGGTTATGATGGAATTCCATGCAAAAAATTATCTCAGAATAAGATTCTATGAAAGTTTTTGAAATACTAGTTTCTGTCAAAAAATCGTAGTATATTAAACACAATTTTATACTAGTTTCGGTCAAAAATCAAATTAAATCGAGGATTGTATGAAATGCTACGTAACTTTTAGATCCTCTCTATATATTACGAGGTAAGGTTATGATGGAAGTCCATGCTAAAAATTATCTCAAAATTAGATTCTATGAAACTTTTTGAAATACTAGTTTCGGTCCAAAAATCGTAGTATATTATACACAATTCTATACTAGTTTCGGTCAAATATCAAATTAAATCGAGGATTCTTCGAAATGCTACGAAACTTTCAAGATCCTCTCTATATGTTATGATGGAAGGTTATGATGGATGTCCATGTAAAAAATTATCTCAAAATTAGATTCTATGAAACTTTTTGAAATACTAGTTTCGGTCAAAAAATCTTAGTATATTATACACAATTCTATACAAGTTTTGGTCAAAAAAACAATTTAAATCGAGGATTGTTCGAAATGCTACGTAACTTTTAAGATCCTCTCTATATGTTACGAGGGAAGGTTATGATGGAAGTCCATGAAAAAATTATCTCAAAATTAGATTCTATGAATGTTTTTGAAATACTAGTTTCGGTCCAAAAATCGTAGTATATTATACACAATTCTATACTAGTTTAGGTCAAAAAATCAAATTAAATCGAGGATTGTTCGAAATGCTACATAACTTTTAAGATCCTCTCTATATGTTACGAGGGAAAGTTATGATGGAAGTCCATGCAAAAATTATCTCAAAATTAGATTCTATTAAACTTTTTGAAATACTAGTTTCGGTCCAAAAATCGTAGTATATTATACACAATTCTAAACTATTTTCGGTCAAAAAATCAATTTAAATCGAGGATTGTTCGAAATGCTACGTAACTTTGAAGATCCTCTCAATATTTTACGAGGGAAGGTTTTGATGGAAGTCCATGAAAAAATTATCTCAAAATTAGATTCTATGAAAGTTTTTGAAATACTAGTTTCGGTCTAAAAGTCGTAGTATATTATACACAATTCTATACTAGTTTAGGCCAAAAAATAAAATTAAATCGAGGATTGTTCGAAATGCTACGTAACATTAAAGATCCTCTCTATATTTTACGAGGAAAGGTTATGAAGGAAGTCCATGCAAAAATTATCTCAAAATTAGATTCTATGAAATGTTTTGAAATACTAGTTTAGGTCCAAAAAAACGTAGTATATTATACATAATTCTATTCTAGTTTCGGTCAAAAAATCAAATTAAATTGAGGATTGTTCGAAATGCTATGTAACTTTTAAGGTCTTCTCTATATATTACGAGGGAAGGTTATGATGGAAGTTCAATCAAAAAATTATCTCAAAATTAGATTCTATGAAACTTTTTGAAAACTAGTTTCAGTCCAAAAATTGTAGTATATTATACACAATTCTATACTAGTTTCGATCAAATATCAAATTAAACCGAGGGTTGTTCGAAATGCTATGAAACTTTTAAGATCATCTCTATATGTTAGGAGGGAAGGTTATGATGGATGTCCATGCAAAAAATTATTTCAAAATAAGATTCTATGAAAGTTTTTGAAATACTAGTTTCGGTCAAAAAATCGTAGTATATTAAACACAATTCTATACTAGTTTCGGTCAAAAATCAAATTAAATCGAGGATTGTTTGAAATGCTACGTAACTTTTAAGATCCTATCTATATATTACGAGGTAAGGTTATGATGGAAGTCCATGCAAAAAATTATCTCAAAATTCGATTTTATGAAACTTTTTGAAATACTAGTTTCGGTCCAAAAATCATAGTATATTATACACAATTCTATACAAGTTTCGGTCAAATATCAAATTAGATCGAGGATTGTTCGAAATGCTACGAAACTTTGAAGATCCTCACTATATGTTACGAGGGAAGGTTATGATGGAAGTTCATGCAAAAAATTATCTCAAAATAAGATTCTATGAAAGTTTTTGAAATACTAATTTCGGTCAAAAAATCGTGGTATATTAAACACAATTCTATACTAGTTTCGGTCAAAACATCAAATTAAATCGAGGATTGTTTGACATGCTACGTAACTTTTAAGATTCTCTCTATATATTACGAGGTAAGGTTATGATGGAAGTTAATGCAAAAAATTATCTCAAAATTAAATTCTATGAAACTTTTTGAAATACTAGTTTCAGTCCAAAAATCGTAGTATATTATACACAGTTCTATACTAGTTTCTGTCAAAAAATCAAATTAAATCGAGGATTGTTCGAAATGCTACATAACTTTTTAGATCATCTCTATAAATTACGAGGGAAGGTTATGATGGAAGTCCATGCAAAAAATTATCTCAAAACTAGATTCTATGAAACTTTTTGAAATACTAGTTTCGGTCCAAAAATCGTAGTATTAAACACAATTCTATACTAGTTTAAGTCAAAAAAATCAAATTAAAATGAGGATTGTTCGAAACTTTTTGAAATACTAGTTTCGGTCCTAAAATTGTAGTATTAAACACAATTCTATACTAGTTTAAGTCAAAAAAATCAAATTAAATCGAGGATTGTTCGAAATGCTATGTAAATTTTAGGATCTTCTCTATATATTACGAGGGAAGATTATGATGGAAGTCCATGCAAAAACTTATCTCAAAATTAGATTCTATGAAACATTTTGAAATACTAGTTTCAGTCTAAAAATCGTAGTATATTATACACAATTCTATACTAGTTTTCGATAAAATATCAAATTAAATTGAGGGTTGTTCGAAATGCTATGAGACATTTAAGATCATCTCTATTAATTACGAGGAAAGGTTATGATGGAATTCCATGCAAAAAATTATCTCAGAATAAGATTCTATGAAAGTTTTTGAAATACTAGTTTCTGTCAAAATATCGTAGTATATTAAGCACAATTTTATACTAGTTTCGGTCAAAAATCAAATTAAATCGAGGATTGTATGAAATGCTACGTAACTTTTAGATCCTCTCTATATATTACGAGGTAAGGTTATGATGGAAGTCCATGCTAAAAATTATCTCAAAATTAGATTCTATGAAACTTTTTGAAATACTAGTTTCGGTCCAAAAATCGTAGTATATTATACACAATTCTATACTAGTTTCGGTCAAATATCAAATTAAATCGAGGATTCTTCGAAATGCTACGAAACTTTCAAGATCCTCTCTATATGTTATGATGGAAGGTTATGATGGATGTCCATGTAAAAAATTATCTCAAAATTAGATTCTATGAAACTTTTTGAAATACTAGTTTCGGTCAAAAAATCTTAGTCTATTATACACAATTCTATACAAGTTTTGGTCAAAAAAACAATTTAAATCGAGGATTGTTCGAAATGCTACGTAACTTTTAAGATCCTCTCTATATGTTACGAGGGAAGGTTATGATGGAAGTCCATGAAAAAATTATCTCAAAATTAGATTCTATGAATGTTTTTGAAATACTAGTTTCGGTCCAAAAATCGTAGTATATTATACACAATTCTATACTAGTTTAGGTCAAAAAATCAAATTAAATCGAGGATTGTTCGAAATGCTACATAACTTTTAAGATCCTCTCTATATGTTACGAGGGAAGGTTATGATGGAAGTCCATGCAAAAATTATCTCAAAATTAGATTCTATTAAACTTTTTGAAATACTAGTTTCGGTCCAATAATCGTAGTATATTATACACAATTCTAAACTATTTTCGGTCAAAAAATCAATTTAAATCGAGGATTGTTCGAAATGCTACGTAACTTTGAAGATCCTCTCAATATTTTACGAGGGAAGGTTTTGATGGAAGTCCATGAAAAAATTATCTCAAAATTATATTCTATGAAAGTTTTTGAAATACTAGTTTCGGTCTAAAAATCGTAGTATATTATACACAATTCTATACTAGTTTAGGCCAAAAAATAAAATTAAATCGAGGATTGTTCGAAATGCTACGTAACATTAAAGATCCTCTCTATATTTTACGAGGAAAGGTTATGAAGGAAGTCCATGCAAAAATTATCTCAAAATTAGATTCTATGAAATTTTTTGAAATACTAGTTTAGGTCCAAAAAAACGTAGTATATTATACATAATTCTATTCTAGTTTAGGTCCAAAAATCGTAGTATATCATACACTATTCTATACTAGTTTCGGTCAAAAAATCAAATTAAATTGAGGATTGTTTGAAATGCGAAAAAACTTGTCACATCCTCTCTATTTGTTATGAGGGAAGGTTATGATGGAAATCCATGCAAAAAATTATCTCAAAATTAGATTCTATGAAACTTATTGAAATACTAGTTTTGATCAAAAAATCGTAGTATATTATACACAATTCTGTACTAGTCACGGTCAAAAATTAAATTAAATCGATGATTATTCGAAATGCTACGAAACTTTTAAGATCCTCTCTATATGCTACAAGGAAAGGTTATGATAGAATTCCATGCAAAAAATTATCTTAAAATTAGATTCTATGAAACTTTTTGAAATACTAGTTTTGATCAAAAAATCGTAGTATATTATACACAATTCTATACTAGTCTCTGTCAAAAATAAAATTAAATCGAGGATTGTTCGAAATGCTACGAAACTTTTAAGATCCTCTCTATATGTTACGAGGGAAGGTTATGATGGAAGTTCATGCAAAAAAATCATCTCAAAATTAAATTTTATGTAAATTTTTGAAATAATAATTTCAGTCAAAAAATTGTAGTATATTATACACAATTTAATATTAGCTTCGGTCAAAAAATCAAATTAAATTGAGGATTGTTCGAAATGTTACGAAACTATTTAGATCCTTTATATATGTTACGAGGGAAGAGTATAACGGAAGTCCGTGAAAAAAATTATCTCATAATTAGATTCTATGAAACTTTTTAAAATACTTGTTTTGGTCTAAAAATCGTAGTATATTATACACAATTCCATACTAATTTCGGTCAAAAATCAAATTAAATCGAGGATTGTTCGAATTGCTACAAAACGTTTAAGATCCTCTCTTAATGTTATGAGGGAAGGTTATGATGGAAGTCCATGCAAAAAATCATCTCAAAATTATATTCTAAGTAACTTTTTGAAATACTAATTTCGGTCAAAAAATTGTAGTATATTATACACAATTTAATACTAGTTTCGGTCAAAATCAAATTAAATTGAGGATTGTTCAAAATGTTACGAAACTATTCAGATCCTTTATATATGTTACGAGGGAAGGTTATGATGGAAATCCATGCAAAACATTATCTATAAATTAGATTCTATCAAACATTTTGAAATACTAGTTTCGGTCAAAAAAATCTTAGTATATTATTCACAATTTAATACTAGTTTCGGTCAAAAAATCAAATTAAATTGAGAATTGTTCGAAATGCTACAAAACTTTTCATATCCTCTCAATATATTATGTGGGAAGCTTATGATGGAAGTCCATGCAAAACATTATCTCAAAATTAGATTCTATGAAACTTTTTGAAATACTAGTTTCGGTCAAAAAATTGTAGTATATTATACACAATTTAATACTAGTTTCGGTCAAAAATCAAATTAAATCGAGGATAGTTCGAAATGCCACGAAACTTTTTAGATCCTCTCTATATGTTACGTGGGAAGGTTATATTGGAAGTCCATACAAAAAATTATCTCAAAATTAGATTCTATGAAACATTTTGAAATACTAGTTTTGGTCAAAAAATCGTAGCATATTATACACATTTTATACTAGTTTCAGTCAAAAATCAAATTAAATCGAGGATTGTTCGAAATGCTTCGAAACATTTAAGATCCTCTCTATATGTTACGAGGAAAGGTTATGGTGGAAGTCCTTACAAAAAATCATCTCAAAATTAGATTCTATGAAACATTTTAAAATACTAGTTTCGATAAAAAAAATTAGTATTTTATACACAATGTAATACTAGTTTCGGTTAAAAATCAAATTAAATCGAGGATTGTTCGAAATGCTACGAAACTCTTAAGATCCTCTCTATATGTTACGAGGGAAGGTTATGATGGAATTCCATGCAAAATATCATCTCAAAATTAGATTCTATGAAACTTTTTTAAATACTAGTTTCGGTCAAAAAAATTGTAGTATATTATACACAATTTTATACTTGTTTCGGTCAAAAAATCAAATTTAATTTAGGATTGTTTGAAATGCAAAAAAACTTGTCATATCCTCTCTATATGTTATGAGGGAAGGTTATGATGGAAGTCCATGACAAAAATTATCTCAAAATTATATTCTATGAAACTTATTGAAATACTAGTTTTGGTCAAAAAATCGTAGTATATTATTCAAAATTTTATACTAGTCTCTGTCAAAAATCAAATTAAATTGAGGATTGTTCGAAATACTACGAAACTTTTAAGATCCTCTCTATATGTTACGAGGGAAGGTTATGATGGAAGTCCATGCAGAAACTATCTCAAAATTAGATTCTATGAAACTTATTGAAATACTAGTTTTAATCAAAAAATCGTAGTATATTATACACAATTCTATACTAGTCTCGGTCAAAAATCAAATTATATCGAGGATTGTTCGAAATGCTACGAAACTTTTAAGATCCTCTCTATATGTTACGAGGGAAGGTTATGATGGAAGTCCATGCAAAAAAAATTCTTAAAATTATATTCTATGAAACTTTTTGAAATACTAGTTTTGGTCAAAATAATCGTAATATATTATACACAATTCTATACTAGTTTTGATCAAAATTCAAATTATATCGATAATTGTTCGAAATGCTACGTAACTTTTAAGATCCTCTCTATATGTTATGAGGGGAGGTTATGATTGAAGTCCATGCAAAAAATTAACTTAAAATTAGATTCCATGAGACTTTTTGAAATACTAGTTTTGGTCAAAAAAATCGTAGTATATTATATACAATTCTATACTAGTTTCGGTCAAAAATCAAATTATATCGAGGATTGTTCGAAATGCTACGAAACTTTTAAGATCCTCTCTCTATATGTTACGAGGGAAGGTTATGATGGAAGTCCATGCAAAAAATCATCATAAAATTAGATTCTATGTAACTTTTCAAAATACTAATTTCGGTTAAAAAATTTTAGTATATTATACACAATTTAATACTAGTTTCGGTCAAAAAATCAAATTAGATCGAGGATTGTTCATAATGTTACAAAACTATTCAGATCCTTTATATATGTTACGAGGGAAGGTTATGATGGAAGTCCATGCAAAAAAAATTCCAAAATTAGATTCTATCAAACATTTTGAAATACTAGTTTCGGTCAAAAAATCGTAGTATGTTATCACAATTTAATACTAGTTTTTGTCAAAGAATCAAATTAAATTGAGGATTGTTCGGAATGCTACAAAACTTTTCATATCTTCTCAATATATTATGAGGGAAGGTTATGATGTAAGTCCATGCAATAAATTATCTCAAAACTAGATTCTATGAAACTTTTTGAAATACTAGTTTCGGTCAAAAAATTGTAGTATTATACACAATTTAATACTAGTTTCGGTCAAAAAATTGTAGTATATTTATACACATTTTATACTAGTTTCAGTCAAAAATCAAATTAAATCGAGGATTGTTCGAAACACTTCGAAACTTTTAAGATCCTCTCTATATGTTACAAGGGAAGGTTATGATTGAAGTCCTTGCAAAAAATCATCTCAAAATTAAATTCGATGAAACATTTTGAAACACTAGTTTCGGTCAAAAAAAATTAGTATTTTATACACAATGTAATATTAATTTCGATCAAAAATCAAATTAAATCGACGATTGTTCAAAATGCTACGAAAGATTTCATATCCTTTCTATATGTTACGAGGGAAGGTTATGATAGAATTCCATGCAAAAAATTATCTCAAAATTAGATTCTATGAAACTTTTTGAAATACTAGTTTCTGTTAAAAAATTGTAGTATATTATACACAATTTAATACTAGTTTCGGTCAAAAAATCAAATTAAATAAAGGATTGTTCGAAATGTTATGGAACTTTTCAGATACTCTCTATATGAGACGAGGGAAGGATATGATAACAGTCCATGCAAAAAAATATCTAAAAATTAGATTCTATAAAACTTTTTGAGATACTAGTTTCGGTCAAAATAATCGTACTATATTATACACAATTCTCTACAAGTTTCGGTCAAAAATCAAATTAAATCGAGGATTTTTCGAAATGAAACGAAACTTTTAAGATCCTCCCTATATGTGACGAGGGAAGATTATGATGGAAGTCCATGCAAAAAAATCATCTCAAAATTAGATTCTATGAAACATATTGAAATAATAGTTTTGGTCAAAAATTTGTTGTATATTATACACATTTTATACTAGTTTCAGTCAAAAATCAAATTATATCGAGGATTGTTCGAAATGCTACGAAACTTTTAAGATCCTCTCTATATGTTATGAGGGAAGGTTATGATGGAAGTCCATGCCAAAAAATTGTCTCAAAATTAAATTCTATGAAACTTTTTAAAATACTAGTTTCGGTCAAAAAAACATAGTATATTATACACAATTTAATACTAGTTTCGGTCAAAAAATCAAATTAAATTGCGGATTGTTCGAAATTCTACAAAATATTTCATATACTCTCGATATGTTACGAGGGAAGGTTATGAAGGAAGTCCGTGCAAAAAATTATCTCAAACTTAGATTCTATGAAACTTTTTTAAATACTAGTTTTGGTCGAAAAATCGTAGTATATTATACACAATTCCATACTAGTTTCGGTCAACAATCAAATTAAATTGAGGATTGTTCGAAATGCTACGAAACTTTTAAGATCCTCTCTATATGTTACGAGGGAAGGTTATGATTGAAGTCTATGCAAAAAATTATCTTAAAATTAGATTCTATGAAACTTTTTGAAATACTAGTTTTGGTCAAAACAATTGTAGTATATTATACACAATTCTATACTAGTTTTGGTCAAAATTCAAATTATATCGAGGATTGTTCGAAATGCTACGAAAATTTTCAGATCCTTTCTATATGTTATGAGGGAAGGTTATGACAGAAGTCCGTGCAAAAAATTATCTCAATATTAGATTTTATGAAACATTTTAAAATACTAGTTTTTGTCAAAAAATCGTAGTATATTATATACAATTCCATACTAGTTTCGGTCAAAAATCAAATTATATCGAGGATTGTTCGAAATGCTACGAAACTTTTAAGATCCTTTCTATATGTTACGAGGGAAGGTTATGATGGAAGTCCATGCAAAAAAACATCACAAAATTAGATTCTATGTAACTTTTTGAAATACTAATTTCGGTTAAAAAATTGTAGTATATTATACACAATTTAATACTAGTTTTGGTTAAAAAAACAAATTAGATCGAGGATTGTTCGAAATGTTAAAAAACTATTTAGATCCTTTATATATGTTACGAGGGAAGGTTATGATGGAAGTCCATGCAAAAAAAAAATCGACATTAGATTCTATCAAACATTTTGAAATACTAGTTTCGATCAAAAAATCGTAGTATATTATCACAATTTAATACTAGTTTCGGTCAAAGAATCAAATTAAATTGAGGATTGTTCGGAATGCTACAAAACTATTCATATCTTCTCAATATATTATGAGGGAAAGTTATGATGTAAGTCAATGCAAAAAATTATCTCAAAACTAGATTCTATGAAACTTTTTGAAATACTAGTTTCGGTCAAAAAATTGTAGTATATTATGCACAATTTAATACTAGTTTCGGTAAAAAATAAAATTAAATCGAGGATAGTTCGAAATGCTACGAAAATTCCTAGATACTCTCTATATGTTACGAGGGAAGGTTATGATGGAAGTCCATGCAAAAAATCTTTACAAAATAAAATTCTATGAAACGTTTTGAAATAATAGCTTCGGTCAAAATATTGTAGTATACTTCGAAGCTTTTAAGATTCTCTCTATATGTTACAAGGGAAGGTTATGATTGAAGTCCATGCAAAAAATCATCTCAAAATTAAATTCGATGAAACATTTTGAAACACTAGTTTCGGTCAAAAAAAATTAGTATTTTATACACAATTTAATATTAATTTCGATCAAAAATCAAATTAAATCGACGATTGTTCAAAATGCAACGAAAGATTTCAGATCCTTTATATATGTTACGAGGGAAGGTTATGATAGAAGTCCATGCAAAAAATTATCTCAAAATTAGATTCTATGAAACTTTTTGAAATACTAGTTTCTATTAAAAAATCGTAGTATATTATACACAATTTAATACTAGTTTCGGTCAAAAAATCAAATTAAATAAAGGATTGTTCGAAATGTTATGAAACTTTTCAGATCATCTCTATATGAGACGAGGGAAGGATATGATGACAGTCCATGCAATACATTATCTAAAAATTAGATTCTATAAAACTTTTTGAGATACTAGTTTCGGTCAAAAAATCGTAGTATATTATACACAATTCTCTGCAAGTTTCGATCAAAAATCAAAAATAAATCGAGGATTTTTCGAAATACTACGAAACTTTTAAGATCCTCTCTATATGTTACGTGGGAAGGTTATGATGTAAGTCCATGGAAAAAATCATATCAAAATTAGATTCTATAAAACTTTTTGAAATACTGGTTTTGGTCAAAATATCGTTGTATATTATACACAATTCTATACTATTTTCGGTCAAACATAAAATTGAATCGAGGATTGTTCGAAATGAAACGAAACTTTTAAGATGCTCCCTATATGTGACGAGGGAAGATTATGATGGAAGTCCATGCAAAAAAATCATCTCAAAATTAAATTCTATGAAACTTATTGAAATAATAGTTTCGGTCAAAAAATTGTTGTATATTATACACATTTTTTACTAGTTTCAGTCAAAAATCAAATTAAATCGAGGATTGTTCGAAATACTTCAAAACTTTTAAGATCCTCTCTATATGTTACGAGGGAAGGTTATGATGGAAGTCCATTCAAAAAATCATCTCAAAATTAGATTCTATGAAACTTTTTGAAATACTAGTTTCGGTTATAAAAAATTAGTATGTTATACACATTGTAATACAAGTTTCGGTCAAAAATAAAATAAAATCTAGGATTTTTCAAAATGCTACGAAATTTTTCAGATCCTTTTTATATGTTACGAGGGAAGGTTATGATGGAAGTCCATGCAAAAAATTATCTCAAAATTAGATGCTACGAAATTTTTCAGATCCTTTTTATATGTTACGAGGGAAGGTTATGATGGAACTCCATGCAAAAAATTATCTCAAAATTAGATTCTATGAAATTAGATTCTATTAAAAAATCATAGAATATTATACACAATTTAATACAAGTTTCGGTCAAAAAATCAAATTAAATAAAGGATTGTTCGAAATGTTATGAAACTTTTCAGATCCTCTCTATATGAGATGAGGGAAGGATATGATGACAGTCCATGCAAAAAATTATCTAAAAATTAGATTCTATAAAACATTTTGAGATACTAGTTTCGGTCAAAATAATCGTACCATATTATACACAATTCTCTACAAGTTTCGGTCAAAAATCAAATAAAATCGAGGATTTTTCGAAATACTACGAAACTTTTAAGATCCTCTCTATATGTTATGTGGGAAGGTTATGATGTAAGTCCATGGAAAAAATCATATCAAAATTAGATTCTATAAAACTTTTTGAAATACTGGTTTTGGTCAAAATATCGTTGTATATTATACACAATTCTATACTATTTTCGGTCAAACATAAAATTGAATCGAGGATTGTTCGAAATGAAACGAAACTTTTAAGATGCTCCCTATATGTGACGAGGGAAGATTATGATGGAAGTCCATGCAAAAAAATCATCTCAAAATTAAATTCTATGAAACTTATTGAAATAATAGTTTCGGTCAAAAAATTGTTGTATATTATACACATTTTATACTAGTTTCAGTCAATAATCAAATTAAATCGAGGATTGTTCGAAATACTTCAAAACTTTGAAGATCCTCTCTATATGTTACGAGGGAAGGTTATGATGGAAGTCCATTCAAAAAATCATCTCAAAATTAGATTCTATGAAACTTTTTGAAATAGTAGTTTCGGTCAAAAAAAAATTAGTATGTTATACACAATGTAATACTAGTTTCGGTCAAAAATAAAATTAAATCAAGGATTTTTCAAAATGCTACGAAATATTTCAGATCCTTATTATATGTTACGAGGGAAGGTTATGATGGAAGTCCATGCAAAATATTATCTCAAAATTAGATGCTACGAAATTTTTCAGATCCTTTTTATATGTTACGAGGGAAGGTTATGATGGAAGTCCATGCAAAAAATTATCTCAAAATTAGATTCTATGAAATTAGATTCTATTAAAAAATCATAGTATATTATACACAATTTAATACTAGTTTCGGTCAAAAAATCAAATTAAATAAATGATTGTGCGAAATGTTATGAAACTTTTCAGATCCTCTCTATATGAGACGAGGGAAGGATATGATGACAGTCCATGCAAAAAATTATCAAAAAATTAGATTCTATAAAACTTTTTGAGATACTAGTTTCGGTCAAAAAATCGTAGTATATTATACACAATTTTATACTAGTTTTGGTCAAAAATCAAATTATATCGAGGATTGTTCGAAATGCTACGAAACTTTTCAGATCCTTTCTTTATGTTACGAAGGAAGGTTATGATGGAAGTCCATGCAAAAAATTGTCTCAAAATTAGATTCTATGAAACTTTTTAAAATACTAGTTTCGGTCAAAAAAACGTAGTATATTATACACAATTTAATACTAGTTTCGGTCAAAAAATCAAATTAAATTGAGGATTGTTCGAAATGCTACAAAATCTTTCATATACTCTCTATATGTTAGGATGGGAAGGTTATGACAGAAGTTCGTACAAAAAATTATCTCAAAATTAGATTCTATGAAACTTTTTAAAATACTAGTTTTGGTCGAAACATCTTAGTATATTATACACAATTCCATACTAGTTTCGGTCAACAATCAAATTAAATTGAGGATTGTTCGAAATGCTACGTAACTTTTAAGACCCTCTATATATGTTACGAGGGAAGGTTATGATGGAAGTCCATGCAAAAAATCATCTCAAAATTAGATTCTATTTAACTTTTTGAAATACTAATTTCGGTTAAAAAATTGTAGTATATTATACACAATTTAATACTAGTTTCGGTCAAAAATCAAATTAAATCGAGGATTGTTCGAATGCTACAAAACCTTTCATATACTCTCTATATGTTACGAGGGAATGTTATGATGGAAGTTCATGCAAAAAATTATCTCAAATACTCTCTATTATGGTTGCAACAACTTAACTTACCAAATTTCCATCTTGCCTGGACTAAACTCAACTTATGGTTCTAAAAAAGGTAAGGAAATCACTTCCAAAGAATATCTGGATCTGATCGGAAATCTACATCAAATATTGCTACAAACTCATAATCCTAACACACTTAACATTCACACCTTTCTGTAAAAAACATGTTTACTATAACTTTTCACACTTAGACACATAAACATATTGTACACATATGGCAATCCACTTCTTGAGAAACTCCTCACAAAATAAACAGAAAAACACCGAATCTATTATGATAAGGGAATCTTAAGAAACCATCAACTTACCCATTTGACCAATAAAAACAACATTTAAATGTCTTTTAAAAGAAATTAAGATGTTATTTAAAAGAAATTATGCAATCTGAATAAAAGAATATACCTTATCAACACATTCATCCTCAGCTGCAACCGAAAACAGATCCAGATCTCGGCCCACCCACACAACAACCGGAAACAGACTACAACACCACCACCGCCGATCACATAGACGGACAAATCAACTGCAAAAAAAAATCATATTTTCTGTGAAAGTCTTACCGTCCAAATGTAGTGAATCAATGAAATTTGTGAAATAGTCAAACAAAAGCGGTCCGGACTGTAAATCGGGAACAAAATTTATAGGTTTAGAGAAAAACCTAAGATTCAGAAATGTGCATTCATCCTCAGCTGCAACCGAAAACACATCCAGATCTCGGCCCACCCACACAACAACTGGAAATAGACTACAACACCATCACCGCCGATCACATAGACAGACAAGTCAGCTGCAAAAAATCATATTTTCTGTGAAAGTCTTACCGTCCGAATGTAGTGAATCAACGAAATATGTGAAATAGTCAAACAAAAGCGGTTCGGATTGTAAATCGGGAACAAAATTTATAGGTTTAGAGAAAAACCTAAGATTCAGAAATGTGCATCAAATTCCCATCACTGCTCACAGTTGGGACAGTCACAAATAATCTGCAATACAATTTAAGTTTTACAAATTAGTATATGTTGCAGTCAGTTTTCCCAATACCATAGAAGAACAGAGGATACTAAAATACAAGTTAGTGACAAAAACACATCTTACATACAAACAGAACAACTATGAATCAGAAAAGCTAAAAATCGCAAGCCTTTATACTCGGCGAGGCTGAAATCTTGCTATTGAAATAGTTGAATCTAAAAGCGATGATAATGAAAAATCCATTCTAAAAGCGAAGCAAATACCTTCAGACTTGCGAGGTTCATTGATGAAAAACGCTCGAAAAACTTCTGTAAGATTTAAAAAAAAAAAAGAGCCATAGTTCTACGAATAAACAACTGACAAAGAAAAATAAAAAACCCAAAAGCTCTGATGTTGAACCATTTAAACAAATCAATCAAGATGTTCTAAAATATAGCAATACGAAACCGATGAACTTCGCACCTGAGGGATTAACTGATAAACATAAATACTAAAAAACACTTGTGAAGGCAGAGACACCAATGGTTGAACACTTTTTAACATGAACATGAACATCTTCACACTATCTTGTGGAGCCAAGAGTTTATGTATTTGTGAGATGTCATCGTCTTCTATTATACAGAGATTCGTAGGTTGTAGCCTAGGGTTTTGCAAAGCCATGAGTTCCTGCATTTGCAAGACCGCTTCGTCTTCCATCGACGGTGACGGCGCGCTAGTGTTTGATGGGAAAAAGGAGACGATAAGAGAGAAAATGGGAGATGGAGAGAGAAAGAAATAGGGAAAAGGTGTGACGAGAAGGAAAAGAAAATGAGAGAGGGGGAAGGTCTGATGAGAGAGGGGGGAGGTGGAAAAATCATGCCATGTGGACAAAATGAAAAATCTTATTGGTCCATGATTTATGATTTACTCAATTACACAAAAGTCCTTACGGTAGGCATAATTTATAATTGCTTAAAGGGCATATTAGTAAGATTGGTGGCATTGAATTGTAATGGGTAGGAAGTTGATTAACAATACAAATAAAGAGAAAACGAATAGTTGTCACAAACAGACTCATAATCTTGTTTATTATATGTATTTCATTTGAATTTTTCAAGTATTATTTTTAATTTATTATTTTTTCTTGACCAATTTATTATAAAATGATTTTTTAATTTTAAATAATGAAAGTAAAATAACATTCTTTAAAATTAAAAATAATTTAAATTTTATTGAAAATAATACAAAATTATTTCAATTTATTTCAAATCTAAAATTATAAAAAAAATACAGTTAGTAGTATATTTATTACAATTAATTAAATTTAACAGTTAAAATATAAATTGAAAAAAATAATATATATCTCTGATATTTTTTATCTTTTTTTATTTATGACATCATTAATATTTATTACTATTATAGTATTATTTTTAATTGATTGGTTAAAAATATATGAACCAATTATATTAAGTTAGTCTTATTGATATTATTAAAATTGGAACAAAAATCGTAATATATTATACACAATTCTATACTAGTTTCGGTCAAAATATCAAATTAAATCGAGGATTGTTCGAAATGCTACGTAACTTTTAAGATCCTCTCTATATATTACGAGGGAAGGTTATGATGAAAGTCCATGCAAAAAATTATCTCAAAATTAGATTCTATGAAACTTTTTGAAATACTAGTTTCGGTCCAAAAATCGTAGTATTATACACAATTCTATACTGGTTTCAGTCAAAAAATCAAATTAAATCGAGGATTGTTTGAAATGCTACGTAACTTTTAAGATCCTCTTTATATATTACGAGGGAAGATTAAGATAGAAGTCCATGAAAAAATTATCTCAAAATTAGATTCTATGAAAGTTTTTGAAATACTAGTTTAGGTCCAAAAATCGTAATATATTATACACAATACTATACTAGTTTAGGTCAAAAAACCAAATTAAATCGAGGATTGTTCGAAATGCTACGTAAATTTTAAGATCCTATCTATATGTTACGAGGGAAGGTTATGATGGAAGTCCATGCAAAAATTATTTAAAAATTAGATCTATGAAACTTTTTGAAATACTAGTTTCGGTCTAAAAATCGTAGTATATTATACACAATTCTATACTAGTTTCGGTCAAAAAATCAAATTAAATCGAGGATTGTTCGAAATGTTAAGTAACTTTTAAGATACTCTCTATATATTACGAGGGAAGGTTATGATAGAAGTCCATGCAAAAATTATCTCAAAATTAGATTCTATGAGACTTTTTGAAATACTAGTTTCAGTCAAAAAATCGTAGTATATTATACAATATTCTATACAAGTTTTGGTCAAAAAATCAATTTAAATCGAGGATTGTTCGAAATACTACGTAACTTTTAAGATCCTCATAATATGTTACGAGGGAAGGTTATGATGGAAGTCCATGAAAAAATTACCTAAAAATTAGATTCTATGAAAGTTTTTGAAATACTAGTTTCGGTCCAAAAATCATAGTATATTATACACAATTCTATACTAGTTTAGTTCAAAACATCAAATTAAATCGAGGTATTTTCGAAATGCTACGTAACTTTAAAGATCCTCTCTATATGTTACGAGGAAAGGTTATGAAGGAATTCCATGCAAAAATTATCTCAAAATTAGATTCTATGAAACTTTTTGAAATACTAGTTTCGGTCCAAAAATCGTAGTATATTATACATAATTCTATTCTAGTTTCGTCAAAAAAACAAATTAAATCGAGGATTGCTCGAAATGCTACGTAACTTTTAAGATCCTCTCTATATATTACGAGGGAAGGTTATGATAGAAGTCCATACAAAAAATTATCTCAAAATTAGATTCTATGAGACTTTTTGAAATACTAGTTTCGGTCCAAATATCGTAGTATATTATACACAATTCTATACTAGTTTCGGTCAAATATCAAATTAAATCGAGGGTTATTCGAAATGCTACGAAACTTTTAAGATCCTCTCTATATATTACGAGGGAAGGTTAAGATGGAAATCCATGCAAAAAATTATCTCAAAATTAGATTCTATGAAACTTTTTGAAATACTAGTTTAGGTCCAAAAATCGTAATATATTATACACAATACTATACTAGTTTAGGTCAAAAAACCAAATTAAATCGAGGATTGTTCGAAATGCTACGTAAATTTTAAGATCCTATCTATATGTTACGAGGGAAGGTTATGATGGAAGTCCATGCAAAAATTATTTAAAAATTAGATCTATGAAACTTTTTGAAATACTAGTTTCGGTCTAAAAATCGTAGTATATTATACACAATTCTATACTAGTTTCGGTCAAAAAATCAAATTAAATCGAGGATTGTTCGAAATGTTAAGTAACTTTTAAGATACTCTCTACATATTACGAGGGAAGGTTATGATAGAAGTCCATGCAAAAATTACCTCAAATTTAGATTCTATGATACTTTTTGAAATACTAGTTTCAGTCAAAAAATCGTAGTATATTATACAATTTTCTATACAAGTTTTGGTCAAAAAATCAATTTAAATCGAGGGTGTTCGAAATGCTACGTAACTTTTAAGATCCTCATAATATGTTACGAGGGAAGTTTATTATGGAAAACCTTGAAAAAATTAACTAAAAAATAGGTTCTATGAAAGTATTTGAAATACTAGTTTTGGTCCAAAAATCGTAGTATATTATACACAATTCTATACTAGTTTAGGTCAAAAAATCAAATTAAATCGAGGATTGTTCGAAATGCTACGTAACTTTAAAGATCCTCTCTATATGTTACGAGGAAAGGTTATGAAGGAATTCCATGCAAAAATTATCTCAAAATTAGATTCTATGAAACTTTTTGAAATACTAGTTTCGGTCCCAAAATCGTAGTATATTATACATAATTCTATTCTAGTTTCGGTCAAAAAATCAAATTAAATCGAGGATTGTTCAAAATGCTACGTAACGTTTAAGATCCTCTCTATATTTTACGAGGGAAGGTTATGATACAAGTCCATACAAAAAATTATCTCAAAATTAGATTCTATGAGACTTTTTGAAATACTAGTTTCGGTCCAAAAATCGTAGTATATTATACACAATTCTATACTAGTTTCGGTCAAATATCAAATTAAATCGAGGGTTATTCGAAATGCTACGAAACTTTTAAGATCCTCTCTATATATTACGAGGGAAGGTTAAGATGGAAATCCATGCAAAAAATTATCTCAAAATTAGATTCTATGAAACTTTTTGAAATACTAGTTTCGGTCCAAAAATCGTAGTATATTATACACAATTCTATACTAGTTTCGGTCAAATATCAAATTAAATCGAGGGTTGTTCGAAATGCTACTAAACTTTTAAGATCCTCTTTATATGTTAAGAGGGAATATTATAATGGAAGTCCATGCAAGCAATTATCTCAAAATTAGATTCTATGAAAGTTTTTGAAATACTAGTTTCTGTCCAAAAATCGTAGTATTATACACAATTCTATACTTGTTTCAGTAAAAAAATCAAATTAAATCGAGGATTGTTTGAAATGCTACGTAACTTTTATGATCCTCTATATATATTACGAGGGAAGGTTATGATGGAAGTCCATGCAAAAATTATCTCAAAATTAGATTCTATGAAACTTTTTGAAATACTAGTTTCGGTCCAAAAATTGTAGTATATTATAAACAATTCTATACTAGTTTCGGTCAAAAAATCAAATTAAATCGAGGATTGTTCGAAATGCTATGTAACTTTTAAGATACTCTCTACATATTACGAGGGAAGGTTATGATAGAAGTCCATGCAAAAATTATCTCAAAATTAGATTCTATGAGACTTTTTGAAATACTAGTTTCAGTCAAAAAATCGTAGTATATTATACAATATTCTATACAAGTTTTGGTCAAAAAATCAATATAAATCGAGGGTGTTCGAAATGCTACGTAACTTTTAAGATCCTCATAATATGTTACGAGGGAAGGTTATGATGGAAATCCTTGAAAAAATTATCTAAAAATTAGATTCTATGAAAGTTTTTGAAATACTAGTTTCGGTCCAAAAATCGTAGTAGTATACACAATTCTGTACTAGTTTAGGTCAAAAAATCAAATTAAATCGAGGATTTATCGAAATGCTACGTAACTTTAAAGATCCTCTCTATATGTTACGAGGAAAGGTTATGAAGGAATTCCATGCAAAAATTATCTCAAAATTAGATTCTATGAAACTTTTCGAAATACTAGTTTCGGTCCCAAAATCGTAGTATATTATACATAATTCTATTCTAGTTTCGGTCAAAAAATCAAATTAAATCGAGGATTGTTCGAAATGTTACGTAACGTTTAAGATCCTCTCTATATTTTACGAGGGAAGGTTATGATACAAGTCCATACAAAAAATTATCTCAAAATTAGATTCTATGAGACTTTTTGAAATACTAGTTTCGGTCCAAAAATCGTAGTATATTATACACAATTCTATACTAGTTTCGGTCAAATATCAAATTAAATCGAGGGTTATTCGAAATGCTACGAAACTTTTAAGATCCTCTCTATATATTACGAGGGAAGGTTAAGATGGAAATCCATGCAAAAAATTATCTCAAAATTAGATTCTATGAAACTTTTTGAAATACTAGTTTCGGTCCAAAAATCGTAGTATATTATACACAATTCTATACTAGTTTCAGTCAAATATCAAATTAAATCGAGGGTTGTTCGAAATGCTACTAAACTTTTAAGATCCTCTTTATATGTTAAGAGGGAATATTATAATGGAAGTCCATGCAAGCAATTATCTCAAAATTAGATTCTATGAAAGTTTTTGAAATACTAGTTTCTGTCCAAAAATCGTAGTATTATACACAATTCTATACTTGTTTCAGTAAAAAAATCAAATTAAATCGAGGATTGTTTGAAATGCTACGTAACTTTTATGATCCTCTATATATATTACGAGGGAAGGTTATGATGGAAGTCCATGCAAAAATTATCTCAAAATTAGATTCTATGAAACTTTTTGAAATACTAGTTTCGGTCCAAAAATTGTAGTATATTATAAACAATTCTATACTAGTTTCGGTCAACAAGTCAAATTAAATCGAGGATTGTTCGAAATGCTATGTAACTTTTAAGATACTCTCTACATATTACGAGGGAAGGTTATGATAGAAGTCCATGCAAAAATTATCTCAAAATTAGATTCTATGAGACTTTTTGAAATACTAGTTTCAGTCAAAAAATCGTAGTATATTATACAATATTCTATACAAGTTTTGGTCAAAAAATCAATATAAATCGAGGGTGTTCGAAATGCTACGTAACTTTTAAGATCCTCATAATATGTTACGAGGGAAGGTTATGATGGAAATCCTTGAAAAAATTATCTAAAAATTAGATTCTATGAAAGTTTTTGAAATACTAGTTTCGGTCCAAAAATCGTAGTAGTATACACAATTCTGTACTAGTTTAGGTCAAAAAATCAAATTAAATCGAGGATTTATCGAAATGCTACGTAACTTTAAAGATCCTCTCTATATGTTACGAGGAAAGGTTATGAAGGAATTCCATGCAAAAATTATCTCAAAATTAGATTCTATGAAACTTTTCGAAATACTAGTTTCGGTTCAAAAATCGTAGTATATTATACATAATTCTATTCTAGTTTCGGTCAAAAAATCAAATTAAATCGAGGATTGTTCGAAATGTTACGTAACGTTTAAGATCCTCTCTATATTTTACGATGGAAGGTTATGATAGAAGTCCATACAAAAAATTATCTCAAAATTAGATTCTATGAGACTTTTTGAAATACTAGTTTCGGTCCAAAAATCGTAGTATATTATACACAATTCTATACTAGTTTCGGTCAAATATCAAATTAAATCGAAGGTTATTCGAAATGCTACGAAACTTTTAAGATCCTCTCTATATATTACGAGGGAAGGTTATGATGGAAATCCATACAAAAAATTATCTCAAAATTAGATTCTATGAAACTTTTTGAAATACTAGTTTCGGTCCAAAAATCGTAGTATTATACACAATTCTATACCAGTTTCAGTCAAAAAATCAATTTAAATCGAGGATTGTTCGAAATGCTACGTAACTTTTAATATCCTCTCTATATATTACGAGGGAAGGTTATGATGGAAGTTCATGCAAAAAATTATCTCAAAATTATATTCTATGAAACTTTTTGAAATACTAGTTTCAGTCAAAAAATCTTAGTATATTATACACAATTCTATACTAGTTTAGGTCAAAAAATCAAATTAAATCGAGGATTATTCGAAATGCTACATTACTTTTAAGATCCTCTCTATATGTTACTAGGGAAGGTTGTGATGGAAGTCCATGCAAAAATTATCTCAAAATTAGATTCTATTAAACTTTTTGAAATACTAGTTTCGGTCCAAAAATCGTAGTATATTATACACAATTCTAAACTATTTTCGGTCAAAAAATCAATTTAAATCGAGGATTGTTCAAAATGCTACGTAACTTTGAAGATCCTCTCAATATTTTACGAGGGAAGGTTATGATGGAAGTCCATGAAAAAATTATCTCAAAATTAGATTCTATGAAAGTTTTTGAAATACTAGTTTCGGTCTAAAAATCGTAGTATATTATACACAATTCTATACTAGTTTAGGCCAAAAAATAAAATTAAATCGAGGATTGTTCGAAATGCTACGTAACATTAAAGATCCTCTCTATATGTTACGAGGAAAGGTTATGAAGGAAGTCCATGCAAAAATTATCTCAAAATTAGATTCTATGAAATTTTTTGAAATACTAGTTTAGGTCCTAAAAAACGTAGTATATTATACATAATTCTATTCTAGTTTCGGTCAAAAAATCAAATTAAATCGAGGATTGTTCGAAATGCTATGTAACTTTTAAGGTCTTCTCTATATATTACTAGGGAAGGTTATGATGGAAGTTCATTCAAAAAATTATCTCAAAATTAGATTCTATGAAACTTTTTGAAATACTAGTTTCAGTTCAAAAATTGTAGTATATTATACACAATTCTATACTAGAGGATTGTTCGAAATGCTATGTAACTTTGAAGGTCTTCTCTATATATTACTAGGGAAGGTTATGATGGAAGTTCATTCAAAAAATTATCTCAAAATTAGATTCTATGAAACTTTTTGAAATACTAGTTTCAGTTCAAAAATTGTAGTATATTATACACAATTCTATACTAGTTTCGATCAAATATCAAATTAAATCGAGGGTTGTTCGAAATGCTATGAAACTTTTAAGATCATCTCTATATGTTAGGAGGGAATGTTATGATGGATGTCCATGCAAAAAATTATTTCAAAATAAGATTCTATGAAAGTTTTTGAAATACTAGTTTCGGTCAAAAAATCGTAGTATATTAAACACAATTCTATACTAGTTTCGGTCAAAAATCAAATTAAATCGAGGATTGTTTGAAATGCTACGTAACTTTTAAGATCCTATCTATATATTACGAGGTAAGGTTATGATGGAAGTCCATGCAAAAAATTATCTCAAAATTCGATTTTATGAAACTTTTTGAAATACTAGTTTCGGTCCAAAAATCATAGTATATTATACACAATTCTATACTAGTTTCGGTCAAATATCAAATTAGATCGAGGATTGTTCGAAATGCTACAAAACATTGAAGATCCTCACTATATGTTACGAGGGAAGGTTATGATGGAAGTTCATGCAAAAAATTACCTCAAAATAAGATTCTATGAAAGTTTTTGAAATACTAATTTCGGTCAAAAAATCGTGGTATATTAAACACAATTCTATACTAGTTTCGGTCAAAACATCAAATTAAATCGAGGATTGTTTGACATGCTACGTAACTTTTAAGATTCTCTCTATATATTACGAGGTAAGGTTATGATGGAAGTTAATGCAAAAAATTATCTCAAAATTAAATTCTATGAAACTTTTTGAAATACTAGTTTCAGTCCAAAAATCGTAGTATATTATACACAGTTCTATACTAGTTTCTGTCAAAAAATCAAATTAAATCGAGGATTGTTCGAAATGCTACATAACTTTTTAGATCATCTCTATAAATTACGAGGGAAGGTTATGATGGAAGTCCATGCAAAAAATTATCTCAAAACTAGATTCTATGAAACTTTTTGAAATACTAGTTTCGGTCCAAAAATCGTAGTATTAAACACAATTCTATACTAGTTTAAGTCAAAAAAATCAAATTAAAATGAGGATTGTTCGAAACTTTTTGAAATACTAGTTTCGGTCCTAAAATTGTAGTATTAAACACAATTCTATACTAGTTTAAGTCAAAAAAATCAAATTAAATCGAGGATTGTTCGAAATGCTATGTAAATTTTAAGATCTTCTCTATATATTACGAGGGAAGATTATGATGGAAGTCCATGCAAAAACTTATCTCAAAATTAGATTCTATGAAACATTTTGAAATACTAGTTTCAGTCTAAAAATCGTAGTATATTATACACAATTCTATACTAGTTTTCGATAAAATATCAAATTAAATTGAGGGTTGTTCGAAATGCTATGAAACATTTAAGATCATCTCTATTAATTACGAGGAAAGGTTATGATGGAATTCCATGCAAAAAATTATCTCAGAATAAGATTCTATGAAAGTTTTTGAAATATTAGTTTCTGTCAAAAAATCGTTGTATATTAAACACAATTTTATACTAGTTTCGGTCAAAAATCAAATTAAATCGAGGATTGTTTGAAATGCTACGTAACTTTTAGATCCTCTCTATATATTACGAGGTAAGGTTATGATGGAAGTCCATGCAAAAAATTATCTCAAAATTAGATTCTATGAAACTTTTTGAAATACTAGTTTCGGTCCAAAAATGGTAGTATATTATACACAATTCTATACTAGTTTCGGTCAAATATCAAATTAAATCGAGGATTCTTCGAAATGCTACGAAACATTCAAGATCCTCTCTATATGTTATGATGGAAGGTTATGATGGATGTCCATGTAAAAAATTATCTCAAAATTAGATTCTATGAAACTTTTTGAAATACTAGTTTCGGTCAAAAAATCTTAGTATATTATACACAATTCTATACAAGTTTTGGTCAAAAAAACAATTTAAATCGAGGATTGTTCGAAATGCTACGTAACTTTTAAGATCCTCTCTATATGTTACGAGGGAAGGTTATGATGGAAGTCCATGAAAAAATTATCTCAAAATTAGATTCTATGAATGTTTTTGAAATACTAGTTTCGGTCCAAAAATCGTAGTATATTATACACAATTCTATACTAGTTTAGGTCAAAAAATCAAATTAAATCGAGGATTGTTCGAAATGCTACATAACTTTTAAGATCCTCTCTATATGTTACGAGGGAAGGTTATTATGGAAGTCCATGCAAAAATTATCTCAAAATTAGATTCTATTAAACTTTTTGAAATACTAGTTTCGGTCCAAAAATCGTAGTATATTATACACAATTCTAAACTATTTTCGGTCAAAAAATCAATTTAAATCGAGGATTGTTCGAAATGCTACGTAACTTTGAAGATCCTCTCAATATTTTAAGAGGGAAGGTTTTGATGGAAGTCCATGAAAAAATTATCTCAAAATTAGATTCTATGAAAGTTTTTGAAATACTAGTTTCGGTCTAAAAATCGTAGTATATTATACACAATTCTATACTAGTTTAGGCCAAAAAATAAAATTAAATCGAGGATTGTTCGAAATGCTACGTAACATTAAAGATCCTCTCTATATTTTACGAGGAAAGGTTATGAAGGAAGTCCATGCAAAAAATTATCTCAAAATTAGATTCTATGAAATTTTTTGAAATACTAGTTTAGGTCCAAAAATCGTAGTATATTATACACAATTCTATACTAGTTTCGGTCAAATATCAAATTAAATCGAGGATTCTTCGAAATGCCACGAAACTTTCAAGATCCTCACTATATGTTATGATGGAAGGTTATGATGGATGTCCATGTAAAAAATTATCTCAAAATTAGATTCTATGAAACTTTTTGAAATACTAGTTTCGGTCCAAAAATCGTAGTATTAAACACAATTCTATACAAGTTTAAGTCAAAAAATCAAATTAAATCGAGGATTGTTCGAAATGCTATGTAACTTTTAAGATCTTCTCTATATATTACGAGGGAAGGTAATGATGGAAGTTCATTCAAAAAATTATCTCAAAATTAGATTCTATGAAACTTTTTGAAATACTAGTTTCAGTCCAAAAATCGTAGTATATTATACACAATTCTATACATGTTTCGATCAAATATCAAATTAAATCGAGGGTTGTTCGATATGCTATGAAACGTTTAAGATCATCTCTATATGTTACGAGGGAAGGTTATGATGGAATTCCATTCAAAAATTATCTCAGAATAAGATTCTATGAAAGTTTTTGAAATACTAGTTTCTGTCAAAAACTCGTAGTATATTAAACACAATTCTATTCTAGTTTCGGTCAAAAATCAAATTAAATCGAGGACTGTTTGAAATGCTACGTAACTTTTAAGATCCTTTCTATATATTACGAGGTAAGGTTATGATGGAAGTCCATGCAAAAAATTATCTCAAAATTAGATTCTATGAAACTCTTTGAAATACTAGTTTCGGTCCAAAAATCGTAGTATATTATACACAATTCTATACTAGTTTCAGTCTAAAAATCAAATTAAATCGAGGATTGTTCGAAATTCTACGTAACTTTTAAGATCCTCTCTATATATTACAAGGGAAGGTTATGATGGAAGTCCATGCAAAAAATTATCTCAAAATTAGATTCTATGCAAATTTTTGAAATACTAGTTTCGGTCCAAAAATCGTAGTATTAAACACAATTCTATACTAGTTTAATTCAAAAAAATCAAATTAAATCGAGGATTGTTCGAAACTTTTTGAAATACTAGTTTCGGTCCAAAAATCGTAGTATTAAACACAATTCTATACTAGTTTAAGTCAAAAAATCAAATTAAATCGAGGCTTGTTCGAAATGCTATGTAAATTTTAAGATCTTCTCTATATATTACGAGGGAAGGTTATGATGGAAGTCCATGAAAAAACTTATCTCAAAAATAAATTCTATGAAACTTTTTGAAATACTAGTTTCAATCCAAAAAACATAGTAAATTATACACAATTCTATACTAGTTTTAGTCAAAAAATCAAATTAAATCGAGGATTGTTCGAAATGCTACATAAATTTTAAGATCCTCTCTATAAATTACGAGGGATGGTTATGATGGAAGTCCATGCAAAAAATTATCTCAAAATTAGATTCTATGAAACTTTTTGAAATACTAGTTTCGGTCTAAAAATCGTAGTATATTATACACAATTCTATACTAGTTTCGATCAAATATCAAATTAAATCAAGGGTTGTTTGAAATGCTATGAAACGTTTAAGATCATCTCTATATGTTACGAGGGAAGGTTATGATGGAATTCCATGCAAAAAAATTATCTCAGAATAAGATTCTATGAAAGTTTTTGAAATACTAGTTTATGTCAAAAACTCGTAGTATATTAAACACAATTCTATACTAGTTTCGGTCAAAAATCAAATTAAATCAGGGATTGTTTGAAATGCTACGTAACTTTTAAGATCCTCTCTATATATTACGAGGTAAGGTTATGATGGAAGTCCATGCAAAAAATTATCTCAAAATTAGATTCTATGAAACTTTTTGTAATAGTAGTTTCGGTCCAAAAATCGTAGTATATTATACACAATTCTATACTAGTTTCGGTCAAATATCAAATTAAATCGAGGATTGTTCGAAATGCTACGAAACATTCAAGATCCTCTCTATATGTTACGATGGAAGGTTATGATGGATGTCCATGCAAAAAATTATCTCGAAATTAGATTCTATGAAATTTTTTGAAATACTAGTTTCGGTAAAAAGATCGTGGTATATTATACACAATTCTATACACGTTTCAGTCAAAAAATCAAATTAAATCGAGGATTGTTCGAAATGCAACGAAACTTTTAAGATCCTCTCTATATGTTACGAGGAAAGGTTATGATGGAAGTTCATACAAAAAATTATCTCAAAATTAGATTCCTTGAAACTTTTTTAAATACTAGTTTCGGTCCAAAAATCGTAGTATTAAACACAATTCTATACTAGTTTAAGTCAAAAAAATCAAATTAAATCGAGGATTGTTTGAAACTTTTTGAAATACTAGTTTCGGTCCAAAAATCGTAGTATTAAACACAATTCTATACTAGTTTAAGTCAAAAAATCAAATTAAATCGAGGATTGTTCAAAATGCTATATATTACGAGGGAAGGTTATGATGGAAGTCCATGCAAAAACTTATCTCAAAATTAGATTCTATGAAACATTTTGAAATACTAGTTTCAGTCCAAAAATCATAGTATATTATACACAATTCTATACTAGTTTCGATCAAATATCAAATTAAATTGAGGATTGTTCGAAATGCTACAAAACTTTGAAGATCTTCACTATATGTTACGAGGGAAGGTTATGATGGAAGTCCATGGAAAAACTTATCTCAAAATAAGATTCTATGAAAGTTTTTGAAATACTAGTTTCGGTCAAAAAATCGTGGTATATTAAACACAAGTCTATACTAGTTTCTGTCAAAACATCAAATTAAATCGAGGATTGTTTGACATGCTACGTAACTTTTAAGATTCTCACTATATATTACGAGTTAAGGTTATGATGGAAGTTAATGCCAAAATTTATCTTAAAATTAAATTCTATGAAACTTTTTTAAATACTAGTTTCAGTCCAAAAATCGTAGGATATTATACACAGTTCTATACTAGTTTCAGTCAAAAAATCAAATTAAATCGAGGATTGTTTGAAATGCTACATAACGTTTTAGATCCTCTCTATAAATTACGAGGGAAGGTTATGATGGAAGTCCATGCAACAAAATTATCTCAAAATTAGATTTTATGAAACTTTTTGAAATACTAGTTTCGGTCCAAAAATCGTAGTATTAAACACAATTCTATACTAGTTTAAATCAAAAAAAATAAATTAAATCGAGGATTGTTCGAAACATTTTGAAATACTAGTTTCGGTCCAAAAATCGTAGTATTAAACACAATTCTATACTAGTTTAAGTCAAAAAATTAAATTAAATCGAGGATTGTTCGAAATGCTATGTAAATTTTAAGATGTTCTCTATATATTACGAGGGAAGGTTATGATGGAAGTCCATGCAAAAACTTATCTCAAAATTAGATTCTATGAAACATTTTGAAATACTAGTTTCAGTCCAAAAATAGTAGTATATTATAAACGATTTTATACTTGTTTCGATCAAATATCAAATTAAATTGAGGGTTGTTCGAAATGCTATGAAACTTTTAAGATCATCTCTATATGTTACTAGGGAAGGTTATGATGGAATTCCATGCAAAAAATTATCTCAGAATAAGATTCTATGAATGTTTTTGAAATACTAGTTTCGGTCCAAAAATCGTAGTATATTATACACAATTCTATACTTGTTTTGGTCAAAAAATCAAATTAAATCGAGGATTGTTCGAAATGCAACGAAACTTTTAAGATCCTCTCTATATGTTACGAGGGAAGGTTATGATGGAAGTCCATGCAAAAAAAAATTCTCTAAATTAGATTCTAGGAAATTTTTTGAAATACTAGTTTCGGTAAAAAAATCGTAGTATATTATACACAATTCTATACAAGTTTCTATCAAAATATCAAATTAAATCGAGGATTGTACGAAATGCTACGTAACTTTTAAGATCCTCACTATATGTTACGAGGGAAGGTTATGATGGAAGTCCATGCAAAAAATTATCTCAAAATAACATTCTATGAAAGTTTTTGAAATACTAGTTTCAGTCAAAAAATCGTAGTATATTATACACAATTCTATACTAATTTCGGTCAAACAATCAAATTAAATCGATGATTGTTTGAAATGCTACGTAACTTTGAAGATCCTCTCTTAATATTACAAGGGAAGGTTATGATGGATGTCCATGCAAAACATTATCTCAAAATTAGATTCTATGAAACTTTTTGAAATACTAGTTTCGGTCCAAAAATCGTAGTATTAAACACAATTCTATACTAGTTTAATTCAAAAAATCAAATTAAATTGAGGATTGTTCGAAATGCTATGTAACTTTTAAGATCTTTTCTATATATTACGAGGGAAGGTTATGATGGAAGTTCATGCAAAAAATTATCTCAAAATTAGATTCTATGAAACTTTTTGAAATATTAGTTTCGGTCCAAAAATCGTAGTATATTATACACAATTCTATACTAGTTTCGGTCAAATATCAAATAAATCGAGTATTGTTCGAAATGCTACGAAACTTTGAATGTCCTCTCTATATGTTACGATGGAAGGTTATGATAGAAGTTCGTGCAAAAAAATTATCACAAAAATAGATTCTATGAAAGTTTTTGAAATACTAGTTTCGGTCCAAAAATCGTAGTATATTATACACAATTCTATACATGTTTCGGTCAAAAAATCAAATTAAATCGAGGATTGTTCGAAATGCAACGAAACTTTTAAGATCCTCTCTATATGTTACGAGGGAAGGTTATGATGGAAGTCCATGCAAAAAAAAATTCTCTAAATTAGATTCTATGAAATTTTTTGAAATACTAGTTTCGGTCAAAAAAAAGTAGTATATTATACACAATTCTATACAAGTTTCTATCAAAATATCAAATTAAATCGAGGATTGTACGAAATGCTACGTAACTTTTAAGATCCTCACTATATGTTACGAGGGAAGGTTATGATGGAAGTCCATGCAAAAAATTATCTCAACATAACATTCTATGAAAGTTTTTGAAATACTAGTTTCGGTCAAAAAATCGTAGTATATTATACACAATTCTATACTAGTTTCGGTCAAAAAATTAAATTAAATCGATGATTGTTTGAAATACTACGTAACTTTGAAGATCCTCTCTATATATTACGAGGGAAGGTTATGATGGAAGTCCATGCAAAAAATTATCTCAAAATTAGATTCTATGAAACTTTGTGAAATACTAGTTTCGGTCCAAAAATCGTAGTATTAAACACAATTCTATACTAGTTTAAGTCAAAAAATCAAATTAAATTGACGATTGTTCGAAATGCTATGTAACTTTTAAGATCTTTTCTATATATTACGAGGGAAGGTTATGATGGAAGTTCATGCAAAAAATTATCTCAAAATTAGATTCTATGAAACTTTTTGAAATACTAGTTTCGGTCCAAAAATCATAGTATATTATACACAATTCTATACTAGTTTCGGTCAAATATCAAATAAATCGAGTATTGTTCGAAATGCTACGAAACTTTGAATGTCCTCTCTATATGTTACGAGGGAAGGTTATGATGGAAGTCCATGCAAAAAAATTTTCTCAAAATTAGATTCTATGGAATTTTTTGAAATACTAGTTTTGTCAAAAAATCGTAGTATATTATACACAATTCTATACAAGTTTCTGTCAAAAAATCAAATTAAATTGAGGATTGTTCGAAATGCTACGAAACTTTAAGATCCTCTCTATATGTTACGAGGGAAGGTTATGATGGAAGTCCATGCAAAAACATTATCTCAAAATTAGATTCTATGAAACTTTTTGAAATACTAATTTCGGTCAAAAAATCGTAGTATATTATACACAATTTCTATACAAGTTTCTATCAAAATATCAAATTAAATCGAGGATTGTACGAAATGCTACGTAACTTTTAAGATCCTCACTATATGTTACGAGGGAAGGTTATGATGGAAGTCCATGCAAAAAATTATCTCAAAATAAGATTCTATGAAAGTTTTTGAAATACTAGTTTCGGTCAAAAAATCGTAGTATATTATACACAATTCTATACTAGTTTCGGTCAAAAAATCAAATTAAATCGATGATTGTTTGAAATGCTACGTAACTTTGAAGATCCTCTCTATATATTACGAGGGAAGGTTATGATGGAAGACCATGCAAAACATTATCTCAAAATTAGATTCCTTGAAACTTTTTGAAATACTAGTTTCGGTCCAAAAATCGTAGTATTAAACACAATTCTATACTAGTTTAAGTCAAAAAATCAAATTAAATTGAGGATTGTTCGAAATGCTATGTAACTTTTAAGATCTTTTCTATATATTACGAGGGAAGGTTATGATGGAAGTTCATGCAAAAAATTATCTCAAAATTAGATTCTTTGAAACTTTTTGAAATACTAGTTTCGGTCCAAAAATCGTAGTATATTATACACAATTCTATACTAGTTTTGGTCAAATATCAAATAAATCGAGTATTGTTCGAAATACTACGAAACTTTGAATGTCCTCTCTATATGTTACGATGGAAGGATATGATAGAAGTCCATGCAAAAAATTATCTCAAAATTAGATTCTATGAAAGTTTTTGAAATACTAGTTTCGGTAAAAAAATCGTAGTATATTATACACAATTCTATACAAGTTTCTGTCAAAAAATCAAATTAAATCGAGGATTGTACGAAATGCTACGTAACTTTTAAGATCCTCACTATATGTTACAAGGGAAGGTTATGATAGAAGTCCATGCAAAAAATTATCTCAAAATAATATTCTAGAAATTTTTTGAAATACTAGTTTCGGTCAAAAAATCGTAGTATATTAAACACAATTTTATACTAGTTTCGGTCAAAAAATCAAATTAAATCGAGGATTGTTTGACATGCTACGTAACTTTTAAGATCCTCTCTATATATTACGAGGTAAGGTTATGATGGAAGTTCAAGCAAAAAATTATCTCAAAATTAAATTCTATGAAACGTTTTGAAATACTAGTTTCAGTCCAAAAATCGTAGTATATTATACACAATTCTATACTAGTTTCAGTCTAAAAATCAAATTAAATCGAGGATTGTTTGAAATGCTACGTAAATTTGAAGATCCTCTCTATATATTACGAGGGAAGGTTATGATGGAAGTCCATGCAAAAAATTATCTCAAAATTAGATTCCTTGAAACTTTTCGAAATACTAGTTTCGGTCCAAAAATCGTAGTATTAAACACAATTCTATACTAGTTTAAGTCAAAAAATCAAATTAAATTGAGGATTGTTCGAAATGCTATGTAACTTTTAAGATCTTTTCTATATATTACGAGGGAAGGTTATGATGGAAGTTCATGCAAAAAATTATCTCAAAATTAGATTCTATGAAACTTTTTGAAATACTAGTTTCGGTCCAAAAATCGTAGTATATTATACACAATTCTATACTAGTTTCGGTCAAATATCAAATAAATCGAGGATTATTCGAAATGCTACGAAACTTTAAATATCCTCTCTATATGATACGATGGAAGGTTATGATAGAAGTCCATGCAAAAAATTATCTCAAAATTAGATTCTATGAAAGTTTTTGAAATACTAGTTTCGGTCAAAAAAATCGTAGTATATTATACACAATTCTATACAAGTTTCTGTCAAAAAATCAAATTAAATTGAGGATTGTTCGAAATGCTACGAAACTTTAAGATCCTCTCTATAAGTTACGAGGGAAGGTTATGATGGAAGTCCATGCAAAAACATTATCTCAAAATTAGATTCTATGAAACTTTTTGAAATACTAGTTTCGGTCAAAAAATCGTAGTATATTATACACAATTCTATACAAGTTTCTATCAAAATATCAAATTATATCGAGGATTGTACGAAATGCTACGTAACTTTTAAGATCCTCACTATATGTTATGAGGGAAGGTTATGATGGAAGTCCATGCAAAAAATTATCTCAAAATAAGATTCTATGAATGTTTTTGAAATACTAGTTTCGGTCAAAAAATCGTAGTATATTATACACAATTCTATACTAGTTTCGGTCAAAAAATCAAATTAAATCGATGATTGTTTGAAATGCTACGTAATTTTGAAGATCCTCTCTATATATTACGAGGGAAGGTTATGATGGAAGTCCATGCAAAACATTATCTCAAAATTAGATTCTATGAAACTTTTTGAAATACTAGTTTCGGTCCAAAAATCGTAGTATTAAACACAATTCTATACTAGTTTAAGTCAAAAAATCAAATTAAATTGAGGATTGTTCGAAATGCTATGTAACTTTTAAGATCTTTTCTATATATTACGAGGGAAGGTTATGATGGAAGTTCATGCAAAAAATTATCTCAAAATTAGATTCTATGAAACTTTTTGAAATACTAGTTTCGGTCCAAAAATCGTAGTATATTATACACAATTCTATACTAGTTTCGGTCAAATATCAAATAAATCGAGTATTGTTCGAAATACTATGAAACTTTGAATGTCCTCTCTATATGTTACGATGGAAGGTTATGATAGAAGTCCATCCAAAAATTTATCTCAAAATTAGATTCTATGAAAGTTTTTGAAATACTAGTTTCGGTAAAAAAAATCGTAGTATATTATACACAATTCTATACAAGTTTCTGTCAAAAAATCAAATTAAATCGAGGATTGTACTAAATGCTACGTAACTTTTAAGATCCTCACTATATGTTACGAAGGAAGGTTATGATAGAAGTCCATGCAAAAAATTATTTCAAAATAAGATTCTATGAAAGTTTTTGAAATACTAGTTTCGGTCATAAAATCGTAGTATATTAAACACAATTTTATACTAGTTTCGGTCAAAAAATCAAATTAAATCGAGGATTGTTTGAAATGCTACGTAACTTTGAAGATCCTCTCTATATATTACGAGGGAAGGTTATGATGGAAGTCCATGCAAAAAATTATCTCAAAATTAGATTCCTTGAAACTTTTCGAAATACTAGTTTCAGTCCAAAAATTGTAGTATTAAACACAATTCTATACTAGTTTAAGTTAAAAAATCAAATTAAATTGAGGATTGTTCGAAATGCTAAGTAACTTTTAAGATCTTTTCTATATATTACGAGGGAAGGTTATGATGGAAGTTCATGCAAAAAATTATCTCAAAATTAGATTCTATGAAACTTTTTGAAATACTAGTTTCGGTCCAAAAATCGTAGTATATTATACACAATTCTATACTAGTTTCGGTCAAATATCAAATAAATCGAGGATTATTCGAAATGCTACGAAACTTTAAATATCCTCTCTATATCATACGATGGAAGGTTATGATAGAAGTCCATGCAAAAAATTATCTCAAAATTAGATTCTATGAAAGTTTTTGAAATACTAGTTTCGGTCAAAAAAATCGTAGTATATTATACACAATTCTATACAAGTTTCTGTCAAAAAATCAAATTAAATCGAGGATTGTTCGAAATGCTACGAAACTTTAAGATCCTCTCTATATGTTACGAGGGAAGGTTATGATGGAAGTCCATGCAAAAACATTATCTCAAAATTAGATTCTATGAAACTTTTTGAAATACTAGTTTCGGTCAAAAAATCGTAGTATATTATACACAATTCTATACAAGTTTCTATCAAAATATCAAATTAAATCGAGGATTGTACGAAATGCTACGTAACTTTTAAGATCCTCACTATATGTTACGAGGGAAGGTTATGATGGAAGTCCATGCAAAAAATTATCTCAAAATAAGATTCTATGAAAGTTTTTGAAATACTAGTTTCGGTCAAAAAATCGTAGTATATTATACACAATTCTATACTAGTTTCGGTCAAAAAATCAAATTAAATCGATGATTGTTTGAAATGCTACGTAACTTTGAAGATCCTCTCTATATATTACGAGGGGAGGTTATGATGGAAGACCATGCAAAAAATTATCTCAAAATTAGATTCCTTGAAACTTTTTGAAATACTAGTTTCGGTCCAAAAATCGTAGTATTAAACACAATTCTATACTAGTTTAAGTCAAAAAATCAAATTAAATTGAGGATTGTTCGAAATGCTATGTAACTTTTAAGATCTTTTCTATATATTACGAGGGAAGGTTATGATGGAAGTTCATGCAAAAAATTATCTCAAAATTAGATTCTTTGAAACTTTTTGAAATACTAGTTTCGGTCCAAAAATCGTAGTATATTATACACAATTCTATACTAGTTTTGGTCAAATATCAAATAAATCGAGTATTGTTCGAAATACTACGAAACTTTGAATGTCCTCTCTATATGTTACGATGGAAGGTTATGATAGAAGTCCATCCAAAAATTTATCTCAAAATTAGATTCTATGAAAGTTTTTGAAATACTAGTTTCGGTAAAAAAAATCTTAGTATATTATACACAATTCTATACAAGTTTCTGTCAAAATATCAAATTAAATCGAGGATTGTACGAAATGCTGCGTAACTTTTAAGATCCTCACTATATGTTACGAGGGAAGGTTATGATAGAAGTCCATGCAAAAAATTATTTCAAAATAAGATTCTATGAAAGTTTTTGAAATACTAGTTTCGGTCAAAAAATCGTAGTATATTAAACACAATTTTATACTAGTTTCGGTCAAAAAATCAAATTAAATCGAGGATTGTTTGACATGCTACGTAACTTTTAAGATCCTCTCTATATATTACGAGGTAAGGTTATGATGGAAGTTCATGCAAAAAATTATCTCAAAATTGAATTCTATGAAACGTTTTGAAATACTAGTTTCAGTCCAAAAATCGTAGTATATTATACAAAATTCTATACTAGTTTCAGTCTAAAAATCAAATTAAATTGAGGATTGTTTGAAATGCTACGTAACTTTGAAGATCCTCTCTATATATTACGAGGGAAGGTTATGATGGAAGTCCATGCAAAAAATTATCTCAAAATTAGATTCCTTGAAACTTTTCGAAATACTAGTTTCGGTCCAAAAATCGTAGTATTAAACACAATTCTATACTAGTTTAAGTCAAAAAATCAAATTAAATTGAGGATTGTTCGAAATGCTATGTAACTTTTAAGATCTTTTCTATATATTACGAGGGAAGGTTATGATGGAAGTTCATGCAAAAAATTATCTCAAAATTAGATTCTATGAAACTTTTTGAAATACTAGTTTCGGTCCAAAAATCGTAGTATATTATACACAATTCTATACTAGTTTCGGTCAAATATCAAATAAATCGAGGATTATTCGAAATGCTACGAAACTTTAAATATCCTCTCTATATGATACGATGGAAGGTTATGATAGAAGTCCATGCAAAAAATTATCTCAAAATTAGATTCTATGAAAGTTTTTGAAATACTAGTTTCGGTCAAAAAAATCGTAGTATATTATACACAATTCTATACAAGTTTCTGTCAAAAAATCAAATTAAATTGAGGATTGTTCGAAATGCTACGAAACTTTAAGATCCTCTCTATAAGTTACGAGGGAAGGTTATGATGGAAGTCCATGCAAAAACATTATCTCAAAATTAGATTCTATGAAACTTTTTGAAATACTAGTTTCGGTCAAAAAATCGTAGTATATTATACACAATTCTATACAAGTTTCTATCAAAATATCAAATTATATCGAGGATTGTACGAAATGCTACGTAACTTTTAAGATCCTCACTATATGTTATGAGGGAAGGTTATGATGGAAGTCCATGCAAAAAATTATCTCAAAATAAGATTCTATGAAAGTTTTTGAAATACTAGTTTCGGTCAAAAAATCGTAGTATATTATACACAATTCTATACTAGTTTCGGTCAAAAAATCAAATTAAATCGATGATTGTTTGAAATGCTACGTAACTTTGAAGATCCTCTCTATATATTACGAGGGGAGGTTATGATGGAAGACCATGCAAAAAATTATCTCAAAATTAGATTCCTTGAAACTTTTTGAAATACTAGTTTCGGTCCAAAAATCGTAGTATTAAACACAATTCTATACTAGTTTAAGTCAAAAAATCAAATTAAATTGAGGATTGTTCGAAATGCTATGTAACTTTTAAGATCTTTTCTATATATTACGAGGGAAGGTTATGATGGAAGTTCATGCAAAAAATTATCTCAAAATTAGATTCTTTGAAACTTTTTGAAATACTAGTTTCGGTCCAAAAATCGTAGTATATTATACACAATTCTATACTAGTTTTGGTCAAATATCAAATAAATCGAGTATTGTTCGAAATACTACGAAACTTTGAATGTCCTCTCTATATGTTACGATGGAAGGTTATGATAGAAGTCCATCCAAAAATTTATCTCAAAATTAGATTCTATGAAAGTTTTTGAAATACTAGTTTCGGTAAAAAAAATCTTAGTATATTATACACAATTCTATACAAGTTTCTGTCAAAATATCAAATTAAATCGAGGATTGTACGAAATGCTGCGTAACTTTTAAGATCCTCACTATATGTTACGAGGGAAGGTTATGATAGAAGTCCATGCAAAAAATTATTTCAAAATAAGATTCTATGAAAGTTTTTGAAATACTAGTTTCGGTCAAAAAATCGTAGTATATTAAACACAATTTTATACTAGTTTCGGTCAAAAAATCAAATTAAATCGAGGATTGTTTGACATGCTACGTAACTTTTAAGATCCTCTCTATATATTACGAGGTAAGGTTATGATGGAAGTTCATGCAAAAAATTATCTCAAAATTGAATTCTATGAAACGTTTTGAAATACTAGTTTCAGTCCAAAAATCGTAGTATATTATACAAAATTCTATACTAGTTTCAGTCTAAAAATCAAATTAAATTGAGGATTGTTTGAAATGCTACGTAACTTTGAAGATCCTCTCTATATATTACGAGGGAAGGTTATGATGGAAGTCCATGCAAAAAATTATCTCAAAATTAGATTCCTTGAAACTTTTCGAAATACTAGTTTCGGTCCAAAAATCGTAGTATTAAACACAATTCTATACTAGTTTAAGTCAAAAAATCAAATTAAATTGAGGATTGTTCGAAATGCTATGTAACTTTTAAGATCTTTTCTATATATTACGAGGGAAGGTTATGATGGAAGTTCATGCAAAAAATTATCTCAAAATTGGATTCTATGAAACTTTTTGAAATACTAGTTTCGGTCCAAAAATCGTAGTATATTATACACAATTCTATACTAGTTTCGGTCAAATATCAAATAAATCGAGGATTATTCGAAATGCTACGAAACTTTAAATATCCTCTCTATATGATACGATGGAAGGTTATGATAGAAGTCCATGCAAAAAATTATCTCAAAATTAGATTCTATGAAAGTTTTTGAAATACTAGTTTCGGTCAAAAAAATCGTAGTATATTATACACAATTCTATACAAGTTTCTGTCAAAAAATCAAATTAAATTGAGGATTGTTCGAAATGCTACGAAACTTTAAGATCCTCTCTATAAGTTACGAGGGAAGGTTATGATGGAAGTCCATGCAAAAACATTATCTCAAAATTAGATTCTATGAAACTTTTTGAAATACTAGTTTCGGTCAAAAAATCGTAGTATATTATACACAATTCTATACAAGTTTCTATCAAAATATCAAATTATATCGAGGATTGTACGAAATGCTACGTAACTTTTAAGATCCTCACTATATGTTATGAGGGAAGGTTATGATGGAAGTCCATGCAAAAAATTATCTCAAAATAAGATTCTATGAAAGTTTTTGAAATACTAGTTTCGGTCAAAAAATCGTAGTATATTATACACAATTCTATACTAGTTTCGGTCAAAAAATCAAATTAAATCGATGATTGTTTGAAATGCTACGTAATTTTGAAGATCCTCTCTATATATTACGAGGGAAGGTTATGATGGAAGTCCATGCAAAACATTATCTCAAAATTAGATTCTATGAAACTTTTTGAAATACTAGTTTCGGTCCAAAAATCGTAGTATTAAACACAATTCTATACTAGTTTAAGTCAAAAAATCAAATTAAATTGAGGATTGTTCGAAATGCTATGTAACTTTTAAGATCTTTTCTATATATTACGAGGGAAGGTTATGATGGAAGTTCATGCAAAAAATTATCTCAAAATTAGATTCTATGAAACTTTTTGAAATACTAGTTTCGGTCCAAAAATCGTAGTATATTATACACAATTCTATACTAGTTTCGGTCAAATATCAAATAAATCGAGTATTGTTCGAAATACTATGAAACTTTGAATGTCCTCTCTATATGTTACGATGGAAGGTTATGATAGAAGTCCATCCAAAAATTTATCTCAAAATTAGATTCTATGAAAGTTTTTGAAATACTAGTTTCGGTAAAAAAAATCGTAGTATATTATACACAATTCTATACAAGTTTCTGTCAAAAAATCAAATTAAATCGAGGATTGTACTAAATGCTACGTAACTTTTAAGATCCTCACTATATGTTACGAGGGAAGGTTATGATAGAAGTCCATGCAAAAAATTATTTCAAAATAAGATTCTATGAAAGTTTTTGAAATACTAGTTTCGGTCAAAAAATCGTAGTATATTAAACACAATTTTATACTAGTTTCGGTCAAAAAATCAAATTAAATCGAGGATTGTTTGAAATGCTACGTAACTTTGAAGATCCTCTCTATATATTACGAGGGAAGGTTATGATGGAAGTCCATGCAAAAAATTATCTCAAAATTAGATTCCTTGAAACTTTTCGAAATACTAGTTTCAGTCCAAAAATTGTAGTATTAAACACAATTCTATACTAGTTTAAGTTAAAAAATCAAATTAAATTGAGGATTGTTCGAAATGCTAAGTAACTTTTAAGATCTTTTCTATATATTACGAGGGAAGGTTATGATGGAAGTTCATGCAAAAAATTATCTCAAAATTAGATTCTATGAAACTTTTTGAAATACTAGTTTCGGTCCAAAAATCGTAGTATATTATACACAATTCTATACTAGTTTCGGTCAAATATCAAATAAATCGAGGATTATTTGAAATGCTACGAAACTTTAAATATCCTCTCTATATGATACGATGGAAGGTTATGATAGAAGTCCATGCAAAAAATTATCTCAAAATTAGATTCTATGAAAGTTTTTGAAATACTAGTTTCGGTCAAAAAAATCGTAGTATATTATACACAATTCTATACAAGTTTCTGTCAAAAAATCAAATTAAATCGAGGATTGTTCGAAATGCTACGAAACTTTAAGATCCTCTCTATATGTTACGAGGGAAGGTTATGATGGAAGTCCATGCAAAAACATTATCTCAAAATTAGATTCTATGAAACTTTTTGAAATACTAGTTTCTGTCAAAAAATCGTAGTATATTATACACAATTCTATACAAGTTTCTATCAAAATATCAAATTAAATCGAGGATTGTACGAAATGCTACGTAACTTTTAAGATCCTCACTATATGTTACGAGGGAAGGTTATGATGGAAGTCCATGCAAAAAATTATCTCAAAATAAGATTCTATGAAAGTTTTTGAAATACTAGTTTCGGTCAAAAAATCGTAGTATATTATACACAATTCTATACTAGTTTCGGTCAAAAAATCAAATTAAATCGATGATTGTTTGAAATGCTACGTAACTTTGAAGATCCTCTCTATATATTACGAGGGGAGGTTATGATGGAAGACCATGCAAAAAATTATCTCAAAATTAGATTCCTTGAAACTTTTTGAAATACTAGTTTCGGTCCAAAAATCGTAGTATTAAACACAATTCTATACTAGTTTAAGTCAAAAAATCAAATTAAATTGAGGATTGTTCGAAATGCTATGTAACTTTTAAGATCTTTTCTATATATTACGAGGGAAGGTTATGATGGAAGTTCATGCAAAAAATTATCTCAAAATTAGATTCTTTGAAACTTTTTGAAATACTAGTTTCGGTCCAAAAATCGTAGTATATTATACACAATTCTATACTAGTTTTGGTCAAATATCAAATAAATCGAGTATTGTTCGAAATACTACGAAACTTTGAATGTCCTCTCTATATGTTACGATGGAAGGTTATGATAGAAGTCCATCCAAAAATTTATCTCAAAATTAGATTCTATGAAAGTTTTTGAAATACTAGTTTCGGTAAAAAAAATCTTAGTATATTATACACAATTCTATACAAGTTTCTGTCAAAATATCAAATTAAATCGAGGATTGTACGAAATGCTGCGTAACTTTTAAGATCCTCACTATATGTTACGAGGGAAGGTTATGATAGAAGTCCATGCAAAAAATTATTTCAAAATAAGATTCTATGAAAGTTTTTGAAATACTAGTTTCGGTCAAAAAATCGTAGTATATTAAACACAATTTTATACTAGTTTCGGTCAAAAAATCAAATTAAATCGAGGATTGTTTGACATGCTACGTAACTTTTAAGATCCTCTCTATATATTACGAGGTAAGGTTATGATGGAAGTTCATGCAAAAAATTATCTCAAAATTGAATTCTATGAAACGTTTTGAAATACTAGTTTCAGTCCAAAAATCGTAGTATATTATACAAAATTCTATACTAGTTTCAGTCTAAAAATCAAATTAAATTGAGGATTGTTTGAAATGCTACGTAACTTTGAAGATCCTCTCTATATATTACGAGGGAAGGTTATGATGGAAGTCCATGCAAAAAATTATCTCAAAATTAGATTCCTTGAAACTTTTCGAAATACTAGTTTCGGTCCAAAAATCGTAGTATTAAACACAATTCTATACTAGTTTAAGTCAAAAAATCAAATTAAATTGAGGATTGTTCGAAATGCTATGTAACTTTTAAGATCTTCTCTTTATATTACGAGGGAAGGTTATGATGGAAGTTCATGCAAAAAATTATCTCAAAATTAGATTCTATGAAACTTTTTGAAATACTAGTTTCGGTCCAAAAATCGTAGTATATTATACACAATTCTATACTAGTTTCGGTCAAATATCAAATAAATCGAGGATTATTCGAAATGCTACGAAACTTTAAATATCCTCTCTATATGATACGATGGAAGGTTATGATAGAAGTCCATGCAAAAAATTATCTCAAAATTAGATTCTATGAAAGTTTTTGAAATACTAGTTTCGGTCAAAAAAATCGTAGTATATTATACACAATTCTATACAAGTTTCTGTCAAAAAATCAAATTAAATTGAGGATTGTTCGAAATGCTACGAAACTTTAAGATCCTCTCTATATGTTACGAGGGAAGGTTATGATGGAAGTCCATGCAAAAACATTATCTCAAAATTAGATTCTATGAAACTTTTTGAAATACTAGTTTCGGTCAAAAAATCGTAGTATATTATACACAATTCTATACAAGTTTCTATCAAAATATCAAATTAAATCGAGGATTGTACGAAATGCTACGTAACTTTTAAGATCCTCACTATATGTTACGAGGGAAGGTTATGATGGAAGTCCATGCAAAAAATTATCTCAAAATAAGATTCTATGAAAGTTTTTGAAATACTAGTTTCGGTCAAAAAATCGTAGTATATTATACACAATTCTATACTAGTTTCGGTCAAATAATCAAATTAAATCGATGATTGTTTGAAATGCTACGTAACTTTGAAGATCCTCTCTATATATTACGAGGGAAGGTTATGATGGAAGACCATGCAAAAAATTATCTCAAAATTAGATTCCTTGAAACATTTTGAAATACTAGTTTCGGTCCAAAAATCGTAGTATTAAACACAATTCTATACTAGTTTAAGTCAAAAAATCAAATTAAATTGAGGATTGTTCGAAATGCTATGTAACTTTTAAGATCTTTTCTATATATTACGAGGGAAGGTTATGATGGAAGTTCATGCAAAAAATTATCTCAAAATTAGATTCTTTGAAACTTTTTGAAATACTAGTTTCGGTCCAAAAATCGTAGTATATTATACACAATTCTATACTAGTTTTGGTCAAATATCAAATAAATCGAGTATTGTTCGAAATACTACGAAACTTTGAATGTCCTCTCTATATGTTACGATGGAAGGTTATGATAGAAGTCCATCCAAAAATTTATCTCAAAATTAGATTCTATGAAAGTTTTTGAAATACTAGTTTCGGTAAAAAAAATCTTAGTATATTATACACAATTCTATACAAGTTTTTGTCAAAATATCAAATTAAATCGAGGATTGTACGAAATGCTGCGTAACTTTTAAGATCCTCACTATATGTTACGAGGGAAGGTTATGATAGAAGTCCATGCAAAAAATTATTTCAAAATAAGATTCTATGAAAGTTTTTGAAATACTAGTTTCGGTCAAAAAATCGTAGTATATTAAACACAATTTTATACTAGTTTCGGTCAAAAAATCAAATTAAATCGAGGATTGTTTGACATGCTACGTAACTTTTAAGATCCTCTCTATATATTACGAGGTAAGGTTATGATGGAAGTTCATGCAAAAAATTATCTCAAAATTGAATTCTATGAAACGTTTTGAAATACTAGTTTCAGTCCAAAAATCGTAGTATATTATACAAAATTCTATACTAGTTTCAGTCTAAAAATCAAATTAAATTGAGGATTGTTTGAAATGCTACGTAACTTTGAAGATCCTCTCTATATATTACGAGGGAAGGTTATGATGGAAGTCCATGCAAAAAATTATCTCAAAATTAGATTCCTTGAAACTTTTCGAAATACTAGTTTCGGTCCAAAAATCGTAGTATTAAACACAATTCTATACTAGTTTAAGTCAAAAAATCAAATTAAATTGAGGATTGTTCGAAATGCTATGTAACTTTTAAGATCTTCTCTTTATATTACGAGGGAAGGTTATGATGGAAGTTCATGCAAAAAATTATCTCAAAATTAGATTCTATGAAACTTTTTGAAATACTAGTTTCGGTCCAAAAATCGTAGTATATTATACACAATTCTATACTAGTTTCGGTCAAATATCAAATAAATCGAGGATTATTCGAAATGCTACGAAACTTTAAATATCCTCTCTATATGATACGATGGAAGGTTATGATAGAAGTCCATGCAAAAAATTATCTCAAAATTAGATTCTATGAAAGTTTTTGAAATACTAGTTTCGGTCAAAAAAATCGTAGTATATTATACACAATTCTATACAAGTTTCTGTCAAAAAATCAAATTAAATTGAGGATTGTTCGAAATGCTACGAAACTTTAAGATCCTCTCTATATGTTACGAGGGAAGGTTATGATGGAAGTCCATGCAAAAACATTATCTCAAAATTAGATTCTATGAAACTTTTTGAAATACTAGTTTCGGTCAAAAAATCGTAGTATATTATACACAATTCTATACAAGTTTCTATCAAAATATCAAATTAAATCGAGGATTGTACGAAATGCTACGTAACTTTTAAGATCCTCACTATATGTTACGAGGGAAGGTTATGATGGAAGTCCATGCAAAAAATTATCTCAAAATAAGATTCTATGAAAGTTTTTGAAATACTAGTTTCGGTCAAAAAATCGTAGTATATTATACACAATTCTATACTAGTTTCGGTCAAATAATCAAATTAAATCGATGATTGTTTGAAATGCTACGTAACTTTGAAGATCCTCTCTATATATTACGAGGGAAGGTTATGATGGAAGACCATGCAAAAAATTATCTCAAAATTAGATTCCTTGAAACTTTTTGAAATACTAGTTTCGGTCCAAAAATCGTAGTATTAAACACAATTCTATACTAGTTTAAGTCAAAAAATCAAATTAAATTGAGGATTGTTCGAAATGCTATGTAACTTTTAAGATCTTTTCTATATATTACGAGGGAAGGTTATGATGGAAGTTCATGCAAAAAATTATCTCAAAATTAGATTCTTTGAAACTTTTTGAAATACTAGTTTCGGTCCAAAAATCGTAGTATATTATACACAATTCTATACTAGTTTTGGTCAAATATCAAATAAATCGAGTATTGTTCGAAATACTACGAAACTTTGAATGTCCTCTCTATATGTTACGATGGAAGGTTATGATAGAAGTCCATCCAAAAATTTATCTCAAATTTAGATTCTATGAAAGTTTTTGAAATACTAGTTTCGGTAAAAAAAATCGTAGTATATTATACACAATTCTATACAAGTTTCTGTCAAAATATCAAATTAAATCGAGGATTGTACGAAATGCTGCGTAACTTTTAAGATCCTCACTATATGTTACGAGGGAAGGTTATGATAGAAGTCCATGCAAAAAATTATTTCAAAATAAGATTCTATGAAAGTTTTTGAAATACTAGTTTCGGTCAAAAAATCGTAGTATATTAAACACAATTTTATACTAGTTTCGGTCAAAAAATCAAATTAAATCGAGGATTGTTTGACATGCTACGTAACTTTTAAGATCCTCTCTATATATTACGAGGTAAGGTTATGATGGAAGTTCATGCAAAAAATTATCTCAAAATTGAATTCTATGAAACGTTTTGAAATACTAGTTTCAGTCCAAAAATCGTAGTATATTATACAAAATTCTATACTAGTTTCAGTCTAAAAATCAAATTAAATTGAGGATTGTTTGAAATGCTACGTAACTTTGAAGATCCTCTCTATATATTACGAGGGAAGGTTATGATGGAAGTCCATGCAAAAAATTATCTCAAAATTAGATTCCTTGAAACTTTTCGAAATACTAGTTTCGGTCCAAAAATCGTAGTATTAAACACAATTCTATACTAGTTTAAGTCAAAAAATCAAATTAAATTGAGGATTGTTCGAAATGCTATGTAACTTTTAAGATCTTCTCTTTATATTACGAGGGAAGGTTATGATGGAAGTTCATGCAAAAAATTATCTCAAAATTAGATTCTATGAAACTTTTTGAAATACTAGTTTCGGTCCAAAAATCGTAGTATATTATACACAATTCTATACTAGTTTCGGTCAAATATCAAATAAATCGAGGATTATTCGAAATGCTACGAAACTTTAAATATCCTCTCTATATGATACGATGGAAGGTTATGATAGAAGTCCATGCAAAAAATTATCTCAAAATTAGATTCTATGAAAGATTTTGAAATACTAGTTTCGGTCAAAAAAATCGTAGTATATTATACACAATTCTATACAAGTTTCTGTCAAAAAATCAAATTAAATTGAGGATTGTTCGAAATGCTACGAAACTTTAAGATCCTCTCTATATGTTACGAGGGAAGGTTATGATGGAAGTCCATGCAAAAACATTATCTCAAAATTAGATTCTATGAATCTTTTTGAAATACTAGTTTCGGTCAAAAAATCGTAGTATATTATACACAATTCTATACAAGTTTCTATCAAAATATCAAATTAAATCGAGGATTGTACCAAATGCTACGTAACTTTTAAGATCCTCACTATATGTTACGAGGGATGGTTATGATGGAAGTCCATGCAAAAAATTATCTCAAAATAAGATTCTATGAAAGTTTTTGAAAGTACTAGTTTCGGTCAAAAAATCGTAGTATATTATACACAATTCTATACTAGTTTAGGTCAAAAAATCAAATTAAATCGATGATTGTTTGAAATGCTACGTAACTTTGAAGATCCTCTCTATATATTACGAGAAGGTTATGATGGAAGTCCATGCAAAACATTATCTCAAAATTAGATTCTATGAAACTTTTTGAAATACTAGTTTCAGTCCAAAAATCGTAGTATTAAACACAATTCTATACTAGTTTAAGTCAAAAAATCAAATTAAATTGAGGATTGTTCGAAATGCTATGTAACTTTTAAGATCTTTTCTATATATTACGAGGGAAGGTTATGATGGAAGTTCATGCAAAAAATTATCTCAAAATTAGATTCTATGAAACTTTTTGAAATACTAGTTTCGGTCCAAAAATCGTAGTATATTAAACACAATTCTATACTAGTTTCGGTCAAATATCAAATAAATCGAGTATTGTTCGAAATGCTACGAAACCTTGAATGTCCTCTCTATATGTTACGATGGAAGGATATGATAGAAGTCCATGCAAAAAATTATCTCAAAATTAGATTCTATGAAAGTTTTTGAAATACTAGTTTCGGTAAAAAAATCGAAGTATATTATACACAATTCTATACAAGTTTCTGTCAAAAAATCAAATTAAATCGAGGATTGTACGAAATGCTACGTAACTTTTAAGATCCTCACTATATGTTACAAGGGAAGGTTATGATAGAAGTCCATGCAAAAAATTATCTCAAAATAATATTCTAGAAAGTTTTTGAAATACTAGTTTCGGTCAAAAAATCGTAGTATATTAAACACAATTTTATACTAGTTTCGGTCAAAAAATCAAATTAAATCGAGGATTGTTTGACATGCTACGTAACTTTTAAGATCCTCTCTATATATTACGAGGTAAGGTTATGATGGAAGTTCAAGCAAAAAATTATCTCAAAATTAAATTCTATGAAACTTTTTGAAATACTAGTTTCAGTCCAAAAATCGTAGTATATTATACTCAATTCTATACTAGTTTCAGTCTAAAAATCAAATTAAATCGAGGATTGTTTGAAATGCTACGTAACTTTTAAGATCCTCTCTATATATTACGAGGGAAGGTTATGATGGAAGTCCATGCAAAAAATTATCTCAAAATTAGATTCCTTGAATCTTTTCGAAATACTAGTTTCGGTCCAAAAATCGTAGTATTAAACACAATTCTATACTAGTTTAAGTCAAAAAATCAAATTAAATTGAGGATTGTTCGAAATGCTATGTAACTTTTAAGATCTTTTCTATATATTACGAGGGAAGGTTATGATGGAAGTTCATGCAAAAAATTATCTCAAAATTAGATTCTTTGAAACTTTTTGAAATACTAGTTTCGGTCCAAAAATCGTAGTATATTATACACAATTCTATACTAGTTTCGGTCAAATATCAAATAAATCGAGGATTATTCGAAATGCTACGAAACTTTAAATATCCTCTCTATATGATACGATGGAAGGTTATGATAGAAGTCCATGCAAAAAATTATCTCAAAATTAGATTCTATGAAAGTTTTTGAAATACTAGTTTCGGTAAAAAAAATCGTAGTATATTATACACAATTCTATACAAGTTTCTGTCAAAAAATCAAATTAAATTGAGGATTGTTCGAAATGCTACGAAACTTTAAGATCCTCTCTATAAGTTACGAGGGAAGCTTATGATGGAAGTCCATGCAAAAACATTATCTCAAAATTAGATTCTATGAAACTTTTTGAAATACTAGTTTCGGTCAAAAAATCGTAGTATATTATACACAATTCTATACAAGTTTCTATCAAAATATCAAATTATATCGAGGATTGTACGAAATGCTACGTAACTTTTAAGATCCTCACTATATGTTATGAGGGAAGGTTATGATGGAAGTCAATGCAAAAAATTATCTCAAAATAAGATTCTATGAAAGTTTTTGAAATACTAGTTTCGGTCAAAAAGTCGTAGTATATTATACACAATTCTATACTAGTTTCGGTCAAAAAATCAAATTAAATCGATGATTGTTTGAAATGCTACGTAATTTTGAAGATCCTCTCTATATATTACGAGGGAAGGTTATGATGGAAGTCCATGCAAAACATTATCTCAAAATTAGATTCTATGAAACTTTTTGAAATACTAGTTTCGGTCCAAAAATCGTAGTATTAAACTCAATTCTATACTAGTTTAAGTCAAAAAATCAAATTAAATTGAGGATTGTTCGAAATGCTATGTAACTTTTAAGATCTTTTCTATATATTACGAGGGAAGGTTATGATGGAAGTTCATGCAAAAAATTATCTCAAAATTAGATTCTATGAAACTTTTTGAAATACTAATTTCGGTCCAAAAATCGTAGTATATTATACACAATTCTATACTAGTTTCGGTCAAATAACAAATAAATCGAGTATTGTTCGAAATACTATGAAACTTTGAATGTCCTCTCTATATGTTACGATGGAAGGTTATGATAGAAGTCCATCCAAAAATTTATCTCAAAATTAGATTCTATGAAAGTTTTTGAAATACTAGTTTCGGTAAAAAAAAATCGTAGTATATTATACACAATTCTATACAAGTTTCTGTCAAAAAATAAAATTAAATCGAGGATTGTACGAAATGCTACGTAACTTTTAAGATCCTCACTATATGTTACGAGGGAAGGTTATGATAGAAGTCCATGCAAAAAATTATTTCAAAATAAGATTCTATGAAAGTTTTTGAAATACTAGTTTCGGTCAAAAAATCGTAGTATATTAAACACAATTTTATACTAGTTTCGGTCAAAAAATCAAATTAAATCGAGGATTGTTTGAAATGCTACGTAACTTTGAAGATCCTCTCTATATATTACGAGGGAAGGTTATGATGGAAGTCCATGCAAAAAATTATCTCAAAATTAGATTCCTTGAAACTTTTCGAAATACTAGTTTTAGTCCAAAAATTGTAGTATTAAACACAATTCTATACTAGTTTAAGTCAAAAAATCAAATTAAATTGAGGATTGTTCGAAATGCTATGTAACTTTTAAGATCTTTTCTATATATTACGAGGGAAGGTTATGATGGAAGTTCATGCAAAAAATTATCTCAAAATTAGATTCTATGAAACTTTTTGAAATACTAGTTTCGGTCCAAAAATCGTAGTATATTATACACAATTCTATACTAGTTTCGGTCAAATATCAAATAAATCGAGGATTATTCGAAATGCTACGAAACTTTAAATATCCTCTCTATATGATACGATGGAAGGTTATGATAGAAGTCCATGCAAAAAATTATCTCAAAATTAGATTCTATGAAAGTTTTTGAAATACTAGTTTCGGTCAAAAAAATCGTAGTATATTATACACAATTCTATACAAGTTTCTGTCAAAAAATCAAATTAAATCGAGGATTGTTCGAAATGCTACGAAACTTTAAGATCCTCTCTATATGTTACGAGGGAAGGTTATGATGGAAGTCCATGCAAAAACATTATCTCAAAATTAGATTCTATGAAACTTTTTGAAATACTAGTTTCGGTCAAAAAATCGTAGTATATTATACACAATTCTATACAAGTTTCTATCAAAATATCAAATTAAATCGAGGATTGTACGAAATGCTACGTAACTTTTAAGATCCTCACTATATGTTACGAGGGAAGGTTATGATGGAAGTCCATGCAAAAAATTATCTCAAAATAAGATTCTATGAATGTTTTTGAAATACTAGTTTCGGTCAAAAAATCGTAGTATATTATACACAATTCTATACTAGTTTCGGTCAAAAAATCAAATTAAATCGATGATTGTTTGAAATGCTACGTAACTTTGAAGATCCTCTCTATATATTACGAGGGGAGGTTATGATGGAAGACCATGCAAAAAATTATCTCAAAATTAGATTCCTTGAAACTTTTTGAAATACTAGTTTCGGTCCAAAAATCGTAGTATTAAACACAATTCTATACTAGTTTAAGTCAAAAAATCAAATTAAATTGAGGATTGTTCGAAATGCTATGTAACTTTTAAGATCTTTTCTATATATTACGAGGGAAGGTTATGATGGAAGTTCATGCAAAAACATTATCTCAAAATTAGATTCTATGAAACTTTTTGAAATACTAGTTTCGGTCAAAAAATCGTAGTATATTATACACAATTCTATACAAGTTTCTATCAAAATATCAAATTAAATCGAGGATTGTACGAAATGCTACGTAACTTTTAAGATCCTCACTATATGTTACGAGGGAAGGTTATGATGGAAGTCCATGCAAAAAATTATCTCAAAATAAGATTCTATGAATGTTTTTGAAATACTAGTTTCGGTCAAAAAATCGTAGTATATTATACACAATTCTATACTAGTTTCGGTCAAAAAATCAAATTAAATCGATGATTGTTTGAAATGCTACGTAACTTTGAAGATCCTCTCTATATATTACGAGGGGAGGTTATGATGGAAGACCATGCAAAAAATTATCTCAAAATTAGATTCCTTGAAACTTTTTGAAATACTAGTTTCGGTCCAAAAATCGTAGTATTAAACACAATTCTATACTAGTTTAAGTCAAAAAATCAAATTAAATTGAGGATTGTTCGAAATGCTATGTAACTTTTAAGATCTTTTCTATATATTACGAGGGAAGGTTATGATGGAAGTTCATGCAAAAAATTATCTCAAAATTAGATTCTTTGAAACTTTTTGAAATACTAGTTTCGGTCCAAAAATCGTAGTATATTATACACAATTCTATACTAGTTTTGGTCAAATATCAAATAAATCGAGTATTGTTCGAAATACTACGAAACTTTGAATGTCCTCTCTATATGTTACGATGGAAGGTTATGATAGAAGTCCATCCAAAAATTTATCTCAAAATTAGATTCTATGAAAGTTTTTGAAATACTAGTTTCGGTAAAAAAAATCTTAGTATATTATACACAATTCTATACAAGTTTCTGTCAAAATATCAAATTAAATCGAGGATTGTACGAAATGCTGCGTAACTTTTAAGATCCTCACTATATGTTACGAGGGAAGGTTATGATAGAAGTCCATGCAAAAAATTATTTCAAAATAAGATTCTATGAAAGTTTTTGAAATACTAGTTTCGGTCAAAAAATCGTAGTATATTAAACACAATTTTATACTAGTTTCGGTCAAAAAATCAAATTAAATCGAGGATTGTTTGACATGCTACGTAACTTTTAAGATCCTCTCTATATATTACGAGGTAAGGTTATGATGGAAGTTCATGCAAAAAATTATTTCAAAATTGAATTCTATGAAACTTTTTGAAATACTAGTTTCGGTCCAAAAATCGTAGTATATTATACAAAATTCTATACTAGTTTCAGTCTAAAAATCAAATTAAATTGAGGATTGTTTGAAATGCTACGTAACTTTGAAGATCCTCTCTATATATTACGAGGGAAGGTTATGATGGAAGTCCATGCAAAAAATTATCTCAAAATTAGATTCCTTGAAACTTTTCGAAATACTAGTTTCGGTCCAAAAATCGTAGTATTAAACACAATTCTATACTAGTTTAAGTTAAAAAATCAAATTAAATTGAGGATTGTTCGAAATGCTATGTAACTTTTAAGATCTTCTCTTTATATTACGAGGGAAGGTTATGATGGAAGTTCATGCAAAAAATTATCTCAAAATTAGATTCTATGAAACTTTTTGAAATACTAGTTTCGGTCCAAAAATCGTAGTATATTATACACAATTCTATACTAGTTTCGGTCAAAAAATCAAATTAAATCGATGATTGTTTGAAATGCTACGTAACTTTGAAGATCCTCTCTATATATTACGAGGGGAGGTTATGATGGAAGACCATGCAAAAAATTATCTCAAAATTAGATTCCTTGAAACTTTTTGAAATACTAGTTTCGGTCCAAAAATCGTAGTATTAAACACAATTCTATACTAGTTTAAGTCAAAAAATCAAATTAAATTGAGGATTGTTCGAAATGCTATGTAACTTTTAAGATCTTTTCTATATATTACGAGGGAAGGTTATGATGGAAGTTCATGCAAAAAATTATCTCAAAATTAGATTCTATGAAACTTTTTGAAATACTAGTTTCGGTCCAAAAATCGTAGTATATTATACACAATTCTATACTAGTTTCGGTCAAATATCAAATAAATCGAGTATTGTTCGAAATACTACGAAACTTTGAATGTCCTCTCTATATGTTACGATGGAAGGTTATGATAGAAGTCCATCCAAAAATTTATCTCAAAATTAGATTCTATGAAAGTTTTTGAAATACTAGTTTCGGTAAAAAAAAATCGTAGTATATTATACACAATTCTATACAAGTTTCTGTCAAAAAATCAAATTAAATCGAGGATTGTACGAAATGCTACGTAACTTTTAAGATCCTCACTATATGTTACGAGGGAAGGTTATGATAGAAGTCCATGCAAAAAATTATTTCAAAATAAGATTCTATGAAAGTTTTTGAAATACTAGTTTCGGTCAAAAAATCGTAGTATATTAAACACAATTTTATACTAGTTTCGGTCAAAAAATCAAATTAAATCGAGGATTGTTTGAAATGCTACGTAACTTTGAAGATCCTCTCTATATATTACGAGGGAAGGTTATGATGGAAGTCCATGCAAAAAATTATCTCAAAATTAGATTCCTTGAAACTTTTCGAAATACTAGTTTTAGTCCAAAAATTGTAGTATTAAACACAATTCTATACTAGTTTAAGTCAAAAAATCAAATTAAATTGAGGATTGTTCGAAATGCTATGTAACTTTTAAGATCTTTTCTATATATTACGAGGGAAGGTTATGATGGAAGTTCATGCAAAAAATTATCTCAAAATTAGATTCTATGAAACTTTTTGAAATACTAGTTTCGGTCCAAAAATCGTAGTATATTATACACAATTCTATACTAGTTTCGGTCAAATATCAAATAAATCGAGGATTATTCGAAATGCTACGAAACTTTAAATATCCTCTCTATATGATACGATGGAAGGTTATGATAGAAGTCCATGCAAAAAATTATCTCAAAATTAGATTCTATGAAAGTTTTTGAAATACTAGTTTCGGTCAAAAAAATCGTAGTATATTATACACAATTCTATACAAGTTTCTGTCAAAAAATCAAATTAAATCGAGGATTGTTCGAAATGCTACGAAACTTTAAGATCCTCTCTATATGTTACGAGGGAAGGTTATGATGGAAGTCCATGCAAAAACATTATCTCAAAATTAGATTCTATGAAACTTTTTGAAATACTAGTTTCGGTCAAAAAATCGTAGTATATTATACACAATTCTATACAAGTTTCTATCAAAATATCAAATTAAATCGAGGATTGTACGAAATGCTACGTAACTTTTAAGATCCTCACTATATGTTACGAGGGAAGGTTATGATGGAAGTCCATGCAAAAAATTATCTCAAAATAAGATTCTATGAAAGTTTTTGAAATACTAGTTTCGGTCAAAAAATCGTAGTATATTATACACAATTCTATACTAGTTTCGGTCAAAAAATCAAATTAAATCGATGATTGTTTGAAATGCTACGTAACTTTGAAGATCCTCTCTATATATTACGAGGGAAGGTTATGATGGAAGTCCATGCAAAAAATTATCTCAAAATTAGATTCCTTGAAACTTTTTGAAATACTAGTTTCGGTCCAAAAATCGTAGTATTAAACATAATTCTATACTAGTTTAAGTCAAAAAATCAAATTAAATTGAGGATTGTTCGAAATGCTATGTAACTTTTAAGATCTTTTCTATATATTACGAGGGAAGGTTATGATGGTAGTTCATGCAAAAAATTATCTCAAAATTAGATTCTTTGAAACTTTTTGAAATACTAGTTTCGGTCCAAAAATCGTAGTATATTATACACAATTCTATACTAGTTTTGGTCAAATATCAAATAAATCGAGTATTGTTCGAAATACTATGAAACTTTGAATGTCCTCTCTATATGTTACGATGGAAGGTTATGATAGAAGTCCATCCAAAAATTTATCTCAAAATTAGATTCTATGAAAGTTTTTGAAATACTAGTTTCGGTAAAAAAAAATCGTAGTATATTATACACAATTCTATACAAGTTTCTGTCAAAAAATCAAATTAAATCGAGGATTGTACGAAATGCTACGTAACTTTTAAGATCCTCACTATATGTTACGAGGGAAGGTTATGATAGAAGTCCATGCAAAAAATTATTTCAAAATAAGATTCTATGAAAGTTTTTGAAATACTAGTTTCGGTCAAAAAATCGTAGTATATTAAACACAATTTTATACTAGTTTCGGTCAAAAAATCAAATTAAATCGAGGATTGTTTGAAATGCTACGTAACTTTGAAGATCCTCTCTATATATTACGAGGGAAGGTTATGATGGAAGTCCATGCAAAAAATTATCTCAAAATTAGATTCCTTGAAACTTTTCGAAATACTAGTTTTAGTCCAAAAATTGTAGTATTAAACACAATTCTATACTAGTTTAAGTCAAAAAATCAAATTAAATTGAGGATTGTTCGAAATGCTATGTAACTTTTAAGATCTTTTCTATATATTACGAGGGAAGGTTATGATGGAAGTTCATGCAAAAAATTATCTCAAAATTAGATTCTATGAAACTTTTTGAAATACTAGTTTCGGTCCAAAAATCGTAGTATATTATACACAATTCTATACTAGTTTCGGTCAAATATCAAATAAATCGAGGATTATTCGAAATGCTACGAAACTTTAAATATCCTCTCTATATGATACGATGGAAGGTTATGATAGAAGTCCATGCAAAAAATTATCTCAAAATTAGATTCTATGAAAGTTTTTGAAATACTAGTTTCGGTCAAAAAAATCGTAGTATATTATACACAATTCTATACAAGTTTCTGTCAAAAAATCAAATTAAATCGAGGATTGTTCGAAATGCTACGAAACTTTAAGATCCTCTCTATATGTTACGAGGGAAGGTTATGATGGAAGTCCATGCAAAAACATTATCTCAAAATTAGATTCTATGAAACTTTTTGAAATACTAGTTTCGGTCAAAAAATCGTAGTATATTATACACAATTCTATACAAGTTTCTATCAAAATATCAAATTAAATCGAGGATTGTACGAAATGCTACGTAACTTTTAAGATCCTCACTATATGTTACGAGGGAAGGTTATGATGGAAGTCCATGCAAAAAATTATCTCAAAATAAGATTCTATGAAAGTTTTTGAAATACTAGTTTCGGTCAAAAAATCGTAGTATATTATACACAATTCTATACTAGTTTCGGTCAAAAAATCAAATTAAATCGATGATTGTTTGAAATGCTACGTAACTTTGAAGATCCTCTCTATATATTACGAGGGAAGGTTATGATGGAAGTCCATGCAAAAAATTATCTCAAAATTAGATTCCTTGAAACTTTTTGAAATACTAGTTTCGGTCCAAAAATCGTAGTATTAAACATAATTCTATACTAGTTTAAGTCAAAAAATCAAATTAAATTGAGGATTGTTCGAAATGCTATGTAACTTTTAAGATCTTTTCTATATATTACGAGGGAAGGTTATGATGGTAGTTCATGCAAAAAATTATCTCAAAATTAGATTCTTTGAAACTTTTTGAAATACTAGTTTCGGTCCAAAAATCGTAGTATATTATACACAATTCTATACTAGTTTTGGTCAAATATCAAATAAATCGAGTATTGTTCGAAATACTATGAAACTTTGAATGTCCTCTCTATATGTTACGATGGAAGGTTATGATAGAAGTCCATCCAAAAATTTATCTCAAAATTAGATTCTATGAAAGTTTTTGAAATACTAGTTTCGGTAAAAAAAATCGTAGTATATTATACACAATTCTATACAAGTTTCTGTCAAAATATCAAATTAAATCGAGGATTGTACGAAATGCTGCGTAACTTTTAAGATCCTCACTATATGTTACGAGGGAAGGTTATGATAGAAGTCCATGCAAAAAATTATTTCAAAATAAGATTCTATGAAAGTTTTTGAAATACTAGTTTCGGTCAAAAAATCGTAGTATATTAAACACAATTTTATACTAGTTTCGGTCAAAAAATCAAATTAAATCGAGGATTGTTTGACATGCTACGTAACTTTTAAGATCCTCTCTATATATTACGAGGTAAGGTTATGATGGAAGTTCATGCAAAAAATTATCTCAAAATTGAATTCTATGAAACGTTTTGAAATACTAGTTTCAGTCCAAAAATCGTAGTATATTATACAAAATTCTATACTAGTTTCAGTCTAAAAATCAAATTAAATTGAGGATTGTTTGAAATGCTACGTAACTTTGAAGATCCTCTCTATATATTACGAGGGAAGGTTATGATGGAAGTCCATGCAAAAAATTATCTCAAAATTAGATTCCTTGAAACTTTTCGAAATACTAGTTTCGGTCCAAAAATCGTAGTATTAAACACAATTCTATACTAGTTTAAGTCAAAAAAATCAAATTAAATTGAGGATTGTTCGAAATGCTATGTAACTTTTAAGATCTTCTCTTTATATTACGAGGGAAGGTTATGATGGAAGTTCATGCAAAAAATTATCTCAAAATTAGATTCTATGAAACTTTTTGAAATACTAGTTTCGGTCCAAAAATCGTAGTATATTATACACAATTCTATACTAGTTTCGGTCAAATATCAAATAAATCGAGGATTATTCGAAATGCTACGAAACTTTAAATATCCTCTCTATATGATACGATGGAAGGTTATGATAGTAGTCCATGCAAAAAATTATCTCAAAATTAGATTCTATGAAAGTTTTTGAAATACTAGTTTCGGTCAAAAAAATCGTAGTATATTATACACAATTTTATACAAGTTTCTGTCAAAAAATCAAATTAAATTGAGGATTGTTCGAAATGCTACGAAACTTTAAGATCCTCTCTATATGTTACGAGGGAAGGTTATGATGGAAGTCCATGCAAAAACATTATCTCAAAATTAGATTCTATGAAACTTTTTGAAATACTAGTTTCGGTCAAAAAATCGTAGTATATTATACACAATTCTATACAAGTTTCTATCAAAATATCAAATTAAATCGAGGATTGTACGAAATGCTACGTAACTTTTAAGATCCTCACTATATGTTACGAGGGAAGGTTATGATGGAAGTCCATGCAAAAAATTATCTCAAAATAAGATTCTATGAAAGTTTTTGAAAGTACTAGTTTCGGTCAAAAAATCGTAGCATATTATACACAATTCTATACTAGTTTAGGTCAAAAAATCAAATTAAATCGATGATTGTTTGAAATGCTACGTAACTTTGAAGATCCTCTCTATATATTACGAGGGAAGGTTATGATGGAAGTCCATGCAAAACATTTTCTAAAAATTAGATTCTATGAAACTTTTTGAAATACTAGTTTCGATCCAAAAATTGTATTATTAAACACAATTCTATACTAGTTTAAGTCAAAAAATCAAATTAAATTGAGGATTGTTCGAAATGCTATGTAACTTTTAAGATCTTTTCTATATATTACGAGGGAAGCTTATAATGGAAGTTCATGCAAAAAATTATCTCAAAATTAGATTCTATGAAACTTTTTGAAATACTAGTTTCGGTCCAAAAATCGTAGTATATTATACACAATTCTATACTAGTTTCGGTCAAATATCAAATAAATCGAGTATTGTTCGAAATGCTACGAAACTTTGAATGACCTCTCTATATGTTACGATGGAAGGATATGATAGAAGTCCATGCAAAAAATTATCTCAAAATTAGATTCTATGAAAGTTTTTGAAATACTAGTTTCGGTAAAAAAATCGTAGTATATTATACACAATTCTATACAAGTTTCTGTCAAAAAATCAAATTAAATCGAGGATTGTACGAAATGCTACGTAACTTTTAAGATCCTCACTATATGTTACGAGGGAAGGTTATAATAGAAGTCCATGCAAAAAATTATCTCAAAATAAGATTCTATGAAAGTTTTTGAAATACTAGTTTCGGTCAAAAAATCGTAGTATATTAAACACAATTTTATACTAGTTTCGGTGAAAAAATCAAATTAAATCGAGGATTGTTTGACATGCTACGTAACTTTTAAGATCCTCTCTATATATTACGAGGTAAGGTTATGATGGAAGTTCATGCAAAAAATTATCTCAAAATTAAATTCTATGAAACTTTTTGAAATACTAGTTTCAGTCCAAAAATCGTAGTATATTATACACAATTCTATACTAGTTTCAGTCTAAAAATAAAATTAAATCGAGGATTGTTTGAAATGCTACGTAACTTTGAAGATCCTCTCTATATATTACGAGGGAAGGTTATGATGGAAGTCCATGCAAAAAATTATCTCAAAATTAGATTCCTTGAAACTTTTCGAAATACTAGTTTCGGTCCAAAAATCGTTGTATTAAACACAATTCTATACTAGTTTAAGTCAAAAAATCAAATTAAATTGAGGATTGTTCGAAATGCTATGTAACTTTTAAGATCTTTTCTATATATTACGAGGGAAGGTTATGATGGAAGTTCATGCAAAAAATTATCTCAAAATTAGATTCTATGAAACTTTTTGAAATACTAGTTTCGGTCCAAAAATCGTAGTATATTATACACAATTCTATACTAGTTTCGTTCAAATATCAAATAAATCGAGGATTATTCGAAATGCTACGAAACTTTAAATATCCTATCTATATAATACGATGGAAGGTTATGATAGAAGTCCATGCAAAAAATTATCTCAAAATTAGATTTTATGAATGTTTTTGAAATACTAGTTTCGGTCAAAAAAATCGTAGTATATTATACACAATTCTATACAAGTTTCTGTCAAAAAATCAAATTAAATTGAGGATTGTTCGAAATTCTACGAAACTTTAAGATCCTCTCTATATGTTACGAGGGAAGGTTATGATGGAAGTCCATGCAAAAACATTATCTCAAAATTAGATTCTATGAAACTTTTTGAAATACTAGTTTTGGTCAAAAAATCGTAGTATATTATACACAATTCTATACAAGTTTCTATCAAAATATCAAATTAAATCGAGGATTGTACGAAATGCTACGTAACTTTTAAGATCCTCACTATATGTTACGAGGGAAGGTAATGATGGAAGTCCATGCAAAAAATTATATCAAAATAAGATTCTATGAAAGTTTTTGAAATACTAGTTTCGGTCAAAAAATCGTAGTATATTATACACAATTCTATACTAGTTTCGGTCAAAAAATCAAATTAAATCGATGATTGTTTGAAATGCTACGTAACTTTGAAGATCCTCTCGATATATTACGAGGTAAGTTTACGATGGAAGTCCATGCAAAACATTATCTCAAAATTAGATTCTATGAAACTTTTTGAAATACTAGTTTCGGTCCAAAAATCGTAGTCACAATACTATACTAGTTTCAGTCAAAAAATCAAATTAAATCGAGGATTGTTTGAAATGCTACGTAACTTTGAAGATCCTCTATATATATTTCGAGGGAAGGTTATGATGGAAGTACATGCAAAAAATTATCTCAAAATTAGATTCTATGAAACTTTTTGAAATACTAGTTTCGGTCCAAAAATCGTAGTATTAAACACAAATCTATACTAGTTTAAGTCAAAAAATCAAATTAAATTGAGGATTGTTCGAAATGCTATGTAACTTTTAATATCTTCTCTATATATTATGAGGGAAGGTTATGATGGAAGTTCATGCAAAATATTATCTCAAAATTAGATTCTATGAAACTTTTTGAAATACTAGTTTCGGTCTAAAAATCGTAGTATTAAACACAATTCTATACTAGATTAAGTCAAAAAATCAAATTAAATTGGGGATTGTTCGAAATGCTATGTAACTTTTAAGAAGTTTCGGTCAAAAAATCAAATTAAATTGGGGATTGTTCAAAAAGTAGTAGTATATTATACACAATTCTATACAAGTTTCGGTCAAAAAATCAAATTAAATCGATGATTGTTTGAAATGCTACGTAACTTTGAAGATCCTCTCTATATATTACGAGGTAAGTTTATGATGGAAGTCCATACAAAACATTATCTCAAAATTAGATTCTATGAAACGTTTTGAAATACTAGTTTCGGTCCAAAAATCGTAGTATATTATACACAATTCTATACTAGTTTCAGTCAAAAAAATCAAATTAAATCGAGGATTGTTTGAAATGCTACGTAACTTTGAAGATCCTCTCTATATATTTCGAGGGAAGGTTATGATGGAAGTCCATGCAAAACATTATCTCAAAATTAGATTCTATGAAATTTTTTAAATACTAGTTTCGGTCAAAAAATCGTATACACAATTCTATACAAGTTTCTGTCAAAAAATCAAATTAAATCGAGGATTGTTCGAAATGCAACGAAACTTTTAAGATCCTCTCTATATGTTACGAGGGAAGGTTATGATGGAAGTCCATGCAAAAAAATTATCTCAAAATTAGATTCTATGAAATTTTTTGAAATACTAGTTTCGGTCAAAAAATAGTAGTATATTATACACAATTCTATACAAGTTTCTATCAAAATATCAAATTAAATCGAGGATTGTACGAAATGCTACGTAACTTTTAAGATCCTCACTATATGTTACGAGGGAAGGTTATGATGGAAGTCCATGCAAAAAATTATCTCAAATTAAGATTCTATGAAAGTTTTTGAAATACTAGTTTCGGTCAAAAAATTGTAGTATATTAAACATAATTCTATACTAGGTTCGGTCAAAAAATCAAATTAAATCGAGGATTATTTGACATGCTACGTAACTTTTAAGATCCTCTCTATATATTATGAGGTAAGGTTATGATGGAATTTCATGCAAAAAATTATCTCAAAATTAAATTCTATGAAACTTTTTGAAATACTAGTTTCAGTCCAAAAATCGTAGTATATTATACATAATTCTATACTAGTTTCAGTCAAAAAATCAAAATAAATCGAGGATTGTTTGAAATGCTACGTAACTTTGAAGATCCTCTCTATATATTAAGAGGGAAGGTTATGATGGAAGTCCATGCAAAAAATTATCTCAAAATTAGATTCTATGAAACTTTTTGAAATACTAGTTTCGGTCCAAAAATCGTAGAATTAAACACAATTCTATACTAGTTTAAGTCAAAAAATCAAATTAAATTGAGGATTGTTCTAAATTCTATGTAACTTTTAATATCTTCTCTATATATTACGAGGGAAGGTTATGATGGAAGTTCATGCAAAATATTATCTCAAAATTAGATTCTATGAAACTTTTTGAAATACTAGTTTCGGTCCAAAAATCGTAGTATATTATACACAATTCTATACTAGTTTCGGTCAAATATCAAATTAAATCGAGGATTGTTCGAAATGCTTCGAAACTTTGAATATCCTCTATATGTTACGAGGGAAGGTTATGATTGAAGTCCATGAAAAAAAATTATCTCAAAATAAGATTCTATGAAAGTTTTTTAAATACTAGTTTCGGTCAAAAAATCGTATACACAATTCTATACAAGTTTCTGTCAAAATATCAAATTAAATCGAGGATTGTTCGAAATGCAACGAAACTTTTAAGATCCTCTCTATATGTTACGAGGGAAGGTTATGATGGAAGTCCATGCAAAAAAATTATCTCAAAATTAGATTTTATGAAATTTTTTGAAATACTAGTTTCGGTCAAAAAATCGTAGTATATTATACACAATTCTATACAAGTTTCTATCAAAATATCAAATTAAATCGAGGATGGTATGAAATGCTACGTAACTTTTAAGATCCTCACTATATGTTACGAGGGAAGGTTATGATGGAAGTCCATGCAAAAAATTATCTCAATTAAGATTCTATGAAAGTTTTTGAAATACTAGTTTCGGTCAAAAAATTGTAGTATATTAAACATAATTCTATACTAGTTTCGGTCAAAAAATCAAATTAAATCGAGGATTATTTAACATGCTACGTAACTTTTAAGATCCTCTCTATATATTATGAGGTAAGGTTATGATGGAATTTCATGCAAAAAATTATCTCAAAATTAAATTCTATGAAACTTTTTGAAATACTAGTTTCAGTCCAAAAATCGTAGTATATTATACACAATTCTATACTAGTTTCAGTCAAAAAATCAAAATAAATCGAGGATTGTTTGAAATGCTACGTAACTTTGAAGATCCTCTCTATATATTAAGAGGGAAGGTTATGATGGAAGTCCATGCAAAAAATTATCTCAAAATTAGATTCTATGAAACTTTTTGAAATACTAGTTTCGGTCCAAAAATCGTAGAATTAAACACAATTCTATACTAGTTTAAGTCAAAAAATCAAATTAAATTGAGGATTGTTCGAAATGCTATGTAACTTTTAAGATCTTCTCTATATATTACGAGGGAAGGTTATTATGGAAATTCATGCAAAAAATTATCTCAAAATTAGATTCTATGAAACTTTTTGAAATTCTAGTTTCAGTCCAAAAATCGTTGTATATTATACACAATTCTATACTAGTTTAGATCAAATATCAAATTAAATCGAGGGTTGTTTGAAATGCTATGAAACTTTTATGATCATCTCTATATGTTACGAGGGAAGGTTATGATTGAAGTCCATGCAAAAAATTATTTCAGAATAAGATTCTATGAATGTTTTTGAAATACTAGTTTGGGTCAAAAAATCGTAGTTTATTAAACACAATTCAATACTAGTTTCGGTCAAAAATAAAATTAAATCGAGGATTGTTTGAACTGCTACGTAACTTTAAAGATCCTCTCTATATATTACGAGGTAAGGTTATGATGGAAGTCCATGCAAAATATTATCTCAAAATTAGATTCTATGAAACTTTTTGAAATACTAGTTTCGGTCCAAAAATTGTAGTATATTATACACAATTCTATACTAGTTTCGGTCAAATATCAAATTAAATCGAGGATTGTTCGAAATGCTACGAAACTTTGAAGATCCTCTCTATATGTTACGATGGAAGGTTATGATGGAAGTCCTGTCAAAAAATTATCTCAAAATTAGATTCTATGAAAGTTTTTGAAATACTAGTTTCGGTCAAAAAATCGTAGTATATTATACACAATTCTATACAAGTTTCGGTCAAAAAATCAAATTAAATCGATGATTGTTTGAAATGCTACGTAACTTTGAAGATCCTCTCTATATATTACGAGGTAAGTTTATGATGGAAGTCCATGCAAAACATTATCTCAAAATTAGATTCTATGAATCTTTTTGAAATACTAGTTTCGGTCCAAAAATCGTAGTATATTATACACAATTCTATACTAGTTTCAGTCAAAAAATCAAATTAAATCGAGGATTGTTTGAAATGCTACGTAACTTTGAAGATCCTCTCTATATATTTCGAGGGAAGGTTATGATGGAAGTCCATGCAAAAAATTATCTCAAATTTAGATTCTATGAAACTTTTTGAAATACTAGTTTCGGTCCAAAAATCGTAGTATTAAACACAATTCTATACTAGTTTAAGTCAAAAAATCAAATTAAATTGAGGATTGTTCGAAATGCTATGTAACTTTTAATATCTTCTCTATATATTACGAGGGAAGGTTATGATGGAAGTTCATGCAAGATATTATCTCAAAATTAGATTCTAAGAAACTTTTTGAAATACTAGTTTCGGTCCAAAAATCGTAGTATATTATAGACAATTCTATACTAGTTTCGGTCAAATATCAAATTAAATCGAGGATTGTTCGAAATGCTACGAAACTTTGAATATCCTCTCTATATTACGATGGAAGGTTATGATAGAAATCCATGAAAAAAAATTATCTCAAAATTAGATTCTATGAAAGTTTTTTAAATACTAGTTTCGGTCAAAAAATCGTATACACAATTCTATACAGGTTTCTGTCAAAAAATCAAATTAAATCGAGGATTGTTCGAAATGCAACGAAACTTTTAAGATCCTCTCTATATGTTACGAGAGAAGGTTATGATGGAAGTCCATGCAAAGAAATTATCTCAAAATTAGATTCTATGAAATTTTTGGAAATACTAGTTTCGGTCAAAAAAATCGTAGTATATTATACACAATTCTATACAAGTTTCTATCAAAATATCAAATTAAATCGAGGATTGTACGAAATGCTACGTAACTTTTAAGATCCTCACTATATGTTACGAGGGAAGGTTATGATGGAAGTCCATGCAAAAAATTATCTCAAATTAAGATTCTATGAAAGTTTTTGAAATACTAGTTTCGGTCAAAAAATTGTAGTATATTAAACATAATTCTATACTAGTTTCGGTCAAAAAATCAAATTAAATCGAGGATTATTTTCTTTGCTACGTAACTTTTAAGATCCTCTCTATATATTACGAGGTAAGGTTATGATGGAATTTCATGCAAAAAATTATCTCAAAATTAAATTCTATGAAACTTTTTGAAATAGTAGTTTCAGTCCAAAAATCGTAGTATATTATACACAATTCTATACTAGTTTCAGTCAAAAAATCAAATTAAATTGAGGATTGTTCGAAATGCTACGTAACTTTGAAGATCCTATCTATATATTAAGAGGGAAGGTTATGATGGAAGTCCATGCAAAAAATTATCTCAAAATTAGATTCTATGAAACTTTTTGAAATACTAGTTTCAATCCAAAAATCGTAGTATATTTTACACAATTCTATACTAGTTTCGGTCAAATATCAAATTAAATCGAGGATTGTTCGAAATGCTATGAAACTTTTATGATCATCTCTATATGTTACGAGGGAAGGTTATGATTGAAGTCCATGCAAAAAATTATCTCAGAATAAGATTCTATGAAAGTTTTTGAAATACTAGTTTGGGTCAAAAAATCGTAGTATATTAAACACAATTCAATACTAGTTTCGGTCAAAAATAAAATTAAATCGAGGATTGTTTGAAATGCTACGTAACTTTTAAGATCCTCTCTATATATTACGAGGTAAGGTTATGATGGAAGTCCATGCAAAATATTATCTCAAAATTAGATTCTATGAAACTTTTTGAAATACTAGTTTCGGTCCAAAAATTGTAGTATATTATACACAATTCTATACAAGTTTCGGTCAAATATCAAATTAAATCGAGGATTGTTCGAAATGCTACGAAACTTTGAAGATCCTCTCTATATGTTACGATGGAAGGTTATGATGGAAGTCCATGCAAAAAATTATCTCAAAATTAGATTCTATGAAAGTTTTTGAAATACTAGTTTCGGTCAAAAAATCGTAGTATATTATACACAATTCTATACAAGTTTCGGTCAAAAAATCAAATTAGATCGATGATTGTTTGAAATGCTACTTAACTTTGAAGATCCTCTCTATATATTACGAGGTAAGTTTATGATGGAAGTCCATGCAAAATATTATCTCAAAATTAGATTCTATGAAGCTTTTTGAAATACTAGTTTCGGTCCAAAAATCATAGTATATTATACACAATTCTATACTAGTTTCAGTCAAAAAATCAAATTAAATCGAGGATTGTTTGAAATGCTACGTAACTTTGAAGATCCTCTATATATATTTCGAGGGAAGGTTATGATGGATGTCCATGCAAAAAATTATCTCAAAATTAGATTCTATGAAACTTTTTGAAATACTAGTTTCGGTCCAAAAATCGTAGTATTAAACACAATTCTATACTAGTTTAAGTCAAAAAATCAAATTAAATTGAGGATTGTTCGAAATGCTATGTAACTTTTAATATCTTCTCTATATATTACGAGGGAAGGTTATGATGGAAGTTCATGCAAAATATTATCTCAAAATTAGATTCTATGAAACGTTTTGAAATACTAGTTTCGGTCCAAAAATCGTAGTATATTATACACAATTCTATACTAGTTTCGGTCAAATATCAAATTAAATCGAGGATTGTTCGAAATGCTACGAAACTTTTAATATCCTCTCTATATTACGATGGAAGGTTATGATAGAAGTCCATGAAAAAAATTATCTCAAAATTAGATTCTATGAAAGTTTTTTAAATACTAGTTTCGGTCAAAAAATCGTATACACAAATCTATACAAGTTTCTGTCAAAAAATCAAATTAAATCGAGGATTGTTCGAAATGCAACGAAACTTTTAAGATCCTCTCTATATGTTACGAGGGAAGGTTATGATGGAAGTCCATGCAAAAAAATTATCTCAAAATTAGATTCTATGAAATTTTTTGAAATACTATTTCGGTCAAAAAATCCTAGTATATTATACACAATTCTATACAAGTTTCTATCAAAATATCAAATTAAATCGAGGATTGTACGAAATGCTACGTAACTTTTAAGATCCTCACTATATGTTATGAGGGAAGGTTATGATGGAAGTCCATGCAAAAAATTATCTCAAATTAAGATTGTATAAAAGTTTTTGAAATACTAGTTTCGGTCAAAAAATTGTAGTATATTAAACATAATTCTATACTAGTTTCGGTCAAAAAATCAAATTAAATCGAGGATTATTGGCATGCTACGTAACTTTTAAGATCCTCTCTATATATTACGAGGTAAGGTTATGATGTAATTTCATGCAAAAAATTATCTCAAAATTAAATTCTATGAAACTTTTTGAAATAGTAGTTTCAGTCCAAAAATCGTAGTATATTATACACAATTCTATACTAGTTTCAGTCAAAAAATCAAATTAAATTGAGGATTGTTCGAAATGCTACGTAACTTTGAAGATCCTATCTATATATTAAGAGGGAAGGTTATGATGGAAGTCCATGCAAAAAATTATCTCAAAATTAGATTCTATGAAACTTTTTGAAATACTAGTTTCAGTCCAAAAATCGTAGTATATTTTACACAATTCTATACTAGTTTCGGTCAAATATCAAATTAAATCGAGGATTGTTCGAAATGCTATGAAACTTTCATGATCATCTCTATATGTTACGAGGGAAGGTTATGATTGAAGTCCATGCAAAAAATTATCTCAGAATAAGATTCTATGAAAGTTTTTGAAATACTAGTTTGGGTCAAAAAATCGTAGTATATTAAACACAATTCAATACTAGTTTCGGTCAAAAATAAAATTAAATCGAGGATTGTTTGAAATGCTACGTAACTTTTAAGATCCTCTCTATATATTACGAGGTAAGGTTATGATGGAAGTCCATGCAAAATATTATCTCAAAATTAGATTCTATGAAACTTTTTGAAATACTAGTTTCGGTCCAAAAATTGTAGTATATTATACACAATTCTATACTAGTTTCGGTCAAATATCAAATTAAATCGAGGATTGTTCGAAATGCTACGAAACTTTGAAGATCCTCTCTAAATGTTACGATGGAAGGTTATGATGGAAGTCCTTGCAAAAAATTATCTCAAAATTAGATTCTATGAAAGTTTTTGAAATACTAGTTTCGGTCAAAAAATCGTAGTATTTTATACACAATTCTATACAAGTTTCGGTCAAAAAATCAAATTAAATCGAGGATTGTTCGAAATGCAACGAAAATTTTAAGTTCCTCTCTATATGTTACGAGGGAAGGTTATGATGGAAGTCCATGCAAAAAAATTATCTCAAAATTAGATTCTATGAAACTTTTTGAAATACTAGTTTCGGTCAAAAAAATCGTAGTATATTATACACAATTCTATACAGGTTTCTATCAAAATATCAAATTAAATCGAGGATTGTTAGAAATGTTACGTAACTTTTAAGTTCCTCAATATATGTTACGAGGGAAGGTTATGATGGAAGTTCATGCAAAAAATTATCTCAAAATAAGATTCTATGAAACTTTTTGAAATACTAGTTTCGGTCCAAAAATCGTAGTATATTATACAAAATTCTATACTAGATTCGGTCAAATATCAAATTAAAGCGAGGATTGTTCGACAGGCTACATAACTTTTAAGATCCTCTCTATATATTACGAGGTAAGGTTATGATGCAAGTTCATGCAAAAAACTATCTCAAAATTAGATTCTATGAAAATTTTTGAAATACTAGTTTCGGTCCAAAAATCGTAGTATTAAATACAATTCTATACTAGTTTAAGTCAAAAAATCAAATTAAATTGAGGATTGTTTGAAATGCTATGTAACTTTTAAGATCTTCTCTATATATTACGAGGGAAGGTTATGATGGAAGTTCATGCAAAAAATTATCTCAAAATTAGATTCTATGAAACTTTTTGAAATACTAGTTTCGGTCCAAAAATCGTAGTATATTATACACAATTCTATACTAGTTTCGGTCAAATATCAAATTAAATTGAGGATTGTTCGAAATGCTACGAAACTTTAAATTTCCTCTTTATATGTTACGATGGAAGGTTATGATAGAAGTCCATGCAAAAAACTTATCTCAAAATTAGATTCTATGAAAGTTTTTGAAATTCTAGTTTCGGTCCAAAAATCGTAGTATATTATACACAATTCTATACATGTTTCGGTCAAAAAATCAAATTAAATCGAGGATTGTTCGAAATGCAACGAAACTTTTCAGATCCTCTCTATATGTTACGAGGGAAGGTTATGATGGAAGTCCATGCAAAAAAAATTTCTCAAAATTAGATTCTATGAAATTTTTTGAAATACTAGTTTCGGTCAAAAAATCGTAGTATATTATACACAATTCTATTCAAGTTTCTATCAAAATATCAAATTAAATCGAGGATTGTACGAAATGCTACGTAACTTTTAAGATCCTCACTATATGTTACGAGGGAAGGTTATGATGGAAGTCCATGCAAAAAATTATCTCAAAATTAGATTCTATGAAACATTTTGAAATACTAGTTTCGATCCAAAAATCGTAGTATATTTTACACAATTCTATACTAGTTTCGGTCAAATATCAAATTAAATCGAGGATTGTTCGAAATGCTATGAAACTTTTATGATCATCTCTATATGTTACGAGGGAAGGTTATGATTGAAGTCCATGCAAAAAATTATCTCAGAATAAGATTCTATGAAAGTTTTTGAAATACTAGTTTGGGTCAAAAAATCGTAGTATATTAAACACAATTCAATACTAGTTTCGGTCAAAAATAAAATTAAATCGAGGATTGTTTGAAATGCTACGTAACTTTTAAGATCCTCTCTATATATTACGAGGTAAGGTTATGATGGAAGTCCATGCAAAATATTATCTCAAAATTAGATTCTATGAAACTTTTTGAAATACTAGTTTCGGTCCAAAAATTGTAGTATATTATACACAATTCTATACTAGTTTCGGTCAAATATCAAATTAAATCGAGGATTGTTCGAAATGCTACGAAACTTTGAAGATCCTCTCTAAATGTTACGATGGAAGGTTATGATGGAAGTCCTTGCAAAAAATTATCTCAAAATTAGATTCTATGAAAGTTTTTGAAATACTAGTTTCGGTCAAAAAATCGTAGTATTTTATACACAATTCTATACAAGTTTCGGTCAAAAAATCAAATTAAATCGAGGATTGTTCTAAATGCAACGAAAATTTTAAGTTCCTCTCTATATGTTACGAGGGAAGGTTATGATGGAACTCCATGCAAAAAAATTATCTCAAAATTAGATTCTATGAAACTTTTTGAAATACTAGTTTCGGTCAAAAAAATCGTAGTATATTATACACAATTCTATACAGGTTTCTATCAAAATATCAAATTAAATCGAGGATTGTTAGAAATGTTACGTAACTTTTAAGTTCCTCAATATATGTTACGAGGGAAGGTTATGATGGAAGTTCATGCAAAAAATTATCTCAAAATAAGATTCTATGAAACTTTTTGAAATACTAGTTTCGGTCCAAAAATCGTAGTATATTATACAAAATTCTATACTAGATTCGGTCAAATATCAAATTAAAGCGAGGATTGTTCGACAGGCTACATAACTTTTAAGATCCTCTCTATATATTACGAGGTAAGGTTATGATGCAAGTTCATGCAAAAAACTATCTCAAAATTAGATTCTATGAAACTTTTTGAAATACTAGTTTCGGTCCAAAAATCGTAGTATTAAATACAATTCTATACTAGTTTAAGTCAAAAAATCAAATTAAATTGAGGATTGTTTGAAATTCTATGTAACTTTTAAGATCTTCTCTATATATTACGAGGGAAGGTTATGATGGAAGTTCATGCAAAAAATTATCTCAAAATTAGATTCTATGAAACTTTTTGAAATACTAGTTTCGGTCCAAAAATCGTAGTATATTATACACAATTCTATACTAGTTTCGGTCACATATCAAATTAAATTGAGGATTGTTCGAAATGCTACGAAACTTTAAATTTCCTCTTTATATGTTACGATGGAAGGTTATGATAGAAGTCCATGCAAAAAACTTATCTCAAAATTAGATTCTATGAAAGTTTTTGAAATTCTAGTTTCGGTCCAAAAATCGTAGTATATTATACACAATTCTATACATGTTTCGGTCAAAAAATCAAATTAAATCGAGGATTGTTCAAAATGCAACGAAACTTTTCAGATCCACTCTATATGTTACGAGGGAAGGTTATGATGGAAGTCCATGCAAAAAAAATTTCTCAAAATTAGATTCTATGAAATTTTTTGAAATACTAGTTTCGGTCAAAAAATCGTAGTATATTATACACAATTCTATTCAAGTTTCTATCAAAATATCAAATTAAATCGAGGATTGTACGAAATGCTACGTAACTTTTAAGATCCTCACTATATGTTACGAGGGAAGGTTATGATGGAAGTCCATGCAAAAAATTATCTCAAAATAAGATTCTATGAAAGGTTTTGAAATACTAGTTTCGGTCAAAAAATCGTAGTATATTATACATAATTCTATACTAGTTTCGGTCAAAAAATCAAATTAAATCGATGATGGTTTGAAATGCTACGTAACTTTGAAGATCCTCTCTATATATTACGAGGGAAGGTTACGATGGAAGTCCATGCAAAATATTATCTCAAAATTAGATTCTATGAAACTTTTTTAAATACTAGTTTCGGTCCAAAAATCGTAGTATATTATACACAATTCTATACTAGTTTCGGTCAAATATCAAATAAATCGAGTATTGTTCGAAAGGCTACGAAACTTTGAATGTCCTCTCTATATGTTACGATGGAAGGTTATGATAGAAGTCCATGCAAAAAATTATCTCAAAATTAGATTCTATGAAAGTTTTTGAAATAATAGTTTCGGTCAAAAAATCGTAGTATATTAAACACAATTTTATACTAGTTTCGGTCAAAAAATCAAATTAAATCTAGGATTGTTTGACATGCTACGTAACTTTTAAGATCCTCTCTATATATTACGAGGTAAGGTTATGTTGGAAGTTCATGCAAAAAATTATCTCAAAATTAAATTCTATGAAACTTTTTAAAATACTAGTTTCAGTCGAAAAATCGTTGTATATTATACACAATTCTATACTAGTTTCAGTCTAAAAATCAAATTAAATCGAGGATTGTTTGAAATGCTACGTAACATTGAAGATCCTCTCTATATATTACGAGGGAAGGTTATGATGGAAGTCCATGCAAAAAATTATCTCAAAATTAGATTCCTTGAAACTCTTTGAAATACTAGTTTCGGTCCAAAAATCGTAGTATTAAACACAATTCTATACTAGTTTAAGTCAAAAAAATCAAATTAAATTGAGGATTGTTCGAAATGCTATGTAACTTTTAAGATCTTTTCTATATATTACGAGGGAAGGTTATGATGGAAATTTATGCAAAAAATTATCTCAAAATTAGATTCTATGAAACTTTTGGAAATACTAGTTTCGGTCCAAAAATCGTAGTATATTATACACAATTCTATACTAGTTTCGGTCAAATATCAAATAAATCGAGTATTGTTCGAAATGCTACGAAACTTTGAATGCCCTCTCTATATGTTACGAAGGAAGGTTATGATAGAAGTCCATGCAAAAAATTATCTCAACATTAGATTCTATGAAAGTTTTTGAAATACTAGTTTCGGTAAAAAAAATCGTAGTATATTATACACAATTCTACGAAATGCTACGTAACTTTTAAGATCCTCACTATATGTTACGAGGGAAGGTTATGATAGAAATCCATGCAAAAAATTATCTCAAAATAAGATTCTATAAAAGTTTTTGAAATAATAGTTTCGGTCAAAAAATCGTAGTATATTAAACACAATTTTATACTAGTTTCGGTCAAAAAATCAAATGAAATCGAGGATTGTTTGACATGCTACATAACTTTAAAGATCCTCTCTATATATTACGAGGTAAGGTTATGATGGAAGTTCATGCAAAAAATTATCTCAAAATTAAATTCTATGAAACTTTATGAAATACTAGTTTCAGTCCAAAAATCGTAGTATATTATACACGATTCTATACTAGTTTCAGTCTAAAAATCAAATTAAATCGAGGATTGTTTGAAATGCTACGTAACATTGAAGATCCTCTCTATATATTACGAGGGAAGGTTATGATGGAAGTCCATGCAAAAATTTATCTTAAAATTAGATTCCTTGAAACTTTTTTAAATACTAGTTTCGGTCCAAAAATCGTAGTATTAAACACAATTATATACTAGTTTAAGTCAAAAAATCAAATTAAATTGAGGATTGTTCGAAATGCTATGTAACTTTTAAGATCTTCTCTATATATTACGAGGGAAGGTTATGATGGAAGTTCATGCAAAAAATTATCTCAAAATTAGATTCTATGAAACTTTTTAAAATACTAGTTTCGGTCCAAAAATCGTACTATATTATACACAATTCTATACTAGTTTCAGTCAAATATCAAATTAAATCGAGGATTGTTCGAAATGCTACGAAACTTTGAATAACCTCTCTATATGTTACGATGGAAGGTTATGATAGAAGTCCATGCAAAAAATTATCTCAAAATTAGATTCTATGAATGTTTTTGAAATACTAGTTTCGGTCCAAAAATTGTAGTATATTATTCACAATTCTATGCATTTTTCAGTCAAAAAATTAAATTAAATCGAGGATTGTTCGAAATGCAACGAAACTTTAAGATCCTCTCTATATGTTACGAGGGAAGGTTATGATGGAAGTCCATGCAAAAAAAAATTCTCAAAATTAGATTCTATGAAATTATTTGAAATACTAGTTTCGGTCAAAAAATGGTAGTATATTATACACAATTCTATACAAGTTTCTATCAAAATATCAAATTAAATCGAGGATTGTACGAAATGCTACGTAACTTTTAAGATCCTCACTATATGTTACGAGGGAAGGTTATGATGGAAGTCCATGCAAAAAATTATCTCAAAATAAGATTCTATGAAAGTTTTTGAAATACTAGTTTCAGTCAAAAAATCGTAGTATATTATACACAATTCAATACTAGTTTCGGTCAAAAAATCAAATTAAATCGATGATTGTTTGAAATGCTACGTAACATTTAAGATCCTCTCTATATATTACGTGGGAAGGTTATGATGGAAGTCCATCCCAAACATTATCTCAAAATTAGATTCTATGAAACTTTTTGAAATACTAGTTTCGGTCCAAAAATCGTAGTATTAAACACAATTCTATACTAGTTTAAGTCAAAAAATCAAATTAAATTGAGGATTGTTCGAAATGCTATGTAACTTTTAAGATCTTTTCTATATATTATGAGTGAAGGTTATGATGGAAGTTCATGCAAAAAATTATCTCAAAATTAGATTCTATGAAACTTTTTGAAATACTAGTTTCGGTCCAAAAATCGTAGTATTAAACACAATTCTATACTAGTTTAAGTCAAAAAATCAAATTAAATTGAGGATTGTTCGAAATGCTATGTAACTTTTAAGATCTTTTCTTTATTTTATGAGTGAAGGTTATGATGGAAGTTTATGCAAAAAATTATCTCAAAATTAGATTCTATGAAACTTTTTGAAATACTAGTTTCGGTCCAAAAATCGTAGTATATTATACACAATTCTATACTAGTTTCGGTCAAATATCAAATAAATCGAGTATTGTTCGAAATGCTACGAAACTTTGAATGTCCTCTCTATATGTTACGATGGAAGGTTATGATACAAGTTCATGCAAAAAATTATCTGAAAATTAGATTCTATGAAAGTTTTTGAAATACTAGTTTCGGTGAACAAATCGTAGTATATTATAAACAATTCTATACAAGTTTCTGTCAAAAAATCAAATTAAATCGAGGATTATACGAAATGCTACGTAACTTTTCAGATCCTCACTATATGTTACGAGGGAAGGTTATGATAGAAGTTCATGCAAAAAATTATCTCAAAATAAGATTCTATGAAAGTTTTTGAAATACTAGTTTCGGTCAAAAAATCGTAGTATATTAAACACAATTTTATACTAGTTTCGGTCAAAAAATCAAATTAAATCGAGGATTGTTTGACATGCTACGTAACTTTTAAGATCCTCTCTATATATTACGAGGTAAGGTTATGATAGAATTCATGCAAAAAATTATCTCAAAATTAGATTCTATGAAACTTTTTGAAATACTAGTTTCGGTCCAAAAATCGTAGTATATTATACACAATTCTATACTAGTTACGGTCAAATATCAAATAAATCGAGTATTGTTCGAAATGCTACGAAACTTTGAATGTCCTCTCTATATGTTACGATGGAAGGTTATGATAGAAGTCCATGCAAAAAATTATCTCAAAATTAGATTCTATGAAAGTTTTTGAAATACTAGTTTCGGTAAAAAAAATTGTAGTATATTATACACAATTCTATACAAGTTTCTGTCAAAAAATCAAATTAAATCGAGGATTATACGAAATGCTACGTAACTTTTAAGATCCTCACTATATGTTACGAGGGAAGGTTATGATAGAAGTCCATGCAAAAAATTATCTCAAAATAAGATTCTATGAAAGTTTTTGAAATACTAGTTTCGGTCAAAAAATCGTAGTATATTAAACACAATTTTATACTAGTTTCGGTCAAAAAATCAAATTAAATCGAGGATTGTTTGACATGCTACGTAACTTTTAAGATCCTCTCTATATATATTTCGAGGTAAGGTTATGATGGAAGTTCATGAAAAAAATTATCTCAAAATTAAATTCTATGAAACTTTTTGAAATACTAGTTTTAGTCCAAAAATTGTAGTATATTATACACAATTCTATACTAGTTTCAGTCAAAAAATCAAATTAAATCGAGGATTATTCGAAATGCTACGAAACTTTAAATATCCTCTCTATATGTTACGATGGAAGGTTATGATAGAAGTCCATGCAAAAAATTATCTCAAAATTAGATTCTATGAAAGTTTTTGAAATACTAGTTTCGGTCAAAAAATCGTAGTATATTATACACAATTCTATACATGTTTCTGTCAAAAAATCAAATTAAATCGAGGATTATACGAAATGCTACGTAACTTTTAAGATCCTCACTATATGTTACGAGGGAAGGTTATGATAGAAGTCCATGCAAAAAATTATCTCAAAATAAGATTCTATGAAAGTTTTTGAAATACTAGTTTCGGTCAAAAAATCGTAGTATATTAAACACAATTTTATACTAGTTTCGGTCAAAAAATCAAATTAAATCGAGGATTGTTTGACATGCTACGTAACTTTTAAGATCCTCTCTATATATTACGAGGTAAGGTTATGATGGATGTTCATGAAAAAAATTATCTCAAAATTAAATTCTATGAAACTTTTTGAAATACTAGTTTTAGTCCAAAAATTGTAGTATATTATACACAATTCTATACTAGTTTCAGTCAAAAAATCAAATTAAATCGAGGATTATTCGAAATGCTACGAAACTTTAAATATCCTCTCTATATGTTACGATTGAAGGTTATGAGAGAAGTCCATGCAAAAAATTATCTCAAAATTAGATTCTATGAATGTTTTTGAAATACTAGTTTCGGTCAAAAAATCGTAGTATATTATACACAATTCTATACATGTTTCTGTCAAAAAATCAAATTAAATCGAGGATTGTTCGAAATGAAACGAAACTTTTAAGATCCTCTCTATATGTTACGAGGGAAGGTTATGATGGAAGTCCATGCAAAAAAATTATCTCAAAATAAGATTCTATGAAAGTTTTTGAAATACTAGTTTCGGTCAAAAAATCGTAGTATATTATACACAATTCTATACTAGTTTCGGTCAAATATCAAATAAATCGAGTATTGTTCGAAATGCTACGAAACTTTGAATGTCCTCTCTATATGTTACGATGGAAGGTTATGATACAAGTTCATGCAAAAAATTATCTGAAAATTAGATTCTATGAAAGTTTTTGAAATACTAGTTTCGGTGAACAAATCGTAGTATATTATAAACAATTCTATACAAGTTTCTGTCAAAAAATCAAATTAAATCGAGGATTATACGAAATGCTACGTAACTTTTCAGATCCTCACTATATGTTACGAGGGAAGGTTATGATAGAAGTTCATGCAAAAAATTATCTCAAAATAAGATTCTATGAAAGTTTTTGAAATACTAGTTTCGGTCAAAAAATCGTAGTATATTAAACACAATTTTATACTAGTTTCGGTCAAAAAATCAAATTAAATCGAGGATTGTTTGACATGCTACGTAACTTTTAAGATCCTCTCTATATATTACGAGGTAAGGTTATGATAGAATTCATGCAAAAAATTATCTCAAAATTAGATTCTATGAAACTTTTTGAAATACTAGTTTCGGTCCAAAAATCGTAGTATTTATACACAATTCTATACTAGTTACGGTCAAATATCAAATAAATCGAGTATTGTTCGAAATGCTACGAAACTTTGAATGTCCTCTCTATATGTTACGATGGAAGGTTATGATAGAAGTCCATGCAAAAAATTATCTCAAAATTAGATTCTATGAAAGTTTTTGAAATACTAGTTTCGGTAAAAAAAATTGTAGTATATTATACACAATTCTATACAAGTTTCTGTCAAAAAATCAAATTAAATCGAGGATTATACGAAATGCTACGTAACTTTTAAGATCCTCACTATATGTTACGAGGGAAGGTTATGATAGAAGTCCATGCAAAAAATTATCTCAAAATAAGATTCTATGAAAGTTTTTGAAATACTAGTTTCGGTCAAAAAATCGTAGTATATTAAACACAATTTTATACTAGTTTCGGTCAAAAAATCAAATTAAATCGAGGATTGTTTGACATGCTACGTAACTTTTAAGATCCTCTCTATATATATTTCGAGGTAAGGTTATGATGGAAGTTCATGAAAAAAATTATCTCAAAATTAAATTCTATGAAACTTTTTGAAATACTAGTTTTAGTCCAAAAATTGTAGTATATTATACACAATTCTATACTAGTTTCAGTCAAAAAATCAAATTAAATCGAGGATTATTCGAAATGCTACGAAACTTTAAATATCCTCTCTATATGTTACGATGGAAGGTTATGATAGAAGTCCATGCAAAAAATTATCTCAAAATTAGATTCTATGAAAGTTTTTGAAATACTAGTTTCGGTCAAAAAATCGTAGTATATTATACACAATTCTATACATGTTTCTGTCAAAAAATCAAATTAAATCGAGGATTATACGAAATGCTACGTAACTTTTAAGATCCTCACTATATGTTACGAGGGAAGGTTATGATAGAAGTCCATGCAAAAAATTATCTCAAAATAAGATTCTATGAAAGTTTTTGAAATACTAGTTTCGGTCAAAAAATCGTAGTATATTAAACACAATTTTATACTAGTTTCGGTCAAAAAATCAAATTAAATCGAGGATTGTTTGACATGCTACGTAACTTTTAAGATCCTCTCTATATATTACGAGGTAAGGTTATGATGGATGTTCATGAAAAAAATTATCTCAAAATTAAATTCTATGAAACTTTTTGAAATACTAGTTTTAGTCCAAAAATTGTAGTATATTATACACAATTCTATACTAGTTTCAGTCAAAAAATCAAATTAAATCGAGGATTATTCGAAATGCTACGAAACTTTAAATATCCTCTCTATATGTTACGATTGAAGGTTATGAGAGAAGTCCATGCAAAAAATTATCTCAAAATTAGATTCTATGAATGTTTTTGAAATACTAGTTTCGGTCAAAAAATCGTAGTATATTATACACAATTCTATACATGTTTCTGTCAAAAAATCAAATTAAATCGAGGATTGTTCGAAATGAAACGAAACTTTTAAGATCCTCTCTATATGTTACGAGGGAAGGTTATGATGGAAGTCCATGCAAAAAAATTATCTCAAAATAAGATTCTATGAAAGTTTTTGAAATACTAGTTTCGGTCAAAAAATCGTAGTATATTATACACAATTCTATACTAGTTTCGGTCAAAAAATCAAATTAAATCGATGATTGTTTGAAATGCTACGTAACTTTGAAGATCCTCTCTATATATTACGAGGTAAGGTTATGATGGAAGTCCATGCAAAACATTATCTCAAAATTAGATTCTATGAAACTTTTTGAAATACTAGTTTCGGTCCAAAAATCGTAGTATTAAACACAATTCTATACTAGTTTATGTCAAAAAATCAAATTAAATTGAGGATTGTTCGAAATGCTATGTAACTTTTAAGATCTTCTCTATATATTACGAGGGAAGGTTATGATGGAAGTTCATGCAAAATATTATCTCAAAATTAGATTCTATGAAACTTTTTGAAATACTAGTTTCGGTCCAAAAATCGTAGTATATTATACACAATTCTATACTAGTTTCGGTCAAATATCAAATTAACTCGAGGATTGTTCGAAATGCTACGAAACTTTGAATATCCTCTCTATATCACGATGGAAGGTTATGATAGAAGTCCATGAAAAAAAATTATCTCAAAATTAGATTCTATGAAACTTTTTGAAATACTAGTTTCGGTCAAAAAAATCGTAGTATATTATACACAATTCTATACAAGTTTCTGTCAAAAAATCAAATTAAATCGAGGATTATACGAAATGCTACGTAACTTTTAAGATCCTCACTATATGTTACGAGGGAAGGTTATGATAGAAGTCCATGCAAAAAATTATCTCAAAATAAGATTCTATGAAAGTTTTTGAAATACTAGTTTCGGTCCAAAAATCGTAGTATATTATACACAATTCTATACTAGTTACGGTCAAATATCAAATAAATCGAGTATTGTTCGAAATGCTACGAAACTTTGAATGTCCTCTCTATATGTTACGATGGAAGGTTATGATAGAAGTCCATGCAAAAAATTATCTCAAAATTAGATTCTATGAAAGTTTTTGAAATACTAGTTTCGGTAAAAAAAATTGTAGTATATTATACACAATTCTATACAAGTTTCTGTCAAAAAATCAAATTAAATCGAGGATTATACGAAATGCTACGTAACTTTTAAGATCCTCACTATATGTTACGAGGGAAGGTTATGATAGAAGTCCATGCAAAAAATTATCTCAAAATAAGATTCTATGAATGTTTTTGAAATACTAGTTTCGGTCAAAAAATCGTAGTATATTAAACACAATTTTATACTAGTTTCGGTCAAAAAATCAAATTAAATCGAGGATTGTTTGACATGCTACGTAACTTTTAAGATCCTCTCTATATATTACGAGGTAAGGTTATGATGGAAGTTCATGAAAAAAATTATCTCAAAATTAAATTCTATGAAACTTTTTGAAATACTAGTTTTAGTCCAAAAATTGTAGTATATTATACACAATTCTATACTAGTTTCAGTCAAAAATCAAATAAATCGAGTATTGTTCGAAATGCTACGAAACTTTGAATGTCCTCTCTATATGTTACGATGGAAGGTTATGATACAAGTCCATGCAAAAAATTATCTCAAAATTAGATTCTATGAAAGTTTTTGAAATACTAGTTTCGGTAAAAAAAATTGTAGTATATTATACACAATTCTATACAAGTTTCTGTCAAAAAATCAAATTAAATCGAGGATTATACGAAATGCTACGTAACTTTTAAGATCCTCACTATATGTTACGAGGGAAGGTTATGATAGAAGTCCATGCAAAAAATTATCTCAAAATTAGATTCTATGAAACTTTTTGAAATACTAGTTTCGGTCCAAAAATCGTAGTATATTATACACAATTCTATACTAGTTACGGTCAAATATCAAATAAATCGAGTATTGTTCGAAATGCTACGAAACTTTGAATGTCCTCTCTATATGTTACGATGGAAGGTTATGATAGAAGTCCATGCAAAAAATTATCTCAAAATTAGATTCTATGAAAGTTTTTGAAATACTAGTTTCGGTAAAAAAAATTGTAGTATATTATACACAATTCTATACAAGTTTCTGTCAAAAAATCAAATTAAATCGAGGATTATACGAAATGCTACGTAACTTTTAAGATCCTCACTATATGTTACGAGGATTGTTCGAAATGCAACGAAACTTTTAAGAACCTCTCTATATGTTAAGAGGGAAGGTTATGATGGAAGTCCATGCAAAAAAATTATCTCAAAATAAGATTCTATGAAAGTTTTTGAAATACTAGTTTCGGTCAAAAAATCGTAGTATATTATACACAATTCTATACTAGTTTCAGTCAAAAAATCAAATTAAATCGATGATTGTTTGAAATGCTACGTAACTTTGAAGATCCTCTCTATATATTACGAGGTAAGGTTATGATGGAAGTCCATGCAAAACATTATCTCAAAATTAGATTCTATGAAACTTTTTGAAATACTAGTTTCGGTCCAAAAATCGTAGTATATTATACACAATTCTATACTAGTTTCAGTCAAAAAATCAAATTAAATCGAGGATTATTCGAAATGCTACGAAACTTTAAATATCCTCTCTATATGTTACGATGGAAGGTTATGATAGAAGTCCATCCAAAAAATTATCTCAAAATTAGATTCTATGAAAGTTTTTGAAATACTAGTTTCGGTCAAAAAATCGTAGTATATTATACACAATTCTATACATGTTTCTGTCAAAAAATCAAATTAAATCGAGGATTGTTCGAAATGCAACGAAACTTTTAAGATCCTCTCTATATATTATGAGGGAAGGTTATGATGGAAGTCCATGCAAAAAAATTATCTCAAAATAAGATTCTATGAAAGTTTTTGAAATACTAGTTTCGGTCAAAAAATCGTAGTATATTATACACAATCCTATACTAGTTTCGGTCAAAAAATCAAATTAAATCGATGATTGTTTGAAATGCTACGTAACTTTGAAGATCCTCTCTATATATTACGAGGTAAGGTTATGATGGAAGTCCATGCAAAACATTATCTCAAAATTAGATTCTATGAAACTTTTTGAAATACTAGTTTCGGTCCAAAAACCGTAGTATATTATACACAATTCTATACTAGTTTCAGTCAAAAAATCAAATTAAATCGAGGATTTTTTGAAATGCTACGTAACTTTGAAGATCCTCTCTATATATTTCGAGGGAAGGTTATGATGGAAATCCATGCAAAAATTTATCTCAAAATTAGATTCTATGAAACTTTTTGAAATACTAGTTTCGGTCCAAAAATCGTAGTATTAAACACAATTCTATACTAGTTTATGTCAAAAAATCAAATTAAATTGAGGATTGTTCGAAATGCTATGTAACTTTTAAGATCTTCTCTATATATTACGAGGGAAGGTTATGATGGAAGTTCATGCAAAATATTATGTCAAAATTAGATTCTATGAAACTTTTTGAAATACTAGTTTCGGTCCAAAAATCGTAGTATATTATACACAATTCTATACTAGTTTCGGTCAAATATCAAATTAACTCGAAGATTGTTCGAAATGCTACGAAACTTTGAATATCCTCTTTATATCACGATGGAAGGTTATGATAGAAGTCCATGAAAAAAAATTATCTCAAAATTAGATTCTATGAATGTTTTTTAAATACTAGTTTCGGTCAAATAATCTGAATTTTTGTGATCAGGTACGAGATGTCGAATGAGATGTTTAAACACTTGAAGACTTAACTAAAACTTAAAGTGCAAGAAAATTAAACAACACAGGAATTTGTTAACCCAGTTCAGTGTATAACCACACTTACATCTGGAGGCTACCAAGCCAGGAAGGAAATCCAATATAAGTAATATTAATTCTAGACTTAAACCACCCAGTTTAATCTTTCACTTAATATCTACCCAATGCAATTTCTACCTAAGACACAACTTAGATATGAGTACCAACTCACTCCCCCTCAATCACACAGTGATATGTTTTACAAGTTTAATAAAATTGAAGTCATACTTCAAACAAAACAGCTTGATCTTACTTCACAGTTTCAATCAAGACACAAATACACTTTTGCTTAAAAGCTCATAAAGTGGTACAATTAAAACAACCTGCTATTAAAACACAAAACACTCTATTTGGTCTTCTTAATTTCGTACTCTATTCTGAGAGTTTTTGTTGCTTAAATAGGTGTTTGGATTTTGGGCTTTCTGTGGGTTTATCCAATCCTGATACGCATGCAATCATCACCATGAATTAGGGTTTGTTACTTCCTAGATTCTAGGTGATTCAGTTCTTCTGATTATACTGAAGTCACATAACAAAACTCCCTACAAATGCGCCTTATTCTGTTTCATTCATCCATAATTAATTCCAGATAATCTCCCTTAATTTACTCAGTTCTGTTAGTCATTAATTAATTCTGGTAGCAGGTTTGAGATGTCACAACATCTGGTGTGACATCCTGAAAACTGAACTTACTTCATTTACTGATACAATGTCCCAACATCTTGTGTGACAACCTGAATTAAGTTCATTTACTTATACTCAATTTGATAATGTCACAACATCTAATGTGACATCCTGAACTAAATTCATAACTTCTTGTTGGTCAAAAATTCTGCCAATTCTAAACATCTACAAACTCCCCCTTTGGCTAATTTTTGGCTAACATACTTTTTCTGGTTATCAGAGTGCAGCAGAGTTTCTTTTATCAGAGTACAGCAGTTCTTTTCTGTTGAGTCATGTGTGAGTTTACTCCCCCTCAAACATACATGTGTTCAGTCTTGTTGCAACAGAAATTTTTCATTAAAATCACAGCTTTAGTTCAGAAGCAAACAAAAGTTTTTCATTAATCAGTAATTAGCATCATACATTGTTGTTGTTGTTCAGTTCTCCCCCTTGTTAGACATAAATTGGGGCCAAAGTTACTAATTCAAAATTACAATGCAGAAACAGACATTACAGATTTCTCACATACAAGTTTCACTCAGACTCCTCATATTCAGTGTCTTCCTCTTCCTCAGTCTCCTCATCAGAAACAGCAGCTTTCTGAGCACTCTCTTCAATCTCCAGCCTTTGGATAATCTCCTCCAGCTTTTGCTTCCTTGCATCCAGTTCTTTGCATGTGTTCTTCAGCTCAGCAATCAAGGCAGCTTTGGAGATTGGAGACTTTGCCTTTGAAGGACCAGCAGATGTCCCAGAGGGAGCTTTAACATTAGCTGCATGATGACTCAAGAACAGCTTGTAGTGGAAGGCCAGAGGACTTTCTCTTTTGCAAATGGAGTCCTTCTCAGTGAGGATACCTGGATATTGATTAAGCATAATTCCACACAGCAAGGAAGGGAAGGCAATTGGCAGCTTAGTTGCAGATGATCCAGCATGCTTCAATGTCTGATCAAATATATAAGCCCCATAATCCAGCTTTGTTTGGGTGCCCACAGCATATATAAACCTGCCCAATCCAGTTGCTATTGAGGAGGTGTGGTTGGTAGGAACCCAGTTTGCAGTGCCAATCCTATGCAGCATTGCATACTTTCTTGTCAGCAAACTCACAGACAGTTTTCCTTTAACTGGCCAAGTCTTTACCTGATTTGCAGTGATGACTTTGCAAACCTGGTTATCAGTCTTCCCTAACTCATTTGGACCATCAGATTCTCTTCCTAGATAGTGGTTGATCACCCTAGGAGATAATTCCACACATCTCCCTCTTACATATACTTTTCTCTGTGCACTCAAGTGCATTACTGCTCAACTCACTTTCAAGTGCTACCCTTCTTTGATAGACAAACTTCCATCTGTTCACACTTGAAACATGATGGAAGGAGATGTTGTCCAGAGGAGCTTCTGGAACAGCAGTTGATGACCTTGAGGGTGCTGGTTTCTTCTTTGGTGGGGATGTTGAGACATCCTCTTCAACATCTGAATCTGGAGGGGTGACAGCTTTCCTCTTCTGTGTTTGCACCTTGCTCCATTGTTTTGTAGGACCAAAAGAAACTTTAGCTTTGTCCTTCTTTGGTGTAGATTGCTTCTTCTCAGGAGTTGCATGTCCTGCATTCTTCTTTTCCTTCCTAGTTCTAAGCCTTTTGGCTATGTTAGGGTTTACAGAAGCAATGATTTCTGTATCAGAATCATGCTCTAAGTTTACCACAGGAGGAGGTTGAGCAGTCTCCTCTTCAGCAGGTGGATCAACAGAGGCTTGATCTTCAGTGGAGGCCTTGTGCTGGTCTTCAGATGTTTCATCATCACTATTAGTGGATGCCTTTTGCTGGTTCTCAGATGTTTCTTCAGCATCATCAGTGGAGGTCTTTTGTTGCTCCTTAGATGTTTCAACATCTATTGGGACATCCTGTTTAGCAGTAGTGTCCTCTTCAGTCTGATTTTGTTGTTCTTCCTGTAGAGCTGGCATGGTGTTCAGAGGGATAGAGATGCCACTCACAACTCCTTGCTCAGACAAGATCATGTTCACCAGTTCCTTTATAGAATCATCAACATATTCTGAAGCTTTTGGAGTGGTGTTTGATGATGAAGGCATGCCTTTGGCCTTGCTGAAAACAGGTTCCTTTGCCCTTCTCACAGTAGGAGTTCTTGGCTTTTGAGCAAGAGGAACACTTCCTCTGATTTCGTCCATTGGAGTTGAATCCATGGGTACCACAGAGATGGGGGTTGCATGCACCACATCTTCCTTGTTGAGGATTTCTTCAGAGATGTTAGGGTTTTGATGTTGAGCCATTTTAGAATGAGGTGAAGAGAGAGATTAAGATTGGTTGAGTTTGATGATCTCTGAAAGTTAGCTATAGCAAGCAAGTTGTTGTGAGAGAATGATGAGAAGATGAATAGCTGAAAGTGAGCTGATATTCTTATAAGAGCCGTTACTTGGAGAATTTCTAGGAGTGGAATACACAAAGTGCTTGACCAGACTGGTGTTTCCATCTGGTGATCATGCCACACGATGTCATATGACATGTTGGCACATCTCCATAACTGCTAAATTTCACATAAGCAGATTCCCAATTTACCCCTTAGGTTTTCAAATTGGGTAGCATCCAAGGCTTTAGTAAATATATCAGCCAACTGCAGATTTGTAGCTACATGTTCCAATGAGATCACTTTCTCTTCCACAAGATCTCTGATGAAATGATGCCTGATATCAATATGCTTGGTCCTGCTATGTTGGATAGGATTCTTTGATATGTTAATAGCACTTAAGTTGTCACAGTACAATGTCATGACATCTTGTGGGACATTGTACTCTGTGAGCATTTGCTTCATCCAAACCAACTGTGAACAACTGCTTCCAGCTGCAATATATTCAGCTTCAGCAGTAGATAAGGATACACAATTTTGTTTCTTACTGAACCAAGAAATCAAATTGTTTCCTAGAAAGAAGCATCCTCCTGATGTGCTTTTTCTGTCATCAGCACTTCCAGCCCAATCAGCATCACAGAAGCCAGTGAGAATTGGTTTGCATCCATGAAAGTACATTATGCCATAGTCACAAGTACCATTGACATATTTCAGAATTCTTTTGACTTGGTTTAGATGACTAACTTTTGGATCAGCTTGATATCTTGCACAAACACCTACTGCAAAGGCTATGTCTGGTCTGCTAGCAGTCAGATATAATAAGCTTCCAATCATACTTCTGTATAGGCTTTGATCTACATTCTCACCCTTGTCATCTTTAGTTAGCTTTAAATGTGTGGCGGCAGGAGTTCTTTTATGAGTAGCATTGTCCATTCCAAATTTCTTGACAATGTTATTAGCATATACTTGCTTTGGGAAATGAACATGGAATCCTCCATTTTCTTTATTTGCAATCCAAGGAAGTAGGTTAGTTCTCCTACTAGGCTCATCTCAAATTCAGATTCCATTTGAGTGACAAAATGTTTAACCATCCTGTCTGACATCCCACCAAAGACAATGTCATCTACATATATTTGAGCAATCATGACATTTCCTTCATTATCCTTCACAAACAAGGTTTTGTCTATTCCACCTTTCCTGTACCCTTGCTTGATAAGAAAAGTATTCAGCCTTTCATACCATGCTCTTGGGGCTTGCTTCAGTCCATAAAGAGCCTTCCTTAGTTTGTACACATGGTTTGGACAGCTTGGAACAACAAATCCCTTAGGCTGTTCTACATACACCTCTTCATTAAGATATCCATTCAGAAAAGCACTTTTCACATCCATTTGAAATAGCTTGAACTTCAGGATACAGGCTATTCCTAACAGTAGTCTGATTGATTCAAGCCTTGCTACTGGTGCAAAGGTTTCATCAAAGTCTACTCCCTCAATTTGTGTGTATCCTTGAGCTACAAGTCTAGCTTTGTTCTTTGTAACAACTCCCTGCTCATTTGACTTGTTCTTATACACCCATTTAGTGCCAATCACATTTATGTCATCAGGTCTAGGAACAAGATCCCACACTTCATTCCTTGTAAATTGACCTAATTCTTCTTGCATTGCACAGATCCAGTACTCATCAGTAAGAGCTTCCTTGATGTTTTTAGGTTCTATTTTTGAGACAAAACAGGAACCTGAAATCACCTCTCTTGATCTAGTGCTTACACCTCTGTTGGGATCCCCAATTATCAAATCTTTGGGATGATCCTTCTAGATTCTTATGGAGGGAGGTTTGCTGGATTGTTCTGTCCTTGCATCAGTTTGAGTGAAGTCAGAATGATCATTCTTTTCTTCAGCTTCAGTTTGACTGTCAGTAGATGTTCTAACATCTTCTGTAACATCTGCAGGGACATCATCAATTATCACATTTATGGACTCCATGATAACTTTGGTTCTAGAGTTAAATACTCTATAGGCTCTGTTGTTTATAGAGTATCCAAGGAAAATCCCTTCATCACTTTTAGGATCCATTTTCCTTCTTTGCTCCCTATCAGCCAGAATATAACAATTACTTCCAAACACATGGAAGTACTTAACTGTGGGTTTTCTGTCCTTCCAGACTTCATAAATTGTGGACAAAGTTCCTTTCCTTAGAGTGACTCTATTATGGATGTAACAGGCTGTGTTCATAGCTTCAGCCCAGAAGTACAAAGGTAACTTTTTAGCATGGATCATAGCTCTTACTGATTCTTGAATAGTTCTATTTTTCCTCTCAACAATCCCATTCTATTGAGGAGTGATTGGTGAAGAGTATTCATGATTTATTCCTTCTGAAGAACAGAAATCTAAGAATTTTTTATTCTCAAACTCCTTTCCATGGTCACTTCTTATTCTTACCACACAGCTGGCTTTTTCTCTTTGTATTCTTTGGCATAAATCTTTGAATACATCAAATACATCAGACTTCTCTTTGATAAAATTTATCCATGTATACCTTGAAAAGTCATCAACCACCACATAGGCATACCTCTTACCACCAAGGCTCTCAACCTGCATAGGTCCCATAAGATCCATATGCAATAATTCCAAAACTTTGGAAGTTATCAGATGTTGGAGCTTTGGATGGGACATCTTAGTTTGCTTGCCTATTTGACATTCACCACATATTTTGCCATCATCAATCTTCAGTTTAGGAATACCTCTCACAGCTTCCATAGATATGATTTTCTTTATGCCTCTGAAATGAAGATGACCCAGTCTTTGGTGCCATAGTTTCATTTCTTCTTCCTTGGCTAAAGAGCAAGTTGAAGTGAGACTGAAATCTTGAGGTTCCCACATATAACAGTTGTCTTTAGATCTGGCTCCTCTCATGACAACCTCCTATTCTTTATTTGACACTATGCATTCAGTTTTGGTAAAGTTTACACTGTAACCTTGATCACATAATTGACTTATGCTGATCAAGTTAGCAGTCAATCCTTTTACTAGCAGCACATCATCTAGTCTTGGTACATCTGGATAGTCCAAGGTCCCAACACCTTTGATTTCTCCTTTAGCTCCATCTCCAAATGTTACATATCTGGATGAATATGACTTTAAGTCTACTAGCAGATTCTTCAATCCAGTCATGTGTCTTGAACATCCACTGTCAAAGTACCAGTCTTCTTTAGCTGATACTCTTAGAGATGTATGAGCTATATATGCAACACCCTTCTTTGACCATTTGTATTGAGGTTTCTTTTGATGCCTCTGCCCTGTGTAGTGTCCATTAGAAGAGCTCCCAGGTTGTTTGAACTTGTTCTTGGGCATGTAGCTTTGATCAACATGAAGACTAGCTTTAGGTATCCATACTTTCTTGATGTCCTCTGTCTTCTGCTTAGAGGGTTGTTGATACATCTGATTTGGATATCCATGCAACTTGTAACAATGAGGTTTGATGTGTCCAAACCTTCCACAATGATGACATCTCCATCTTTGATACTTCTTCTTCATTATGTTCTTTTCATGATGTTGAGACATCTGTTGGAACATTATGTTTGACTTTGTGTTCTTTTCATGATGTTGAAGCATCTGTTGGGACATCTTGTTTGACTGTATGAAATTTGAAGTAGTTTTGCTGGTGCTAGCTTCAACCTTATAAGCTTTGTTAAATCCCAGTCCACTTCTATCCCCTGACTGTTTATTGTTGTTGAGAATAACATCCAGTGTGTTTGAGCTACTGTTCAACATTCTAACAGATTTGGACATATGCTCCAACTTGGAGTTGAGAAGGCTTACTTCACTTTTCAAGGTGTCAATGATCTCTAGATCACTTGTTTTTTCATCCTTTAGTGTGTCAATCTGCTTCTTCTGCTTTATACTCTCCATGCATATTTCAGTGCTCCTTTTAACCAGTTCTCTGTATGATTGCTCAAGCTCTTCAAAGGTAAGCTCCCCATCACTGGATTCACTTTCAGATTCACATAATCCAGCTAGAGCAGTGATATGCTTAGTTGATTCTTCTTCTGAATCACATCCTGAGTCTTCATCAGACCATGTTACAGAGAGACCTTTCTTCTGCCTTTTTAAATAGGTAGGACATTCATTTCTGATGTGTCCATATCCTTCACATCCATGACATTTAATCCCTTTTTCTTGATTGGTCTTTTCATCATAATTTGACCTTCTATTAGCATCATAAGGTCTTTTATTCTCAGAAGAGTTTGTGTATCTTCCACTTGGTCTGGTCTTGTCTTCCATCTTTCTGAGAATCTTTTTGAATTGTCTTCCAAGCATAGCAATGTTTTCTGATAAATTTTCTTCAGGTTCTTCTTCATTATTTTCTTCTTCATTATCAGTATTTGATACTAAGGCTATGCTTTTGTTCTTCTTTACAATTGTGTCATTCATTCCCATCTCAAATGTTTGAAGGGAACCAATGAGCTCTTCAACTTTCATTGTGCATATGTCTTGAGCTTCTTCTATTGTTGTGACCTTCATGTCAAATCTTTTTGGCAAAGATCTGAGAATCTTTCTTACAAGCTTTTCATCAGTCATCTTTTCTCCCAAAGCACCAGAAGTATTGGCTATTTCTAAGATGTTCATGTAGAACTCATGAATTGTCTCATCTTCCTTCATTCTCAAGTTTTCAAATTTGGTGGTGAGAAGTTGAAGTCTTGACATCTTCACCTTTGATGTCCCTTCATGAGTTGTTTTGAGAGTGTCCCAAACATCTTTGGCCAGCTCACAGTGATGCACAAGTCTGAAGATGTTCCTATCAATGCCATTGAATAAAGCATTTAAGGCCTTGGGGTTGCTAAGTGCTGAATCTTCTTCCTCCTTACTCCATTCTTCTTCCGGTTTCAACACTTTTGTTCCATCTTTGGTGTCTTGGACAGGGTGCTCCCATCCATTGTTGACTGCTTTCCAGGCCCTATTGTCAAGTGATCTTAAGAATGCTACCATTCTTGGCTTCCAGTAGTCATAATTAGATCCATCCAATATAGGTGGTCTGTTTACAGATCCTACATCTCTGTCCATGTTTCCAGAATTTGCAGTCCCAAAATCTCACCCAGTTAAACAGGAAGGGTGTCTGCTCTGATACCAAGTGAAATTCTGTGATCAGGTACGAGATGTCGAATGAGATGTTTAAACACTTGAAGACTTAACTAAAACTTAAAGTGCAAGAAAATTAAACAACACAGGAATTTGTTAACCCAGTTCAGTGTATAACCACACTTACATCTGGAGGCTACCAAGCCAGGAAGGAAATCCAATATAAGTAATATTAATTCTAGACTTAAACCACCCAGTTTAATCTTTCACTTAATATCTACCAGATGCAATTTCTACCTAAGACACAACTTAGATATGAGTACCAACTCACTCCCCCTCAATCACACAGTGATATGTTTTACAAGTTTAATAAAATTGAAGTCATACTTCAAACAAAACAGCTTGATCTTACTTCACAGTTTCAATCAAGACACAAATACACTTTTGCTTAAAAGCTCATAAAGTGGTACAATTAAAACAACCTACTATTAAAACACAAAACACTCTATTTGGTCTTCTTAATTTCGTACTCTATTCTGAGAGTTTTTGTTGCTTAAATAGGTGTTTGGATTTTGGGCTTTCTGTGGGTTTATCCAATCCTGATACGCATGCAATCATCACCATGAATTAGGGTTTGTTACTTCCTAGATTCTAGGTGATTCAGTTCTTCTGATTATACTGAAGTCACATAACAAAACTCCCTACAGATGCGCCTTATTCTGTTTCATTCATCCATAATTAATTCCAGATAATCTCCCTTAATTTACTCAGTTCTGTTAGTCATTAATTATTTCTGGTAGCAGGTTTGAGATGTCACAACATCTGGTGTGACATCCTGAAAACTGAACTTACTTCATTTACTGATACAATGTCCCAACATCTTGTGTGACATCCTGAATTAAGTTCATTTACTTATACTTTGTTTGATAATGTCACAACATCTGATGTGACATCCTGAACTAAATTCATAACTTCTTGTTGGTCAAAAATTCTGCCAATTCTATACATCTACAAATTCGTATACACAATTCTATACAAGTTTCTGTCAAAAAATCAAATTAAATCGAGGATTGTTCAAAATGCAACGAAACTTTTAAGATCCTCTCTATATGTTACGAGGGAAGGTTATGATGGAAGTCCATGCAAAAAAATTATCTCAAAATTAGATTCTCTGAAATGTTTTGAAATACTAGTTTCGGTCAAAAAATCGTAGTATATTATACACAATTCTATACAAGTTTCTATCAAAATATCAAATTAAATCTAGGATTGTACGAAATGCTACGTAACTTTTAAGATCCTCACTATACGTTATGAGGGAAGGTTATGATGGAAGTCCATGCAAAAAATTATCTCAAATTAAGATTCTATGAAAGTTTTTGAAATACTAGTTTCGGTCAAAAAATTGTAGTATATTAAACATAATTCTATACTAGTTTCGGTCAAAAAATCAAATTAAATCGAGGATTATTTGACATGCTACGTAACTTTTAAGATCCTCTCTATATATTACGAGGTAAGGTTATGATGGAATTTCATGCAAAAAATTATCTCAAAATTAAATTCTATGAAACTTTTTGAAATACTAGTTTCAGTCCAAAAATCGTAGTATATTAAACACAATTCTATACTAGTTTCAGTCAAAAAATCAAAATAAATCGAGGATTGTTTGAAATGCTACGTAACTTTGAAGATCCTCTCTATATATTACGAGGGAAGGTTATGATGGAAGTCCATGCAAAAAATTATCTCAAAATTAGATTCTATGAAACTTTTTGAAATACTAGTTTCGGTCCAAAAATCGTAGAATTAAACACAATTATATACTAGTTTAAGTCAAAAAATCAAATTAAATTGAGGATTGTTCGAAATGCTATGTAACTTTTAAGATCTTCTCTATATATTACGAGGGAAGGTTATGATGGAAGTTCATGCAAAAAATTATCTCAAAATTAGATTCTATGAAACTTTTTGAAATACTAGCTTCAGTCCAAAAATCGTTGTATATTATACATAATTCTATACTAGTTTAGATCAAATATCAAATTAAATCGAGGGTTGTTCGAAATGCTATGAAACTTTTATGATCATCTTTATATGTTACGAGGGAAGGTTATGATTGAAGTCCATGCAAAAAATTATCTCAGAATAAGATTCTATGAAAGTTTTTGAAATACTAGTTTGGGTCAAAAAATCGTAGTATATTAAACACAATTCAATACTAGTTTCGGTCAAAAATAAAATTAAATCGAGGATTGTTTTAAATGCTACGTAACTTTTAAGATCCTCTCTATATATTACGAGGTAAGGTTATGATGGAAGTCCATGCAAAATATTATCTCAAAAATAGATTCTATGAAACTTTTTGAAATACTAGTTTCGGTCCAAAAATTGTAGTATATTATACACAATTCTATACAAGTTTCGGTCAAATATCAAATTAAATCGAGGATTGTTCGAAATGCTACGAAACTTTGAAGATCCTCTCTATATGTTACGATAGAAGGTTATGATGGAAGTCCTTGCAAAAAATTATCTCAAAATTAGATTCTATGAAAGTTTTTGAAATACTAGTTTCGGTCAAAAAATCGTAGTATATTATACACAATTCTATACAAGTTTCGGTCAAAAAATCAAATTTAATCGAGGATTGTTCGAAATGCAACGAAAATTTTAAGTTCCTCTCTATATGTTACGAGGGAAGGTTATGATGGAAGTTCATGCAAAAAATTATCTCAAAATTAGATTCTATGAAACTTTTTGAAATACTAGTTTCGGTCTAAAAATCGTAGAATATTATACACAATTCTATACTAGTTTCGGTCAAATATCAAATTAAATCGAGGATTGTTCGAAATACTACGAAACTTTGAATATCTTCTCTATATTACGATGGAAGGTTATGATAGAAGTCCATGAAAAAAAATTATCTCAAAATTAGATTCTATGAAAGTGTTTTAAATACTAGTTTCGGTCAAAAAATCGTATACACAATTCTATACAAGTTTCTGTCAAAAAATCAAATTAAATCGAGGATTGTTCGAAATGAAACGAAACTTTTAAGATCCTCTCTATATGTTACGAGGGAAGGTTATGATGGAAGTCCATGCAAAAAAATTATCTCAAATTTAGATTCTATGAAATTTTTTGAAATCTAGTTTCGGTCAAAAAAATCGTAGTATATTATACACAATTCTATACAAGTTTCTATCAAAATATCAAATTAAATCGAGGATTGTACGAAATGCTACGTAACTTTTAAGATCCTCACTATATGTTACGAGGGAAGGTTATGATGGAAGTCCATGCAAAAAATAATCTCAAAATTAGATTCTATGAAACTTTTTGAAATACTAGTTTCGGTCAAAAAATCGTAGTATATTAAACACAATTCTATACTAGTTTCGGTCAAAAAATCAAATTAAATCGAGGATTATTTGACCGGCTATGTAACTTTTAAGATCCTCTCTATATATTACTAGGTAAGGTTATGATGGAAGTTCATGCAAAAAATTATCTCAAAATTAAATTCTATGAATCTTTTTGAAATACTAGTTTCAGTCCAAAAATCGTAGTATATTATACACAATTCTATACTAGTTTCAGTCAAAAAGTCAAATTAAATCGAGGATTATTCGAAATGCTACGTAACGTTTAAGATCCTCTCTATATATTATGAGGGAAGGTTATGATGGAAGTCCATGCAAAAAATTATCTCAAAATTAGATTCTATGAAACTTTTTGAAATACTAGTTTCGGTCCAAAAATCGTAGTATTAAACACAATTCTATACTAGATTAAGTCAAAAAATCAAATTAAATTTGGGATTGTTCGAAATGCTATGTAACTTTTAAGATCTTCTCTATATATTACAGGGGAAGGTTATGATGGAAGTTCATGCAATAAATTATCTCAAAATTAGATTCTATGAAACTTTTTGAAATACTGGTTTCAATCCAAAAATCGTAGTATATTATACACAATTCTATCCTAGTTTATATAAAATATCTAATTAAATCGAGGGTTGTTCGAAATGCTACGAAACTTTTAAGATCATCTCTATATGTTACGACGGAAGGTTATGATGGAAGTCCATGCAAAAAATTATCTCAAAATAAGATTCTATGAAAGTTTTTGAAATACTAGTTTTGGTCAAAAAATCGAAGTATATTAAACACAATTCAATACTAGTTTCGGTCAAAAATAAAATTAAATCGAGGATTGTTTGAAATGCTATGTAACTTTTAAGATCCTCTCTATATATTACGAGGTAAGGTTATGATGGAAGTCCATGCAATAAATTATCTCAAAATTAGATTCTATGAAACTTTTTGAAATACTAGTTTCGGTCCAAAAATTGTAGTATATTATACACAATTCTATACTAGTTTCGGTCAAAAAATCAAATTAAATCGAGGATTGTACGAAATGCAACGAAAATTTTAAGATCCTCTCTATATGTTACGAGGGAAGGTTATGATGGAAGTCCATGCAAAAAAATTATCTCAAAATTAGATTCTATGAAACTTTTTGAAATACTAGTTTCGGTCAAAAAAATCGTAGTATATTATACACAATGCTATACAGGTTTCTATCAAAATATCAAATTAAATCGAAGATTGTTAGAAAGGATACGTAACTTTTAAGATCTTCAATATATTTTACGAGGGAAGGTTATGATGGAAGCCCATGCAAAAAATTATCTCAAAATAAGATTCTATGAATGTTTTTGAAATACTAGTTTCGGTCAAAAAATCGTAGTATATTATACACATTTCTATACAAGTTTCGGTCAAAAAATCAAATTAAATCGAGGATTGTACGAAATGCAACGAAAATTTTAAGATCCTCTCTATATGTTACGAGGGAAGGTTATGATGGAAGTCCATGCAAAAAAATTATCTCAAAATTAGATTCTATGAAACTTTTTGAAATACTAGTTTCGGTCAAAAAAATCGTAGTATATTATACACAATTCTATACAGGTTTCCATCAAAATATCAAATTAAATCGAGGATTGTTAGAAAGGCTACGTAACTTTTAAGATCCTCAATATATGTTACGAGGGAAGGTTATGATGGAAGTCCATGCAAAAAATTATCTCAAAATAAGATTCTTTGAAAGTTTTGGAAATACTAGTTTCGGTCAAAAAATCGTCGTATATTATACACATTTCTATACAAGTTTCGGTCAAAAAATCAAATTAAATCGAGGATTGTTTGACATGCTACGTAACTTTTAAGATCCTCTCTATATATTACGAGGTAAGGTTATGATGGAAGTTCATGCAAAAGATTATCTCAAAATTAAATTCTATGAATCTTTTTGAAATACTAGTTTCAGTCCAAAAATCGTAGTATATTATACACAATTCTATACTAGTTTCAGTCAAAAAATCAAATTAAATCGAGGATTGTTCGAAATGCTACGTAACGTTTAAGATCCTCTCTATATATTATGAGGGAAGGTTATGATGGAAGTCCATGCAAAAAATTATCTCAAAATTAGATTCTATGATACTTTTTGAAATACTAGTTTCGGTCCAAAAATCGTAGTATTAAACACAATTCTATACTAGATTAAGTGAAAAAAATCAAATTAAATTGAGGATTGTTCGAAATGCTATGTAACTTTTAAGATCTTCTCTATATATTACGGGGGAAGGTTATGATGGAAGTTCATGCAATAAATTATCTCAAAATTAGATTCTATGAAACTTTTTGAAATACTAGTTTCAGTCCAAAAATCGTAGTATATTATACACAATTCTATACTAGTTTATATAAAATATTAAATTAAATCGAGGGTTGTTCGAAATGCTACGAAACTTTTAAGATCATCTCTATATGTTACGAGGGAAGGTTATGATGGAAGTCCATGCAAAAAATTATCTCAAAATAAGATTCTATGAAAGTTTTTGAAATACTAGTTTCGGTCAAAAAATCGTAGTATATTAAACACAATTCAATACTAGTTTCGATCAAAAAATCGTAGTATATTAAACACAATTCAATACTAGTTTCGGTCAAAAATAAAATTAAATCGAGGATTGTTTGAAATGCTACATAACTTTTAAGATCCTCTCTATATATTACGAGGTAAGGTTATGATGGAAGTCCATGCAATAAATTATCTCAAAATTAGATTCTATGAAACTTTTTGAAATACTAGTTTCGGTCCAAAAATTGTAGTATATTATACACAATTCTATACTAGTTTCGGTCAAAAAATCAAATTAAATCGAGGATTGTACGAAATGCAACGAAAATTTTAAGATCCTCTCTATATGTTACGAGGGAAGGTTATGATGGAAGTCCATGCAAAAAATTATCTCAAAATTAGATTCTATGAAACTTTTTGAAATACTAGTTTCGGTCAAAAAAATCGTAGTATATTATACACAATTCTATACAGGTTTTTATCAAAATATCAAATTAAATCGAGGATTGTTAGAAAGGCTACGTAACTTTTAAGATCCTCAATATATTTTACGAGGGAAGGTTATGATGGAAGTCCATGCAAAAAATTATCTCAAAATAAGATTCTATGAAAGTTTTTGAAATACTAGTTTCGGTCAAAAAATCGTAGTATATTATACACATTTCTATACAAGTTTCGGTCAAAAAATCAAATTAAATCGAGGATTGTACGAAATGCAACTAACATTTTAAGATCCTCTCAATATGTTACGAGGGAAGGTTATGATGGAAGTCCATGCAAAAAAATTATCTCAAAATTAGATTCTATGAAACTTTTTGAAATACTAGTTTCGGTCAAAAAAATCGTAGTATATTATACACAATTCTATACAGGTTTCTATCAAAATATCAAATTAAATCGAGGATTGTTAGAAAGGCTACGTAACTTTTAAGATCCTCAATATATGTTACGAGGGAAGGTTATGATGGAAGTCCATGCAAAAAATTATCTCAAAATAAGATTCTATGAAAGTTTTTGAAATACTAGTTTCGGTCAAAAACTCGTAGTATATTAAACACAATTCTATACTAGTTTCGGTAAAAAAATCAAATTAAATCGAGGATTGTACGAAATGCAACGAAAATTTTAAGATCCTCTCTATATGTTACGAGGGAAGGTTATGATGGAAGTCCATGCAAAAAAATTATCTCAAAATTAGATTCTATGAAACTTTTTGAAATACTAGTTTCGGTCAAAAAAATCGTAGTATATTATACACAATTCTATACAGGTTTTTATCAAAATATCAAATTAAATCGAGGATTGTTAGAAAGGCTACGTAACTTTTAAGATCCTCAATATATTTTACGAGGGAAGGTTATGATGGAAGTCCATGCAAAAAATTATCTCAAAATAAGATTCTATGAAAGTTTTTGAAATACTAGTTTCGGTCAAAAAATCATAGTATATTATACACATTTCTATACAAGTTTCGGTCAAAAAATCAAATTAAATCGAGGATTGTACGAAATGCAACTAACATTTTAAGATCCTCTCAATATGTTACGAGGGAAGGTTATGATGGAAGTCCATGCAAAAAAATTATCTCAAAATTAGATTCTATGAAACTTTTTGAAATACTAGTTTCGGTCAAAAAAATCGTAGTATATTATACACAATTCTATACAGGTTTCTATCAAAATATCAAATTAAATCGAGGATTGTTAGAAAGGCTACGTAACTTTTAAGATCGTCAATATTACGAGGGAAGGTTATGATGGAAGTCCATGCAAAAAATTATCTCAAAATAAGATTCTATGAAAGTTTTTGAAATACTAGTTTCGGTCAAAAAATCGTAGTATATTAAACACAATTCTATACTAGTTTCGGTCAAAAAATCAAATTAAATCGAGGATTGTACGAAATGCAACGAAAATTTTAAGATCCTCTATATATGTTACGAGGGAAGGTTATGATGGAAGTCCATGCAAAAAAATTATCTCAAAATTAGATTCTATGAAACTTTTTGAAATACTAGTTTCGGTCAAAAAAATCGTAGTATATTATACACAATTCTATACAGGTTTTTATCAAAATATCAAATTAAATCGAGGATTGTTAGAAAGGCTACGTAACTTTTAAGATCCTCAATATATTTTACGAGGGAAGGTTATGATGGAAGTCCATGCAAAAAATTATCTCAAAATAAGATTCTATGAAAGTTTTTGAAATACTAGTTTCGGTCAAAAAATCGTAGTATATTATACACATTTCTATACAAGTTTCGGTCAAAAAATCAAATTAAATCGAGGATTGTACGAAATGCAACTAACATTTTAAGATCCTCTCAATATGTTACGAGGGAAGGTTATGATGGAAGTCCATGCAAAAAAATTATCTCAAAATTAGATTCTATGAAACTTTTTGAAATACTAGTTTCGGTCAAAAAAATCGTAGTATATTATACACAATTCTATACAGGTTTCTATCAAAATATCAAATTAAATCGAGGATTGTTAGAAAGGCTACGTAACTTTTAAGATCGTCAATATTACGAGGGAAGGTTATGATGGAAGTCCATGCAAAAAATTATCTCAAAATAAGATTCTATGAAAGTTTTTGAAATACTAGTTTCGGTCAAAAAATCGTAGTATATTAAACACAATTCTATACTAGTTTCGGTCAAAAAATCAAATTAAATCGAGGATTGTACGAAATGCAACGAAAATTTTAAGATCCTCTATATATGTTACGAGGGAAGGTTATGATGGAAGTCCATGCAAAAAAATTATCTCAAAATTAGATTCTATGAAACTTTTTGAAATACTAGTTTCGGTCAAAAAAATCGTAGTATATTATACACAATTCTATACAGGTTTTTATCAAAATATCAAATTAAATCGAGGATTGTTAGAAAGGCTACGTAACTTTTAAGATCCTCAATATATTTTACGAGGGAAGGTTATGATGGAAGTCCATGCAAAAAATTATCTCAAAATAAGATTCTATGAAAGTTTTTGAAATACTAGTTTCGGTCAAAAAATCGTAGTATATTATACACATTTCTATACAAGTTTCGGTCAAAAAATCAAATTAAATCGAGGATTGTACGAAATGCAACTAACATTTTAAGATCCTCTCAATATGTTACGAGGGAAGGTTATGATGGAAGTCCATGCAAAAAAATTATCTCAAAATTAGATTCTATGAAACTTTTTGAAATACTAGTTTCGGTCAAAAAAATCGTAGTATATTATACACAATTCTATACAGGTTTCTATCAAAATATCAAATTAAATCGAGGATTGTTAGAAAGGCTACGTAACTTTTAAGATCCTCAATATATGTTACGAGGGAAGGTTATGATGGAAGTCCATGCAAAAAATTATCTCAAAATAAGATTCTATGAAAGTTTTTGAAATACTAGTTTCGGTCAAAAACTCGTAGTATATTAAACACAATTCTATACTAGTTTCGGTAAAAAAATCAAATTAAATCGAGGATTGTACGAAATGCAACGAAAATTTTAAGATCCTCTCTATATGTTACGAGGGAAGGTTATGATGGAAGTCCATGCAAAAAAATTATCTCAAAATTAGATTCTATGAAACTTTTTGAAATACTTGTTTCGGTCAAAAAAATCGTAGTATATTATACACAATTCTATACAGGTTTTTATCAAAATATCAAATTAAATCGAGGATTGTTAGAAAGGCTACGTAACTTTTAAGATCCTCAATATATGTTACGAGGGAAGGTTATGATGGAAGTCCATGCAAAAAATTATCTCAAAATAAGATTCTATGAAAGTTTTTGAAATACTAGTTTCGGTCAAAAACTCGTAGTATATTAAACACAATTCTATACTAGTTTCGGTAAAAAAATCAAATTAAATCGAGGATTGTACGAAATGCAACGAAAATTTTAAGATCCTCTCTATATGTTACGAGGGAAGGTTATGATGGAAGTCCATGCAAAAAAATTATCTCAAAATTAGATTCTATGAAACTTTTTGAAATACTTGTTTCGGTCAAAAAAATCGTAGTATATTATACACAATTCTATACAGGTTTTTATCAAAATATCAAATTAAATCGAGGATTGTTAGAAAGGCTACGTAACTTTTAAGATCCTCAATATATTTTACGAGGGAAGGTTATGATGGAAGTCCATGCAAAAAAATATCTCAAAATAAGATTCTATGAAAGTTTTTTAAATACTAGTTTCGGTCAAAAAATCGTAGTATATTATACACATTCCTATACAAGTTTCGATCAAAAAATCAAATTAAATCGAGGATTGAACGAAATGCAACGAAAAATTTTAAGATCCTCTCAATATGTTACGAGGGAAGGTTATGATGGAAGTCAATGCAAAAAAATTATCTCAAAATTAGATTCTATGAAACTTTTTGAAATACTAGTTTCGGTCAAAAAAATCGTAGTATATTATACACAATTCGATACAGGTTTCTATCAAAATATCAAATTAAATCGAGGATTGTTAGAAAGGTTACGTAACTTTTAAGATCCTCAATATATTTTACGATGGAAGGTTATGATGGAAGTCCATGCAAAAAATTATCTCAAAATAAGATTCTATGAAATTTTTGAAATACTAGTTTCGGTCAAAAAATCGTAGTATATTATACACATTTCTATACAAGTTTCGGTCAAAAAATCAAATTAAATCGAGGATTGTACGAAATGCAACGAAAATTTTAAGATCCTCTCAATATGTTACGAGGGAAGGTTATGATGGAAGTCAATGCAAAAAAAATTATCTCAAAATTAGATTCTATGAAACTTTTTGAAATACTAGTTTCGGTCAAAAAAAATCGTAGTATATTATACACAATTCTATACAGGTTTCTATCAAAATATCAAATTAAATCGAGGATTGTTAGAAAGGCTACGTAACTTTTAAGATCCTCAATATATGTTACGAGGGAAGGTTATGATGGAAGTCCATGCAAAAAATTATCTCAAAATAAGATTCTATGAAAGTTTTTGAAATACTAGTTTCGGTCAAAAAAATCGTAGTATATTAAACACAATTCTATACTAGTTTCGGTCAAAAAATCAAATTAAATCAAGGATTGTACGAAATGCAACGAAAATTTTAAGATCCTCTCTATATGTTACGAGGGAAGGTTATGATGGAAGTCCATGCAAAAAAATTATCTCAAAATTAGATTCTATGAAACTTTTTGAAATACTAATTTCGGTCAAAACAATCGTAGTATATTATACACAATTCTATACAGGTTTCTATCAAAATATCAAATTAAATCGAGGATTGTTAGAAAGGCTACGTAACTTTTAAGATCTTCAATATATTTTACGAGGGAAGGTTATGATGGAAGTCCATGAAAAAAATTATCTCAAAATAAGATTCTATGAAAGTTTTTGAAATACTAGTTTAGGTCAAAAAATCGTAGTATATTATACACATTTCTATACAAGTTTCGGTCAAAAAATAAAATTAAATCGAGGATTGTACGAAATGCAACGAAAATTTTAAGATCCTCTCTATATGTTACGAGGGAAGGTTATGATGGAAGTCCATGCAAAAAAATTATCTCAAAATTAGATTCTATGAAACTTTTTGAAATACTTGTTTCGGTCAAAAAAATCGTAGTATATTATACACAATTCTATACAGGTTTTTATCAAAATATCAAATTAAATCGAGGATTGTTAGAAAGGCTACGTAACTTTTAAGATCCTCAATATATTTTACGAGGGAAGGTTATGATGGAAGTCCATGCAAAAAATTATCTCAAAATAAGATTCTATGAAAGTTTTTGAAATACTAGTTTCGGTCAAAAAATCGTAGTATATTATACACATTTCTATACAAGTTTCGGTAAAAAAATCAAATCAAATCGAGGATTGTTTGACATGCTACGTAACTTTTAAGATCCTCTCTATATATTACGAGGTAAGGTTATGATGGAAGTTCATGCAAAAAATTATCTCAAAATTAAATTCTATGAATCTTTTTGAAATACTAGTTTCAGTCCAAAAATCGTAGTATATTATACACAATTCTATACAGGTTTTTATCAAAATATCAAATTAAATCGAGGATTGTTAGAAAGGCTACGTAACTTTTAAGATCCTCAATATATTTTACGAGGGAAGGTTATGATGGAAGTCCATGCAAAAAATTATCTCAAAATAAGATTCTATGAAAGTTTTTGAAATACTAGTTTCGGTCAAAAATTCGTAGTATATTATACACATTTCTATACAAGTTTCGGTCAAAAAATCATATTAAATCGAGGATTGTACGAAATGCAACGAAAATTTTAAGATCCTCTCAATATGTTACGAGGGAAGGTTATGATGGAAGTCAATGCAAAAAAATTATCTCAAAATTAGATTCTATGAAACTTTTTGAAATACTAGTTTCGGTCAAAAAAATCGTAGTATATTATACACAATTCGATACAGGTTTCTATCAAAATATCAAATTAAATCGAGGATTGTTAGAAAGGTTACGTAACTTTTAAGATCCTCAATATATTTTACGATGGAAGGTTATGATGGAAGTCCATGCAAAAAATTATCTCAAAATAAGATTCTATGAAATTTTTGAAATACTAGTTTCGGTCAAAAAATCGTAGTTTATTATACACATTTCTATACAAGTTTCGGTCAAAAAATCAAATTAAATCGAGGATTGTACGAAATGCAACGAAAATTTTAAGATCCTCTCAATATGTTACGAGGGAAGGTTATGATGGAAGTCAATGCAAAAAAAATTATCTCAAAATTAGATTCTATGAAACTTTTTGAAATACTAGTTTCGGTCAAAAAAATCGTAGTATATTATACACAATTCTATACAGGTTTCTATCAAAATATCAAATTAAATCGAGGATTGTTAGAAAGGCTACGTAACTTTTAAGATCCTCAATATATGTTACGAGGGAAGGTTATGATGGAAGTCCATGCAAAAAATTATCTCAAAATAAGATTCTATGAAAGTTTTTGAAATACTAGTTTCGGTCAAAAAATCGTAGTATATTAAACACAATTCTATACTAGTTTCGGTCAAAAAATCAAATTAGATCAAGGATTGTACGAAATGCAACGAAAATTTTAAGATCCTCTCTATATGTTACGAGGGAAGGTTATGATGGAAGTCCATGCAAAAAAATTATCTCAAAATTAGATTCTATGAAACTTTTTGAAATACTAATTTCGGTCAAAACAATCGTAGTATATTGTACACAATTCTATACAGGTTTCTATCAAAATATCAAATTAAATCGAGGATTGTTAGAAAGGCTACGTAACTTTTAAGATCTTCAATATATTTTACGAGGGAAGGTTATGATGGAAGTCCATGAAAAAAATTATCTCAAAATAAGATTCTATGAAAGTTTTTGAAATACTAGTTTCGGTCAAAAAATCGTAGTATATTATACACATTTCTATACAAGTTTCGGTCAAAAAATCAAATTAAATCGAGGATTGTACGAAATGCAACGAAAATTTTAAGATCCTCTCTATATGTTACGAGGGAAGGTTATGATGGAAGTCCATGCAAAAAAATTATCTCAAAATTAGATTCTATGAAACTTTTTGAAATACTAATTTCGGTCAAAACAATCGTAGTATATTATACACAATTCTATACAGGTTTCTATCAAAATATCAAATTAAATCGAGGATTGTTAGAAAGGCTACGTAACTTTTAAGATCTTCAATATATTTTACGAGGGAAGGTTATGATGGAAGTCCATGAAAAAAATTATCTCAAAATAAGATTCTATGAAAGTTTTTGAAATACTAGTTTAGGTCAAAAAATCGTAGTATATTATACACATTTCTATACAAGTTTCGGTCAAAAAATAAAATTAAATCGAGGATTGTACGAAATGCAACGAAAATTTTAAGATCCTCTCTATATGTTACGAGGGAAGGTTATGATGGAAGTCCATGCAAAAAAATTATCTCAAAATTAGATTCTATGAAACTTTTTGAAATACTTGTTTCGGTCAAAAAAATCGTAGTATATTATACACAATTCTATACAGGTTTTTATCAAAATATCAAATTAAATCGAGGATTGTTAGAAAGGCTACGTAACTTTTAAGATCCTCAATATATTTTACGAGGGAAGGTTATGATGGAAGTCCATGCAAAAAATTATCTCAAAATAAGATTCTATGAAAGTTTTTGAAATACTAGTTTCGGTCAAAAAATCGTAGTATATTATACACATTTCTATACAAGTTTCGGTAAAAAAATCAAATCAAATCGAGGATTGTTTGACATGCTACGTAACTTTTAAGATCCTCTCTATATATTACGAGGTAAGGTTATGATGGAAGTTCATGCAAAAAATTATCTCAAAATTAAATTCTATGAATCTTTTTGAAATACTAGTTTCAGTCCAAAAATCGTAGTATATTATACACAATTCTATACAGGTTTTTATCAAAATATCAAATTAAATCGAGGATTGTTAGAAAGGCTACGTAACTTTTAAGATCCTCAATATATTTTACGAGGGAAGGTTATGATGGAAGTCCATGCAAAAAATTATCTCAAAATAAGATTCTATGAAAGTTTTTGAAATACTAGTTTCGGTCAAAAATTCGTAGTATATTATACACATTTCTATACAAGTTTCGGTCAAAAAATCATATTAAATCGAGGATTGTACGAAATGCAACGAAAATTTTAAGATCCTCTCAATATGTTACGAGGGAAGGTTATGATGGAAGTCAATGCAAAAAAATTATCTCAAAATTAGATTCTATGAAACTTTTTGAAATACTAGTTTCGGTCAAAAAAATCGTAGTATATTATACACAATTCGATACAGGTTTCTATCAAAATATCAAATTAAATCGAGGATTGTTAGAAAGGTTACGTAACTTTTAAGATCCTCAATATATTTTACGATGGAAGGTTATGATGGAAGTCCATGCAAAAAATTATCTCAAAATAAGATTCTATGAAATTTTTGAAATACTAGTTTCGGTCAAAAAATCGTAGTTTATTATACACATTTCTATACAAGTTTCGGTCAAAAAATCAAATTAAATCGAGGATTGTACGAAATGCAACGAAAATTTTAAGATCCTCTCAATATGTTACGAGGGAAGGTTATGATGGAAGTCAATGCAAAAAAAATTATCTCAAAATTAGATTCTATGAAACTTTTTGAAATACTAGTTTCGGTCAAAAAAATCGTAGTATATTATACACAATTCTATACAGGTTTCTATCAAAATATCAAATTAAATCGAGGATTGTTAGAAAGGCTACGTAACTTTTAAGATCCTCAATATATGTTACGAGGGAAGGTTATGATGGAAGTCCATGCAAAAAATTATCTCAAAATAAGATTCTATGAAAGTTTTTGAAATACTAGTTTCGGTCAAAAAATCGTAGTATATTAAACACAATTCTATACTAGTTTCGGTCAAAAAATCAAATTAGATCAAGGATTGTACGAAATGCAACGAAAATTTTAAGATCCTCTCTATATGTTACGAGGGAAGGTTATGATGGAAGTCCATGCAAAAAAATTATCTCAAAATTAGATTCTATGAAACTTTTTGAAATACTAATTTCGGTCAAAACAATCGTAGTATATTGTACACAATTCTATACAGGTTTCTATCAAAATATCAAATTAAATCGAGGATTGTTAGAAAGGCTACGTAACTTTTAAGATCTTCAATATATTTTACGAGGGAAGGTTATGATGGAAGTCCATGAAAAAAATTATCTCAAAATAAGATTCTATGAAAGTTTTTGAAATACTAGTTTCGGTCAAAAAATCGTAGTATATTATACACATTTCTATACAAGTTTCGGTCAAAAAATCAAATTAAATCGAGGATTGTACGAAATGCAACGAAAATTTTAAGATCCTCTCTATATGTTACGAGGGAAGGTTATGATGGAAGTCCATGCAAAAAAATTATCTCAAAATTAGATTCTATGAAACTTTTTGAAATACTAGTTTCGGTCAAAAAAATCGTAGTATATTATACACAATTCTATACACGTTTCTATCAAAATATCAAATTAAATCGAGGATTGTTAGAAAGGCTACGTAACTTTTAAGATCCTCAATATATGTTACGAGGGAAGGTTATGATGGAAGTCCATGCAAAAAATTATCTCAAAATAAGATTCTATGAAAGTTTTTGAAATACTAGTTTCGGTCAAAAAATCGTAGTATATTATATACATTTCTATACAAGTTTCGGTCAAAAAATCAAATCAAATCGAGGATTGTTTGACATGCTACGTAACTTTTAAGATCCTCTCTATATATTACGAGGTAAGGTTATGATGGAAGTTCATGCAAAAAATTATCTCAAAATTAAATTCTATGAATCTTTTTGAAATACTAGTTTCAGTCCAAAAATCGTAGTATATTATACACAATTCTATACTAGTTTCAGTCAAAAATTCAAATTAAATCGAGGATTGTTCGAAATGCTACGTAACGTTTAAGATCCTCTCTATATATTATGAGGGAAGGTTATGATGGAAGTCCATGCAAAATATTATCTCAAAATTAGATTCTATGAAACTTTTTGAAATACTAGTTTCGGTCCAAAAATCGTAGTATTAAACACAATTCTATACTAGATTAAGTCAAAAAATCAAATTAAATTGAGGATTGTTCGAAATGCTATGTAACTTTTAAGATCTTCTCTATATATTACAGGGGAAGGTTATGATGGATGTTCATGCAATAAATTATCTCAAAATAAGATTCTATGAAACTTTTTGTAATACTAGTTTCAGTCCAAAAATCGTAGTATATTATACACAATTCTATACTAGTTTATATAAAATATCAAATTATATCGAGGGTTGTTCGAAATGCTACGAAACTTTTAAATTCATCTCTATATGTTACGAGGGAAGGTTATGATGGAAGTCCATGCAAAAAATTATCTCAGAATAATATTCTATGAAAGATTTTGAATTACTAGTTTCGGTCAAAAAATCGTAGTATATTAAACACAATTCAATACTAGTTTCGGTTAAAAATAAAATTAAATCGAGGATTGTTTGAAATGCTACGTAACTTTTAAGATCCTCTCTATATATTACGAGGTAAGGTTATGATGGAAGTCCATGCAATAAATTATCTCAAAATTAGATTCTATGAAACTTTTTGAAATACTAGTTTCGGTCAAAAAATTGTAGTATATTATACACAATTCTATACTAGTTTCGGTCAAAAAATCAAATTAAATCGAGGATTGTACGAAATGCAACAAAAATTTTAAGATCCTCTCTATATGTTACGAGGGAAGGTTATGATGGAAGTCCATGCAAAAAAATTATCTCAAAATTAGATTCTATGAAACTTTTTGAAATACTAGTTTCGGTCAAAAAAATCGTAGTATATTATACACAATTCTATACAGGTTTTTATCAAAATATCAAATTAAATCGAGGATTATTAGAAAGGCTACGTAACTTTTAAGATCCTCAATATATTTTACGAGGGAAGGTTATGATGGAAGTCCATGCAAAAAATTATCTCAAAATAAGATTCTATGAAAGTTTTTGAAATACTAGTTTCGGTCAAAAAATCGTAGTATATTATACACATTTCTATACAAGTTTCGGTCAAAAAATCAAATTAAATCGAGGATTGTACGAAATGCAACGAATATTTTAAGATCCTCTCAATATGTTACGAGGGAAGGTTATGATGGAAGTCCATGCAAAAAAATTATCTCAAAATTAGATTCTATGAAACTTTTTGAAATACTAGTTTCGGTCAAAAAAATCGTAGTATATTATACACAATTCTATAAAGGTTTCTATCAAAATATCAAATTAAATCGAGGATTGTTAGAAAGGCTACGTAACTTTTAAGATCCTCAATATATGTTACGAGGGAAGGTTATGATGGAAGTCCATGCAAAAAATTATCTCAAAATAAGATTCTATGAATGTTTTTGAAATACTAGTTTCGGTCAAAAACTCGTAGTATATTAAACACAATTCTATACTAGTTTCGGTAAAAAAATCAAATTAAATCGAGGATTGTACGAAATGCAACGAAAATTTTAAGATCCTCTCTATATGTTACGAGGGAAGGTTATGATGGAAGTCCATGCAAAAAAATTATCTCAAAATTAGATTCTATGAAACTTTTTGAAATACTTGTTTCGGTCAAAAAAATCGTAGTATATTATACACAATTCTATACAGGTTTTTATCAAAATATCAAATTAAATCGAGGATTATTAGAAATGCTACTTAACTTTTAAGATCCTCAATATATTTTACGAGGGAAGGTTATGATGGAAGTCCATGCAAAAAATTATCTCAAAATAAGATTCTATGAAAGTTTTTTAAATACTAGTTTCGGTCAAAAAATCGTAGTATATTATACACATTTCTATACAAGTTTCGGTCAAAAAATCAAATTAAATCGAGGATTGTACGAAATGCAACGAAAATTTTAAGATCCTCTCAATATGTTACGAGGGAAGGTTATGATGGAAGTCAATGCAAAAAAATTATCTCAAAATTAGATTCTATGAAACTTTTTGAAATACTAGTTTCGGTCAAAAAAATCGTAGTATATTATACACAATTCGATACAGGTTTCTATCAAAATATCAAATTAAATCGAGGATTGTTAGAAAGGTTACGTAACTTTTAAGATCCTCAATATATTTTACGATGGAAGGTTATGATGGAAGTCCATGCAAAAAATTATCTCAAAATAAGATTCTATGAAATTTTTGAAATACTAGTTTCGGTCAAAAAATCGTAGTATATTATACACAATTCTATACTAGTTTCGGTCAAAAAATCAAATTAAATCGAGGATTGTACGAAATGCAACGAAAATTTTAAGATCCTCTCTATATGTTACGAGGGAAGGTTACGATGGAAGTCAATGCAAAAAAAATTATCTCAAAATTAGATTCTATGAAACTTTTTGAAATACTAGTTTCGGTCAAAAAAATCATAGTATATTAATACACAATTCTATACAGGTTTCTATCAAAATATCAAATTAAATCGAGGATTGTTAGAAAGGCTACGTAACTTTTAAGATCCTCAATATATGTTACGAGGGAAGGTTATGATGGAAGTCCATGCAAAAAATTATCTCAAAATAAGATTCTATGAAAGTTTTTGAAATACTAGTTTCGGTCAAAAAATCGTAGTATATTATACACATTTCTATACAAGTTTCGGTCAAAAAATCAAATTAAATCGAGGATTGTACGAAATGCAATGAAAATTTTAAGATCCTCTCTATATGTTACGTGGGAAGGTTATGATGGAATTCCATGCAAAAAAATTATCTCAAAATTAGATTCTATGAAACTTTTTGAAATACTAGTTTCGGTCAAAAAAATTGTAGTATATTATACACAATTCTATACAGGTTTCTATCAAAATATCAAATTAAATCGAGGATTGTTAGAAAGGCTACGTAACTTTTAAGATCCTCAATATATGTTACAAGGGAAGGTTATGATGGAAGTCCATGCAAAAAATTATCTCAAAATAAGATTCTATGAAAGTTTTTGAAATACTAGTTTCGGTCAAAAAATCGTAGTATATTAAACACAATTCTATAGTAGTTTCGGTCAAAAAATCAAATTAAATCGAGGATTGTTTGACATGCTACGTAACATTTAAGATCCTCTCTATATATTACGAGGTAAGGTTATCATGGAAGTTCATGCAAAAAATTATCTCAAAATTAAATTCTATGAAACTTTTTAAAATACTAGTTTCAGTCCAAAAATCGAATTATAATATAAACAATTCTATACTAGTTTTAGTCTAAAAATCCAATTAAATCGAGGATTGTTTGAAATACTACGTAACTTTGAAGATCCTCTCTATATATTACGAGCTAATGATATGATGGAAGTCCATGCAAAAAATTATCTAAAAATTAGATTCTATGAAACTTTTTGAAATACTAGTTTCGGTCCAAAAATCGTAGTATATTATACACAATTCTATACTAGTTTCGGTCAAATATCAAATAAATCGAGGATTGTTCGAAATGCTACGAAACTTTGAATATCCTCTCTATATGTTACGATGGAAGGTTATGATAGAAGTCCATGCAAAAAATTATCTCAAAATTAGATTCTATGAATGTTTTTGAAATACTAGTTTCGGTCAAAAAATAGTAGTGTATTATACACAACTCTATACAAGTTTCTGACAAAAAATCAAATTAAATCGAGGATTGTTCGAAATGCAACGAAACTTTTAAGATCCTCTCTATATGTTACGAGGGAATGTTATGATGGAAGTCCATGCAAAAAAATAATCTCAAAATTAAATTCTATGAAACTTTTTGAAATACTAGTTTCAGTCCAAAAATCGTAGTATATTATACACAATTCTATACAAGTTTCTATCAAAATATCAAATTAAATCGAGGATTGTTCGAAATGCTACGTAACTTTTAAGATCCTCACTATATGTTACGAGGGAAGGTTATGATGGAAGTCCATGCAAAAAATTATCTCAAAATAAGATTCTATCAAAGTTTTTGAAATACTAGTTTCGGTCAAAAAATTGTAGTATATTAAACATAATTCTATACTAGTTTCGGTCAAAAAATCAATTAAATCGAAGATTGTTTGACATGCTACGTAACTTTGAAGATCCACTCTATATATTACGAGGATAGGTTATGATGGAAGTCCATGCAAAAAATTATCTCAAAATTAAATTCTATGAAACTTTTTGAAATACTAGTTTCGTTCCAAAAATCGTAGTTTTAAACACAATTCTATACTAGTTTAAGTCAAAAAAATCAAATTAAATTGAGGATTGTTCGAAATGCTATGTAACTTTTAAGATCTTCTTTATATATTACAAGGGAAGGTTATGATGGAAGTTCATGCAAAAAATTATCTCAAAATTAGATTCTATGAAACTTTTTGAAATACTAGTTTCGGTCAAAAAATCGTAGTATATTATACACAATTCTATACAAGTTTCTATCAAAATATCAAATTAAATCGAGCATTGTACGAAATGCTACGTAACTTTTAAGATCCTCACTATATGTTACGAGGGAAGGTTATGATGGAAGTCCATGCAAAAAATTATCTCAAAATAAGATTCTATGAAAGTTTTTGAAATACTAGTTTATGTCAAAAAAATCGTAGTATATTAAACACAATTCTATACTAGTTTCGGTCAAAAAATCAAACTAAATCGATGACTGTTTGAAATGCTACGTAACTTTGAAGATCCTCTCTATATATTACGAGGGAAGGTTATGATGGAAGTCCATGCAAAAAATTATCTCAAAATTAGATTCTATGAAACTTTTTGAAATACTAGTTTCGGTCCAAAAATCGTAGTATTAAACACAATTCTATATTAGTTTAAGTCAAAAAAATAAAATTTATTTCAGGATTGTTCGAAATGCTATGTAACTTTTAAGATCTTCTTTATATATTATGAGGGAAGGTTATGATGGAAGTTCATGCAAAAAATTATCTCAAAATTAGATTCTATGAAACTTTTTGAAATACTAGTTTCGGTCAAATATCAAATAAATCGAGGATTGTTCGAAATGCTACGAAACATTGAATATCCTCTCTATATGTTACGATGGAAGATTATGATAGAAGTCCATACAAAACATTATCTCAAAATTAGATTCTATGAAAGTTTTTCAAATACTAGTTTCGGTCAAAAAAGCGTAGTATATTATACACAATTCTATACAAGTTTCTGCCAAAAAATCAAATTAAATCGAGGATTGTTCGAAATGCTACGAAACATTGAATATCCTCTCTATATGTTACGATGGAAGATTATGATAGAAGTCCATACAAAACATTATCTCAAAATTAGATTTTATGAAAGTTTTTGAAATACTAGTTTCGGTCAAAAAATCGTAGTATATTAAACACAATTCTATACTAGTTTCGGTCAAAAAATCAAACTAAATCGAGGATTGTTTGACATGCTACTTAACTTTTAAGATCCTCTCTATATATTACGAGATAAGGTTATGATGGAAGTTCATGCAAGAAATTATCTCAAAATTAAATTCTATGAAACTTTGTGAAATACTAGTTTCAGTCCAAAAATCGTAGTATATTATACACAATTCTATACTAGTTTCAGTCAAAAAATCAAATTAAATCGAGGATTGTTTGAAATTCTAGGTAACTTTGAAGATCCTCTCTATATATTACGAGGATAGGTTATGATGGAAGTCCATGCAAAAAATTATCTCAAAATTAGATTCTATGAAACTTTTTTAAATACTAGTTTCGGTCCAAAAATCGTAGTATTAAACACAATTCTATACTAGTTTAAGTCAAAAAATCAAATTAATTTGAGGATTGTTCGAAATGCTATGTAACTTTTAAGATCTTCTTTATATATTACGAGGGAAGGTTATGATGGAAGTTCATGCAAAAAATTATCTCAAAATTAGATTCTATGAAACTTTTTGAAATACTAATTTCGGTCAAATATCAAATAAATCGAGGATTGTTCGAAATGCTCCAAAACTTTGAATATCCTCTCTATATGTTACGATGGAAGATTATGATAGAAGTCCATGCAAAACATTATCTCAAAATTAGATTCTATGAAAGTTTTTGAAATACTAGTTTCGGTCAAAAAATCGTAGTATATTATACACAATTCTATACAAGTTTTTGTCAAAAAATAAAATTAAATTGAGGATTGTTCGAAATGCAACGAAACTTTTAAGATCCTCTCTATATGTTATGAGGGAAGGTTATGATGGAAGTCCATGCAAAAAAATTATCTCAAAATTAGATTCTATGAAATTTTTTGAAATACTAGTTTCGGTCAAAAAATCGTAATATATTATACACAATTCTATACAAGTTTCTATCAAAATATTAAATTAAATCGAGGATTGTTCGAAATGCTACGTAACTTTTAAGATCCTCTCTATATATTACGAGGGACGGTTATGATGGAAGTCCATGCAAAACATTATCTCAAAATTAGATTCTATGAAACTTTTTGAAATACTAGTTTCGGTCCAAAAATCATAGTATTAAACACAATTCTATACTAGTTTAAGTCAAAAAATCAAATTAAATTGAGGATTGTTCGAAATGCTATGTAACTTTTAAGATCTTCTCTATATATTACGAGGGATGGTTATGATGGAAGTTCATGCAAAATATTATCTCAAAATAAGATTCTATGAAAGTTTTTGAAATACTAGTTTCGGTCATAAAATTGTAGTATATTAAACATAATTCTATACTTGTTTCGGTCAAAAAATCAAATTAAATCGAGGATTGTTTGACATGCTACGTAACTTTTAAGTTCCTCTCTATATATTACAAGGTAAGGTTATGATGGAAGTTCATGCAAAAAATTATCTCAAAATTAAATTCTATTAAACTTTTTGAAATACTAGTTTCAGTCCAAAAATCGTAGTATATTATACACAATTCTATACTAGTTTCAGTCAAAAAATCAAAATAAATCGAGGATTGTTTGAAATGCTACGTAACTTTGAAGATCCTCTCTATATATTACGAGGGAAGGTTATGATGGAAGTCCATGCAAAAAATTATCTCAGAATTAGATTCTATGAAACTTTTTGAAATACTAGTTTCGGTTCAAAAATCGTAGTTTTAAACACAATTCTATACTAGTTTAAGTCAAAAAATCAAATTAAATTGAGGATTGTTCGAAATGCTATGTAACTTTTAAGATCTTCTCTATATATTAAGAGGGAAGGTTATGATGGAAGTTCATGCAAAAAATTATCTCAAAATTAGATTCTATGAAACTTTTTGAAATACTAGTTTCGGTCCAAAAATCGTAGTATATTATACACAACTCTATACTAGTTTCGGTCAAATATCAAATAAATCGAGGATTGTTCGAAATGCTACGTAACTTTGAATATCCTCTCTATATGTTACGATGGAAGGTTATGATAGAAGTCCATGCAAAAAATTATCTCAAAATTAGATTCTATGAAAGTTTTTGAAATACTAGTTTCGGTCAAAAAATAGTAGTGTATTATACACAATTCTATACAAGTTTCTGTCAAAAAATCAAATTAAATCGTGGATTGTTCGAAATGCAACGAAACTTTAAAGATCCTCACTATATGTTACGAGGGAAGGTTATGATTGAAGTCCATGCAAAAAATTATCTCAAAATAAGATTCTATGAATGTTTTTTAAATACTAGTTTCGGTCAAAAAATCGTAGTATATTAAACACAATTCTATACAAGTTTCTATCAAAATATCAAATTAAATCGAGGATTGTTTGACATGCTACGTAACTTTTAAGATCCTCACTATATGTTACGAGGGAAGGTTATGATGGATGTCCATGCGAAAAATTATCTCAAAATAAGATTCTATGAAAGTTTTTGAAATACTAGTTTCGGTCAAAATATCGTAGTATATTAAACACAATTCTATACTAGTTTCGGTCAAAATTAAATTTTAAATCGAGGATTGTTTGTAATGCTACGTAACTTTGAAGATCCTCTCTATATATTACGAGGGAAGGTTATGATGGAAGTCCATGCAAAAAATTATCTCAAAATTAGATTCTATGAAACTTATTGAAATACTAGTTTCGGTCCAAAAATCGTAGTTTTAAACACAATTTGATACAAGTTTAAGTCAAAAAATCAAATTAAATTGAGGATTGTTCGAAATTCTATGTAACTTTTAAGATCTTCTCTATATATTACAAGGGAAGGTTATGATGGAAGTTCATGCAAAAAAGTATCTCAAAATTAAATTCTATGAAACTTTTTGAAATACTAGTTTCGGTCCAAAAATCGTAGTATATTATAGACAATTCTATACTAGTTTTGGTCAAATATCAAATAAATCGAGGATTGTTCGAAATGCTACAAAACTTTGAATATCCTCTTTATATGTTACGATGGAAGGTTATGATAGAAGTCCATGCAAAAAATTATCTCAAAATTAGATTCTATGAAACTTTTTGAAATACTAGTTTCGGTCCAAAACTCGTAGTATATTATACACAATTCTATACTAGTTTCGGTCAAATATCAAATAAATCGAGGATTGTTTGAAATGCTACGAAACTTTGAATATCCTCTTTATATGTTACGATGGAAGGTTATGATAGAAGTCCATGCAAAAAATTATCTCAAAATTAAATTCTATGAAACTTTTTTAAATACTAGTTTCAGTCCAAAAATCGTAGTATATTATACACAATTATATACTAGTTTCAGTCAAAAAATCAAATTAATTCGAGGATTGTTTGAAATACTACGTAACTTTTAAGATCCTCTCTATATATTACGAGGAAAGGTTATGATGGAAGTCCATGCAAAAAATTATCTCAAAATTTGATTCTATGAAACTTTTTGAAATACTAGTTTCGGTCCAAAAATCATAGTATTAAACACAATTATACTAGTTTATGTCATAAAATCAAATTAAATCGAGGATTGTTCGAAATGCTATGTAACTTTTCAGATCTTCTCTATATATTACGAGGTAAGGTTATGATGGAAGTTCATGCTTAAAATTATCTCAAAATTAGATTCTATGAAACTTTTTGAAATACTAGTTTCAATCCAAAAATCGTTGTATATTATACACAATTCTATACTAGTTTCGAACAAATATCAAATTTAATCGAGCGTTGTTCGAAATGCTACGAAACTTTTAAGATCATCTCTATATGTTACGAGGGAAGGTTATGATGGAAGTCCATGCAAAAAATTATCTCAGAATAAGATTCTAGGAAAGTTTTTGAAATACTAGTTACGGTCAAAAAATCGTAGTATATTAAACACAATTCTATACTAGTTTCGGTCAAAAATCAAATTAAATCGAGGATTGTTTGAAATGCTACATAACTATTAAGATCCTCTCTATATATTATGAGGTAAGGTTATGATGGAAGTCCATGCAAAAAATTATCTCAAAATTTGATTCTATGAAACTTTTTGAAATACTAGTTTCGGTCCAAAAATCATAGTATTAAACACAATTATACTAGTTTATGTCATAAAATCAAATTAAATCGAGGATTGTTCGAAATGCTATGTAACTTTTCAGATCTTCTCTATATATTACGAGGTAAGGTTATGATGGAAGTTCATGCTTAAAATTATCTCAAAATTAGATTCTATGAAACTTTTTGAAATACTAGTTTCAATCCAAAAATCGTTGTATATTATACACAATTCTATACTAGTTTCGAACAAATATCAAATTTAATCGAGCGTTGTTCGAAATGCTACGAAACTTTTAAGATCATCTCTATATGTTACGAGGGAAGGTTATGATGGAAGTCCATGCAAAAAATTATCTCAGAATAAGATTCTAGGAAAGTTTTTGAAATACTAGTTACGGTCAAAAAATCGTAGTATATTAAACACAATTCTATACTAGTTTCGGTCAAAAATCAAATTAAATCGAGGATTGTTTGAAATGCTACATAACTATTAAGATCCTCTCTATATATTATGAGGTAAGGTTATGATGGAAGTCCATGCAAAAAATTATCTCAAAATTTGATTCTATGAAACTTTTTGAAATACTAGTTTCGGTCCAAAAATCATAGTATTAAACACAATTATACTAGTTTATGTCATAAAATCAAATTAAATCGAGGATTGTTCGAAATGCTATGTAACTTTTCAGATCTTCTCTATATATTACGAGGTAAGGTTATGATGGAAGTTCATGCTTAAAATTATCTCAAAATTAGATTCTATGAAACTTTTTGAAATACTAGTTTCAATCCAAAAATCGTTGTATATTATACACAATTCTATACTAGTTTCGAACAAATATCAAATTTAATCGAGCGTTGTTCGAAATGCTACGAAACTTTTAAGATCATCTCTATATGTTACGAGGGAAGGTTATGATGGAAGTCCATGCAAAAAATTATCTCAGAATAAGATTCTAGGAAAGTTTTTGAAATACTAGTTACGGTCAAAAAATCGTAGTATATTAAACACAATTCTATACTAGTTTCGGTCAAAAATCAAATTAAATCGAGGATTGTTTGAAATGCTACATAACTATTAAGATCCTCTCTATATATTATGAGGTAAGGTTATGATGGAAGTCCATGCAAAAAATTATCTCAAAATTTGATTCTATGAAACTTTTTGAAATACTAGTTTCGGTCCAAAAATCATAGTATTAAACACAATTATACTAGTTTATGTCATAAAATCAAATTAAATCGAGGATTGTTCGAAATGCTATGTAACTTTTCAGATCTTCTCTATATATTACGAGGTAAGGTTATGATGGAAGTTCATGCTTAAAATTATCTCAAAATTAGATTCTATGAAACTTTTTGAAATACTAGTTTCAATCCAAAAATCGTTGTATATTATACACAATTCTATACTAGTTTCGAACAAATATCAAATTTAATCGAGCGTTGTTCGAAATGCTACGAAACTTTTAAGATCATCTCTATATGTTACGAGGGAAGGTTATGATGGAAGTCCATGCAAAAAATTATCTCAGAATAAGATTCTAGGAAAGTTTTTGAAATACTAGTTACGGTCAAAAAATCGTAGTATATTAAACACAATTCTATACTAGTTTCGGTCAAAAATCAAATTAAATCGAGGATTGTTTGAAATGCTACATAACTATTAAGATCCTCTCTATATATTATGAGGTAAGGTTATGATGGAAGTCCATGCAAAAAATTATCTCAAAATTTGATTCTATGAAACTTTTTGAAATACTAGTTTCGGTCCAAAAATCATAGTATTAAACACAATTATACTAGTTTATGTCATAAAATCAAATTAAATCGAGGATTGTTCGAAATGCTATGCAACTTTTCAGATCTTCTCTATATATTACGAGGTAAGGTTATGATGGAAGTTCATGCAAAAAATTATCTCAAAATTAGATTCTATGAAACTTTTTGAAATACTAGTTTCAATCCAAAAATCGTTGTATATTATACACAATTCTATACTAGTTTCGAACAAATATCAAATTAAATCGAGCGTTGTTCGAAATGCTACGAAACTTTTAAGATTATCTCTATATGTTACGAGGGAAGGTTATGATGGAAGTCCATGCAAAAAATTATCTCAGAATAAGATTCTATGAAAGTTTTTGAAATACTAGTTACGGTCATAAAATCGTAGTATATTAAACACAATTCTATACTAGTTTCGGTCAAAAATCTAATTAAATCGATGAATGTTTGAAATGCTACGTAACTTTTAAGATCCTCTCTATATATTACGAGGGAAGGTTATGATGGATGTCCATGCAAAAAATTATCTCAAAATTAGATTCTATGAAACTTTTTGAAATACAAGTTTCGGTCCAAAAAACATAGTATTAAACACAAGTCTATACTAGTTTAAGTCAAAAAATCAAATTAAATCAGGGATTGTTCGAAATGCTATGTAACTTTTAAGATCTTCTCTATATATTACGAGGAAAGGTTATGATGGAAGTTCATGAAAAAAATTATCTCAAAATTAGATTCTATGAAACTTTTTGAAATACTAGTTTCAATCAAAAAATCGTTGTATATTATACACAATTCTATACTAGTTTCGAACAAATATCAAATTTAATCGAGCGTTGTTCGAAATGCTACGAAACTTTTAAGATCATCTCTATATGTTACGAGGGAAGGTTATGATGGAAGTCCATGCAAAAAATTATCTCAGAATAAGATTCTAGGAAAGTTTTTGAAATACTAGTTACGGTCAAAAAATCGTAGTATATTAAACACAATTCTATACTAGTTTCGGTCAAAAATCAAATTAAATCGAGGATTGTTTGAAATGCTACATAACTATTAAGATCCTCTCTATATATTATGAGGTAAGGTTATGATGGAAGTCCATGCAAAAAATTATCTCAAAATTTGATTCTATGAAACTTTTTGAAATACTAGTTTCGGTCCAAAAATCATAGTATTAAACACAATTATACTAGTTTATGTCATAAAATCAAATTAAATCGAGGATTGTTCGAAATGCTATGTAACTTTTCAGATCTTCTCTATATATTACGAGGTAAGGTTATGATGGAAGTTCATGCAAAAAATTATCTCAAAATTTGATTCTATGAAACTTTTTGAAATACTAGTTTCAATCCAAAAATCGTTCTATATTATACACAATTCTATACTAGTTTCGAACAAATATCAAATTAAATCGAGCGTTGTTCGAAATGCTACGAAACTTTTAAGATTATCTCTATATGTTACGAGGGAAGGTTATGATGGAAGTCCATGCAAAAAATTATCTCAGAATAAGATTCTATGAAAGTTTTTGAAATACTAGTTACGGTCATAAAATCGTAGTATATTAAACACAATTCTATACTAGTTTCGGTCAAAAATCTAATTAAATCGATGAATGTTTGAAATGCTACGTAACTTTTAAGATCCTCTCTATATATTACGAGGGAAGGTTATGATGGATGTCCATGCAAAAAATTATCTCAAAATTAGATTCTATGAAACTTTTTGAAATACTAGTTTCGGTCCAAAAATCATAGTATTAAACACAAGTCTATACTAGTTTAAGTCAAAAAATCAAATTAAATCAGGGATTGTTCGAAATGCTATGTAACTTTTAAGATCTTCTCTATATATTACGAGGAAAGGTTATGATGGAAGTTCATGAAAAAAATTATCTCAAAATTAGATTCTATGAAACTTTTTGAAATACTAGTTTCAATCAAAAAATCGTTGTATATTATACACAATTCTATACTAGTTTCGAACAAATATCAAATTTAATCGAGCGTTGTTCGAAATGCTACGAAACTTTTAAGATCATCTCTATATGTTACGAGGGAAGGTTATGATGGAAGTCCATGCAAAAAATTATCTCAGAATAAGATTCTAGGAAAGTTTTTGAAATACTAGTTACGGTCAAAAAATCGTAGTATATTAAACACAATTCTATACTAGTTTCGGTCAAAAATCAAATTAAATCGAGGATTGTTTGAAATGCTACATAACTATTAAGATCCTCTCTATATATTATGAGGTAAGGTTATGATGGAAGTCCATGCAAAAAATTATCTCAAAATTTGATTCTATGAAACTTTTTTAAATACTAGTTTCGGTCCAAAAATCGTAGTTTATTATACACAATTCTATACTAGTTTCGGTCAAATAAAACTTTAAATTGAGGATTGTTCGAAATGCTACGAAACTTTGAATATCCTCTCTATATGTTACGATGGAAGGTTATGATGGAATTCCATGCAAAAAATTATTTAAAAATTAGATTCTATGAAAGTTTTTGAAATAATAGTTTCGGTCAAAAAATCGTAGTATATTATACACAATTCTATACAAGTTTCTATAAAAATATCAAATTAAATCGAGGATTGTTCGAAATGCTACGTAACTTTAAAGATCCTCACTATATGTTACGAGGGAAGGTTATGATGGAAGTCCATGCAAAAAATTATCTGAAAATTAGATTCTATGAATGTTTTTTTAAATACTAGTTTCGGTCAAAAAATCGTAGTATATTAAACACAATACTATACTAGTTTCGGTCAAAATATTAAATAAAATCGAGGATTGTTTGACATGCTACGTAACTTTTAAGATCCTCTCTATATATTACGAGGTAAGGTGATGATGGAAGTTCTTGCAAAAAATTATCTCAAAATTAAATTCTATGAAACTTTTTGAAATACTAGTTTCAGTCCAAAAATCGTAGTATAATATACACAATTCTATACTAGTTTCAGTCAAAAAATCAAATTAAATCGAGGATTGTTTGAAATGCTACATAACTTTTAAGATCCTCTCTATATATTACGAGGGACGGTTATGATGGAAGTCCATGCAAAACATTATCTCAAAATTAGATTCTATGAAACTTTTTGAAATACTAGTTTCGGTCCAAAAATCATAGTATTAAACACAATTCTATACTAGTTTAAGTCAAAAAATCAAATTAAATTGAGAATTGTTCGAAATGGTATGTACCTTTTAAGATCTTCACTATATATTACGAGGGAAGGTTATGATGGAAGTTCATGCAAAATATTATCTCAAAATTAGATTCTATGAAACTTTTTGAAATACTAGTTTCAATCCAAAAATCGTTGTACATTATACATAATTCTATACTAGTTTCAATCCAAATATCAAATTAAATCGAGGATTGTTCGAAATGCTACGAAACTTTGAATATCCTCTCTATATGTTACGATGGAAGGTTATGATAGAAGTCCATGAAAAAAAATTATCTCAAAATTAGATTCTATGAAAGTTTTTTAAATACTAGTTTCGGTCAAAAAATCGTAGTATATTATACACAATTCTATACAAGTTTCTGTCAAAATATTAAATTAAATCGAGGATTGTTTGAAATGCAAAGAAACTTTTAAGATCCTCTCTATATGTTACGAGGGAAGGTTATGATGGAAGTCCATGCAAAAAAATTATCTCAAAATTAGATTCTATGAAATTTTTTGAAATACTAGTTTCGGTCAAAAAATCGTAGTATATTATACACAATTCTATACAAGTTTCTATCAAAATATCAAATTAAATCGAAGATTGTACGAAATGCTACGTAACGTTTAAGATCCTCACTATATGTTACGAGAAAAGGTTATGATGGAAGTCCATGCAAAAAATTATCTCAAAATAAGATTCTATGAAAGTTTTTGAAATACTAGTTTCGGTCAAAAAATCGTAGTATATTAAACACAATTCTATACTAGTTTCGGTTAAAAAATCAAATTAAATCGAGGATTGTTTGACATGCTACGTAACTTTTAAGATCCTCTTTATATATTACGAGGTGAGGTTATGATGGAAGTTCTTGCAAAAAATTATCTCAAAATTAAATTCTATGAAACTTTTTGAAATACTAGTTTCAGTCAAAAAATCAAATTAAATCGAGGATTGTTTGAAATGCTACGTAACTTTGAAGATCCTCTCTATATATTACGAGGGAAGGTTATGATGGAAGTCCATGCAAAAAATTATCTCAAAATTAGATTCTATGAAGCTTTTTGAAATACTAGTTTAGGTCCAAAAATCGTAGTATTAAACACAATTCTATACTAATTTAAGTCAAAAAATCAAATTAAATTGAGGATTGTTCGAAATGCTTTGTAACTTTTAAGATCTTCTCTATATATTACGAGGAAAGGTTATGCTGGAAGTTCATGCAAAAAATTATCTCAAAATTAGATTCTATGAAACTTTTCGAAATACTAGTTTCAATCCCAAAATCGTTGTATATTATACACAATTCTATACTAGTTTCGAACAAATATCAAATTAAATCGAGCGTTGTTCGAAATGCTACGAAACTTTTAAGATCATCTCTATATGTTACGAGGGAAGGTTATGATGGAAGTCCATGCAAAAAATTATCTCAGAATAAGATTCTATGAAAGTTTTTGAAATACTAGTTACGGTCAAAAAATCGTAGTATATTAAACACAATTCTATACTAGTTTCGGTCAAAAATCAAATTAAATCGATGATTGTTTGAAATGCTATGTAACTTTTAAGATCCTCTCTATATATTACGAGGTAAGGTTATGATGGAAGTGCATGCAAAAAATTATCTCCAAATTAGATTCTATGAAACTTTTTGAAATACTAGTTTCGGTCCAAAAATCGTAGTATATTATACACAATTCTATACTAGTTTCGGTCAAATATAACTTTAAATTGAGGATTGTTAGAAATGCTACGAAACCTTGAATATCCTCTCTATATGTTACGATGGAAGGTTATGATGGAAGTTCATGCAAAATATTATCTCAAAATTAGATTCTATGAAACTTTTTGAAATACTAGTTTCAATCCAAAAATCGTTGTATATTATACATAATTCTATACTAGTTCGGTCAAATATCAAATTAAATCGAGGATTGTTCGAAATGCTACGAAACTTTGAATATCCTCTCTATATGTTACGATGGAAGGTTATGATAGAAGTCCATGAAAAAAAATTATCTCAAAATTAGATTCTATGAAAGTTTTTTAAATACTAGTTTCGGTCAAAAAATCGTAGTATATTATACACAATTCTATACAAGTTTCTGTCAAAAAATCAAATTAAATCGAGGATTGTTCGAAATGCAAAGAAACTTTTAAGATCCTCTCTATATGTTACGAGGGAAGGTTATGATGGAAGTCCATGCAAAAAAATTATCTCAAAATTAGATTCTATGAAATTTTTAGAAATACTAGTTTCGGTCAAAAAATCGTAGTATATTATACACAATTCTATATAAGTTTCTATCAAAATATCAAATTAAATCGAAGATTGTACGAAATGCTACGTAACTTTTAAGATCCTCACTATATGTTACGAGAGAAGGTTATGATGGAAGTCCATTCAAAAAATTATCTCAAAATAAGATTCTATGAAAGTTTTTGAAATACTAGTTTCGGTCAAAAAATCGTAGTATATTAAACACAATTCTATACTAGTTTCGGTCAAAAAATCAAATTAAATCGAGGATTGTTTGAGATGCTACGTAACTTTTAAGATCCTCTTTATATATTACGAGGTGAGGTTATGATGGAAGTTCTTGCAAAAAATTATCTCAAAATTAAATTCTATGAAACTTTTTGAAATACTAGTTTCAGTCCAAAAATCGTAGTATATTATACACAATTCTATACTAGTTTCAGTCAAAAAATCAAATTAAATCGAGGATTGTTTGAAATACTACGTAACTTTGAAGATCCTCTCTATATATTACGAGGGAAGGTTATGATGGAAGTCCATGCAAAAAATTATCTCAAAATTAGATTCTATGAAGCTTTTTGAAATACTAGTTTAGGTCCAAAAAGCGTAGTATTAAACACAATTCTATACTAATTTAAGTCAAAAAATCAAATTAAATTGAGGATTGTTAGAAATGCTATGTAACTTTTAAGATCTTCTCTATATATTACGAGGAAAGGTTATGATGGAAGTTCATGCAAAAAATTATCTCAAAATTAGATTCTATGAAACTTTTCGAAATACTAGTTTCAATCCAAAAATCGTTGTATATTATACACAATTCTATACTAGTTTCGAACAAATATCAAATTAAATCGAGCGTTGTTCGAAATGCTACGAAACTTTTAAGATCATCTCTATATGTTACGAGGGAAGGTTATGATGGAAGTCCATGCAAAAAATTATCTCAGAATAAGATTCTATGAAAGTTTTTGAAATACTAGTTACGGTCAAAAAATCGTAGTATATTAAACACAATTCTATACTAGTTTCGATCAAAAATCAAATTAAATCGAGGATTATTTGAAATGCTATGTAACTTTTAAGATCCTCTCTATATATTACGAGGTAAGGTTATGATGGAAGTGCATGCAAAAAATTATCTCAAAATTTGATTCTATGAAACTTTTTGAAATACTAGTTTCGGTCCAAAAATCGTAGTATATTATACACAATTCTATACTAGTTTCGGTCAAATATAACTTTAAATTGAGGATTGTTAGAAATGCTACGAAACTTTGAATATCCTCTCTATATGTTACGATGGAAGGTTATGATGGAATTCAATGCAAAAAATTATCTCAAAATTAGATTCTATGAAAGTTTTTGAAATACTAGTTTCGGTCAAAGAATCGTAGTATATTATACACAATTCTATACAAGTTTCGGTCAAAAAATCAAATTAAATCGAGGATTGTTCGAAATGCTACCTAACTTTTAAGATCCTCTCTATATATTACGAGGGAAGGTTATGATGGAAGTCCATGCAAAAAATTATCTCAAAATTAGATTCTATGAAACTTTTTGAAATACTAGTTTCGGTCCAAAAATCATAGTATTAAACACAATTCTATACTAGTTTAAGTCAAAAAATCAAATTAAATCGAGGATTGTTCGAAATGCTATGTAACTTTTAAGATCTTCTCTATATATTACGAGGAAAGGTTATGATGGAAGTTCATGCAAAAAATTATCTCAAAATTAGATTCTATGAAACTTTTTGAAATACTAGTTTCAATCCAAAAATCGTTGTATATTATACACAATTCTATACTAGTTTCGAACAAATATCAAATTAAATCGAGCGTTGTTCGAAATGCTACGAAACTTTTAAGATCATCTCTATATGTTACGAGGGAAGGTTATGATGGAAGTCCATGCAAAAAATTATCTCAGAATAAGATTCTATGAAAGTTTTTGAAATACTAGTTACGGTCAAAAAATCGTAGTATATTAAACACAATTCTATACTAGTTTCGATCAAAAATCAAATTAAATCGAGGATTGTTTGAAATGCTATGTAACTTTTAAGATCCTCTCTATATATTACGAGGTAAGGTTATGATGGAAGTGCATGCAAAAAATTATCTCAAAATTTGATTCTATGAAACTTTTTGAAATACTAGTTTCGGTCCAAAAATCGTAGTATATTATACACAATTCTATACTAGTTTCGGTCAAATATAACTTTAAATTGAGGATTGTTAGAAATGCTACGAAACTTTGAATATCCTCTCTATATGTTACGATGGAAGGTTATGATGGATGTCCATGCAAAAATTATCTCATAATAAGATTCTAGGAAAGTTTTTGAAATACTAGTTACGGTCAAAAAATCGTAGTATATTAAACACAATTCTATACTAGTTTCGGTCAAAAATCAAATTAAATCGAGGATTGTTTGAAATGCTATGTAACTTTTAAGATCCTCTCTATATATTACGAGGTAAGGTTGTGATGGAAGTTCATGAAAAAAATTATCTCAAAATTTGATTCTATGAAACTTTTTGAAATACTAGTTTCGGTCCAAAAATCGTAGTATATTATACACAATTCTATACTAGTTTCGGTCAAATATAACTTTAAATCGAGGATTGTTCGAAATGCTACGAAACTTTGAATATCCTCTCTATATGTTACGATGGAAGGTTATGATGGAATTCCATGCAAAAAATTATCTCAAAATAAGATTCTATGAAAGTTTTTGAAATACTAGTTTCGTTCAAAAAATCGTAGTATATTAAACACAATACTATACTAGTTTCGGTCAAAAAATCAAACAAAATCGAGGATTGTTTGACATGCTACGTAACTTTTAAGATCCTATCTATATATTACGAGGTAAGGTGATGATGGAAGTTTATGAAAAAAATTATCTCAAAATTAAATTCTATGAAACTTTTTGAAATACTAGTTTCAGTCCAAAAATCGTAGTATATTATACACAATTCTATACTAGTTTCAATCAAAAAATCAAATTAAATCGAGAATTGTTTTAAATGCTCCGTAACTTTTAAGATCCTCTCTATATATTACGAGGGAAGGTTATGATGGAAGTCCAAGCAAAAAATTATCTCAAAATTAGATTCTATGAAACTTTTTGAAATACTAGTTTCGGTCCAAAAATCATAGTATTAAACACAATTCTATACTAGTTTAAGTCAAAAAATCAAATTAAATCGAGGATTGTTCGAAATGCTATGTGACTTTTAAGATCTTCTCTATATATTACGAGGAAAAGTTATGATGGAAGTTCATGCAAAAAATTATCTCAAAATTAGATTCTATGAAACTTTTTGAAATAATAGTTTCAATCCAAAAATCGTTGTATATTATACACAATTCTATACTAGTTTCGAACAAATATCAAATTAAATCGAGCGTTGTTCGAAATGCTACGAAACTTATAAGATCATCTCTATATGTTACGAGGGAAGGTTTTGATGGAAGTTCATGAAAAAAATTATCTCATAATAAGATTCTAGGAAAGTTTTTGAAATACTAGTTACGGTCAAATAATTGTAGTATATTAAACAAAATTCTATACTAGTATTGGTCAAAAAATCAAATTAAATCGAGGATTGTTTGAAATGCTACGTAACTTTTAAGATCCTCTCTATATATTACGAGGTAAGGTTATGATGGAAGTTCATGCAAAAAATTATCTCAAAATTTGATTCTATGAAACTTTTTGAAATACTAGTTTCGGTCCAAAAATCGTAGTATATTATACACAATTCTATACTAGTTTCGGTCAAATATAACTTTAAATCGAGGATTGTTCGAAATGCTACGAAACTTTGAATATCCTCTCTATATGTTGCGATGGAAGGTTATGATGGAATTCCATGCAAAAAATTATCTCAAAATTAAATTCTATGAAAGTTTTTGAAATTCTAGTTTCGGTCAAAAAATCGTAGTATATTTTACACAATTCTATACAAGTTTCTTTCAAAATATCAAATTAAATCGAGGATTGTTCGAAATGCTACGTAACATTAAAGATCCTCACTATATATTAAGAGGGAAGGTTATGATGAAAGTCCATGCAAAAAATTATCTCAAAATAAGATTCTATGAAAGTTATTGAAATACTAGTTTCGGTCAAAAAATCGTAGTATATTAAACACAATACTATACTAGTTTCGGTCAAAAAATCAAATAAAATCGAGGATTGTTTGACATGCTACGTAACTTTTAAGATCCTATCTATATGTTACGAGGTAAGGTGATGATGGAAGTTTATGCAAAAAATTATCTCAAAATTAAATTCTATGAAACTTTTTGAAATACTAGTTTCAGTCCAAAAATCGTAGTATATTATACACAATTCTATACTAGTTTCAGTAAAAAAATCAAATTAAATCGAGGATTGTTTTAAATGCTACGTAACTTTTAAGATCCTCTCTATATATTACGAGGGAAGGTTATGATGGAAGTCCATGCAAAAAATTATCTCAAAATTAGATTCTATGAAACTTTTTGAAATACTAGTTTCGGTCGAAAAATCATAGTATTGAACACAATTCTATACTAGTTTAAGTCAAAAAATCAAATTAAATTGAGGATTTTTCAAAATGCTATGTAACTTTTAAGATCTTCTCTATATATTACGAGGGAAGGTTATGATGGAATTTCATGCAAAATATTATCTCAAAATTAGATTCTATGAAACTTTTTGAAATACTAGTTTCAATCCAAAAATCGTTGTATATTATACACAATTTTATACTAGTTTCGGTCAAATATCAAATTAAATCGAGGATTGTTCGAAATGGTACGAAATTTGAATATCCTTCTATATGTTACGATAGAAGGTTATGATAGAAGTCCATGAAAAAAAATATCTTAAAATTAGATTCTATGAATGTTTTTTAAATACTAGTTTCGGTCAAAAAATCGTAGTATATTATACACAATTCTATACAAGTTTCTATCAAAATATCAAATTAAATCGAGGATTGTACGAAATGCTACGTAACTTTTAAGATCCTCACTATATGTTACGAGGGGAGGTTATGATGGAAGTCCATGCAAAAAATTATCTCAAAATAAGATTCTATGAAAGTTTTTGAAATACTAGTTTCGGTCAAAAAATCGTAGTATATTAAACACAATTCTATACTAGTTTCGGTCAAAAAATCAAATTAAATCGAGGATTGTTTGACATGCTACGTAACTTTTAAGATCCTCTTTATATATTACGAGGTAAGGTTATGATGGAAGTTCATGCAAAAAATTATCTCAAAATTAAATTCTATGAAACTTTTTGAAATACTAGTTTCGGTCCAAAAATCGTAGTATATTATACACAATTCTATACTAGTTTCGGTCAAATATCAAATAAATCGAGTATTGTTCGAAATACTATGAAACTTTGAATGTCCTCTCTATATGTTACGATGGAAGGTTATGATAGAAGTCCATCCAAAAATTTATCTCAAAATTAGATTCTATGAAATTTTTTGAAATACTAGTTTCGGTCAAAAAATCGTAGTATATTATACACAATTCTATACAAGTTTCTATCAAAATATCAAATTAAATCGAGGATTGTTCGAAATGCTACGTAACTTTGACTATCCTCTCTATATGTTACGATGGAAGGTTATGATGGAATTCCATGCAAGACATTATCTCAAAATTAGATTATATGAAAGTTTTTGAAATACTAGTTTCGATCAAAAAATCGTAGTATATTATACACAAGTCTATACAAGTTTCGGTCAAAAAATCAAATTAAATCGAGGATTGTTCGAAATGCTACGTAACTTTTAAGATCATCTCTATATATTACGAGGGAAGGTTATGATGGAAGTTCATGCAAAAAACTATCTCAAAATTAGATTCTATGAAACTTTTTGAAATACTAGTTTCAATCCAAAAATCGTTGTATATTATACACAATTCTATACTAGTTTCGAACAAATATCAAATTCAATCGAGCGTTGTTCGAAATGCTACGAAACTTTTAAGATCATCTCTATATGTTACGAGGGAAGGTTATGATGGAAGTCCATGCAAAAAATTATCTCAGAATAAGATTCTATGAAAGTTTTTAAAATACTAGTTACGGTCAAAAAATCGTAGTATATTAAACACAATTCTATACTAATTTCAGTCAAAAATCAAATTAAATCGAGGATTGTTTAAAATGCTACGTAACTTTTAAGATCCTCTCTATATATTACGAGGTAAGGTTATGATGGAAGTCCATGCAAAAAATTATCTCAAAATTTGATTCTATGAAACTTTTTGAAATACTAGTTTCGGTCCAAAAATCGTAGTATATTATACACAATTCTATACTAGTTTCGGTCAAATATAACTTTAAATCGAGGATTGTTCGAAATGCTACGAAACATTGAATATCCTCTCTATGTGTTACGATGGAAGGTTATGATGGAATTCCATGCAAGAAATTATCTCAAAATTAGATTCTATGAAAGTTTTTGAAATACTAGTTTCGGTCAAAAAATTGTAGTGTATTATACACAATTCTATACTAGTTTCGGTCAAAAAATCAAATTAAATCGAGGATTGTACAAAATACTACGTAATGTTTAAGATCCTCTCTATATATTACGAGGGAAGGTTATGATGGAAGTTCAAGCAAAAAATTATCTCAAAATTAAATTCTATGAAACTTTTTGAAATACTAGTTTCAGTCAGAAAATCGTAGTATATTATACTCAATTCTATACTAGTTTCAATCAAAAAATCAAATTAAATCGAGGATTATTCGAAATGCTACGTAACTTTTAAGATCCTTTCTATATATTACGAGGGAAGGTTATGATGGAAGTCCATGTAAAAAATTATCTCAAAATAAGATTCTATGAAAGTTTTTGAAATACTAGTTTCGGTCAAAAAAATTGTAGTATATTATACACAATTCTATACAAGTTTCGGTCAAAAAATCAAATTAAATCGAGGAATGTTTGAAATGCTACATAACTTTTAAGATCCTCTCTATATATTACGAGGGAAGGTTATGATGGAAGTCCATGAAATAAATTATCTCAAAATTAGATGCTATGAAACTTTTTGAAATACTGGTTTCGGTCCAAAAATCGTAGTATTATACACAATTCTATACTAGTTTCAGTCAAAAAATCAAATTAATTCGAGGATTTTTCGAAACGCAACAAAACTTTTAAGATCCTCTCTATATGTTACGAGGGAAGGTTATGATGAAATTCCATGCAAAATATTATCTCAATATTAGATTCTATGAAGCTTTTTAAAATATTAGCTTCGGTCCAAAAATCGTAGTATATTATACACATTTCTATACTAGTTTCGGTCAAATATCAAATTAAATCGAGGATTGTTCGAAATGCGAATAAACTATGAAGATCCTCTATATATGTTACGATGGAAGGTTATGATGGAATTCAATGCAAAAAATTATCTCAAAATAAGATTCTATGAAAAATTTTGAAATACTAGTTTTGGTCAAAAAATAGTAGTATATTATACACAATTCTATACTAGTTTGGGTCAAAAATTCAAATTAAATCGAGGATTGTTCGAAATGCTACGTAACTTTTAAGATCCTCTCTATATGTTACGAGGGAAGGTTATGATGAAAGTCCATGCAAAAATCATCTCAAAATTAGATTCTATGAAACTTTTTGAAATACTAGTTTCGGTCCAAAAATCGTAGTATATTATACACAATTCTATACAAGTTTATGTCAAAAAATAAAATTAAATCGAGGATTGTTCGAAATGTAACGAAACTTTTAAGATCCTCTCTATATATTACAAGGGAAGGTTATGATGGAAGTCCATTCCAAAAAATTATCTCAAAATTAGATTCTATGAAATTTTTTGAAATACTAATTTCGGTCAAAAAATCGTAGTATATTATACACAATTCTATACAAGTTTCTATCAAAATATCAAATTAAATCGAGGATTGTTCGAAATGCTACGTAACTTTTAAGATCCTCATTATATGTTACGAGGGAAGGTTATGATGCAAGTCCATGCAAAAAATTATCTCAAAATAAGATTCTATGAAAATTTTTGAAATACTAGTTTCGGTCAAAAAATCGTAGTATATTAAACACAATTCTATACTAGTTTCGGTCAAAAAATCAAATTAAATCGAGGATTGTTCAAAATGCTATGTAATGTTTAAGATCCTCTCTATATATTACGAGGGAAGGTTATGATGGAAGTTCATGCAAAAAATTATCTCAAAATTAAATTCTATGAAACTTTTTTAAATACTAGTTTCAGTCCAAAAATCGTATACACAATTCTATACTAATTTCAGTCAAAAAATCAAATTAAATCGAGGATTGTTCGAAATGCTACGTAACTTTTAAGATCCTCTCTATATATTACGAGGGAAGGTTATGATGGAAGTCCATGTAAAAAATTATCTCAAAATAAGATTCTATGAAAGTTTTTGAAATACTAGTTTCGGTCAAAAAATTGTAGTATATTATACACAATTCTATACAAGTTTCGGTCAAAAAATCAAATTAAATCGAGGAATGTTTGAAATGCTACATAAATTTTAAGATCCTCTCTATATATTACGAGGGAAGGTTATGATGGAAGTCCATGAAATAAATTATCTCAAAATTAGATGCTATGAAACTTTTTGAAATACTGGTTTCGGTCCAAAAATCGTAGTATTATACACAATTCTATACTAGTTTCAGTCAAAAAATCAAATTAATTCGAGGATTTTTCGAAACGCAACAAAACTTTTAAGATCCTCTCTATATGTTACGAGGGAAGGTTATGATGAAATTCCATGCAAAATATTATCTCAATATTAGATTCTATGAAGCTTTTTAAAATACTAGCTTCGGTCCAAAAATCGTAGTATATTATACACATTTCTATACTAGTTTCGGTCAAATATCAAATTAAATCGAGGATTGTTCGAAATGCGAATAAACTTTGAAGATCCTCTATATATGTTACGATGGAAGGTTATGATGGAATTCAATGCAAAAAATTATCTCAAAATAAGATTCTATGAAAAATTTTGAAATACTAGTTTTGGTCAAAAAATAGTAGTATATTATACACAATTCTATACTAGTTTGGGTCAAAAATTCAAATTAAATCGAGGATTGTTCGAAATGCTTCGTAACTTTTAAGATCCTCTCTATATGTTACGAGGGAAGGTTATGATGAAAGTCCATGCAAAAATCATCTCAAAATTAGATTCTATGAAACTTTTTGAAATACTAGTTTCGGTCCAAAAATCGTAGTATATTATACACAATTCTATACAAGTTTATGTCAAAAAATAAAATTAAATCGAGGATTGTTCGAAATGTAACGAAACTTTTAAGATCCTCTCTATATATTACGAGGGAAGGTTATGATGGAAGTCCATTCCAAAAAATTATCTCAAAATTAGATTCTATGAAATTTTTTGAAATACTAATTTCGGTCAAAAAATCGTAGTATATTATACACAATTCTATACAAGTTTCTATCAAAATATCAAATTAAATCGAGGATTGTTCGAAATGCTACGTAACTTTTAAGATCCTCATTATATGTTACGAGGGAAGGTTATGATGCAAGTCCATGCAAAAAATTATCTCAAAATAAGATTCTATGAAAATTTTTGAAATACTAGTTTCGGTCAAAAAATTGTAGTATATTAAACACAATTCTATACTAGTTTCGGTCAAAAAATCAAATTAAATCGAGGATTGTTCAAAATGCTATGTAATGTTTAAGATCCTCTCTATATATTACGAGGGAAGGTTATGATGGAAGTTCATGCAAAAAATTATCTCAAAATTAAATTCTATGAAACTTTTTTAAATACTAGTTTCAGTCCAAAAATCGTAGTATATTATACACAATTCTATACTAATTTCAGTCAAAAAATCAAATTAAATCGAGGATTGTTCGAAATGCTACGTAACTTTTAAGATCCTCTCTATATATTACGAGGGAAGGTTATGATGGAAGTCCATGTAAAAAATTATCTCAAAATAAGATTCTATGAAAGTTTTTGAAATACTAGTTTCGGTCAAAAAATTGTAGTATATTATACACAATTCTATACAAGTTTCGGTCAAAAAATCAAATTAAATCGAGGAATGTTTGAAATGCTACATAACTTTTAAGATCCTCTTTATATATTACGAGGGAAGGTTATGATGGAAGTCCATGAAATAAATTATCTCAAAATTAGATGCTATGAAACTTTTTGAAATACTGGTTTCGGTCCAAAAATCGTAGTATTATACACAATTCTATACTAGTTTCAGTCAAAAAATCAAATTAATTCGAGGATTTTTCGAAACGCAACAAAACTTTTAAGATCCTCTCTATATGTTACGAGGGAAGGTTATGATGAAATTCCATGCAAAATATTTTCTCAATATTAGATTCTATGAAGCTTTTTAAAATACTAGCTTCGGTCCAAAAATCGTAGTATATTATACACATTTCTATACAAGTTTCGGTTAAAAAATCAAATTAAATCGAGGATTGTACGAAATGCAACGAAAATTTTAAGATCCTCTCAATATGTTACGAGGGAAGGTTATGATGGAAGTCAATGCAAAAAAATTATCTCAAAATTAGATTCTATGAAACTTTTTGAAATACTAGTTTCGGTCAAAAAAATCGTAGTATATTATACACAATTCGATACAGGTTTCTATCAAAATATCAAATTAAATCGAGGATTGTTAGAAAGGCTACGTAACTTTTAAGATCCTCAATATATTTTACGAGGGAAGGTTATGATGGAAGTCCATGCAAAAAATTATCTCAAAATAAGATTCTATGAAAGTTTTTGAAATACTAGTTTCGGTCAAAAAATCGTAGTATATTAAACACAATTCTATACTAGTTTCGGTCAAAAAATCAAATTAAATCGAGGATTGTACGAAATGCAACGAAAATTTTAAGATCCTCTCTATATGTTACGAGGGAAGGTTAAGATGGAAGTCAATGCAAAAAAAATTATCTCAAAATTAGATTCTATGAAACTTTTTGAAATACTAGTTTCGGTCAAAAAAATCGTAGTATATTAATACACAATTCTATACAGGTTTCTATCAAAATATCAAATTAAATCGAGGATTGTTAGAAAGGCTACGTAACTTTTAAGATCCTCAATATATGTTACGAGGGAAGGTTATGATGGAAGTCCATGCAAAAAATTATCTCAAAATAAGATTCTATGAAAGTTTTTGAAATACTAGTTTCGGTCAAAAAATCGTAGTATATTATACACATTTCTATACAAGTTTCGGTCAAAAAATCAAATTAAATCGAGGATTGTACGAAATGCAACGAAAATTTTAAGATCCTCTCTATATATTACGTGGGAAGGTTATGATGGAATTCCATGCAAAAAAATTATCTCAAAATTAGATTCTATGAAACTTTTTGAAATACTAGTTTCGGTCAAAAAAATCGTAGTATATTATACACAATTCTATACAGGTTTCTATCAAAATATCAAATTAAATCGAGGATTGTTAGAAAGGCTACGTAACTTTTAAGATCCTCAATATATGTTACGAGGGAAGGTTATGATGGAAGTCCATGCAAAAAATTATCTCAAAATAAGATTCTATGAAAGTTTTTGAAATACTAGTTTCGGTCAAAAAATCGTAGTATATTAAACACAATTCTATAGTAGTTTCGGTCAAAAAATCAAATTAAATCGAGGATTGTTTGACATGCTACGTAACTTTTAAGATCCTCTCTATATATTACGAGGTAAGGTTATGATGGAAGTTCATGCAAAAAATTATCTCAAAATTAAATTCTATGAAACTTTTTGAAATACTAGTTTCAGTCCAAAAATCGAATTATAATATAAACAATTCTATACTAGTTTTAGTCTAAAAATCCAATTAAATCGAGGATTGATTGAAATACTACGTAACTTTGAAGATCCTCTCTATATATTACGAGCGAATGTTATGATGGAAGTCCATGCAAAAAATTATCTAAAAATTAGATTCTATGAAACTTTTTGAAATACTAGTTTCGGTCCAAAAATCGTAGTTTTAAACACAATTCTATACGAGTTTAAGTCAAAAAAATCAAATTAAATTGAGGATTGTTCGAAATGCTATGAAACTTTGAAGATCTTCTTTATATATTACGAGGGAAGGTTATGATGGAAGTTCATGCTAAAAAATATCTCAAAATTAGATTCTATGAAACTTTTTGAAATACTAGTTTCGGTCCAAAAATCGTAGTATATTATACACAATTCTATACTAGTTTCGGTCAAATATCAAATAAATCGAGGATTGTTCGAAATGCTACGAAACTTTGAATATCCTCTCTATATGTTACGATGGAAGGTTATGATAGAAGTCCATGCAAAAAATTATCTCAAAATTAGATTCTATGAAAGTTTTTGAAATACTAGTTTCGGTCAAAAAATAGTAGTGTATTATACACAACTCTATACAAGTTTCTGACAAAAAATCAAATTAAATCGAGGATTGTTCGAAATACAACGAAACTTTTAAGATCCTCTCTATATGTTACGAGGGAAGGTTATGATGGAAGTCCATGCAAAAAAATAATCTCAAAATTAAATTCTATGAAACTTTTTGAAATACAAGTTTCAGTCCAAAAATCGTAGTATATTATACACAATTCTATACAAGTTTCTATCAAAATATCAAATTAAATCGAGGATTGTTCGAAATGCTACGTAACTTTTAAGATCCTCACTATATGTTACGAGGGAAGGTCATGATGGAAGTCCATGCAAAAAATTATCTCAAAATAAGATTCTATCAAAGTTTTTGAAATACTAGTTTCGGTCAAAAAATTGTAGTATATTAAACATAATTCTATACTAGTTTCGGTCAAAAAATCAAATTAAATCGAAGATTGTTTGACATGCTACGTAACTTTTAAGATCCTCTCTATATATTACGAGGTAAGGTTATGATGGAAGTTCATGCAAAAAATTATCTCAAAATTAAATTCTATGAAACTTTTTGAAATACTAGTTTCGGTCCAAAAATCGTAGTTTTAAACACAATTCTATACTAGTTTAAGTCAAAAAAATCAAATTAAATTGAGGATTGTTCGAAATGCTATGTAACTTTTAAGATATTCTTTATATATTACGAGGGAAGGTTATGATGGAAGTTCATGCAAAATATTATCTCAAAATTAGATTCTATGAAACTTTTTGAAATACTAGTTTCGGTCAAAAAATCGTAGTATATTATACACAATTCTATACTAGTTTCGGTCAAATATCAAATAAATCGAGGATTGTTCGAAATGCTACGAAACTTTGAATATCCTCTCTATATGTTACGATGGAAGGTTATGATGGAAGTCCATGCAAAAAATTATCTCAAAATAAGATTCTATGAAAGTTTTTGAAATACTAGTTTATGTCAAAAAAATCGTAGTATATTAAACACGATTCTATACTAGTTTCGGTCAAAAAATCAAACTAAATCGATGACTGTTTGAAATTCTACGTAACTTTGAAGATCCTCTCTATATATTACGAGGGAAGGTTATGATGGAAGTCCATGCAAAAAATTATCTCAAAATTAGATTCTATGAAACTTTTTGAAATACTAGTTTCGGTCCAAAAATCGTAGTATTAAACACAATTCTATATTAGTTTAAGTCAAAAAATAAAATTAATTTGAGGATTGTTCGAAATGCTATCTAACTTTTAAGATCTTCTTTATATATTACGAGGGAAGGTTATGATGGAAGTTCATGCAAAAAATTATCTCAAAATTAGATTCTATGAAACTTTTTGAAATACTAGTTTCGGTCAAATATCAAATAAATCGAGGATTGTACGAAATGCTACGAAACATTGAATATCCTCTCTATATGTTACGATGGAAGATTATGATAGAAGTCCATACAAAACATTATCTCAAAATTAGATTCTATGAAAGTTTTTGAAATACTAGTTTCGGTCAAAAAATCGTAGTATATTATACACAATTCTATACAAGTTTCTGCCAAAAAATCAAATTAAATCGAGGATTGTTCGAAATGCTACGAAACATTGAATATCCTCTCTATATGTTACGATGGAAGATTATGATAGAAGTCCATACAAAACATTATCTCAAAATTAGATTTTATGAAAGTTTTTGAAATACTAGTTTCGGTCAAAAAATCGTAGTATATTAAACACAATTCTATACTAGTTTCGGTCAAAAAATCAAACTAAATCGAGGATTGTTTGACATGCTACGTAACTTTTAAGATCCTCTCTATATATTACGAGATAACGTTATGATGGAAGTTCATGCAAAAAATTATCTCAAAATTAAATTCTATGAAACTTTGTGAAATACTAGTTTCAGTCCAAAAATCGTAGTATATTATACACAATTCTATACTAGTTTCAGTCAAAAAATCAAATTAAATCGAGGATTGTTTGAAATTCTACGTAACTTTGAAGATCCTCTCTATATATTACGAGGATAGGTTATGATGGAAGTCCATGCAAAAAATTATCTCAAAATTAGATTCTATGAAACTTTTTTAAATACTAGTTTCGGTCCAAAAATCGTAGTATTAAACACAATTCTATACTAGTTTAAGTCAAAAAATCAAATTAATTTGAGGATTGTTCGAAATGCTATGTAACTTTTAAGATCTTCTTTATATATTACGAGGGAAGGTTATGATGGAAGTTCATGCAAAAAATTATCTCAAAATTAGATTCTATGAAACTTTTTGAAATACTAATTTCAGTCAAATATCAAATAAATCGAGGATTGTTCGAAATGCTACGAAACTTTGAATATCCTCTCTATATGTTACAATGGAAGATTATGATAGAAGTCCATGCAAAACATTATCTCAAAATTAGATTCTATGAAAGTTTTTGAAATACTAGTTTCGGTCAAAAAATCGTAGTATATTATACACAATTCTATACAAGTTTTTGTCAAAAAATCAAATTAAATTGAGGATTGTTCGAAATGCAACGAAACTTTTAAGATCCTCTCTATATGTTACGAGGGAAGGTTATGATGGAAGTCCATGCAAAAAAATTATCTCAAAATTAGATTCTATGAAATTTTTTGAAATACTAGTTTCGGTCAAAAAATCGTAGTATATTATACACAATTCTATACAAGTTTCTATCAAAATATTAAATTAAATCGAGGATTGTTCGAAATGCTACGTAACTTTTAAGATCCTCTCTATATATTACGAGGGACGGTTATGATGGAAGTCCATGCAAAACATTATCTCAAAATTAGATTCTATGAAACTTTTTGAAATACTAGTTTCGGTCCAAAAATCATAGTATTAAACACAATTCTATACTAGTTTAAGTCAAAAAATCAAATTAAATTGAGGATTGTTCGAAATGCTATGTAACTTTTAAGATCTTCTCTATATATTACGAGGGATGGTTATGATGGAAGTTCATGCAAAATATTATCTCAAAATAAGATTCTATGAAAGTTTTTGAAATACTAGTTTCGGTCATAAAATTGTAGTATATTAAACATAATTCTATACTTGTTTCGGTCAAAAAATCAAATTAAATCGAGGATTGTTTGACATGCTACGTAACTTTTAAGATCCTCTCTATATATTACAAGGTAAGGTTATTATGGAAGTTCATGCAAAAAATTATCTCAAAATTAAATTCTATTAAACTTTTTGAAATACTAGTTTCAGTCCAAAAATCGTAGTATATTATACACAATTCTATACTAGTTTCAGTCAAAAAATCAAAATAAATCGAGGATTGTTTGAAATGCTACGTAACTTTGAAGATCCTCTCTATATATTACGAGGGAAGGTTATGATGGAAGTCCATGCAAAAAATTATCTCAGAATTAGATTCTATGAAACTTTTTGAAATACTAGTTTCGATTCAAAAATCGTAGTTTTAAACACAATTCTATACTAGTTTAAGTCAAAAAATCAAATTAAATTGAGGATTGTTCTAAATGCTATGTAACTTTTAAGATCTTCTCTATATATTAAGAGGGAAGGTTATGATGGAAGTTCATGCAAAAAATTATCTCAAAATTAGATTCTATGAAACTTTTTGAAATACTAGTTTCGGTCCAAAAATCGTAGTATATTATACACAACTCTATACTAGTTTCGGTCAAATTTCAAATAAATCGAGGATTGTCCGAAATGCTACGAAACTTTGAATATTCTCTCTATATGTTACGATGGAAGGTTATGATAGAAGTCCATGCAAAAAATTATCTCAAAATTAGATTCTATGAAAGTTTTTGAAATACTAGTTTCAGTCCAAAAATCGAATTATAATATAAACAATTCTATACTAGTTTTAGTCTAAAAATCCAATTAAATCGAGGATTGATTGAAATACTACGTAACTTTGAAGATCCTCTCTATATATTACGAGCGAATGTTATGATGGAAGTCCATGCAAAAAATTATCTAAAAATTAGATTCTATGAAACTTTTTGAAATACTAGTTTCGGTCCAAAAATCGTAGTTTTAAACACAATTCTATACGAGTTTAAGTCAAAAAAATCAAATTAAATTGAGGATTGTTCGAAATGCTATGAAACTTTGAAGATCTTCTTTATATATTACGAGGGAAGGTTATGATGGAAGTTCATGCTAAAAAATATCTCAAAATTAGATTCTATGAAACTTTTTGAAATACTAGTTTCGGTCCAAAAATCGTAGTATATTATACACAATTCTATACTAGTTTCGGTCAAATATCAAATAAATCGAGGATTGTTCGAAATGCTACGAAACTTTGAATATCCTCTCTATATGTTACGATGGAAGGTTATGATAGAAGTCCATGCAAAAAATTATCTCAAAATTAGATTCTATGAAAGTTTTTGAAATACTAGTTTCGGTCAAAAAATAGTAGTGTATTATACACAACTCTATACAAGTTTCTGACAAAAAATCAAATTAAATCGAGGATTGTTCGAAATACAACGAAACTTTTAAGATCCTCTCTATATGTTACGAGGGAAGGTTATGATGGAAGTCCATGCAAAAAAATAATCTCAAAATTAAATTCTATGAAACTTTTTGAAATACAAGTTTCAGTCCAAAAATCGTAGTATATTATACACAATTCTATACAAGTTTCTATCAAAATATCAAATTAAATCGAGGATTGTTCGAAATGCTACGTAACTTTTAAGATCCTCACTATATGTTACGAGGGAAGGTCATGATGGAAGTCCATGCAAAAAATTATCTCAAAATAAGATTCTATCAAAGTTTTTGAAATACTAGTTTCGGTCAAAAAATTGTAGTATATTAAACATAATTCTATACTAGTTTCGGTCAAAAAATCAAATTAAATCGAAGATTGTTTGACATGCTACGTAACTTTTAAGATCCTCTCTATATATTACGAGGTAAGGTTATGATGGAAGTTCATGCAAAAAATTATCTCAAAATTAAATTCTATGAAACTTTTTGAAATACTAGTTTCGGTCCAAAAATCGTAGTTTTAAACACAATTCTATACTAGTTTAAGTCAAAAAAATCAAATTAAATTGAGGATTGTTCGAAATGCTATGTAACTTTTAAGATATTCTTTATATATTACGAGGGAAGGTTATGATGGAAGTTCATGCAAAATATTATCTCAAAATTAGATTCTATGAAACTTTTTGAAATACTAGTTTCGGTCAAAAAATCGTAGTATATTATACACAATTCTATACTAGTTTCGGTCAAATATCAAATAAATCGAGGATTGTTCGAAATGCTACGAAACTTTGAATATCCTCTCTATATGTTACGATGGAAGGTTATGATGGAAGTCCATGCAAAAAATTATCTCAAAATAAGATTCTATGAAAGTTTTTGAAATACTAGTTTATGTCAAAAAAATCGTAGTATATTAAACACGATTCTATACTAGTTTCGGTCAAAAAATCAAACTAAATCGATGACTGTTTGAAATTCTACGTAACTTTGAAGATCCTCTCTATATATTACGAGGGAAGGTTATGATGGAAGTCCATGCAAAAAATTATCTCAAAATTAGATTCTATGAAACTTTTTGAAATACTAGTTTCGGTCCAAAAATCGTAGTATTAAACACAATTCTATATTAGTTTAAGTCAAAAAATAAAATTAATTTGAGGATTGTTCGAAATGCTATCTAACTTTTAAGATCTTCTTTATATATTACGAGGGAAGGTTATGATGGAAGTTCATGCAAAAAATTATCTCAAAATTAGATTCTATGAAACTTTTTGAAATACTAGTTTCGGTCAAATATCAAATAAATCGAGGATTGTACGAAATGCTACGAAACATTGAATATCCTCTCTATATGTTACGATGGAAGATTATGATAGAAGTCCATACAAAACATTATCTCAAAATTAGATTCTATGAAAGTTTTTGAAATACTAGTTTCGGTCAAAAAATCGTAGTATATTATACACAATTCTATACAAGTTTCTGCCAAAAAATCAAATTAAATCGAGGATTGTTCGAAATGCTACGAAACATTGAATATCCTCTCTATATGTTACGATGGAAGATTATGATAGAAGTCCATACAAAACATTATCTCAAAATTAGATTTTATGAAAGTTTTTGAAATACTAGTTTCGGTCAAAAAATCGTAGTATATTAAACACAATTCTATACTAGTTTCGGTCAAAAAATCAAACTAAATCGAGGATTGTTTGACATGCTACGTAACTTTTAAGATCCTCTCTATATATTACGAGATAACGTTATGATGGAAGTTCATGCAAAAAATTATCTCAAAATTAAATTCTATGAAACTTTGTGAAATACTAGTTTCAGTCCAAAAATCGTAGTATATTATACACAATTCTATACTAGTTTCAGTCAAAAAATCAAATTAAATCGAGGATTGTTTGAAATTCTACGTAACTTTGAAGATCCTCTCTATATATTACGAGGATAGGTTATGATGGAAGTCCATGCAAAAAATTATCTCAAAATTAGATTCTATGAAACTTTTTTAAATACTAGTTTCGGTCCAAAAATCGTAGTATTAAACACAATTCTATACTAGTTTAAGTCAAAAAATCAAATTAATTTGAGGATTGTTCGAAATGCTATGTAACTTTTAAGATCTTCTTTATATATTACGAGGGAAGGTTATGATGGAAGTTCATGCAAAAAATTATCTCAAAATTAGATTCTATGAAACTTTTTGAAATACTAATTTCAGTCAAATATCAAATAAATCGAGGATTGTTCGAAATGGTACGAAACTTTGAATATCCTCTCTATATGTTACAATGGAAGATTATGATAGAAGTCCATGCAAAACATTATCTCAAAATTAGATTCTATGAAAGTTTTTGAAATACTAGTTTCGGTCAAAAAATCGTAGTATATTATACACAATTCTATACAAGTTTTTGTCAAAAAATCAAATTAAATTGAGGATTGTTCGAAATGCAACGAAACTTTTAAGATCCTCTCTATATGTTACGAGGGAAGGTTATGATGGAAGTCCATGCAAAAAAATTATCTCAAAATTAGATTCTATGAAATTTTTTGAAATACTAGTTTCGGTCAAAAAATCGTAGTATATTATACACAATTCTATACAAGTTTCTATCAAAATATTAAATTAAATCGAGGATTGTTCGAAATGCTACGTAACTTTTAAGATCCTCTCTATATATTACGAGGGACGGTTATGATGGAAGTCCATGCAAAACATTATCTCAAAATTAGATTCTATGAAACTTTTTGAAATACTAGTTTCGGTCCAAAAATCATAGTATTAAACACAATTCTATACTAGTTTAAGTCAAAAAATCAAATTAAATTGAGGATTGTTCGAAATGCTATGTAACTTTTAAGATCTTCTCTATATATTACGAGGGATGGTTATGATGGAAGTTCATGCAAAATATTATCTCAAAATAAGATTCTATGAAAGTTTTTGAAATACTAGTTTCGGTCATAAAATTGTAGTATATTAAACATAATTCTATACTTGTTTCGGTCAAAAAATCAAATTAAATCGAGGATTGTTTGACATGCTACGTAACTTTTAAGATCCTCTCTATATATTACAAGGTAAGGTTATTATGGAAGTTCATGCAAAAAATTATCTCAAAATTAAATTCTATTAAACTTTTTGAAATACTAGTTTCAGTCCAAAAATCGTAGTATATTATACACAATTCTATACTAGTTTCAGTCAAAAAATCAAAATAAATCGAGGATTGTTTGAAATGCTACGTAACTTTGAAGATCCTCTCTATATATTACGAGGGAAGGTTATGATGGAAGTCCATGCAAAAAATTATCTCAGAATTAGATTCTATGAAACTTTTTGAAATACTAGTTTCGATTCAAAAATCGTAGTTTTAAACACAATTCTATACTAGTTTAAGTCAAAAAATCAAATTAAATTGAGGATTGTTCTAAATGCTATGTAACTTTTAAGATCTTCTCTATATATTAAGAGGGAAGGTTATGATGGAAGTTCATGCAAAAAATTATCTCAAAATTAGATTCTATGAAACTTTTTGAAATACTAGTTTCGGTCCAAAAATCGTAGTATATTATACACAACTCTATACTAGTTTCGGTCAAATTTCAAATAAATCGAGGATTGTCCGAAATGCTACGAAACTTTGAATATTCTCTCTATATGTTACGATGGAAGGTTATGATAGAAGTCCATGCAAAAAATTATCTCAAAATTAGATTCTATGAAAGTTTTTGAAATACTAGTTTCGGTCAAAAAATAGTAGTGTATTATACACAATTCTATACAAGTTTCTGTCAAAAAATCAAATTAAATCGAGGATTGTTCGAAATGCAACGAAACTTTTAAGATCCTCTCTATATGTTACGAGGGAAGGTTATGATGGAAGTCCATGCAAAAAAATTATCTCAAAATTAAATTCTATGAAATTTTTTTAAATACTTGTTTCGGTCAAAAAATCGTAGTATATTATACACAATTCTATACAAGTTTCTATCAAAATATCAAATTAAATCGAGCATTGTACGAAATGCTACGTAACTTTTAAGATCCTCACTATATGTTACGAGGGAAGGTTATGATGGAAGTCCATGCAAAAAATTATCTCAAAATAAGATTCTATGAAAGTTTTTGAAATACTAGTTTAAGTCAAAAAAATCGTAGTATATTAAACACGATTCTATACTAGTTTCGGTCAAAAAATCAAACTAAATCGATGACTGTTTGAAATGCTACGTAACTTTGAAGATCCTCTCTATATATTACGAGGGAAGGTTATAATGGAAGTCCATGCAAAAAATTATCTCAAAATTAGATTCTATGAAACTTTTTGAAATACTAGTTTCGGTCCAAAAATCGTAGTATTAAACACAATTCTATATTAGTTTAAGTCAAAAAATAAAATTAATTTGAGGATTGTTCGAAATGCTATGTAACTTTTAAGATCTTCTTTATATATTACGAGGGAAGGTTATGATGGAAGTTCATGCAAAAAATTATCTCAAAATTAGATTCTATGAAACTTTTTGAAATACTAGTTTCGGTCAAATATCAAATAAATCGAGGATTGTTCGAAATGCTACGAAACATTGAATATCCTCTCTATATGTTACGATGGAAGATTATGATAGAAGTCCATACAAAACATTATCTCAAAATTAGATTCTATGAAAGTTTTTGAAATACTAGTTTCGGTCAAAAAATCGTAGTATATTATACACAATTCTATACAAGTTTCTGCCAAAAAATCAAATTAAATCGAGGATTGTTCGAAATGCTACGAAACATTGAATATCCTCTCTATATGTTACGATGGAAGATTATGATAGAAGTCCATACAAAACATTATCTCAAAATTAGATTTTATGAAAGTTTTTGAAATACTAGTTTCGGTCAAAAAATCTTAGTATATTAAACACAATTCTATACTAGTTTCGGTCAAAAAATCAAACTAAATCGAGGATTGTTTGACATGCTACGTAACTTTTAAGATCCTCTCTATATATTACGAGATAAGGTTATGATGGAAGTTCATGCAAAAAATTATCTCAAAATTAAATTCTATGAAACTTTGTGAAATACTAGTTTCAGTCCAAAAATCGTAGTATATTATACACAATTCTATACTAGTTTCAGTCAAAAAATCAAATTAAATCGAGGATTGTTTGAAATTCTACGTAACTTTGAAGATCCACTCTATATATTACGAGGATAGGTTATGATGGAAGTCCATGCAAAAAATTATCTCAAAATTAGATTCTATGAAACTTTTTTAAATACTAGTTTCGGTCCAAAAATCGTAGTATTAAACACAATTCTATACTAGTTTAAGTCAAAAAATCAAATTAATTTGAGGATTGTTCGAAATGCTATGTAACTTTTAAGATCTTCTTTATATATTACGAGGGAAGGTTATGATGGAAGTTCATGCAAAAAATTATCTCAAAATTAGATTCTATGAAACTTTTTGAAATACTAATTTCAGTCAAATATCAAATAAATCGAGGATTGTTCGAAATGCTACGAAACTTTGAATATCCTCTCTATATGTTACAATGGAAGATTATGATAGAAGTCCATGCAAAACATTATCTCAAAATTAGATTCTATGAAAGTTTTTGAAATACTAGTTTCGGTCAAAAAATCGTAGTATATTATACACAATTCTATACAAGTTTTTGTCAAAAAATCAAATTAAATTGAGGATTGTTCGAAATGCAACGAAACTTTTAAGATCCTCTCTATATGTTACGAGGGAAGGTTATGATGGAAGTCCATGCAAAAAAATTATCTCAAAATTAGATTCTATGAAATTTTTTGAAATACTAGTTTCGGTCAAAAAATCGTAGTATATTATACACAATTCTATACAAGTTTCTATCAAAATATTAAATTAAATCGAGGATTGTTCGAAATGCTACGTAACTTTTAAGATCCTATCTATATATTACGAGGGACGGTTATGATGGAAGTCCATGCAAAACATTATCTCAAAATTAGATTCTATGAAACTTTTTGAAATACTAGTTTCGGTCCAAAAATCATAGTATTAAACACAATTCTATACTAGTTTAAGTCAAAAAATCAAATTAAATTGAGGATTGTTCGAAATGCTATGTAACTTTTAAGATCTTCTCTATATATTACGAGGGATGGTTATGATGGAAGTTCATGCAAAATATTATCTCAAAATAAGATTCTATGAAAGTTTTTGAAATACTAGTTTCGGTCATAAAATTGTAGTATATTAAACATAATTCTATACTTGTTTCGGTCAAAAAATCAAATTAAATCGAGGATTGTTTGACATGCTACGTAACTTTTAAGATCCTCTCTATATATTACAAGGTAAGGTTATTATGGAAGTTCATGCAAAAAATTATCTCAAAATTAAATTCTATTAAACTTTTTGAAATACTAGTTTCAGTCCAAAAATCGTAGTATATTATACACAATTCTATACTAGTTTCAGTCAAAAAATCAAAATAAATCGAGGATTGTTTGAAATGCTACGTAACTTTGAAGATCCTCTCTATATATTACGAGGGAAGGTTATGATGGAAGTCCATGCAAAAAATTATCTCAGAATTAGATTCTATGAAACTTTTTGAAATACTAGTTTCGATTCAAAAATCGTAGTTTTAAACACAATTCTATACTAGTTTAAGTCAAAAAATCAAATTAAATTGAGGATTGTTCTAAATGCTATGTAACTTTTAAGATCTTCTCTATATATTAAGAGGGAAGGTTATGATGGAAGTTCATGCAAAAAATTATCTCAAAATTAGATTCTATGAAACTTTTTGAAATACTAGTTTCGGTCCAAAAATCGTAGTATATTATACACAACTCTATACTAGTTTCGGTCAAATTTCAAATAAATCGAGGATTGTTCGAAATGCTACGAAACTTTGAATATTCTCTCTATATGTTACGATGGAAGGTTATGATAGAAGTCCATGCAAAAAATTATCTCAAAATTAGATTCTATGAAAGTTTTTGAAATACTAGTTTCGGTCAAAAAATAGTAGTGTATTATACACAATTCTATACAAGTTTCTGTCAAAAAATCAAATTAAATCGAGGATTGTTCGAAATGCAACGAAACTTTTAAGATCCTCTCTATATGTTACGAGGGAAGGTTATGATGGAAGTCCATGCAAAAAAATTATCTCAAAATTAAATTCTATGAAATTTTTTTAAATACTTGTTTCGGTCAAAAAATCGTAGTATATTATACACAATTCTATACAAGTTTCTATCAAAATATCAAATTAAATCGAGCATTGTACGAAATGCTACGTAACTTTTAAGATCCTCACTATATGTTACGAGGGAAGGTTATGATGGAAGTCCATGCAAAAAATTATCTCAAAATAAGATTCTATGAAAGTTTTTGAAATACTAGTTTAAGTCAAAAAAATCGTAGTATATTAAACACGATTCTATACTAGTTTCGGTCAAAAAATCAAACTAAATCGATGACTGTTTGAAATGCTACGTAACTTTGAAGATCCTCTCTATATATTACGAGGGAAGGTTATGATGGAAGTCCATGCAAAAAATTATCTCAAAATTAGATTCTATGAAACTTTTTGAAATACTAGTTTCGGTCCAAAAATCGTAGTATTAAACACAATTCTATATTAGTTTAAGTCAAAAAATAAAATTAATTTGAGGATTGTTCGAAATGCTATGTAACTTTTAAGATCTTCTTTATATATTACGAGGGAAGGTTATGATGGAAGTTCATGCAAAAAATTATCTCAAAATTAGATTCTATGAAACTTTTTGAAATACTAGTTTCGGTCAAATATCAAATAAATCGAGGATTGTTCGAAATGCTACGAAACATTGAATATCCTCTCTATATGTTACGATGGAAGATTATGATAGAAGTCCATACAAAACATTATCTCAAAATTAGATTCTATGAAAGTTTTTGAAATACTAGTTTCGGTCAAAAAATCGTAGTATATTATACACAATTCTATACAAGTTTCTGCCAAAAAATCAAATTAAATCGAGGATTGTTCGAAATGCTACGAAACATTGAATATCCTCTCTATATGTTACGATGGAAGATTATGATAGAAGTCCATACAAAACATTATCTCAAAATTAGATTTTATGAAAGTTTTTGAAATACTAGTTTCGGTCAAAAAATCTTAGTATATTAAACACAATTCTATACTAGTTTCGGTCAAAAAATCAAACTAAATCGAGGATTGTTTGACATGCTACGTAACTTTTAAGATCCTCTCTATATATTACGAGATAAGGTTATGATGGAAGTTCATGCAAAAAATTATCTCAAAATTAAATTCTATGAAACTTTGTGAAATACTAGTTTCAGTCCAAAAATCGTAGTATATTATACACAATTCTATACTAGTTTCAGTCAAAAAATCAAATTAAATCGAGGATTGTTTGAAATTCTACGTAACTTTGAAGATCCACTCTATATATTACGAGGATAGGTTATGATGGAAGTCCATGCAAAAAATTATCTCAAAATTAGATTCTATGAAACTTTTTTAAATACTAGTTTCGGTCCAAAAATCGTAGTATTAAACACAATTCTATACTAGTTTAAGTCAAAAAATCAAATTAATTTGAGGATTGTTCGAAATGCTATGTAACTTTTAAGATCTTCTTTATATATTACGAGGGAAGGTTATGATGGAAGTTCATGCAAAAAATTATCTCAAAATTAGATTCTATGAAACTTTTTGAAATACTAATTTCAGTCAAATATCAAATAAATCGAGGATTGTTCGAAATGCTACGAAACTTTGAATATCCTCTCTATATGTTACAATGGAAGATTATGATAGAAGTCCATGCAAAACATTATCTCAAAATTAGATTCTATGAAAGTTTTTGAAATACTAGTTTCGGTCAAAAAATCGTAGTATATTATACACAATTCTATACAAGTTTTTGTCAAAAAATCAAATTAAATTGAGGATTGTTCGAAATGCAACGAAACTTTTAAGATCCTCTCTATATGTTACGAGGGAAGGTTATGATGGAAGTCCATGCAAAAAAATTATCTCAAAATTAGATTCTATGAAATTTTTTGAAATACTAGTTTCGGTCAAAAAATCGTAGTATATTATACACAATTCTATACAAGTTTCTATCAAAATATTAAATTAAATCGAGGATTGTTCGAAATGCTACGTAACTTTTAAGATCCTATCTATATATTACGAGGGACGGTTATGATGGAAGTCCATGCAAAACATTATCTCAAAATTAGATTCTATGAAACTTTTTGAAATACTAGTTTCGGTCCAAAAATCATAGTATTAAACACAATTCTATACTAGTTTAAGTCAAAAAATCAAATTAAATTGAGGATTGTTCGAAATGCTATGTAACTTTTAAGATCTTCTCTATATATTACGAGGGATGGTTATGATGGAAGTTCATGCAAAATATTATCTCAAAATAAGATTCTATGAAAGTTTTTGAAATACTAGTTTCGGTCATAAAATTGTAGTATATTAAACATAATTCTATACTTGTTTCGGTCAAAAAATCAAATTAAATCGAGGATTGTTTGACATGCTACGTAACTTTTAAGATCCTCTCTATATATTACAAGGTAAGGTTATTATGGAAGTTCATACAAAAAATTATCTCAAAATTAAATTTTATTAAACTTTTTGAAATACTAGTTTCAGTCCAAAAATCGTAGTATATTATACACAATTCTATACTAGTTTCAGTCAAAAAATCAAAATAAATCGAGGATTGTTTGAAATGCTACGTAACTTTGAAGATCCTCTCTATATATTACGAGGGAAGGTTATGATGGATGTCCATGCAAAAAATTATCTCAGAATTAGATTCTATGAAACTTTTTGAAATACTAGTTTCGGTTCAAAAATCGTAGTTTTAAACACAATTCTATACTAGTTTAAGTCAAAAAATCAAATTAAATTGAGGATTGTTCGAAATGCTATGTAACTTTTAAGATCTTCTCTATATATTAAGAGGGAAGGTTATGATGGAAGTTCATGCAAAAAATTATCTCAAAATTAGATTCTATGAAACTTTTTGAAATACTAGTTTCGGTCCAAAAATCGTAGTATATTATACACAACTCTATACTAGTTTCGGTCAAATTTCAAATAAATCGAGGATTGTTCGAAATGCTACGAAACTTTGAATATCCTCTCTATATGTTACGATGGAAGGTTATGATAGAAGTCCATGCAAAAAATTATCTCAAAATTAGATTCTATGAAAGTTTTTGAAATACTAGTTTCGGTCAATGAATCGTAGTATATTATACACAATTCTATACAAGTTTCGGTCAAAAAATCAAATTAAATCGAGGATTGTTCGAAATGCTACGTAACTTTTAAGATCCTCTCTATATATTACGAGGGAAGGTTATGATGGAAGTCCATGCAAAAAATTATCTCAAAATTAGATTCTATGAAAGTTTTTGAAATACTAGTTTCGGTCATAAAATTGTAGTATATTAAACATAATTCTATACTTGTTTCGGTCAAAAAATCAAATTAAATCGAGGATTGTTTGACATGCTACGTAACTTTTAAGATCCTCTCTATATATTACAAGGTAAGGTTATTATGGAAGTTCATGCAAAAAATTATCTCAAAATTAAATTCTATTAAACTTTTTGAAATACTAGTTTCAGTCCAAAAATCGTAGTATATTATACACAATTCTATACTAGTTTCAGTCAAAAAATCAAAATAAATCGAGGATTGTTTGAAATGCTACGTAACTTTGAAGATCCTCTCTATATATTACGAGGGAAGGTTATGATGGAAGTCCATGCAAAAAATTATCTCAGAATTAGATTCTATGAAACTTTTTGAAATACTAGTTTCGGTTCAAAAATCGTAGTTTTAAACACAATTCTATACTAGTTTAAGTCAAAAAATCAAATTAAATTGAGGATTGTTCGAAATGCTATGTAACTTTTAAGATCTTCTCTATATATTAAGAGGGAAGGTTATGATGGAAGTTCATGCAAAAAATTATCTCAAAATTAGATTCTATGAAACTTTTTGAAATACTAGTTTCGGTCCAAAAATCGTAGTATATTATACACAACTCTATACTAGTTTCGGTCAAATTTCAAATAAATCGAGGATTGTTCGAAATGCTACGAAACTTTGAATATCCTCTCTATATGTTACGATGGAAGGTTATGATAGAAGTCCATGCAAAAAATTATCTCAAAATTAGATTCTATGAAAGTTTTTGAAATACTAGTTTCGGTCAAAAAATAGTAGTGTATTATACACAATTCTATACAAGTTTCTGTCAAAAAATCAAATTAAATCGAGGATTGTTCGAAATGCAACGAAACTTTTAAGATCCTCTCTATATGTTACGAGGGAAGGTTATGATGGAAGTCCATGCAAAAAAATTATCTCAAAATTAAATTCTATGAAATTTTTTTAAATACTTGTTTCGGTCAAAAAATCGTAGTATATTATACACAATTCTATACAAGTTTCTATCAAAATATCAAATTAAATCGAGCATTGTACGAAATGCTACGTAACTTTTAAGATCCTCACTATATGTTACGAGGGAAGGTTATGATGGAAGTCCATGCAAAAAATTATCTCAAAATAAGATTCTATGAAAGTTTTTGAAATACTAGTTTATGTCAAAAAAATCGTAGTATATTAAACACAATTCTATACTAGTTTCGGTCAAAAAATCAAACTAAATCGATGACTGTTTGAAATGCTACGTAACTTTGAAGATCCTCTCTATATATTACGAGGGAAGGTTATGATGGAAGTCCATGCAAAAAATTATCTCAAAATTAGATTCTATGAAACTTTTTGAAATACTAGTTTCGGTCCAAAAATCGTAGTATTAAACACAATTCTATACTAGTTTAAGTCAAAAAATCAAATTAAATTGAGGATTGTTCGAAATGCTATGTAACTTTTAAGATCTTCTCTATATATATAGAGGGAAGGTTATGATGGAAGTTCATGCAAAAACTTATCTCAAAATTAGATTCTATGAAACTTTTTGAAATACTAGTTTCGGTCCAAAAATCGTAGTATATTATACACAATTCTATACTAGTTTCGGTCAAATATTAAATAAATCGAGGATTGTTCGAAATGCTACGAAACTTTGAATATCCTCTCTATATGTTACAGTGGAAGGTTATGATAGAAGTCCATGAAAAATATTATCTCAAAATTAGATTCTATGAAAGTTTTTGAAATACTAGTTTCGGTCAAAAAATCGTAGTATATTATACACAATTCTATACAGGTTTCTGCCAAAAAATCAAATTAAATCGAGGATTGTTCGAAATGCAACGAAACTTTTAAGATCCTCTCTATATGTTACGAGGGAAGGTTATAATGGAAGTCCATGCAAAAAAATTATCTCAAAATTAGATTCTATGAAATTTTTTGAAATACTAGTTTCGGTCAAAAATTCGTAATTATACACAATTTTATACAAGTTTCTGTCAAAAAATCAAATTAAATCGTGGATTGTTCGAAATGCAACGAAACTTTAAAGATCCTCACTATATGTTACGAGGGAAGGTTATGATTGAAGTCCATGCAAAAAATTATCTCAAAATAAGATTCTATGAAAGTTTTTTAAATACTAGTTTCGGTCAAAAAATCGTAGTATATTAAACACAATTCTATACAAGTTTCTATCAAAATATCAAATTAAATCGAGGATTGTTTGACATGCTACGTAACTTTTAAGATCCTCACTATATGTTACGAGGGAAGGTTATGATGGATGTCCATGCAAAAAATTATCTCAAAATAAGATTCTATGAAAGTTTTTGAAATACTAGTTTCGGTCAAAATATCGTAGTATATTAAACACAATTCTATACTAGTTTCGGTCAAAATTAAATTTTAAATCGAGGATTGTTTGAAATGCTACGTAACTTTGAAGATCCTCTCTATATATTACGAGGGAAGTTTATGATGGAAGTCCATGCAAAAAATTATCTCAAAATTAGATTCTATGAAACTTATTGAAATACTAGTTTCGGTCCAAAAATCGTAGTTTTAAACACAATTTGATACAAGTTTAAGTCAAAAAATCAAATTAAATTGAGGATTGTTCGAAATTCTATGTAACTTTTAAGATCTTCTCTATATATTACAAGGGAAGGTTATGATGGAAGTTCATGCAAAAAAGTATCTCAAAATTAGATTCTATGAAACTTTTTGAAATACTAGTTTCGGTCCAAAAATCGTAGTATATTATACACAATTCTATACTAGTTTCGGTCAAATATCAAATAAATCGAGGATTGTTCGAAATGCTACAAAACTTTGAATATCCTCTTTATATGTTACGATGGAAGGTTATGATAGAAGTCCATGCAAAAAATTATCTCAAAATTAGATTCTATGAAAGTTTTTGAAATACTAGTTTCGGTCAAAAAATATTAGTGTATTATACACAATTCTATACAAGTTTCTGTCAATAAATCAAATTAAATCGAGGATTGTTCGAAATGCAACGAAACTTTTAAGATCCTCTCTATATGTTACGAGGGAAGGTTATGATGGAAGTCCATGCAAAAAAATTATCTCAAAATTAAATTCTATGAAATTTTTTTAAATACTTGTTTCGGTCAAAAAATCGTAGTATATTATACACAATTCTATACAAGTTTCTATCAAAATATCAAATTAAATCGAGCATTGTACGAAATGCTACGTAACTTTTAAGATCCTCACTATATGTTACGAGGGAAGGTTATGATGGAAGTCCATGCAAAAAATTATCTCAAAATAAGATTCTATGAAAGTTTTTGAAATACTAGTTTATGTCAAAAAAATCGTAGTATATTAAACACAATTCTATACTAGTTTCGGTCAAAAAATCAAACTAAATCGATGACTGTTTGAAATGCTACGTAACTTTGAAGATCCTCTCTATATATTACGAGGGAAGGTTATGATGGAAGTCCATGCAAAAAATTATCTCAAAATTAGATTCTATGAAACTTTTTGAAATACTAGTTTCGGTCCAAAAATCGTAGTATTAAACACAATTCTATACTAGTTTAAGTCAAAAAATCAAATTAAATTGAGGATTGTTCGAAATGCTATGTAACTTTTAAGATCTTCTCTATATATATAGAGGGAAGGTTATGATGGAAGTTCATGCAAAAACTTATCTCAAAATTAGATTCTATGAAACTTTTTGAAATACTAGTTTCGGTCCAAAAATCGTAGTATATTATACACAATTCTATACTAGTTTCGGTCAAATATTAAATAAATCGAGGATTGTTCGAAATGCTACGAAACTTTGAATATCCTCTCTATATGTTACAGTGGAAGGTTATGATAGAAGTCCATGAAAAATATTATCTCAAAATTAGATTCTATGAAAGTTTTTGAAATACTAGTTTCGGTCAAAAAATCGTAGTATATTATACACAATTCTATACAGGTTTCTGCCAAAAAATCAAATTAAATCGAGGATTGTTCGAAATGCAACGAAACTTTTAAGATCCTCTCTATATGTTACGAGGGAAGGTTATGATGGAAGTCCATGCAAAAAAATTATCTCAAAATTAGATTCTATGAAATTTTTTGAAATACTAGTTTCGGTCAAAAATTCGTAATTATACACAATTTTATACAAGTTTCTGTCAAAAAATCAAATTAAATCGTGGATTGTTCGAAATGCAACGAAACTTTAAAGATCCTCACTATATGTTACGAGGGAAGGTTATGATTGAAGTCCATGCAAAAAATTATCTCAAAATAAGATTCTATGAAAGTTTTTTAAATACTAGTTTCGGTCAAAAAATCGTAGTATATTAAACACAATTCTATACAAGTTTCTATCAAAATATCAAATTAAATCGAGGATTGTTTGACATGCTACGTAACTTTTAAGATCCTCACTATATGTTACGAGGGAAGGTTATGATGGATGTCCATGCAAAAAATTATCTCAAAATAAGATTCTATGAAAGTTTTTGAAATACTAGTTTCGGTCAAAATATCGTAGTATATTAAACACAATTCTATACTAGTTTCGGTCAAAATTAAATTTTAAATCGAGGATTGTTTGAAATGCTACGTAACTTTGAAGATCCTCTCTATATATTACGAGGGAAGTTTATGATGGAAGTCCATGCAAAAAATTATCTCAAAATTAGATTCTATGAAACTTATTGAAATACTAGTTTCGGTCCAAAAATCGTAGTTTTAAACACAATTTGATACAAGTTTAAGTCAAAAAATCAAATTAAATTGAGGATTGTTCGAAATTCTATGTAACTTTTAAGATCTTCTCTATATATTACAAGGGAAGGTTATGATGGAAGTTCATGCAAAAAAGTATCTCAAAATTAGATTCTATGAAACTTTTTGAAATACTAGTTTCGGTCCAAAAATCGTAGTATATTATACACAATTCTATACTAGTTTCGGTCAAATATCAAATAAATCGAGGATTGTTCGAAATGCTACAAAACTTTGAATATCCTCTTTATATGTTACGATGGAAGGTTATGATAGAAGTCCATGCAAAAAATTATCTCAAAATTAGATTCTATGAAACTTTTTGAAATACTAGTTTCGGTCCAAAACTCGTAGTATATTATACACAATTCTATACTAGTTTCGGTCAAATATCAAATAAATCGAGGATTGTTTGAAATGCTACGAAACTTTGAATATCCTCTTTATATGTTACGATGGAAGGTTATGATAGAAGTCCATGCCAAAAATTATCTCAAAATTAAATTCTATGAAACTTTTTTAAATACTAGTTTCAGTCCAAAAATCGTAGTATATTATACAAAATTATATACTAGTTTCAGTCAAAAAATCAAATTAATTCGAGGATTGTTTGAAATGCTACGTAACTTTTAAGATCCTCTCTATATATTACGAGGGAAGGTTATGATGGATGTCCATGCAAAAAATTATCTCAAAATTAGATTCTATGAAACTTTTTGAAATACTAGTTTCGGTCCAAAAATCATAGTATTAAACACAAGTCTATACTAGTTTAAGTCAAAAAATCAAATTAAATCAGGGATTGTTCGAAATGCTATGTAACTTTTAAGATCTTCTCTATATATTACGAGGAATGGTTATGATGAAAGTTCATGCAAAAAATTATCTCAAAATTAGATTCTATGAAACTTTTTGAAATACTAGTTTCAATCAAAAAATCGTTGTATATTATACACAATTCTATACTAGTTTCGAACAAATATCAAATTTAATCGAGCGTTGTTCGAAATGCTACGAAACTTTTAAGATCATCTCTATATGTTACGAGGGAAGGTTATGATGGAACTCCATGCAAAAAATTATCTCAGAATAAGATTCTAGGAAAGTTTTTGAAATACTAGTTACGGTCAAAAAATCGTAGTATATTAAACACAATTCTATACTAGTTTCGGTCAAAAATCAAATTAAATCGAGGATTGTTTGAAATGCTACATAACTATTAAGATCCTCTCTATATATTATTAGGTAAGGTTATGATGGAAGTCCATGCAAAAAATTATCTCAAAATTTGATTCTATGAAACTTTTTGAAATACTAGTTTCGGTCCAAAAATCGTAGTATATTATACACAATTCTATACTAGTTTCGGTCAAATATAACTTTAAATTGAGGATTGTTCGAAATGCTACGAAACTTTGAATATCCTCTCTATATGTTACGATGGAAGGTTATGATGGAATTCCATGCAAAAAATTATTTAAAAATTAGATTCTATGAAAGTTTTTGAAATAATAGTTTCGGTCAAAAAATCGTAGTATATTATACACAATTCTATACAAGTTTCTATAAAAATATCAAATTAAATCGAGGATTGTTCGAAATGCTACGTAACTTTAAAGATCCTCACTATATGTTACGAGGGAAGGTTATGATGGAAGTCCATGCAAAAAATTATCTGAAAATTAGATTCTATGAATGTTTTTTTAAATACTAGTTTCGGTCAAAAAATCGTAGTATATTAAACACAATACTATACTAGTTTCGGTCAAAATATTAAATAAAATCGAGGATTGTTTGACATGCTACGTAACTTTTAAGATCCTCTCTATATATTACGAGGTAAGGTGATGATGGAAGTTCTTGCAAAAAATTATCTCAAAATTAAATTCTATGAAACTTTTTGAAATACTAGTTTCAGTCCAAAAATCGTAGTATATTATACACAATTCTATACTAGTTTCAGTCAAAAAATCAAATTAAATCGAGGATTGTTTGAAATGCTACATAACTTTTAAGATCCTCTCTATATATTACGAGGGACGGTTATGATGGAAGTCCATGCAAAACATTATCTCAAAATTAGATTCTATGAAACTTTTTGAAATACTAGTTTCGGTCCAAAAATCATAGTATTAAACACAATTCTATACTAGTTTAAGTCAAAAAATCAAATTAAATTGAGAATTGTTCGAAATGCTATGTACCTTTTAAGATCTTCACTATATATTACGAGGGAAGGTTATGATGGAAGTTCATGCAAAATATTATCTCAAAATTAGATTCTATGAAACTTTTTGAAATACTAGTTTCAATCCAAAAATCGTTGTATATTATACATAATTCTATACTAGTTTCGGTCAAATATGAAATTAAATCGAGGATTGTTCGAAATGCTACGAAACTTTGAATATCCTCTCTATATGTTACGATGGAAGGTTATGATAGAAGTCCATGAAAAAAAATTATCTCAAAATTAGATTCTATGAAAGTTTTTTAAATACTAGTTTCGGTCAAAAAATCGTAGTATATTATACACAATTCTATACAAGTTTCTGTCAAAAAATTAAATTAAATCGAGGATTGTTCGAAATGCAAAGAAACTTTTAAGATCCTCTCTATATGTTACGAGGGAAGGTTATGATGGAAGTCCATGCAAAAAAATTATCTCAAAATTAGATTCTATGAAATTTTTTGAAATACTAGTTTCGGTCAAAAAATCGTAGTATATTATACACAATTCTATACAAGTTTCTATCAAAATATCAAATTAAATCGAAGATTGTACGAAATGCTACGTAACTTTTAAGATCCTCACTATATGTTATGAGAAAAGGTTATGATGGAAGTCCATGCAAAAAATTATCTCAAAATAAGATTCTATGAAAGTTTTTGAAATACTAGTTTCGGTCAAAAAATCGTAGTATATTAAACACAATTCTATACTAGTTTAGGTCAAAAAATCAAATTAAATCGAGGATTGTTTGACATGCTACGTAACTTTTAAGATCCTCTTTATATATTACGAGGTGAGGTTATGATGGAAGTTCTTGCAAAAAATTATCTCAAAATTAAATTCTATGAAACTTTTTGAAATACTAGTTTCAGTCCAAAAATCGTAGTATATTATACACAATTCTATACTAGTTTCAGTCAAAAAATCAAATTAAATCGAGGATTGTTTGAAATGCTACGTAACTTTGAAGATCCTCTCTATATATTACGAGGGAAGGTTATGATGGAAGTCCATGCAAAAAATTATCTCAAAATTAGATTCTATGAAGCTTTTTGAAATACAAGTTTAGGTCCAAAAATCGTAGTATTAAACACAATTCTATACTAATTTAAGTCAAAAAATCAAATTAAATTGAGGATTGTTCGAAATGCTTTGTAACTTTTAAGATCTTCTCTATATATTACGAGGAAAGGTTATGATGGAAGTTCATGCAAAAAATTATCTCAAAATTAGATTCTATGAAACTTTTCGAAATACTAGTTTCAATCCAAAAATCGTTGTATATTATACACAATTCTATACTAGTTTCGAACAAATATCAAATTAAATCGAGCGTTGTTCGAAATGCTACGAAACTTTTAAGATCATCTCTATATGTTACGAGGAAAGGTTATGATGGAAGTCCATGCAAAAAATTATCTCAGAATAAGATTCTATGAAAGTTTTTGAAATACTAGTTACGGTCAAAAAATCGTAGTATATTAAACACAATTCTATACTAGTTTCGATCAAAAATCAAATTAAATCGAGGATTGTTTGAAATGCTATGTAACTTTTAAGATCCTCTCTATATATTACGAGGTAAGGTTATGATGGAAGTGCATGCAAAAAATTATCTCAAAATTTGATTCTATGAAACTTTTTGAAATACTAGTTTCGGTCCAAAAATCGTAGTATATTATACACAATTCTATACTAGTTTCGGTCAAATATAACTTTAAATTGAGGATTGTTAGAAATGCTACGAAACTTTGAATATCCTCTCTATATGTTACGATGGAAGGTTATGATGGAATTCCATGCAAAAAATTATCTCAAAATTAGATTCTATGAAAGTTTTTGAAATACTAGTTTCGGTCAAAGAATCGTAGTATATTATACACAATTCTATACAAGTTTCGGTCAAAAAATCAAATTAAATCGAGGATTGTTCGAAATGCTACGTAACTTTTAAGATCCTCTCTATATATTACGAGGGAAGGTTATGATGGAAGTCCATGCAAAAAATTATCTCAAAATTAGATTCTATGAAACTTATTGAAATACTAGTTTCGGTCCAAAAATCATAGTATTAAACACAATTCTATACTAGTTTAAGTCAAAAAAATCAAATTAAATCGAGGATTGTTCGAAATGCAATGTAACTTTTAAGATCTTCTCTATATATTACGAGGAAAGGTTATGATGGAAGTTCATGCAAAAAATTATCTCAAAATTAGATTCTATGAAACTTTTTGAAATACTAGTTTCAATCCAAAAATCGTTGTATATTATACACAATTCTATACTAGTTTCGAACAAATATCAAATTAAATCGAGCGTTGTTCGAAATGCTATGAAACTTTTAAGATCATCTCTATATGTTACGAGGGAAGGTTATGATGGAAGTCCATGCAAAAATTATCTCATAATAAGATTCTAGGAAAGTTTTTGAAATACTAGTTACGGTCAAAAAATCGTAGTATATTAAACACAATTCTATACTAGTTTCGGTCAAAAATCAAATTAAATCGAGGATTGTTTGAAATGCTACGTAACTTTTAAGATCCTCTCTTTATATTACGAGGTAAGGTTGTGATGGAAGTTCATGCAAAAAATTATCTCAAAATTTGATTCTATGAAACTTTTTGAAATACTAGTTTCGGTCCAAAAATCGTAGTATATTATACACAATTCTATACTAGTTTCGGTCAAATATAACTTTAAATCGAGGATTGTTCGAAATGCTACGAAACTTTGAATATCCTCTCTATATGTTACGATGGAAGGTTATGATGGAATTCCATGCAAAAAATTATCTCAAAATAAGATTCTATGAAAGTTTTTGAAATACTAGTTTCGTTCAAAAAATCGTAGTATATTAAACACAATACTATACTAGTTTCGGTCAAAAAATCAAACAAAATCGAGGATTGTTTGACATGCTACGTAACTTTTAAGATCCTATCTATATATTACGAGGTAAGGTGATGATGGAAGTTTATGCAAAAAATTATCTCAAAATTAAATTCTATGAAACTTTTTGAAATACTAGTTTCAGTCCAAAAATCGTAGTATATTATACACAATTCTATACTAGTTTCAGTCAAAAAATCAAATTAAATCGAGGATTGTTTGAAATACTACGTAACTTTGAAGATCCTCTCTATATATTACGAGGGAAGGTTATGATGGAAGTCCATGCAAAAAATTATCTCAAAATTAGATTCTATGAAGCTTTTTGAAATACTAGTTTAGGTCCAAAAATCGTAGTATTAAACACAATTCTATACTAATTTAAGTCAAAAAATCAAATTAAATTGAGGATTGTTCGAAATGCTATGTAACTTTTAAGATCTTCTCTATATATTACGAGGAAAGGTTATGATGGAAGTTCATGCAAAAAATTATCTAAAAATTAGATTCTATGAAACTTTTCGAAATACTAGTTTCAATCCAAAAATCGTTGTATATTATACACAATTCTATACTAGTTTCGAACAAATATCAAATTAAATCGAGCGTTGTTCGAAATGCTACGAAACTTTTAAGATCATCTCTATATGTTACGAGGGAAGGTTATGATGGAAGTCCATGCAAAAAATTATCTCAGAATAAGATTCTATGAAAGTTTTTGAAATACTAGTTACGGTCAAAAAATCGTAGTATATTAAACACAATTCTATACTAGTTTCGATCAAAAATCAAATTAAATCGAGGATTGTTTGAAATGCTATGTAACTTTTAAGATCCTCTCTATATATTACGAGGTAAGGTTATGATGGAAGTGCATGCAAAAAATTATCTCAAAATTTGATTCTATGAAACTTTTTGAAATACTAGTTTCGGTCCAAAAATCGTAGTATATTATACACAATACTATACTAGTTTCGGTCAAATATAACTTTAAATTGAGGATTGTTAGAAATGCTACGAAACTTTGAATATCCTCTCTATATGTTACGATGGAAGGTTATGATGGAATTCCATGCAAAAAATTATCTCAAAATTAGATTCTATGAAAGTTTTTGAAATACTAGTTTCGGTCAAAGAATCATAGTATATTATACACAATTCTATACAAGTTTCGGTCAAAAAATCAAATTAAATCGAGCATTGTTCGAAATGCTACGTAACTTTTAAAATCCTCTCTATATATTACGAGGGAAGGTTATGATGGAAGTCCATGCAAAAAATTATCTCAAAATTAGATTCTATGAAACTTTTTGAAATACTAGTTTCGGTCCAAAAATCATAGTATTAAACACAATTATACTAGTTTATGTCATAAAATCAAATTAAATCGAGGATTGTTCGAAATGCTATGTAACTTTTCAGATCTTCTCTATATATTACGAGGTAAGGTTATGATGGAAGTTCATGCAAAAAATTATCTCAAAATTAGATTCTATGAAACTTTTTGATTTAATAGTTTCAATCCAAAAATCGTTGTATATTATACACAATTCTATACTAGTTTCGAACAAATATCAAATTAAATCGAGCGTTGTTCGAAATGCTACGAAACTTATAAGATCATCTCTATATGTTACGTGGGAAGGTTATGATGGAAGTTCATGAAAAAAATTATCTCATAATAAGATTCTAGGAAAGTTTTTGAAATACTAGTTACGGTCAAAAAATTGTAGTATATTAAACAAAATTCTATACTAGTATTGGTCAAAAAATCAAATTAAATCGAGGATTGTTTGAAATGCTACGTAACTTTTAAGATCCTCTCTATATATTACGAGGTAAGGTTATGATGGAAGTTCATGCAAAAAATTATCTCAAAATTTGATTCTATGAAACTTTTTGAAATACTAGTTTCGGTCCAAAAATCGTAGTATATTATACACAATTCTATACTAGTTTCGGTCAAATATAACTTTAAATCGAGGATTGTTCGAAATGCTACGAAACTTTGAATATCCTCTCTAAATGTTACGATGGAAGGTTATGATGGAATTCCATGCAAAAAATTATCTCAAAATTAGATTCTATGAAAGTTTTTGAAATTCTAGTTTCGGTCAAAAAATCGTAGTATATTTTACACAATTCTATACAAGTTTCTATCAAAATATCAAATTAAATCGAGGATTGTTCGAAATGCTACGTAACTTTAAAGATCCTCACTATATATTAAGAGGGAAGGTTATGATGAAAGTCCATGCAAAAAATTATCTCAAAATAAGATTCTATGAAAGTTATTGAAATACTAGTTTCGGTCAAAAAATCATAGTATATTAAACACAATACTATACTAGTTTCGGTCAAAAAATCAAATAAAATCGAGGATTGTTTGACATGCTACGTAACTTTTAAGATCCTATCTATATGTTACGAGGTAAGGTTATGATGGAAGTTTATGCAAAAAATTATCTCAAAATTAAATTCTATGAAACTTTTTGAAATACTAGTTTCAGTCCAAAAATCGTAGTATATTATACACAATTCTATACTAGTTTCAGTAAAAAAATCAAATTAAATCAAGGATTGTTTTAAATGCTACGTAACTTTTAAGATCCTCTCTATATATTACGAGGGAAGGTTATGATGGAAGTCCATGCAAAAAATTATCTCAAAATTAGATTCTATGAAACTTTTTGAAATACTAGTTTCGGTCGAAAAATCATAGTATTGAACACAATTATATACTAGTTTAAGTCAAAAAATCAAATTAAATTGAGGATTGTTCGAAATGCTATGTAACTTTTAAGATCTTCTCTATATATTACGAGGAAAGGTTATGATGGAAGTTCATGCAAAAAATTATCTCAAAATTAGATTCTATGAAACTTTTCGAAATACTAGTTTCAATCCAAAAATCGTTGTATATTATACACAATTCTATACTAGTTTCGAACAAATATCAAATTAAATCGAGCCTTGTTCGAAATGCTACGAAACTTTTAAGATCATCTCTATATGTTACGAGGGAAGGTTATGATGGAAGTCCATGCAAAAAATTATCTCAGAATAAGATTCTTTGAAAGTTTTTGAAATACTAGTTACGGTCAAAAAATCGTAGTATATTAAACACAATTCTATACTAGTTTCGATCAAAAATCAAATTAAATCGAGGATTGTACGAAATGCTACGTAACTTTTAAGATCCTCACTATATGTTACGAAGGAAGGTTATGATGGAAGTCCATGCAAAAAATTATCTCAAAATAAGATTCTATGAAAGTTTTTGAAATACTAGTTTCGGTCAAAAAATCGTAGTATATTAAACACAATTCTATACTAGTTTCGGTCAAAAAATCAAATTAAATCGAGGATTGTTTGACATGCTACGTAACTTTTAAGATCCTCTTTATATATTACGAGGTAAGGTTATGATGGAAGTTCATGCAAAAAATTATCTCAAAATTAAATTCTATGAAACTTTTTGAAATACTAGTTTCAGTCCAAAAATCGTAGTATATTATACACAATTCTATACTAATTTCAGTCAAAAAATCAAATTAAATCGAGGATTGTTCGAAATGCAACGAAACTTTTAAGATCCTCTCTATATGTTAGGAGGGAAGGTTATGATGGAAGTCCATGCAAAAAAATTATCTCAAAATTAGATTCTATGAAATTTTTTGAAATACTAGTTTCGGTCAAAAAATCGTAGTATATTATACACAATTCTATACAAGTTTCTATCAAAATATCAAATTAAATCGAGGATTGTTCAAAATGCTACATAACTTTGACTATCCTCTCTATATGTTACGATGGAAGGTTATGATGGAATTCCATGCAAGATATTATCTCAAAATTAGATTATATGAAAGTTTTTGAAATACTAGTTTCGATCAAAAAATCGTAGTATATTATACACAAGTCTATACAAGTTTCGGTCAAAAAATCAAATTAAATCGAGGATTGTTCGAAATGCTACGTAACTTTTAAGATCATCTCTATATATTACGAGGGAAGGTTATGATGGAAGTCCATGCAAAAAATTATCTCAAAATTAGATTCTATGAAACTTTTTGAAATACTAGTTTCGGTCCAAAAATCATAGTATTAAACATAATTCTATACTAGTTTAAGTCAATAAATCAAATTAAATCGAGGATTGTTTGAAATGCTATGTAACTTTTAAGATCTTCTCTATATATTACGAGGAAAGGTTATGATGGAAGTTCATGCAAAAAACTATCTCAAAATTAGATTCTATGAAACTTTTTGAAATACTAGTTTCAATCCAAAAATCGTTGTATATTATACACAATTCTATACTAGTTTCGAACAAATATCAAATTAAATCGAGCGTTGTTCGAAATGCTATGAAACTTTTAAGATCATCTCTATATGTTACGAGGGAAGGTTATGATGGAAGTCCATGCAAAAATTATCTCATAATAAGATTCTAGGAAAGTTTTTGAAATACTAGTTACGGTCAAAAAATCGTAGTATATTAAACACAATTCTATACTAGTTTCGGTCAAAAATCAAATTAAATCGAGGATTGTTTGAAATGCTACGTAACTTTTAAGATCCTCTCTTTATATTACGAGGTAAGGTTGTGATGGAAGTTCATGCAAAAAATTATCTCAAAATTTGATTCTCTGAAACTTTTTGAAATACTAGTTTCGGTCCAAAAATCGTAGTATATTATACACAATTCTATACTAGTTTCGGTCAAATATAACTTTAAATCGAGGATTGTTCGAAATGCTACGAAACTTTGAATATCCTCTCTATATGTTACGATGGAAGGTTATGATGGAATTCCATGCAAAAAATTATCTCAAAATAAGATTCTATGAAAGTTTTTGAAATACTAGTTTCGTTCAAAAAATAGTAGTATATTAAACACAATACTATACTAGTTTCGGTCAAAAAATCAAACAAAATCGAGGATTGTTTGACATGCTACGTAACTTTTAAGATCCTATCTATATATTACGAGGTAAGGTGATGATGGAAGTTTATGCAAAAAATTATCTCAAAATTAAATTCTATGAAACTTTTTGAAATACTAGTTTCAGTCCAAAAATCGTAGTATATTATACACAATTCTATACTAGTTTCAGTCAAAAAATCAAATTAAATCGAGGATTGTTTGAAATACTACGTAACTTTGAAGATCCTCTCTATATATTACGAGGGAAGGTTATGATGGAAGTCCATGCAAAAAATTATCTCAAAATTAGATTCTATGAAGCTTTTTGAAATACTAGTTTAGGTCCAAAAATCGTAGTATTAAACACAATTCTATACTAATTTAAGTCAAAAAATCAAATTAAATTGAGGATTGTTCGAAATGCTATGTAACTTTTAAGATCTTCTCTATATATTACGAGGAAAGGTTATGATGGAAGTTCATGCAAAAAATTATCTCAAAATTAGATTCTATGAAACTTTTCGAAATACTAGTTTCAATCCAAAAATCGTTGTATATTATACACAATTCTATACTAGTTTCGAACAAATATCAAATTAAATCGAGCGTTGTTCGAAATGCTACGAAACTTTTAAGATCATCTCTATATGTTACGAGGGAAGGTTATGATGGAAGTCCATGCAAAAAATTATCTCAGAATAAGATTCTATGAAAGTTTTTGAAATACTAGTTACGGTCAAAAAATCGTAGTATATTAAACACAATTCTATACTAGTTTCGATCAAAAATCAAATTAAATCGAGGATTGTTTGAAATGTTATGTAACTTTTAAGATCCTCTCTATATATTACGAGGTAAGGTTATGATGGAAGTGCATGCAAAAAAGTATCTCAAAATTTGATTCTATGAAACTTTTTGAAATACTAGTTTCGGTCCAAAAATCGTAGTATATTATACACAATTCTATAATAGTTTCGGTCAAATATAACTTTAAATTGAGGATTGTTAGAAATGCTACGAAACTTTGAATATCCTCTCTATATGTTACGATGGAAGGTTATGATGGAATTCCATGCAAAAAATTATCTCAAAATTAGATTCTATGAAAGTTTTTGAAATACTAGTTTCGGTCAAAGAATCGTAGTATATTATACACAATTCTATACAAGTTTCGGTCAAAAAATCAAATTAAATCGAGGATTGTTCGAAATGCTACGTAAATTTTAAGATCCTCTCTATATATTACGAGGGAAGGTTATGATGGAAGTCCATGCAAAAAATTATCTCAAAATTAGATTCTATGAAACTTTTTGAAATACTAGTTTCGGTCCAAAAATCATAGTATTAAACACAATTATACTAGTTTATGTCATAAAATCAAATTAAATCGAGGATTGTTCGAAATGCTATGTAACTTTTCAGATCTTCTCTATATATTACGAGGTAAGGTTATGATGGAAGTTCATGCAAAAAATTATCTCAAAATTAGATTCTATGAAACTTTTTGATTTAATAGTTTCAATCCAAAAATCGTTGTATATTATACACAATTCTATACTAGTTTCGAACAAATATCAAATTAAATCGAGCGTTGTTCGAAATGCTACGAAACTTATAAGATCATCTCTATATGTTACGAGGGAAGGTTATGATGGAAGTTCATGAAAAAAATTATCTCATAATAAGATTCTAGGAAAGTTTTTGAAATACTAGTTACGGTCAAAAAATTGTAGTATATTAAACTAAATTCTATACTAGTATTGGTCAAAAAATCAAATTAAATCGAGGATTGTTTGAAATGCTATGTAACTTTTAAGATCCTCTCTATATATTACGAGGTAAGGTTATGATGGAAGTGCATGCAAAAAAGTATCTCAAAATTTGATTCTATGAAACTTTTTGAAATACTAGTTTCGGTCCAAAAATCGTAGTATATTATACACAATTCTATAATAGTTTCGGTCAAATATAACTTTAAATTGAGGATTGTTAGAAATGCTACGAAACTTTGAATATCTTCTCTATATGTTACGATGGAAGGTTATGATGGAATTCCATGCAAAAAATTATCTCAAAATTAGATTCTATGAAAGTTTTTGAAATACTAGTTTCGGTCAAAGAATCGTAGTATATTATACACAATTCTATACAAGTTTCGGTCAAAAAATCAAATTAAATCGAGGATTGTTCGAAATGCTACGTAAATTTTAAGATCCTCTCTATATATTACGAGGGAAGGTTATGATGGAAGTCCATGCAAAAAATTATCTCAAAATTAGATTCTATGAAACTTTTTGAAATACTAGTTTCGGTCCAAAAATCATAGTATTAAACACAATTATACTAGTTTATGTCATAAAATCAAATTAAATCGAGGATTGTTCGAAATGCTATGTAACTTTTCAGATCTTCTCTATATATTACGAGGTAAGGTTATGATGGAAGTTCATGCAAAAAATTATCTCAAAATTAGATTCTATGAAACTTTTTGATTTAATAGTTTCAATCCAAAAATCGTTGTATATTATACACAATTCTATACTAGTTTCGAACAAATATCAAATTAAATCGAGCGTTGTTCGAAATGCTACGAAACTTATAAGATCATCTCTATATGTTACGAGGGAAGGTTATGATGGAAGTTCATGAAAAAAATTATCTCATAATAAGATTCTAGGAAAGTTTTTGAAATACTAGTTACGGTCAAAAAATTGTAGTATATTAAACTAAATTCTATACTAGTATTGGTCAAAAAATCAAATTAAATCGAGGATTGTTTGAAATGCTACGTAACTTTTAAGATCCTCTCTATATATTACGAGCTAAGGTTATGATGGAAGTTCATGCAAAAAATTATCTCAAAATTTGATTCTATGAAACTTTTTGAAATACTAGTTTCGGTCCAAAAATCGTAGTATATTATACACAATTCTATACTAGTTTCGGTCAAATATAACTTTAAATCGAGGATTGTTCGAAATGCTACGAAACTTTGAATATCCTCTCTAAATGTTACGATGGAAGGTTATGATGGAATTCCATGCAAAAAATTATCTCAAAATTAGATTCTATGAAAGTTTTTGAAATTCTAGTTTCGGTCAAAAAATCGTAGTATATTTTACACAATTCTATACAAGTTTCTATCAAAATATCAAATTAAATCGAGGATTGTTCGAAATGCTACGTAACTTTAAAGATCCTCACTATATATTAAGAGGGAAGGTTATGATGAAAGTCCATGCAAAAAATTATCTCAAAATAAGATTCTATGAAAGTTATTGAAATACTAGTTTCGGTCAAAAAATCGTAGTATATTAAACACAATACTATACTAGTTTCGGTCAAAAAATCAAATAAAATCGAGGATTGTTTGACATGCTACGTAACTTTTAAGATCCTATCTATATGTTACGAGGTAAGGTTATGATGGAAGTTTATGCAAAAAATTATCTCAAAATTAAATTCTATGAAACTTTTTGAAATACTAGTTTCAGTCCAAAAATCGTAGTATATTATACACAATTCTATACTAGTTTCAGTAAAAAAATCAAATTAAATCAAGGATTGTTTTAAATGCTACGTAACTTTTAAGATCCTCTCTATATATTACGAGGGAAGGTTATGATGGAAGTCCATGCAAAAAATTATCTCAAAATTAGATTCTATGAAACTTTTTGAAATACTAGTTTCGGTCGAAAAATCATAGTATTGAACACAATTCTATACTAGTTTAAGTCAAAAAATCAAATTAAATTGAGGATTGTTCGAAATGCTATGTAACTTTTAAGATCTTCTCTATATATTACGAGGAAAGGTTATGATGGAAGTTCATGCAAAAAATTATCTCAAAATTAGATTCTATGAAACTTTTCGAAATACTAGTTTCAATCCAAAAATCGTTGTATATTATACACAATTCTATACTAGTTTCGAACAAATATCAAATTAAATCGAGCCTTGTTCGAAATGCTACGAAACTTTTAAGATCATCTCTATATGTTACGAGGGAAGGTTATGATGGAAGTCCATGCAAAAAATTATCTCAGAATAAGATTCTTTGAAAGTTTTTGAAATACTAGTTACGGTCAAAAAATCGTAGTATATTAAACACAATTCTATACTAGTTTCGATCAAAAATCAAATTAAATCGAGGATTGTACGAAATGCTACGTAACTTTTAAGATCCTCACTATATGTTACGAGGGAAGGTTATGATGGAAGTCCATGCAAAAAATTATCTCAAAATAAGATTCTATGAAAGTTTTTGAAATACTAGTTTCGGTCAAAAAATCGTAGTATATTAAACACAATTCTATACTAGTTTCGGTCAAAAAATCAAATTAAATCGAGGATTGTTTGACATGCTACGTAACTTTTAAGATCCTCTTTATATATTACGAGGTAAGGTTATGATGGAAGTTCATGCAAAAAATTATCTCAAAATTAAATTCTATGAAACTTTTTGAAATACTAGTTTCAGTCCAAAAATCGTAGTATATTATACACAATTCTATACTAATTTCAGTCAAAAAATCAAATTAAATCGAGGATTGTTCGAAATGCAACGAAACTTTTAAGATCCTCTCTATATGTTAGGAGGGAAGGTTATGATGGAAGTCCATGCAAAAAAATTATCTCAAAATTAGATTCTATGAAATTTTTTGAAATACTAGTTTCGGTCAAAAAATCGTAGTATATTATACACAATTCTATACAAGTTTCTATCAAAATATCAAATTAAATCGAGGATTGTTCAAAATGCTACATAACTTTGACTATCCTCTCTATATGTTACGATGGAAGGTTATGATGGAATTCCATGCAAGATATTATCTCAAAATTAGATTATATGAAAGTTTTTGAAATACTAGTTTCGATCAAAAAATCGTAGTATATTATACACAAGTCTATACAAGTTTCGGTCAAAAAATCAAATTAAATCGAGGATTGTTCGAAATGCTACGTAACTTTTAAGATCATCTCTATATATTACGAGGGAAGGTTATGATGGAAGTCCATGCAAAAAATTATCTCAAAATTAGATTCTATGAAACTTTTTGAAATACTAGTTTCGGTCCAAAAATCATAGTATTAAACATAATTCTATACTAGTTTAAGTCAATAAATCAAATTAAATCGAGGATTGTTTGAAATGCTATGTAACTTTTAAGATCTTCTCTATATATTACGAGGAAAGGTTATGATGGAAGTTCATGCAAAAAACTATCTCAAAATTAGATTCTATGAAACTTTTTGAAATACTAGTTTCAATCCAAAAATCGTTGTATATTATACACAATTCTATACTAGTTTCGAACAAATATCAAATTAAATCGAGCGTTGTTCGAAATGCTACGAAACTTTTAAGATCATCTCTATATGTTACGAGGGAAGGTTATGATGGAAGTCCATGCAAAAAATTATCTCAGAATAAGATTCTATGAAAGTTTTTAAAATACTAGTTACGGTCAAAAAATCGTAGTATATTAAACACAATTCTATACTAGTTTCAGTCAAAAATCAAATTAAATCGAGGATTGTTTAAAATGCTACGTAACTTTTAAGATCCTCTCTATATATTACTAGGTAAGGTTATGATGGAAGTCCATGCAAAAAATTATCTCAAAATTTGATTCTATGAAACTTTTTGAAATACTAGTTTCGGTCCAAAAATCGTAGTATATTATACACAATTCTATACTAGTTTCGGTCAAATATAACTTTAAATCGAAGATTGTTCGAAATGCTACGAAACTTTGAATATCCTCTCTATATGTTACGATGGAAGGTTATGATGGAATTCCATGCAAGAAATTATCTCAAAATTAGATTCTATGAAAGTTTTTGAAATACTAGTTTCGGCAAAAAATCGTAGTGTATTATACACAATTCTATACTAGTTTCGGTCAAAAAATCAAATTAAATCTTGGATTGTTCGAAATGCTACGTAACTTTTAAGATCCTCTCTATATGTTACGAGGGAAGGTTATGATGGAGGTCCATGCAAAAAAATTATCTCAAAATTAGATTCTATGAAATTTTTTGAAATACTAATTTCGGTCAAAAAATCGTATATATTATACACAATTCTATACAAGTTTCTATCAAAATATCAAATTAAATCGAGGATTGTTCGAAATGTTACGTAACTTTTAAGATCCTCCCTATATGTTACGAGGGAAAGTTATGATAGAAGTCCATGCAAAAAATTATCTCAAAATAAGATTCTATGAAGGTTTTTGAAATACTAGTTTCGGTCAAAAAATCGTAGTATATTAAACACAATTCTATACTAGTTTCGGTCAAAAAATCAAATTAAATCGATGATTGTACAAAATGCTACGTAACGTTTAAGATCCTCTCTATATATTACGAGGGAAGGTTATGATGGAAGTTCAAGCAAAAAATTATCTCAAAATTAAATTCTATGAAACTTTTTGAAATACTAGTTTCAGTCCAAAAATCCTATTATATTATACTCAATTCTATACTAGTTTCAATCAAAAAATCAAATTAAATCGAGGATTATTCGAAATGCTACGTAACTTTTAAGATCCTTTCTATATATTACGAGGGAAGGTTATGATGGAAGTCCATGTAAAAAATTATCTCAAAATAAGATTCTATGAATGTTTTTGAAATACTAGTTTCGGTCAAAAAAATTGTAGTATATTATACACAATTCTATACAAGTTTCGGTCAAAAAATCAAATTAAATCGAGGAATGTTTGAAATGCTACATAACTTTTAAGATCCTCTCTATATATTACGAGGGAAGGTTATGATGGAAGTCCATGAAATAAATTATCTCAAAATTAGATGCTATGAAACTTTTTGAAATACTGGTTTCGGTCCAAAAATCGTAGTATTATACACAATTCTATACTAGTTTCAGTCAAAAAATCAAATTAATTCGAGGATTTTTCGAAACGCAACAAAACTTTTAAGATCCTCTCTATATGTTACGAGGGAAGGTTATGATGAAACTCCATGCAAAATATTATCTCAATATTAGATTCTATGAAGCTTTTTAAAATACTAGCTTCGGTCCAAAAATCGTAGTATATTATACACATTTCTATACTAGTTTCGGTCAAATATCAAATTAAATTGAGGATTGTTCGAAATGCGAATAAACTTTGAAGATCCTCTATATATGTTACGATGGAAGGTTATGATGGAATTCAATACAAAAAATTATCTCAAAATCAGATTCTATGAAAAATTTTGAAATACTAGTTTTGGTCAAAAAATAGTAGTATATTATACACAATTCTATACTAGTTTGGGTCAAAAATTCAAATTAAATCGAGGATTGTTTGAAATGCTACGTAACTTTTAAGATCCTCTCTATATGTTACGAGGGAAGGTTATGATGAAAGTCCATGCAAAAATCATCTCAAAATTAGATTCTATGAAACTTTTTGAAATACTAGTTTCGGTCCAAAAATCGTAGTATATTATACACAATTCTATACAAGGTTATGTCAAAAAATAAAATTAAATCGAGGATTGTTCGAAATGTAACGAAACTTTTAAGATCCTCTCTATATATTACGAGGGAAGGTTATGATGGAAGTCCATTCCAAAAAATTATCTCAAAATTAGATTCTATGAAATTTTTTGAAATACTAATTTCGGTCAAAAAATCGTAGTATATTATACACAATTCTATACAAGTTTCTATCAAAATATCAAATTAAATCGAAGATTGTTCGAAATGCTACGTAACTTTTAAGATCCTCATTATATGTTACGAGGGAAGGTTATGATGCAAGTCCATGCAAAAAATTATCTCAAAATAAGATTCTATGAAAATTTTTGAAATACTAGTTTCGGTCAAAAAATCGTAGTATATTAAACACAATTCTATACTAGTTTCGGTCAAAAAATCAAATTAAATCGAGGATTGTTCAAAATGCTATGTAACGTTTAAGATCCTCTCTATATATTACGAGGGAAGGTTATGATGGAAGTTCATGCAAAAAATTATCTCAAAATTAAATTCAATGAAACTTTTTTAAATACTAGTTTCAGTCCAAAAATCGTAGTATATTATACACAATTCTATACTAATTTCAGTCAAAAAATCAAATTAAATCGAGGATTGTTCGAAATGCTACGTAACTTTTAAGATCCTCTCTATATATTACGAGGGAAGGTTATGATGGAAGTCCATGTAAAAAATTATCTCAAAATAAGATTCTATGAAAGTTTTTGAAATACTAGTTTCGGTCAAAAAATTGTAGTATATTATACACAATTCTATACAAGTTTCGGTCAAAAAATCAAATTAAATCGAGGAATGTTTGAAATGCTTCATATCTTTTAAGATCCTCTCTATATATTACGAGGGAAGGTTATGATGGAAGTCCATGAAATAAATTATCTCAAAATTAGATTCTATGAAACATTTTGAAATACTGGTTTCGGTCCAAAAATCGTAGTATTATACACAATGCTATACTAGTTTCAGTTAAAAAATCAAATTAAATCGAGGATTGTTCGAAACGCAACGAAACTTTTAAGATCCTCTCTATATGTTACGAGGGAAGGTTATGATGAAATTTCATGCAAAATATTATCTCAAAATTAGATTCTATGAAGCTTTTTGAAATACTAGCTTCGGTCCAAAAATCGTAGTATATTATACACAATTCTATAGTAGTTTCGGTCAAATATCAAATTAAATCGAGGATTGTTCGAAATGCGAATAAACTTGAAAGATCCTCTATATATGTTACGATGGAAGGTTATGATGGATGTCAATGCAAAAAATTATCTCAAAATAAGATTCTAAGAAAAATTTTGAAATACTAGTTTCGGTCAAAAAATAGTAGTATATTATACACAATTCTATACTAGTTTGGGTCAAAAAATCAAATTAAATCGAGGATTATTCGAAATGCTACGTAACTTTTAAGATCCTCTCTATATGTTACGAGGGAAGTTATGATGAAATTCCATGCAAAAATCATCTCAAAATTAGATTCTATGAAACTTTTTGAAATACTTGTTTCGGTCCAAAAATCGTAGTATATTATACACAATTCTATACAAGTTTATGTCAAAAAATCAAATTAAATCGAGGATTGTTCGAAATGTAACAAAACTTTTAAGATCCTCTCTATATATTACGAGGGAAGGTTATGATGGAAGTCCATGCAAAAAAATTATCTCAAAATTAGATTCTATGAAATTTTTTGAAATACTAATTTCGGTCAAAAAATCGTAGTATATTATACACAATTCTATACAAGTTTCTATCAAAATATCAAATTAAATCGAGGATTGTTCGAAATGCTACGTAACTTTTAAGATCCTCATTATATGTTACGAGGGAAGGTTATGATGCAAGTCCATGCAAAAAATTATCTCAAAATAAGATTCTATGGATGTTTTTGAAATACTAGTTTCGGTCAAAAAATCGTAGTATATTAAACACAATTCTATACTAGTTTCGGTCAAAAAATCAAATTAAATCGAGGATTGTTCAAAATGCTACGTAACGTTTAAGATCCTCTCTATATATTACGAGGGAAGGTTATGATGAAAGTTCATGCAAAAAATTATCTCAAAATTAAATTCTATGAAAGATTTTGAAATACTAGTTTCAGTCCAAAAATCGTAGTATATTATACACAATTCTATACTAGTTTCAGTCAAAAAATTAAATTAAATCGAGGATTGTTCGAAATGCTACGTAACTTTTAAGATCCTCTCTATATATTACGAGGGAAGGTTATGATGGAAGTCCATGTAAAAAATTATCTCAAAATAAGATTCTATGAAAGTTTTTGAAATACTAGTTTCGGTAAAAAAAATTGTAGTATATTATACACAATTCTATACAAGTTTCGGTCAAAAAATCAAATTAAATCGAGGAATGTTTGAAATGCTACATATATTTTAAGATCCTCTCTATAAATTACGAGGGAAGGTTATGATGGAAGTCCATGAAATAAATTATCTCAAAATTAGATTCTATGAAACATTTTAAAATACTGGTTTCGGTCCAAAAATAGTAGTATTATACACAATTCTATACTAGTTTCAGTTAAAAAATGAAATTAAATCGAGGATTGTTCGAAACGCAACGAAACTTTTAAGATCCTCTCTATATGTTACGATGGAAGGTTATGATGGAATTCCATGCAAAAAATTATCTCAAAATTAGATTCTATGAAAGTTTTTGAAATACTAGTTTCGGTCAAAGAATCGTAGTATATTATACACAATTCTATACAAGTTTCGGTCAAAAAATCAAATTAAATCGAGGATTGTTCGAAATGCTACGTAAATTTTAAGATCCTCTCTATATATTACGAGGGAAGGTTATGATGGAAGTCCATGCAAAAAATTATCTCAAAATTAGATTCTATGAAACTTTTTGAAATACTAGTTTCGGTCCAAAAATCATAGTATTAAACACAATTATACTAGTTTATGTCATAAAATCAAATTAAATCGAGGATTGTTCGAAATGCTATGTAACTTTTCAGATCTTCTCTATATATTACGAGGTAAGGTTATGATGGAAGTTCATGCAAAAAATTATCTCAAAATTAGATTCTATGAAACTTTTTGATTTAATAGTTTCAATCCAAAAATCGTTGTATATTATACACAATTCTATACTAGTTTCGAACAAATATCAAATTAAATCGAGCGTTGTTCGAAATGCTACGAAACTTATAAGATCATCTCTATATGTTACGAGGGAAGGTTATGATGGAAGTTCATGAAAAAAATTATCTCATAATAAGATTCTAGGAAAGTTTTTGAAATACTAGTTACGGTCAAAAAATTGTAGTATATTAAACTAAATTCTATACTAGTATTGGTCAAAAAATCAAATTAAATCGAGGATTGTTTGAAATGCTACGTAACTTTTAAGATCCTCTCTATATATTACGAGCTAAGGTTATGATGGAAGTTCATGCAAAAAATTATCTCAAAATTTGATTCTATGAAACTTTTTGAAATACTAGTTTCGGTCCAAAAATCGTAGTATATTATACACAATTCTATACTAGTTTCGGTCAAATATAACTTTAAATCGAGGATTGTTCGAAATGCTACGAAACTTTGAATATCCTCTCTAAATGTTACGATGGAAGGTTATGATGGAATTCCATGCAAAAAATTATCTCAAAATTAGATTCTATGAAAGTTTTTGAAATTCTAGTTTCGGTCAAAAAATCGTAGTATATTTTACACAATTCTATACAAGTTTCTATCAAAATATCAAATTAAATCGAGGATGGTTCGAAATGCTACGTAACTTTAAAGATCCTCACTATATATTAAGAGGGAAGGTTATGATGAAAGTCCATGCAAAAAATTATCTCAAAATAAGATTCTATGAAAGTTATTGAAATACTAGTTTCGGTCAAAAAATCGTAGTATATTAAACACAATACTATACTAGTTTCGGTCAAAAAATCAAATAAAATCGAGGATTGTTTGACATGCTACGTAACTTTTAAGATCCTATCTATATGTTACGAGGTAAGGTTATGATGGAAGTTTATGCAAAAAATTATCTCAAAATTAAATTCTGTGAAACTTTTTGAAATACTAGTTTCAGTCCAAAAATCGTAGTATATTATACACAATTCTATACTAGTTTCAGTAAAAAAATCAAATTAAATCAAGGATTGCTTTAAATGCTACGAAACTTTTAAGATCCTCTCTATATATTACGAGGGAAGGTTATGATGGAAGTCCATGCAAAAAATTATCTCAAAATTAGATTCTATGAAACTTTTTGAAATACTAGTTTCGATCGAAAAATCATAGTATTGAACACAATTCTATACTAGTTTAAGTCAAAAAATCAAATTAAATTGAGGATTGTTCGAAATGCTATGTAACTTTTAAGATCTTCTCTATATATTACGAGGAAAGGTTATGATGCAAGTTCATGCAAAAAATTATCTCAAAATTAGATTCTATGAAACTTTTCGAAATACTAGTTTCAATCCAAAAATCGTTGTATATTATACACAATTCTATACTAGTTTCGAACAAATATCAAATTAAATCGAGCCTTGTTCGAAATGCTACGAAACTTTTAAGATCATCTCTATATGTTACGAGGGAAGGTTATGATGGAAGTCCATGCAAAAAATTATCTCAGAATAAGATTCTTTGAAAGTTTTTGAAATACTAGTTACGGTCAAAAAATCGTAGTATATTAAACACAATTCTATACTAGTTTCGATCAAAAATCAAATTAAATCGAGGATTGTACGAAATGCTACGTAACTTTTAAGATCCTCACTATATGTTACGAGGGAAGGTTATGATGGAAGTCCATGCAAAAAATTATCTCAAAATAAGATTCTATGAAAGTTTTTGAAATACTAGTTTCGGTCAAAAAATCGTAGTATATTAAACACAATTCTATACTAGTTTCGGTCAAAAAATCAAATTAAATCGAGGATTGTACAAAATGCTACGTAACGTTTAAGATCCTCTCTATATATTACGAGGGAAGGTTATGATGGAAGTTCAAGCAAAAAATTATCTCAAAATTAAATTCTATGAAACTTTTTGAAATACTAGTTTCAGTCCAAAAATCCTATTATATTATACTCAATTCTATACTAGTTTCAATCAAAAAATCAAATTAAATCGAGGATTATTCGAAATGCTACGTAACTTTTAAGATCCTTTCTATATATTACGAGGGAAGGTTATGATGGAAGTCCATGTAAAAAATTATCTCAAAATAAGATTCTATGAATGTTTTTGAAATACTAGTTTCGGTCAAAAAAATTGTAGTATATTATACACAATTCTATACAAGTTTCGGTCAAAAAATCAAATTAAATCGAGGAATGTTTGAAATGCTACATAACTTTTAAGATCCTCTCTATATATTACGAGGGAAGGTTATGATGGAAGTCCATGAAATAAATTATCTCAAAATTAGATGCTATGAAACTTTTTGAAATACTGGTTTCGGTCCAAAAATCGTAGTATTATACACAATTCTATACTAGTTTCAGTCAAAAAATCAAATTAATTCGAGGATTTTTCGAAACGCAACAAAACTTTTAAGATCCTCTCTATATGTTACGAGGGAAGGTTATGATGAAATTCCATGCAAAATATTATCTCAATATTAGATTCTATGAAGCTTTTTAAAATACTAGCTTCGGTCCAAAAATCGTAGTATATTATACACATTTCTATACTAGTTTCGGTCAAATATCAAATTAAATCGAGGATTGTTCGAAATGCGAATAAACTTTGAAGATCCTCTATATATGTTACGATGGAAGGTTATGATGGAATTCAATACAAAAAATTATCTCAAAATCAGATTCTATGAAAAATTTTGAAATACTAGTTTTGGTCAAAAAATAGTAGTATATTATACACAATTCTATACTAGTTTGGGTCAAAAATTCAAATTAAATCGAGGATTGTTTGAAATGCTACGTAACTTTTAAGATCCTCTCTATATGTTACGAGGGAAGGTTATGATGAAAGTCCATGCAAAAATCATCTCAAAATTAGATTCTATGAAACTTTTTGAAATACTAGTTTCGGTCCAAAAATCGTAGTATATTATACACAATTCTATACAAGGTTATGTCAAAAAATAAAATTAAATCGAGGATTGTTCGAAATGTAACGAAACTTTTAAGATCCTCTCTATATATTACGAGGGAAGGTTATGATGGAAGTCCATGCAAAAAATTATCTCAAAATTAGATTCTATGAAACTTTTTGAAATACTAGTTTCGGTCGAAAAATCATAGTATTGAACACAATTCTATACTAGTTTAAGTCAAAAAATCAAATTAAATTGAGGATTGTTCGAAATGCTATGTAACTTTTAAGATCTTCTCTATATATTACGAGGAAAGGTTATGATGCAAGTTCATGCAAAAAATTATCTCAAAATTAGATTCTATGAAACTTTTCGAAATACTAGTTTCAATCCAAAAATCGTTGTATATTATACACAATTCTATACTAGTTTCGAACAAATATCAAATTAAATCGAGCCTTGTTCGAAATGCTACGAAACTTTTAAGATCATCTCTATATGTTACGAGGGAAGGTTATGATGGAAGTCCATGCAAAAAATTATCTCAGAATAAGATTCTTTGAAAGTTTTTGAAATACTAGTTACGGTCAAAAAATCGTAGTATATTAAACACAATTCTATACTAGTTTCGATCAAAAATCAAATTAAATCGAGGATTGTACGAAATGCTACGTAACTTTTAAGATCCTCACTATATGTTACGAGGGAAGGTTATGATGGAAGTCCATGCAAAAAATTATCTCAAAATAAGATTCTATGAAAGTTTTTGAAATACTAGTTTCGGTCAAAAAATCGTAGTATATTAAACACAATTCTATACTAGTTTCGGTCAAAAAATCAAATTAAATCGAGGATTGTTTGACATGCTACGTAACTTTTAAGATCCTCTTTATATATTACGAGGTAAGGTTATGATGGAAGTTCATGCAAAAAATTATCTCAAAATTAAATTCTATGAAACTTTTTGAAATACTAGTTTCAGTCCAAAAATCGTAGTATATTATACACAATTCTATACTAATTTCAGTCAAAAAATCAAATTAAATCGAGGATTGTTCGAAATGCAACGAAACTTTTAAGATCCTCTCTATATGTTAGGAGGGAAGGTTATGATGGAAGTCCATGCAAAAAAATTATCTCAAAATTAGATTCTATGAAATTTTTTGAAATACTAGTTTCGGTCAAAAAATCGTAGTATATTATACACAATTCTATACAAGTTTCTATCAAAATATCAAATTAAATCGAAGATTGTTCAAAATGCTACATAACTTTGACTATCCTCTCTATATGTTACGATGGAAGGTTATGATGGAATTCCATGCAAGATATTATCTCAAAATTAGATTATATGAAAGTTTTTGAAATACTAGTTTCGATCAAAAAATCGTAGTATATTATACACAAGTCTATACAAGTTTCGGTCAAAAAATCAAATTAAATCGAGGATTGTTCGAAATGCTACGTAACTTTTAAGATCATCTCTATATATTACGAGGGAAGGTTATGATGGAAGTCCATGCAAAAAATTATCTCAAAATTAGATTCTATGAAACTTTTTGAAATACTAGTTTCGGTCCAAAAATCATAGTATTAAACATAATTCTATACTAGTTTAAGTCAATAAATCAAATTAAATCGAGGATTGTTTGAAATGCTATGTAACTTTTAAGATCTTCTCTATATATTACGAGGAAAGGTTATGATGGAAGTTCATGCAAAAAACTATCTCAAAATTAGATTCTATGAAACTTTTTGAAATACTAGTTTCAATCCAAAAATCGTTGTATATTATACACAATTCTATACTAGTTTCGAACAAATATCAAATTAAATCGAGCGTTGTTCGAAATGCTACGAAACTTTTAAGATCATCTCTATATGTTACGAGGGAAGGTTATGATGGAAGTCCATGCAAAAAATTATCTCAGAATAAGATTCTATGAAAGTTTTTAAAATACTAGTTACGGTCAAAAAATCGTAGTATATTAAACACAATTCTATACTAGTTTCAGTCAAAAATCAAATTAAATCGAGGATTGTTTAAAATGCTACGTAACTTTTAAGATCCTCTCTATATATTACTAGGTAAGGTTATGATGGAAGTCCATGCAAAAAATTATCTCAAAATTTGATTCTATGAAACTTTTTGAAATACTAGTTTCGGTCCAAAAATCGTAGTATATTATACACAATTCTATACTAGTTTCGGTCAAATATAACTTTAAATCGAAGATTGTTCGAAATGCTACGAAACTTTGAATATCCTCTCTATATGTTACGATGGAAGGTTATGATGGAATTCCATGCAAGAAATTATCTCAAAATTAGATTCTATGAAAGTTTTTGAAATACTAGTTTCGGCAAAAAATCGTAGTGTATTATACACAATTCTATACTAGTTTCGGTCAAAAAATCAAATTAAATCTTGGATTGTTCGAAATGCTACGTAACTTTTAAGATCCTCTCTATATGTTACGAGGGAAGGTTATGATGGAGGTCCATGCAAAAAAATTATCTCAAAATTAGATTCTATGAAATTTTTTGAAATACTAATTTCGGTCAAAAAATCGTATATATTATACACAATTCTATACAAGTTTCTATCAAAATATCAAATTAAATCGAGGATTGTTCGAAATGTTACGTAACTTTTAAGATCCTCCCTATATGTTACGAGGGAAAGTTATGATAGAAGTCCATGCAAAAAATTATCTCAAAATAAGATTCTATGAAGGTTTTTGAAATACTAGTTTCGGTCAAAAAATCGTAGTATATTAAACACAATTCTATACTAGTTTCGGTCAAAAAATCAAATTAAATCGAGGATTGTACAAAATGCTACGTAACGTTTAAGATCCTCTCTATATATTACGAGGGAAGGTTATGATGGAAGTTCAAGCAAAAAATTATCTCAAAATTAAATTCTATGAAACTTTTTGAAATACTAGTTTCAGTCCAAAAATCCTATTATATTATACTCAATTCTATACTAGTTTCAATCAAAAAATCAAATTAAATCGAGGATTATTCGAAATGCTACGTAACTTTTAAGATCCTTTCTATATATTACGAGGGAAGGTTATGATGGAAGTCCATGTAAAAAATTATCTCAAAATAAGATTCTATGAATGTTTTTGAAATACTAGTTTCGGTCAAAAAAATTGTAGTATATTATACACAATTCTATACAAGTTTCGGTCAAAAAATCAAATTAAATCGAGGAATGTTTGAAATGCTACATAACTTTTAAGATCCTCTCTATATATTACGAGGGAAGGTTATGATGGAAGTCCATGAAATAAATTATCTCAAAATTAGATGCTATGAAACTTTTTGAAATACTGGTTTCGGTCCAAAAATCGTAGTATTATACACAATTCTATACTAGTTTCAGTCAAAAAATCAAATTAATTCGAGGATTTTTCGAAACGCAACAAAACTTTTAAGATCCTCTCTATATGTTACGAGGGAAGGTTATGATGAAATTCCATGCAAAATATTATCTCAATATTAGATTCTATGAAGCTTTTTAAAATACTAGCTTCGGTCCAAAAATCGTAGTATATTATACACATTTCTATACTAGTTTCGGTCAAATATCAAATTAAATTGAGGATTGTTCGAAATGCGAATAAACTTTGAAGATCCTCTATATATGTTACGATGGAAGGTTATGATGGAATTCAATACAAAAAATTATCTCAAAATCAGATTCTATGAAAAATTTTGAAATACTAGTTTTGGTCAAAAAATAGTAGTATATTATACACAATTCTATACTAGTTTGGGTCAAAAATTCAAATTAAATCGAGGATTGTTTGAAATGCTACGTAACTTTTAAGATCCTCTCTATATGTTACGAGGGAAGGTTATGATGAAAGTCCATGCAAAAATCATCTCAAAATTAGATTCTATGAAACTTTTTGAAATACTAGTTTCGGTCCAAAAATCGTAGTATATTATACACAATTCTATACAAGGTTATGTCAAAAAATAAAATTAAATCGAGGATTGTTCGAAATGTAACGAAACTTTTAAGATCCTCTCTATATATTACGAGGGAAGGTTATGATGGAAGTCCATTCCAAAAAATTATCTCAAAATTAGATTCTATGAAATTTTTTGAAATACTAATTTCGGTCAAAAAATCGTAGTATATTATACACAATTCTATACAAGTTTCTATCAAAATATCAAATTAAATCGAAGATTGTTCGAAATGCTACGTAACTTTTAAGATCCTCATTATATGTTACGAGGGAAGGTTATGATGCAAGTCCATGCAAAAAATTATCTCAAAATAAGATTCTATGGATGTTTTTGAAATACTAGTTTTGGTCAAAAAATCGTAGTATATTAAACACAATTCTATACTAGTTTCGGTCAAAAAATCAAATTAAATCTAGGATTGTTCAAAATGCTACGTAACGTTTAAGATCCTCTCTATATATTACGAGGGAAGGTTATGATGAAAGTTCATGCAAAAAATTATCTCAAAATTAAATTCTATGAAAGATTTTGAAATACTAGTTTCAGTCCAAAAATCGTAGTATATTATACACAATTCTATACTAGTTTCAGTCAAAAAATTAAATTAAATCGAGGATTGTTCGAAATGCTACGTAACTTTTAAGATCCTCTCTATATATTACGAGGGAAGGTTATGATGGAAGTCCATGTAAAAAATTATCTCAAAATAAGATTCTATGAATGTTTTTGAAATACTAGTTTCGGTAAAAAAAATTGTAGTATATTATACACAATTCTATACAAGTTTCGGTCAAAAAATCAAATTAAATCGAGGAATGTTTGAAATGCTACATATATTTTAAGATCCTCTCTATAAATTACGAGGGAAGGTTATGATGGAAGTCCATGAAATAAATTATCTCAAAATTAGATTCTATGAAACATTTTGAAATACTGGTTTCGGTCCAAAAATAGTAGTATTATACACAATTCTATACTAGTTTCAGTTAAAAAATGAAATTAAATCGAGGATTGTTCGAAACGCAACGAAACTTTTAAGATCCTCTCTATATGTTACGAGGGAAGGTTATGATGAAAGTCCATGCAAAATATTATCTTAAAATTAGATTCTATGAAGTTTTTTGAAATACTAGCTTTGGTCCAAAAATCGTAGTATTTTATACACATTTCTATACTAGTTTCGGTCTAATATGAAATTAAATCGAGGATTGTTCGAAATGCGAATAAACTTTGAAGATCCTCTATATATGTTACGATGGAAGGTTATGATGGAAGTCAATGCAAAAAATTATCTCTAAATAAGATTCTTTGAAAAATTTTAAAATACTAGTTTTGGTCAAAAAATAGTAGTATATTATACACAATTCTATACTAGTTTGGGTCAAAAATTCAAATTAAATCGAGGATTATTCGAAATGCTACGTAACTTTTAAGATCCTCTCTATATGTTACGAGGGAAGGTTATGATGAAAGTCCATGCAAAAATCATCTCAAAATTAGATTCTATGAAACTTTTTGAAATACTAGTTTCGGTCCAAAAATCGTAGTATATTATACACATTTCTATACAAGTTTATGTCAAAAAATAAAATTAAATCGAGGATTGTTCGAAATGTAACGAAACTTTTAAGATCCTCTCTATATATTACGAGGGAAGGTTATGATGGAAGTCCATGCAAAAAAATTATCTCAAAATTAGATTCTATGAAATTTTTTGAAATACTAATTTCGGTCAAAAAATCGTAGTATATTATACACAATTCTATACAAGTTTCTATCAAAATATCAAATTAAATCGAGGATTGTTCGAAATGCTACGTAACTTTTAAGATCCTCATTATATGTTACGAGGGAAGGTTATGATGCAAGTCCATGCAAAAAATTATCTCAAAATAAGATTCTATGAAAAATTTTGAAATACTAGTTTCGGTCAAAAAATCGTAGTATATTAAACACAATTCTATACTAGTTTCGGTCAAAAAATCGTAGTATATTAAACACAATTCTATACTAGTTTCGGTCAAAATATCAAATTAAATCGAGGATTGTTCAAAAAGCTATGTAACGTTTAAGATCCTCTCTATATACTACGAAGGAAGGTTATGATGGAAGTTCATGCAAAAATATATCTCAAAATTAAATTCTATGAAACTTTTTGAAATACTAGTTTCAGTCCAAAAATCGTAGTATATTATACACAATTCTATACTAATTTCAGTCAAAAAATCAAGTTAAATCGAGGATTGTTCGAAATGCTACGTAACTTTTAAGATCCTCTCTATATATTACGAGGGAAGCTTATGATGGAAGTCCATGTAAAAAATTATCTCAAAATAAGATTCTATGAAAGTTTTTGAAATACTAGTTTCGGTCAAAAAATTGTAGTATATTATACACAATTCTATACAAGTTTCGGTCAAAAAATCAAATTAAATCGAGGAATGTTTGAAATGCTACATATCTTTTAAGATCCTCTCTATATATTACGAGGGAAGGTTATGATGGAAGTCCATGAAATAAATTATCTCAAAATTAGATTCTATGAAACTTTTTGAAATACTGGTTTCAGTCCAAAAATCGTAGTATTATACACAATGCTATACTAGTTTCAGTTAAAAAATCAAATTAAATCGAGGATTGTTCGAAACGTAACGAAACTTTTAAGATCCTCTCTATATGTTACGAGGGAAGGTTATGATGAAAGTCCATGCAAAATATTATCTCAAAATTAGATTCTATGAAGCTTTTTGAAATACTAGCTTCGGTCCAAAAATCGTAGTATATTATACACAATTCTATAGTAGTTTCGGCCAAATATCAAATTAAATCGAGGATTGTTCGAAATGCGAATAAACTTTGAAGATCCTCTATATATGTTACGATGGAAGGTTATGATGGATGTCAATGCAAAAAATTATCTCAAAATAAGATACTATGAAAAATTTTGAAATACTAGTTTCGGTCAAAAAATAGTAGTATATTATACACAATTATATACTAGTTTGGGTCAAAAAATCAAATTAAATCGAGGATTGTTCGAAATGCTACGTAACTTTTAAGATCCTCTCTATATGTTACGAGGGAAGGTTATGATGAAAGTCCATGCAAAAATCATCTCAAAATTAGATTCTATGAAACTTTTTGAAATACTAGTTTCGGTCCAAATATTGTAGTATATTATACACAATTCTATACAAGTTTATGTCAAAAAATAAAATTAAATCGAGGATTGTTCGAAATGTAACGAAACTTTTAAGATCCTCTCTATATATTACGAGGGAAGGTTATGATGGATGTCCAGGCAAAAAAATTATCTCAAAATTAGATTCTATGAAATTTTTTGAAATACTAATTTCGGTCAAAAAATCGTAGTATATTATACACAATTCTATACAAGTTTCTATCAAAATATCAAATTAAATCGAAGATTGTTCGAAATGCTACGTAACTTTTAAGATCCTCATTATATGTTACGAGGGAAGGTTATGATGCAAGTCCATGCAAAAAATTATCTCAAAATAAGATTCTATGAAATTTTTTGAAATACTAGTTTCGGTTAAAAAATTGTAGTATATTAAACACAATTCTATAATAGTTTCGGTCAAAAAATCAAATTAAATCGAGGATTGTTCAAAATGCTACGTAATGTTTAAGATCCTCTCTATATATTACGAGGGAAGGTTATGATGGAAGTTAATGCAAAAAATTATCTCAAAATTAAATTCTATGAAACTTTTTGAAATACTAGTTTCAGTCCAAAAATCGTAGTATATTATACACAATTCTATACTAGTTTCAGTCAAAAAATCAAATTAAATCGAGGATTGTTCGAAATGCTACGTAACTTTTAAGATCCTCTATATATATTACGAGGGAAGGTTATGATGGAAGTCCATGAAAAAAATTATCTCAAAATAAGATTCTATGAAAGTTTTTGAAATACTAGTTTCGGTCAAAAAATTGTAGTATATTATACACAATTCTATACAAGTTTCGGTCAAAAAATCAAATTAAATCGAGGAATGTTTGAAATGCTACATATCTTTTAAGATCCTCTCTATATATTACGAGGGAAGGTTATGATGGAAGTCCATGAAATAAATTATCTCAAAATTAGATTCTATGAAACTTTTTGAAATACTGGTTTCGGTCCAAAAATCGTAGTATTATACACAATTCTATACTAGTTTCAGTTAAAAAATCAAATTAAATCGAGGAATGTTCGAAACGCAACGAAACTTTTAAGATCCTCTCTATATGTTACGAGGGAAGGTAATGATGAAAGTCCATGCAAAATATTATCTCAAAATTTGATTCTATGAAGCTTTTTGAAATACTAGCTTCGGTCCAAAAATCGTAGTATATTATACACAATTCTATACTACTTTCGGTTAAATATCAAATTAAATCGAGGATTGTTAGAAATGCGAATAAACTTTGAAGATCCTCTATATATGTTACGATGGAAGGTTATGATGGAAGTCAATGCAAAAAATTATCTCAAAATAAGATTCTATGAAAAAATTTGAAATACTAGTTTTGGTCAAAAAATAGTAGTATATTATACACAATTCTACACTAGTTTCGGTCAAAAAATCAAATTAAATCGAGGATTGTTCGAAATGCTACGTAACTTTTAAGATCCTCTCTATATGTTACGAGGGAAGGTTATGATGAAAGTCCATGCAAAAATCATCTCAAAATTAGATTCTATGAAACTTTTTGAAATTCTTGTTTCGGTCCAAAAATCGTAGTATATTATACACTATTCTATACAAGTTTATGTCAAAAAATCAAATTAAATCGAGGATTGTTCGAAATGTAACAAAACTTTTAAGATCCTCTCTATATATTACGAGGGAAGGTTATGAATGAAGTCCATGCAAAAAAATTATCTCAAAATTAGATTCTATGAAATTTTTTAAAATACTAATTTCGGTCAAAAAATCGTAGTATATTATACACAATTCTATACAAGTTTCTATCAAAATATCAAATTAAATCGAGGATTGTTCGAAATGCTACGTAACTTTTAAGATCCTCATTATATGTTACGAGGGAAGGTTATGATGCAAGTCCATGCAAAAAATTATCTCAAAATAAGATTCTATGGAAGTTTTTGAAATACTAGTTTCGGTCAAAAAATCGTAGTATATTAAACACAATTCTATACTAGTTTCGGTCAAAAAATCAAATTAAATCGAGGATTGTTCAAAATGCTACGTAACGTTTAAGATCCTCTCTATATATTACGAGGGAAGGTTATGATGAAAGTTCATGCAAAAAATTATCTCAAAATTAAATTCTATGAAACATTTTGAAATACTAGTTTCAGTCCAAAAATCGTAGTATATTATACACAATTCTATACTAGTTTCAGTCAAAAAATAAAATTAAATCGAGGATTGTTCGAAATGCTACGTAACTTTTAAGATCCTCTCTATATATTACGAGGGAAGGTTATGATGGAAGTCCATGTAAAAAATTATCTCAAAATAAGATTCTATGAAAGTTTTTGAAATACTAGTTTCGGTACAAAAAATTGTAGTATATTATACACAATTCTATACAAGTTTCGGTCAAAAAATCAAATTAAATCGAGGAATGTTTGAAATGCTACATTTCTTTTAAGATCCTCTCTATATATTACAAGGGAAGGTTATGATGGAAGTCCATGAAATAAATTATCTCAAAATTAGATTCTATGAAACTTTTTGAAATACTGGTTTCGGTCCAAAAATAGTAGTATTATACACAATTCTATACTAGTTTCAGTTAAAAAATGAAATTAAATCGAGGATTGTTCGAAACGCAATGAAACTTTTAAGATCCTCTCTATATGTTACGAGGGAAGGTTATGATGAAAGTCCATGCAAAATATTATCTCAAAATTAGATTCTATGAAGCTTTTTGAAATACTAGCTTCGGTCCAAAAATCGTAGTATATTATACACAATTCTATACTACTTTCGGTCAAATATCAAATTAAATCGAGGATTGTTAGAAATGCAAATAAACTTTGAAGATCCTCTATATATGTTACGATGGAAGGTTATGATGGAAGTCAATGCAAAAAATTATCTCAAAATAAGATTCTATGAAAAAATTTGAAATACTAGTTTCAGTCAAAAAATAGTAGTATATTATACACAATTCTATACTAGTTTGGGTCAAAAAATCAAATTAAATCGAGGATTGTTCGGAATGCTATGTAACTTTTAAGATCCTCTCTATGTGTTACGAGGGAAGGTTATGATGAAAGTCCATGCAAAAATTATCTCAAAATTAGATTCTATGAAACTTTTTGAAATACTAGTTTCGGTCCAAAAATCGTAGTATATTATACACAATTCTATACAAGTTTATGTCAAAAAATCAAATTAAATCGAGGATTGTTCGAAATGAAACAAAACTTTTAAGATCCTCTCTATATATTACGAGGGAAGGTTATGATAGAAGTCCATGCAAAAAAATTATATCAAAATTAGATTCTATGAAATTTTTTGAAATACTAATTTCGGTCAAAAAATCGTAGTATATTATACACAATTCTATACAAGTTTCTATCAAAATATCAAATTAAATCGAGGATTGTTCGAAATGCTACGTAACTTTTAAGATCCTCATTATATGTTACGAGGGAAGGTTATGATGCAAGTCCATGCAAAAAATTATCTCAAAATAAGATTCTATGGAAGTTTTTGAAATACTAGTTTCGGTCAAAAAATCGTAGTATATTAAACACAATTCTATACTAGTTTCGGTCAAAAAATCAAATTAAATCGAGGATTGTTCAAAATGCTACGTAACCTTTAAGATCCTCTCTATATATTACGAGGGAAGGTTATGATGGAAGTTCATGCAAAAAATTATCTCAAAATTAAATTCTATGAAACTTTTTGAAATACTAGTTTCAGTCCAAAAATCGTAGTATATTATACACAATTCTATACTAGTTTCAGTCAAAAAAATAAAATTAAATCAAGGATTGTTCGAAATGCTACGTAACTTTTAAGATCCTCTCTATATATTACGAGGGAAGGTTATGATGGAAGTCCATGTAAAAAATTATCTCAAAATAAGATTCTATGAAAGTTTTTGAAATACTAGTTTCGGTAAAAAAAAATTGTAATATATTATACACAATTCTATACAAGTTTCGGTCAAAAAATCAAATTAAATAGAGGAATGTTTGAAATGCTACATATCTTTTAAGATCCTCTCTATATATTACGAGGTAAGGTTATTATGGAAGTCCATGAAATAAATTATCTCAAAATTTGATTCTATGAAACTTTTTGAAATACTGGTTTCGGTCCAAAAATAGTAGTATAATACACAATTCTATACTAGTTTCAGTTAAAAAATGAAATTAAATCGAGGATTGTTCGAAACGCAACGAAACTTTTAAGATCCTCTCTATATGTTACGAGGGAAGGTTATGATGAAAGTCCATGCAAAATATTATCTCAAAATTAGATTCTATGAAGCTTTTTGAAATACTAGCTTCGGTCCAAAAATCGTAGTATATTATACACAATTCTATACTACTTTCGGTCAAATATCAAATTAAATCGAGGATTGTTAGAAATGCGAATAAACTTTGAAGATCCTCTATATATGTTACGATGGAAGGTTATGATGGAAGTCAATGCAAAAAATTATCTCAAAATAAGATTCTATAAAAAATTTTGAAATACTAGTTTCGGTCAAAAAATAGTAGTATATTATACACAATTCTATACTAGTTTGGGTCAAAAATTCAAATTAAATCGAGGATTGTTTGAAATGCTACGTAACTTTTAAGATCCTCTCTATATGTTACGAGGGAAGGTTATGATGAAAGTCCATGCAAAAATCATCTCAAAATTAGATTCTATGAAACTTTTTGAAATACTAGTTTCGGTCCAAAAATCGTAGTATATTATACACAATTCTATACAAGGTTATGTCAAAAAATAAAATTAAATCGAGGATTGTTCGAAATGTAACGAAACTTTTAAGATCCTCTCTATATATTACGAGGGAAGGTTATGATGGAAGTCCATTCCAAAAAATTATCTCAAAATTAGATTCTATGAAATTTTTTGAAATACTAATTTCGGTCAAAAAATCGTAGTATATTATACACAATTCTATACAAGTTTCTATCAAAATATCAAATTAAATCGAAGATTGTTCGAAATGCTACGTAACTTTTAAGATCCTCATTATATGTTACGAGGGAAGGTTATGATGCAAGTCCATGCAAAAAATTATCTCAAAATAAGATTCTATGAAAATTTTTGAAATACTAGTTTCGGTCAAAAAATCGTAGTATATTAAACACAATTCTATACTAGTTTCGGTCAAAAAATCAAATTAAATCGAGGATTGTTCAAAATGCTACGTAACCTTTAAGATCCTCTCTATATATTACGAGGGAAGGTTATGATGGAAGTTCATGCAAAAAATTATCTCAAAATTAAATTCAATGAAACTTTTTTAAATACTAGTTTCAGTCCAAAAATCGTAGTATATTATACACAATTCTATACTAATTTCAGTCAAAAAATCAAATTAAATCGAGGATTGTTCGAAATGCTACGTAACTTTTAAGATCCTCTCTATATATTACGAGGGAAGGTTATGATGGAAGTCCATGTAAAAAATTATCTCAAAATAAGATTCTATGAAAGTTTTTGAAATACTAGTTTCGGTAAAAAAAATTGTAGTATATTATACACAATTCTATACAAGTTTCGGTCAAAAAATCATATTAAAAAGAGGATTGTTTGACATGATACGAAACTTTTAAGATCCTCCCTAATTGTTACGAGGGAAGGTTAGGATGGAATTCCATGCAAAAAAATGTCTCAAAATTAGATTCTATGAAACTTTATGAAATACTAGTTTCGGTAGTTTCGGTCAAAAAAAAGTAGTATATTATACACAATTTAATACTAGTTTCGGTCAAAAAATTGTTCGGAATGCTACGAAACTTTTAAGATCCTCCCTATATGTTACGAGGGAAGGTTATGATGGAAGTCCATTCAAAAAATAATCTCAAAATTAGATTATATATAACTTTTTGAAATACTAATTCTGGTCTAAATTGTAATATATTATACATAATTTATTACTAGTTAAGGTTAAAAAATCAAATTAAATCGAGGATTGTTCGAAATGTTACAAAATTATTCAGTTCCTTTCTATATGTTACGAGGGAAGGTTATGATGGAAGTCGATGCAAAAAATTATCTAAAAATTAGATTCTATCAAGCATTTTGAAATACTTGTTTCGGTCAAAAAATCGTAGTATATTATTCACAATTTAATACTAGTTTCGGTCAAAAAATCAAATTAAATTGAGGATTGTTTGAAATGCTACAAAACTTTTCATATCCTCTCTATATATTATGAGGGAAGGTTATGATGGAAGTCCATGCAAAAAATTATCTCAAAATTAGATACTATGAAACTTTTTGAAATACTAGTTTTGGTCAAAAAAAATCGTAGTATATTATACACAATTCTATACTAGTTTAGGTCAAAAATCAAATACATTCGAGGATTGTTTGAAATGCTACGAATCTTTTAAAATCCTCTCTATATGTTACGAGGAAATGTTATGATGGAAGTCCATGCAAAAAATAATCTCAAAATTAGATTCTATGAAACTTTTTGAAATACTAGTTTTGGTCAAAAAATTGTAGTATATTATACATAATTTAGTAATAGTTTCAGTCAAAACATCAAATTAAATTGATGATTGTTCGAAATGCTATGAAACTTTTCAGATCCTCTCTATATGTTACGAGCGAAGGTTATGATGGAGGTCCATGCAAGATATTATCTTAAAATTAGATTGTATGAAACTTTTTGAAATACTAGTTTTGGTCAAAAACAAAATTTAGTATATTATACACAATTCTATACTAGTTTTGGACAAAAATCAAATTATATCGAGGATTGTTTGAAATGCTATGAAATTTTTCAGATCCTTTCTATATTATACGAGAGAAGGTTATGATGGAATTCCATGCAAAAAATTATCTCAAAATTAGATTCTATTATACTTTTTAAAATACTAGTTTTGGTCAAAAAAACTCATAGTATATTATACACAATTCCATACTAGTTTCGGACAAAAATAAAATTTAATCGAGGATTGTTCGAAATGCTACGAAACTTTTAAGTTCCTCTCTATACGTTACGAGGGAAGTTTATGATGGAAGTCCACGCAAAAAATATCATCTCAAAATTAAATTCTATGTATTTTTTTGAAATACTAATTTCGGTCAAAAAAATTTTAGTTTATTATACACAATTTTATACTAGCTTCGGTCAAAAAATCAAATTAAATTGAGGATTGTTCGGAATGCTACGAAACTTTTAAGATCCTCCCTATATGTTACGAGGGAAGGTTATGATGGAAATCCATGCAAAAAATCATCTCAAAATTAGATTATATATAACTTTTTGAAATACTAATTCCGGTCAAAATTGTAATATATTATACATAATTTATTACTAGTTAAGGTTAAAAAATCAAATTAAATCGAGGATTGTTCGAAATGTTACAAAATTATTCAGTTCCTTTCTATATATTACGAGGGAAGGTTATGATGGAAGTCGATGCAAAAAATTATCTAAAAATTAGATTCTATCAAGCATTTTGAAATACTTGTTTCGGTCAAAAAATCGTAGTATATTATTCACAATTTAATACTAGTTTCGGTCAAAAAATCAAATTAAATTGAGGATTGTTTAAAATGCTACAAAACTTTTCATATCCTCTCTATATATTATGAGGGAAGGTTATGATGGAAGTCCATGCAAAAAATTATCTCAAAATTAGATACTATGAAACTTTTTGAAATACTAGTTTTGGTCAAAAAAAATCGTAGTATATTATACACAATTCTATACTAGTTTAGGTCAAAAATCAAATACATTCGAGGATTGTTTGAAATGCTACGAATCTTTTAAAATCCTCTCTATAGGTTACGAGGAAATGTTATGATGGAAGTCCATGTAAAAAATAATCTCAAAATTAGATTCTATGAAACTTTTTGAAATACTAGTTTTGGTCAAAAAAATTGTAGTATATTATACATAATTTAATAATAGTTTAAGTCAAAACATCAAATTAAATCGATGATTGTTCGAAATGCTATGAAACTTTTCAGATCCTCTCTATATGTTACGAGCGAAGGTTATGATGGAAGTCCATGCAAGAAATTATCTTAAAATTAGATTGTATGAAACTTTTTGAAATACTAGTTTTGGTCAAAAACAAAATTTAGTATATTATACACAATTCTATACTAGTTTTGGACAAAAATCAAATTATATCGAGGATTGTTTGAAATGCTATGAAATTTTTCAGATCCTTTCTATATGTTACGAGGGAAGGTTATAATGGAATTCCATGCAAAAAATTATCTCAAAATTAGATTCTATTATACTTTTTAAAATACTAGTTTTGGTCAAAAAACTCATAGTATATTATACACAATTCCATACTAGTTTCGGACAAAACTAAAATTTAATCAAGGATTGTTCGAAATGCTACGAAACTTTTAAGTTCCTCTCTATACGTTACGAGGGAAGGTTATGATGGAAGTCCACGCAAAAAAATCATCTCAAAATTAAATTCTATGTATTTTTTTGAAATACTAATTTCGGTCAAAAAAATTGTAGTTTATTATACACAATTTTATACTAGCTTCGGTCAAAAAATCAAATTAAATTGAGGATTGTTCGAAATGTTACGAAACTATTCAGATCCTTTATATATGTTACGAGAGAGGTTATGACGGAAGTCCGTGAAAAAAATTAGATTCTATGAAACTTTTTAAAATACTAGTTTTGCTCAAAAAAATCGTAGTATATATTACACAATTCCATACTAGTTTCGGTCAAAAATCAAATTAAATCGAGGATTGTTCGAAATGCTTCGAAACTTTTAAGATTCTCTCTATATGTTACGAGGGAAGATTATGATTGAAGTCCATGCAAAAAATCATCTTAAAATTAGATTCTACGAAAACTTTTTTAAATACTTTTTCAAATCCTTTCTATATGTTACGAGGGAAGGTTATGATGGAAGTCCATGCAAATTATACACAATTTAATACTAGTTTCGGTGAAAATTCAAATTTAATACTAGTTTCGGTCAAAAAATCAAATTAAATACTAGTTTCGGTCAAAAAATCAAATTAAATAAAGGATTGTTCGATATGTTACGAAACATTTCAGATCCTCTCTATATGAGGTGAGGGAGGGATATGAAGGCAGTCCATGCAAAAAATTATCTTAAAATTCAATTCTATAAAACTTTTTGAAATACTAGTTTCGATCCAAAAATAGTAGTATATTATACACAATTTAATACTAGTTTCGGTCAAAAAATCAAATTAAATCGAGGATTGTTCGAAATGCTACAAAAAATTATCCTCTCAACATATTATAAGGGAAGGTTATGATGGAAATCCATGCAAAAAATTATCTCAAAATTAGATTCTATGAAACTTTTTGAAATACTAGTTTCGGTCAAAAAATCATAGTATATTATACACTATTTAATACAAGTTACGGTGAAAAAATCAAAATTAAATCGAGGATTGTTCGAAATGATACGAAACTTTTAAGATCATCTCTATATATTACGAGGGAAGGTTATGGTGGAAGTCCTTACGAAAAATCATCTCAAAATTAGATTCTATGTAACATTTTGAAATACTAGTTTCGATAAAAAAAAATAGTATTTTATACACAATGTAATACTAGTTTCGGTAAAAAATCAAATTAAATCGATGATTGTTCGAATGCTACGAAACTTTAAAGATCCTCTCTATATGTTACGAGGGAAGGTCATCATGGAAGTCCATGCAAAATATCATCTCAAATTAGATTCTTTGAAAGTTTTTTAAATACTAGTTTCGGTAATAAAATTGTAGTATTATTATACACAATTTTATACTAGTTTTGGTCAAAAAATCAAATTAAATTGATGATTGTTTGAAATGCAAAAAAACTTGTCATATCCTCTCTATTTTTTATGAGGGAAGGTTATGATGGAAATCCATGCAAAAAATTATCTCAAAATTAGATTCTATGAAACTTATTGAAATACTGGTTTTGGTCAAAAAATCGTAGTATATTATACACAATTCCATACTAATTTCGGTCAAAAATCAAATTAAATCGAGGATTGTTCGAAATGCTACGAAACGTTTAAGATCCTATTTATATGTTACGAGGGAAGGTTATGATGGAAGTCCATGCAAAAAATCATCTCAAAATTATATTCTATGTAACTTTTTGAAATACTAATTTCGGTTAAAAAAATTGTAGTATATTATACACAATTTAATACTAGTTTCGGTCAAAAAATCAAATTAGATCGAGGATTGTTCGAAATGATACAAAACTATTCAGATCCTTTATATATGTTACGAGGGAAGGTTATGATGGAAGTCCATGCAAAAATTTATTTCAAAATTAGATTCTATCAAACATTTTGAAATACTAGTTTCGGTCAAAAAATCGTAGTATATTATCACAATTTAATACTAGTTTCGGTCAAAGAATCAAATTAAATTGAGGATTGTTCGGAATGCTACAAAACTTTTCATATCTTCTCAATATATTATGAGGGAAGGTTATGATATAAGTCCATGTAAAAAATTGTAGTATATTATACACAATTTAATACTAGTTTCGGTCAAAAAATCAAATTAAATAAAGGATTGTTCGAAATGTTAAGAAACTTTTCAGATCCTCTCTATATGAGACGAGGGAAGGATATGATGGCAGTCCATGCAAAAAATTCTCTTAAAATTAGATTCTATAAAACTTTTTGAAATACTAGTTTCGGTCAAAAAACTTGTAGTATATTATACACAATTTAATACTAGTTTCAGTCAAAAAATCAAATTAAATCGTGGATTGTTCGAAATGCTACGAAACTTTTCAGATCCTTTCTATATGTTATAAGGGAAGGTTATGATGGAAGTACATGCAAAAACTAATCTCAAAATTAGATTCTATGAAACATTTTGAAATAATAGTTTCGGTCAAAAAATCATAGTATATTATACACAATTTCATACTAGTTTCGGTCAAAATAATCAAATTAAATTGAGGATTGTTCGAAATGCTTCAAAACTTTTCATATCCTCTCTATATGATACGAGGGAAGGTTATGATGGAAGTCCATGAAAAAAATTATCTAAAAATTAGATTCTATGAAAAATTTTGAAATACTAGTTTTGGTAAAAATAATCGTAGGATATTATACACAATTCTATACTAGTTTCGGTCAAAAATCAAATTAAATCGAGGATTGTTCGAAATGCTACAAAACTTTTTGAAATACTAGTTTCGGTCAAAAAATTGTAGTATATTATACACAATTTTATACTAGTTTCGGTCAAAAAAACAAATTAAATTGAGGATTGTTTGAAATGCAAAAAAAAACTTGTCATATCCTCTCTATTTGTTATGAGGGAAGGTTATGATGGAAGTCCATGCAAAAAATTATCTCAAAATTAGATTCTATGAAACTTATTGAAATACTGGTTTTGGTCAAAAAATTGTAGTATATTATACACAATTCTATACTAGTCTCGGTCAAAAATCAAATTAAATCGAGGATTGTTCAAAATGCTACGAAACTTCTAAGATCCTATCTATATGTTACGAGGAAAGGTTATGATGGAACTCCATGCAAAAAATTATCTCAAAATTAGATTCTATGAAACTTATTGAAATACTAGTTTTGATCAAAAAATTGTAGTATATTATACACAATTCTATACTAGTCTCGGTCAAAAATCAAATTAAATCGAGGATTGTTCGAAATGCTACGAAACTTTTAACATTCTCTCTATATGTTACGAGGAAAGGTTATGATGGAAGTCCATGTAAAAAATTATCTTAAAATTAGATTCTATGAAACTTTTTGAAATACTAGTTTTGGTCAAAAAAACGTAGTATATTATACACAATTCTTTACTAGTTTTGGTCAAAAATCAAAATATCGAGGATTGTTCGAAATGCTACGAAACTTTTCAGATCTTTTCTATATGTTATGAGTGAAGGTTATGACGGATGTCCGTGCAAAAAATTGTCTCAAAATTAGATTCTATGAAACTTTTTAAAATACTAGTTTTTGTCAAAAAATCGTAGTATATTATACACAATTCCAAACTAGTTTCGGTCAAAAATCAAATTAAATCGATGATTGTTCGAAATACTACAAACTTTTATTATCCCCTCTATATGTTACGAGGGAAGGTTATGATGGAAGTCCATGCAAAAAATCATCACAAAATTAGATTCTATGTAACTTTTTGAAATACTAATTTCGGTCAAAAAATTGTAGTATATTATACACAATTAAATACTAGTTTCGTTCAAAAATTCAAATTATGTCGAGGATTGTTCGAAATATTACAAAACTATTCATATCCTTTATATATGTTACGAGGGAAGGTTATGATGGAAGTCCATGCAAAAAATTATTTCAAAATTAGATTCTATCAAACATTTTGAAATACTATTTTCGGTCAAAAAATCGTAGTATAATATCACAATTTAATACTAGTTTCGGTCAAAGAATCAAACTAAATTGAGGATTGTTCGGAATGCTACAAAACTTTTCATATCTTCTCAATATATTATGAGGGAAGGTTATGATGTAACTCCATGCAAAAAATTATCTCAAAATTAGATTCTATGAAACATTTTGAAATACTAGTTTCGATCAAAAAATCATAGTATATTATACACAATTTCATACTAGTTTCGGTCAAAAAAATCAAATTAAATTAAGGATTGTTCGAAATGCTACAAAACTTTTCATATCCTCTCTATATGATACGAGGGAAGGTTATGATGGAAGTCCATGAAAAAAATTATCTAAAAATTAGATTCTATGAAACTTTTTGAAATACTAGTTTTGTTAAAAATAATCGTAGTATATTATACACAATTCTATACTAGTTTCGGTCAAAAATCAAATTAAATCGAGGATTGTTCGAATGCTACGAAACTTTTAAAATCCTCTCTATATGTTACGAGGGAAGGTTATGATGGAAGTCCATGCAAAATATCATCTCAAAATTAGATTCTATGAAACTTTTTGAAATACTAGTTTCTTTCAAAAAGTTGTAGTATATTATACACAATTTTATACAAGTTTCGGTCAAAAAATCAAATTAAATTGAGGATTGTTTGAAATGCAAAAATAATTGTCATATCCTCTCTATTTGTTATGAGGGGAGGTAATGATGGAATTCCATGCAAAAAATTATCTCAAAATTAGATTCTATGAAACTTATTGAAATACTGGTTTTGGTCAAAAAAATCGTAGTATATTATACACAATTTTATACTAGTCTCGGTCAAAAATCAAATTAAATCGAGGATTGTTCGAAATGCTACAAAAATCCTAAGATCCTATCTATATGTTACAAGGAAAGGTTATGATGGAATTCCATGCAAAAAATTATCTCAAAATTAGATTTTATGAAACTTATTGAAATACTAGTTTTGATCAAAAAATCGTAGTATACACAATTCTATACTAGTCTCGGTCAAAAATCAAATTAAATCGAGAATTGTTCGAAATGCTACGAAACTTTTAAGATCCTCTCTATATTTTACGAGGAAAGGTTATGATGGAAGTCCATGCAAAAAATTATCTTAAAATTAGATTCTATGAAACTTTTTCAAATACTAGTTTTGGTCAAAAAAATCGTAGTATTATACACAATTCTATACTAGTTTTGGTCAAAAATCAAATTATATCGATGATTGTTCGAAATGCTATGAAACTTTTCAGATCCTTTCTATATGTTATGAGGGAAGGTTATGACGGAAGTCCGTGCAAAAAATTATCTCAAAATTAGATTCTATGTAACTTTTTGAAATACTAATTTCGGTCAAAAAATTGTAGTATATTATATACAATTTAATACTAGTTTTTGTCAAAAAATCAAATTATATCGAGGATTGTTCGAAATGTTACAAAACAATTCAGATCCTTTATATATGTTACGATGGAAGGTTATGATGGAAGTTCATGCAAAAAATTATTTCAAAATTAGATTCTATACAACATTTTGAAATACTAGTTTCAGTCAAAAAATCGTAGTATATTATCACAATTTAATACTAGTTTCGGTCGAAGAATCAATTTAAATTGTGAATTGTTTGAAATGCTACAAAACTTTTAATATCTTCTCAATATATTATGAGGGAAGGTTATGATGTAAGTCCATTCAAAAAATTATGATGTAAGTCCATTCTATGAAACTTTTTGAAATACTAGTTTCTGTTAAAAAATTGTAGTATATTATAAACAATTCTATACTATTTTCGGTCAAAAATAAAATTTTTAGATCCTCTCTATATGTTACGAGGGAAGGTTATGATGGAACTCCATGCAAAAAAATTATCTCAAAATTAGATTCTATGAAACTTTTTGAAATACTAGTTTTGGTCAAAATATCGTAGTATATTATACACAATTCTATACTATTTTCGGTCAAAAATAAAATTGAATCGAGGATTGTTCGAAATGAAACGAAACTTTTAAGATCCTCCCTATATGTGACGATGGTAGATTATGATGGAAGTCCATGCAAAAAAAAATCTCAAAATTAGATTCTATGAAACTTATTGAAATAATAGTTTCGGTCAAAAAATTGTTGTATATAATACACATTTTATACTAGTTTCAGTCAAAAATCAAATTAAATCGAGGATTGTTCGAAATACTTCGAAACTTTTAAGATTCTCTCTATATGTTACGAGGGAAGGTTATGATGGAAGTCCATTCAAAAAATCATCTCAAAATTAGATTCTATAAAACTTTTTGAAATACTGGTTTCTATTAAAAAATCATAGTATATTATACACAATTTAATACTAGTTTCGGTCAAAAAATCAAATTAAATAATTGATTGTTCGAAATGTTATGAAACTTTTCAGGTCCTCTCTATATGAGACGAGGGATGGATATGATGACAGTCCATGCAAAAAATTATATAAAAATTAGATTCTATAAAACTTTTTGAGATACTAGTTTCGGTCCAAAAATTGTAGTATATTATACACAATTCTCTACAAGTTTCGGTCAAAAATCAAATTAAATCGAGGATTTTTCGAAATACTACGAAACTTTAAAGATCCTCTCTATATGTTACGTGGGAAGGATATGATGTAAGTCCATGCAAAAAATCATCTCAAAATTAGATTCTATAAAACTTTTTGAAATACTAGTTTCGATCAAAAAATCATAGTAAATTATACATAATTTAATACTAGTTTCGGTCAAAAAATCAAATTAAATTGAGGATTGATCGAAATGCCTGCAAAACATTTCATATGCTCTCTATATGTTACGAGGGAAGGTTATGATGGAAGTCCATGCAAAATATCAGCTCAAAAAAATATTCTATGAAACCTTTTGAAGTACTAGTTTCGGTATAAAAAAATTGTAGTATATTATACACAATTTTATACTAGTTTCGGTCAAAAAATAAAATTAAATTGAGGATTGTTTAAAATGCAAAAAAAACTTGTCATATCATCTCTATATATTATGAAGGAAGGTTGTGATGGAAGTCCATACAAAAAAATTTCTCAAAATTAGATTCTATTAAACTTATTGAAATACTAGTTTTGGTCAAAAAATTGTAGTATATTATACTCAATTCTATACTAGTGTCGGTCAAAAATCAAATTAAATCGAGGATTGTTCGAAATGCTACGAAACTTTTAAGATCCTCTCTATATGTTACAAGGAAAGGTTATGATGGAAGTTCATGCAAAAAATTATCTTAAAATTAGATTCTATGAAACGTTTTGAAATACTAGTTTTGGTCAAAAAAATTGTAGTATATTATACACAATTCTATACTAGTTTTGGTCAAAAATCAAATTATATCGAGGTATGTTCGAAATGCTACGAAACTTTTCAGATCCTTTCTATATGTTATGAGGGAAGGTTATGATGGAAGTCCATGCAAAAAAAATTGTCTCAAAATTAGATTCTATGAATCTTTTTAAAATACTAGTTTCGGTCCAAAAAAACGTAGTATATTATACACAATTTAATACTAGTTTCGGTCAAAAAATCAAATTAAATTGAGGATTGTTCGAAATGCTACAAAATCTTTCATATACTCTCTATATGTTACGAGGAAAGGTTATGACAGAAGTCCGTGCAAAAAATTATCTCAAAATTAGATTCTATGAAACTTTTTAAAATACTAGTTTTGGTCGAAAAATCGTAGTATATTATACACAATTCCATACTAGTTTCGGTCAACAATCAAATTAAATTTAGGATTGTTCGAAATGATACGAAACTTTTAAGATCCTCTCTATATGTTACGAGGGATGGTTATGATGGAAGTCCATGCAAAAAATCATCACAAAATTAGATTCTATGTAACTTTTTGAAATATTAATTTCGGTCAAAAAATTGTAGTATATTATACACAATTAAATACTAGTTTCGTTCAAAAATTCAAATTATGTCGAGGATTTTTCGAAATGCTACAAAACCTTTCATATACTCTCTATATGTTACGAGGGAAGGTTATGATGGAAGTTCATATAAAAAAATTATCTCAAAATTAGATTCTTTCAAACATTTTGAAATACTAGTTTCGATCAAAAAATCGTTGTATATTTTTCAGAATTTAATACTAGTTTCGGTCAAAAAATCAAATTAAATTGAGGATTGTTCGAAATGCTACAAAAATTTTCATATCCACTCAATATATTGTGAAGGAAGGTTATGATGGAAGTCCATACAAAAAATTATCTCAACATTAGATTCTAAGAAACTTTTTGAAATACTAGTTTTGGTCAAAAAATTGTAGTATATTATATACAATTTTAAACTAGTTTCGGTCAAAATTCAAATAAAATCGAGGATTGTTCGAAATGCTACGAAACTTTTAAGATCCTCTATATATGTTACGAGGGAAGGTTATGATGGAAGTCCATGCAAAAAATCATCTCAAAATTAGATTCTATGAAACTTTTTGAAAAGCTAGTTTCAGTCAAAAAACTGTAATATATTATACACAATTTAATACTAATTTCGGTCAAAAATCAAATTAAATTGAGGATTGTTCAAAATGCTACGAAAGTTTTCAGATCCTTTCTATATGTTATGAGGGAAGGTTATGATGGAAGTCCATGCAAAAAATTATCTCAAAATTAAATTCTATGAAACTTTTGAAATACTAGTTTTTATTAAAAAATCGTAGTATATTATACACAATTTAATACTAGTTTCAGTCAAAAAATCAAATTAAATAAAGGATTGTTCGAAATGTTACGAAACTTTTCAGATCCTCTCTATATCAAACGAGGGAAGGATATGATGGCAGTCCATGCAAAAAATTATCTTAAAATTAGATTCTATAAAACTTTTTGAAATACTAGTTTTGTTCAAAAAACCGTAGTATATTATACACAATTCTATACAAGTTTCGGTCAAAAATCAAATTAAATCGAGTATTTTTCGAAATGATACGAAATTTTTATGATCCTATCTATATGTTACGAGGGAAGATTATGATGTAAGTCCATACAAAAAATCATCTCAAAATTAGATTCTATGAAACTTTTTGAAATACTAGTTTCGGTCAAAAAATCATAGTAAATTATACATAATTTAATACTAGTTTCGGTCAAAAAATCAAATTAAATTGACGATTGATCGAAATGCCTGCAAAACTTTTCATATCCTCTCTATATGTTACGAGAGAAGGTTATGATGGAAGTCCATGCAAAATATCAGCTCAAAATTATATTCTATGAAACTTTTTGAAGTACTAGTTTCGGTATAAAAAAAATTGTAGTATGTTATACACAATTTTATGCTAGTTTCGGTCAAAAAATTAAATTAAATTGAGGATTGTTTAAAATGCAAAAAAACTTGTCATATCCTCTCTATATGTTATGAGGGAAGGTTATGATGGAAGTCCATACAAAAAATTATCTCAAAATTTGATTCTATGAAAATTATTGAAATACTAGTTTTGGTCAAAAAATCGTAGTATATTATATACAATTATATACTAGTGTCAGTCAAAAATCAAATTAAATCGAGGATTGTTCGAAATGCTAAGAAACTTTTATGATCCTCTCTATATGTTACGAGGAAAGGTTATGATAGAAGTTCATGCAAAAAAATATCTTAAAATTAGATTCTATGAAACTTTTTGAAATACTAGTTTTGGTCAAAAAATTGTAGTATACTATACACAATTCTATACTAGTTTTGGTCAAAAATCAAATTATATCGAGGATTGTTCGAAATGCTACGAAAATTTTCAGATCCTTTCTATATGTTACGAGGGAAGGTTATGATGGAAGTCCATGCAAAAAATTGTCTCAAAATTAGATTCTATGAAACTTTTTAAAATACTAGTTTTGGTCAAAAAAACGTAGTATATTATACTCAATTTAATACTAGTTTCGGTCAAAAAATAAAATTAAATTGAGGATTGTTCGAAATGCTACAAAATCTTTCATATACTCTCTATATGTTACGATGGGAAGGTTATGACGGAAGTCCGTGCAAAAAATTATCTCAAAATTAGATTCTATGAAACTTTTTAAAATACTAGTTTTGGTCGAAAAATCGTAGTATATTATACACAATTCCATACTAGTTTCGGTCAACAATCAAATTAAATTGAGGATTGTTCGAAATGCTACGAAACTTTTAAGATCCTCTCTATATGTTACGAGGGAAGGTTATGATGGAAGTCCATGCAAAAAATCAACTCAAAATTAGATTCTATTTAACTTTTTGAAATACTAATTTCGGTCAAAAAATTGTAGTATATTATACACAATTTAATACTATTTTCGGTCAAAAAATCAAATTAAATCGAGGATTGTTCGAAATGCTACAAAACCTTTCATATACTCTCTATATGTTACGAGGGAATGTTATGATGGAAGTTCATGCAAAAAATTATCTCAAATACTCTCTATTATGGTTGCAACAACTTAACTTACCAAATTTCCATCTTGCCTGGACTAAACTCAACTTATGGTTCTAAAAAAGGTAAGGAAATCTCTTCCAAAGAAAATCTGGATCTGATCGGAAATCTACATCAAATATTGCTACAAACTCACCATCCTCACACACTTAACATTCACACCTTTCTGTAAAAGACATGTTTAATATAACTTTTCACACTTAGACACATAAACATATGATACACATATGGCAATCCACTTCTCTAGAAACTCCTCACAAAATAAACAGAAAAACACCTAATCTATTATGATAAGGGAATCTGAAGAAACCATCAACTTACCCACTTGACCAATAAAAACAACATTTAAATGTCTTTTAAAAGAAATTAAGATGTTATTTAAAAGAAATTAAGATGTTATTTAAAAGAAATTCTGCAATCTGAATAAAAGAATATACCTTATCAACACATTCATCCTTAGCTGCAATCGAAAACAGATCCAGATCTCGGCCCACCCACATAACAACCGGAAACAGACTACAACACCACCACCGCCGATCACATAGGCGGACAAATCAACTGCAAAAAATATCATATTTTCTGTGAAAGTCTTACCGTCCAAATGTAGTGAATCAATGAAATCTGTGAAATAGTCAAACAAAAGCGGACTGGACTGTAAATCGGGAACAAAATTTATAGGTTTAGAGAAAAACCTAAGATTCAGAAATGTGCATTCATCCTCAGCTGCAACCGGAAACACATCCAGATCTCGGCCCACCCACACAACAACTGGAAATAGACTACAACACCACCACCGCCGATCACATAGACGGACAAATCAGCTGCAAAACATCATATTTTTTGTGAAAGTCTTACCGTCCAAATGTAGTGAATCAACGAAATATGTGAAATAGTCAAACAAAAGCGGTTCGGATTGTAAATCGGGAACAAAATTTATAGATTTAGAGAAAAACCTAAGATTCAGAAATGTGCATCAGCAGAAATGTGCATCAAATTCCCATTACTGCTCACAGTTGGGACAGTCACAAATAATCTGCAATACAATTTAAGTATTACAAATTACTATATGTTGCAGTCAGTTTTCCCAATACCATAGAAGAACAGAGGATACTAAAATACAAGTTAGTGACAAAAACACATCTTGCAAACAAACAGAACAACTATGAATCAGAAAAGCTAAAAATCCCAAGCCCTTATACTCGGCGAGGCTGAAATCTTGCTATTGAAATAGTTGAATCTAAAAGCGATGATAATGAAAAATCCATTCTAAAAGCGAAGCAAATACCTTCAGACTTGCGAGGTTCATTGATGAAAAATGCTCGAAAAACTTCAGTAAGATTTTAAAAAAACAGAGCCATAGTTCTACGAATAAACAACTGACAAAGAAAAATAAAAAACCCAAAAGCTCTGATGTTGAACCATTTAACCAAATCAATCAAGATGTTCTAAAATATAGCAATACGAAACTTATGAACTTCGCACCTGAGGGATTAACTGATAAACATAAACACTAAAAAACACTTGTGAAGGCAGAGACACCAATGGTTGAACACTTTTTAACATGAACATGAACATCTTCACACTATCTTGTGGAGCCAAGAGTTTATGTATTTGCGAGATGTCATCGTCTTCTATTATACAGAGACTTGTAGGTTATAGCCTAGGGTTTTGCAAAGCCATGAGTTCCTGCATTTGCAAGACCGCTTCGTCTTCCATCGACGGTGACGGCGCGCTAGTGTTTGATGGGGAAAAGGAGACGATAAGAGAGAAAATGGGAGACGGAGAGAGAAAGAAATAGGGAAAAAGTGTGACGAGAAGGAAAAGAAAATGAGAGAGGGGGAAGGTCTGATGAGAGAGGGGGGTGGTGGAAAAATCATGCCATGTGGACAAAATGAAAAATCTTATTGGTCCATGATTTATGATTTACCCAATTACACAAAAGTCCTTACGATAGGCATAATTTATAATTGCTTAAAGGGAATATTAGTAAGATTGGTGGCATTGAATTGTAATGGGTAGGTAGTTGATTAACAATACAAATAAAGGGAAAACGAATAGTTGTCACAAACAGACTCATAATCTTGTTTATTATATGTATTTCATTTGAATTTTTCAAGTATTATTTTTAATTTATTATTTTTTCTTGACCAATTTATTATAAAATGATTTTTTAATTTTAAATAATAAAATTAAAATAACATTCTTTAAAATTAAAAATAATTTAAATTTTATTGAAAATAATACAAAATTATTACAATTTATTTCAAATCTAAAATTATAAAAAAAAAATACATTTAGTAGTATATTTATTACAATTAATTAAATTTAACAATTAAAATATAAATTGAAAAAAAAATATTTATCTTTGATATTTTTTATCTTTTTTTATTTATGACATCATTAATATTTATTACTATTATAGTATTATTTTTAATTGATTGGTTAAAAATATATGAACCAATTATATTACGTTAGTCTTATTGGTATTATTAAAATTGGAACAAAATAAAATCTAATTCATCTCATTTGAATTATTCACGTGAAAAAAAAATTCTAACATTTCATTATTTGCCCCGCTAATTTATTATTATATTATTTAATAAATATAAAATTTTATTTATCATATTATTAATATTTATTACTATTATTTAGTATTATTTTTAATTGATTGATAAAAATATATTATTAATACATTAATATTAATTGTTATTATTAAAATTGGAATAAAATAACAAATAAAGTGTGTATTATATAGTTTAAATCTGAATGTAAATACACCTAAACAAAACATATCATAAAAGAAACATAAAAGCCCAACTCAAAGCCCAATCTAACATAATCAATATAAAGAAAAACTCAACTTAGAATCATATCAAAGCTTTTCCTTCACTTTCTCCTTTTCAACCTCCGACCACCCCACCGGCGCTAACCATGACGACGATCAGTCTCCGGAAGGGAAACACCCGCCTCCCACCGGAAGTAAACCGCGTCCTCTACGTCCGTAACCTTCCATTCAACATAACAAGCGAAGAAATGTACGATATATTCGGCAAATACGGCGCAATTCGCCAGATCCGAATCGGAACCAACAAAGACACTCGCGGCACCGCTTTCGTCGTCTACGAAGATATCTACGACGCCAAAACCGCCGTCGATCATCTCTCTGGTTTCAACGTCGCCAATCGTTATCTCATCGTTCTTTATTATCAGCAAGCTAAGATGAGTAAGAAGTTTGATCAGAAGAAGAAGGAAGATGAGATTGCTCGTATGCAGGAGAAGTATGGTGTATCGACGAAAGACAAGTAGTTGTAAGAACCCTACTCCATTTCATTTTTGCCTAATTGTTAGGGTTTCTTCGGTTGTATTAGGGTTTTGCAGAAATTCACTATATAGAATTAACAATTGATGTTTGATTTGCTATTGAATAGTGTTATTTAAGTGTTATTTATGTGTGAAGTTAAATCATGATGCATGATGTTGTTACTTTCTGCTGTGGGTGTTTATTGGGTTTGAGATTAAGGGCTATCTGGATTGAATTATTTGAGTTATCTTTTTAACATAGAGTAAATGAAAGGAATTTATTTTTGAGTTATCTTTTTAACATAGAGTAAATAAAAGGAATTTATTTGTGAGTTATCTTTTTAACATAGAGTAAATGAAAGGAATTTATTTCCGAGAGTACTTAATTAAGTTGTTTATTAGAATAGGATGGAGCGGAGCGGAAATGATATTCCATTGTTTGGATAATTTAAAATCTGATGAAGTGGTATGGATTTCATTCCATTCCATCAGTTACCACTATATTTGTTCCACTCCATTCCGCATATCCAAACATAGACTAAGTAGAAGAATTGTGATGTTGACTACTTGTTTACTTGGTGTTTATATTTTCTAGGATAATCGTAGATGTGTGTTTTGTAGGAAGATGCCTGTGACTAATTTGGGTTCCTCTTTGATTGAGTGTATGTTTGGTTTCAGAACACTCATAACATATTCTTGATATGTAGAATTGATTATGCTTTTTAGAATTGATTCTCTCTGATTTTTCCACCGAAATTTACTATTCAGCTCACTCTTGCAGAACAATTTCACTTAAAATCAATTAATTTTCTTCACCACATAACCCAACACGATTGTAGCTTTTGAAAATCTAAGGCTGAGTTATCCTTCTTTTGTTTTGAATGCTGATTGGAATTTTGTATAGAGCAACATTTTAGTGTAGTAGAAGTTATTGCTCCGCACCTCAGTTTAGTACAGTGGCGGAACTGTTTGTGGTTTCTTGATTGGGATAAGATATTTTAAGAATTTTGTAATTTAAAGCACTAGATCAGTGTTATGGTTTCTTCTCTTTCAATCTGTCTCACTTCTGCTGTCATTTTACAGTCACAGCTGGAAATCCCCTGCCGAATGCTGAAATCCCGCAGAGTAGAGTATTAGTTCAAGATTAGAGGAAAGTTTACATGATCTTTTAGTAATGAATTGTATCAATTCATTTCAATTTGGCAAGTCAAGCTATTTGTATCAAGTATTAAATTGCACATGGATTTTTTGGCAAAGTGAATTATTTGTATCATGTAATGAATTGTAAATGTTTTATGAATGATTTTGTTCGATCTGTGCATATTGTTTGGGATTTTGCTTTTTGTCTATTGATCAATCTAGTGATCAGAATATATTCAGATTTTCAGATATGTTCATTCTATTTGTCGTGTTTTATTATGTTTTACCATGGACAATTACTATCTATGAAGCACCGATGTATGTGTCACAGGCATGAGACACTAAAACGGGTCTGGTCTGTCGGATATGTCTATTTTATGAGCATCCAATTCAACTATAGATGATTAATACTAGATAATAAATATAGTAAATAAACACCCTTTTAATTTGATTCCTAAGTGAACATCAATTACAAGGTAAGACATGATACACGTAAATGAAGTAAAAAACATAACCAACCAATCAAATAATACCTAGTATGTTTATACATTTTTCATGGGTTAGTTAAAAGTTCTTTTTCCCTTCCAATTTTGTTTGTTTTCATCACCCATTCCTCTCTCCTCACCCATAACCTTATCCAACCAAACAACTAGCAAGCTTAACATTCTGTAATTTTCCTCTCACAAGCATCTGAAATAGATCATCTCCATTGAATCGTCCCATGGTCCCTTACTAATACAAGGTTGAATCACGCCGTTTCTTGGTATGTGCTTCCGGGTTTCCTTTGCTCATCATAGCAACAAATTCATCATAGTTAATCCGACCGTCCTGCAAAGACATGCAAGTTTTGTCGTAACAAGATGAAGGATGTGCAAGAAGGTTCTTTCTATTAACAATAAAAAAGACTTACATTATCTGCATCAACTTCTGAAATGATTTCCTTTATATCCCTGCCATCATGCATGTTATACTCATGGAGAGCTTGCTCTAGTTCTTCAATAGTAATATATCTAACCATGGAAAAATAGTTATATTAGAAGATTTAACACCAATTAGTATATATATTCAATCTAGTTGATTTTATTTATTTTCCTTTACCCGCTGTTATCTTTATCGAAGTATTGGAATGCAGTATAAACATGTTCTTCTCTATTCAGTCGGTTCATGTGCATCGTTGCTGTGATGAACTCGTCATAATCTATAATTCCGTTACCATCAGCATCTGCCTGTAATTCGCAAAAGAAAAAAACCCGTCTTAAGTAACAACCACGATAAGTAAGAAGCAGATTTTTGGTAGAAGTAGATAACTTACAGCTTCCATTAATTGCTTAACTTCTTGTTCTGACAACCTAGTTCCTTGTTTTGCAAGTCCTTGTTTTAGCTCTTCGATCGTTATGGTTCCGCTGTTGTCGGTGTCCATACCCTTAAACATCTGCTTCAATCCCATGATTTCTTCCTCTGATAAGCAGCTAGCAATAACCTTTAGCGCAACTTTCTTGAATTGGTTCATTGCTCTAAACTGTTTGAGTCTATTCAGCACAGCATTGTCAAGAGGTGTATCCGGTGCTTCTCCGTCTTCCTTGATCCATGGATGATCTGTTTTTTTCGTATAAGAAGCGCAATTTGTTAGAATTTCAATTATACTGATTTAATCGCGGTGAAGTCAAGTATACTTACTTAAAACTTCATGTGCTGTTAGCCTCTGCTTAGGATCCGAGTTCAACATTTTCCTTACAAGATCTTTTGCTGCAGGCGAAATGGAAGGCCATGGATCGCTCGAGAAGTCGACATGACCTCTTAGGATGGCATTGAATATGCCATTTTCAGATTCTGTCAAATTATGCAGACGTAAAATCAGTTCAAGAGTTGAGCTATTTTGTTCTATCAAGAAGTAGATTAAAATTAAGTGATTATAAACCTGCCCAAAATGGTGGAACACCACATAGAAGAATGTATAACATCACACCAACACTCCAAATGTCTACTTCTGGTCCGTATTTTCTCTTCAAAACCTCCGGTGCAATGTAATACGCGCTACCGACGATATCTTTAAACACTTCTCCTGTAAAAAAAAGAAGATAATTTTTCATGTTTTAATATTCTGATTTGCTTGATTAAAATCTCTAAATTGTAATTCATCATCATGTTTATGTTTATACAGATTTAATATAAAACCTTGCTTGTAAAAGACGGATAAACCGAAATCGGTAGCTTTGAGAGGCGAGGTCTCGTCCTTGTTCAACAAAAGGAAATTCTCAGGCTTAAGATCTCTATGTATAACACCCATGGAATGACAAGTATGAACAATCTGAACAATGGTTCTCAACAAAGAAGCCGCAGCGCGTTCGGTGTAATGACCTTTCGCGATGATTCGATCGAAAAGTTCGCCTCCCGCGCACAACTCCATAACCAAATGAACAGATTGTTTATCTTCAAAAGCGCCGATAAGTTCGACAATGTTAGGCTGTCCTGTGAGATGATGCATGATTTGAACCTCCCTCCTAACATCTTCTATATCTTCTTTGTTAGCAAGCTTTCTCTTGGCTATTGTTTTGCAAGCATATTGTTTTCCAGAGGTTTTATGTGTGCACAAATGTGTTACTCCAAATTGTCCTCTCCCTAGTTCCTTCCCAATGGTATAAGTGTTTTTCACATCTTCCATTGGTCTTCCGAGAACCGGTCCCATCGCGGCTGGTTTCGACGGTTTAGAAGGTTGAGGAGAAGGTTTAGAAGACGGGGGCGGCGTTGTAGCAGAAGAAGAATCTCCATTTCCATTTGCATTGTTGTTGTTTTGTTGATCAGTTTCTCCCTTATCTTCAGGATCTTCAGTGCCACCTGAGCAACAATTGCCCATGGTGGAAGGGAGAAAAACTCAGAAGAAAAGGGATGGAAGGAATTTGGGAGGAAAGAAAATAGATAATGGAAGGAAGGGAAAAAAGGAGGTGAAGGGTCACAATATTATCATTGGAGAGGGTTGAAGAGAAAAAGTGAAATGAATTGAGAAAAAAGAGTTAGATAAAAAAAAAATCTAAAAACAACTAAGGAGAAAATGAAAGGGTGTGATGGATAATAAGATAAGGATAGTTTGTTGATTATGGACAGATTGGAATGATGATGGAAAGAAAAATTAGAGGAAGGTGATAGATTGTAGGAAGTGTGTCATACGTTGGAAGATGTTTATGGTATGTTTTTGTTTAGACAAAGGTTAGGAGGAAATTTCGGACATGAAAAAATAAAAATGGAGTTTGGTATGTTAACAAGGATTTTGTTATAACATAATGAGTTATGGTTTTGTTTCTATGTTTTAAAACTTGTTATCAACATCACATGATGACATGCATTTCTTCTTTTCATTGAAAAAAAATTGGAAATTTATAAATGTTTTGCATAATTCACCCAAATATCAATTTGTAAAATAATTTTAGTTTTTATCAAGTATAAGTAAAAAAATCTCATAATTATATATATAAATTTATTTTAATTTGTTATTCGATGTAATTTTTAAATTTATTAAATAGTTGATGTATCTTGTAATATATATAGATCAAATATATTAATTATTCATTAAATTTTAAAAATATTTTTTTACTTATAATAGTGATAAATATATTTGTCAAATTTAAAAAGTGTTTTTTTTACTTATAATAGTATTGAGATTAATATTTTTCTGAATTATGCTTTTCAATTTATACCATTAATATACCTTTTACTTTTTATATATTTATCATATAGATAATTATTTTTTATTTAAATATATTAATGCACACCAAACATATTTTAATAAAAGTTATTGTTCTGGACTGGGCCTCAAGAATGTATAGGGCCACGGTCCAACATGTCTAGCAGAGGTTCATATACTCGAGCAGGGGGCACCTCTTGGTCAAATCAGCTGCTTATGCGACGGGCATACACTAAGGACGGGCAAAGAGTACATCTGTCAGCTCACTTACCACGTCACCCAACTGCCATTTATTATCTCCTGAAAGATAGGGGCAGTTGGACCAAGGACCAGACCTTTTAGCTAGGTCTTCACGCTTCTCACGCGTTCCTTGGCAGTTCCTCCTTGGGCCTAGCTGGTCTAAGCCCATAGAGGGACCTTGGCCCAGCGCTGGGGGCACATTATAAATACCTTTTTCAGTAAAGGGTCAGGTATTCTCACTCATTTCAATTAACCATACTATACTGTACCTCTTCTCACTTAAGCATTGGAGTGTCTTGCAGGTACACCCCCTTCCTCCTCCTATTCTCTGGCCCTTACATCAAGTCACTGGAAGGTCTTTCTGATCAGGTGAGATCAGTTATATATATATATATATATATATATATATATATATATATATATATATATATATATATATATATATATATATATATATATATTTATTTATTTATTTATTTATTTATTTCAATCTATTATTAGTCATTTAAATAATTATTTTAGTATGAAAGTGAATAGTAGTTTTTAAATATAAGGTTAAATATATTTTTGGTCCCTATAAATATCTCAATTTTGTTTTTTAGTCCCTGTAAAAAAATGTCAAGTTTTAGTCCCTATCAAAAAATATCAAGTTTTAGTCCCTATAAAATCACTTTTGCATGCAGTTTTAGTCCCTCTATAGGGATTAAATCATTTTTTATAGGAACTAAGAACATATTTAATCCTTAAATATATTATTCCTCCTCTTCAAAATTTGGGTCAATGGACAATCGTGAATATTTTTTCTAAAAAAAAAAAAAATACTTAAATACTTTTTTTTAAATAAAAAAAAACATATATAAAATGGTCAGAATTAATTTAAATTTTAGCTTTGTTAATATATGACCCATTTACTATATATTATAAAAAAGTGATTTTGTTAATTAATAATTTAGAGATTTTTAAAATAGGCAGAAACTATTTTAAATTTTTCTATTATAATAAAATTAAGATATACTAATGAGTAGACATATTTATAAATAATCATAATTAATCATAGATGACTATTCTAAAATAATAATAATAATCTGAAATTTTCAAAATGAAACAGTCAAATATTCAAAATGTGAACAAAGCCAGCAATAAAAATAATGAGTCAAATGTAAGATTATTTAGTGAATTGATAAATGTTGAAGCTTTTCTAAAATATACAACCCTTCATGTTTGCACGTAGTTGTTTGGTAGTTCTACGAAGTTTCTGATTATAATAATACTAATAAATAGTACGAAAGTTGGATACAGGTTGGTTAAATGAAAACAGCTTAATAAATAAGCAATAAGTAGGTTGTGAAATTAAAGAAGTGGTCTATATAAACCTTCTGAGTGTAAAGAGTGTCAAACCAAAAGAATTGTGGAACATCTTAATAGGAGAATGGAAAGTTTGAGTAGGTTAATGTATTTATGGAAACATTTAGTTGAAAAATATTTAATTGAATTTGTATTAATAAAAAAATTAATTAGATTTACTCTCAACAGAAATTTTGATTTGTTTGAAGATTTAATTTGGTCCGAATTTTTGTTGTGGTCTTAGAAAGTAAGTGTGTTTTATTGTCTCTACAGAGATTAGTTATGCTTTAAAGATCGTTCAATAATTTTTAGATGTTTGATTGTTTGTGAATACGGAAAATAAAAGAACGGAAAGTAAAATGAATTTTGATGTTTAACAATTGAGAAAAATTGTTTGGAGTTGGATTTTTTTAACAATATTCAATCCCCTTCTAGGCCATTATTCACTCATATTCAACCAAAAAAAGATGTTGTGTATGAACAAGGCTCAACTAACACAAGAATAATATAAGTCAAATAGTACATGTCATCAACCTAAGATATATGGATTTTTTATAATTGAGTAAGGTGATATATTACTCATGGGTGAAGATGAGATTGTGACTTACCAATTACCAAGGGACCATTACTAGACCTAAGTTTGAGAAGTCGATAGTGACCATTAAATCTAAAATGGTTCCATGTACACTAACTATAGTTAGTAAGAACTTTGGTGATGCCTCTTCAAAGGGTTAATTCCATAGGATGCAAATGGATCTTCAAAAGAAGACATGCATGAATGGTAACATATATACCTATAAGATAGAATTTGTTGCAAAGGTTTTCACGAAAATTTATGGTTTAGGCTATGATAAAAAAATTATTGGTTGTAATGCTTAAATTTGTTTGAATTTTACTTGTCATCACTGCATACCGTGATTATTAAATATGAAAAATGGATGTCAAGATTGATTTCCATAATGGAAATATCTTTGAGTATTTGTATATGACACAACCTAAAGGCTTTGAAAATCGAGAGCATGCCAAAAAGATATACAAGTTGTAGCAGTCAATTTGTGAATCACAAATTGAAGCAATATTCTAAAAGTCGAAACTTTTGTTTTAATGAGACTATAAGTTTGTTTGGATTAAGTAAACATGAAGATGAAACTTTTTATTAGAAGGTTAATGAGATCATATTTTTATTCTACATTCTAACTTGCAACAAGTTAAAACTTGATTTGCAAATTTTTGTTCTATGAAAGATTTGGGAAAAACTACCTATAGTAGGGATATGGACATATAGAAGTAGATCAGAATGGTTGATTGACCTGAGTCATAGAACAAAGTGTTGAGATGCTTTAATATGCATGATTTTAAAAAAGGATTCATTCTCATGTCATATGGTATGTGTTTATCAAAAGTACAATTCCCTTTAACAAGATAAGAAGGGGATTCACATAAATAATATTTCAAATGCATCTGAAATTGCATCTATATATATTTTGCTAGTACTTGACAATATTGTTGACCCACATATAACTGCCAAATTTACATAAAATACGTAGGAGTTTATTAACTAATTTTACAAGATATTAATATAAAAATGGATAAAAAGGACTAGAAAATCACAAGAGAGAGCACAAAGGCTTAGCCATAGCAAGTCCATGCAAAGTCAGGCTCGTTGAGCCATGATCATCGCGTCTCCCGGCAAGCTTAGGAAGCCCAAAAGACGTCAATATTAAGTTACTTCATGGTCAAGAATGTGTTTTCTCACTAGTCAAAGATGGGCGACTTGCCCAACGTAACATGGATGTTAGGGATAGTTGTAGGCAGTTGACATTGCTTAACCTAGAAGAAAGCATGCTCGTTGGTCAAATGAACGGTGCTCCCAACGAAAGCCCCTGACCAATAAATATAAATAGGTGGTGAATTGTGTGTTTCAGAAAAATTGATTTTGAAAAACTTTTAAAATTAAAATCAGAGTTCGAAAATATTTTAGATTTATGCAACGAAAAACATAAAGTAAAATGTGAAATATAAGGAGTTATGGGAAAAGAAAAGACACCAGGAGTTATAGAGGATCAGTCGAAAAAGAAAAAGACTTATTTATCTCCCCAATAATTATTCTTGAGAGTATCTAATAAAATTAAGAGCTTTTAGTAATTTGACCTCTCAAACCCCCTTATACAAGAAAAAAATTTAGTTTGTGGCTAACTTTCAATCAAACAACAAACACAGAAGAGAAACAATGAGTTTTTCTTTCAAATGATGGATCGAAGCATTTAGTCTCCTTTCCACAAGAAACTTGGAGCACTTAGTCTTTAAGATTTAAGCAAGCCTTTGTATATCATAACATCGTGATGAGCTTGTGAACCTAAACTTGGTTTTATATCGGGCTAACCAATAACCTATGAGATTTTACCATTTGATTTATCTCAAATCGAAACAAGCCTTTAACATTAGGCTGAGATTTAACCAAAAATTGGTTTTATTGCGAGCTAACCAAGAACATTTGAGATTTTACCACCAAGAAAATCTCGAACCTTGAATTCTTTTCAACACGATAAACATTCAAACCTAAATAGAGTTGATCACATAATCCCCAACCAAAACTTTTTACGAGTTTAGCTTCAAACCTAAACAAACAATCCCTAAATTGATAAAATATTCAACCAAGGTAAAAACAAAAACTTGCTTGGTGAACTTACAAAACTACCTTTCCATAATTACAACTTCCTCACTCACAAAATGACTTTCTCAAAAAGCATTTTAACAAAACTTTTAGTGAGAGAAAGTTAACAAAAAGAATTTTTAGAGAGATAATGAGAAGTGAGAAATGAAATCATGTTTCTGGATGTTGAAAATATGTGAGAAGAGACCTTTATTTATAGGCTTGAGGTTGAAACAAAAAAGGAAAAGAATTAAGGTCAATAACGATGTGCCAATTGATTGACATTGTGCCCCAATAGATTGGTAGGCAGACATTAATTGATTAATAAGCTAAAAAAATGTAAGAAAAGATGTTTAGTCGTTACTAATAATTAAGGCGTTTTCCTAATCGATTATGGCATATTTTTTTAACTTCTTTAATCAATTTCCATAAGGTGTCAATCAATTGGTAAGAGAAAAAAACTTGAATATATCTTTTCAGATAGTTCCTAACTTGTCTGGAAAGACTTCAAGGATTTTTTTTAGAAATGTTTTCTTGATAAAAATAAGTTTTAAAACTTTTTTGTTTATTTGTTTGTGTGTGTGTGTGTGATTTATCCATTCACTTTTATGAAAACACTCGGATAGTTCCTAACTTGTCTGGCAAGATGCCTATATGTTTTTATAATATATTCACTTAGACATGTTGAGGTAGAATTTCATATACTCTAAGGCTTGTCAGATACTTCATCCTTATAGGCACTTCCTTGAGTTTACTTTGAGACGAGGCTTAAGTTATACTCCATTTGGTTGTCATCATCAAATAGTCAAGTTCACTAAACCATAATATCCTAGTTTGCATCTTTAACCACTTTATGCTTGAATTTAGTTGTTATCATTATCAAGAGCGTTTTTATCTTTAGTAGTTGTCATCATCAAAATAACTTTTTATGACATGCAAAACAAGTTCCACACCCCTCCCCTTTTTGATGAGGAAAATGCATCTCTCAAGGAGGTGGTAAAAGAAGTAACGAATATTCTTTTGGAGTAATTAAACTCACCTCCAATTAAGTAGAGAGTATACTTTACTCCCCTTGAGAGTATACTTATTACCCTTTGTCAAAATTAAAAAGGTGGATAAAGATGTATTGCAATAATTTAAGTATGCAAACACGGGAAATCAAACATTTAGAATAGGGAAAAAGTGTATTATTCATTAATAAAAATTACGCAAAATTGAAAGTATAAAAAGGAAAATTGTAGAAAAAATAGTGTGGAAAATCAGAAATACATCGATAAACTAAATATTATAAAAACACGTAGGTGGGATAATTCAATTCCATAAGCATCACCATCCCTTGCAATGATTTTTTTTGTATCATCGGTTAGAATTTGACAATTTTAACAACTTGTATATCTTGGTGTCTTCTTCTTATTCAGGTTCGTCTTCTCCCTCTTCCATGATTGAAAATTCTTCCTATATTTATTCATGATTGACATGAACTTTAATTTCCCTAAGAGCAGTATAGGTGATCATATGGTTGTTTCAGTCTTCTTTTTCATCCATGGTGTCAGTGTTGAAGGTAGCTAGGAGCCTTGTGATTATTGCTCTATAAGGGAGTTCTACTGATGGGATCTCTTTGCACCAAATCATGTGGTTGAAAATTCCTTCCATCAAATTAATTGTAATTTCTTGGGTCAAGATTAAAAAGAGTGATACATCTTCTCTAATGACATAGTTATGGTTTATGTTCCTTAGAAATGGGATCCTAGTTAAAAGGTAGTAAAGGATCTTAACCTTTGGTCTTAAGTGGTTGGATTTGAAAGGGACTTTCTTCTTCTCTATAGGGTTGATGACAAGGGTGTTAAAGGAAGTGGATTGTTTGAAGTTTCTAAAACCTAGGGGTCTATCAAGGGTGTATGATATTCTTATAATAGGCAACTCAAAGATCCTTCCAAATTGATCTTTGTGAATGTCTATTTCCAACCCCTTTACAAATGTTCTTAGCAATGTTCCTACAAGTCTTAGGTTTAGCTAGAACTCTCTTACTAGATTTGGGAAGGATCTATTATGTATTTGAGTGAAGAAATAATTGAGAGGGGCTTGAAAGATTTGATGATAAGTTTGTAACTCTTCAAGAGGCTTGGCTCCATGTACCAAGGTTGAATTACCTTCTTTGATAGAATTGCCATCTTCTTTTCTTGTTTTTTATTTATCAATATCGTAGTTAACATGTTCCTTCTTGGTGTTTCTCTGGGTTTTTGGCTTGAGAAGGTCATAGCTATGCTTACGGCAAAACAACTCACATAAGAAATAGATTAAGAGATGAATTTTGAGATGCAGGAAATATGGTCTCACCCACGTTAAATTTTACCTGCTTAAGGTTTGAGATGGTGGAGATGTTGAAAATATGTTTGTTAGTCACAAAAATTTTGGTTTCAACTATATTAAGTTGTATACTTTAATCCAACAAACTCTTCCATCTTGACAATCTTAGATAATTGATCAATCTGAACCTGCCTATATATATATATATATATATATATATATATATATATATATATATATATATATATATATATATATATTAAGTTGAATACGTAGATTTAGATTAAGCTGAAGATGTAGATTCAGATGAAGTTGAAGCTGAAGTCGAAGTTATTGATGATGAATAAAATGAAAGTGAGATACAAGTCGATTATTTGTTGAACACAAACATTGAAGACGACGATTATCAATCATCATTGTCTCCAAGTCATGTATATTGTCCCCCTCAACATATAACAAAGTTGAACTTAGATGACGATGAGTCATCCTCTGATATTTTTTAGAACTTGAATATGCGATTAGAGGATGATTTAAAAGTGGGATACCGTTTTCGTACTAAATAAGAATGTGTGCAAGCTATCAAAAAAATTTACATGGACAATTCTGCTGATTATACCTTATATTGTAACATCCAAGGCAGATGAGGAAAGGGATTGAGTGTAACACCCGAGGCCGAAAAGGGAAAAGAGTGGTCGCTCGAATTCACATCGGAATAAGAGGATCTTTAGCCTGTGCAGGTATGGAACTGCATGATTAATGGAAGGCTTATAGGGATTGATTAGAACTATTTATACCAACTAGATGATCTTATTTTCGGTATCCTAACAAATAAGAACTCCAAAGTTAAGGAGACTTGATTTGGAGTAGTATTTGGATGGGTGACATTTTGGGAAGTTTCTTGGAAAACATGCAAGTGAGGACAAAACATGATGAAAATACTCGTGTTGGTTTATGAGGTCAGTTGGTAATCCTGAAAGCATTTTAGAGCGTTATGAATGGTATCATAGCAAACCTGTCCCAATATTATATGGTTTCGGGATGAAACAAGCGGAAGCTGGTGGTCATGTAACACCCGAGGCCGAAGAGGGTGGGGAGTGGTTGTAACACCTGAGTCTAAATAGGGTCGGGAGTGGTCGCCCGAACTTACATCGGAGTGAGAGGATATTGAGGTTGTGCAGGTATGAGACTGCATGGTTGAAGGAATGATTTTGAGGATTTATTGGTACTACCTATACCAACAAGATGCATCTTCTTTTCGGCAGCCTAAAAAATAATAAATCCATAGTTAATGAGGTTTAATTTGGAGTAATATTTGGATGGGTGGCCTTCTAGAAAGTTTCCCAAAAATTATGTGAGTGAGGACAAAATATGCTGAAAAGACTCGTGTTGGTATGTGGGGTCAGTCGATAATTCTTGAAGTAGTCTGGGGTGTTACATAGATCTCACAGATGCGAGAAGGTCTGTCATTCTTTGTTGTAATGTGTTTTTCATGTTTCGAATGACAATATCAGACATGAAGAGAAGTGATTCATGGGAGATACGTTATATACATCCACCTCATACTTGCACCACCACTAATATTTCACTGGATCCCTGTAAATTAAACTTTTAACTGATATGTTATAACATTTTGCCTCTTTATGGTTGGACCTGTCAGTGAAGGTGAGTATAATAATCTTTCATATTGTTACATGATATAATCATACTCCATCTTACAAGAAATCATAGATTTCAAGAACAAAGGTTATTGAACGAGTATACAAAAATTGAGAGGATTCATACAAAGAACTTCCAAAATATTTGGTGGCGCTTAAGATGTATGCTCTGATAACTGTTACAATTTTTCAGACACTATTGGCATATACGTCGGACAAAATTTGTGTCAGTGGAAATAGAATATCTCATTGACTCTCTTGGAAGTTCCAACCATGCATCAAAGGTTTTGCATTCTCAAAACATATTCTTGTTATTGACGTAACATGGCTTTATGGGAAATACAATGGCACATTATTTATGGCGGTGGCATAAGATGACAACAATAACATCTTTCTGGTTGCCTTTTCTTTGGTTAAAGTTGAGACGCTTGGTGGTTGAAGTATCTTTATCAAGAATCTCAGAGCACACGTTGCTCCACATCCAACCTTTATATAATTTTTTTACAAACATGCATCTATTAAGAGTGCATGCAATAATCTTGAGAACGAATGACAAAATTCTCCTTCTAGCCATGTCCAATGCATTAGACATATTGCGCAAAATTACATGCGGGAAATCAAAGACAATAACCTTCAGAAAAAAGTTGTGAATATAGGATAAGTTTTAACTCAACCATCGTGCTAATACTACCGCGAGGAAATTAGATTGTCAAATGCATATGCATTAAGGTGGGTCGATAATATTCCATTGGAGAATTGGACAAGGGCATTTGACGAAGGATGTCGATGGGACAACATGACAACAAACCTTGTTGAATCCATGAACGACGTCTTTAAAGGAATTATAAACCTACTTATAACCATGTTGGTGAGAGCAACTTATTTTAGGTTGAGATCACTTTTCGCAACCAGAGGCGAAAAATGGAGTTTTGTGTTACGGTCAGGGCAATTATTCAGTGAAGGTTGCATGAAAGTCATGAAGGAGGAAACTCTCAAAACTAGAACACATGTCGTTATAATATTTGACCGTTGTAGACATACTTTTAGTGTAAAGGAAACACAACACCACAACGAGGGGAGGTCGAATGAAGACTATCAAGTCCAATTGAATAGTCGTTGGTGCGACTGTGGCAAGTTTCAAGCCTTCAGTATGCCTTGCTCCCATGTTATTATGGCATATTCATATGTTCTCCAATACTCTTCCAAGTATTTATTCGATGTTTACAAGGTCGTAAATATTTTCAATATGTACAATAACTTTCTGATGGTAGCATTGGAAGATTATTGGTCTGCATATCAAGTGAACATAATTTGGCACACAAAAAAATGCGACGGAAGAAAAAAGGTCATCCCAACAACATGCGAATTAGAACATAAATGGATATGACTGATAAAATGGTAAGATTATGTGGTATATGTCGTCAGCCCTGACATAATCGAACAAATTGTCCCAATGTTGGAGCAAGTTTACATGAACATTTATTTTTTTTCTTTAAATTTTTGTAACCTTGGTATTTAATATATATATATATATATATATATATATATATATATATATATATATCAACTTTTGATTACAACGAAAATAACATGAACTCCTTAAACACCCCTAAAACAAACAACACACTGTAGCGATAAAATCATGAGTGTAAGCTATTATCTAACTTAACTCAAGGTAAACAGAGTCGCCACCGCGCTTTTATTTTATTCCAAATGGAAAAGGGAAAAAGAGCGAATAAAACCTAATGAATCTAAAAGCTAAAAAGCTAAAAGAATCAAACAGAGAACGGGTAAGGGGATAGGTTACAAATTGGGAAGGTTTTACGCACCCAAAATGTCTGTGGTACTCCACGGGAGCCTTTTGAAATATTTACTGCTTTTTTGGTTTGAAATGGTTTGCTTGAAAAAAGATTGAAGAGATGAGAAGAAGAATGTTTTTTAAGATTTTTGTTTGAAGAGACGGACGTCTCATGCCTGCGTACCCACAAAGTGTAATGCGAGATCAAAACCCCGTAGTTCGTGGTACAAAATTCGAAAAGAAACAATGAGTTGAATTGATTTTAAAATGTAAAGATAAGTCGTCATTCTTTAGCGAATAATTCCGCTAGAAAGAATGAATCATATCTAAACATAAAAAAAAACTAAAAGAAACGTGCACAAGGGCGCAAAAACAATTGAGTGAGTTTTGAATGTTTTTAATGTTTTTGAGAAGAAAAGTTTCGATATGCTTATGTAGTTTAGCATTTTTTAAGAAAATGAAATGAAAAGGTAAAACCGCATGACCTAAGTCAAGGTTTGATTGAGAAAATGTTTGAAGTTTGAAAACAAAGAAAGTTTTGAAAATAGGAAGGAGATTTGAAAATTTAAGAAGTGGGAGGAGATGAAGGGACTATCCTAAGACTTGAAAATAAAAGCTAAAGGAAGAACGATCAAACCGTGTGGTGAACACTCTTTGAAACAATCAGATTTCCATCTTCATAATCAAGTGGGCTCAATCGGAGCCAAGGTCTTCGATCCATAACAACTTAAGCAAAGGGATAGATCCTAAAATCTAAGTCCGAAACTCCAAGTCCGATGCTAAGGATAGTAACCATAGTCCGAAATTAAAGTCACAAATCTTTTAGATGTTTATTCCTTTATTAATATTTTTGTGTCCAAATGGACAAAAGGAAAATCACAAGCAACAATATAAACATAAACAATATGATGGATGATATAGTATAATAGAAGCATAATAAAAGAGATAAGGAGCGAGAGATTGAAATAAAGAGGATAAGGTGCGAGAGATTGAATTAAAATGGTTAGTATATTAGCATTATTATAATATTTACATAGAAATGGTATGATGAACTTAATCAAACACAACCACAAAAAGATAACCAAAATCGAGGCAACCGGATCCAAATGGATCTTATTCCGAATCGGGACAAGTTTAGGTCTATGTTAAGCAATCGCCGAGTAATTTACGAAGTAATTACCCTACAAATGAGGCCGGCCACCACCAATTAAGGTGAAAAATATTTGTGCTAATACATGTTAGAGAAATGATATTATGAATCATTCCCCGAAAACATGTCGCACGAAAAGAAAAGGTAACGGTCTAATCTTAATCGAGATTTCACATTGTATTATCAAAGGCAACCTATCATGATTCCAAAGTATGGAGAATGATCCAAATGATCATTCATCCATAGATTTGAAATAATGAAGATTAAGCATCTTCGAAAACCAATAATCGCGAATCGGAGATCTCATCGACCAAAAAATAAAAATAAGATGAAAGAAAGTGGATCTCAAATTAAAATCCACTAAAAAAAATTAACAAGTGAATAAAAATAAAATTGAAATAGTTTCAAAGAAAAATTCCAAAAAAAAAAACTAAAACCATTTTTAAAGACTATTTTGAAAGAAATTTAACCAAATTGAAAAAAAAATTAATAAAAAATCAGAAAAAAAAAACAAAAACTAATGTCAAACTAATTTTTAGAACTTTATAATAAGAAAACTAAAAAACAAGAAGGCCAATGGGGGGATGGCGCAGACAGCACATGGTGGTGGATAGAAGTAAATGGACCAATGGCACCTTAAGCCCAATCAATAATTTATACTCAGCTTTTATAAAACAAAACACAAAAAAAAAAAACGAATAATAAAAAAAAATCAGAATGAAAAAAGTAAAAGAATCCAGCACATTCAAAGCATGCTCTTCTTCTTCTTTCGTGAAAAACCAGGCGGCGTCACTGTTCTTCTTCCCAATCGCAAAAACAAAACGGCCACAAACAAATATCAACCATTCATGCTTCCATACCTCTTCTTCTCAATTCAAACTTCGCCGCACAAGACTTCGAAGCTTCGCCAGAAATCCGATAAAACACCGCCGCACTTCTCCTTCTTCAAATGCGAATCCCTCTCTTCTCAATCGTACGAGCTTCAAATCGTCGGAAAAGCAAACACTAACAGCTTTGTTGCTTCTTCCAATGTGATTCAATTTGTGCGGTAGGTGTGAATTCGGATTTGTGAGATTGAATGGAGTTGATGAATTTTACAGGTTCTCCAATGAGGAATCGATGAAGGTGGATTAGATGAATATTGAAGCTTGACTTATTTTTTTTCAGGGGTTTTGTGGGCTTTCGAAGCTTGATTTCAAATGAAGGATTGTGTTCTTTTTATAGAGGAATAAGTGAGGATTTGAACTGAAATTGGTGATGTCGTTTTTGAATTTTCCGCGCGTTTTGAACTTATGTGATTAACGTGTGATTTGCTGAGTTCTTGAATTTATCTCCTGCGTTTAATTCTCAGCTTAACTGCGTTTTGATACATGCTTTTGATGCGTTTGGTACGTCATGCCGTATTCGTGTTTTGATTTCTTGCAAGTTGTGCGTATTGGATGGGTGTTATGTGTGTGAGCTGAAACTGCTTTGAGACTTGGCTGGTTTTGTTTTGGCTAGGAGAGATGCTGCATTTCGGTGATGTTTGTTGATGGCTTGGGTGTGTGTGATGTCGCGGCGTGTGCAGAAGTGTGCGGCTTGACAGAGGCTTGCGGATGGCGTGAAGTTGCTTATGTGTGGAGCTGGCTTTGAGTGTTGGCGTCACGGTTTGGGAAAGACTTGGAGTTTTGAGGCTTGGACTTGGAGAAGCTGCTGGCTTACTGTTGGCGTGATGTGTGAATGGCTTCCTGCGGCTGGGAAAGTGTAGCTGAAGTTTGTGTGGCTGTACTTACAGCTTGGGGAATGGGCTGATGGGCCTTGTTGCCTTTTTTATTTTTCTTTACAACATATTTTTTATTATAAAAAAAAACAATGAAATGGGCTTAAACAAAAATGAAAGGGCTTTGATAATTTGTTAATTTTTTATGGTTTAGAAGAAATGGAAATGAAAAGTTTATGATGAAAAAAGAAATTAATTGTGGTGATTAAAATTTAGAAACATAAAGGAATTTGATTAATTGGAAATTGATAATAAAAAATGGTAGTTTGGCTAATGAAATGGATTAAAAAATGATAATTGGAAATGGTTAAGAAAGATGTTAATTTGGATAATTGAATAATCGAGAAAAAAAATGGAAAATAATGGTTGTTGAATAATAATGGGTAATGGTTAAAAAAATGGATAAAAATGGATAATCGGATAATTGAACTAGAAAAATTGGTTTATGGATCAAATAAAATGGATAGAAACGGATATGAAATCTTGATTTTAAGCCCAAAACCAACTCTTGATTTTTTCACAAGCCACTTGATCATATGAATACAGCCAACACGAAACCACTGAACAGCTTGCCAATTCAACCACAATCACTGAAATCGTCGAACTTCACACGCAACACTTCTTGATAATCGGATGACTTTCGCACGCAACACAGCTTGAACTTTTGAATACACACTGTCTGAGAAATAAACCACTGGCACACACAACTCGCAGTCGAAACAATCTTTTGATAGTTTGACCAAGATTAGGTCAAACATCCATTTGAATCGAATCAAAAATGAACAACCGCCTCTGAATTGAAAATCACTGCCGCACTTTGGAATTCCTGCAACACAAAGAAAAAGAAAAAGAAACAGTCTGCAACATATTTTTTTGTTTTGGTTAGAGGTTAGTAAATATAAACAAATAACAGCAATTAAACATGGTGATCTCCTGCGAGGCATAGACCTGCACCTGAAAAAGGATAAACGAACAGTGCGTGATCTTGTTTGTGTGCGAAATGCAGATGAGATGCGAAAAATCTTAGGGTCAAAAATTAGGGTATGACACACACGACATAGCATACAAACATAAATACACATAAAACAATACAAACAACATATAAAAAAAAGACTTAACACCACAACATGTCTAAGAGATTACAACAATCAAACAACGTTATTTGTTACAGACATCATATTCCTAACATTATTGTCATCTAACTCGCACACCACATACGTTGTGTGACATTATTGTCATCTGCAATTGAAATGTACTAAACAAACCTCTCGATACTTCTAAATTTTCCTTCATCCTTAATCTCTCCATCTAACCAACTTTTTAAACTCCTTTCAGGATACTCGAAATTTTGGATGTTCTAAAAAAACATTTTCATCTGAGGTATCGTTGTAGAATAAAATACATGTCCATATCTTTTAATAATCATGATAGAGCTAGTGAAAAATATGAATATAAAATTTAAAATGAGGTGTGAAGTGAAGTAAATGGTAGGAGACATCTCTATTTTAAAAATAAATCTGAAAAAGTGGATTATTTAGGTAAAACAAAAATGAGGTGTCAAGTGAAGTAAATAGTAGGAGACATTTCCATTTTAAAAATAAATTTGAAAAGGTAGATTATTTAGATAAAACAAAATTCAAAATAGGATTATAAGTTTGTGTTCTCACTAAAACTTATGCTCGCATATTTTTTAAAACCCTAACTGAAATAGGACTATAAGTTTGTGTTAAGATTATAAGTTTGTGTTCTCATTCACATTTTAACATTGTAGGTGAATAAAGGTGATGTCGTTCATGTGACACTTATGATCAAATTAAATAGGACTATAAGTTTGTGTTAAGATTATAAGTTTGTGTTCTCATTCACATTTTAACATTGTAGGTGAATAAAGGTGATGTCGTTCGTGTGACACTTATGATCAAATTAAATAGGACTATAAGTTTGTGTTAAGATTATAAGTTTGTGTTCTCATTCACATTTTAACATTGTAGGTGAATAAAGGTGATGTCGTTCGTGTGACACTTATGATCAAATTATTCTTGACGAAATTGACTTAAATGTTCATCGCTACAAGAGATAATTAATCAAACTCTAACTCATGGTCATTCGTAAGAATCATTTACAACAAAAAGTTTATAATTTTATTTCCTGTTAGATTGAAAAACAAAGAACAGTTAGGATGCAAAAGATGATATGTTGTTTGAAAACAAAGGAGGAAGGAAGAAGACTCATCACCTAAAATTTGCTAAAATTAAGGATTACACAATATATTTTTTTGGCTGAGATTTGTGTTTCCCTTGTATTATACCCTTTAATCCATGTAGGAAAGCCATCCATAATCCAATCAACAATTGTTTCATCTTCTATTAGTGGGATTTAATAAGTAGATTAATTGTATTAAAAAAATAACTAAAACTTTACATAAAATTTCTAAAACTAAATCACCCTTTTACATAATTCCAAAATCAATTCAGGAGATTCACAAGAAAGAGAGGGCCACATAAGGTTTATGTCTTTCATTATGAAAGACAAAGAGAACTGCATTGACAGAGAAACAATTGTAGGAGAGAGAAAAAATCAACTAAGCCAAGTTACAATTACTTGCAGAGGAAACAAAAAAACACCTTGTAGGCATGTATCCTAAATTTTGAAACAAGAACTCATGAAGCCTCCAACTCTTGATCCAAAATAAACACATAATTTAAGGACTAAATTGATGGTTTATTTAATATTTATTGGCTTGAATTTAAGTTAACCTCTAAATTCACTATTTCTTTCGGTAATATTTCGAACATTGCATGCCTTGTCTCTCAAGTAAAAGTCGAGTTCCTAAGAGTGACTTGTGACAATTTTGAATACATTCCTTCCTCTCACAAAATCTTGCTTTTCATATATGGAAAATTGTTCACATGCAAGAAGAGGAAAGTGACAGAATCATGTGAATCAGTATGTAGGAACTGATGGATCGGCCTGCACCGCATAGGCGTGGATTCCTCCAGAAATATTGTATACTTTCCTGAACCCCTGAAACAAGAAACATTCATGTCAGTCCAATTGGCCGGACGAAACATGCATAAACTTTCAAGGCCAGATGATCAGACAAAAATTATTTACCTGTGACTGCAGCCACCTAGCAACCTGCAACGACCGCGAGCCATGATGACACTGCATTCAGAAGTCAAGTTATTGTTGAACTAAGAACACTATTCAAGGAATTCCACTTTCAAGTTTTGCAAGAACCTGCTAATGAAAATGAAATGTTTTACAAAAAAACGGGTACTTACCAGAACATATGTTTCCTTTTGAGGATCAAATTTGGTGTTTATTTCAGGCCCCCAGGTTCCAAATTGTCGGAGGGGAAGAACTGTAAATCCCGGCAAAGATGCTGTGGCCCTGTATACGATGAGAGTATCATTAAAAGATAGGAAAATCAAAATCAACCATTAAAATAAGCATAAGAAATATAAAACTAGTTAAAGTCGAAGAAAATAGGAACATACACTTCTTCAGGCTCTCGAACATCAATTAACTGCGCCTCATCTAAAAAGGTGGGATCTTGAAATTTCACATGCAGCTCATTAGGTTGAATGTCTTTAAGTACCGATTCTTCCCTAACAGTTTAAAGAGAAAATTTGCGAGGCATAAGAATTACGAACCTTCTATGAAACAAATAAATAACTACTACTACTATCAAGGCTTAACCAAATATTGAATAAATTTCAAATTGGGGCAAAACACATTTACCATCCAACTTAGAAAACATATGCTTGGAATGGAAATACCTTTCAGATAAAACCTGTAGTAGGTGCCATCCAAATTTTGTCTTGCATCTTACAGTTTTGTTTAAAGGTGCACCAAACGCAGCCTCCTCAAATTCGGGAACCTGTTGAACTTCCATCGTCAGAGATAAACTCAATCACATAATTGTATTATTGTAGTTATTAGTATTTGGGGGAGGTCTAACTCAACAACGCTTCAAAGTTGGCTTGTAAGATGATGACTATTCAAACTTTATAAACACTACTTAGGCCATATCTCTGGGCTTGGAACGTGCATGAAGTGGGTTATTTGATACCAATTTAGAGTTTAGGTTGGATCAAACTTAATCTTAAAAAACCGGTTTGTATAAGAATTTTTCAAACTTTATTAGTACACGTCTCTATGCACTGTGAGACTAAACCCAACTTCATGCCCAACACAATTAAGTTGCTGGAGACTGCAATAAAAGCAATCCAAATTCTACAATTAAGGCGGCTAGGATTGGACCACAATTAAGGTGGAATTTCCACCAGTAGTAAAATTATCTTTAAAAAATGCATTTCTACGGCTAGGTCTACATTTCTTCCGCATTTGTTTCCTCCCCAGAAACACATGGCACGATTATCATCATTCATCGATGAAGAAAAATGCAAGGAAAACATATTTAAACCTAAACATCATACCATTTGTCCTTTTTTAACCCACCCGAGCATTCCTCCTTCATCTTTAGAAGGGCAAATTGAATGGTCCACAGCAAGATCACTCAAATCTTCACCTGGACACACAACAAACAACAAAAAAGCCTTAGAGAAGTAAAAAATCACTTCAGACTTTAAAATTGTAAATATTGGTCAATTTAGTCCCTCAAATTAATAAAATAGCAATCAAGTCCCTGACATTGAACAACATCAGTAAGTTGTGTTTAGTTCTGCAGTGAAAATAATCACTTTTAAACTCAAAAGCTACAAACTTTAGCTTCAAATAGAATCAATTTCGGAGGCAGAACCAAACACCACATTATCATTCCAAAATCAATTCTACACTTGATAATTGCTTCTGACTCTTGTAAAAGCTAAACAAAAAATACACCTTTATTCTAAATTTAGAACCACAATTTGAAAGGTTTTAGGTTAGTCTTTCACATAAACAGTATTGAAACAATGATACAAACAATTCAGCACACCAAATCAATTGAATTGCACAATCCAAGATGAATGTTTAACCTCTAGCAACTCTGTGTTGAAGATCCAGCAATAGTTTCAGGTCATCTTCTTTCACCAACAAATGCTGAACCAATATTTCCCTTTCCCTACCACCTTCAACATTACTGCTCCCAGTACTATACAAAGCTGAAAAACAAAATCAAATATTTATAACATTTTAAAACTCTTGATTGCATCATAAAATATAACATAAATTTAGGGTTTGCAAAGAATGAAAACCTGTTGATTTGGGAGGCATGATAGAAGAAGTAAAGGGAGAAAGGGGAAGAGAAGAAGGAGAGTGAAAAAGGAGGGGTTTTGAGGAAGAAGAAGAGTGGAATTGGGAGTGAGAAGAGAAAGAGAAGAGTGAAGAGAGTTTTGGAATCGGAAATCCAACTCGTAACTGACAAGCTCTCAACATTGCTTCTTCTTCCTCTTTGGATGAATCTAACACAGACAACACAACATTTAACAATTATAGACACACATCTTTTATACCTTTTTTTTAATTTATGAATTATTATATTAAAAAAATTAAAAATTAAAAAATATTTATTTTGTATATAAAATAAATATATTTTTTCAATTTTTTAAATAAATGTTTTTTTTTCAATTTTTTAAATAAATATTTTGTATTTAATTCTTTATCTAGAATAAAATATAAATATGCAGATTTAAGTGAAGGACATGTACAAAACAACCTTTTAAAAACACTTATAAGAAAATGTATTAAAGCATAGTTGTGACTCAATTAAAATAAAAACAAAATTAACTACAAAACTATATAGTTGTAACTCAATTAAAATAAATAAAAAAATTAACTAAAAAACTATATAGTTGTAACTCAATTAAAATAAAAACAAAATTAACTAAAAAACTATAGTAGTTACTCGTGGAAACATGATTAAAGGAGCTTAAAATATTTTTCTTTTTTTCTAAAGACTATATGTTGTGTATGATGCATGGATAATAGGTGTTAAAAATAAAGAAAAAGGAAAGTACTACATATATGTATTAATATGGAAATTTTGGTTTAAGTAGACACTGTGTACTTTATTCCACTTGCTTTATTTTTCATTGTTTCTTACCAAATAAAATGCATTATGGTTTAATTCATGGTTTTAAATTATGGTTGTCCGTCAGTGCGGTTGTGGATATTCGATCGTTGTGGCGTGAATTGGAATCTATGGTATAAATGAAAAGGAAGGTAGATCTAATAATTTTTTCAAACAATGTGTAATGCGTTGTAGGCTGATGCAGTGTGATGTGGTATGATGTGGTCGTTGTGGTGTTACGATACGGCCGTTGCGGCGTTATAATGTGGTTTTTAGTGTGATTTGCAATCACACCTTGCGACCTGATGCAGATGCGGACACCATCGCAACCGCAATATTACGGTCGCATCAGGTGATGCGGTCCGCAATTTAAAACCATGGTTTAATTACCTTCGGAAGAAAACCTAACCATTATTTTATTTTTTCGGATTAAACCAAACATATTTTCGAGTGAAATAATGCAGGGGGATTGTCGAGAGACCAAATGGTAATAAGATGTTGATTTTAGTAGGACTTTAAAGAAAGGTCACGTTCATGTTAAAGTTTTCGCATAATAGTATCAATACTGATATTCGTCGATATCATTTTGTAATTGTTGTTAATATCAATATCATTTTGTCATTGTCGTTTTCGCACACTATAAATACTCCTACTAATTTATCTTGTGGATGAATGATTTAAGATAGAAGAAAATGATTTGGATAAAGGAAATGATGAATCAAAATGAAAAGTGTGAGCTATAGATGCATTAGGAGAAAAAGAGGGTGAAGAGAGGTTAGTGGAGCCCACAACAGAAGAAAAAACATATTTTTGTTGGATTTATTATATTGTTTTCGTTTTAATATATTCTTCGTTTAAGATTTTTCCACACAGATTAAGAAATGTAATGATATTGTCATAAAATAATACGATTTTATTAAATTAGCCTATTAATGTATAAAGAGTAATAATATACTACATAAATCCTTTTCAACTTGGCTATAACGATTTCCGGAGGAGGAAAGTGATTTTTGGTAAGCGTATCAGACAGGCTTTTCAGTTAGGGTTCGTTGGAGGAATCAAGTCCTAAGATGGTTTAAACTTCTAATCCTCGGATTAAGGACCAAATCGGGGAGATTCTTGCGGATACTATAGGTCTGCGATGAAGAGGGGGATGGGTAGGCCGAAGAAGAACAAGGTGACAACTCCAAAGGAGCTCACATTGAACAAAGAGGATATATTGGAAACAAGTAAAAAGGGAAGAAACATTAATAATGAAGCTGGACAGTTTGAGGATAGTAGTGAGGAAGAGATTATCGCTCAAACCCTAGATGAGAATCCATAATTGGAGCTAAAGGAAACAATAACTAGTGGAAAGGAGTACAACACAAAGCTCTAGGTAGACAATATCAGTGGAAATCGCATTCCGGGAAACAAAATGACCATTGATTTCACAGCCCCTAAAATTGTTGAACGAGAACTCGAAGTGAAAATTGAAGAAGAGGATGTCGAATTTGAGGTGAAATGTTAGGAATCCTCACTTATCATGTATGCCCTAGGGAAAGACCTAAGCATGAATGTTGTGAAACAGTTCATGACAAGGTATTGGAATTTTATAAAGTTAGCATAAATGTTTTATCATGAAGAAGGGTGTTTTGTTTTGAGATTTAGATCTTTCATTGATAAAGACACGGTTCAGATGAAGGGCCCCGACACGATATATAGCATGCTAATGATCCTCCAAGATTAGAAACCTGATTTCAATTTCCAAAGAGATATGCTCATAACTCTCCTTATATGGTTCAAACTCCCTCATCTACCTCAGCACCTTTGGGGTCCAAAAAGCTTGGGAAAATAGGAAGTGCTTTGGGCATTCCATTGTTCACGGATGAGTGCACAACCAACAAATTGCAAGTCTCTTATGCTAGAATCCTTGTAGAAATGGACATCACGCAAAAACAGAAGGAAATCATCCCAATAAAAGATCATGAAGGTCAAAAAATCAAGCAAAGTGTGGAATATGAATGAAAACTGATATATTGTGAAACCTATTCAACAATGTTTTGTAAGTTCAGGATCGTATAGGAGGATTCATGGTTCATGAAGCTGAATATAGGGATTTGGTTAGTATGATGAAAAGAGCTGAATTGTATGATAAAGATAGCACATAGAACCATTTTACATGGTTTAACAATCAAATGGAAGGCCTCGTCTACTCTAAGATTGATAGGGTCATTACAAACATAAGTGGCACCCAAAAAAATGTTGAAACCATTCTTAAGGTGATGGATTGTGGTGTTTCCGATCATGCTTTACTATGTTTAGTAGATCAGAGCATCTCCAATGGAGGTTGCTTAATGCACACTAGGAATCATAAGTTTTAGAGCTTAACATTGTTATCATTGGAGTTGATACATGTGGCGTTCTCATTGCTTAAATTTTTGTGTAAGTTATTTCATGAAGCGGTCCAAAAAGTATGTTGCTTAAGATTAAATAATATTAATTTTAATAATTGGTGAGTCCAAATATAAAATGATTGGATCTCATGTAGATTGCTGATTCAAATCACCATTGGAGTAAATTTAATTTAGATTACTTAGATGTTGCTTAAAGACAATGTAGCAATTTGGCTCCACACTAATAGCTCAAACAATCAAAGTTAATTATCCTTATTGGAGATGCTCTCATAACCACAAAAACCTAGAAAAATAATTTCAAATTCCAAAATGTTATTATTACTACTGATGGATTCATAGAAGAAGTGAGATTAAACTAGAGTCAACCTATAAAAGGGAATGAAATAGGGTCTCTTTGGAGAAAAGTGGTATTTCTGATAATAGGGAAACACTTCAGCATATGTTATTCTCTTGCTCAACCATGAGGAATATTTGGAATTATGTTTCGTAATGGCTTCATGTGAGGCACACCTCTTTAAATTGGAATAAAGAATTAGAGTGGATGATAACCCATTGTAAGGGTAAAGGTTGAAGATCTAAGAGCTCCTTAAATGTGCTATCGGGTAAATGGTTTATGAAGCTTGAAACTTTAGGAATCAACATTGCTTTGGTAACAAAATTGGTGCAAACATTATTGGTCCTAGAATCATCCATACTATACTCCAAAAAAAGAGTAATAATTAAATAGTATAATTATAAAAGTAACAATCATTTTTACAACATTCGAATGGTTAAATAAAATTTATATTATGATATAGAAACCGATGTAAAGTCAAAAAAGGGTGCAAACACTATTGGTCCTAGAATCATCCATACTATACTCCAAAAAAAGAGTAATAATTAAATAGTATAATTATAAAAATAACAATCATTTTTACAACATTCGAATGATTAAATAAAATTTATACTATGATATAGAAACCGATGTAAAGTCAGAAAAGGGTGCAAACACTATTGATCCTATAATCATCCATACTATACTCCAAAAAAAAGGGTAATAATTAAATAGTATAATTATAAAAGTAACAATCATTTTTACAATATTCGAATGGTTAAATAAAATTTATACTATGATATAGAAACCGATGTAAAGTCAGAAAAGGGAACTATTGAAGTGAGAAAGAGAGAGACGAAATATTTTGGATTGTAAAAGTCCGTTTGATTTTGTGTTTAATGTTTATCTTGTAATCTAATTAGTTAAATATAAATGAAGTAAGAATAAGTATTGCATTATTAAGACGATACGCACGCACACACGCAGATTATTTCAAACTTCTCATCCTTTTCTTAAAATTTATTAAAATCAATCTAGACACGTACTCAATTAAACAGCTTTCTAATCAATTAGAAAAGTAAAACTCAAGTGCTATTCGATTAGACATTAAATCTAATCAATTAAAGCAAGAGTAACACCTCTTAATCAATTAGATAGGTTGACGAATCAATTAAGTTATGTCATGAATTATGGTTTTCTTTTCTAATTAACTTAATTGATTCGGTAGGTATTCTAATTGATTATGAAACACCAAAGTCCAAGAAATATTGCATTTTTCAATCAATATTTTTTTATATATATAAGAGTTCTTTTCTCCTTTCTCAAAACACCAATTTTCTAAATTATCAATTCTTCTCTTTCTCTTGTTTTCATTCTTTTATAAGTTTTATTCATCGAACATTATCTTAGCGTTGAGATAGTAAAAAGTTTCCTTTGAGAGTTGTGGTGTCTTTTTATTGTGAAAGTTTCTTTTGAGAGTTGTGGTGTCTTTTTATTTTGGTGAATTTGTCTTTTCAAGAACATAGTTCTCTTGTGATATTGCAATTTGCAAGTTAAACTTATAAAAGTCTTTGTGTAAGATTGTTGGACTGATTTTGTGCAAAAATTCAAATTATTTAAGGTTTGTTGGGTTGATCCTATGTAAAAACTCAAATTGATTTTAGTGAAAATATCAATAGAAAGCTCTTAACAAAAATGGCCATAGGCGCGATCATGCATATACTCATGAGCAGCTTCATCAGTGCATATCGAGGTTCCAATACTACTAGCAATCTGAAAAGAAAAAATAATTTTTGATCTCCAATACTCCTGAGACAACTCATAGATTTTAATCTATACATGAGTCGATGATTGTTGTTGCATGCTATGGTAAACAAAATCGACTATTATTCTTCGTTTATTTATCTTCTCACCTTATACAAAAATTGGACTTTTTCTATCCCTACTATTTCTATATCACCTGATCTTAAGCTCATCAAGAACACCTACTAGCAATTTATTGAACTAACATTTTATATACAACAACATTTTTCTCTCTTCTTTATATAGCCATCATTGGAAAACAGGCTTGAATTGTTACTTGCAGTGTTGAACATTCTGCAATGGGATTTCAACTCATTCTCGCCTCTCTAGGTCGAAGCCTCTGAGAAGGAAGCGTCCGAGGAACAACTGTTCGAAGGGGTCCATGAATAAACGAGTAAGCCAAAAATGAGAACTATGGCCCCTGCCACAAAGCCTGTAGGAAGAGAGGAGGCAACACCAAGGTATGGCAATGGCAGTGTGAATACATAGATTGATATGGGGACTGTCACAAAGCAAAACTTTATCAGTTGAGATAACCTCATAATTTCGCTTTCGCATCTCTGCATTTGTAATTTAGTGCATGTTTGATTCTAGAAGCATACCTGAAAATGTGGAAGCAAGACAAGATACAACCGCTGAAGAGATTTTGAGGAGATGAAGCAATGCAATATTGAAACCAATGTTTGCCATAATAAACAGAATTGGTAGTAGAGGTGCACCATCGCATCCTGGAACTAAGAAAAACTTCAGTGTATGCTAGTCACGGTTTAACATGACAGAGCAATCAGAGGCCTTATTTATCTACGTTTTATTAGTGACAAATATTGTAAGAGGTCCTGTTTAGCTACGTTTTAACACTAACAAATTTTGGACTCTATGCAGTAGCCCGTTTTGCACGTCCTTAAAGACGACCCTGCACCGAACTGATCCATAAAAGAAATGACAATGTGAAAACGGAAAATTCAACTTACCACTTGATAGTTTACCAACATTTAGGAAGCAAGCTGCACCATCTTTGAGGTAGTTTGGTAATTGACTGAAGGGGACACCCCATAATTTCGACAGGAATGGAAGAAGAAGGCTTATGAATAGTGCCTACACAGAGCGTATAAATGTACATTTAGACATACATAGGTATATATATTTGTAAACATTTCTCTGTGTTACAAAAGTTGAATATATTGCGACAAGTTGAAGGATACCTACTTGGAATGCAGATCCATATGAGTTGACGACAAACAGGTCCACAGAGCCTCCCTATTTCAGATATTACCGATTAGTATGTTCCCCCTCTTGAGAAAAATGAAAAGAAAATACGAGTTTAAATAGATCAAGTTTAGCGTAAGTATGATTTGGGAGTTTAGAGTCTCGAGCACAGATTCTAACAAAGACAGACACTGAACACGACACTGACACCACTAATGTTAAACAAAATATTGCATTGTCTCCACAATGCCACCAAGACCACGACTATCTGCAATACCAAGGAACATAATGCCACCACGACTCTCCCCAATATCATACTAGTACTTCTTAAAGTCATGATTTTCAGAAACTTGTGAATGAAAACAACTCAACAGTCAAAACTTTACATACCTTAAGTTTTCTGTTTGCATCCAAAAATATTAGTTCCTGCAAAGTAAGGAAATGTAATTGTAAACCACACAAAAATTGCTTGGAACTTGTGGAAAATGCAATGAACTTAAGAAGACAATAATAACCTTGACCACGGTATCGGCTGCTTGAAATAAAAACGAAACTATCATCAAAAGACTCCAAAATAAACCTCCATCCTTTAATGAATTTCCAGCATCAGCTCCACTGCATTAAACAATAAACAGTAAAATAAATCATAGTTTCTTCCAATTAGAGTCGTAGTCCGAAAATTCCATGACAGGCAACTAATAATACTAGAGCCTCAAGAATCGAGAATGCATTGCCCTTAGTGACACTCGCAAACCGAGCTGCCACCATGATTAGATGATGATATCCTTAAAAAGAAAAATGCACCACTGACCTTGCTACGGTAACAACTACACCCATAGTGACAAGAAAGCATCCGAATAGATGGTTGACTTTATATCTTCTCCCGAGAAAAATAATCGACAGAAGAATTTGCCACACTAGAAAGGTCTGCAACAGAATAACTTGTTTAAATACAATAGTGATTAAGGATTAATGCTTTTGAGTGGTGATTAAGTTTACTTGAGACAAAATTGGAATTGAAGCTCCTGAGAGAATAGCTGAAACAAAAAAGAGCAGAGAAAATTATCAAATTAGATTCGAATGAAGATTGTACTCTTTAAGTGATAACTTAAGCAACTTAAACATAATATATTTGTAGCATCTAATGACAGTTGACAGTAGAAATGATGGAAAATTACCTCCTGCGGCCATTCCTGTTGCAGCAGCAAGAGCTTGTAAAAGACCAATAACAACAAATGGAGTCTTTGGCAAACTCAACATCTCATCGGTAACAATGCCGGCGTGTTGTCGAATATACATTATGCCAAAGTACACAATCACATATCTGATAAAGAATATCATAAACAAACACATCAGAAACACTACACAGACACCAAGATATACATATTTTTCTTCAGAAGTGTCAGTGCTACGTAGTTATTATGTCACGTCTATAAATTATTTTCAGCTTATTTTCATATTATAGCTTATAAAAACAACTTATACATTATCAAGAAACATGATGCAAGTGCCCTTTCTCTAACCACTATTAAAACATTGATCAAATAAAGTGAAAAAAGTGTGAATGAAGTACCCGAAAGTAGAAAGCTGAGCAAGAAAGAAAGGATACTGTTTCAAAGGAACCAAAGCCAATTTATAAAGAACTCTATTTCCAACACCCATCACCACCGTTGCAGCAGCGGCAACCGCCACCTCCGCCGCTCTATTCTCACCACTCTCCACCACGTCATCATTTCCCACACTCCCATCCTCCACCGCATAATAGCATGGTCCAACCTTCACCTTTCTCCGCCGTACCCCGCCGTAACTACCGCCGTCGACCACCGTCAATTTCATTCTCAGCGTCCTCGTCTCCCGAGTAAAATAACCATATTTTATCCCTCTAGTTCCAGCGATCACCTCCGTCTGCCGGAGCCGATCACCACCGGATATTTTAACACCGCCGGCGTCGGGTAACCGCCGGCAGAATAATGCCATAATTCAAAATTTTAACAATACAGAAATTTTTCGAAAATGTTTGTGATGTGATTTGATTGATGAATGATTATGATCAAAAGAAGAAAAAAAAGAGAATCAAGAAATTGAAATGTGTGTTATATTTATTCTCTACTTTTGAATATGAACCACAAATTGAATTGAATTTGTATATTTATTTTATGGAATTAAATTTATTAATTAAGTAAACCATATAAAAACATTTGTTACTGAAATTTATGATCAACATGCAGTGGATATATATAGATAAATTTATGATAAACTTTTGTGTATTTTTCTTTACATTAGTGACTAGATTAGGTGAATGGTAATGTATTTTGTTGTTTTTCTTTGAATGTTTAAGGATTGACTTATTGAAGTTTTCCTCTTTTTTTTTATAAAAAAATTCAGTCTCACAGTAAGTGTCATTTTTTCTACTTTTATTTGTCTCAAATTATTTATCTATTTAGATTATCAATATGATATTTATTATTTTTTCCACTAACTTGCTCTTATTTATTGTATTTTAATTCATATAACTACTCTACTATTTATTATTAATAGGGTTATTTTAGTAAATGATACTCGTTTTATTATTGAAATCAACACAATTAACCATTATCTTAAAAAATATGAAAATCTCAAAGAAAACACCTATTATAAGACGGAGAGAATAATTGGCATGCATTTGATAGCATAAAAAGTTTTATATTTTAATTATTTATGAAATGAATGAGTTTAGAAAAGTGATAAAAAGAATCTGGCTCAGGAGTGTGTAGGAACACTCTAAATAAATAAAAAATATTCAATAAAAAATTTAACTGCTTATTTATGATATTTTTTAGGCTTAATTCATCTTTTTGTCCCGTAATTTAATTTAGTGTTTCTATTTGGTCTCACAACTTTAAATCGTAACATTTCAGTTCTTTAATCATACTTCGTTAGACCATTAAATTCATTCTGTTAATTTTTTGTTGATAACCGTTAACTAGTGTGCATGTGACATTTTTATTTAATTATTTGACATTATAATAGATGTATTTATTGACGTGACATTTAGAAATTCAAAGGTGAGTAGTTTGGAGCATCAGAAACAAACCATTCATTTCTCTCTCTCAAAGAGCTTTTCACCGGCATTTTACTCCGTCGTGCCGAAGTAGGTCTGAAACAACCCAACGCCACCACAAAAAAGTTCCTCTTGTGTCTTATATCTCAATCTATCATCCATTCATTCCAAAACTCAACATTTTCTCCAAATTGAATCAAAACAGTGATGAACCCTAACAAATGAAATTGAAATTGAATAGAGGGGGAATCAAGTCACTCCACCTTAGGGCTTTGATTAAGAAGAGAAATACTTCACCGACCTGCAAGACGGAGGCTTCTCTTGGATGTTGTTGAAGATGAAGTTGGTGAATGTGCAAAGAAAAACCAGAGAGTTTCAAAGTGGAGCTTGCTCCAATAATGGAGTTTGAGCTTTGATGTAAGGCAGAGATATAGGAGATGAGGAATTGAGAGAGTGATTTGTAGAAAATGAATGAGGTTAGTGTTAATGGATTTCAAGAGTTTGTTGGTTATGGATTTCAATAGCAAGTTAGGGCAGAGTTAGTGATAATGGATTTCAAGAGCAAGTTGGTTATAGATATTTAATAGTGTTAGTTTCTATTAGGAGCTGAATTTGATGGTTAGTGGAATTAATATTGGAATGAGTTAGCTAGTTTGAACTATTTTGAGTTTGAAGTTAGTTAGTTGAAGGTTGTTTAAAGTTTAGTTTAATTTGTGTTTTTATTTTAGTTACAGACAGTTTGAAGGTTAGTCACAGGCAAATTTTAGAGAAATTTCGAGTACTTGGGTCACGACAGCTCTGTACAACTTCAATGAATTTAGCAAGAATTTCTGACTCCATATGCGATTCTGCAAGAATTTACCAAACAAATAATATCCTATTCACGTATTTTATGACAAGGCACACTGCTGGCAATCCTATGTGGCATAAACTAACAGATTAACACTAGAAGTAACAAAAATGATTTTATCTATTGACGTAACAAATATCATGGGATTAATTCGAAACGTTTTTTTGTTAGGGGAGTAAATCGAAACTCGTAATTAAGTTATAGGACTTGGGGATTAATTATGCCTACTTTTTATAAAGGATTATATTTAGATCTGATTTACATTTTTTTTGGTTTTATGTAGATTAATTATGACAAAATAAATATATATTTTATTTAATTATAATAAAAAAATTTATGAAATTTTTGTTTATTTGAGTTTTTCTTAAAATATTTTTTTATAGTGTCCTATATTTTTATATAAAAAAATTTACAAAAACTTTTCATACAAATTTTAAATGAAAATTTTATTTGAATAATTATTTTAAAATTATTTTCAAAATATTTTAATGAATATCAAAATTTTAAAAAGTTATTTAATTTTAAAATTATTTTAAATATATTTTTTATAAAATCATTTTTAAAATACAATTTAAAATTGATTATATTTTGATTTTCAATAAATATATTTATATTATATAATGTGTTTAATTTTTAAATAAAATTTATTAACATGAATTAATTAAATGAAATGTATAAAATAAATATTTTTAATTTTATGGTTAATTTAAAATCAACACTTAAATTTAAGAATTTAATTAGAATGCACTGATAGTGTAAAACAGTTTTACAATGTCAATGAATGATAACCGTTAAATCTAAAATTATTTGATTTTTATTTTAATTATATTTAAAATAATGATTATGAATGAATTGTAATTGTTTGATGGTGTAAATTTTTTTACACCGACAGTGCATAACAATTAAAAGGATTAAATTTAAAATTGAAATAAAATGAGTCGTATTCAATTGTTGTTTCGCTAACGGGTTGCCTTTTTGGAAGATGGCAATATTCACAATTCGATGGTTCTTAAAGAAAGAAATGGATCCAAACTTCAACTTGACTTCTTAACTTGTTTCTTTCTTAAAATTAATATCATTTTAATATACTTTTATTTATTCATTCTAACAAAAGAAACTCACTTTTGCGTCGGCTTTTCCTCGATCTTATCCTTTTCTTGTCGACACTAAGTTTCTAGTACTACTATTTATGATTCAAAAGTTTTGCAATAATTGCAATAAAATTCAACTCCTACTATCCTCAGAGGACCAAATTGATTACAGAAGAATCTATATTTTATATAATTATTAAAAATTCTTTGTCAATTTTTCTCTCCAAAAATTTTAAGGTTAAAATTGACATCTTAACTTTTAAGAATTTATCATTTACGATAATTAATGATAACTTCTCCACTCACATGATTTTAGTAACTACTCTCCGCTCTCTCAAATTAATCTATAATATCCACTATTTTTAATCAATTTTCACTCCCTATATAGTTTGGATTACAAGTTATCATTTTTTTTCTTCATTTCTTTTGTTTCTTTTTTCTTTCTTCATAGTTTATCATTTTTTGGTACATTTTACTCCTATTCAAAAGATTATAAATATTGTGCAACATAAGAGTTTCAACATTATTATTCTCATTGTTTTGATTTATTTTTATTATTTTAGTACATTTTACTATACATTTTTATTTGTTTTTATAGGTTGCAAGGTTGTAATAATTATTTTATATTGCACCGAATCGATCAGTAAATTGAAAGTCAGACGATTTGTTGATTTGATCTCAAATGTATCTTAGTTTTTCTTATTTGTTTTTATAGGGCGATTTGTTGATTTGATCTCAATTGTACCTTAGTTTTCATTATTTGTTTTTAGGCTTAATTCATCTTTTAGTCTCGTAACTTATTTTAGAGTTTTTATTTGGTCCCACAAATTTAAATCGTAACAATTTAGTCCTTTAATCATACTACGTTAGACCATTAAATTTATTTTGTTAAGTTTAAGTGGATAACCGTTAAGTAGTACACATGTGACATTTTTATTTAATTATTTGGCATTATAGAATAACACTAGTTTTATATTGCATAAAGAAAACCTTATACTGATTTGATAATCGTACATACCTATATAATCATTAACTATCTTTCTCATCCATTTTCTTCTCAACAAAATCTCTACCATTTCCCTTCACCTTCAACGCACAGATCCAACTCATCACTCCTCTCTCTTCAATTGCACTCAAATCGCCTTTGATTCCCTTTCCACCTTCATTATTTTCGCGTTTCCACTGAATATCTTTACTAGAGTAGAACTAAATATTAGGGGCTTTTTTTCACCACCCAGATTCGTGCTTGCTTCGATTCAACCAGTCATGGGTGTTGTATAGTTTCTTCGTTATTCATCATATTTTCATCAAAACTTGATTTTTAGTTTTTTTAAAGGGTATTAATAGTAGGGGAATTCTGAATTTTTGGATCTGGGTTTGATTTGATTTGTTATGATGGATCTTGTTATAGGTGGAAAATTCATGCTTGGGAGTGGATCATTTGGAGAGCTTTATTTGGGTATGCGGTTTTTCCATTTGTTGTTAATTGCTTTTTATCATTGTATGTTTTCCTTAAATAATTTTGGTTTTTTTTCTTCAGGTGTTAATGTGCAAACTCGAGAGGACACAATCATCTTGACAAAAACATATCTTGTAGAAGAAAGATGAAAGTGTCGTGAAACCTAGGAAAGGATGAACATGATACACCTTATAAACTCAAGATTCACTTATTTTATGACATGGCACACTGCTGGCAACCATACGTGGCAAAAACTAACAGATTAACACTAGAAGTAACAGAAAGGGTTTTATGTGTTGACGGAATAAATATTACGGGACTATTTCGAAACGTTTTTTTGTTATGAGACTAAAGCGAAATCAATAATTAAGTTATGGAACTACGAGACTAATTATGCATTGCTTTTATAGGTTGCAAGTTTGTAATCTTTTTATGTCGCGCCGAATCGATCAGTCAATTGAAAATTGTATGATTTGTTGCTTTGATCTCAATTGTACCTTAGATTTCCTTAATCCATAATATTCAAGTCTTTTTTATGATTTATAATGTTTAATTTGAAAGCAATAAGTGCAAATCAAATATTGATTTTTAATCATGATATACTTTCCATTTAATCAAATATTGATTTTTAATCATGATGGAGAAATTATTCCATTTGATGAGAGTATGAGATTGAGACTTGCATATCATGTCTATCATTTTACTGCTTTCAAAGCTATCTATCTACACCTGACAAATTTTTTCATTAATAGATCGAACTCTAAAAATTAAAATAAATATTATATTTTTTAAAATATTTAATAAATTTATAAATAATAACAATATATTTTCTTAATAATAATTGAAAACATGTAGGTTATATTTTAAACCACCACACTGAGGTCTGAGATTTTTCTTAAAAAAATTATTTAGAAGATATTGGTCACAAATAATCAGTTATATTTTTATGATATTCTTAATTTGCTTACATAAATGAACGAAAAAATAAAATAAAAATAATTCATCTCCATTTCATATTTTTTTCCTCTATCAATCATTTAATTACATTTACTTGATATAGGCCACGTCATTTTTAAATATAAATTTATTTACTTAATTTCTAAATCAGTGTTTATCGATAATAATTTAATAAAACTTATCCGCATATCGCGCGGATTGACGTCTAGTTAAAGTGATAATTCGGTTAGATCCTCAGAAATTTATTTTATCTATTAGATCATTTGATTATAATGTGTCATTTAATTATAATCTAGTAGAGGACCGTGCATGTGATTTGTTTGAAGATGAGAATGTTATTGCTTTTAGAGAATATAAGGATAAAAAACTAAAGAAAGAAAATATGGATAATGTTTCTTCTGGAACATGGGTTTGTTGATAATGAAGCTTTTGAAAATGGTGGAAGAAGGTTTCTAAACCTAGAACGTGATAATGAAGAAGAAGGTACATATTAGATTATGAAGATGGGAATGTTGACACATATCCCTTTGTAAGGGATTGAAGAGAGATAGAATATTGTGAGGTTTTATGTCAATCGGGATGAAAATGGTGGTATAACACTTTTTGATGAGTAGAGGTTTAATTGAGATAAAGTTGTCAAGAAATTACCCTTTTAGATGAATTATCTGTAGTAAATAATATTTGTCGAAAAATAGATAATGTGTTTGGATGAAATATTTTAGTAAAGAAAAATAATTTTTTGAGGGAATTTGAAATGACTTGACAAAAAATTCATTGTTTGGATAAAAAAATATGGAGAATTGTTAAGATGATGTAAATTTATAGAGTATTTTATTCGTGTTAAACTTAAGAAATTTAAAATGACATCAAAAAGTAAATAATTTCAAATTGTTTCATCACTCATTATAATATGAATGTTAAATTGTTTATCATTAAATTTTCAAATTTTGAAAGATAGTCCTCATATTTTAAGAAAATTTCAAATTCACCCCCAAAATATTCAAAAAATTGTGAATAAATCCCTAATAATTTTCAAAATTTACAAATTGGTCCTTCAAGTTTTAAGAAATTGCAAATTGGTCCCTGTTTTTTATATTTTAAATTTGACCCAAAAGTTTAAAAAAATACGAAAATTGCCGCAAATCTTTTACAATGAATCATTTTAATATTGTATTCAAACAAAAGAATTTAAAATTGAATCGATTTTAATTAAATCATATGAATTACATAGAATTTTAAATTCCTTAAAATTCTCAATTACTTCTTCCAAACACACTCTTAGTGATTTTATGCGGGTTAGAGATTTGCTTAGTTGGTGAGGGTTTGCTCGCGGTGAGAGACCTTGTTTGGTGGTGTTTTGACTATGGAGAGAGCAAGTTCATGTGAGGTGAGAAACTATATATTCTCTGGGTACTTGGTATACATCAATGAGTTGTTTTTCCTTATGTTATGGAAGAGGTGTTTATAGAGGCTTGGACCTGAAGGTAGAATCTCTTGAGAATGATAATTGTTCACTTAGTCATAAGTAGTGGGTCGTTGAATCCATACGTCTTAGGGAGATTCGCTTTAGCCAGTTGATTCTGAACGTCCACTAATCACTTTAGTATGATGAAGGACAAAGTGCTTTAACTGCTCATGGGTCCCTCATGGATAATGCGTCAAGCATATCTGATGGGACTCTAAAACCTTCAGTGGAATTATATGTTGAGCATGTCTGATGAGACTTCAAAATCCTCAAGTTAGGCATTGATTCTCTCAAGATAGTCGGTCTAGACCCTCAGGTAAGACTTTTAAGTTAAGTCTCTCAGACCAGACTTTAGTCGAGTCCCTTAGTAAGACCTCAGAGTGGGTCTTGTTTGGGGAGACTCTAAGTCCATTCGACAAGACAATTTGATGAGCTTGTTTGATGAGACTCTTAGTCCCTCAGACGAGGCGTTTAGATGGAACTCTATGAGACTCTTGAACTAAAGACAAATGATTGTTTAAAGGTTATGTGGGATAAATTTTTCCGTTACTCAATAAATTATCTGATTGATGTGGAAGTAACGATTACAAGATCAACCAAAGATATTCTAATGAAATTAAACATCCTGAACCATCGATTTATAATTAAATATAATAAATTTATGTTAACGTTAACGATTATCTATATTATATTTATTTTGATCTCAATTTATATTATTTTTTCAATATTTTGTCATTATTCTTGATTATTTCTGGTTTGAACTAACATGATATATTTCAAAGAAGCATATCCGAATTAACCGAATATTCAATATAGGGTGACTAACAAAATTGTGCAAAAATATACATCCAAAAATGCATCTTCAAAAACATATAATTGTAACTTTTATAATTGTAACTTTTTATGGTGGTGGAGGAGCGACCCCAAATATAGAAAGAGTAATTAATATTGTATTTGCCTAGTCATGATATAGAATAATACAAGATATTTGAAATTAAAATGATAAGGATGTTAATATAACTTCACGTGCATATTGTACAAATCAATCCAAAATAAGAACCCCGACATCCATCTAAAAATAGCATAGACCAAAAATTTGTTTGGAATTTTGGTTGTTTATACCTTTAGATATCGAGAAGTTAGATTTCCATGGCACAAAATCATGTGTAATATCTTCTTGAACAATATATACCAAACATGGACAACCACCCTTTTTCGTTTACTACTTTTACTACAAAAATCCGTTAATTTCGTTTATCCGTTCCTTAAAGATTGGGATATTTTAAATACTAAGCATAACAAAATGTCAAGTTTTTATCATAGCTTCCCTAGTTGAAATCCTCCATGACTCTAGCCTCAAAATTCCATTCCTTTGGACATATATCTTGAAAACATAACATTAATAAACACCTTGACTTTTACAGCTTCATGTTCTTAGGTCCCTCTCCTCTTCATTCAGCCATGGAACAAAACAGAGTCATGGTAAGCCTAAATCTATATAATAAAATCAAATATATAGCAAGAAAAGTGTGCAACTTGATCTATCCGAAATGATTTAGGGTTAGAAATTTTTCCGAAGAACATCATAATCTTCAAGATTATCATGATTATTGTGTGAATCACATTCTAAATAATCGGAACATTCTTTTGATTAAATTCTAACCATGATTTCTCTTGATGCAGCAATGCTTCTGAGTCGAAGTTTATCTTATCCTCTTGTTGAAAATTTATTGTCTTCATATTGTTGTCGAGTTATTATAGATATACATATAATATGGAACATGAAAACACATATATTGTAATCTAGTTTATTGGAGCCTTGAACTTGTATTGGTTAATGTGTGTTATATGGGGGTATTAACCAATACAAGATCAAGAAACTCAGAGATTAACGTCTTAAAATTTTGTATTTGAATTTGAAGTTTCAAATCTTGAACTTGAAATGGTTAATGTGCTTTGATCAAGGGGGTATTAACCATTACAAGTTCATGAATTTATGTCGTTTTTATTGCATGCAAAAGAATGAGCAACAACAAAAGTTCTGATTATTATGTATGATCCTATGTATGCAGAAAAACTCTGCTAAGACATCTGTGCCTCAGTTTGGAGGGTGGGACCAAAAGTCGACCGGAGCTACGGACTATTCGATGGTGTTTACTCAAGCACGTGCGAACAAAAAGCAGCAGAAAACCGACCTGACTGAAGTCAAGCGTGGCAGCATCGGGAATGAAGTGGACCTCACTAAAACTAATCATGGACATGCTCATCATGCTCGGGACCTTGCCAAAGCTAATCATGGACATACTCATCCTTCTCATGGTCGTCATGCTCATCCGGTTCATGCTCAACCTGCTCATGCTCAACCTGCTCATGCTCATCCGGTTCATGCTCAACCTGCTCATGCTCAACCGCATGTCCAAGTTCGCACTCCTTCTCAAGAAGATTCTGTAGTCATGGTGAGGCCATTTTCTTTAGCTTCCATTTAAGTTTCATGCATATTTTTTTGCTATTGCTTGAGATTTTATGCTGGGAGCTTCAACTTCCAAAATTGAACACTTTTTTTTAGCAAAGTACTCCCCTTAGATTTGGTTCATACCCCCTGATCAATCATCAATACACATGGATCATTTACTAGGAGGAGTACTATTGTAAAAAACTATGAAGAGCACACACCAGAAACACGCCACCAATACTGACACGTCGACACAATTTTAAATAAATTAAACATAATCACAAATGTCGGTGTCACTTTCGGACACTTACACGGACACACTTCTTTTCAGAGGTGTCGCTGCTACAGAGGTCAAACAACAACATAGGTTATAGATTAGAGAGAGCTCAGAGAAGTCTATTCTGGCTTCTGTCTTCGGTTCTATGTACACGCAGCTCGCACATAGAGAGGAGCATGCAGAGAGATGACAATGCTGAGGTATCGGCGAATGCAATTTCTAATACATTTGTTGAATATTATCATGCAGGGGAAAAGAAGGTTTCTGACCTACATAAATTGCTGTATTAGGCCTTGATATGATAAGAACCAAACAAACATAGCCACTCCTTCATACACTCAAATCAAAGGCATCATTCTATAGTGCTATTAAAAGTACTAGGATCTATGACTTGTAAAATATTTGTGTAGATGAGACAAGTTCAATCGAAACGTGACCATTAAACATTGTACAGTATCTTATAATAGCTATGGCTAATTTTACCTCAACTGATTTTGATATAGTCTAAGCAATGTACGTTACATCATTGGAAAATGTTGCACGAAATATATACATACGATGCTTACCAGTATACATTATTCTTATTTATTTGGTCGAACAACTGGAGTTACATACCTTATTCCCCTCCCTAATCAACTGGAATTACATACCTTATTCCCCTCCCTAATCAACGATAACAGAAATTATGCGGCGGACTTTGCTCGCTTAACAGGGGCTTGAAGGGAATTTAAATAACTAGCATCCTTCTTGTCCAATCCATCGAACAAATAACTAAAAGGTGACATTTGTATGTATCTCCCAGTACCAGGAGCAACCTTCAATTCATTATTTTCCCAAACAACTCTTCCTCCTGATATAGTCACTTCAATTTTCCCCTGAAATATCAATTTTTTAAATTAAAAAAAAAAAAAACCACACGAAAATCTTGATTGCACAGGACAAAATTTCAATTTACTGAACAATATATACAAACAAACACATATCGATTGGAGCTATAGGAAACAGACAGGGTAATACTTAAACCTGTACCTTTCCTCTCCTTCCCTCATATACGTTTGTGTCCACTCTGGAGTGGTGTGACTTTGATGTTACCTCAAAGCTTGAATTTGGATTGAGAATTATAATATCTGCATCAGAGCCAGGAAGAATCGCTCCTTTCCTTGGATATATATTGAAGATTCTGGCACTGAAGTGAGAGTAGAAGTATAAAATAAAATAAAATAAAAACATATAGTTTTCAGATTTTCATCAAACACTTTTTTCAAATTAAAATAATGATTAAAAAAATGATTCCATTATTTCCATAACAGGATGCTAATTTTTACTTTGATTCACCAAAAGTTTACCATTCGGTGCTTGTCAACCGGACATAGTCAGCGACAGATATTTGGCCAGATTCCTGTAAGATATACGCCAATAAACACCAGTTAAAAGGTTATCATCTCCTCCATTTTACCCGAACCAAACAAGAAACAGAAGGCTGTGCTGGAAATTCATTATCTTACCACCATGATATCCCATACCACATGCATCCTTTCTTCAATACCTGCAGTTTTCAGGTTGCATTGCGTTAGTATGAAAACATTTCAAAATCATCTAGCATGTATTTAGGTCGCAGAAGTCTAAGGTTAACGTGTGATTACCATTGACACCATTAGGAATTTTTCGGAAGTCATCAATTCCAAAAGACTTCTGGGTGGAATTGAAGACACAGTGATCAGTTCCTACCAGCTGCAAATTTGTAAAATGCATCCTTTGGTCAAATGAACGATTTTAGCAAAAGAGAATAAATTTGAGCTCGGGGTATAGAAAATACAGAGATCAGAAATAATTAAAACTCAAAAGTATGATACATGTTATGACTGAGACCATCCTAACTAACTTTTTCAGGTTCAAACCAATTATCTTTAAATGATTACTAAAGCTAACTCTAATTCAACGTGAAACCTGCAAAAGTCCTGTTGAGAGAGCAGCTTGTAGGGCCTTATCATGTCCTTGTTTCCTAATAGGGGGACTCATCACATACCTGAAACATGAGAATGTAATGACTTATATATTCTTAAACTGAAGACAGCTAAAGATTATAACAACGAAAAAACAATGTAACGAGTGAAGGAACTTGCTTTGCTGCAGTCACAAAGTCAGGATGCCAAAGCCAGGAATCATCGAGGGCTAACCCAGATAGAACAGGCTCTCCAATTACTCTTTGTCCTGAAGTAAGAAAACAACTTATGACATTTTTCATAAATGTTTTTGAACTTATTTTTATAAATTCTTCAAGATAGCTAACGAAAACAACTTAAAACATTATAAAAACAATTTAAATTTATTTTATCTTTTGTTATAAAAATAACTTATGCGAGCTTATTCATAACCGCTTATTTTGATAAGCACTTGTGCTATAAGCTGCAAATAAGATTTTTATCCAAACAGACCCTAAGTCATTTGGGAACAAAAGCACTTAAGGTCAAGATGGAAGCCGTAAACAAGTAGGGAAGCTCACTAAAATTAAGTTCAGTAAAACTTAAAAACGTCACAATTGAAACACATTAATCCAAGGTTGTCAAACTCAGATCTCGGTAAACGAGTGGTTTCTCTGTAGACTAAAATAATACAAATAAAAAAATGTTTAAAACATCTGTCATAATATGCAAACACAATTTACCAACTCAATAGCATGTGCACCGTAAATGTTCAACATCTATCTTAGATTCTTAGTAATAAAGCAGACAAAAGATTACAAACTCGGCATTATAGAATCACTCTTTTTTACAAGTTTAAGCAAATGAGCTCTCTAAGTCTTAGACTCTCGATTAAGTGCAAGTGATTTAACTATATGAGTGGCCCCAATTTTCTGTATCGCGAAGTAGATTCAATATAATCGCATAGCAGAAGAGTGGAAGTGTTATGTGTTGTCAAGTTAACCTATTTATGGCTGCTATAATTCAAGTAAAACAAGTCTTCTTTTTACATTTTTCGCTATAAAACAAAAACAAGAATATTATTGTGCAAACATGCGAGTTTTTCTACAAATGGACTGTTAATGTTATCGCTATTTGTTGTAATTGAATGCTTTCTCTAAATAATCTGGAATAACAATACGAGGATTGAAGTTAAGAACCTGATTTCCTGGCTTTCGCAACTTCTTCCATTGCATCAATGCTCATGACATGAACCACATACAAAGGAGTGTTTACAAAATCTGCTAAGCGAATAGCACGAGCAGTTGCCTCTCCTTCCAACTACACATGTAAGTATCCATGTCAAATAAAGAAATGTACTATAAATCATACGGATAGATATTTAGATTTTAGACTTCAAAGTAATCACAGAATACAACAAAACAAGTAATCAATCTAATGATTCTAATCACATACCAACTAAATGTGATTCATCAACAGAGATAAATAATTGATCGGAATGAATGTAGAACTAGAGTGATTGCAACTTAGCTTTGACAAGGGTAGCTAAAAACAGTTAATTCGGCTGAGGTATAAGCACCAAAATCCAATGCACTGTGAAGTAAGCCGACTAAGACTGTGATTGTCAGAGATGTAAAGGGAAAGTTGAAAAATAAGGAGCAAATATCATGTATTCTATGTCATAGTAAAACAGTCTAGACAATGAAATGAAACCAGACATGGTCAGTATCTGCATTCTATTATTCTCTTGGATTCTATTATTCAGTAAATTATTTATCAAAAAGAACAAAAATGAGACTAACCACTGGAGGCCTTGAAAGAGCATGCCCCTCAGGTCCAGTTATTCCAAGCTCTATCATCTTCTTTTGCCCTACATCCACAGCATCTCCGTTTTCTGCATGGACCATGGCTAGGGCACCGAGAGACTTGCACTTTTCAAAACCTTCTAGAAGAAGCTCATCACTGATCATAAGAGCTCCTTTGTAAGCCATGAAAAACTTAAAAGAATTGATACCTGCAATTAGAAAACAAAGATGTACTTACTACGTGAAATAAATTCCTCAAAACCCTTCCACAGGGGCCTCATAATAAACCAAATTATCTAAATTGCAAAAAGGAAGCAAAATTATAACCTTTCTCCTTGACCATGATCTCCATTTCTCTTGCAACTGTTTCATCCCATTTGGTAATAGCCATATGGAAACCATAATCCATGCAAGACTTCTTCGCCTTCTTTTCATAAGCTTCGAAACCGGCCGTTAAACTCCCATCAATTGGTATAACAAAGTCAATGTGCATTGTCGTCCCACCAGCCAATGCTGCAGCCTGGCCACTGAAGAAGTCATCCTTTGTTACAGTGTTCATAAACTCAAACTCTAGATGAGTATGGGGATCAATGCCTCCTGTTAGTAAACAAAAAGATACAATCATATAGTCTGTGAAAATCTGACGATGATGTGAAATTGACATCATAATGATATGTAAGAAATAAATTCATACATACAAGTGACATCGCTACGGTGATTCATTTCAGAAGTATTTACATGTAGATATTGAGCATTTAAATATTGTGGACTCCACTGTGCCATATCACTTTTAATTAAGTAAATCACTCACTTTTCACACCAAAGATGTAGTTCTTAAAGACTTCAATTGGTCCCACATTGTTCTGCATAAGTGGGCCATAGTACTCCTTTGAATTTCACACAAATATTTACTATTCTTAATAATTACTAAGAATGGATTGCTTGTATAAAAACACATTTTCAGCCTGGATATGAAGTAGAGCACTCCTATGGTAAAACCTCAAAGAACTAATAAGAGCCTACGAAATACCAATTCAAACCCAAACACCAAACATTGATATCAACCGTGACACATAGGCATCAACAATAATTTGTTGAATTGGAAGTGATCGAGTATATCCACATGTGTCGTGTCATATAAATGTTAGACACCGACACATGTAAGATACCCAAACACACCTTCAACCTAAAGTGCCAGACGTAAGAAATGTTTTAAAAAACTGTCACGGCCACAAAGAATCATCATTGGAGGTGTTGTAAGATTAAAAATCAAAGGTCTAACCTGGCATAACAAACTTGCCAGTAGCATCAATGACACGCACTTCATCTCCAACCTGACAATGGAAATCATAAAAGTAAGAAATCCTAGGACAGAAAGCATATAGTTCAATACAAACAAAATTTGTGAAAACATTTTCTATATTCATTTCTTAAGAATTGTGTTCATTTTAACATGATAAGAAACTCTTGGAGTAAATCATTGCTGGTTAAGATTTAAGAATGATTCATTTTTGAATATTTTCATTATTTCCAAACATTATAGCATGTATTTGATTCTAAGTGAACTGATTATGTAAAATTGATTTTGATTAAAAATGAGTTAGGTAAAGTGATTTATGTTTGGATAAATTCTTGCAAAAGTGAACATTAAAATTTAAGTGTAAAAAACACGTTAAGTATAATCAATTCTACTCGAGAGCAATGAAACATTGAAACACAAATACTCTAAAATCTATGAGGTATTGTATCCGATACACTGCCGATACATATCGAAAGAGTATTCACTAGTTAAACCGAACAATAACAAAAATAGAATACAGAGCATTGAGCAAAATGAATAAAAATAAAAGCGGTGTGAGAAAGCAAAATGGAAAGAATAATATACAGTGATAGTTGGATTGACGGCAACAATGACGCCGTCTTCAATATAAACATCAGCGATTTGTTGATGGTGAGCATTAACAACAGTACCGCCTTTGATCAACAACTTGGATGATGATGGAATTGAAGGTCCACACGAAGAGTCTCCGTATCCGATTCCAGCTTCACAAAACTGAATTTCAGAATCCAAATTCAAAAATTAATACAAGAAGAAGAAGAAGAAGAAGAAAAGTCAACTAAAAAAGAAGAGAAGGAAGAAGAAAAAGAGTTAAAGTACCTGGTTCGATTGTGATTGTGAATGTGCAAGGAAAGAGGGAGCGATGGTGATGATAAGGGAGAAGAGGAAAATGAAAGCGAAAGGCATGATTGCTAAAACTGAACCGCTTGACTCAAAGTTTCTTAGAGCATTCATACTCATCAACCAAACTTTAAATGGAATCCTCACAATTATTTATAGTATATTATACTTATTTTCTGTCAACCCAACTAAATTTTTTAAATTCTAAAATGGATTAAACCGAAAATCACAATTTATATTACTACTATTTATTTATAATTAAAAAAGGACAAGAAGTAATTAAATATTATTTATTTATAATTGCATAAAATGACAATATAGGTTGAGGAACGTTTGCTAGTATGCCAACATTTCTCACTTAGTAATTATCGATTACACTCTGACTTAAAAAATTGTGTATTAATGGCAAAAGGAAACCGATATTCATGCTCTTATATCGCGTCAAACTCATTTCTAAAGATATATTTTCGGAACATTTTGAAGGTTAAATCGCATCAAACTCATTTCTCATTTTCCTTCAATGTCAAACTCAACTCTTCTACTTCTCAATACTCTTCAACTTCACCAAATCTAAATTCATAAAGAGGAGGCTCAAAGAACTCAAGGGAACATCAAACATCATTTATTACATCATTCAACATCATCAAAACCATAAATTTCAAGTAAGTTTTTTGATTTTTCGATAAATATTTGAGTTTTAGTATAAACGAGTATAAATCAATGATTGAGATTAGAAATGTGTAGAAATCACATGTCGAATAGTTTAGACATAAGGTATATCCAAGGGTCGCAGCATATTTACTTGTATTTGATGTTCAATTTTAACATGTTGACATTCTAAGCATCTGACTACATATTGTGCAATATCTTTTTTCATATTGGACCACTAAAAGTTCTTCTTCAAATCTTGATATATCTTCGAAGAAATAGGGTGAATGATAAAGTCTCTCTTATGAGATTCTTCCACGATTACTCTTCTCAAATTCTAGATGATACTTAAACTCGAAATCATAATATTTCAAATACTCCATCTACCTTTGTTGTTACATATTTTTATTTTTGTGTCCAACTCTTTTTCATTCTTTGTCATTGTAACTTCTATAGTAAAAACCGTACAGAAGTTTATCTGATTAAAATGATTTTGTCTTAGATCCATATTTTTTAGATTTCTTCAAAATCTTTATTAAACTTCTACAAAACATAAATAATTAAAAGTAATAGTACTCAAAATTGATATAATAGATGCTAAAAACATGTAATGAATTCATCAACATGAGTATTCTCTATGCAGCTGGAAAATGAGATAGTATTGGTAGTTCCATATGTTTGCTCAAAAATCATACGCTTTGAAACAAGTATGGTCTATTATTTCATAGGTACCTCAAATAACCAATGCTTTTCTATACAATATAGCACTCATTATTCTTTATCTACATCCTTGTTTAGATTGGCTCTGAGGTATTTCCTTCTCTTCAACATATTTCTGGTATGTTCATGATGCTTGTATTATTTCAACACAAATCTAAGCAATGTTCATTTTCATTACATCAGTGTTAAAAGTATCACAAAACACATTTATTCATTCATTTTAATATACCACATTGAAGCTTTCTGCTACATATTAAATTTCCAGAATTTTTCAAGTGGTAGATTTGGCTCTCTTTACTGGAGCATGAAGGGAATTTAGATAAGTTTCATCTTTTTTGTCCAATCCATCAAACAGATAACTAAAAGGAGCCATTTTTATGTATTTTCCAGCACCAGGAACAACCTTCAGTTCATTATTTTCCCAAACTACTCTTCCTCCTGCTATAGTCACTTCAATTTTCCCCTGAAAATATTTATATAATCATTGACCAACGTGTGTATCTGACACCAACACATGCGATCATACTCAATTACTATTATTTTCTCAAACAAGTACTAGTGTCAGACATGTCAGCGTTGTGTCTGGTGTCTGTGTAAGTAACGAACATGTCAATATTGTGTCTGGTGTATGTGTCCGTGTCTGACATGTCAATGTTGTGTCCGGTGTCTGTCAGACATGTCAGTGTTGTGCCAGTAAGAATAATGAATTTCGCTCCAAACAAATAGTTAAAACCAGCACCTTTCCTTTTCTTCCCTCATACACATTTGTATCAGTTCTGGAGTGGTGAGAGTTTGCAGTTATCTCAAAACTCGAGTTTGGATTCAGGATGATAATATCTGCATCGGAACCGGGAAGAATAGCTCCCTTCCTTGGATATATATTGAAGATTCTAGCACTAAAATGATTGTCATTAATATTTTTGGCAACTTTACCATACAAAATCATCAAGTTAATGATAAGAGTAATATACCATTCCGTGCTCGTTATTCGGACGTAGTCGGTGACCGATATTTGGCCAGATTCCTGAGAGAGATACATAACAATGCAATCTAGTTAGATAGCTATCCTCTCCACTTTCAACCAACCTGACAAGAAAGGAAAAGCAAGCTAGAAAATTCTTATCATACCACCATGGTGTCCCATACCAAGTGCATTCTTTCTTCAATACCTATAGATTTGCGGATTTTCGATGCATATTAATAATAGAACATTTCAAAATCAACCATGATGTAGTTAGGCCACATATATCAAAAACCGTCGAGTGATTACCATTGACGCCGTTTGGAATTTGGCGGAAGTCGTCGACTCCAAGAGCTTTCTGGGTGGAATTCCAGGCACAATGATCAGTTCCTACCAGCTGCAAAATCCCTGTTGCAAGGGCAGCTTGAAGGGCCTTATCATGTCCCTTACTCCTAATAGGAGGACTCATGACATACCTGAAACATGACATTCGACTCGGCTTACATCTTACATCGTAACATTCTTAAAACTTAAGACAAAGAATAACAACTACAATACGAAAAAAGAAAGAAAGAAGCGGAGAACTTGCTTTGCCGCGGTCTTAAAGTCGGGATGCCAAAGCCAAGAATCGTCGAGGGCCAGCCCAGATACAATAGGCTCTCCAATTACCCTTTGTCCTACAATTTGAAATCAACAGGTGAAATCGTATACTTTCTTTTAACGACTGCATTATTATTGTGGAGCACGTTGGTAAAAACCGAGAATACGACTAAAAGGATTAAAATAAAGAATCTGATGTCCCGTTAAGCTAGCTCAGTTGGTAGCTATGGAAAGACATTCGATTGCAGGGCGCAAGTTCAAACCCGCAACATCCTACTTATTCAGCTTTAAAAGGTGAAATTCCAGCCATTGGACTATTAGACTAAAAAAAATTAAGAACCTGATTTCCGAGCCTTGGCAATTTCTTCCGTCGCATCTATGCTCATGACATGAACCACATATAAAGGAGTATTCACAAAATCTGCTAAGCGAATAGCACGAGAAGTTGCCTCTCCTTCCAACTACATAGGCGTCCGAAACATTCTATAACTCCAACATACACAAATATTGTTCATCAAAATCGAAAGAAAAAAAGAGAATTTACCAACGCAGGCCTTGAAAGAGGATGACCTTCAGGGCCGGTTATTCCGAGTTCTATCATTTTCTGTTGCCCTGCTTCAACTGCATCTCCATTTTCTGCATGAACCATGGCTAAGGCACCGAGGGACTTGCATTTCTTAAATCCTTGAAGAAGAAGCTCATCATTGACCATAACGATTCCTTTGTATGCCATGAAAAACTTGAAAGAGTTGATGCCTGAGATCGAAAAACATAGACGAACTATCTGAAATCAATCCCTTATCAGTAAATTACAAGTCATATTCAACAGCACTGACCTTTCTCCTTGACCATGATCTCCATGTCCCTTGAAACGTCTTCGTCCCATTTGGTAATTGCGACATGGAAACCATAATCCATGCAAGACTTCTTTGCTTTATTTTCGTAGGCTTCAAAACCGGCTGTTAAATTTCCATCAACCGGTATAATGAAGTCAATATGCATTGTTGTTCCACCAGCTAATGCTGCAGCCTGACCACTGAAGAAGTCATCTACTGATTCATAGCCCAAAGAGCCTATCTCTAGGTGTGTGTGAGGATCAATGCCTCCTATGATCAGTTCAAAAACAACAAGCATTCGTAAAGTTTGGCACATAAAAGAAGATAGTAATTTGTGTATAGAGGTGTTAGATCAAAATTTTTGAAAGCCTAACCTGGCATCACAAACTTGCCAGTGGCATCTATCACATACACATCATCTTCAACCTGATAATATCAATTACATGAGAAACAAATCAAAAGGACAGAAATAGGCTAGAATAATATAAATAACAACAAAGGCTTATTCCACTAAGTGGGATCAGCTACATTGATTAGTTTCCGCCATAATATTTTATCCAGGACCATGTTTCTCAAATTCGTTAATCTCAAAATCTTTTATAATAACTTCTCTTATAATCTTTCTAGATCTTCGTCTATTATTAACTGTTTGAATGTATTCTCCTTACAACATAATCTACAGGTCTTCTCTCTACATACTCAAACCAGCTAAGTCTATTTTTCACTATATTTTCTATTATATGTGTTACTCCAACCGTCTCTCTAATATTGTCATTTCTTATCTTATCATATCTAATCTTACTACAAATCCAACGCAACATTCTCATCTCTTACCACAGAGTCCAGAAGAAGATAATAAACTAAAATATTAAAATGATTAAAGACTTAATATCTCATTGTTGGGGAGCCCCGGGAGCATCAATGGATGGTCTAAACGTTCAGAATCCAAGAGACTTTGAGATCACAGATTCACTCAAAATCTTAAGACATTATCATATATAAAGATCATGTCTCTTATATATCCAAAATAGTCGATGTGAGACTTAATTACTACTTATACTGTTTTAGGTTTTTTTCTGTACATATTTTTCTCAGTACTAGAATTTGACTTGTAGAAAATAAGATTAAATGAAATTATGGAAGTACCACAATATTTGGCTGTACAGTAACAATGATTCCATTTTCAACATAAACATCAGCAACTTGTTGGTGATGAGCATTGACCACAGTGCCACCTTTGATTAACAGCTTGTTGGATGATGATGATGATGGGATTGAAGTTCGACAAGAAGATTCTCCATATTCAATTCCAGCTTCACAAAACTGAATTCCAGAATCAAAATAAAAACATAAGTTCAGTTATGTAATGAAAAAAAGTGATTAAAGTGAAAGTCAACACATGGAAAGAGAGAGATGTGAAGGACCTGGTTGTTAGAGTGTTGTGAAAGTGAAAAGATAAGAAAGAAGGAAAGAGAGAACAAGATATGAACAAGTTGAAAACTGAAGTTCATCATCATCATCATCACTGAACAACAATAACCATAAACAGCAGACACAGCAACCTCAGCAGCTGCTTCAATGGACTTGTCTTAGAGAGTTTATCTCTTACTTTTGATATATTATAATCTATCGACTAAAAAAAGTTAGACAAAATTATTGAACTAAAATATCCGAAAGCTGTTAGATAAAGTTATTTAACTAAAATCTATGATCCAAGTGTATTATTACACTTACTACACTTACTCTATTCTATTATCATTAGAATCTTTATAGTTTTTAATATTAGGAATTTACAATTGTTATGCTTGGGAACAAGAAATGATAAGTGGAATAGTGAGATAAGGTCTTATATTGGGTGAGCAAATTTTCGATACGTTGGAGAGGGACTGACATGTTAACATTTCAACGTTAGTCGGTGAGAGAATGAGGAGTAAAGTGAGAAAGAGAATAAATTTGAATACCTAAAATGACGCGTTTTATTTTTTTATATTATATGGATCTCTAACTGTTCGTGTGAGAGATGACACGTTATGTAAATGAATGTTTAATCTTAATCGAACGATTATCAATGTATCTGAAGGACGAAATCATCTATCCTTGATCGAATGAAGGACCACCTATTCCATATGCTTCTTCGTTTATTACAACTATTGGACCTTTCATTATGGGTCTTGTAAACAACCTAGAACAATTGTCCCATAAGCGCATGTCTTTCCTTTACATGTTGGTGATGAGCATTGACCACAATGCCACCTATGAGCAACTGGCGAGTCTTATGAGACATTATCATTGAAAACAAACGCATTAAATGTCTTTTTTGTAATGGGTAAATTTTCACTGGGAGCTTAAGATATGTGTCCCTGCACTAGTCAGTAATGATGCCTCCTCATTCTTAGGATAATCGAGTACTCTAAACAGTCCTCGATTAAATCTTGAACATTGATGGTGCGTTTCGCACTTCCTAACACAGTGGATTGCACAGACTCGTGCTACTGAAATGCCTATAAAAAGCTCTTTGACTATTGACCTTTTTTTTCTTCATTGTCTGTGGGTATTAAGAGGTTTTTCTTCTTTTTTGTAAGTGATTTCTCTCATTGTTGCTAGATTCATTGCACTGGTCTTCATCTATGACTAGATTGGGCTCTTTCTTTCGGTGCATTATTAACACTAAAAATCTATCCAGTTAAAGGTAATGCCCAGGTTTCTCTTTGTTTCAGCCTTGATTTTCATTTTAGTGTTTATAGGGCACAAGGTCATAGTTCTTGTGTGTTCGTTTGGAATCTTAGTGAACCTATTTACAATTAATGTACTATTCTTAGGATGCTACATTTACATGTATGCTTATCTTGGAGATATTTCATACATATTTTTTTTTCTTTTTACGCGTTGGCAAAATGCAAAACCTTTACAATGGAAAGCGTCCAACCTAAAACATGTTAGTTAGACAATATGGGATAACTCTTTGGTGTGAGTAGACCAAGAGACATTGAATGTTGCTTATGTCTTTGCTATCAAAGATAGTTTGGAACGTGCCTTTACGGTGGTGGGATCCTACAATGAATTTGGAGTAATTCTCCCTCAAAAAATAACAAGATTTACACAAAACTCGACAGGTGCATAATTCCTCTCCGCGAATGTCTATTCTTTTTTATAGGTTTTTGCCTTATTTTCAAAAATTTTAAGGTTGACATACTTAATCATTTATTGATTTCCTATTCAAAAAATACATCGGGTGAGATGGGCCTACATTAACTTTTTTCAATACTGATGTAAATACATGAATGGTGCGTCGACAACGCCACTCTCACACCTTTTTAAACCTCAATGCAACTTTGTTGATTCGGCCCTGGGCCAAGGTGTGATATCTCTCATGAAATGTTTCAAGATGTTTGAAGTATATTCAAAAGGCATGAAACACTTCAAAGATCAGTATTTCTTGGTTACCCATTTTGAAATTCTGGAACCAAATATGAGATGTCGAATGAGATGTTACGACACTAATATCTGACAGATTTAAATATGAACAAGTTAAATAATCACAAAACAACTGAAAGAGACACAAACAATTGTTAACCCAATTCGGTGCAACACACCTACATTTGGAGGCTACAAAGTCAGGAGGAAATCTACTATAAGCAGTATTAATTCAAAGTTAAACCTAAACTTAATCTCTACCCAATATAACTTCTTATCTAAGCAACACTCCGATATGAGACACCTCTCACTCCCCATCAATCACATCAGTGATAATAATCTAACAACCAAGCAATACAAGACACACTTCAAAGACAACCCTTGACATTGCTTAAAAGCTTCAGTTAAGAACAAATTACTCTTGCTTAAAAGCTTTAAGTGGACAACTTACAACTCAACAAAACCTAGTCCAATACAATTATCAACATGACAATTATTTGGCTCACAAGAAAACTAAGTACACTTAAAACCCTAACACAAGTAACAAACTTCAGCACCTTTTCTCTGTATCTTCAATTAGGGATTCACAACCTTTAAATAGAGGTAGGAACATGGGCATGAGCCTACTGCATCTGTGAATCAGTTTTATCCTACTAAAACCAATTCCCATAAATAAAGGAACAAATAACAACCATATAAAATAAACCATGATGAATAACAACCTTTCAAATATAACGCCTAATAATTCTCAACAAAAGCACTCAATAGAATTACTAAATAGCGCGCAAAATTAACTGAACCAATCAGGTCTTAAATACCAGACAGAGATGTCATGATATCAGTCTTGACATCCTGATAAAACAGCAGCACACTAAAATTTCACACCTGCAGATTGCTTAAATATCATGTCATGACATCAATCATGACTTTAGAACACAACTTATTTTACCATAAAATGTTGTCAATCTACGACATCTACACATTTCAATTAGGCGACACACACGAGCATATGCACAATAGAATTTATGCCTCTCTACCAATGTTCAGACATGTTTAAAATTTTTTGACGCTAGACTAATTTTTTAGCGAATTCGGTGTCATATACCTATAGAGTAAATGATTTGACTCAATAGGAGGTTGAGTTGAAGATGTAATTGCTAATTGGTATCTTTATTCGAGGACCTGGGTTACATCGATGGTGTTGTTCCTTTTGACGTTACATCAAAGAAGCAAGGGAAATAGTACATAGAGACACACTTACTATTGGAAGCTAGCTCGAAAGAGCCTAGACAAACTATCTATGGTGAGTAATAAAGGGGAATCCCCTCTTTCTTGAATAGTACTCCATTATTCTATTTCTAACATGTATATTTTTGGTCTGCAAAAAAGATGAACTACTACAAAACAATGTATAAGATGGAAAAGACTCTATGGTGGTTCATTCCCAAATGGATGCTATCGGCGCCCCAACTACCAGGGGAATTCATATTGTGGTGACCTCTGCTAGGAGGTTCACTATCTAAATGCATATGAAGATTCATGATTCTCTTGATCGAATCTTGGTAGAAGAGGCCATGCGCTGGTCACGCTCATGGTCGAAGGGGATCTGGTTGTCAGACCTGAAATCAAGGTGTCTTTTGAGGAAAAACCATGTGTCCACCAACGTTGGGTGTTTGAGAAATATTCGAGGGAACGTGGTTCCACGAGAGGGACTACATAAGCATTAATGGCCTTTCCTCCCCACCCATTGCCCACCCGTTTGTAATGATATGTAATGTTAAATTTATATAATATTTATCTATGTAATGTTCACTTTGATGTTAATTTATGTTGGTTTTCTATTATGCTATTATTTTATGCTTGTTTTTGGTGTCAACCAACAAAGCATATTCCAAACATGCATCTTCGGAAATCATACAGAATAATGAAATGCGGGGGGTTTCGAAGATGCATATTTGAATCGATCTTTTGTATGTATGAAAAGACATCTCCAAACAAAATTTAAACATAACAAGGGTTTCTAAACAATTTTATTAAGATATGTAAAAAAAGGTGCGTTCGAAGATACATCTTTTGTAGTGGCGTAGAAAGTACCAATAAGGATCGAAAGAGTAATACTATGTCAATATTTGCAATTATAAACTCAATTGCACGTCTTGATTTTAAAAATTTCATTTTAAGAATTAAAAATATTAAACACAAATTAAGTTAAATTAAAGTCAAGCTTTACAATAGTAAAATCTTTAAAAAGCTCAAAGCTGAAGGGAACCTATAACAGGTAGACCTATGCATGTTATGTGGAAGAATCTCCAAAGATTACAACCTTTCATTAGAAGTATTAGCAAACCTCTTGTAGGTATTAATCATACTTTGAAGAAGGATAAATGATGATTCACTAGCAGCCCAACAAATGCTTAAGCAGGATAGAAGAAATACCCAAATCGCCATGAAAGTAAAGCATTTTACTGAAGAGGTCCTTAAATGGAGTGAAACTGAGGAACATGTCTTGATGCAAACGGCTAAGATTAATTGGCTTAGAATTGCTGATGTAAATAATATATATTTTCATGCCTATGTGAACTGGTTATGGAGAATGTGAATGAGTTTTCTAAAGCAACAAAGCTATATGTGAATCTATCCAAATGCAAGGCTTATATTTGTGGTATTGATGATAATATTAAAGATGAGATAAAAGAGATAAATTCCTTTGCAGATGGTTATCTTCCTTTAAGGTATCCTAGTGTACCTCTCACTAACAAGAAGCTTTCTCTACATCACTACAAAAGCTTAATTAATATGATTGTGATGCGTATGAAACATTGAAGCACTAAGCTTTTAAGCTATGCATATAGGTTACAACTCATTAGTAGTGTTACTATGCCTATGTCTAATTACATGATGCAATGCCTTTCATTCCCCGGGAAAGTAATTCAAAAGATATATGCCATATGCTGATCTTTTTTTATGGAATGAAGGATATGTAATCACGAGAAATCTCCAGTTGCATGGAAGTAGGTATGTGCCCCTAAAGATCACGTAGGGTTTAAACTTGACATCTCTCGAGGAGTGGAACAAGGAAAATATGGCAAAATTAATATGGAATTTAAGTGGTAAAACTGATAATATGTGGATCAAATGGGTGCATACATATTATATAAAAAATTGTTTGTTGATGAGTGTGTAGGAGAATCAAAATGCATCTTGGATTATTAAAGATGATGAAATATTTAAGAGGTTGATTAGAGACATAAAGCGCAGAGATAGAGAATATTTTGAGGCATCGAAGGAGTCAGATATTAGAGTCCCATGATTCTCGTGACTATTAATATCAGAGGGTGTGGTTCTTCAATTAAAAGAAGGAGGATTCGGAAAATTTTGTCTGAAGGTCGTGAAAATATGTGTTTCATCCAAGAGACAAAGGTCATGGAGTTTTCTGAAAGCAAGGTTCGGAGCATGGGGGGTCATAGCAGGAGTGAGTGGTCGGCTGTTGGTTCAGTTGGTCAGTCTGGTGGTATCCTTACCATTTGGAATTCAGATATTTTCTCTCCGGATTTTAGTTTCAAAGGCAAAGGATTTCTGGGAGTTACTGACACTTTCAAAGGTCGCACCTATTTTTTCGTAAACATTTACTCGTCTTGTGTATGTATAGAAAAAAAAAGATCTTATGGAAGCTAAACTGAGATATCTTGGAAGTGATTAGGTTGTAGCCGAAGATTTTAATGCAATTAAAAACAAATTGAAAAGAAAGGGACCAGGCAGATACAATGTTTCATAGATTGATGATTTTGCTAGTTTCATTGAAGCCATGGATCTGGTGGATATTCCTGTTATGGGAGGGAGATTTACTTGGTACAAGGAAAGTGGACCGTGCAAAAGTCGTCTTGACAGGTTCCTGGTGTCTAAGGCTTTGATTAGAGAGTGGAAAATTCTTGCTCAGGTCATAGGTGCGAAAGACGTTTCAGACCACAAGCCTGTGTGTTTAAGGATGAAGGAAATTAATTGGGGTCTAAAATCATTTAAGTTTTTCAATGCTTGGATTCAACATCCAGATTTTCTTCAATTTGTGGAAATATTTTGGAATCAGTGTGATGTGAGAAGCAACCCTCATTTCGTGTTACTCAATAAGATGAAAGTTCTTAGGGAAAAGTTGAAATGGTGGAACAAATGCATTTTTGGTTGGCTGGATTTGGAGATAGATACAGGTCTAAAGGATCTTAATGTGATGGAGGATGCTTTAGATGAGGCATCTGAGGCAGTTGAGGTAGGAGGGTTACAAGCTATGAATCTTGTTATTGATAAAGTGTGGAAGAACCTAAAACTAAAGGAAAGTTTCATTCAACAGAAGTCTAGAGTTAATTGGAATTATGAAGGAGACCTAAACACAAAGTTCTTTCATTCTACCTTGTGTAATAGGATTAAGAGGAATACAATTTTGGCTGTAAAACAGGATAATGGTATGGTTGAAGATGTTGGCCTTGTGAAACAAGCAATTGCTGGTTTTTTCAAAAAGAAATTTCAATATACAGAAGATGGCAGATCAATTTTGAGGATGTATGATTATCCAATGCTGAATGAGGCAAATAATGTAAGGGTTTAAAGAAACTTTTTAGCATAATAAGAATTTGGGAGAAGAACGAGTTTTGGGAGATCAAGAGCTAGGGCTAAGGAATTTCGAGGAGATTTTCGTAGGAATTTTCACCCGTAAATTCGAGCTGCATTCAATCCAAAGGTAAGGTTGAGATTCATATCTTATAACTGGGAAAATAATCTGTATGCATTGGTGAGGGTTGTTTAGATTCCTATTGTTGTTGTTTGATTTCGTATGAATATGACGAATTGATGATTGAATAACTGTTGTGAATCCTCTGTTGATTTCTGTTGTGCATCTATGTTCTGAGATTGTGAGACTGAACTGTGAAGAATTTGAATTAGATGATGATATTAGGATGATAAACTGGTGTAGTAATGATAGATAAGTAACAAGATGATGAATTAGGAGTCTAAAAACATGATATAAACCCAATTAGGAATGAATTGGAGTGATAAGATGTTGGACTCGTAGAAGAGAGTGAACTTAGATGGCATCTGTTGGTTTGTGTAAGGGATCTGGTCTTACGCGTAAGAGACCAGGCATTACACGTAACACCTAGTAGTTACGCTGCCTGTTACGCGTAATGAAGGTGGATTTTAGGCCCTTCTGGGCATTTGCGTACAATACACGTAAGGGCATACATTGTTACGCGTCAGGGGATGTTTGGTACGCGTTTGGGCAACAGTGATGTATTTTTGTGATTTCGTAGCGTTTCGCCTACCGATTCGCGTTCGTTCCTTTTTAAATAATTTGAAATATTGGTTATTTTGAGTATTTTATTTGAAAATTTGAAAAAATTATATATTTTTTCGAATAACAAATATTTTAAAATTATTTAAATAATATTAAAATTTATGATTTTTTTATTAAACATAGTGCAAATCAAAGTCTAATATTAATTATTATACACTGTTAATTATAAAAAATTTAATATTATTAATTCATCATCCCCCAACATTGATTAAATGATGGTGTGTGAAATCCTTTTAAACGTGTATATTTCAATTAAATTCAAACTCTAATTTTGTCTTTTAAAGACTTTTTCTAAGAGATTAATTATTATGCACTATTTTACACGGTCAATACAATACCATTACTAAAAAAGATTATTTTTATACTGTTGAAAATTACTTTTATACTTTTATAATCAAAGTTAAATTACAATTAAAATTTAACGGTTACGATTAACTGATATTGTAAAACTGTTTTATACCGTCGATGTATACCAATTAAATTCTTTTTCTAATATTTTTATAAGAGTAATTAATATACAATGTCAATGTAAAAAGTTTTACACCCTCACCCTCAGTTCATCATCATCCGTTAGTATTACTTTATTAATGATTAAAATAAAAATCAAACTTCTCAATATTCCATTGTTATGATTAACTGACGGTATAAAATTCTTTTATACGACGTATGTATGATGTATATCAATTAAATTCTATTTTTATTTCAAGTCTCTTTGCAAAGTTTGATTATTCTTCTTTTCGTTAAACCTATTAAATCAATCACGCCGCGAATAAGTACCCTCTCCACCGCCGCAAACTCGCCTATTTTGGCCGCAATCAACTACAAAGCATCACCGTATCCCTTCCTCCGTTACATCGTCAAACAACCTCCGCCGGAAACGCGGTCTCTGTAACTTCACTCTTCCCCGTGTGCATCCCTTTCCCACTCAGATGGAAGCAGCATTGTTAGGGTTTAAAGAAGTCCCCGATTTGGAAGAGGATACCAAATCATCACATTCTCGAAAATTAGTTCCTTGGTTGAACTGGAACGAGTGGCTTTTCGTTAGAGAGGCTCTCTTCTCTGATTCTCATCACTCTCTTTCCTCTGCTCTTAAACGAGTAACTTTTTCCTCTGTTTTCTCTTTTTTATTTATTTATTTATTTATCATACATATATTGCAATTTCATAAGATAACGTGTAACCTTGATACTGTTTCTGTATTTCAGATTTCGTCATGGCGAAGTCGAGGTTCATTGCCGGTTCTCATTGATGTTACTGCTTCCTTTGTTGAAATTCAGCACATGGACCCGTTTTTTAGGTAATCATAACTACTTCCATCACTTTTTCTATAATGTCAATTGTTTTAGTTATAAGAATAAGTTTAATTAAGCTCTTGTCATATAAGTGCTTATGTATAAGCTATTATATAAAGTCAAAATATTTGCATGTAAACTATAATCTAGTTTTTAAACAGTGTCATTAGTGCTTAGGCGGCTATATAGTACAGGCATAAGCCGAAAACAGTTTATGAAGTGCCATAAGTTTTTCTATAAGCTCTTTGAGATAGTCTCACTAGTGTTTTGGCTGGTTCATAACAAACTCCCAAATGCATTGAGCATTGATCCAATCAATCAATCAATTTAGGTTGGAATAGGAGAGTCCGTAGAGGTATTTCCTTGATTCGGCATGCAATAGTTTGGTCTATTTGGAAGGCTAGGATTGACTAGATATTCAATTGTTTGTCGGCTAATTCTGATACGGCTGTGGAATATATTAAGGTCTACTACCCTGGTGTTGATTTTTAGGTAATTGGGCCACTAATCCTATCCCCTTTTTGACGTAGGGACGTGGGATAGCTTCCTTCGTGGTATAATCATAACGGTCGAATTCTCTTGTTAACCAGTTTGTTGATAACTTGTTTTGTTTCCAAGGGCAGTGTGGCAGTTTTCATCTGCAGTATTTTTGGTCAGTCCAAGCGTTTTTCTGGTGTTGGGTGGTGTGTGGTTAGGATTTAGGAACATGTGCTTCTTGGGTTGGTTTCTAAAGATAATATTTTTGATGTTCCATTTTTCTTAAATAGACAGGATCAATTGAATGATGGAGCCGGTTCTGTCTCGGAGGAGGTTCTTGCCAATCTGTATTGCATGGCAATCGTGAGGTTTGATCGCCTTTTTCATTACGTTTCTTCTATTGGTTTTATAATAATTTTGTTTATGGCTCTTTAACATTTTTGTGATGTATTTCTTTGAAAGGCTTGTGAATGGTGCTGTTGAGAAGACACGGAAGAAAGAACTGGTGTCAATAGCTGTGGCTGCTGAGGAAATTGGCATACCGCGCATGCTGATTGATATTCGTCACGGTAAAAGATCTTATAGACTTTTTAGTTATTGGCCTTTAATGTGAAGTTTTTATCTATGATGTTGTCAATATAGACTATAGGAATCCATTAATCCAAAATAACTTCATGGATAGTTTGTAGGCAACATTCCGTGTGTATATATATTTATTGTTTCGTGGTATAACTGTATTCAAAGATATAATCAGGGATAGATCCACTTTGTTGGTTGTGGGCAATGGCTTGCACTTAATTTCGAAAAGCAAGTGTTATAAGAAAAATAAACTAAAACTCATACAGATTATAACATTTTCTATGTCAATTGGTTGGTAGTCGCCCTCTTGTAGATACATTCAAAGATATAATCAGGGATAGATCCACTTTGTTGGTTGTGGGCAATGGCTTGCACTTAATTTCGAAAAGCAAGTGTTATAAGAAAAATAAACTAAAACTCATACAGATTATAACATTTTCTATGTCAATTGGTTGGTAGTCGTCCTCTTGTAGATGGTACAGATGTACCACAAGCTAGTAAATCATTTGTTTATTGTCATTTAGAAACTTACACTAAATTACTCAGAAATCTAGGCTGTGCATAGTATTGGAACAGAAAGCGAAACAATATTGTTAGGCGAGTGGAAAAGCATAGCAAAAATTGTGTAGATAGGATAGAAAAGATATACTGACAGTGTTGTTGGTCTTCAACTTCTTTGCTGACTTCCCTAATTTTGAATGTATTCTGTGACAGTGAAAAAAACTAATTGCATAACTTTTGTTAAAAAAACTTTAAAAGCTATTATTAGCATTGAAAAACGCTAGTGTCAAGTAGTAGCAATTCAAAGGTTTTGATCTAAAGTGAGTTATCCAAATTTTAAAGCAACTTGAATACCATTGACGATGGTTGAACTTAAGGTATATTTCAAGTTGTCATCAAAACACACAGAAATAAGATATTGAGATCCCTTGCACCTCCTTAAACAGGTGCTGCCGCTGTCACTATAGACTGAATTCACGATTTTGCTGTTGGATGATGAAAATTGAGAGGTTGAATGATTAAAAAATGGAGAGTGTTGGAATCTGGTGTGAAAACCTTCACAATTTTTTTTTAAAATTAGTGTCGAATGTTGAGCAAAATAGTAGTCTAGAAATTTGGTAGGTAACAATTGCTAGAATGGTATTAGTTTGTCAAGAAGAATAAGTATGAAAATATGTTAATAAATTATAAAGGATAATATATATCAACAAGTAGCTAGAATAACTCATAATGTATGTAAATATGTTTCGGAGGAAAAAAAGTTTGCATGCTTATTATTAGAAAGTCAAGCGGTAGCCGAAGATTTAGTGTAGATGCTATATTTGATCAATATGGGAATGGTCAGGCATGATTCAATTGTTTTAGAGGCTGCCACCTCAAATATTAAAGTGATGTGGCAAATGGTGTATGAGGTGTCGGTATAATGTCTCGGCCTGTTTTAACAAATTATAATAGATAATAGATGTGAAAAGTAACATTAAGAGTTTTAATAATAATGAGCTCTTTAAGCAATAACTTTTAGTATAAGTTAAAATTAGCTTTGGCACATCAAATTTTTCCATGATTTCACATGTTTAATTTCTCCATGTATGGACTTTTTTTAGTATGTAAAGAACCTCACTCCATTAGCATCTGTAGTTTTGTATGGACTTTTTCGTATGTAAAGAACCTTACATTTATTTTAGTTGCTCTTGTAAGCTAAATGGTAATCTAAATTAGATGTTATCCTATAACTCTTGTTATTCTTGTTGTTTGAATTGTGCTAATTGCAATCACGATCTTTGTAAATGCTGAAAAAACTTTGTTCAGTATGTTAAAGCCTTGTTTTTTAATTTTACTTGTTGCTTTTATTTCAGAGGGATCGCATCGCGAGCTTCCATCACTCAAGGTTGTTCGTAGTGCCTCCGTTAAGGTACAAGTAATTTTGGTCTATTTAATCATCTGTATTGACAATCTATTTACTTCTTTGGTATGAAATTCTGGACAAGTGTCTGTGGTCCATGATTTTGGTTACATTGTTGTTGGCATTTGGGAAATAATATTTGGTCCAAAATTTCTCTCCTGAGGTCTGTCTTTAACATAACACTCTTAGTATATAGTGAAGTTTATTTTTGTCTGGTAGTTTGTAATTAAAACCTGATAAGCTTACTTTAGAAAAGATTACTTGCTGAGAGCTCTTCTCCACCTTTCGAACTTTTAAAGAATGGTGCCTTATTTTCTGGCCTTGGTGGCTGTAATATATCCTTTACAGATTATCCTCTTCTCCATGAAAACCTAATTTCATGTCACAGGACCTTCGTGACATCTGTTTTTTTCCATTAGGATTTAGAGGATTGTATTTAAGAATTCGATAAGTAATTGTTTTACTGTTATCATTTTCAAGATGCCAACATGAGCATGTTGTGTTAGAATGAGGCATTCAGAACCTAGCTTGTGCATTGAGGTTATCATCCCTACTGCATTAACACTTGTATTTTTGGAAAAAGTTCCACTCTTTGTATATAAATAGCTCTTAATAGATCTGTGATATTAGAATACAATAGCTTTGCTTGCTGTGAGACAGGATTTTGAAAATTAACTCCATAATTTATTTTACTGGGCTTGTTATGCATATGCACTTATATTTCACAAGAACACGTAGGAATCATCAACATTTATGAATTTACCTATTTAATTATGATCTGTTTCTTCCCAAGATCTGAATACATACAGTTTTTTGCGCCATCTGAATATATACAGTTGGTCCTTTCATACCAAGTATTTTCTACTCACTGCCCTAAACTTACCCATAGTCTTACTGATACTTTCAGGCACTTGATTGGTTAAAATCTTATTATTGGGAACCTCAAAGCAAAGCAATTCCTTTCCAAGGTGAAGGCAATGCAAACGTCAAAAAGGAAATCAAGTCTTTGATTCGTGAATTAGCAGTCTGCTTGAAAGTCAGTGGGAGTCCCGAGTCCAGTGCCTCACTGCCCAAAGGAAAACGTGAGTAATCTGTGTTCCTTTTTTCATCATGTTGCAACTTACAACTTAATTTTAACCAATGTCATTTTTGATGAGGATAACTTCTGTAACTTAATAGTTGAAAGTCTTGGCATAATGTGTGTTGAAGGAAAGACACAGGTGTATTATCGACAAAATAAAGAGCTTTTACTTGATAAGGAAAACTTCAATTTAACTTAATAGTGGAAATTGCATGTCTGTGCCAGTGTAGATTTTACTTGTTTTCTACTTCACCTTTTTTATAGGACGCCGTTTATAAGAACTATGTTACACTTACATCAGAAGAACTATGTTACATTGTATCATTAGTAATAATTAATGTTCTGGGCATTCACACACTAATAACTTGTGTTTCTTTCAGGACCCAAGAAACAGATTACAAAGATCTTGAAATCTGTTCTACGGTTATATTCCTCATTCTCTTCAGAGATTGTGTCGGTGTTGCTGAATTATTTGTTGAAAAGTTTAAATTCCTCAGAGTTCAAAAAGAATGTAGAAAATGCTTGTGTTGGCCCCACCATAGAGAATGTTTTGGCTGATTGGAAGCCTATCATCCTTAAATTGTATAATAAGGAACCAGAATTACTTTTGAACCTCCTTAAGGAAGTTATTCATATGATTGAAACTCAGGAAGACATGAAGTGCGGAGAAGGTAAGCACCAATTCCTTCCGCCCACAACACACCTTTTAATGCACTTTCTCGGGTTTTGTATGGCCCTACTGATGGTAATTTTTTTGTAGGACTTTTCTATGCTTAGTTTCTTCTTTTTTGTTCTTATATTGTGCTGTTTTGCAGATTACCCAAGTATTGGTATTTCACACTCAAGGGAAGAGTTTCATCGAAGTACTTATCTGTCTTCTTTGTTTGCATGGCTTGTTCGAATTCTCTGCAAAAAACCTTCTGCAGCAGCAAATATGCCAAAGAATGTTTTGCACGAACTTGTTCGCAAGTGTCTTCTAATATCACATCTTTGCAACAAGCAGGTTACGGATTCAGCCCTTCACCTCACAGAACTGATGGATGATATATCTTTGTTGAAGAAAGTTCAATTGCTCTCTGGTCTTGCTTTGTCCAACGTTTTCGACAATGCAGATGATCAAAGCTCTTTATCGAATTCGACAAGTATTTCTCATTTCGAGGAATCCATACGTGAAGCATATAAAAAGCTTGAGTTAGTCAAACAACAGGTTGTGAGAAATAAAAAGTCAAGTGAAATAGATTGCCAGACTGAAGAATCAGAATCGCAGGTATGGACTTTGGCAAAGTCATGGAACCCATGTCCAATTGGCATGTTGCCTCGTGCTGTTGGTTCAACCGGTTGCCTTCCCGTTCTTGATGTTATCAATAATGAAACCGTTCTTGAAGTTACCGATAACGGAAAACAAAATCAAGTATCAGGTAGGAAAGATAATTGGAGATTGATCAAACACGGAGCCAAGCGAGATGCCCCTTCAGACCTTCAGCTACTCGATAACTCAGCTGTTAAGAAGATGAGGGAAACCGAAGAATTTGGTGAATTCAACGATGAATCTCCAATGGAAGTCGATGAATTTTCAACAGAAGAGGCGAAAGGATACCTTATGGTAGGTGGGATCTGGAAGAGAATAAATGAGGAAGAGCTACTAGCCATTCAGTCATCTATGAGCATTTTAATTTGATTGATAATTATTTCTTAGCTTAGTCCATTTCAAGTTTTGATTATGATGTTCACTAACAATTCATGTTTTTCTTTTCTTCTTATACCTAATTTATTAGGTAGTGATTATTATCATTCAATTTTGATTAAAAGTTACAAGTGAAGTTTATCAACATAAGTTCAATGTGAATTGTTGATTTAATTTTTCTGCTTTAATCATGTATTCAAATTTAAAATAATTTTTTGCAATAATTTTTATAGAAAATGCTAACGAGTGCTCCTGCGAAATGCTAACGATGAAACATATCACAATTCTATATCTTTACTAGGTGAATCTTATTCATGCAATTGAACTAACACATTTTACCTTTTATCCTTCCATCAATGACTCGGCAGGATAGAGAAAGTTCAGCAGGGGCGACCTGAGAACACATGAGCGAGACATGTTAAGCACAAACGATACTTTCATGTGGTCTCAGGTCGATCCTGTAGAACCTCTCTACCTCATTATCTTCTTGCCTTCCTGAATTTAATTGCTTTGTATCAATGTAATGAATTTTGTGTTCTTAAATCAATAGATATATAGCCTCAAACATGGTGTACTTGTGTAGGTTTTAGATGTACTACACTACACCAGAACCAAAGTACTAGTCTTGGAAATGAATTTCGTCTATCTCTATTATTTGCTATGCAAGAGTACAACATTGTACATTTGTACTTCCTATTTTGATGCAAATTAAAGAAGATAAATTAGCTGTACTACTTTGAATAACAAGGAAGTTGTACTACACCTTCACGGGTAAACTAGGCAATACAATTCTACAACTATATTTGAATTTTTAAAAAAGAAAGAAATATATGTTAAAATTAAATGCTAACATCAAAAGAATAGTTTTGTGGGTGATTTTATTAGTCTTTATTTTGAACTTTAGAATTCTTTACTTGTTTATAGATTTTTCCGTCAAAGATTAATAATCTTGTATTTATATTCTAATTGTGACAGTTTTTCAAAATTTATAAATTCGAGAGTCCGTTTGGTGTGTAGGATAAGACACATGATAAAATATTTATCATATCCTATCTCAATTCTGTGTTTGATGACACAACAAAATATAATAAGTTAATCTTGAAACTTATCTAATCCTGTCTCATTAGTTCAAATTTTATTCAGAATATGAATTGAGTTAAAATACAGCAGAATAAAATAATTTTATTCTAAAAATTTTGTCCTATAAAATATAATTTAAAATAAAAAATTAAATATAATTAAATATAAATAAATATTAATTTGAGATTCAATTAAAAAATATCTATAAATAATTTTTAAAAACATGTATAATTTTATCATAAGGATAATTTTGTATCTTTATATAATATAAAAAATTAAAACTAATAAATTGGAAATATTAAAAATAAAATATTAGTATAATTTTTAAAATATGATTACTAATTTTATTTTGTTTTTATCAAATTAAATATTTTTTCTTAGTTTTATCATTTACATACTATATATACATACTTTTATTTTCCTTATCTAACATATCATAAAATTCATGATCTTTTCAAGAAAAAACTTAATGAGTTTTTCTTAATTATATAAAATTATTAATTTTTTTAATATATAATTTTAAAAACATTTTACAATAACACCAAAATGTCAAAGTTTAATTTGACACCAAATTTCAACCGTTAAAATGATTGATCAAACGATCATATTAATAGTCTAATTTTAAGTGAAAAGAATTGACCATGTATTTTCTATTTCATTTAAATGTGACTATTTGATCAATCATTTAAACAATTGAGATTTGGTGTCAAATTAAACTTTGACACCTTGGTGTCAATTGATCATATATATATATATATATATATATATATATATATATATATATATATATATATATATATATATATATATATATATATATATATATATATATATATATATATATATATCCTTTTTAGCCTTTTATCTTAACCTCAAAATTCATTTTTTTTATCCCTTAACTTTAAAAAGATCCATATTGGTCCCTTAACTCTTCAAAACGTTTCATATTAGTCATTTTCGTCTTATTAGCGACAAAAAAAATTCAAAAATTAATCGCTAAATTCGTCGCTATAAGACAAAATGAACTAATATAGAACGTTTTGAAGAGTTAAGAGACCAATATGAACCTTTTTAAAGTTAAGGGAACAAAATGAACCTTGAGGTTAATGTTAAAGGTAGAAATCATAGAGAATAAGAAGAGAGTTGAGAAAAGAGAAAGAGTGAGAGAGATTATGAAACTGTATTATGTTATTGTATTTCAGTTACAGTTAAAGGGATATATTTATATCATTCAATTGTACTCTAGCTCTAACAGTTCTAGTTACAATCACTGTAATAGAATCCTAACTGATTCTGTTACACTTTATAATAACTAACCCATATACTCTAATATTCCCTCCTCAAACTCAGTGAGGTTGAACTAGTTTTGACTTGCCAAAGACCTTGAGTTTATCTTTAAGAGCTAGAAATCTGGGTGTAGATAAAGGTTTTGTCAGCACATCTGCCTATTGGCCAGAAGTATGAATGTGAGCAACAATCACACTTTTGTTTAGAACTTTTTCCCTGACAAAAACAATATCCAATTCCACGTGTTTCGTCCTGGATTGCAAAATTGGGTTGTGAGCCAGTGTGACGACACTGAGGTTATAACACAGGATCCTAGGAGTTTGATGTTTGACTTGAAGTTCAAGAAGAAGTGGCTGGAGCCACAAAATCTCAGCTGTAGCATGAGCCAAACTTCGGTACTCTGCTTCTGCATTGGATCTAGCCACTAAAGCCTGCTTCTTTGCCCACCAAGATACAAGATTTGGGCCCAGGAAAATACAAGCTCCTGAAGTGGATCTCCTATCATCAGGGTCTGATGCCCAATAAGCATCACACAACCCAGTGATTGTGATGGAAGCATTGAGGTTTGCTGGTGCAAGTAAGATATCATGGCTTGTTGTACCTTGTAGATATCTTAAAATCCGCTTAACAACCTTTCAATGGTCTTCAAGAGGGTTAAAAAGGAATTGGCAGACCTTGTTGACAACATAAGTTATTTCAGGCATGGTTACAGTAACATACTGTAGAGCCCCTACCATATACCTGAAGTGGGTTGGATCATTAACTTGAGTTGAGCCAACATTGGACAACTTGGTATTTGAGGCCATATGAGAAGCAATGCCCTTTGCTGGTAGCATATTGGTTCTGGTCAGCAGATCTCAAATGTATTTACTTTGAGACAATAGGAGAGAGCCATTTGCATGGTGATGAACTTCTATACCAAGGAAGTAATCCAACAGACCAAGATCCTTTAGAGAAAAGGAAAGGTTGAACTTGGATACCAAATTATGGATAAATTGCTGTGAAGTTCCAGTGATAATAATATCATCTACATACACTAAGACTAGTGTGTAGCATGAGGCAGAGGGAAAGATAAATAGTGAAGGGTCAAATTTGCGGGCTGTGAACCCATGAGAGAGAAGTGCACCTTTGAGCCTATCAAACCAGGCTCTAGGGGCCTGCCATATAGTGCCTTTTGCAATTTGTAAACCAATCCTGACTCACATTTTTCAAAACCTGGAGGCTGGACCATATTGACCTCTTCATTGAGGATGCCATTCAAACACGCGTTATTAACATCCAACTGTTGAATAACCCATTTTCTAGAGATATCTAAAGCCAAAACAACCCTAAAAATAATTGGCTTAACGACAAGAGAGAAAGTTTTTGTGTAATCAAAACCTTCCACTTGACGAAAGCCTTTTGCCACCAAACGTGCCTTGCACTTGTTTATGGAACCATCTGGGTTTTCTTTTACTCTAAAAACCTACTTACAACTAATTGGTTTTCTGTGATATGGTGGGAAACAAGAGACCGGGTGTTGTTTTTCATCAGTGCCTCATATTCAGGATGCATAGCAACATACCATTCAGGCACATTTATGGCCTGCTTGTAAGTGTCTGGTTCAACTTGAGTTAAGAGAAGGGTGGTATTCAACCTAGGCTGAACAATACCATTTTTGGCCCTGGTCACCATGGGATGTGTGTTTTGAGGGTGTATTAAGGGTGTGAAGGAAGAGGAGGAATTATCTGAGCTGGACTCATTTTGTGGATGTGAGGAAACATGTGGAGAAGAATGACTATTGGTGAATAGTGAGAGGGAGCAGTGGGAGGTGATGAAGTAGAGTGAGACTCAATAGGTTGAGATGAGATATTGTCATTGGAGGCTATGGATTGAGATGGTGAATGAGAATAGGCAGTAAGGCTGGGGATAGTGATGTGAGGGATGTCAGAAACATTGGGGCTGGGAGGAATGGTAGTAGACAGTTTTGCACTTGGTATAGGTGAGGGAGAGGAAGTATAATTGTGAGTTCGCAAAGGTCTTGGAATAGAAGAGCCAAATTGAGGTGGAAAAGCTGACACTGTGGGTGAGGTAGATTGAAAGGAAAGAAAAAGATCTTGATAGGGAAACCAAACCTCATTGAATAAGACATCTTTGGATATAAAGACCTTTCCACTAGGATCCATACACTTGTATCCTTTAGAGTGCATAAAAAATTTGTTGGAATTGTAGGGCCTTAGGTGAGGAAAACAAGAACAGCCAAAAGGCTTAAGAAATTTATAATTAGGATACTTGAAATATAGAAGGAAGAATGGAGAAACAATGGCTAAAGAAGGGGTGGGGATTCTGTTGATGAGGTAAGTGGCAATAAGGAAGGCATAAATCCAAAATTTGAGAGGTAGTTTGGCTTGAGCTAGAAGTGTTAAACCAGTTTCAACCACATGTCTATGTTTCCTTTCTACAAAACCATTTTGATGTTGGGTATGAGAACATGTGACTTTATGAGTTATTCCAGTTGAAGTCAGAAAATGAGTAAGTGGGTTGAATTCACCCCACCATCAGTTTGGACAAATTTAATTTTGAGATTAAGTTGTAATTCAACAAGGGCTTTGAATTGGACAAAGGTATTAAGTGCATGTGACTTCACTTTTAGTGGATAGACCCATGTGTATCTTTTGTAGGCATCAACACATGTGAGGAAGTAAGTGTAACCACAAGATGAAGTAACATGGGATGGTCCTACAATACACAATAGTAATGGCAGTAGAAGGCAACCTATGAACTTTGCCCATACAACAAGCATTACAAAAATCATTTAGAGTTTTATTAGGAATAAGAATATTACAAAGCTGAAAAATAAGCTTTAGAGTTTCATGACTAGGATGCCCTAATTTTTGATGCCATATTTGATACAAACTAGTAATGGAAGCATGAAAACTGACATTATTACATTGAGTATTAAAGGGAAGCCTAGATCCCATAGAGGAAATAGAAGGCTGATAATTTGCTGGATGCTTTGTCACACTGAGAACTTGAGAAAGGACATAAGGAGTAGTGTTGTCAAACTTGTACAACCCATCACTGTAAGACCCCAAATTCATAATTTAATTATTTATGAACATGTGGCAAATTGTGGTATTTTGTGGAATATTAAGAAGAATGAAATATTTTATTAAATAACGATATTAGAATAATTGTATATTATTTAAATATTATCATAAAAATAAATAAATAAGTGGGAGGTCTTAGGGGTAGAGTGGTCATTTGAGGAGTTTATGAGAAAAGGGAATACAATCAATTTCTCATAATCGTGTTTTTGGTGAAGATTGAAGGTTGCTCTGAAGAATAAGAAGACAAAGGTTGAATTTCTCAAGAAGTGATAGTGAAGATCAATCGAATAAGGTATGGGAAGTAGTACTCTTTCAATATCTATAATGTATTGAGGGTCTTATGAGAAAAAAATGGATTTTTGAGGGAAACCTTAGGGTTAGGGGAATCGTTGATGGGTTTTGATGATTCTATGTTGTTAGATGTTGTGGATGATGATTCTAGGGTGATAGTAGGTTGTATAAGTGATTTATGTGTTTTCTGCTGTCAATTGATGTTTTTGAGGGCTTTGGGCGTATCCGTGATGTGTAGTAAATCACAAGGTTTTCTGCTGAAAATCGCCTTCTCGCTTAGCGAGCGAGTGAAATTTTGGGAAGTTCGCACACAGAGAGTTGCTCGCTTAGCGAGTGCGTGGTCCACTTAGCGAGACCTGTAGCTTTTTGAAAAATAATTTATTTTCTTGGATGACTCGTAATTACTTGTTTTATTGCCATGTGTTGCTATGGTGTGATTGTGAGTTCTTACCATGCTATACTAGACTAAATGTGTAAGAATAATGATGAAATGATGTTATGATGACTATGTTGTAAAATGATGCTATATAGTATCATATGACATGAGTAGGCAAGGTAGATGTATGAATGACAAATGATGAAATATGATGAATGCTGATGCAAATGTTGATTAAGATGATTAAGTTGTTGTTGTTGCATTGTTGTATTCATGGCATTCTTATGATGATTTGAGGCTTCAATCCCATAATGTTGATTAAGGTGTTGTTGTTTATGTTGAGCTCCCTTGTGGAGGGTTGATGGCCCATTGTCAATCCATGATAATGATACAGTACCACATGCATATTAAGAGGAATGCATTTCATTATTTATGGCATAACATGATTGCATTTGTTTATGATGATGTGATTGATTTTTTTTTGTATATGGGTGAGACTTGATGTAAATGATGTGTTGTTGTATGTTATATTGTAATTCTATTTTTATATTATTTATGTTGAATGTGAATTACTCACCTTGCCTGCCTTTCATGATAATTTATTATGCCATCTTGTAGATACTCAAGAATAGTTCGGTGATCGGAAGTAGCTCGGAGTGCGTCCCTTGTCGTTTATAGAGTCTAGGTGGTGTCCTGCCATGTGTCGTGTAACACTGGGAACACTTGGTTTATTTTTGTTGTTTTTGGGTGTTTTTAACACATGATGACGATGTTTTGGATTATAGTTTGAATCCTTTTTATCATGATGATTAACTTGTTGAATAATGATCCACTGCCATGAATTGATGTTTTATTTTATTTATGATATAAGTGCAACCCGTGTTACGAGACACGCCACTTAAATGAGTATTAATGATGTTTTGTTAAAATGTAATGCCTTTTTGGTTGAAACTCTGTTTTTTCTTAAATAATATGCTTGAATATGTTGTGGGATAAAAAAGGGTGTTATAATCACTACCCAGGGAGCCCTTCAGCAACACCTTAGAGGTAGCCTGACATTTGACAAAGCAATGATTAACATGAAACTCAAAGAAGACCAGATTATCTTTTGCAAACTGTCTGGCACTAACAAGATTCCTAGTGATAGATGGAACTAAAAGAAGATTATTAAGTTTAAAAGATGTATTATGGCCGATGTTGGAAGGATATTTCATAGAACCAAGGGAGGTAATAGCCAAAACTTACCCATTTCCTACATGAACCTGATCAGAACTAGGGAGGGAAATGGATTCCATAAGATTGGAAGAATCTGGAGTGACATGGTGAGTTGCAGCAGAGTTAGGATACTAATTTTGATTATAGAAGGGAGCGTAGTCAGTACCAGCCACTTGAGCTTGAGGTCTTGGTTCTGGATATAGAGGATGCATAATAGGATTTCCATGCCTTAGGGAAGGATACTATGGGGGATGAGATGCCCTGTACCCAGGCTAAGACCATACATTTGAATGAGGCATGTTAAAGATGACTGCAGAAGGAGCTAAGCCATATGAGTCTTGAATTTGACGATAATAACAATAGTTAGCATCATGACCAGGTTTGTGACAAATTTGACACTGAACCACATTCCTATAGCCATTGCGAGCACCACGTCCTCGAAATATACCACCACGGTGGCCTCTGCCATATAAATTACTATTGCAGCCACCAAAACCAGTTGCAGGAATATCAAACCGACTCAAATCAGTTTGCTCAGATTGATTAGAAGGTGGTTGAGGATTCCCATGAGTCAGGTTCACAGAAACAGTCTCATCAAGAGATTCCAGCTCATCAAGAGAGACAAATTCAGGTTTTGAATTAACATCAACTACTACTGGTCAAATTCAAAGGGTAGAGCTTCAAGAATGAGCTCGATTTGGTCACGATGCAACACTGGATCACCTATGGACATCAAAGGGTCAACAATGGTGCGAACACGAGCAAGAAACTCAGAAATGGATTGTGTTCCCTTGGATAACGATCTTAACTCTGATTGTAACTGTCTGGAACGTGTTTTCATTTGCGTGTGACAATATGAATGAACTTCTTCCCAAATTTGCCAATAGTTGCGAAGAAGAACGAACCTTGAGAGAAGTGAATCAAATATGGTCGATAGTAACCACGTGCACAATAACACATCTTGTTCTTCTCATGCGACTTAGCTAGGGTTTTCAGTTCCAGCATCGTGATCAACAATAAAAAGGAATCGCTTCGGAATTTGAGGCAAAACAACGAATTTCATCATCTTCGTACCTCGAAGAACACCTTCGACTTGTTGTCGTCATTGACGATAGTTGGAATCTTCCAATTTGACTGAGATCTCCTGTTTGAACGTTGAAGCCACAACAACGGAAGTTGTAGCGTTTTCTGCGGAGGATTGCGACGACGATGGTATAGCCATGGAGGCGAAACACAGGGACCAAAGATCAAAAGCTCTTAGATACCATGTTAAAGGTAGAAATCATAGAGAAAAAGAGAGTAGAGAAGAGAGAAAGATTGAGAGAGATTGTGAAATTATATTATGTTATTATATTTATGTTACAATTAGAATGATATATTTATATCATTCTATTGTACTCTAGCTATAACAGTTCAAATTACAATCACGGTAACAAAATCCTAATTGATTCTATTACACTTTATAATAGCTAACCCATATACTCTAATAGTTAAGACACATGACTATATATATATATATATATATATATATATATATATATATATATATATATATATATATATATATATATATATATATATATATATATATATATATATATATATATATATATATATATATATATATATATATATATATATATATATAGAGAGAGAGAGAGAGAGAGAGAGAGAGAGAGAGAGAGAGAGAGAAATGCTATTTAGTACGAATAAATTTGAAGAAGAAATGTAAGAATGCACACATGTCACTATTTTAGAGGTTAATTTTAAATTTAACTTCCTTTTTAATAGGGATCATGGGGTAATGGTGATAATGAATGGTTGAGATTTATTCTTACATTTCTTGTTTTCATATTTTCTTACTATTAAGCATTTTCCATATTATATATATATATATATATATATATATATATATATATATATATATATATATATATATATATATATATATATATATATATATATATATATATATATATATGGAATTAATTTACTTCAAGAATAAGTCTTCTTTTTAAGTTACTCCATAATCTTAGCCTTTAAAACCACTCTCACTTGAAAATCACGTCGCAACTTATCACATAAAAAACACGTTGCAACCCTCTTACAATTTTTTTGTTATTGCTCCTATAACTCGCTGCTTCTGAACAGGGACAAAAAAAGTAAAAATATATGTATAAATGTTTGTGACGTGATATTCACGTAATAAAATGACAAAAATATCACGTTACAAATAGTAATTTTTGAGTGGCCAAGTCATCTCACTTTTACCTTGGGTTTAAGTTTTGTCATCATTTGAGTGTTTAATCATATAAGCAAGCTCTCAATCATCGAAAGTAAGTTGAACTTTCACATTGTCAATGGAATGTGAGTGTTCAATGTTGAAAGTCCACTAATAGAGAATTTACTCTATTTGAAAAAGGTTTTATAGAAAAAATCTCTAATAACTAAAGATTGAAAGAATTGATAAATTGAATGTTTTTGGATTTGGATATCAAAGGAGGAATCTCTAAAAAAAATGCTTCACATTGTCAATTCTATTTTCACAAATGAAGATATTTTCATTCCAAAGTAAAGCAAAAGGTTGAAAAAGCCTATGGAACTACCCTTTTCAATTACTTTCAAATTCACAAATCATGATGAAAGAATTTATCTTACTACTATGCACTACTTGACATGAAATGTTGTCTTTCCTAGGTAGAAAAAAGACTGGTCCTCCTCCCATTTATTTTGTCTTTTAAAATTTTCAGTCTCCACTAAGTACTACACATTACTTTTTCACCTTTTTCTTTGTAAACAAACAAAGTTCTTCAGAGAAAAAGAGAAAGGAAAAATAATTATGGTGGTCATTGCTTCTGTGAGTTCTGACAATTCTTTGGTACTCATGTTCTAAAAACGCACTTTCAATAAAGAACAATAATGTAGTATATAATGCATGTAAGTTGTTAAATTCCATCATTTTTTGTTTATATTAATACTATACTTTTTCAAAATTTTCATCTTTTTATCTCATTAGCTACTATTTTGTCAATATTAATTTTCTTTTCAAATAATAAATATATTAGTTATTTTATTAGTTGAGTAGTTGAAGTATGGTCTACTCAAATGATTCAAGTAGTTTACAAATTCTATTAATGACTTGATAATGTTAGGTCAGATGCCATCATCAAAGAGAGTTTAAACTCTTGTATTAATGATTATGTGAGTTTTTAGTGGTTATTATTAGGAGTGATAAATAAAAATGACTGTCCCGTTTAGATCCGTCATTTGAAAATTTCTATAAAAAAGACGAGACGGAACAAATATAATTGAGGGTTCAGGCCAAAAATCTTAGTCAGTCCCAGACATAAATGTTAGGGAGACAGAACGTGCTCGTGGGAGTACCGGTCCTTTTAAACTTAAAAATACATAAAATAATATTAATGTTCATACCCACAAAAACCGATAAGAAAATGAAACGGAATAAGACAAACACATTAGAGAATAAGAGTCCAAATCTTTAATTTGTCTCCTATTAAAATGGTCAGAGCAATTTTACCCCTAATTATTATCATTATCGGTTCATCTATAAAAGATCAAATAGATTCCAATATATTATGGATCTTACGATCAATCCAATGGAAAGAAAAGTCACTGCTTATTATCAACCAAGAAAAGAAAAGAAAAGTTCTTGCACGATAAAATATTTTACTACTATTGAATGGGACCATGAACAGAAAAAGAGAGAAACATTGTGAATGTAAACCACATTGGCAAAACAGTACATATGTAATAATTCTTCAAAAATCCATTACTTATATATGCATTTATTTTGTAGTCTATGATCATAGATTATAAGCATTGCATGTGATTTTTCATCATTTGGTTGAGATATTATGCTGAATTTTTCATGTACTCATGAGGTACTCTTTTGCAGGAAACACATATAATGGACCTATTAATTTATTTACATTCTCTTGAGAAACGTTCTGACTTGTGATGGTTTTCTACCATCTTCTTTAAGGAGTCAAAGAAAATGTAGTCAAGAGAATATTCATAAAAAGTACTTGGAATCTCTCAACTTTTGTAAAGTAGAGTACTAATGTGGGATTTTTTTTACTATTATACCCCATATGCGAAATAAATATATCAAAATATCCTATATTGAATTTATTTTCTCCAGAATGCCCCTATTTCAGTTGATGTTCGACCATTCAGATGTTAATTATTTGAAGAAAATTTTCTTCTTCACGTGTTCGGCCAGCAAGATGACAAGTATCTTATTATTTTATTATTTTTTCGTTTTATGGTTTTTAATTATTTTTTTATAATTTTAATTATAATAATTATTTATAATTGAATATATATTACAATAATTTTTTTTGTAAATAAAATATTTATTTATTTTTTAACTAAACTATTTATTTTTTTAATATTGATAATTATGCGAATAAAAAATATAAATTAGATGAAATAAATATTTATTGAGACAATCTAAATAATACAACATCATTGACTACATTTCATTAATTATTTATGACTGTCTGTTCCACAACCAGGTTTTCTTATGATTCGTTTTGGTCTGGTCGGGTCTCTTTGAGGTGGTGATGGAGGAGGAGGAGATGAATCAGATGACATATCTTCGTTGTGATGTGTTACGAGGGCTCCAAATTAGCCATAAGATCTTCAATATTATAATTTGGCATATTCAAAAGTTGGTCATCCGTGATCAATTTTTTTTGGAATGACATTGCTTGTTGTGAGATGGTTTCAGGTTGGGTCTCTTGCATTGGTGGGTAATAGACATTATCAGTGGTGAACGTGGACGTGGATTGAGAGTATATTGTGTTGGAAGTGTGTTGTTGGGATTGTGGGTTTGAATGTTCGAAGTTTGGTGGAGGAATTGGAGTAAACTGTAAGGGTGATCGATAGGTGGATTGTTGTTGGAATTGTTGGTTGTAGGAGTAGTTTGGTTGTTGGAATGAAGTGTAGGGAGTTTGATATTGGGATGTGTTTGCATAAAAGGTGTGTTGTGTGTTATGGTATGTCTGATGTGTGGATGGAGTTCCTTGTCCCTCAAATTGGGATGTATACGCTGGTGGAACATCTTCATATTGAGACGCGGTAGTGTGTTGAGTTTGGTAAGAGGCACGTTGACGGGGGTTGTTCAAAAATTGGTCGGGAGCAACATGGACATATGGTATTGAGTGTAACCAATTCAAATAATCTTGACTTGACTTATGCTCATCTACTACCGCCGTACCCTGCAATACTAAATTCTTTCTATTTCTCCATTAATTCACTTCGTCTTTATTGAATTGCTGCCAATAGATTTTTTGGACCTTTTTCATATTCATTTCGTGTTGTTCCCTTAGACTTTTTGGTCTTTTTCATCATCACATTTAGTAAAATTATGCATCCAATTTTTACATTGACATTATCAAGAAACTCTATTTCAATATTAAATGAGTTTAAATTTAATGTTAAAAATTTGTTCAAAGGGATTAGATGTGATAAATTTGTACTCTTTATTTTTTTTTAAAAAAAGAAGCATAAATGTATTGTAAAATAGAAAATGAAATTAAAGTGACAACGAGAGAATTTTTAATAAATTAAAAAATTCTCCTTAAACCATAATTATCTATTTGTTATATTTATTGGCTATAAAAGCCATACATTTTTTTTTTACGTTCATTTGCTATAAAATTTAGACATTGTTTCATTTTATAACAACACATCAAAATAGAGTTGATCAATTTCTTTTTTATAAGTGAGATTATAATAATTACATTTTTTATTTCAGTTATTTTATAAAAAAAAACATTTTTGTTGTTCAATTGTTATTATTTAGTGTATAAGAAAAGCATGATCATAGGTTAACATTTAATCTATTTTATTTGGTATTTTTCCTTAACAAGATGTCAATTCACAAAACCACTAACCTTTTAGAAGCACCTTCTTCATTTTAATTTTTAAAATATAGGTACTACCACATCACATGGTCTTCTTCACATGTTATGCATTTAGATTTGTGCAGACACATAAAAAGACAAACCTTCTCTCAAAAAAGACATGCAGTGGGTCACATGGAGATTGAGATAGATCATGTGATGTAAACTAGATATATTTTCACTCTGAAAAACCTGAAAATGATGGTAATATTAACTTTGGAATAGAATCTTCTCAATTATTCATATTTCTTATTTAGACCTTTCGGATTCTAAGGAGTTACTACTATTATGCCTTCCTATACTTTGACTTACATATAGTGTGTAACAAAAGAGCTTAAAAAACAAAAGAGGAAAAAAAGTAGTGCATTTTTTTTATGTGAGATGAGTTCTAGAAGTTTACTATAGTAAGAGAAATAGAGGTGATAAACGGACATGTTGCTCTATTTAGATTTGTTTACGGAAGTCTAAAAAAATAAAACATGATGAAATGAATATAATTAAATATACGTGTCTAAAATTTTAATCTATAAAAAATAAGATGAATCAGAACGAGACAGGACGAACATATATGTATATCTCTAAATTCTTCTATCGATTCAATTTTTGTTTGTCCAAAATAATTACTTTTAAGAAAGGGAATCTGAACATCACTTAAAGTCATGCATTATGTATCATTTTGTCTTTTATTTACTATTTAAGAAGCTTTGAGAAGTGAGATATAAAAAATATGGTTAAATAAGAGAAGATTCACACTTAAAAAACTTTGCAGTAGATATATATATTTAATTCAATGGTTTGTTGAGGCTAGAAGGAGCTACTTCTTTTTTCTAAGTCACGGGTGTGCATTGAATATTGTACATATAAAGATGAATAATGGTCAGAATGTTCCACCTTGATACTAGGTACCAAGCAACTTCACTATTTATAAATTTATATAATAAAATAATTTAATATTAGTTTAAACCAAGAAGGTTAACTATAAATTATGAATATATTCACTTAATTAATAATTTGTATATTAGGGTTCTAGTTATGTACTACACAAAAGATAACTTTAAAGTTTTAAAATTATATTCTTGGTCCTTGTGATCACTACCCAACATTCATCCCCACAAAAACCATCTCTTCCAAAAACAAAAGGATGCTTTAAATATCAAAAGCTGAAAAAAGTTTCAAAGTTATTCTTGAATAGTGTTTATCTTTTCTGACTTTTCAGACACTTTTTTCTTATGATGAAGAAAAAAAGTCATAATTTTGGTGTCAAAGTTTCTATCCCAATCTTAATAATTCCTTAATACTACTAGTAGTACTTTATAAATACAAGAAAAATAGTATATTTAGTATTTAATTACATTTAATTATAATCTTGAATATTTAATTTCTAGGGTTTGATGATGAAAATTGCAAAAGCAAAAATAATACAAGAATATTTATTTTATTTTATTTGTTTTGATTAACTAATTGTCCCTCTTGCAATTTTTTTTTGGAAAATCCAATAAAAATTACCATAATGTTTTCTCACAAAAACTAAATATAGAAAGTAAGCTCATCTCTCAAGAAGCATCAATCCTCCAAGAGAACAATCAAATAAGTAATTAATGAACTCATTGGATCTTATTATAGTTTATCTTACAAAAACACATTGTTTCTACTGACATTGTTCATTTGCTTCTTAAAGTTAGTAAACAATTTAAGATAAGAGAAGGGACAGAGACAAAACAAGAGTTACTTAATTATATGCCTTTTGTTTTTGTTTTACAAAGTTTTACTTATAATAGATGTTTCGACGGAATAAAATAATCTCATATCGTTTGAAAAATAAATCTAAATATAGTTTATTTATAATATTTATGCACCTCAATTCATCGAAACGTCTTTTTTAAAACATAAGGTGTGTGTGAGTCTATGAATGCTCGGACATCGAATATAGACAATATTTTACAACTGTAATGATATAGGCTGAAAGTCGATAAAAAAATACAGAAAAATACATAATCTCGTAATTGATTCATAATATTTTAATACAAGTATTTATCCATTACAGTCGATTCTTGAAATTAGACTAAACCTAAGTTTGAATAATATTTAAAAAATGTCATCTTAAATCAGCCAGAGATGTATACACAATTAGTCGAATTTCATAAATAATATTAATTTTTGAATTAGTTGAATTCTGTGATTAAATCTTTTTTTATGTGTCGATAAAATGACGATAACTACTAAAAATTCACATTCAAACTAATTGTTCACCAGTAATATTGACATTTATCAGTCGTGTTAAGTTTTTCTAACAAACTCTCACGTGTTCTTTTATTTATGTTTTTTAATAATACATATTCTTTTAGATGAGAGTAGCTACCACAACATAAAGAGAGTGAGATAGGGTTTTAAAACTTGGTGATACATTAAGAGAGAGAGGGTATAACAACAAAACATAAAATTTGAAGAAGCACTAACTCTTAGGTTTTAGTGATGGCTTTCACACTAGAGAGATGTGAAGATAACAACATGATGTTCACTATGGATTCTCAGAAAACAGTACCTGCTCCATTCTTGACAAAAACATACCAACTTGTTGATGATCCTCTCACTGACCACATTGTCTCTTGGAGTGAAGATGAATCTACATTTGTTGTTTGGAGACCTCCTGAGTTTGCCAGAGATCTTCTTCCCAACTTTTTCAAACACAACAACTTCTCAAGCTTTGTTAGGCAACTTAATACCTATGTGAGAATCTCTAACTTCTATCTTCTCTATTTTTCTTGATATATATATATATTTTTATATTCATAAATCTCCGATTCGAGAAATAGACCATAGTAGTTCGTAGTTCAATTAATCGGAGAATAAGTAAAGTCTGGTCAAAGATTGTTTCGGTGGTAGCCTAACTCCGATAAGTATGATTTAAGAGTTTTGAGTAATGAGAAACTTTCATCTAATTGAGTTAGGTTTTTTCACCATTAACAGATGAGTTTGGAACTGATATTTTCTTTTGTTAGTGTAAAAAATTAAGGTTTCACAAAGTTTTCATTTTTTTCTTCTCATTATTTGAACCATAAGATTAACTTGTGAATTGATTACTCATCATTTCTTGATTGTTTTCATAGGTTACATTTCATTATATCATTGTTGCATGATTGACCATGAGAAAAAAACATCATGTATTTAGTTTTTGTTTGGATTAACAATTTAATTAAATGCTTATAACATAACTACTTATTATATAAGTACTTATAAATACTTATGTAGAAGTTATTTTCATATAAATTATAATTTTTTTTTCTTTCAAATTACTTAAGAATTTATTAAAATAAGTTGAATATTTAAGTGTTTTGTTGGTTATGATCTACACACCAGATATTACACTAACACGTGTTACTATGAAAAAATGAATAAATTAAATATAATCAAATGTGCTGGTGTCTGATATTAGAAACGCTTTTGATCAAAGGTGTCTGACATTGACACATAAATTTCGAACACCGAATACATATTCAATGTAGGGTTTCTAGAAGCTCATACACTTCTCTTGTTGTAGGGTTTCAAGAAGGTGGTAGCAGATAGATGGGAGTTCGCAAATGAATACTTCAAAAAAGGAGAAAAACATCTACTATGTGAAATCCATAGAAGAAAAACATCTCAAAACTATCAACAACAATACTATGAACAATCACCACAAGATGAAACCATCTGTTGGATTGACAGCACTCCATTACTACAACAATCTCCCAAACCAAACACTGATATCCTAACAGCACTTTCTGAAGACAATCAAAGACTAAGAAGAAAGAACCTAATGCTATTATCAGAACTCACTCACATGAAGAATCTCTACAATGATATCATATATTTCATTCAAAATCATGTGACTCCTGCAACATCCTTTGAACAAAGAACCAACAACAATAGTGCTGCTATTTTGAAGCTTGTTGAATTGGATTCATCTGTGTCTCATTTACCAAATGATAGTAATGTTGTTAAGGATTGTAATGCTTCTTATGTGAAGCTCTTTGGTGTTCCTCTTTGTGGAAAAAAGAGATTGCATCCATGAATTGTTATGTTTGTAATGGATTGCTTTGATTGGTTTTTGTTGACATTTGAAGAGAGTTTTAGAAATAAATATTCTAGATAACCAATAGTCATTAGGAATAAAGCTTTGTTGTTACCAGATTAATTTAGGGTACAAAAGTATTTAAGGTCAAACTCTTATTCCTAACATTAACATAAATTTCTCATATTATTTTCTATTATATTATTTTTTACAATGTTTAACATGTCATTGAACTCCGTTCATATGCTGTTGTTTAATTGCTTAAGTTAGCTTGTATTAACAAACTAAAAGGATTGATCCATTTAGAATTTTACTGGTAGCTAAAGTACAATAGACACCATTTATGGGATTTGAAATTTAACGAGGTCCACATTTTTCTATGTTTTGTGAAGTTCATCTAAGTGGAGGAGGACAACTACTTATAGTAGAATAATCTATATTCAAATACCATCAATTCAAGATTCAAATTTAAATCATCTAAACTTATCTTGGAAAAATCAACAGGAGAATATTCAAAGACCAAAAACAATGAAATATCAAAAACCTCAACAAAATTTCAATCACTACATGTCGTAGTGCGGAAAATACATGAGCTATAAACGTTCAAATGATAATGAAATCACAAATAACCTAAATTTAAAATTTTATATTATGGTTGTGTATGTAACTTCACCGTAGGGAAGGATAGAGGGAAACTAAAATTTAAAAGAGAAGAAAAAAAAAGAAGGGTAAGGTAACATCAATTCATGTAAGAGCTATTTTATGTTGTTTTACATGGTAGTCATTAGGATTATTGAGAGGTGTATTGTTACTTTCACCAATTTATTTTTGATTTGGGTTAGTTGTCAACTAGTTTTTTAAACTTTAAAATAACACCAAATCAATAGAGGCATCAATGGATTGAGTTGGGATTTCAAGTCATGGACAATTTTTTATTTTATTTTAAATCTAACTAAAAAGTTAACTCATAAATTTATCATACCTACACATTAAAAATTCTATTACTTAATTTGGATAACATAAATGCTTAATACATGTTTTAATTCCTTAATTTAATTTTAATATTTCACTTTAGTACCTTAACTAAATAATATTACAAGTTAGTCTCTTAACTTCATTTCTATTATACTATTTGGCCCCATTCATCAATTTATGGCAAAAAAATATTAATTTCTGGTAACGTGGATGTACAACAAGGTTCAATGTTCAAATGTGACTCAACATTTGTACTATAAAATAGGATTTTTACTTAAGTTTCTTAGAAGGTGAACAACATTAATCTAAGAATTTTAAGTGGAAACCATACTTTATAGTTAAAATGCTAAGTCACATTTGGACCTTGAGCATTGTTGTACATCCACGTCATCATAATTAACTTTTTTTTGTCATAATTTGTCGGAAGGGACCAAATAGAGTAACATAAATCTCTTGAACTGATGGGCTCGATTCCAGCTGCAACTTGGTTGGAGAGAGATATGATCTAGATGAATTTGATGGTATAAATGATGTTTAAGTGTTTGGATCACTTATACATGATGTATATGATGTGTTGGGATCAAAAGTTTTGAGCAAAGAAGCTCTGGTTTTGAAAACACAATTCTCACTTTTGAAAATTTGAAGTGAAAGAGAGAAATGAGAGAAAAAAGTGTTGTGTTTTTTTGGGGTCATTTGAATGATCAGAAATGAGCTCTATTTATAAGAGATCAAGGTTGTATTGGCTGAATAACGATGACTTTAAAGGTAAGCTAATGGTTTAATGGTTTTGGCATGATGTCATTACTTCACCACCAAGGTAATCATTAATTCACTAGTGTATCTTAACTTTTAACCAATTCCACATTCCTCAGATGTTTTGATTACTATTTATGCATGAATCTTTACTAGTTAGAGTGAATTTGTTTAATATACACCATTTCACATAAATGCATCTTGAAGTCAAGGCATATGTGACAAAACTCCATCATTCCAATGAGATTCCTCTTGACCAAATGGCGTGAACTTGAAAGTTTGTGATGATTCAATCAGATTCAAATTCAATAAGTGTTTGTACAATGATCACACTTGACTAAAAAATTTGTGCCTTGCAAGAAATGACCAAACCTGATTTTGTAAAATAGTTGCAACAAGGCTTCTTGATCAATCCATAACTCTTTGCTCAAGTGGAGTTTGATTGTGTTCTTGGACATTTTGGAAATCTAGTATGATGTACTTCAACTTTGATGTTCATAATTGGTTTTGATTCATCTTGGATCATAGTGAAAAATACCCTCAAAGTATGGTGTTTTAACTGAAAAACACTTTGGCAAAATTTCACTAAGTGTTAAGATTTTACAACTTTTGATCATGAGCTTAATCACTTCATAACTTAAAATTCATGCATTTTTTTGGAGATGGCTCAAGTATAGAAATCTTATTGTACATAATGAGATCTATCATTTAGACTTTGGAGCAAAAAAATGGTTGCTTGGATGAAAATTTATGGCCTTGCAAAGTTGGGTACTTGAACATAATTTTTTTCATAACTTTGTGAAATTTTCAAGTTTCTCAATTTTGTTTCTTTCGCAAGTAACCTTGATTTATTGATTAATATTAGATCAAATACAACTATGAATCATATTTTCTAGAATTATAACCCATGATGATCAATTTTGGCCAAAAAGTCAAACTTTGACTTTGGGTATCAGATAAACTTTGATAAGAGAAACCCTAATTTCCATCTTTCAATGGATGAATCCTCTGAGGCAATTTTGAACTTATGAATGGATCTCAAAGGTGTATTTGAGCTTCTTGAATCATATCTTGAGGTATTGGTTCATGTCCAGATGAAAAATATACTTTGGAGGCTTGATCTGAAATTCTGGTATGACAGACTCAAATGTCAAATATGATGTCCAGACATCTAATCTGTTACCAAAAAACATGGCAAGGTACAAACAACAACATTATAAAATTCTGATATACCAGATGCTAATTATCCTACAGGATGTTTATACATTTGGTTAAACATTCAGCAAGAACACTGCATAACATATAAAACAGAAAAGCTGTAAAGAACACATTTGAATTGTTAACCCAGTTCGATGCAAACTCATATACTATGGGGGCTACCAAGTCAGGAAGGAAATCCAATATGTAGTATCAATTCAAAGACTTCTTAGCAAACACCTATAGTTTGCAATCTTCTCACTTAATCACTACCAATGTAACTTCTACTTAGGAACTTCTAAATATGAGAAACTCATCTCACTCCCTCACAATCACCTCAGTGATAAACTTAACAATTCAAATCAGAAGACACATTTCCATGGAAACACCTTAACCTTGCTTCAAAGCTTCAATTAAGTAACAATACCTCTTGCTTAAAAGCTTTGTGGATTACAAATAAAAACAACCACCAAGAATGAAACTTGTTTCACACGGCTGCTACAAGAACTCAACCCTAATGATATGACTTTTAAATCTTTGGTTGGTTGCTAAACCTATGTTACAAGGTTTCTTTTTATAACTTAATCCCAACTGGATTTTGGGCCTAGAAATGCAGCATATCAACTGCTACAATAATGCAGAAAAATTTGCTACAAAAGGATCTTCAAATTAACAACTTCCTAAGATATCTCTAAATATATAAACTTTATATTTATTCAATATTTGTCTTCAATTTAAATTTGAACATTCAAGATCTTTAAAACAGCGCCACATTGGAATGCTTCATATCCTCTGAATATTCTTTTTCTGTTAAATCATAACAAAATCTTCAATCCACTTTATCAGTTCATGATGTCAAATGAACTCTCTTGACATCCTCTTTGACATGTTGTTCAAGATGTTGAAACACTCCAACTAAACATGTTTAGGCTCATAATAGGACTTTCTTGCTTAACCTATTCGTATTTTGCAAGATCTTGTACATTTTATTGCTGCTATATTTGTTTTACAAAATTAATGCCAACTCTATAAAAACAGAACTTACATGATCAACCAAAACCCTAATTTGGTGCCTTAGATGGCCTTGAGGCTTGATCAACTTGAAATGATGCAAACTTGTGCCTAGTTATTGATGAAGGAGATCTCTTGATTTTCATGAATAAATGAGAGGTTTTAAGAGTTAAAGGTCATGCCAATTCTTGATTAATCCTTTGCCTGAGTCCCTTTTGAGGCTGAAAACCCTAATTCATTGTCAAGATAAAAAAAACAAAATTTGCATTTCCAAATGACTTAGTGATGCATAAAAGTATATTCATGAGATGCTAATGAGATGCAAAATAATGTGGGGTCTTAGGGTCATAAATTAGGGTATGACATATGCACCTATTTAAGGTTCTCCTATTTGGAGAGGTGAAGATTGACATCTTAGTCTTGACCGAATAGGAGAGACTTAAATACAACTAAAATGCACAAATTTTGGATCGTAAAATCCTTACTGACAATGTTATGATATGGACACAATACACGAGACCTGTGAGGACGACATCACAAATGACTAACAATAATTCGAGTCTATTGGGGATTAAATAATTATCCGCTAGGTTTAAGGTTGTAGCTTTGCTTGGGGAAACAATAGAAGTATCTTTACTGACAGGGGATATAATAACTCTACTGGGGATCATGGTTATGACTATGATAACTTGAATGGTAACAAATTCCGACAGCTGGAATATGTTTACTCATATTCTTTGACTAAGTAATCCTACTTAGAAAGGGTAAAACTTTCCCACATTTCTGGTCATGAGCCATGAAACTGGTCTTGGTTTCTGAAAATAAACTTCCCCTCAATCCTAGACTTCAAACATGGAACTGGTCTTAGTTTATTATTTATCTAGTCTTTCTCTTGTAAAGGTTTGAGCATACATGTTTCTCACAATATGTGACATTCTTTATCAAACTTATCATCGGGATTTGATGGGGGAGATAACCATTTGACGAAAATAGACTTCATCATACTTCCCTTCGAGACTTCTTCAGAGAGATGCCATAGGATGAGTGATATCAGACTTGCTGAGGAAAGTCGTTGCCTGAAATTGTAGAGGTTTGCAAAATTCTCTACTAAGATTCCATTTGCTGGAAAACTTCCATCATACTTCTCTTCAATATTTCTTCGGAGAGATGCCATGTGATGTAGGACCATTTTGAGGTGCTGATGATTGTATTGAAAAAGGACAAACTTTTCGGATAGATATTGCCTTTTGTCGATCCACTAGGGATTTCTAGGAACAAAACAAAGCTTCTTAAGAGACTGCCACTTGTTTGTTAGGTGCGGATTCCAATAAGGAATAAACTTATTTTGATTGGGGATAAACAAAATGCTCGGGAAGAGACTTCCATTTGTCAATTAGTAGATACTTCTTGGGGGATGTGATGTCCTTATTACCAAGAGGTTTTGCTGAGTAGGCTCCATTGGGGATTTTCTTCATCCAGGAAAGCAAAATGTGTCTTTACTGGGGAAGAGTGAGATTCAAAAGGGTGAAACTCCTCGTTATCCTTTAGAGGTTCAAGTTATAAAAATGACCGTGGACTGATTTCGATCCATGAATGAACCAGAGAGTCTAGTTAAATAAGACTATTCCCGATGAAGAATGAACTAAAATTGGAAATTTATCCTATCCATATGCAGAAAGGAGGACTGAAGAAAAACATCCATGAGGATCAAACTCAATGGGGAATTTGAAAAGTTATACACTTTTGCTTAAAACAGACAACTCTATTGTACATAGGACACTAGTTAGGGAATAACCAAAGTGAACGAGACAGTTTATGCAATATGAATATGAACATGAATGATGTATAAATGAATGAATGTCATGTTTATGATGACAAAACAGATATGAGAAGAAAAAATGGTGATAATATTCATAACATATTCGGGTACTTAGCCACTATGGGGATAGAAGTATCAGTAGTGATTCTAAAAGCAACATTCCATCGGGGAAAAGGATTGAATCATTACCGTGATCCGAAAATCTATCAGAGGGCACACGATGTTCAATCTTTGTTGGGTATGATGGAGGAAATTCCCAACTTATCAGCTTCGAAGTCATGATTCACCACTTCAGATACTTTCATGAGACGGATTAGAAGGAACACATGATTTTGTATCTCAAGACTTGATGGCTTCTGAAATAATTATTGATATTCTTTCTTATGTTCATAAATCAAAAGAAATTGCCAACTTTATTTTAAAAGTGAAAGTAAATTCATTTTTTTGTGTGTTTCAAGAATGAATATAAAAAAATAAAAATGTCATTTTGCATAGGAGAATAAAATGAGGATTTGCAAATATAATAGAAAAAGGCTTTAATTTTCATTAATAGAATGGTAATCATCCAAATGTGTGATTCCATGGATCTTTAAAAAGTTAGAAAATGGTAATTTAAAGGGGAAGGGCTACATTGAAATATAATGACCATTATCCTTCTAAAAACTTTGAATTCTGGGTATTCTTGAGCTTCTGTCGAAAGTGACTTGATTGAGAAACCTTTGACAGATGAAATTGCTTCAGATGATCCAATCTCGTTGGATGCAATTACTTTTCATGAATCCCTAATTTTTGCCTAGATTGCCTTTTTAGGTTTTCAATCTACCGGGATGATCATTTCTGGTTATGACTCTAACTATTGCTTGGACCACCCTTTCGGGTTTTGAATCCATTGAGACGCTCTTTTTTGCCTAAGCCATCCTTTTGGATTTTCAACTTAGCGAGTTGTTTTTTTTATTATTTATTTAGGCTAATTATTTCTTGACTGCATCGACATTCACAAGACGAGTGATCTCCTCACCATCCATAGTTACAAGAATTAATGCATTTCTAGATACGGATTTCTTAACAACATATGAGCCATCGTAATTTGGCGTCCTTTTTCCCCTGGAGTCAGTGAGGAAAGATTGGATCCTTTTGAGCACAAGGTTGCCTTTTCTGAATACATGTGGCTGAACTTTTTTGTCAAAATATCTCTTAATTATTTGTTGATATAACTGACCATAGCATAAAGTCGTCATTATTTTTTCTTCGATTAGATTCAACTCATCATATCTTCTTTAACACCAATTAACCTCTCTTAGCTTATCTTCCATTAGGATTCTTATTGATGGCATTTAAACTTGTAGATGTTTTAGATTGGCTATATTTTGTGGTAAAACTTATGTTTATGTCTGGATGTTATAGGTAATGTTATGACATGTGATTTAGGCATTATACTGGTATGAAGTCTTTGTGTGCAACTATTTTTATCAAGATGTTAAGACTGATGTCATGACATCTCTAACTAGGCCTGAAGACCAAGGTGAATCCTATTTTGTGCGTGCATCCTCCAGTCATTATTACTGAGATTTTGTTGTGGTTTTAACATAATTTTATCATAAGGAAAAGAATGATTCAACCTTTAGTTATTTTAGCAGAACATTTGTTCTTGCTATTTTTGTTCCTTTATTTGAGTAATTATTATTTCATATTTGTGCAAGTTCATCAGGCCCATTGCCCATTCAAGGATCTACTTAAGGCTACTTTACCCTAATATGAATGTGTGGAAAATAAGGATTGTGTATTCAGCGTTTTTCACGTGTGTGTGTGTTAGTTTCTTGTGAGCCAAGCAATTGTATTTTGATGATTGTTTTGGACTAGGTGTGCATTTGTATTTTGTCCACTCAAAGCTTTTAAGCAAGAATGTTTGTATTTGACTGAAGCTTTTAAGCAAGGTCAAAGATTGTTTTGAAGAGTGTCTTCGTTTTGTTTGAGTTGTTTGTTTAAGATCACTGTTGTGATTGAGTGGAAGTTAGAGGGGTCTCTTATATAGGAGTTCCTAAGTAGAACTGTCATTGGGTAGAGATTAAGTGAAAAGATTGCAAACAGGGGTGTTTGCTGTGGATCTTTGAATTGATACTACTGATAGTGAAGTTCCTTTCTAGCTTGGTAGCCCCCAAAGTAGGTGAGTTAGCACCGAACTGGGTTAACAACTCTCTGTGTTTGTTAATTATGTATTTGTCTTTTACTGTGTTTTTAAACTGGTTGTTATTGGTGTCGTGACATTATATTCGACATTGTATATCAGTTGCCAGAATTTTAATTGGCATCAGAGCAGGCACCCTGCCTGTATTTCTGGGTGAGATCTAGGGGCATTATTCTGGTACCATGTACAAGGAAAAAGGATTTGGACATAGACCACCAATTTTGGATGGTTCTAACTATGACTATTGGAAACCTCGCATAGTTGCCTTCTTAAAATCTCTGAATAAGAAGGCTTGGAATGTTGCTGATAGAGGATGGGAACATCCTACTATTACTGACAAAGATGGAAATACAACTCTGAAGCCTGAGGATGATTGGAGCAAAGATGAGGATGAGCTGGCACTATGGAATTCAAAATCTTGGAATGCTACTGATAGAGGATGGGAACATCCTACTATTATTGACAAAGATGGAAATACAACTCTGAAGCCTGAGGATGATTGGAGAAAAGATGAGGATGAGCTGGCACTATGGAATTCAAAAGCTTTGAATGCCCTGCTAAATGGAATTGACAAAAACATTTTCAGACTTGTGCATCACTGTTAAAATGCCAAGGAAGTCTGGCATATTATAAGAACCACTCATGAAGGAACCTCTAAAGTCAAGATATCAAGACTCCAAATGCTTACCACCAAATTTGAAAATCCGAGAATGAGAGAAGATGAGACTGTTCATGCCTTTCACATGAACATTCTTGATATTTCTAATGCCTTAGGAGCCTTAGGAGACAATATGTCTGATGAAAAGCTTGTGAGGAAGATTCTCAGATCTCTTCCCAATAGATCTGCTATGAAAGTGACTGCGATAGGGGAAGCTCATGGCATTTACAACATGAAGGTAAAAGACCTTATTGGATCCATTCAGACCTTTGAAATAGGACTCAATGATGTGCCTGAAAAGAAGAACAAAATCATATCTCTTGTGTCAAATGCTAAGGAGGAAGCAAAAAGAGGTGAAGTGGATGATGAGGAAAGTCTGAAAGAAGTTGTTGCCATGATGGGAAAACAATTCAACAAGGTCATGAAGAGGATGCATTTTGGCTCTAGATCAAATATCAAGAACACTTCATCTGACATCAGCAGATCAAATGAGTCAAATACAAAATCTGATGAGAAGCCAAGTCAAGGAAGAAGAGTTCAATGTCATGGGTGTGGTGGCTTTGGCCATATTAGAGCTGAATGTCCCACATATGAAGTGGCAAAAGAAAGGATTATTTGTTACATGGTCTGATGGAGATTCTGAGAGTGATTTTGAAGAAGAATCAGCCAAACATATCACTGTTTTAACAGGGACATGTGTGTCTGATGAAGACTCTAGTGGAGATGAACTAACGTTTGAGGAACTTGCTGATACTTACCAAAAACTATGTATAAAGTGTGCTCAAGTCGTACAAGAAGGAGAAAAACAGAAAAAGATCATAGCTACCTTGGAGGAAGAAAAAAAAGAGCATTTGTCAACAATCTCACATCTGAATGATGAGGTCACCTTGCTAAACTCAAAAGTTGATCAAATGACCAAATCCATCAGAATGCTTAACAGTGGGTCTGAAACTCTAGATAATATTCTTCAGTTTGGAAGAAGTGCATGAGACCTATCTGGCCTAGGATTTGATGGATTTATAAGGAGTAGCCAACCTGAGTTCAAGAAGAAATTTACTGAACAAATGTTGAAACTTGTACCTCAACATCATGAAACAAGAAAACTCCCTCATCAAAAGAAAAAATATCAAAGATGGAGATGTCACTACTATGGGAGGTTTGGTCACATAAAACCTTTCTATTTCAGACTCCATAGATACCCTAATCAGAATTCTCAGCCCAATCATGAGCAAACCATTATTATCAAGAATCAACAATGGGTCCCTAACCATGTTGCCTTGCTAGCTTATACTTCCAAAAAAGGATTAGCTAAAGAGGATTGGTACTTTGATAATGGTTGCTCTAAACATATGAATGGAATAAAAGATATGTTGGCTAATATCAAATCTCATCCTACCAGCTATATGACATTTGGTGATGTAGCTAGGAGAAAAATCAAAGGAGTTGGAAAACTTGAAGGCTCAGGTGTTCCAAATCTTGATGATGTACTTCTTATGGATGGATTAACTATTAATCTCATTAGTATCAGGCAACTATGTGATCAAGGATGTCATGTCAATTTCACAAAATCAGAATGTCTCATCACAAATGAAGAGAATGATGTGATTATGAAGTGTGTCAGGACTGAGGATAACTGTTATCTCTGGGTTAATCAAGAGTCAGTTTGTTCAAAAGGAAAGACAGAGGAAGAAAATAGTTTTACTCAAAATAATGGAATCTGTGACTATTGCATACTGCACTATCAAGAGATTGATTATAAATTGTCTAGAAGAGAATGTGTATCTGTTGAGGGCAGGGACTCTCAGCCTGTGTGGATGGACCAGAGAATGTTTATATATAATGTCACAAAGAATGTTGTGACATTGTACTTCAAAGATTCTAATACAGTCAGTATGAGAACATGTCTTTATGAGGGTTTGTGGGAATTAGTGACATGTAGGAACATCCTTAAGGTCATCGCATATTTTCGAAAATCAGGTTTAATACATGTTTAAGTGGAGGCACGAAATATTTGATTTCATCATTAACTCACTTATTCGAAGCAATGTCATTCAAATGAACATCACTTCACAAACGGTTCACTACATCATACTGTACATTTGCTCTCCTAACTCCCATTTCAAATCTGCTTATTTGTTCTCTTTGAAAATTCCTATCAACATGTCTCAACCATCGTCTATTTCGCCTTCCAAGAAGTCATCCTTCAAACCTGAATATAGGGCTCATCATCTATCAGAAGATGTCCTAGATGTTTCTCCATTGAACGTGGTTGTTCCTAACACTGCTAGGGTTTCTAAACCCAGAACACCTAATGTGCGTAGGCCCAAGGATCAATTTGTATGTCCATCATCTGCTTCTCAAGGCACTAAGTTTTATGATGATGCCACTAAAAACCTCATCTCAACAATCTTGGCTGAAAATAGTGACCTTGCTGGAGAATATGCTTCTCAGGAAACTCAGAAGAATCCAGGGTTTGGACCTAGAAGTGAGGCTGATAAAGAAACCACTACTGTATTTGATATTGAAGGAAGCCTCAAGGATGATGCTAAAGATGTTGTAACACCGTCTGTTGAGGTTACAAATCAAAATGATGAAGGTGCACAGATTGCTGATGACCTTCCTGAAGCTGAGAACAACAAATAAGATACTTCTGATTATGTGATAAATCTTGATGATTTTTCTGATAATGAGATCATTGCAAATATCAATCCAAGTGTGGCAAAAAGATTGATTTCATGGAAAGGGAAAATGGTTATGATCAGAGCTCTCCTCAGAACAAGCCAGTGCCCAGAAAGGACACCACAAGAGAGACTCCTAAGAGAAACGTTGTTGGTCCTTCTAAAGGGTGGAGTAAGGACATTGGGAGTGATGTTCCAGACATCACACCAAGAAAAAAGACAACTTCCAGCAAGCTTGCATCTAGGGTGTCTGACGCACCTTTGGATAACCTCTCTTTTCACTGCATCATCAGTGTAAATAAGTGGAAGTTTGTATACCACCGAAGGTTGGACTTGGAAAGAGAGGTTGCTGAATCTGTTCTAAGCTGCACTGAAACTATGGACCTAATTTACTTCGCATGACTTTTCAAAATTGTGGCCAGATTATCACCTTGCTATGAAACTCTAGTAAAAGAGTTTATTGTCAACCTCTCTGAAGGATGTGCTGATGGGAGGTCACAATTCTTCAGAAAAGTGTATGTTAGAGGTAAGTGCATTAAATTTTCTCCTGTTATGATAAATACCTATCTAGGTAGAGATGCTGCAAATTATCCTGAGTTGGAAGTAACTGATAATCATATATGTAAGACCCTCACTGTTGATCAAGTCAAGTATTGACCAAGAAAAGGAAAGCTTTCTACAAGCATGCTTAGTGTTAAGTATGCCATGTTAAATAGAATAGGTGCAACCAACTGGGTTCCTACCAATCATACATCTAACATTACTACGGGTTTAGGAAGGTTTATTTATGTTGCAGGTACAAAACCAAATTTGATTATGGTACTTATATATTTGATCAAACCATGAAGCATGTTGGCACAATGGCTGTGAAATTGCCTATTGTTGCACCCTAATTTTTGCCCTAAGTTTTCTTCGCATTTCATCTGCATCTTGCATACAAACAAGATCATACTGGTTGCTCGGTTCTTCTCGGGTTAGGTTTATGCCTCATAGGGGATCATCGTTGTCTTTAAATTACTTTATTTGTTTATGATTACTAACCATTAATTAAAATCCAAAAAAATATTTTGTTTCCTTTTACTAACCTTTTTTCAGGAAGAGGAACCATTGAAAATGCCAAAAATAGCAGCCCTGCAGCTCGAGTAAAATTTCACTGAACAAAAGTCGAAGTTGATCCGCAAATAATTCAAAATTATCTGATCAAGGATTTCCCAAGTTAATTGATTCATTCAAGGAATTCCAAGGTTCATGTGTTTATTTCCATGCCTTCTTCGATTTACAAAAAGAATCGGGCCACAACAACCAAGCAACCACATTTGAATTAAATATTCAAATTTTGGCTTGGTTAACCGGTTAACCATATGCGTTAACCGGTTAACCTGTGCGAAATTTGAATATTTTATTCAAATTCAGCACCCTTAGATCATTATTATAATTAGAATATTCTAGATCCATTGGTTTCTGATTTCTCTACATCACTTTGATCATTTCCTACCATAAACCCTCATTAATCACCACTCTTTTCCATTTCCCACCAAATTTGCAATTACCAAGCCTAATTTTAATTACCAAAACAAACTCCATTCCACCAAATCCACATACCTAAAGTCTTTAAATAGGACCATAATTTCATTCATTCACCAAGATTTTGAGAGCCAACAAACCCCTTGCAAAACATTCTCCCAAAACCAAAAATTCACTAAAGCTCTTTTTCTTTCTTTTGAAGTTATCAAGAATTCACATTGAATTCTTGACTAACTTGAGCTAAACCTTCATCCTTTTCTTCTCTTGTTCATCAATTTCAGTAGATCTAGCTTGATTTGGTCCAATTTTAAGAAGTGCTTTTGGTAATTCATCTTTCTCCATTAACCCATATTCACCATCAACATTCAAGATGTAGATCTTTGGTGCCTTTGTTTATAGATCCTTTGGATCTTTATTTTTTGTTTAATTGCAGGGATTCCACTGTATTTTGGTTTTAAAATTCGTGCAAATTCAGATCATGATTATCAAATGTTTGAGAAAAGGTTTTAAAATGGATCTTGCTGAATTTTCTGCATTTTTCTGCTACTGCTTTAGTGTTAACCGGTTAACCATTTATAGTGTAAATTGGTTAACCGATTAACCATCTTTAAATTGTGCACATTTTACTTGCGTTAACCGGTTAACTCATTTGGTTAAACGGTTAAGACAAGTCAGAATGAACTTTTTAGCTTGTTTTAAGCCCCTTTTTGGCTCCTCTTTCTTCTTCTTCTTCCTCCTTTTTATTTTTCTTGGGAAGCACTTTTGGGAGTGATTTCTCCTTAATTTCAATGAACTTTGGATGTAGATTAGAGTAGTTAATGTTCATTAATTCAAAACAACCTTTAAGTGGATTATTCAATTCATTTAAGGTAATTTGTGTTAGTGATACATTTTCATGCTTGAATCCACCGAGATGAATGATTGGACTTAAGGATGGAAGAATACCATGAGTGCGTATCAATTTGGTATTCACCTTTAGTTTTGTGCGGTATTGCGTCCGGATAGCGATTTACATATCGTTTATCTCGCATGCATTAACACTAACATTATGCACCTTAATTGATGGTGGCCGGCCTCATTTGTAGGATAATTACTTCGTAAATTACTCGGATATTTCTTAACATAGACCTAAATGTGTCCCGACTTCGGAATAAAAATCTAATTGGGTACTTGCACTTTCGTGGACCGGATCTCTTGTTGATCGCGTAATCCCAAAGTGGTTAATCACATTGCATTAAGAATCAAGACTTATGAATGTTTGATGCATAGGTGCTTTGGGTCTCCCAATCGCCTTTCAAATTTCATTGAATTCGATTCGGTTTTCCTCGATTAATCGCTATAGTGTAAGATGCTAAGCGGATCCGGTTGCCTTTCGGTTTTGGTTACTCTTTTGGTTGTGGTTGGTTAAGTTCACCATACCACTCTTATGTAAATATTATTATATTATTATTATTATTATTAATATTTTAGTTTCTTGCACTTTAATTTCTTTTGCTACTAACATTTAAATTCTTGCATTTTTATTTCCTTTTATTTTATTTTGCTTTACCATGCTTTATTCATCCATTATCATGTTTATTATTTGTTCTTATTTTTTTGTTATGTTGATTTTCCCTTTTGTCCATTTGGACACAAAAAATTTAATAAAGGATTAAACTTCTAAAAAACTTGTGACTTTAATTTGTGGACTTTTTGGTTACTATCATTTGCATTGGAATTGAGATTTTGGACTTAGATTTTAGGATCCCTCTCCCTTGCTTTGATCTTCATGAAGTTGGAATTTGCCTTTATTTGGCCATTTGCTAGCTTATAAGGATGAAACTCTTATGCTCATAACTTGAAGTATCATCAAATTTGGTTAGATCTTTCTTCCCTTATCTCCTTATTTTCTTTTTTAGGATAGTACATTCATCTCCCCCTTCTTTAATTTTCAAAATCTTCTCCCTTTTTCAAAGGATTCCTTCTTTTCAAATCATCACCTCTTTAATAAACAAAACCTTGACTTTGTCAAGTGGACTCTTACCATTTTTCGTTTCTTTTTTATTAAAAATCAATGAATTTAATCATGTTGACCTTAATTCAAAAATAAAAAGAATCAAACTCATTCAAGTTGTTTTGTGCCTTTGTGCACTTGTGTTTATTTTCTTAAAAAAGTGTCGATTATGAGTCATTATTCTTTAGTCGGGTGCAAGTCTTTCAATCTCAATGGTTTTAGTATGATGTAATTGAGTCTCTTGTTATTTGTGGGGGTTTAGTGGCATACTCGTTGATTTTATCCGAGTTGGCACCCTCCCCATAATGATATATGAGTCCATGCCTTCATTCTCATGGTAGTTTGTTTGGCCATCCACTTGAAGATGACAAATTCTCTTCACTTAATAAAATCAATCACAACCAATCCTTTTCACTATTTGTACCAGGAACTACGGGGTTTTGATCTCGCATTGCACTTTGTGGGTACGTAGGCATGAGGTAGTAAACCTCTCCAAACACAAAAATATAAAAATATAATTCTTTTCTCATCCCCCCACTCTCATTTAACAAACCTCTTTCAAACCAAAAGCAGTAAATTTTTCAAAGGGCTCCCGTGGAGTACCACTGACATTTTGGGTGCATAAAACCTTCCCATTGTGTGACTTATACCCTTACCTGTTTCTCTGTTGTGTTTCTTTAGCTTTTTGCTTTTAGATTCATTAGGATTTATTCACTTTTTTTCCTTTTCCTCTTGGAATAAAAATAAAGCGCGGTGGCGACTCTGTTTACTTTGAGTTAAGTTAACCAATAGCTTACACTCATGATTTTACCGCTACACCTATTGCTTTTCCTTCCCTCATATGTGGGGTTATCTTGAACCAGTTTCCTACCATACTAAATGAGTCTAACACAGTATGCAAAAGGGAAAGTGCTATTGCTTTCCATTTTAAGCTATTTCAGGGTACTCATGTTGCTGACATTGACATCAACTATAACATCTACTAGCAGCAAACCTCTTGACAAACGTTCAATCATTACTGAGCTCAAGGAAGCTTGTAAAGAGATAGATGCCAGAAAGGCAAAATTTATGAAAATTATTGAGGTATTGGAGAAAGATGTGGTAATTGAGGAAGAACAAGGTGAAGAAGAGGTTCAAGATGATAAAAGCTCAGACAGTGAGGGAAGGGAGGATGTTGGCTCTGATTCTGATTGATATCTTTTGAGGACTGCTGGTCATGTTTCTATTTTTTGTGTGGTTCCTTGCCTTTGAAGGTACCTTTGTAAATTTTTTTTGGATTTCTGGTTGTACTTGTTTGGGTTCCTCTATACCCAGGATATTTTTGCTCTTTATTAGCTTATGATGACAAGTTCTTTTGCTTTATGATTGTGATCCTGCTTTGGCCAAATTTCTGGCAAAAATGGGGAGTTATTAGTAGATTAAATGTCTGCTTGTACTGATGAATACTATTTATTTTAGTATTGTCAGTCTATTTATGTTGCAAGGATGGGCTTAATAGGTTGAGGGGGAGATAGATTATCTCTCTGTTTTCTCTTTGTTTTTTGTTGCTGTTGTACTGATGTTTGTTGGTTGTTTTTTGTTTGCACAACATTTGAATTTTTGTATTTCTGTTGTTGATGGTGTGTTATGTTCATACAGCTGTTGGTTTGAGGGGAAGTCCTCTTTGTTATGTGTGTGTTGTGTTCATACAACTGTTGGTTTGAGGGAGAGTCCTCTCTGTTATATGCTTCCTGCTGCTGTTGTGTTTCTCTGATGGTTTCTGTGATAATGCTTAAATTGTTTTAGCCAATTTTTTTTGCCAAAGGGGTAGTTTGTAGATGTTTTAGATTGGCTATATTTTGTGGTAAAACTTATGATTGTGTCTAGATGTCATCGGTAATGTTATGACATGTGATTTAAGCATTATGCAGGTATGAAGTCTTTGTGTGCATATGTTTTTATCAGAATGTCAAGATTGATGTCATGACATCTCTGACTGGGCCTGAAGACCTAGGTAAATCCTTTTTTGTGCGCGCGTCCTTCAGTCATTATTACTGAGATTTTGTTGTGGTTTTAGCGCAATTTTATCAGAAGGAAAAGAATGATTAAGCCTGGAGTTATTTTAACAGAACATTTGTTCTTGCTATTTTTGTTCCTTTATTTGAGGAATTATTATTTCAGATTTGTGCAAGTTCAGCAGACCCATTGCCCATTCAAGGATCTACTTAAGGTTGCTTTACCCTAGTGTGAACTTGTGGAAAATAAGGATTGTGTTTTCAGCGTTTTTCACGTGTGTGTGTGTGTGTGTGTGTGTGTATGTGTGTTAGTTTCTTGTGAGCCAAGCAATTGTATTTTGATGATTGTTTTGGACTAGGTGTGCATTTGTATTTTGTTCACTCAAAGCTTTTAAGCAAGAGTGTTTGTATTTGACTGAAGCTTTTAAGCAAGGTCAAAGATTGTTTTGTCTTCGTTTTGTTTGAGTTGTTTGTTTAAGATCACTACTGTGATTGAGTGGAAGTGAGATGGGTCTCTTATCTAGGCGTTCCTAGGTAGAACTGTCATTAGGTAGGGATTAAATGAAAAGATTTCAAACTGGGGTGTTTGATGTGGATCTTTGAATTGATACTACTGATAGTGAAGTTCCTTCCTTGCTTGGTAGCCCCCCGAGTAGGTGAGTTAGCACCGAACTGGGTTAACAAATCTCTGTGTTTGTTAATTCCATGTTTGTCTTTTACTGTGTTTTTAAACTGGTTGTTATTGGTGTCGTGACATCATATTCGACATTGTATATCAGTTGCCAGAATTTCACAACTTCTATTGGGAGCACTACTTCCATATCATATACCAAAGAGAAAGGGGTTGCCCTTGTTGAGGTGCAGAAGGATGTGCGATGCCCATGAAGGGAAATGGGAGCATCTCATGCCAATCATTGTAGGTTATGACCATTTTCTGAATGATCTTCTTGATATTTTTGTTAGCTGCTTTAATGACTCCATTCATCTTTGGCCGGTAGGGATAAGAGTTATGGTGTTCAATCTTAAATATAACACATAATTGCTTCACCATCTTTTTGTTCAGATTCAATCCATTGTCAATAAGGATCTGGATTGGGATACCATAACAGTATATGAGGTTGTTCTTGATAAACCGGACCACCACTTGTCTAGTCACATTAGCGTATGACATTGCTTCGACCCACTTGGTGAAGTAACCAATGGATACCAGGATAAAGCGATGTCCATTTGACGCTTTGGGTTCAATCATGTCGATTATGTCAATTCCCCGTATGGAGAAGAGAATTCGAGAGGAGAGAACATTGAGATGAGTTGGTGGCGCATGAATCTTGACGATGTAAATCTGACATTTGTGACACTTCCTCATGTATTTGTAACAATTGGATTCCATTGTTAGCCAATAATATCCCGATCTTAATATCTTTCTTGCCACTTCGTGTCTGTTGGCGTGAGTGCTAAAGGAACCTTTATGAATTTCTTTCATCAGCATGTTTACTTCCTGTCAGTTTTTTGAGAGTCTTCCAATCTTTCCTCGATGCCCATGGTGGGTATTCTTACTTTTGGAGGAAACATTTGATATCATGATACCAGGGTTTGTCATCAATGAATGCTTCAATTTCTAATATGTAAATGGGTCTGTCAAGGTGGATCACATCAATATTTGGTACGTCATTCCATTGATTCACAACAATCATTGATGATAAGGTAGCTATTGCATAGCCATGTTGTTCTCTTCTCGAGCAATATGATGAAATTAAACTCTGTTGAAGAAAGGTAACAACCTTCTTGCCTAGTCTTTTTAAGGAATCAATCCAGGTTGGCATGTGTCGCATTCTCCTTTGATTTGATTTATGACCAAAGCGGAATCTCCATACACATCCAAGTTCTTTATTCTTAAATAAATAGCTTCTTCAAGACCCATGATGCAAGCTTCATACTCAGCCTTGTTATTTGTACATTTTGATTTGATTTATGAACAAAGCGGAATCTCCATACACATCCAAGTTCTTTATCCTTAAATAAATAGCTTCTTCAAGACCCATGATGCAAGCTTCATACTCAGCCTTGTTATTTGTACATTTGAATGTTAATTTGGCTGTGAAAGGAATATGGGATCCTTGAGGTGTAACAATGATTGCCCCAATTCCATTTTCGTAAGCGTTAACTGCTCCATCAAATATTAGACCCCAACAGGATCCTGGCTATGACCCTTCATTCGGTAATGGTTCATTGCAGTCCTTCATCTTCTGATACATTATATCTTCATATGGGAAGTCAAATCTGGTAGTTTCATGGTCTTCAATTGGTTGATGATCCAAATGATCAGCTAGAATACTTCCTTTGATGGCTTTTTAAGGGTGGTACTCAATGTTGTATTCTAATAGTAACATCTGCCAACGGGCAATTCTTCCGATTAAAACAGGTTTCTCAAAGACGTACTTTATTGGATCCATTTCTAAGATTAACCAAGTCATGTGAAACATCATATACTGGTGAAGACGTTTAGCGGCCCAAGCGAAAGTGCAACAGGTTTTCTCGAGCATAGAGTATCGAGTTTCACAATTCATAAATTTATTACTTGAGATTCTGGTATGCAGATCACAAATGTCCTAACCACATGTCGTGACATTGATCTCTTCATCTTATAAATAAGAGTATAACAAACGCATACTAATATTCAAAATATAAGCGCACAATCATGTCATATGTTCCAACATCTATTTCGACATGTTTAAACAACAAGCACATAAACAAAGTTGTAAATATGCAAAATGATAAATAACATGGTAATTGTTAACCCAGTTCAGTGCAACTCACCTACTCTAGGGGCTACCAATCTAGGAAGAAAATCACATTATCAGTAGGATTATTGCTTGTACACAACCTCCATTGTACAGGTAAACAACCTTCGTTTTACCTAATGCTACCCAATGTAATATTTATCGTAAAACCCCATTTTTGATAAGAGAACCCTATCTCACTCCCTTTAATCACCACCTGTGATTCCTAACAGTTACAACCCAGTAACTACATCATTCTACTTGAAAGCCCCACCTTTCAATTCAAAGTTCAGTCAAGACTCTTGACTAACAACCATCTTTGGATATGCTTCAAAGCTTCATCCAAGAACAATACATAATTCATTACCTATGGACTTCTGAATTATGTTCAACAACTATTTCTACCACAATTTATCCAACCTATACAAAGGGTGATTTACAATACAAGAAAGGCTACGAATCTCAAAACCCTAAAACCTTATTTTCTACTTTTACAAAATTATTACAAGGATTAGTTGTTTTGCCCTAGGTCTAGGTCTACTTTTATAATCTTCATCTGTCCATGGGCATCGAATAATTCGACCAATTATTCCTTGATCCATGTGTTGATTGTTGCAGATAACATCTCTTCAAATCTTCAAAATAGATCTTCTTCAAAATCGGTTTGTAACAGACAAAGATGTTGAAACCTCCTGTTAGGACATCTTGTTCAACATTATATTCAACACTTAAGTATTACCAAAATTCAAGTCAAATCTTTTAGAGATTTTATTACTCAAGTAATAAATGGCATATTCCTTTGTTCATGTTTCATCTTGCTGGCCCAATACACAACCCATTGAATATTCTAATAATGTTAGGTATATTATCAATGGTTTTCCTTCCACTAGAGGAGACATAATATAAGGTGTTATAAAATATTCTTTGATGCTTTTAAACGCCTTCTGGCAATCTTCTGTCATATTGCAAATTTGATTCTTTCGGAGGATCTTGAAGATTGGTGCACATGTGGAAATCATGAGGAATATGAATCTTGAAATGTAATTCAGATGTCCCAAGAACCCTCTTACTTGTTTTTCAATTCTGGGTGAAGGCATTTCTTGAATGGCCTTAACTTTGTTGGGATCGACTTCAATTATTTTCTGACTAATGATGAAGCCTAAAAGTTTTCCTCAGCAAACACCAAACGTGTATTTATTGGAATTCAAGTGGAGTTTGTATTTCCTCAGACGCTGAAATAGTTTTAACAGGTGTTTTACATGTTCTTTTTCTGTTTTGGATTTAGAAATCATATCATCAATATATACCTCAATTTCTTTGTGTATCATGTCGTGAAACATAGTTGTCGTTGCCCTTTGATAGGTTGCGCCTGCATTCTTTAGACCGAATGACATTACCTTGTAGCAAAAGGTTCTCCAGGGCATGATGAATGAAGTTTTCTTCATATTTTATGGTCCCATTTTGATTTGATTATAGCACGAAAATCCATACATGAAGGAAAATACTTTGAACATTTTTGTGTTGTCAACTAGCATACAATATGCGGCAAGGGAAAGTCATCCTTCATACTAGCTTTATTTATATCCTTGTAGTCTATGCACATCTTGACTTTTCCATCCCTTTTGGGAACGAGTACTATAAAGCCCCGATTTTATAAATTATTTTTATAAAATAAATATTAAGAGTATGGTGGTGTATTTGGAATAATAAGTAGATGAAATATTTTATTTAAATAATGATAATATAATGAGGTGGTGTTATTATTATAATATTGTTATTTAATAAAATAAAATAATAAGTAGGAGATTGAGGGGCAAGGTTGTAATTTGGTTATATTATGAAAAAGAGAGAACACGATACATTTTCTCATTATCGTACTTTTGACGAAGGAAAGAGGGCTCTGGAGAAAAGGGAAAAGAGAAGGGATATCAAGGATCGTAAAGCTCCAAGATCAAAGATTTGCAAGGAATTTATCGAAATTGAGGTAAGGAGGGAGAAAGGGTTCTATATTGGTGATCTAACATGAAATGGTAGTTGGGAGTTCCTTACTCTCTTAGGAATTGTATGATTTTGGTTTGTTTTGGTGAAATTGTGGTATGTGTATGAATTAACCTTGTGAATCATTTCTATGTGAGATAATTGTTATTGGATTGTGAAATATGAGTGGTATGAAAATTGTTATATGAGTATTGTTGATGATGATATAAATTGAGAAGATGAAGTAAAACCTAGAATTTCCCTAATTGATTAGTGATGTTAGGTTGAGAAGATAATGAGGAATTAGATGTATAAAATAAGTATAAGAACAATATTTGGATTGTTTTGGGTGATGAAAGTGAGATATAAGTGATGGGATTCGAACTGGCATGAAATTGAGGGAGAAAAGTGATTTTTGAAAAAGCTGATTTTTGGGCGTAGGTGGTCTGACACGGGGGAAGTGTTAGGCTTCTGGTTTGAAAAATTATGTTGTGATTTTGGATTTTTTGCTACAGGTGGTCTGACACGGGAAGTGTCAGCTGACACGGGGGCCGTGTTAGCCTTCTGTATTTGCGTGAGTTTTTGGTTTTAGATGGGAGTGTTTAGGTCGTGTGACACGGGCCGTGTCAGGGGACACGGGGGCCGTGTCAGGCCTCTGTATTTTGGAAAATCAAGGAATTTTGATACAGTTTTGACCCATTCTTTTAGTTTAGGTTCTTCCGAGTATTTAAGGCAATAAATTGAGGTTTAGTAATAAGTATATGACTTGACAACTTAACTTTAGTGAATGAAATTGTGATGATTGTATTAGAGGCATAAGTTTGCTACTATTGCAATTGAGTTGTGTGAATTATGAGCATGTGTATGTGTTTAACATAATGATATGATGATGTGATTGATAATTGATGAGATCATTTAGATCATGAAGGCATGACTGTTGTCATGCATATTTGTATTATGGTGTATGTGTTTGAGTCTGCATATGCATACACATTTGGTGGAATGATCATGTCTCAATGGAGCGTAAGTGATCATTTGGATTCATTACGAATCATTGGTGCATGGATGATCGTGTCTCGGTGGAGCGTAAGCGATACATCCGGGTTTGAATTAATGAACCATTGTTGAAAGTCAGTACCACATTTGCAATGTGTCATTGAGTCACTTTGCATTGATTGAATTAATGATGTATGATATGTGTTGATGAACTATTTGAGATAGTGATTAATTGTATGATGTATGGTGTCTATTTGATGAATAAAGGTGAGATTACCCTGTAAGATGTTATTTTCACCGTTAATATATTGAATTGTTTTCTCACCCCTTTGTTGTTTGGTTGCGCCTGTCCTTCTTCGGAAGTACAGATGATTCAGGTACTTGATTACACTCGGAGTATAAGTTGTTGGTCGAGTCTGAGGATTCACTCTGATACGTAACATGGGAAATGGGGATACTTGTTGTTTAATTACTCTTGGTAATAATAGTTTCGTATCACGTTTTCTTGAAATTTGTAAATCAAAAGTATTGGTGAATATTATAGATTTGTGGCGAATTGCCGTTTGTTGAATAAAAAGATATTTTCCGTTGTTTTAATAAATAACTATATTTATGTTTTTGTTGAAAAAGTAACATTTCACTTTTGATGAAAACTCTGATTTTTCTTAAATAAATAGTTAATTTACTTAATTGGGATAAGTGGGTGTTACAAGTACCATGTTGGCTATCGATTGAGGTATTCTGATGTGGAAAGGAAGCCTACATCAATTTGCTTTTGAACTTCTTCCTTAATCTTGATGGCTATATTCATGCGAGTTCTTCTCAGCTTTTGTTTAACTGGCAGATATTCCGGTTTTAATGGTAAGTGATGTTTCACAATGTCAGTATCTAACCCTGGAAATTCTTTGAGTAGTTTTATCATGCTTTCTATGACAGTTGAACTAAGAAGTTCTCCAATCTTAACTTCCTTTTATCTTCTTCTGAACCCAAATTGATTATTTCCAAAGGTTCTTTGTGAGGCTGAATGGTTTCTTTCTCATGTATGAGTAGTCGAGAGATTTCATATGGAATTTCTTCATTTTATTCTTCTTCAACTTCGAATACCGGGAACTCAAAGTTGGGAGAAGACATTTGGTGATATCTTTCAATGGTTTTTTTAATGATTAATCTGCAAAATGTGATTGATGCTTATTTTAGAAAACACAAGAATGCAAGAGTGTGTGCATATTTTTTTGAAAATGTTAGTTTATTTTAGGATTACCATTTTCTAAAAAAGAAAAAAGGTAAAATATCAATAATGCAGAAATTCAGAATGACATATTTATTTATGATTTGTCAATTTTAGAAACACAAGCCCTATAAAACAAAAATCTTTCTCTTTGGGCGAAGAGAAGAAGGAATGTTTACAGAAAATACGGGCCCTATAAAACATCTCTTCACCTGGGTAAGGTGGGAGGTCAAAATAAAGACGAGTCACTACTTTGATATGTGCACAATAGTCAGGATGTAAACAATTATCCAATTGTGGTGAACTCCTCTATGTATCTTAAATTCTAGTACTTTCCTCCTAGGATTGTCTTCCGTGATGGAACTAATTTTTGGTGGAGTTGGATTAGTAGAGTTTTCTTCCCATGTAGAGTTACTAGAAGAGAGGTCTTTTGTCATATTTCCATACACATTTTCATGTTATGGAGAATCTCCCCCCATCTAGTTGTTTGAATGTCTTCAAATGAGATGCGAGAACTTTTAGGGGCAGTATATTCTACTAGAAAGTCAAACTTGTCACTTGGTTGTCCTATGGTACCCCAGATCTCGGAGGGGGTAGGTGAATTATCTTCCTCAATGACATTGACTTTAGGTAGTGCAAAGTTGATAAACTCTTGTCTAATGATCTTTGTGACTCTTTGGAGATGAATTTTAACATACTCAAGATTTTCATGGAAAGGTTTTCATGTTTCCAGAGGAATAAGTGAATATCTTTTAGGGTTATTCAAAAGATATGCATTTTATGACTGACTTTGATATCCTGGATTTTTTATGTGAGGCTCCCAAACAGGAAAATCGTCCATGGAATCACCTGAGTTGTAATCAAAGTTAGTCTTAATCATTGTATCAGTTTTTGATGAATTAGGATGAGGAAGGAATCCTTTAGTACTATAATCTTTGTAGATCATCTTGTCGTGTAATTCAGGCATATATTTGAAATTTTGATGTGGATAGCAAAAAGGTATGTATGCTTCTTCTTATGATATTTAACCATCATTGTTAAGGTATGATTTTTATTCTTTATCTGGATTGGAAGAATTATCTTTAAACTCGTCTCCCTCAATGGAGCCAACTTCTTGAGAAATTAGGTGGAGGAAAGCTCCGTTGTAGAAGAAATCTTGAATATGACGAACGTCTCTATTTTCCTCCGCATTCCCGATGGACACTGGAGATAAACCAAGACCTTTTATTGTTTTGTTATCGGTAGGAATCACAATTTTTCCCCATCCTTTAGTAGTACTGCTTTCCATTGCTCGGAGAGCGTCTTTGCAGGAGGAAATAAATGCTCATTTTTCTTGACTGTCTTCATCACTCACAAAGAGTACCTGGAATTAAGTTCCAATGATCTCTTCTGGTTCCAAGTATGAAAATGTTGATATATTTCTTAATATCAAAGCTCGTTTTCCACAAACTATAACCAATTTATTATTCTTTACAAACTTCAGCTTCTGGTGAAGTGTAGTGGTGACTTCCCCTACTTCATGGATCCAAGGTCGTTCTTATAAACAAATATTTGCCACTTGGATATCCATTACTTGAAAGGTGATTTGAAACGTGTGAGGACCAATGGTTATGGGAAGATCTACTTCGCCGATAATTGTCTTTCTGGATCCGTCGAAAGCTAAGACTATGATCTTGTTTCCTCTCATGAGGGTGCCTTGAAAGGATAATCACACAAGAGTTTATTTTGTCATGGAATTCAGAGATAAACCAGTGTCCACTAGTACACTAGCCAGAGCATCATCCATGTAGTTTATTATGATATTGAGCACCATGTTATGATTTTTACCCACCTATGGTAGCTCTTCATCACTTAAGCTTAAATTATTACAGGTTGTGATGTTAGCAGCAATGCTATTAAGTTGACCTACTGTTACGTCTTGTTCCACAAATTCTTGTTCCAAAACCTTCTACAATGCTTCTATATGAGCTTTTGAACTCAGTAGAAGATATAATACAAATATTCGGGAAGGAGTATGCAATAACTGATCCACGATGTTGTATTCACTTTTCTGGATTAGTCTTAGAATATTATCATTATTCTTTGCAGGCTCTGTAGCACTTGACTGACCATTCTGTTTATCAAGAAATTCAATTTGGGGTTCCTCATCCTTCATAGGTTCTTCAGTTCCTTTGTTGAATACTCGACTACTTCGGGTGACCCGACTTATGTCGACAATGTTGACAATGGATGGTAGTGGTACTTCCTTTCCATCTTCTATCATGGTGTAGCCTTATTTTTATGGGATGGATTTCTCTGATTTGTATGGTTTTGGACCATGTAAGTAGATGACAAAACATTTTACATTGGTATTGCTACTTTCATAAGTTACCACCATTGGTTCCAATTTGGGGATATCATGAGACTTTCCACTGTCAAAGTGAATATTTGTGTGCTTTGTTTCACTGAGTAGAGGAATTATGGTGCAAACATCTTTATCCATTTCCCAATCAACGGGCTCTCCCTTATGGAATGGTGTAGTGCTTTCTTGAATCTCACTCTGGATGAGTGAGTGGCCATTTTGGCTTTTGCGGCGCTTTGATGATTTGGATTGTCGTAGTGAGATTCATGCAAGTACTTGACTGATGATTCTTTGTCATGAACTGCATACTGATATGGGTAACTTTACACTATGTTGATTGACTGGTAATCCTCCATTCTGGGTGGTATTATTTCACCTCGATTTATCTGATCCTAGAGAGATGCCCTTACAAAGTAACATCCTTGTTCATTTTCTGAACATACTCCGCAACGCTCATAATTGTAGGGTGGTACACGACAATACCCTCTTTGTATGTAATGCATCTTCACTAAGTCTGTTTCCAGTAATCGGACGTCATAGTTTTTATGCCTATTGGGACTTCCATTAGTGATGTTGACTTAATTAGTGTTCATGTTGTGATACACCGGAAGCGACCAATGGTCCAAAAGATGTTGAAGAGCTCTTTGTATGAGTGATCAACCTTGATCATTTTCAAAGCAGACTCCACAATCTTGATAGTAGTGCGATGTTAGAAATCCAAGTCTAACTTGATTTTAAGTATAGTCCTACCAAGTTGGCATTCATCAAGCGGATGCCGAAGATTTGAACCCAGTTTGGACATTCATCAATTGCGTTGATTTGATAGTTGTTTCTTCCGTGATAATCCTGAATCCATCCTAGATCCATTTGAAATTTGAGAGCTTCTTGCACAAAAGAACAACCTTGATTATCCTTAGAACAAATTGATCAGGTGTTGTAAACGTGCAATAGTAGATGACGGTGTTGACTTTGTTTGGAATGCATTGCCACCAAGTTTACATTCATTGAGCGGATGTTTAAATTTTGAACAATGTCTGGGCATCCATAAACCACGTCTATTCCATGGATTCTGTGTTATTGTATTCATCCTAGGTCCATCTGCTCTTCAAGGGATGCTTGTACAATGTTTCATCCTTGATTATTCTTGGAACAAACGTCACATTGATGGTAGTTCTATGGTGGTTCATGGTCGTATCCACTCTGTCTGTAATGACTTTTTACAAGATTCATTTTTAGTAAGCACACATAATGAATTTGGAAGTTGCTACCAGGACCTTCCTCAATCAAGTTCACATAAGCTTTCTCGTGTTTCAGAAACATATTACTTTGAATGTGTCTTTGAAAGACAAGATTCCATTCTTGTCAAGCTTTTGAATATCATATTTGAAACTGAAATAGTTCTCAATGTTATGATTGGGTGCTCTTTGATGATAAGCACAAGATTGGTAACCTTGAATCAATAAGGGTGATTTTTAGGAATGATAGGAGGAGCCTTGGTTTGTATGTGTCATTTAGCTAGTAAAGCTTGGAACAACTATGCGTATGACATTGGTATAAGATCAAAACTAGGTGACTTTGATGTACGATTATTGTTGTTGTATTGAGGGTGAGCTTGCTGAAGAGGCTGTTGTTTCCTTTGTTGATATTGTGGTTGTTAACTTTGAGAAGTTTGGGATGTCTGTGGTTGATATGCCGGAAATGGTACTGGATTGATAACATGAGATACCGCTTCTAACTTCCGAGGTTGATACCTTCATCTTTGTTTACCCTGTGAGATAGTGCTGACTTCTTGCTATTTCTTCTTTTGGAAAGCGCTTATGTATCTCTTTGTGCTACTAGATGATTTTGTTTCTTTGGTCAATCGTTCTTCTCAGACTGCTTCTTCCAAACTACCATGTTCACCATCTCTGTGAAGTCACTAGGTGCACTTGTGACCATTAAATCATAATAGAATGAGCTCAAAGTTTTCAAGAAGATTTTTTTTTCATTTCTTTCTCCTCAAAGGGAGGACAAATCTGGCAGAAATTTATGCCATCTCTGAGCATATTCTTTGAATCTTTCTTTATCTTTTTGAGATATAGCGTTGAGTTTATATCTGTCAGGCGTCATATCCAAATTATATTTGTATTATTGAATAAAGTATTCTCTAAGATCTCTAAAGGTACTGATCTTCGTACGATTTAACCCCATGTACCATTTGAGCGTTACACCAGTTAAGCTGTCTTAGAAATAGTGGATCAGTAACTGCTAATTTTCTGTCTGGGTAGAAATTGTTCAAGTGTACATTACCAAGTGACTTTGAGGTAACTAGTTGCCTTTGTACATTTCAAAGTTATGTACCTTTAATTTGGGTGGTATTTTATCATTTGGGACCAAATAAAGGTCAGCCACATCTTTCCCAAATAATTATGTATGCGAATAGCCTGAAGCTCTTTCTGCATTTCCAAAAATTACGGTTGAAATTCGTCTATCCTTTCATATACTCCCATACTTTTTCTTGGAGCGATGTGAAAGATCTTTTCTTCTGGAGTAGTGTGTATCATAGGTTGTGGTACAAACATTATCGTTGTGGTTCTTGGTGCTTCAGTGACCTGAAGTCTATAACCTTTAGGCATGGAGACTCTTATTGTTGCTCTCAGATCTTCGACAACCTGAAGTCTGTAACCTTCAAGTGTAGGGTTTTCAACTGCAATTATTAGTTTTTCTATGATCGGAGGTATGTAACCCTTATGTATGAAATAATGCGGCATGCCCTAGGGACAACCTATAGGCATATGAAATAGAGGAATGTTGTCATGCACTTCTAAGGTTGGTGTAAAGATGATTTCTAAGACCACAATCCTTTGTACTAGAGAAGCCGTCTGAGTTTGAGTTGCTACCGTTACTTCTATCATGATGTTGAGTCTTTCTAGATTTCCTTTAAAGTAGAGATTTCCTCTCTTAGTTCTCTATTTTCTTCCTTAAGACCGTCCATCCTCTTTTGATGATTGGCCCGAGTATTGTATTAATGAGACAATTTGACTCTAGAGTGAGGCATAAATGTGTGTAAGCATTTTGTGAAAGACGTGAAATGCTAAAATGATGCATGATGTGTAGAAAAATGAAAATGTGTTTTTAAAAGAACTTTTATTATTGATTTTTGTAAATATCATACAGTGAAAGCTATTACTGACATATTTTTTTATTGAATTAGAAAGATTACAAGAAAAAGTACAATCTTTTATAGTAGAAGAGGAAATTAGGCCTATTAATTTTAAAGAACCCTTTTTATGAAGGTCCAAGCTCCTGCTGCTGACTTTTCTTCTGCTTCTTCAATAGAGCTTCCTCCATTTCTGGTGAGTCGACTGTCCTCTTCCAAGTGAAAGGGGTGTTAAAATAATGGTTATAATGGAGTGGATTCTTCTGTCTTTCTATGGAATATTGTTCCAATATCTCAATCAGAGCATCCTTTTCCTTCAGCAGACTCAGGATTTTTGCATTTTCTTGGTTGACAATCTGGTATTTGTTCTTCCTGGAGTTCTTTTCTTGTTGTGTTTTGTTAAAAGAAACTTATAGTTTTTCAGCGTTGTTCATGAAGTTGAGAATGGATTACTTCAGAGGAAATACTCCTTGATGATGGTATGGTATCCTTAACATGATATCTCTAGTTTTTACCCATTGGAGATAAGGCTCCATATATATGCAATTTGGTTTCTCTAGAGATTCTCTTATTTTCCTGTGAATATGACGAAAGGCATGCATAATATCTTCCTTAAGTTCTTTTTAATTTTCTCCTAACTCGGAGAAAAGGACTTCTAGATGGATGTTGTATGGTATGTCTTTCATAAGATAACTGAGCTGACGACGAGCTAAAACTGGGTGGTAGTTGATTCTTCCTTTAGTACCAATGAGGGGTACATTGGGAAAACTTCCACAGTTGATAATGATCTTTGTTCTATCGTAGACACGATTGTGCCAATCAATGTCTGAATGAGTGAGAGACATAATATTTTGTGACCATCGCATTCCATTTTTGAGATCCCAAAATGCAACAGAGATGAACCACTTGTAGATTAGTGGTACACAAAAGGTAATCATTCTTCGGGTGTACATGTTCCTTAGATACACAGAGTGGTAAGTATCTTCAAGTAAAGTTGGGATTGGGTTCCCAATTAAGAAAATATTGATATCATTGACGTTGATGAAATTGTCAATGTTGGTAAAAAGGAATAACCCGTAGATTAGAAAAACAAAGACGACTTCGAAAGTAATCATGTCTCCTATACTTGCAAGGTACTGAGCTCTTTCGATAAAAAACTTAGTCGGTAAACCTTCAATTCTTACCTTGGTGGTCATATGAGCTTTGATATCTGATACTTCTAAAGAGGTAGCTTTTTCAATGAGTTGGTCCTTGGGAATTCCCTCCAATCCAGAGAATAGGTCTTGATTAGAAATGGGTAGACCAATTAACTAAGAGTATTCCTCCAATGTTGGTGTGAGCTGATAATTTGGAAATGTGAAGTAGTGATACACCAGATCGTAGAACTGAACCTATGTAGCTTGGAATCCTTCCACCATGTTGACTTTTAAGAGGGGCAATAGTCATCCATACTTTGCTTTGAAAGCTTTATGATTAGTGATCATTTTTTCTAATCTTATCAGGTCTTCCAGTTTTGGACTTTTGAAGGTGTACTTTTAGGTATTTCTTATACCAAAGTCGATAACACATTATTTACAAACATGGGGTTTATAGGGTTTATCGTCACGAGCATGGAGCTATGGATTTACCCATCCCAAAGGTATATACTAGGGGTTCATTTTGTACCTACAAAATGAGTTCTAGATAAGGTTCCCAAAATCACTGACCCTTATTTAGAATATTAACATCAAATTGATTCACTCATGAGAGCTATAATATCCTTAAGATGAATCTCAGTTGAGTGTATTATCACGTATCAACTATTCCCGACATTTACCGCACTACTTCCTAAAAATGCCAAATGGTTAAATTTTTACTATTCCTCAGTTTCTCAGGTTCCCAATGGAAAAAGTAGTGTATTCACGACACAATCTTGATCAACACGAGTAATTTCAATAGGCTGCCTCCACTGATTTGGCGGGTTTTCAAGTTAGCTTATTCGGGATTCACTCCTTATAAGCCTACTTGATTATACTGCCTTCTATCTTAATGTATGTTCTCAAGCCCACTGAGGACTTTTTGTTTCACCACATGTGTATTAATCACATTCCTAGATCAAAGCAATTAAACAAGCATGGAAATTAACAGATAGTATGAACAGTAATGATAAATGATATTTAAAATAAAAAAATGAAAAAGATAAGAAAAATAGGCTTAGCCTTCTTAGGGGATGGGAAATTCCCCAGCAAAGTCACCATTTTTCCGTGGATCAATTTTCGTGACCCACCTACCCATCCTGAAATGACTGGTGGTTTACCTATAAACCGTGCTTGATGCCACTTTATGATTTCTATATTTATCTTATGATGCTTAAAAGGAAGGGGAAGAAATATTAAACTAACCCTACACGTGAGTGTTTTCCCTACAATTGCAAAGAGATCTGGAGTCGGAGGCTGGTTACACTATAGAAAGTTATTAACACCCAAAGTATCTATAATACTATATAGGAAACTTTTATTTATCTTTTCATTATTATCACTGTTTTTTAAAACTGTATATTACTGTATATTTGAGAAAGAGATGTGATAATAATATATGAGATGTTTTGTGATTTTCTGTTATTTTGAAAGGGTACGAGGACCTGAGGTATTTTATTGAAAGCTATGCTTTCTAAGATCTTACAATATTATGCCTACGTATCCCCAAAAAGAGACTTTTGGAAATCAAAGTGTTTGTGGTTCCTCCTAACTATGGGAGGAATTTAAGTCTTATTTAAAGCCCAATATTTAAGCAAAAAGATTATTTGTGTCTTGTACAAAGCCTAAGATTGAGGCTAAAGTTTTATTGGTTTGAAAGAAAAGACAAGTTTTCATTTTAGAGGGAGATATCCCATTTATTCACCATAAACATTCGAAGATAACAATAAGGTAAAAATATTTAAACTTGAATGTTTGATCATCCTAAGCAATAGCACATCTTTTTTTATGAGTCTTTGCATGCTAAGAAAGGGACATTGACTTGGATATTGTATTAACAAGTGTGCCACTTACATCAATTAGATGAAAGAAAAGTTTTAACCATGATAAGAGAGGGACTCCAACTTGGATTTTGAATCAACAAGTGTGCCACTTACATCACTTATATGGGAAATGTTTGATTTGAATTATGATGTATAAAAGAGATATCCTCCCACAGATATGACTCATGTATCATATGTGGGGAAAGATTGGGTTTATTTGAGTGTCTTGTTCAAAGCCCAAGATTGAAGATAAAATAGTTTATTTGTCTTGTACAAAGCCCAAGATTGAGGCTATCTGAATTTTGAGTATAGTCTAGGGAGAGGCTGACTGACTGAGGATATTCTTTGTATAAAGCGCAAAAGGAGGCTAAAAGAGTTTGAGCATGGCCTGGGAAGAGGTTGGCTTAACTGGGGAGTTTTGATTTTATCGATGCTTTTAAAGGCTAAGATGCTTTTAGGAAGCATGAGGGCTTCTATTTTCTGCTTAGAAGGTTGCTGACACATCTGATTTGGATATCCATGTAGCTTATAACAATGAGGTTTGATATGTCCAAATCTTCCACAGTGATGGCATCTCCATCTTTGATACTTCTTCTTCATTTTGTTCTTTCCAGAATGTTGAGACATCTGTTGGAACATTATGTTTGATTTTGTGTTCTTTTCCTGATGTTGAAGCATCTGTTGGGACATCTTGTTTGACTGTATGGATTTTGAAGTTGTTTTGCTAGAGCTAGCTTCATCTTTATGTACTCTGTTAAATCCCAGTCCACTTTTATCCCCTGAGTGCTTATTGTTATTGAGAATAATATCCAGTGTATTTGAGCTGCTGTTCAACATTCTAACAGATTTGGACATATGTTCCAACTTGGAGTTGAGAAGACTTACTTCACTTTTCAAGGTGTCAATGATCTCTTGATCACTTGCTTTTTCATCTTCTAATGCTTCATTCTGCTTCTTTAGCTTTATGACCTCACTGCATATTTCAGTGCTTCTTTTGTATAGATCTTTGAATGCTTGCTCAAGTTCTTCATAAGTACACTCTCCATCACTGGATTCACTTTCAGAATCACATAATCCAGCTAAAGCAGTGATATGCTTAGCTGATTCTTCTTCTGAATCTCCTCCTGAGTCTTCATCAGACCAGGTTACAGATAGTCCTTTCTTTTGCCTTTTTAAGTAGGTAGGACATTCATTCTTGATGTGTCCATATCCTTCACATCCATGTCATTTGATTCCTCTTTCTTGACTGGTCTTTTCAGCATAATTTGACCTTCTGTTAGCATCATAAGGTCTCTTGTTCTCAGAAGAGTTAGTGTATCTTCCACTGGGATTGGATTTGCCTTCCATTCCTCTGAGAATCTTTTTGAATTGTCTTCCAAGCATAGCAATGTTGTCTGATAAGCTTTTAACAGTTTCTGATTCATCATCTTCTTCTTCATCAGTATTTGTTACCAAGGCTATGCTTTTGTTCTTCTTAACATTTGTGTCATTCATTCCCATCTCAAATGTTTGAAGGGAACCAATGAGTTCTTCAACTTTCATAGTGCATATGTCTTGAGCTTCTTCTATTGCTGTGACTTTCATGTCAAATCTTTTTGGCAAGGATCTGAGGATTTTTCTTACAAGTTTTTCATCAGTCATCTTTTCTCCCAAAGCTCCAGAAGTATTAGCTACTTCTAAGATGTTCATGTAGAATTCATGAACTGTCTCATCTTCCTTCATTCTCAAATTTTCAAACTTGGTGGTGAGAAGTTGAAGTCTTGACATCTTTACCTTTGATGTTCCTTCATGAGTTGTTTTGAGAGTATCCCACACATCTTTGGCTAGCTCACAGTGATGCACAAGTCTAAAGATGTTCCTATCAATGCCATTGAATAGAGCATTTAAGGCCTTGGAGTTGCCTAGTGCTGAATCTTCTTCTTCCTTACTCCATTCTTCTTCAGGTTTCAACACTCTTGATCCATCTTTGGTGTCTTGGATAGGATGTTCCCATCCAATGTTGACTACTCTCCAGGCCCTGTTGTCAAGTGATCTTAAGAATGCAATCATTCTTGGTTTCCAGTAGTCATAATTAGATCCATCCAGAATAGGTGGTCTATTTACTGATCCTATATCTCTGTCCATGTTTCCAGAATTTGTATTCCCTAGATCTCACCCAGTATAAACAGGCAGGGTGCCTGCTCTGATGCCAATTGAAATTCTGTGATCAGGTATGAGATGTCCTAAGAGATGTCCCAACACTTGACAGATTTAACCAAAACTTAAATAGCAAGAAAAGTAAACAACACAGAAGTTTGTTAACCCAGTTCAGTGTATAACCACACTTACATCTGGAGGCTACCAAGCCAGGAGGAAATCCACTATAAGTAATATTAATTCTAGACTTAAACCACCCTGTTTAATCTATCACTTAATAACTACCCAATGCAATTTCTACCTAAGACACAACTTAGATAAGAGTACCCTACTCACTCCCCCTCAATCACACAGTGATCAAGTTTACAAGTTTAATAAAATTGAAGACATTCTTCAAACAATACAGCTTGATCTTACTTCACAGTTTCAATCAAGTCACAAATGCACTTATGCTTAAAAGCTCATCAAGTGGTACAATTAAAAACAACCTGCTATTAAAACACTAGACACCCTATTTGGTCTTCTAAAATTCGTACTCAATTCTATGAGTTTCTGTTGATTAAATAGGTATCTGTAATTTGGGCTTTCTGTAGAATGATCCAGCCCTAATGCGCATGCAGCTTCCACCTTGAATTTAGGGTTTGTTACTTCCTAGATTCTAGGTGATTTAGGCCTTCTGTTTTAATCTGAATCCTCAATATAAAACTCCCTACAGATGCGCCTTGTTCTGTTTTTATCCATCATTAATTAATTCCAGATAACTCTCCTTAAATATCTCTGATCAGTTAGTCAATAATTAATTCTGGTAGCAGGTTTGAGATGTCTCAACATCTGTTGGGACATCCTGAAAAACTGAACTTAAGTCATTAACACAATGTCCCAACATCTGATAAGACATCCTGAAATAAGTTCATATACTCTGTTTGATAATGTCCCAACATTTGATAGGACATTCTGAACTGAATTCAATATTTCTTGTTGGTCAAAAATTCTGCCAATTCAAGACATCTACAAACTCCCCCTTTGGCTAATTTTTGGCTAACATCTTTTCTGGTTTTCAGAGTGCAGCAGAAGTTCTTTTATCAGAGTATAATCCTACTTTTTTGTTGATTCATATTTGAGATTACTCCCCCTCAAACATATATGTGTCCAATCTTGTTGCAACAGAAAAAAAACTTATTCAGTTCAGAAGCAAACAGAATTTTCATTCATAATCAAACAGCATTACATTGTTCATTACATTGTTGGTGTTGTTCTCCCCCTTGTTAGACACAAATTTTGGGGCCAAAGAGACTAAACCTAAATTACAATGCAACTGTCATTACATTTGTCCTCACATACAATGATCACTCAGACTCATCACTTTCAGTAGTTTCTTCATCAACTTCAGTTTCTTCTTCAGCTTCAGTTTCTTCATCAGAGGCAGCTTTCTGATCTTCTTCACTCTCCAGCCTTTGGATGATTTCTTCAAGTTTCAGCTTCCTTGCTTCAAGTTCTTTGCATGTGCTTTTTAGTTCAGCAATCAATGCAGCCTTGGAGATTGGAGTCTTGGTAGTTGAAGGACCTGCAGATGTCCCAGAAGGTGCTTCAACATCTGCTGCATGATGACTGAGGAACAATTTGTAGTGAAAAGCCAGGGGGCTTTCTCTTTTGCAGACTGTATCCTTTTCAGTGAGGATTCCAGGGTATTGATTGAGCACTATACCACACAGCAAGGAGGGAAAAGCTATTGGCAGCTTTGTTGCAGAAGAGATGGCATGCTTCAAGGTCTGATCAAATATGTAAGCACCATAGTCCAGCTTAGTCTGAGTTCCCACAGCATAGATAAACCTGGCCAGGCCAGTGGATATTGAAGAGGTGTGGTTGGTAGGCACCCAGTTTGCTGTACCAATCCTGTTCAGCATGGCATATTTTCTTGTTAGCATGCTCACTGAGAGCTTTCCTTTCACTGGCCATGCCTTGACCTGGTTTGCAGTGATAACCTTGCAGACTTGGTTATCTGTTTTACCTAGCTCATTTGGTCCATCTGTTTCTCTTCCTAGGTATTGGTTGATGATTTGAGGAGAGAACTCTACACACCTACCTCTAACAAAGACTTTTCTAAATTCAGAGGACTTACCATTTGCACAGTCTTCCTGAAGATTGACAATGAATTCTTTGACAAGAAGTTCATAGCAGGGAGAGAGATTTGAGACTGTTTTGAAGAGGCCTGCAGCAGAGATGAGGTCAATCAGTTCAGTGCACTCAAGTGCATTACTGCTCAGTTCTCTGTCTAGGGCAACCCTTCTTTGGTACACAAACTTCCATCTGTTAACACTAGAGACATGATGGAATGATATGTTGTCCAAGGGGGCTTCTGGAACAGCAGATGAAGCCCTAGATGGTGCTGGTTTCTTCTTGGGAGGAGATGTTGGGACATCTGATTCAACATCTGAGTCTGATGGGGTGACAGCTTTCCTTTTCTGGGTTTGGACTTTACTCCATTGTTTTGTTGGACCAAAGGCAGTTTTGGCTTTGTCTTTCTTTGGAGTGGCTTGCTTCTTCTCAGGGACAGCCTGTTCTGCTTGCATCTTTCCTTTCCTAGACCTGAGCCTTTTGGCTATGCTAGGTCTTACAGAGGCTATGATCTCTGTATCAGAATCCTGTTCCAGGTTCACCACAGGTGGAGATTGAGCAGTCTCCTCTTCAGCTGGTTGATCAACAGGGCTATGATCTTCAGTTGAGGCTCTGGTCTGATCCTCAGATTCTTCATCATCACTTTCACTTGAGGCCTTTTTCTGGTCCTCAGATTCTTCTGCAGCAGCATCAGATGAACCTTTTTGTTGATCCCCAGATGTTTCAACATTTGTTGGGACATCCTGTTGAGCAGGAGTGTCCTTTGCAGCTTGAGTTTGATCTTCTTGAGGGGCAGGCATGGTGTTCAGAGGAATAGAAATCCCACTAACCACTCTTTGTTCAGATAGGATCTTGGTAACTAACTCCTTTATTTAAGCATCCACATATTCAGAGGATTTTTGAGGCATGTTTGCTGGAGAAGGAATGCCTTTGGATTTGCTGCAGACTTGATCTTTAGCACTTTTTGGAGTTCTTGGCTTCTTAGCATGAGGAACACTTCCTCTTATTTCGTCCAGTGGGGTAGACTCCATGGGAACTACAGAAATAGGAGTTGCATGAACAACATTTTCTTTGTTGAGAACTTCTTCAGGAGTGCTAGGGTTTTGAGACATTGTCAAGATGGATGGATGAAGAGTTTTAGGGTTTATGATTTCTGAATAACAGCTTGATAATATGATTCACTTTTGATGGTGTGATGAGAAACTTGATAGCTGATTATAAGCTGTTACTAAATAAGTAGCCGTTATATTGAAAATGATTAGGAATGGAATACCCAAGGTTCTTGTCCAGACTGGTGTTGCCATCTGGAACTTATGCCATACAATGTCATATGACATGTTGGCACATCTCATTAACTGCTAAATCTCACATAAACAGATTCCCAGTTTGCCCCTTAAGTTCTCAAATTGTGTAGCATCCAATGCTTTTGTAAAGATATCACCCAACTGCAGATTTGTAGCTACATGTTCCAATGAAATCACCTTTTCTTCTACAAGATCTCTGATGAAATGATGTCTGATATCAATATGCTTGGTCCTGCTATGTTGAATGGGATTCTTTGATATGTTGATTGCACTTAAGTTGTCACAGTACAATGTCATGACATCCTGTGGGACATTGTACTCAGTGAGCATTTGCTTCATCCAAACCAACTGAGAACAACTGCTTCCAGCTGCTATATATTCAGCTTTAGCTGTAGATAAGGATACACAATTTTGTTTCTTACTGAACCAAGAAATCAAATTGTTTCCTAGAAAGAAGCATCCTCCTGAAGTGCTTTTTCTGTCATCAACACTTCCAGCCCAATCAGCATCACAGAAGCCAGTGAGAATTGGTTTACATCCATGAAAGTACATTATGCCATAGTCACAAGTACCATTAACATATTTAAGAATTCTCTTAACTTGATTGAGATGACTGACTTTTGGATCAGCTTGATATCTTGCACATACACCTACTGCAAATGCTATGTCAGGTCTGCTAGCAGTCAAGTATAGCAAGCTTCCAATCATGCTTCTGTATAAGCTTTGATCTACATTCTCACCCTTTTCATCTTTAGTCAGCTTTAAATGTGTGGGGGCAGGAGTTCTCTTATGAGTAGCATTTTCCATTCCAAATTTCTTGACTATGTTCTTGGTATACTTGCTTTGGGAAATGAACATTGAATCTTCCATTTGCTTTATTTGCAGACCAAGAAAGTAAGTTAACTCTCCTACTAGGCTCATTTCAAATTCAGATTCCATCTGCTTGACAAAATGTTTGACCATCCTGTCAGACATCCCACCAAAGACAATATCATCAACATATATTTGAGCAATTATGATATTTCCTTCTTCATCTTTAACAAACAAGGTTTTGTCAATTCCACCTTTTCTGTACCCTTGCTTGATAAGAAATGTAGTCAGTCTTTCATACCATGCCCTTGGAGCTTGCTTCAGACCATAAAGTGCCTTCTTTAGTTTGTATACATGATTTGGACAGCTTGGATCAACAAATCCTTTAGGCTGTTCTACATATACCTCTTCATTAAGATAACCATTTAAAAAGGCACTTTTCACATCCATTTGAAATAGCTTGAACTTTAAGATACAAGCAATTCCCAAAAGTAGTCTAATTGATTCAAGCCTTGCTACTGGTGCAAAGGTTTCATCAAAGTCTACTCCTTCAATTTGAGTGTAACCTTGAGCTACAAGTCTAGCTTTGTTCTTTGTAACAACTCCTTGTTCATTTGACTTGTTCTTATACACCCATTTTGTTCCAATCACATTTATGTCATCAGGTCTAGGAACAAGATTCCATACTTCATTCCTTGTGAATTGACCTAATTCCTCTTGCATAGCACTAATCCAGTATTCATCAGTAAGAGCTTCCTTGATGTTCTTAGGTTCTATTTTAGAAACAAAACAAGAACCTGAAATTACTTCTCTTGATCTAGTGCTCACACCTCTGTTGGGATCACCAATTATCAAATCTTTGGGATGATCTTTCTGTATTCTGATGGAGGGAGGTTTGCTGGATTCTTCTGTCCTTGTATCAGTTTGAGTGAAGTTATAATGATCATTCTTTTCTTCAGCTTCAATCTTGATATCAGCAGATGTTCCAACATCTTCTGGGACATCTGTAGGAGCATCATCAATTATCACATTTATGGACTCCATGATTACCTTGGTTCTAGAATTAAATACTCTATATGCTCTGATGTTTATAGAATATCCAAGGAAAATCCCTTCATCACTTTTAGGATCCATTTTTCTTCTTTGCTCCCTATCTGCCAGAATGTAACAGTTACTTCCAAACACATGAAAGTACTTGACTGTGGGTTTTCTGCCCTTCCAGACTTCATATATTGTGGACAGAGTTCCTTTCCTTAAAGTAACTCTGTTATGGATGTAACAAGCAGTGTTCATAGCTTCAGCCCAGAAGTACAAAGGTAACTTTTTAGCATGGATCATAGCTCTTGCTGATTCTTGAATAGTTCTATTCTTCCTCTCAACAATCCCATTCTGTTGAGGAGTGATAGGTGAAGAATATTCATGATTGATTCCTTTTGAAGAGCAGAAATCTAAGAACTTTTGGTTCTCAAATTCTTTTCCATGATCACTTCTTATTCTGATCACACAGCTGGATTTCTCCCTTTGTAATCTTTGGCATAATTCTTTGAATACATCAAATACATCAGACTTTTCTTTGATGAAATTTATCCATGTATATCTTGAAAAGTCATCAACCACCACATAGGCATACCTTTTGCCACCAAGACTTTCAACCTGCATAGGTCCCATAAGATCCATATGTAATAGTTCCAAAACTTTGGAAGTTGTCAGATGTTGGAGCTTTGGATGGGACATCTTGGTTTGCTTGCCTATTTGACATTCACCACATATTTTGCTATCATCAATCTTCAGTTTAGGAATACCTCTTACAGCATCCATAGATATTATCTTCTTTATCCCTCTGAAATGAAGATGACCTAGCCTTTGGTGCCATAGTTTTACTTCTTCTTCTTTAGCTAAAGAACAAGTTGAAGTGAGACTGAGGTTTTGAGATTCCCACATGTAACAGTTGTCTTTAGATCTGGCTCCTCTCATGACCACTTCTTGTTCTTTGTTAGTCACTATACATTCAGTTTTGGTAAAGTTTACACTGTACCCTTGATCACATAATTGACTTATACTGATCAGGTTAGCAGTTAAACCTTTAACTAGCAGCACATCATCTAGTCTTGGAACATCTTGACAGTCCAAGGTCCCAACTCCCTTGATTTCTCCTTTATCTCCATCTCCAAAGGTTACATACCTGGATGAATATGACTTTAAGTTTACTAGCAGGTTCTTCAATCCAGTCATGTGTCTTGAACATCCACTGTCAAAATACCAGTCTTCCTTAGCTGATACTCTTAGTGATGTATGTGCTATATATGCAACACTTTTCTTTGACCATTTGAGTTGAGATTTCTTTTGATGTCTTTGCCCTGTGTGTTGTTCACCAGCAGATCTCCAAGATTGATTGTTGATCTTGTTCTTGGGTATGTAGCTTTGATCAGCCTGAATGCTAGTTTTTGGTCTCCATACCTTCTTGATGACTTCTGTCTTCTGCTTAGGAGGTTGCTGATTTCTTTGATGTCTATGCAGCACTTTCTTGTTAGCTTCTATTTTCTGCTTAGAAGGTTGCTGACACATCTGATTTGGATATCCATGTAGCTTATAACAATGAGGTTTGATATGTCCAAATCCTCCACAGTGATGGCATCTCCATCTTTGATACTTCTTCTTCATTTTGTTCTTTCCAGAATGTTGAGACATCTGTTGGAACATTATGTTTGATTTTGTGTTCTTTTCCTGATGTTGAAGCATCTGTTGGGACATCTTGTTTGACTGTATGGATTTTGAAGTTGTTTTGCTAGAGCTAGCTTCATCTTTATGTACTCTGTTAAATCCCAGTCCACTTTTATCCCCTGAGTGCTTATTGTTGTTGAGAATAATATCCAGTGTATTTGAGCTGCTGTTCAACATTCTAACAGATTTGGACATATGTTCCAACTTGGAGTTGAGAATACTTACTTCACTTTTCAAGGTGTCAATGATCTCTTGATCACTTGCTTTTTCATCTTCTAATGCTTCATTCTTCTTCTTTAGCTTTATGACCTCACTGCATATTTCAGTGCTTCTTTTGTATAGATCTTTGAATGCTTGCTCAAGTTCTTCATAAGTACACTCTCCATCACTGGATTCACTTTCAGAATCACATAATCCAGCTAAAGCAATGATATGCTTAGCTGATTCTTCTTCTGAATCTCCTCCTGAGTCTTCATCAGACCAGGTTACAGATAGTCCTTTCTTTTGCCTTTTTAAGTAGGTAGGACATTCATTCTTGATGTGTCCATATCCTTCACATCCATGTCATTTGATTCCTTTTTCTTGACTGGTCTTTTCAGCATAATTTGACCTTCTGTTAGCATCATAAGGTCTCTTGTTCTCAGAAGAGTTAGTGTATCTTCCACTGGGATTGGATTTGCCTTCCATTCCTCTGAGAATCTTTTTGAATTGTCTTCCAAGCATAGCAATGTTGTCTGATAAGCTTTTACCAGTTTCTGATTCATCATCTTCTTCTTCATCAGTATTTGTTACCAAGGCTATGCTTTTGTTCTTCTTAACATTTGTGTCATTCATTCCCATCTCAAATGTTTGAAGGGAACCAATGAGTTCTTCAACTTTCATAGTGCATATGTCTTGAGCTTCTTCTATTGCTGTGACTTTCATGTCAAATCTTTTTGGCAAGGATATGAGGATTTTTCTTACAAGTTTTTCATCAGTCATCTTTTCTCCCAAAGCTCTAGAAGTATTAGCTACTTCTAAGATGTTCATGTAGAATTCATGAACTGTCTCATCTTCCTTCATTCTCAAATTTTCAAACTTGGTGGTGAGAAGTTGAAGTCTTGACATCTTTACCTTTGATGTTCCTTCATGAGTTGTTTTGAGAGTATCCCACACATCTTTGGCTAGCTCACAGTGATGCACAAGTCTAAAGATGTTCCTATCAATGCCATTGAATAGAGCATTTAAGGCCTTGGAGTTGCCTAGTGCTGAATCTTCTTCTTCCTTACTCCATTCTTCTTCAGGTTTCAACACTCTTGATCCATCTTTGGTGTCTTGGATAGGATGTTCCCATCCAATGTTGACTGCTCTCCAGGCCCTGTTGTCAAGTGATCTTAAGAATGCAATCATTCTTGGTTTCCAGTAGTCATAATTAGATCCATCCAGAATAGGTGGTCTATTTACTGATCCTATATCTCTGTCCATGTTTCCAGAATTTGTATTCCCTAGATCTCACCCAGTATAAAAAGGCAGGGTGCCTGCTCTGATGCCAATTGAAATTCTGTGATCAGGTATGAGATGTCCTAAGAGATGTCCCAACACTTGACAGATTTAACCAAAACTTAAATAGCAAGAAAAGTAAACAACACAGAAGTTTGTTAACCCAGTTCAGTGTATAACCACACTTACATCTGGAGGCTACCAAGCCAGGAGGAAATCCACTATAAGTAATATTAATTCTAGACTTAAACCACCCTGTTTAATCTATCACTTAATAACTACCCAATGCAATTTCTACCTAAGACACAACTTAGATAAGAGTACCCTACTCACTCCCCCTCAATCACACAGTGATCAAGTTTACAAGTTTAATAAAATTGAAGACATTCTTCAAACAATACAGCTTGATATTACTTCACAGTTTCAATCAAGTCACAAATGCACTTATGCTTAAAAGCTCATCAAGTGGTACAATTAAAAACAACCTGCTATTAAAACACTAGACACCCTATTTGGTCTTCTAAAATTCGTACTCAATTCTATGAGTTTCTGTTGATTAAATAGGTATCTGTAATTTGGGCTTTCTGTAGAATGATCCAGCCCTAATGCGCATGCAGCTTCCACCTTGAATTTAGGGTTTGTTACTTCCTAGATTCTAGGTGATTTAGGCCTTCTGTTTTAATCTGAATCCTCAATATAAAACTCCCTACAGATGCGCCTTGTTCTGTTTTTATCCATCATTAATTAATTCCAGATAACTCTCCTTAAATATCTCTGATCAGTTAGTCAATAATTAATTCTGGTAGCAGGTTTGAGATGTCTCAACATCTGTTGGGACATCCTGAAAAACTGAACTTAAGTCATTAACACAATGTCCCAACATCTGATAAGACATCCTGAAATAAGTTCATATACTCTGTTTGATAATGTCCCAACATTTGATAGGACATTCTGAACTGAATTCAATATTTCTTGTTGGTCAAAAATTCTGCCAATTCAAGACATCTACAATTGATATATTGTAAATGTCAAGAGGAACTTAATAAAAACAAGTATATGACAAGTATATAGACAAGAAATTAAAGGTAATGGGTCTTACACTCTGATAGAGGCCTAAGAGTTTTTGATTGAATTGATGATGATTGAGTTGAATGTTTAATGTTGTGGATTGAGATATTGTTTGATTGATTAATTAAGTGAAGAAATTGAAGAAAGTTTTGAAAAGAGAGTTGGGACTTACTTTATGTTAGAGGCCCAAAAGTTTTGATATTTGGAATTTAAAAGTGGAAAGGTGTGGGAATTACTCTATTAGAGACCCATGGAGTGTTTAAAACATTTAAGAAGTTTAAAATGGATGGGTATTACACTCTATTAGAGGCCCCAAATTTTGATATGATTTTTATTGAAAAATCAAAGATGAAAACCCTAATTTTGAAAGATTTAATCAAATGTATTTTTCAAATGAATTAAAACATGGTATGTGAGCAAAGATATTCATGTTATGACCTTAAAACAAGGTTTTAAACAATAGGTTTTACCCATATGAGAATCAAAATGAAATAAGTTTAAAAACAATTAAGAAGAAAAATCAAAATTTCAAAGTTTAATCATAAAAAAAACCACTTTTTTCAACTTATTAAAAAGTGATTAAATAAAATATTTTTTGGATTTTTTTGATGGATTTAAATATTAGTGTTTAAATGATATGTGTGAAAAAGTTGAGATTAACATGAACTAATTTGATGATAGAAATAAATATTTGAAGTTTTGAAATAAAATATGAAAAATGGGATAAGTTGTAAAAAAAAGAATGCCATGGGTGGGGTTTGAACCCACAACCTCATGCCTCCAACCATCAAAACATGCCTTGGCCAACTGAGTCAGCGTGTGCTGCTGACATTTAAATGAAACCAAACAATAATATATTAAGAATTCATGATAAATTCAAACATGCGCGCGCAAGACTTTATCTTCAACCTCTAGCTCATGATTTGTAAAAACTAATCTATCTCTCTTAATACGAATGAAAATGGATGGAATAAAGATGAAACTTGCGTGTTTTTAAACAAGAAACTCAATGGTGGTATTTAATTTCATTTATTTTAAGTGTGTGATGAGTTATTAAGCAGAAACTATAAGAACCCTAGTTTTGGAAAAACTAATATGAAATCCTATACAAGAATGATAAATGACAATTGATTAAGGGTAAATGATCTATGAACTACCAGAAACAAGTTGGTAACTTGTAATTACATTTATAATGCATGCATTGTAGAGTTTGGAAAGGTTCATGCTTACTTTTCAAGAGGATACCAAATCCTTAGTTGTAGGTGTTAAAGTAGTGGTTTGATGATCTAAACAACTTCCTTGGACCACAAGTAATATGTTGATGTGCCTGGAATGGATTGAAACCTCTTGAACTGATGGGCTCAATTACAACTACAACTTGGTTGGAGTGAGATATGATCTTGATGAATTTTATGTTACATATGATGTGTAAGTGTTTTAATCACTTATACATGATGCATATGATGTGTTTGGATCAAAAGTTTGAGAAAAGAAACTCTGGTTTTGAAAACATGATTCTCACTTTTGAAAATTTGAAAATTTGAAGTGAAAGAGAGAAATGAGAGAAAACCAGTGTTGTGTTGTTTTGGGGTCATTTGAATGATCATAAATGAGCTATATTTATAGGATATCAAGGTTGTATTGGCTGAATAATGATGACTTGAAAGATAAGATAATGGTTTAATGGTTTTGGCATGGTGTCATTACTTCACCACCAAGGTACATCATCACTTCACTAGTGTAGCTTAACTTTTGACCAATTACACATTCCTCAGATGTTTTTATTGTTTTTTATGCATGAATATTGACTGGTTAGATTGGCTTTATTGAATATGCACTATTGCATATAAATGCATCTCTAATTCAAGGCTTATGTGATAAAACTCCATCATTCCAATGATATTCCTCTTGTACAATGATTACACTTGAATAAAAAATTTGTGCCTTGCAAGAAATGACCAAACCTGATTTTGTAAAACAGTTGCAGCAAGGCTTCTTGATCAATCCATAACTTTTTGCTCAAATGGGGTTTGATTGTGTTCTTGGATATTTTGGAAAGTTGGTATGATGTAATTCAACTTTGATGCTTATTATTTGTTTTGATTCATCATGGATCATAGTGAATAATGCCCTCAAAGTTTGGTGTTTTGACTGAAAAACACTTAGGCAGAATTTCACTAAGTGTTAAGGTTTTACAACTTCTGATCATGAACTACATAACTTAATTCATGCATTTTTTGGAGATGGTTTAGTATAGAATTTTGTTATGGAATAATATCAATCATTTATGATTTGGAGCAAAAAAAATCGTTGCTTCTATCAAAAGTTGTGGCCTTGCAAAGTTGGGTACTTGAACATAAAATTTTCATAACTTAGTGAAATTTTTAAGTTACTCATTTTTTCTTCTTTTGCGAGTAATCTTGATTTCTTGATTAATCTTTGATCAAATGTAACTATGGATCATATTTTCTTGAATTATAACTCATGACGATCAATTTTGGTAAAAAAAGTCAAACTTTTACTTTGGGTATCAGATGAACTTTGATAAGAGAAACCCTAATTTCTAAATTTCAATGGATGAATCCTTTGAGGCAATTTTGAACATATGAATGGACCTCAAAGGTGTATTTTAAATTTTTGAATTATATCTGGAGGTATTAGTTCATGTCCAGATGAAAAATTTACTTTAGAGGCCTTGATCAACCAAAACCCTAATTTGGTGCCTTAGATGGCCTTGAGGATTGATAAACTCGAAATGATGAAAACTTGTGCCTAGTTCTTGATGAAAGAGATCTCTCGATTTTAATGAATAAATGAGAGGTTTTAAGAGTTAAAGATCATTCCAATTCTTGATTGTTCCTTTTCCTGGGTCCCTTTTGAGGCTTAAAACCCTAATTTATTGTCAAGACAAAACAAACAACAAACTTTGCATTTCCAAATGGGTTAGTGATGCATAAAAGTATATTCATGAGATGCTAATGAGATTCAAAATGATGTGGGGGTCTTAGGATAAACAATTAGGGTATGACACATACAATTATTTCTTAAGCTTGAAAGCAAAATTTAGATTTTAAGAGTTTTCAAAACCACGAGGTTGATGTACATACACTTCTTCAGTAATGTAACCATTAAAAAATCCACTCTTAACATCCAAATTATATAATATGATCTTATGACTAGCAATAAAATAAACTAAGAGACAAATATACTCTAACCTATCAACTGGTGCAAATATTTTTGTATAGCTAATTCCTTCTTGCTGACTATAACCTTGTGTTACCAATCGAGCCTTGTTTTTTACTACATTTCCTTGTTCGTTCAACTTGTTTCTAAAGATCCACTTAGTTCTAATAACATGAGTTTCGTTGGATCCTGGAACTAGATCCCATATGTTATTTCTAGAGGATTGATTTAGTTCCTCTTGCATATCTATAATCCATTCTTTGTCTTGAAGTGATTCATCAATTGATTTTGGCTCTATCAGAGACACCAAAACTATAAGGGTTTCTCCCAACGGCTTGAAAGAGGATTTGGTTCTGACAGGTTCATTCTCGCCTTCTCTAAGGGGTATGAGCTTCAACAACTTCTGGTTGAGGAGCTTCAGAAACTTAGCCTCAGCTTCTTTCACTTCTGAATTACTTTCTTCAGAACATGAGTAAGTGATCTCCAAATCTACAAATTTCTCAACTAGCTTTGACTTTTCAGAGTCAAGCTTATCAATGAATCTATCAAGTATTGACTATTCAATAATGTGTCTCTCAATATTATATACTTTATAACCTTTTGAGTGTTCAGAATATCCTAACATGATCCATTTCTGTGATTTAGAATCAAACTTGCCAAGATTCTCTTTAGTATTCAACATAAAACAAGAACCTCCAAAAGGATGAAAATATGAAATGTTGGGTTTTTTATTCTTCCATAATTCATAAGGAGTCTTTCCCATAATAGGTCTTATTGAGATCTTGTTATGAATATAACTTGTTGTGTTGACTACTTATGCCAAAAAGTGCTTAGCCACATTAGTCTCATTTATCAAGGTCCTTGACATTTCCTGCAAAGTCATATTCTTCCTCTCTACAACTCCATTATGTTTTGGAGTTCTAAGGTAGGATAAATCATGGGAAATTCCATTCTCATCTAAGATTTTATCAAAATATTTGTTTTCAAATTCACCATCATGATCACTTATTATTTTTACAATTCTAATATCATTCTCATTTTGTACTAGGGAGCAGAAGGTAGAAAACACAAAATGTGGCTCATCCTTATTTCTAAGAAATTTCATCCCTGTCCATCTGTTATTGTCATCAACAATGGCTAATCCATACTTTTACCATTTACATAAGCAGTTTTCACTGGTCCAAACAAGTCAATGTGAAAAATCTCCAATGTTATGGAGGTTGAAACAAAATTCTTAGCTTTGAATGAAGTTTTAGAAAACTTACCTTTCTAACATGCTCACAAAGAGCGTTTGAACCAAACTTCAGATTTGGCAGGCCTCTCACTAAATTTAGCTTGTTACATTGGGAAATCTTCCTCATGCTAACATGACCCAATCGTCTATGCCATGTCCATTATATTCATTTAATATACATACGATTTAACATTCTGATTTTTTTAAGTCAGAAAGTCTAATCTATACATCTTGTTCTTCCTCTTTGCATTGAAAAGAACTGATCCATTCTTTTGACCGACAACTTTGTTGGACTTTTGATTGAAAATAATTTTATAACCATTGTCACTTAATTGACTTATGGATAAAAGCTTAGGCATTAGTTCTTCAACAAGAAGAACATTAGTAATGGAAGGGAGATAACCATAACCTATTGTTCCAGAGCCAATGATATTCCCTTTCTGATCACCTCTGAAACCGACAACGCCTTCAGGCTTAAGTTCTAGGTCTTTAAACACATGCCTTCTTCCCATCATGTGTCACGAGCATACAGAGTCCAGGTACCATGACTGGTGTCTTAACTCCACTGCTAAGGATATCTGCAACATATATTATTTTTTCCTTAGGTACCCACATATTTATGGGTCCTTTTGGGTTAGTCTTCCCAGAGTTTTTCACAACTTTGGGTTTTTGTGCATGATATTTATACATCATTTCATGATTAGACCAGGCATGATTTTTTGCTTTAGCCTTAGGTTATTCAATATCTTTAACTTTAGGCCTAACATTATTTTATTTCCCATAAGGAACAAAATGAAATTCAAGGGTATTAGGCTTATCATCTTCTTTAAAATCAGATTCGTCATTAGAATCATAGCCAATACCCATTGTCTCATTTCTGCTAACACCATAAATCATGGAAGCCATTGAGCTTCAATTCAGGCTTCTACAAGAAACTTTTGGAAAGATTTATCATACTTCTGTATGATATCACCCGAACCCATAGAGGATTTAAAAATGATTTTCTTCTCATGTTTGAGACTCTTGCTTTGAGGCACATAGTATTTTTTCAAAATAAAATTTTCTTCACTCAAACTTGAAAATACTTTTTGAGGCTTCCAGTAAGATTCTGATTCAACTACATGAATTTTCTTCAAATTCTTCTATTTGTCCAAAAGATTATCATATTTTCTAGAAATTTAGATAAACTAGATTTAAGCTCAGAACAAGAAAGTTCAGAAAATACATCTTCATAATCAAACTCAGATTATGATTCTGGTTGACTCATTTCTGTCAGAGCTTCTGTGAATGCCATTAGAGCCAAGTTAATCTGATCTTCTTTAGATTCATGTTCAGAGGACTCTGAAAAGTCCCATGTAGCCATAATACCCTTCTTCTTCCCATGAAACACTTTCTTCTTGGTTCTGTCCTTCTTTAACTTTGGGGAAATCATTCTCATAATGACTTGGCTCCTTGCATTCAAAGCAAATGACTTCTTTATTGGCTCCATCTTTCTTGAATCCAAAATTGGACTCATAACCACCATTTGTCCTTCTTTGTCTTTGAATTTGGCTTGCCTTTTCTTCCAAAGTTGATTCACTCATCTGGAAAGAATAGACAATTCATATTCTTCTTCTGATTCTTCTTCAAACTCTTCATCAGTTTCATCTTAAAAATCTTTTGTCTTCTCTTGGGCTCATCTTCTTCTAGCTCAATCTCATGGCTTCTTAAAGAACTGACTAGTTCTTCAAGAGAAGTGTTGTTGAGGTCCTTTGATAACTTCATAGTAGTTACAATTGGTTTTCATTGCTTATGTAGATTCCTGATGATCTTTGTAACATGATCAATAGTAGAATACCCTTTATCTAGAACCTTAAGCCCTACGACAAGATTTTGAAACCTTGAGAACATGCTCTCAACAGTTTCCTCGTCCTCCATCTTGAACGCTTCATATTTTTTAATCAAAGAAAGAGCCTCAATTTCTTTTATTTGTGTGTTCCCTTCATTTGTCATCCTTAGAGAATCAAATATATATTTAGCAGTATCTCTATTGGTGATCTTTTCATGATCGGTGTATCAAATAGCATTTAGCAAGATGGTTCTTGCTTTATGATGATTCTTATAATCTTTTTTCTGATGATCTATCATCATTCTTCTTTCAATTTTGTTGCCACTTGTATCTACTGGGTGTATGTAGCCATAAAATACTATATCCCATGTATCAACATCGTGATCTAGAAAAAATATTTGTATTTGTTCCTTCAAATAGTCAAATATGTCTCCATCAAAAACATGAGGTTTAGCATTATAGTGATCTTTATCATTTGTTAAAGCAATTGGAGGTGGAATGGTAGGCATTATGCTTCACACTGGATCTTTATCTGAAACTGTTATGTGTTTGATAATCTTATCAAGACTAGAACCAGAGCTCTAATGCCAATTGAAGGTCATGAGAAACACAAGAAATGAGGGTTTAAATCGGGTTTCTAAAAATCAATGTTTTTTCAAAACCAACTCAATACGTAAAACACGAACAATAAAAATAATAAGTTATTTTTTATATTGGTTCGTTGTTAATGAAGTTACCTTCAGTCCAACCTACCAAGGTGATTTTACCTTCTCAATAAGGACTTAATCCACTATAGCTGAAACTAATTACAGGCACCACAAAGACAACCATCTTTGTCTTCTCGAGTATATCTGACTAAACCATAGTCACTCAAGGAAACCAATTAAATAATATTGATATTTACAAAATATGTTTACAAATGATGCTTCTTAGAAAGAAGATTAACACAAGGTTTACATACAATGAAATAATCACACAAAATGAACAATATTCACAAGAATATTATTTTCAGAGAAAACAATGCAACATGAATATAGTTAAGTAACATCTAAATTGACAACCTCCTTCATTTTTCCAAGTCTTCCTTATATAGCAAAGGAAAGATCTATTGGAGGGTAAAATGGGAATCTTCATGAATGTGATGGCACCTTGAATAACTGTCATCAAAGGTGTGAGACAAAATCGTAAAGTAGTAATGTCCTTACTCCATAAAATCCGAATCGTGGAAGGAATTTTTTGATTTTGTACTGTGTACTATTTATCTCACGTAAAACCTGTTAATATTATCTTCTAATCTTCAGAGCCTTCTGATTAAAGTTGTTGAAGTATGTTTAGAAGGATCAAGGGTCTGGTTGAGAGACTTTAGAACCTAAGTCTTCAGAGTCTTGACATTGTTCCTCAAAACCTGATCTTTAGAGTCTTCAAAATTTGTTCTTCAAAATCTATAAATCTTGAGCACAAAATCTTGAAGGTAAACGAACCTTCAGAGAATTTTCAATAAGAGTCACAATCAAAAGCTTTAGCACAAACATTTTTTAGATTTGTTGTCAAATATCTTTCTAGAACTTTACAACATCTTGTAAAGCACTTGTATCTCTTCAAAGTTAGAGTGTGTTGATTCCAAATTCTGGTGACATCACACGTCAAAGCTTCAGAGTCATAATTTGTTTAGAAAAGCTACATACTAGACAAAAACCATTAGTGTACACAATTGTTCTAAAAGAAAACAATATACTATTTTCATCAAAACTAAAGTTTGGATGTATAGCCAAATCTTATTCTCACAGTAAGCATATCACAACAGTTACAATCTAGGACCGTGGTGAAATATTATGCGCTAAGTATTTCACTACGGTTGGAATCTAGAAATGTGGTGGAATATATTGAAATATTAAAAATCCACTCGAACCCCCGACCTCAACCTTTTACTAATGTTTTTTTATACAATTATAGTGGTATGTTACGTGATATTGTGTTTTTACCACGACTAGTAGCCCATGGTGGGAAAGAGGGTACATACAAGCACACATTTCTTTAACATGGGCCACCATTCGTGGTGGAACCCTTCTCACAAATATTATTGGATTGGAATAAATTTTATATGGGCTTGGTGTCTGGGTTCGCAGATTGACGTGTACCCATCAACATTCTTATAAATATATAAAGATATTTTCCTGAAATAGAATAAGATACCTCTAATTAAAAAATATTTTTTATTACTAATATATTGTAAGTTATTTGATTGTAATGTTATGTTCCTTGAACTTATTCGATTGATAAAACATTTTTAAAACTTCTCGAAGACGTTGAACTATTTTAATGTCTTTTATTATATTAAATTCTTTTTTATATTTCATTCTACTTTTGATGTATAAAAGTCGTATTATATGATTTTTTTTATTTTCATCTTTTGAGATTTTTTAAAAAGGAATTATAAATCTGTTTTTTAATCAAAACAAGGATATTATTAATGAGAGTGGTCCATTTCAAGATCACATCCTTATCTTTTTTTATATAAAAACATAAGATAGTCTTTAACCACTCCAAAAACCCCTAATTTCCCTCCACTTTTTCGCATCCTAATTTCCAAGGCACATTTATTGCACATACCATTTTCCAACACACCATAGGCCACCCTTTCTCTATATAAATTGCCCACTCCTTCATACTCCTATTCATTCATACCTAAATTCATCTTGCTTTACTCTTTCATACCCAAATTCATTCTGCATCGCTCTTTCATACCTCATTCCTCCATAACGAAATTATCTTGTATTATCATTATCCAGATCATATATGGCTTATAATAGTCATGACACTGCTCTTGCTCTCCTTAGTATGAAAGGTTTGTAATGTATTTTTCTCTTTAGATCTTTTGTGACATGTGGTATTTTTATGATTGTAATTTTCCTTATGTATTTGTTTTCTTAAACCTTGACAGAACCAATGGACAACTCTATTTCTAATGATGAAGAAATGTACTCAACAATCATTATGTTGAAGTTTAGAACATACTGCATTTCATTTGATCCATCCGAAGTATTAAATTCTGCTTGAATTTTTTATTTAAGAAATCAACATTTGGGTTTAATTATTTGTTTTTAACGTATTCTCTACTATTCTTTGATCTAGGGTATTGCTCAACTACCATCTCTATTTACTAAGGATTTTGGAACGAAGGTCACCAAATATGTTACTTTAAACGATCGTAACCATAACGAATTTGAGGTTTTGGTGCAACAAAAAGAGAATAACCTCTATTTCACACGAGGGTGGTATGAGTTGCATAAGTTTTATAATCTTCGATTTGGTGCTTGGGTAACTTTGGTGTATTTAGAACCTAGTAGGTTTGTTATGCGATTGAAAGACAGGTTTGGAAAAGATGTTGCAATACCAAATTATGATCCACCGCGTAAATACATCCTTCATCGCGAAGATTCTGAACACCATAACAATTTTGGTATGGCAAGGTTTCGTGAACCTCTATCATATCATCATGAAAAGGGTTATTTTCAACATGCATTTGTGAAGTGGTTGAATGTGTCTGATGTTACTTCTGGATATCTGGTATTAATGTTGATATAAAGTATTTTGTGTCTTAACCCATTAAATAAGATTTTTGTGTGTGTCTAAATCATTTGATGACTTATTTTACAATTTTGCAGGCAATATCTTTTACTGGGTTTGGTGAGTTGGTGATGACATCCGATTGTACAGAATTTTCATTGGTTGATGATTCTGGACATAAATGGTTATGCACGATTGATTTGGTTTATAATTCATTCAAATATTTCAAGATAGGAGGACAATGGCGACAATTTTGTGATTGTAGAAGCCTGCGTGAAGGAACAATTATCAAGATTGGTGCTCCAAAATTAGGAAATAATAGTATCATTTACATTACTCTAAAAGTGTTCTAGGGATCTTTACTTGTGCCTCCTTAATGCATTTATATTATTTTATGTTATTGTATTTTTGTTTAATTAAAATAAACAAAAACTTGACCTTCACATTTATATTTATATTTTTTGTTTATTGTGCACTGATTAGGATTGTTTGTTTGTATGATTTTATATATCATTGTTAAATTTCCCAAAAATTTGAGTTGTAATTTTTTTTTTGAAAAAAGCTTTTGAGTTTGAGAAATACCTGAGAAAGTATATAAGTTTGAATGGTTGCGAGGATGAGTTTAGGGATCTGTGTAAAGTTGAAAAATTGGTATTACCCGAACTCCCTATGTTTCCCAAGTAGGATACGAGTCTAATGTGTATTTTATACCATAGTACTCGGACTCTGAGAAGTACTTCCCCAATAGTTCATTTTTATAGTCTGGGATATTTTTTATTCATGTGTCATGTACGATCGATTGAAAAAAGAAAAAAAATACAAACACCAAAAAGATGAAAAATGGAGGTAAAAGTGACTATACCTACTGAGTTGGGTAACCCTCACCCACTCATTCAGCCCAACGGTGGTTGAACCCCAACCTCAACCCAAAATGGGAAATAAATAAACACATAAAAGTGTGTAGTTTCATTTGAAAAATAAAGATAGAAAGTAATTGCTTATCTGGTGTTAAAAAAAACTCTTGATCGGTCTTGTGCGTGTGATAACTATCATTATTTTAAATTCCTTAATTTGATTTTCCAAACAAAAGGGAAGAAAAATAGAAAAAGAGACTTAAGTCCAAATCATAGTTAGATAGGTGACAAAAATATTATTTTACAGTCTTGTGTTCTTGTAGTGCATTTGGTGTATATAAGTACAGGGGACCTAGATCTTAGTTGATTGAAACAACGAGACAAGTATGAGTAACATTGATTTCATTCTCTAAAGCTTCTTAAGAACTTGACTACTTGATCCAAAAAAATTCCTAAGAAAGCTTGTTTCTTAAGGACAAGAAAAAAAATTAAGTTTGAGGGTGTTGATAAGTGATTATTGCATTGTATATTTAGCTTATTTTCTTTTTGCTTTCGTGTGTGTTTTCATAATTTTGTGTCTCTTTTATGTGCTTTTGTATATTTTTAATGATTTTAGCTAATAAGGAAGTATCAGGCAAGATTGAATTGAAAAATAAGGTAAATCATGCGTTTGCAAGTCATCCCAATACAAAAGACTCGTGGCCAACACGACATGAACGTGTGAGCTTAAACAAGTCGTGTTAAATCTTAAAGGAACCCCCATAGTAATTTCCCGAGGAGAACACAATATAGACATGTTACATGACATGATCATGTTTCTTGACACACTTACACTACCCATGTATGATCCAATTTCTGCTGCAAATTTTGGCATTCTATAACGTTTTCCCGACTTCTAAACTTCCAAAACTACCTCTTTGAAGTCCTTAAACCTACCTACAATTATTAGCATGAATTTAAGGTGATTTTTTTGTGACATTTGGAATCTTAAAACTGACTTAATTTAATGCTTAGTGGTCAATTATTGTATTCACATGAATTTAGGGTGATTAAATGGAAAGTCTTGTATAAGTAGGATCATTAGCTTGAGAGAGAGAGAGAGAGGGAGAGATAGATAGATAGATAGATAGATAGATAGATAGATAGATAGATAGATAGATAGATAGATAGAGAGAGAGAGAGAGAGAGAGAGAGAGAGAGAGAGAGAGAGATTAGCTAGATACCCAAGGGTGACACTTAGGTGATTGAGTATTTATTCTATGCTTTCATTTGTAATTTCTCTGTGACTTCTGCTAAAATTTATATATTTCCTTCATCCAAGTATTGTTTTACTCTAAGTTTATTTATCTTATTTAATTTTATTACATTACTTTATTTATTTTCTATGCATTATATGTTTTTACATTGTTTAGTTGTTGTTGATATCACCATTAATGAGTAGTTTTCTAAGGACAAGGGGTTGTGAGATTTTATCTAATGAAGATCCCCAAATTTATTTATCCGAGCATGGAATATGAGAATTATTATTTTATTATTTTAGAATCTGAAATCTTAAAATTATTTGTGTTAGTTGAGAAAGAAAAGGTAACCCAAATACGATATTAGGTTGTGGATTGCTAAGCAAATGAATTTGAGGCGCCACTAACTAGGCAACTTGATCTCAGTTGATAAACAACCAAGCTGCAACGTTGGTGACAAGACGTTTCACTTTTGGTTGAACTTGATTTTCATATGGTTAGGATTTTATTGAGACATACCACAAATGTATGTTTTATTTTAATGATTAATTGAACATGTTGAAACTGAGGATGTAAGAACCACAATCTATATTTGAGCCAATACCTACTCAAGACCAATTCATCAGCTACTTGTAATGTCCTATTAATAGGCCATTATATTCCGAGTCAGTAAGTGGTGATGCGAGTGGGAATAGAGCAGCGGGTGAACATGCATATGATGAAGATGATGAAGATTAAGAGAAAAGGCGATTAAGAAGTGGATGATGAAGAGATAGTTAGTGAGAGTGATAACTAGACCTGTTTCTAAACAATATTTGTTAGTTTATGTTGTTGTTTATGTAGTATGATTACTAACAATGCCGTTCACAATGGATTTACGTGTGTTGTTCATTTTACACTAAGTACATGAACACACCCAAGGTTCCCAACCTATTCTAAATATTTTGATGATAATTCTATGCCTCCCTTGAAATTTGATATGCACATGATAAGGAAATTGAACAAGAAAAATAGGTACATATATTGTAGCAGAGAGCTTGCTAAGCTAGTCACTCAGTGCGCCTTGTGCACTTTTTTGCACAAAGTTGTCTAGGAGAAGGGTGTGGAGCTAAGCAAAGAACTATGCATTTTACTCATAATTTTTGTGCTTGAGGACATCCAAAATTTTTGTGCAAAGGGTGAAGTTCAAAGATGATCAAAGCCAATACCGTATACCTATTGAATTTAAATTGTTTTCATTATTAAGTGATTTTAAATACAACTGAAAGGAACTTTATCTATAGATGGTTCAAAATATGACCTGAACAATCAAAATGAATCGAATCATAAACAATAGGTTGATAACAAAACATCTAAGAACAAATGGCATGAAAAAAGTTTATTCTCTTTGAATTATCCTTTCATAATTAAATGTTTTGATTATTTGCTAAATATAAAATGACTACGAATTAGTTGCTTTTTTAAAAGTATAATTTTTCTAATGTTAGTGAAAACATGTTGACATAAGTCATGAATCGTAAGCTTACCCAAGTGATATGTGTGCAACCTCATGTTTTACATAAGTAATAAGAGTAGACATGCATGCTAACTATGTAGACTTTGCATAAGTCTTGTTATTCCTTGATATGTTTGAAAGTCAAAGATATGATTAAGGCATTGTTTTTTATTGAGTGAGAAACTACTTGACCTAAAAAGCATACCTTGTGAGGTTATGAATCCTTTGATATACCCCTTTGAGCCTTAAAATTAACTATTTTATTATTTCCAACTACTACAAACCTTAGCCGATTTAAAAGAAAAATATTGTTCGACAGCTTATCTTAAGGATAAGAGATGAAGTAAAAGCAAGGGTATTTCAAAATAAAAATTTGGGGAGAAAAAGAAAAATGACATGTTTTGAAAAAGAAAATTCATGTAGTACTGACGTAACGAAAGTAAAAGAAAATACTTTGCTTGATTTGAATCCTGGTCATCAATGGTGGGAGAGAAAGTCATACAATGTTAATGATCTTACTCCACGAAATTCGTGTAGTGGAAGGAATGTTTTGATATTTTATTGTCTACTATTTTTCTTATGTAAATCCATTTGATCTTATCATCTTCTAATATTCATAGGCTTATGAATGTAGTTATTTAAGCATGGTTAGAAAACTCAAGGACTTGGATAAGAAGCTTCATAACTAAAGTCTAGAGAGTCTTGACACTGTTCCTCAGAACCTGGTCTTCAACATTGGCTCTTCAGAATTTTCATATCTTTAGCGCTTAGTCTTGAAGGAGACATAACCTTCAGAGGCTCTTGAATCAGAGTCATGATCCGAGGCTTTAGCACGGACGTTCTTTAGAACCATTGTATAACAACTTTCTAGACCTTGACAACTTTCTTGTAACGAGCTTGCTTCTCTTCAGAGTTAGAGTGTGTTGATTCTAGAGTTTGATGACGTCTCTTGTCAATGCTTCAGAGTCATAACATGTTAATAAAAAACTACACACTTGACAAAAACCATTAGTGTACAAAATTTTCTTTAAGAATTAATGTATTGTTATCATCAAAACTAAAGGCCAATTGCATAACCAAATCTAGTTCTAACAATCTTCCCATTTTTTATGATGACAAAACCATGTATTTTGATGAACAATTTTTGCACAGTTTAATCACATAAAATTATCATAGTAAGGTTTGTAAGACCCCCCTAAATGTTATATTGTTAAAAATGATTTTATATCTTAGAATTTCAGAGTTAGGTTTTCAAGCTCCCCTTGAATTTAAGATTTAAACAAATTTTTAACATATATAAACTAATGTAAACAACATGAAAGAAATAACTTCCCTTGTGGCAGAAGCTAAGTTGTTATAGAAGTCTAGTTGGAAGGATGATGTAATTACCCATAATTCAATAGCTTGGGTATAGAAGTATTTACTTCAGAATTCATTTCTTGAGTGAAAAAGGATCTGATTTTCAATCTAGTCTCAGAGCAAAATTTATCAGAGTCCTCAGATGCTTGGAAGATACCATCCCAAGTGATTTTTCAGCATCTATTAAAGAGTTTATCAGATGTCTCTTCATCAGAATATCTGAAATAAGTCTACTACATGGAATCCATGATTTACCGTTTTGCTTCCATTCCTTAATTCCTTTACGAAATCTCTCAAGAAACGAAAGAGAAAGTGAGACGGGTTTAGCGTCCTTTCAGTATCAAAATAGTGAAACAAATATTGTTGATTCGTGTTCATGTATTGGAAGATGTATTTGGCCTTCTAGGATTGAAACATCCAATAATGATTCTTGTCTAAATCCTTAGAATATGATGAATGTTCTTAATTTTATCGGCTTATTCCCCAGTGACATAAATAGCCTTGGTCACCGCATCAGTATCAGATCTCTTATCCAACATTTGTTCACACTTGAAAGGTCTTGGCATGAACCCAGAAGTTCCTTACAATAACTGGAAAGACTGGACCATGAAGACGGTCAAAATACTGGTTCCACCCTTGAACAAAAAAGTGTGGGGAGTGAAGAGTTGCATAAGTGTATGAAGTAAGTGGAATGGGTTTAAATAGGGAATTTGGTAATCATGACAAAAATAAATAATAATGAAAATTAAATCCCATGGCACAAAAACTAACAAGGGAGATAAAGCGTGAAGATTTTAACCTAATCCCAAGATTAATGATTAAACCCAATGTGTCACTCAATCATTATGCATATGAAAAGAAAGTATATGGAACGAAAATAGGAAAATAACAAAGTAAAACAACTCATAAAAGCGATGCGAAAACTACTTCTCAAACTCCCCCAAACTTAGTATGTTTCTTGTCCACAAGCAATAAAGCTTTCTCATGAAAATTTTAGGATCAAGCGGTTCAATGTTGGAAAAAGCTTACGAAAATGAAGCTACCAGTATGCATACCTGAGCTTTCATTTAGATTGGCTAAGATCCAGATCTCTCGATAATCATTTGACACCAAAGGTATTTACAAGGACCATAACCATCGTGGGACTACGAACCTAAGTCTTCCTTTCAGACACCACTCCAACTATGCTTTGTACTTAAGTCTCATTTTCCTATTTCCCTTCCCTTTTCATTGAGACAGTCAAATTAAGGCATTTGGTTTTATTATGATTATCATATGCACAAGAACGGTCGAGAATGTTTATTTAGACACCACTTCTTTATTTATAGATTAAATTTTACATTTTTGTGTGTTTATTTATCGTCAATCTTGGGATTAAGTTTGGGGTTCAACCATATTAGGCTGAATAACTGAGTGACGGTTACCCACCTTAAAAGGTGTTGTTGCCTTTTACAACTTTTTCATCATTTCGGTGCTAAATTATTTATTTCTCAACCAAGTATACATGTTATGTGAATCTAAATTATGTCAGACTGTCATAATAAACTAATTAGGGATAACTTCTCAGAATTCGAGTACTATGGTATAACTTTACACGTTGGACTCATATACTTTGTACATTGGGTACTTAGGATTTTCGAGTAATATCTAGGTTGTCAAACTTTCCCGATGTTCCCAGACTTGTCCTTTCATCTCTCTAACTCTATATACTTTCATGATTTCCTCATTATCAAAGTGTTTTCAAGCAAAAAAAATTTGAATGGTCCTAATTCGGGAAATATTTAAAAAAGTGGACTATTTTTTAAATAAAAATTAATGAAAAGAACAATAAAAAACACACACAAAATAGAAAAGGCAAAAGAAAAGTAAAGAAATCCCCCCAAAACTTGAACCAAACATTGTCCGCAATGTTTTAGCGCAAGCTGTAACACCCTAAAACATGACTCTAAATATAAAAGAGAAATTTCACAACCTAGGATGCTTACTAAAAACACAACATGCAACTTCATGAATATTTTTCAAAAACTCGCAACGGAACTCAAAAAAATATCATAACGTCAAATAATTATTTAAAGCAACTACATAACAAAAATAAACTCCAAATAACAACTCGAAATAAATAATATGCCTCATTCCCGATGTTAGGGACCGGAGCATAAAGACTAACTAAATTGCAAAATATAAAAATAAATAAAGAAATCTCCAAGGCCATCTCCTAACTCAAGAGCAACTACTCCTACTGAGTATGTGTACAACATTGCACAAAACCAACAAAACAAACAAGAAAATGATGAAAATACACCTTATGAATTTTATGGTGAAGATCAACAGCAGGATGGTAAACAACAACCACATGTATTTTATTCACACAAAACATAATAACAATTAAAATTGTAATGCAAATGCTAGTGCCACCAACCCCATCATCAATATGCATGTGGTACTGGTTTTTTTTTTAGGTCAGAGGTGTGTTATGGCTTGCCCATGTCTACAGTTACTCTCTAAAATTAGTCCCTATTTAGACTTAAGATTGTCATGGTTCCTCTATGAACCTAAACTTACTAGACTGAAGTCTTACCTTACTCCAAAATATATGCATGCATGATCATGTTATAAAAGGCAAACAAGCAACTCAAATAATCATCATAAATCATTGAAATTCTGGCAACAATCACACAATGTCGAACACGATGTCACGACACTTAACAATAATAAAACTGTAAATGACAAAGACAGAATATAAAAGACACAGAAAGTTGTTAACCCAGTTCAATGCAATCACAACTACTCTGGGGGCTACCAAGCCAGGAAGGAAGTTTACTATCAGTAGTATCAATTCAAATATACACAGCAAACACCTACAGTTTGCAATCTTTTCACTCAATCCCTACCCAATGGCAGTTCTACCTAGGAACTCCTAGATATAAGACCCCTCTCACTTCCCACATAATCACAGTCAGTGATATTAAATAACAACACCAAGAAAACAAAGACACTCTTGAAGACAATCCTTGACCTGCTTAAAAGCTTCAGTCAAATACAACCACTCTTGCTTACAAGCTTATAGTGGAAAAATTACAAATGAATACATAGTCCAAAACAATCATCAAAAGACAATTGCTTGGCTCACAAGTAAAACTAACACACGTGAAAACACTGAAAATACAATCCTTATTTTCCACACGTTCACACTAGGGTTGAGCAACTTTAAATATAAACTCCAATGGGAATTGGGCATGCTGAACTTGCACACAATTCAGAATAAAAAGTTCCTAAATTACTGGAACAAAAATAAGAAGAACAAATGTTCTGCTATAACCAAACCAAACAGAATCCTCCTTTTCCTTCTGAAGCAAACGCACTAAAACCACAATAAAATCTCAACAATAAAGACAACAAGATGCACACACAAATTAAGATTCAACTAGGTCTTCAGGCCCAGTCACAGATGTCATGACATCAGTCTTGACATCCTGAAAACAAACAGTTGCACAAACACACTACACACCTGCATAATGCTTAAATCACATGTCATAACATTTCTTATGACATCCTGAAACACACAAGCGTTTTACCATAAAATATAGAAAATCAAAACATATACAAACTCCCCATTTGGCAGATTTTTAGCTAAAACAATTTATGCATTATCAGCTAAAACAAATCAGAAGCAATAAACACAACAACCAACAAAAGCACAAAATTAAGGACTCCCCCTCAATAGCAGCTGTAAGAGCATAACACAAGAAACATCATCAACAACAACAGCAGAAGCAATAAAGCAAAGTTTGTGCACACACCAGAAACTCATCAGAAAAGAATTGTACCAACATGTATATCACATTAGCTACACCGGGAAAAACCAGAAAGATTTCATCTCCCACTCAACCTGTAAACACCAGCCCTTCAGCACACCAACTGACAATACTAAAATAAATAGTATTTATCAACAACATAGCAAGAAAACCTATCTAAATCTACTTCCCCTTTTTATCCAGAAATTTGGCAAAATAGGAACACAATTATAGAGCAAAAGAAACAGGTAAAACCATAAGTACAAAAAAAGAAACCAGACTAGGTAAATAAGAGTCCCAACAACCACAAACACTAACTTATTCTTTGTCACCATCCAAGTCAATTTTAACTTTTACTTCAATCTAAATTCTTTGACTGGACGAACGGGCTTAGCCAATTGCTATAAACCCTCATATAAACATATCCCCAACTTGCCTCTTAAATTTTCAAACTGAGTAGCTGATAAGTGCATATTAGTGTGATTATTTAGTAGATTTTTTGGCACTTTTCAAGAGTTTACTTGGATATCTCATGCTCTATCCCTTTGTTTCTTTCATTTATTCATAGTTTACTTTAAGCATTTTAAAAGTATCATTTATTTAACTTTTGTTTTTGTAATTTTAGGTTGCATTTTTGAAATAAGGAATGGATTGCATCAAGACTCTCTTTGTGGAGTTTTTGAAGATTTTGCAGAAATCAAGCTCGCTCAACGAGCTCCCAACGAAACTTCCAACAAGTTTCTCACTCAGCAAGCTCCTTTCTCGCTTAGCGAGCTATGGTGGTTTAACTTTTTAATGATAGCTCGCTCAGCAAGCTCCTACTCCCTCAGCGAGCTATACATTTTTCAGCTTGTATTTAAGCATTTGTTCCTCATTTTTCTTAAAATGTAACATTTAATTCCATACCTAAATACACCATAATCAATATTTTTACCTTGTTTTCGAAGAATCGGTGCATTGATTATCAAGAGATTGTCATTAATGCTCATTCTTCTTCATCTCTCTCTTTTGATGGAAGCTCCCATGGAAATGGAGAGCTAAACTCATAATATGTTAAGGTTAGAAGGTAGATAGGTATTTATTTTGCATGTATAGGCTTTGATCCTCTTGTAAGAACTCTTGATGAGGAATATATGATGAAAGCTTTGTTTTGATAAGACATCTTTTGTGTTGTTTCAAGATTGAGTAATTTGTTCAACATTAGACCTAGGTTTTCATCACCCAATGGACATAAGCTAGAGATAGTTATGGACTTGGAGTTCACGTTGTATTGAACTAAAATGTTATCATTTTGATAGATTGAGTGAGAGATCATCAATGGATCAAAATGATAAATCCCACATTATGTGTTAGAAATAAGCATTTTGAGAGGATATTGTGAATATGTTTATCATTATAAAGAGTTTGTCATTTGATCAAAACTAAATGTGCGAATAAACCTATCAAACCCTAACTTTGGCATATGCTTTTTAAATCTTTTATCAACCAATACTTTTAACTGTTAGAATTTAGTTGAATGCAAAAGTCTTATTTTCGATACAAAAACCAAAACCCTTTTGTTACCTTAAGTCTCAAGCTAAAGCAATTGTAGAATGACATAAATATCATAAAACAATCTTTGTGGATCGATAACAAAACTCTTACTCTATTTGTACTCCAACAGTAACATCCAAGGGCTTTGTGAATATGTCAACCACAAGGTCTCTAATAAAGTGGTGTATGATATCAATATGTTTTTTCCTACTGTGTTGAATAGGATTTTTGGAGATATTGACAGCACTGAGATTATCACAATATAATGTCAACATCCTGAGTGACATTATATTTAGATAACATTTGTTTCATCCATACTAACTGAGAACAACTACTACCAGCTGCTATATACTCAGCTTCTGTAGTAGATAAGGAAACACAATTCTGCTTCTTGCTAAACCAGGAAATAAGATTGTTACCTACAAAGAAATATCCACCAGAAGTACTCTTTCTGTCATCAACACTTCCAGCCCAATCAGCATCACACTATCCAAATAAAATAGGATCACTACCATGAGTGATTAATAATCACAAAAGTAGGATGATTGTTTGGTCTAATGGATTAGAGTATGATATGACAAGGAGGATTGGGGACTCTTGATGAAGTAAGTCGAAGTCTTTTTATCTGTTTGATCTGGTGAGTAGAGAGAGTTAAAATTGAGTTAGCAGTTCAGAGCTTTGTGTCTAGTTTGAGAGAGAACCCAGTGAGAAGAATGTTGGATATACTGAATGTGATTAAGGATGTATAGTGATTGTTAGAAAGCATAAGAAGTTGGAGTGAACTTGTTGTATTTGATTGTTATAGGTAGACATAGTGCGCAGTGGGAGCGCGTGATAACGTAGTTGTTTCATATTGATATAACTTGTAAGAATTGGAAAGTAGGCTATAGAATGATGAGAATAATGAGACCATTGGATATTCCATAATGGAAATGAGATGGCGAAGAGTTAAATTTTTAATGTTTCACTACTAGACGGATAGGTGTTCTAGCTACATGTTCGACTAGTAAATCGTATAATGTTTGTTTGGAGTTGTGTGATAACGAAGTTAGTAGTATAGCTGGGGTAATGTCGTGTTATGGATTCTGGTGTTCTTATCTATGTGGTTGCCTGTTTCCTATGATGATGGTTCATGTGTGTGTAGCTAACTCCTACGATGGGGGAATTAGGGAGGTGTTACCTAAGGTGATGGTAACCATTGTGTTGTGCCCGGTTCAAGAGTGAACTTGTGTGTTCGTAGTTTGGTTATTTTGCGTCGTGAGTTGGTTGTATAATGCGTTGCATGAGAAATGTGCCTTGTTGTGATTGTTGTCGATAAGTTGTACCTTGGTTGCACTATTGGTGGTATTGTTTCCAGAGAGTAGTAGCTTCCTATTGGATGCAAGGACGTATCCGGGGTTGTCCATATCCGGTGAGTTTTCGAGGACGAAAACATTCTAAGTGGGGGAGAGTTGTAACGCCCCAAATTTTATTCAATTATTTAATTTAGATTTGTGGTATTTTGTGTATGGAAGAAAGAAATATTATTTAATATAATATTTAATTATAAGAATTATATTATATTGAATAATTATTAGAGAATAATAAAATAATTGGAATATTGGAAGAGAGGGTAAGGTGGTTGTTTGGTGAAATTAGTGAGGGTAAATGTGGAAGACCATATATTGGATCTAAGGGACAAGATTGGAATAAGGAAAAGGGAAGTTCAGTCGTGTTTTTGTGATTGCAGAGAAGATCGTGAAAAATGAGAAGAGGGAAGGAGAAAGGGTAAAAACGTGAAGAGGATTTCGAGACCGGAGGAAGAATTTCTCATCAAAACCAAGGTAAGGGTGGGATTTTTCTGTCTCTTAAGGGTTAAATAATGGGAATTGGGTTAGTGTTGTTGATTAGAGGAATTAGGGATTTGGATGATTTGAATGAGAATTGTGTTCAATTAATTGTATTTGTTGTTGTTGCGTGATAATTGCATGAATTAGACATTGTATTGTGTGAATTCTGCATTTTCTGGTGATTTGGATTGGTTTTGTGTGATGTTTTTCGCATCAGGTGAGTACTGAGCGCATAAGAGCAATTTGAGAAATCGCAGAACTCGCTTAGCAAGCTGGAGCTCGCTTATCGAGTAAGAGTCAGTAGGTTATTCGCTTAGCGAGCAAGCCCCCTCGCTGAGCGAGACCTGGAGTGGAAAATGTTTATTTTTATTCCGAAAAATTCCTTAAAATTATCTAATTAACATAGTAATGCTTAGGAATCGATGTGGTGTAGTTGAGTGTAGTTAGAGAAGAGTTATACACGTAATTGTAGGGATAATTCGTATAACTTGAATATGAACATAATTGATATGTTGTTGGACTTAGTTGTTGTTGTGTTATGAGTTGTTGTTGCTATGTGTTGTAATTGTTGTTGTGGTCAGATGACATTGTTGTTGATATCTGAAAATGTAACACGTTATAGTATGATGTGTCATTGGGTATATCCTTGTTGATGATAAATGTTGTTGTATGAGAATATGCACGTTGTAGATGATACTTGGTGTTGTTGATGTTGTTATATGTTGTTCTAGTTGATGATGCGTGTTGTAGGGGTTGATAAATGTTGTTGATATTAATATATGTGTTAGGGTTAAAGATGCATGTTGTAGGTGTTGTTACATGGTGTTGTATGTGTTATTGTTGTTATGTGTTTTCATCGATATGGATATGTGGTTGTAGTTGAGGATGCATGTTGTAGGTGTTGATAGGTGTTGTTGATGATGTTATATGTTATTCTAGTTGAAGATGCATGAGGTAGATGTTGATTGAAGTTATATGAAGTTGTTATGTGTTGTTGATACCGTTGTAGTTATATGTCGTAATAGTTATTCGATATTGTTGTATATTGATGATTTATGTTGTAGAGGTTGCTATGTGTTGTTGTTATAGTTGTGGTGATATGATGTGGTAGTTGGTAGGTGTTGTTGTATGTTGATAATATAAGTTGTTGACGTTTCTAAGAGTTGTTGTTGTAGATATGGATATATGTTGTGCTAGTTGGTAGGTGTTATAGCATGTTGATATATGTTGTTGATGCAATTATGTGATGTTGATAATTCTAAGGAATGAGATCATTGTTGTTATATGTTGTTGATGATGCTAATGCATGATATAATTGTTGGTGTATGTCGTTGATGATGTTGTTGTGTGAGGTTGAAGTTGTGGTTGTTGCATATTGTCATTGGTGGTGCATGACATATGCATAATTATTGATGGTGTGATTGAGTACAATTACCATGGATGGTGCAGTCATGAAATAGGGACTGTACGTGATCATGAAATAAGGATCATACTGGACCATGAAATATGGGCCGATGGGTGTGATCATGAAATAGGGGTCATACTGGACCATGAAAGAGGGGTCGAGAGTTCCGACGAGAACTAGATCTTGAAATAGAGATCGAATTATGGTACCGTATGCATAAAGTCAAGTAGAGTCTCATTGCATAAGTTGTTGTTGTGTATGATGTGTGGTTGCGATGTGGCTGTGTAGTTTTTGTTTTGTTTTGGAAGTGGTGATCTAGTTAATGATACTTGCTTATTCTTATTATTTTTCCCTTTTGATGATGTAAGTATCTCACCCCTTCTGTTTGAAAGTTACCCTTATGTTGGTAACATGAAGGTGATCAAGATTAGTCGATTGGTGGTCAGTGAAGTCAGTGTACTTCGCGTCTTTAGGAGTTAGCTCTGATACGTGCTTTGGGTGTCGGGACGAAAGTTGTTACTTGTTCATTTACTTTTAGAAAACCATTTGTATTTTGAAATACTATTTTATGTTTCTTTGAAAATTTTCCGCTGTGAGATGAAATATTTTTGTAACACATATCTATTGAGCCATGAGTTTTATTGATTGTGATACTCAGAATGAAATGATAATTTTTATTTACTCTGATTTTAAATATAAATTTTGTGGGAAGTATTTTGGGTGTTACAAAGTGGTATCAGAGCAGGCCAATCCGTCCGGCCAGGTTGTGTAGTAGTGTCGTTGTTTAGTATGCGACATGTGTGTGAGAACACTGTCGGTACTTGTTTTATTTTCCATTGCAGGTTGGGGTGAAATAGGTGGAGGAGAAACGTCTATTTCTCGTGGATATTCCCGATGTTGAGAGATGGGATATCATGTCGCTGTAAGATAAAGTGTTATATATACTGTTCAACTATTTGGAGAATGGTGTTACTCTCAAAGAGAAACAATCAGGCATCCTTGTTGTTCGATTCCTTATGAAGGGGGAAAGTGATGTTTAAGCCAATTGGGAGTTGGTGATGTGTGGAGTACCCTGATGTGTTTCCTTAGGAGGTACACCATTATCCTAAAGTTGGAACAATATGATGTTATTCTTGGAATGAATGGATAAAGTTAATCAATGTGTTTGTCAATCGTTGAGAGGATGATGTATTGTGTAGTTGAACGCTATTATGACTTGATGAGGACAGTTTATACCCCATCATGATTGACATATGTATATCAACAAATTGAGGAACTGAACGCCCTTAATCTCTTGTTTATAACAGACGTGACCATGTTGGATGGGATAGATATGACTTGCTAAGATAGGATAGCATGTGCGGTGAATGGCATGGAGTTAAGCCTAGTACTTGCAGATTGTTTGGATTAGTCGATGTAGATTCCTATATCTAGATGTGAGACGGATTCAGGAATGTGAGGTTTCCATGGATGCAAAGGTGGTATTATGGAAATTGGAAATAAGGTCGCAATAACAGACTACTGGTTATGTGTGGATTTTGGAGTTATTTCAGAAAAAGGTATCAGGTGTTCTGTTAGGAGAGGAGAATGGAATTGTATTGGAATTTTGTTCGTGGTGCTGGATTCTATGGTATGGTACGAGATGTCTATATGATGGAAATAATAGTCAGAGGATTTGATAAAAAGGGAAATTATGAAATCGGGATTGCCGCCGTGGAGAATTTTGGTATGATTGGTGAAGAAGAGGACGATTACTTGGGGTTACGCGTTGGTCAATGAGTAGTATGGAATTCCCAATTGTGTTCGAGATAACTTAGATTTGAGGCGTGATGAATCGCAAATGGCTAGGCTAATCATAAATAATAGACATAAGAGTATGCAAGTACAAGTAAAAGTGTTTAGGGAGTGAATATTTGATACTTGACCCTCTCATGCGAGAGGGTTTATATAGAGAGCCCCCATCGCTTGGCTAATGACCCCTATTTTGGGTCTGGATCTTGGATCCCCCGAAAATAGGTAACTTCCAGAAACTAGTTGTTGGAATGAGCATACCTGGTCAGACTGGATGTATGTCGAGCATAGAGATATCCGAACAGGAGTTGTCTTCGGCTGAATCTGGGTGACTTCTGCTGGTGTCGAGCAGAAGTCTGGTGTCGAGCAGAAGTCTGGAGGGAGCAAAGGAAATCCAACCACGGGTAACCGTAGTCAATAGGTTCTCCTTGTATGAGGGGCATGAAGCTAGTGGGTCCCTTTGACATTTGGGTCATTGGGTCATCCCATGAGCAAGAGTGGATTGGGCCATGCCAAGTCATTGGGCCAGTCCAAAATAAGAGCCCCCTGAGTTTTTGTTTCTGGTCGTAGAAGTGATAACTTTGTGCTCGCTTGTCTCTTATGTCCAAACCATCTTTGTCTTTTTTCTGTCTTTTTCAGATTCAATGGTTGATATACAAGACAAGTTGATGGCCAATGCTGCCAAAATACAGGGAGTTAAGAAGTTGAAACAAACCCGCTTGAATGACCGATTTACATCCATAGGCATGGGCTCGGGCAACTTCTCCTCAGCTCCTCATGGTTCGCCGGGTACTACTTTCAAAATGGCGAATGGGCCAAGGGCCGATGATGTTATACACTTGACGGATACCCCTCCAAAGCCTTCGTTCGAGCTCCCAACTTGTTTCCTGAGGCCGAATTTCTTCGAGGAGACCTCCCTCCAAGTTCATAGGGTGGAAACACTCAAATTGGAGGTGCTGAGTCGACCAGACAAATAGTTGTGTTTGGCTCAGGATGTGAGCTCTGTGATGAGGGTCCTGACAATGGCTACTATGTACGCTGAAGGTACTACGACTCAGGAGTAGGAGATATAACAGTTAAAGGCTCAATTGTCTGTTTCCGAGGACATGGCCAAGGCTTCCTCAGAATCTTTAAAGGAAGCTTTGAAGAAGGTTAAAGAGCTGAAAGAGTCTTTGGCTACTGCGAACTCGAAAAGGAAATCGGCCAAAGAAGAGGTTGCTCGTCTTAAGGCCGCAATGGCTCATGCTGAGGATGAACCTGAGGAGCTGAAGTCCCTGGTCACCCAGGCTGAACTGGTTTCGAAAATCGATCAGGGGGAGTTTGACCTTGAAGAGATATTGGGTGTGGCATTCAAAAACAAGGTGGACCAACTAAAGATCGTCAACCCCGAGGTGATACTGAATGAGGAAGGTATCAATGGACTTTACAAGGCCATGGACAGAGTGATCCTTATCCCTAACTTCCTCAGACAGTCCGAATAGGATGATACGACTATGGCTTAGGGAAATAAGGAATCCCTGCAGATGTTCAGCCCAACGCCGATGCTAATCTTTGAAGGTTTTTCTGTTTTTTTTTAATTTTGTTGGCTGGCCTACGTGCCATGGCCTTAACTCTGTATGGGGGTTTGATCCCCCCTTTATGTAATATTCAAACAAGTCGGTCTTCATGGCCGCATTTTTAATGCTTTTATGTTTATCGACCTGTATGGTCGTTTAATTATCCTTTTGTTGTGTGTACACGTGTGTCTGTCGGAGGGCACACTTTATTTTAAATTTTCACTAAGTGTTTTTATGATGCTCGGTCACGTAGATGTTCGCCTAATAACACGTGCGATGTTCTTTTTTATGCGTCCGCTAGGGACATGGTTTATTTGTATGTTTGGGAAACTGTGTTCGGTTTATGTACGTCTGGCGGTTTGGGGAACCAGGCAGAATGCCAAAGTATATTTATTTGGAGAATGGTGCTCGCGCCATGATGATGACCCGTACTCCATGGCGTGAACGTCCCATCACGAGCTAGATGTTCTACCTGGTCGTGGTACGATGACGATGATAGAGTCGGTTGAGGATCCAATCGTGTGGCGGTGATCTTCCTCGTTCGTGAGGGGAATCCTGTCAAAATAAGTATTTGGTATGCGATACTTATACTTAGGTATGCACGTTAGGTCGGTGCTTATGCTTCATCGTTTTAAGTCTGAGCATGCCAACGGACGCCTTAACTGTAGTATTGCTTAAGTTTATCAGTGTTTCAAGGACGAGCAAGTTTTTCCCCATTTAGATTTTCTAACTAATAGGCCTCATTCTTCGTTTTTGCTCGGACACGGTATAGACCTTCCCAGTTTGCGGCAAGTTTTCCTTCTCTTGAATCATTGTGGTTTCTCCTCAGGACGAGGCTGCTGACCTCGAACGCCCGTTTTATGAATTTAGAGTCATGTCTGATGGTGATTTTTTGTTTCAACGATGCTTCATGTAGGGTTGCTCCTGATCGAACTTCCTCGACCAAATCGAGTTCCTCGCGTAGTAATTCCGAATTAGTTTCCTCGTCCTTGAAACTTTTGTTTGCCTGGACGGTATATGCATTTCTATGGAAATCACGACCTCTGTTTCGCATGCTAGTCGGAAAGGGGTTTCCCCGGTCATAGAATGCGGTGTGGTCTGGTATGCCCATAAAATGTGGTGTAATTCCTCGACCCATCGTTTCTTGATATCATCCAGTCTTCGCTTGAGCCCTTGAAGGATAACCCTGTTTGCTGCTTCGGCATGCCCATTGGTTTACGGGTGTTTGACTGAAGCGAAATGTTGTTTTGTCCCAACGTTGGCGACGAATTCCTGGAAGTTTTTATCTATGAATCATGTGTCGTTGTCAGTAACTATAGCCTGGGGTATCCCGAACCGAACGAGGATGCTACGTTTGAAGAAACCCAATATGTTGAGGGTTGTTATCTTGGCTAGAGGTTCAGCTTCTATCCACTTCGTGAATTAGTCTACTCAGACGATCAAGTATTTATTCTAGTTTGAACCGACGACAAAGTGATCGAGGATATATAGGCCCCACCATGCGAATGGCAACGGGGAAGACATGTTCTTAAGCTCGTTTGGAGGCGTTAAATGCATGTCCTCGTGTCGTTGGCATTTATCGCATTTTTTCACGTGTTCTTTGGCGTCGTTCTGCATTGTTGGCCAATAATAACCTGCCCGGAGAGCTTTTCTTGCCAGAGATCTTTCTCCTAGGTGTTGGGTGTTGATGCCTTCGTGGATTTCTCGCAGGATATGCGAAATTAACTCTTCCTCGACACACTTGAGGAGGGGAATGATGAATCCCCTCCGATAGAGTTTTCCTTCGACTAACATGTACGAGCAGGCTCTTCGCTTGACTATACTGGCCTCTTTTGGGTCTTCGGGTAATTCGTCATTGGTTAAGTATTTGTAGACCGGGGTCATCCAGCAGTTGGTGTTGCCGATGACATTTACGTCTATTGTCGAGGATATATTTTCAATGCTGGGGCGAGAAAGTATTTCTTGTATGACAGATTTGTTTCCTCCTTCCCCCTTCGTACTCGCGAGTTTTGAAAGCACATTCGCTCGCACATGTGTTCACGAGGAACATGTTTGACTTCTACATATGCGAACTTTGTGATTTTATTCTTGACCAGAGTCAAGTATTTCGACAAATTATCGTTTTTGACTTGGTATTCTCCTTTGACCTGCAAGGCCACGAGCTGAGAGTCCGTACAAATGATTATCTCTTCGAATCCAAGGTCATCGACGAGTCTTAGATCCACAAGGAAAGCCTTGTATTCTGCTTGGTTGTTGGAAGTGGGAAAATATAGTGTGAGAGATACCTCTATCAGGATTCCCTCCTCGTTTTCTAGGATAATCCCTGCTCCACTTCCCATGGAGCTTAATGCTCTGTCCACAAAAATGGTCCACTTTCTGGACGCACATACTTGGTTTTTCGGGGTGGTCATTGTGGCCACGAAATCATCCAGGGCTTGCGCTTTGAGGGTCGTTTTTCCTTCATATCGAATGTCAAATTCAGATAATTCTAAGGACCATTTGAGCATTCTTCCGGCCATATCAGATCGACAGAGGAGTTTTCGGATGGATTGGTCTGTACGTACTATGATCGTATGTGCCAGGAAGTAGAGCCGAAATCTCCTTGTTGCATGGAGGAGCAATAGGGAAACTTTTTCAATTTATTGATATCTAAGTTCGGGCCCTTGTAGGGTTTTGCTCGTTAAATATATTGGTTTTGTCCCTCGAGTGTTTCTCGTATGAGGGCGGCGCTTACGATTTCGTTAGCGACGACCAGATACGGAAACAAGGTTTTCCCGATCTCTAATCGGGAGAGAACAGGGGGTTCTGACTGAGCCTTCTTGAAGCGTGTCAGGGGTTGTTCGCACTCTTACGCCCATTCGAAAGCAGCTTCTTTGCGAAGGAGCTTGAAGAGGGGTAGTGCATGCTGGGCGGATTTTGCTACAAAGCGGGATAGCGATGTGAGCACCCCGTTTAGGGACTGGATGGATTTTTTGGATTTTGGCGTGGGCGTTTCGGAGAAAGCTCAACATTTGTCGGGGTTAGCTTCTATTTCTCTTTTCGTTAGATAAAAACCGAGGAACTTTCCCGCTCATACCCTGAACGTGCACTTTTCATGATTGAATTGCATTTTGCACTTGCGTGCTTGATCGAAATTTTTTTTTTAAGTGGAGAGCATGATCGGTTTCCTCGTGGGATTTTATCGATCAAGTCGTCCATGTAAACTTCGAGCATGTTCCCAATTTATGTCCTAAAGACTTTGTTCATCATTCGCTGGTAGGTAGTGCCCACATTTTTCAAGTCGAAGGGAATTACGTTGTAGTAATAGTTTCTCGATTCGGTCATGAAAGCGGTGTATTTCTTGTCGGTCACGGTCATGGGTATTTGATTGTACCCGAAATAGGTGTCGAGGAGCGACAATAATTTAAAACCTGCAGAATTATCGACCAGCTTATCAATGTTAGGCAAATGGTAAACGTCTTTCGGGCAAACTCGATTGAGATCAATGTAGTCAATGCACATGCGTCATTTTCCATTGCTCTTTTTGACTAATACAATATTTGAGAGCCGAGTGGTATACTTGGCCACTATTACAAAATTAATCAAATAATAATTTTTTTTGTTATTTTTGTGAAAATAATATTTTGAATGTATGAATGAATTATGTGCAAAAATTTATTCAAAAATGATTTATTTTGAGTGTTTAAATAATTAATTGAAAAAAAAATATTAAAAATAATAATATTCATAATACAATGTCTTTCCCTACCTCAAGGGCGTGGGTTTGATCCCCTTTTTTCATTTTGTGATTTTGAAAGTTTAATATATTTAAATTAATAATTGACCTTAGAGAGTGTTTTTTTCTAAAGCGTTTTCTTAAGGGCTACCTATAAGAGCGCTTTTAGAAAACATTTTCTAAGGTGGGTCCTTTAGCAATGTTTTCTAAGGTGGGTCATTTTTAAGATCTTTAGCAGCGCTTTGTTAAAGCGTTTTCTAAGGTTATCCTTTAAAAATGTTTTTTATGAGCGATTTTTTTTTAAACATATAAGAACACTTTTTCCTAAAAGCGTTGTCTTTATTGCGCTGCGAAAAACTAAATATAATTTTAAACTAATTTTCTTTTCCCTAATTTATCAATTTATTGTTAGTCATTTTTTATTTTTATAAGTCAAATTATATTCAATATAAACGGGTAAAAAGGTACCCGAACCCACAATACAACGATCAATCACACACGGTGATTCCTTAGACAAATTTAAAAACCACCACCAAATAAAATAAATAATCCTCATCATAAACGATTCCGAATCACAAATATCGTCGTTAAACAAGACTTGATTTCTGGCTCCTCATAAACACCACCACCACCTAAATGCAAGAAGCTTTTTTTTAGTGCATCTCTCACTTAAATTATCTATCCGGCCACATCAGTAAATGGGAAGAAACAGAAGAAACAAGACATCTCTCAACCTCTAAATAATCATAAATCTTATCGTTAGTCATTAATTACTACTAGTAGAGTTAGAGCATGACTCTTTAGAAAAACCTTTATGAAATTTTTTTTATTTAGGTTTCTAAAATGTGTTAACCAACTGAACTATTAGAGATTTGAAAGTGACTTTGAAATTATCTAATGTTTAAAAAATGTTGATGTGATATTTTCACATTTTTCATATTTTATCTTTGCAGAAAGTTTTGTAGACTATTTTGCTGGATATTTTCTCTTTGAAAAGTTTTACATGTTTCATTACTTATAGGGGAAATATGAAGATAAATGATCATTTAAAATATTTTTTAAATAAAATAAAATAATAATAACTGATTTAAGAAAATAAACAGATTTGAAAGAATAAAAAACCGATTTTTTTAATCTAAATTTATATCAAATGGTTTAAAATTGATTTTAAGAAAACAATTGATTTAGAATTAGATTTGTACAAAACAATAGTTATGTAACCATAATCAAATCTATATCTAGTTTTATATCTAATTTTAATTGAAATGTGATTATGATTATACATTCTATATAGTTTATAAATAGATTGTTGTTTGTTTTCTAAAAATAATAAATCATCGGTTATATCTATATCTGACTTTAAATTAAATTTTAAATTTTAATTGAAATGTGGTTATGATTATAAATTCTAATATATTATATAGTTTATAAATGATTATGGTTTGTTTTCTAAAAATAACAAATCATGTCTAAAATACTGTTTGTTAAGTTAAAAGAAGAAGAATCGAAGAAAAAAATAGTAACATGAAAAAAAAGTCAAGAGTGAGTAAGAGAGATATCTACATAACAATTAAGTCTCAAATGATGAAAACTAAACTTAAAATCCATATGAAGTAGTTTCATTAATTCTTCTCAAATAGGGATTAGGGTGGGTATAGGTTGGGTCGAGTTAGCCTTTGTCAAACCTGAGTTTGACCTACTAAAGAATTACAAGCTTAAGTCTGGTCTGTAGCCTATCAAAGGTTTATGTTTTGATATGAGTCTGACATTTTCGAATGTCTGATTGACCTATTAGTCTACTTAAAAAAGTTATATCATTTACATATGAGTAAATAAGAAATTCAACAAATGTTTAAATAGACTAGATAATCAAAATTATAATGAGACTAAATGTTTGTTTACATTGATTTATCTGAGCTTACCTAGTAGCATAAATTTTGTGTGATGATTTATTTGAGAGAACTCATGAAAACACCTTATAACATTATTGATAGGATTTCTTTCAACTTATTTTCATTAATTCTTCTCAAATGTGGATTAGGGTGGGTACAGGTTGGGTCGAGTTAGGTTTTGTCAAGCCTGAGTTTGACCTACTAAATAATTATAAACTTAAGTATGTCCTGTAGCCTATCAAAGATTTATGTTTTGATTTGAGTTTGGTCTTTTCGAATGTATGATTGGTCTATTAGTCTATTTAAAAAACTTATATCATTTAAATATGAGTAAATAAGAAATTCAACAAATGTTTAAATAGACTAGATAATCAAAAGTATAATAAGATTAAATGTTTGCTTACATTGATTTATCTGAGCTTACCTAGTAGCATAAATTGTGTGCGATGATTTATTTGAGAGAACTTAATTATGAAAACACCTTATAACATTATTGATATGATTTCTTTCAACTTATTTTCATAAATTCTTAAATATAACTAAGTTTATTTTTGTGTTTTAATATAAAAAATAAAATACAATATAAAAATAATAAATTCATTCATAATTAATAAATAGATCGACCTGATATGTTTATAAGATTTTTTCTATGACCTGCGGTCTTGTCTATTTAATTAAATAGACTTATAAAAAAATATAAAAAATTTCTATTTAAAAAAAATCTTATCTAGACCTATGTAGAATAGATGTTAATCTTATGTTAGTTTGTCTGACTGCCTTATTGTCACTCCTACTAATATGGATGGACAAGTACACTATGGATCAAGTTGTTAGGAACATGAGAATCATTTCCTCTAAATGAAATACATTTGATATTCCTATATAAAAGAATATTGAGGAAGGATGAAGTTAATTTTCTTAGATATTATATTCTTTAATGTGGGGTAAGGGATTCATGACATTAAACAAACACTTTTTAGAGGCAATTCATGGGTGGTAATAAGTTTTTATTTTAATATTAGTTTTGAGATTTCATTTTTACTTATATTTTTGTTTGGGTGATTGATTGAGTAGTACTCACAACACGTTTCGATTACTTTCCTTATTTTATGAAAATTTCTACTTCATTAATGATTTGTTTTACTATTGATAACCACATAATTGAAGTGTAGACCTCCATTTAGGTACATGTGATTGCTTAGAAATATGGAAATTAAAAGGTTAAATTCAATTGTTTCACGGATTTAAAAACCATTTTTAAGTCTATTTTTTTATATATTTGAAATTTGAAATTAATATTATTTTAAAAATAAAATACTGAAATAAAATTAAAGTTATCATATTGGAATTTAATTTTTTGTCAAAAATATACCAATTCAAAAACTACATGACTTTCAAGATATATGAAATTCTAGTAAGCAGATCACAGATGTCCTAACCACATGTCGAGACATTGATCTCTACAACATATTAAATAAGGGAAAAGTGGCACAGATTGATATTCAACAATATCAGCACGTGAACATGTCAGATGTTCTGACATCTATTTCGATATCTTTGAGCAACAAGCACAATAACATAGTTGTATAATTGCAGAATGATAAAGAACACAGTAATTTGTTAACCCAATTTGGTTGAAGACGCCTACTCAGGGGGATACCAATCCAAGAAGAAGATCACATTATCAGTAGATTATCGCTTGTACAAAACCTTGTACATGTAAACACCCTTTTTTTACCTAATGCAACCCAATGTAATATTTATTGCAGAAACTCCATCTTTGATAAGAGAACCCAATCTCACTCCCTTTGATCACCGCCTGTGATTATTTAAACCGTTGCAACCCAATAATTGTATCATTCTTGAAATCCCCACCTTTCATTGCAGTTTTCAAACAACTCAATTTGACTAACAACGCTCATTGGATATGCTTCAAAGCTTCATCCAAGAACAATATACAATTCATTACCTCGCGGATTCTGAATTTGTATCAACAACTATGTCTACCTCATTGTATTCAACTGATACAAAGGGTGACTTACAATACAAGAAAGCCTACGACTTTCAAAACCCTAAAACCTTATTTTTTTTCTACTTTTACAAAAGTGTTACAAGGATTAGTTATTTTTCTCTAGGTCTAGGTCTTCTATTTATAATCTTCTGTTGTCCATGGGCTTCGAATAATCAAACTAATTATTCATTGATCCATGCATTGATTGTTGCATATAAAATCTCTTTAAATCTTCAAATCGATCTTCTACAAAATTTGTTTGTAATAGAAAAAAATATCGAAACCTCCTGTTAGGACATCTTGTTCAACATCATATTCAAAACTTAAGTTTTACTAAAATTTAAGTTAAATCTTTAGAGTTTTCAATCTCATCCTTTTGACAAATTTTGGCAAAAACTTCTTTTGCACAAAACTCCAGGATGCTTCTTATCTTGTAGTCTCTTCAATCAGATGACAAATATTGAAATTCCTCAATCCATAGATCGGTGTACATGAGGAGTGAACAACTCAGACACTCATTATCATCAAACAAAACTTGATTGATATCCCAGCCCTTGACGAAAGTGAAACAACATTTTCCCCCTCAACCTAGGACTCTATCTACCACAGGTAATGAGGATGCTTTTCACAGCAACCCCCAATCGACCTGAGTAACTCAGAACACAGGACACAACAGTGTTCACAACTCAGATCACAAGACACGAAAAGGAACTGAGACTTAACCAAGATGTTAGAACATCTCTTCAAACATATTTACAAAACAAATGCACAAAGAACTTCAAAGCTCAAAAAAATACTCAACAGACTATTATCCCCCTTTTTGGTCAAAACTTGAAAAAAGGAACCAAAACATACCCATATCCAAGAAGGACTCACCCATACACGAACAAAATCCATACACCATATTCTCACAAGAACTCAATTTGAAGGAAAAATGAAGGAAGGATACCCCTTATTTGTATCCCAGCAATACCTTTGGAAGTATCGATTCAGGAAAAACAATAATGGTCCTGGTCAAAGAAGATGTTATTCAAGGAGGAAAACTTTAAATTAACTGACTGTGCAGAGTCCAAGTCAATTTTAAGAGATTCTTATTTATTGCACACTGTCTATAAACCGTTATTTTTGCATTTATTCACTTTGGATTGTTTCTCCTTGAAATTAAAGGTCCAATGAATGCACATTCATGTTCAAAAATCACGTTTTACTTGTCTCTCTGGCATGTACTTGATATCTCAACCACTTTTAATAAGAGAATCAAGTTCTGAGTGATGTCCTGACATCTTGTCAGACATTGTCTTCTTAACTTTGTATTTTCTTGAAAATCAACCACACTCTTGAACATGATATCTTCCTTTTAGAAGTAGAGAATTCCCAAGATTACATTCTCAGGTGCACATTTAATTGCTCCAGTATCATTGAGTCAAGGCTTCTTGTCTATCCTTATTTCTTCACAGTCTGCTTGACTTTCAAACAGCTTATGTAGTTTTTTACTACTTCATCTTGAATAGAAGTTCAATTCTATTTATTCCTCATAAGAAATGATCCTTCTAACTAGATTTAACATATTCTTGAATTTATATTAACTGCCACTATTAATCATCTCTCCCTGAGTACATCCACGTTTCATCTGAATTCATAGAACCAAATTGTCATAACCCTTTCTAGAGACATGAGCATTTAGGAGGACCAATCATTCTTGATAATGAAGCTGACATACTTAGAGTCTTTACTTCATGATGTTTCAACATCACATAGGGCATTAGTCTTCTCCGTTGATCCAGTCACCTTGATTGCATAGAGGTCCAATCATCTCCAACTGTTAGGGATCCCAACCATATCACAACTGGTCATTCCTTTGTTCTTTTATCTTGTAGCATCAATCTCTTTTCATAAGTATATTTTTTAATACATCATAATTCTGGTCTCCATGAATTTCTTGAGTTGCTTTCTCCACCTGATCCACTTTTATCTTGAGGTCTTGTTGCATAAGAACCATATCTCCATAAGCTCTCTAATCTCAACGTGAGTCAGAGTACTAGATACCCATCATTTAATCAGTGAACATATTCATCTCATCATTCTCTTGTATGATAAGTTTGGACACTTCTGATTTAGTTGGTGAATATTATCTTCCATATTTTGAGCTAATCATAATCCAGATCTTCAATCAGAAATTTACTTTAGTCATAAGACAACTCTTTTCTCATCATTCTCCCGTATGATAAGCTAAGATGCTTCTTATACAAGATGTTCTTCTTCAAGGATAACAGAACCATATGATATTATACAATCAGTTGGTACATCCTTCAGCTATCACTGATATCATACCCGATGATCTTTCGTTTCTGCATAGCTCTGAAAGTCTCCATAGAGTACAACTCCACTAGCTTGATCCTTAAGAACTTCACACCATCATAAAGAGAAATAAACTCTCCATAACCACCGCAATCATCTTCAATTTCTTATAACTTCTGCCACAAGCTCCAAGATATAGCTAGAATCAGATCCTCCTTTGATCTTCAACTGACTTACCATTTTGCACAAGTCTTAATTGTTTCAAGTTCACTCCTTAGATTCATATTTGAGAACAACCAATTGCCACAGATTGGTTAACTCATCTTCCTTCAGAGTTCCAAAATCTATTTTGATTCACTAATAAAGCTTGACCTTTAAGTTACAAATTCTCCCTATTCCAATTTTAAGATGTCTTGGATACACCAAGACTAGATAATATAACATCTCCCACTCTTGTAGATCCCGCAATATGCATGTGATAGATCTTTTTGAAGTAACAACGACTTCCATCCATGAGACAATCAGTTGATCTCAAGCAGTTAACACCCTTAGTGTAGTTATCCAGATGTTTAGATTGGTGTCAGAACATTTGATATGACATCCAGTTGATGATCTGGCTCCTTCCAATTTCAGCCTTGAAGATCCAGTTGACAGGTTTTTCAAGTTATCATGCCACTTTGATAACTTATCAATCTTAAAAGAACAAAATCTCTATGCTCTCATAGACTTGATTACAGTATCAAGTTTGAGTAGAAAACCTCTATCCTACATTGTTGTACCTCAGCTGAGCTATACCTCTTGATGAGTATCAAACATAATTCTAGATTTCCTCGAGTAAAGTCTTATTTGAGATGTCAATGAAAAAGTCCTAGACCTTTTACTCTGACCCTCTGGTTGCTCTTCTTAATACTCCATTAAGAAAGCTGATAGTGAGCCTTGACATTTGTACTCCTGTTGAACTTAGAGAAGACATAAACTAATCCAAGTAGTATTCTCCAAGTGGATGATGACTTTAAATTCTCTTCCAAGAGCATTTATAGCTAGACTAGTTTCTAGAATATAAACTCTCTAGGTGAATCATAAGCCATTGTAGATCCTGTCTGAATAAAATTACCAATACCTTAGGTCAATACCATAGGCTTTTATTTCCAGAGCATATGCAAAACCTTTCCTTTTTTTTGAAGACTCACTTATTGAGTCAATAGGGTTTTGCACATAGTAAATCGAAGAGATGTTTCAATGTCTGATAGAACATCAGTCCTTTTGAAGTCTTCCAATATGATCTTGATTATACTCATCCTCTAGGTTGTAGCTAGATATTTTGTACCTCCTAATGATCCATTTAGTCTTCAGCTACCATGAACTCCAGATACAAGGATAATTAACTAAATACTTGTGGACTTCAAGACTGACATCTTTGACTCAACTTTCTTTCAGCTGACTATCTAGTCTTCAATGAGGACCCCCTTAACTGAATTGAAGTCTCCTTTTAGACTATATCAACCTTCATATTGAATGAGAGCCACTTCCTTGTAGGCCATGGATGGTGAAAATAAATCACCTTCACTTTCTCCAAGTTGAGATTCTTCATCCTTATGCAGTTAGGATAACTAGAAGTCTTCAGAGAACCATCTTCAGAATGAACACCAGACCAAGATTGTATGCCTCTGATCATGATTATAAATTGCCTTTATGAGTGTACTTGAGTGAAGTCTGAAGTATCTTTGGAAACTTTCTTCATGATCATGTTGTTTATAAAATTCATAGACCAGGAATTGACAAACAAGAACTCAAATTATCTTCCTCCAATCTGACTTCAGGATACCTTACGAAATTACCCTTCCAAGAATCAAGATATCATAACCAGCAACCAACAACCCTCTGTATTCCATTGCTCCTAACTTTGGAATGATTATGGCTTTTATGATGTTGATATCTTCAAGAACACAAGCAGGATCAAGAATATATTCCACCATATATTCTCTCTGGACAGCGATCATCTCAATCTATTTCTAAGAATAGATCTTTCTTCACCATCAACATCAAAAAATCAAGACAACAAGAATTATTCCAATCAATGACACAAGCAGCGGAACACCAAAGAACATCTTCAACAGGCTTCAGGAAAGATGTCAAACCATCTTATATGACATCATCAATAAACACCAGTAACAACAGAAAATTCACAAAAGCATTGAAAAACCATCAATACTTGTCCTTTTTGAACTAGAACATTCATCACATCCATAAATACCCCTTCAAGTATATCAGAAGGAATGATCACATCAACTCCTCCTTGTTTAACACCATAAAGTGTCTCCATAAGATCTCATCTAGACACAGACAGGATGCCCTCTCTGATACCAATTGAAATCTTGGTAAGCAGATCACAGATGTCCTAACCACATGTCGGGAAATTGATCTCTGCAATATATTAAACAAGGGAAAAGTCGCGCAAACTGATATTCAACAATATCAGCGCATGAACATGTCAGATGTTCCAACATCTGTTTCGACATGTTTGAGCAACAAACACAATAACATAGTTGTATAATTGCAGAATGATAAATAACACATTAATTTGTTAACTCAGTTCGGTCGAACACACTTACTCTAGGGGATACCAATCCAAGAAGAATATCACATTATCAGTAGATTATTGCTTGTACAAAACCTTTGTTGTATAGGTAAACACCATCCATTTTACCTAATACTACCCAACATAATATTTATCGTAGAAACTTCATCTTTGATAAGAGAACACTATCTCACTCCCTTTGATCACCACATGTGATTCTTTAACCCGTTACAACCCAACAATTGTATCATTCTTGAAAGCCCCGCCTTTAAATGCAATGTTTATTCAACTCTCTTTGACTAACAACTCTCATTGGGTATGCTTCAAAGTTTCATCCAAGAACAATATACAATTCATTACCTCACGGCTTTTGAATCTATATCAATAACTATGTCTGCCTCATTGTATCCAACTGATACAAAGGGTGACTTACAATACAAGAAAGCCAACGACTTTCAAAATCCTAAAATCTTAGTTCCTACTATTACAAAAGTCTTACAATGATTAGTTATTTTTCCCTAGGTCTAGGTCTTATATTTATAATCTTCTATTGTCTGTGAGCTTCGAATAATTCAACCAATTATTCTTTGATCCATGCGTTGATTCGTGCAAATAAAATCTCTTCAAATCTTCAAAACAGATCTTCTACAAAATCTATTTGTAACAAACAAAGATATCGAAATCTCTTGTTAGGACATCTTGTTCAACACTTAAGTTTTACCAATATTTAAGTAAAATCTTTAGAGCTTTCAACATATATTTGAAAGTCTAATTTAAAAGCTACTCAATTAAAATTTAAATTTGTCTCAAAAATCCACATCTTCATCTAAATATTTAAAATCCTTGCAAATTTAATGAAATAGTACACCAAAAATTATTAGAAATTGCTATATGTATATCACATAATGATTACACTATTTGCAACATTCATTAATTATACATGTTATTTTAGCAAGTACCATTATGCTTCCATTAAGAATGATTATAAATGTAATTATCGGCTTTATTGTCATAACTAATTCAGTATAAATAATATATGGTTAAGATTTAGATTAAATCATTAAAACTACTCTTAAATATAATATAATATTTCTCATCTATAATTGACTTGACTCATAAACTTAACGAGTCGAACTATGTATAATTCAAATTCAATTCATTTATTTAACAAATTTAATTTTTCATTCATATTCAACTTATTTGGTTCATGAATCTAGTTCAACAATTTAATTGTCAAACTGAATTTCAAACTATTTTTGAGTTGATTTGATTCATTGTCAATAACATTTATTTTCGAAGTTAATAGTCATTTAATATAATCCAATTTATTTATTACTCCCTCCGTCTCACAATAGGTGTCCTCTTTAACATTTACACACTTTTTAAGATAATAATTAATTGTGTTGATTTCAATAATAAAATGAATATTATTTACTAAAATAACCCTATTAATAATAGATAGTGAAATTGTTATATGAATTAAAATACAATAAATAAGGATAAGTTAGTGAAAAAAATAATAAATATTACATTGATATTTTAAATGGACAAATAATTTAAGATAAATAAAAAATAGGAAAGAGAATACCTATTATGAGACGGAGGAAATATAATAATAGTTGAGTTCGTAAAAAAAAGAATATGTCTGTTGATTTTTATTGTTGTTGTTTATTATTTCCTTAATTAGTCTTTAAATGAATGCCACGTAAGTATTTTTTGGGATTTGAATTAGAGATCTTTATATATTCAAAATATTTGTATTTTATTTGATTGCTTTGTTTTTCTTTTATACTTGAAAAAACATTTAATTGCTATATTATGTAACGTTTAGAACTAATTTGAATGATACTTTTCTAAAAACTTCTAGAAGACACATTATTTAATGTTTCTTTTAATTATATTTAATTATCTCTAATATAATGTTTTTCATAGAGATTTATAGAAGTTATATTCTATAATTTGTTATATTTAATTATTATTTAGATTTTTTTTTATAGATTTCTAAAAGTCATACTATACAATGTATTTAACTCTTATTTTAAGTTTTATTTGTGTAAGATTTCTAGAAGACATATTATGTATTGTATATTAATTATATAATTTTTATCTACTATTGTAGTATCTTGTTTTTGAGGTTTTCTTTTTGAAATATATATATATATATATATATATATATATATATATATATATATATATATATATATATATATATATATATATTGGAGTTTTTTATTTGAAAAAAATATATTTAATTGCTATGTTATTTAGTTTTTTGAATTAATTTGATTGATATTTAAAATTTAAAAGAAAAAACTTCTAGAAAATATATTATTTAATGTTTCTTTTTATTTTATTTAACTATTATTTATATAAGTGTTTTTCTTAGAGATTTATAAAAGTCATATTATATAGTTTTTTATATTTAATTATTATACATATTGTATTTTTTATATATTTCTATACAATGTATTTAATTTTTATTTTAAGTTTTTTTTTTGTGTAAGATTTCTAGAAGGCATATTATGCAATGTATATTAATTTCATATTGTTTTTTAACTACTATTAACTATTGTAGCATTTGGTTCTTAAGATTTTTTATTTAAAACAAATGTTTAATTTGATTAATATTTATAAAAAAAACTTCTAGAAGACATACTATATAATGTTTCCCTTTAATGTATTTAACTATTATTTATATATAAATAAAATCTTAAAGATTTTTAAAAGTCTTATTGTATAATTTTTTATAGTTAGTTATTTTTATATTTTATATTTTACTGATTTCTAGAAGTCATACTATACAATGTATTTAATTCTTAATTTAATTTTTTTTTTGGTGTGTGTATGATTTCTAGAAAGCATATTATGTAATATATATTAATTTTATATTTTTTTTATATACCATTGTTGCATTTAGTTTTTTTATATATTTTCTTAAAACTTTATTTAGATATATTTTATATAAATTATAAATGAGCGGAGTTTTTTTTTTTAAGTATAATTACTATGTTATGTAACTTTTAAAACTAATTTGGAAAAGTATGATTTCTAGAAGACATATTATTCAATGCTTATTTTTATTGTATTTAACTATTATTTATATTTTTTTCTCAGATTTCTAGAAGTTGATTGTATAATTTTTTATATTTAATTATTATTTAGATTTTCTTTTTTCATTGATTTTAGAAGTCATATTGTACAATGCATTTAATTCTTATTTTAAGTTTTTTAAGTAAGATTTCTAGAATGCATATTATGTAATGTATATTTATTTTACACTTTTATTTACTATTAGAATTTTGTTTTTGATGTTTTATGAAAAATATTTATTTATATATTATTTAATATAAATAATAAATGAGTGATTTTTTTTATTTGAAAAAATTATTTAATTTCTATCTTAAGTGAGTTTTTGAACTAATTTGATTGATATTTTTTTTAATTAAAAACTTCTAGAAGACATATTATTTAATGTTTCTTTTTATCGTATTTAACTATTATTTATATTTTTTTTCCTAGAGATTTCTATAAGTCATATTATATAATTGTATATATTTAACTATTATTTATATTTTAATTTTTATAGACTTCTAGAAGTCACATCATACAATTCATTTAATTCCTATTTTATTTTGTTTAATATTTCTAGAAGGCATATTATGTATTCATTTTAATTTTATGTTTTTTTGAGTAATTTATTTTGAGGTTGTTTAAAAAATATCGAGTAATATATTATTTTATATAATAAATGAGTGGAAATGTTTTATTATATAAAAAGATATTTAATTGCAATGTTAAGTAATTTCTTGAACTAATTTGATTGATATTTTAAAAAGATAAAACATCTAGAAGACCTGTTATTTAATGTTTATTATTATTATATTTAATTATTATTTATATAAAAAAAACTTCTTAGATATTTTTAGAATTCATATTATATAATTTTGTATATTTAATTATTACTTATATATTATTATTTTTATTGATTTTTAGATATTATAGTAATATATAATGGTGAATGGATTAGTTAAAGTTAGTTGAAGTATAATAAGAAAGTTATTTATAGGTCTAATTAACTAATCATGTAACTATTTTGAGGGTTTGATCAATCTATATATATATATATATATATATATATATATATATATATATATATATATATATATATATATATATATATATATATATATATATATATATATATAAAGCCTCTTGCATTGTAGTTCTTAATGAACAATATATAAGATATCATACCGATACCGAGCATGTCATTATGATTTCATCAACTTTAACGATCATTCTCAATATGATATCGAAGCTTATATGTAATATCCTAATTTCTTCTGCATAATTTAATTGAAAAATCAGAGTAAATTAATCTTCACTAAGAAATTAAGGTATTACTTTCCACACAAAACTTGCTCTTTCAAGACATGTAACATAAAATAGTGTAAAACTGATTGTTATTTCATTACGCAACGAAAGATAAAGCATCGAAATGTGAAAACATCGGTTCACACATACATAAAGTCAAAACTAAAATTCTTCAAGAATTTTTTTTTAAGGTGAAGTGTTGCCGACTCCCAATGTTACATATCAGAGCAGACGCTACTACCGTGAAGTACTTCGACTTCACCAACCACGAACTCAAACTACTCCTGATTATCTGCACGTATGGATGGAAATCTGCTAGGCTAGGCTAGGCTTTATAAGGCCTGAGTCTGGCCTACGATAAACTTAAAAGGCCTAAGTCTGACCTATGGCCTATTATAGGCTCACTTTTTTGACCTGACCTGGCCTTTTTAAAAGTCTGGTCTGGCCAGAAAGCCTATTTACAAGCCTTTTTCTCATTAAGGTTCTCAATTATTCTATATTACTTAAGAATCTTTATAGGCTGACCTATATATGCATATATAAACCGATCTATTTAGCCTTTGTTCTAGTATATATATGCATATATAAGTCAACATATATATCTTTCTTTCTAATATATATGCATATATAGGACAACCTATTTAGCATATTCTTAATATATATGAAAATATAGGTCGGCCTATAAGGCTTTATAGACTTTTTTAATAGCCTAAGCCTGACCTATTTAATTGAATAGGCTTTTAAAAAAGCATAAGCCTGACCTTTTTATTAAAAAAATCTGGCTTGGCCTGACCTTAATTAGACTAGGTTATAGGCCCTTGTAGGTCGACCTGGCATATTCCCACCCCTACCTGCATGTTACTCACATAGAGGTAATATTCAAACAAAATGGGTGAGATCCTCAAATCAATCAAACAGACAAGATGATATAAGTATAAGAGCACAAATTATCAAGTTATTCACCCACTTCACAAAATCAACAACATCATACGATTCATTTCATACACATGTAATCACCGCAAACATCATGCAACATAACTATCATAAATGCAATGAGACACAACTAAACTCAATGCATATGGTACGAATTTGATCCCTGTTTAATGATCACAATTCTCGTCGAAACGTCTAATGGTCGCTCACACCCCACATGGACACACGACCACCATGATTGCTCACACCCCACATGGGCACACAATCACCTCAACAACAACAACATCGATTCCACTAAGAAATCTGAATAGACGTTCACACCCCACATAGCACACGTCATCCCACAACTCATGAAAATGATATACACCTCAACAACATACAATGACTTTCACTTAATCAATGTATTAGGCAACTCTAAACCACAACAACATGTTATACACTATGCCACAATACACTATCATACTAAATCAACAATACATGTTATCACAATGCAAGCAACAACAATATACAATTAATCACACAAGTAGCATCGTAATAATCTCCCAAATTATATCATTGAAAGAAATCATAATCAAAGCCACGAAGAAAGAAGCCATGCGAAACAACATAAAAATAAGCAACATGGTTTGCGACTTTCCTATATCCTGATGATCCACCAGGCGGCGTGCCCTCTCCCAAATTCTAAAAAACACGACAGTGTTCCATGATATGCCTCACAATTAAAGCCTGGCCCCCATGCCATCGCCCAGAGGTTCGACCCTACCGCCCGACGGTACGCTCGAGACAAAAATTATGTTGTCTGTGTTTTTCTGTTCTCTCAGCCTAATTTCATCCCCAGTTCATTCCCATAGTGCACAAAATCCACAACTAAACTTATTAACATTTAGAAGCAATTACATGCAATATTTTATAGGCAATGTCATGAATCAATCTACTCATTCTAACTCATTAGAATCTACCCGTTCATCAACAAACCCCATTAAAATCCCAATTTCCAACTACAACATCAACCTAATAATTTCTACCTGAACATATACATCAGTCAACCTTTAAGAGATGAAAGAAATCTCACTCTTACCTTAAAGTGACGAGTTCTTTCCTCTCCAATGAAATCTCATTTTTCTTGCTCTAACCTCTTTCTCTTCTGCTCCTTTCTTTTCTTTTTCACGATTGATCCCAAAACTATTCTCCTTCTCTCTAATGTTCTCTATAAAACTCTTTAATCTTATTATATTATTATTTATTTTATATTCTCTCTCATTATTAACCCCATCTAATAATAATAATACCAATAATATTAGTAATTTCACTTAACCACAATGAAACACACAAAACACACAATCATTACCAAAAATTCCTAATTATTCGAAAATGATAAATAAAAAGGAAAACGGGGCGTTACAACTCTCCCCCACTTATAATATTTTTGTCCTAAAAAATTACCTGATGCGAACAAACTTGGATACGACTCTCGCATCTTGCTCTCCAATTCCCACGTCATGTTCCCACCGGCAGCACCTCCCCATACTACCTTCACGAGAACAATTTCCTTATCTCTCAACTGTTTGACTTCACAATCATCAATATGCTCTGGTAAAGCCTCAACCGTAAGATTATCTCTTAACTCCACCTCATCCATCAGAATCACATGTGACGGATCCGGAACATACTTTTGAAGCTACGAAGCATGGAATATATCATGCAAATTCGACAGTTAAGGTGGCAACGCCACACTATAAGCAACAAGTCAAACTCTTGCAAAAATCTAATACGAACCAATAAATTAAGGAGTAAGCTTTCTCGACTTCAAAGCACGTCCAACACTGGTCACTAGAGTGACTCTCATAAACACATGATCTCCTTCTTGAAACTCAAGATCCTTCCTCCTCTTATCATGATAACTCTTCTGCCTGCTCTGCGAAGTTTTCATTTTCTCTCGAATCAATTTCACTGTATCAATAGTCAGCTGAACGATATCGAGTCCAAGCACTACACCTTCACCAGATTCATGCCAACATAAAGGCATCTGACATCTTTGACCATACAATGCTTCAAAAGGTGTCATTTCAATACTAGAATGATAATTGTTGTTATAAGTAAATTTGATCAACGACAAATAACTAACCCAAGCACCTCCTTACTCAAGCTCACAAGCCCTTAGAAAATCTTCCAAATATTGTATAGTCCTCTCTTTCTATCCATCCATCTGCGGATGATAATCCAAACTCAACCTCAGCTTCGAACCCAACGCTTCTTGCAAACTCTCCCAAAATCTAGAAGTAAACCTCGGATCCCTATCTGACACAATACTCAACGGAATCCCTCGTGAATTCACAATCATATGGGTATAAATTTCTGCCAACCTCTGCAAAGGAAAACTGATATTAATCGAAATAAAGTGCACTGACTTGGTCAGTCTATCAACAACTACCCAAATTGCATCGTGTCCTCACAAAGTATTCAGCAACCCCATAACAAAATCAATAGAAATGTTGTCCCATTTCCACTCTAGGATATCCAACGGTTGCATCAGGCCTGTAGGTTTCTAATGTTCCACCTTTGAATTCTAGCAAGTCAAACAAGCATAAACAAAGTGAGCTAAGTCGTGTTTTAATCCAGGCCACCAAAATATCCTTTTCAAATCCTGATACATCTTTGTAGCTCCTGGGTGAATACTCATGCTACTTCTGTGACTCTCCTCAAGAATCATTCTCTTCAATCTAGAGTCATCGGGGATACAAATCCATTCACGGAATCTCACATTACCTTGTTTTTCAATTTGGAAATCACTACTTCCAGCATGTTCATCACCCAACATCAAGTCCACTAATTTCACATCCAACTTCTGAACCTATCTGATACTATTGAGAAAATCATTGTTAATTTTCAGTATACCCAACATCACGCTATGCGATGTTCGTTCACAAAACAAACTCATGTCTCGAAACTGCTCAATTAACTCCAACTCTTTAACCATCATAGCGGACATATGCAAAGTCTTTCAACTTAAAGCATCAGCCACAACATTAGCTTTACCGGAATGATAATTCAAGCCAAAATCATAATCCTTTAAGAATTCCAACCAACGTCTCTCCCTCATATTCAACTCCTTCTGGTCAAATTGATACTTCAAGCTCTTATGATCACTAAACACTTCAAATCTAGAGCCATACAGATAATACCTCCAAATATTTAGTACAAAATCTACTGTTGCTAACTCCAAATCATGGGTAGGATAATTCCTCTCATGAGTTCTCAACTGACACAAATCATAAGCTACTACTTGACCGTCCTGCATTAACATACCAACCAAACCCATCAAAGAAGCATCACAATACACTACAAACGGTTCATCTTGTTTAGGTAGAATCAAAACTGGAGTAGTAGTTAACTTCTTTGTTAGTTCGATGAAACTCTATTCACACTAGATGTCCCACAAAAATGCCTTATCCTTATAAGTTAACTAAGTCAACGAAAGTTCTAACTTCGAAAAACCTTCAATTAATCTATGATAATAACCAGCTAATCCCAAAAAACTTATGATCTCAGTCACCGTCTTCAGAGTCTTCCATTGTAGAACTGCAATTACCTTGGATGGGTCCACCGCAATACCATCACCTGAAATAACATGACCAAGAAAACTTATCTCTTTCAACCAAAACTCGCACTTCGACAACGTAGCATAAATTTTCTTCTCTTTCAACACTTTTAACACGATCTGTAGAGGTCCCACATGATGTTCTTCTGACTTAGAATAAATTAGAATGTCATTTATAAAGACGACTACAAACTTATCCAAATAATTGTGGAAGATTTGATTCATGTACTCCAAGAATACTCCAGGTGCATTAGTAACTCCAAATGGCATCACCATATAATCATAATGTCCATACCGAGTCCTAAAAGTTGTTTTCTGAATATCTTCATACTTTACCCGTATCTGATGATAACTCGACCGTAAGTCAATCTTTCTAAACACATGAGCACATACCAACTGATCCATTAAGTCATCTATTCTTGGAAGTGGATACTTGTTCTTAATTGTTACTTTATTCAACTATCTCTAGTCAAAACACAACCTCATACTACCATCCTTTTTCTTCACCAACAACACTAGAGCTCCCCAAGGTGACACACTCGTCCTTACAAACTTTTTTTCCAACAATTCTTCCAACTGCTTTTTCAATTACGCTACTTATGACGCTGGTATCTAATACGATTCCATATAAATAGGTCTAGTACCAGGTACAAGATCAATACAAAACTCCATTTCTCTTTTTGGCGCACATCGACAATGTCATCTGGAAACACCTCTGGAAATTCACTTACTACTTGTTATTCATTATCCGGTAGGTAAAAATGCCAAAGGGACAAGTAAAAGCCATTTTCTCATGATCCTCCGGGTCAATCACAATTTGGTTGTACCCGAAATAGCCGTCCAAAAAACAATAGAATTGTTTCCCGGATAACCTCTCGAGCATTTGCTCCATGATAACCTTCTATAGTCGATACACATTCTCCACCCCGTCACAATCTTTGTTGGGATTAGCTCATTCTTCTCGTTTTTTATAATGGTCATGCCACCCTTTTTAGGAACAATGTGCATGTGGCTTAGCCAAGGACTATCATAGATCAGATAGATCATTCCCGCATTCAAAAGCTTTATAACTTATTTTTGAACAACCTCTTTCATAGTAGGATTCAAACGACATTATGGTTGAGCTACCGTCTTGAAATCCTCTTCCATTAGAATCTTGTGCATACAATAGGACGGGTTAATTCCTTTAAGATCGGAAATAACCCATCCAATAGCTTCTTGATTTCTTTTCAACACTTGAATCAAATGGGTTTCTTCTTTGTTGGACAAAACATTGCTCATAATAATCGGCTTGTTACCACTTTCATCAAAGAATACATACTTCAAATTAGAAGGTAGCACCTTCAAATTCAAGTTGAACTTTTTTTATCATTTAGCTATTTCTTAAATTCCTCTTTTTCTTCTTCAAACGGTTGAATTTCTTTCAAAGTCTCAAGTTCATCCAAGCAAGCTTCATGCTCGATTTCTTCCTTTTTGGTGAGTGCTTCAAATGCTTCATGAAATGCTCTTTCAAAAGGAGAAGATAGATGTAATATTTTTGCAACCGTCATAATGGCTTCATTCGTTGCATCGATACAAAAACTATCATGTTTGTCCTTCGAGTGCTTCATTGTTTCAAAGAGGTTGAAATAAACTTCTTCATTCAAGACTCTAACTTTCATCATACCATAATCCATATCGATCAATATTTGGGCGGTCTTCATGAATGGACGCCCAAGAATAAATGGGGCGTCCTTATCTTCTTCCATATCAATGACAATAAAATCCACCGGAAAGAAGAACTTATCCACCTTAACCAACACATCTTGAGCCAACCCATGCGGATGAGTTATATATTTGTCGGCTAATTATAAAGTCATTCTTATCGGCTTCATCTCAATAGTTCCCAAATGTTTCACAATAAACAATGGGATCAAATTGATGCTTGATCCTAAATCAATCAAACTTTTACCCACATAGACATCTTCGATGATAACCAGAAAAATTACACGTCCTGGATCTGGTTCTTTCTTTGGCAAGGTTCTTTGAATTATCGCACTACAACTAGAATTAAGAACAATAGTTTTTGGTTCTGAAAATCTTTTCTTCTTCGAAATAATATCCTTCAAAAACTTGGCATACTTTGGCATTTGTTCAAGAGCCTCGGAAAATGGAATGTTGATTTGCAATTGCTTGAAAATATCCATAAATTGGGCATAACACCTAGCATTATCTTTCTTTAAAGGTGTATGAGGATAAGGTAGATTTTGAATCAGAATCAGACTCTCTTTTTCTGTTCCCTTCTTGCTCCTTCTCTTTTTATCTTCCACCTATCTTTCATGAGTTTCTTTTTCAACTACAACTTCTTCATCAATTTTATTTTCAACTACTACCTCTTCAATTTCCTCCTCCTCAACAATATCATCACTTATCACATCATCCACCTTCTTTTCAATTTCCTCACTCTTTTCTAACTCCTTTCTACTTCTTGTGAGAATTGCCTTGCAATATTCTTTTGGATTTACATGAGTCGTACCTGTAAAAGATGACCTTTGAGGTTGCTCGGCTAATTGTTTAGCAAGTTGCGCAACATAATTTTCAAGATTTTTTATAGCCGCATCACTGTTGTTCTACATTTGAAATCATTTTAAACTTAAAGTAACAAAGGGTTTTGGTTGCTGGTAACAAATCGTTTGCATAAGTTATGAAAGGTAACAGTAGAAGCTATCAGATTTGAAAGATTTAATATCAGATACCAATATTAGGGTTCAACAAACCATTTTGTACATATAGAATCGATAAAGTAAATGAAATCATTTAGATGATAAATATAATCACATATCCTCTCAATATATATGAGCATCAACTCTCATAACTATCTATATCCTATGTTCATTGATGGATGAAAAAACATAGATAAAGTGTAAGTACACAATTCTCAATCATGAACCAACACAGAATAAACCATAAAAACAAATTTTTTCACCATATATTTATCATCAATAAGTTCATAAGCTCAAATCAATACCACATATAAAAGAAAAGAATGTCTACCTTCTAATCTTTACACAAAATGAGATTAGTTATCCATTGACATGGTAGTTTCACAAATAAGAAAATAGAGAAGAGGAACAAGCATCAACCACGATTTCTCGACTATTGGTACTCTGATTCTTAGAAAATAAGATGCTACAGTGTTTTTAGGGTGTTTTCTATAAGAAAATAAAAAAGATCCAAGAAAAATGCTGAACAAATCTATTTATAGAGGGGCTGAAAAATGCAGAGCGCGCTAAACCCGCAGCAGTGCACTATCATTTATTGCTAAACCTCCTTAGATCTTGCTTAGCGGGCTCTAGACTGCGCTAAGCGGGATGCCCGACAACAACGCCAATTTGTTGGTTTGCAAATAGAGTAGGGTTTTTGTTATCATTCCACAGAGATTGTTTAGAGATAACACTGTTGTTCTATTGTTAAATTGTTTTAAACTAAAAGTAACAAAGGGTTTTAGTTGCTGATAATGAATCATTTGCATAATTTATGAAAGATAATGGTAGAAGTTATCAGATTTGAAAGATTTAATAAAATATGCCAAGATTAGGGTTCACAAACCATTTTATGCGTATAGAATCGATAAAGCAAATGAATTCGTTTAGACAATAAATATATTCACATATCCTCTTAATATGTTTATCTCTAACACATATTGTGAGTTTTATCATTTTGATCCTTTAATGTTCTCTCACTCAAATTATCAAAATGATAAAATTCAAGTTCAATATTTATGGACATCAACTCTCATAACTATCTCTAGCATATGTTCATTGATGGATGAAAAAACCTAGATAAAGTGTAAGAACACATTTCTCAATCAAGAACCAACACAAATAATAAACCATAAAAATAAAGTTTTTAACCATATATTCATCATCCATAAGTTCATAAGCTTAAATCAATACCAATACATAGAAAGGATTGCTTACCTTCTAATCTTAACACAAAAGGAGATTAGCTATCCATTGACATGGTATCCTCACAAACAAGAAAATAGAAAAGAGGAACAGGCATAAACAACGATCTCTCGAGAATTGATGTTCTTATTCTTTGAAAATAAGATGCTACAGTGTTTTTAGGGTGTTTTCTCTCAGAAAAGAACAAGGATCCAAGAAAAATGCTGAACAAATCTATTTATAGAGAGGTTGAAAAACGCAGAGTGTGCTAAGCCCGCAGCAACGCTAAGCGTGCCATCATTTATTGCTAAACTGCCTTAGATCCCACTTAGCAGGCTCCAGACCGCGCTAAGCGGGCTACCTACTGGAATTTTCTTCTTCCATAGGCTAGGAGCGCGTTAAGCGTGCTTGTAGTATGCTTCAAAAAATGCAATTTCATAAAAAAAAATGCTCCTTAAGAGCCTTCCATGCTCCAAGCTTCCAATTGCAATATTAAAACCTACAATTATAAACACAAAAGTTAAATAACTATGTCTAATAATGCATTTTAACTATACTATAATTATTTACCGAAAACAAAGGATAAAAGCATCAATTATCAAATAAATAACTCAAAAGGTACCCAAACTAAACTATATATTAACACATTCAAGCACCTAACAGTCATCAGTATACTTCTTCTTACTTTTATCAGTCAGAGCTTCATAAGGCTTCCCACGGTGCACCTGCTGTTTTCCTCTCCTCTCGGCCAATCCTTAAAGTGATATGATCGAGCCTTACTATCTTCTTCAAAGATCATACAACAATCAACCAAATCTGAAAATCTTCTGATTCGTTGATAACCAATTGCCTGTTTGATCTCAGGTCTTAAACCATTCTCAAACTTGACACACTTCGAGAACTCAGCAGTCGCCTCACTGTAGTATGGATAAAACTTGGCCAAATCTGAGAACTTGGCAGCATATTCCGTGAGCGACATATTACCTTGCTTTAACTCCATAAATTCAACCTTTTTTTCCCTTGGACGTCTTCAGGAAAATACTTCCTTAAGAGCTCTCTATTAAACATAGGCCAATGTATTGCCTCACCAGTAACTTCCAACCGTTGGCAAGTGTTAACCCACCAATCATCAACTTCTCCGGATAACTTGTGAGTACCCAACCGCACCTTCCGTGCCTCAGGACACTCAATCACCCGGAAGATCCTCTTAATCTCTCTGAGCTATTCCTGAGCTCCATTTGGGTCAAACTTTTCCTGGAAAGTAGGCGGATTACTCTTTTGAAACTCGTCATTCTCGCTATTCTCAGCAATAAGAGGATTTTTCACAACTTGTTCAACAACATGTAAAGCGACAAAAAGTGAAACATCATTCCTTCCAACCATTCTAAATCTGTTACATATTAACAACATAAAACAATGGTTAAGGAACCTATATCGACAATATTAATTATAACACACATCGACGACTCGATGGCTCGACTACTCGGTCGGAAGGACCCGTAACACCCTAATTTTTGCCCTAAGATTTCTTCGCATTTTCATCTGCATCTTGCATACAAACAAGATCGCACTAGTTTATCGGTTCTTCTCGGGTTTAGGTTTATGCCTCACAGGGGATCACAATTTGCTTTTATTTGTTTTATGTGTTTATGTTTACTAACCATTAATTAAAATCCAAAAATATTTTTTGTTTTCTTTTGTTATTCCTTTTCCAGGTCAAAAATGCAAAAAATAGCAGTCCCGCAGCTCGAATGAATTTCACAGATAAAAGTCGAAGTCGATCCGCTAACCATTCAAATTTATCTGATCGAGGATTTCCTGATTTAATTGAATTATTCAAGGAATTCCAAGGTTCATGAGTTTATTTCCATGTCTTCTTCGACGCGCAAAATAATCGGGCCAAAACAATCAAGCAATCAAAATTAAACAAAATATTCAAAATTTGACCTGGTTAACCAATGTGTTAACCGATTAACCAGTGCGAAATTTGAATTTTTTGTTCAATTTCAGCACATCTTAGCCATTGATCTCATTGGAATATTCTAGATCAATTTCCCTCTTAATTCTCTACATCACTTTGATCATTTCCCTACCATAAACCCTCACTAATCACCACTCTTTTACATTTCCCTCCAAATTTGAATTTCCAAAGCTAGTTTTTGAATTTCCAAAGCAAGTTCCATTCCACCAAATTCCCATACCTAAACTCTTTAAATAGAGGCATTTTCTCATTCAATTCTCAAGCTTTTGATAGCCAACAAATCTCTTGCAAAATATCCTTCCAAACCCCAAAATCACCAAAGCTCATTTTTTCCTCTTTTTGAAAGTTATCAAGAATTCACCTTGAATTTTTGATCAACTTTGAGCTAAACCTTCATCTATTCCTTTTTTATTCATCAATTTCAGTAGATCAAGCTTGATATTGGATCAATTTGAAGAGTTTTCTTGGTAATTCACTTTTTTCCTGATTCTACCTTCATCATCAACATTCAAGATGTAGATTTTTTGTTACTTTGGTTGTTGATCCTTTAGATAATAAATTATTGTTTGATTGCATGAATTTCACTGGTTTTTGGAAGTGTTTTTGAAAGAGGATCATGCTGAATTTTGGCTATTTTTCTGCTACTGGTTCACTGTTAACCGGTTAACCAATTTCAGTACAAAATGGTTAACTGGTTAACCAGTGTTATTTTGCGCCAAAATTTGAAAATTTGTTGTGTTAATCGATTAACCAATTGGTTAACCGATTAATACGGCTCCATAAGCTATTTTTGGCTTATTTTGAACTTGTTGTTGGTTCCTCTTGCTTCTTCTTCTTCCTCCTTCTTATTTTTACCTTGGGAAACATTTTTGGGACTGGTTTCTCTTTAATTTCAATGCACTTTGGGTGTAGATTAGAGTGGTTAATATTTATTAGTCCAAATCTACCTTTAAGTGAATTATTTAATTCACTTTAGGTACTTTGCATTAGTGAGATATTTTCATACTTGAATCCACCAAGATGAGTGTTTGAACTTAAAGATGAAAGAATACCATAAGTGGAACTCAATTTGGTATTCATTTTTAGTTTCATGCGGCATTACGTTCGGATGACGGTTTACATATCGTTTATCTCGCATGCATTAGCACAAATATCGTTCACCTTAATTGGTGTTGGTCGGCTTCATTTGTAGGGTAATTACTCCATAAATTACTCGGCGATTGCTTAACATAAACCTAAATGTGTCCCGAACTCAAAATAAAAATCCAATTGGATACTTGCACTTTCGTGGACCGAACCTCGTGTTGGTCGCATAATCCTAAAGTGATTGATCTTTTTGCGTTAAGATCCAAGACTTGTGAAGTTTGATGCTTAGTTGCTTTGGGTATCCCAATCTTCTTTCAAATTTCATTGGATTTGGATCTAATAACCTTGATTAATCACTATAGTGTAAGATACTAAGCGGAATCAATTGCCTTTTCGATTTTTGGTACTAAGTACCTTGGATACTCTTTTGGTTGTGGATGATTAAGTTCACCATACCAATATTATTATTATTATTATTATTATTTATATTATTATTATTATTATTATTATTACTATACTAACATTTTAATTTCCTTCTCGCACCTTTATCTCCTTTATTTTTATTATTGTTTAGATTGTTTTATCATCCATTATCATGTTTATATTCTTGCTAATATATTGTTGTGTTGATTTTTCTTTTGTCCACTTGGACACAAAAATATTAATAAAGGATTAAACCTCTAAAAAACTTGTGATCTCGATCTTGGACTATTGGTTACTATCCTTTGCATTGGAATTTGAGTTTTGGACTTACATTCTAGGACACCTTCCATTTGCTTTGATCTTCATGGAGTTGGTAGTTTTTGCCTTTATTTGGTCATTTCCTAGCTTATAAGGATGGAACTCTTGTGCTCATAATTAAAAGCATCATCAAGTTTAGTTAGATCTTTCCTCCTTTATCTCTTTTTTTAGGATAGCCTCTTCATCTCTTCCCCCTTCTTAAATTTTCAAAACTCCTCCCTCTTTTCAAAAACTTCTTTGTTTTCAAACTTTAAACCGCTTTCATAATCAAACATTGACTTAGGTCAAGCGATTTTTACTTTTTCTTTTATTTTCTTAAATAAATGCTAAACCATATAAGTATATCAAAACATTTTTCAAAAGACCATAAAAAAATACAAAACTCATCAAATCTTTTTGTGCCTTTATTCACTTTTCCTTTTAACCATTTTTACAAGTTTAGATATGATTCATTATTTTTAGCGGAATTATTCGCTAAATAATGACGACTTATATTTACATTTTAAAATCAATTAAACACATTAACTTTTCACTATTTGTACCACGAGCTACACAGTTTTGATCTCACATTGCACATTGTGGGTACGTAGGCATGAAGTGGTAAACTTCTCCAAACACAAAAACATTAAAAGTTAATTCTTATCTCACCCCCACTCTCATTTGAAAACCATTTTCAAACTAAAAAGCAAAAAAAAAATCAAAGGGTTCCCGTCGAGTACCACATACATTTTAGGTGCGTAAAACCTTCTCATTTGTAACTTATCCCCTTACCCGGTTCTTTGTTTGTTTCCTTAGATTTTTTCTTTTAGATTCATTAGGATTTATTCACTCTTTTTTTTATTTTCCACTTGGAATAAAATAAAAGTGCGGTGACGACTCTATTTACTTTGAGTTAAGTTAATTAATAGCTTACACTCACGATTTTACCGCTACAGGACCTACCTGCTCTGATACCACTTTGTAACATCTAACTTCCCCTGCATAATTTAATTGAAAAATCAGAGTAAATTAATCTTCACTAAGAAATTAAGGTATTCCTTTACACACAAAACTTTATCTTTCAAGACATGTAACATAAAATAGTATAAAACGGATTGTTATTTCATTATGCAACAGAAGATAAAGCATCAAAATGTAAAGAAATCGGTTCACAAATACATAAATTCAAAACAAAAGATCTTCAAGAAAAAAAATTTAAGGTGAAGTGTTCCCGACTCCCAATGTTATATATCAGAGCAGACGCTACTACCGTGAAGTACTTCGACTTCACCGACCATGAACTCAAACTACTCATGATTACTTGCATGTTACCCACGTAGAGGAAACATTCAAACAGAAGAGGTGAGATCCTAAAATCAATAAAAAAGACAAGATGATATAAGTATAAGAGCATAAATTATCAAGTTATTCACCGACTTCACAAAATCAACAACATCATACGATTCATCATTTATAACAACACATATTTAGTTTGATATACAATTAATCACCTTCCAACATCAATTCATATAATTTAAATTATTTCTAGCAACATGAGACTATTTTTAAATGAAATTAAATTGTCTTAGCTTCACACAGCTTCTAACGGCATACAAATCGGACACTTGAAGCTCAAGATATGAATTTTCGAAGTTTTGGAACAAAACTGCCAGGAGCCACTCACTGGGATCTCGCTTTGTGAGTTACTCGTTGTCTGCAAACTTGCTAGAGGTTCTTGCGATGACAACACTTTTCCCCTTCGATCCTACACCCTTAAAATGCATTTTTTTTACCTCTATTGACCCAAATTAAGGCAATATAACCTATATCTAACACACATACATCAATAACAACCACAACACATCAATTCATCACAGTTCATCATTCATAATCTCATTAACCCTAGGTTTTCTCCAAAAACCCCAAATCCCCAATAACATCTAAATCTATATCATACATATTGAAATGCAACACTCCCCATACCTTTGAATGAAGCTTTCTACAATCTTCTCACAAATTTTCCGGAGATTCGTCAAGCCCTAGCCTCCTTTCTTTCTTTCTTCAGAGCTTTCTCTTCTATCTCCCAAACACGATCGTGAAAACTGATCGTATCACAAAACCCTCAACTTCTTTTTTGTCAATCTTACCCCTAGGACCCCTAATATGATCTTCCCATATTACCCTCACTTACTCCACATATTATTACCAACATATCCTCATTATCTCTTTTTTATTTTAAATAATAATAATAGTTCAAATAATATGCCTACTACTATTATTACTAAATAATTTCATATAATCACTTATTTCATCAAATCCCACAACACACAACATAAACACACATTGCATCATATATATATATATATATATATATATATATATATATATATATATATATATATATATATATATATATATATATATATATATATATATATATATATATATTCACCGATAAACCTCGAATATTTATAATAAATCAATTAAATAAATAGTCTAATTATTTTGGGGTGTTACACCAAGCATCATACACAGGCTCACGTGTTCACAAACATCACATCAGAATGACACAATGGAAAGAAAATATAGATAAATTGTGGAAATGGGGTTAACTCTACTGAATCATGCTTTCTTACCTCTATACTTGTGGGACCACAACTACAGGATACCTGATTAACTATCTGCCTACATCAACTCACTTAAACTATACATCACCATACTTTGACTTATACAACAAGAATCCTGATTACATGAGTCTCAAAGTTTTTTCCTCCTCATGCTACACACATTTTAGAACATATAATTAACATAAGATATATTTTGAAAATACTAAATGTGTCTATCTAGGCATCTCTCGCACACACAAGGGCCACAAATGCTTGAACAAGGATGTCAAGATATTTGTCTCAAAGGATCTAAGATTCAATGAAGCATAGTTCCCTTTTTAATATTGGTTTATTTATTTGGTTTTATTTAAAATAATGAGGGAAATGAGGAAAAATCTAAAATGTTGAATCCAAGATCTAGGGTGATTCTGTGTGTGGCACCCTATCATAGCCATGTTATCATAGTTGTCTGATAGTAATCATAAGGCTCTTTGTATTTGATCTGGATTTCATCTTAGATTTTGATCAATTTCGTCTGATCTCCATCAGACGGTCAGGAGAGTCCCAAACTCTCCATTTTTTTGTTTGGTCTTTATTTTTATTGGGATGAAACGTTTGGGTATTTCCTTTTATTAAGCATCACTTTCATACCTATTTCTGCACCCCTTTCTATTTATAAATTTATTAATTCATTTATTTAATTAATGTATTAGTAATTTGAAGAATTTTTATTATTACAAAATAAAAATTTTAAATAATCAAAACTACATTATATTTTCACAGTTAAACCAAACATTTTTTCTTAATTAATTCAAATCTTTTTCAAACTCCAAACTCAGAGAAAAAAAGGATGATCAGATGTACATCTGTTTTGTCCTAGAATAATTTAACACAAGGTGCAAACCTTGTTTAAGGTCGATTGTTCGTCTTCCACCAAAAATATTGTATTCACAACTCAGAAGAAAAAAGGATTATCATATGTACGTCTACTTTGTCCTAGAATAATCGTACGTAATGTGCATACCTTGTTTAAGGTTACTTATCCGTCTATGTGCGACAAGCAAGAAATGTTTAATCGCTTGAATGCAACCTAACCATCAACTAAAATCAACCATCAAACAAATATTTGCTACCCAAAACTATTTAACTTTGAATACCGCATCGCACTGGAGGGTACGTAGGTACGAGATTCAACATCTCGTCAAACACCTTAATAAAAGATCTATTTTTCCCTTTTCTTTATTTTTGTAAATACATCATAAATATTAGAAGAGATCAAAAATACTTTAAGTTAACACTCATTATCACAAAACTGATTAAACAATTCATGTTGAGTATAACAAATATGTGGGGTGATAAAATCTTCCTTGCGCAAAGCCGACTCCCGAACTTAAATTTGTTTGCGATGACCATCTTTTTGTTATTTTAGGGTTTTATCGATGTTTTTCCTTTTAAAACAAACTCCAGTGGTGACTCTTGTTGATTTTGAGCGTTCGTACGCTTGGGTATTTTTCACGTCGCGACAACATGCCTTTTGATTACTCATTGGCTACTACCACATGATTGAATTTAGGAAGCAATGATCTCAAGATCTTTGCAACTATTGATCTTGATGTCATCGCTTCTCCATACATCTTGATTTGATTCACCAGTCTTGTCACCTTAATGAAGAAACCAACCACACTTTCACTTTCTTCGATCTGAAGGAATTCATACATTCTTTTGTGAGTTTGTAACCTCACCTCTTTTATCTTCTCAACACCTCCAAAATACTTCTCCAAGATATCACATGCTTCCTTCAATGAATCTGCATCATTAACTCTCTCAAAGTTATCTGGATGGACGTATTGATGAATTATAAATAGGGTTTTATAATCTTTCATCTTGAAATCTTTATGTGCAACCTTTTGCTCATCAGTGACATTTTTGCTAATTGGTGTCACTCCATGCTTCACAAGATCCCAAACATCTTGATAGCAAAATAGAATCTTCACCTTCTTACACCCATTATCATAATTCTCGTCATTCATAATTAGAAGATTTGTTGGAAAATTCACGTTTGAATGAGAATACATTGCTCCATGCTTCCCAAGAATCGCAATTAGTGCTCTAGAAACCAGATATTGAAATTGATCTTGATAGAACAAGATTCAATCATTTTCTTGATTGGTCCAATATTCTTTTTTTTTTCACTCGAGTGAATCAATCATACCTTGATTGCAACATGATTCCCTTTGCACAACGATTTGAAAAGAAAGAAGATTTGAGAATAGTAAAAAAAAAATGGAAGAGAGAATAAGAGTGTATGGAAACGAAATGAAGAATATTTATTGACTAATATGTATAAAAAAATTGAAACTTTATATGTGTTTTCACTACTAAACATATACAAGGTGCCTTATTATTTACAATGAGATTACTTGTACATCATGTTGGATTTATTAATTCAGCGTCACCCTTAGGGATTCGATGTGCTTAACATCCCAACCCATGGCGCTTAATAGGCGCAGCCCCTTGAAGACTCTATACTATAAGGAAATAAAGTTGCGCCTTTACTAACAGCAATTGCTTTTAGTGCAGTGGTAAGCGCTTGATCCTACAAGTGGTATCAGAGCAAGGTCATGGGTTTGGATCCCCCCAGCTGACACTGGGGGGGGGATTGTTGGATTTATTAATTCAGCATCACCCTTAGGGATTCGATGAGCTTAACATCCCAACCCATGGCGCTTAATAGGCGCAGCCCCTTGAAGACTCTATACTATAAGGAAATAAAGTTGCGCCTTTACTAACAGCAATTGCTTTTAGTGCAGTGGTAAGCGCTTGATCCTACACATCAAACAATCTCAAAATAACTAACTAACTAACTAGCTTCGATAGACTGTATTTCACTTTGTCGAATACACACATCTTCGACTACTACAAGTTGTGTTCGACTTTATTACATATATAGAACTTCGACTCTATCGAATCCTGCATTTTACAAACATGTTTAACATAAAGAATTACATATTTATCATTTAGAGTTTTTTTTTATTTACAAAATGAGGATGTTCTCACCTATGCGGAAATTTAATATATTTTAAGTGTGTTCGAAAATGAATTTCCAAATTTCAAAAATAATTGTAAAATAACTCCCAACTTAAAATACATGTTCACTCAAACCCAATTTCTCTAAAACCCACCTCCATTCATTACCAACTTTTATATGTACATACACTGGGCCAATGGCCCTAAGCCTTCACATACTATAGCCTCTTGGAGGCTTATCTGACCCACAAAAATCACAAGGACAGGAACAAAAGAGTTATTAATAATCCACTATAGAATTTAATTAGCTGTTTAAGAATTTGACACATATATTGTTCACATTCATAGAGATAGTGATATAATTTTGTAAAGGACAAAATGGGTAGGGTATCTTTCTTCAAAGTTAGTGGGGGAAGTGATGAGTGAAATGTTCAAACTTTAGGGGACAAGCACACATAGATTGTAGTATAAGTCTTTAGTGAAAATATCAATGTAGCATCAATGTAGCCAAAGTTGGTATGCTTAAATCATTCTATAATTTTCTATTTAATTCATTATCATCGTGAAGAAGAAAATTTTAATTACAAAATTATTTATAGCATTTGCTCCACAACAAAAACATGAAAGAAATATAGACAACAACGTCCCCTAACAAAGATGTACAAATTTATAGTTATTGTGAAATATAATACTAGAAATATATATACTCATCTGTTCCATATTATCAAAATTTAATATAATCTTATAAATTTTATTTATAATATTTTTGTAGTTATTTATTATAGAAAAAAAATGAAATAAAATAATTAATTACTCATCCCAACTAAAGCTGTCAAAATAGACTAACTTATATTTTAAAAAATCAAGTTTATAGATGGTACACCAACAATCTCAATTAGTGGAAGTTGATTCATATTTTTTGTCAAGAGTGTCGAAGTTCCACACCAAGTGAAACTTGTCCAAAAGCTTTATTAAGTCGAATATATTTCTCGTTTACAACACTATCTTTGGTTTTTATCGAATATGAACATTTCAAAGAAGATCAATATATAGCACAGGTTTTATATATTTGCATGACACAAGTATTAGGAAAAATAAATGCATAAAGAAAAAGATGAACATAATAACAACACAAGAAAAATAATACTATATAAAAATTATTATAATACATAAATTATATTTAATCAACGCGAAGTTCAATACACTCTCATTCTCTAAAACAAATATTTAATTATCTCTCTCAAATCACAACACTCTAACACAAGAGTTTAAGATAAAATATAAAAAGTAAAATATAAGAATAAAGTGCTTTTGACTCTTTTATCTACTAATGAAGACTTTAAATATTTTATATATAACTTTGAACTCTCTCTTCCTTTAAAGACTAAGTGATATGGAACTTCTTCAACATGTATATTTTTAACTAATATCAACAATCTCACCTTGATTGAAAATAATACACCAATTTTCATTATCTTCATTAACAATCATACTCCAACATAAAGGGTATAGTCACATATAACTACACCACTCCAAGAATTTTCATTCTGCCTTTACCGATCGATAATGATACTTTAAAAACTAAATAAGAGTATACTTCACTTTAAGGTAAATCACTTCAAGAATTTTCATATATCAAAAACTAAGTTCAAAACTTAAAGTGCAACTTCCATGTTTGTAAGAAGCTCTTCAACCATAGACACAATCTCACAATACACTTTGCATAAATGCCCACATGTTAATCTGCTAGAAATAGTTCATACTTTTTCATGAAAGCAAAAGTTTCATGAGGACACACCTCAATTTTTTAGAGAAGATCATCATCTCCCACAACGAGGGAGACATTGCTAGCATTTTACTCTGAGCTCTTCTCTGACGTTTCCCCGTCATGCCATTTATACTTTACATGATCAATCAATCTTTCCACATTTCTGACATCTCACACTAATTTCATTATTTTTATTCCCATAAGACCTTCCTTTAACAACCAACACCGAGTTTGATGAAATCTTATCCCCACCCTTCAATCTTCTTTCTTCAGAAATAATTTTACTAGCAACTTCTTCAAAACTCAAAGTTTTCTTCTCGTATATCAAAAAAGGTTTAATATGTTCATTGGAAGATTGTATAGACCATATGACTCTCAAAACTATGTCTTCATCATCCATCTTGACTTCAATAGTTTCTAATTCATAAACAATACCATTGAGAACACTTAGATAATCAGATACTCTTGTGTGTTCATCCATACGCAAGCTATGATACGCTCCTTCAATAACAACCAATTTGATATACCATTTCCTTTATATAACCCGTCAAGTTTCTCCCAAAGCCATTTGTCTGACGGCGTACCAAATCTTTATTACACTTGAAAACCTTGACATTGTAGCCAAAATCATTCATGTGGCAAAAATGTTTTTCCCAACCAAACAAAAAGAATAAAATTTCTTTTCTGAAATGGAAGATCGGACAAAACCACAACCATAGAGCATACCAAAAAATTTATACCCCCTCCAAACCAAGGCTTTTGATACCAAATATTAAGAAAAACAAATGCAAAGAGAAAAAGAAGAACACAATAACAACACAAGAATGTAACTAGGAAACTCCAAAATTGAAGAAAAAACCATGATCGTTGTCGATTTACTACCAGAGAATAACACTATATGAAAATATTTACAACACATAGACTACCATCAACCATCTTGAAACCCCAATACCCTCATTCTCTCCAAATCAAATTTTTAACTACCCCTCACAAACTCTAACACATGAGTTTAATAGATAATATAGATATTCAAATACATGTTTAAAGTTGTGAGATATTGGATCGAACTCTAGTTTTAACATGTCATCGAAGTTTGCTCACATGATGATGTCGAAGTACTGCATCTTGAAGTTGAAGTTTGTTCTAACATGCATTAGTCTATATTGCTAGGTTTGTTAGCATGTTGAAATGGGTCTTGCTTGTAAGCCCAATTGTTTAAGTTAGCTTGTACTCTAAGTTAGCTTTTAATGAATAATTGTTAAAAAGACCCATTAGGTTAGTGTGTTAGTTTTCTTATAAATAGTATGCTAGTCTCTCATCTTGAATAAGGAAAAATAGGAAGATAAAATACTAATTCAAAATTGAGAGGGTTATTTGTTATTCTTGTATAATTTTTGTAACGTCCTAAAATTCATAATTTTAATTATTGATAATTATTTATGAATATATGGCATGTTGTGATGTGTTTAGGTGTTATTATGATGAAATTGTTGATTTATAAGATTAAATGGATATTATAAGTTATTTAGTTGAATATTATTATTTAATTAAATAAAAGGAGAATTAGAAGTGTGAGGGGTATAAAGGTATTTTGTGGAGAATTAGTAAGGATATAATGGGGAAAACATATTTGGGGTCCTAGGGGTAAGATTGACAAAAGGAAGTTGAGGGTTTTGGAACATAATCAGTTTTCACGATTGCATTTGAAAGAGAAAAGAGAAAGCTCTAAGGAACAAGAAGAGAGGCTAAGGTTTGAAGAATTTTCCGGAGTTTTTAAGAAAAGACCGTAGAAAAGCTTCACTCTAAGGTATGGGGAGTATCGCCTTTCAATGTTCTTGATGTGGAGTTTAGGTAATGGGGATAGTTTGGGTTTTAGGGAAAACCTAGGATTTAATGAGTAGAATTGAGGGATTATTGATGAATTGATGTGTGTTGTGTGTTGTGTGCTATAAATGATGTATGTGTGTTAGTTGTAGGTTCTATACTAAAATTTGTTATTAAAAATGATGAAAAACTGGTTTTTGAGTGAAAAATCGTAGCATGAGTTTTGCTGTCATTGCAGGGTTTGGATGCTGGAATCTGCTTTGCCCACTTAGTGAGCAGATGCTCGCTTAGCGAGCAGTGAAAATTGTGAACTTTCTCCAACCCGAGAGGAGCCCTCTTAGCGAACAAGAGGGGTCGTTTAGCGAGCCCTGGAAATGAAAAATTAATGATTTAATTGCAGAAAATTGTCTAATGATGTGTAGATATGATATATTGATCTCATGATGTATTATACTTGTTGCCATTATTTATGTTGATGTTTTAGTGATCATTTTACTTATAGAAATTAAGTTAAGTTATAAGTTGATTATATGTCGATTATTAACATGAATGCCGATTAAAATGTTGAATTATGTTGAATTGTTGTATCGTTGCACTCATGGCATACCTATGGTGTTGGAAGCTTAAATCCCATAGTGTGGATCGGGGTTATGTTGATTATGTTGTGATCCATTGTGGAAGGTAGATGGCCCAATGTCCGTCACATGTTGAAATCTCTACCACATGCATTTATGAAGTTGCATTTCATTCTTGGTCGCATAGCATGATGCATATGTGTTGAGTATTTGTTTGATGAGCTTTATGATATGATGGGTGAAAATTATGATGTATTGCTATATGAAGAATGTTGCATGATTATCTTTACTTTATGTCAATTATATTAATTCGTGATTACTCACCCTGTCTGCCTTTGGTGATGGTCTATTATGCCATATTGCAGATACTCAAGAATAAGCTTGGTGTGTGGATGTAGCTTGGAGTGTTGTTTCTTTTTGTCGTTTATTTAGTTAGGCGTGGTGTCCTACTCTGTGTTATGTAATATTGGGATGGGAACACTTAAGAACAATTGTGCTCACTTTGTTTTACTTTTGAGTTGATACTAGTCGTTAACGGGACAAGACAAAATGATGATGTTTTTTTATGTTTGTTAAAATAAGAAACGTGATACCCTTTTTGATGATACTCTGATTTATTGAATAATTATGTTATATTTTGATGCGAGATAAAAGGGTGTTACATTAGTGGTATCAGAGCAGGTTGGTCTGTCTGGCCAAGTGTTTTTGTTGTCGGTCTGTTGTCAGTCTTTACTTGTTAACGATTATTTTCTTTTCTGATGTTGTGAGTATTGTGCAGAATGACTGGAAATAACATGCGTGCTCTTGCTGAAGCTGTTGCAGCACTTATTGAGGCTACGGATCGAAACAATGAACAAGATGCGTTTCGTGTTTTAGAGAAGTTTCAGGGGAATAATTCGCCAGTTTTTGAAGGAGATCATGACCCGCAGAGCACACAGAAATGGCTCAAAGCGATTGAGAATATTTTTAGAGTGATGGCGAGTGGGGATGCATTGAAGGTAAAATTACGTACCCACATGTTGTCTGAGGAGGCTAAATATTGGTGGGATATTACCTGTCAGTGTTTGGAGGATGTCGGTATTGTGGTGACTTGGACAATGTTCATGAGAGAGTTTCTAGGAAAGTATTTCCCTGAAGATGCTCGTTGTAAGATAGAGGTAGAGTTCCTTGAGTTGAAGCAAGGAAATATGATGGTGGCAGAGTATGATGCTAAATTTGATAGGCTCGTGAAGTATTTCCCTCATTACAATCATGCTGGTGCTGAACTTTCTAAGTGTCTCAAGTTTGAGAATGGGCTAAGACCAGAGATTAAATATGGGATTGGGTGTCAGTAGATCCGTAGATATGTTGAGTTGGTGTTGAGTTGATTGCAATTATTGATACTAATGCTACACATTCCTTTATTTATCTTGAATGTGTTATGTTGTCTAGTATGAGTGGTGGTATGGTAATAGAAACTCTAGATAACGGTTTTGTTACTATTACCTTTGTGTGTTTGAAGTCTCCGTTGACCATTTTTGAGAAGGACTTCTTGATGGATCTGGTGTGCTTACCTATGCACTAAATTGATGTTATTCTTGGAATAAACTGGCTAAAGTTCAACTTTGTGCATATCAATTGTTACGCGAAGACTGTGGAGTTTCCTGAACTTGGTGATCATGGTGAATTGATGTTCTTGACGGCTAAGCAAATGGATGAATTGCTAGAAGATCAAGCTCAGATGTTTGCAATGTTTGCATCATTGTAAGCCGAAGGGAAGACTTCGAATGTAGAACTACTAGTTGTTCAAGAATTTCCAAATGTGTTTTCGAAGGACATAAGTGATTTGCCTCCAGAACGTGAGGTTGAATTTGCAGTGGATTTATTATCTGGTACAAGTCCTGTGTCTATGGCTCCGTATCGGATGTCTGCTTTGGAATTGATAAGTTGAAGAAACAACTAGAAGAATGGTTGGAAAAGAAGTTTGTTTGACCTAGCGTTTCCCCGTGGGGTGCTCCTGTGTTGTTGGTCAAGAAGAAAGATAGTATGAGGTTGTGTGTCGATTATCGGAAGTTAAACAAGGTTACTATTAAGAATAAGTATCCACTTCTGAGGATCGACGACTTGATGGATCAGTTGGTAGAAGCTTGTGTGCTCAACAAGATTAATCTAAGATTTGGTTACCATCAGATTCGTGTTAAGTCTGATGATATTCCAAAGACAACTTTTAGGACGAGATATGGTCATTATGAGTACACAGTGATATCGTCTTGTGTATCCAATGCACCCGGTGTGTTCATGGAGTACATGAATCGAATCTTCCATGAGTACTTGGATAAATTTGTGGTAGTTTTTATTGATGATATCCTGATTTATTCCAAGATAGAAGAGGAACATGCAGGGAATTTGAGGATTGTGTTGCAAGTATTGCGAGAGAAGAATTTGTATGTTAAGATGTCAAAGTGTGACTTCTAGTTGCAAGAAGTGAGTTTTCTTGGACATGTAATTTCCAGTAGTGGAATTTTTGTGATTCCGTCAAAGATTGATGCAGTGTTATAGTGGGAGACTCCTAAGTCTGCTACTGAGATTAAAAGTTTTCTGGGATTGACAAGTTATTATCGAAAGTTCATTGAGGGCTTTTCGAAGTTGACGCTACCTTTGACTCAGTTGACTCAAAAGGGTCAAACTTATGTGTGGGATGTTGCATGTGAAAAAAGTTTTGTAGAGTTGAAGAAGAAATTAACAACTGCTCCAATGTTGACTTTGCCTAATCTGAATGAGTCGTTTGTAGTGTATTGTGATGCGTCAAAGATGGGACTTGGAGGAGTTTTGATGCAGAATGGGCAAGTGGTTGCTAATGCTTCTAGGGAACTGAGAGTTCATGAAAGAAATTACCCTAGACATGATTTAGTGTTGGCAGCTATGGTGTTTGTGTTGAAGATTTGGAGACATTATCTCTTTGGTTCGAAATTTTAAGTGTTCAGTGATCATATGAGTTGGAAATATCTATTTGATCAGAAGGAACTGAATATGAGGAAGAAATGGTGGTTGGAATTGTTGAAGGATTTTGATTTTTATTTGAATTACCATCCTTGTAAGGCGAATATGGTTGTAAATGCTCTGAGTAGGAAGACATTGCATATGTCGATGCTTATGGTGAAAGAACTCGAAATGATCGAACAGTTAAGAGACATGAGTTTATTGTGTGAGACTACTTCCGATAGTGTGAAGTTGGGAATGATGAAGTTGACCAGTGAAATTGGGGAGATGATCTGAGTAGGACAACAATCTGATTTGAAGTTGGTTGATCAGTTGATTTTGATTAACCAAGGAACGGAGGTGAATTCTGAATTGATGAGAATGGTGTGATGAGATTCCGAGATAGAGTGTGTATTCCAGATGTTCCAAAAATTAAGAAGAGTATTTTAGAAGAAGGACATCGAAGTAGACTAAGTATCCATCCTGGTGCTACAAAGATGTACCATGATTTGCAGAAATTGTTTTGGTGACCAGGTATGAAGAAAGACGTTGTAGAATTTTTGTATGTATGTTTGACTTGCCAAAAGTCAAAGATTGAACATCAAAAGCCGTCGGGTATGATGTAGCCGTTGAATATTCCAGAATGGAAGTGGGATAGCATTTCCATGGATTTTGTGACGGGTTTGTCGAAGAATGCTAAGAGAAATGATTCGATTTGGGTGATCGTGGATAGATTGACTAAGTCGGCCCATTTCGTGCCGATGAAGATTAATCATTCTATGCATAAGCTATCCGAGATATATATTGAAGAGATTGTAAAGTTGCATGGGATACCGTCGAGTATCGTATCAGATAGAGATCCGCGGTTTACATCAAGGTTTTTGAAGTGTTTACAAGACGCCTTGGGTACTAAATTGAGGATGAGATCTGCTTATCATCCACAAACAGATGGTCAGACAGAGAGGACTATTCAATCTTTAGAGGATTTGCTGAGACCTTGTGTGCTGGATCAAGAAGGATCTTGGGATAGTAATTTGTCGTTGATTGAATTTACCTACAATAATAGTTATCATGCTAGTATTGGAATGACACAGTATGAAGCATTATATGGTAGACGATGTCGGGCTCCCTTGTGTTGGTATGAATCAGGCGAGAGTGTAGTGCTTGGAATTGAGATCGTGTAGGAAACGACTGAGAAGATTAAGATGATACAAGAAAAAATAAAGGCTTCTCAGAGTCGACAAAAGAGTTATCATGATAAGAGGAGGAAAACTCTTAAGTTCCAAGAGGGAGACCATGTACTCCGGTGACTGGTGTCGAATGAGCCTTAAAGTCTAGAAAGCTCACTCCATTTTTTGTTGGTCCGTATCAGATTTTGCAAGGGATCAGAGCGGTGGCGTATTAGATTGCATGATGTATTTCATGTGTCGCAATTGAGGAAGTATGTGTGCAATCTATCACATGTGATTCAGATGGATGATGTACAGGTAAGGGATAACCTGACTATTAACGCATTACCATTGCGGATAGATGGCCGAGAAATGAAGCAATTACGAGGAAAAGAGATAGCCTTGGTAAATGTATTATGGGGTAGACCAGAAGGTGAAAGTTGGACTTGGGAACATGAATATCAGATGAAGGAGTCGTATCCGACTCTGTTTGCTTCAGGTAAATTTTCGAGGATGAAAATTCTTAAAGTAGGGGGAGAGTTGTAATGCCCGAAAATTCATAATTTTAATTATTGGTAATTATTTATGAATATATGGCATGTTGTGATGTGTTTTGGTGTTGTTATGATGAAATTGTTGATTTATAAGATTAAATGGATATTATAAGTTATTTAGTTGAATATTTTTATTTAATTAAATAAAAGGAGAATTAGAAGTGTGAGGGGTATAGAGGACTTTTGTGGAGCATTAGTAAGGATATAACGGGGAAAACATATTTGGGGTCCTAGGGGTAAGATTAACAAAAGGAAGATGAGGGTTTTGGAACATGATCAGTTTTCACGATCGCATTTAGAAGAGAAGAAAGAAAGCTATGAGGAACAAGAAGAGAGGCTAGGGTATGAAGAATTTTCCGGATATTTTGAGAAAAGATCGTAGAAAATCTTCACTCTAAGGTATGGGGAGTTTTGCCTTTCAATGTTCTTGATGTAGAGTTTAGGTAATGGGGATAGTTGGGGTTTAGGGAAAACCTAGGATTTGATGAGTAGAATTGAGAGATTATTGATGAATTGATGTGTGTTGTGTGCTGTAAATGATGTATGTGTGTTAGTTGTAGGTTCTATACTGAAATTTGTAATTAAAAATGATGAAAAACTGGTTTTTGAGTGAAAATCATAGCAGGAGTTTTGCTTTCATCGCAGGGTTTGGATGCTTAAATCTACCTTGCCTGCTTAGCGAGCAGTGAAAATTGTGAAATTTCTCCAACCCGAGAGGAGGCCGCTTAGCAAACAAGAGGGATCACTTAGCGAGCGCTGGAAGTGAAAAATTGATTATTTAATTGCAGAAAATTGTCTAATGATGTGTAGATATGATATATTGATGTCGTGATGTATTATACTTGTTGCCATGATTTATGTTGATGTTTTAGTGATCATTTTAATTATAGAAATGAATTTAAGTTGTAAGTTCATTATATGTCGATTATTAACATGAATGTCGATGCAAATGTTGAATTATGTTGAATTGTTGTATTGTTGCATTTATGGCATACCTATGGTGTTGGAAGCTTCGATCCCATAGTGTGGATCATGGTTATGTTGATTATGTTGTGCTCCATTGTGGAGGCTAGATGGATCAGTGTCCATCACATGTTGAAATCGGTACCACATGCATTTATGAAGTTGCATTTCATTCTTGGTGGCATAGCATGATGCATATGTGTTGAGTAGATATTTGATGAGCTTTATGATGTGATGGCTGAGAATTATTATGTATTGCTATATTACGAATGTTGCATGGTTATCTTTACTTTATGTCAATTATATTGATTTGTGATTACTCACCCTGCCTGCCTTTGGTGATGGTCTATTATATCATCCTGCAGATACTCAAGAATAAGCTTGGTGCGTGGATGTAGCTTGGAGTGTTGTTTCTTTTTGTCATTTATATATTTAGGCATGGTTTCCTGCTCCATGTCATGTAGTATCGGGATGGGAACGCTTGAGAACCATTGTGCTCACTTTGTTTTACTTTTGAGTTGATACTAGCCGTTAAAGATTGTTTGAGTTAATGATGTTTTGAAATTAAAATTTGAATTTTCTTTATTTAATTGATGAAGTTGATGACTTATTATCCGCTGCATAATAACGTTGGTATTTAGATGTGAATACATGTTGGAACTCGTGTTATGGGATATGACATAATGATGATGTTTTTTATGTTTGTTAAAAGAAGAAATATGATACCTTTTTTTTCTGATACTCTGATTTTATTGAATAATTATGTTATATTTTGATGTGGGGTAAAATGGTGTTACACTTATATTCTTGTTTGAAGAGAAAGGAAAGAATAACAGTTTATAACCAAATACTTGTTGTTATCCTTGTGTTTTTCATAAACCCTAACTCTAGTGGGTTTCTTGTTGATCAAGGAACCAATTATACGTTGTTTCTGGGGCATCCGATTTCATAACAAATTGGTGGGGTGAGCATGGAAGAATATGCCTTCAACAAAGTATGAGATTGAAAAGGTGACTGCATTTCGGTATGTGCGCTTGAAGATGAAAGCCTTGCTGGTTCAACATGATTGTTTGGAAGTGTTGAAGGGAGCTTTACCCATGGACGATGCGTTAACGAAAAAAGAAAAGATAAATATGATTGAGAAAGCCCACAGTGTACTTGGATTGGTTTATTTCTGATCCAGGTACTTTATGGTATTCCATAATGGTCATCATGGAGTTCAGATAGGTGGCAATATCAACAACTTCGTGAAGACGACCCTCCTCAAGGAAAGGTGGCATAATTGGTACAACTATGGGGGTTAGTTTCTAACTATTCCTTCTGAAGATTCAAACAATGGCAGGTTTGAAGTCCTTGGAGAAACACTAGAAGGTATTCATCAAGGTGTGACCTTGTATGACATAACTGCAAAATCAACAGAATTGAGGTTGTCTATTCAAACTTGGTTGGTGAATCAAGTCTATGAGAGCATGGAATTCTTGTTCTATTAAGGGAGGAAGTTCTTTCAAGTGGCAGAAGAAGGAGATGAATTCAACAGCTAGATGTCGAATCATAATGATCTGACATCTAGTTCAACATCAAAATCTCAGTTGGTGGAGTGGCACATCAACTCTTGATAGGGATAATCTACAAGAATAAATAGTAATACAAAAAGATCATTCTCATGGAAGTTTACAGGAGCTGTAGGAAGGAGAAGATGTTACATTATCCATGTCTTAGGGATTCTAAGTGTGTATTGCTATTGAGCAAGTGGATACATGTAACTTGAAGATCAAATTTCACTATGTAGATCAGGATATCTTTGTGAGAGTTATGAAAAACGTGAAGAGGTCAAACTGTGGCATTTGAATTTTTCATATAAGGATTCATAAAAAAGGGATCAAATAGTGGCAATTGGTTGATCTCAGAAGTGGATTTGAAGAATCAAGATAATCAATATGTGGCAGCTGGTTAGCCTTGAGGATTATCTTGGAACAAGTTACTCTTGGGAAGAAGAGTGATGAGTTGAATACTCAAGGATATTAATTCTTCTTGAAGGTGGATGAGAGTTTATTTCTCTCATTTTGGAGTTCTTATTCAAGTTGGTGGCGCAATATTGATTGAAGTTCTTTAGTTCTTTGGATTACTATGCTATAGTAAGTCCAGTTGGTAGGGCATATCAAGAATTTTGTCTTGATGTGTGGAAGATGTTCTAACTTGGTGTTATCACATTATTTGGGTTGTATATCCTTGGTGAAGGATGATTATGCTATGGTTCTGAGCTTATTACCTACATTATTGCCTAAGGAGTGTCTACATAGTCATACAGGAGAATGATGAAGTACAGGGTCTACCTTGGAAGGAGAATGTAGATAAGATTGAAGTAGATTAGGTTTTGATTGCTTGGAAGTATGCATGTGGATAATCAACAATTGATCAAGAGTGTTTCAACTTATCATACGGGAGAATGATAGAGAATGATTGCCTTTGAAGAGTTGGGTGACTGTATATTTTTAAAATCATGTGGAAGGACTTTGTATAGCAAGTTATGTTTTTCTAAAGCATGTGTCAAGTATTTGACACTAATAGGAGGAACAAACTGACTTTGATCTTATTCCAACTGTTTTTGATTATAAGGATGACGATCCTTATGTGCCTCACGGATAACATGATGGTTTTCATGTGTAAGTGACTGTTATTTATTGTCAGGAGGGATATTGGTGCCCAAAATAAATGTGTTTCAGCAGGTAGTTGGGCATGGAGTGAGCTCTTGAATACATTGAAGATGTGTCTTATGTTTTCCATTCATTTCTGCACAAGTGCTCATGGGGAACACAAATTGTCTTAGATAGGGGGATTTGCCTTTTGATCTAAGGTTATATTGGAGGGTTGCAGTCTACACTGAGCTTGTGGTGAGTGTCAAGAAGATTTTTCCATCCAAGAGGGATGAAGATGTAAAGTTTGATGTCTTGACATTGTATTGTTGCAAGTTGGGTGAGACTTGACAATACAAAATATCTAGTTCCTGATGGATGCTTAGAGAATTATTGAAGAATCTGGGATAATTTATTTTTCTCTGCATATTATTATCAGTAGCTGTGAAATTATATCTGATTGATATGCTAATCTCAGTCTCAATTATGTCTTGTTGCGCACATGGGTGGTAGTTGAGAAGAATCTTTGGTACATATCAGAAAGAAGAATATCTAGTAGTAATGTATAACATGCGAATATGTTGGAACTTGTACTTAAGAAAAATCGTCAAAGCTTGAAAAAATAAACAAGGGCTGTTTTTTTCTCCAATATGAGTTAGAAGAAAATATGGTATTTCTAAAGATCTGGATGAGCCTGGTATGGATCTGGATTAATATGGGAAATATTTGTCAAATTTTAACTAAAAAGGGGAAAGAAGAACTGTTCTTCTAATCATACGTTTTAAATATGGTGTCTTCAAAGATGTTCTAACATTATTTCTCAGCATCTCAGTGATCTTAGATACTTTTGTGTCTTGTGATCTAAGTTATGAACACAGTTATGTATCGTGATCTGAGTTACTCGTGTTAGGTACTTGTTACAAGAGGTATTGTTGTTTCTTTCCTTCGTAACAAGTATTGGTTCTTGGGTTGAGGGGTAGTATCTTGCATCTTTTTCCCTCATGTAATCATTCAGAGATGTAGAGTGGGTCTAGAAATCATCTTCTCCCCCGTCTACTAACAGGAGTGTTCACTACATACACCCTTAATCTGGAGTTCCTCTGTGCAGGATTGTTTTATCCAAAATTTTCCAAAAGGGGGAGATTGAAATCTCTTCGGATTTGGACAAATTTTGGTAAAATAAAATGTTGGAAGGATAGGTTCAACATGGAGTTCAATGCTAAAGAATTCTGCAAAAGACAAAGATGTCGAATGAGATGTCCTAACAGAAAGACTGGACATCTTGAATACTTAACATTTAAACATGTATCAAATATGTTCAAAGATTCTAGGAACCTTCAGCTGTAGATCTAGGAAAGATTTGAAGCCCAACAGAAGACTATATTAGGAGACTTAGACCTAGGGTTAAAAGTAACCTTTGTAAGTTTTGTATCATTTGTAACTTTTTAACCTAAATACTTTGTAAAATAAGGTTTTACGGTTTGAAAGTCGTTGGCTCTCTTAGGAGTTATAAGTCTTCTCTCTGCAGTATGTGATGCAGGGTGGAAGGAAAAGATACAAGGGACACAACCAGAAGCCTTTAGGTAATGGTTTGTGTAATGTTCTTGAACAAAGCTTTGAAGCAAGTCCAGGATAACTTGTAAGTCAAGAAATCGTGACAGGTTCTGGAGATCAGCAGAAGACAAAGTTATCATAGGTGGTGATGAAGGATGTGAGAAGGAGTCTCATATCAAAGGTTGTAAAAGACTAGAGTTTAGCCTTAGATAAAGATGTACATTGAAGGTAGTGATTAGGATAAAGTTGTAAATCGTGAGTTTAACTTTAGGCTAATACTACAAGATAATGAAGTTTTCATCCTGGATTGGTATCCCCTAAATATAGGTTTGTTAACACCGAACTGGATCAACATATTTTGTGTACTTTACATTCTGTTATTTACAGTTTTTTGTATTTTGTTTTTGATTGAGATGTACCAACATGATGTCTCAACATCTGTTGGTGATTATGCTGCATCACTTTAAAACAACAGTTGTGTATTTCTCTTGTTTCATAAAATACATTAATAATTATTTTAGCATTAAGATAGGACATTGGAGTCTCTACATAACCTGAATTTCACCGACAATGACCTTGAATTTTGAAATGAGGCATTCGACAGTCTTTGTGTTGCCTCAAGTATTGTAAGGCACAAAACTACTATAGGTACTCCACAATAAAATGATTTGGAGGAAATGTTTAATCGAACTATTTTCGAAAGAGTTAGATGCATGTTGACTAGTGCTAAATTAAAGAAGGTGTTTTGGATTGAGGATATTTCGACAACAACATATATGATAAACAAATGTCTTTCGACTGCATTAGATATGAAGACACCTGAAGAAGTTTGGTTGGGACATCCACCAGATCTCGACAAACTAAGAGTATTTTGTTGCATGGCATATGCTCACATTAGGAAAGACAAGGTCGAATATAAAGTTCTGAAATGCATGCTCATGGGATTCTCTGAAGGAGTCAAAGCTTATAGGTTATGATGCCTAAAGCCAGGTCACAGAAGGTGTATCACCAATCATGATGTAGTTTTCAATGAAGTTGAGATGGCTTTTAAGAAAACTGATGATGCTGATGAATAGCTGAAAAATGGAGAAATTCTTGTTGAGGTAGAGCATAGTGATTCTAAAGTGCATAACCTAGATGAAGTCGAAGGAGATGAGCAAGATGCTGAAGAGACTGAGGAAATCGTCGATGACTACCTACTGGCAAGAGATAGGTCCAGAAGATTCATCAAGCCACCTCGGAGACTTGGTTATATAAATCTTATAGTTTATTCCTTAATCTCTTCAAGTGAGGTTCTAGACGAAGAACCTAGAGACTATAAAAAAGTTATGAGGAGTTGAAATAATACTGAATGGCTGAAGGCCATGGATGATGAGATGAAATCTCTTCATGATAACAACACATGGGAACTGATAAAGAAACCTATTGGAGCCAGGTTAGTCAGCTGTAAGTGGATTTTCAAAGTTAAGGAAGGAATCAAATGAATGGCGTCGAAGAGATACAAGGAAAAATTGGTCGCTAGGGGTTTCACTCAAAAATAAGGTGTTGACTTCAATGATGTGTTCTCTCCTATTGTGAAGCACATGCCCATTCGAATATTGCTTGCCATGGTGGCACAATCGACCTTGAACTGGAATAGATGGATGTGAAGATTGTGTTCTTGTATGATAATCTAGATGAAACAATCCCGATGAGGCAACCTAAAGGATATATCAAAAATGGGAAGGAAAAGTATGTGTGTAAACTGAAGAGATCTTTACATGGGCTGAAACAATCTCCTCGAAAGTGTAATAGGAGACTCGATAAGTTCACGACACAAATAAGTTTCATCAGAAGTCAGTTCGACTACTGTGTTTACTTCAGATTTCGACTTGGTAATTCATTTGTTATTTTGTTGCTCTATATGGATGATATTCTAATAGCAAGCAACAATGTCAAAAATGTAATGAGGGTAAAGGCTGGACTCAATAAGGAGTTTGACATGAAGGATCTGGAGCTCCGTCCAAGATTCTTGGGATTGACACCCGAAGTGATAGAAAGCAATCAAAATTATGCTTATCTCAAGAGGCATACCTACGGAAGATTATCGAAAAGTTTGGTATGTCGAATTCAAATCCTATTGTGACTCCGACAAACCCTCAATTCAAGCTGAGTATAAATCAGTATCCCAATACTGATGTCGAAAGAACTTATATGGATAACATTACATATGCTAATATAGTAGGTTCTTTGATGTATGTTATGGTCTTTACTAGACCCGACATAAGATATTCAGTAAGTCTTGTAAGTAGGTACATGACGAATCCTGGAAAGGCTCACTAGAAAGCATTGAAGTAGATTCTAAAGTACATAAATGAGTCTCTGAACAGAGTCCTAATTTACAGTGGAGCCTTGAGTAAAGATAGTAAAGAAGCAATCGAAGGATATGTCGACTCTGATTATGCAGGTTGTATGGATTTCAGAAAATCTAATTCTAGATACATGTTCATTATGTTTGGTATAACAATCAGTTGTAAAGCAACACTTCAGAAAGTTGTTGCCTTATCAACCACTAGAGCGGAATATATCGCCCTAACTGAAGTTGTGAAGGAGCATTATGGCTTAAAGATTTTGCAAAGGAACTGAAACCTCAAGGTCGAGTTGTCACTGTTAAATTTGATAATCAAACTGCAATACATCTGTCGAAGAATTCAGCATATCATAAACGAACCAAGCACATCGATGTGAGACTGTATTTCATCAGAGGGGTAATCGAGCGTGGAGAAGTCCACGTGATGAAGGTTTCGACATATCATGATGTTGCTAAGATGATCACCAAGACGTTGCTCAGTTGCAAGTTCTTATACTGCATGCAGTTGATAACGTTGCATGAAGAAAAATAGTTTGTTTCTTGATGTTGTAGAGTTTATTCCAAGGTGGGGATTTGTGAATATTGGATCGAACTCTAGTTTTAACATGTCATCAAAGTTTGCTCACATGAAAATGTCGAAGTAATGCGTGTTATAGTCGAAGTTTGTTCTAACATGCATTAGTCAATATTGCTAGGTTTGTTAGCATGTTGAATTGGGTCTTGCTTGTAAGCCCAATTGTTTAAGTTAGTTTGTATCATAAGTTAGCTTGTAATGGGTAATTGTTAAGAAGTCCATTAGGTTAATTTTCTTATAAATAACATGCTAGTCTCTCATCTTGAATAAGGAAAAATAGAACGATACAATCTTAATTCAAAAGTGAGAGTGTTATTTGTTATTCTTTATACTTGTAATCTTGTTTGAAGAGAAATGAAAGAATAACAATTTATAACCAAATACTTATTGTTATCCTTGTGTTTTTCGTAAATACCAACCCTTGTATGTTTCTTGCTCATTAATAAATCAATTATACTTTATTTCTAGGACATCTGATTTCACAATAAAAATGTTTTTGACTGATACATATGAAGGTGCATATGAAGAATTAAATCTTTTATATATTCTTAGAATCCATCTTTCTTTACAAGACTAAATGATAAAAAATTTCACCAAATATATTTTTAACAAACCTTAACAATGTGTTATAGATCATCTTTATTTCGTTCTTTCACACTCTCATCATGAACCACATGTAGTGTTGTACCTTGGCATATCATTACAAAATTATTTTTCCTTAATGTTTAAAAAGTTAAAAATATCATGATCAAACTATTATGATTGTGAATACCACATTTAATCCTAACAACCCAACTAACACCATTTTAACTTGAACAAACATTTGACTATTTTGCATGTAACAGTTGAATTTTTATTATTTTTAAATTTGTATCTATAATTAACATTGTTGGTACATTTCAATTAATTTCTATAAAAAAAAAATCATATTTCAAAATTTTGGATTATAAATTATTGGCTGTTTCTAAAGATTAAATCACAAATTTTTGGGGAAAAAAAGAAATGGTAAAAAAATTCAAGAGTAGGGGTGAGTGGTCTCCTAGGTGATTGTTTTCATAGAGATTGTGATATAATTTTGTAATGGACAAAATAGGTGGGCTATGTGATTTCAAAGTTTGTGGGGAAATAATTAATGAAATGTTCAAACTTTAGGGGACAAGCACAAAAGGATTGTAGTCCTTAGTGGAAATATCAATGTAGCAAAAGTTGGTATGCTTAAATCATTCTATAATTTTCTGTTTCATGAAGAATGAAATATATAATAAAAAGTACTTATGCCGTTTGCTCCATGTTATTTTCAATTGCATGGTGACATCTCATTTATTTATTCTAATTAAAAAATATACTCGAATTGATAGTGAATTTCATAATCAAATAAATTTCACTATTATTAATTATTTTAAATTTATTAGTTTCTTTCTTTTTCTAAGTATAATTTGTTATTTCTCTTTTAAAATGGAGATATGTTAATTAAGCCATACATATTATTCATTTAGATAAGATTCCATTTCACTTACAAATATATGTCATGATGCTCAAATGACAATATCCAATCAACCAAAATACTTGTCTTTATATAAATGTCCATTTGCTATTGAAAAAAAAAATCTATTCCAATATTATTATTATCATTATTGAACACACTCCACTCAATGCCTTAGCTTCAAAGAACAACCAACAATTGTGAGATATTTCCTATCGAGGAAACCACTTTTGTACTAAAGTTTTTTCCCTATTGTACAAAGTGAATATCGACCAAAGGAAGCCACTTTTTTGAACAATGTTGTCCACTTCATAATGATAGATCAAAGAAAAGGTTAAAATTTTAAAGATATCAATGATCAATCTAATTTTGAAGAACTCCTTTTTTAGGGTGTGGTTTTTTTTAAAGATTTTCTTTTCAATTTTGACCACATTTATAAGATGTGGCAATTCCATTGCTTTTAGAGAGTTTTTTTTTCCGTTTAAAATAAATTCTTAAAAATAGTTATCATCTTATCTCTATAAAAAATGGTTGGATCCCTTAATTTTTTTTTGTTTATCTCATAGATTTTTACCTTTTAGACTGTCTACTTTTAGATTGTCTGTCTCCCAAATCACCTTATGGGATGCATATCTCTAGGTTTTTTTTATCACCTTGATTGTTTGTCTTATGGATTGCTTATCTCTTGGGCTTCCTGTCTCTTAGGACACCTGACTTTTGAACCACTTGCCTTATAGGTTGCTTGTTTCTCAGGTTGTCATCCTTCTCGATCGCCTACCTTCTGGATTATGTCTCATGGACCGCCTACCTTTTAGACTTTCTCTTTGCTAGACTCTCAACCATCTAAGCCACATATCTTATGAGGTTCAAGTATCATAGAACTCCTCATTCTAGGTTACTCATTTGTTTAATATCTTGTCATATTAGGGCTTAGGAGACCCATTTCGCTGCATGACTCGACCTAGATCGAAATAAATTATACCAAACTTAGAGAATTTCTTTTTCCACCCTATGTAATTCTACCACACCATCTGTAATTCCAAAAATTTCCTCAGATTCTAGAGATATATCTCTGGACGCATCCAAACTTCATTAAACAATGGAATATTCAGAGATATGTCACTAGAACTATTTGGAGCTCAAAAATGCGTTAGACTATTCTCCTCCCTCATGTTTCTCAAACATTTATCTATTCTCAAACTTTTCTCTCAACATAAAAAATTCCAACTTCTTCACAACTTCAACTTTCATCAAACAAGACTTGGAGAAAGACCAAACATAATCAATAACAACATTCAACATCATCAAAACCATAAATTTCAGGTAAATTTGAGAGTTTTTGGATTTTTTTTGAGTTTTTGTGTAAATGTGTACAAATCAATTATTATGGACAGAAATGTGTATGAATCACATGCAACATAGTTTAGACTTAGTGTAGGACTTGTTTGTTGGCTCAAAATGTCATGTTTTTTAAACTTGGATGAACCACATTATGCTATTGTTGCGACATTTAAGTTGTAGAATGTTCCAGAGATATGTCTCTGGAATAGTTCAGTGTTTCATATACTCAGGGTAATTTCGGAGATGCATGCATCTACATAATTATTCAACATAATTATTTTATGGTGTTTCCGGAGATATATCTCCATAATATCCTGCAGTCTATTTTATTCTTATTTGTTTGTGTTGTCTGCACTTATGATACAACATAATTTACCTTCCAAGTATTATGGATGACAAAATCGACAGACTGAGACATGGTCGAGTTTCTCAACATATATGTTCAGTGGGAACGGATGGAACAGGTACATCCAGTCAGGCTGAGGCGTCAAATTTTGGGGCACAATCTACTCTTAGGGCTCGACCTTCACCTCATACCACTCTACCTCAAGCCACTCAACCTTCATCTCAGGCCATTCCACCTCAGGCCACTCCATCTTCTTCTTTTTCTCTTAGGAGATGGGATTCATCAGCTGACGCGTCACTCTCGTCATCCTCCCACATGCATCAGGATGTACCAGTACCACCTCTAGAGGCCGAGGCTGCCGAGGATACTGATCCACATGGTTCTGGAGTAGGTCTATCTGATCTGTCATTACTTCTTCTTTATCCAGATCACATTGTCGGACATATCTGGGACGAAGATGTAGCTTTAGTAAGATTCTTTATTTTTTACGCGTTAATTTTAATTGCTGACACAACTTATTTCTGACATGGATTATTTCTCACATTGATTATTTCTGGTATTTCTTATTACTAACATTAATTATTTCTGGAAAATCACAGGTGCATGATCCCCATAAGTTTCTGAACCATGGGAGGAAGATTGTCAGCTTGCCTCATCCAGAGGAGGAGTGGTTTCAGTGGGTTCTGGCATTATTTGAGGCGAGTGACCTATGCAAGACCGGTTACACTCTGGTCAACAACATGATTCTTAATGCATTCGTGGAGAGATAGCATTCTGAGACGTCTTCTTTTCATCTCCTACATGGTCATATGTCTATCACACTGAATGATGTCTCGTGTTTGTTACATCTTCTGATCAAAGGGAAATTCCTCGATCTTGGTAGGATGACCAGAGATGAGTGTAACACGGTGGGAGAACTGACTTTAAGTTATGTTGCGGATAGCAAGAGTCGCCACCGACTTTTATTTTATCCATAAGGAAAGGTTATAAAAGAACAGGAAAGACCTTAGAGAATATTTTGGGTCCGGGGGGTAAGTTATGAAAAGGGAAGGTGTTAGCACCCTTTTCATCCATGGTTATCCATGGGCTCTTAGGTACTTAAGCTCACTTTAAATTGTTTTTGAAAGTGTAGTGTGTGAATAGAAAAAATCTTCAGAATAGTTTAGTAATAACCCATGTATGGATGTGTAAAAAACTTGTTTGAAAATTTATTTGAAATTTGTTTAAGTGTGAAAAAGTTTTGAAGTGAGCAAGCACCTAGGAGTAACCTACCCTAATGTTTAAGGTCTTTCTTATTCTTTATCTTTTCCTTAGTAAGACTATCCCTACTATAATGGAGTAGGTAGTCCTTACTTTGGATGTTAAGGGACATGTGAGGGACAATTTGATTTTGAAGGCCATTGTGGGGTGTAATAAGCACAAGGAAGGGACTATCATCATTTATTTCGAAGGGACTCGATTCGTATAGGCAACCATGAGGGACTTTGATGATTTTCTTTCGAGGGACTTGCTTTATACACCCCACTTAACCATTATTCGTAGGCAACCTGAGGGATAACCTTAGAAAGTGAGACGGCGATTTAAAATCGACTTACGTGTGTGACGTGTTTAATTTAATTATCTTACATTAAAAATTATCTAAATTTATTTTAAAATAACAAACATGTCTTTACACTCCCTAAATTACTAACCATAGCAAAATTAATTAAAATAATTACAATATTACAATCGGGAAACAATTACAAAATTATAATAATAATAAATAAAATATTAAATAATAAGCAATAAATAATAAAAGAGAATAAGGGGTTAGTAAGCAAAATTAGTAAAATAATGATAATAAACATAAAAATAAAATTGGGTTAGTGATTTTGAATAATATTGAATAATAAGTAAGAAAAATAAAATAAAAGAGGTTAGTGAATAATAATTAATGAAATAATAATAAAAGCAAAGTAAATAATTTGGTTAGTAGTAATAATAATAATAAACAAAATTAATCAAAGTATTGTAAGAAATTAGAAATTAACAATTTTTTAGCATAAACAATTATATTAAAAACAAATATGAACAAACAATTATTTTAATTTACAAATTATTTTTAAATATATTATAGCTACAAAACTTAATTACTATAAGTTCAATTATTTCTAAACAAAAGTTATAAAAAAGTATTTACTTAATATACAAAGAAAAAGATAAATTATAAGTATATTTACAAAAATTTACTTTCTAATAATATGAAATATATTTATACTTTAGATGATAGAAATAATTTATAATTATATTTACATGAATCATACTAAACAAATATACATTATAATTAGAAAATAAAATTACAAAGAAATAGAATTAAATTTGTATTTAAAAAATATTTTTAGAGTTTTATAAAATTAGGGTTTTATTTGAGAAATAATTTTTAGGGTTTAGAATATACAAAATAATTTTAACTAATATATACATAATATTCTAATTTATATATATATATTATAAGTTAAACATAAAATATAGAAACAAAATTTGGGAAAACATATTTTTTTTTTTTTGAGATTAAAGGAAACAGACATATTTTATTATTTATTTATTTATTATTGAAAAAAACATACATATTATATTTAATTTTTGATGTTATAATATTTAAAACAAATAAAAGGAAAAAAAAATGTGGAAACTTACCTGGCTGGGGTTTGAACCCAGGCCAGCTTGATTTCCAGGAAGCATAACAACCATCAGGCCATTGGCGCGCAGGCAATAAGTGAGGAGGGATAATTCCTTTTGTTACTTGCTTGCAAAATCCAGGAAAATAAAGAAATAAAAAGGCCTGATTCATGGTTTGAACCCAGGACCTCATAGCCATATACACGCACACATTACCACCCGGCTGGAAGAGCCCACCTGGTTACAAAACAAACACAAACCATAATATATTAAGAAACAAGTTTAAATGAAAAAAAAATGTCAAAACCTTGCTGAGGGCAGGATTCGATCCTACGCCCTCTCTTTAAACGCACGTATGCCTTGCCACTGGACCACAAGCGCTTGTGTGATTAAGAATGGAAACAAGTTAATAAAATAATATAATCAATTTTTGAATTTCCAGCAGCGCGCGAACTGCTTCTTCTTCAACCTATTTCCTGCGAATTTAGCTTCCTTTTTTCCTGCGAATTTAGCTTCGAGTTCTTCATCCCTGCGAATCACAAACTTCATCCAAACGACAAAATTTCACAAAATTGATTGTACCATTGTATTGCTAATGAGTTTTGCAATTGTCCTATGTTTTTCAAATCCATTTATCATTTGGAAATCGTGAAACCCTAAAGAGGGCCGAAAACCCTAATCATGGTGGATTCTTGTACCTGCAAGGAAAATCCAATTGAACCACCCAGAATCGTTCTATAGTCCATTCTAAACATCATACAACAATCAAAAACAATTTAAACATAGTAAATCAACGGATTCGAAAAAAACATATTCAAGGTCAAAGTGAGTTCGGGTTAAGCAATTGGGTGCATATGGGATGCATATGGATGATGATTTATGATCAGAAGAGTCCAAGGAAGCTTGCTATGTCTTCAAAATACCTTGTGGAGGCCTAAAAATCAGAAACCGAAAGTGAGTTTTTGGAAGATTTTTTGACTTTGTGAACTTACTTGTGGCTGCTGGAATTCGTGAATGAGGACTAGGGTTATGCTTAGTATATATGTGTGATTGATTTAGGTCAGAAACATGGATGGGTTATGTGAAAATTTGATCCAAAAAATATTCAAAAAGATCATAGTGTAAATTTCAAATATTTGATCATGAGTGCTTGCTATTTTGGGATGATTCACATGATTTCATTCCTCTTTGACTCCAATCACCCTTTAAGACTTTCTAGATTCAATCACAAAAATATATCTTCATGTTTAATATTTTATTTTAATTTAAAATGATTTTAAATGTAATAAATCATAATAAATTAATTAAATAAAATAAAAAATATGAAAATATCATGGAAATTTCGTGCAGGTTATTATTGTATGGGTTGGGTCATGACTTGGGCAGCCCATTTGGAAAGAAATACTTTTAAGCCTCCATTTTCAACATAAACCATCACAAAATTTCCCAACTTTGCAAAGGCACATCTCCCTCAGTTTTAAAGGTATGAGGGTGTTCTTGGACTTTTTGGAAAGCTTGAAGAGTCCTCTAAACAACCCCATTGGTTTCAGGTTCATATCATTTACCAATCTCAAGTTATGCCCTTTTGAAGTTGTTGACTTTTTGTTGACTTTTGAAATGACCTATAATGTCTTAGATCACATCTTTCAAATGAAGCATTTTTGGGCTTAACTTTCAACATCAAAGTTGTAGAGAATTCAATTTCCTTTAAAATGAGCTTTTGATGGAGACTTGGTGATGAAGTATGTGAAAGTTATGCCTGGTCAAAGTTCAGTTGACTTTTACTGAGGAAACCCTAATTTAGAAACTCCTGATTATTGATGATCTGGAATCTCCTTGATGAATCATGATCAACCCTTGATCAAATGATGAATTTTACTTCATATACTTGATGTTGGCAAAAAATCATGAAGTTTGACTTTGGTTTGACCACAGTTGACCTCAGTTTGACTTTTTAACTGCATTGACTGATTTTGACTTATCTGATCATCTGACTGAGCAAACTTTTGAGAAAAGTCTTGAAACTTGTCATGGAGGTTCTTATACACATATAAGATGTTATGAAACTCACTTGAGGCATTGGAAGTCCATTTATCCTGATTAAAGTCAAAACCCTAGTTTTGGATGCACTGCTTAGGAGGTGCATTGTCTGAGGGAATTGTCAACTTCTTTGACCAATTGTGAACTTTGTGAACCTTGTGAATCTTCATAAACTGTCTTGTGAACCTCATGGGAGGTATTGTGAAGCTTGTGAACCTTGTGAACCTCATGAAGTGGCTTTGTAGACCTCATGACCCTCAGGAAAGCTTTGTAATCTTTGTGAAACTTGTGAACCTTGTGAACCTTCAAGAAGTAACCTATGTACTTCATGAACCTCATGAAAGGTTTTGTAAATGTTGAGAAACTTGTGAACCTTGTGAACCTTGTGAACCTTCAAGAAGTAACTTGTAGACTTCATGAACCTCATGAAAGGTTATATAAGCATTGAGAAACTTGTGAACCTTGTGAACCTTCAAGAAGTAACTTGTAGACTTCATGAACCTCATGAAAGGTTATGCAAGTGTTGGAGAACTTGTGAACCTTGTGAACCTTCTTAGAACACAAAGTCTTGTATTGTGAGGGCAAATTTTGGGGTGCAACAGCTGCCCCTGTTCAATTTTCTGAAACCTGAGGGGTTAGATTGGTATATTTGCCAGTCGTGACCTGGAAGGTTGAAGGGGATTGAACACAAAAGCCCAAAAATTTGCACTCACCAGTGCATAGAGTGATATTGATGGTTGGTTGAACATGATTGAGTGGGCTTAAAGATGCCACTAGGGGAAAGTTCTTCAACAGTATAATGAGAGTTGTCAGGGGTTTGGAGTAATACTGATGTAACAGCATGTCTTCATGAGGATAGAGCAATCAATAATGATAACCCTAAAGCAGTCTTGAAGAAATAACATGATTTCAGGAGGATAGAGCAATCAATAATGATAACTCTAAAGCAGTCTTGAAAATATGATTCAGGAGGATAGAGCAATGGATAGCTCTAAAGCAGTCTTGAAATAATGATATGACTCCAGGAGGATAGAGCAATGATAGCTCTAAAGCAGTCTTGAAGTAATAATGTGATTTCAGGAGGATAGAGCAATCAATGGCTCTAAAGCAGTCTTGAAGTCATGAGAAGTTATCAGGAGGATAAAGTAACCCTGAGGTGACAATAAAGCAGTCCCAAAGAAGAAGAAGCTCATCAGGAGGATAAAGTAACCCTGAGGTTACAATAAAGCAGTCCCAAAGTAATAAGAAGCTCATCAGGAGGATAAAGTAACCCTGAGGTTACAATAAAGCAGTCCTGGAGATCATAAGTTTGTTTGTTGGATAATTAACCTGAAACAAGGTATCATTCTGTATAATAATATTAGTTTATGCTTTATGTATGCATGTATGATATGATGCACTTAGGTACTGTACTATATGTCTATGGATATATATGCTATGGTATGATGTAAATGATGTATGTATGATATGATACTGCCGGAAGCGTCTGAATATCTTCGTACATCAACTGCTGGCCAGGGAAAATAAATCCCGACTCGTTGCTGGAGAATATATAACCCTCTGTCTGCTGGGGATAACATGGTATGGATAACCTCCCGTTGTTTGGGGATGGTAAGGTATATATCACTTTCGTCTTTGTTTGATAGTAGGATAAGTATAACATCCCGTCTTCGTTCGTCGTACCCTTATTGGAAAGTAATTTCCCGTACATCCGTATGAGGATAAAAGAGATGGATATAAATTCCAGGGGAGATAAGACTTTATGAAGATGGATTAATCCTATTGAGGGTTTGTAATTGTCTTGTAGAGGTGAACCGGCGAAGCTTCGTTGAAATCCTTCCCTCGTTCGTCCTTAGTAAATACTATTACTGCATTTTCATGCATTTCTGGTAAACATTAATCATATTAAAAGCATACATGCATTTCTGGTAAACATCAATCATATTCAAAAGCATACATACATTCAAACACAACCAATGGACGTTTCGCTTATGTAAATAGGGTAAAAGTAAATCTGGATTTCAAAGATGGAATTTATTTATATCAAAAAGTGACCCATACATGGGTAAGTTTGTACAAGGAGACATAAACCCTAGTAAGAGGATTTTGTCGTAAAATTTTTACAAAAGGAAATCAGCTATGTGGGAAACAATCCTATTGAGTTTCAATTCTACTATTGCCACTCAAGTATCTCATCTTCTTGCTGTTGAGACGGAAACGATTGGATTGAGCTTTATCTGTTCGAGCTTGAGTAAGTAGTACAACTGGTTGCAGTTTCATGGGTGATCCAAACGAGACATAGTCATACGCTTTAATCCCTAACTTTTGCCTGGATTGCCCTTTCAGGTTTTCAATCCACCGGGATACCCTTTTTTGCCCAAGCCGCCTTTTCAGGTTTTCGACTTGCCGGGTGTACATCTTTTTTATATATATCCCTAATTTTTGCCCAAACCCTTTTGGTTTGCCGGGATGCCCTTATTTTTGCCTAGGCCAGTCAACCTAGCGGGTCTCTTTTTATGCGTAGTATTTTTTAACTATGTCTGCATTTACAGGCTGTGGGAAGTCTTCACCATCCATTGTAGTCAGTATCATGGCATCTCCTGAGAACACTGTCTTGACTACAAATGGACCTTCATATGTTGGAGTCCACTTGCCCCTAGGATCACCCTGTGGTAATATGATACGCTTGATTACCAAGTCACCAGCCTGATATACCTTTGGCTTAACCTTCTTGTTAAAAGCTTTGATCATTCGCTTTTGGTACATCTGGCCATGACAAACTGCTGCTAACCTCTTCTCATCAATCAAATTTACCTGGTCCAGTCGAGTCTGAATCCACTCATCTTCATCCAAGCCTGCATCCTTCATAATTCTCAAGGAAGGGATCTGAACTTCAATGGGCAGAACTGCTTCCATACCATAGACTAAGGAGAATGGGGTTGCCCCTGTTGAAGTACGTATTGTGGTACGATAACCATGAAGAGCAAATGGTAACATCTCATGCCAATCCTTGTAAGTAACTGTCATCTTCTGTACAATCTTCTTAATGTTCTTATTAGCAGCTTCAACTGCCCCATTCATCTTTGGACGATACGGAGAAGAGTTGTGATGCTTAATCTTGAACTGCGTGCAGAGGTCAGTAATCATAGTATTGTTCAGATTAGAGCCATTGTCAGTAATAATTCTTTCAGGGATGCCATACCTACATATGAGATTATTCTTAATGAATCGGGCCACAACATTCTTAGTCACAGATGCATATGAAGCTGCCTCTACCCATTTCGTAAAATAATCAATAGCCACCAGGATGAAACGATGCCCATTAGAAGCAGTAGGTTTGATCTCACCAATCATATCAATGCCCCACATGGCAAAGGGCCAAGGAGCAGTCAACACATTCAATGGTGATGGAGGTACATGAACTTTATCAGCATAAATTTGACACTTATGACATGTTCTGGAGTGTTGATAGCAATCAGCTTCCATGGTAGACCAATAGTAACCTGCTCTCAAAATCTTCTTTGCCATGGTATGACCACTAGAATGAGTGCCAAAGATCCCATCGTGCATTTCTTCCATAATCTCAGTTGCTTCCTTCTTGTCCACACAACGAAGCATAGTTGAATCATGATTGCGCTTGTACAGAATCCCATTACTCAAAAAGAACTTGGCAGAAAACCTCCTCAGAAACTTTCTATCTTTGACAGATGCCCCTTCAGGGAATTCCTGAGCTTCAAGATATCTTTTCACTTCATAGAACCAAGGCTTCTCCTCTGCCTCTTCAGTGTCAATCTCATTGCAGTATGTAGGCTTCTCAAATCTATCAATGGTAATCTTAGGAGCTTCATCATCCCAGCTGATCTCAAACATAGATGCCATGGTGGCCAACGCATCTGCCAACTGATTCTCTCTTCGTGGAATATGTCCAAAGGTAATCTCTTTGAAATGTGGGATCAAAGACAACACATGTTCTCTGTAAGGAATGAGATTATCATGCTTGGTATCCCAATCTCTTTTAATTTGACTCACTACCAGGGCTGAATCTCCATACACATCAAGGAACTGAATCTTCATATCAATAGCAACTTTAATACCCATGATACATGCCTCATATTCAGCTATGTTATTGGTACAATAGAAACAAAGTCTGGCAGTAATCGGGGTATGACAACCTTCAGGGGAACTGATTACAACACCAACACCATTACCATGTGCATTAGAGGCACCATCAAAAACCATAGTCCATCGGGATCCTTGTTCAGGTCCGTCATATTGTCCAGGTTCTTTGGTAACAGTCATAATGTCTTCATCAGGGAACTCAAAATTCATTGACTGGTAATCATCTACTGCTTGATGAGCCAAATGATCAGCAACAATACTTCCCTTAATGGCCTTCTGAGTAGTATACTGTATATCATATTCTGTCAAGATCATTTGCCATCTTGCAATTCTTCCGGAGAGAGCAGGTTTCTCAAATATGTACTTGATTGGATCCATCTTTGAAATCAACAAGGTAGTATGGGTCAACATATACTGTCTTAGTCGGCGAGCAGCCCATGCCAAAGCGCAGCAAGTTTTCTCGAGCAGTGAGTATCTTGTTTCACAGTCGGTAAACTTTTTGCTAAGGTAGTATATTGCCTGCTCTTTTCGACCAGACTCGTCATGTTGCCCCAACACACACCCCATTGAGTTGTCTAACACTGTTAAGTACATAATTAAGGGTCTTCCATCAACTGGTGGCATCAAAATTGGTGGTTCCAGCAGATATCTCTTAATTTCATCAAAGGCAGTCTGGCACTCATCATTCCATTCCATCACCTGATCTTTCTTCAACAACTTGAAGATTGGCTCACAGATGGTAGTTAACTGGGAAATAAATCTTGCAATGTAATTCAATCGTCCCAAGAAACCTCTAACCTCCTTCTCAGTACGGGGAGCTGGCATCTCTCGTATGGCTTTCACTTTTGCAGGATCCACTTCAATACCTTTTCCACTAACGATGAAACCCAGGAGCTTTCCAGATCTAACTCCAAAAGTACACTTGTTTGGATTCAATCTCAACTTATATTTCTTCAACCTCTCAAACAACTTGTGCAGATGATCAAGATGTTGCTCTTCATTCTGAGATCTGGCTATCATATCATCCACATATACTTCTATTTCATGATGAATCATATCATGAAACAAAGCCACCATAGCACGCTGATATGTTGCCCCTGCATTCTTCAAACCAAATGGCATCACTTTATAGCAAAAAGTCCCCCACTGTGTCACAAATGTTGTCTTCTCCATATCTTCAGGTGCCATCTTGATTTGATTGTAACCAGAGAAACCATCCATAAAAGAGAATACCTTATGCTGAGCAGTGTTGTCTACCAGAATATCAATATGAGGAAGGGGAAAGTCATCTTTGGGGCTAGCCTTGTTCAAATCTCTGTAGTCTACACACATACGCACCTTACCATCTTTCTTAGGAACTGGTACCACATTTGCAACCCACTGAGGATAAGAAGTCACTGCCAAGAACCCTGCATTGAACTGTTTCATTACCTCTGCTTTGATCTTTTCTGACATTTCAGGACGCATACGACGAACCTTCTGCTTCTTTGGACGACAATCTTCTTTCACTGGCAAACGGTGAACCACAATGTCTGTATCCAACCCTGGCATATCTTCATAAGACCAAGCAAAGATCTCCACATAGTCACGTAACATCTGAATCAACCTGCTCTTGATACTGTTCTCTAAATCAGCCCCTACCTTGACCTCTTTTCTGTCTTCCTCAGTTCCCAGATTCACAACTTCGACTGGCTCTTCATGTGGCTGTATAGCTTTCTCTTCTTGTTGTAACAACCTAGCAAGCTCTATAGGTATTTCACAATCGTCCTCATTTCCGTCTTCAGTTTGATAGATCGGATTCTCGAAATTATGATTGGCAATAGTAGAACTGTTATCAACAGGATCCAGAGTGGATGAGGATCTGCATTTTAGTGATGTGGGTGTGTGTAAGAACACATAGCTGATAAAGCAAAAATAAAGAAAAAGAAAGACAAGGAACACAATATTTACTAAAACGAAACGTCCACTGATTTTATTGAATGAAATATGAAAATGAAATGACAGCCCGTAACAAGCATACCATTGTGCCCCGGGTAAGGCACATGGCTTGAAAGTTTTATTGTTCAGAAATTACAAATGTAAAAAACACAACACAGTAATAGTATTTACTCCTGACTAAAGGAGATAGGGATAACATCTTCAGCTTTCCAATTATTGAGTCCAGCACCCACAGTAGGAAAAATCCATGCATCCAAGTTGTAGTCTTCATCTTGATCTCCCACAGCATTAATCACCCCCTGATTGGTGATACGAGCAGCACGAGCACGACGAACAGCCTTCTGGGACTCTGCAGTGAAACCCAAACCAAACTTGTCAGACTTGTACGGAATATCAGGAAGCTAACCCCAAATAGTACAACCACCTTCATCCACCACAGCTCTAGCATCATTGAGGGAGGCCATTGCCATTGTTGGAAATTTTCTGATGACCACAGGAACCTTCTTCACAGCAGGAGGAGTCACACAATCATTACCAACCCAGGGAACCACTTCAAATGACTGACACGGAGTCTCAATGTATTCACCTTCTACTTCCAGATACTAGAAAGTGTTTACATGGCTGACAAAGTATTCTTCCTCTCCAAAGACAGTAACAACTTTTCCATTCACTGGATATCTCAACTTTTGGTGCAATGTAGAGGTCACAGCACCTGCCCCATGGATCCAGGGACGACCAAGCAGACAAGAGTACGAAGGACGAATATCCATCACATAAAATGTAGCAGTAAACACCTGAGAACCAACCTTGATAGGAAGATCAATTTCCCCATGCACTACTCTTCTAGAACCATCAAAAGCCTTTACCACAATATTACTGGGCTTCAGCACAGTATCTTCAGGACTCAGCTTATTCAGGACTTCTTTGGGCAACACATTCAGAGAGGAACCATTGTCTATCAGCACATGTGACAGGGTAGTGCCCCTGCATTCAATTGAAATATGCAAGGCCCTGTTATGATCCCTCTTGGCAGGGGTCAAATCAGCATCATAAAATCCTAACCCATTGTCATAGGTCAGGTGAGCAACACAATTCTCAAATTGGTCAACAGAAATTGCACTGGGCACATGAGCAGACTTCAGAAACCTGATCAAGGACTTGGCATGAGCTTCAGAACACAGCAACAAGGACAACATAGAAATCTTTGAGGGAGTATGCCCCAATTGATCAACAATGTCATAATCACTCTTGCGAATGATTTTCAATACTTCTTCCATCTGCTTAGAGAGATCATCAGTAGCTGGCACATCAGTAGATACAGGCTCAATAACAGGACCTTTGCCCCGAGCATCAGTGGTGGTAGTAGCAGCAGGAGTAACTGCACTCTTAGAAGCAACTGGAGGAGAGAAGACTCTTCCACTACGAGTGATCTTGCTAGATCCAGCAATATTATCAATGTCAGCAGGCACATCAGGTAAAGGCTCCTGCTTAACACCATGGATGTAAACATCAGACCCATAGTGCCAAGGCACAGCTTTGTCAGATGTATAAGGAATAGGACCAGGAGTGGTAATGATCAGAGGAGCCACTCTGGCTTCAGCAACAACTTTCACAGGACCTTCATCAGTAATCTTGATTGGGCCCTGACGAGTGATTTTAATGGGACCCTTTGAAGTGATTCTTACCGGTACTTTGTCAACCATGTCAACCTCTTCAATCTTCTTACCCCGAGTCAGATGATCCACCATATCTTCTACAGATGCTGGTCTTCTTTCAAACACTATAGTATACTTATCCATGAGACGTTGAATTCCATCTCTCAAAATGAAGCAACTATCCGGCTTATAGGTACAATACAAACAATCTTCACGACAACCTGGAAAGATCCCAGCTTGTACTAACCTCTTTTTGATAACAGACAATGGTGTGCTCAACTCCATAACTGAATAGACATGCAGATCTTCATCATCAATGGCATTGACGGTCTTCTCGTGATTTGGCAGTGGTGCTGTAATCACATTTGGTGGATCAAACTCAATTTCTCCAGCATCAATCATATCTTGAATTTTGTTCTTCAAGACCCAGCAGTTATTGGTATCATGTCCTGGACAGTTTGAATGATATGCACATCGTGCATTAGGATTGTACTTTGGAGAGGTAACATTGGGATTCTGAGGAGCCTCCCTCAGGGTAATAAGTTCAGCCTTCAACAAGTGTTGCAATGCCTGAGCCATTGACATGTTGATCTTCGTGAACTGTCTTCTAGCCCTCTGTTGGTTGCCTTGAGGTTGCTCTGTTGTTGCAGGAGTTGGATTTGAAATATGAACTGCACTAACAGACTGATGCCTTCTGTTACGATCAGATTGACCATAAACAGCATTGGATTCTTTCTTCCCAGTGGGAGGCTTCTTTGCAGTACCTGATGAAGAAGTACCCACTTGGATCTTACCATTCTTGATACCATTTTCTACCCGCTCTCCTGTCATGATCAACTCAGTGAAGCCAGATGATGAGCTTCCAATGAGATGACTGTAAAACGGACCATTCAGCGTACACATGTGTAAACACCCCAAATTTGCCCTCACCCATTCACCCCATGGCTTATGGTCATCTCATATGCATAAACACAATCATATCATCTCACATCTCATTTTTTATCCACTGCATAGCTTTCAAGGCATCTGCACCTAAGGTTTGTGATCTGAGCAATCCCAAAGCATCTTGAGCCATTCCAAAGGCAACCAATCAATTCAAAGTGGTCCATGTGTGTTCTTATATCATATTTCATCTCCTCAAAGTCAAAATTGCAGAGGAATCACAAGAACTAGGGTTTGAGTGGATGCAGAGCCAGGTTGAACTGCACAGTTGACTGAAAATTAGGGTTTTGGTTTCAGAGGCCATAACCCCAAATTTTTTGGTCATTCTTGTTTTCATTGATCTCTATATGGTATAGGGAGTATACATATCAATTTTCATGAAGAAATTCCATGGGGAAGTCATCTGATCAAGAGTTGACTTTCTAGACAAGTCAGTGCAAAATCAGGGCATCTGAGGCCCCCAATGGCCCAACCAATGGGTGATCTTCATCATTTTGAGTGTGTATGGTCTTTATTTGATCATGGAAGAAGATTTAAGTTCATAGAAATCAAGAATTTAGGGTTGTCGCTCCCGGGATTTTCATCCTAGTACAAACGCGAAAGTGGCGCGGAAAGGTTAGAGTCGCCAGCCAGACATTTTTATCCCGAAAGAATGGGAAAGGTAATGTTGCACAAACCTGAGGAAGAAGGAAAGGACAAGGCCTTGCGAACCAAAGATCTGAGTTCGGGAGTCGGTTACGACCTGGGAAGGTATTAGCACCCCAGATCGTCCGTCGTACCCGACGGGATCCACGCTTGCTTACTTGTTTCAAAGGGTGAGAAAAATAACTGCTGCTGAATAAAACCGCTAACTGGAAACTGGAAATGGGAAATGAGAAAGGAACTGAAAAAAAGAGAATGAGAAGAAAGGGGGAAATGTAGGGAAAATAAAGATTGTGCTCGAACAGGCCCTACCCCGCTGCCTACGTACCTCATCGGGATAATGAGGATCAGAGTCGACGTAGTTCGCCTAACCTAGGCGGGAACTATTTGTTTGTGTTTTTTTACAGCTGGAACTGCGTATGTCTATGCTCAGGTGTTGCAGGCTCGTCTGGTACGAGTGCGTTTACCGTCTTGCATGAAAGACAAGTAGTCGCGAGTTCACGTTGTGAATGAATGAGATGAGAAGAGAAGTTCCCGCAGGATAGTCGGTTATTGTTTGTTTTTGGCTTTTAAAAGAAGTGTTTTGAATTTTTGTTTGTGAACTGTCTTGTACTAAGACCTATCCATCGCGGGAAGCATTTACACCTCGCCCCGAAACAGGACGCGTATAAACACTCCGCAACAAAGTCTCGTGTCGTACAAGATTGTTCGGTTTTTGTTAAGTGTTTTATTGTTTCTTTTGAGATGAGAAAGAGAATGACTCAAGTTGATAAAAGGAAAAATCTAAGGGACTAAGACTCAATCCTAATTGTTTATTTATTTACAAGGTGGTCCTAATGGTTAGTGAGGTTTTCTACTCCTAATGGAACTTAGAACTATTAGAATTCAACTTACTTCTTAATGAAGTTAAGTTGATTCTAAGAACAAATGGGAATCCTATACAAGTTGTAAAATCAAAATGAGGCAAAAATAAAGAAATCAACTATGAGAAATAATATTCTAAAAAATGCCTTAAAGGCATGAATAATAAATATTCTTATTTATTTATTCTATTTCTACATGGAAGTAAAACTTCAAGCCTAAGTATTAAACTAATCTAAGCCTAATACTCATTCTAAAAAAATCAAGTTTAGCTATCCTAAGTTTAATATTAAGTTCTAGGACTAAACTTAAACTAAGCCATTTTATTTTTATTTGGACATTATTTTTCTAGTGGCCTAAACTAATGTTCTAAAAATACTAAAACTCCTAGAAAAATTATGAAAATAAAATTGTAAGGTCCTAATACTATCTAAAATATTATAATAAGAGGAATCCTAAAAAATCTTATTTTTTCTATGCCTAATAACTAATTACTTCAAGCTAAGAATTAACTACTAATTCCTAAGGATTATATCACCAAAACCTAAGATAAAAAACATCTAAAAATCCATAAAAATATTCTAAGAGCTATTAGGGGTCTTCTAATTACAGAAAAAAAAAGTGGGCTAAAAAGGTTAATGGAAGCTATTTAAATAAAATAGACAAAATTCTGCACAATTAAAGAAAAATTCAATAAAGCTAAATACAAGAATAATTCAGAATTAATTCAAAAATAAATAAATTTCAGAAAATGAAAATGTCATAAATTTCTAAATCCAATTATTAACCCTCCTTAATTTTTTGGGAATTTTCTAATGCTTTTTCCTATTTTTATGCATTTAATTTGAAACTATAATAAAATATCTAAAAAAAATAATACAGGGGTGCTTTAGTAATACTTTAAGTTCTTTTTCTCTACCGGGCCTAACAACAGGGTGCAGATAGCAGTTTCTCAGTTATTTTATATATTGGGCCCGAAAGTGGGGTGTGAGTATCATTATTATTACTATTTTATTTTTTAATCTTGACTTAAAAACTTAAACTAAAGTTTGGGTTACTTTAATATTCTAATTCAACAATTAAGTTAAACTTAACTTAAATGAATATTTTCTAAAGATTTCAAATTAAGTAAAATAATAAACTAATCCTATTAACACTTTTTTCCTAAAAAAAACTGAATTACTCTATAATCTAAAGAAAAATATCTTACATCTAATTTATGATTAAAATCCTAAAATCTTAATAAAAAAACATGAATTAAACTTAGTTTTAATAAAAGGAAATAACTAATAACCTTTTTATAATATTTCTCCAAGAATTTGAATTAAAAAAATACTAAGCTAATATTTTCTACAAAAACTTAATCAAGAAAAAAAAAATTAAACTAATATTTTCCTAACAATTTTAATTTAAGAAACAAACTAACATTTTCTAAAAAAAAGAACTTAACTAAAGAATTAAACTAATATTTTTATAGGAATCTTAATTTAAGAAAATCCTAAATTAAACTATCATAATCTTTTCTAAAAAAAAAAACTTAAATTAAGCTATTAATTTTTCCTAAACAATCTTAAATCAAACTGTTATAATCTTTTTCTTCTAAAAAAAAAAACTTAAATTAAACTATTATATTCTTTCTTAATATCTTAAATTAAACTAAAACACTGAATTAAACTATTACAATTGTTCTTTAATATTTTTAAATTAAGCTAAAAAACAGAATTTACACAAATTATCAACACTCTAATATCTAAAGATTACACAAGAACAAGAACTACCCAGGAACCCTAGGCCCCAATTCGGCGGTGGTTACCCTCCTCCTTCTCCACCCTCGCCGTTCACTCCTCAGGTTTCAACCCAAGTCTTCGTCTCCATTTTCAACCGCCAACCTCTTTTATTCACCTCCCTCTCTCAACCGACGAAAGCCACGACAAAAAAAGATCCTCCACAGTTTGAATCCACCATTGATATTCGATAAAACCAAACAAAACAAAAAGAATGGAGGCAACAGCAACACCACGCAAACAACAATAACGGAATCAACGAGTTTGATAGCCTTACCTACCGGAGATAGTCCGGCGCTTCTTCAAAATCCGCGGCGGTCGACAAGAAGAAAAACCAGGTGATGGACTCAAAATTGCTTGCTGATGATAACAAGAGCTAACGTCGGATCCGCGTCGAAGGTAGAGCGAAGAATAATTCGGATTCGCTAGCAGCTGACGATGAGGTTCGCTTTCCGTTTCAATCTGTGGCTAACGTAGCTTGAAACTCAATTCTCGCAAAGCCAGGGATGAATCCGTGTTCTCCTTACTATTATGAGGTATGTCTACCTACTCTCATGAAGGAGAGAAATCCATTGACATGCTGATGAAGAAGGCGTTGATGACGAAAACAAACTGATGAATTCTGAATCGTGAAGGAAAATTGGAGTCTGGTCCGAAATACGGGATTATGCTTGCTGAAGGTTGAAACAAATTGGTGAAGACTGATGAAGGTTCTTATTGTGCGGTTGTATGCGTTGAAGTTTCAGAGTTATGGTGATGGAGCCATTTGACAGTGATGATGAAGTGCTATCCAAAATTGGATGTTAGGAAGATTAGAGAGATTGTGAGGGGAAGAAGAAGATTCAATATGGTTGGTTAGAAGAGGCAGTAGAAGAAAAGGATTGAAGAGGAGATGAATGAGAAAGGGTGAAGAGATTGAAAGGTGTGAGCCAAAAAACTAACTGAAGAATCAGAGCTTCCATTTATAGGAGTTGATCTTCTAGCTTTATCTGGAATTTTCTGGTGAGTTCTAGAGTTTTCTAGAAATTAGTTTGTTATTCTTTCTGTTAGGGAATTGATTAGGAGTTAAGAGTTAGTTATATTATGCTGTGATTGAAGTTTGGAAGTTAATTAGCACACTGTTAGGAAGTTAGTATTTTGTTAACTTACTTCCAGTTGTGATTCTGTTTGGAACTGTTGTGAATTTGATTAGAGGAAAAAAAATCAGTTATGAACCTGTTATACCTTTCTTTCATTTTCTATTTTCTGATTTGTGAACTCATTTTCATCTGAATTTTGCTTGAGATTAGTGCTGACACTTTGGCATTAACCCCTTTTGTGATTAACACTGACTTTTGAACCTCTTCTCTGAGTCATATTATTGATGAACAAAATCTGTTTTTCCTTTGTAGTGTTCACTAACTCTAATGTTTCTCGTTATCGCAGATGGGTGATGGTGAATGAAAGCTTGAATTAATGAGTGACGCTGAACAATATGAGATTGATGCAGCTGAACAAAGGAGAGCACAGCAAGCAAACCGTACATGCCCACAACCTCATTGGCGTAAGCTCTGATCCGTAACCCTGTACCTCATCTTCTTGAGCTGTAGCCTTGATCTTTTTATTGCAATTTTCTATTTGACTCTCTTACTGCGATACGTCGTTGATTTACTCCTTTCCTTATTCTGAATTCATTGCAAGTTGAAATGCAGTGGACTTCCAAGTGAGCAATTGATTATTTCTGAAGTTGCAGCTTTATATTCCAAAGTGAAACCATTAGTTACCACCTCTCTTTTCAAAATTGATTGTGACTGTTTGCAATGGCATCCATTTGCTATATGGATCAAACTGATGTACATTGATTTTCTCTAATTGTTCTGCTACATTAGTCATAATTAAACTGATTTTTCTGGTTTATTACAGGTCATGCCGAGTGGAGAGAGGGCCTCCCTTTGAAAAGAGTTGAAGGGACGATGAAATTGAGTATTAGGACCGGCTGTTTCGCAATTGATGCAGCATAAAGTTGAAAATTAATTGCCGAAGTTTGTGTTGATGGTTATGAGGAATAGCGATCCGATCTACTACTGTGTTGTTTAGATATGAATTGAGAAACACATTGATTGGTTTGGGAGAATTTCAGAAAACCATAGAATGATGAAGATCATGAAAAGATTATTATTTGATTCACATGATTCCGTTACGTAACTGCAAGCAAAGTGCCAACCGCTAATTTTATTTCCCATGTTTTCTTCTTTTTTTTGTATTTTTCTCATGAACTGTGTATAATGAATTCCTGATGAATTAAGCTGCAGTTGGCTGTAACCTCTCTTCTGCTTGATAACATTGCAAATCAATTTCCATTTAATTCTTTAATATGACCTACTCATGAGTGAACCAAAGAATATGTGAGGAAATGACAATGGCAGACCTTGGGATGAATTTAGATCCCATAACACTATAACTCTTAAAAATGATTTGAAATTAGAATGAGTTTTGGAGAATTGGGCCATAGTAAATCTTTAAATAAATCAAAATAAATCCCAAATAGAATTATGAAGGAAGTCAGATGGACAGAGGAAGTGAATACTGACTAAAGATGATACTAATATTTCAAAAATGAAATTGAAATGAAATGGTAATTGGATATGGACAAAGGTAACTGGAAAAATGAATAAAGAGAAGCTGAACGCATGGGAATTGAGGTAAAAAGATGAAAGTGGAACAGGATGATCTTTATAACAATGAGAACAAAACAATGCACGAAGTATCAATTTTAGTCCAAGGTCTATTTTATATTCTTCCACCAGCCCATGAACATGACCACTTTCGAACTATCGGATAATTCTCTATCTGGGTCACACCTTTTTAAATCGTTCGAAACATGCCGTGATCATTCGAATACAGGTGAAGACATGGACCAAAGTTCATACCAAACACTGTTCGATAGACAGATGAATCCCAATGCACGACAACATGAACTCTGAATATGCACTGTCTAGGAAGTGGTCCAATGGCCCAAATAAAACCTGCGGTTGCAACAATTTCCTGATAGTTTGACCACAACTAGGTCAAACTCCTATCCAGATCGAAACACAACTGAACAACTGTATTTGAAGTGGAATCAATGTCCAGTGACTATTCCCTATCATTTCAATCTCTGGCAGATATAGATAAGGTGCAAAGAACCCTAGTTTCCTCGAGCCTTGATCACACGCCTTATGAAATAATGAAATTGACTACTATGATATTAACGAATTGATGCGAAATGCCAATGAATGCAAAATGATGAGCCAATAGAGGGAATAAATATGAGGGCAAATTTTGAGGTATTACAGCTGCCCCTATTCAATCAACTGCAAACCTGAACGGATGATTGCAACAGCTTTTAGATGTTCAAGGTATGGAGTGATTGAATACTCGAATAAAACCTGAAAATTTGAACTCGGGATAACAGGAATGCCACCTGCCCATTTATTTATTTATATATTTTTTGATTTTGACCTCTGAATAGGTAGCGAAAATAGAACCAAGTGGAAATATGCTGGAAAGAATGCCATCCTCGAATGACAACTCAAAAGAAAATAGGACGCGATGAAACGGGATTGTTGTACTTAAACAAGAGCCCGAGCAAACAGGATCATTGTACTTAAATGATAACCTGAGACGCGACCGTTGTACTGAAACGGAGACGCGAAAAGAAATGAGACTGTTGTACTGAAACAAGACTCAAATACGAGGCCATTGTACTTAAATGGAGACTCGGAAAGAATAGGATCGTTGTACTTAAACGAGATCCTAATATACGACCGTTGTACTGAAACGGAGGCATGAGAACATGAGATTGTTGTACGGAAACAAGACTCAAATACGAGACCATTGTACTTAAATGGAGACTCGGAAAGAATAGGATCGTTGTACTTAAACGAGAACCCGAGCAAACAGGATCATTGTACTAAAATGATAACCTGAGACGCGACCGTTGTACTGAAACGGAGACGCGAAAAGAAATGAGACTGTTGTACTGAAACAAGACTCAAATACGAGACCATTGTACTTAAATGGAGACTCGGAAAGAATAGGATCGTTGTACTTAAACGAGATCCTAATATACGACCGTTGTACTGAAACGGAGGCATGAGAACATGAGATTGTTGTACGGAAACAATACTCAATTGGGGATAACAACAAAACTTGGTAGAAGCATCCATCCTGGGAAATGAAATTGCATTCTGTGGGGAACATATCAATCTGATGGGAGATATAACAGGTCTCATGTAATATACCTCAAAACTGGCCCATGCTGGTATGCATATATTTGAATTTATGGCGTAATGCTCCATGAAGATGGAAATGCTACGCTCTGGAGGATGCAAATGTAATGTTGATTATTGGATGCAAATGCAAATGCAAAAGGGGTCTCCTGATGAGGAGACTGCAGGTAATTCCAGATAACTTGGCTGGGAAGAAACGATGATCACTGCATTGATCTGGCTCATCCTGATGAGGAGGAAACAACTCTGCGGGGAAAGTTGTTAATAATTCACTGGCTCTGAATAGCCGCCATTGCCAAAAATAAATTGGACTTTGCGATTGGAGCGCCAAGACCCTGCTGGAGGTGGACCCTTCTTGAACTCTGATGGGGGAAGTGAGGACTTTCTAGGAACCACAGGCGTGACACTGCTGAGGAAGCAACTGCTGGGGAGGCAAGACACTCCTTATGTGGTTAAGAGTTGCCCCTGTCTGCAAGGAGACTTCTGCTTGGGGATTGCACCCACTCTTTACTACCTTGCTGGGTGAAGTTTCAACTGGCACATGGATGGGGATGATTGGAAACACCCTAGGAGACATTTGTTTCTGCCCAAACAAAAGGGAATGCCCATCCCGGATAATTGTTGTTAACTTTGTTAGCAACATCAACACCTGTACCTGCATGAACACAATCGATAGTACCTGCAACATAGAGAATTAGTTTGGGACCTGCTTGCCCCAGGCTCATAGCATGAATCATTGTCTAGGTATCTCAGCACCCTTTCAGAGTTGTATTAAATGTTTCTATTCTCCTGCACGAGTTAGAAAAGCATTCAAATGTTCACAACACAATGCAAGTTACCATTTGCTAGACGTTTTCGCAATCAATCAATGCTAGATGAAAAAGTAAAAACAAAAGGTTAAAATGGTCAATTGACTGAAGTTGAATTTTTATTGATTTGGAAAGGTAGCCCTGAATAGGCAGTACAAAGGAAGCAGTTCCCTGGAATGAGGGAACAACTAAAAGAAAAACAAAACTACCCTATTGGCAATGTGAGAAATGGATCTCATCAAGTCTCAACCCGGTCATGACTCGTATGTCTTCAAGACGCTCCGCTCGCTCTGCCTCTTGAGAAAAAGTAAGTGAACTGATCTTCAACCCTTAGAATAGCCTCAACTGTAGGTAGGTCATGGATCTCGCAGATCGCAGTCGTTCGTATTAATCCCTCTTTTGCGTGGATCGCCCTTTCAGGTTTTCAATCCACCGGGATACCCTTTTTTGCCTGAGTTGTCCGATGTGGCTTTTCAACTCAGCGGGTGTACATTTTTTTAAATATTTCCCTAACTTTTGCCCGAGCCTTTTATTCTGTTTTTGGCTCGCCGGGATGCCCATTTTTGCCTGGATCTTTATTCTGTTTTTATCCAGCGGGTCCTTTTTACACGAAGTATTTTCTTACTGCGTCTGCGTTGACAGGGGATGGAAAGTCTTCTCCGTCCATGGTTGTCAGCATTAAGGCTCCGCCTGAGAAAACCTTTTTAACCACGAACGGTCCTTCATAGTTGGGTGTCCATTTGCCCCTGTGATCGTTGAGAGGAGGAAGAATCCTTTTCAGCACTAAATCTCCTGGTATGTACCTCTGTGGTCGCACCTTTTTGTCAAAAGCTTGCTTCATTCGTCGCTGATACAACTGTCCATGGCATACAGCTGCTAGACGCTTCTCTTCAATGAGGCTCAATTGATTATATCTGGATCGGAGCCACTCAGCTTCATCTAGTTTGATGTCCATCATCAACCTCAATGAGGGGATTTCCACTTCGACTGGTAGAACTGCCTCCATACCATACACCAATGAGAATGGAGTTGCCCCAGTTGAAGTGCGTACTGAGGTTCTATACCCATGCAAGGCGAATGGTAACATCTCGTGCCAATCTTTGTACGTCACAACCATCTTCTGCACAATCTTTTTGATGTTTTTATTAGCCGCCTCAACAGCGCCATTCATCTTCGGACGATATGGAGAAGAGTTGTGGTGTTCTATTTTAAAGTCTCGACACAAGTCAGCCATCATCTTGTTGTTGAGGTTAGAACCATTATCAGTAATGATTCTTTCAGGGACTCCGTACCGGCAGATGATGTCTCGCTTAATAAATCGAGCAACCACTTGTTTAGTGACGTTGGTGTAAGAAACTGCTTCAACCCACTTTGTGAAATAATCAATAGCAACTAGGATGAAGCGATGCCCATTAGAAGCTGTTGGCTCAATCTTTCCAATCATATCGATGCCCCACATAGCGAACGGCCATGGTGAAGACATGACACTCAACGGATTCGGAGGCACATGGACCTTGTCGGCATAAATTTGACACTTATGGCACTTACGAGAGTATCTACAACAATCAGATTCCATGGTAATCCAATAGTATCCCGATCTCAATAATTTCTTGGCCATGGCATGTCCTCCAGCATGGGTACCAAAGGAGCCTTCGTGAACCTCCTGCATTAACAAGTCTGCTTCATGTCTGTCCACACATCTGAGCAGCACCATGTCAAAGTTCCGTTTGTACAACACACCATCCTGATTCAAGAAGAAACCTCCCGCCAGTCTTCTAAGAGTTTTCTTATCTTTACTGGATGCCCCAGCCGGGTATTCTTGAGCCTTCAGGAATTGTTTGATGTCGTGGTACCAAGGCTTGTCATCTTCACCATCACCAACTGCGAAGACATAAGCCGGTCTTTCAAGGCGAGAGATCGAAATTCGAGGCACGAAATTCTCTTGGCATACTTTAATCATGGATGATAAAGTTGCGAGAGCATCGGCGAACTGGTTTTCGTCCCTAGGAACATAGCTCAGCTTTACTTTGGTAAAGAAGGTTAACAGCCTCCTGACGTAGTCTCGGTAAGGAATCAAACGAGCTTGATGAACTAGCCATTTGCCATTGACTTGATTTACTACCAAAGCAGAATCTCCGAAGATCTCAAGGTTCTTGACTCGCAAGTCTATTGCCTCTTCGATCCCCATGATGCAAGCTTCATACTCGGCTTCGTTATTAGTGCACTCGAAGGTCAACCGAGCAGCGAGAGGTGTGTGAACTCCTTCTGGTGAGATAATAACAGCACCGACTCCACTCCCATTCATGTTTACAGCTCCGTCAAACATCAACTTCCATCTGGATTCAGGGTCAGGCCCCTCCTCCGGAAGTGGTTCTTCATGGTCTTTCGACTTGAGGAACATGATGTCCTCATCCGGAAACTCAAACCTCATGGGTTGGTAATCATCAATCGGCTGCTGGGCCAAGTATTCTGACAACACACTCCCCTTGATTGCTTTTTGTGAAGTGTATTGTATGTCATACTCCGTGAGTATCATCTGCCAACGGGCCACTCTTCCTGTCAAAGCCGGCTTCTCAAAGATGTATTTAACAGGATCCATCTTGGAAATTAGGAGAGTAGTGTGAGTCAGCATGTACTGTCTTAGTCGGCGAGCAGCCCATGCCAAAGCGCAGCAAGTTTTCTCGAGTAGTGAGTATCGTGTCTCACAATCGGTAAACTTTTTGCTAAGGTAATAAATGGCATGCTCTTTTCGACCAGACTCGTCCTGCTGACCCAGTACACATCCCATCGATCCTTCCAGCACAGTAAGATACATGATCAGAGGTCTCCCTGGCACTGGAGGCATAAGAATTGGTGGCTCCAACAAATATTCTTTAATTCGGTCGAAGGCCCGCTGACAGTCTTCATTCCATTTAATGGCCTGATTCTTCCTCAGAAGCTTGAAGATGGGCTCGCACGTGGCCGTCAGGTGAGAAATAAATCGTGCAATGTAGTTTAGTCTACCTAAGAAGCCACGCACTTGCTTTTCAGTCTTCGGCTCAGGCATTTCTTGGATTGCTTTCACTTTGGCCGGATCAACCTCAATTCCTCGTTCACTAACAATGAAGCCGAGCAACTTGCCAGAACGAACCCCGAAGGTGCACTTATTCGGATTTAACCTCAGTCTGAACTTTCGAAGCCTATCAAACAATTTTGCTAGGTTGACCAAGTGTTCTTCTTCCGTCTGGGACTTTGCTATCATGTCATCAACATAAACCTCAATTTCATGATGGATCATGTCGTGAAACAACGTCACCATTGCCCGTTGGTAGGTAGCTCCTGCATTCTTTAAACCAAACGGCATGACCTTGTAACAAAAGGTGCCCCAAGGAGTGATGAAAGTTGTCTTTTCCATATCCTCGGGAGCCATCTTAATTTGATTATAGCCTGAGAATCCATCCATGAAGGAGAACACGGAAAACTGAGCAGTATTATCGACAAGTACATCTATGTGAGGTAGAGGGAAATCATCTTTGGGGCTAGCCCTATTCAAATCCCTGTAATCCACACACATTCTGACTTTGCCATCTTTTTTAGGAACCGGCACAATGTTAGCAACCCATGGAGGATAACTAGTCACGGCCAAGAAGCCAGCATCAAACTGTTTTTGCACTTCTTCTTTTATTTTGATTGCCATGTCTGGACGTGTGCGCCTCAACTTCTGCTTCACCGGAGGACAACCTTCTCTGAGAGGTAGCTTGTGTACCACGATGTCAGTGTCTAAACCAGGCATATCTTGGTAGGACCATGCGAAGACGTCAACGTACTCTCGAAGCATAGCCATCAAACGAGTCTTGACAGATTCTTCTAATGCAGCTCCGATCTTGACTTCTTTCTTGTCCTCTTCAGTACCCAAGTTTATCACCTCAACATCTTCCTCATGCGGCTGAATCATCTTCTCTTCCTGTTTGAGCAGTCTGGCCAATTCTTCGGGTAAATCACAATCCTCTTCACCTTCCTCATCGGCTTGATAAATTGGATTGTCGAAGTCATACTTAGCCATAACAGGGTCGTCATTGATAAGATCCGGTGACGAGCACCTGCATGAATGATGGTTCATGCAAGGCTTTAGCAACAACTTGAGAAAATGAGAAACATTGCCATTTTAAAACTTTTCTTTCTTTTTGAAAAACAAAAGTGAAAAACGAAAGACAGAGAACAACATGAATGAATGTGAAACGTCAATTTTATTAATGATTGTGCTAATGAACAAATGAACCCTTACAAAGAGCCACTATGCCCCGGGCAAGACATAGTGCTTTAATACAGGAAAAAAAAGAAACAAACAATCATTACTCTTCAAAAGATGTTACTGAAATGAGCCTTTCTGACGTCCAGTTGCTAAGTTGAACTCCTGAGACGGCAGGTCTAATCCATTCATCTAAGTCACAGTCACTATCAACAGCTTCATCCTGCACGGCGCTGACATTTCCGTAGTCTACCACTCCCGCACTTGTGAAAGTAACCGGGCTCTGACAATCTTTAGCACTTGATTCAGACGAAGATCTTCCAGGGCGATAGCCAATCCCGAACATGTCTTTCTTCTCTGGCACTTCCACCGGGCTGCCCCAGCCTTCTCGGATTCCGGATTCTACCAATTCACGCGCTTGTTTATAGGAAGCTATGGAAACTATCTTCTTCGGTTCTTCAGGAGAAGTTGCTACTGCAGATGCTTGCTCAGACTTCAAGGGCTCAAAAGCTTGACAAGGGGTCTCGACTATTTCGCCATCCATCTCCACATATTTGAATGAGGCGAGATGACTAACGAAAATATCTTCTTCCCCGCTGACCGTCACAACTTGACCTTCCCAGACGAACTTTAATTTTTGATGAAGTGTAGAAGAAACCGCTCCTGCCGAGTGTATCCAGGGCCTTCCCAGTAAACAACTATATGCCGGCTGGATATCCATCACATAAAACGTGGTATTGAAGACTTGTGGACCTACCTTAATAGGTAACTCCACTTCTCCAAATACCGATCTTCTTGATCCATCAAATGCTCGGACTACTAAATCACTGGGCTTTAGCACCACTCCATCATAGTCCAGCTTCATCAATGCCTTCTTAGGCAAGACGTTCAGAGATGATCCAGTGTCCACCAACACGTGGGAGAGTACTGCACCCTTACACTCCAGAGAGATATGCAGTGCCCGATTGTGAGCACGCCCATCAGAAGTTAAGTCCAAATCCGTGAAACCCAATCCATGACTGGCATTAACGCTGGACACCACCGCTTCTAACTGGTTCACAGAAATATCCTGAGGCACGTATGCCTTGTTCAGAATATTCAAAAGGGCCTTCCTGTGAGAATCCGAGCACATGAGTAATGATAAGATGGAGATCTTTGATGGCGTCTGCTGCAAGTGATCTACAATCTTATAGTCACTCTTCTTGATGATCCTCAGGAATTCTTCCGCTTCCTTATCAAAGGTGAGATCTGGATCAGCTGATGGAGTTGGATCATTGACAACTACAGGTTGCTTCCCTCTGGCTCCTGCTTGGGCTTCGGCAGTATCTCTAGGTGGTATCACATTGTTTCTCAATGCTTCAGGCGCAAACAATCTTCCACTTCGAGTAAAACCCCCTACTCCAACATTCTCTACTTGAGCTGGGGTTATACTAGTCGTGGCCAATTCTTGCCTCTGGCCATTGTAATACACTACACCACCGTAATGCCAAGGAACTGCTCTGTCACTTTGGTACATTATGGGTCCAGCAGTAGTAATGGTTATTGGCGCCACTCTGGCACGTGAAGGAACTTGGGATGGATCATAAAAGATAGTCACCGTAGATACTTCACTCTCTTTCACAACCTTATCAAATTGCAGCACTCCTTCATCAATCATTCCTTGAATTCCGGCCTTCAATCTTTTACAACCGTTGGTAGCTTCTGTGCATTCTGAACAATCGTCCTTGCATCCGGGGAAAATGCCTTTCTTCAACAAACAAACCTTGATAACAACCAATGAAGTCTTCAAGTCATCTACATCATCCACCAGATTCAATTTCTCCCCTTCACCAATTGCACCAACCGTGCCCCTGTGAGGAGGCATGGGATTTTCCAGCACATTAGGAGAGGGAGCGAAATTGATCGCTTTAGAATCCAACAAGTCCTGAACAACATGCTTCAATGCTTTACAATTCTCAGTACTATGGCCGGGAGCTCCAGAATGAAACTCGCATCTAGCATTCGAATCATAACCTTCAGGAATTTGGCCTGGCCTCGGAGGTTGCAAGGTACGGAGCTGAATCATTTGAAGCTGCAAGAAATTCTTCAACAGTTGGGAGTAAGACATTGGTGGAGCTTCAATATGTCTATCCTTCACCCTCTGGGAGTAGTACGGACGAGGGGGTCTTGGCTGATACCCCTGTGAGCGTTGCGGCTGTGGAGGTTGAACCCGCTGTTGAACTGGAGGAGTTGAAATAGTGACGGGGGCCACTTGCTGATAATATCCTTGGTGCATCATTCCTCTCTGCGCGTATACTGCTCCTGTTTCTCCTTCCCTCCTTTTCACAAAGGGTTTCTTGATGCCAGATACTGAAGCGCTTCCATTTTGAATCTTCCCCTGTTTGAGCCAGCTTTCAATTCTTTCTCCAGTCAGGATAATGTCCGAAAAACCACTAGAGGAACAACCAGCCAACCTTTCCATGAAATGCCCTGGGAGGGTATTCAGGAAAAGATCGACCATCTCTCTCTCCAGTAAAGGTGGTTGCACTCGGGCGGCCACCTCACGCCACCTCTGTGCATAGTCCTTGAAGCTCTCCGAGCTCCTCTGTGTCAAGCTTTGGAGCTGAGTACGGCTAGGTGCCATGTCAATGTTGTATTGATATTGTCTGAGGAAGGCCTCTCCCAAATCCTTCCAGCTTCTGATAGAACTCCTTTCCAACTTCATGTACCACTCCAAGGACCCTCCAGAAAGGCTATCCTGGAAATAGTACATCCATAGCTTCTCGTCTCGCGTGTGAGCCGCAATCTTCCTGTAGAAAGCTTGTAGGTGAGTTTTCGGGCAAGAGTTGCCGTTGTATTTATCGAATGCTGGTGGCCTGAACTTGTGCGGAATGACCACCCCAGGTACTAAACCCATATCTGACACGTCAATCCCCAAAGTATCCTTGCACTCTAAGGCCTTGACCTTCTCTGCAAGCACCAAGAAGTCGTTGAGATTTCCGTCACCGCCGAAACCCATATCGTTGTTGAAGTACTGGAATTGGTCTTCCTGCCTGTCCTGCACAGGAACATACGTAGCCATAGCTGGATCTGGAACATGAGGTCCACCTGTACCGTTGTTAGTATTGGGAGGAGCCCCTAGTCCACCGGAAGTAGTTGCATGAGCATTAGTGTTAGGAGGAGTTAACCCTTGAATTGCATTTCTCAGCTCCTGCTGCCCCTGGGCCATCCCCTGCATCAGAGTCACAAATTCTGCCATCTTGGTACGGACATCGTTGAGTTCTGTCTGCATGGCGTCCATTGCTGTTCTTTGATTACTGCGGGTCGCGTACCGATGAGGAATATTTTGTCGAATGTACCGGGTCTTGGCGGCCCTCGCAATCTTTGCCTGATGAACACAGATAAATTAGACATCTCGAAGAAAACCTGCAAAGACAAAGACAAAATGCAAATGATGTGTATGCAATGCAATGTGTTCCTTTTATTCCCGAGTATTTTACTGTGTCCGGTCCTGGCATTAAGAAGATAAGAATTGGGAAGAAGACCCAAGTAATATTCAGACATAATGACGGCTGTGAAGAATTGGTGCTCATTACCCCGTGTCGGTGCAAATAACGAACAAGAAATCCGGAACAAATCAATCATATAAACTGGAATTTGAAAATACCACGTCCCTGAAGGGTACCAAACAAAATAACAACAAAAGTACATCACATACAACAAGCCTGTGGGTAATCCAAGTACAACAACATGAAATTAAACCCTAGGGAACTCTATATCTTTCAATCTCCAGCTAAGGCATTTGACGCTCTGGAACAGTTGAATCACATCTGGATGACTGGGCTCTTGGATGAGCTTCTGAATGAGGAGGTCCCTCGTATCAGAAGAAGCGTGCAACTCCTCGATCTGCTGCAGAAATGCTGTTTCATTCTCCTTGCTTTGACTTGACTCGGCCTTCGACCTTTTCACTTCAGCTTTCAACTTCAACTCTTCAATCTCCTTTTGAGCTTCCTTCAGTGCCTGCTGACTTTCTGTTACGCGCCGGATACGATCTTCCTCTTGATAATAAGCTTTCCTGAGAAGTTCTTTCTGCCTATCCACAGAATCCTGAAGGCTTTTGACTTCCTGTTTGTGCTTGGCGTCTAACTCCTTTTGTTTCTTCAGATTCTCGTCCCATTTCTCCTGCCATAAAGTAACAGCTTCATTGGCTTCACTAAGATCTTTCTTCTCTCTTCGGCGTTGGGCCGTCTTGTGAGTCTCAGCTAAACCTTTCTTTTGGAAGTAGAGCTCTCTATCTTCAAAATCCTTCTGCTTAATACGGACTATCTCCTCGGCTTTCTCAGCTCTATCTTTCAATTGACGGTTCTGGATCATCAGCGCTTGACAAGAATTAAGAGCCTCTTGATTTTCAACCCTCAGTTGCTTAACCAAAGCTTCTAATTTCTGATATTCCTCCAAAGGTACCGTAGTAGGTGGTGGTAACGGTGCAGAGAAAGGGATTAGAGTCACTTGAGCTTTTTCTCTTACCCACGCTTCAAACTCGGGAAACATTTGGTTGTTGCTCCTGCCCAAACGATCTATACCCTTCTTAATAACCGTTTTCCAAGCACCTGCAGCCTCCCGCACCAATGGGAGATTATCCTTCATAGGAAAATAGAAAGTCTGATCCAACTCTGAATCCCTGGGAACATTCTTCAAAGCGTACCCTAATTGTCTTCTCAAGAGTATGGGGTTGTAGTTAATGCAACCTGCTACTCCTAAGAGGGGAACATTAGGATACTTTCCGCAACTGGAGATGAGCTCTTTCCCTTTTAACCTCAAAGTGAACCATCTGATGTCTTTGGCAGTCAACGTGTTGAGCTTCTGCGACCATATTACATTGGGATCCTTAAACACTCCAGCAATAGGGATGTGCCTCATAAACCAAGTGTAGAACAACTGAGCACAACATCTAACCAGGCCACCTCGTCTCTTCTCATTCCTATAGTGCACCGAATAATACAAGTCACCTAGGAGAGTAGGTATTGGATTCTTCATCACAAACAAATGAATTGCATTTATGTCCACAAACTTGTCCATATCAGCAAACAAAACTATCCCATACACAGATAATGCCAAGATAGCGCAAACTGAATCCCACTGCTTTTTCACGGCACACTCTTCAGCTTTTCCGACCAGAAACTCTAAGGGAAAACCAAGCACCCCGGCCTTGGTGGAAACCAGATTAGCAGATACTTCTGCTGGGCTCAAATAAAGAGCCTTAGCAATGTCGGTATGAGTTGGTCTTGTCATCTCTGAATTGAACGGAATCTGATCTTGAATCGGTAGTCTTAGAATCTCAACATACTCTTCTAGCAACGGACCTAGCTGGAAATCCGGAAATGCGAAACATCGGAGTCTAGGATCATAGTACTGTAGCAAAGTATGAATGGCACTCTTTTGTGAACTATCCAAGCTGAAAACCATATCCAAAATATCACCATACTGCCGTTTGAAGAAATCCAAATGACCCGGGGTAATGAGAGACACCATCTGCTTGAGCAAGTCAACTTTGGTATCAAAAAACTTGTAGAAAATATTCTTCTTTCTGACGTCTTCCATTCTGAAGCAAAGATATGACCAGAAACCGGGAATAATGCAAACCCTGAGAATAAAAGAAACACAAATGATTAATGATGATATGATGTTTATGCAAGACAAGGCATGTGATCAGTGAAGTGTCTGTGATGTGCCAATCATATAATCAGGTGTCGGTGCACGGTCTCAAAATCCAGATATCACAATAATCATCCCTCTGATCCGGGGTCCATAACTTAAGAACAGAAATCCAGATCACAAAACTGAACCAAAGGCAAAGTGGGTATGCTGAAGGTACCAGGGTTCCTGCAAACCTGTAAACCTCTCCCAATCTCACGGGTGTGCTACTCGGGTCAACATCACGGACTCTCAAAGCCGAATAGCAATAATACGTTCACCATTTCCGAGAAATGGCTCATGACCAAATCAGGGAATCGGTTTGGCATTATGTACTACTCAGGGAGGTCTCAGTTGAGTCCGGAAAAACAAGCATCCCTCACAAGTTTCCAGCTTCAAGCACTGAATCGAGAAACAATAGTACATTCATCCCGAAGGGTACAATACTACCGTCATACGAACAGTTTGCTTTAACTGAATTCCTATGAGAGAACCAGGCCACCCTATGCGAGTTCCCAATGGACCCTCGGATGCGAGTGGGTTTGCCAACAAATGTGGTCTGCCACTGTCATCACTGGAGAGGGGTGTTTCCATTAAGGTCCTCGAAGATCGGTCACCAGATGCACATAACTATCAAGGTCGTACTCTGAAGTGAGGTAATCCTCACACAGAATAGTTCCAAGACGGTCGCAATCTGGGTGTGGAACACATCGCCACCCATCATGGTGAGATACCATAAGAGTACAATGTCTGTCCACGCTAATCCTATGGTGCACTCAAGCCGGGTAGTTGGCTTATCTCACAGTAATTCCCAACCCACAGAAAAAATGAAAACCAGCACAGCCAGACAGTCCAGTATAATATGATGCATGGAAAATAAAATACTGAAAACGGTAAATAAATGCGATAAAGTAAAGCTGTAAATAAAGCTGTAAATGAAAACAGTAAAGCTAAACTAAATCACACAGCAACAAACATATAAACACCCAAAGAAACAAAACCAAACAGGCGCTAGGATTGACTCTACAAGGGAAACCGGAAGAATCAGGTTAGGTCCCCAGCAGAGTCGCCAGCTGTCGCTCCCGGGATTTTCATCCTAGTACAAACGCGAAAGTGGCGCGGAAAGGTTAGAGTCGCCAGCCAGACATTTTTATCCCGAAAGAATGGGAAAGGTAATGTTGCACAAACCTGAGGAAGAAGGAAAGGACAAGGCCTTGCGAACCAAAGATCTGAGTTCGGGAGTCGGTTACGACCTGGGAAGGTATTAGCACCCCAGATCGTCCGTCGTACCCGACGGGATCCACGCTTGCTTACTTGTTTCAAAGGGTGAGAAAAATAACTGCTGCTGAATAAAACCGCTAACTGGAAACTGGAAATGGGAAATGAGAAAGGAACTGAAAAAAAGAGAATGAGAAGAAAGGGGGAAATGTAGGGAAAATAAAGATTGTGCTCGAACAGGCCCTACCCCGCTGCCTACGTACCTCATCGGGATAATGAGGATCAGAGTCGACGTAGTTCGCCTAACCTAGGCGGGAACTATTTGTTTGTGTTTTTTTACAGCTGGAACTGCGTATGTCTATGCTCAGGTGTTGCAGGCTCGTCTGGTACGAGTGCGTTTACCGTCTTGCATGAAAGACAAGTAGTCGCGAGTTCACGTTGTGAATGAATGAGATGAGAAGAGAAGTTCCCGCAGGATAGTCGGTTATTGTTTGTTTTTGGCTTTTAAAAGAAGTGTTTTGAATTTTTGTTTGTGAACTGTCTTGTACTAAGACCTATCCATCGCGGGAAGCATTTACACCTCGCCCCGAAACAGGACGCGTATAAACACTCCGCAACAAAGTCTCGTGTCGTACAAGATTGTTCGGTTTTTGTTAAGTGTTTTATTGTTTCTTTTGAGATGAGAAAGAGAATGACTCAAGTTGATAAAAGGAAAAATCTAAGGGACTAAGACTCAATCCTAATTGTTTATTTATTTACAAGGTGGTCCTAATGGTTAGTGAGGTTTTCTACTCCTAATGGAACTTAGAACTATTAGAATTCAACTTACTTCTTAATGAAGTTAAGTTGATTCTAAGAACAAATGGGAATCCTATACAAGTTGTAAAATCAAAATGAGGCAAAAATAAAGAAATCAACTATGAGAAATAATATTCTAAAAAATGCCTTAAAGGCATGAATAATAAATATTCTTATTTATTTATTCTATTTCTACATGGAAGTAAAACTTCAAGCCTAAGTATTAAACTAATCTAAGCCTAATACTCATTCTAAAAAAATCAAGTTTAGCTATCCTAAGTTTAATATTAAGTTCTAGGACTAAACTTAAACTAAGCCATTTTATTTTTATTTGGACATTATTTTTCTAGTGGCCTAAACTAATGTTCTAAAAATACTAAAACTCCTAGAAAAATTATGAAAATAAAATTGTAAGGTCCTAATACTATCTAAAATATTATAATAAGAGGAATCCTAAAAAATCTTATTTTTTCTATGCCTAATAACTAATTACTTCAAGCTAAGAATTAACTACTAATTCCTAAGGATTATATCACCAAAACCTAAGATAAAAAACATCTAAAAATCCATAAAAATATTCTAAGAGCTATTAGGGGTCTTCTAATTACAGAAAAAAAAAGTGGGCTAAAAAGGTTAATGGAAGCTATTTAAATAAAATAGACAAAATTCTGCACAATTAAAGAAAAATTCAATAAAGCTAAATACAAGAATAATTCAGAATTAATTCAAAAATAAATAAATTTCAGAAAATGAAAATGTCATAAATTTCTAAATCCAATTATTAACCCTCCTTAATTTTTTGGGAATTTTCTAATGCTTTTTCCTATTTTTATGCATTTAATTTGAAACTATAATAAAATATCTAAAAAAAATAATACAGGGGTGCTTTAGTAATACTTTAAGTTCTTTTTCTCTACCGGGCCTAACAACAGGGTGCAGATAGCAGTTTCTCAGTTATTTTATATATTGGGCCCGAAAGTGGGGTGTGAGTATCATTATTATTACTATTTTATTTTTTAATCTTGACTTAAAAACTTAAACTAAAGTTTGGGTTACTTTAATATTCTAATTCAACAATTAAGTTAAACTTAACTTAAATGAATATTTTCTAAAGATTTCAAATTAAGTAAAATAATAAACTAATCCTATTAACACTTTTTTCCTAAAAAAAACTGAATTACTCTATAATCTAAAGAAAAATATCTTACATCTAATTTATGATTAAAATCCTAAAATCTTAATAAAAAAACATGAATTAAACTTAGTTTTAATAAAAGGAAATAACTAATAACCTTTTTATAATATTTCTCCAAGAATTTGAATTAAAAAAATACTAAGCTAATATTTTCTACAAAAACTTAATCAAGAAAAAAAAAATTAAACTAATATTTTCCTAACAATTTTAATTTAAGAAACAAACTAACATTTTCTAAAAAAAAGAACTTAACTAAAGAATTAAACTAATATTTTTATAGGAATCTTAATTTAAGAAAATCCTAAATTAAACTATCATAATCTTTTCTAAAAAAAAAAACTTAAATTAAGCTATTAATTTTTCCTAAACAATCTTAAATCAAACTGTTATAATCTTTTTCTTCTAAAAAAAAAAACTTAAATTAAACTATTATATTCTTTCTTAATATCTTAAATTAAACTAAAACACTGAATTAAACTATTACAATTGTTCTTTAATATTTTTAAATTAAGCTAAAAAACAGAATTTACACAAATTATCAACACTCTAATATCTAAAGATTACACAAGAACAAGAACTACCCAGGAACCCTAGGCCCCAATTCGGCGGTGGTTACCCTCCTCCTTCTCCACCCTCGCCGTTCACTCCTCAGGTTTCAACCCAAGTCTTCGTCTCCATTTTCAACCGCCAACCTCTTTTATTCACCTCCCTCTCTCAACCGACGAAAGCCACGACAAAAAAAGATCCTCCACAGTTTGAATCCACCATTGATATTCGATAAAACCAAACAAAACAAAAAGAATGGAGGCAACAGCAACACCACGCAAACAACAATAACGGAATCAACGAGTTTGATAGCCTTACCTACCGGAGATAGTCCGGCGCTTCTTCAAAATCCGCGGCGGTCGACAAGAAGAAAAACCAGGTGATGGACTCAAAATTGCTTGCTGATGATAACAAGAGCTAACGTCGGATCCGCGTCGAAGGTAGAGCGAAGAATAATTCGGATTCGCTAGCAGCTGACGATGAGGTTCGCTTTCCGTTTCAATCTGTGGCTAACGTAGCTTGAAACTCAATTCTCGCAAAGCCAGGGATGAATCCGTGTTCTCCTTACTATTATGAGGTATGTCTACCTACTCTCATGAAGGAGAGAAATCCATTGACATGCTGATGAAGAAGGCGTTGATGACGAAAACAAACTGATGAATTCTGAATCGTGAAGGAAAATTGGAGTCTGGTCCGAAATACGGGATTATGCTTGCTGAAGGTTGAAACAAATTGGTGAAGACTGATGAAGGTTCTTATTGTGCGGTTGTATGCGTTGAAGTTTCAGAGTTATGGTGATGGAGCCATTTGACAGTGATGATGAAGTGCTATCCAAAATTGGATGTTAGGAAGATTAGAGAGATTGTGAGGGGAAGAAGAAGATTCAATATGGTTGGTTAGAAGAGGCAGTAGAAGAAAAGGATTGAAGAGGAGATGAATGAGAAAGGGTGAAGAGATTGAAAGGTGTGAGCCAAAAAACTAACTGAAGAATCAGAGCTTCCATTTATAGGAGTTGATCTTCTAGCTTTATCTGGAATTTTCTGGTGAGTTCTAGAGTTTTCTAGAAATTAGTTTGTTATTCTTTCTGTTAGGGAATTGATTAGGAGTTAAGAGTTAGTTATATTATGCTGTGATTGAAGTTTGGAAGTTAATTAGCACACTGTTAGGAAGTTAGTATTTTGTTAACTTACTTCCAGTTGTGATTCTGTTTGGAACTGTTGTGAATTTGATTAGAGGAAAAAAAATCAGTTATGAACCTGTTATACCTTTCTTTCATTTTCTATTTTCTGATTTGTGAACTCATTTTCATCTGAATTTTGCTTGAGATTAGTGCTGACACTTTGGCATTAACCCCTTTTGTGATTAACACTGACTTTTGAACCTCTTCTCTGAGTCATATTATTGATGAACAAAATCTGTTTTTCCTTTGTAGTGTTCACTAACTCTAATGTTTCTCGTTATCGCAGATGGGTGATGGTGAATGAAAGCTTGAATTAATGAGTGACGCTGAACAATATGAGATTGATGCAGCTGAACAAAGGAGAGCACAGCAAGCAAACCGTACATGCCCACAACCTCATTGGCGTAAGCTCTGATCCGTAACCCTGTACCTCATCTTCTTGAGCTGTAGCCTTGATCTTTTTATTGCAATTTTCTATTTGACTCTCTTACTGCGATACGTCGTTGATTTACTCCTTTCCTTATTCTGAATTCATTGCAAGTTGAAATGCAGTGGACTTCCAAGTGAGCAATTGATTATTTCTGAAGTTGCAGCTTTATATTCCAAAGTGAAACCATTAGTTACCACCTCTCTTTTCAAAATTGATTGTGACTGTTTGCAATGGCATCCATTTGCTATATGGATCAAACTGATGTACATTGATTTTCTCTAATTGTTCTGCTACATTAGTCATAATTAAACTGATTTTTCTGGTTTATTACAGGTCATGCCGAGTGGAGAGAGGGCCTCCCTTTGAAAAGAGTTGAAGGGACGATGAAATTGAGTATTAGGACCGGCTGTTTCGCAATTGATGCAGCATAAAGTTGAAAATTAATTGCCGAAGTTTGTGTTGATGGTTATGAGGAATAGCGATCCGATCTACTACTGTGTTGTTTAGATATGAATTGAGAAACACATTGATTGGTTTGGGAGAATTTCAGAAAACCATAGAATGATGAAGATCATGAAAAGATTATTATTTGATTCACATGATTCCGTTACGTAACTGCAAGCAAAGTGCCAACCGCTAATTTTATTTCCCATGTTTTCTTCTTTTTTTTGTATTTTTCTCATGAACTGTGTATAATGAATTCCTGATGAATTAAGCTGCAGTTGGCTGTAACCTCTCTTCTGCTTGATAACATTGCAAATCAATTTCCATTTAATTCTTTAATATGACCTACTCATGAGTGAACCAAAGAATATGTGAGGAAATGACAATGGCAGACCTTGGGATGAATTTAGATCCCATAACACTATAACTCTTAAAAATGATTTGAAATTAGAATGAGTTTTGGAGAATTGGGCCATAGTAAATCTTTAAATAAATCAAAATAAATCCCAAATAGAATTATGAAGGAAGTCAGATGGACAGAGGAAGTGAATACTGACTAAAGATGATACTAATATTTCAAAAATGAAATTGAAATGAAATGGTAATTGGATATGGACAAAGGTAACTGGAAAAATGAATAAAGAGAAGCTGAACGCATGGGAATTGAGGTAAAAAGATGAAAGTGGAACAGGATGATCTTTATAACAATGAGAACAAAACAATGCACGAAGTATCAATTTTAGTCCAAGGTCTATTTTATATTCTTCCACCAGCCCATGAACATGACCACTTTCGAACTATCGGATAATTCTCTATCTGGGTCACACCTTTTTAAATCGTTCGAAACATGCCGTGATCATTCGAATACAGGTGAAGACATGGACCAAAGTTCATACCAAACACTGTTCGATAGACAGATGAATCCCAATGCACGACAACATGAACTCTGAATATGCACTGTCTAGGAAGTGGTCCAATGGCCCAAATAAAACCTGCGGTTGCAACAATTTCCTGATAGTTTGACCACAACTAGGTCAAACTCCTATCCAGATCGAAACACAACTGAACAACTGTATTTGAAGTGGAATCAATGTCCAGTGACTATTCCCTATCATTTCAATCTCTGGCAGATATAGATAAGGTGCAAAGAACCCTAGTTTCCTCGAGCCTTGATCACACGCCTTATGAAATAATGAAATTGACTACTATGATATTAACGAATTGATGCGAAATGCCAATGAATGCAAAATGATGAGCCAATAGAGGGAATAAATATGAGGGCAAATTTTGAGGTATTACAAGGGTTTTTGCAAATGTTGACTTTTTGGGCATAGTTGACTTTTCAAGAATGCATCATTTTATGTCATTTTTCAAGCCTTGATTCATGATCCAAAAATGCTTCAAATGGAAAAACTTTGGTCATGAAAGTTGTAGATCTCATCTTTCCCTTTTCAAAAAGTACAAGAACATGACCTAATTCATTTTGGATCAAAAGTTATGGTGCATCAAAGTTGGCAAAAATCACTAAAATTCAAGTTATGCACCAAATGGAAATTTTGCAAAACCTTGGACCAATGCATCATGTGACCTCTAATCCATTTCAAACCATTACATAAACATTCTATGAGCCTAAAAAATCAGAATTGGACCAAGTTTCCCCATGGTTTGGTTTGTGTAACAAGGATTTCTCACATGTGAACCAAAGTACAACAACTTGCAAAACCACTCATCATGCTTCCTACAACTTGTGACCTTGGATGCTGACCTTGCTAGCTCACTCACCATCCCATGCTGCGCAGCCCCTAGGCTTTGTACCAAGCTAGCACTTCACCATACCTCTCTTACACAATTTTTGACTTTTTGCAAAAGGCAACTTACCAATCAATAAAGCACATGTCTTGTCAACTGACCAATGAGAGAGAGTTATGTGGACAATTTGCTGGCCATAACACACCTCAAGCAAGGCTGAAGCTCACACATTCATCACATACTAAAACACACACCATTTTGCAAACTTCTTCGAATCTCTCTGTCCAGACTTCAAACATCCAAACCATTTTCACCAATCATCTCACCATGTCTCATTGAGTCAAAAGCAACCAAGAACCCAGCCTGAAACAAGCCATAACACCACTTCACCATTTTCACTCCAACTTGCAGTTTCATTCGAAACTCTCTCCACAGCTCACAAACACCCAAACAAACTCCATAAACCTTCTCTACTCATCATCTGGACCACAAACAACCCTTCACCCTTGCCAGAAACAACCTGAATCACCATTGCCATGTTCAACTGAGCTTGAGCAGAAGTTACTCAAACTCTTCATCCAGCCAACATAAACTCTTCCTAAGCATTCAAGGATCATCAGGAAGCCAAGTAGAGTGGATTTCACCAAGAGAGGAGGTCAGAAAGTAGCTGAGTTGAAAGCTTCGAATCTCAGGTAGCTCAAGAAATATTTTTCCAGAAATCATTTTTTAAGTTCCTAATCTGTTCTATATGTCTTCCTGATCATGAATGTGCTTTTGGTTTTGAAAATGGTGATGAAATGAGAATGTAATTGCTTCCTGAAACTTTTTTGCCCTAGTTCTTGTTTGCTTCGATTCAGCCTTTCATGGAAAAATAAATTTGTTTTGTTTGAGGGTTATGATTCGTGAGTGAGTGGGAAGCATTTCTGTTCATTTAGATTTCATTTTCGTAACGTGTAGAGTGAGTTTGAGGTTTTGGGTGAACGGAGAAGATGACCGGAACACTGTTCCGGTCATCTGAGAGTGTTTAACGGCGTAATTAGGGCATAAGCATTTAATTAACAAGTTTGAATTTGAGCCGTGGGATAAGGCGCCAAGTCAATGCGCGCGCTGGCCAGTTTGAACCTCAAGCGTTGGATTGTTTGACTTCTCATTAAATCAGATTAATTCATTTTTTATTTCATTTCATTTCAATTAATTTGCACATTTATTTTAAAATAGCAAAAAATCCTTAAAAATTATGAAACTTTTTCTTTAAAGTTTTATTAATTTTTATGACACAAAAACATTTTTATTTTAATTTTATCATTTAAAAAAGTATTTTTAAATATTTAAAAGATTATTTTTAATTGATTAATGGGAATTAATTAATTAAAAATACTTTTAGGTATTTAAAAATTACAAAAAAATTCATGAAATGTTCTAAGACATTTAGAAACATTGTCCAACCTTCAAACCAAATTTCTTTTTTGATCTTGATGCATTTTAAGAATTTTTCATTGAATTAAATCATATTTTGTGCATTATTTTGATCATAAGTTCAAAAATTCATTTCTGTCAATTGGTGAAGGTTGAGACATTGATTCTTTTTGCTTTGTCTTGTGTTTGGCATGTAGATTCTAGGATAAAAAGGCCATGAATTGTTCTTGCATTTTCAAATTGTTTGGCATTTGTTTTGTTAAGAACCCTAAAAAACCCTAATAACTTGCAAAAATCATAACTTGAGTTTGGTTGAGAGTTGAGAGCTCCCCTTTGGGCAGTGGTTTATTATAGGTCTAGGGTTTCCTTGGGTACCATTTTCCATTTTTTACTTTAGGGTTTTGCTTCTGTTTTTGGTTTGTGTTTGATGTTTGATCCATGAACCCTAATTTGGGCTTTCATTTGCATCCCTCTTGCATTTCCTTGCATAACATGACTTGTCTTTGCATTTTGTGCATTCTTATGATTCATTTGACATCTTAAGACATGTAGAAAGCATGTTTGATCATTGCATCTCATATTTGCCATGTCATTTGTCTTGTATGTTTCATAACTTTTCATGCTTGTTCATGCTCCTTAGCTTGCATCATTTGCATTCATGATCTTGTATGAACATCCCCATTGTCTTGCCTCATGTTTGCAGCACCTCATAACATCATAATCATCATCAACATGCTTCTGGTTTTGCTTTGCATCATATCATTTCATCTCATCTTGCATTGCATTGTTTTTCTGTCTAACATTTCAGGTGGTAAGTAACTTGAGAAGTGGATTTGCCTTCACTTCTCATACCTTTTCTTTTCATCTCTCTTGCATCCATTGCTGCATTTTTTATATGTGTTTGAGTTTGAGCTTGCTCATTCTTCTTCTTCCCACTTTCTTTCTTCAAGTGACTTGACTTCTTGAATGAAGCAAGTCACTTTGCTTCTCTTGATCCTGTTCATCTGCTTCCTGGTGGTTCCATTGAAGATTGTTCTTGCAAACCTCACAAACCTTAGGACCAACCAAGCATGACAATGAATTAGGGTTTTGATTAGTCCCCCCATAGTTTTTACCTTTGTGTCTCTCTTTGAGTCTTCTCTTCTCATCTCATAATCAGGGACTAAACCCTAAAGGCTTTAAGACTTTGTGATTAAGCTTATGCCTGCATCCTTCTCTTAGGATGGAGTGTATAACTTTAATCCTAAGTATTAAACCCTTAAGGTGTTTAAATCTCTTAATCAATTCACTTAATAAATATCAAGACATCACACTTGTAACTTGGGCCTTGCATTAGGGTTCTAATTCTTCCTTAAGTGGTTAAGAAGGACTAACCCTAGTGTTAATGGACAAGTCCCCCTCAAGTTGTCTTACAAATCATAAAAAACACTTCATCATCATATCATTAATCTAAAATCCACTTAATAAAGGCTTGTTTTGTCATGGGTTTAATCCCTAATCATGGATTAAGTTGAGGAGTCTTCCTCAGCTTAAACATTCTCATCTATTATCCTTCTTTTAGGATGGTGTAATGGGTCTGTTTAATCCTTGATTATGGCTTAACCTCATTACTCAACACTAAACAAAAACACCAAAAACATCTAAATAATCAACAAGTAGGTTAATGATCTTAATCCTACACCGAAGGTGATCAAGTGTGAGAATCTGACTTCACACTTAAGGTATTCTCATTACCCCTAATCAGAGGGAAGATGTGATGAGCTTACTAACCCATTGGTTTAGACTTAAGCTCATTATCCTATGACAAAAATCCAAAAAGCAATAAAAGACTGAAAACTCAAAAAACAAACAATAATCGTCTCCTTCGGGATTCTTTTCTCATCACCTTCACTCACAATCGAGGACTTGCTTCTTCCGTCTAATGCAAGACAGTTTGCATCTGTGCCAGACAGATCATACACTTGAGCATAGACAAGCAAGCAGTTCACAAGTCAATTCACCTTTCAGTCTCTTTGGGTCGAACTACGGTGTTCTGACTTCCTCATTGCACGAGAGGATACGTAGGCATAACTTAACGGTTATCGAACAAAAGTCTCTGTATATTCCCCCTCTTTCCAGCATTATTCTTTAAGCCTCATAATCTTGAGCATCTTATTCTTGTTCTTACACTGACACATCATTATGCACTTCACTCCTTTCACACTGACACCTGTACATCCTGTTCCAGCTATTTTATACACAGATTGCACTGACACTACCCCTTTAAAACACAAATCTTTCAAGCGTGGATCCCGTCGAGTACGACGGACAATCTGGGTGCTAATACCTTCCCAGGTTGTAACCAACCCCCTTTCTCAGTCTCTCTGGTTCGCAACCGTCTTATCCATCTTTTTCTAGGCCCATGCAGCATTGCCTTTCCTCCGGGATAAAAATGCCTAGCTGGCGACTCTTTCCATTCTCCAGTGAGTTCACGGCTGTGTGTTCTCACTGTTCCCTTCGCCGACCGTTCGCGTCTGTACCTTCATATGATCCGGTGTCATTTGTCGGGAGCGACAGCTTGGCGACTCTGCTGGGGAGCCTTATACTGCAACCAGGGCTTCTGGTTCTTTTTGTGGGTTCCTCCTAGCGCTTGTTTGATTTGTGTTTACTGGGGTGTTATGTGCTTGTTTGTGCTTGTATTTATTTTTGTTTATTGCCTTATGTACAGTTGATTTATTGCTTTCTTTATAGCTTTATATTTTTCATACTGTCATTGTTGCTGGCTGGATCTGGTTTTTCTTTGGTGGGTGGGTATTTCATTGAGAGTTAAGGTCCTATACCTGGGACCTGAGTGACACCTAGGCTAGAGTGAATCATATTCTTTCCCATTCCATTTCGGTCTGGTGCGGGAATATGAAACACGGTTCAGATATGGGTTTCTTCTTGAGAACTCTGTGTTGCAGATTTCCTGCAATGCTAGGGCTATCTGGGAAGCCTGCTAAGTCTGGATGACCTTTTAGTATTGACCTTCAGAAACTGAGGTGAATTAGAGGAGGAATTGTTATGGTTATTGTAAACACTGTACCTCCGGGTTAGAAGTGTTTACACTTCTCATAACGGATCCAAGTCTGAGGATCCTTGTTCTAGATCACCACCTGTGAGGGGGTTGGGCTGTTTACAGGTTTGCAGGTACCTTGACCTCAGAATACCCTGTTACTTTGACTTTGTTAAGAGTACTCCATGTTGGACAGTTCTTGTGATTCTAAAACCTTGGACTTGTGGCTCTTTATTTGAGTCCCCCACCCTGGTTACTGAATTTTTAGACCTCCATCTGGAATTCTTGAACACACATGGATCTATACCAAGGCAGTTAATCAGATCCAGCTCAGTCACAAACCCTTGCATTTCATTTGCATACATACTCATTGCATCATATTAACACTTGCTAATTTGTGTTTCAGGGTATCCACCCCCATCTGGTTTTGGTTTTGACCCCATCTGCAGTTTTGACCTATCTCCACCAGCACTTGCTTCAGTTTGTCAGCCATATACTTCAGTTACTTGCACTAGCCAGTCAGTGGCCCTCTCCTCAGCATCTTCATCAGCACTCATCCTACTCAGTCCTCAACATCATGGCTCCAAAGAAAAGCAACATCACCTATCATTTCTTCCAACCAGACTTGTCAGACATCAGGAGGATCCAAACCCTGATCACTCCAGATCACATACCCTTGTTCAGGGAAAGTTATGGAGATATACTGGACATGGTCATGGATCTGGACCCATCTCAGAGGAGCCTCATCCACACCTGCATTCAGTTTTATGATCCTCCATTGAGATGTTTCACCTTTCAAGACTTTCAGTTGGGGCCTCTTCTGGAAGAATACTCATCATTGACTGGTCTGCCCATCAAAAGAGAAATCCCATTCAACCCTGAAATGGTCTTTCCTAGCAATGGAGAGGTAGCAAAAGCTTTGCACCTGGATCCTGTTTTGATTGAACAGCATATGACCTCTAAAGCTGGGATCCCTGGATTTCATCTGGACTTCCTGATTTCTCAAGCTAGTTTGAAGGCCTCCTTGGGGGAGTGGAAAGCTGTTTGTGCTCTGTTGGCTTTAAGTGTATATGGAATTGTGTTGTTTGCAGATGAGCCTCGATTCATCAGCAAGAATGCAATCCACTTGTTCATCCTGAAGAACCCTGTGCCAACTTTACTGGGTGATCTCTATTACTCAGTCCATCAGAGAAATGAGAAGCAGAGGGGAAGATTAGTGAGGATTTGTGCTCCATTATTCCATGCTTGGCTTCTCAGGCATCTACCCAGGACAGATGCATTTCTAAATCCTCATCAGCAAAGCAACTGGGCTAAGAGACTCACTGTCCTAACTTCAGCAGATATCAGATGGTGTACTCAGAGCACCAAGGGCAGAGATATGATCACCAGCTGTGGGCACTTTCCCAATGTGCCTTTGATAGGAGTTAAGGGAAGTATCAATTACAACCCTCTGTTGTTCAGAAGGCAATTGGGCTATGCACTGGTCCATACTCCTAGGGAACAAGATTTGGTGGAGACCCTCTACTGTGAGAACAAGATTAGTTTGACTGTTGTTAGGCAGGCTGCCTGGGCCTGGGATCATGTTCAGACTAAGGGAATCACCATTCTGGGGAAGTGCAATAATGTGGCATCAGTCCAATATTATGAGTGGTCCCATGCTAGGGCCCAATTCTCTGGAATGCCCTTTACCATAGAAGACATGCCTGAGTCATCTTCAGCACCACCCCCTGCCACTATCAGTTTGGAGGAGTTTGTAAGCTTGAAGGAAAGGAATGAGAAGTTAACCCAAGCCTTGCAGAAGACCCTCAGGGAGAGGAGTGAAGGTGTGAGGGAGATTGAGAGATTGGAGAAGTTAAGAGTGGAACACTTGGCTAAGATTGAAAAGTCTGGAGATTATATCAACAAGTCCAAAGCTGGTGAACAGATTCTGAAGAATGCTTGTAAAGAAGCCCAGTTTCAAAGAGCAAGAACAGACCTGTATTTGAAGGAGAGTCAGGCCAGGTGGGTCCGGATCACTGAGGCCCGTACTCTAGAAGACAAGAGAGTTCAGGACAAGATGGAACAGATGGAAAAAGCCCTGGCAGCAGCCCAGGAGGAAATATCAGAGCTGAAAATCAAAGCAGGAGTGAAGAGGTCTAAAGACCAAAGTCAGAACAAGAAGTTGACTGCAGCAGTTGCAACAAGAAACCTTCTCATCAGAAATCTTACGGAGCATCCGGCTGATCCTGTGACCGAAGCACTTCTCAAGGAAGTTCGTGAGGATGAGTTTGGCCTTGGAGTTTGATCATTTGCTTGTTGTTTTTTCCCATTCCATGTACTTTTGCTTTTTTGTGATGTATTTTGACCCCTTTGAGGGCTTGTGTTGTAACTTGAACAAATTGTATTATTTCACATTTTTGTAATATATTTGTGTTGGTTTCCACCTGAGTTCACTTCAAAAGCAACTTCAACAGCAGCATCTTCAAGGGTCTGGAAGGGTCAAAACTGAAGGCCAAGCCGGATACCTTGAGAACAAATAAGCATAACTGCATTGCATGCTAACCCTTTTGTTTGTTTTGTAGGTTTTTGTTTTGTTGTTGCTAACCTCTGTTGTGATATTCAGGAATTATTGCTCGCCGCCGGGTATTTCCCCTCAACAGGCCACACAGGTACCCAACTAGAAACAACCTTCCGGGAATTCAGATGGATCAGATGCAACAAGACCTTACGGAGGTCAGAAACCAGATGGCAAACGAAAGGTTAGAGATGAGAACGCAGATGACGCAGTTCATGGAAGTTATGAACAACATGGCTCAGAGCCAGGAAAGACTGAGGGCCATGGTGGAGAGGCAAAATCAAGAGGAGCCTCATGTAGGAACTGCAGGCACCAGTAACAATGAAAGGGTGCAACCACATGTTAATCCCCCTGTGTTTGGTCCACATCTACATCCTGAGATCAATATTCCTGCAAACATTCAAGGAACAGCCACAGCAGGGAGAGTACTTCAAGAAGATCCTCAGGAGGACCAATTTACAGTAATGGGTGCTGGAGAGGAAACTTATGATAGGAGATTGGAGGAAATAGCTGAGAAGTTGAGGTCCCTAGAGTCTCAAAACTCTTTGGGGTTCGACGTCATGGACATGGGTTTGGTAGAAGGGGTCAGGATCCCCCACAAGTTCAAGCCTCCTTGCTTCGAAAAGTATAATGGGACTTCATGCCCCCGGACTCATTTGCAATCATTTCTGGGAAGGCTGAAGGCCTATACAATGGATGAGAAATTGTGGATGTTCTACTTCGAAGATAGCTTGACTGGAGCTTCTAGGGAATGGTATTCCCATTTGACAAGGGCAACTGTGAGATGCTGGAAGGACCTGGCAGAAGCCTTCATCCGACAGTATCAATACAATCTAGACATGGCACCCAACAGGACTCTCCTGATGGGAATGTCACAGTCTTCGAGGGAAAGTTTCCGGGAATATGCCCAAAGGTGGAGGCAACTGGCTGCTGCTGTTCAACCCCCTATGTCTGAAAGGGAAATGGCAGACATGTTTATGAACACTCTCCAGGGAACGTATATTGACAGGTTAGCTGCTTTCTCTTCCACCAGCTTCGCAGATGTTGTCATAGCTGGGGAGAGAATTGAAAGCCTGTTAAAAATGGGTAAGATCTCGGACAACGGTGCAAGCTCGTCCAGTGGTACAAGAAAGCCTTTTGCAGGCCCGAGAAGAACTGGCGAGACTAATGCCATTCACACCAACAGGGGTAGGCCCCAATATGCTCAGAGGTCAATAGCAGCAGTCACTATCCCTGCTCCAGCTCATCCTCAGCCAGTCTATCAACCTCCTCAACAAAACTTCCAACAACAACCTCAGTATCAGCAGAATCAGTATCCTCCAAGAAACTACAACAGCAACTCCAACAACAACAATCAACAAAGGCCTTTCCAACAAAGACCATCCCAAGCTAACCGAGTGATCGACCCGATCCCAATGCCATATGCTGCCTTGCTGCCACAACTTCTGAAACTCGACCTAGTTGAGCTAAGAACGTTGGCACCTCCGGATCCCAACAGTCTACCAAGAAACTATGACTCCAATGCTAGGTGTGCTTTTCATTCCAACGCACCTGGTCACAGTACAGAAAAATGCAGGGCTCTGCATATGAAGGTACAAGACTTGGTAGACTCCAAGGCTCTGAATTTTGCACCTCCACCCAATGTCAATAAAAACCCAATGCCAAACCATGGTGGTCCTCGAATTAATGCTATTGAAGAAGACCAACCGTCTTATTTGATAACTAGTGTGGATCAGATCAGGACACCATTGGTGGAAATCAAAGCTCAACTCCGTGAAAACCAGATATTTCCGGGGTGTGAACTAGGGTGTCCCTACTGCAATATTTCATGGAATGGGTGTGAAGACCTGAGGAATGGCATTGACAGCCTTATTCAGAGTGGCCTGCTACAGATCACTACATCATTTCCGACAAATCCGGCAACTTCATCAACAACGGTTTCAGAACCTCCTACAACCGCAGCAACTATTGTTCCCGACAATTCATCAGCAACATCAACAAGTACTTCATCTGTCCTCCCAAATGATCAGTTTTCAACAGTTTCTCCTGCTACAACTTCAGCTTCATTCCATTTCGACTCTCCATCAACAACAACAACAGTCCTTCCAACAGAACCTCCTACAACACCAGCAATCAATCATGAAGATGTCTCCACTGTTACCATATTCTATGATCCTGAAAATAATTCCGCCTACCATTCAGAAGGTGCTGCTCCCGCCAGAGCACCAGTTACAATCTTTTATGATCCACAAACAATAACAGTCCCTTCAGCAGCAGCAATCAGTCCAGTCACTGTCACGGTGCCTGGACCAGTACCATATGAAAGCAATAGGGCCATCCCTTGGCACTATGGCTCTGACATATACTGCGAAGGAAAAAGAATCACTCTTGAAACATCAGCACCTGCACCACAAGTAGATAATGTGGGGGGAGGCGGAGGCTTCACTCGAAGCGGACGTCTCTTTGCTTCACAAGTTCAAAGACCTACTGCCGAAGCAGAAGCTGCTGCCAAGGCAAAAGGAAAAGGCCCGGTGCAGGAAGATTCAGCTGCCAAAGAAGCCCTGAAAACTCCATTTGATCAGGAAGTTGATGAGTTTATGCGGATCATCAAAAAGAGTGACTATAAAATTGTGGATCAACTTCACCAGACGCCATCCAAAATCTCCATCCTCTCACTACTTATGTGCTCCGAAGCCCATCGGAATGCACTACTTAAAGTCCTGCACGCAGCTTACGTGCCTGAGGAGATTACTGTCAACCAATTGGAAACCGTGGTTGGAAATGTTACTGCTAGCAATGGGCTAGGGTTTACCAATTCTGACTTGACAGCGGATGGCCGCAATCACAACAAAGCCTTGCACATAACCCTGGAATGCAAAGGAGCTGTCCTTTCTCATGTGCTGGTGGACACAGGTTCTTCCCTGAATGTCTTACCAAAGAAGGCTCTGGTGAAGCTTGAATATGATGGATTGGCATTGAGACCCAGCAACCTGGTAGTAAGAGCCTTTAATGGTTCTAAGAGATCGGTTCTGGGAGAGATTGAGCTGCCTGTGACAATTGGCCCACAGACTTTTAAAACTATCTTTTATGTGATGGACATTCAGCCCGCCTACAGCTGTTTGTTGGGTAGACCCTGGATTCACGCCGCCGGCGCAATAACGTCTACCCTTCACCAAAAGTTAAAATTTGAGTGGGAAGGCCAAGTTGTCACAATCTGTGGAGAGGAGGACATTTTTGTTAGCCATCTGGCTACTTATAAATACATTGAGATGGATGGGGAGATCCATGAAACAATGAGCCAAGGTTTTGAAGCCTTGAATGTCAATGAAGCATCTGCTGTATCTGGTATCTCCATGTCATCTTACCAACAAGCCCGGAAGGTTGTTGAAGAAGGAACTGCCCTTGGCTGGGGCAAGGTTTTAGTTGTGGAGGAGAAGAAGGACAAGTTTGGGTTGGGTTACAGACCAACTCAACATCAAGCAAAGGCTGCTGGAGAGCCTGGTTTTGTCAGTGGGGGGATGCTTACCCCTGATGCTATCAACTGTCTGGAAGACGAGCTGGAAGAGGAGCGCAATTTGGAGAATTGGATTCGTCCGAAGATCCCGGGGAGCAGTGTCTCGAACTGGTCTTCCCAGGAAATTATAAGAGTTACTCATGCAGAGTAATTATTATTTCCTGTATTTTTTATAGCATGCATCCAAGTCTTGCATCTTGCCCAAGATGACAAGACTCATTTTGTAACCAGGGCCATCTGTACTTTTGTATAAACAAGATTAAATTAATGAAATATCAGACATCTTTTTGCAAACGAGTCTTTTTCTTTTCTGCTCACTGTTTTTCCATTTTTATTTTTGTACAAAAATAAATGGCGGTGTTTTCAAAATGATAACTTCATTTCACCTTTTTCTAAAGCAAGATTAAAATCAATCACTAAAATGAACAACTTAACCCTTGCAGAGAGTGCCTTCCTGACTGCACCGACAACAGCACGGCTATGACATCGTATGACTTTGACAATCCAATCAATCAAGCTGATGAAGGGGTTGATGAAGAATATGAGCTTCCTGAAGAGCTAGCCAGGTTGTTAAGACAGGAGGAAAAGGTTATTACTCCTCACCAGGAGGAGATTGAAGTGATTAATCTTGGTACAGACGAAGACGTGAAAGAGGTTAAAATCGGGGCCTGCCTGCAAGACTCAGTGAAGAGACAACTGACAGATCTGCTTCAAGAGTATGTTGATGTGTTTGCTTGGTCGTATCAAGATATGCCAGGGTTGGATACCGACATTGTTATGCACAAGCTGCCTTTGAGGGAAGAATGCCCACCAGTTAAGCAGAAGTTGCGCCGAACTCGCCCAGACATGGCTATGAAAATCAAGGAAGAGGTACAAAAGCAATGGGACGCCGGGTTCCTTGCTGTGACTAGCTATCCGCCGTGGGTTGCTAACATAGTACCTGTGCCTAAGAAGGACGGCAAAGTAAGAATGTGTGTTGATTACCGGGATCTGAACAGAGCCAGCCCGAAAGATGATTTCCCATTACCTCACATTGACGTATTGGTGGATAATACGGCTCAGTTCTCGGTATTCTCCTTCATGGATGGATTTTCAGGATATAATCAGATCAAGATGTCACCTGAAGACATGGAGAAGACAACATTCATTACACCTTGGGGCACGTTCTGTTACAAGGTGATGCCATTCGGACTGAAGAATGCTGGTGCAACATACCAACGGGCTATGGTGACATTATTCCACGATATGATCCACAAGGAAATAGAATGTTATGTGGATGATATGATCGCCAAGTCCCTTACAGAGGAAGACCACCTGGTGAATCTGCTCAAATTATTCAAGCGTCTGAGGAAGTACCAATTGAAGCTGAACCCCAACAAATGCACGTTCGGGGTGCGATCCGGTAAATTGCTGGGATTCATTGTAAGCGAGAAAGGGATTGAAGTTGACCCTGATAAAGTCAAAGCTATTCAAGAAATGCCTGCACCGAAAACTGAGAAAGAAGTTCGAGGGTTCTTAGGTCGATTGAACTACATCTCACGGTTCATATCTCACCTCACAGCAACCTGTGAACCTTTGTTCAAGCTGTTAAGAAAAGAACAGACGGTCAGGTGGAACGAAGATTGCCAGAAGGCTTTTGACAAGATCAAAGAATACTTACAAGAACCTCCAATCCCCATGCCGCCAGTTGAAGGAAGACCTCTGATAATGTACTTGACAGTATTAGAAGAGTCAATGGGGTGTGTACTAGGTCAGCATGACGAGTCTGGTCGAAAAGAGTATGCAATATACTACCTAAGCAAAAAGTTTACCGACTGTGAACAGCGTTATTCACTGCTCGAGAAAACTTGCTGTGCTTTAGCGTGGGCTGCTCGCCGACTAAGGCAGTATATGTTGACCCACACTACCTTATTAATCTCAAAAATGGATCCAGTTAAGTACATTTTCGAGAAGCCAGCTCTTACTGGACGGGTTGCAAGATGGCAGATGATTCTCACAGAATACGACATACAGTACACATCTCAGAAGGCCATCAAAGGCAGTGTACTATCTGAATATCTTGCTGAGCAACCCATTGATGACTACCAGCCTATGAGGTTTGACTTCCCTGATGAAGACATCATGTTCATTAAAGCAAAAGATCATGAAGAGCCTGTTCACACTGAAGGGCCTGACCCGGAGGAAGAATGGACTATGATGTTTGATGGGGCTGTCAACATGAATGGTCGTGGTGTTGGTGCAGTACTCATTACACCTAAAGGAGTTCACATGCCTTTCTCGGCAAAACTCACTTTCAACTGCACTAACAACGAAGCTGAATACGAAGCTTGCATTATGGGTCTTGAGGAAGCCATTGACCTCAGGATCAAGACATTGACCGTATTCGGAGATTCAGCTTTGGTAGTCAATCAAACCAACGGGAAATGGTACACCCACCAAGATCATCTGATACCTTACAGGGATTATACAAGGAGGTTATTGACTTTCTTCACAACAGTCAAGCTTGAGTATATCCCTCGGGACGAGAATCAGTTTGCAGATGCCCTTGCTACCATTTCATCCATGATCAAAGTTCAAGCTGCCAACTTTGTACCCCAGATATCAGTGTCCAGACTCGACAGGCCAGCATATGTATTTGCAGCAGATGTTGTAAAAGATGGTAAACCTTGGTTCCATGACATTAAGTGCTTCTTGGAGGATCAGACATACCCACCTGGGGCATCTTCCAATGATAAGAAGACTTTGAGAAGGCTTGCTGGTAGTTTCTTTCTGAATGCTGATGGGTCTTTATACAAGAGGAACTTTGACATGGTACTCCTCAGATGTGTTGACAAGACGGAAGCAGATTTGCTGATGCATGAAGTGCACGAAGGGTCTTTTGGTACCCATGCCGGAGGGCATGCCATGGCTAAGAGGTTGTTGAGATCAGGCTATTACTGGATCACAATGGATGCAGACTGTTGTGCTTACGCCAGAAGATGCCACAAATGCCAGATTTACGCAGATAAGGTGCATGTGCCTCCCAATCCTTTGAACATCATGGCTTCACCATGGCCCTTTGCTATGTGGGGCATTGATATGATCGGCAAGATTGAGCCAACTGCTTCGAATGGTCACAGATTCATCCTGGTCGCCATTGACTATTTCACCAAGTGGGTCGAAGCAGCCTCATATGCAAATGTCACAAGACAAGTGGTAGCCCGATTTCTGAAAAGAGATATCATCTGTCGATATGGAGTTCCCGAGCGAATCATTACCGATAATGGTTCCAACTTGAACAGCAAAATGATGGCAGAGCTGTGCCGGGACTTCAAGATCCAACATCACAATTCTTCTCCTTACAGGCCAAAGATGAACGGCGCTGTCGAGGCAGCAAATAAGAATATCAAGAAGATTGTGCAGAAGATGGTAATCACATACAAAGACTGGCACGAAATGCTACCATTTGCCTTGCATGGGTACCGCACATCAATCAGAACATCCACTGGGGCAACACCGTATCAACTTGTATATGGTATGGAAGCAGTCCTGCCTGTTGAAGTTGAATTACCCTCCTTACGGGTATTGATGGATGTCAAACTGAGTGAAGCAGAATGGGTACGGTCCCGATACGAACAACTGAGTCTGATCGAAGAGAAGAGATTGGCTGCAATCTGCCATGGGCAGTTATATCAGAAGAGAATGAAGAAAGCCTTCGATCAGAAAGTCAGGCACCGAGAGTACCAAGTGGGAGATCTTGTGCTGAAAAGAATTCTCCCTCCTCATACAGACCACAGGGGCAAATGGACTCCGAATTATGAAGGACCATTCGTGGTGAAGAAAGTTTTCTCTGGTGGAGCACTGATGCTCAGCACCATGGATGGTGAAGATTTCCCGTCCCCTGTGAATTCGGATGCAGTTAAAAAATACTTCGCATAAAATGACCCGCTGGACATAAAAACAGAATGTAAGTCCAGGCAAAAATAGGGCATCCCGGCGAGTCGAAAACAGAATAAAAGACTCGGGCAAAAGTAAGGGAAAATAAATAAAAAAATGTACACCCGCTGAGTTGAAAAGCCGCATTGGACAGCTCAGGCAAAAATGGATATCCCGATGGATTGAAAACCCGAAAGGGCGATCCATGCAAAATAAGGGAATAAGCAAACAACTGCATTTTGAATTCGTCTGTATCACCTACAACTTGGTAAGTTTCAAAGGATCAAGCATCAATCAGAATCAATTATCTCCAGAAAGCAAGACGAGAAGAACGTCATTGTCATACGAGTCATAGCAGAAGAGGAAGCTCCTTGAAAGCGTCGTCAGCATCGCCAGCATTTTGTTTCTCAATTTGTAACAATCTCTTCATTTCAGGAGATATGTTTCCTTGACTGTATCTTGCCAATTCAGGGCACAGGAATTAATAAAATCAGATTTTCAGTCATGTCTCGTTTTTACATTTATGTTTTGCAAAGAGTTGTCTGATATCTCTAAAAATACAATTGCATAAGTACAGATGCCTTTCTCTAAAAATAAAAACACATGCTTACAGGGAATGTGATTATTCTTGAAAGTACTTAACTCCTATGACGGAATCCAGTAAGGGATACCTCGAGACCTTTTGTACGTTTCCTTATCTTTGCAGGATTGCAGGTATCCAGAACGCAACCTGGGGCATGCAGTTTACGTCTCAGCAAGTAGGCAAATCAGTATCAACTCGGTCTATCTTCCACATGGCACTAGAAGGTGTCCATTTCCCCAGCAAGCTGGCTAATCAACAACAGACATCAGCATCCAAGATGCTCTATCCCCAGCTGAGTTGCCTCTTGTTGCTCTCCCCAGCTGAGTTGCCTCTCAATTCCCCAGCCGAGTTGCCTTTCTTCCTCAACAGAATACAGAAATCAGGGAATCATCTCCCCACAGAGCTTCAAGCCTTTATTCAGAAGAGCAACGCATGAAGAGATCACAACAGAGTACGGAAAGATTCTACAAACCCCAGCTAGGTCCCATATTATGAGGATATGTCAATCAGCGGCCTATATCCCCAAACAGATACATCATTAGATCTACCAATGATCTCATCCCCAGCTGGGATGTTCACTTCAAGCAGATCAACCAGAGATCTTCGCAGCAATGGGATCCGAATCCCGGATCGGTGCCTCTTTGCATGATCATAGCATCCGCATCATATTCACCCCTCAGAGCGTAGCATTCCGTCTAATACGGAGCATTACGGCAAAAATCAAATACATAGCATAATCATAAGTCATGTTGTGAATTGAACGCTTGTGAATACAGATTACTTTCCCCAAGAGTCCCCACCAGAGTCCCGGCAAAAACAGTTGCCTCATATTCACAAACACCACCATATACTCCTTTTGGCACCCGTCCGTGTCATCATTCCCCAGTAAAGTCGCCTGAGCACTTTTTACAAACAAGATCACCTGTATTACAGATACTTCCTGACACCCGTCCGTGTCATGTCCCAGCAGAAAGCCAAAGACATCCTCTTTGCACTCACATACACTTATATACACTTTCTTGGCACCCGTCTGTGTCATATCCCCAGCGCAGTCGCGTACCCTTTCATCAACCCATACACTTGTTAATATTTTACTTTTCTCTCTTGACACTCGTCCGTGTCACTCCCCCCAGCAGTTAAAACACTCATCAATACAATACTCACTACCCATGGTACGCTTATACAGATACTCGTCCGTATCTTGTATACGTCATCACTCATATCCCCACGGATTCGACAGTAGTCCTTGTTTTTTATTAACCAGTTGGTACTCGTCCGTACCATCATCTCAGAACATTGCGTCTAGTGTTTGTTTCTACATGATACTCGTCCGTATCATAGCCTTAGGGATGCTCGTCCGCATCTTTAATCCATACACCGTGTCAAACACTTATGTCTTCCTGGATATAGATACTCGTCCGTATCTACTTTTCCCCAGAAGAGTCCTTTCAGATGCAACACTCGTCCGTGTTCTTTGTTAACCAGTTGAGACTCGTCCGTATCATCATCTCTGAACGTGTGTCAGTTTGTTTCTACATGATACTCGTCCGTATCATAGTCTTAAGGATGCTCGTCCGCATCTTTAATCTATACACAATACCAAACACTTATACCTTTTGCTTCCTGGATGTAAACGCTCGTCCGTGTTTACATTATCCCCAGTAGATCACCAACACAATTTTCTTTTTATCTAACACTCGTCCTGTGTTATGATACCTTTGAGAGCAGCCGTACCCTGCTGAGTGGTCGTCCTCCACTTCTTGGTGGTCGTCCTCCATCATGCTCATCCGATGGCCGTCCCCATCGTTGATTTTAGCAGCCGTCCCCTGCTAGGTGGTCGTCCTCCACCTTTTGATGATCGTCCTTCATCACTTTATCCAATGGCCGTCCCCATTGTTGATTTTTGGTTATCTGACATTCGTCCTATGTCATGAGAACCCTTGAGAGCAGTCGTCCCCTGCTAAGTGGTCGTCCTCCACTTCTTGATGGTCGTCCTCCATCATGCTCGTCCGATGGCCGTCCCCATCGTTGACCTTTTCTATCCGATGGCCGTCCCCATCGTTGATATTTTCGGCAGTCGTACCCTGCCAGGTGGTCGTCCTCCACCTTTGATGGCCGTCCCCATCATATTTCTTTTATACCCAACAGAGCAGCCGTCCCCTGCTAGGTGATCGTCCTTCACCTTTGATGGCCGTACCCCATCATCTGTTTATTTCATTTATTCTTTAACCCGATGGCCGTCCCCGTCGTGGTCCCTTTTCCTTTTAACCCGATGGCCGTCCCCGTCGTGGTCCGTTTCTTTTTAGCCCGATGGCCGTCCCCATCGTTGGTTACTTTACCTTTATGAACTTGATGGCCGTCCCCGTCATGTTTCATTAATCCTCAGAAATTTTACAGTTTTATCTTGATGGCCGTCCCCGTCATGTTTTATTACATCCTCAGGAAATTTTACAGCTTTATCTTGATGGCCATCCCCATCATAATCTTCTTTCCCCAGCTAGTCGGCCGTCCCCGTCTTGGCTTTACTTTTTATCCCCAGTATGTCGGCCGTCCCCGTCATCGCTTTACACTCTCCCCAGCATGTCGGCCGTCCCCGTCATTGCTCCTTACCCAGCAGTCGTCCTCTGCTCGACGGTCGTCCTCCGTCGCCCACACCTTACAATATACTTTATTTTGCTTCATTCTGTGAGTGCAAATTTTGGACTGTCTTTGGTATTCAACCACAAGTTATCTTGTTTGCCTGTTAAGCCGTCGCTTACAACCTGCACAGCTAACTCATGTTTGAATAGGGGCAGCTGTAAACACCCCAAATTTGCCCTCACCCATTCACCCCATGGCTTATGGTCATCTCATATGCATAAACACAATCATATCATCTCACATCTCATTTTTTATCCACTGCATAGCTTTCAAGGCATCTGCACCTAAGGTTTGTGATTTGAGCAATCCCAAAGCATCTTGAGCCATTCCAAAGGCAACCAATCAATTCAAAGTGGTCCATGTGTGTTCTTATATCATATTTCATCTCCTCAAAGTCAAAATTGCAGAGGAATCACAAGAACTAGGGTTTGAGTGGATGCAGAGCCAGGTTGAACTGCACAGTTGACTGAAAATTAGGGTTTTGGTTTCAGAGGCCATAACCCCAAATTTTTTGGTCATTCTTGTTTTCATTGATCTCTATATGGTATAGGGAGTATACATATCAATTTTCATGAAGAAATTCCATGGGGAAGTCATCTGATCAAGAGTTGACTTTCTAGACAAGTCAGTGCAAAATCAGGGCATCTGAGGCCCCCAATGGCCCAACCAATGGGTGATCTTCATCATTTTGAGTGTGTATGGTCTTTATTTGATCATGGAAGAAGATTGAAGTTCATAGAAATCAAGAATTTAGGGTTTTTGCAAATGTTGACTTTTTGGGCATAGTTGACTTTTCAAGAATGCATCATTTTATGTCATTTTTCAAGCCTTGATTCATGATCCAAAAATGCTTCAAATGGAAAAACTTTGGTCATGAAAGTTGTAGATCTCATCTTTCCCTTTTCAAAAAGTACAAGAACATGACCTAATTCATTTTGGATCAAAAGTTATGGTGCATCAAAGTTGGCAAAAATCACTAAAATTCAAGTTATGCACCAAATGGAAATTTTGCAAAACCTTGGACCAATGCATCATGTGACCTCTAATCCATTTCAAACCATTACATAAACATTCTATGAGCCTAAAAAATCAGAATTGGACCAAGTTTCCCCATGGTTTGGTTTGTGTAACAAGGATTTCTCACATGTGAACCAAAGTACAACAACTTGCAAAACCACTCATCATGCTTCCTACAACTTGTGACCTTGGATGCTGACCTTGCTAGCTCACTCACCATCCCATGCTGCGCAGCCCCTAGGCTTTGTACCAAGCTAGCACTTCACCATACCTCTCTTACACAATTTTTGACTTTTTGCAAAAGGCAACTTACCAATCAATAAAGCACATGTCTTGTCAACTGACCAATGAGAGAGAGTTATGTGGACAATTTGCTGGCCATAACACACCTCAAGCAAGGCTGAAGCTCACACATTCATCACATACTAAAACACACACCATTTTGCAAACTTCTTCGAATCTCTCTGTCCAGACTTCAAACATCCAAACCATTTTCACCAATCATCTCACCATGTCTCATTGAGTCAAAAGCAACCAAGAACCCAGCCTGAAACAAGCCATAACACCACTTCACCATTTTCACTCCAACTTGCAGTTTCATTCGAAACTCTCTCCACAGCTCACAAACACCCAAACAAACTCCATAAACCTTCTCTACTCATCATCTGGACCACAAACAACCCTTCACCCTTGCCAGAAACAACCTGAATCACCATTGCCATGTTCAACTGAGCTTGAGCAGAAGTTACTCAAACTCTTCATCCAGCCAACATAAACTCTTCCTAAGCATTCAAGGATCATCAGGAAGCCAAGTAGAGTGGATTTCACCAAGAGAGGAGGTCAGAAAGTAGCTGAGTTGAAAGCTTCGAATCTCAGGTAGCTCAAGAAATATTTTTCCAGAAATCATTTTTTAAGTTCCTAATCTGTTCTATATGTCTTCCTGATCATGAATGTGCTTTTGGTTTTGAAAATGGTGATGAAATGAGAATGTAATTGCTTCCTGAAACTTTTTTGCCCTAGTTCTTGTTTGCTTCGATTCAGCCTTTCATGGAAAAATAAATTTGTTTTGTTTGAGGGTTATGATTCGTGAGTGAGTGGGAAGCATTTCTGTTCATTTAGATTTCATTTTCGTAACGTGTAGAGTGAGTTTGAGGTTTTGGGTGAACGGAGAAGATGACCGGAACACTGTTCCGGTCATCTGAGAGTGTTTAACGGCGTAATTAGGGCATAAGCATTTAATTAACAAGTTTGAATTTGAGCCGTGGGATAAGGCGCCAAGTCAATGCGCGCGCTGGCCAGTTTGAACCTCAAGCGTTGGATTGTTTGACTTCTCATTAAATCAGATTAATTCATTTTTTATTTCATTTTATTTCAATTAATTTGCACATTTATTTTAAAATAGCAAAAAATCCTTAAAAATTATGAAACTTTTTCTTTAAAGTTTTATTAATTTTTATGACACAAAAACATTTTTATTTTAATTTTATCATTTAAAAAAGTATTTTTAAATATTTAAAAGATTATTTTTAATTGATTAATGGGAATTAATTAATTAAAAATACTTTTAGGTATTTAAAAATTACAAAAAAATTCATGAAATGTTCTAAGACATTTAGAAACATTGTCCAACCTTCAAACCAAATTTCTTTTTTGATCTTGATGCATTTTAAGAATTTTTCATTGAATTAAATCATATTTTGTGCATTATTTTGATCATAAGTTCAAAAATTCATTTCTGTCAATTGGTGAAGGTTGAGACATTGATTCTTTTTGCTTTGTCTTGTGTTTGGCATGTAGATTCTAGGATAAAAAGGCCATGAATTGTTCTTGCATTTTCAAATTGTTTGGCATTTGTTTTGTTAAGAACCCTAAAAAACCCTAATAACTTGCAAAAATCATAACTTGAGTTTGGTTGAGAGTTGAGAGCTCCCCTTTGGGCAGTGGTTTATTATAGGTCTAGGGTTTCCTTGGGTACCATTTTCCATTTTTTACTTTAGGGTTTTGCTTCTGTTTTTGGTTTGTGTTTGATGTTTGATCCATGAACCCTAATTTGGGCTTTCATTTGCATCCCTCTTGCATTTCCTTGCATAACATGACTTGTCTTTGCATTTTGTGCATTCTTATGATTCATTTGACATCTTAAGACATGTAGAAAGCATGTTTGATCATTGCATCTCATATTTGCCATGTCATTTGTCTTGTATGTTTCATAACTTTTCATGCTTGTTCATGCTCCTTAGCTTGCATCATTTGCATTCATGATCTTGTATGAACATCCCCATTGTCTTGCCTCATGTTTGCAGCACCTCATAACATCATAATCATCATCAACATGCTTCTGGTTTTGCTTTGCATCATATCATTTCATCTCATCTTGCATTGCATTGTTTTTCTGTCTAACATTTCAGGTGGTAAGTAACTTGAGAAGTGGATTTGCCTTCACTTCTCATACCTTTTCTTTTCATCTCTCTTGCATCCATTGCTGCATTTTTTATATGTGTTTGAGTTTGAGCTTGCTCATTCTTCTTCTTCCCACTTTCTTTCTTCAAGTGACTTGACTTCTTGAATGAAGCAAGTCACTTTGCTTCTCTTGATCCTGTTCATCTGCTTCCTGGTGGTTCCATTGAAGATTGTTCTTGCAAACCTCACAAACCTTAGGACCAACCAAGCATGACAATGAATTAGGGTTTTGATTAGTCCCCCCATAGTTTTTACCTTTGTGTCTCTCTTTGAGTCTTCTCTTCTCATCTCATAATCAGGGACTAAACCCTAAAGGCTTTAAGACTTTGTGATTAAGCTTATGCCTGCATCCTTCTCTTAGGATGGAGTGTATAACTTTAATCCTAAGTATTAAACCCTTAAGGTGTTTAAATCTCTTAATCAATTCACTTAATAAATATCAAGACATCACACTTGTAACTTGGGCCTTGCATTAGGGTTCTAATTCTTCCTTAAGTGGTTAAGAAGGACTAACCCTAGTGTTAATGGACAAGTCCCCCTCAAGTTGTCTTACAAATCATAAAAAACACTTCATCATCATATCATTAATCTAAAATCCACTTAATAAAGGCTTGTTTTGTCATGGGTTTAATCCCTAATCATGGATTAAGTTGAGGAGTCTTCCTCAGCTTAAACATTCTCATCTATTATCCTTCTTTTAGGATGGTGTAATGGGTCTGTTTAATCCTTGATTATGGCTTAACCTCATTACTCAACACTAAACAAAAACACCAAAAACATCTAAATAATCAACAAGTAGGTTAATGATCTTAATCCTACACCGAAGGTGATCAAGTGTGAGAATCTGACTTCACACTTAAGGTATTCTCATTACCCCTAATCAGAGGGAAGATGTGATGAGCTTACTAACCCATTGGTTTAGACTTAAGCTCATTATCCTATGACAAAAATCCAAAAAGCAATAAAAGACTGAAAACTCAAAAAACAAACAATAATCGTCTCCTTCGGGATTCTTTTCTCATCACCTTCACTCACAATCGAGGACTTGCTTCTTCCGTCTAATGCAAGACAGTTTGCATCTGTGCCAGACAGATCATACACTTGAGCATAGACAAGCAAGCAGTTCACAAGTCAATTCACCTTTCAGTCTCTTTGGGTCGAACTACGGTGTTCTGACTTCCTCATTGCACGAGAGGATACGTAGGCATAACTTAACGGTTATCGAACAAAAGTCTCTGTATATTCCCCCTCTTTCCAGCATTATTCTTTAAGCCTCATAATCTTGAGCATCTTATTCTTGTTCTTACACTGACACATCATTATGCACTTCACTCCTTTCACACTGACACCTGTACATCCTGTTCCAGCTATTTTATACACAGATTGCACTGACACTACCCCTTTAAAACACAAATCTTTCAAGCGTGGATCCCGTCGAGTACGACGGACAATCTGGGTGCTAATACCTTCCCAGGTTGTAACCAACCCCCTTTCTCAGTCTCTCTGGTTCGCAACCGTCTTATCCATCTTTTTCTAGGCCCATGCAGCATTGCCTTTCCTCCGGGATAAAAATGCCTAGCTGGCGACTCTTTCCATTCTCCAGTGAGTTCACGGCTGTGTGTTCTCACTGTTCCCTTCGCCGACCGTTCGCGTCTGTACCTTCATATGATCCGGTGTCATTTGTCGGGAGCGACAACATGAACATATCAACCAATTCCCTGTCAGTCAAAGGGGGTTGAACTCTTCCAGCCAAGTCTCTCCATTTCTGAGCATACTCTTTAAAACTTTCTTTGGCACCCATAGACATGCTCTGAAGCTGCATGCGAGTGGGAGCTAAGTCAGCATTATACTGGTACTGCTTATAGAAAGCTTCAGCAAGATCATTCCAATCTCTGATGTTAACACTCTCCAACTGATAATACCACTCCAGCTGAGCTCCAGATAAGCTCTCTTGAAAAAAGTGGATCCACAACTTCTTGTCAGCAGTGTGAGGTTGAATCCTTCTGACATAAGACCTCAAGTGCAGCTTGGGACAAGAGACCCCATCATAAACCACAAAGGTAGGAACTTTGAAACCAATGGGTATCACAACCCCAGATATCAGACTCAAATCCTCAAAATCCAGCCCAGATGATTTCTGTAATTCCATAGCATCCATCCTATCCACCAGCCTCTTAAATTTGTCTTCATTAGGCTCATGATAGTAATTAGCCTCAGAATCAGAGTCCCCCATAGTGTTGTGGAGACTGTCTCTCTCTTTCTCAGATTCCTCAGATTCATAGTCATCAATTTGTTCTTTGGTCTTGATAGGACCCTTGAACCTTCTTCCCATGTTGAGCAATCCAGCAGACCTTCTAGTCTTCTTAGTCTTTTTGGCCAGCAGTGCCTTCAAATCATCTTGCCCCTTGGACAGGTTCAAAATCAACTCTTGGAACTGTGCATTCTGTGCCTGAAGATCCTTAACTGATTGTTCAAGAGCCATTGCTGAAATAAACAGCGAGAAGATGAGAAACCTGTGCACAATTATAAACCTGTGATGCAATGAAATGATATGGGAATGCATATGCAATGTTTTCAAGGACCGCAGGATTTAAATTTGCTTAAACAAACAAGAAAGTAACTTTTTATTAGTAATAACTTTGTTTTGCCTTTTAGGCTTACAAAAATGAAAATGGAATAAGTACAAAAGATGGGGTTTTAAGTCTCCCATGGACGTTTCCTCTTTGTGTTGAGGTATGAGTTGAGGTTTCGTTCCTCGTGAAGTTGCTTTGTTAGCTCTAAGATTCTTGCTTGGCTTGCTTTGTAATGAGCCTCGAAAGTATCCCTTTGCTCCTTCAGTTGGATCCATGATCTCTGCAAGTCTTCCATATCAGTAGGCATGTCTGGGTGAAGAATGGTATAAGCAGTGTCTCCTTCAGCAACAGGTTCCATGGTAACTGGTAGGATGGCAGGATATGGCATCATGAGTGTCTGAGCACGAGATCGTACCCATCTGAGATATGCCTCCATAGGAATAGTGTACTTAGGCTCCAGTATCTTGCTGTCAACCCTGTTTACTTTTCCCCAAGCTCGTATGAATCTCTGACGGTAACCCTGAAGATCGTTGTCGTAATCAAACACAATGCCCTGAATCAACATGTCATGTGGACCATCACTTCGGGCGTAACCAAACTGTCGTAAAGCTAGAGAGGGGTTGTAGGTAATGCCTCCTCTTATACCTAGAAGTGGCACATTAGGAAACTCCCCACAACGGTCAATGATAGTGACATTCTCCATAGATCTGGAGCACCAATGAATGTCTGAGTGAGAAAGTGACATGATCCTTTTGGACCATCTGAACCCTTGCTCATTCTTCATTACTGAGCGAGGAAGGTGAGAAATAAACCACCTAGATAGCAAGGGTATGCAGCACATCAAAGTTCCTCTTGCCCTTGTAGTACGGGTATGAAGAGAATGTAGGATGTCTCCAAGCAATGTAGGCACTGGATTGTGACTCAGGAAAATGTTGATGGCATGAACATCTATGAACTGATCTGGATTGGGGAACAATACTAAGCCATATATCAGCAAGGCTAAGATCTCCTCAAAAGCATCATAGCTCATGGCCTTCAAGAACATTTGAGCTTTATCCATTAATACCTTGGCAAGAATACCCTTGACTCCACTTCTGGTTTCTAGAACAATGTCAGACTTCTTCAGATGTAGAGCTGCAGCAATAACCTCTGGTTTAAGCTCCTTCTCCAGACCTGTGAAGGGTCTTTGATCAAGAACAGGTATGCCCAGAAGTTTAGAGAACTCCTCCATGGTTGGAACCAGCTGATAGTCAGGGAATGTAAAGCAGTGGTGCTTAGGGTCAAAGAACTGAAACAGGACACTCATCATGTCTTCACTGAACCCTGAAGTAACTAGATCCAATAGGTGACCATGTCTCTTGTTGAACCGGGAATGATCAGACACTTGAGAAACCAACTCTTTAAGCTTGGAAGGTATCCCCACAAAGTTGATCCTGATGGTGTTTCTACGAGCTGAAGCCATGACCTGCAACAAAGAACAAAGATAAATCCCTTGGTCCTTGAAATGGTTAGGGAAAATGATATGCTCATGATGCATGATGATGTCATGATGTTATGCTCAATCACAAACATGTGGCACACACAAACAAGTCACACCATAGCCCTAGGTTTGAAGGCTTGCATGAGGTTTAAAGGTAAGTACCCTCCCCTGAAGTTAGTTGGTTCATCCTGTCCTATGAAAGTAACCAGGTTCTAAGGGATCTCAATATCATTGATCCTTCACAAGGGTGGTTGTTCAGAAAGCAACTTACTTGCCAACCAAAACCCTCCAAGTTTAAGATCTCAATGAGTGTAGCATCGAGTGTCAACCAACTTCAGTCTGCACCAAAGCCGGTTACCTCACTACTTTCTAAAGGCCAAGATGAGTTAACTAGGGTTCTAAAGGTTAGTTAGTGCATTGACAACATATGGCAGCCTCATATTATCCTCAACTTGACTTAAGGAACATAAGCACCAACCAAGAAGTCGCACTAACTATGGCCACCAGATCAACCGTATCGATATACGTCGTACAGTTTCCTTGGTCTATTGCCATTTACCTAAGGTACACTAGATCCGGGTTAGGACCTTTCACACATAAGAGCATCCCAACAAGATAATATAAATCAAACAAGGCAAACAATTTAAAGTGATCTTAATTTCTAAGGGTACCCCTCTTAAAATAGATCCCCAGCAGAGTCGCCAGTTCTGTAACACGGTGGGAGAACTGACTTTAAGTTATGTTGCGGATAGCAAGAGTCGCCACCGACTTTTATTTTATCCATAAGGAAAGGTTATAAAAGAACAGGAAAGACCTTAGAGAATATTTTGGGTCCGGGGGGTAAGTTATGAAAAGGGAAGGTGTTAGCACCCTTTTCATCCATGGTTATCCATGGGCTCTTAGGTACTTAAGCTCACTTTAAATTGTTTTTGAAAGTGTAGTGTGTGAATAGAAAAAATCTTCAGAATAGTTTAGTAATAACCCATGTATGGATGTGTAAAAAACTTGTTTGAAAATTTATTTGAAATTTGTTTAAGTGTGAAAAAGTTTTGAAGTAAGCAAGCACCTAGGAGTAACCTACCCTAATGTTTAAGGTCTTTCTTATTCTTTATCTTTTCCTTAGTAAGACTATCCCTACTATAATGGAGTAGGTAGTCCTTACTTTGGATGTTAAGGGACATGTGAGGGACAATTTGATTTTGAAGGCCATTGTGGGGTGTAATAAGCACAAGGAAGGGACTATCATCATTTATTTCGAAGGGACTCGATTCGTATAGGCAACCATGAGGGACTTTGATGATTTTCTTTCGAGGGACTTGCTTTATACACCCCACTTAACCATTATTCGTAGGCAACCTGAGGGATAACCTTAGAAAGTGAGACGGCGATTTAAAATCGACTTACGTGTGTGACGTGTTTAATTTAATTATCTTACATTAAAAATTATCTAAATTTATTTTAAAATAACAAACATGTCTTTACACTCCCTAAATTACTAACCATAGCAAAATTAATTAAAATAATTACAATATTACAATCGGGAAACAATTACAAAATTATAATAATAATAAATAAAATATTAAATAATAAGCAATAAATAATAAAAGAGAATAAGGGGTTAGTAAGCAAAATTAGTAAAATAATGATAATAAACATAAAAATAAAATTGGGTTAGTGATTTTGAATAATATTGAATAATAAGTAAGAAAAATAAAATAAAAGAGGTTAGTGAATAATAATTAATGAAATAATAATAAAAGCAAAGTAAATAATTTGGTTAGTAGTAATAATAATAATAAACAAAATTAATCAAAGTATTGTAAGAAATTAGAAATTAACAATTTTTTAGCATAAACAATTATATTAAAAACAAATATGAACAAACAATTATTTTAATTTACAAATTATTTTTAAATATATTATAGCTACAAAACTTAATTACTATAAGTTCAATTATTTCTAAACAAAAGTTATAAAAAAGTATTTACTTAATATACAAAGAAAAAGATAAATTATAAGTATATTTACAAAAATTTACTTTCTAATAATATGAAATATATTTATACTTTAGATGATAGAAATAATTTATAATTATATTTACATGAATCATACTAAACAAATATACATTATAATTAGAAAATAAAATTACAAAGAAATAGAATTAAATTTGTATTTAAAAAATATTTTTAGAGTTTTATAAAATTAGGGTTTTATTTGAGAAATAATTTTTAGGGTTTAGAATATACAAAATAATTTTAACTAATATATACATAATATTCTAATTTATATATATATATATATTATAAGTTAAACATAAAATATAGAAACAAAATTTGGGAAAACATATTTTTTTTTTTTTGAGATTAAAGGAAACAGACATATTTTATTATTTATTTATTTATTATTGAAAAAAACATACATATTATATTTAATTTTTGATGTTATAATATTTAAAACAAATAAAAGGAAAAAAAAATGTGGAAACTTACCTGGCTGGGGTTTGAACCCAGGCCAGCTTGATTTCCAGGAAGCATAACAACCATCAGGCCATTGGCGCGCAGGCAATAAGTGAGGAGGGATAATTCCTTTTGTTACTTGCTTGCAAAATCCAGGAAAATAAAGAAATAAAAAGGCCTGATTCATGGTTTGAACCCAGGACCTCATAGCCATATACACGCACACATTACCACCCGGCTGGAAGAGCCCACCTGGTTACAAAACAAACACAAACCATAATATATTAAGAAACAAGTTTAAATGAAAAAAAAATGTCAAAACCTTGCTGAGGGCAGGATTCGATCCTACGCCCTCTCTTTAAACGCACGTATGCCTTGCCACTGGACCACAAGCGCTTGTGTGATTAAGAATGGAAACAAGTTAATAAAATAATATAATCAATTTTTGAATTTCCAGCAGCGCGCGAACTGCTTCTTCTTCAACCTATTTCCTGCGAATTTAGCTTCCTTTTTTCCTGCGAATTTAGCTTCGAGTTCTTCATCCCTGCGAATCACAAACTTCATCCAAACGACAAAATTTCACAAAATTGATTGTACCATTGTATTGCTAATGAGTTTTGCAATTGTCCTATGTTTTTCAAATCCATTTATCATTTGGAAATCGTGAAACCCTAAAGAGGGCCGAAAACCCTAATCATGGTGGATTCTTGTACCTGCAAGGAAAATCCAATTGAACCACCCAGAATCGTTCTATAGTCCATTCTAAACATCATACAACAATCAAAAACAATTTAAACATAGTAAATCAACGGATTCGAAAAAAACATATTCAAGGTCAAAGTGAGTTCGGGTTAAGCAATTGGGTGCATATGGGATGCATATGGATGATGATTTATGATCAGAAGAGTCCAAGGAAGCTTGCTATGTCTTCAAAATACCTTGTGGAGGCCTAAAAATCAGAAACCGAAAGTGAGTTTTTGGAAGATTTTTTGACTTTGTGAACTTACTTGTGGCTGCTGGAATTCGTGAATGAGGACTAGGGTTATGCTTAGTATATATGTGTGATTGATTTAGGTCAGAAACATGGATGGGTTATGTGAAAATTTGATCCAAAAAATATTCAAAAAGATCATAGTGTAAATTTCAAATATTTGATCATGAGTGCTTGCTATTTTGGGATGATTCACATGATTTCATTCCTCTTTGACTCCAATCACCCTTTAAGACTTTCTAGATTCAATCACAAAAATATATCTTCATGTTTAATATTTTATTTTAATTTAAAATGATTTTAAATGTAATAAATCATAATAAATTAATTAAATAAAATAAAAAATATGAAAATATCATGGAAATTTCGTGCAGGTTATTATTGTATGGGTTGGGTCATGACTTGGGCAGCCCATTTGGAAAGAAATACTTTTAAGCCTCCATTTTCAACATAAACCATCACAAAATTTCCCAACTTTGCAAAGGCACATCTCCCTCAATTTTAAAGGTATGAGGGTGTTCTTGGACTTTTTGGAAAGCTTGAAGAGTCCTCTAAACAACCCCATTGGTTTCAGGTTCATATCATTTACCAATCTCAAGTTATGCCCTTTTGAAGTTGTTGACTTTTTGTTGACTTTTGAAATGACCTATAATGTCTTAGATCACATCTTTCAAATGAAGCATTTTTGGGCTTAACTTTCAACATCAAAGTTGTAGAGAATTCAATTTCCTTTAAAATGAGCTTTGGATGGAGACTTGGTGATGAAGTATGTGAAAGTTATGCCTGGTCAAAGTTCAGTTGACTTTTACTGAGGAAACCCTAATTTAGAAACTCCTGATTATTGATGATCTGGAATCTCCTTGATGAATCATGATCAACCCTTGATCAAATGATGAATTTTACTTCATATACTTGATGTTGGCAAAAAATCATGAAGTTTGACTTTGGTTTGACCACAGTTGACCTCAGTTTGACTTTTTAACTGCATTGACTGATTTTGACTTATCTGATCATCTGACTGAGCAAACTTTTGAGAAAAGTCTTGAAACTTGTCATGGAGGTTCTTATACACATATAAGATGTTATGAAACTCACTTGAGGCATTGGAAGTCCATTTAGCCTGATTAAAGTCAAAACCCTAGTTTTGGATGCACTGCTTAGGAGGTGCATTGTCTGAGGGAATTGTCAACTTCTTTGACCAATTGTGAACTTTGTGAACCTTGTGAATCTTCATAAACTGTCTTGTGAACCTCATGGGAGGTATTGTGAAGCTTGTGAACCTTGTGAACCTCATGAAGTGGCTTTGTAGACCTCATGACCCTCAGGAATGCTTTGTAATCTTTGTGAAACTTGTGAACCTTCAAGAAGTAACCTATGTACTTCATGAACCTCATGAAAGGTTTTGTAAATGTTGAGAAACTTGTGAACCTTGTGAACCTTCAAGAAGTAACTTGTAGACTTCATGAACCTCATGAAAGGTTATATAAGCATTGAGAAACTTGTGAACCTTGTGAACCTTCAAGAAGTAACTTGTAGACTTCATGAACCTCATGAAAGGTTATGCAAGTGTTGGAGAACTTGTGAACCTTGTGAACCTTCTTAGAACACAAAGTCTTGTATTGTGAGGGCAAATTTTGGGGTGCAACAATGAGGCAATCATGATGACGGTGGAGCATTTGGGGGATAATCTTGGGAAGGCGATTGAGGAGGTGAATAAGACTAGGGGTGCTCATGTTAGGTTTGAGTTCCCTAAGGATAGATATGATGAGGAGATCGTTGCTGCAGAGGTGGATGGCGGTGATACTGAGCAGGTGACGCTACACATGACTTGCAACTTTGTAGACACGAGTGCAACTTATACTGATGTTGCATACCTCTGGTACTACAAAATGCAACATCATCCATGAGTACAACTAGGGGCAGCTTGTCTATGCTATCTTTATTTGAAGTTGATAGATGGACGTCGGTGGAGGATGAAGTAGGTGACATGTAGTGTGACATTACTGAATGTAAGAATTCTTGATACTTGATTTTTTTGTCATTTTCATTTCATATTTGTGAAACCATTTCCATAATTCTTGATCCTTGAATGTTTTATTTTTATTTTCATTTCAGGCTTGGATCATCCAGCACTTCTCTTACATCGCTGACTAGGAGAGTTGGGATGAGTACACTGAGGAAATGCCTTGTACATGTGCTTTTATCTCGCTGAGAGAGAACCAAGAGGTCGAACCTTTCAAAGTCTACTCTAACCAATTGGTTGTTGAGGACATGCACTTCAACTATTACGTGGATCATTATGAGACGCGACTATTTGACGACATATTGTTATACTCTTGATTGTTAGCCTGCGGATCATGTATCACTGCTCTTTATCTATCCATGAGTGTAACTCTCATAATCACCATCATCCATGAGTACAACTAGGGGAAGCTTGTATGTGCTATCTTTATTCGAAGTTGAGAGATGGACGTCGGTGGAGAATGAAGCAGGTGACATGTAGTGTGAGATTACTGAATGTAAGAATTCTTGATACTTGATTTTTTTTGTCATTTCCATTTCAGATTTATGAAACCATTTCCATAATTCTTGATCCTTTAATGTTTTATTTTTATATTCATTTCAGGCTTGGACCCTCCAACATTTCTCTTACATCGCTGACTGGGAGAGTTGGGATGAGTACACTGAGGAAATGCCTTGTATATGTGCTTTTATCTTGCTGAGAGAGAACCAAGAGGTCGAAATTTTCAAAGTCTACTCTAACCAATTGGTTGTTGAGGACATGCTCTTCAACTTCTATGTGGATCATTGTGAGACGCGGCTATTTGTCGACATATTGTTATACTCTTGATTGTTGGCCTGCGGATCGTGTATACTGCTCTTTATCTTTCCGAGCACGTTATACGGTAGTTCGGGTACACCCAGACTATCCCCAGATACTCTGTTATCTCTTTTCCTCATGCCTTGTCTTGTAGACATATGGAGGAAATGTTTACTGATTATGAGAGTTACTTTGTACAGGAGGATGCTCGGGCTACCATAGTGTTGAACAACTGGAGCTATGTTGACATATACATCAGATGGTTCTTCATAGTCTCACATTCGTACATGTTTCTTATTGCTCTAGGAGATCCGCCGAGACTAGTTCATCAGTAGATTCTAGAGGAGCACCAGTCTCAGCTAGATCATACTGAGGATGTATTTCCTCGATGTTATCGCATATTAGAGATTACACATGCAATCATTGACGTGGTATATTCCTTGAGGGGTATGCTGTCAGACGAGTCTTGGATGCGATGGCGGCGTAGGCACATGGGCATTGTTGTAATGGAGACATCGTCGGAGGACGTGGGGAGTGGTTGATGGCAGAGAAGGCATATGAGGTAGAAGAGAGGTTGTTAGGCACACCCAGTAGTAACTTGTTATTATTTTGATGTAGTGCTATTGTTTGTACTTTATTTCTTACATTGTTACTACATTTTGGATCTCATGTTGCATGACATTTTACTATTTTATTGCTATATTATTTTTTACACACACAATATTTGTCATTTATTAATTTGTACATTTGTTTTTTCATCTGAAAGCAAATACACAACTCATTATAAAAAAACTTGTTCTAATATACTTCTGAGATGTATCTCTGGAATATTTCCGGTGATGCATGTACGGAACAATTCAAATGTAATTGGGTTATGGGTGTCATGTTATGAATGTGCAAAATATTTTCGGAGATACATCTCTGAAATATGTCAATGTTTATTCTGAAATAGGGTGCATCAGGAGATGTATCTCCGAAATCAGGGGATATATGTGAAAATTCACATGGTACATTAGAAGAATATAAAGTGCAATAAGAAATTCTCTAAACTTAAATAGCTTTAAAGTATTGATATTGAGCATGAATAACCTGAATGTTTGTCGGGCCTTTTAACAAATAGGTCTTGTGAAGGAATAATAAGAAAAAGAAAAATAATAATATTAATGTATTGATTTAAAGTATTATTCAAAAACTACATCTAAATAGAGGCATTATTTAAATCATACTTTTGAACACACATAATTATTTATAAAAATAGTTTTATTAAAATCCACCCACTTTTAGAATACACAATTCAACCCCATCCTATGTATTTTTTTCACCTTCATACTTATCTATATCAAAAAAAAAAGGTTAGATCTCCTAACTTCTGGCTGTCTATCTCATAAATTTCTGCATTCTAGGCCGTCTATTTTTTGGATTGTTTGTCTCCTTAATTGTCCGGTTTCTAGGATACATATTGTTCCGGACTGGCCCAATTTTCAGACATGGTTCAATCCGTCTTCTAGCCCATGACGACCCAACTACTCTTTGGCACCTGATACATCCTCAGTTTGTCCGAAAGTTCCTTCCGACCGGCCACCAGCGCCGCCGACCATGATTTGCACCCAACAAGGGTCGAATCCCCCAGGATCAGCCGAGGAACGGTTGTCCGACAAGCCCTTCGCTCGGAAATAATATCATCCGACCGGGGTCTCGTCCGAGCAGTCCGAGCCTCACTCCAACGACTATTTTCTGACAGTTACCTATTATTGGGGGATCCACGATCCAGGCCCAATAAAAGGGACCAATAGCCATGTGCTGGAGGTATTATATAAACCCTCTCATATGAGAGGGCCATGTATTCAATTTCTCACTCTAAATCTCGTACTTGCTCACTCGTTGCTCGTTCTCTGACTTTAGCATCAGAGTGCCTTGCAGGTACACCCCTCCTATCTCCATCAACCGTGCTTCAACCACGCTTGACGTCAGCCACTTCGGATCCTGATCTCCAGGTACGATCATATATCTCTATATTTTTTAAGATCCTTGACTATCTGCCTTTTGGACTGCCTACCTTGTGGGCTTCCTGTCTCTTGGAGCACTGTCTTTTGGACCACATGCCTTATAGGTTGCTTGTCTCGCATGTTGTCATCCTTTTATGTCGCCTACCTTATGGGTTATATATCTCATGGAACGCCTACCTTCTGGACTGTCTGTTTCCTAGACTTTTATCCTTATAAGCAAGCTATCTTATAGGCTTCATATCTCATAGAACTCATCATTCTAGGCTACTCATTTGTTTAATCTCTCGTCGTACTAGAGCCTAGGTGAGCCATTCCGCTGCATAGTTTGACATAGATCGGAATAAATCGTGTTAAACTTATATAACTTTAAAGTATTGATATTGAGAGTGGATAAACTGAATGTTTGTTGGGCCTTATAGCATATTGATCTTTTTAGGTATTTTTACCAAACTAGAATAATAAGAAACAAAAAAAAAAAGTAATAAAATGTGTTCATTTAAGGTACAATTAAAAAATTATATATAACTAAAAATACAATTTAATCACACTTTTGAACACACATAATTATTTATAAAAAAATAGTTTTATTAAAATTCATAGATGTTTATGATAAATGATAAAACAAATCATGACATGGAGGTAGAACATTCTAAAAGTGGAATCACTGTTTATCCAAATGAAGTATTGTTTTGATATATTGAAAGACACAAGTCTAATAGATTACAAACTATACAAATATGTTCATAATGATCCAAATATATCTCGAATCAACATGATCAAACCCATCCTCTATAGAACATGATGAACCCTCAGATAGTATTGGAAATAACATATGTGAGATGGATCAGATTTAGATTAGCATTGACTAACTCGCCATGATATAGTGAGAAGGAAAAGTAATCAAACTATTAAAAACACTAAAAAAAATAAGGACAAATACTTGACTTAGCCATGATCAATCATGTATCAACTTATCAAATATTAGGCGGTGAATCTCAAACTGACAAACACGATAATGATGACATGAAAATGTAATTGTCAATACCAGCAAGAGCCAATAAAAGTCATGATAATCACACGCATACACACGCACACACACATGATTTGACAAAATCATTTTTCTCCCTTTTCTCAAAGTCAACTAAAATTTTAGAGTCAGATTCAAATATCACTAGCTTAAAGTAGCCACTTGGAAACTTATTTGACCCATAAAAATGTTAAGGACAAATCAAAAGAACCAATAATAATCCACTAGAGAATTGAATTTAGTTGATTAAGAATCTAGCATATTTAGAGTTCACATTCACATAGATAGTGAGATAAATTTTTTAATGGACAAAATGGGTGGGATATGTGATTTCAAAGTGGGTGGGTATGATGAATGAAATGCTCAGACTTTAAGGGACAGACACAAAAAGATTGTGGGCCTTAATGGAAATATCAATGTAGAAAACATTTGTATGCTTAAATCATTCTATAAATTTCTATTTCATTCATGATCATAATGAAGAAATGAAAAGAAAAAAAATTATGTATGCCATTTTAAATTGGAGAGATGTTAAGCCTTACATTTTCTGCATTTAGATAAGATTCCATTTCACATACAAATATATGTCATGATGCTCAAATGGCAACATCACAATCAAATTGTCTTTATACTATAATAACACATTCCACTCAAAGCCTTTAACTTCAAAGAACACCCAAATATTGTGAGACACATCCTACAAAGTAAACCACTTTTGTACTAATATATATATTCCCTATTGTACAAAGTGATCGACCAAAGGAAACCACTTTCTTGAACAATGTTGTCCACTTCATAGATGATAGACCAAAGGAAAGGTTAAAATTTTAAAGATGTCAATGATGAATCTAATCTTGAAGGACTCCTTTTTAGGGTAGGGTACTTTCAAGTTTTGCTTTTCATTTTTTTGACTACATTCATAGGATGTGGCAATTCCATTGCTTTTAGGAATTTCTTTTTCATTTAAAGTCGATCCTTAAAAATAGTTATCTTCGATTTTATTTCTTTATATTATTAGTGGTAAAATGGATCCAATATATCAGATAAATTTGTTGTACTCGCATTATTTTACCGTATAGATCAAGATTTTAGACTCATATTCTCTAATATATTTTTTAATATATTCAATCCTAACATCTAATATCGATTTTTTGTATTAAAAAAGCACTTTAAAGTAAAAGTAGCTTTATTGCTTTATCACAGACAAAAAATGAAGAAAATAAAATAAGGGGTATCCATTGTCCATTGTTAGCATTAGTACTTCTTGGCACTAATGTACTATATAGTTGTACTTTTAGAGGAATGAGATAAACATGTATGAGGGAAACTTCTTAACAATTCCTTCCATTTGATTTTTCATTATTTTACAAAGAAAAGTCCAAATTAGTTGCTTACAACTAAATAAGCACAAATATTGTATGCCGAAAAAAAATGATTAAAATGCAAGTCAATCAAAAGTGCTTATCTAAAAAAAGTCAGCCAAAAGTGTTGTGCAAATTTGAATGAAAATAGATTTGACCAAGTTTGTGTTTTTAATGCTTAAATTTAAGATAGTCAAAACGTTCAAAGTCTAAATTTACTTTTAGATGTGAATGTTATAAGATATACATGAAAAATAAGTTTAGGTTTATTTAGTGATGAAGTTCTTAATTTAATTTTAAATTTCAATTTAGTTACTTATTTAATAAATATTACAAATTAGTTACTTAATCCCGTTGGTTAAAATTGCAGAAAAAATGTTAACTGGACTGATATGACATGACAATAAAGATATATTTTTATTAGTGATTCAGGAAGGAATTATAGTAACATTGTAAGCACCATGTTTCTTCATTCTAACGTTGTTACGTGTTTTATATCTAGGGCTACTATTCACCTTCTTCCTTCAACTTTCTTCTTCCAAATTTCTTCAAGAATCATCTTCTTCCAAACAATCATCTTCATAATTTTTGTTAAGATGTCAATGAATTCCATCAACTATTCAAGAATGGGAAACACAAGTGTATGCGAGGCATATGTGATTGATTATGTTTATTCAATTCACAGTGAATTGGAGATCTGAATCGAAACAAAATCACATTTCTTGATTTTAAGGGATTGAGAAACACGCGTGTTGGTGAGATATGAGTGAATTTGCACAAGAACGAAGATGAACAGAGAAAACAATAACTTGAATCCAAAGCTTCCAGTGTTTGATGGAAAGAATTGGAATCATTGGATGATTCGGATGCATGTGTTGCTTGACACTCAAGATGTTCTTGATCTCGTAAATGATTGTTACACGACAGTTGCAGCAGATGGAACTGAAGCGCATATGAGATAATCAAGTTCAAGAAGGTGTCGATGAATGAGTTTAAAATGTCTGGTCTAAAAAATATGGTATATTTTCTAAGGATGAAGATTTTATACTATGATAAGGGTATAATTTTGCATCAGCTGAAATATAAACTTGAGATTCTGAATAGATTTAAGCTAATAAATTGCACGTCTGCAGTTATACCTTCTGAGACAAATCATAAGTTGAACTTTGATTCTGAAGGTGATAATATAGATCCTACAACTTTCAAATAGTTGGTTTTAATCTTGAATGTGAATTAAAGAATGATGTTAAAGTGTAATTCAAATTTACATTTATGTTACATGATTTAATTTGAATTTTATTTAATTGTTCCGGTAATATTAATATTAAATTCAAATTTCAGTTGTAACAAAATTCATTTTCACTATAGTAGTTTCTTTCATTTGGAAGTAAAAGTTAACTGCTCAATTTTCTCTCTCTTCCAATCTTTTTCATATTCAACTTTGTACTTCAAAGAAAACTATTTTTATTAAAGTGTTCTTAATATATTTTGACAAATTTTATTTTATTAAAAATTGAAGATAGATAGGAGTATTAGTTATTTTGGAATATGCAAATTGAGGTGTTAGGTATTGGTGGATCTCATTCCCATATGCAATTTGCACCGTTCATTACTATTTCTATTTGCTACAAATTCAACCAACCAAAAGACATGACACTCTTTTTTATATATATATCTTTGACGGTGGTCTCACTCATATATATATATATATATATATATATATATATATATATATATATATATATATATATATATATATATATATATATATATATATATATATATATATATATATATCTTTGTGTATCTAATGAATACAAGAGAATCCACATGTTTTTACAGTCAATTACCATTCTCTCTCATTTTCTCTCACTCTCTCTTTCTTCACACTTAATTATTCACCATCTTTGTGATTCAAAGTTTCTACATATCCTTGATTCGAAGAATTACGACAGTGGTGTAAAAATGAAGGTGTTATTTGACTATCAAGATGTTCTTGAAGAGATTAAGAATGAGGTAACTACACTTGTTGAAGGTGCAACTGATGCACAATAGTCTAAGCGTAAGGAGAAGATGAAAGATTTTAAGACACTGTTTTTGATCCATCAATGTGATGACATATGCGGGGGTTGACAAGGTGAAGATTGTGAGGTTACAAACTCACGAAAGACAACTTCAGTTGATTCAAATGGAGAAGAAGAAAATCATCAACGATATTACGACAATAAATACTCGGTTGGTGAACCAAGTAAAAACATGTGAAAAACAATTACAAAGTAATATGTTGTCGCGAAAATCTTGTAATCTTTGACGTCAAGATTTGACAATGTGGTGATTGTGATTGAAAAATCAGAAGATCTTGTGTCGATGAACAAAGAGGAGTTGCAAAGATCTCTTGAAGCGTATGAGTAGAGAATAACAAAAAGGAATGTTGATAAGGCAAATAAAAAGATAGATTTGCAAGTCAGTTTCAATGAGAGAGACAAGAAGGCGAAAGGAAAATATCTCATGAACAAAGGTATAGAGAACTTTCAGAATTTTGGTAGAAAAGAATCCCAAAATTTCAAGAATTCAACATTCCAAAATGGTGAAAACAATGGCAATAGGATTGCTGGATCAAATAACTCTAGATGAGATAATCTAAGAGGTAGATGAGAAAAAACGATGGTTGACAAGAGCATTATGCAATGCTCTAGTTGTCAAAAGCTTGGTCATTTTGGATGAGAGTACAATGTCAACAAAAAAGAACCTCAAGAAGATGAAGTTAGAGTTGCAAGACAAGAGTTTGATGACGAGAATACACTCTTTGAACATCCTTTATGAATGCTATAATATTAAATTTTTTAATTCTTCGTAAATTATATATCACAAATAATTTCATAAATCAAGATTAACATATCAAGATTTTTAGAATCCTACTCCGATGTTTAAATATGGATTCTTCAATAATTCATTAATGATAGACAACCTTATAAATATCTTACAATATATAGTTGTGTTAACTAAATAAATTTTTTTAATAGAGTTTTAAAAAAAATAAAAATAGATTAACACATTAAAATTTAATTTATAAGACGAATGAAAAAATATTACAAACTTATTCGAAAAAGAAGAAACAAAATGTAAATTAATCATATTTCAACAGTAGAATTCCGTGTTGATAACGTACTATGGAATAATGAGAAAGAAGAAAAAGTTAAAATCAAGTATAAAGATTTTGTATTGTATTCTTTTCAAATGTGTAATTTACATAGTAATATACATGCAAGTTACAAGAACATGAATATTATTTGAATATCAATATCAATTATATTTAATTATAGAATTAAAATACCTTAAATTGTTAGAGAAAACAATCATTTATACTAAATATTAAATCTTAGATATTTTTATATTGGTCAAGTGGTGATTGACCATAGATTTAATAGAGAGAATCACTTGATATTAGAACTGACATCCAAATCATATTAAACGGTCCAATAAATCAGATTCTAAAAAGCAAAGAATGGGGAAAAAGATCTTGAATGTGAATGTTCATATGCAACTTGTGCACCATATATTTTTACAAACCCAACGAATCACAAACCCTTACCTCCAAATTTAATGTTGTAGTAATAAACAAGTAACGAATCTTCTTGTTGTAATGTTGTTGTCCTATATACGTTATCCAACATAGTTACCTTTTTTGGTCAAGACATTTTCCTCCCACTTGATCTTTCTTAACATTCACAAAATTTCATTTTCACATAAACATAAACATAAAAAATTCAACTAAAATAGTAGTTTTATTTCATGGTAACAATTTTTTTCTTATAAATCGATAGGTATAATAGTAGAGACTAATTTTTCAAATTTATATACTAGAAAATTTTCTTTTAAAAAAGTTTAATATTATTTTACGTGTTGATGATTGAATTCGAATCTAAGATCTACAATCATCTGTAACTAAAATAGTAGTTTTATATTTATGGTGACAAATTATTTTCTGATTAATTAATAAACATTTTTCCATGATTGGTCATATCATACATAGCATGATATATAGGAATGGGGCTAGACATTGAAATGTGTTTGACATCCACACAAAAATCTGACATAACCTTAGCCTCCCATTCCTCTTGCATAAATAAACAACTCATTCTTTTTCTCATTCATTCATTGCCCACCATCTGTTTGCTATATTGCCCCACTCACAAAACAACAAGAAAGAAAGGGAATTTCTTCATTTTGTTTGTTTGATTGATTGATTGAGTGATTTCAGAGAGGAGAAGATAATTAATAATTGAGGTGTGGTGAAGAATTTTGTTGGATTGAAGGTAGGAGGAGGATAAACGACCCCACCTACCTTTCACATTCATCATCACCTTCCTCTTCATCAATCTCTTTTTTATCAATCTTCTCTTCTCTATTTTGTTTTTGTAGATCTTGAGGTGTTTTTACTTCACATACCAACTTGCTAGATCTATTTCTATATTTTTTTATTCTATCTTAACATTAATTATTCCATACAAGATTTTTTCATCAATCCAAGAGATTTTCTTATTCTGCATATATTGTTCTTGTTTTATATGATTGAATGTTGCTTGGGATGTGTTTGTGAAAAGTATTCAAATAGAGTTTTTGTTATTAGTGTTATGTTGGTTAAGCTTTGTTTTGTGACCAAACATACATATCAGTGTTCATTCTTGTGGCTGTCTACCTGATCTAAAGCTTTGATTTGGCAGGCCCACCATTGGGTTTTGGTGGGCTTTTCATTGAGCCAATAAAAACCCCATCTTTAAAAGGTTTCCAAATTGCTTCAGTGTTTCTAAAAAAGGGAGGGAAAGTGTGTGTCAATTGTCATTTGTGCTGGCCATTTCTGTTTCATATATTTATATATATATGCAAAGCTCAAACTTGATACTTGAAAGATATTTTTCTATCTAATTTTCTAATGCTTCTTTACTTTATTACTTGTGTCTCTTTCTTTCTGTTTTTGAAACCACTTCTCCTTCTAAAACCACTTCCATCATGGACAAATGAGGTGAGGTTGATCTCGCTTTTGTTTCACAAGGACTTGTGTGTGAAATCCATTTCTAAGTTGTTAAGGAAGACATTTGTTTCAAGAATGTCTTTTGTGAAGAAGAGACTTGTTTCGAAAGTAGAGAATGTTGAGGAGGAGGAGATAGACTCGTCACAACACGATTTGTCTGTGTTGGATTTGCCTGAGCTTGTGTTGGATAGCATTCTTGAAAGGCTACCACCGTCTTCGCTTTGTCAAATGGCTGGCGTTTGTCATTCGTTAAGGGAGAGATGTGTGAGTGATCACCTTTGGGAGAGACATATGAAGCAGAAATGGGGTAGAGTTATTGGTTCTGTTGCTTATAGGGAGTGGAAATGGCATGTTGCTTCTAAAAAGAATGTTGGAAGCCTCACACATGGCAATCAAAGGAGCTTGATCAAGTTTATGTCCCTTCGTTGGCCTTTTACATGGATGAAAATGAAGCTAGATGCAGCATATATTAATGGTGCTAAGAAGCAGAGTAGTTATTTGCTTCCCGATTCTTTCATGACCTGGTATCTTGCTCTTGAGAATGGAAATTTCTCTTTTCCTGCTCAAGTATATAATCGTGAGGTAACTCCTTTGTGCTTTTTCAATAGTATATAGAGTAGATGTTTTTTTTTTTTTTTTTTTTTTTATCTCAAAAGTTATATATTTTCTTCTGCAGAATGGCCATGTTGGATTTATGCTATCATGCTATGATGCCGAGGTTACATATGATCCACACACCGACACCTTCCAAGCAAGGTAACTGAACATGATTCTCGTTAATCATAAGTTTTTCTGATGTATTATCATGTTGCCATAGTTCATAGAAATGTAAATTATACCAATTTTCTTTTGAAGAGTTTCCGCAAGAATAATAATGGATAAAGTTAATAAAAAGGAAGGATTTAGATTGTGTTGCTGTGGCTTAAATAGTCGTCTTTTACAGGTATCCGCCTCATGGAAGAAGGCCTGCAGCAGTAGAGCATGGCATCCAATGGGAAAGGCTAAGAGCACCGCCTGTCGATAGTCCTCCGCACGATCTTTATATCACTGATTGTCTGCATGATTTGCATCCTGGTGATCACATAGAGATTCAGTGGAGGAGAAACAAAGATTTTCCTTACGGTTTGTTCCTTTATTCAACATATTCTTAAATATTTACTTATTTTTTCGTCTTGATGGTGTAAGGTTAGGTATATTTACAACAAAATGGGATCCAATTATAAATCTTTGATAAAAATAATCACTTCTTCAATCTTAATTATGTATTTCCATTTACATATACCCTTCTTGTGATAAGATTCTATTAGTGGTTTGATGAGATCCATCTTTATGGCAGGTTGGTGGTATGGTATTGTAGGCCACTTGGAGTCATGTGATGGTAATGAAAATTACTGCCGTTGTCACGATAGTGGTGAGTTAATGCATTTTCCTTTTGAATATGTTTATTTATCATTCATTATCTTCTTTTCGATACAATATGATCATTCATTATCTTCTTTTCGATACAATATGATCATTCATTTAATCCATGCTCTGTTCTTCCCTTCAAATCAAACCTGTTTGGAGTAAAACTATCTAGCATATCTATGCAAAAATGTGATTTAGTGATTGGTTCAAAACACAGTTGTAGGATTAAGATGAATTCTGTTTTCAATATTACTAAATTTCTCTTTGCGAATATCTATCTAATTCTGAATTTTCATCTTTCAAGACAATTAAGTAGTTGTATTAAAATGAGATATATAATAAATAAATATATTTTGTAGTTTAAAATAAGGTTTATACTTGGTGACGATTTTATTTATTTATTTTTTGTTTTCACCACCAGTATCCGGTCCATTAGACCGACTAATCTGGCTTGGAGGTTAGTTCTGACATCAATTAGTTCCGGCCCCTTCCGGACGCGGTTCCTTCTTCAAAGAAGACTTATATTTAGGGACATAATAAGTAGTAATTGATTGAAGATTAGAATACTGTTTTATTGATTGCTATATTATTTTGCTAATGTTTATGCCATTATTGTGTTTTCCATTGTGGGGGTCGCAAAGTGAAAAATGGCATAAATGTAAAGTTCATCTTGACATAACAGACCACAATTAAGGCTAGGTTCCTTTCTTGATAATATGTCAAAAATTGGACCACTAGTTATGCTATCTATAATATTGGTCCCCCAGACATATCATGGTCAGGATGTCATGATTCCACCAACATGTTGATAACTCATGTCTCAGTGGATACCTTTATGGCCAGCTATGTCAAAGAAAAAAGTGTCAATCTTTTCTCTAGTTTTGGTATTGGTTATTAATGATCAGATTGAGTAACCATGCAAGACACTTATTTGTGTAAGCATGACAACAGATTTATTTACTTACACAACTTTACATGTTTCTATCAATTTTTGTCGATTTTTTGAATGACCTCTATGATGTTGCGACATGCACACATACCATCAAAAGCTTTCTAATAAATATCGAAAAGTTACAGATAGGACTATTATAAAAACCATAAACCGAACCCAACTGTTACACCAATTTGAATCACATTGGAAAAAAAAATCGAACTGTGACCGACAGTTCATGAATTGAGCTGAAACAGTTTGTAAACTATCTGTAATAGTTCGGTTCTTTTTGGCGTGGTTGGACCATTTTAGCTTTTCTGCAAAAAAAGTAGCTCTGTTACGGTTTTTGTACAAACTATAACTAGTAGTGATTCAGTTCAGTTTTACCATAATGTTAGTTTTCCTTCTGAACCGAATGATGAACACTCCATTTACAGATGCTGCCAACATGAAAAAAGGACAGCTCAATTTTCCTTTTTACGACGAAATTAATCTTATTATTAAAAAAATAGTTTATTTGACATTGTACGATATGTTGTTTGCAGACACAGTGGTGCTCGAGTTCAATCAGTACACTCCTGATTCGCGTTGGAGGAAGACGACTATTAGTAGGAAAGATCACCGAGAGGAGGGAAATGAGGCCGATGGATTTTACGGTGGAATTAGAAAGATCAAGAGTGAGAATGAAATCTCCATTTGGAGAAGCATTTGGCCTTCTGAAGTATTGGATTAATAAGATCAAATTTTCCATATGTCAAGCCTAGTATTCTTATTTGTGGCTGATTCTCCTACATTAGAGAGAAAGGGTAATAGGATTCTCATTAAGCCAAAGGAACATTGAGCTTATCCTATTTGCTTTCTCTTTTTCATTATTACAATTTTTTCAGGGAAAATTGTTGGATTGTTCAATATCAATTAATGTAAATTAATTACTTATGCTATGATAGCATAGAATATTCATTCCACAATATATAGAATGATTAAAATTTATCTGTTATGCTCATATTAGTATTCTTTAAATTCACATATAAGAAAAGTTGTAAAGACTTTAGTGCATGTTTGGAATCACAGCGAGTTTGTTTGATGAAATTACAATGGTTATATACCATGAATCTGTCAAACTTGCCGTCAATCCAAACACGCACTTAAAGATAGTGAGAGAGGAAGATTGTAAAGGATAATTGATCTGCGAATTCATACAAAAATTTCTAAACAACTATTATATATATCAACCTATAAAACATGATACAGATACAACACGACACTGATAATAATCAGACACTCACATTGATATGCTGATACTATAATAATTTAAAAAACACGTGGAATGAATCTAAAACAACAACTCAATCATTTTATTTTAACTATATTCTACAATCTACGAAGAAATGGTATGTCTTAATCACTTCTCTTTCCATCCCTCATAACCCAAACAGAGAAAAGACTTTGGCAATGGTCTGTGACATACCAATCTCATTTTTGTAAACTCACCTGATATTTCATCTTTACTCCATGAGGTTGATTGTGTTGATGACACAGATTTCATGTCAAGTTTCTTCACCAATGTTTGCTTCCCTATTGCTGTTTTTTTATCTTCTAACTTATGTTGATCACTAGCTTTACTCTTGTTTGAATTCCCCAAAAAGAACTTCTTTATACTTTCTATCTTCTTATTACTTTTCCAAAAACCACTTTTTTTGTTCTCATCTTTCTTTGGCTCTTTAGCAGCATTGGAAACTAAAGTCTTCTTAGGCTCAAACTCAAAGTTTGTATCATTAGCTACTTTCACTTCTCTCACTTGTCTAGCAAACGCCAACCCTTTCGGCTCGGATACAATATTTTCTCTTTCTGATGCTTCCTGCATTGGCTCTTCCAGAAGTTCGCGTAACATCTGACCTTCTGGAAAAGTCATTAAAGGAAGCTTTTCACAACAATGCGACTCATCATGTTTACGTGACTCCGATTTTCCAACATGTTTGTCACACTTGTTGAAATCTCTCAACGGAGAAAGAGATCTAGTTCTTCTTAACCCATGTTCTCGACCCTTTGGTTTTCCTCTCTTATCTTCTCTTACCTTCTCGAAAGCCACCTTGAATGGATCAAAGTCATCGTTCTTCCACAAGCGCGTAAACGGAAGCCTAAGCTTTGACGCCGGAGACTTAGGAGACGTCGCTCTCGAGCTTTGAGCACTATCTCCATTTTGAACTAGCCTTGGAGGAAGTTTAAGAGGTTGCATCATTGGCATCACTTTACCATCACAAAATAACTCATCAGCAAAAGCCATTGTAGGCAATGAATCCTCACAAACTCTTTGATGTTCCTCAAACACTTTCGCATCTTTTCGGTCCACCTTACTGCCGATCAATTCACTATGATTAAAACGACGACTCGTTTCGAATTCAAACCGGTCTAGATTGGAGTTAACATCTTCATAAGATCTTGGTGTTGTAGGACCTGTTTGAGAACCAATATGTTCTATAAACTTGAGTCTACTAGGACTAGTTGGTGCACTATAGAAGAACAAATCTTGCAATTGGTTTTGATTACAACTACTTGCACTCATGTAGCATAACTCATTAGAAAAGGAGATATCCATCATGTGATTGACACAAAAAATAGCCCTATGATTGTTCTTATAAGCTAATGATAGAAGGTGTTGCTAAGTTTTGTAAAGAACTATTTATCCCAAAACAATGATAACCAAAAGATTGAGTGTAAATAAAGGAACATACACCCCTAAAGCAACCTTAAAATTTTCAAAGCTTAACCAAGCTTTAATACACATAGCTTCTAAAGGAAATATTATGGTATTATGTCACTTTCTATGTTGGCTTAACTTTCATGGTATAAGTAACTTAATTCATGATGTTTTTGCTTGATTTATGTAACACTATTGTTGTTGTCTTCTTATGATTTCTTAATAAGAGGTTTGCATTAGGTACCAAACTCGTATAATTTATCTTGTGATACTCTTTGTTAATATATTTCATAACAAACCAATAGATCATAATAATAATAGTAGTAATATAATGGAGAAAACTATAGTCCATCCAATGATAAATTTTAGGGAAATAATCTATAATCTTTAAGGGTCACACATCAACTTTAGTTAATATTTTCATCCCCGTGACATACCAATGTTGCCATAGGTCACAATGAGTGAATAAATGTAATGGTGTTGTTAACCTTTAACCATCCTCAGGAGTCTTGACTCTTGCCTAGTATATATATATATGGAAAAAACCCTTATTATTTCATCCTTTAAACATAAAATAAAATTGTAAAACACAATTCATATTAAAGAATCAAAGTATAAATTTATTTTGACAATGATGTATTATGCAGTAGGATAAAAATGATTATTTTAAAAAACGTTAAAGAAAAGAAAATTATTATTAATTAATAATAGTAATGTTGATTATAATTTTACAACTATCTTAAGTAAAATTTAAACAGTATTTTATAATATTATAAAATTTATTATTTTAAAAATTATTTATTTATTTATTTATAAATATTAATAACGTATTATAAAAAATATTATGATCAAGTGAACTATCGAATCACATCCATTTTATAAAGTTAAGTTCTTACCACTTACTTATATATATATATATATATATATATATATATATATATATATATATATATATATATATTAAGCAAGAAATATATTAATCAGAGTACAAAGGGTACTCAACATGGTCGAAAAGGACAAGACGAAGGAGGAAGATAAATTATCAATCCCATTACAACTAGGATAAATACAACAAAGAAAACTTGTCGAAATCATAAAGATTACAATTGGAGTGAATAATTTCTCCGACACTAATCCATCTCCAAATAGTTAGCTTCACCTTCCACACAATATCAATAATATTCCAACTAGCACTATTAAAAATAACATCGTTTATAAGAATCCATAAATTCCAACAAGTCGCCAACCAAATAATTCCTTCTCTTCCACGCTTAAACTTATTTGATCTACCGAAAAAACACCAATCCAAAAAACTCTCTTTGGCACAATTACTAAGCACACCGGGAAAATTAATCCAATCTGACACTTCATCCCAAACCAACCTTACCGCCAAACAAGAAAAGAGAAGGTGATCCAAAAATCCCGAAGAAGAATTGCAAAGAACACAATTAAGATTGTGCGAAGAAGGGAAAATTCCTCTAAGATAGAGGTTATCTTTAGTCGGTAATCTATTCCAAAAATACTCCACGCGAAAGATTTAATTTTCAAAGGAGTTAAAGCTTTCCAAATTAAACCAAAAGCATGATCAAATTTGTTCATCGGGCCAAACTGCATGCAATGAAAATTTGTTAAGCGATAAAAGGAGCTTACCGAAAAAAGAGAGTTAGATTCCTCCTTCCAATAAATCCGAGCCTTATCAAAAGGTGCTGGTGAAAACCTCCCGATGAAGTTCGTGAAAAAACAAACCCGACAACATCGATGCTGCCCGAGCCTAGGCCTGTCGGAACAGAAACAGAGGTTGCACCCTCCACTGTCACAGTGCCAACTACCTGCGCAAAGGCCACTTCCTCCGCAAAATTACCAGCTTCCTGAACATAACCAGTTGTCTGCAAGAAATCAACAAAAGAGTCCGCATAAACAGTCCCCACTGTATCGATACTACTCGAAACAAAGTTAACCAAAACCATAACAGTAGCAACACCCTCCACCGAGACGGTGGCAACAGATTGCGTAGAAGATGCGTCCTCCTCAGTGGCAAGTTCTACAAGATCAAATCCAACGGCCTGTGAATTGATAACTACCGACTCCGTAGTAGCCTCTATAGAAACTCCCGAAGAATGGTCGCGGGATATGCCAAAATCCCCCCATTTCCAAACTCTATTGCTTCACCCCCGTACAAGCGACAAATACATCCTTAAGATGTGAAGCAACAAATAAATCTAAAAAAATCTCCCTCAAGTGACCCGATCTGTTCCAATCAACATTCCAAAAGGAAGTATCAAAACCATTTCCAACTTGGAAAGAACAATTATCAATGAAGATGCCATCTTGGTATACTTTAACAATGGAAATCAAGTCATTCCACCAAACCAATTTAGAACTCAAAATAGGGAGAGAAGCACCATTATACGACATATGTAATTTAATATCCTCATACCACGCTTTCAAAATTCGGACCATAATTCCTCTGATCCCTCCAAAATTTGCCACCTCCATTTGTGTAAGAGAGCTAAATTGAAATCTTTGATTCTTTTCAAATTTAAACCACCTCTATCATAAGGTAAACAAAGCAAATCCCACTTTAACCAATGAATTTTCCTAGACCCTTCTGAAGCACCCAAAAGAAAACCACTTTGAATTCTAACTATATCACTCCAAATTTAGCCGAGACTTTAAAAACAAATAGTTGAAAGATAGGTAAACTATTGAGCACCATCTTTAACAAAGTAATTTTAGCACCAAAACTTAAAAAACAGTTTTTCCAACTAGAAAGTCTTTTTTTTTTCCAATTTAATAACCAAAGAAGTCCAAGTAGAAGTTCTACGGGGATCAGAACCTACCGGAATGCCAAGAAACAAAAACTCCTTCCTCTCTGTGGCACAAGAAAGGAAAACCCTCGCCGCATCTAGAAAATACGGGGAAACATTTATACCGATAAGCTTACTTTTGTGATAATTAATTCCGAGACCCGAAACCAATTCAAAAGCTCTAAAGACCTATTTGATAACCTACATATGTCTCCAACTACCATCTCCAACCAAAAGAGTATCATCCGCAAATTGAAGAACATCGATAAAACAACTCCTCTTTATATTTATGCCGGAAAACTCACCCAACTCAACGAATTTTCTAACCAAACCTGTCAAACCTTCCGCAACCATAACAAAAATAAAAGACGATAATGGATCTCCTAGTCTTAAACCCCTTTCCACCAAGAATTCCTTCGTCGAACTACCATTAACCAATACCGACATCTTACTAGAAAAAATAGTAGCTTCCATCCACTTCATCCATAAATTCTTAAAACCCATTCTCCTCATCATAAATCTAATAAAGTTCCAACTAATTTTATCATGCGCCTTTTCAAAATCGACTTTAAAAAGGGAACACATCGTTTTCTCCTTAGAAGCATAATCAACAATTTCATTAGCCACCAACACACCATCTAGCATTTGTCTCCCTGGAACAAAAACACTTTGGCAATTAGAAATTATGGAATGTAAAACAACTTTCAATCTAGACGCCAAAAGCTTACTAAAAGCCTTGTACATGCAACCCACAAGGCAAATGGGTCAATAATAATCTAATCCCAAAGGATTATCACTTTGGAATCAAGGTTAAAAAAGAGGACACTATAGCCTTTGATAAAATAACATCTCCATGGAAATCCTTAAAGAACTTGCAAAAATAATTCTTTAGAAAATGCCAACAATTCTTAATGAAAAGAAAAGTATACCCATCGGGACCCGGGCTTTTAGACCCATCACAACTCCACACGACCTCCCTAATTTCCACTCCAAAAATTCCCGCTCAAGAAAAACACTATCCCTCACTCTAAGTGAGTTAAAAGTAATACCATCCAACAAAGGCCTATTCACCTCGAGTTCAACGAATTTAGAAGCAAAATGATTCTTGACCTCCCCTTTGACTTCAAAGACGGACGTAAGAATCCCTCTTTCCGAATTGATGAAACCAATATGGTTGCGTCTACTTCTCTCCTTCATTACACAATGGAAAAATCTAGAATTGTTGTCTTCTCCTCTCCATCCCAGTACCAGTTGAAGGGGATCCCACAATGATAGTTATGGTGAACATGCTCAACCAGACCAATCTCATGCTCTTTCAACAATAGGAGAGGATCATGGTGCTCAAGACAGAACACCAAACCAATCCTCTTCGACATGGCCGCAGACCTCAACCCAAGAGACGCCAGCCTGAGGCCACCAAGAAGCGAGGACGATCACCTCCTCGACGCGAGCGACGCTCCCCTGAACCAAAGAAAAACAGGGCCAAGGGGCGCCCTGAGCAGTCGAATGACCAACCAAGAAAATCTCCTCGTTGTGATCAGATCCCCAAGAATGAGGATTACTCACCCCTGAGGAGGGACGGATGAACCTTGCTTCCCACTTTCTCGGGCTATCATGGAAACTCCACTCCCAACGAGCATGGAGAAGCCCCCACACCTGGCGACGTACGATGGGACGAATGACCTCGATGATCACATCGACAACATCAATGCAATGCTCGACTATTGCAACGACGTTGAAGGGAACGTCAAATGCAGACTATTCTCTACGACTCTCAGGAAGCGAGCCATGACATGGTACAAAAACCTGGCCCCCAAATATATCACGTCCTGGAGAAGCATGAGGTCGTCGTTCATGAGACACTTCACAGCCTCCCGACGCCACCCAAAAACTGAAGCGACCCTTGAAGCCATCATACAAGGGAAAAATGTAATGATGCACTCATACATCAAGTGATTTAACTAATAAGTTGTCGAGGTGGATATGACCAACTACATGAAAACGTATCTCCTCGAAAAAGGAATCCTCCCCGAAAGCGAGCTCAACCGGGCAGTCGGGATCGAACCACCTCGCACCCTCGATGAGCTTCTGCACAAAGCTCAAGCATACAACCGGTACAAGGAGAAGCAAGTCTCCCACAGTATCTAGAGCAACCGTGGTCAGGATGAAACCAAAAGTTCCAAACACGAAGAATACACCACCCCTTGTCGCACCGGGGAGAAGAGAAGAGATGACAAACCTCGCGAGGTCCGCGAAGGAAGAGGACCAGCGGGTCGCTTCTCCGAGTATACACTGCTGACCGCTCCCTGCGAGCGCATCCTTGCTGAATGCATCAACTCTGAGTTCAAACAGGGTAGGGAAAGTGTAACGCCCATATTTAATTAATTAATTTGATTAAATATTGTTGCGTATGTTTCCCGATTATAGGTTGTTAAGTGTTATTTTGTCGTTTGTGTCGTTAAGTCGTTTAAGCTGTTAAGTTGATTTGTATGTTGTGGGTTAAATTGTGTTTGGGTGGTTTAATTAATTAAATTAAGTAGAATAAATAAAATAAGCATTAATGAGGTAATATTAAGTGGGCTTGGTTTAGTGGTGTAAGAGTAGTAAGTTGGGGGTGCTAAGTTGAACCCGTTAGTAATTAGGTCAATTAGTGCGAGTTTAGTAAAAACAAGCTGAAAACCTAATTAGATAGAATAATCATAAATTGTAAGACAGGTCTTAGAGGTAGATCAAGAAGAGGCTAGGTTGAAGATTTTCGTGGGAATTTTTGTGGTGAATTTGAGCTGCCTTCAATCCAAGGTAAGGGTGGGTTTGAATTCCATAACCGGAACTAAATGATCATATGTAGGTTGGGATTTTCGTGTAATTTCATTGCTATGTTTTGTGATATGATTGTTGTTGTCGATTTCGTGTTGATATCTGATGAAGAAACATGTTGTTCTTGTTGTATTGCTGATATAATCGTTGTTGTATATGTTGTCTGTGTTGTTGTCGGACTGTTGTTGAAGAATTCGTGTAGAAGAAGTTAGGGTTCGTAAAATAGATCATAGAATTTGATAGATGAATAGATACATGAGTTTTTGAGAGTAAAATCGATGTAGAAACCCAATTAAGATTGAACAGAATGATGAAAGTGTGAGAAATTGTAGCAGAGTTGGAATTAGAGGCATTCTTGTCATTTACGTAACAGATCTGGTGTTATGCGTATCAGGAAAGGCAATACGTGTAACAAGACCCTTTTATGCAGGTCATACGCGTAACACTCAAGGTCAATACGCGTATGAAGGTGGCTATATGCGTATGGGCAGGGTATGTGCAGAAAAATGCAGTTTTTGGCGATTCGTCCTGTTTTGGCATCCGTTTCAAGTTGGTTTGATCTTAGAATTAAGGTAGAGATGGAATAAGTTAAATATGGTAGATTGGAAGGTTTAAAAATGATAACTTAGTAATCTAATAAATTAAGCCGTGATTTTTCCGTTTTTCGCGTTGAAGTTGTTATAAGTTGTGTTGTCCCAATTTTAGGGAAGATTAATATGTTGTAGGTCCTATGACCAATGTTGATTCATGTTGTATAGTTGTTCAAGTTGTTATGTTGTTAGGTTGTTGATTATGTCGTTGTTGTTGTATGCCATTCATAGTTGTAAACATGTGCATATTTCAAGTTGGAGTGTATGCTCGATTCAAGTTGGCCTGTATTGGCAATAAGTTGATGATGCCTCGATAACCTGGCAATGTTTTAAGTTAGGAGTTTACTTCAAATGATACCACATGCATATAAGTTGAGTCACATTGAGTTGCATATGATTTAAGTTGGTTGTTGGATTTAAGTCGTATGTTTATGTTGTTTGTTGTGTGAAGTGGTGTGATTTATACGATTATCTTGTTTACATATTGATTATCGTATCCTGTTCATGTTATTCGATATCTCACCCCTTCTGTTTGAATGTTGCCCTATGTTGGTAACGTGCAGGTAACAAAGAGTCCAGTACTTAGTAGCTTCGAGTTTGTGTTTGTCGCTCTGATACGTAGCACTTCAGGGGGATGAACGCATGTTTTATCTTTGTGATTTTGTTTAAGTTTATGAACTAGTTTTACGTTGTTTTATGCTGAAAAACCAAGTTGAGATTATTTTGATGTTGATTTATTTGAAGTTGAATTAAAGTTGAAACTTGTTGATCTGCTGCGTTGTTTTTTCAAAGTGATTACATTAATGAAGTTGTTATTTGGTTTTAAAGTTGGAAGATGTGATATCCCATGAAATTTTATAACTCTAATTTAATAATAAAAGTCGGGTAGAAATGAGGTGTTATAGTAAGGTTCCCCAAACCTACACCACCCAAGCCCCACACTGACAAGTCCAAGTACTTTCGTTTCCATAGAAGCCATAAGCATGTGACTGAAGATTGTGTCCATCTGAAAGACGCGATTGAGATCTTGATTAAGGAAGGCCACCTCAAGAAGTACACCAAAAAAAGTGATACTCCCCGACATGATGACCAGACTACGAAGAGAAACCGCAAGGAATCTCCGTCAGATGGTTCCCCCTTCTAAGTAGCCCTCTGTATATCTTGCCCTGAAGATTTCCACCTCCCCGATGTCCACATGGGAGGACAAATTACGACTCACAGTCTGTGGAAGAACTTCCCAGCAGCCTTGGTCATTTCCGGAGGGAGAATAAACAATGAAAACGCCGCCATCTCTGTCAAACGGAAGTTCAACGAGCTCCTACTGACTGCACCTGATCAATTGGCGACACTGACCAAACCTCGAGGAAAATCCAACCCTATATCTTTTTTCCTCGAGGAATTATTGAGAGGTTCACCCAAATCCAACATTCCCTTAATGATAATGCGAAGATGGCGCATTTTGACGTTCGACGCAATCTGGTCGACCAAGGCAGCTCGGTGGATATCATGTATGCCCACCTGTTCAGAACTCTCAAACTAGACAAGACAAACTAATCCCCTTACATTGGATCCAACCTCCAAGGATTCAACGGAGCTACCACAAGACCATGGGGATATGTTAAGCTACTCGTTTTGTTTGGCGAGAATGAGACGACCAGGGAGGTTAAAGTTCAATTCCTGGTGATCGAGTTCCCCTCGCTATACAACTACATCCTTGGGCGACCTACTCTGGCCGAGTTAACGGCAGTCCCCTCCACCGTCCACTTAAATATGAAGTACTACACCAAGCATGGTCGTGTGGTTACGATTCACGGGGACATCAAGGCAGCCCATAAATGCTACGATGCAGCAGCTAAGGGACATACCATAATCAACACCTCAAAAGGCAACAAAAATCCTATAGTCGAGGAGCATCCGCCTTCACCTTGAGTCAACTCCATAGACCTCGACAGTCGCCTCGGCGAGGACGACACTGAAGCACAGGGACCCGTCAACAGGAAGACTCCAACTCACCCAAAACGCCCAATCCCCGACGGCGAATTCAAACTCATTCCTTTGGGAGACGATCCCAACAGAACTGTGAAGATAGGTATCGGTCTACCGTCGACGACAAAAGAACAACTGACAACCTGCCTCAAGGAGAACACAGATCTGTTCGCATGGAGTGCTGCTGAGATGCCCAGTCTCGACCCTGAGGTCGCTTTCCATCAATTAGCCATAGATCTGGCCATTAGGCCCGTAGCACAGCGTAGGCGCAAGCATTATCCCGAGAAAGCAGAGGCTGCCGAGCAGGATGTAAAAGACCTCTTAGAGGCAAATTTTATTTCTGAAGCCCAGTACACAACCTATATCTCTAATGTAGTTCTTGTTAAGAAAAATAATGGGAAATGGCGAATGTGTGTTGATTATACCGATCTCAATAGGGCATGTTCCAAAGATGCTTTTACCTTTCCTAGCATAGATAAATTGGTCGACAACTCTGCAGGTTTTAAACTCTTGTCCTTCATGGACGCGTACAACGAATATAACAAAATTCCCATGTCGGATACAGACAAACGACACACAGCCTTCATGACCCCGAGTGGCAATTACTACTACAACGTTATGCCTTTCTGACTGAAGAACGTCGAGGATACATACCAACGCATGATGAATAAGGTCTTCCAAGGAGATATCGGGGACATGCTCGAGGTCTACATGGACGACATGATAGTAAAGTCACACGAGGAGCTCGATCACGACCAACATCTCAGAAAGGTCTTCAAGCATGCAAGGAGGTGTAAAATGAGATTAAATCCAGAAAAATGCACCTTCGGCGTACGGGTAGAGAAGTTCCCCGACTTCTACCTCACCGAACGAGGGATCGAAGCCAACCCCGAGAAATGTCGGGCGTTCTCGGTATTCCCAACCCCTAACTCGAAGAAATCCATTCAATCACTCAACGACATACCTATCCATAGCCACCAAGGCGTTCAGCGCAACCCTCATTCGCGAAACAAGAGACAGGTAAAATCCCATCTATTTCACGAGCAAAGCCCTTCAGGGCCCTGAGCTCAGATACCAGCAGATCGAGAAGGTCTCCTTGGCCCTGATAAACGCAGCAAGGAGACTACGACATTATTTCCTCGCCCATATAATCAAAGTCCGAATAGATCAACCCATAAAACAACTGCTCAGACGGCCTGATATGGCCGGCAGAATGTTAAAATGGTCATTGGAACTGTCAGAATTCGACATCCAATACGAAAGTAGAAAGACCCTAAAGCCACAGGTCCAGGCCAACTTCATGGCTGAAAGGACGTATAGTTCGACCCCGACTAGTGGCGCCCACAAATGGACGATTTTCATCGACGACGTTTCTAGATCGACGGGAAGTGGCACATGTATCATCCTCGAAAACAAAGACGACATCCTGATTGAAGTATCACTAGCACTGGCCTTCTCGACCTCGAACAACCAAGCCGAATACAAAGCATTTCTGGCAGGCTTACGACTGGCCAAAAACCTAGGAGAAAAGGAAGTAAAAATCTCCACCGACTCTCAGCTTGTAGTGTCCCAAGTACAAGGAGAATATCAGGCTAAGAACGACAACCTCATCGAATATCTAGCTCTAGTGAAAGACAAACTAGAGAAATTCTACTCGTGGTAGGTCTAATACGTCTCCCGAGAGAACAACACCCGAGCAGACGTTTTATCAAAACTAACAAGCACACGAAAGAAGGGCGGAAACAAATCCGTGATCCAAGAGATCCTCCCCCAACCGAGCATCGAGAAACCTTCCCCTCCACTTGAGGTGCATGCCATCTTCAACGCTCATTGTTAGATGACTCCCATCCACAACTACCTCATGAGGGACGAACTCCTAGCGGATCCAAAAGAGGCATCTGCAACCAAGAGAAGGGCGTGTTCATACGTCCTCCTCGAAGGCAAACTCTACTGACGAGGTTTCTCCATCCCAGTACTCAAATGCATCGAGGAAGATAAGGTCCCCGACATTTTGGGAGAAGTTCACAGAGGGATTAACGCCCAATATCCCGATGGAAAGTCACTGGCACGAAAATCACTCTGAGAAGGATACTATTGGCCGACGATGCAACACGATGCAAAGGAGTGTAGCGGTAAAATCATGAGTGTACACTATCAATTAGTTTAACTCAAAGTAAATAGAGTCGCCACCACGCTTTTATTTTATTCCAAGAGGAAAAGGAAAAAAGAGAGAATACATCCTAATGAATCTAAAAGCAAAAAAGTTAAAGAAACACAACAGAGAAACATGTAAGGGTATAGGTTACACAATGGGAAGGTTTTACGCACCCAAAATGTCTGTGGTACTCCATGGGAGCCCTTTGAAAAATTTACTACTTTTGGTTTGAAAATGGTTTGTAAAATGTGAGTGGAGGGATGAGAAAAGAATTATTATTTTTAAATATTTTTGTGTTTGGAGAGGTTTACCACCTCATGCCTACGTACCCACAAAGTGCAATGCGAGATCAAAACCACGTAGTTCGTGGTACAAATAGTGAAAAGGGTGGGTTATGATTGATTTTATTAAGTGAAGAGAATTTGTCATCTTCAAGTGGATAGCCTAACAAATCTACCATGAGAATGAAGGCATAGACTCATATATCATTATGGGGAGGGCGCCAACTCAAATAAAATCGACGAGTATGCCACTAAACCCCCACAAATGACAAGAGACTCAATTACATCAAACTACAACCATGAAGATTGATAGACTTGCACCCGACTAAAGAATAATGACTCATAACCGGCACTTTTCAAAGAAAACAAACAAAAGTGCACAGAGGCACAAAACAAATTGAATGAGTTTGGTTCTTTTTATTTTTTTGAATTAAAGTCAAAATGATTAAATTCATTGATTTTTAAAGAGAAAAGAAAGAGTAAAATTCACTTGACAAAAGTTAAGGTTTTGTTTATTAAAGAGGTGACGATTTAGAAAGAATGAATCCTTTGAAAAAGAGAGATGATTTTGAAAATTAAAGAATGGGAGGAGATGAAGGGACTATCCTAAAAAAGAAAATAAGGAGATGAAGGAAGAAAGATCTAACCAAATTGATGACACTTTCCAATATGTGCATAAGAGTTCCATCCTTATAAGCTAGCAAATGGCCAAATAAAGGCAAGCTTTGATCTTCATGAAGATTAAGGCAAAGGAAAATGTATCCTAAATTCTAAGTCCGAAACTTCCATTCCAATGCCAAGGATAGTAACCATTAGTCCAAAGTTAAGATCACAAGTTTTTTAGAAGTTTAACCCTTTATTAATGTTTTATGTCCAAATGGACAAATAGAAAAAAATCGCACAAGCAAAATATTAGTAAGAAATTTAAACATGATAATGGATGAATAAAGCATAATACAACATATAAAGAAATAAAGCAATTAAAGTGCAAGAAATAAAACAAAGACCATTAAAGTGCAAAAATCTAAAATACTAGTATAGTAGTAATATAATAATATTCACATAATAATAGTGGTATGGTGAACTTAATCAACCACAACCAAAAGTAACCAAAATTGAAAAGCAACCGGATCCGCTTAGAATCTTACACTATAGCGATTAATCAAGGCAAACCGAATCGAATTCAATGAAATTTGAAAGGCGATTGGGAAACCCAAAGCACCTACGCATTAAATGTTCATAAGTCTCAATTCTTAATGCAACATGATTAACCACTTTGGGATTACGCGATCAACAAGAGATCCGGTCCACGAAAGTGCAAGTACCCAATTAGATTATTATTTCGAAGTCGGGACAAATTTAGGTCTATGTTAAGCAATCGCCGAGTAATTTACGAAGTAATTACCCTACAAATGAGGCCGGTCACCACCAATTAAGGTAGAAAATATTTGTGCTAATACATGTTAGAGAAATGATATGATGGATCATTCTCCGAAAACATGTCGCACGAAAAGAAAAAAAGAAAGGTAACGGTCTAATCTTAATCGAGATTTCACATTGAATTATCGAATGCAACCTATCACGATCCCAAAGTATGGAGAATGATCCAAATGATCATTCATCCATAGATTTGAAATAATGAAGATTAAACATCTTCGAAAACCAATAATCCCGAATCGGAGATCTCATCGACCAAAAAATAAAAGGAGATGAAGAAGAAACATGGATTTAAAATAAAATCCATAATAATAAAAAAAACAATTAAAAGACTTTTATAAATTATTTTTCTAAAAAATTTTCTTCAAAAATTATTTTAATAATATTCTAAGAATATTATTAAAACTAAGATTATTTAAACCTTAAAACAAACAAAATAACAAAAAAAAATAAAAAATAAAGAAACAATTGAGGGGGATAAAACGCAGATCCAGGGGAGTGGGAAGAGAAATTCACAAAGGGCCATAGGCCCAAAACACAGACCATAATTTTATTAAAGTAAAAATAAGAACAAAACAAATAGAACACAAAAGCTTAAATGCCTTCTTCCTTTTCTGCGAGAATAACAAAAACGCAGGACAACAACAGTACAACTCATCACCTCTGAAAAAAATCACGCAGATTTCGCCGATCTCCTATTCTTCTCTCTCAAAGAAAAAAATGTGAACCTCTCTCTTCTTCTCGTTTTTCTTTGTGTTGTTGTTGTTCCGTTGAATTGAATAGAATGTGAGAAGTAACGAGTTCTGGAAATGAAAGAGGTAGAGATATCCAGATTTGATTTCAAATCGAAGGTTAATTCGTGGTTATGAGATGATTGAGGTTGGTGAAAAATTGATAGAAGATTTTGTAGATTGGAAATTGGAAGTTTGAAATTGGGATGAAGCTTTTCAAGAATTATTTTGGCAGGGTTTCTTGGGGATGAAAAGCTTGAAATTGAAGAGGGAATGTTGTTCTATTTATAGAGAGAAGAACTGATATTTGAATGGAAAGGATTGTTGTTTTGAGGGAATTTTTGCGTTTCAGATCATGCCTTCCGTGTTGCGTTTTGCGTGTTGTTAGTTTAGTCCATGGCAATTGCGTGATGTTGATTTATTCTCCGTTTTTTTGGCTTGTGTTTTGGCTGTTATGTTCGTGCGTTTTGGTCACAAGTGTGTGCATTTTGGATTCATCTCAAACATGTTCTTGCTTCAGTTTTTTCATTGCGTTTTACGTTAGATCCGCTTGCGTTTTGTTTGCTTGCAGATGATGCATTCCGCGTGTGGCATGTGTGTTTAGTCTGGCTTGCTTGAAGCTTGGCTTGTGCAGCTGCGTTTTGGGATGCTGAATAACGCATGAATACTTGCGTTTTGTGCATCGTCTTCTGCGTTTTGAAATGTTGCTGATGTGTGTGACTGTGTGGCTAGCTGAAAAGTACCGGCTGTGAATGTGTGAAAGGTTGGGGTCACGTGAGTTTGTGATGTTGGAAAATGACACTGAGAATACAAGCGGTGTAACAACTTTGGAAGGCTGATGGAATGTGATGCTTTTAGTTATTTTATTTTTTTGTTGTATAAAAATGAAAAAAGGCCTAAAAATAAAATGGGCTTTGTAGAATTTGGTAATGTAATGATCAATGGATTAAGGTAAAAATATGAAAAATGAAATTGTATAATTTGAAAATAAAATAAAAATTGAAAAAAAAAATGAATGAATGGATATAGAAAAATGGGATGAATATTGTGGAGATGGATAATGGTTTAAAAAGTATATATTGGATAAGAATGGATATATGGATAATCGAATAATCGAGAAAAATAATGGAAAAGTGGTTATTGGATAATGGATAATGGAAATTGAAAGATAAAAATGATTTAATGGATATTGGATATGAAATTTGGTCTAAGCCCACAACCAACTCTTGATTTTTCTTGCACAAGCCTCCGATAAAATGAACACAGTTGTCACTGAACCACTGAATAAATTGCAACTTTTCCACCTAAGCCACAACCACTTGAATCATCTGAAAACTGCCTTGATGATTCGAATCCATGCTGAGGAAAATAAATCCTCAAATGAATCACTGATGAACAAACCTAACTTCACACGCAACACTGCTTGATAAACTGATGATTTTTGCACACAACACATCTTGAACTTTTAAATACGCATTGTCTGAGAAATAAACATTGGCACAAATAACTTGCAGTTGAAACAATCTTCTGATAGTTTGACCAAGATTAGGTCAAACGTCCATCTGAACCGAATCATAACTGAACAAACACATCTAAATTGAAATCACTGTCTTATCTTTGAAATCCTGCACACAGAAAGAAGAAGAAGCAGACTGCAACATATTTTTGGTATTTTGGTTAGAGATTAGTAAACATAAACAAATATAAAACAAATAAAAACAATAGCAAAGGTGATCCCCTGTGAGGCATAAACCCTACATCCGAGAAGAAACGAGATACCAGTGTGATCTTGTTTGTATGCAAAATGCAAATGAATATGCGAAGAAATCTTAGGGCAAAAATTAGGGTGCTACAGCTGCCCCTATTTAAGTTTCTTCAATCTGAAGATATGAAGATTGACATCTTCGTCTCTACAAGATGGGAGAGACTTAAATATAGAAAAACCCAATTTTTGTCCTAAGAGACCATGATATGATATGAATATGATATGATATGCAAGCCCAAGATCTTCGTGAAAAACAAAACAACCACCAGAGGAAAGCAAAAAGCTTGGGGACACAGATGAAAAATCCCACTGGGGAAAAACAACAGACAACATGAGAGTTTACCAGGAAAATAAATCACTGGATAGCTGACTCAACTTGGGGAAAAATGATATAATCAAGGTAAAAGGTTCAGCGAGGAAGAGTAAACACTCTGCCAGAGAATATCAACCAAACAAAGTATTCGATAACTATTAAGTTATGCCTACGTATCCTCTCGTGCAATGAGAAAGTCAGAACACCGTAGTTCGACTCAAAGAGACTTAGATGATTTGTTGTGAACTGCTTACTTGTCTATGCTCATGTGTGTGACTCGTCTGGATCGAGTGCTAACTGTCTTGCATTAGACGGAAGAAGCGAGTTCTCGTTTTCAGAGTGAGTGTGATGAGAAAAGAATCCCGAAGGAGACGTTTATTGTTTGTTTTTGTGTTCTTAGTTTTTTTTAATAGTTTTTGGTGTTTTGTGTAAGATAATGAGCTTAAGCCTAAATCAAGGGTTGTAAACTCATTATATCCTCCCTGATTAGGGATAATGAGCCTACTTAAGCATGAGATGAAGATCTCAACTTAATTACCATGATGATATAGGATTAAGATCATTAACCTACTTTGGTAATTATTAAGTGTTTTTGGGTTTAGTGTTAAGTAATGAGTTTAATCTCCAATCAAAGATTAGTGACCTCATTACACCATCCTAAGAGAAGGATGATAGATGAGAACACTTAATCTGAGGAAGACTCCTCAACTTAATCCATGGTTAGGGACAAAATTCATTAGATAACAAGCCTTTATTAAAGTGGATTTTAATTAAAAGTGAGATTAAGAAGGAGATTTTATGTTTGTAAGACTAACTTGAGGGAGACATGTCCATTAAACACTAGGGTTTGTCCCTCTTAACCAAAAGGAATAGATGTAACCCTAATATAAGGCCCAAGTTACAAGCTTAAGTCTTAATCATTATTAGGTGTTTTAATTAGAAGGTGTAAACAAATTAAAGGTTTAACACTAAGGATTAAAGTTATACACTCCATCCTAAGATAAGGATGCAAGCATAACCCTAATTCAAAGTCCTAAAGCTTTAAGTGTTTAGCCTTGATTATTGAGATGAGAAGTGAGACTCAAGGAGACTCAAAAGGTAAAAACTAGGGGAGACTATATACAACCCTAAAGTTATCATGCTTGGATATCCCTATGGTTTGTGAGGCTTAAAAGGGAGTCTTCAGGAAGGCCACCAAAGGAAGAGAAGCAGATGAAAAGAGAAGAGAAAGGAGAATAGGTTACTTACTTCCCGAAGAAGATAAGTAACCTAAAAGGAAGAGATAAGAGCAAGGGAGCACACGTGAAACAATTTCACTTCAAATACATATAAAATATGCAAATGAAAAGATGAGAAGAGGTGGGATGTGAAGGCAAATCCACATCCCAAACAACTTACCATAAGCCCCTGAAATGTTAGTGTGAATGTATAAGATGCAAAGCAAAAGGGAATAAAGCAAATGAAAGTGCAAAGACCAAGACCAGAAGTGAATATGCTATGAAAATGTGTTATGGAATGATGCAAAGACATGTGAGATGCTTATGAATGTTAATACAAGGGATGAGATGCAAAACAAGGCATGTTAGAAGCTTAGAAACACATGGATACACATGAAAAGAAATGAATGCAAAGCATATCTAATGAATGAAGAAATGATCAAGAAATGTTCAAAAATATTCTAAGATGTATAATATGATATACAAATGCATGAAATGTCATGGCAAGATCACATTATGGAGATATGCAAAGATGAATGCAAATGAACATGAGAAATTAGGGTTTTAAGAATGTATAAGGTGCATATGTCCACAACAGAAGCATACATCATGATAAAAAATTGAAAATGAACTCAAATAAACCCTAAACACACACAAGATCACTCCCCAAATATGGAGGTCAGAAGCTAAACCTAAAGGAAGTTATGATTTTTCTAAGTTAACTAGGGTTTTTGGGTGGTTCTTCATGAAAAATGCAAAACAATTTGAAAATGCAATGCAAAATTATGAGTTAAATAACCTAGATACTAGATGCAAAGTATGAAACAATGCAAAAAAAACCAAATGCAAACTCATCATGGTTGACCAGAAATGATTTTTCTAAGTTAGGGTTAGAAAAATATGAATTTTAGAAACCCTAATTCAAAATAAATTATGAAAACATGATCAAACCTAAAAAGGAAATTTGTGTGATGAGTTTGTAAATTGTTCTAAATGTTTAAGAATGCTTCATGAATTTTTTTGTGATTTTTTAAATACCTAAATGTATTTTTAATTAATTAAAATAAATTAATTAATTAAATAAAACATTTAAATGATTTAAAAATACATTTTTAATGCAAAAATTAAAAATAAAAATGTTTTTGAGTTTTGAAAGATATTTGAAATGAAAATTCAGAAAATGATGATTTTAGAAATTAATTTACTATTTTTAATAAATGTATGAAACAAAATGAAAAGAAAATAAAAATAAAAATAAAAGTAATTCAAAGGGACGACTGTGATCTGAAGTTGAGTGGATCTATGGTCCAGATGCTAAGTCAACGAGACCAGTGGTAGGAAAGATCTAGGGCTGTGGTTCAAACTGAGGCTTGGCACGTGATCCAAAGGTTGAGATTGGTTCTGACTAAATTAAATTAAATTATGTTAATTAATTACAATTAGGGTTAAGTGAGCGAATCTGGGCCATTCATGCGCGCGGTAAAAGACAGATCCAAGGGTGGAGATTTAAACTGGCTAATAATTATGGATTAGGGCTAATGACCTTCAGGCGACCGGAGAAGAGCTCTGGTCGTCTTCTCCGGCGGGTTCCTCACCCCATCTCCCTCAAAACGCCATAAAAACTCACTAAACTCTCCAGAATCAATCATTGAACATCATTAAACACAAATCAAACAACAAAACTCATTTATATTTCAAGAACAGCATGAATCGAATCAAACAACATTTAGGTAAAAAATTTCAGAAGCACAATACACACTCATTTCTCACTCATTTCAAAAAGTAAAAACATCACAATGACCAGGGAAACACATAGATTCATTTTGTAACAAAAGAAATGAGTTCTGGAAAAATGATTCAAGAGAGCTACCTGAGCTGGAGCTTTGCAGTTTGGTGCTTTCTGGACCTCTCCCTTGTGCAATCCACCTCCAATGATCACCCTGATGCTATTGAGAAGCTTGGATGGAGCTTAAATGGCCTAGTTTGTGTGATTCAGTTATGCTAAGGAAAAAATCTTGTTTGTGTTTGAGTGCCTTTTAAGCCATTGTGAAGGGTGGTTTATGATCCTTGAGTGATGTATGATTGAATGGTGAAAAGAGATTTGAGTTTTGATGCTTGTGGAATGAGTTTCGAAGAGTTTAAGGTTTTGAGGATTTTTGGCAATCTGAATGTATGAATGCTTTCAGGCTTGTGTATGTTATGAAATGAGGTTCTTGATGTTCACATAATGTATTGGGATTGGTCAGAAAGTTGGTGATGGCATAGTGTGATTGCTATGGGTGGTTTTGCCAAAAAGTCAAAGAATGTGTACTTGAGGCATGGGCCATGTTCAGAATTAATCTATGGATGGATTTGCTTCAGCTTCATTCAAGGATGGCCTTTGGATCAGATTTCATGAGCTGTATGACTTGATTCTTGAGTTTACATAGTTTTTGCATTTTGGCCACTTTGTGAATTTTGGAGAATTTGGTCATGGAAACTTGTGAAGCAAGGCACAAATTTGATCCAAATATGTTGCATGATCATATTATGGTATGTAGAAATCAATTAGAAGTCACAAAAAGGCTTGAAACTTGATTTTGCAAAATTTCCTCTTTGGCACATACTTGAAAATTATGTGATTTTTCCTAACTTTGAATCATCATAACTTGAGTTCTAAGATGAATCAAGATGAGTTCTTTTACTTTTTGAAAATGGTAAGATACAATTTACAATTTTCATGTTCAACAATGTTTCATTTGAAGCCTTTTTGATCAAGAAAGAGGAGGTTGAAAATCTTTCCCAAAATGGAAAGTTTTCATTACAAGTCATGTCCAAAAATGGAAAGTTTGCAAATGGCTCAAAATTCTTCAATATTGTGAACTTATAACCACTTCTAAGATCAAATAAAAATCATAGGAACTCAAAATGATGGAGATGACCCTTTGATGCCCTTGTTGGAGGCCTCAGATGCCCTAATTTTGACTTTTCTTGCACAACAAGTTATCTATTGATCAAATGCCTTCCACAATGAATTTTCTCATAAAATTTGGTACACATGATCCTTATAACATATAAAGACCATTAGAATCAAGAATGACCAAAAAATTTGAGGTTAAGGGCCTCAAACCCAAAACCTTAATTTTAGGTTATCTGTGTAGAAACTGCTCAGTTTACTTGAACACCTTTGCAATGCTTTGTGACATTTTGACTTTTAAGAACCCTGGGGAGAATATTATGATCATAGAACACACATGGACCTTCTTGAAAAGCTTCAAGACCTTTGAGATGGCTCAGATCACTTCTTTGGATTCTCCTGATCACAAACCCTAATTGGGCAACTTATGCAGTGAAACAAATATGCAATGTGAGATGATATGCTTATGGAAATGCAATATGAAAGATCATAAGCCATGGTGTGAGAAAAAGTGAGGGAAAATTTAGGGTGTTTACACCGGAGAGGTGGCATATCAGATTGCATTACCACCGTCACTTGAGAATTTTCATGATGTGTTTCATGTGTCACAACTGAGGAAGTACATTGCAGATTCGTCGCATGTGATTCAGATGGATGATGTTCGAGTAAGAGATAATTTGATTGTGGAGGTTTCACCAATACAAATAGATGGAAGAGAAATGAAGCGATTAAAAGCTAAAGAGATTTCCTTAGTGAATGTATTGTAGGGTGAACCAGTTGGTGATAATTGGACTTGGGAATGAGAGGATCAGATGAAGGAATCGTATCCGATACTATTTGCTTCAGATACATTTTCGAGGACGAAAATTCTTAAGTGAGGGAGAGTTGTAACACCCCAAAGTTGAATTCTGATTTATTTGATCTGTTTCTTGTGAATTTTGATGATTTATGATGTTATTTGATATTTAGTGGGGTTTTGAGGGTGACTTAATATTTTATTAATATTAGAATATTAAGTATGATGTGTTTAGTTTATTATTTGAGATTAAATAAAATAAAATAAGAGGAATTAGAGGATGAGGGTAATGTGGTCTTTTGGTGGAGGATTAGTGAGGGTATTTTGGAGAAGGTCTATTGAGGCCTTAGGGGCAAAAGTGTCAAAAGAGAGTAAGCTGGGGTTTGTATGATCATTTGGAACGATCACACTTTTGGGAGAAGAGCTTTGAAGAAGAGGAAAAGCTAGGGCTTGTAGGTTGGAGAGATTTTAAATAAGATTATCGAAAAGATTATGGAACCTAAGGTATGGGGAGTAATTCTATTTTGGCATTGTAATATGGGGATATAGTTGGGGGTTTGAGGTATAATTTTAGGGTGTAGGGTTTGATTGATGATTGTTTTGATGATGATTTTATGATGATTTGATGAATATAATGATGTTAGATGTTGTATATGATGTTATTATGAGAAATGTTAATGTTGAATATGATTTTGTTGTTATGTTGATGTTAAATATGGATATTTTTACTTAGTTTATCACAGAAGAAGAATTTTGGAAATCGCAGAAAATCTGCAGAAATTGCGAAGCTCGCTTAGCGAGCACAACCCGTGAGCTGGGCGCTTAGCAAGACCTGGAAAGTTTTGAAAAATGATTTTTGTTCCGAAAAGTGTTTTCTCGAGGTGGTTTAGGTCTTAGGAAGCTATGATGTTGTAGAGTTGTCGTATGATGTGTTTTAGAGGCTATATGAGTAGAATTAGCGATTAAAATGATGTATGATGATTAGTTGATTTTCCTTGAGTTATGAAGTATAAGTACACGATGTAGGGGTATGATGTTAGATGAGTATGTAGTATGATGTTCTATGAGTATGTAATATGATGGCATGAGTGAGTATGAGGAATGATGATTAAATGATGAATGTAGATGCAATGTTTATGATGTTTTGAGGATGATGTGTGTATATTGCATCTTGCATTCATGGTATTGAATTATGAGGGGACTTAGGTACATTGGTAGCTTTAATCCCATTGTGCGGATTGAAGTGATATGATGTTATGATGTGCTCCCTTAGTGGAGGGTTGATGGCCCAGTGTCCATCCATGAGGATGTTTCGGTACCACATGCATAATAAGAGGTTGCATATCATTCTAAATGACATAGTATGATTTGCATTGATTTTGTGTGGTGATGTGACGTAATTGATGTTGTGTATAAATTAGTTGTGATGATAGATGTTGTGTTATGACGGCGTTGTAGATGATTGAGCTATTGTGATTTACTTTGTTGTTGTTGTTGTTTATGTTTTAAATTCTCATTTCTATATTACTTTATTGAATGTGAATTTACTCACCTTGCCTGACTTCTTGTGATGGTCTATTATGTCATCCTGTAGATAATCAAGGTTAGCTCGGTGCGCGTTTAGCTCGGAGTTAGTGAGTTATCTCCTTAGTTAGAAGTGGGGTCATGCTTTGTTTCTAGTAACATCGGGATGAGTTTTTGCTTGAGTTGTTTATGTTTACTTGAATTAAGATGTTATTTCTTTTGAGTACTTTTGTTTTAAACGAAATTTGGATTAAATTATGAAGTTTTATCTTATTGAAGAGAAAAATGATGTTTTTTTTCCGCTGCGTATTTGTTCAAAAAGAAATTCAAATGTGTTTCATGATTTTATTAACCCGTGTTACGGGACATGACTCAAATGTGATGATATATGATGTTTCGAGTTATTTTTGAAGAATGTGATGCCCTTTATATGAGAAAAACTTTGATTTTGTGGTTAAAATGTATTATACTTGTGATGGGATATAAAGGGTGTTACAATGGTTGCTAAAGAAAGGTGTGACTTAGGTTATTTTTATTGGGTCCTATGGTGGGCGTCATTGTACTTTCCAAAAAAGTACATGTGTGTGTTTTCCTTCTGCAAGGGTAGGGAGACTCTGAGGACATAGTAGGTATATTATACGTTTGAGGGTGACGACTAACTTACAGCGGATAATAGTTTTGTACGATAGTTTTTTAGGCTGTTTAAGGTACCAACTCACGTGAAATGGGAGATCCTGCTGGTGTCCGACGTTGCTAGGTTGCATCCAGGCAGTTAGATTATTGTTATTATGGATACTAGGAGCAAAATGCTCTCTAAGAATTGTTGGATAGTAGTAAGTATGTATGGTCCGAAATTCCTTATCCCCTCGTGGGTTATTGTATATATAGGAATTCCTCGAAGCCTAGGACTTTTACCTCCTTGGACGTGGACTTAACTACATCCCTTTTATTGGGGGAGGTTATTAACTACTTATCTTCTTGGGATCATCGACGACCCTTTCAACCTGACTTCCACATAGGAGAAAGCTCTTTTGGAGACTCTCTTGGATCCCCTCTCGAACGACTTAACTACTAGTAGATAAAGACATGGTTTAAAATCTTTACCAAATATAATACTACTTATCTATACTATATATAAAAAGGATACACCATTTTGGAGTGGACTATTTTAGTTCCAAAAATATCATTTATTTTCTTTTTTAATAAATAAAAAAATAAAAAAATAGGGTTGTTAATAACTTCTATTACTTTTAACTTCAAATAACCCATTACTTTTAACTTCCACTAACTTCCCTAATAACTTACATAATAACTTTCAATAACCCACTACTATTAACCTTTGTGTTTATTATTTAATCTCTCTTCTATCAATGTGATTTTTTCTCTTTCAATTCATCGGACTATTAGTATTATTTTATTTTTTTATGGTTCGTTTTTACTTCTTTTTAAAAAAAAAATTAAAGAATCGATTTATTCAACATGAACATGAAGTTTGATCTCTACGTGTAAAGAGGTAAACTATTAAATTCTCAATTTTTTTTAATATATCAATTATTTTTTTTACAATTATCTTTAATCATTGCATATAGGTTAATGAGATGTTGAACGAATACCATATTAACTGTTTAGAGAAGATGGTGAGGAAAAAGTAAAAAGAGTAAAAATAGATTGAAATTTAATTAATTTAATATTTAATCTAATTTGAACTTTTTTGTTTTATTGTATGTGAAATGTCATTAGTGTGAGAATCCTAATATTTTTGTTGTTATTGTTTTAGAGAAGCTTCGTCCGTTGGTTATTGTGAAAATGTCATAATATATTTGATTTGATTTTTGTGGAACCATATAAATCTATTTGGTTTGATTTTTGTATAACTACTCCAATTTATTTAGTTTCATTTGTTTTATTTGTGTTAAAAAAATAATTTTGTGGTACTATATGATTTTTTTTCTTTTTGTTTAGAAAGAAAAGTGTTTACTCATTGATTTGTAGATATTTTGATTAAATCTATAGAAGGTGATGCGCTGTGCTAAAGAGAGAATGATTCTTGAGAAAATTAACAACTGTAGAATATTTCAGATGCAATTAACAAGATATTTAGATATGATTATGATATTATGAAGATGCTTTGGAATTACAAGCTTTTATATTTTGATTTTGATTATAATTTATTTCTTAAATGTTACAAAATCCATGATATGATATGATATGATATGATATACTTGCCTTTGTCTTGAAGGCTTTTAGAGTCGAGACTCTAACTTTGATTGAACATTTTAAGATTCACTACAATTGATAATTTGTGATGGAGGAGTGAAGTTTCAATGGATATCATGTAGGATACCACACGATGGCAAAAAAACACAATTGCACAATCATGAGATAAATAATCCTTATCTTTTTCTATGTTATCTTTTTTATCAAATAAAATAAAACTATCATATTATAGGTAGATTTAATGTAAATTTATTATTTTTCTGTACGTGGACTTAATTAAGTTGTTTATCTAACCTTATTTTGTAGGATATTTGAAAATGAATGCACACCTTATAGATACAAAAGTGTTGGAACATAAGAAAATTAAATATACGTTCTTTTAAAAGAGTTACATAATACATTTTTAGAGGTATTGTTTTTTACTCTACATAGGTTGAATTTTGGTTCATTTATTCAGCTCATAGATAATTTTTTTTACTTTCTTAAATTTGGATAGAAGTTTCTATTTATAGTTTATTTTTGGTTGAAAATCTTTGAAAAGTATTCATTACATTTTTTCTGTTTACTAAGAGCTTTTACTTTTGAAAAAAAAAGAGGAATACCTTTGGTTGGGTTTAAAGCTAACGCCCGCTAAACCAATTAGTTCTAAGGACAATAAGGTATTAAGTTGTGTGTGACTCAGGATAACAAATTCAGAGTGAATGCTTCATTGTAAGTTGTTATTAAGAAATGACAATCAGTTATCTATAACTATCTATGAAATATATAAAGAATTTTGAGCTAATTGTTTTTCTTACCTATTTTGTCATTTAAAATATAGTTTATTTTTTTTTTTTTGTAAAAATAAAATACTAATAAAAAGTGAATTTATTTTAGAGAATTATCTTAACGGCCAATAGGAATCTATAACTGCTACAAATGTTGTTTTTTCAATTTATTTTATAAATCTCTCAAAATATAATTGTTTCAATATAAATTGGTGACAAGTAAATAAAAATTGTTTATTTAATACATTTAATATATGTAGAAATTAGATAAAACATGTTCATATGATGATGTTTTATAATTTATGGCGAATGAGAGGTAAATAAAAAAAAATCTTAAGTTCTTTACTCTCTTTTGATTACCAATTTGTAACTCTCTCCCATTATGTGTTTCTAATTCATATTTAAAACACATATGTCTTTCTATACCATTTAAAAACATTCATTAAAAGTTGAAAGACAATGGTTAATATAAGACTACTTTGTTTCTTCTTCTTTTTTTATGTTTATTTTTTCAAATATCATTTATGAACACTGAAATAAATGAATACCAAAAAAAAAAAGTTTTTCCCATTTAAGATTATATTTGTTTATATTGAAAAATGTAATACTATTTAAATGTAAGAGAAAAAATTCATACTGATTAGAGAAGTATCAAAAGACATATATGAGGTATTTGTATTTTTTTATCCTCTGTATCTGGCAATAGAATCAATGATATTATTAACCATGAACTATTTGCTTCTATCAAAATGGTGAATTCTTGGGCGGTTTGTTTAAATATGTTTATGAAGGAATTGTTGTTTTTTTAGTTGCACTTTTACTTTTTTCTATACATGTACTTTGTCTATGACAATGTTTCTTTGTAGTAATCGAGCCAATTATTTTAACAATTATTTACAAAGACAAGAGAGTGTAAATAATTTGAGAGTATAAAGATAAAATTTAGTTCTTATAAATGTATTTTTTTTACCGTAATACCTCTTTGTAACCTCTAAATTATTCCACTCATATTATTGATTTAATTGAAAAAAATGGTTGAATAATGGTATGTCACAATACGATCCTCTTTATATATAATATAGATATATCCAATATTATTTATATAAGAGACTTTTATATTTTAAGACATCATTAGAGATTAGTTAGGAATTTATTTCAAAATATTTAAAACATATATATAATAGTTTAAAAAATTAATAATTTTACATTGTTATTAAATAAAAATCATCATTCAACCATATCACACTATTAATTTAAAAATATCAAAATAACTTAACAAAATATATGATGACGATTGATTGAATCTTGCACTGTTGCTACATATATATATTTTTCTCATAATTTAAAAAGAGTTATTTCAAATATAATTTCTTTATTAAATGTCGAGTTGTACACAGATTGAGTTGGATCGGGTTTGATCTAACCCGTTATTCAATCTGTTCAAATTTTAATGGGTTGGTTCGTTATCCAAACCGTAATTTCATTGTCAGAACCGACCCGTTCATTTATGAGTTGAGTTAGGTTGGATCCGCAAGTTGTGTTTCAAATAAAATATTTTTCTTATGATTCTTTTTGTCGGTTGAAAAAAATATAGTACAAATCAATACAATCATACTCGTTTATAACACTCAAATTTAATGAAATACATCATATAATATTTATTAAAATTCATCAACACGACATAACACTTGATAATAATATAAAATTCAACATGAGATGTTATTTTTATAAAATACATAAGTTAAAAATGATATAAAATAAAATAAGAAACAACATTTAATCTTAGATTAATGTAAACTTATTGGTTTAATAGTATTATTGCTCGAAAATATTTTTTTATTTGAAAAAATTATAGTTATTAATGAGATATTAATTTTATATTTTTATTTAAAATAATAATTAAATTAATATGAAATTACTAAAGTCACACAATGGATTGGATCAACGGATCCGCATATTTTAATACTCAAATCCAATACCCGAATCTACACGGATTATTATAGGTTGAGTTGAATATATCTGTAAATGAATGAGTTCAGATAATATATAGAAAATTTTACCCCATACTCTTACAGTTATATTAATACCCCTATTTTTTTTTTAAATTTCAATTTTATCCTTATTTTTTTTTTAATTATTTTTTTATTTTTATTTTTTACAGTTCTTGACAATTTTTATATACATGAACACTTATCGAAACTGTACCGAAACACTTAGGTCAAGACTTCTGGTATTAATAATATCATTTGGATGTATTATTAAGACATCATAATACCTTTTGAAAGTATTCTGGTGAAAAATGTTTCTAAATAAGTTTCTGCAACGGTTAAAAACCGTGGCCTGAAATAACGAATATCATACCGTAATACTTTAAAAGAGTCTTCTGATGAATAAAAATTAAAACGAACAGTGAAAAGTAAAAAATAAAAAATAATTAAAAATAAATAAGAGCAAAATTGACATTTTTAAAAAATTATAAAGGTATTGGTATAACTGTAGGAGTATGAGGTAAATTTTTCTAATATATAAATTGGTTTGGTTTAAGTCAATGGATTCATGGGTCGATCCATCCATGAACATCTCTAATTAAATGGTACTTATATTCATAAATAGGAGAATAATAGTGATTTTAATTTCAGTAAGTTTATCAACATTTAATATATATATATATATATATATATATATATATATATATATATATATATATATATATATATATATATATATATATATATATATATATATATATATATATATATATATATATATATATATATATATACTTTTAAATTATTTTTAATCATTGACTGAAATAAACTCGTAATTATTTGTCATGTGATCCATTTATTTTTCTATCTCTATATATTTAATTTTGAATATTTTCAGTTATTGACTAAAAATGATTTAAAGGTTAGAATGTGTACCAAGTTTATAATACTTATTTCTTGAATAATAATATCCCCACTATTATATATATATATATATATATATATATATATATATATATATATATATATATATATATATATATATATATATATATATATATATATATATATATATAAAATTTATTTTTATGAAACAAATTAATTTAGATTTAATGCATTTCATTATAATTATCAATAGTTTAAGTGTTTTTTTTAATAGTAGAATGAAAGGGATAAGCATGAAATAATGATAAAGAGATGTGCTTGAATAAATTTACAAAACTGAATTTCATATTATATTTAGAAAATGTACTTTAATAAGCTTCTATTTATTTATTTTTTAACATTTCAATGTTCTTGAATTTAATTGAATACTGGTATCTTCAACCAATCAAAATTTATAATTCAGTATCATATTATTTATTTATTTTATTTTAAAATAAATTAAAATTTTAAAATATTTTACACTAATAAATAGTATTCAACTCAAATATATGGATACTAAAAGATTTGACTTTTTTTTTTTTTATATTGGAAGTTATAAATATTTTAAATTATGTATTTTAATCTTTTTATATATGTATATTAAGTAAGTTTGAACATATCCATATGAAAAAAAACAAAAATGTTGACATATCTCTCATTTTAATGTTTTTTCACCACCAATATTCAATATATTGAACAGTTTAATCTGGTTCGACGGTCAGTTTTAGCGTCAAGTGATTTCAATCCTCTCTCGATCACAATTGTAAAAATATTATTTTATGTTATTTTGTATTTATCATCTAGTATAACCGCTAATTTACCAAACACTCAAATTAACTTATCAGCTATAAGTCATCAACTATAAACTATCAGCTATAAGTCATCAACTATCAGCTAATTTTACCAAACAGAGTCTAAACCGCGATACTCTCTACCAATTCCAACACCAATTACTATTTGAGTTAGATAAAACTAAAATAGTTTTATTTTTAAGTTTAAGTATACACTAAATTGAGTAATAAATTGTAAAAAAAAAAAAATCTAATTTTTAATTATTTTTAACTATGTTATATATCTCAAAAAAAACTTATAAATACTCTATTATTATTAACCTCTTTTTCACAAAACACATTATCATTCTCTTCTTCACGAAACACTTTTCCTCAATATTTTCAATGGCAGACCAAAAAAATGCATCCTCATCTTTTTCCCTATTTTCTAGAAATGAATTCCTAGAAGAGAATTCTCCAAGGTTTGAGAGTGGATACCAAATCCCTCACACCACCACCCCAAACATTGAACAACCTTTTTCTGAAGACTCAACTGAGGACAACTCCTCGTCCCCGTCCAAAAAACCTAAGAGTAGACCTTCAGGGTCTAAGAATCAACATAAACCACCCATGGTTATAATGGAAAACTCAACTATTGACGTTGAAAACATTGTCCTAGAGATTCCTACTGGAAATGATGTTGTGGAGGCCATAATCAACTTTGCTAGACGTCATGAAGTTAGCATAGACGTGACGAATGGTTCCGGTCTTGTCTCTGACATTATCCTTCTCGAACCATATTCTCGTCTCCCCGCTTTCCAATTGGATGGTCCTTTTAATGTGTTATCTATAACCGGAGTATATTTAAATCCTGATTGTGGTCGTATTCCTCCTCAACTTATCTATGATCCATTATGTACGGCTTTTGCCCTTCAGCTATCTGGATCTCGAGGACAAGTGTTTGGTGGTGTAATTGGAGGAAAGATTAATGCTGCTAGTGACATTCAGATTTCAGCTTCCCTTCTTAAGAGGCCTCAATTCCTTAGGGTGGTCACCACAAATGGCAATGTTCAATTATTTGAAGAGGATGATGTTCCAATAATTACTGGTGATGTTGATGCTGATGATGCTGGTGCTGGTGAAACTCATTCAAAATCAGATGATCAAATTCTCCCTTAGTCATCATATGTCTTTTTCCTCTATGTTTTTCTAGCCTTTTAATTATCAATAAAATAGTTTTGTTTTCTTGTTATTTATTTATTTATTTAAAGAGAATAAAAATTGCTAGTTATAAAGAAAGATTAATTTATACTTATAATTTTATATGTCTCGGAGTCATGATTAAATATGTTCATAATGTTAAAATATTTCATTGTGAATGTTGTTAAAATTATAAATTTAGGGTGTAGCAAGATGGAGATTTAGATGGATTAGAGGAAATAAATTGTTCCATAAGAAAAATATACACACTCTATTCAATTTAAATGTTTTATTTTAAAAATATTGATTCGAATTAATGACATTTATATTAATTTAAAATTTTGTATTGGATATTATTCTAGACTGGGCTTGTGGCTAATCGAACGCCGAGCACGACTACGTCGAGGACAGTTCAAAGGGCTGGTCCAATATGTTTGGGCCAATGTAGACCATATTTCCCACGTGCTCCTCGTCTGAGGATACATAACCAACTAAACCCAGACACCTTGCAAAGTTGTTTTTCCCTTTGTAATGGGCAAGTCCTTCCATTATCTGGGGAGTGCGGGGCAGTTGACCCAGTATGATGATCACAAGTTGGTCATCCCTATTTTCACCTAGGAATACTAGCAGTCATCCATTGTGGGTCTGAACACTCGACCCATAACGAAGACCACTAGTCATGCATTGGAGGTTCACTATAAATACCCTACTCTATAGAAGGGTCATATATTCACTTCTTAACCTTATCTTATTTGCCTATTTCACCCAAATGAATTAAGCATTAATGTGTCTACAGGTACACCCTTTTCTCCGCTGACTGCTCAAGTTCATTGACATGTTATTGACCACTGATATATCTGGATCAAAATTTCAGATTAGTGCCGTCGTCTGTGGGAATCTTGTTTCCCCATCTTTCCTTTCCATAAAACCAAAGATCAAAACAAAAACTTTAAAAACTAATCATGGTCGGTCAACACGAAGACAATCACATCGGTCACAAAGCTGTTTTCCCTCAAGCCCGCAACACTGACAATAAGAACGAGATACTACTAACGGAGAAGGGCACTCAAAAGAGGAGAAACGAGCACACTGCCTCCCCCACTTCCGACAATGCGGCTGATAATGACGTCCAATACATCGAAACCCACAAAGCTCCGAAGAAGACACCAAAGACATTTCAACCGAACAAAGGGGTAAAGATTGGCACCGACCTCCCCGACCTCGCGAGGAAGCATCTTAAAGCCGACCTGAGAGAGAATGTTGACCTATTCGTGTGGAGTGCCGCTGAGATTCATGGACTGGAACCCCTTGTGGTCTGTCATCAACTGACCATAGCCCCTATTGTTGGGGCTGTAGTGCAATGTACGCGTAGACACTCTCTCGAGAAAGCGAAGGCTTCTAAAAATGATGTAAAAGACCTCCAAGAGGTTCTTATAAGTTTCCTAGCATTACGAACAATCCTCGATTTAATTTGATTTTTTCACCGAAACTAGTATCAAATTATGTATAATATACTACGATGTTTTGACCGAAACTAGTATTACAAAAAGTTTCATAGAATCTAATTTTGAGATAATTTTTTTGCATGGACATCCATCATAACCTTCCCTCGTAACATATAGATAAGATCTGAAAAGTTTCATAGCATTTCGAACAATCCTCGATTTGATTTGAGTTTTTGACCGAAACTAGTATATTATTGTGTATAATATACTACAATTTGTATGACTAATACTAGTATTTCAAAATGTTTCATAGAATCTAATTTTGAGATGATTTTTTTGTATGGAATTAAATGATAACCTTCCTTCGTAACATATAGAGAGGATCTAAAAAGTTTTGTAGCATTTCGAACAATCCTCGATTTAATTAGATTTTTTGACCGAAACTAGTATAAAATTGTGTATAATATACTACAATTTTTTGACCGAAACTAGTATTTAAAAAAGTTTCATAGAATCTAATTTTGAGATAATTTTTTTGCATGGACTTCCATCACAACCTTCCCTCGTAACATATAGAGAGGATCTTATAAATTTCGTATCATTTTGACAAATCCTCGATTTAATTATATTTTATCATCGAAACTAGTATAAAATTAAGTATAATATACTACGATTTTTTGACCGAAACTAGTATTACAAAAAGTTTCATAGAATCTAATTTTGAGATAATTTTTTTGCATGGACTTCCATCATAACCTTCCCTCGTAACATATAGATAAGATCTGAAAAGATTCGTAGCATTTCGAACAATCCACGATTTAATTTGATTTTTTGACCTAAACTAGTATAATATTGTGTAAAATATACTACAATTTTTTGACAGAAACTATTATTTCAAAAAATTTCACAAAATCTAATTTTAAGATTATTTTTTGCATGGACTTCCATCATAACCTTCCCTCGTAACATATAGAGGGGATCTTAAAAGTTTCGTAGCATTTCGAATAATCCTCGATTTAATTTGATTTTAGACCTGAACTAGTATAGAATTGTATATAATAATATACTACGATTTTTTGAACCAAACTAGTATTTCAAAAAGTTTCAAAGAATCTAATTTTGAGAATTTTTTTTGCAAGGAATTCAATCATAACATTCCCTCGTAACATATAGAGAGGATCTGGAGAGTTTTGTAGCATTTTGAACAATCCTCGATTTTTTTTGACCTAAACTAGTATAAAATTGTGTATAATATACTACAATTTTTTGACCGAAACTAGTATTTCAAAAAGTTTCATAGAATATAATTTTGAGATAATTTTTTGCATGAACTTCCATCATAACATTCTCTCGTAACATATAGAGAGGATCTTAAAAGTTTCGTAGCATTTCGAACAATCCTCGATTTGATTTGATTTTTTGACCGAAACTAGTATAAAATTGTGTATAATAATATACTATGATTTTTTGACCGAAACTAGTATTTAAAAAAGTTTCATAGAATCTAATTTTGAGATAATTTTTTGCATGTACTTCCATCATAACCTTCCCTCGTAACATATAGAAAGGATCTGAAAAGTTTCGTAGCATTTCAAACAATCCTCGATTTAATTTGATTTTTTGACCGAAACTAGTATAAAATTGTGTAAAATATACTACTATTTTTTGACCGAAACTAGTATTTCAAAAACGTTTCATAGAATCTATTTTTTGAGATTATTTTTTGCATGGACTTCCACCTTAACCTTCTCTAGTAACATATAGAGAAGATCTTTAAAGTTTCGTAGCATTTCGAACAATCCTCGATTTAATTTGATTTTTGACCAGAACTAGTATAAAATTATATATAATAATAAACTACGATTTTGTGGCCCAAACTAGTATTTCAAGAAGTTTAAAAGAATCTAATATTGAGATAATTTTTTGTATGGAATTCCATCATAACCTTCCCTCATAACATATAGAGAGGATCTGAAGAGTTTTGTAGCATTTCGAACAATCCTTGATTTTTTTTTTGACCGAAACGTTGAAAATTGTGTATAATATGCTACAATTTTTTGACCGAAACTAGTATTTCAATAAGTTTCATAGAATCTAATTTTGAGATAATTTTTTGCATGGACTTCCATCATAACCTTCCCTCGTAACATATAGAAAGGATCTGAAAAATTTCGTAGCATTTCGTACAATCCTCGATTTAATTTGTTTTTTTGACCGAAACTTGTATAAAATTATGTATAATATACTACGATTTTTTGACCAAAACTAGTATTTCAAAAAGTCTCATAGAATCTAATTTTGAGATAATTTTTTGCATGGACTTCCATCATAACCTTCCCTCGTAACTTATAAAAAGGATCTGAAAGATTTCGTAGCATTTTGAACAATCCTTGATTTGATTTGATTTTTTGACCGAAACTAGTATAAAATTGTGTATAATATATTACAATTTTTTTTGACTAAAAGTAGTATTTCAAAAAGTTTCCTAGATTCTAATTTTGAGATTGTTTTTTGCATGGATTTCCATCATAACCTTCCCTCGTAACATATAGAGAGGATCAGAAAAGTTTTATAGCATTTCTAACAATCCTCGTATTAATTAGATTTTTTGTCCGAAACTAGTATAAAATTGTGTATAATATACTACAATTTTATAACCGAGACTAGTATTTCAAAAAGTTTCAACGAATCTATTTTTGAGATAATTTTTTTGCATGGACTTCCATCATAAGCTTCCCTCGTAACATATAGAAAGGATCTGAAACGTTTCGTAGAATTTCGAACAATCCACGATTTAATTTTATTTCTTTGACCGAAACTAGTATAAAATTGTGTAAAATATACTACAAATTTTTGATCGAAACTAGTATTTCAAAAAGTTTCATAGAATCTAATTTTGAGATGATTTTTTGCATGGACTTCCATCATACCATTCCCTCGTAACATATAGAGAGGATCTTAAAAGTTTCGTAGCATTTCGAATAATCCTCGATTTAATTTGATTTTTGACTGAAACTAGTATAAAATTGTATATAATAATTTACTACGATTTTTTGACCCAAACTAGTATTTCAGAAAGTTTCATAGAATCTAATTTTGAGATAATTTTTTGCATGGACTTCCATCATAACCTTCCCTCGTTATATATAGAGAGGATCTTAAAATATTCGTAGCATTTCTAATAATCCTCGACTTAATTTGATTTTTTGACCAAAACTAGTATAAAATTGTGTATAATATACTATGATTTTTTGACAGAAACTAGTATTTTAAAAAGTTTCATAGAATCTAATTTCGAGATAATTTTTTGCATGGACTTCTATCATAACCTTCCCTCGTAATATATATAAAGGATCTGAAAAGATTCGTAGCATTTCGAACAATTCTCGATTTAATTTGATTTTTTTGACCGAAACCAGAATAAAATTGTGTAAAATATACTACAATTTTTTGACCGAAACTAATATTTCCAAAAGTTTCATAGAATCTAATTTTGAGATTATTTTTTGCACGGACTTCCATCATAACCTTCCCTCGTAACATATAGAGAGGATCTTAAAAGTTTCGTAGCATTTCATACAATCCTCAATTTAATTAGATTTTTGACTGGAACTAGTATAGAATTGTATATAATAATATACAACGATTTTTTGACCAAAACTAGTATTTCGAAAAGTTTCAAAGAATCTAATTTTTAGATAATTTTTTGCATGAACTTCCATCATAACCTTCCGTCATAACATATAGAGAGGATCTGAAGAGTTTTGTAGCATTTCGAACAAAACTTGATTTTTTTTTGGACCGAAACTAGTATAAAATTGTGTATAATATACTACGGTTTTTTGACCGAAACTAGTATTTAAAAAAGTTTCATAGAATCTAATTTTGAGATAATTTTTTGCATGGACTTCCAACATAACCTTCCCTCGTAATATATATAAAGGATATGAAAATTTTCGTAGTATTTCGAACAATCCTCGATTTAATTTTTTTTTGGACCGAAACTAGTATAAAATCGTGTATAATATACTAGGATTTTTTTGACCGAAACTAGTATTTTAAAAAGTTTCATAGAATCTAATTTTGAGATAATATTTTGCATGGACTTTCATCATAACCTTCCCTCGTAACATATAAAAAGGATATGAAAAGTTTCGTAGCATTTTGAACAATCCTCGATTTGATTAGATTTTTTGACCGAAACTTGTATAAAATTGTGTATAATATATTACAATTTTTTGACTAAAAGTAGTATTTAAAAAAGTTTCATAGATTCTAATTTTAAGATGATTTTTTGCATTGACTTCCATCATAACCTTCTCTCGTAACATATAGAGGGGATCTGAAAAGTTTTGTAGCATTTGAACAATGCTCGATTTAATTAGATTTTATGACCGAAACTAGTATAAAATGGTATATAATATACTACAATTTTTTGACCGAGACTAGTATTTCAAAAAGTTTAATAGAATTTAATTTTGAGATAATTTTTTGCATTGACTTCCATCATAACCTTCCCTCGTAACATATAGAAAGGATTTGAAATGTTTTGTAGAATTTCGAACAATCATCGATTTAATTTGATTTTTGACCGAAACTAGTATAAAATTGTGTAAAATATACTACAAATTTTTGACCGAAACTAGTTTTTCAAAAAGTTTCATAGAATCGAATTTTGAGATGATTTTTTTGCATGGACTTCAATCATACCATTCCCTCGTAACATATAGCGAGGATCTTAAAAGTTTCGTAGCATTTCGAATAATCCTCAATTTAATTTGATTTTTGACTAAAACTAGTATAGAATTGTATATAATAATTTACTACGATTTTTTGACCCAAACTAGTATTTCACATAGTTTCAAAGAATCTAATTTCGAGATAATTTTTTGCATGGATTTCCATCATAACCTTCCCTCGTTACATATAGAGAGGATCTCAAAAGATTCGTAGCATTTCGAACAATCCTCGACTTGATTTGATTTTTTGACAAAAACTAGTATAAAATTGTGTATAATATACTACGATTTTATGATAGAAACTAGTATTTCAAAAAGTTTCATAGAATATAATTTTGAGATAATTTTTTGCATGACCTTCCATCATAACATTCTCTTGTAACATATAGAAAGGATCTGAAAAGTTTTGTAGCATTTCGAACAATCCTCGATTTAATTTGAATTTTTTACCCGAAACTAATATAAAATTGGGTAAAATATACTACAATTTTTTGACCGAAACTAGTATTTCCAAAATTTTCATAGAATCTAATTTTGAGATAATTTTTTTTGCATGGAATTCCATCATAACCTTCGCTCGTAACATATAGAGAGGATCTTAAAAACTTGTAGCATTTCGAAAAATCCTCGATTTAATTTGATTTTTGACCGGAACTAGTATAGAATTGTATATAATAATATACAATGATTTTTTGACCCAAACTATTATTTCAAAAAGTTTAAGAGAATCTAATTTTTAGATAATATTTTGCATGAACTTCCATCATAACCTTCCGTCATAACATATAGAGAGGATTTGAAGAGTTTTGTAGCATTTCGAACAGGCCTTGATTTTTTTTGGACTGAAACTAGTATAAAATTGTGTATAATATACTACGATATTTTGACCGAAACTAGTATTTCAAAAAGTTTCATAGAATCTAATTTTGAGATAATTTTTTGCATGGACTTCCACCATAACCTTCCCTCGTAACATATAGAGAGGATCTTAAAAGTATCGTAGCATTTTGAACAATCCTCGATTTGATTTGATTTTTTGACCGAAACTAGTATAAATATGTGTATAATTTACTACAATTTTTTGACTAAAACTAGTATTTCAAAAAGTTTCATAGAATGTAATTTTGAGATGATTTTTTGCTTGAACTTCCATCATAACCTTTCCTCGTAACATATAAAGAGGATCTGAAAAGTTTTGTAGCATTTCGAACAATCCTCGATTTAGTTAGATTTTTTGACCGAAGCTAGTATAAAATTGTGTATAATATACTACAATTTTTTGACCGAAACTAGTATTTCAAAACGTTTCATAGAATCTAATTTTGAGATAATATTTTACATGGACTTCCATTATAACCTTCCCTCGTAACATATAGAGAGGATCTTAAAAGTTTCGTAGCATTTAGAACAATCATCAATTTGATTTGATTTTTTCAACAAAACTAGTATAAAATTGTATATAATATACTACAATTTTTTTGACCGAAACTAGTATTTCAAAAAGTTTCATAGAATCTAATTTTGACATAATTTTATGCATGGACTTTCATCATACAATTCCCTCGTATCTTATAGAGAGGATCTTAAAAGATTCGAGCATTTCGAATAATCCTCGATTTAATTTGATTTTTGACTGAAACTAGTATAGAATTGTATATAATAATTTACTACGATTTTTTGTCCCAAACTAGTATTTCAAAAAGTTTCAAAGAATCTAATTTTGAGATAATTTTTTGCATGGACTTCCATCATAACCTTCCCTCATTACATATATAGAGGTTCTTAAAATATTCGTAACATTTCGAACAATTCTCGATTTAATTTGTTTTTTTTGACCTAAACTAGTATAAAATTGTGTAAAATATACTAAGATTTTTTGACCGAAACTAGTATTTCAAAACGTTTCATAGAATCTAATTTTGAGATGATTTTTTGCATGTACTTCCATCATACCATTCCCTCGTAACATATAAAGAGGATCTTAAAAGTTTCGTAGCATTTCAAATAATCCTCGTTTTAATTTGATTTTTGACTGAAACTAGTATAAAATTGTATATAATAATTTACTACGATTTTTTAACCCGAACTAGTATTTCAAAAACTTTCAAAGAATCTAATTTTGAGATAATTTTTTGCAGGGACTTCCGTCATAACCTTCCCTCGTTACATATCGAGAGGATCTTAAAATATTCGTAGCATTTCAAACAATCCTCGATTTGATTTGATTATTTTGACCAAAACTAGTATAAAATTGTGTATAATATACTAATTTTTTTTTACAAAAACTTGTTTTTCAAAACGTTTCGTAGAATCTAATTTTGAGATAATTTTTTGAATGGACTTCCATCATAACTTCCCCTCGTAAGATATAGAAAGGATCTGAAAAGTTTCGTAGCATTTCGAACAATCCTTGATTTAATTTGATTTTTTTGACCGAAACCAGTATAAAATTGGGTAAAATATACTACATTTTTTTGACCGAAACTAGTATTTCTAAAAGTTTCATAGAATCTAATTTTTAGATGATTTTTTGCATGGACTTCCATCATAACCTTCCCTCGTAATATATAGAGAGAATCTTAAAAGTTTCGTAGCATTCCGAACAATCCTCGATTTAATTTGATTTTTGACCGGAACTAGTATTTCAAAAAGTTTCAAAGAATCTAATTTTGAGATATTTTTTTGCTTGGACTTCCTTCATAACCTTCCTTTATAACATAAAGAAAGGATCTGCAAAGTTTCGTAGCATTTCGAACAATCCTCAATTTATTTGATTTTTTGACAGAAACTAGTATAAATTTGTGTATAATTTATTAACATTTTTTGTGACTAAAACTAGTATTTTAAAAAGTTTCATAGAATCTAATTTCGAGATAATTTTTTGCATGGACTTCCGTCATAACCTTCCCTCGTTACATATAGAGAGGATCTTAAAAGATTCGTAGCATTTCAAACAATCCTCAATTTGATTTGATTTTTTGACCAAAACTAGTATAAAATTGTGTATAATATACTACAATTTTATTGACAGAAACTAGGTTTTCAAAAAGTTTCATAGAATCTAATTTTGAGATAATTTTTTGCATGGACATCCATCATAACCTCCCCTCGTAACATATAGAAAGGATCTGAAAAGATTCTTAGCATTTCGAACAATCCTCGATTTAATTTGATTTTTTTGACCGAAACTAGTATAAAATTGGTTAAAATATACTAATTTTTCTTGACTGAAACTAGTATTTCCAAAAGTTTCATAGAATCTAATATTGAGATGATTTTTTGCATGGACTTCCATCATAACCATCCCTCGTAACATATAGAGAGGATCTTTAAAGTTTCGTAGCATTTCGAACAATCCTCGATTTAATCTGATTTTTGACCGGAACTAGTATAAAATTGTATATAATAATATACAACGTTTTTTTTTACCAAAACTAGTATTTCAAAAAGTTTCAAAGAATCTAATTTTGAGATAATTTTTGCATGGACTTCCATCATAACCTTCCCTCGTAACATATAGAAAGGATCTTAAGAGTTTTTTAGCATTTCGAACAAGCCTTGATTTTTTTTGGGACCCAAACTAGTATAAAATTGTGTATAATATACTACGATTTTTTGACCGAAACTAGTATTTATAAAAGTTTCATAGAATCTAATATTTAGATAACTTTTTTGCTTGGACTTCCATCATAACTTTCCTTTATAACATATATAAAGGATCTGAAATGTTTCGTAGCATTTTGAACAATTCTCGATTTGATTTGATTTTTTGACCGAAACTAGTATAAATTTGTGTATAATTTATTAACATTTTTTTGCGACTAAAACTAGTATTTCAAAAAGTTTCATAGAATCAAATTTTGAGATAATTTTTCGCATGGACTTCCACCGTAACATTCCCTCGTAACATATAGAAAGGATCTTAAAAGTTTCGTTGCATTTCGAACAATCCTCGATTTAATTTGATTTTTGACCGTAACTAGTATAAAATTGTATATAATAATATACAACGTTTTTTTTTGACCCAAACTAGTAACATATAGAGAGGATCTGAAGAGTTTTGTAGCATTTCGAACTAGCCTTGATTTTTTTTTAGACCGAGACTAGTATAAAATTGTGTAGAATATACTACAAGTTTTTGACCGAAACAAGTATTTCAAAAAGTTTCATAGAATATAATTTTGAGATAATTTTTTGCATGTACTTCGATCATAACATTCTCTTGTAACATATAGAGAGGATCTGAAAAGTTTTGTAGCATTTCGAACAATCCTCGGTTTAATTAGATTTTTTGACCGAAACTAGTATAAAATTGTGTATAATAATACTACAATTTTTTGACCGAAACTAGTATTTCAAAAAGTTTCATTGAATTTAATTTTGAGATAATTTATTATATGTACTTCCATTATAACCTTCCCTCGTAACATATAGAGAGGATCTTAAAAGTCTTGTAGCATTTCGAACAATCCTCGATTTGATTTGATTTTTGACCAAAACTAGTATAAAATTGTGTATAATATACTACGAATTTTTGACCGAAACTAGTATTTCAAAACGTTTCATAGAATCTAATTTTGAGAAATTTTTTTGCATGGACTTCAATCATAACCTTCCCTCGTAACATATAGAAATGATCTGAAACATTTCGTAGAATTTCGAACAATCCTCGATTTAATTTGATTTTTTTGACCGAAATTAGTATATAATTGTGTAAAATATACTACAATTTTTTGACCGAAACTAGTATTTCAAAAAGTTTCATAGAATCTAATTTTGAGATAATTTTTTGCATGGACTTCTATCATACCATTCCCTCATAACATATAGAGAGGATCTTAAAAGTTTTGTAGCATTTCGAATAATCTTCGATTTAATTTGATTTTTGAATGAAACTAGTATAGTATTGTATATAATAATTTTCTATGATTATTTAACCCAAAGTAGTATTTAAAAAACTTTCAAAGAATCTAATTTTGAGATAATTTTTTGCATGGACTTCCATCATAACCTTCCCTCGTTACATATAGAGAGGATTTTCAATGATTCGTAGTATTTCAAACAATCCTCGATTTGATATGATTTTTTGACCAAAACTAGTCTAAAATTGTGTATAATATACTACGATTTTTTGACAGAAACTAAAATTTCAAAAAGTTTCAAAGAATCTAATTTTGAGATAATTTTTTGCTTGGACTTCCATCAAAGCCTTCCCTCATAACATATAGAAAGGATCTGAAACGTTTCATAGCATTTCCAACAATCCTCGATTTAATTTAAATTTTTGACCGAAACTAGTATAAAATTGTGTAAAATATACTACTATTTTTTAACCGAAACTAGTATTTCAAAAAGTTTCAAAGAATCTAATTTTGATATAATTTTTTTGAATGGACTTCCATCATAACCTTCCCTCGTAACATATAGAAAGGATCTTAAGAGTTTTTTAGCATTTCGAACAAGCCTTGATTTTTTTTGGGACCCAAACTAGTATAAAATTGTGTATAATATACTACGATTTTTTGACCGAAACTAGTATTTATAAAAGTTTCATAGAATCTAATATTTAGATAACTTTTTTGCTTGGACTTCCATCATAACTTTCCTTTATAACATATATAAAGGATCTGAAATGTTTCGTAGCATTTTGAACAATTCTCGATTTGATTTGATTTTTTGACCGAAACTAGTATAAATTTGTGTATAATTTATTAACATTTTTTTGCGACTAAAACTAGTATTTCAAAAAGTTTCATAGAATCAAATTTTGAGATAATTTTTCGCATGGACTTCCACCGTAACATTCCCTCGTAACATATAGAAAGGATCTTAAAAGTTTCGTTGCATTTCGAACAATCCTCGATTTAATTTGATTTTTGACCGTAACTAGTATAAAATTGTATATAATAATATACAACGTTTTTTTTTGACCCAAACTAGTAACATATAGAGAGGATCTGAAGAGTTTTGTAGCATTTCGAACTAGCCTTGATTTTTTTTTAGACCGAGACTAGTATAAAATTGTGTAGAATATACTACAAGTTTTTGACCGAAACAAGTATTTCAAAAAGTTTCATAGAATATAATTTTGAGATAATTTTTTGCATGTACTTCGATCATAACATTCTCTTGTAACATATAGAGAGGATCTGAAAAGTTTTGTAGCATTTCGAACAATCCTCGGTTTAATTAGATTTTTTGACCGAAACTAGTATAAAATTGTGTATAATAATACTACAATTTTTTGACCGAAACTAGTATTTCAAAAAGTTTCATTGAATTTAATTTTGAGATAATTTATTATATGTACTTCCATTATAACCTTCCCTCGTAACATATAGAGAGGATCTTAAAAGTCTTGTAGCATTTCGAACAATCCTCGATTTGATTTGATTTTTGACCAAAACTAGTATAAAATTGTGTATAATATACTACGAATTTTTGACCGAAACTAGTATTTCAAAACGTTTCATAGAATCTAATTTTGAGAAATTTTTTTGCATGGACTTCAATCATAACCTTCCCTCGTAACATATAGAAATGATCTGAAACATTTCGTAGAATTTCGAACAATCCTCGATTTAATTTGATTTTTTTGACCGAAATTAGTATATAATTGTGTAAAATATACTACAATTTTTTGACCGAAACTAGTATTTCAAAAAGTTTCATAGAATCTAATTTTGAGATAATTTTTTGCATGGACTTCTATCATACCATTCCCTCATAACATATAGAGAGGATCTTAAAAGTTTTGTAGCATTTCGAATAATCTTCGATTTAATTTGATTTTTGAATGAAACTAGTATAGTATTGTATATAATAATTTTCTATGATTATTTAACCCAAAGTAGTATTTAAAAAACTTTCAAAGAATCTAATTTTGAGATAATTTTTTGCATGGACTTCCATCATAACCTTCCCTCGTTACATATAGAGAGGATTTTCAATGATTCGTAGTATTTCAAACAATCCTCGATTTGATATGATTTTTTGACCAAAACTAGTCTAAAATTGTGTATAATATACTACGATTTTTTGACAGAAACTAAAATTTCAAAAAGTTTCAAAGAATCTAATTTTGAGATAATTTTTTGCTTGGACTTCCATCAAAGCCTTCCCTCATAACATATAGAAAGGATCTGAAACGTTTCATAGCATTTCCAACAATCCTCGATTTAATTTAAATTTTTGACCGAAACTAGTATAAAATTGTGTAAAATATACTACTATTTTTTAACCGAAACTAGTATTTCAAAAAGTTTCAAAGAATCTAATTTTGATATAATTTTTTTGAATGGACTTCCATCATAACCTTCCCTCGTAACATATAGAGAGGATTTTAAAAGTTTCGTAGCATTTAGAACAATCCTCGTTTTAATTTAATTTTTGACTGGAACTCGTATAGAATTGTATATAATAATTTACAAGGATTTTTTTGACCCAAACTAGTATTTCAAAAAGTTTCAAAGAATCTAATTTTGAGATAATTTTTTGCATGGACTTCCATCATAACCTTCCGTCATAACATATAGAGAGGATCTGAAGAATTTTGTAGCATTTCAAACAAGCCTTGATTTTTTTTGGGACCGAAACTAGTATAAAATTGTGTATAATATACGCCGATTTTTTGACCGAAACTAGTATTTCAAAAAGATTTATAGAATCTAATTTTGAGATAATTTTTTTGCATGGACTTCCATAATTACCTTCCCTAGTAACATATAGAAAGGATATGAAATGTTTCGTAGCATTTCGAACAATCCTCAATTTGATTTGATTTTTTGACCGAAACTAGTATAAATTTGTGTAGAATTTACTACAATTTTTTTGACTAAAACTTGTATTTCAAAAAGTATCATAGAATCTAATTTTGAGATGATTGTCTGCTTGGACTTCCATCTTAACCTTTCCTTGTAACATATAGAGAGGATCTGAAAAGTTTTGTAGCATTACGAACAATTCTCTATTTAATTAGATTTTTTGACCGAAACTAGTAACATATAGAGAGGATCTTAGAAGTTTCGTAGCATTTCGAACAATCCTCGATTTAATTTGATTTTTTGACCGAAACCAGGATAAAATTGTGTAAAATATACTACAATTTTTTGACCGAAACTAGTATTTCAATAAGTTTCATAGAATCTAATTTTGAGATGATTTTTTGCATGGACTTCCAACATACCATTCCCTCGTAACATATAGAAAGGATCTTAGAAGTTTCGTAGCATTTTGAATAATCTTCGATTTAATTTGATTTTTGACTGAAACAATTATAGAATTGTATATAATAATTTACTATGATTTTTTGACCCAAAGTAGTATTTCAAAAGGTTTCAAAGAATCTAATTTTGAGATAATTTTTTGCATGGACTTCCATCATAACCTTCCCTCGTTACATACAGAGAGGATTTTCAAAGATTCGTAGCATTTCGAACAATCCTCGATTTGATTTGATTTTTTGACCAAAACTAGTCTAAAATTGTGTATAATATACTACGATTTTTTTGACAGAAACTAGTATTTCAAAAGGTTTTATAGAATCTAATTTTGAGATAATTGTTTGCATGGACTTCCATCAAAACCTTCCCTCGTAGCATATAGAAAGGATCTGAAAAATTTCGTAGCATTTCCAACAATCCTCGATTTAATTTGATTTTTTGACCGAAACTAGGATAATATTGTGTAAAATATACTACAATTTTTGATAGAAACTAGTATTTCAAAAAGTTTCATAGAATCTAATTTTGAGATTATATTTTGCTTGGACTTCCATCATACCATTCCCTCGTAACATATAGAGAGGATCTTAAAAGTTTCGAAGCATTCCCAACAATCCTCGATTTAATTTGATTTTTGACCGGAACTAGTATAGAATTGTATATCATAATATACAACGATTTTTTGACCCAAACTAGTATTTCAAAAAGTTTCAAAGAATCTAATTTTGAGATAATTTTTGCATGGACTTCCATCATAACCTTCCCTCGTAACATATAGAGAGGATCTGAAGAGTTTTTTAGCATTTCGAACAAGCCTTGATTTTTTTGGGACCGAAACTAGTCTAAAATTGTGTATAATATACTATGATTTTTTTGACCGAAACTAGTATTTCAAAAAGTTTCATAGAATCTAATTTTGAGATAATTTTTTGCTTGGACTTCCGTCATAACCTTCCTTTGTAACATATAGAAAGGATCTGCAAAGTTTCGTAGCATTTCGAACAATCCTCGATTTGATTTGATTTTTTGACCGAAACTAGTATAAATTTGTGTATAATTTATTAACATTTTTGTGTGACTAAAATTTGTATTTTAAAAAGTTTCATCGAATCTAATTTTGAGATAATTTTGCCATGGACTTCCATCATAACCTTCCCTCGTGACATATTGAGAGGATCTTAAAAGTTACGTAGCATTTCGAACAATCCTCGATTTAATTTGTTTTTTTGACCGAAACTAGTATAGAATTGTGTATAATATACTACGATTTTTGGACCGAAACTTGTATTTCAAAAAGTTTCATAGAATCTAATTTTGAGATAATTTTTTGCATGGAATTCCATCATAACCTTCTCTCATGACATATAGAGAGGATCTTAAACGTTACATAGCATTTCGAACAATCCTCTTTTTAATTTAATTTTTGACCGAAACTTGTATAGAATTGTGTATAATATACTACGATTTTGGACCGAAACTAGTATTTCAAAAAGTTTCATAGAATCTAATTTTGAGATAATTTTTTGCATGGACTTCCATCATAACCTTCCCTCGTAATATATAGAGAGGATCTTAAAAGTTACGTAGCATTTCGAACAATCCTCAATTTTATTTGATTTTTTGACCGAAACTAGTATAGAATTGTGTATAATATACTACAATTTTTGGACCGAAACTAGTATTTCAAAAAGTTTCATAAAATCTAATTTTGAGATTATTTTTTGCATGGACTTCCATCATAACCTTCCCTCGTAATATATATAGAGAATCTTAAAAGTTACTAGGCATTTCGAACAATCCTATTTTTTATTTGATTTTTGACCGGAACTTGTATAGAATTGTGTATAATATACAACGACTTTTGGACCGAAACTAGTATTTCAAAAAGTTTCATAGAATCTAATTTTGAGATAATTTTTTGCATGGACTTCCATCATAATCTTCCCTCGTAATATATAGAGAGGATTTTAAAAGTTATGTATCATTTCGAACAATCCTCGATTTAATTTGATTTTTGACCGAAACTTGTATATAATTGTGTATAATATACTACGATTTTTGGACCGAAACTAGTATTTCAAAAAGTTTCATAGAATCTAATTTTGAGATAATTTTTTTGCATGGACTTCCATCATAACCTTCCCTTGTGACATATAGAGAGGGTCTTAAAAGTTACGTAGCATTTCGAACATTCCTCTATTTAATTTGATATTATGACCGAAACTAGTATAGAATTGTGTATAATATACTACGATTTTTGGACCGAAACTAGTATTTCAAAAAGTTTCATAGAATCTAATTTTGAGATAATTTTTTTGCATGGACTTCCATCATAACCTTCCCTTGTGACATATAGAGAGGGTCTTAAAAGTTACGTAGCATTTCGAACATTCCTCTATTTAATTTGATATTATGACCGAAACTAGTATAGAATTGTGTATAATATACTACGATTTTTGGACCGAAACTAGTATAAATTTGTGTATAATTTATTAACATTTTTTTGTGACTAAAACTAGTATTTCAAAAATTTTCATAGAATCTAATTTTGAGATAATTTTTTGCCTGAACTTCCATCATAACCTTCCCTCGTAACATATAGAGAGGATCTTAAAAGTTTCGTAGCATTTCGAACAATCCTCGATTTGATTTGATTTTTTGACCGAAACTAGTATAAAATTGTGTATAATAATATACTATGATTTTTTGACCGAAACTAGTATTTAAAAAAGTTTCATAGAATCTAATTTTGAGATAATTTTTTGCATGTACTTCCATCATAACCTTCCCTCGTAACATATAGAAAGGATCTGAAAAGTTTCGTAGCATTTCAAACAATCCTCGATTTAATTTGATTTTTTGACCGAAACTAGTATAAAATTGTGTAAAATATACTACTATTTTTTGACCGAAACTAGTATTTCAAAAACGTTTCATAGAATCTATTTTTTGAGATTATTTTTTGCATGGACTTCCACCTTAACCTTCTCTAGTAACATATAGAGAAGATCTTTAAAGTTTCGTAGCATTTCGAACAATCCTCGATTTAATTTGATTTTTGACCAGAACTAGTATAAAATTGTATATAATAATAAACTACGATTTTGTGGCCCAAACTAGTATTTCAAGAAGTTTAAAAGAATCTAATATTGAGATAATTTTTTGTATGGAATTCCATCATAACCTTCCCTCATAACATATAGAGAGGATCTGAAGAGTTTTGTAGCATTTCGAACAATCCTTGATTTTTTTTTTGACCGAAACGTTGAAAATTGTGTATAATATGCTACAATTTTTTGACCGAAACTAGTATTTCAATAAGTTTCATAGAATCTAATTTTGAGATAATTTTTTGCATGGACTTCCATCATAACCTTCCCTCGTAACATATAGAAAGGATCTGAAAAATTTCGTAGCATTTCGTACAATCCTCGATTTAATTTGTTTTTTTGACCGAAACTTGTATAAAATTGTGTATAATATACTACGATTTTTTGACCAAAACTAGTATTTCAAAAAGTTTCATAGAATCTAATTTTGAGATAATTTTTTGCATGGACTTCCATCATAACCTTCCCTCGTAACTTATAAAAAGGATCTGAAAGATTTCGTAGCATTTTGAACAATCCTTGATTTGATTTGATTTTTTGACCGAAACTAGTATAAAATTGTGTATAATATATTACAATTTTTTTTGACTAAAAGTAGTATTTCAAAAAGTTTCCTAGATTCTAATTTTGAGATTGTTTTTTGCATAGATTTCCATCATAACCTTCCCTCGTAACATATAGAGAGGATCAGAAAAGTTTTATAGCATTTCTAACAATCCTCGAATTAATTAGATTTTTTGTCCGAAACTAGTATAAAATTGTGTATAATATACTACAATTTTATAACCGAGACTAGTATTTCAAAAAGTTTCAACGAATCTATTGAGATAATTTTTTTGCATGGACTTCCATCATAAGCTTCCCTCGTAACATATAGAAAGGATCTGAAACGTTTCGTAGAATTTCGAACAATCCACGATTTAATTTTATTTCTTTGACCGAAACTAGTATAAAATTGTGTAAAATATACTACAAATTTTTGACCGAAACTAGTATTTCAAAAAGTTTCATAGAATCTAATTTTGAGATGATTTTTTGCATGGACTTCCATCATACCATTCCCTCGTAACATATAGAGAGGATCTTAAAAGTTTCGTAGCATTTCGAATAATCCTCGATTTAATTTGATTTTTGACTGAAACTAGTATAAAATTGTATATAATAATTTACTACGATTTTTTGACCCAAACTAGTATTTCAGAAAGTTTCATAGAATCTAATTTTGAGATAATTTTTTGCATGGACTTCCATCATAACCTTACCTCGTTATCTATAGAGAGGATCTTAAAATATTCGTAGCATTTCTAATAATCCTCGACTTAATTTGATTTTTTGACCAAAACTAGTATAAAATTGTGTATAATATACTATGATTTTTTGACAGAAACTAGTATTTTAAAAAGTTTCATAGAATCTAATTTCAAGATAATTTTTTGCATGGACTTCTATCATAACCTTCCCTCATAATATATATAAAGGATCTGAAAAGATTCGTAGCATTTCGAACAATTCTCGATTTAATTTGATTTTTTTGACCGAAACCAGTATAAAATTGGGTAAAATATACTACAATTTTTTGACCGAAACTAATATTTCCAAAAGTTTCATAGAATCTAATTTTGAGATTATTTTTTGCACGGACTTCCATCATAACCTTCCCTCGTAACATATAGAGAGGATCTTAAAAGTTTCGTAGCATTTCATACAATCCTCAATTTAATTAGATTTTTGACCGGAACTAGTATAGAATTGTATATAATAATATACAACGATTTTTTGACCAAAACTAGTATTTCGAAAAGTTTCAAAGAATCTAATTTTTAGATAATTTTTTGCATGAACTTCCATCATAATCTTCCGTCATAACATATAGAGAGGATCTGAAGAGTTTTGTAGCATTTCGAACAAAACTTGATTTTTTTTTGGACCGAAACTAGTATAAAATTGTGTATAATATACTACGGTTTTTTGACCGAAACTAGTATTTAAAAAAGTTTCATAGAATCTAATTTTGAGATAATTTTTTGCATGGACTTCCATCATAACCTTCCCTCGTAATATATATAAAGGATCTGAAAATTTTCGTAGTATTTCGAACAATCCTCGATTTAATTTTTTTTTGGACCGAAACTAATATAAAATCGTGTATAATATACTAGGATTTTTTTGACCGAAACTAGTATTTTAAAAAGTTTCATAGAATCTAATTTTGAGATAATATTTTGCATGGACTTTCATCATAAACTTCCCTCGTAACATATAAAAAGGATATGAAAAGTTTCGTAGCATTTTGAACAATCCTCGATTTGATTAGATTTTTTGACCGAAACTTTTATAAAATTGTGTATAATATATTACAATTTTTTGACTAAAAGTAGTATTTCAAAAAGTTTCATAGATTCTAATTTTAAGATGATTTTTTGCATTGAATTCCATCATAACCTTCCCTCGTAACATATAGAGAGGATCTGAAAAGTTTTGTAGCATTTGAACAATGCTCGATTTAATTAGATTTTATGACCGAAACTAGTATAAAATGGTATATAATATACTACAATTTTTTGACCGAGACTAGTATTTCAAAAAGTTTAATAGAATTTTATTTTGAGATAATTTTTTGCATTGACTTCCATCATAACCTTCCCTCGTAACATATAGAAAGGATTTGAAATGTTTTGTAGAATTTCGAACAATCATCGATTTAATTTGATTTTTGACCGAAACTAGTATAAAATTGTGTAAAATATACTACAAATTTTTGACCGAAACTAGTTTTTCAAAAAGTTTCATAGAATCGAATTTTGAGATGATTTTTTTGCATGGACTTCAATCATACCATTCCCTCGTAACATATAGCGAGGATCTTAAAAGTTTCGTAGCATTTCGAATAATCCTCAATTTAATTTGATTTTTGACTAAAACTAGTATAGAATTGTATATAATAATTTACTACGATTTTTTGACCCAAACTAGTATTTCAAATAGTTTCAAAGAATCTAATTTCGAGATAATTTTTTGCATAGATTTCCATCATAACCTTCCCTCGTTACATATAGAGAGGATCTCAAAAGATTCGTAGCATTTCGAACAATCCTCGACTTGATTTGATTTTTTGACAAAAACTAGTATAAAATTGTGTATAATATACTACGATTTTATGATAGAAACTAGTATTTCAAAAAGTTTCATAGAATATAATTTTGAGATAATTTTTTGCATGACCTTCCATCATAACCTTCCCTTGTAACATATAGAAAGGATCTGAAAAGTTTTGTAGCATTTCGAACAATCCTCGATTTAATTTGATTTTTTTGACCGAAACTAATATAAAATTGGGTAAAATATACTACAATTTTTTGACCGAAACTAGTATTTCCAAAATTTTCATAGAATCTAATTTTGAGATAATTTTTTTGCATGGAATTCCATCATAACCTTTGCTCGTAACATATAGAGAGGATCTTAAAAACTTGTAGCATTTCGAAAAATCCTCGATTTAATTTGATTTTTGACCGGAACTAGTATAGAATTGTATATAATAATATACAATGATTTTTTGACCCAAACTATTATTTCAAAAAGTTTAAGAGAATCTAATTTTTAGATAATATTTTGCATGAACTTCCATCATAACCTTCCGTCATAACATATAGAGAGGATCTGAAGAGTTTTTTAGCATTTCGAACTAGCCTTGATTTTTTTTTAGACCGAGACTAGTATAAAATTGTGTAGAATATACTACAAGTTTTTGACCGAAACAAGTATTTCAAAAAGTTTCATAGAATCTAATTTTGAGACAATTTTTTGCATGTACTTCGATCATAACATTCCCTCGTAACATATAGAGAGGATCTGAAAAGTTTTGTAGCATTTCGAACAATCCTCGGTTTAAATAGATTTTTTGACCGAAACTAGTATAAAATTGTGTATAATAATACTACAATTTTTTGACTGAAACTAGTATTTCAAAAAGTTTCATTGAATTTAATTTTGAGATAATTTATTATATGTACTTCCATTATAACCTTCCCTCGTAACATATAGAGAGGATCTTAAAAGTCTTGTAGCATTTCGAACAATCCTCGATTTGATTTGATTTTTGCCCAAAACTAGTATAAAATTGTGTATAATATACTACAAATTTTTGACCGAAACTAGTATTTCAAAACGTTTCATAGAATCTAATTTTGAGAAATTTTTTTGCATGGACTTCAATCATAACCTTCCCTCGTAACATATAGAAATGATCTGAAACATTTCGTAGAATTTCGAACAATCCTCGATTTAATTTGAATTTTTTGACCGAAATTAGTATATAATTGTGTAAAATATACTACAATTTTTTGACCGAAACTAGTATTTCAAAAAGTTTCATAGAATCTAATTTTGAGATAATTTTTTGCATGGACTTCTATCATACCATTCCCTCATAACATATAGAGAGGATCTTAAAAGTTTTGTAGCATTTCGAATAATCTTCGATTTAATTTGATTTTTGAATGAAACTAGTATAGTATTGTATATAATAATTTACTATGATTATTTGACCCAAAGTAGTATTTAAAAAACTTTCAAAGAATCTAATTTTGAGATAATTTTTTGCATGGACTTCCATCATAACCTTCCCTCGTTACATATAGAGAGGATTTTCAATGATTCGTAGCATTTTGAACAATCCTCGATTTGATATGATTTTTTGACCAAAACTAGTCTAAAATTGTGTATAATATACTACGATTTTTTGACAGAAACTAAAATTTCAAAAAGTTTCATAGAATCTAATTTTGAGATAATTTTTTGCTTGGACTTCCATCAAAGCCTTCCCTCATAACATATAGAAAGGATCTGAAACGTTTCATAGCATTTCCAACAATCCTCGATTTAATTTAAATTTTTGACCGAAACTAGTATAAAATTGTGTAAAATATACTACTATTTTTTAACCGAAACTAGTATTTCAAAAAGTTTCAAAGAATCTAATTTTGAGATAATTTTTTTTGCATGGACTTCCATCATAACCTTCCCTCGTAACATATAGAGAGGATTTTAAAAGTTTCGTAGCATTTAGAACAATCCTCGTTTTAATTTAATTTTTGACTGGAACTCGTATAGAGTTGTATATAATAATTTACAAGGATTTTTTTGACCCAAACTAGTATTTCAAAAAGTTTCAAAGAATCTAATTTTGAGATAATTTTTTGCATGGACTTCCATCATAACCTTCCGTCATAACATATAGAGAGGATCTGAAGAATTTTGTAGCATTTCAAACAAGCCTTGATTTTTTTTGGGACCGAAACTAGTATAAAATTGTGTATAATATACGCCGATTTTTTGACCGAAACTAGTATTTCAAAAAGATTTATAGAATCTAATTTTGAGATAATTTTTTTGCATGGACTTCCATAATTACCTTCCCTAGTAACATATAGAAAGGATCTGAAATGTTTCGTAGCATTTCGAACAATCCTCGATTTGATTTGATTTTTTGACCGAAACTAGTATAAATTTGTGTAGAATTTACTACAATTTTTTTGACTAAAACATGTATTTCAAAAAGTATCATAGAATCTAATTTTGAGATGATTGTCTGCTTGGACTTCCATCTTAACCTTTCCTTGTAACATATAGAGAGGATCTGAAAAGTTTTGTAGCATTACGAACAATTCTCTATTTAATTAGATTTTTTGAACGAAACTAGTATAAAATTGTGTATAATATACTACAATTTTTTGACCGAAACTAGTATTTCAAAAAGTTTCATAGAATCTAATTTTGAGATAATTTTTTGCATGGACTTCCATTATAACCTTCCCTCGTAACATATAGAGAGGATCTTAGAAGTTTCGTAGCATTTCGAACAATCCTCGATTTAATTTGATTTTTTGACCGAAACCAGGATAAAATTGTGTAAAATATACTACAATTTTTTGACCGAAACTAGTATTTCAATAAGTTTCATAGAATCTAATTTTGAGATGATTTTTTGCATGGACTTCCAACATACCATTCCCTCGTAACATATAGAAAGGATCTTAGAAGTTTCGTAGCATTTCGAATAATCTTCGATTTAATTTGATTTTTGACTGAAACTATTATAGAATTGTATATAATAATTTACTATGATTTTTTGACCCAAAGTAGTATTTCAAAAGGTTTCAAAGAATCTAATTTTGAGATAATTTTTTGCATGGACTTCCATCATAACCTTCCCTCGATTTGATTTGATTTTTTGACCAAAACTAGTCTAAAATTGTGTATAATATACTACGATTTTTTTGACAGAAACTAGTATTTCAAAAGGTTTTATAGAATCTAATTTTGAGATAATTTTTTGCATGGACTTCCATCAAAACCTTCCCTCGTAGCATATAGAAAGGATCTGAAAAATTTCGTAGCATTCCCAACAATCCTCGATTTAATTTGATTTTTTGACCGAAACCAGGATAAAATTGTGTAAAATATACTACAATTTTTGATAGAAACTAGTATTTCAAAAAGTTTCATAGAATCTAATTTTGAGATTATTTTTTGCTTGGACTTCCATCATACCATTCCCTCGTAACATATAGAGAGGATCTTAAAAGTTTCGAAGCATTCCCAACAATCCTCGATTTAATTTGATTTTTGACCGGAACTAGTATAGAATTGTATATCATAATATACAACGATTTTTTGACCCAAACTAGTATTTCAAAAAGTTTCAAAGAATCTAATTTTGAGATAATTTTTGCATGGACTTCCATCATAACCTTCCCTCGTAACATATAGAGAGGATCTGAAGAGTTTTTTAGCATTTCGAACAAGCCTTGATTTTTTTGGGACCGAAACTAGTCTAAAATTGTGTATAATATACTACGATTTTTTTGACCGAAACTAGTATTTCAAAAAGTTTCATAGAATCTAATTTTGAGATAATTTTTTGCTTGGACTTCCGTCATAACCTTCCTTTGTAACATATAGAAAGGATCTGCAAAGTTTCGTAGCATTTCGAATAATCCTCGATTTGATTTGATTTTTTGACCGAAACTAGTATAAATTTGTGTATAATTTATTAACATTTTTGTGTGACTAAAATTTGTATTTTAAAAAGTTTCATCGAATCTAATTTTGAGATAATTTTGCCATGGACTTCCATCTTAACCTTCCCTCGTGACATATTGAGAGGATCTTAAAAGTTACGTAGCATTTCGAACAATCCTCGATTTAATTTGTTTTTTTGACCGAAACTAGTATAGAATTGTGTATAATATACTACGATTTTTGGACCGAAACTAGTATTTCAAAAAGTTTCATAGAATCTAATTTTGAGATAATTTTTTGCATGGAATTCCATCATAACCTTCTCTCATGACATATAGAGAGGATCTTAAACGTTACATAGCATTTCGAACAATCCTCTTTTTAATTTAATTTTTGACCGAAACTTGTATAGAATTGTGTATAATATACTACGATTTTGGACCGAAACTAGTATTTCAAAAAGTTTCATAGAATCTAATTTTGAGATAATTTTTTGCATGGACTTCCATCATAACCTTCCCTCGTAATATATAGAGAGGATCTTAAAAGTTACGTAGCATTTCGAACAATCCTCAATTTTATTTGATTTTTTGACCGAAACTAGTATAGAATTGTGTATAATATACTACAATTTTTGGACCGAAACTAGTATTTCAAAAAGTTTCATAGAATCTAATTATGAGATTATTTTTTGCATGGACTTCCATCATAACCTTCCCTCGTAATATATATAGAGAATCTTAAAAGTTACTAGGCATTTCGAACAATCCTATTTTTTATTTGATTTTTGACCGGAACTTGTATAGAATTGTGTATAATATACAACGATTTTTGGACCGAAACTAGTATTTCAAAAAGTTTCATAGAATCTAATTTTGAGATAATTTTTTGCATGGACTTCCATCATAATCTTCCCTCGTAATATATAGAGAGGATTTTAAAAGTTATGTATCATTTCGAACAATCCTCGATTTAATTTGATTTTTGACCGAAACTTGTATATAATTGTGTATAATATACTACGATTTTTGGACCGAAACTAGTATTTCAAAAAGTTTCATAGAAACTAATTTTGAGATAATTTTTTTGCATGGACTTCCATCATAACCTTCCCTTGTGACATATAGAGAGGGTCTTAAAAGTTACGTAGCATTTCGAACATTCCTCTATTTAATTTGATATTATGACCGAAACTAGTATAGAATTGTGTATAATATACTACGATTTTTGGACCGAAACTAGTATAAATTTGTGTATAATTTATTAACATTTTTTGTGACTAAAACTAGTATTTCAAAAATTTTCATTGAATCTAATTTTGAGATAATTTTTTGCCTGAACTTCCATCATAACCTTCCCTCGTGACATATAGAGAGGATCTTAAAAGTTACGTAGCATTATGAACAATCCTCGATTTAATTTGATTTTTTGACCGAAACTAGTATATAATTGTGTATAATTTACTACGATTTTGGACCGAAACTAGTATTTCAAAAAGTTTCATAGAATCTAATTTTGAGAAATTTTTTTGCATGGACTTCCATCATAACCTTCCCCCGTGACATATAGAGAGGATCTTAAAAGTTACGTAGCATTTCGAATAATCATCTTTTTAATTTAATTTTTGACCGAAACTTGTATAGAATTGTGTATAATATACTACGATTATTGGACCGAAACTTGTATTTCAAAAAGTTTCAAAGAATCTAATTTTGAGATAATTTTTTGCATGGACTTCCATCATAACCTTCCCTCGTAATATATAGATAGGATCTTAAAAGATATGTAGCATTTTGAACAATCCTCGATTTAATTTGATCTTTTTGACCAAAAGTAGTATAGAATTGTGTATAATATACTACAATTTTTGGACCGAAACTAGTATTTCAAAAAGTTTCATAGAATCTAATTTTAAGATAATTTTTTTCACGGACTTCCATCATAACCTTCCCTCGTGACATATAGAGAGGATCTTAAAAGTTACGTAACATTTAAACAATCCTCGATTTAATTTTATTTTTTGACCGAAACTAGTATAGAATTGTGTATAATATACTATGATTTTTGGACCGAAACTAGTATTTCAAAAAGTTTCATAGAATGTAAGTTTGAGATAAATTTTTTTTATGGACTTCCATCATAACCTTCCCTCGTAATATATAGAGAGGATATTAAAATTTACGTAGCATTTCGAACAATCCTCGATTTAATTTGATTTTTGACCGAAATTTGTATATAATTGTGTATAATATACTACAATTTTTGGACCGAAACTAGTATTTCAAAAAGTTTCATAAAATCTAATTTTGAGATAATTTTTTGCATGGACTTCCATCATAACCTTCCCTCGTAATATATTGAGAGGATCTTAAAAGTTACATAACATTTCGAACAATCCTCTTTTTTATTTGATTTTTGACCGAAACTTGTATATAATTGTGTACAATATACTACGATTTTTGAACCGAAACTAGAATTTCAAAAAGTTTCATAGAATCTAATTTTGAGATAATTTTTTGCATGGATTTCCATTATAACCTTCCCTCGTAATATATAGAGAGGATCTTAAAAGTTACGTAGCATTTCGAACAATCCTCGATTTAATTTGATTTTTAGACCGAAACTAGTATAGAATTGTGTATAATATATTACGAGTTTTGGACCGAAACAAGTCTTTCAAAAATTTTCATAGAATCTAATTTTGAGATAATTTTTTGCATGGACTTCCATCATAACCTTCCCTCATGACATATACAGAGGATCTTAAAAATTACGTAGCATTTCGATCAATCCTCGATTTAAATTTGATTTTTTGACCGAAACTAGTATAGAATTGTGTATAATATACTACGAGTTTTGGAACGAAACTAGTATTTCAAAAAGTTTCATAGAATCTAATTTTGATATAATTTTTTACATGGACTTCCATCATAACCTTCCCTCGTGACATATAGAGAGGATCTTAAAAGTTACGTAGCATTTCAAACAATCCTCTTTTTAATTTAATTTTTGACCGAAACTTGTATAGAATTGTGTATAATATACTACGATTTTTGGACCGAAACTAGTATTTCAAAAAGTTTCATAGAATATAATTTTGAGATGATTTTTTGCATGGACTTCCATCATAACCTTCCCTCGTTATATATATAGAGGATCTTAAAAGTTACGTAGCATTTTGAACAATCCTCGATTTAATTTGATTTTTTGACCGAAACTAGTATAGAATTGTGAATAATATATTACGAGTTTTGGACCGAAACAAGTCTTTCAAAAATTTTCATAGAATCTAATTTTGAGATAATTTTTTGCATGAACTTCCATCATAACCTTCCCTCATGACATATACAGAGGATCTTAAAAATTACGTAGCATTTCGAACAATCCTCGATTTAAATTTGATTTTTTGACCGAAACTAGTATAGAATTGTGTATAATATACTACGAGTTTTGCAACGAAACTAGTATTTCAAAAAGTTTCAGAGAATCTAATTTTGATATAATTTTTTACATGGACTTCCATCATAACCTTCCCTCGTGACATATAGAGAGGATCTTAAAAGTTACGTAGAATTTCAAACAATCCTCTTTTTAATTTAATTTTTAACCGAAACTTGTATAGAATTGTGTATAATATACTACGATTTTTGGACCGAAACTAGTATTTCAAAAAGTTTCATAGAATATAATTTTGAGATGATTTTTTGCATGGACTTCCATCATACCCTTCCCTCGTTATATATAGAGAGGATCTTAAAAGTTACGTAGCATTTTGAACAATCCTCGATTTAATTTGATATTTTTACCGAAACTAGTATAGAATTGTGTATAATATACTACGATTTTTTGACCGAAACTTGTATTTCAAAAAGTTTCATAGAATCTAATTTTGAGATAATATTTTGCATGAACTTCAATCATAACCTTCCCTCGTGACATATAGAGAGGATCTTAAAAGTTACGTAGCATTTCGAACAATTCTCGATTTAATTTGATTTTTTGACCGAAACTAGTATAGAATTGTGTATAATATACTACGATTTTTGGACCGAAACTAGTATTTCAAAACGTTTCATAGAATCTAATTTTGAGATAATTTTTTGCATGGACTTCCATAATAACCTTCCCTCATGACATATAGAGAGGATATTAAAAGTTACGTAGCATTTCGAACAATCCTCGATTTAATTTGATTTTTTGACCGAAACTAGTATAGAATTGTGTATAATATACTACGATTTTTGGACCGAAACTAGTATTTCAAAAAGTTTAATAGAATCTAATTTTGAGATAATTTTTTGCATGGACTTCCATCATAACCTTCCCTCGTGACATATAGAGAGGATCTTAAAAGTTACGTAGCATTTCGAACAATTCTCGATTTAATTTGATTTTTTGACCGAAACTAGTATAGAATTGTGTATAATATACTACGATTTTTGGACCGAAACTAGTATTTCAAAACGTTTCATAGAATCTAATTTTGAGATAATTTTTTGCATGGACTTCCATCATAACCTTCCCTCGTAATATATAGAGAGGATCTTAAAAGTTACGAATCATTTCGAAAAATCCTCGATTTTATTTGATTTTTGACCGAAACATGTATAGAATTGTGTATAATATACTACAATTTTTGGACCGAAACTAGTATTTCAAAAAGTTTCATAGAATCTAATTTTGAGATTATTTTTTGCATGGACTTACATTATAACCTTCCCTCGTAATATATAGAGAGAATCTTAAAAGTTACTAGGCATTTCGAACAATCCTCGATTTAATTGGATTTTTGACCGAAACTTGTATATAATTGTGTATAATATACTACGATTTTTGGACCGAAACTAGTATTTCAAAAAGTTTCATAGAATCTAATTTTGAGATAATTTTTTTGCATGGACTTCCATCATAACCTTCCCTTGTGACATATAGAGAGGATCTTAAAAGTTACGTAGCATTTCGAACATTCCTCTATTTAATTTGATATTATGACCGAAACTAGTATAGAATTGTGTATAATATACTACGATTTTTGGACCGAAACTAGTATAAATTAGTGTATAATTTATTAACATTTTTTTGTGACTAAAACTAGTATTTTAAAAAGTTTCATAGAATCTAATTTTGAGATAATTTTTTGCATGAACTTCCATCATAACCTTCCCTCGTGACATATAGAGAGGATCTTAAAATTTACGTAGCATTATGAACAATCCTCGATTTAATTTGATTTTTTAACCGAAACTAGTATAGAATTGTGTATAATTTACTACGATTTTTGGACCGAAACTAGTATTTCAAAAAGTTTCATAGAATCTAATTTTGAGAAATTTTTTTGCATGAACTTCCATCATAACCTTCCCCCGTGACATATAGAGAGGATCCTAAAAGTTACGTAGCATTTCGACCAATCCTCTTTTTAATTTAATTTTTGACCGAAACTTATATAGAATTGTGTATAATATACTACGATTTTTGGACCGAAACTAGTATTTCAAAAAGTTTCATAGAATCTAATTTTAAGATAATTTTTTGCATGGACTTCCATCATAACCTTCCCTCGTAATATATAGATAGGATCTTAAAAGTTATGTAGCATTTTGAACAATCCTCGATTTAATTTGATTTTTTTGACCGAAACAAGTATTAAATTGTGTATAATATACTACGATTTTTGGACCGAAACTAGTATTTAAAAAAAGTTTCATAGAATCTAATTTTGAGATAATTTTTTGCATGGATTTCCATCATAACCTTCCCTCGTGACATATAGAGAGGATCTTAAAAGTTACGTAGCATTTCAAACAATCCTCGATTTAATTTTATTTTTTGACCGAAACTAGTATAGAATTGTGTATAATATACTATGATTTTTGGACCGAAACTAGTATTTCAAAAAGTTTCATAGAATGTAATTTTGAGATAAATTTTTTGCATGGACTTCCATCATAACCTTCCCTCGTAATATATTGAGAGGATATTAAAAGTTACATAGCATTTCAAACAATCCTCTTTTTTATTTGATTTTTGACCGAAACTTGTATATAATTGTGTATAATATACTACGATTTTTGGACCGAAACTAGTATTTCAAAAAGTTCATAGAATCTAATTTTGAGATAATTTTTTGCATGGATTTCCATCATAACCTTCCCTCGTAATATATAGAGAGGATCTTAAAAGTTACGTAGCATTTCGAACAATCCTCGATTTAATTTGATTTTTAGACCGAAACTAGTATAGAATTGTGTATAATATATTACGAGTTTTGGACCGAAACAAGTATTTCAAAATTTTTCATAGAATCTAAGTTTGAGATAATTTTTTGCATGGACTTCCATCATAACCTTCCCTCGTGACATATACAGAGGATCTTAAAAATTACGAAGCATTTCGAACAATCCTCGATTTAAATTTGATTTTTTGACCGAAACTAGTATAGAATTGTGTATAATATACTACGAGTTTTGAACCGAAACTAGTATTTCAAAAAGTTTCATAGAATCTAATTTTGATATAATTTTTTACATGGACTTCCATCATAACCTTCCCTCATGACATATAGAGAGGATCTTAAAAGTTACGTAGCATTTCGAACAATCCTCTTTTTAATTTAATTTTTGACCGAAACTTGTATAGAATTGTGTATCATATACTACGATTTTTGGACCGAAACTAGTATTTCAAAAAGTTTCATAGAATCTAATTTTGAGATGATTTTTTGCATGGACATCCATCATAACCTTCCCTCGTTATATATAGAGAGGATCTTAAAATTAAGGAAGCATTTTGAACAATCCTCGATTTAATTTGTTTTTTTGACCGAAACTAGTATAGAATTGTGTGTAATATACTACGAATTTTTGACCGAAACTTGTATTTCAAAAAGTTTCATAGAATCTAATTTTGAGATAATATTTTGCATGAACTTCCATCATAACCTTCCCTCGTGACATATAGAGAGGATCTTAAAAGTTACGTAAAATTTCGAACAATTCTCGATTTAATTTGATTTTTTGACCGAAACTAGTATAGAATTGTGTATAATATACTACGATTTTTGGACCGAAACTAGTATTTCAAAACGTTTCATAGAATCTAATTTTGAGATAATTTTTTGCATGGACTTCCATCATAACCTTCCCTCATGACATATAGAGAGGATATTAAAAGTTACGTAGCATTTCGAACAATCCTCGATTTAATTTAATTTTTTGACCGAAACTAGTATAGAATTGTGTATAATCTACTACGATTTTTGGACCGAAACTAGTATTTCAAAAAGTTTCATAGAATCTAATTTTGAGATAATTTTTTGCATGGACTTCCATCATAACCTTCCCTCGTAATATATAGAGAGGATCTTACAAGTTACGAAGCATTTCGAACAATCCTCGATTTAATTTGATTTTTGACCGAAACATGTATAGAATTGTGTATAATATACTACAATTTTTGGACCGAAACTAGTATTTCAAAAAGTTTCATAGAATCTAATTTTGAGATAATTTTTTGCATGGATTTCCATCATAACCTTCCCTCGTAATATATAGAGAGGATATTAAAAGTTACGTAGCATTTCGAACAATCCTCGATTTAATTTGATTTTTAGACCGAAACTAGTATAAAATTGTGTATAATATACTACGAGTTTTGGACCGAAACTAATATTTCAAAAAGTTTCATAGAATCTAATTTTGATATAATTTTTTACATGGACTTCCATCATAACCTTCCCTCGTGACATATAGAGAGGATCTTAAAAGTTACGTAGCATTTCGAACAATCCTCTTTTTAATTTAATTTTTGACCGAAACTTGTATAGAATTGTGTATCATATACTACGATTTTTGGACCGAAACTAGTATTTCAAAAAGTTTCATAGAATCTAATTTTGAGATGATTTTTTGCATGGACTTCCATCATAACCTTCCCTCATTATATATAGAGAGGATCTTATAAGCTACGTAGCATTTTGAACAATCCTCAATTTAATTTGTTTTTTTGACCGAAACTAGTATAGAATTGTGTATAATATACTACGATTTTTGGACCGAAACTTGTATTTCAAAAATTTCATAGAATCTAATTTTGAGATAATATTTTGCATGGACTTCCATCATAACCTTCCCTCGTGACATATAGAGAGGATCTTAAAAGTTAAGTAGCATTTCGAACAATTCTCGATTTAATTTGATTTTTTGACCGAAACTAGTATAGAATTGTGTATAATATACTACGATTTTTGGACCGAAACTAGTATTTCAAAACGTTTCATAGAATCTAATTTTGAGATAATTTTTTGCATGGACTTCCATCATAACCTTCCCTCGTAATATATAGAGAGGATCTTAAAAGTTACTTATCATTTCGAACAATCCTCGATTTAATTTGATATTATGACCGAAACTATTATAGAATTGTGTATAATATACTACGATTTTTGGACCAAAAATAGTATAAATTTGTGTATAATTTATTAACATTTTTTGTGTGACTAAAACTTGTATTTTAAAAAGTTTCATAGAATCTAATTTTGAGATAATTTTTGGCATGGACTTCCATCATAACCTTCCCTCGTGACATATAGAGAGGATCGTAAAAGTTACGTAGCATTTCGAACAATCCTCGATTTAATTTGATTTTTTGACCGAAACTAGTATAGAATTGTATATAATATACTACAATTTTTGGACCGAAACTGGTATTTCAAAAAGTTTCACAGAATCTAATTTTGAGATAATTTTTTGCACGGACTTCCATCACAACCTTCCCCCGTGACATATAGAGAGGATCTTAAAAGTTACATAGCATTTCGAACAATCCTCTTTTTAATTTAATTTTTGACCGAAACTTGTATAGAATTGTGTATATATACTACGATTTTTGGACCGAAACTAGTATTTCAAAAAGTTTCATACAATCTAATTTTGAGATAATGTTTTGCATGGACTTCCATCATAACCTTCCCTCGTAATATATAGAGAGGATCTTAAAAGTTACGTAGCATTTTGAAAAATCCTCGATTTAATTTGATTTTATGACCGAAACTAGTATAGAATTGTGTATAATATACTATGATTTTTGGACCGAAACTAGTATTTCTAAAAGTTTCATAGAATGTAATTTTGAGATAAATTTTTTGCATGGACTTCCATCATAACCTTCCCTCGTAATATATATAGAGGATCTGAAAATTTACATAGCATTTCGAACAATCCTCGATTTAATTTGATTTTTGACCGAAACTTGTATAGAATTGTGTATAATATACTACAATTTTTGGACCGAAACTAGTATTTCAAAAAGTTTCATAAAATCTAATTTTGAGATAATTTTTTGCATGGACTTCCGTCATAACCTTCCCTCGTAATACATAGAGAGGATCTTAGAAGTTACGTAGCATTTCGAACAATCCTCTTTTTTATTTGATTTTTGACCGAAACTTGTATATAATTGTGTATAATATACTACGATTTTTGGACCGAAACTAGTATTTCAAAAAGTTCATAGAATCTAATTTTGAGATAATTTTTTGCATGGATTTCCATCATAACCTTCCCTCGTAATATATAGAGAGGATCTTAAAAGTTACGTAGCATTTCGAACAATCCTCGATTTAATTTGATTTTTAGACCGAAACTAGTATAGAATTGTGTATAATATATTACGAGTTTTGGACCGAAACAAGTATTTCAAAATTTTTCATAGAATCTAAGTTTGAGATAATTTTTTGCATGGACTTCCATCATAACCTTCCCTCGTGACATATACAGAGGATCTTAAAAATTACGAAGCATTTCGAACAATCCTCGATTTAAATTTGATTTTTTGACCGAAACTAGTATAGAATTGTGTATAATATACTACGAGTTTTGAACCGAAACTAGTATTTCAAAAAGTTTCATAGAATCTAATTTTGATATAATTTTTTACATGGACTTCCATCATAACCTTCCCTCATGACATATAGAGAGGATCTTAAAAGTTACGTAGCATTTCGAACAATCCTCTTTTTAATTTAATTTTTGACCGAAACTTGTATAGAATTGTGTATCATATACTACGATTTTTGGACCGAAACTAGTATTTCAAAAAGTTTCATAGAATCTAATTTTGAGATGATTTTTTGCATGGACATCCATCATAACCTTCCCTCGTTATATATAGAGAGGATCTTAAAATTAAGGAAGCATTTTGAACAATCCTCGATTTAATTTGTTTTTTTGACCGAAACTAGTATAGAATTGTGTGTAATATACTACGAATTTTTGACCGAAACTTGTATTTCAAAAAGTTTCATAGAATCTAATTTTGAGATAATATTTTGCATGAACTTCCATCATAACCTTCCCTCGTGATATATAGAGAGGATCTTAAAAGTTACGTAAAATTTCGAACAATTCTCGATTTAATTTGATTTTTTGACCGAAACTAGTATAGAATTGTGTATAATATACTACGATTTTTGGACCGAAACTAGTATTTCAAAACGTTTCATAGAATCTAATTTTGAGATAATTTTTTGCATGGACTTCCATCATAACCTTCCCTCATGACATATAGAGAGGATATTAAAAGTTACGTAGCATTTCGAACAATCCTCGATTTAATTTAATTTTTTGACCGAAACTAGTATAGAATTGTGTATAATCTACTACGATTTTTGGACCGAAACTAGTATTTCAAAAAGTTTCATAGAATCTAATTTTGAGATAATTTTTTGCATGGACTTCCATCATAACCTTCCCTCGTAATATATAGAGAGGATCTTACAAGTTACGAAGCATTTCGAACAATCCTCGATTTAATTTGATTTTTGACCGAAACATGTATAGAATTGTGTATAATATACTACAATTTTTGGACCGAAACTAGTATTTCAAAAAGTTTCATAGAATCTAATTTTGAGATAATTTTTTGCATGGATTTCCATCATAACCTTCCCTCGTAATATATAGAGAGGATATTAAAAGTTACGTAGCATTTCGAACAATCCTCGATTTAATTTGATTTTTAGACCGAAACTAGTATAAAATTGTGTATAATATACTACGAGTTTTGGACCGAAACTAATATTTCAAAAAGTTTCATAGAATCTAATTTTGATATAATTTTTTACATGGACTTCCATCATAACCTTCCCTCGTGACATATAGAGAGGATCTTAAAAGTTACGTAGCATTTCGAACAATCCTCTTTTTAATTTAATTTTTGACCGAAACTTGTATAGAATTGTGTATCATATACTACGATTTTTGGACCGAAACTAGTATTTCAAAAAGTTTCATAGAATCTAATTTTGAGATGATTTTTTGCATGGACTTCCATCATAACCTTCCCTCATTATATATAGAGAGGATCTTATAAGCTACGTAGCATTTTGAACAATCCTCAATTTAATTTGTTTTTTTGACCGAAACTAGTATAGAATTGTGTATAATATACTACGATTTTTGGACCGAAACTTGTATTTCAAAAATTTCATAGAATCTAATTTTGAGATAATATTTTGCATGGACTTCCATCATAACCTTCCCTCGTGACATATAGAGAGGATCTTAAAAGTTAAGTAGCATTTCGAACAATTCTCGATTTAATTTGATTTTTTGACCGAAACTAGTATAGAATTGTGTATAATATACTACGATTTTTGGACCGAAACTAGTATTTCAAAACGTTTCATAGAATCTAATTTTGAGATAATTTTTTGCATGGACTTCCATCATAACCTTCCCTCGTAATATATAGAGAGGATCTTAAAAGTTACTTATCATTTCGAACAATCCTCGATTTAATTTGATATTATGACCGAAACTATTATAGAATTGTGTATAATATACTACGATTTTTGGACCAAAAATAGTATAAATTTGTGTATAATTTATTAACATTTTTTGTGTGACTAAAACTTGTATTTTAAAAAGTTTCATAGAATCTAATTTTGAGATAATTTTTGGCATGGACTTCCATCATAACCTTCCCTCGTGACATATAGAGAGGATCGTAAAAGTTACGTAGCATTTCGAACAATCCTCGATTTAATTTGATTTTTTGACCGAAACTAGTATAGAATTGTATATAATATACTACAATTTTTGGACCGAAACTGGTATTTCAAAAAGTTTCACAGAATCTAATTTTGAGATAATTTTTTGCACGGACTTCCATCACAACCTTCCCCCGTGACATATAGAGAGGATCTTAAAAGTTACATAGCATTTCGAACAATCCTCTTTTTAATTTAATTTTTGACCGAAACTTGTATAGAATTGTGTATATATACTACGATTTTTGGACCGAAACTAGTATTTCAAAAAGTTTCATACAATCTAATTTTGAGATAATGTTTTGCATGGACTTCCATCATAACCTTCCCTCGTAATATATAGAGAGGATCTTAAAAGTTACGTAGCATTTTGAAAAATCCTCGATTTAATTTGATTTTATGACCGAAACTAGTATAGAATTGTGTATAATATACTATGATTTTTGGACCGAAACTAGTATTTCTAAAAGTTTCATAGAATGTAATTTTGAGATAAATTTTTTGCATGGACTTCCATCATAACCTTCCCTCGTAATATATATAGAGGATCTGAAAATTTACATAGCATTTCGAACAATCCTCGATTTAATTTGATTTTTGACCGAAACTTGTATAGAATTGTGTATAATATACTACAATTTTTGGACCGAAACTAGTATTTCAAAAAGTTTCATAAAATCTAATTTTGAGATAATTTTTTGCATGGACTTCCGTCATAACCTTCCCTCGTAATACATAGAGAGGATCTTAGAAGTTACGTAGCATTTCGAACAATCCTCTTTTTTATTTGATTTTTGACCGAAACTTGTATATAATTGTGTATAATATACTACGATTTTTGGACCGAAACTAGTATTTCAAAAAGTTCATAGAATCTAATTTTGAGATAATTTTTTGCATGGATTTCCATCATAACCTTCCCTCGTAATATATAGAGAGGATCTTAAAAGTTACGTAGCATTTCGAACAATCCTCGATTTAATTTGATTTTTAGACCGAAACTAGTATAGAATTGTGTATAATATATTACGAGTTTTGGACCGAAACAAGTATTTCAAAAATTTTCATAGAATCTAATTTTGAGATCATTTTTTGCATGGACTTCCATCATAACCTTCCCTCGTGACATATAGAGAGGATCTTAAAAGTTACGTAGCATTTCGAACAATCCTCGATTTAATTTTATTTTTTGACCGAAACTAGTATAGAATTGTGTATAATATACTACGATTTTTGGACCGAAACTAGTATTTCAAAAAGTTTCATGGAATCTAATTTTGAGATAATTTTTTGCATGGACTTCCATCATCACCTTCCCTCATAATATATAGAGAGGATCTTAGAAGTTACGTAGCATTTCTAACAATCCTCGATTTAATTTGATTTTTGACCGAAACTTGTATAGAATTGTGTATAATATACTACGATTTTTGGACCGAAACTAGTATTTCAAAAAGTTTCATAGAATCTAATTTTGAGATAATATTTTGCACGTATTTCCATCATAACCTTCCCTTGTGACATATAGAGAGGATCTTAAAAGTTACGTAGCATTTCGAACAATCCTCGAATTAATTTGATTTTTTTGACCGAAACTAGTATAAAATTGGTTAAAATATACTAAATTGTTTTGACTGAAACTAGTATTTCCAAAAGTTTCATAGAATCTAATTTTGAGATGATTTTTTGCATGGACTTCCATCATAACCATCCCTCGTAACATATAGAGAGGATCTTAAAAGTTTCGTAGCATTTCGAACAATACTCGATTTAATCTGATTTTTGACCGGAACTAGTATTAAATTGTATATAATAATATACAACGATTTTTTTTTACCCAAACTAGTATTTCAAAAAGTTTCAAAGAATCTAATTTTGAGATAATTTTTGCATGGACTTCCATCATAACCTTCCCTCGTAACATATAGAAAGGATCTGAAGAGTTTTTTTGGATTTCGAACATGCCATGATTTTTTTTGGGTCTGAAACTAGTATAAAATTCTGTATAATATACTACGATTTTTTGACCGAAACTAGTATTTATACAAGTTTCATAGAATATAATTTTTAGATTTTTTTTTGCTTGGACTTTCATCATAATTTTCCTTTATAACATATATAAAGGATCTGAAATGTTTCGTAGCATTTTGAACAATCCCCGATTTGATTTGATTTTTTGACCGAAACTAGTATAAATTTGTGTATAATTTATTAACATTTTTTTGCGACTAAAACTAGTATTTCAAAAAGTTTCATAGAATCAAATTTTGAGATAATTTTTTGCATGGACTTCCACCATAACATTCCCTCGTAACATATAGAAAGGATCTTAAAAGTTTCGTTACATTTCGAACAATCCTCGATTTAATTTGATTTTTGACCGTAACTAGTATAAAATTGTATATAATAATATACAACATTTTTTTGACCCAATTTAGTAACATATTGAGAGGATCTGAAGAGTTTTGTAGCATTTCGAACTAGCCTTGATTTTTTTTAGACCGAGACTAGTATAAAATTGTGTAGAATATACTACGATTTTTTTGACCGAAACAAGTATTTCAAAAAGTTTCATAGAATCTAATTTTGAGAAATTTTTTTGCATGGATTTCCATCATAACATTCTCTCGTAACATAAAGAAAGGATCTGAAAAGTTTCGTAGCATTTCGAACAATCTTCGATTTGATTTGATTTTTTGACCAAAACTAGTATAACTTTATGTATAATTTACTACAATTTTTTTGACTAAAACTAGTATTTCAAAGAGTTTCATAGAATCTAATTTTGAGATGATTTTTTGCTTGGATTTCCATCATAACCTTTCCTCGAAACATATAGAGAGGATCTGAAACGTTTTGTAGCATTTCGAACAATCCTCGGTTTAATTAGATTTTTTGACCGAAACTAGTATAAAATTGTGTATATAATACTACAATTTTTTGACCGAAACTAATATTTCAAAAAGTTTCATTGAATTTAATTTTGAGATAATTTATTATATGTACTTCCATGATAACCTTCCCTCGTAACATATAGAGAGGATCTAAAAAGTCTTGTAGCATTTCGAGCAATCCTCGATTTGATTTGATTTTTGACCAAAACTAGTATAAAATTGTGTATAATATACTACGATTTTTTGACCGAAACTAGTATTTCAAAAAATTTCATAGAATCTAATTTTGAGAAATTTTTTTGCATGGACTTCAATCATAACCTTCCCTCGTAACATATAGAAATGATCTGAAACATTTCGTAGAATTTCGAACAATCCTCGATTTAATTTGATGTTTTTGAGCGAAATTAGTATATAATTGTGAAAAATATACTACAATTATTTGACCGAAACTAGTATTTCAAAAAGTTTCATAGATTCTAATTTTGAGATAATTTTTCGCATGGACTTCTATCATACCATTCCCTCAAAACATATAGAGAGGATCTTAAAAGTTTTGTAGCATTTCGAATAATCTTCGATTTAATTTGATTTTTGAATGAAACTAGTATAGTATTGTATATAATAATTTACTATGATTATTTAACCCAAAGTAGTATTTAAAAAACTTTCAAAGAATCTAATTTTGAGATAATTTTTTGTATGGACTTCCATCATAACCTTCCCTCGTTACATATAGAGAGGATTTTCAAAGATTCGTAGCATTTCGAACAATCCTCGATTTGATATGATTTTTTGACCAAAACTAGTATAAAATTGTGTAAACTATACTACTATTTTTTAACCGAAACTAGTATTTCAAAAGGTTTCATAGAATCTAATTTTGAGATAATTTTTTGCATGGACTTCCATCAAAACCTTCCCTCGTAACATATAGAAAGGATTTTAAAAGTTCCGTAGCATTTAGAACAATCCTCGTTTTAATTTTATTTTTGACCGGAACTCGTATAGAATTGTATATAATAATTTTCAAGGATTTTTTTGACCCAAACTAGTATTTCAAAAAGTTTTAAAGAATCTAATTTTGAGATAATTTTTTGCATGGACTTCCATCATAACCTTCCGTCATAACATATAGAGAGGATCTGAAGAATTTTGTAGCATTTCAAACAAGCCTTGATTTTTTTTGGGACCGAAACTAGTATAAAATTGTGTATAATATACGCCGATTTTCTGACCGAAACTAGTATTTCAAAAAGATTCATAGAATCTAATTTTTGAGATAATTTTTTTGCATGGACTTCCATAATAACCTTCCCTAGTAACATATAGAAAGGATCTGAAATGTTTCGTAGCATTTCGAACAATCCTCGATTTGATTTGATTTTTTGACCGAAACTAGTATATATTTGTGTAGAATTTACTACAATTTTTTTGACTAAAACTTGTATTTCAAAAAGTATCATAGAATCTAATTTTGAGATGATTTTTTGCTTGGACTTCTATCTTAACCTTTCCTTGTAACATATAGAAAGGATCTGAAAATTTTTGTAGCATTTCGAACAATTCTCGATTTAATTAGATTTTTTGACCGAAACTAGTATAAAATTGTGTATAATATACTACAATTTTTTGACCGAAACTAGTATTTCAAAAAGTTTCATAGAATCTAATTTTGAGATAATTTTTTGCATGGACTTCCATTATAACCTTCCCACGAAACATATAGAGAGGATCTTAGAAGTTTCGTAGCATTTCGAACAATCCTCTATTTGATTTGATTTTTTGACCAAAACTAGTATAAAATTATGTATAATATACTACGATTTATGACCGAAACTAGTATTTCAAAACGTTTCAAAGAATATAATTTTGAGATAATTTTTTGCAAGAAATTCCATCATAATCTTCCCTCGTAACATATAGAAAGGATTTGGAAAGTTTCGTATAATTTCGAACAATCCTCGATTTAATTTGATTATTTGACCGAAACCAGGAGAAAATTGTGTAAAATATACTACAATTGTTTGACCGAAACTAGTATTTCAAAAAGTTTCATAGAATCTAATTTTGAGATGATATTTTGCATGGACTTCCTACATACCATTCCCTCGTAACATATAGAAAGGATCTTAGAAGTTTCGTAGCATTTCGAATAATCTTCGATTTAATTTGATTTTTGACTGAAACTATTATAGAATTGTATATAATAATTTACTATGATTTTTTGACCCAAAGTAGTATTTCAAAAGGTTTCAAAGAATTTAATTTTGAGATAATTTTTTGCATGGACTTCCATCATAACCTTCCCTCGTTACATACAGAGAGGATTTTAAAAGATTCGTAGCATTTCGAACAATCCTCGATTTGATTTGATTTTTTGACCAAAACTAGTCTAAAATTGTGTATAATATACTACGATTTTTTTGACAGAAACTAGTATTTCAAAAGGTTTTATAGAATATAATTTTGACATAATTTTTTGCATGGACTTCCATAAAAACCTTCCCTCGTAACATATAGAAAGGATCTGAAAAATTTCGTAGCATTTCCAACAATCCTCGATTTAATTTGATTTTTTGACCGAAACCAGGATAAAATTGTGTAAAATATACTACAATTTTTGATAGAAACTAGTATTTCAAAACGTTTCATAGAATCTAATTTTGAGATTATTTTTTGCTTGGACTTCCATCATACCATTCCCTCGTAACATATAGAGAGGGTCTTAAAAGTTTCGTAGCATTCCCAACAATCCTCGATTTAATTTGATTTTTGACCGGAACTAGTATAGAATTGTATATAATAATATACAACGATTTTTTGACCCAAACTAGTATTTCAAAAAGTTTCAAAGAATCTAATTTTGAGATAATTTTTGCATGGACTTCCATCATAACCTTCCCTCGTAACATATAGAGAGGATCTGAAGAGTTTTTTAGCATTTCGAACAAGCCTTGATTTTTTTTGGGAACGAAACTAGTTTAAAATTGTGTATAGTATACTACGATTTTTAGACCGAAACTAGTATTTCAAAAAGTTTCATAGAATCTAATTTTTAGATATTTTTTTGCTTGGACTTCCGTCATAACCTTCCTTTGTAACATATAGAAAGGATCTGCAAAGTTTCGTAGCATTTCGAACAATCCTCGATTTGATTTGCTTTTTTGACCGAAACTAGTATAAATTTGTGTATAATTTATTAACATTTTTGTGTGACTAAAATTTGTATTTTAAAAAGTTTAATCGAATCTAATTTTGAGATAATTTTGCCATGAACTTCCAACATAACCTTCCCTCGTGACATATAGAGAGGATCTAAAAAGTTACGTAGCATTTCGAACAACCCTCGATTTAATTTGTTTTTTGACCGAAACTAGTATAGAATTGTGTATAATATACTACGATTTTTGGACCGAAACTAGTATTTCAAAAAGTTTCATAGAATCTAATTTTGAGATAATTTTTTGCATGGAATTCCATCATAACCTTCCCTCATGACATATAGAGAGGATCTTAAACGTTACATAGCATTTCGAACAATCCTCTTTTTAATTTAATTTTTGACCGAAACTTGTATAGAATTGTGTATAATATACTATGATTTTGGACCGAAACTAGTATTTCAAAAAGTTTCATAGAATCTAATTTTGAGATAACTTTTTGCATGGACTTCCATCATAACCTTCCCTCGTAATATATAGAGAGGATCTTAAAAGTTACGTAGCATTTTGAACAATCCTCGATTTAATTTGATTTTTTGACCGAAACTAGTATAGAATTGTGTATAATATTCTACGATTTTTGGACCGAAACTAGTATTTCAAAACGTTTCATAGAATCTAATTTTGAGATAATTTTTTGCATGGACTTCCATCATAACCTTCCCTCGTGACATATAGAGAGGATATTAAAAGTTACGTAGCATTTCGAAGAATCCTCGATTTAATTTGTTTTTTTGACCGAAACTAGTATAGAATTGTGTATAATATACTACGATTTTTGGACCGAAACTAGTATTTCAAAAAGTTTCATAGAATCTAATTTTGAGATAATTTTTTGCATGGAATTCCATCATAACCTTCCCTCGTAATATATAGAGAGGATCTTAAAAGTTATGCAGCATTTCGAACAATCCTCGATTTAATTTGATTTTTGACCGAAACTTGTATAGAATTGTGTATATATACTACAATTTTTGGACCAAAACTAGTATTTCAAAAAGTTTCATAGAATCTAATTTTGAGATTATTTTTTGCATGGACTTCCATCATAACCTTCCCTCGTAATATATAGAGAGAATCTTCAAAGTTACTAGGCATTTCGAACAATCCTCTTTTTCATTTGATTTTTGACCGGAACTCGTATAGAATTGTGTATAATATACAACGATTTTTGGACCGAAACTAGTATTTCAAAAACATTCATAGAATCTAATTTTGAGATCATTTTTTGCATGGACTTCCATCATAATCTTCCCTCGTAATAATAGAGAGGATTTTAAAAGTTATGTATCATTTCGAACAATCCTCGATTTAATTTGATTTTGACCGAAACTTGTATATAATTTTGTATAATATACTACGATTTTTGGACCGAGACTAGTGTTTCAAAAAGTTTCATTGAATCTAATTTTGAGATAATTTTTTTGCATGGACTTCCATCATAACCTTCCCTTGTGACATATAGAGAGGATCTTCAAAGTTACGTAGCATTTCGAACATTCCTCTATTTAATTTGATATTATGACCGAAACTAGTATAGAATTGTGTATAATATACTACGATTTTTGAAACGAAACTAGTATAAATTTGTGTATAATTTATTAACATTTTTGTGTGACTAAAACTAGTATTTTAAAAAGTTTCATAGAATCTAATTTTGAGATAATTTTTGGCATCAACTTCCATCATAACCTTCCCTCGTGACATATAGAGAGGATATTAAAAGTTACGTAGCATTTCGAACAATCCTCGATTTAATTTGATTTTTTGACCGAAACTAGTATAAAATTGTGTATAAAATACTATGATTTTTTGACCGAAACTAGTATTTCAAAAAGTTTCATAGAATCTAATTTTGAGATAATTTTTTGCATGGACTTCCATCATAACCTTCCCTCATGACATATAGAGAGGATCTTAAAAGTTACGTAGCATTTCGAACAATCCTCGATTTAATTTGATTTTTTGACCGAAACAAGTATAGAATTGTGTATAATATACTACGATTTTTGGACCGAAACTAGTATTTCAAAAAGTTTCATAGAATCTAATTTTGAGATAATTTTTTGCATGGACTTCCATCATAACCTTCCCTCGTGACATATAGAGAGGATCTTAAAAGTTACATAGCATTTCGAGCAATCCTCGATTTAATTTTAGTTTTTTGACCGAAACTAGTATAGAATTGTGTATAATATACTACGTTTTGGACCGAAACTAGTATTTCAAAAAGTTTCATAGAATCTGATTTTGAGATAATTGTTTTGCATGGACTTCCATCACAATCATCCCTCGTAATATATAGAGAGGATCTTAGAAGTTAAGTAGCATTTCGAACAATCCTCGATTTAATTTGATTTTTGACTGAAACTTGTATAGAATTGTGTATAATATACTACGATTTTTGGACTGAATCTAATATTTCAAAAAGATTCATAGAATCTAATTTTGAGATAATTTTTTGCATGGACTTCCATCATAACCTTCCCTTGTGACATATAGAGAGGATCTTAAAAGTTAAGTAGCATTTCGAACAATCCTCAATTTAATTTGATATTATGACCGAAACTATTATTGAATTATGTATAATATACTACGATTTTTGGACCAAAACTAGTATAAATTTGTGTATTATTTATTAACATTTTTTGTGTGACTAAAACTAGTATTTTAAAAAGTTTTATAGAATCTAATTTTGAGATAATGTTTGGCATGGATTTCCATCATAACCTTCCCTCGTGACATATAGAGAGGATCTAAAAAGTTATGTAGCATTTCGAACAATCCTCGATTTAATTTGATTTTTTGACCGAAACTAGTATATAATTGTATATAATATACTACGATTTTTGGACCGAAACTGGTATTTCAAAAAGTTTCATAGAATCTAATTTTGAGATAATTTTTTCCACAGACTTCCATCACAACCTTCCCTCGTGACATATAGAGAGGATCTTAAAAGTTACGTAGCATTTCGAACAATCCTCTTTTGAATTTTTTTTTTTGACATAAACTTGTATAGAATTGTGTATAATATACTACGATTTTTGGACCGAAACTAGTATTTCAAAATTTTTCATATAATCTAATTTTGAGATAATGTTTTGCATGGACTTCCATCATAACCTTCCCTCGTAATATATAGAGAGGATCTTAAAAGTTACGTAGCATTTTGAACAATCCTCGATTTAATTTGATTTTTTGACCGAAACTAGTATAGAATTGTGTATAATATACTACGATTTTTGGACCGAAACTAGTATTTCAAAAAGTTTCATAGAATCTAATTTTGAGATAATTTTTTGCATGGACTTCCATCAAAACCTTCCCTCGTGACATATAGAGAGGATCTTAAAAGTTACTTAGCATTTCGAACAATCGTCGATTTAATTTTAGTTTTTTGACCGAAACTAGTATAGAATTGTGTATAATATACTACGATTTTTGGACAGAAACTAGTATTTAAAAAAGTTTCATAGAATCTGATTTTGAGATAATTGTTTTGCATGGACTTCCATCATAACCTTCCCTCGTAATATATAGAGAGGATCTTAGAAGTTAAGTAGCATTTCGAACAATCCTCGATTTAATTTGATTTTTGACCGAAACTTGTATAGAATTGTGTATAATATACTACGATTTTTGGATTGAATCTAATATTTCAAAAAGTTTCATAGAAACTAATTTTGAGATATTTTATTGTATGGACTTCCATCAAAACCTTCCCTCGTAATATATAGAGAGGATCTTAAAAGTTACGTAGCATTTTGAACAATCCTCGATTTAATTTGATTTATTGACCGAAACTAGAATAAAATTGTGTATAATATACTACTATTTTTGGACCGAAACTAGTATTTCAAAACGTTTCATAGAATCTAATTTTGAGATCATTTTTTGCATGGACTTCCATCATAACCTTCCCTCGTGACATATAGAGAGGATCTTAAATGTTACGTAGCATTTCGATCAATCCTCGATTTAATTTTAGTTTTTTGACCGAAACTAGTATAGAATTGTGTATAATATACTACGATATTTGGACAGAAACTAGTATTTCAAAAAGTTTCATAGAATCTGATTTTGAGATAATTGTTTTGCATTGACTTCCATCATAACATTCCCTCGTAATATATAGAGAGGATCTTAGAAGTTAAGTAGCATTTCGAACAATCCTCGATTTAATTTGATTTTTAACCGAAACTTGTATAGAATTGTGTATACTATACTACGATTTTTGGATTGAATCTAATATTTCATAAAGTTTCATAGAAACTAATTTTGAGATATTTTATTGTATGGACTTCCATCAAAACCTTCCCTCGTAATATATAGAGAGGATCTTAAAAGTTACGTAGCATTTTGAACAATCCTCGATTTAATTTGATTTATTGACTGAAACTAGAATAAAATTGTGTATAATATACTACGATTTTTAGAACGAAACTAGTATTTAAAAACGTTTCATAGAATCTAATTTTGAGATCATTTTTTGCATGGACTTCCATCATAACCTTCCCTCGTGACATATAGAGAGGATCTTAAATGTTACGTAGCATTTCGAACAATCCTCGATTTAATTTTATTTTTTGACCGAAAGTAGTATAGAATTGTGTATAATATATTACGATTTTTGGACCGAAACTAGTATTTCAAAAAGTTTCATGGAATCTAATTTTGAGATAATTTTTTGCATTGACTTCCATCATAACCTTCCCTCATAATATATAGAGAGGATCTTAGAAGTTACGTAGCATTTCGAACAATCCACGATTTAATTTGATTTTTGACCGAAACTTGTATAGAATTGTGTATAATATACTACGATTTTTGGACCGAAACTAGTATTTCAAAAAGTTTCATAGAATCTAATTTTGATATAATTTTTTGCATGGACTTCCATCATAACCTTCCCTCGTGACATATAGAGAGGATCTTAAAAGTTACGTAGCATTTCGAACAATCCTCGATTTAATTTGATTTTTTGACCGAAACTAGTATAGAATTGTGTATAATATACTACGAGTTTTGGACCGAAACTAGTATTTCAAAAAGTTTCACAGAATCTAATTTTGAGATGATTTTTTTGAATGGACTTCCATCATAACCTTCCCTCGTAATATATAGAGAGGATCTTAAAAGTTACGTAGCATTTTGAACAATCTTCGATTTAATTTGATTTTTTGACCGAAACTAGTATAGAATTGTGTATAATATACTACGCTTTTTGGACCGAAACATGTATTTCAAAAAGATTCATAGAATCTAATTTGGAGATAATATTTTGCATGGACTTCCATCATAACCTTCCCTCGTGACATATACAGAGGGTCTTAAAAGTTACGTATCATTTCGAACAATCCTCGATTTAATTTGATTTTTTGACCGAAACTAGTATAGAATTGTGTATAATATACTACGATTTTTGGACCGAAATTAGTATTTCAAAAAGTTTCATAGAATCTAATTTTGAGATAATTTTTTGCATGGACTTCCATCATAACCTTCCCTCGTAATATATAGAGAGGATCTTCAAAGTTACGTATCATTTCGAACAATCCTCGATTTAATTTGATTTTTGACCGAAACTTGTATTGAATAGTGTATAATATACTATGATTTTTGGACCGAAACTAGTATTTCAAAAAGTTTCATAAAATCTAATTTTGAGATAATTTTTTGCATGGACTTCCATCATAACCTTCCCTCGTAATATATAGAAAGGATCTTAAAAGTTACATAGCATTTCGAACAATCCTATTTTTTATTTGATTTTTAACCGAAACTTGTATAGAATTTTGTATAATAAACTACGATTTTTGGACTGAAACTAGTATTTAAAAAAGTTTCATAGAATCTAATTTTGAGATAATTTTTTTGAATGGACTTCCATCATAACCTTCCCCCTTAATATATAGAGAGGATCTTAAAAGTTACGTAGCATTTCGAACAATCCTCGATTTAATTTGATTTTTAGACCGAAAATAGTATAGAATTGTGTATAATATATTACGAGTTTTGAACCGAAACAAGTATTTCAAAATTTTTTATAGAATCTAATTTTGGGATAATTTTTTGCATGGACTTCCATCATAACCTTCCCTCGTGACATATACAGAGGATCTTAAAAATTACATAGCATTTCGAACAATCCTCGATTTAAATTTGATTTTTTGACCTAAACTAGTACAGAATTGTGTATAATATACTACGAGTTTTGGACCGAAACTAGTATTTCAAAAAGTTTCATAGAATATAATTTAGATATAATTTTTTACATGGACTTCCATCATAACCTTCCCTCGTGACATTTAGAGAGGATCTTAAAAGTTACGTAGCATTTCGAACAATCCTCTTTTTAATTTAATTTTTGACTGAAACTTGTATAGAATTGTGTATAATATACTACGATTTTTGGACCGAAACTAGTATTTCAAAAAGTTTCATAGAATCTAATTTTCAGATGTTTTTTTGCATGGATTTCCATCATAACCTTCCCTCGTAATATATAGAGAGGATCTTAAAAGTTACGTAGCATTTTGAACAATCCTCGATTTAATTTGATTTATTGACCGAAACTAGTATATAATTGTGTACAATATACTACGATTTTTGGACCGAAACTAGTATTTCAAAAAGTTTCATAGAATCTAATTTTGAGATAATATTTTGCATGGACTTTCATCATAACCTTCCCTCGTGACATATAGAGAGGATCTTAAAAGTTACGTATCATTTCGAACAATCCTCGATTTAATTTGATATTTTGACCGAAACTAGTATAGAATTGTGTATAATATACTACGATTTTTGGACCGAAATTAGTATTTCAAAAAGTTTCATAGAATCTAATTTTGAGATAATTTTTTGCATGGACTTCCATCATAACCTTCCCTCGTAATATATAGAAAGGATCTTAAAAGTTACATAGCATTTCGAACAATCCTATTTTTTATTTGATTTTTAACCGAAACTTGTATAGAATTTTGTATAATAAACTACGATTTTTGGACCGAAACTAGTATTTAAAAAAGTTTCATAGAATCTAATTTTGAGATAATTTTTTTGAATAGAATTCCATCATAACCTTCCCTCTTAATATATAGAGAGGATCTTAAAAGTTACGTAGCATTTCGAACAATCCTCGATTTAATTTGATTTTTAGACCGAAACTAGTATAGAATTGTGTTTAATATATTACGAGTTTTGAACCGAAACAAGTATTTCAAATTTTTTTATAGAATCTAATTTTGGGATAATTTTTTGCATGGACTTCCATCATAACCTTCCCTCGTGACATATACAGAGGATCTTAAAAATTACATAGCATTTCGAACAATCCTCGATTTAAATTTGATTTTTTGACCTAAACTAGAACAGAATTGTGTATAATATACTACGAGTTTTGGTCCGAAACTAGTATTTCAAAAAGTTTCATAGAATCTAATTTTGATATAATTTTTTGCATGGACTTCCATCTTAACCTTCCCTCGTGACATATACAGAGGATCTTAAAAATTACATAGCATTTCGAACAATCCTCGATTTAAATTTGATTTTTTGACCTAAACTAGAACAGAATTGTGTATAATATACTACGATTTTTGGACCGAAACTAGTATTTCAAAAAGTTTCATAGAATCTAATTTTGAGATGATTTTTTGCATGGACTTCCATCATAACCTTCCCTCGTGACATATAGAGAGGATCTTAAAAGTTACGTATCATTTCGAACAATCCTAGATTTAATTTGATATTTTGACCGAAACTAGTATAGAATTGTGTATAATATACTACGATTTTTGGACCGAAATTAGTATTTCAAAAAGTTTCATAGAATCTAATTTTGAGATAATTTTTTGCATGGACTTCCATCATAACCTTCCCTCGTGACATATACAGAGGATCTTAAAAATTACATAGCATTTCGAACAATCCTCGATTTAAATTTGATTTTTTGACCGAAACTAGTATAGAATTGTGTATAATATACTACGAGTTTTGGACCGAAACTAGTATTTCAAAAAGTTTCATAGAATCTAATTTTGATATAATTTTTTACATGGACTTCCATCTTAACCTTCCCTCGTGACATTTAGAGAGGATCTTCAAAGTTACGTAGCATTTCGAACAATCCTCTTTTTAATTTAATTTTTGACCGAAACTTGTATTGAATAGTTTATAATATACTATGATTTTTGGACCGAAACTAGTATTTCAAAAAGTCTCATAGAATTTAATTTTGAGATAATTATTTGCATGGACTTCCATCATAACATTCCCTTGTGACATATAGAGAGGATCTTAAAAGTTAAGTAGCATTTTGAACAATCCTCGATTTAATTTGATATTATGATCGAAACTAGTATAGAATTGTGTATAATATACTACGATTTTTGGACCAAAACTAGTATAAATTTGTGTATAATTTTATTAACATTTTTTTGTGACTAAAACTAGTATTTTAAAAAGTTTCATAGAATCTAATTTTGATATATTTTTTTTGCATGGACTTCCATCATAACCTTCCCTCGTAATATATAGAGAGGATCTTAAAATTTACGTAGCATTTCGAACAATCGTCGATTTAATTTGATTTTTGTCCGAAACTTGTATAGAATTGTGTATAATATACCACAATTTTTGGACCGTAACTAGTATTTCAAAAAGTTTCATAAAATCTAATTTTGAGATAATTATTTGCATGGACTTCCATCATAATCTTCCCTCGTAATATATAGAAAGGATCTTAAAAGTTACATAGCATTTCGAACAATCCTATTTTTTATTTGATTTTTAACCGAAACTTGTATAGAATTTTGTATAATAAACTACGATTTTTGGACCGAAACTAGTATTTAAAAAAGTTTCATAGAATCTAATTTTGAGATAATTTTTTTGAATGGACTTCCATCATAACCTTCCCTCGTAATATATAGAGAGGATCTTAAAAGTTACGTAGCATTTCGAACAATCCTCGATTTAATTTGATTTTTAGACCGAAACTAGTATAGAATTGTGTATAATATATTACGAGTTTTGAACCGAAACTAGTATTTCAAAAAGTTTCATAGAATCTAATTATGATATAATTTTTTACATGGACTTCCATCTTAACCTTCCCTCGTGACATTTAGAGAGGATCTTAAAAGTTACGTAGCATTTCGAACAACCCTCTTTTTAATTTAATTTTTGACCGAAACTTGTATAGAATTGTGTATAATATACTACGATTTTTGGACCGAAACTAGTATTTCAAAAAGTTTCATAGAATCTAATTTTGAGATGATTTTTTGCATGGACTTCCATCATAACCTTCCCTCGTAATATATAGAGAGGATCTTAAAAGTTACGTAGCATTTTGAAGAATCCTCAATTTAATTTGATTTTTTGACCGAAACTAGTATAGAATTGTGTATAATATACTACGATTTTTGGACCGAAACTTGTATTTCAAAAAGTTTCATAGAATCTAATTTTGAGATAATATTTTGCATGGACTTCCATCATAACCTTCCCTCGTGACATATAGAGAGGATCTTAAAAGTTACGTATCATTTCGAATAATCCTCGATTTAATTTGATTTTTTGACCGAAACTAGTATAGAATTGTGTATAATATACTACGATTTTTGGACTGAAATTAGTATTTCAAAAAGTTTCATAGAATCTAATTTTGAGATAATTTTTTGCATGGACTTCTATCATAACCTTCACTCGTAATATATAGAGAGGATCTTAAAAGTTACGTATCATTTCGAACAATCCTCGATTTAATTTGATTTTTGACCGAAACTTGTATTGAATAGTGTATAATATACTTTGATTTTTGGACCGAAACTAGTATTTCAAAAAGTGTCATAGAATTTAATTTTGAAATAATTTTTTGCATGGACTTCCATCATAACCTTCCCTTGTGACATATAGAGAGGATCTTAAAAGTTAAGCAGCATTTCGAACAATCCTCGATTTAATTTGATATTATGATCAAAACTAGTATAGAATTGTGTATAATATACTACGATTTTTGGACCAAAACTAGTATAAATTTGTGTATAATTTATTAACATTTTTGTGTGACTAAAACTAGTATTTTGAAAAGTTTCATAAAATCTAACTTTGAGATAATTTTTTTGCATGGACTTCCATCATAACTTTCCCTCGTGACATATAGAGAGGATCTTAAAAGTTATGTAGCATTTCGAACAATCCTCGATTTAATTTGATTTTTGTCCGAAACTTGTATATAATTGTGTATAATATACTACGATTTTTGGACCGAAACTGGTATTTCAAAATGTTTCATAGAATCTAATTTTGAGATAATTTTTTGCATGGACTTCCATCATAACCTTCCCTCGTAATATATAGAAAGGATCTTAAAAGTTACATAGCATTTCGAACAATCCTATTTTTTATTTGATTTTTAACCGAAACTTGTATAGAATTGTGTATAATATACTACGATTTTTGGACCGAAACTAGTATTTCAAAAAGTTTCATACAATCTAATTTTGAGATAATGTTTTGCATGGACTTCCATCATAACCTTCCCTCGTAATATATAGAGGATCTTAAAAGTTACGTAGTATTTCGAACAATCCTCGATTTAATTTGAATTTTTTGACCGAAACTAGTATAGAATTGTGTATAATATACTACGATTTTTGGACCGAAACTAGTATTTCAAAAAGTTTCATAGAATCTAATTTTGAGAGAATTTTTTGCATGGACTTCCATCATAACCTTCCCTCGTGATATATAGAGAGGATCTTAAAAGTTACGTAGCATTTCGAACAATCCTCGATTTAATTTTATTTCTTGACCGAAACTAGTATAGAATTGTGTATAATATACTACGATTTTTGGACCGAAACTAGTATTTCAAAAAGTTTCATAGAATCTAATTTTGAGATAATTTTTTTGCATGGACTTCCATCATAACCTTCCCTCGTAATATATAGAGAGGATGTTAGAAGTAACGTAGCATTTCAAACAATCCTCGATTTAATTTGATTTTTGACCGAAACTTGTATAGAATTGTCTATAATATACTACGATTGTTGGACTGAATCTAATATTTCAAAAAGTTTCATAGAAACTAATTTTGAGATAATTTTTTGTAGGGACTTCCATCAAAACCTTCCCTCGTAATATATAGAGAGGATCTTAAAAGTTACGTAGCATTTTGAACAATCTTCGATTTAATTTGATTTATTGACCGAAACTAGTATATAATTGTGTACAATATACTACGATTTTTGGACCGAAACTAGTATTTCAAAAAGTTTCATAGAATCTAACTTTGAGATAATTTTTTTGCATGGACTTCCATCATAACTTTCCCTCGTGACATATAGAGAGGATCTTAAAAGTTATGTAGCATTTCGAACAATCCTCGATTTAATTTGATTTTTGTCCGAAACTTGTATATAATTGTGTATAATATACTACGATTTTTGGACCGAAACTGGTATTTCAAAATGTTTCATAGAATCTAATTTTGAGATAATTTTTTGCATGGACTTCCATCATAACCTTCCCTCGTAATATATAGAAAGGATTTTAAAAGTTACATAGCATTTCGAACAATCCTATTTTTTATTTGATTTTTAACCGAAACTTGTATAGAATTGTGTATAATATACTACGATTTTTGGACCGAAACTAGTATTTCAAAAAGTTTCATACAATCTAATTTTGAGATAATGTTTTGCATGGACTTCCATCATAACCTTCCCTCGTAATATATAGAGGATCTTAAAAGTTACGTAGTATTTCGAACAATCCTCGATTTAATTTGAATTTTTTGACCGAAACTAGTATAGAATTGTGTATAATATACTACGATTTTTGGACCGAAACTAGTATTTCAAAAAGTTTCATAGAATCTAATTTTGAGATAATTTTTTGCATGGACTTCCATCATAACCTTCCCTCGTGATATATAGAGAGGATCTTAAAAGTTACGTAGCATTTCGAACAATCCTCGATTTAATTTTATTTCTTGACCGAAACTAGTATAGAATTGTGTATAATATACTACGATTTTTGGACCGAAACTAGTATTTCAAAAAGTTTCATAGAATCTAATTTTGAGATAATTTTTTTGCATGGACTTCCATCATAACCTTCCCTCGTAATATATAGAGAGGATGTTAGAAGTAACGTAGCATTTCAAACAATCCTCGATTTAATTTGATTTTTGACCGAAACTTGTATAGAATTGTCTATAATATACTACGATTGTTGGACTGAATCTAATATTTCAAAAAGTTTCATAGAAACTAATTTTGAGATAATTTTTTGTAGGGACTTCCATCAAAACCTTCCCTCGTAATATATAGAGAGGATCTTAAAAGTTATGTAGCATTTTGAACAATCCTCGATTTAATTTGATTTATTGACCGAAACTAGTATATAATTGTGTACAATATACTACGATTTTTGGACCGAAACTAGTATTTCAAAAAGTTTCATAGAATCTAATTTTGAGATCATTTTTTGCATGGACTTCCATCATAACCTTCCCTCGTGACATATAGAGAGGATCTTAAAAGTTACGTAGCATTTCGAACAATCCTCGATTTAATTTTATTTTTTGACAGAAACTAGTATAGAATTGTGTATAATATACTACGATTTTTGGACCGTAACTAGTATTTCAAAAAGTTTCATGGATTCTAATTTTGAGATAATTTTTTGCATGGACTTCCATCATAACCTTCCCTTATAATATATAGAGAGGATCTTAGAAGTTACGTAGCATTTCGAACAATCCTCGATTTAATTTGATTTTTGACCGAAACTTGTATAGAATTGTGTATAATATACTACGATTTTTGGACCGAAACTAGTATTTCAAAATGTTTCATAGAATCTAATTTTGAGATAATTTTTTGCATGGACTTCCATCATAACCTTCCCTTGTGACATATAGAGAGGATCTTAAAAGTTACGTAGCATTTCGAACAATCCTCAATTTAATTTGATATTATGACCGAAACTAGTATATAATTGTGTATAATATACTACAATTTTTGGACCGAAACAAGTATTTAAAAACGTTTCACAGAATCTAATTTTGAGATAATTTTTTGCATGGACTTCCATCATAACCTTCCCTCGTAATATATAGAGAGGATCTTAAGAGTTACGTAGAATTTCGAACAATCCTCTTTTTTATTTGATTTTTGACCGAAACTTGTATAAAATTGTGTATAATATACTACGATTTTTTGACCGACACTAGTATTTCAAAAAGTTTCATAGAATCTAATTTGGAGATAATTTTTTGCATGGACTTCCATCATAACCTACCCTCGTAATATATAGAGAGGATCTTAAAAGTTACGTAGCATTTCGAACAATCTTCGATTTAAATTGATTTTTAGACCGAAACTAGTATATAATTGTGTATAATATATTACGAGTTTTGGACCGAAACTAGTATTTCAAAAAGTTCCACAAAATCTAATATTGAGATAATGTTTTGCATGGACTTCCATCATAACCTTCCCTTGTAATATATAGAGAGGATCTTAAAAGTTACGTAGCATTTCGAACAATCCTCGATTTTATTTGATTTTTTGACCGAAACAAGTATAGAATTGTGTATAATATACTACGATTTTTGGACCGAAACTAGTATTTCAAAAAGTTTCATACAATCTAATTTTGAGATAATGTTTTGCATGGACTTCCATCATAACCTTCCCTCGTAATATATAGAGGATCTTAAAAGTTACGTAGCATTTTGAACAATCCTCAATTTAATTTGATTTTTTGACCGAAACTAGTATAGAATTATGTATAATATACTACGATTTTTGGACCGAAATTAGTATTTCAAAAAGTTTCATAGAATCTAATTTTGAGATAATTTTTTGCATGGACTTCCATCATAACCTTCCCTCGTAATATATAGAGAGGATCTTAAAAGTTACGTATCATTTCGAACAATCCTCGATTTAATTTGATTTTTGACCGAAACTTGTATTGAATAGTGTATAATATACTATGATTTTTGGACTGAAACTAGTATTTCAAAAAGTTTCATAGAATCTAATTTTGAGATAATTTTTTTGCAAGGACTTCCATCAAAACCTTCCCTCGTTATATATAGAGAGGATCTTAAAAGTTACGTAGCATTTTGAACAATCCTCGATTTAATTTGATTTATTGACCGAAACTAGTATAAAATTGTGTATAATATACTACGATTTTTGGACCGAAACTAGTATTTCCAAAAGTTTCATAGAATCTAATTTTGAGAAAATTTTTTGCATGGACTTCCATCATAACCTTCCCTCGTGACATATAGAGAGGATCTTAAAAGTTACGTAGCATTTCGAACAATCCTCGATTTAATTTTATTTTTTGACCAAAACTAGTATAGAATTGTGTATAATATACTACGATTTTTTGACCGTAACTAGTATTTCAAAAAGTTTCATGGAATCTAATTTTGAGATAATTTTTTGCATGGACTTCCATCATAACCTTCCCTCATAATATATAGAGAGGATCTTAGAAGTTACGTAGCATTTCGAACAATCCTCGATTTAATTTGATTTTTGACCGAAACTTGTATAGAATTGTGTAATATATACTACGATTTTTGGACCGAAACTAGTATTTAAAAAAGTTTCATAGAATCTAATTTTGAGATAATTTTTTGCATGGACTTCCATCATAACCTTCCCTTGTGACATATAGAGAGGATCTTAAAAGTTACGTAGCATTTCGAACAATCCTCAATTTAATTTGATATTATGACCGAAACTAGTATAGAATTGTGTATAATATACTACGATTTTTGGACCGAAACAAGTATTTAAAAACGTTTCACAGAATCTAATTTTGAGATAATTTTTTGCATGGACTACCATCATAACCTTCCCTCGTAATATATAGAGAGGATCTTAAGAGGTATGTAGCATTTCGAACAATCCTCTTTTTTATTTGATTTTTGACCGAAACTTGTATAAAATTGTGTTTAATATACTACGATTTTTGGACCGACACTAGTATTTCAAAAAGTTTCATAGAATCTAATTTTGAGATTATTTTTTACATGGACTTCCATCATAACCTTCCCTCGTAATATATAGAGAGGATCTTAAAAGTTAAGTAGCATTTCGAACAATCTTCGATTTAATTTGATTTTTAGACCAAAACTAGTATATAATTGTGAATAATATATTACGAGTTTTGGACCGAAACTAGTATTTCAAAAAGTTCCACAGAATCTAATTTTGAGATAATTTTTTGCATGGACTTCCATCACAACCTTCCCTCGTAATATATAGAGAGGATCTTCAAAGTTACGTAGCATTTCGAACAATCCTCGATTTTATTTGATTTTTTGATCGAAACAAGTATAGAATTGTGTATAATATACTACGATTTTTGGACCGAAACTAGTATTTCAAAAAGTTTCATACAATCTAATTTTGAGATAATGTTTTGCATGGACTTCCATCATAACCTTCCCTCGTAATATATAGAGGATCTTAAAAGTTACGTAGCATTTTGAACAATCCTCGATTTAATTTGATTTTTTGTCCGAAACTAGTATAGAATTGTGTATAATATACTACGATTTTTGGACCGAAATTAGTATTTCAAAAAGTTTCATAGAATCTAATTTTGAGATAATTTTTTGCATGGACTTCCATCATAACCTTCCCTCGTAATATATAGAGAGGATCTTAAAAGTTACGTATCATTTCGAACAATCCTCGATTTAATTTGATTTTTGACCGAAACTTGTATTGAATAGTGTATAATATACTATGATTTTTGGACTGAAACTAGTATTTCAAAAAGTTTCATAGAATCTAATTTTGAGATAATTTTTTTGCAAGGACTTCCATCAAAACCTTCCCTCGTTATATATAGAGAGGATCTTAAAAGTTACGTAGCATTTTGAACAATCCTCGATTTAATTTGATTTATTGACCGAAACTAGTATAAAATTGTGTATAATATACTACGATTTTTGGACCGAAACTAGTATTTCAAAAAGTTTCATACAATCTAATTTTGAGATAATGTTTTGCATGGACTTCCATCATAACCTTCCCGCGTAATATATAGAGGATCTTAAAAGTTACGTAGCATTTTGAACAATCCTCGATTTAATTTGATTTTTTGACCGAAACTAGTATAGAAATGTGTATAATATACTACGATTTTTGGACCGAAACTATATTTCAAAAAGTTTCATAGAATCTAATTTTGAGATAATTTTTTGCATGGACTTCCATCATAACCTTCCCTCGTGACATATAGAGAGGATCTTAAAAGTTACGTAACATTTTGAACAATCCTCGATTTAATTTTATTTTTTGACCGAAACTAGTATAGAATTGTGTATAATATACTACGATTTTTGGACCGAAACTAGTATTTCAAAAAGTTTCATAGAATCTGATTTTGAGATAATTTTTTTGCATGGACTTCCATCATAACCTTCCCTCGTAATATATAGAGAGGATGTTAGAAGTTACGTAGCATTTTGAACAATCCTCGATTTAATTTGATTTATTGACCGAAACTAGTATAAAATTGTGTATAATATACTACGATTTTTGGACCGAAACTAGTATTTCAAAAAGTTTCATAGAATCTAATTTTGAGAAAATTTTTTGCATGGACTTCCATCATAACCTTCCCTCGTGACATATAGAGAGGATCTTAAAAGTTACGTAGCATTTCGAACAATCCTCGATTTAATTTTATTTTTTGACCCAAACTAGTATAGAATTGTGTATAATATACTACGATTTTTTGACCGTAACTAGTATTTCAAAAAGTTTCATGGAATCTAATTTTGAGATAATTTTTTGCATGGACTTCCATCATAACCTTCCCTCATAATATATAGAGAGGATCTTAGAAGTTACGTAGCATTTCGAACAATCCTCGATTTAATTTGATTTTTGACCGAAACTTGTATAGAATTGTGTATAATATACTACGATTTTTGGACCGAAACTAGTATTTAAAAAAGTTTCATAGAATCTAATTTTGAGATAATTTTTTGCATGGACTTCCATCATAACCTTCCCTTGTGACATATAGAGAGGATCTTAAAAGTTACGTAGAATTTCGAACAATCCTCGATTTAATTTGATTTATTGACCGAAACTAGTATAAAATTGTGTATAATATACTACGATTTTTGGACCGAAACTAGTATTTCAAAAAGTTTCATACAATCTAATTTTGAGATAATGTTTTGCATGGACTTCCATCATAACCTTCCCGCGTAATATATAGAGGATCTTAAAAGTTACGTAGCATTTTGAACAATCCTCGATTTAATTTGATTTTTTGACCGAAACTAGTATAGAAATGTGTATAATATACTACGATTTTTGGACCGAAACTATATTTCAAAAAGTTTCATAGAATCTAATTTTGAGATAATTTTTTGCATGGACTTCCATCATAACCTTCCCTCGTGACATATAGAGAGGATCTTAAAAGTTACGTAACATTTTGAACAATCCTCGATTTAATTTTATTTTTTGACCGAAACTAGTATAGAATTGTGTATAATATACTACGATTTTTGGACCGAAACTAGTATTTCAAAAAGTTTCATAGAATCTGATTTTGAGATAATTTTTTTGCATGGACTTCCATCATAACCTTCCCTCGTAATATATAGAGAGGATGTTAGAAGTTACGTAGCATTTTGAACAATCCTCGATTTAATTTGATTTATTGACCGAAACTAGTATAAAATTGTGTATAATATACTACGATTTTTGGACCGAAACTAGTATTTCAAAAAGTTTCATAGAATCTAATTTTGAGAAAATTTTTTGCATGGACTTCCATCATAACCTTCCCTCGTGATATATAGAGAGGATCTTAAAAGTTACGTAGCATTTCGATCAATCCTCGATTTAATTTTATTTTTTGACCCAAACTAGTATAGAATTGTGTATAATATACTACGATTTTTTGACCGTAACTAGTATTTCAAAAAGTTTCATGGAATCTAATTTTGAGATAATTTTTTGCATGGACTTCCATCATAACCTTCCCTCATAATATATAGAGAGGATCTTAGAAGTTACGTAGCATTTCGAACAATCCTCGATTTAATTTGATTTTTGACCGAAACTTGTATAGAATTGTGTATAATATACTACGATTTTTGGACCGAAACTAGTATTTAAAAAAGTTTCATAGAATCTAATTTTGAGATAATTTTTTGCATGGACTTCCATCATAACCTTCCCTTGTGACATATAGAGAGGATCTTAAAAGTTACGTAGCATTTCGAACAATCCTCAATTTAATTTGATATTATGACCGAAACTAGTATAGAATTGTGTATAATATACTACGATTTTTGGACCGAAACAAGTATTTAAAAACGTTTCACAGAATCTAATTTTGAGATAATTTTTTGCATGGACTACCATCATAACCTTCCCTCGTAATATATAGAGAGGATCTTAAGAGGTACGTAGCATTTCGAACAATCCTCTTTTTTATTTGATTTTTGACCGAAACTTGTATAAAATTGTGTTTAATATACTACGATTTTTGGACCGACACTAGTATTTCAAAAAGTTTCATAGAATCTAATTTTGAGATTATTTTTTACATGGACTTCCATCATAACCTTCCCTCGTAATATATAGAGAGTATCTTAAAAGTTACGTAGCATTTCGAACAATCTTCGATTTAATTTGATTTTTAGACCGAAACTAGTATATAATTGTGAATAATATATTACGAGTTTTGGACCGAAACTATTATTTCAAAAAGTTCCACAGAATCTAATTTTGAGATAATGTTTTGCATGGACTTCCATCATAAACTTCCCTCGTAGTATATAGAGAGGATCTTAAAAGTTACGTAGCATTTCGAACAATCCTCGATTTTATTTGATTTTTTGACCGAAACAAGTATAGAATTGTGTATAATATACTACGATTTTTGGACCGAAACTAGTATTTCAAAAAGTTTCATACAATCTAATTTTGAGATAATGTTTTGCATGGACTTCCATCATAACCTTCCCGCGTAATATATAGAGGATCTTAAAAGTTACGTAGCATTTTGAACAATCCTCGATTTAATTTGATTTTTTGACCGAAACTAGTATAGAAATGTGTATAATATACTACGATTTTTGGACCGAAACTATATTTCAAAAAGTTTCATAGAATCTAATTTTGAGATAATTTTTTGCATGGACTTCCATCATAACCTTCCCTCGTGACATATAGAGAGGATCTTAAAAGTTACGTAACATTTCGAACAATCCTCGATTTAATTTTATTTTTTGACCGAAACTAGTATAGAATTGTGTATAATATACTACGATTTTTGGACCGAAACTAGTATTTCAAAAAGTTTCATAGAATCTGATTTTGAGATAATTTTTTTGCATGGACTTCCATCATAACCTTCCCTCGTAATATATAGAGAGGATGTTAGAAGTTACGTAGCATTTCGAACAATCCTCGATTTAATTTGATTTTTGACTGAAACTTGTATAGAATTGTCTATAATATACTACGATTTTTGGACTGAATCTAATATTTCAAAAAGTTTCATAGAAACTAATTTTGAGATAATTTTTTGTATGGACTTCCATCAAAACCTTCCCTCGTAATATATAGAGAGGATCTTAAAAGTTACGTAGCATTTTGAACAATCCTCGATTTAATTTGATTTATTGACCGAAACTAGTATAAAATTGTGTATAATATACTACGATTTTTGGACCGAAACTAGTATTTCAAAAAGTTTCATAGAATATAATTTTGAGATAATTTTTTGCATGGACTTCAATCATAACCTTCCCTTGTGAAATATAGAGAGGATCTTAAAAGTTACGTAGAATTTCGAACAATCCTCAATTTAATTTGATATTATGACCGAACGTAGTATAGAATTGTGTATAATATACTACGATTTTTGGACCGAAACAAGTATTTAAAAATGTTTCACAGAATCTAATTTTGAGATAATTTTTTGCATGGACTTCCATCATAACCTTCCCTCGTAATATATAGAGAGGATCTTATGATTTACGTAGCATTTCGAACAATGCTCTTTTTTATTTTATTTTTGACCGAAACTAGTATATAATTGTTTATAATATATTACGAGTTTTGGACCGAAACTAGTATTTCAAAAAGTTCCACAGAATCTAATTTTGAGATAATTTTTTGCATGAACTTCCATCATAACCTTCCCTCGTAATATATAGAGAGGATCTTAAAAGTTACGTAGCATTTCGAACAATCTTCGATTTAATTTGATTTTTAGACCGAAACTATTATATAATTGTGTATAATATATTACGATTTTTAGACCGGAACTAGTATTTCAAAAAGTTCCACAGAATCTAATTTTGAGATAATTTGTTGCATGGACTTCAATCATAACCTTCCCTCGTAATATATAGAGAGGATCTTAAAAGTTACGTAGCATTACGAACAATCCTCGATTTTAATTGATTTTTTGACCGAAACAAGTATAGAATTGTGTATAATATACTACGATTTTGGGACCGAAACTAGTATTTCAAAAATTTTCATAGAATCTAATTTTGAGATAATTTTTGGCATGGACTTCCATCATAACCTTCCTTCGTGACATATACAGAGGATCTTAAAAGTTTCGTAGCATTTCGAACAATCCTCGATTTAATTTGAGTTTTTGACCGAAACTAGTATAGAATTGTGTATAATATACTACGATTTTTGGACCAAAACTAGTATTTCAAAAAGTTTCATAGAATCTAATTTTGAGATAATTTTTTGCATGGACTTCCATCATAACCTTCCCTCGTGACATATAGAGAGGATCTTAAAAGTTACGTAGCATTTCGAACAATCCTCTTTTTAATTTAATTTTTGACCGAAACTTGTATAGAATTGTGTATAATCTACTACGATTTTTGGACCGAAACTAGTATTTCAAAAAGTTTCATAGAATCTAATTTTGAGATTATTTTTTGCATGGACTTCCATCATAACCTTCCCTCGTAATATATAGAGAGGATCTTAAAAGTTACGTAGCATTTCGAACAATCTTCGATTTAATTTGATTTTTAGACCGAAACTAGTATATAATTGTGTATAATATATTACGATTTTTAGACCGGAACTAGTATTTCAAAAAGTTCCACAGAATCTAATTTTGAGATAATTTGTTGCTTGGACTTCCATCATAACCTTCCCTCGTAATATATAGAGAGGATCTTAAAAGTTACATAGCATTTCGAACAATCCTCGATTTTATTTGATTTTTTGACCGAAACAAGTATAGAATTGTTTATAATATACTACGATTTTGGGACCGAAACTAGTATTTCAAAAATTTTCATAGAATCTAATTTTGAGATAATTTTTTGCATGGACTTCCATCATAACCTTCCCTCGTGACATATACAGAGGATCTTAAAAGTTACGTAGCATTTCAAACAATCCTCGATTTAATTTGAGTTTTTGACCGAAACTAGTATAGAATTGTGTATAATATACTACGATTTTTGGACCAAAACTAGTATTTCAAAAAGTTTCATAGAATCTAATTTTGAGATAATTTTTTGCATGGACTTCCATAATAACCTTCCCTCGTGACATATAGAGAGGATCTTAAAAGTTACGTAGCATTTCGAACAATCCTCTTTTTAAATTAATTTTTGACCGAAACTTTATAGAATTGTGTATAATATACTACGATTTTTGGACCGAAACTAGTATTTCAAAAAGTTTCATAGAATCTAATTTTGAGAAAAAATTTTGCATGGACTTCCATCATAACCTTCCCTCGTGACATATAGAGAGGATCTTAAAAGTTACGTAGCATTTCGAACAATCCTCGATTTAATTTTATTTTTTGACCAAAACTAGTATAGAATTGTGTATAATATACTACGATTTTTTGACCGTAACTAGTATTTCAAAAAGTTTCATGGAATCTAATTTTGAGATAATTTTTTGCATGGACTTCCATCATAACCTTCCCTCATAATATATAGAGAGGATCTTAGAAGTCACGTAGCATTTCGAACAATCCTCGATTTAATTTGATTTTTGACCGAAACTTGTATAGAATTGTGTATAATATACTACGATTTTTGGACCGAAACTAGTATTTAAAAAAGTTTCATAGAATCTAATTTTGAGATAATTTTTTGCATGGACTTCCATCATAACCTTCCCTTGTGACATATAGAGAGAATCTTAAAAGTTACGTAGCATTTCGAACAATCCTCAATTTAATTTGATATTATGACCGAAACTAGTATAGAATTGTGTATAATATACTACGATTTTTGGACCGAAACAAGTATTTAAAAACGTTTCACAGAATCTAATTTTGAGATAATTTTTTGAATGGACTACCATCATAACCTTCCCTCGTAATATATAGAGAGGATCTTAAGAGGTACGTAGCATTTCGAACAATCCTCTTTTTTATTTGATTTTTGACCGAAACTTGTATAAAATTGTGTTTAATATACTACGATTTTTGGACCAACACTAGTATTTCAAAAAGTTTCATAGAATCTAATTTTGAGATTATTTTTTACATGGACTTCCATCATAACCTTCCCTCGTAATATATAGAGAGTATCTTAAAAGTTACGTAGAATTTCGAACAATCTTCGATTTAATTTGATTTTTAGACCGAAACTAGTATATAATTGTGAATAATATATTACGAGTTTTGGACCGAAACTAGTATTTCAAAAAGTTCCACAGAATCTAATTTTGAGATAATGTTTTGCATGGACTTCCATCATAACCTTCCCTCGTAATATATAGAGAGGATCTTAAAAGTTACGTAGCATTTCGAACAATCCTCGATTTATTTGATTTTTTGACCGAAACAAGTATAGAATTGTGTATAATATACTACGATTTTTGGACCGAAACTAGTATTTCAAAAAGTTTCATACAATATAATTTTGAGATAATGTTTTGCATGGACTTCCATCATAACCTTCCCTCGTAATATATAGAGGATCTTAAAAGTTACGTAGCATTTTGAACAATCCTCGATTTAATTTGATTTTTTGACCGAAACTAGTATAGAATTGTGTATAACATACTACGATTTTTGGACCGAAACTATATTTCAAAAAGTTTCATAGAATCTAATTTTGAGATAATTTTTTGCATTGACTTCCATCATAACCTTCCCTCGTGACATATAGAGAGGATCTTAAAAGTTACGTAACATTTCGAACAATCCTCGATTTAATTTTATTTTTTGACCGAAACTAGTATAGAATTGTGTATAATATACTACGATTTTTGGACCGAAAATAGTATTTCAAAAAGTTTCATAGAATCTGATTTTGAGATAATTTTTTTGCATGGACTTCCATCATAACCTTCCCTCGTAATATATAGAGAGGATCTTAAAAGTTACGTAGCATTTTGAACAATCCTCGATTTAATTTGATTTATTGACCGAAACTAGTATAAAATTGTGTATAATATACTACAATTTTTGGACCGAAATTAGTATTTCAAAAAGTTTCATAGAATCTAATTTTGAGATAATTTTTTGCATGGACTTCCATCATAACCTTCCCTCGTAATATATAGAGAGGATCTTAAAAGTTACGTATCATTTCGAACAATCCTCGATTTAATTTGATTTTTGACCGAAACTTGTATTGAATAGTGTATAATATACTATGATTTTTGGACTGAAACTAGTATTTCAAAAAGTTTCTTAGAATCTAATTTTGAGATAATTTTTTTGCATGGACTTCTATCAAAACCTTCCCTCGTTATATATAGAGAGGATCTTAAAAGTTACGTAGCATTTTGAACAATCCTCGATTTAATTTGATTTATTGACCGAAACTAGTATAAAATTGTGTATAATATACTACGATTTTTGGACCGAAACAAGTATTTAAAAATGTTTCACAGAATCTAATTTTGAGATAATTTTTTGCATGGACTTCCATCATAACCTTCCCTCGTAATATATAGAGAGGATCTTAAGATTTACGTAGCATTTCGAACAATGCTCTTTTTTATTTTATTTTTGACCGAAACTAGTATATAATTGTTTATAATATATTACGAGTTTTGGACCGAAACTAGTATTTCAAAAAGTTCCACAGAATCTAATTTTGAGATAATTTTTTGCATGGACTTCCATCATAACCTTCCCTCGTAATATATAGAGAGGATCTTAAAAGTTACGTAGCATTTCGAACAATCTTCGATTTAATTTGATTTTTAGACCGAAACTATTATATAATTGTGTATAATATATTACGATTTTTAGACCGGAACTAGTATTTCAAAAAGTTCCACAGAATCTAATTTTGAGATAATTTGTTGCATGGACTTCCATCATAACCTTCCCTCGTAATATATAGAGAGGATCTTAAAAGTTACGTAGCATTACGAACAATCCTCGATTTTATTTGATTTTTTGACCGAAACAAGTATAGAATTGTGTATAATATACTACGATTTTGGGACCGAAACTAGTATTTCAAAAATTTTCATAGAATCTAATTTTGAGATAATTTTTGGCATGGACTTCCATCATAACCTTCCTTCGTGACATATACAGAGGATCTTAAAAGTTTCGTAGCATTTCGAACAATCATCGATTTAATTTGAGTTTTTGACCGAAACTAGTATAGAATTGTGTATAATATACTACGATTTTTGGACCAAAACTAGTATTTCAAAAAGTTTCATAGAATCTAATTTTGAGATAATTTTTTGCATGGACTTCCATCATAACCTTCCTTCGTGACATATAGAGAGGATCTTAAAAGTTACGTAGCATTTCGAACAATCCTCTTTTTAATTTAATTTTTGACCGAAACTTGTATAGAATTGTGTATAATCTACTACGATTTTTGGACCGAAACTAGTATTTCAAAAAGTTTCATAGAATCTAATTTTGAGATTATTTTTTGCATGGACTTCCATCATAACCTTCCCTCGTAATATATAGAGAGGATCTTAAAAGTTACGTAGCATTTCGAACAATCTTCGATTTAATTTGATTTTTAGACCGAAACTAGTATATAATTGTGTATAATATATTACGATTTTTAGACCGGAACTAGTATTTCAAAAAGTTCCACAGAATCTAATTTTGAGATAATTTGTTGCATGGACTTCCATCATAACCTTCCCTCGTAATATATAGAGAGGATCTTAAAAGTTACATAGCATTTCGAACAATCCTCGATTTTATTTGATTTTTTGACCGAAACAAGTATAGAATTGTGTATAATATACTACGATTTTGGGACCGAAACTAGTATTTCAAAAATTTTCATAGAATCTAATTTTGAGATAATTTTTTGCATGGACTTCCATCATAACCTTCCCTCGTGACATATACAGAGGATCTTAAAAGTTACGTAGCATTTCGAACAATCCTCGATTTAATTTGAGTTTTTGACCGAAACTAGTATAGTGTATAATATACTACGATTTTTGGACCAAAACTAGTATTTCAAAAAGTTTCATAGAATCTAATTTTGAGATAATTTTTTGCATGGACTTCCATAATAACCTTCCCTCGTGACATATAGAGAGGATCTTAAAAGTTACGTAGCATTTCAAACAATCCTCTTTTTAATTTAATTTTTGACCGAAACTTGTATAGAATTGTGTATAATATACTACGATTTTTGGACCGAAACTAGTATTTCAAAAAGTTTCATAGAATCTAATTTTGAGAAAATTTTTTGCATGGACTTCCATCATAACCTTCCTTCGTGACATATAGAGAGGATCTTAAAAGTTACGTAGCATTTCTAACAATCCTCGATTTAATTTTATTTTTTGACCAAAACTAGTATAGAATTGTGTATAATATACTACGATTTTTTGACCGTAACTAGTATTTCAAAAAGTTTCATGGAATCTAATTTTGAGATAATTTTTTGCATGGACTTCCATCATAACCTTCCCTCATAATATATAGAGAGGATCTTAGAAGTTACGTAGCATTTCGAACAATCCTCGATTTAATTTGATTTTTGACCGAAACTTGTATAGAATTGTGTATAATATACTACGATTTTTGGACCGAAACTAGTATTTAAAAAAGTTTCATAGAATCTAATTTTGAGATAATTTTTTGCATGGACTTCCATCATAACCTTCCCTTGTGACATATAGAGAGGATCTTAAAAGTTACGTAGCATTTCGAACAATCCTCAATTTAATTTGATATTATGACCGAAACTAGTATAGAATTGTGTATAATATACTACGATTTTTGGACCGAAACAAGTATTTAAAAACGTTTCACAGAATCTAATTTTGAGATAATTTTTTGAATGGACTACCATCATAACCTTCCCTCGTAATATATAGAGAGGATCTTAAGAGGTACGTAGCATTTCGAACAATCCTCTTTTTTATTTGATTTTTGACCGAAACTTGTATAAAATTGTGTTTAATATACTACGATTTTTGGACCAACACTAGTATTTCAAAAAGTTTCATAGAATCTAATTTTGAGATTATTTTTTACATGGACTTCCATCATAACCTTCCCTCGTAATATATAGAGAGTATCTTAAAAGTTACGTAGCATTTCGAACAATCTTCGATTTAATTTGATTTTTAGACCGAAACTAGTATATAATTGTGAATAATAGATTACGAGTTTTGGACCGAAACTAGTATTTCAAAAAGTTCCACAGAATCTAATTTTGAGATAATGTTTTGCATGGACTTCCATCATAACCTTCCCTCATAATATATAGAGAGGATCTTAAAAGTTACGTAGCATTTCGAACAATCCTCGATTTTATTTGATTTTTTGACCGAAACAAGTATAGAATTGTGTATAATATACTACGATTTTTGGACCGAAACTAGTATTTCAAAAAGTTTCATACAATCTAATTTTGAGATAATGTTTTGCATGGACTTCCATCATAACCTTCCCTCGTAATATATAGAGGATCTTAAAAGTTACGTAGCATTTTGAACAATCCTCAATTTAATTTGATTTTTTGACCGAAACTAGTATAGAATTGTGTATAATATACTACGATTTTTGGACCGAAACTATATTTCAAAAAGTTTCATAGAATCTAATTTTGAGATAATTTTTTGCATTGACTTCCATCATAACCTTCCCTCGTGACATATAGAGAGGATCTTAAAAGTTACGTAACATTTCGAACAATGCTCGATTTAATTTTATTTTTTGACCGAAACTAGTATAGATTTGTGTATAATATACTACGATTTTTGGACCGAAACTAGTATTTCAAAAAGTTTCATAGAATCTGATTTTGAGATAATTTTTTTGCATGGACTTCCATCATAACCTTCCCTCGTAATATATAGAGAGGATGTTAGAAGTTACGTAGCATTTCGAACAATCCTCGATTTAATTTGATTTTTGACTGAAACTTGTATAGAATTGTCTATAATATACTACGATTTTTGGACTGAATCTAATATTTCAAAAAGTTTCATAGAAACTAATTTTGAGATAATTTTTTGTATGGACTTCCATCAAAACCTTCCCTCGTAATATATAGAGAGGATCTTAAAAGTTACGTAGCATTTTGAACAATCCTCGATTTAATTTGATTTATTGACCGAAACTAGTATAAAATTGTGTATAATATACTACGATTTTTGGACCGAAACTAGTATTTCAAAAAGTTTCATAGAATATAATTTTGAGATAATTTTTTGCATGGACTTTAATCATAACCTTCCCATGTGAAATATAGAGAGGATCTTAAAAGTTACGTAGAATTTCGAACAATCCTCAATTTAATTTGATATTATGACCGAACGTAGTATAGAATTGTGTATAATATACTACGATTTTTGGACCGAAACAAGTATTTAAAAATGTTTCACAGAATCTAATTTTGAGATAATTTTTTGCATGGACTTCCATCATAACCTTCCCTCGTAATATATAGAGAGGATCTTAAGATTTACGTAGCATTTCGAACAATGCTCTTTCTTATTTTATTTTTGACCGAAACTAGTATATAATTGTTTATAATATATTACGAGTTTTGGACCGAAACTAGTATTTCAAAAAGTTCCACAGAATCTAATTTTGAGATAATTTTTTGCATGGACTTCCATCATAACCTTCCCTCGTAATATATAGAGAGGATCTTAAAAGTTACGTAGCATTTCGAACAATCTTCGATTTAATTTGATTTTTAGACCGAAACTAGTATATAATTGTGTATAATATATTACGATTTTTAGACCGGAACTAGTATTTCAAAAAGTTCCACAGAATCTAATTTTGAGATAATTTGTTGCATGGACTTCCATCATAACCTTCCCTCGTAATATATAGAGAGGATCTTAAAAGTTACGTAGCATTACGAACAATCCTCGATTTTATTTGATTTTTTGACCGAAACAAGTATAGAATTGTGTATAATATACTACGATTTTGGGACCGAAACTAGTATTTAAAAAATTTTCATAGAATCTAATTTTGAGATAATTTTTTGCATGGACTTCCATCATAACCTTCCCTCGTGACATATACAGAGGATCTTAAAAGTTTCGTAGCATTTCGAACAATCCTCGATTTAATTTGAGTTTTTGACCGAAACTATTATAGAATTGTGTATAATATACTACGATTTTTTGACCAAAACTAGTATTTCAAAAAGTTTCATAGAATCTAATTTTGAGATAATTTTTTGCATGGACTTCCATCATAACCTTCCCTCGTGACATATAGAGAGGATCTTAAAAGTTACGTAGCATTTCGAACAATCCTCTTTTTAATTTAATTTTTGACCGAAACTTGTATAGAATTGTGTATAATCTACTACGATTTTTGGACCGAAACTAGTATTTCAAAAAGTTTCATAGAATCTAATTTTGAGATTATTTTTTGCATGGACTTCCATCATAACCTTCCCTCGTAATATATAGAGAGGATCTTAAAAGTTACGTATCATTTCGAACAATCTTCGATTTAATTTGATTTTTAGACCGAAACTAGTATATAAATTTGTATAATATATTACGATTTTTAGACCGGAACTAGTATTTCAAAAAGTTCCACAAAATCTAATTTTGAGATAATTTGTTGCATGGACTTCCATCATAACCTTCCCTCGTAATATATAGAGAGGATCTTAAAAGTTACGTAGCATTTTGAACAATCCTCGATTTTATTTGATTTTTTGACCGAAACAAGTATAGAATTGTGTATAATATACTACGATTTTGGGACCGAAACTAGTATTTCAAAAATTTTCATAGAATCTAATTTTGAGATAATTTTTTGCATGGACTTCCATCATAACCTTCCCTCGTGACATATACAGAGGATCTTAAAAGTTACGTAGCATTTCGAACAATCCTCGATTTAATTTGAGTTTTTGACCGAAACTAGTATAGAATTGTGTATAATATACTACGATTTTTGGACCAACACTAGTATTTCAAAAAGTTTCATAGAATCTAGTTTTGAGATAATTTTTTGCATGGACTTCCATAATAACCTTCCCTCGTGACATATAGAGAGGATCTTAAAAGTTACGTAGCATTTCGATCAATCCTCTTTTTAATTTAATTTTTGACTGAAACTTGTATAGAATTGTGTATAATCTACTACGATTTTTGGACCGAAACTAGTATTTCAAAAAGTTTCATAGAATCTAATTTTGAGATTATTTTATGCATGGACTTCCATCATAACCTTCCCTCGTAATATATAGAGAGGATCTTAAAAGTTACGTAGCATTTCGAACAATCTTCGATTTAATTTGATTTTTAGAATGAAACTAGTATATAATTGTGTATAATATATTACGATTTTTAGACAGGAACTAGTATTTCAAAAAGTTCCACAGAATCTAATTTTGAGATAATTTGTTGCATGGACTTCCATCATAACCTTCCCTCGTAATATATAGAGAGGATCTTAAAAGTTACGTAGCATTTCGAACAATCCTCGATTTTATTTGATTTTTTGACCGAAACAAGTATAGAATTGTGTATAATATACTACGATTTTGGGACCGAAACTAGTATTTCAAAAATTTTCATAGAATCTAATTTTGAGATAATTTTTTGCATGGACTTCCATCATAAGCTTCCCTCGTGACATATACAGAGGATCTTAAAAGTTACGTAGCATTTCGAACAATCCTCGATTTAATTTGAGTTTTTGACCGAAACTAGTATAGAATTGTGTATAATATACTACGATTTTTGGACCAAAACTAGTATTTCAAAAAGTTTCATAGAAACTAATTTTGAGATAATTTTTTGCATGGACTTCCATAATAACCTTCCCTCGTGACATATAGAGAGGATCTTAAAAGTTACGTAGCATTTCGATCAATCCTCTTTTTAATTTAATTTTTGACTGAAACTTGTATAGAATTGTGTATAATCTACTACGATTTTTGGACCGAAACTAGTATTTCAAAAAGTTTCATAGAATCTAATTTTGAGATTATTTTATGCATGGACTTCCATCATAACCTTCCCTCGTAATATATAGAGAGGATCTTAAAAGTTACATAGCATTTCGAACAATCCTCGATTTTATTTGATTTTTTGACCGAAACAAGTATAGAATTGTGTATAATATACTACGATTTTGGGACCGAAACTAGTATTTCAAAAATTTTCATAGAATCTAATTTTGAGATAATTTTTTGCATGGACTTCCATCATAACCTTCCCTCGTGACATATACAGAGGATCTTAAAAGTTACGTAGCATTTCGAACAATCCTCGATTTAATTTGAGTTTTTGACCGAAACTAGTATAGTGTATAATATACTACGATTTTTGGACCAAAACTAGTATTTCAAAAAGTTTCATAGAATCTAATTTTGAGATAATTTTTTGCATGGACTTCCATAATAACCTTCCCTCGTGACATATAGAGAGGATCTTAAAAGTTACGTAGCATTTCGAACAATCCTCTTTTTAATTTAATTTTTGACCGAAACTTGTATAGAATTGTGTATAATATACTACGATTTTTGGACCGAAACTAGTATTTCAAAAAGTTTCATAGAATCTAATTTTGAGAAAATTTTTTGCATGGACTTCCATCATAACCTTCCTTCGTGACATATAGAGAGGATCTTAAAAGTTACGTAGCATTTCTAACAATCCTCGATTTAATTTTATTTTTTGACCAAAACTAGTATAGAATTGTGTATAATATACTACGATTTTTTGACCGTAACTAGTATTTCAAAAAGTTTCATGGAATCTAATTTTGAGATAATTTTTTGCATGGACTTCCATCATAACCTTCCCTCATAATATATAGAGAGGATCTTAGAAGTTACGTAGCATTTCGAACAATCCTCGATTTAATTTGATTTTTGACCGAAACTTGTATAGAATTGTGTATAATATACTACGATTTTTGGACCGAAACTAGTATTTAAAAAAGTTTCATAGAATCTAATTTTGAGATAATTTTTTGCATGGACTTCCATCATAACCTTCCCTTGTGACATATAGAGAGGATCTTAAAAGTTACGTAGCATTTCGAACAATCCTCAATTTAATTTGATATTATGACCGAAACTAGTATAGAATTGTGTATAATATACTACGATTTTTGGACCGAAACAAGTATTTAAAAACGTTTCACAGAATCTAATTTTGAGATAATTTTTTGAATGGACTACCATCATAACCTTCCCTCGTAATATATAGAGAGGATCTTAAGAGGTACGTAGCATTTCGAACAATCCTCTTTTTTATTTGATTTTTGACCGAAACTTGTATAAAATTGTGTTTAATATACTACGATTTTTGGACCAACACTAGTATTTCAAAAAGTTTCATAGAATCTAATTTTGAGATTATTTTTTACATGGACTTCCATCATAACCTTCCCTCGTAATATATAGAGAGTATCTTAAAAGTTACGTAGCATTTCGAACAATCTTCGATTTAATTTGATTTTTAGACCGAAACTAGTATATAATTGTGAATAATAGATTACGAGTTTTGGACCGAAACTAGTATTTCAAAAAGTTCCACAGAATCTAATTTTGAGATAATGTTTTGCATGGACTTCCATCATAACCTTCCCTCATAATATATAGAGAGGATCTTAAAAGTTACGTAGCATTTCGAACAATCCTCGATTTTATTTGATTTTTTGACCGAAACAAGTATAGAATTGTGTATAATATACTACGATTTTTGGACCGAAACTAGTATTTCAAAAAGTTTCATACAATCTAATTTTGAGATAATGTTTTGCATGGACTTCCATCATAACCTTCCCTCGTAATATATAGAGGATCTTAAAAGTTACGTAGCATTTTGAACAATCCTCAATTTAATTTGATTTTTTGACCGAAACTAGTATAGAATTGTGTATAATATACTACGATTTTTGGACCGAAACTATATTTCAAAAAGTTTCATAGAATCTAATTTTGAGATAATTTTTTGCATTGACTTCCATCATAACCTTCCCTCGTGACATATAGAGAGGATCTTAAAAGTTACGTAACATTTCGAACAATGCTCGATTTAATTTTATTTTTTGACCGAAACTAGTATAGATTTGTGTATAATATACTACGATTTTTGGACCGAAACTAGTATTTCAAAAAGTTTCATAGAATCTGATTTTGAGATAATTTTTTTGCATGGACTTCCATCATAACCTTCCCTCGTAATATATAGAGAGGATGTTAGAAGTTACGTAGCATTTCGAACAATCCTCGATTTAATTTGATTTTTGACTGAAACTTGTATAGAATTGTCTATAATATACTACGATTTTTGGACTGAATCTAATATTTCAAAAAGTTTCATAGAAACTAATTTTGAGATAATTTTTTGTATGGACTTCCATCAAAACCTTCCCTCGTAATATATAGAGAGGATCTTAAAAGTTACGTAGCATTTTGAACAATCCTCGATTTAATTTGATTTATTGACCGAAACTAGTATAAAATTGTGTATAATATACTACGATTTTTGGACCGAAACTAGTATTTCAAAAAGTTTCATAGAATATAATTTTGAGATAATTTTTTGCATGGACTTCAATCATAACCTTCCCATGTGAAATATAGAGAGGTTCTTAAAAGTTACGTAGAATTTCGAACAATCCTCAATTTAATTTGATATTATGACCGAACGTAGTATAGAATTGTGTATAATATACTACGATTTTTGGACCGAAACAAGTATTTAAAAATGTTTCACAGAATCTAATTTTGAGATAATTTTTTGCATGGACTTCCATCATAACCTTCCCTCGTAATATATAGAGAGGATCTTAAGATTTACGTAGCATTTCGAACAATGCTCTTTCTTATTTTATTTTTGACCGAAACTAGTATATAATTGTTTATAATATATTACGAGTTTTGGACCGAAACTAGTATTTCAAAAAGTTCCACAGAATCTAATTTTGAGATAATTTTTTGCATGGACTTCCATCATAACCTTCCCTCGTAATATATAGAGAGGATCTTAAAAGTTACGTAGCATTTCGAACAATCTTCGATTTAATTTGATTTTTAGACCGAAACTAGTATATAATTGTGTATAATATATTACGATTTTTAGACCGGAACTAGTATTTCAAAAAGTTCCACAGAATCTAATTTTGAGATAATTTGTTGCATGGACTTCCATCATAACCTTCCCTCGTAATATATAGAGAGGATCTTAAAAGTTACGTAGCATTACGAACAATCCTCGATTTTATTTGATTTTTTGACCGAAACAAGTATAGAATTGTGTATAATATACTACGATTTTGGGACCGAAACTAGTATTTAAAAAATTTTCATAGAATCTAATTTTGAGATAATTTTTTGCATGGACTTCCATCATAACCTTCCCTCGTGACATATACAGAGGATCTTAAAAGTTTCGTAGCATTTCGAACAATCCTCGATTTAATTTGAGTTTTTGACCGAAACTATTATAGAATTGTGTATAATATACTACGATTTTTTGACCAAAACTAGTATTTCAAAAAGTTTCATAGAATCTAATTTTGAGATAATTTTTTGCATGGACTTCCATCATAACCTTCCCTCGTGACATATAGAGAGGATCTTAAAAGTTACGTAGCATTTCGAACAATCCTCTTTTTAATTTAATTTTTGACCGAAACTTGTATAGAATTGTGTATAATCTACTACGATTTTTGGACCGAAACTAGTATTTCAAAAAGTTTCATAGAATCTAATTTTGAGATTATTTTTTGCATGGACTTCCATCATAACCTTCCCTCGTAATATATAGAGAGGATCTTAAAAGTTACGTATCATTTCGAACAATCTTCGATTTAATTTGATTTTTAGACCGAAACTAGTATATAAATTTGTATAATATATTACGATTTTTAGACCGGAACTAGTATTTCAAAAAGTTCCACAGAATCTAATTTTGAGATAATTTGTTGCATGGACTTCCATCATAACCTTCCCTCGTAATATATAGAGAGGATCTTAAAAGTTACGTAGCATTTCGAACAATCCTCGATTTTATTTGATTTTTTGACCGAAACAAGTATAGAATTGTGTATAATATACTACGATTTTGGGACCGAAACTAGTATTTCAAAAATTTTCATAGAATCTAATTTTGAGATAATTTTTTGCATGGACTTCCATCATAACCTTCCCTCGTGACATATACAGAGGATCTTAAAAGTTACGTAGCATTTCGAACAATCCTCGATTTAATTTGAGTTTTTGACCGAAACTAGTATAGAATTGTGTATAATATACTACGATTTTTGGACCAACACTAGTATTTCAAAAAGTTTCATAGAATCTAGTTTTGAGATAATTTTTTGCATGGACTTCCATAATAACCTTCCCTCGTGACATATAGAGAGGATCTTAAAAGTTACGTAGCATTTCGATCAATCCTCTTTTTAATTTAATTTTTGACTGAAACTTGTATAGAATTGTGTATAATCTACTACGATTTTTGGACCGAAACTAGTATTTCAAAAAGTTTCATAGAATCTAATTTTGAGATTATTTTATGCATGGACTTCCATCATAACCTTCCCTCGTAATATATAGAGAGGATCTTAAAAGTTACGTAGCATTTCGAACAATCTTCGATTTAATTTGATTTTTAGAATGAAACTAGTATATAATTGTGTATAATATATTACGATTTTTAGACAGGAACTAGTATTTCAAAAAGTTCCACAGAATCTAATTTTGAGATAATTTGTTGCATGGACTTCCATCATAACCTTCCCTCGTAATATATAGAGAGGATCTTAAAAGTTACGTAGCATTTCGAACAATCCTCGATTTTATTTGATTTTTTGACCGAAACAAGTATAGAATTGTGTATAATATACTACGATTTTGGGACCGAAACTAGTATTTCAAAAATTTTCATAGAATCTAATTTTGAGATAATTTTTTGCATGGACTTCCATCATAAGCTTCCCTCGTGACATATACAGAGGATCTTAAAAGTTACGTAGCATTTCGAACAATCCTCGATTTAATTTGAGTTTTTGACCGAAACTAGTATAGAATTGTGTATAATATACTACGATTTTTGGACCAAAACTAGTATTTCAAAAAGTTTCATAGAAACTAATTTTGAGATAATTTTTTGCATGGACTTCCATAATAACCTTCCCTCGTGACATATAGAGAGGATCTTAAAAGTTACGTAGCATTTCGATCAATCCTCTTTTTAATTTAATTTTTGACTGAAACTTGTATAGAATTGTGTATAATCTACTACGATTTTTGGACCGAAACTAGTATTTCAAAAAGTTTCATAGAATCTAATTTTGAGATTATTTTATGCATGGACTTCCATCATAACCTTCCCTCGTAATATATAGAGAGGATCTTAAAAGTTACGTAGCATTTCGAACAATCTTCGATTTAATTTGATTTTTAGAATGAAACTAGTATATAATTGTGTATAATATATTACGATTTTTAGACAGGAACTAGTATTTCAAAAAGTTCCACAGAATCTAATTTTGAGATAATTTGTTGCATGGACTTCCATCATAACCTTCCCTCGTAATATATAGAGAGGATCTTAAAAGTTACGTAGCATTTCGAACAATCCTCGATTTTATTTGATTTTTTGACCGAAACAAGTATAGAATTGTGTATAATATACTACGATTTTGGGACCGAAACTAGTATTTCAAAATTTTTCATAGAATCTAATTTTGAGATAATTTTTTGCATGGACTTCCATCATAAGCTTCCCTCGTGACATATACAGAGGATCTTAAAAGTTACGTAGAATTTCGAACAATCCTCGATTTAATTTGAGTTTTTGACCGAAACTAGTATAGAATTGTGTATAATATACTACGATTTTTGGACCAAAACTAGTATTTCAAAAAGTTTCATAGAAACTAATTTTGAGATAATTTTTTGCATGGACTTCCATAATAACCTTCCCTCGTGACATATAGAGAGGATCTTAAAAGTTACGTAGCATTTCGAACAATCCTCTTTTTAATTTAATTTTTGACCGAAACTTGTATAGAATTGTGTATAATCTACTACGATTTTTGGACCGAAACTAGTATTTCAAAAAGTTTCATAGAATCTAATTTTGAGATTATTTTATGCATGGACTTCCATCATAACCTTCCCTCGTAATATATAGAGAGGATCTTAAAAGTTACGTAGCATTTCGAACAATCTTCGATTTAATTTGATATTTAGGCCGAAACTAGTATATAATTGTGTATAATATATTACGATTTTTAGACCGGAACTAGTATTTCAAAAAGTTCCACAGAATCTAATTTTGAGATAATTTGTTGCATGGACTTCCATCATAACCTTCCCTCGTAATATATAGAGAGGATCTTAAAAGTTACGTAGCATTTCGAACAATCCTCGATTTTATTTGATTTTTTGACCAAAACAAGTATAGAATTGTGTATAATATACTACGATTTTGGGACCGAAACTAGTATTTTAAAAATTTTCATAGAATCTAATTTTGAGATAATTTTTTGCATGGACTTCCATCATAACCTTCCCTCGTGACATATACAGAGGATCTTAAAAGTTTCGTAGCATTTCGAACAATCCTCGATTTAATTTGAGTTTTTGACCGAAACTAGTATAGAATTGTGTATAATATACTACGATTTTTGGACCAAAACTAGTATTTCAAAAAGTTTCATAGAATCTAATTTTGAGATAATTTTTTGCATGGACTTCCATCATAACCTTCCCTCGTGACATATAGAGAGGATCTTAAAAGTTATGTAGCATTTCGAACAATCCTCTTTTTAATTTAATTTTTGACTGAAACTTGTATAGAATTGCGTATAATCTACTACGATTTATGGACCGAAACTAGTATTTCAAAAAGTTTCATAGAATCTAATTTTGAGATTATTTTTTGCATGGACTTCCATCATAACCTTCCCTCGTAATATATAGAGAGGATCTTAAAAGTTACGTAGCATTTCGAACAATCTTCGATTAAATTTGATTTTTAGACCGAAACTAGTATATAATTGTGTATAATATATTACGATTTTTAGACCGGAACTAGTATTTCAGAAACCTCCACAGAATCTAATTTTGAGATAATTTGTTGCATGGACTTCCATCATAACCTTCCCTCGTAATATATAGAGAGGATCTTAAAAGTTACGTAGCATTTCGAACAATCCTCGATTTTATTTGATTTTTTGACCGAAACAAGTATAGAATTGTGTATAATATACTACGATTTTGGGACCGAAACTAATATTTCAAAAATTTTCATAGAATCTAATTTTGAGATAATTTTTTGCATGGACTTCCATCATAACCTTCCCTCGTGACCTATACAGAGGATCTTAAAAGTTACGTAGCATTTCGAACAATCCTCGATTTAATTTGAGTTTTTGACCGAAACTAGTATAGAATTGTGTATAATATACTACGATTTTTGGACCAAAACTAGTATTTCAAAAAGTTTCATAGAATTTAATTTTGAGATAATTTTTTGCATGGACTTCCATCATAACCTTCCCTCGTGACATATAGAGAGGATCTTAAAAGTTACGTAGCATTTCGAACAATCCTCTTTTTAATTTAATTTTTGACCGAAACTTGTATAGAATTGTGTATAATCTACTACGATTTTTGGACCGAAACTAGTATTTCAAAAAGTTTCATAGAATCTAATTTTGAGATTATTTTTTGCATGGACTTCCATCATAACCTTCCCTCGTAATATTTAGAGAGGATCTTAAAAGTTACGTAGCATTTCGAACAATCTTCGATTTAATTTGATTTTTAGACCGAAACTAGTATATAAATTTGTATAATATATTACGATTTTTAGACCGGAACTAGTATTTCAAAAAGTTCCACAGAATCTAATTTTGAGATAATTTGTTGCATGGACTTCCATCATAACCTTCCCTCGTAATATATAGAGAGGATCTTAAAAGTTACGTAGCATTTCGAACAATCCTCGATTTTATTTGATTTTTTGACCGAAACAAGTATAGAATTGTGTATAATATACTACAATTTTGGGACCGAAACTAGTATTTCAAAAATTTTCATAGAATCTAATTTTGAGATAATTTTTTGCATGGACTTCCATCATAACCTTCCCTCGTGACATATACAGAGGATCTTAAAAGTTACGTAGCATTTCGAACAATCCTCGATTTAATTTGAGTTTTTGACCGAAACTAGTATAGAATTGTGTATAATATACTACGATTTTTGGACCAACACTAGTATTTCAAAAAGTTTCATAGAATCTAGTTTTGAGATAATTTTTTGCATGGACTTCCATAATAACCTTCCCTCGTGACATATAGAGAGGATCTTAAAAGTTACGTAGCATTTCGATCAATCCTCTTTTTAATTTAATTTTTGACCGAAACTTGTATAGAATTGTGTATAATCTACTACGATTTTTGGACCGAAACTAGTATTTCAAAAAGTTTCATAGAATCTAATTTTGAGATTATTTTATGCATGGACTTCCATCATAACCTTCCCTCGTAATATATAGAGAGGATCTTAAAAGTTACGTAGCATTTCGAACAATCTTCGATTTAATTTGATTTTTAGAACGAAACTAGTATATAATTGTGTATAATATATTACGATTTTTAGACAGGAACTAGTATTTCAAAAAGTTCCACAGAATCTAATTTTGAGATAATTTGTTGCATGGACTTCCATCATAACCTTCCCTCGTAATATATAGAGAGGATCTTAAAAGTTACGTAGCATTTCGAACAATCCTCGATTTTATTTGATTTTTTGACCGAAACAAGTATAGAATTGTGTATAATATACTACGATTTTGGGACCGAAACTAGTATTTCAAAAATTTTCATAGAATCTAATTTTGAGATAATTTTTTGCATGGACTTCCATCATAAGCTTCCCTCGTGACATATACAGAGGATCTTAAAAGTTACGTAGCATTTCGAACAATCCTCGATTTAATTTGAGTTTTTGACCGAAACTAGTATAGAATTGTGTATAATATACTACGATTTTTGGACCAAAACTAGTATTTCAAAAAGTTTCATAGAAACTAATTTTGAGATAATTTTTTGCATGGACTTCCATAATAACCTTCCCTCGTGACATATAGAGAGGATCTTAAAAGTTACGTAGCATTTCGAACAATCCTCTTTTTAATTTAATTTTTGACCGAAACTTGTATAGAATTGTGTATAATCTACTACGATTTTTGGACCGAAACTAGTATTTCAAAAAGTTTCATAGAATCTAATTTTGAGATTATTTTATGCATGGACTTCCATCATAACCTTCCCTCGTAATATATAGAGAGGATCTTAAAAGTTACGTAGCATTTCGAACAATCTTCGATTTAATTTGATATTTAGACCGAAACTAGTATATAATTGTGTATAATATATTACGATTTTTAGACCAGAACTAGTATTTCAAAAAGTTCCACAGAATCTAATTTTGAGATAATTTGTTGCATGGACTTCCATCATAACCTTCCCTCGTAATATATAGAGAGGATCTTAAAAGTTACGTAGCATTTCGAACAATCCTCGATTTTATTTGATTTTTTGACCGAAACAAGTATAGAATTGTGTATAATATACTACGATTTTGGGACCGAAACTAGTATTTCAAAAATTTTCATAGAATCTAATTTTGAGATAATTTTTTGCATGGACTTCCATCATAACCTTCCCTCGTGACATATACAGAGGATCTTAAAAGTTTCGTAGCATTTCGAACAATCCTCGATTTAATTTGAGTTTTTGACCGAAACTAGTATAGAATTGTGTATAATATACTACGATTTTTGGACCAAAACTAGTATTTCAAAAAGTTTCATAGAATCTAATTTTGAGATAATTTTTTGCATGGACTTCCATCATAACCTTCCCTCGTGACATATAGAGAGGATCTTAAAAGTTACGTAGCATTTCGAACAATCCTCTTTTTAATTTAATTTTTGACTGAAACTTGTATAGAATTGCGTATAATCTACTACGATTTTTGGACCGAAACTAGTATTTCAAAAAGTTTCATAGAATCTAATTTTGAGATTATTTTTTGCATGGACTTCCATCATAACCTTCCCTCGTAATATATAGAGAGGATCTTAAAAGTTACGTAGCATTTCGAACAATCTTCGATTTAATTTGATTTTTAGACCGAAACTAGTATATAATTGTGTATAATATATTACGATTTTTAGACCGGAACTAGTATTTCAGAAAGTTCCACAGAATCTAATTTTGAGATAATTTGTTCCATGGACTTCCATCATAACCTTCCCTCGTAATATATAGAGAGGATCTTAAAAGTTACGTAGCATTTCGAACAATCCTCGATTTTATTTGATTTTTTGACCGAAACAAGTATAGAATTGTGTATAATATACTACGATTTTGGGACCGAAACTAATATTTCAAAAATTTTCATAGAATCTAATTTTGAGATAATTTTTTGCATGGACTTCCATCATAACCTTCCCTCGTGACATATACAGAGGATCTTAAAAGTTACGTAGCATTTCGAACAATCCTCGATTTAATTTGAGTTTTTGACCGAAACTAGTATAGAATTGTGTATAATATACTACGATTTTTGGACCAAAACTAGTATTTCAAAAAGTTTCATAGAATTTAATTTTGAGATAATTTTTTGCATGAATTCCATCATAACCTTCCCTCGTGACATATAGAGAGGATCTTAAAAGTTACGTAGCATTTCGAATAATCCTCTTTTTAATTTAATTTTTGACCGAAACTTGTATAGAATTGTGTATAATCTACTAAGATTTTTGGACCGAAACTAGTATTTCAAAAAGTTTCATAGAATCTAATTTTGAGATTATTTTTTGCATGGACTTCCATCATAACCTTCCCTCGTAATATATAGAAAGGATCTTAAAAGTTACGTAGCATTTCGAACAATCTTCGATTTAATTTGATTTTTAGACCGAAACTAGTATATAATCGTGTATAATATATTACGATTTTTAGACCGGAACTAGTATTTCAAAAAGTTCCACAGAATCTAATTTTGAGATAATTTGTTGCATGGACTTCCATCATAACCTTCCCTCGTAATATATAGAGAGGATCTTAAAAGTTACGTAGCATTTCGAACAATCCTCGATTTTATTTGATTTTTTGACCGAAACAAGTATAGAATTGTGTATAATATACTACGATTTTGGGACCGAAACTAGTATTTCAAAAATTTTCATAGAATCTAATTTTGAGATAATTTTTTGCATGGACTTCCATCATAACCTTCCTTCGTGACATATACAGAGGATCTTAAAAGTTACGTAGCATTTCGAACAATCCTCGATTAAATTTGAGTTTTTGACCGAAACTAGTATAGAATTGTGTATAATATACTACGATTTTTGGACCAAAACTAGTATTTCAAAAAGTTTCATAGAATCTAATTTTGAGATAATTTTTTGCATGGACTTCCATCATAACCTTCCCTCGTGACATATAGAGAGGATCTTAAAAGTTACGTAGCATTTCGAACAATCCTCTTTTTAATTTAATTTTTGACTGAAACTTGTATAGAATTGCGTATAATCTACTACGATTTTTGGACCGAAACTAGTATTTCAAAAAGTTTCATAGAATCTAATTTTGAGATTATTTTTTGCATGGACTTCCATCATAACCTTCCCTCGTAATATATAGAGAGGATCTTAAAAGTTACGTAGCATTTCGAACAATCTTCGATTTAATTTGATTTTTAGACCGAAACTAGTATATAATTGTGTATAATATATTACGATTTTTAGACCGGAACTAGTATTTCAGAAAGTTCCACAGAATCTAATTTTGAGATAATTTGTTGCATGGACTTCCATCATAACCTTCCCTCGTAATATATAGAGAGGATCTTAAAAGTTACGTAGCATTTCGAACAATCCTCGATTTTATTTGATTTTTTGACCGAAACAAGTATAGAATTGTGTATAATATACTACGATTTTGGGACCGAAACTAATATTTCAAAAATTTTCATAGAATCTAATTTTGAGATAATTTTTTGCATGGACTTCCATCATAACCTTCCCTCGTGACATATACAGAGGATCTTAAAAGTTACGTAGCATTTCGAACAATCCTCGATTTAATTTGAGTTTTTGACCGAAACTAGTATAGAATTGTGTATAATATACTACGATTTTTGGACCAAAACTAGTATTTCAAAAAGTTTCATAGAATTTAATTTTGAGATAATTTTTTGCATGGACTTCCATCATAACCTTCCCTCGTGACATATAGAGAGGATCTTAAAAGTTACGTAGCATTTCGAATAATCCTCTTTTTAATTTAATTTTTGACCGAAACTTGTATAGAATTGTGTATAATCTACTAAGATTTTTGGACCGAAACTAGTATTTCAAAAAGTTTCATAGAATCTAATTTTGAAATTATTTTTTGCATGGACTTCCATCATAACCTTCCCTCGTAATATATAGAAAGGATCTTAAAAGTTACGTAGCATTTCGAACAATCTTCGATTTAATTTGATTTTTAGACCGAAACTAATATATAATCGTGTATAATATATTACGATTTTTAGACCGGAACTAGTATTTCAAAAAGTTCCACAGAATCTAATTTTGAGATAATTTGTTGCATGGACTTCCATCATAACCTTCCCTCGTAATATATAGAGAGGATCTTAAAAGTTACGTAGCATTTCGAACAATCCTCGATTTTATTTGATTTTTTGACCGAAACAAGTATAGAATTGTGTATAATATACTACGATTTTGGGACCGAAACTAGTATTTCAAAAATTTTCATAGAATCTAATTTTGAGATAATTTTTTGCATGGACTTCCATCATAACCTTCCTTCGTGACATATACAGAGGATCTTAAAAGTTACGTAGCATTTCGAACAATCCTCGATTTAATTTGAGTTTTTGACCGAAACTAGTATAGAATTGTGTATAATATACTACGATTTTTGGACCAAAACTAGTATTTCAAAAAGTTTCATAGAATCTAATTTTGAGATAATTTTTTGCATGGACTTCCATCATAACCTTCCCTCGTGACATATAGAGAGGATCTTAAAAGTTAAGTAGCATTTCGAACAATCCTCTTTTTAATTTAATTTTTGACCGAAACTTGTATAGAATTGTGTATAATCTACTACGATTTTTGGACCGAAACTAGTATTTCAAAAAGTTTCATAGAATCTAATTTTGAGATTATTTTTTGCATGGACTTCTATCATAACCTTCCCTCGTAATATATAGAGAGGATCTTAAAAGTTACGTAGCATTTCGAACAATCTTCGATTTAATTTGATTTTTAGACCGAAACTAGTATATAATTGTGTATAATATATTACGATTTTTAGACCGGAACTAGTATTTCAAAAAGTTCCACAGAATCTAATTTTGAGATAATTTGTTGCATGGACTTCCATCATAACCTTCCCTCGTAATATATAGAGAGGATCTTAAAAGTTACGTAGCAATTCGAACAATCCTCGATTTTATTTGATTTTTTGACCGAAACAAGTATAGAATTGTGTATAATATACTACGATTTTGGGACCGAAACTAGTATTTCAAAAATTTTCATAGAATCTAATTTTGAGATAATTTTTTGCATGGACTTCCATCATAACCTTCCCTCGTGACATATAGAGAGGATCTTAAACGTTACGTAGCATTTCGAACAATCCTCTTCTTAATTTAATTTTTGACCGAAACTTGTATAGAATTGTGTATAATATACTACGATTTTTGGACCGAAACTAGTATTTCAAAAAGTTTCACAGAATCTAATTTTGAGATTATTTTTTGCATGGACTTCCATCATAACCTTCCCTCGTAATATATAGAGAGGATCTTAAAAGTTACGTAGCATTTTGAACAATCTTCGATTTAATTTGATTTTTAGACCGAAACTAGTATATAATTGTGTATAATATATTACGATTTTTAGACCGGAACTAGTATTTCAGAAAGTTCCACAGAATCTAATTTTGAGATAATTTGTTGCATGGACTTCCATCATAACCTTCCCTCGTAATATATAGAGAGGATCTTAAAAGTTACGTAGCATTTCGAACAATCCTCGATTTTATTTGATTTTTTGACCGAAACAAGTATAGAATTGTGTATAATATACTACGATTTTTGGACCGAAACTAATATTTCAAAAATTTTCATAGAATCTAATTTTGAGATAATTTTTTGCATGGACTTCCATCATAACCTTCCCTCGTGACATATACAGAGGATCTTAAAAGTTACGTAGCATTTCGAACAATCCTCGATTTAATTTGAGTTTTTGACCGAAACTAGTATAGAATTGTGTATAATATACTACGATTTTTGGACCAAAACTAGTATTTCAAAAAGTTTCATAGAATTTAATTTTGAGATAATTTTTTGCATGGACTTCCATCATAACCTTCCCTCGTGACATATAGAGAGGATCTTAAAAGTTACGTAGCATTTCGAATAATCCTCTTTTTAATTTAATTTTTGACCGAAACTTGTATAGAATTGTGTATAATCTACTAAGATTTTTGGACCGAAACTAGTATTTCAAAAAGTTTCATAGAATCTAATTTTGAAATTATTTTTTGCATGGACTTCCATCATAACCTTCCCTCGTAATATATAGAAAGGATCTTAAAAGTTACGTAGCATTTCGAACAATCTTCGATTTAATTTGATTTTTAGACCGAAACTAATATATAATCGTGTATAATATATTACGATTTTTAGACCGGAACTAGTATTTCAAAAAGTTCCACAGAATCTAATTTTGAGATAATTTGTTGCATGGACTTCCATCATAACCTTCCCTCGTAATATATAGAGAGGATCTTAAAAGTTACGTAGCATTTCGAACAATCCTCGATTTTATTTGATTTTTTGACCGAAACAAGTATAGAATTGTGTATAATATACTACGATTTTGGGACCGAAACTAGTATTTCAAAAATTTTCATAGAATCTAATTTTGAGATAATTTTTTGCATGGACTTCCATCATAACCTTCCTTCGTGACATATACAGAGGATCTTAAAAGTTACGTAGCATTTCGAACAATCCTCGATTTAATTTGAGTTTTTGACCGAAACTAGTATAGAATTGTGTATAATATACTACGATTTTTGGACCAAAACTAGTATTTCAAAAAGTTTCATAGAATCTAATTTTGAGATAATTTTTTGCATGGACTTCCATCATAACCTTCCCTCGTGACATATAGAGAGGATCTTAAAAGTTAAGTAGCATTTCGAACAATCCTCTTTTTAATTTAATTTTTGACCGAAACTTGTATAGAATTGTGTATAATCTACTACGATTTTTGGACCGAAACTAGTATTTCAAAAAGTTTCATAGAATCTAATTTTGAGATTATTTTTTGCATGGACTTCTATCATAACCTTCCCTCGTAATATATAGAGAGGATCTTAAAAGTTACGTAGCATTTCGAACAATCTTCGATTTAATTTGATTTTTAGACCGAAACTAGTATATAATTGTGTATAATATATTACGATTTTTAGACCGGAACTAGTATTTCAAAAAGTTCCACAGAATCTAATTTTGAGATAATTTGTTGCATGGACTTCCATCATAACCTTCCCTCGTAATATATAGAGAGGATCTTAAAAGTTACGTAGCAATTCGAACAATCCTCGATTTTATTTGATTTTTTGACCGAAACAAGTATAGAATTGTGTATAATATACTACGATTTTGGGACCGAAACTAGTATTTCAAAAATTTTCATAGAATCTAATTTTGAGATAATTTTTTGCATGGACTTCCATCATAACCTTCCCTCGTGACATATAGAGAGGATCTTAAACGTTACGTAGCATTTCGAACAATCCTCTTCTTAATTTAATTTTTGACCGAAACTTGTATAGAATTGTGTATAATATACTACGATTTTTGGACCGAAACTAGTATTTCAAAAAGTTTCACAGAATCTAATTTTGAGATTATTTTTTGCATGGACTTCCATCATAACCTTCCCTCGTAATATATAGAGAGGATCTTAAAAGTTACGTAGCATTTTGAACAATCTTCGATTTAATTTGATTTTTAGACCGAAACTAGTATATAATTGTGTATAATATAATACGAGTTTTGGACCGAAACTAGTACTTCAAAAAGTACCACAGAATCTAATTTTGAGATAATTTTTTGCATGGACTTCCATCATAACCTTCCCTCGTGACATATACAGAGGATCTTAAAAGTTACGTAGCATTTCGAACAATCCTCGATTTTATTTGATTTTTTGACCGAAACAAGTATAGAATTGTGTATAATATACTACGATTTTTGGACCGAAACTAGTATTTCAAAAATTTTCATAGAATCTAATTTTGAGATAATTTTATGCATGGACTTCCATCATAACCATCCCTCGTGACATATAGAGAGGATCTTTAAAGTTACGTAGCATTTCGAACAATCCTCTTTTTAATTTAATTTTTGACCGAAACTTGTATAGAATTGTTTATAATCTACTACGATTTTTGGATCGAAACTAGTATTTCAAAAATTTCATAGAATCTAATTTTGAGATTATTTTTTGCATGGATTTCCATCATAACCTTCCCTCGTAATATATAGAGAGGATCTTTAACGTTATGTAGCATTTCGAACAATCCTCGATTTAATTTGATTTTTAGACCGAAACTAGTATAGAATTGTGTATAATATATTACGAGTTTTGGACCGGAACTAGTATTTCAAAAAGTTCCACAGAATCTAATTTTGAGATAATTTTTTGCATGGACTTCCATCATAACCTTCCCTCGTAATATATAGAGAGGATCTTAAAAGTTACGTAGCATTTCGAACAATCCTCGATTTTATTTGATTTTTTGACCGAAACAAGTATAGAATTGTGTATAATATACTACGATTTTGGGACCGAAACTAGTATTTCAAAAATTTTCATAGAATCTAATTTTGAGATAATTTTTTGCATGGACTTCCATCATAACCTTCCCTCGTGACATATAGAGAGGATCTTAAACGTTACGTAGCATTTCGAACAATCCTCTTCTTAATTTAATTTTTGACCGAAACTTGTATAGAATTGTGTATAATATACTACAATTTTTGGACCGAAAATAGTATTTCAAAAAGTTTCATAGAATCTAATTTTGAGATAATTTTTTGCATGGACTTCCATCATAACCTTCCCTCGTAATATATAGAGAGGATCTTAAACGTTACGTAGAATTTCGAACAATCCTCGATTTAATTTGATTTTTAGACCGAAACTAGTATAGAATTGTGTATAATATATTACGAGTTTTGGACCGAAACAAGTATTTCAAAAAATTTCATAGAATCTGCTTTTGAGATAATTTTATGCATGGACTACCATCATAACCTTCCCCCGTGACATATACAGAGGATCTTAAAAGTTACGTAGCATTTCGAACAATCCTCGATTTAATTTGAGTTTTTGACCGAAACTAGTATAGAATTGTGTATAATATACTACGATTTTTGGACCGAAACTAGTATTTCAAAAATTTTCATAGAATCTAATTTTGAGATAATTTTATGCATGGACTTCCATCATAACCATCCCTCGTGACATATAGAGAGGATCTTTAAAGTTACGTAGCATTTCGAACAATCCTCTTTTTAATTTAATTTTTGACCGAAACTTGTATAGAATTGTTTATAATCTACTACGATTTTTGGATCGAAACTAGTATTTCAAAAATTTCATAGAATCTAATTTTGAGATTATTTTTTGCATGGACTTCCATCATAACCTTCCCTCGTAATATATAGAGAGGATCTTTAACGTTATGTAGCATTTCGAACAATCCTCGATTTAATTTGATTTTTAGACCGAAACTAGTATAGAATTGTGTATAATATATTACGAGTTTTGGACCGGAACTAGTATTTCAAAAAGTTCCACAGAATCTAATTTTGAGATAATTTTTTGCATGGACTTCCATCATAACCTTCCCTCGTAATATATAGAGAGGATCTTAAAAGTTACGTAGCATTTCGAACAATCCTCGATTTTATTTGATTTTTTGACCGAAACAAGTATAGAATTGTGTATAATATACTACGATTTTGGGACCGAAACTAGTATTTCAAAAATTTTCATAGAAACTAATTTTGAGATAATTTTTTGCATGGACTTCCATCATAACCTTCCCTCGTGACATATAGAGAGGATCTTAAACGTTACGTAGCATTTCGAACAATCCTCTTCTTAATTTAATTTTTGACCGAAACTTGTATAGAATTGTGTATAATATACTACAATTTTTGGACCGAAACTAGTATTTCAAAAAGTTTCATAGAATCTAATTTTGAGATAATTTTTTGCATGGACTTCCATCATAACCTTCCCTCGTAATATATAGAGAGGATCTTAAACGTTACGTAGAATTTCGAACAATCCTCGATTTAATTTGATTTTTAGACCGAAACTAGTATAGAATTGTGTATAATATATTACGAGTTTTGGACCGAAACAAGTATTTCAAAAAATTTCATAGAATCTGCTTTTGAGATAATTTTAAGCATGGACTACCATCATAACCTTCCCTCGTGACATATACAGAGGATCTTAAAAGTTACGTAGCATTTCGAACAATCCTCGATTTAATTTGAGTTTTTGACCGAAACTAGTATAGAATTGTGTATAATATACTACGATTTTTGGACAAAAACTAGTATTTCTAAAAGTTTCATAGAATCTAATTTTGAGATAATTTTTTGCATGGACTTCCATCATAACCTTCCCTCGTGACATATAGAGAGGATCTTAAAAGTTACGTAGCATTTCGAACAATCCTCTTTTTAATTTAATTTTTGACCGAAACTTGTATAGAATTGTGTATAATCTACTACGATTTTTGGACCGAAACTAGTATTTCAAAAATTTTCATAGAATCTAATTTTGAGATTATTTTTTGCATGGAATTCCATCATAACCTTCCCTCGTAATATATAGAGAGGATCTTAAACGTTACGTAGCATTTCGAACAATCCTCGATTTAATTTGATTTTTAGAACGAAACTAGTATAGAATTGTGTATAATATATTACGAGTTTTGGACCGGAACTAGTATTTCAAAAAGTTCCACAGAATCTAATTTTGAGATAATTTTTTGCATGGACTTCCATCATAACCTTCCCTCGTAATATATAGAGAGGATCTTAAAAGTTACGTAGCATTTCGAACAATCCTCGATTTTATTTGATTTTTTTGACCGAAACAAGTATAGAATTGTGTATAATATACTACGATTTTGGGACCGAAACTAGTATTTCAAAAATTTTCATAGAATCTAATTTTGAGATAATTTTTTGCATGGACTTCCATCATAACCTTCCCTCGTGACATATAGAGAGGATCTTAAACGTTACGTAGCATTTCTAACAATCCTCTTCTTAATTTAATTTTTGACCGAAACTTGTATAGAATTGTGTATAATATACTACGATTTTTGGACCGAAACTAGTATTTCAAAAGGTTTCACAGAATCTAATTTTGAGATAATTTTTTGCATGGACTTCCATCATAACCTTCCCTCGTAATATATAGAGAGGATCTTAAAAGTTACGTAGCATTTTGAACAATCTTCGATTCAATTTGATTTTTAGACCGAAACTAGTTTATAATTGTGTATAATATATTACGAGTTTTTTACCGAAACTAGTATTTCAAAAAGTTCCACAGAATCTAATTTTGAGATAATTTTTTGCATGGACTTCCATCATAACCTTCCCTCGTGACATATACAGAGGATCTTAAAAGTTACGTAGCATTTTGAACAATCCTCGATTTAATTTGAGTTTTTGACCGAAACTAGTATAGAATTGTGTATAATATACTACGATTTTTGGACCAAAACTAGTATTTCTAAAAGTTTCATAGAATCTAATTTTGAGATAATTTTTTGCATGGACTTCCATCATAACCTTCCCTCGTGACATATAGAGAGGATCTTAAAAGTTACGTAGCATTTCGAACAATCCTCTTTTTAATTTAATTTTTGACCGAAACTTGTATAGAATTGTGTATAATCTACTACGATTTTTGGACCGAAACTAGTATTTCAAAAAGTTTCATAGAAACTAATTTTGAGATTATTTTTTGCATGGACTTCCATCATAACCTTCCCTCGTAATATATATAGAGGATCTTAAAAGTTACGTAGCATTTCGAACAATCTTCGATTTAATTTGATTTTTAGACCGAAACTAGTATATAATTGTGTATAATATATTACGAGTTTTGGACCGGAACTAGTATTTCAAAAAGTTCCACAGAATCTAATTTTGAGATAATTTTTTGCATGGACTTCCATCATAACCTTCCCTCGTGACATATACAGAGGATCTTAAAAGTTACGTAGCATTTCGAACAATCCTCGATTTTATTTGTTTTTTTGACCAAAACAAGTATAGAATTGTGTATAATTTACTACGATTTTTGGACCGAAACTAGTATTTCAAAAATTTTCATAGAATCTAATTTTGAGATAATTTTTTGCATGGACTTCCATCATAACCTTCCCTCGTGACATATAGAGAGGATCTTAAACGTTACGTAGCATTTCGAAGAATCCTCTTCTTAATTTAATTTTTGACCGAAACTTGTATAGAATTGTGTATAATATACTACGATTTTTGGACCGAAACTAGTATTTCAAAAAGTTTCATAGAATCTAATTTTGAGATTATTTTTTGCATGGACTTCCATCATAACCTTCCCTCGTAATATATAGAGAGGATCGTAAACGTTACGTAGCATTTCGAACAATCCTCGATTTAATTTGATTTTTAGACCGAAACTAGTATAGAATTGTGTATAATATATTACGAGTTTTGGACCGAAACAAGTATTTCAAAAAATTTCATAGAATCTGCTTTTGAGATAATTTTTTGCATGGACTTCCATCATAACCTTCCCTCGTGACATATACAGAGGATCTTAAAAGTTATTTAGCATTTCGAACAATCCTCGATTTAATTTGAGTTTTTGACCGAAACTAGTATAGAATTGTGTATAATATACTACGATTTTTGGACCAAAACTAGTATTTCTAAAAGTTTCATAGAATCTAATTTTGAGATAATATTTTGCATGGAGTTCCATCATAACCTTCCCTCGTGACATATAGAGAGGATCTTAAAAGTTACGTAGCATTTCGAACAATCCTCTTTTTAATTTAATTTTTGACCGAAACTTGTATAGAATTGTGTATAATCTACTACGATTTTTTGACCGAAACTAGTATTTCAAAAAGTTTCATAGAATGTAATTTTGAGATTATTTTTTGCATGGACTTCCATCATAACCTTCCCTCGTAATATATATAGAGGATCTTAAAAGTTACGTAGCATTTCGAACAATCTTCGATTTAATTTGATTTTTAGACCGAAACTAGTATATAATTTTGTATAATATATTACGAGTTTTGGACCGGAACTAGTATTTCAAAAAGTTCCACAGAATCTAATTTTGAGATAATTTTTTGCATGGACTTCCATCATAACCTTCCCTCGTAATATATAGAGAGGATCTTAAAAGTTACGTTGCATTTCGAACAATCCTCGATTTTATTTGATTTTTTGACCGAAACAAGTATTGAATTGTGTATAATATACTACGATTTTGGGACCGAAACTAGTATTTCAAAAATTTTCATAGAATCTAATTTTGAGATAATTTTTTGCATGGACTTCCATCATAACTTTCCCTCATGACATATAGAGAGGATCTTAAACGTTACGTAGAATTTCAAACAATCCTCTTCTTAATTTAATTTTTGACCGAAACTTGTATAGAATTGTGTATAATATACTACGATTTTTGGACCGAAACTAGTATTTCAAAAGGTTTCATAGAATCTAATTTTGAGATAATTTTTTGCATGGACTTCCATCATAACCTTCCCTCGTAATATATATAGAGGACCTTAAACGTTACGTAGCATTTCGAACAATCCTCGATTTAATTTGATTTTTAGACCGAAACTAGTATAGAATTGTGTATAATATATTACGAGTTTTGGACCGAAACAAGTATTTCAAAAATTTTCATAGAATCTAATTTTGAGATAATTTTTTTGCATGGACTTCCATCATAACCTTCCCTCGTGACATATACAGAGGATCTTAAACGTTACGTAGCATTTCGAACAATCCTCGATTTAATTTGAGTTTTTGACCGAAACTAGTATAGAATTGTGTATAATATACTACGATTTTTGGACCAAAACTAGTATTTAAAAAAGTTTCATAGAATCTAATTTTGAGATAAATTTTTGCATGGACTTCCATCATAACCTTCCCTCGTGACATATAGAGAGGATCTTAAAAGTTACGTAGCATTTCGAACAATCCTCTTTTTAATTTAATTTTTGACCGAAACTTGTATAGAATTGTGTATAATACTACGATTTTTGGACCGAAACTAGTATTTCAAAAAGTTTCATAGAATCTAATTTTGAGATTATTTTTTGCATGGACTTCCATCATAACCTTCCCTCGTAATATATAGAGAGGATCTTAAACGTTACGTAGCATTTCGAACAATCCTCGATTTAATTTGATTTTTAGACCGAAACTAGTATAGAATTGTGTATAATATATTACGAGTTTTGGACCGGAACTAGTATTTCAAAAAGTTTCACAGAATCTAATTTTGAGATAATTTTTTTCATGGACTTCCATCATAACCTTCCCTCGTAATATATAGAGAGGATCTTAAAAGTTACGTAGCATTTCGAACAATCCTCGATTTTATTTGATTTTTTTACCGAAACAAGTATAGAATTGTGTATAATATACTACGATTTTGGAACCGAAACTAGTATTTCAAAAATTTTCATAGAATCTAATTTTGAGATAATTTTTTGCATGGACTTCCATCATAACCTTCCCTCGTGACATATAGAGAGGATCTTAAACGTTACGTAGCATTTCGAACAATCCTCTTCTTAATTTAATTTTTGACCGAAACTTGTATAGAATTGTGTATAATATACTACGATTTTTGGACCGAAACTAGTATTTCAGAAAGTTTCATAGAATCTAATTTTGAGATAATTTTTTGCATGGACTTCACTCATAACCTTCCCTCGTAATATATAGAGAGGATCTTAATCGTTACGTAGCATTTCGAACAATCCTCGATTTAATTTGATTTTTAGACCGAAACTAGTATAGAATTGTGTATAATATATTACGAGTTTTGGACCGAAACAAGTATTTCAAAAATTTTCATAGAATCTAATTTTGGGATAATTTTTTTGCATGGACTTCCATCATAACCTTCCCTCGTGACATATACTGAGGATCTTAAAAGTTACGTAGCATTTCGAACAATCCTCGATTTAATTTGAGTTTTTTACCGAAACTAGTATAGAATTGTGTATAATATACTACGATTTTTGGACCAAAACTAGTATTTAAAAAGTTTCATAGAATCTAATTTTGAGATAAATTTTTGCATGGACTTCCATCATAACCTTCCCTCGTGACATATAGAGAGGATCTTAAAAGTTACGTAGCATTTCGAACAATCCTCTTTTTAATTTAATTTTTGACCGAAACTTGTATAGAATTGTGTATAATCTACTACGATTTTTGGACCGAAACTAGTATTTCAAAAAGTTTCATAGAATCTAATTTTGAGATTATTTTTTGCATGGACTTCCATCATAACCTTCCCTCGTAATATATAGAGAGGATCTTAAACGTTACGTAGCATTTCGAACAATCCTCGATTTAATTTGATTTTTAGACCGAAACTAGTATAGAATTGTGTATAATATATTACGAGTTTTGGACCGGAACTAGTATTTCAAAAAGTTCCACAGAATCTAATTTTGAGATAATTTTTTGCATGGACTTCCATCATAACCTTCCCTCTTAATATATAGAGAGGATCTTAAAAGTTACGTAGCATTTCGAACAATCCTTGATTTTATTTGATTTTTTGACCGAAACAAGTATAGAATTGTGTATAATATACTACGATTTTGGGACCGAAACTAGTATTTCAAAAATTTTCATAGAATCTAATTTAGAGATAATTTTTTGCATGGACTTCCATCATAACCTTCCCTCGTGACATATAGAGAGGATCTTAAACGTTACGTAGCATTTCAAACAATCCTCTTCTTAATTTAATTTTTGACCGAAACTTGTATAGAATTGTGTATAATATACTACGATTTTTGGACCGAAACTAGTATTTCAAAAGGTTTCATAGAATCTAATTTTGAGATAATTTTTTGCATGGACTTCCATCATAACCTTCCCTCGTAATATATATAGAGGACCTTAAACGTTACGTAGCATTTCGAACAATCCTCGATTTAATTTGATTTTTAGACCGAAACTAGTATAGAATTGTGTATAATATATTACGAGTTTTGGACCGAAACAAGTATTTCAAAAATTTTCATAGAATCTAATTTTGAGATAATTTTTTTGCATGGACTTCCATCATAACCTTCCCTCGTGACATATACAGAGGATCTTAAACGTTACGTAGCATTTCGAACAATCCTCGATTTAATTTGAGTTTTTGACCTAAACTAGTATAGAATTGTGTATAATATACTACGATTTTTGGACCAAAACTAGTATTTAAAAAAGTTTCATAGAATCTAATTTTGAGATAAATTTTTGCATGGACTTCCATCATAACCTTCCCTCGTGACATATAGAGAGGATCTTAAAAGTTACGTAGCATTTCGAACAATCCTCTTTTTAATTTAATTTTTGACCGAAACTTGTATAGAATTGTGTATAATACTACGATTTTTGGACCGAAACTAGTATTTCAAAAAGTTTCATAGAATCTAATTTTGAGATTATTTTTTGCATGGACTTCCATCATAACCTTCCCTCGTAATATATAGAGAGGATCTTAAACGTTACGTAGCATTTCGAACAATCCTCGATTTAATTTGATTTTTAGACCGAAACTAGTATAGAATTGTGTATAATATATTACGAGTTTTGGACCGGAACTAGTATTTCAAAAAGTTTCACAGAATCTAATTTTGAGATAATTTTTTTCATGGACTTCCATCATAACCTTCCCTCGTAATATATAGAGAGGATCTTAAAAGTTACGTAGCATTTCGAACAATCCTCGATTTTATTTGATTTTTTTACCGAAACAAGTATAGAATTGTGTATAATATACTACGATTTTGGAACCGAAACTAGTATTTCAAAAATTTTCATAGAATCTAATTTTGAGATAATTTTTTGCATGGACTTCCATCATAACCTTCCCTCGTGACATATAGAGAGGATCTTAAACGTTACGTAGCATTTCGAACAATCCTCTTCTTAATTTAATTTTTGACCGAAACTTGTATAGAATTGTGTATAATATACTACGATTTTTGGACCGAAACTAGTATTTCAGAAAGTTTCATAGAATCTAATTTTGAGATAATTTTTTGCATGGACTTCACTCATAACCTTCCCTCGTAATATATAGAGAGGATCTTAATCGTTACGTAGCATTTCGAACAATCCTCGATTTAATTTGATTTTTAGACCGAAACTAGTATAGAATTGTGTATAATATATTACGAGTTTTGGACCGAAACAAGTATTTCAAAAATTTTCATAGAATCTAATTTTGGGATAATTTTTTTGCATGGACTTCCATCATAACCTTCCCTCGTGACATATACTGAGGATCTTAAAAGTTACGTAGCATTTCGAACAATCCTCGATTTAATTTGAGTTTTTTACCGAAACTAGTATAGAATTGTGTATAATATACTACGATTTTTGGACCAAAACTAGTATTTAAAAAGTTTCATAGAATCTAATTTTGAGATAAATTTTTGCATGGACTTCCATCATAACCTTCCCTCGTGACATATAGAGAGGATCTTAAAAGTTACGTAGCATTTCGAACAATCCTCTTTTTAATTTAATTTTTGACCGAAACTTGTATAGAATTGTGTATAATCTACTACGATTTTTGGACCGAAACTAGTATTTCAAAAAGTTTCATAGAATCTAATTTTGAGATTATTTTTTGCATGGACTTCCATCATAACCTTCCCTCGTAATATATAGAGAGGATCTTAAACGTTACGTAGCATTTCGAACAATCCTCGATTTAATTTGATTTTTAGACCGAAACTAGTATAGAATTGTGTATAATATATTACGAGTTTTGGACCGGAACTAGTATTTCAAAAAGTTCCACAGAATCTAATTTTGAGATAATTTTTTGCATGGACTTCCATCATAACCTTCCCTCTTAATATATAGAGAGGATCTTAAAAGTTACGTAGCATTTCGAACAATCCTTGATTTTATTTGATTTTTTGACCGAAACAAGTATAGAATTGTGTATAATATACTACGATTTTGGGACCGAAACTAGTATTTCAAAAATTTTCATAGAATCTAATTTAGAGATAATTTTTTGCATGGACTTCCATCATAACCTTCCCTCGTGACATATAGAGAGGATCTTAAACGTTACGTAGCATTTCAAACAATCCTCTTCTTAATTTAATTTTTGACCGAAACTTGTATAGAATTGTGTATAATATACTACGATTTTTGGACCGAAACTAGTATTTCAAAAAGTTTCATAGAATCTAATTTTGAGATAATTTTTTGCATGGACTTCCATCATAACCTTCCCTCGTAATATATAGAGAGGATCTTAAACGTTACGTAGCATTTCGAACAATCCTCGATTTAATTTGATTTTTAGACCAAAACTAGTATAGAATTGTGTATAATATATTACGAGTTTTGGACCGAAACAAGTATTTCAAAAATTTTCATAGAATCTAATTTTGAGATAATTTTTTTGCATGGACTTCCATCATAACCTTCCCTCGTGACATATACTGAGGATCTTAAAAGTTACGTAGCATTTCGAACAATCCTCGATTTAATTTGAGTTTTTGACCGAAACTAGTATAGAATTGTGTATAATATACTACGATTTTTGGACCAAAACTAGTATTTAAAAAAGCTTCATAGAATCTAATTTTGAGATAAATTTTTGCATGGACTTCCATCATAACCTTCCCTCGTGACATATAGAGAGGATCTTAAAAGTTACGTAGCATTTCGAACAATCCTCTTTTTAATTTAATTTTTGACCGAAACTTGTATAGAATTGTGTATAATCTACTACGATTTTTGGACCGAAACTAGTATTTCAAAAAGTTTCATAGAATCTAATTTTGAGATTATTTTTTGCATGGACTTCCATCATAACCTTCCCTCGTAATATATAGAGAGGATCTTAAACGTTACGTAGCATTTCGAACAATCCTCGATTTAATTTGATTTTTAGACCGAAACTAGTATAGAATTGTGTATAATATATTACGAGTTTTGGACCGGAACTAGTATTTCAAAAAGTTCCACAGAATCTAATTTTGAGATAATTTTTTTCATGGACTTCCATCATAACCTTCCCTCGTAATATATAGAGAGGATCTTAAAAGTTACGTAGCATTTCGAACAATCCTCGATTTTATTTGATTTTTTGAACGAAACAAGTATAGAATTGTGTATAATATACTACGATTTTTGAACCGAAACTAGTATTTCAAAAATTTTCATAGAATCTAATTTTGAGATAATTTTTTGCATGGACTTCCATCATAACCTTCCCTCGTGACATATAGAGAGGATCTTAAACGTTACGTAGCATTTCGAACAATCCTCTTCTTAATTTAATTTTTGACCGAAACTTGTATAGAATTATGTATAATATACTACGATTTTTGGACCGAAACTAGTATTTCATAAAGTTTCATAGAATCTAATTTTGAGATAATTTTTTGCATGGACTTCCATCATAACCTTCCCTCGTAATATATAGAGAGGATCTTAAACGTTACGTAGCATTTCAAACAATCCTCGATTTAATTTGATTTTTAGACCGAAACTAGTATAGAATTGTGTATAATATATTACGAGTTTTGGACCGAAACAAGTATTTAAAAAAATTTCATAGAATCTGCTTTTGAGATAATTTTTTACATGGACTTCCATCATAACCTTCCCTCGTGACATATACTGAGGATCTTAAAAGTTACGTAGCATTTCGAACAATCCTCGATTTAATTTGAGTTTTTGACCGAAACTAGTATAGAATTGTGTATAATATACTACGATTTTTGGACCAAAACTAGTATTTAAAAAGTTTCATAGAATCTAATTTTGAGATAAATTTTTGCATGGACTTCCATCATAACCTTCCCTCGTGACATATAGAGAGGATCTTAAAAGTTACGTAGCATTTCGAACAATCCTCTTTTTAATTTAATTTTTGACCGAAACTTGTATAGAATTGTGTATAATCTACTACGATTTTTGGACCGAAACTAGTATTTCAAAAAGTTTCATAGAATCTAATTTTGAGATTATTTTTTGCATGGACTTCCATCATAACCTTCCCTCGTAATATATAGAGAGGATCTTAAACGTTACGTAGCATTTCGAACAATCCTCGATTTAATTTGATTTTTAGACCGAAACTAGTATAGAATTGTGTATAATATATTACGAGTTTTGGACCGGAACTAGTATTTCAAAAAGTTCCACAGAATCTAATTTTGAGATAATTTTTTGCATGGACTTCCATCATAACCTTCCCTCTTAATATATAGAGAGGATCTTAAAAGTTACGTAGCATTTCGAACAATCCTTGATTTTATTTGATTTTTTGACCGAAACAAGTATAGAATTGTGTATAATATACTACGATTTTGGGACCGAAACTAGTATTTCAAAAATTTTCATAGAATCTAATTTAGAGATAATTTTTTGCATGGACTTCCATCATAACCTTCCCTCGTGACATATAGAGAGGATCTTAAACGTTACGTAGCATTTCAAACAATCCTCTTCTTAATTTAATTTTTGACCGAAACTTGTATAGAATTGTGTATAATATACTACGATTTTTGGACCGAAACTAGTATTTCAAAAAGTTTCATAGAATCTAATTTTGAGATAATTTTTTGCATGGACTTCCATCATAACCTTCCCTCGTAATATATAGAGAGGATCTTAAACGTTACGTAGCATTTCAAACAATCCTCGATTTAATTTGATTTTTAGACCGAAACTAGTATAGAATTGTGTATAATATATTACGAGTTTTGGACCGAAACAAGTATTTAAAAAAATTTCATAGAATCTGCTTTTGAGATAATTTTTTACATGGACTTCCATCATAACCTTCCCTCGTGACATATACTGAGGATCTTAAAAGTTACGTAGCATTTCGAACAATCCTCGATTTAATTTGAGTTTTTGACCGAAACTAGTATAGAATTGTGTATAATATACTACGATTTTTGGACCAAAACTAGTATTTAAAAAGTTTCATAGAATCTAATTTTGAGATAAATTTTTGCATGGACTTCCATCATAACCTTCCCTCGTGACATATAGAGAGGATCTTAAAAGTTACGTAGCATTTCGAACAATCCTCTTTTTAATTTAATTTTTGACCGAAACTTGTATAGAATTGTGTATAATCTACTACGATTTTTGGACCGAAACTAGTATTTCAAAAAGTTTCATAGAATCTAATTTTGAGATTATTTTTTGCATGGACTTCCATCATAACCTTCCCTCGTAATATATAGAGAGGATCTTAAACGTTACGTAGCATTTCGAACAATCCTCGATTTAATTTGATTTTTAGACCGAAACTAGTATAGAATTGTGTATAATATATTACGAGTTTTGGACCGGAACTAGTATTTCAAAAAGTTCCACAGAATCTAATTTTGAGATAATTTTTTGCATGGACTTCCATCATAACCTTCCCTCTTAATATATAGAGAGGATCTTAAAAGTTACGTAGCATTTCGAACAATCCTTGATTTTATTTGATTTTTTGACCGAAACAAGTATAGAATTGTGTATAATATACTACGATTTTGGGACCGAAACTAGTATTTCAAAAATTTTCATAGAATCTAATTTAGAGATAATTTTTTGCATGGACTTCCATCATAACCTTCCCTCGTGACATATAGAGAGGATCTTAAACGTTACGTAGCATTTCAAACAATCCTCTTCTTAATTTAATTTTTGACCGAAACTTGTATAGAATTGTGTATAATATACTACGATTTTTGGACCGAAACTAGTATTTCAAAAAGTTTCATAGAATCTAATTTTGAGATAATTTTTTGCATGGACTTCCATCATAACCTTCCCTCGTAATATATAGAGAGGATCTTAAACGTTACGTAGCATTTCGAACAATCCTCGATTTAATTTGATTTTTAGACCAAAACTAGTATAGAATTGTGTATAATATATTACGAGTTTTGGACCGAAACAAGTATTTCAAAAATTTTCATAGAATCTAATTTTGAGATAATTTTTTTGCATGGACTTCCATCATAACCTTCCCTCGTGACATATACTGAGGATCTTAAAAGTTACGTAGCATTTCGAACAATCCTCGATTTAATTTGAGTTTTTGACCGAAACTAGTATAGAATTGTGTATAATATACTACGATTTTTGGACCAAAACTAGTATTTAAAAAAGCTTCATAGAATCTAATTTTGAGATAAATTTTTGCATGGACTTCCATCATAACCTTCCCTCGTGACATATAGAGAGGATCTTAAAAGTTACGTAGCATTTCGAACAATCCTCTTTTTAATTTAATTTTTGACCGAAACTTGTATAGAATTGTGTATAATCTACTACGATTTTTGGACCGAAACTAGTATTTCAAAAAGTTTCATAGAATCTAATTTTGAGATTATTTTTTGCATGGACTTCCATCATAACCTTCCCTCGTAATATATAGAGAGGATCTTAAACGTTACGTAGCATTTCGAACAATCCTCGATTTAATTTGATTTTTAGACCGAAACTAGTATAGAATTGTGTATAATATATTACGAGTTTTGGACCGGAACTAGTATTTCAAAAAGTTCCACAGAATCTAATTTTGAGATAATTTTTTTCATGGACTTCCATCATAACCTTCCCTCGTAATATATAGAGAGGATCTTAAAAGTTACGTAGCATTTCGAACAATCCTCGATTTTATTTGATTTTTTGAACGAAACAAGTATAGAATTGTGTATAATATACTACGATTTTTGAACCGAAACTAGTATTTCAAAAATTTTCATAGAATCTAATTTTGAGATAATTTTTTGCATGGACTTCCATCATAACCTTCCCTCGTGACATATAGAGAGGATCTTAAACGTTACGTAGCATTTCGAACAATCCTCTTCTTAATTTAATTTTTGACCGAAACTTGTATAGAATTATGTATAATATACTACGATTTTTGGACCGAAACTAGTATTTCATAAAGTTTCATAGAATCTAATTTTGAGATAATTTTTTGCATGGACTTCCATCATAACCTTCCCTCGTAATATATAGAGAGGATCTTAAACGTTACGTAGCATTTCAAACAATCCTCGATTTAATTTGATTTTTAGACCGAAACTAGTATAGAATTGTGTATAATATATTACGAGTTTTGGACCGAAACAAGTATTTAAAAAAATTTCATAGAATCTGCTTTTGAGATAATTTTTTACATGGACTTCCATCATAACCTTCCCTCGTGACATATACTGAGGATCTTAAAAGTTACGTAGCATTTCGAACAATCCTCGATTTAATTTGAGTTTTTGACCGAAACTAGTATAGAATTGTGTATAATATACTACGATTTTTGGACCAAAACTAGTATTTCTAAAAGTTTCATAGAATCTAATTTTGAGATAATTTTTTGCATGGACTTCCATCATAACCTTCCCTCGTGACATATAGAGAGGATCTTAAAAGTTATGTAGCATGTCGAACAATCCTCTTTTTAATTTAATTTTTGACCGAAACTTGTATAGAATTGTGTATAATCTACTACGATTTTTGGACCGAAACTAGTATTTCAAAAAGTTTCAAAGAATCTAATTTTGAGATTATTTTTTGCATGGACTTCCATCATAACCTTCCCTCGTAATATATATAGAGGATCTTAAAAGTTACGTAGCATTTCGAACAATCTTCGATTTAATTTGATTTTTAGACCGAAACTAGTATAGAATTGTGTATAATATATTACGAGTTTTGGACCGGAACTAGTATTTCAAAAAGTTCCACAGAATCTAATTTTGAGATAATTTTTTTCATGGACTTCCATCATAACCTTCCCTCGTAATATATAGAGAGGATCTTAAAAGTTACGTAGCATTTAGAACAATCCTCGATTTTATTTGATTTTTTGACCGAAACAAGTATAGAATTGTGTATAATATACTACGATTTTGGAACCGAAACTAGTATTTCAAAAATTTTCATAGAATCTAATTTTGAGATAATTTTTTTCATGGACTTCCATCATAACCTTCCCTCGTGACATATAGAGAGGATCTTAAACGTTACGTAGCATTTCGAACAATCCTCTTCTTAATTTAATTTTTGACCGAAAGTTGTATAGAATTGTGTATAATATACTACGATTTTTGGACCGAAACTAGTATTTCATAAAGTTTCATAGAATCTAATTTTGAGATAATTTTTTGCATGGACTTCCATCATAACCTTCCCTCGTAATATATAGAGAGGATCTTAAACGTTACGTAGCATTTCAAACAATCCTCGATTTAATTTGATTTTTAGACCGAAACTAGTATAGAATTTTGTATAATATATTACGAGTTTTGGACCGAAACAAGTATTTAAAAAAATTTCATAGAATCTGCTTTTGAGATAATTTTTTGCATGGACTTCCATCATAACCTTCCCTCGTGACATATACTGAGGATCTTAAAAGTTACGTAGCATTTCGAACAATCCTCGATTTAATTTGAGTTTTTGACCGAAACTAGTATAGAATTATGTATAATATACTACGATTTTTGGACCAAAACTAGTATTTCTAAAAGTTTCATAGAATCTAATTTTGAGATAATTTTTTGCATGGACTTCCATCATAACCTTCCCTCGTGACATATAGAGAGGATCTTAAAAGTTACGTAGCATGTCGAACAATCCTCTTTTTAATTTAATTTTTGACCGAAACTTGTATAGAATTGTGTATAATCTACTACGATTTTTGGACCGAAACTAGTATTTCAAAAAGTTTCAAAGAATCTAATTTTGAGATTATTTTTTGCATGGACTTCCATCATAACCTTCCCTCGTAATATATATAGAGGATCTTAAAAGTTACGTAGCGTTTCGAACAATCCCCGATTTAATTTGATTTTTTGACCGAAACTAGTATAGAATGGTGTATAATATACTACGATTTTTGGACCGAAACTTGTATTTCAAAAAGTTTCATAGTATCTAAATTTGAGATAATTTTTTGCTGGGACTTCCATCATAACCTTCCCTCGTGACATATAGAGAGGATCGTAAAAGTTACGTAGCATTTCGAACAATCCTCGATTTAATTTGATTTTTTGACCGAAACTAGTATAGAATTGTGTATAATATACTACGATTTTTGGACCGAAACTAGTATTTCAAAATTTTTCATAGAATATAATTTTGAGATAATTTTTTGCATGGACTTCCATCATAACCTTCCCTCGTGACATATAGAGAGGATCTTAAAAGTTACGTAGCATTTCGAACAAATCTCGATTTAATTTGATTTTTTGACCGAAACTAGTATAGAATTGTGTATAATATACTACGATTTTTGGACCGAAACTAGTATTTCAAAAAGTTTCATAGAATCTAATTTTGAGATAATTTTTTGCATGAACTTCCATCATAACCTTCCCTCGTAATATATAGAGAGGATCTTAAAAGTTACGTATCATTTCGAACAATCCTCGATTTAATTTGATTTTTGACCGAAACTTGTATAGAATAGTGTATAATATACTATGATTTTTGGACCGAAACTAGTATTTCAAAAAGGTTCATAGAATCTAATTTTGAGATAATTTTTTGCATGGACTTCCATCATAACCTTCCCTTGTGACTGTAAACACCCCAAATTTTCCCTCACCCATTCACACCATGTCCTGTGATCATTTCATATGCATAACTCAATCATAGCATCTCATATCACAGTTTGAGTCATTGCATTGTTCCTAAGTCATCTGCACCTAGGGTTTGTGATCTGAGCAGTCCAAGAGCCTCTTGAGCCACTCCAAAGGCCAACAATCACTTCAAAGGGGTCTATGTGTGTTCAAGTATCATATTATATCTTCTCAAAGTCAAGAATGTCAAAAAATCACAAGAACTGGGATTGGTGTGGAAGCAGAGCCAGGCTTGACTACACAGATGACATAAAATTAGGGTTTTGGTTTCAGAGGCCATAACTTCAAATTTTTTGGTCATTCTTGTTTCTATTAGTCTCTATATGGTATAGGGAGTATGCATATCAATTTTTATGAAGAAATTCCATGGGGAAGTCATCTGATCAAGAGTTGACTTTTCAGACAAGTCAGTGCAAAATCAGGGCATCTGAGGCCCCAATGACCCAACCAAGGGGTGATCTTCATCATTTTGAGTATATTTGATCTTTATTTGATCATGGAAGAGGTTGGAAGTTCACAAAATTGAAGAATTTGAGGTTTTTGCAAAGTTGACTTTTTTGGGCAAGTTTGACTTTTAATGAAAAGGTCATTTTATGCAACTTTTTCAACCCTTACTTTTTGATTCAAAAATGCTTCAAATGGAAAAACTTTGGTCATGAAAGTTGTAGAATAGATCTTTCCCTTTTCAAAAAGTACAAGAACATGACCTAATTCATTTTGGATCAAAAGTTATGGTGCATCAAAGTTGGCAAAAATCACTAAAATTCAAGTTATGCACCAAAGAGGAAACTTGCAAAATCATGTATCAAGGCAATTTGTGATCTCTAATTGTTGTCAAACCATTACAAAAACATGATACAAGTCCTAAAAATCAGAATGGGCCAAAGAGATCACATGTTTTATGGCTTGTGAAGCAAGATATTTTCATGAAGATCAAAAGCAAGCAAGTTGCAAAAGTCATGATAGTTTCTCATCCACTTGCTAGCTACATTGCTGAACCATCCTAGCCTTTCCCTCACACCATGATGCGCAGCCCACACCCCTTGTACTTGGCTAGAACATGACCCATACTTCTCTTACACAAAGTTGACAAATTGGCAAAAGTAGCTACACCTATCACAAAAGGGCATGTCACATCTTCTGACCAATCAGCATTGTTTATACAAACAATTTGCAAGCCAAACATCATAATACACAAGCCTGAAACAAGCAAGAACTCAGCACTCTCACTTTTCACCCTTGAAGCAAAAGCTTTCGAAACACAGCATACAAGCCACAAACACTTAAACAAACTTCATAGAACTCATCACCACATCCTTCTGATCATTTCCCTGCCTTCATTCATCCTTGAAACACCACATAAGCCAAACACGATTCTCACCTGAGCTTGAACAGAACCTGTTCAAACTCTTAAACCAGCCACCATAAACTCCTTCCAAGCATCCAGACATCATCAAGGGACCAAAAGGAGTGGATTGCATAAAGAGGAGAGGTCAGAAAGTTGCTAAGTTGAAAGCTTCAAAACTCAGGTAGCTCAAGAACTTTTTTTCCAGAAATGAATTTTTAAGTTCTTAATAGCTTCTGCATGCTTCCCTGGTCATGAATATGTTGTTGGTTTTGAAAATGGTGAAGAGATGAGTATGTATGCAGTCTCTGAAACTTTTTGCCCTAGAACTAGATTGATTCGATTCTCTTTGTTTAGGAAAGATAAATGTTGTTTGAATGGGGGTTTTGATTCGTTTTTGAGTGGGGATCATTTCTGTTTAATTAGATTTCATTTTAGATGCGTGTGGAAGGAGTTTGTGATTTTGAGTGATCGGAGAAGATGACCGGAACACTGTTCCGGTCACCTGAAAGTCATTAAGGGCTGATTAGGGCTAATTAATTAGGGTTAGTGAGTTTGAATGCTGGCCCTTGGATGTGGCGCCAAGTCAATGCGCGCGTGTTTGAGTTTGAATCTGGACCTTCAGATTGGTTGACTTTTCTTTTTCAGCTTTAAATTCATTTTATTTTTCATATTATTTCATTTAATTTCCACAATTTATTAAAAATAGCAAAAATACTTTAAAAATTCTGAAATTTTTTACACAAGTTATTATTTAATTTCAGAACACAAAAATATTTTCATTTTTATTTTTATCATTAAAAAAGTATTTTTAAATATTTAAAAGTTTCTTTTTAATTAATTAATGAGAATTAATTAATTAAAAATACTTTTAGGTATTTAAAAATCACCAAAAAATTCATGAAACATTTAAAAACATTTAGAAACATTGTCCAACCCTCAAACCAAATTTATTTTTTGATCTTGATGCATTTTGAGAATTTTCCATGGAATTAAAATCATTTTGATGCATTATTTTGATCCAAACTTCCAAAAATCATTTCTGCCTAACCATTGAGAGTTGGACTTTGATTCTTTTTGAATTGTGTTTAGCATATCATGTAGTTTGTGATATTAAATTGGCATGATTTGATCTTTCATTTTCCATTTGTTTGGCATTTTTCTTGTTAAGGAACCCTAAAACCCTAGAAAACTTAGGAAAATCATAACTTGAATTAGGTTAAGAGTTGGAACTTCTCCTTTGGGCAGTGAGTTAGTATAGGTTTAGGGATCCTTTGAGTGCATTTCCAATTTTTTGTATTGATGTTTGCTTCTGATTTTGGTTTGTGTTTGTTGCTTTGATCATAAACCCTAATTTGGGCTTCCATATGCATCCATTTTGCATTTGCTTGCATAACATGACTTGCCATAACATTTTATGCATTCTTGTGATCCATTTGACATCATAAGACATATTGAAAGCATGTTTGATCATTGCACCTTGCATTTCCCATGTTGTATGCCATTTGCATTTCATAACTTTTCATGTATGTTCATGCTCCTCAACTTGTTCCATCTGCATCCATGAGCTTGTATGATCATCCCCATGTGTTAATGGACAAGTCCCCCTCAAGTTGTCTTATAAACCCTAAAACTCACTTCATCATCATATAATTAAATAAAATCCACTTAATGAAGGCTTTGTTTTGTCATGAGTTTAATCCCTAATCATGGATTAAGTTGAGGAGTTTTCCTCAGCTTAAACATTCTCATCTATTATCCTTCTATTAGGATGGTGTAATGAGTCTGTTTAATCCCTGATTATGGCTTAATCTCATTACTCAACACTAAACAAAAACACCAAAAACATCTAAATAATCACAAGTAGGTTAATGATCTTAGTCCTACATCAAAGGTGATTAAGTGTGAGAAGCTGACTTCACACTTAAGGTATTCTCATTACCCCTAATCAGAGGGAAGATGTGATGAGTTTACTAAATCCATTGGTTTAGACTTAAGCTCATTAACTTATGACAAAATCCAAAAGCAATAAAAGACTGAAAATACAAAAACCAAACAATAATCGTCTCCTCCGGGATTCTTTTCTCATCACCCTCACTCATAAACGAGAACCTGCTTCTTCCGTCTAATGCAAGACAGTTTGCACCTGAGCCAGACAGGTCATACACTTGAGCATAGACAAGTGAGCAGTTCACAAGTCAATTCATCTTTCAGTCTCTTTGGGTCGAACTACGGTGTTCTGACTTCCTCATTGCACGAGAGGATACGTAGGCATAACTTAACAGTTATCGAACAAAAGTCTCTGTATATTCCCCCTCTTTCCAGCCTTATTCTTTAGCCTCATTATCATGAGCATTTCATCTTTGTTCTTACACTGACACCGTATATATTACACTTCACTTTTCTCTTACACTGACACCTGTACATTTTGTTTTCCAGCTCTTTTACACACAAATTGCACTGACACTACCCCTTTAAAACACAAATCTTTCAAGCGTGGATCCCGTCGAGTACGGCGGACAATCTGGGTGCTAATACCTTCCCAGGTTGTAACCAACCCCCTTTCTCAGTCTCTCTGGTTCGCAACCGTCTTATCCATGTCTTTCTAGGTCTATGCAGCATTGCCTTTCCTCCGGGATAAAAATGCCTAGCTGGCGACTCTATTCATTCCCTGTGAGTTCACTCCTGTGTGTCCTCGCATCCCCCTTTCACCGACCGTTCGCGTCTGTACCCCATTTGACCCGGCTTCATTTGGTGGGAGCGACAGCTTGGCGACTCTGCTGGGGACCCTTATACTGCAACCAGGGCTTCTGGTTCTTTTTGTGGGTTCCTCCTAGCGCTTGATTGATTTGTGTTTACTGGGGTGTTATGTGTTATTTGTGTTTGTATATTTGTATTTATTTTTGCCTTATGTACAATTGTTTTACTGCTTTCTGTATAGCTTTGCATTATATCATATTGTCATACTGTGCTGGCTGGATCTGTTTGTTTGCTTTGGTGGGTGGGTGTTCTATTGAAAGTTGAGGTCCTATACCTGGGACCTGAGTGACACCTAGGCTAGAGTGGTTCATATTCTTTCCCATTCCATCTCGGTCTGGTGCGGGAATATGAAACACGGTTCAGATATGGGTTTCTTCTTGAGAACTCTGTGTTGCAGATTTCCTGCAATGCTAGGGCTATCTGGGAAGCCTGCTAAGTCTGGATGACCTTTAGTTTTGACCTTCAGAAATTGAGGTGAATTAGAGGAGGAACTTTTATGGTTATTGTAAACACTGTACCTCCGGGTTAGAAGTGTTTACACTTCTCATAACTGATCCAAGTCTGAGGATCCTTGTTTTAGAACACCACCTGTGAGGGGGGTTGGGCTGTTTACAAGTTTGCAGGTACCTTTGACCACAGCATACCCTGTTGCTTTGATTTGATTAAGAATACCCCATGTTGGAACAGTTCTTGTGATTCTAAACCCTGGACATGTGGCTCTTTATTTGAGTCCCCACCTTGGTTGCTGGACTTATAGACCTCCATCTGGATTTCTTGAACATACCTGGACTTATATCAGAGCATTTGATCAGATCCAGCTCAGTCACAAACCCTTGCATATCATTTGCATACATCATCATTGCATCATTTTGACATTTGTTTATTTGTTTTTCAGGGTATCCATCTTCATTTTTGGCTTGGTTTTGACCCCATCATCAGTATAGACCTATCTTCATCAGCATCTGCTTCAGCTATCAGCTATCTGCTTCAGTCACCTGCACCAGCCAGTCAGTGGCCCATTTTCAGTATTATCATCAGCACCTGTCTCAACTCTTCTTCAACAACATGGCACCTAAAAAGAGTAACATCTCCTACCACTTCTTCCAGCCTGAGCTAGCTGACATCAGGAGGATTCAGACCCTGATCACTCCAGACCATATACCACTTTTCAGGGAGCACTATGGAGACATACTTGATGTGGTTATGGATTTGGACCCTTCACAGAGGAGCCTGATTCATACTTGCCTTCAGTTTTATGATCCCCCACTGAGGTGTTTCACTTTTCAGGATTTTCAGTTGGGCCCTTTATTGGAAGAGTACTCATCATTGGTTGGTATACCTATCAGGGGTGGAGTCCCTTTCAACCCTGAGATGGTCTTTCCTGGTAATGAAGAAGTAGCAAAGGCATTGCATCTGGAACCAGTTCTGATTGGGCAGCATATGACTACTAAGGCTGGAATCTCTGGCCTGCATCTGGATTTCTTGATCTCTCAATCTACCCTGAAAGCTTCTTTGGGAGAGTGGAAAGCAGTCTGTGCTTTATTGTCCCTGAGCATATATGGGATCATATTATTTGCAGATGAGCCTAAATTCATTAGCAAGAATGCAATCCATCTTTTCATCCTGAGGAACCCAGTGCCCACTCTATTGGGGGATTTCTACTATTCAGTGCACCAGAGGAATGAAAAGCAGAGGGGGAGATTAGTGAGGTGTTGTGCTCCTTTGTTCCATACTTGGCTTCTCAAGCATTTGCCCAAGACAGATGCATGTTTGAATCCTCATCAGCAGAGGAACTGGGCTAGAAGACTCACTGCTCTGACTTCAGCTGATATCAGGTGGTGCACTCAGAGCACAAAGGGCAGGGATATCATTACCAGTTGTGGGCAGTTTCCCAATGTACCCCTGATAGGAGTTAAGGGTTGCATTAATTACAACCCTCTGCTGTTGAAAAGGCAACTGGGCTATGCATTGGTCCACACTCCTAAGGCACAAGACTTGGCTGAGACTCTTTACTGTGAGAACAAGCCTAATCTGGCTATTGTTAGGCAGGCAGCCTGGGCCTGGGACAATGTTCAAACTAAAGGAGTGACCATTCTGGGGAAGTGCAACAATGTGGCATCAGCACAATATTATGAGTGGTCCCATGCCAGGGCTCAATTTTCTGGGATGCCCTTTACCATGGAGGATATGCCTGGATCATCCTCAGCACCACCTCCTGCCACTGTCAGCCTAGAGGAATTTGAGAGTTTGAAAGAGAGAAATGAGAAGTTGACTCAGGCTCTGCAGAAGACCCTCTGGGAGAGGAGTGATGGTAGGTTGGATATTGAGAGGTTAGAGAAGCTGAGAGTAGAGCATCTGGCCAAAATTGAGAAGTCCGAAGATTACATCAAGAAGTCTAGGGCTGGAGAACAGATTCTGAAGAATGCTTGCAAGGAAGCCCAGTTCCAGAAAGCCAGGACTGACTTGTATCTGAAGGAGAGTCAAGCTAGGTGGGTCAGGATCACCGAAACTTGTACTCTGGAAGATAAGAGGACTCAGGACAAAATTGAGCAGCTGGAAGTTAGTGCAAAAGAGCAGCAGGAAGCCCTGGCAGCAGCCCAGAAGGAGATCTCAGAGCTGAAGATCAGAGATGGAGTGAAGAGGTCAAAGGACCAGAGTCAACACAAGAAGCTAACCGCAGCTGTTACTACCCGGAACCTCCTTATCAGGAATCTCACGGAGCGTCCAGCTGATCCTGTGACTGAAGCACTTCTCAAGGAAGTTCAGGAGGATGAGTTTGGTTTTGGTGTTTGACTTTTTGCTTGTTGTTGCTTTCATTTTATGTATTTTTATTTTTCTTATGATGTATTTTGACCCCTCAGAGGGCATGTTTTGTAAAAGAACAAACTATGTACCATTTGCCTTTTGTAATATATGTATCAGTTTGTTCCATCCGAGTTTCCCTCAAAGCAACATCAACAGTATCTTCAAGGGTCTAGAAAGGTCAAAACCAAGTGCCAAGCCGGATACCTTGAAAACAAATAAGCATACTGCATTGCATGCTAACCCTTTGTTTGTTTTGTAGGTTTTTGTTTTATTGTTACTAACTCTGTTGTGATATTCAGGAACTATTGCTCGACGTCGGGTATTCCCACTCAATCGTCCACACCGATATCCAACCCGTAACAACCTTCCGGGCATACAAATGGATCAGGTACAACAGGACCTTGCAGAGGTCAGAAACCAAATGGCCAACGAAAGATTGGAAATGAGGACTCAGATGATGCAGTTTATGGAAGTGATGAACAACATGGCTCAGAGCCAAGAAAGATTGAGAGCAATGGTGGAAAGGAAGAATCAGGAAGATCCCCATATAGGGACTGCTGGCACAAGCAACAATGAGAGGGTCCAACCTCATGTCAACCCCCCTGTATTTGGACCCCACCTTCATCCAGAGATCAACATGCCTGCTAATGTACAAGGGACTGCCGCTGCAGGAAGAGTGCTGCAAGAAGACCCCCAGGAGGATCAGTTCACAGTAATGGGTGCTGGGGAAGAAGCCTATGACAGAAGGCTGGAAGAAATTGCTGAAAAATTAAGATCCTTGGAGTCTCAAAACTCTTTGGGTTTTGATGTTATGGACATGGGCTTGGTGGACGGGGTCAGGATTCCCCATAAGTTCAAGCCTCCTTGTTTTGAGAAATACAACGGGACTTCCTGCCCACGGACCCACCTACAATCCTTTTTGGGAAGGTTGAAAGCATATACCATGGACGAGAAGCTATGGATGTTTTATTTCGAGGATAGTTTGACTGGAGCGTCAAGGGAATGGTACTCCCATCTAACTAGAGCGACCATCAGGTGTTGGAAGGACTTGGCAGAGGCCTTCATCAGACAATACCAGTATAATTTGGATATGGCACCCAACAGGACCCTCCTGATGGGGATGTCACAGTCATCTAGGGAAAGCTTCCGCGAGTACGCCCAAAGGTGGAGGCAGCTGGCTGCTGCTGTCCATCCACCTATGTCAGAGAGGGAGATGGCAGATATGTTTATGAACACCCTCCAAGGAACATACATTGACAGGATGGCTGCTTTCTCTTCTACCAGCTTTGCAGATGTCGTTATAGCTGGAGAAAGAATCGAGAGCCTGTTAAAGATGGGCAAAATTTCTGACAACGGTGCCAGCTCATCCAGCAACACAAGGAAGCCTTTTGTGGGCCCAAGAAGAACTGGTGAGACCAATGCTATCCATACCAGCAGGGGCAGACCCCAATATGTTCATAGATCCGTGGCAGCGGTCACCATTCCCGCTCCAGTTCATCCACAACCAGTTTATCAACCACAACAACAAAATTATCAGCAACAGACTTAGTATCTTCCTCAGAGAAACTACAACAACACCAACAATAACAATCAGCAAAGACCATTTCAACAGAGACCTTCTCAGGCCAATAGGGTGATCGATCCGATCCCTATGCCATATGCCACATTACTGCCACAACTCCTGAAACTCAACCTGGTTGAGCTAAGGACGTTGGCACCTCCAGATCCTACCAGTCTACCCAGAAATTATGACTCCAACGCCAGATGTTCTTTTCATTCAAATGCACCTGGCCACAGTACAGAAAAGTGCAGAGCTTTGCACATGAAGGTACAAGACTTGGTAGACTCTAAGGCTCTGAATTTTGCACCACCACCAAATGTTAATAAGAACCCTATGCCAAACCACGGAGGTCCCAGGATTAATGCTATTGAAGGAGACAAGCCGTCTTACTTGATAACCAGTGTAGGTCAGATTCGGACGCCGTTGGTAGAAATCAAAGCTCAACTCCTTGAATGTCAAATGTTCCCGGGATGTGAGCTAGGGTGTGCTTATTGCAACATTTCAGTGAATGGTTGTGATAATTTGAGAGATGGCATAGATGGTCTCATCCAGAGTGGCCTGCTTCAAATCACAACATCAATTCCTACCAACCCAGCAACCTCATCAGCAACAATTCCCGTGTCTTCTACAAATACAACAACCATTGTTCCAAGTAACTCTTCAATCTCATCAACAAATGCTTCATCTGTTACTTCAATGGACCAGATATCAGCAAACATCCCTTCTACAACTTCAGCACCACTTCATTCAGAAACTCCTACAACAACAACACCCATCCTTCCAACAATGTCTCCTACAACTTCAGCAGCAAATGTCTCCACAGTTACGATTTATTATGATCTTGAAAATGATTCTGCCTACAACTCAAAAAATGCCACTCCCATCAGAGCACCAGTCACAATATACTATGATCCACAGACTATCACAGTCCCTTCTGCAGCTGCCATCAGTCCAGTCACCATCACGGTGCCTGGGCCAGTACCTTATGAAAGCAGTAATGCCATCCCTTGGCATTACGGCTCTGATCTATACTGCGGAGGACAGAAAATCACTCTTGAATCATCAACCCCTGCACCAAAAATAGATAATGTGGGGGGAGGCGGAGGCTTCACTCGAAGCGGACGTCTCTTTGCTCCACAAATTCAAAGACCCACTGCCGAAGCAGAAGCTGCTGCCAAGGCAAAAGGGAAAATCTTGGTGCGAGAAGAGCAAATTGTTAAAGAAGCTTTGAAAACACCCTTTGATCAAGAAGTTGATGAATTCATGAGAATCATCAAGAAAAGTGATTACAAAATAGTAGATTAGCTTCATCAGACGCCTTCCAAGATCTCAATCCTATCATTGCTTATGTGCTCCGAAGCTCATCGGAACGCACTACTAAAAGTCTTGCACGCAGCTTATGTGCCTGAAGAGATCACAGTCAATCAATTGGAAGCTGTGGTTGGGAATGTTAATGCTAGTCATGGACTAGGGTTCACCAACACTGATTTGACTACTGAAGGCCGCAATCATAACAAGGCTTTGCACATTACCATGGAATGTAAAGGTGCAGTTCTTTCCCATGTGCTGGTAGACACAGGATCATCCCTCAATGTCTTACCTAAAAAAGCCCTTGTGAAGCTAGAGTATGACGGATTGGCATTACGGCCCAGTAACCTGGTAGTAAGAGCCTTCGATGGTTCTAAGAGATCGGTTCTGGGCGAGATTGAGTTGCCTATAACGATTGGCCCACAAACTTTCAAAACGACCTTCTACATGATGGATATACAGCCTGCCTACAGCTGTCTATTGGGTAGGCCATGGATTCACGCAGCTGGCGCCGTGACCTCAACCCTTCACCAGAAGTTAAAATTCGAGTGGGAGGGTCAAGTCGTTACTATCTGTGGAGAGGAGGATATTTTTGTCAGCCACCTGGCTACCTATAAATACATTGAGATGGATGGGGAGATCCACAAAACAATGAGTCAAGGGTTCGAGGCCTTGAACATAAATGAAACTTCTGCTGTACCTGGAACCTCAATGACATCATACCAACAAGCCCGGAAGGTTGTTGAAGAAGGAACTGCCCAAGGCTGGGGCAAACTGTTATCGGTGGAGAAGAAAGAGGATAGATTTGGGTTGGGTTACAAACCAACTCAACAAAATCAAGCAGAGGCTGCTAAGGAGCCCAACTTTGTTAGTGGGGGGATGCTCACCCCCGATGCTGTCAACAATTTGGAAAACGAGGATGAAAGCGACCGCAACCTGGAGAGTTGGATCCGTCCAAAGATCCCGGGGAGCAGTATCTCGAACTGGTCTTCCCAGGAAATTATAAGAGTTACTCATGCAGAGTAATTATTATTTCCTGTATTTTATAGCATGCATCAAAGTCTTGCATCTTGCCCAAGATGACAAGACTCATTTTGTAATCGGGCCATCTGTAATTTTTGTGCAACAAGATTAATCAATGAAATATCAGACATCTTTTGCAAACAAAGTCTTTTTTTTTCTTTTCCGCTCACTGTTTTTTCCATTTTTCTTTTTGTACAAAAAATAAATGGCAGTGTTTTCAAAATGACAACTTTATTTCACTTTTCTAAACAAGATTAAAATCAAATCACTAAAATGAACAAACTGAACCCTTGCAGAGTGTGCCTTCCCGACAGCACCGACAACAACACGGCTATGACTTCGTATGACTTTGACAATCTGATCAATCAAGCTGATGAAGGGGTTGAAGAAGAATATGAGCTTCCTGAAGAGCTAGCCAGGTTGTTAAGACAAGAGGAAAAGGTTATTACTCCTCACCAGGAGGAGGTTGAAACGATCAATCTTGGTACAGATGAAGACGTGAAAGAAGTTAAAATCGGGGCCTACTTACAAGACTCAGTGAAAAGACAACTGATTGACCTGCTGCAAGAGTATGTGGACATGTTTGCTTGGTCTTATCAAGATATGCCAGGGTTGGATACCGACATTGTTGTGCACAAGCTACCTTTGAGAGAAGAATGCCCGCCGGTTAAACAGAAGCTGCGCCGTACTCGCCCAGACATGGCAATGAAAATCAAAGAAGAGGTACAAAAGCAATGGGACGCCGGGTTCCTTGCCGTAACTAGCTATCCGCCGTGGGTTGCTAATATAGTACCTGTGCCTAAGAAAGACGGCAAAGTAAGAATGTGTGTTGACTACCGGGATCTGAACAGAGCTAGCCCGAAAGATGATTTCCCATTACCTCACATTGATGTATTGGTTGATAATACGGCTCAGTTCTCGGTATTCTCCTTCATGGATGGATTTTCAGGATACAATCAGATCAAGATGTCACCTGAAGACATGGAGAAGACAACCTTCATCACACCCTGGGGCACGTTCTGTTACAAGGTAATGCCATTTGGGCTCAAGAATGTCGGTGCGACGTATCAACGGGCTATGGTAACATTATTCCACAATATGATCCATAAAGAAATCGAGTGTTATGTGGATGACATGATTGCCAAGTCCCTCACTGAAGAGGACCACCTGGTAAATCTGCTGAAGTTGTTCAAGCGTCTGAGGAAGTATCAACTGAAGTTGAACCCCAACAAATGCACATTCGGGGTGAGATCTGGTAAGCTGCTGGGATTTATTGTGAGTGAGAAAGGGATTGAAGTAGACCCGGATAAAGTTAAAGCTATTCAAGAGATGCCTGCACCGAAGACAGAAAAGGAAGTTCGAGGGTTCTTAGGTCGATTGAACTACATTTCACGGTTCATATCTCACCTCACAGCAACCTGTGAACCCTTGTTCAAGCTGTTGAGAAAAGAACAGACGGTCAGGTGGAACGAAGACTGCCAAAGGGCTTTTGACAAGATCAAAGAATACTTACAAGAGCCTCCAATCCTTATGCCCCCAGTTGAAGGAAGACCTCTGATAATGTACTTGACAGTATTAGAAGAGTCAATGGGGTGCGTGCTGGGCCAGCATGACGAGTTTGGTCGAAAAGAGTATGCAATATACTACCTAAGCAAAAAGTTTACCGACTGTGAACAACGTTATTCACTGCTCGAGAAAACTTGCTGTGCTTTAGCGTGGGCTGCTCGCCGACTGAGGCAGTATATGTTGACCCACACTACTTTGTTGATCTCAAAGATGGACCCAGTTAAGTACATATTCGAGAAGCCAGCACTTACCGGACGGGTTGCAAGATGGCAAATGATCCTCACAGAATATGACATCCAGTACACTTCTCAGAAAGCCATCAAGGGCAGTGTATTGTCTGAATATCTTGCTGAGCAACCTATTGATGATTACCAGCCAATGAGATTTGACTTCCCTGATGAAGACATCATGTTCATAAAAGCAAAAGATCATGAAGAGCCTATTCACACTGAAGGGCCTGACCCGGAAGAAGAATGGACTATGATGTTTGATGGGGTTGTTAACATGAATGGTCGTGGTGTTGGTGCAGTACTCATTACACCTAAAGGAGTTCACATGCCTTTCTCGGCAAAGCTCACTTTCAACTGCACAAACAACGAAGCTGAATACGGAGCTTGCATTATGGGTCTTGAGGAAGCCATTGACCTCAGGATCAAGACATTGACCGTATTCGGAGATTCAGCTCTGGTAATCAATCAAACCAACGGCAAATGGTACACCCACCAGGATCATCTGATACCTTACCGGGATTATACAAGGAGGTTATTGACTTTCTTTACAACGGTCAAGCTTGAGTATATCCCTCGGGACGAGAATCAATTTGCAGATGCTCTGGCTACCATTTCATCAATGATCAAAGTTCAAGCTGCCAACTTCATACCTCAAATTTCAGTATCCAGACTTAACAGACCAGCATACGTATTTGCAGCAGACATTGTCAAAGATGATAAGCCTTGGTTCCATGACATTAAGTGCTTCTTGGAGGATCAAACATACCCACCTGGGGCATCTTCCAATGATAAGAAGACTCTGAGAAGGCTTGCTGGTAGTTTCTTTCTGAACACTGATGGCTCCCTGTACAAGCGAAATTTTGATATGGTACTCCTCAGATGCGTCGACAAAACAGAAGCAGACTTGTTAATGCATGAAGTGCACGAAGGATCCTTTGGAACCCATGCTGGAGGACATGCAATGGCTAAGAAATTGCTACGATCTGGTTATTATTGGATCACAATGGATGCCGACTGTTGTACCTATGCCAGGAAATGCCATAAATTCCAGATTTATGCGGATAAGGTGCATGTGCCTCCCAATCCTCTGAATGTGATGTCTTCACCTTGGCCTTTTGCTATGTGGGGCATTGACATGATTGGCAAGATTGAACCAACTGCTTCGAATGGCCACAGATTCATCCTGGTCGCCATTGACTATTTCACCAAGTGGGTTGAAGCAGCCTCCTATGCCAATGTCACAAGGCAAGCGGTAGCCAGATTTCTGAAAAGAGATATCATCTGTCGATATGGAGTTCCCGAGCGAATCATTACTGATAATGGTTCCAACTTGAACAATAAGATGATGGTTGAACTGTGTCGGGACTTCAAGATTCAACATCACAATTCTTCTCCTTACAGACCAAAGATGAACGGCGCTGTTGAGGCAGCTAATAAAAATATCAAGAAGATTGTGCAGAAGATGGTAGTTACTTACAAAGACTGGCATGAAGTGCTACCATTTGCCTTGCATGGGTACCGCACGTCGATCAGAACATCCACTGGGGCAACACCGTATCAGCTCGTATATGGTATGGAAGCAGTCCTACCTGTCGAAGTCGAATTACCCTCCCTACGGGTATTGATGGATGTTAAGCTGAACGAAGCAGAATGGGTCAGGTCCCGATACGAACAAATGAGTCTGATTGAAGAGAAAAGATTGGCTGCAATCTGTCATGGGCAGCTATATCAGAAAATAATGAAGAGAGCCTTCGATCAGAAAGTCAGGCACCGAGAGTACCAAGTAGGAGATCTTGTGCTGAAAAGAATCCTTCCTCCTCATACAGACCACAGGGGCAAGTGGACTCCAAACTATGAAGGACCATTTGTGGTAAAGAAAGTTTTTTCTGGTGGAGCACTGATGCTCAACACCATGGATGGTGAAGATTTCCCATCCCCTGTGAATTCAGACGCAGTTAAAAAATACTTCGCATAAAATGACCCGCTGGACATAAAAACAGAATGTAAGTCCAGGCAAAAATAGGGCATCCCGGCGAGTCAAAAACAGAATAAAAGACTCGGGCAAAAATAAGGGAAAATATAAAAAAACGTACACCCGCTGAGTTGAAAAGCCGCATTGGACAGCTCAGGCAAAAATGGGTATCCCGATGGATTGAAAACCCGAAAGGGCGATCCATGCAATATAAGGGAATAAGCGAACAACTGCATTTTGAATTCGTCTGTATCGTTTACAACTTGGTAAGCTTCGAGAGGATCAGGCTTCAATCAGAATCAACATTCTTCAGAAAGCAAGATGAGAAGAACGTCGAAAGTCATACGAGTCATGGTAAAGAGGAAGCTCCTTAAAGCGTCATCAACATTGCCAGCATTTTGTTTCTCAATTTGTAACGATCTCCTCATTTCAGGGGATTTGTTTCTTTGACTGTATCTCGCCAATTCAGGGCATATGAATTAATAAAATCAGATTTTCAGTCATGTCTCGTCTTGTACATTTTCTATTTTTTTGCAAAAAATGTCTGATGTCTTAAGAGAAGAACTGATTGCATAAAATACAGATGTTTATCTTCAAAAATAAAAACACGTGCTTGCAGGAAATATACTTACTCTCAGAAGTGTTTAAACTCCTATGACGGAATCCAGTAAGGGATACCTCGGGATTACTTGTGCGTTTCCCTATCTTTGCAGGATTGCAGGTATCCAGAACGCAACTTGGGGCATGTAAACTTCATCCCAGCAAGATGGAAGATCAATGCTCGCTCAGTCTTAACACTCAAAGTGTTGTCTCCCCAGCCGGGTTGCCGCTTGTCACTTCTCCCCAGCCGAGTTGCCATTCCTTCCTCAGCCGAGTACAAAAGTCAGGGAACCATCTCCCCACAGAGCTCCAGCCTCTATCCAGAAGAACAGCGCACGAAGGAATCACAACAGAGTAGAGAAAGCTTCTGTAGATCCCCAGCTGGGTTCCTATTTGCAAGGATACATCCATCAGTGATCTATATCCCCAAGCAAATGCTTCTCATCAGATCTACCAATGACCTCATCCCCAGCTGGAATGTCCATTTCAAGCAGATCGGCCGAAGATTTTCGCAGCATCGGGATCCGAATCCCGGTTTGGTACCTTTTGCATAACCATAGCATTCGCATCATATTCACTCACAAAGCGTAACATTCCGTCTAACACGGAGCATTACGGCAAAAATCAAACATATAGCATAATCATAAGCCATGTTTTGAATCAACACTTGTGAATAATGACAATCCGTTAATATACAGAATACTTCCCCCAAATCCCCAGCGGAGATTCCCCAGCAAAATCAGTTGCCTCACATTCACAAACACCGGTATATACTCTCTGTGGCACCCGTCCGTGTCAATATCCCCAGTAAAGTCGCCCAAACACTCTGTGCAAACAGTACCACTCGTATTACAGATACTTTCTGACACCCGTCTGTGTCATAACCCCAGCAGAAAGCCAAAGACGTCCTCTTTGCACTCACATACACTTACATATGACAATCCTTTGACACCCGTCCGTGTCATATCCCCAGCGCAGTTGCCTACACTTTGTATATCAGATACTTGTTCATATCACACTCTTCTCCTTTTGACACTCGTTCGTGTCACTCTCCCCAGCAGTTAAACACTCATCTATACACCACTCACACTTATACTGATACTCGTCCGTATCTTATATATACCACTTATATCCCCTCAGATTCAACACTAGTCCTTGTTCTTTGTTAACTCGTTGGTACTCGTCCGTACCATCATCTCAGAACATGCGTCAAGCGTTTGTTTCTACCTGATACTCGTCCGTATCGTAGTCTTAAGGATGCTCGTCCGTATCTTTAATCCATACACCGTGTCAAACACTTCTGTCTTCTTGAATTTAGACACTCGTCTGTGTCTACTATTCTCCCAGAAGAGTCCTCTCAGATTCAACACTTGTCCGTGTTCCTTGTTAACCAGTTGGTACTCGTCCGTATCATCATCTCTGAACACGTGTCAGTATTTGTTTCTACTCGATACTCGTCTGTATCGTAGTCTTAAGGATGCTCGTCCGCATCTTTAATCTATACACAAATATCTAAACACTTATACCTTTTGTTTCTTGGATGTAAACACTCGTCCGTGTTTACTATTCCCCAGTAGATCGCCAACAAAGCAAATTTTCTTTTTTTTTTATCTGACACTCGTCCTGTGTCATGATAAACCCTGAGAGCAGCCGTACCCTGCTAGGTGGTCGTCCTCCACCTCTTGATGGTCGTCCTCCATCATGCTCATCCGATGGCCGTCCCCATCGTTGATATTTAGCAGCCGTCCCCTGCTAGGTGGTCGTCCTCCACCTCTTGATGATCGTCCTTCATCATTTTATCCAATGGCCATCCCCATTGTTGATTTTGGTTATCTGACATTCGTTCTATGTCATGACAAACCTTGAGAGCAGCCGTCCCCTGCTAGGTGGTCGTCCTCCACCTTTTGATGGTCGTCCTCCATCATGCTCATCCGATGGCCATCCCCATCGTTGACCTCTTATCCGACATTCGTCCTATGTCGCGATATTTTCGGCAGCCGTACCCTGCCAGGTGGTCGTCCTCCACCTTAGATGACCGTCCCTCATCTTATCTCCAACAGAGCAGCCGTCCCCTGCTAGGTGATCGTCCTTCACCTTTGATGACCGTACCTCATCATCTGTTATTTCATTTATTCTTTAACTCGATGGCCGTCCCCGTCGTGGTCCCTTTTCCTTTCAGTTTAGCCCGATGGCCGTCCCCATCGTTGGTTACTTTACTTTGTGAACTTGATGGCCGTCCCCGTCATGATTCATTGATCCCCAGAGAATCTTATAGTTTTACTTGATGGCCGTCCCCATCATAATTCCTTTTATCCCCAGCATGTCGGCCGTCCCCGTCATCGCTTTATTTCCCGCACCTTTCCAGCATGTCGGCCGTCCCCGTCATTGCCCTTTACCCAGCAGTCGTCCTCTGCTCGACGGTCTTCCTCCGTCGCCCACGCTTTACAATATACTTTATTTTACTTTACAATCTATATCCCTATTCTTCTTCATTTTGTGAGTGCAAATTTTGGACTGTCTTTGGTATTCAACCACAAGTTATCTTGTTTGCCTGTTAAGCCGTTGCTTACATCCTACACAGCTAACTCATGTTTGAATAGGGGCAGCTGTAAACACCCCAAATTTGCCCTCACCCATTCACACCATGGCCTGTGATCATTTCATATGCATAACTCAATCATAGCATCTCATATCACAGTTTGAGTCATTGCATTGTTCCTAAGTCATCTGCACCTAGGGTTTGTGATCTGAGCAGTCCAAGAGCCTCTTGAGCCACTCCAAAGGCCAACAATCACTTCAAAGGGGTCTATGTGTGTTCAAGTATCATATTATATCTTCTCAAAGTCAAGAATGTCAAAAAATCACAAGAACTGGGATTGGTGTGGAAGCAGAGCCAGGCTTGACTGCACAGATGACCTAAAATTAGGGTTTTGGTTTCAGAGGCCATAACTTCAAATTTTTTGGTCATTCTTGTTTCTATTGGTCTCTATATGGTATAGGGAGTATTCATATCAATTTTTATGAAGAAATTCCATGGGGAAGTCATCTGATCAAGAGTTGACTTTTCAGACAAGTCAGTGCAAAATCAGGGCATCTGAGGCCCCAATGACCCAACCAAGGGGTGATCTTCATCATTTTGAGTATATTTGATCTTTATTTGATCATGGAAGAGGTTGGAAGTTCACAAAATTGAAGAATTTGAAGTTTTTGCAAAGTTGACTTTTTTGGGCAAGTTTGACTTTTAATGAAAAGGTCATTTTATGCAACTTTTTCAACCCTTACTTTTTGATTCAAAAATGCTTCAAATGGAAAAACTTTGGTCATGAAAGTTGTAGAATAGATCTTTCCCTTTTCAAAAAGTACAAGAACATGACCTAATTCATTTTGGATCAAAAGTTATGGTGCATCAAAGTTGGCAAAAATCACTAAAATTCAAGTTATGCACCAAAGAGGAAACTTGCAAAATCATGTATCAAGGCAATTTGTGATCTCTAATTGTTGTCAAACCATTACACAAACATGATACAAGTCCTAAAAATCAGAATGGGCCAAAGAGATCACATGTTTTATGGCTTGTGAAGCAAGATATTTTCATGAAGATCAAAAGCAAGCAAGTTGCAAAAGTCATGATAGTTTCTCATCCACTTGCTAGCTACATTGCTGAACCATCCTAGCCTTTCCCTCACACCATGATGCGCAGCCCACACCCCTTGTACTTGGCTAGAACATGACCCATACTTCTCTTACACAAAGTTGACAAATTGGCAAAAGTAGCTACACCTATCACAAAAGGGCATGTCACATCTTCTGACCAATCAGCATTGTTTATACAAACAATTTGCAAGCCAAACATCATAATACACAAGCCTGAAACAAGCAAGAACTCAGCACTCTCACTTTTCACCCTTGAAGCAAAAGCTTTCGAAACACAGCATACAAGCCACAAACACTTAAACAAACTTCATAGAACTCATCACCACATCCTTCTGATCATTTCCCTGCCTTCATTCATCCTTGAAACACCACATAAGCCAAACACGATTCTCACCTGAGCTTGAACAGAACCTGTTCAAACTCTTAAACCAGCCACCATAAACTCCTTCCAAGCATCCAGACATCATCAAGGGACCAAAAGGAGTGGATTGCATAAAGAGGAGAGGTCAGAAAGTTGCTAAGTTGAAAGCTTCAAAACTCAGGTAGCTCAAGAACTTTTTTTCCAGAAATGAATTTTTAAGTTCTTAATAGCTTCTGCATGCTTCCCTGGTCATGAATATGTTGTTGGTTTTGAAAATGGTGAAGAGATGAGTATGTATGCAGTCTCTGAAACTTTTTGCCCTAGAACTAGATTGATTCGATTCTCTTTGTTTAGGAAAGATAAATGTTGTTTGAATGGGGGTTTTGATTCGTTTTTGAGTGGGGATCATTTCTGTTTAATTAGATTTCATTTTAGATGCGTGTGGAAGGAGTTTGTGATTTTGAGTGATCGGAGAAGATGACCGGAACACTGTTCCGGTCACCTGAAAGTCATTAAGGGCTGATTAGGGCTAATTAATTAGGGTTAGTGAGTTTGAATGCTGGCCCTTGGATGTGGCGCCAAGTCAATGCGCGCGTGTTTGAGTTTGAATCTGGACCTTCAGATTGGTTGACTTTTCTTTTTCAGCTTTAAATTCATTTTATTTTTCATATTATTTCATTTAATTTCCACAATTTATTAAAAATAGCAAAAATACTTTAAAAATTCTGAAATTTTTTACACAAGTTATTATTTAATTTCAGAACACAAAAATATTTTCATTTTTATTTTTATCATTAAAAAAGTATTTTTAAATATTTAAAAGTTTCTTTTTAATTAATTAATGAGAATTAATTAATTAAAAATACTTTTAGGTATTTAAAAATCACCAAAAAATTCATGAAACATTTAAAAACATTTAGAAACATTGTCCAACCCTCAAACCAAATTTATTTTTTGATCTTGATGCATTTTGAGAATTTTCCATGGAATTAAAATCATTTTGATGCATTATTTTGATCCAAACTTCCAAAAATCATTTCTGCCTAACCATTGAGAGTTGGACTTTGATTCTTTTTGAATTGTGTTTAGCATATCATGTAGTTTGTGATATTAAATTGGCATGATTTGATCTTTCATTTTCCATTTGTTTGGCATTTTTCTTGTTAAGGAACCCTAAAACCCTAGAAAACTTAGGAAAATCATAACTTGAATTAGGTTAAGAGTTGGAACTTCTCCTTTGGGCAGTGAGTTAGTATAGGTTTAGGGATCCTTTGAGTGCATTTCCAATTTTTTGTATTGATGTTTGCTTCTGATTTTGGTTTGTGTTTGTTGCTTTGATCATAAACCCTAATTTGGGCTTCCATATGCATCCATTTTGCATTTGCTTGCATAACATGACTTGCCATAACATTTTATGCATTCTTGTGATCCATTTGACATCATAAGACATATTGAAAGCATGTTTGATCATTGCACCTTGCATTTCCCATGTTGTATGCCATTTGCATTTCATAACTTTTCATGTATGTTCATGCTCCTCAACTTGTTCCATCTGCATCCATGAGCTTGTATGATCATCCCCATGTGTTGATTCATGTTTGTAGCATCTCATAGCATCATTAACATCATGTATGTGCTTCTGGTTTTGTTTCTCATCATGCCATTCCATCCCATTTTGCATTGCATTGCATTTCTTTTCTAACTTTTCAGGTGGTAAGTGACTTTGAGAAGTGAATTTGCCTTCACTTCTCATAACTTCTCTTCATCTCTTTTATGCATCCTTGCTGCATTTTTTGTATGTGTTTGAGTCTGAGCTTGCTCATTCTTCATCTTACTTTCCTTCTTCAAGTGACTTGTCTTCTTAAATGAAACAAGTTACTTTGCTTCTCTTGATCCTTTCATCTGCTTCCTGGTGGTTCCATTGAAGACTTCTCTTGTAAACCTCACAAACCTTAGGAACAACCATGTATGACAATGATTAGGGTTTTGTTTAGTCTCCCCTCTTAGTTTTACCTTCGTGTCTCTTTTGAGTCTTCTCTTCTCATCTCATAATCAGGGACTAAACCCTAAAGGCTTTAAGGCTTTGTGATTAAGTTTATGCCTGCATCCTTCTATTAGGATGGAGTGTATAACTTTAATCCTAAGTGTTAAACCCTTAATGTGTTTAAATCCTTTAATCAATCCACTTAATAATCATCAAGACATCACACTTGTAACTTGGGCCTTGCATTAGGGTTCTAATTCTTCCTTAACTGGTTAAGAAGGACTAACCCTAGTGTTAATGGACAAGTCCCCCTCAAGTTGTCTTATAAACCCTAAAACTCACTTCATCATCATATCATTAAATAAAATCCACTTAATGAAGGCTTTGTTTTGTCATGAGTTTAATCCCTAATCATGGATTAAGTTGAGGAGTTTTCCTCAGCTTAAACATTCTCATCTATTATCCTTCTATTAGGATGGTGTAATGAGTCTGTTTAATCCCTGATTATGGCTTAATCTCATTACTCAACACTAAACAAAAACACCAAAAACATCTAAATAATCACAAGTAGGTTAATGATCTTAGTCCTACATCAAAGGTGATTAAGTGTGAGAAGCTGACTTCACACTTAAGGTATTCTCATTACCCCTAATCAGAGGGAAGATGTGATGAGTTTACTAAATCCATTGGTTTAGACTTAAGCTCATTAACTTATGACAAAATCCAAAAGCAATAAAAGACTGAAAATACAAAAACCAAACAATAATCGTCTCCTCCGGGATTCTTTTCTCATCACCCTCACTCATAAACGAGAACCTGCTTCTTCCGTCTAATGCAAGACAGTTTGCACCTGAGCCAGACAGGTCATACACTTGAGCATAGACAAGTGAGCAGTTCACAAGTCAATTCATCTTTCAGTCTCTTTGGGTCGAACTACGGTGTTCTGACTTCCTCATTGCACGAGAGGATACGTAGGCATAACTTAACAGTTATCGAACAAAAGTCTCTGTATATTCCCCCTCTTTCCAGCCTTATTCTTTAGCCTCATTATCATGAGCATTTCATCTTTGTTCTTACACTGACACCGTATATATTACACTTCACTTTTCTCTTACACTGACACCTGTACATTTTGTTTTCCAGCTCTTTTACACACAAATTGCACTGACACTACCCCTTTAAAACACAAATCTTTCAAGCGTGGATCCCGTCGAGTACGTCGGATAATCTGGGTGCTAATACCTTCCCAGGTTGTAACCAACCCCCTTTCTCAGTCTCTCTGGTTCGCAACCGTCTTATCCATGTCTTTCTAGGTCTATGCAGCATTGCCTTTCCTCCGGGATAAAAATGCCTAGCTGGCGACTCTATTCATTCCCTGTGAGTTCACTCCTGTGTGTCCTCGCATCCCCCTTTCGCCGACCGTTCGCGTCTGTACCCCATTTGACCCGGCTTCATTTGGTGGGAGCGACAGTGACATATAGAGAGGATCTTAAAAGTTAAGTAGCATTTTGAACAATCCTCGATTTAATTTGATATTATGATCGAAACTAGTATAGAATTGTGTATAATATACTACGATTTTTTGACCAAAACTAGTATAAATTTGTGTATAATTTATTAACATTTTTTTGTGACTAAAACTAGTATTTTAAAAAGTTTCATAGAATCTAATTTTGAGATAATTTTTGGCCTGGACTTCCATCATAACCTTCCCTCGTGACATATAGAGAGGATATTAAGTTACGTAGCATTTCGAACAATCCTCGATTTAATTTGATTTTTTGACCGAAACTAGTATAGAATTGTGTATAATATACTACGATTTTTGGACCGAAACTGGTATTTCAAAAAGTTTCATAGAATCTAATTTTGAGATAATTTTTTGCATGGACTTCCATCATAACCTTCTGAAGGTGCGCCAAACACAAGGAAGGGGGGTTGGAATTGGGTTTGCTTTATCAATAAAAATTAACTTCTAATGACACGTTTAATTTATCCTGGTTCGTTTGAACTCAAACTACGTCCAGTCCACCCGCCAAGGTGATTTTGCCTCTACTGAGGTCTTAATCCACTATTCAATAAGAATACACACAAAGACCTATAGTCAATGTCCTCTTGAGTCTTCTGACTAAACTTAGTCACTCAAGGAATAGAATAACTATTACAAAAATATAAAAGAAGTAACTTAGAATGCTTCTTGATAAGCACGTATCACTAAGTGAAAGTTACAACAATAAGCACAATATGATTTAATGATTTGCGTGAATAAAATGAGATGCGTTGCGTTCCTGATTTCTTCAAATGGAGTCCTTTATATAGTTCTTGAGAAAGTAGCCGTTGGAGACATCTTGAATTAATTTAGGATAGACTTTAATATCATAAATTCCTTCCATAAGTAGAGATACTTGTCTTTGTTCATTAATTAAAATATTCTTTAATTAATGTCTTTAATAGGGATACCAGCATCTTCTAAGCGGAGATCAGAGATAATAAGTAAAAGATGCGCAGCCAATAAATATGTAATTTAATGCTGGATTCTCCTTTGAGAATATCTTCTATAATGAATCTTCTTAGCTCGTACGGTTTACTTAAATAAGATTGACTTCTACACAAGAGTAAATATATTCATTAGAACTTCTAATATGAAAAGCTTTGTTATCATCAAAACACTTAGAGGATCAGAACCATAATTGTTCTAACAATCTCCCCCTTTTTGATGATGACAAAACGTTTTAAATAAAGAGGATAGAGTTTAATGAATTTAAGTGAACTCCCTTTGATTAGAAGAATAATTCTTTCATATGTTCCATGATTCTTAGCTCCCCCTGAGTTGATTACTTGACCTGTTTCTTTTCATGATAATAACTCAAATAATTTTACTAGAATTATGTAAGAGGCAGATTATGGTAAACTGCTATGGATCAGAATCATTTACGTTTCTCCCCCTTTTTGTCATAATCAAAAAGAGTCAAAGTAAGCAAAAAATTAAACATAATTGTTCAAGGAGTTATGCAAAAGTTCAAAACCAATATATTAAAAACAAAAACAAAAACCAGTAGAAGTTCAAGAAGTTATGCAGAAGCAGAAGATAAAAACAACAGAACAGGTGATGCAGAAGATAAGCAAAAAAAATAAATTTAGGTTTTTGATAGGTTACTAAGATGAAGTTATGTCACTAAGATGAAGTTATGTCACTAAGATGAAATTTGAGGGTTTAGGGTTTTTGATAGGAGTTTAAGGTTTTTGAAAAAAAATCAGGCAATACGCAAGAGTGAGGTTAAGAAAATTCAGTAAGAGTAAAATATGGGTAAAAGTTGAAAGTGAGAAAGACACTTAACATATATAGAAAAATAAAGCATTTAATTAGTTGAGAAATTAGTGGGAAAATTTAAGTTTAAAAACATAATGATTAAAAGCATTAAATGCGCTGACATAGGGTAATGCGTAAACGATTCTGGAACAGTTACCCAAGAGATTTTCTTGCCTTTTTGGTGTCAAGTCTAGCCGTATCAGATTCCAGAATATCAACAGTTGTCCTTCTGTAGAGAGCAGTTACAAAAGCAAGTTCTGTCACTTTTTAGAATATGGACACTTGTTTTAATTCTGATGGAAATCCTTAGAGCCTTGTTGACACTTGTTGATATGAAGATCTGCATGTTAATCTTTTGAACAAAAGTTCTAAGAATGAAGCAATTAGAGCAAAGCATCTTCTGAGATAAATATCAGAACTTCTAGATGATAAAAACATATGATTAAAGCATTTTCATTCTGGACATAACTTCATGCTAAGGTTAGTTAGTATGAAATTAAATCTATCTTCAGAAAGGGGTTTTGTAAAAATATCAGCCCATTGGTGATTTGTGTCTATAAATTTTAACATTAAAATTCCCTTCTGAGTATAGTCCCTAATGAAGTGATGTTTAACTTCTATGTGTTTAGCTCTAGAATGTAAAATTGGATTTTTAGAGAGACAAATAGCAGAAGTATTGTCACAGAGGATGGGAATGTTACTCTCATAGATATTGAAATCCTCAAGCTGATTTTTCATCCAGAGCATCTGAGTACTGCATCCAGCTGCTGCAATGTATTCAGCTTCTGCAGTTGATAATGTTATGGTTGGCTGTCTTTTGCTAGACCAAGAGATTAGATTGTCTCCTAGAAATTGACAACTTCCAGAAGTACTTTTTCTTTCTGTTCTGTCTCCAGCAAAATCAGCGTCACAATATCCTACAAGTTTATACTCTTCTGATCTTCTGTAATACAGACCAAGATTAGTAGTACCTTTCAGATATCTAAAGATTCTCTTAACAGCTGTTAAGTGAGTTTCTCTAGGATCTGATTGGAATCTAGCACATAAACATACACTGTATAGAATATCTGGTCTAGAAGCAGTTAGATAAAGAAGAGATCCAATCATACCTCTGTAGAGCTTCTAATCTACTTTCTTACTTACCTCTTCTTTCTCCAGGATACAAGTAGGATGCATAAGAGTTTTAGATATAGTGCTTTCTGATAAGTCAAATTTCTTCAGAAGTTCTTTTACGTATTTGCTTTGATGGATATATGTTCCTTCTGATGTTTGATTTATTTGAATTCCCAGAAAGAACTTTAGTTCTCCCATCATGCTCATTTCAAATTCTGCCTGCATAGATTTAGCAAATTCCTTTCCCAAGGCACTTTTAGTAGAACCAAAAATTATATCATCTACATAAATTTGACATATCAGAAGATCATTTTTAATGTTTTTACTGAAAAGAGTTGTATCCACTTTCCCTCTGATGAACTTATTTTCCAGAAGAAAATTACTTAGTCTTTCATACCAAGCTCTGGGAGCTTGTTTTAAACCATATAATGATTTTTTGAGTTTGTAAACGTGTTCTGGAAATTTTGTATTTTCAAAACCAGGGGGTTGGTGTACATACACTTCTTCATCAATATAACCATTTAAAAATGCACTTTTGACATCCATTTGATATAGAATAATATTATGATTCACAGCAAATGATATTAGAAGTCTGATTGATTCTAACCTGGCGACTGGTGCATAGGTTTCTGTATAGTCAATTCCTTCTTGTTGACTATAACCTTGTGCAACCAGTCTTGCTTTGTTTCTGACAACTTCTCCTTGCTCATTAAGCTTGTTTCTGAATACCCATTTGGTGCCAATGATGTTGAATCCTCTGGGCCTAGGAACTAGATCCCACACGTCATTTCTGGTGAATTGATTTAGTTCTTCTTGCATAGCCAGAATCCAATCATTTTCTGAGAGAGCTTCTTCTATAGAAGATGGTTCAATCAGAGATACAAGTCCCATTAGCGTCTCTTCAGAGTTTTTGAATGAAGATCTTGTTCTGATTGGTTCATCTTTCTTTCCCAAGATTTTATCTTCTGGGTGATTAATATTGCTTCTGGATGGCTTCTTCTGGATGGGTTCTTCAGATGTTGTTGGAGAAATTGTATTGTTTTGATCTTTAGATGATTGATCTTTAGAAGTTCTATTTGTAGAGATTTCTACTTCTATATCTGCAGAAAATTTATTCTGCTTTGGTTTTTCAGAACCAAGCTTATCATCAAATCTGACATGAATTGATTCTATCACAATTCGTGTTTCTGTATTGTATACTCTGTATCCCTTAGAGCGTTCAGAGTATCCTAACATATAACACTTTTGTGCCTTAGAATCAAATTTATTCAGAGTATCAAGAGTATTTAACATAAAACAAATACATCCAAAAGGATGGAAGTATGAAATGTTGGGCTTTCTGTTCTTCCACAATTCATAAGGAGTCTTTTCAAGAATAGGTATTATAGAGATTCTATTCTGAATATAGCATGTTGTATTTACTGCTTCTGCCCAAAAGTGTTTAGCCATATTAGTCTCATTTATCATGGTTCTGGCCATCTCTTGTAATGTTCTATTTTTACGTTCTACAACCCCATTTTGTTGTGGAGTTCTAGGACAAGAAAAATCATGAGAGATGCCATTTTCATTAAAAAATGATTCTAATTGTTTATTTTCAAATTCTCCACCATGATCACTTCTGACTTTAATGATTTTAGATTCTTTTTCATTTTGAACTTGTTTGCAGAAGTTAGAAAATACAGCAATTGACTCATCCTTGTGTCTAAGAAACTTTACCCATGTCCATCTGCTGAAGTCATCTATGATCACCAATCCATACTTTTTGCCATTGACAGAAGCAGTTTTCACTGGTCCAAACAAATCAATGTGCAAAAGTTCTAATGGTCTAGAGGAAGATACAACATTTTTAGCTTTAAAACCAGTTTTTGAAAATTTGCCTTTCTGACATGCTTCACACAGAGCTTCTGAGTTGAACTTCAAATTTGGAAGTCCTCTGACTAGATTGAGTTTGTTAAGTTGAGATAATCTTCTCATATTAACATGTCCCAATCTTCTGTGCCAGACCCATTGCTCAGTTTCCACAGACATTAGACATTTTACATTTTGAATTTTTAATTCTGAAAGCTTTATTTTATAAATGTTGTTCTTTCTCTTTCCACTAAAGAGGATTGTTCCATCTTTCTGACTAACAGCTTTACAGAACTTTTGATTGAAGATTATGTCATAGCCATTATCACTTAATTGACTTATGGATAATAAATTATGCATTAATCCTTCTACAAGTAGAACATTAGAGATAGAGGGAAGATTTCCATTACCAATAGTTCCGGAGCCAATTATTCTTCCTTTTTGATTGCCTCCAAAACCTACGTGGCCTCCATCTTTTAATTCAAGACTTTGGAACATATGCTTTCTTCCCGTCATGTGACGTGAGCATCCAGAGTCCAGGTACCATGATTGGTGTTTCAGTTTTGCTGTTAAAGACATCTCTTCTGAATCTGATTCTAACTCTAATTCTGATGAGTGATTATCTTCTGGTATATTTTCCATTAATGCAATATTAGCTTGGTCATCTTCAGAATCTGACTCTGCTTCAGATGATTCAGAATCATCCCATGTTGCCATGAGACTCTTTTTCTTTTCTCTGCTGAATTTGTTTCTGGGTTTTTCTTTCTGAAGTTTTGGACATTCACTTTTATAGTGTCCTGGTTCTTTGCATTCGTAGCACACAACTTCTTTGCTTCTGGGTTTCTTGTGACCAGATGTTGATTCAGAATAATTATTTGTTCTTCTGGTATTTCTGAACTTCTTCTGACGATGCTTCCAGAGTTGTTGAACTCTTCTTGAAAGGAGAGATAATTCATCTTCTTATGATGAACATCCAGAGCTTTCTTCTTCTTCTTCCTGTAAAGCTTTAGAAACATGTTTGTTAGATTTAAGAGCTACAGACTTACCTTTCTTCTGAGGTTCATCTTCTTCTAACTCAATCTCATGACTTCTCAAGGAGCTGATCAGTTCTTCTAAGGAAATTTCATTCAAATTTTTTGATAACTTTAAAGCAGTGACCATGGGTCTCCAAGCTTTTGGTAAACTTCTGATGATTTTCTTCACATGATCTGCTGTTGAGTAGCCTTTGTCTAGAACTTTTAGTCCAGCTACCGGGATTTGGAACCTTGAAAACATTTTTTCAATGGTTTCATCTTCTTCCATCTTGAAAGCTTCATACTTCTGGATGAGAGCTAGAGCTTTAGTCTCCTTGACTTGAGAGTTGCCTTCATGTGTCATCCTCAGAGAATCAAACATGTGTTTAGCTGAATCCCTGTTTGTGATCTTCTCATATTCTGTGTAAGAGATGGCACTTAGAAGTATGGTCCTAGATTTGTGATGATTTCTGAATTCCTTCTTCTGTTGAGCTGTCATATTTTTTCTTTCAATCTTCTGACCATCTGCTCCAACAGGATGAATGTATCCATCTGTCACCATGTCCCAGAGATCTCCATCTAGAGCTAGAAAGAAACTCTCCAGAACATCCTTCCAGTAGTCGAAATTGTCACCATTGAATATTGGAGGTTTAGCATTGATCTTGTCATTCTGATAGTCATTGTTGTTAATTCCAGTATCTGCCATGTGTTTAACTTCTGGATCTTTTACTGACACGGTTAAGTGTAATACTCAGAACCTAGCGCTCTGATGCCAATTGAAGGTGCGCCAAACACAAGGAAGGGGGGGGGGTTGGAATTGGGTTTGCTTTATCAATAAAAATTAACTTCTAATGACACGTTTAATTTATCCTGGTTCGTTTGAACTCAAACTACGTCCAGTCCACCCGCCAAGGTGATTTTGCCTCTACTGAGGTCTTAATCCACTATTCAATAAGAATACACACAAATACCTATAGTCAATGTCCTCTTGAGTCTTCTGACTAAACTTAGTCACTCAAGGAATAGAATAACTATTACAAAAATATAAAAGAAGTAACTTAGAATGCTTCTTGATAAGCACGTATCACTAAGTGAAAGTTACAACAATAAGCACAATATGATTTAATGATTTGCGTGAATAAAATGAGATGCGTTGCGTTGCTGATTTCTTCAAATGGAGTCCTTTATATAGTTCTTGAGAAAGTAGCCGTTGGAGACATCTTGAATTAATTTAGGATAGACTTTAATATCATAAATTCCTTCCATAAGTAGAGATACTTGTCTTTGTTCATTAATTAAAATATTCTTTAATTAATGTCTTTAATAGGGATACCAACATCTTCTAAGCGGAGATCAGAGATAATAAGTAAAAGATGCGCAGCCAATAAATATGTAATTTAATGCTGGATTCTCCTTTGAGAGTATCTTCTATAATGAATCTTCTTAGCTCGTACGGTTTACTTAAATAAGATTGACTTCTACACAAGAGTAAATATATTCATTAGAACTTCTAATATGAAAAGCTTTGTTATCATCAAAACACTTAGAGGATCAGAACCATAATTGTTCTAACACCTTCCCTCGTGGCATATAGAGAGGATCTTAAAAGTTACGTAGCATTTCGAACAATCCTCTTTTTAATTTAATTTTTGACCGAAACTTGTATAGAATTGTGTATAATATACTACGATTTTTGGACCGAAACTAGTATTTCAAAAACTTTCATAGAATCTAATTTTGAGATAATGTTTTGCAAGGATTCCATCATAACCTTCCCTCGTAATATATAGAGAGGATCTTAAGAGATACGTAGCATTTCGAACAACCTCATTTTTATTTGATTTTTGACCGAAACAAGTATAAAATTGTGTATAATATACTACGATTTTTGGACCGAAACTAGTATTTCAAAAAGTTTCATAGAATCTAATTTTGAGATTATTTTTTGCATGGACTTCCATCAAAACCTTCCCTCGTAATATATAGAGAGGATCTTAAAAGTTACGTAGCATTTCGAACAATCTTCGATTTAATTTGATTTTTAGACCGAAACTAGTATATAATTGTGTATAATATATTACGAGTTTTGGACCGAAACTAGTATTTCAAAAAGTTCCACAGAATCTAATTTTGAGATAATTTTTTGCATGGACTTCCATCATAACCTTCCCTCGTAATATATAGAGAGGATCTTGAAAGTTACGTAGCATTTCGAACAATCCTCGATTTTATTTGATTTTTTGACCGAAACAAGTATAGAATTGTGTATAATATACTACGATTTTGGGACCGAAACTAGTATTTAAATTTTTTTCATAGAATCTAATTTTGAGATAATTTTTTTGCATGAACTTCCATCATAACCTTCCCTCGTGACATATAGAGAGGATCTTAAACGTTACGTAGCATTTCGAACAATCCTCTTCTTAATTTAATTTTTGACCGAAACTTGTATAGAATTGTGTATAATATACTACGATTTTTGGACCGAAACTAGTATTTCAAAAAGTTTCATAGAATCTAATTTTGAGATAATTTTTTGCATGAACTTCCATCATAACCTTCCCTCGTAATATATAGAGAGGATCTTAAACATTACATAGCATTTCGAACAATCCTCGATTTAATTTGATTTTTAGACCGAAACTAGTATAGAATTGTGTATAATATATTACGAGTTTTGGACCGAAACAAGTATTTCAAATTTTTTCATAGAATCTAATTTTGAGATAATTTTTTGCATGGACTTCCATCATAACCTTCCCTCGTGACATATACAGAGGATCTTAAAAGTTACGTAGCATTTCGAACAATTCTCTTTTTAATTTAATTTTTGACCGAAACTTGTATAGAATTGTGTATAATCTACTACGATTTTATGACCAAAACTAGTATTTCAACAAGTTTCATAGAATCTAATTTTGAGATAATTTTTTGCATGGACTTCCATCATAACCTTCCCTCGTGACATATAGAGAGGATCTTAAAAGTTACGTAGCATTTCGAACAATCCTCTTTTTAATTTAATTTTTGACCGAAACTTGTATAGAATTGTGTATAATCTACTACGATTTTTGGACCGAAACTAGTATTTCAAAAAGTTTCATAAAATCTAATTTTGAGATATTTTTTGAATGGACTTCCATCATAACCTTCCCTCGTAATATATAGAGAGTATCTTAAAAGTTACGTAGCATTTTTAACAATCCTCGATTTAATTTGTTTTTTTGACCGAAACTAGTATAAAATTGTGTATAATATACTACGATTTTTGGACCGAAACTTGTATTTCAAAAAGTTTCATAGAATCTAAATTTGAGATAATTTTTTGCAGGGACTTCCATCATAACCTTCCCTCGTGACATATAGAGAGGATCTTAAAAGCTACGTAGCATTTCGAACAATCCTCGATTTAATTTGATTTTTTGACCGAAACTAGTATAGAATTGTGTATAATATACTATGATTTTAGGACCGAAACTAGTATTTCAAAAAGTTTCATAGAATATAATTTTGAGATAATTTTTTGCATGGACTTCCATCATAACCTTCCCTCGTGACATATAGAGAGGATCTTAAAAGTTACGTAGCATTTCGAACAATCCTCGATTTAATTTGATTTTTTGACCGAAACTAGTATAGAATTGTGTATAATATACTACGATTTTTGGACCGAAACTAGTATTTCAAAAAGTTTCATTGAATCTAATTTTGATATAATTTTTTGCATGGACTTCCATCATAACCTTCCCGCGTAATATATAGAGAGGATCTTAAAAGTTACGTATCATTTCGAACAATCCTCGATTTAATTTGATTTTTTGACCGAAACTAGTATAGAATTGTGTATAATATACTTCGATTTTTGGACCGAAACTAGTATTTCAAAAAGTTTCATAGAATCTAATTTTGAGATAATTTTTTGCATGGACTTCCATCATAACCTTCCCTTGTGACATATAGAGAGGATCTTAAAAGTTAAGTAGCATTTTGAACAATCCTCGATTTAATTTGATATTATGACCGAAACTAGTATAGAATTGTTTATAATATACTACGATTTTTGGACCAAAACTAGTATAAATTTGTGTATAATTTATTAACATTTTTTTGTGACTAAAACTAGTATTTTAAAAAGTTTCATAGAATATAATTTTGAGATAATTTTTGGCCCGGACTTCCATCATAACCTTCCCCCGTGACATATAGAGAGGATCTTAAAAGTTACGTAGCATTTCGAACAATCCTAGATTTAATTTGATTTTTTGACCGAAACTAGTATAGAAATGTGTATAATATATTACGAGTTTTGGATCGAAACAAGTATTTCAAAATTTTTCATAGAATCTAATTTTGAGATAATTTTTTGCATGGACTTCCATCATAACCTTCCCTCGTGACATATACAGAGGATCTTAAAAGTTACGTAGCATTTCAAACTATCCTCGATTTAATTTGATTTTTTGACCGAAACTAGTATAGAATTGTGTATAATATACTACAATTTTTGGACCGAAACTTGTATTTCAAAAAGTTTCATTGAATCTAATTTTGAGATAATTTTTTTCATGGACTTCCATCATAACCTTCCCTCGTAATATATAGAGAGGATCTTAAAAGTTACGTATCATTTCGAACAATCCTCGATTTAATTTGATTTTTTGACCGAAACTAGTATAGAATTGTGTATAATATACTACAATTTTTGGACCGAAACTAGTATTTCAAAAAGTTTCATTGAATTACGTATCATTTCGAACAATCCTCGATTTAAATTGATTTTTTGACCGAAACTAGTATAGAATTGTGTATAATATACTTCGATTTTTGGACCGAAACTAGTATTTCAAAAAGTTTCATAGAATCTAATTTTGAGATAATTTTTTGCATGGACTTCCATCATAACCTTCCCTTGTGACATATAGAGAGGATCTTAAAAGTTAAGTAGCATTTTGAACAATCCTCGATTTAATTTGATATTATGACCGAAACTAGTATAGAATTGTGTATAATATACTACGATTTTTGGACCAAAACTAGTATAAATTTGTGTATAATTTATTAACATTTTTTTGCGACTAAAACTAGTATTTTAAAAAGTTTCATAGAATATAATTTTGAGATAATTTTTGGCCTGGACTTCCATCATAACCTTCCCTCCTGACATATAGAGAGGATCTTAAAAGTTACGTAGCATTTCGAACAATCCTCGATTTAATTTGATTTTTTGACCGAAACTAGTATAGAATTGTGTATAATATATTACGAGTTTTAGGCCGAAACAAGTATTTCAAAATTTTTCATAGATTCTAATTTTGAGATAATTTTTTGCATGGACTTCCATCATAACATTCCCTCGTGACATATACAGAGGATCTTAAAAGTTACGTAGCATTTCGAACAATTCTCTTTTTAATTTAATTTTTGACCGAAACTTGTATAGAATTGTGTATAATCTACTACGATTTTATGACCAAAACTAGTATTTCAACAAGTTTCATAGAATCTAATTTTGAGATAATTTTTTGCATGGACTTCCATCATAACCTTCCCTCGTGACATATAGAGAGGATCTTAAAAGTTACGTAGCATTTCGAACAATCCTAGATTTAATTTGATTTTTTGACCGAAACTAGTATAGAATTGTGTATAATATACTAAGATTTTTGGACCGAAACTAGTATTTCAAAAAGTTTCATTGAATCTAATTTTGAGATAATTTTTTGCATGGACTTCCATCATAACCTTCCCGCGTAATATATAGAGAGGATCTTAAAAGTTACGTATCATTTCGAACAATCCTCGATTTAATTTGATTTTTTGACCGAAACTAGTATAGAATTGTGTATAATATACTTCGATTTTTGGACCGAAACTAGTATTTCAAAAAGTTTCATAGAATCTAATTTTGAGATAATTTTTTTCATGGACTTCCATCATAACCTTCCCTTGTGACATATAGAGAGGATCTTAAAAGTTAAGTAGCATTTTGAACAATCCTCGATTTAATTTGATATTATGACCGAAACTAGTATAGAATTGTGTATAATATACTACGATTTTTGGACCAAAACTAGTATAAATTTGTGTATAATTTATTAACATTTTTTTGTGACTAAAACTAGTATTTTAAAAAGTTTCATAGAATATAATTTTGAGATAATTTTTGGCCTGGACTTCCATCATAACCTTCCCTCGTGACATATAGAGAGGATCTTAAAAGTTACGTAGCATTTCGAACAATCCTCGATTTAATTTGATTTTTTGACCGAAACTAGTATAGAATTGTGTATAATATATTACGAGTTTTGGACCGAAACAAGTATTTCAAAAATTTTCATAGAATCTAATTTTGAGATAATTTTTTGCATGGACTTCCATCATAACCTTCCCTCGTGACATATACAGAGGATCTTAAAAGTTACGTAGCATTTCGAACTATCCTCGATTTAATTTGATTTTTTGACCGAAACTAGTATAGAATTGTGTATAATATACTACAATTTTTGGACCGAAACTTGTATTTCAAAAAGTTTCATTGAATCTAATTTTGAGATAATTTTTTGCATGGACTTCCATCATAACCTTCCCTCGTAATATATAGAGAGGATCTTAAAAGTTACGTATCATTTCGAACAATCCTCGATTTAATTTGATTTTTTGACCGAAACTAGTATAGAATTGTGTATAATATACTACAATTTTTGGACCGAAACTAGTATTTCAAAAAGTTTCATTGAATCTAATTTTGAGATAATTTTTTGCATGGACTTAAATTCATAACCTTCCCTCGTAATATATAGAGAGGATCTTAAAAGTTACGTATCATTTCGAACAATCCTCGATTTAATTTGATTTTTTGACCGAAACTAGTATAGAATTGTGTATAATATACTTCGATTTTTGGACCGAAACTAGTATTTCAAAAAGTTTCATAGAATCTAATTTTGAGATAATTTTTTGCATGGACTTCCATCATAACCTTCCCTTGTGACATATAGAGAGGATCTTAAAAGTTAAGTAGCATTTTGAACAATCCTCGATTTAATTTGATATTATGACCGAAACTAGTATAGAATTGTGTATAATATACTACGATTTTTGGACCAAAACTAGTATAAATTTGTGTATAATTTATTAACATTTTTTTGTGACTAAAACTAGTATTTTAAAAAGTTTCATAGAATATAATTTTGAGATAATTTTTGGCCTGGACTTCCATCATAACCTTCCCTCGTGACATATAGAGAGGATCTTAAAAGTTACGTAGCATTTCGAACAATCCTCGATTTAATTTGATTTTTTGACCGAAACTAGTATAGAATTGTGTATAATATATTACGAGTTTTGGACCGAAACAAGTATTTCAAAATTTTTCATAGAATCTAATTTTGAGATAATTTTTTGCATGGACTTCCATCATAACCTTCCTCGTGACATATACAGAGGATCTTAAAAGTTACGTAGCATTTCGAACAATTCTCTTTTTAATTTAATTTTTGACCGAAACTTGTATAGAATTGTGTATAATCTACTACGATTTTATGACCAAAACTAGTATTTCAACAAGTTTCATAGAATCTAATTTTGAGATAATTTTTTGCATGGACTTCCATCATAACCTTCCCTCGTGACATATAGAGAGGATCTTAAAAGTTACGTAGCATTTCGAACAATCCTCTTTTTAATTTAATTTTTGACCGAAACTTGTATAGAATTGTGTATAATCTACTACGATTTTTGGACCGAAACTAGTATTTCAAAAAGTTTCATAAAATCTAATTTTGAGATAATTTTTTGAATGGACTTCCATCATAACCTTCCCTCGTAATATATAGAGAGTATATTAAAAGTTACGTAGCATTTTTAACAATCCTCGATTTAATTTGATTTTTTGACCGAAACTAGTATAAAATGGTGTATAATATACTACGATTTTTGGACCGAAACTTGTATTTCAAAAAGTATCATAGAATCTAAATTTGAGATAATTTTTTGCAGGGACTTCCATCATAACCTTCCCTCATGACATATAGAGAGGATCTTAAAAGCTACGTAGCATTTCGAACAATCCTCGATTTAATTTGATTTTTTGACCGAAACTAGTATAGAATTGTGTATAATATACGATGATTTTAGGACCGAAACTAGTATTTCAAAAAGTTTCATAGAATATAATTTTGAGATAATTTTTTGCATGGACTTCCATCATAACCTTCCCTCGTGACATATAGAGAGGATCTTAAAAGTTACGTAGCATTTCGAACAATCCTCGATTTAATTTGATTTTTTGACCGAAACTAGTATAGAATTGTGTATAATATACTACAATTTTTGGACCGAAACTAGTATTTCAAAAAGTTTCATTGAATCTAATTTTGAGATAATTTTTTGCATGGACTTCAATCATAACCTTCCCTCGTAATATATGGAGAGGATCTTAAAAGTTACGTATCATTTCGAACAATCCTCGATTTAATTTGATTTTTTGACCGAAACTAGTATAGAATTGTGTATAATATACTTCGATTTTTGGACCGAAACTAGTATTTCAAAAAGTTTCATAGAATATAATTTTGAGATAATTTTTTGCATGGACTTCCATCATAACCTTCCCTTGTGACATATAGATAGGATCTTAAAAGTTACGTAGCATTTCGAACAAATCTCGATTTAATTTGATTTTTTGACCGAAAGTAGTATAGAATTGTGTATAATATACTACGATTTTTGGACCGAAACTAGTATTTCAAAAAGTTTCATAGAATCTAATTTTGAGATAATTTTTTGCATGAACTTCCATCATAACCTTCCCTCGTAATATATAGAGAGGATCTTAAAAGTTACGTATCATTTCGAACAATCCTCGATTTAATTTGATTTTTGACCGAAACTTGTATAGAATAGTGTATAATATACTATGATTTTTGGACCGAAACTAGTATTTCAAAAAGTTTCATAGAATCTAATTTTGAGATAATTTTTTTCATGGACTTCCATCATAACCTTCCGTTGTGACATATAGAGAGGATCTTAAAAGTTAAGTAGCATTTTGAACAATCCTCGATTTAATTTGATATTATGACCGAAACTAGTATAGAATTGTGTATAATATACTACGATTTTTGGACCAAAACTAGTATAAATTTGTGTATAATTTATTAACATTTTTTTGTGACTAAAACTAGTATTTTAAAAAGTTTCATAGAATCTAATTTTGAGATAATTTTTGGCCTGGACTTCCATCATAACCTTCCCTCGTGACATATAGATAGGATCTTAAAAGTTACGTAGCATTTCGAACAATCCTCGATTTAATTTGATTTTTTGACCGAAACTAGTATAGAATTGTGTATAATATACTACGATTTTTGGACCGAAACTGGTATTTACAAAAATGTTTCATAGAATCTAATTTTGAGATAATTTTTTGCATGGACTTCCATCATAACCTTCTCTCGTGACATATAGAGAGGATCTTAAAAGTTACGTAGCATTTCGAACAATCCTCTTTTTAATTTAATTTTTGACCGAAACTTGTATAGAATGGTGTATAATATACTACGATTTTTGGACCGAAACTAGTATTTCAAAAACTTTCATAGAATCTAATTTTGAGATAATGTTTTGCAAGGATTCCATCATAACCTTCCCTCGTAATATATAGAGAGGATCTTAAGAGATACGTAGTATTTCGAACAATCCTCTTTTTTATTTGATTTTTGACCGAAACTTGTATAAAATTGTGTATAATATACTACGATTTTTTGACCGAAACTAGTATTTCAAAAAGTTTCATAGAATCTAATTTTGAGATTATTTTTTGCATGGACTTCCATCAAAACCTTCCCTCGTAATATATAGAGAGGATCTTAAACGTTACGTATCATTTCGAACAATCTTCGATTTAATTTTATTTTTAAACCGAAACTAGTATATAATTGTGTATAATATATTACGAGTTTTGGACCGAAACTAGTATTTCAAAAAGTTCCACAAAATCTAATTTTGAGATAATTTTTTGCATGGACTTCCATCATAACCTTCCCTCGTAATATATAGAGAGGATCTTGAAAGTTACGTAGCATTTCGAACAATCCTCGATTTTATTTGATTTTTTGACCGAAACAAGTATAGAATTGTGTATAATATACTACGATTTTGGGACCGAAACTAGTATTTAAATTTTTTTCATAGAATCTAATTTTGAGATAATTTTTTGCATGAACTTCCATCATAACCTTCCCTCGTGACATATAGAGAGGATCTTAAACGTTACGTAGCATTTCGAACAATCCTCTTCTTAATTTAATTTTTGACCGAAACTTGTATAGAATTGTGTATAATATACTACGATTTTTGGACCGAAACTAGTATTTCAAAAAGTTTCATAGAATCTAATTTTGAGATAATTTTTTGCATGGACTTCCATCATAACCTTCCCTCGTAATATATAGAGAGGATCTTAAACGTTACATAGCATTTCGAACAATCCTCGATTTAATTTGATTTTTAGACCGAAACTAGTATAGAATTGTGTATAATATATTACGAGTTTTGGACCGAAACAAGTATTTCAAAATTTTTCATAGTATCTAATTTTGAGATAATTTTTTGCATGGACTTCCATCATAACCTTCCCTCGTGACATATACAGAGGATCTTAAAAGTTACGTAGCATTTCGAACAATTCTCTTTTTAATTTAAATTTTGACCGAAACTTGTATAGAATTGTGTATAATCTACTACGATTTTATGACCAAAACTAGTATTTCAACAAGTTTCATAGAATCTAATTTTGAGATAATTTTTTGCATGGACTTCCATCATAACCTTCCCTCGTGACATATAGAGAGGATCTTAAAAGCTACGTAGCACTTCGAACAATCCTCGATTTAATTTGATTTTTTGACCGAAACTAGTATAGAATTGTGTATAATATACTATGATTTTAGGACCAAAACTAGTATTTCAAAAAGATTCATAGAATATAATTTTGAGATAATTTTTTGCATTGACTTCCATCATAACCTTCCATCGTGACATATATAGAGGATCTTAAAATTTACGTAGCATTTCGAACAATCCTCTTTTTAATTTAATTTTTGACCGAAACTTGTATAGAATTGTGTATAATCTACTACGATTTTTGGACCGAAACTAGTATTTCAAAAAGTTTCATAGAATCTAATTTTGAGATAAGTTTTTGAATGGACTTCCATCATAACCTTCCCTCGTAATATATAGAGAGTATCTTAAAAGTTACGTAGCATTTTTAACAATCCTCGATTTAATTTGATTTTTTGACCGAAACTAGTATAAAATGGTGTATAATATACTACGATTTTTGGACCGAAACTTGTATTTCAAAAAGTTTCATAGAATCTAAATTTGAGATAATTTTTTGCAGGGACTTCCATCATAACCTTCCCTCGTGACATATAGAGAGGATCTTAAAACCTACGTAGCATTTCGAACAATCCTCGATTTAATTTGATTTTTTGACCGAAACTAGTATAGAATTGTGTATAATATACTATAATTTTAGGACCGAAACTAGTATTTCAAAAAGTTTCATAGAATATAATTTTGAGATAATTTTTTGCATGGACTTCCATCATAACCTTCCCTCGTGACAGATAGAGAGGATCCTAAAAGTTACTTAGCATTTCGAACTATCCTCGATTTAATTTGATTTTTTGACCGAAACTAGTATAGAATTGTGTATAATATACTACAATTTTTGGACCGAAACTTGTATTTCAAAAAGTTTCATTGAATCTAATTTTGAGATAATTTTTTGCATGGACTTCCATCATAACCTTCCCTCGTAATATATAGAGAGGATCTTAAAAGTTACGTATCATTTCGAACAATCCTCGATTTAATTTGATTTTTTGACCGAAACTAGTATAGAATTGTGTATAATATACTACAATTTTTGGAACGAAACTAGTATTTCAAAAAGTTTCATTGAATCTAATTTTGAGATAATTTTTTGCATGGACTTCCATCATAACCTTCCCTCGTAATATATAGAGAGGATCTTAAAAGTTACGTATCATTTCGAACAATCCTCGATCTAATTTGATTTTTTTACCGAAACTAGTATAGAATTGTGTATAATATACTTCGATTTTTGGACCGAAACTAGTATTTCAAAAAGTTTCATAGAATCTAATTTTGAGATAATTTTTTGCATGGACTTCCATCATAACCTTCCCTTGTGACATATAGAGAGGATCTTAAAAGTTAAGTAGCATTTTGAACAATCCTCGATTTAATTTGATATTATGACCGAAACTAGTATAGAATTGTGTGTAATATACTACGATTTTTGGACCAAAACTAGTATAAATTTGTGTATAATTTATTAACATTTTTGTGTGACTAAAACTAGTATTTTAAAAAGTTTCATAGAATCTAATTTTGAGATAATTTTTGGCCTGGACTTCCATCATAACCTTCCCTCGTGACATATAGAGAGGATCTTAAAAGTTACGTAGCATTTCGAACAATCCTCGATTTAATTTGATTTTTTGACCGAAACTAGTATAGAATTGTGTATAATATATTACGAGTTTTGGACCGAAACAAGTATTTCAAAATTTTTCATAGAATCTAATTTTGAGATAATTTTTTGCATGGACTTCCATCATAACCTTCCCTCGTGACATATAGAGAGGATCTTAAAAGTTACGTATCATTTCGAACAATCCTCTTTTTAATTTAATTTTTGACCGAAACTTGTATAGAATTGTGTATAATCTACTACGATTTTTGGACCGAAACTAGTATTTCAAAAAGTTTCATAAAATCTAATTTTGAGATAATTTTTTGAATGGACTTCCATCATAACCTTCCCTCGTAATATATAGAGAGTATATTAAACGTTACGTAGCATTTTTAACAATCCTCGATTTAATTTGATTTTTTGACCGAAACTAGTATAGAATTGTGTATAATATACTATGATTTTAGGACCGAAACTAGTATTTCAAAAAGTTTCATAGAATATAATTTTGAGATAATTTTTTGCATGGACTTCCATCATAACCTTCCCTCGTGACATATAGAGAGGATCTTAAAAGTTACGTAGCATTTCGAACAATCCTCGATTTAATTTGATTTTTTGACCGAAACTAGTATAGAATTGTGTATAATATACTACAATTTTTGGACCGAAACTAGTATTTCAAAAAGTTTCATTGAATCTAATTTTGAGATAATTTTTTGCATGGACTTCAATCATAACCTTCCCTCGTAATATATGGAGAGGATCTTAAAAGTTACGTATCATTTCGAACAATCCTCGATTTAATTTGATTTTTTGACCGAAACTAGTATAGAATTGTGTATAATATACTTCGATTTTTGGACCGAAACTAGTATTTCAAAAAGTTTCATAGAATATAATTTTGAGATAATTTTTTGCATGGACTTCCATCATAACCTTCCCTTGTGACATATAGATAGGATCTTAAAAGTTACGTAGCATTTCGAACAAATCTCGATTTAATTTGATTTTTTGACCGAAACTAGTATAGAATTGTGTATAATATACTACGATTTTTGGACCGAAACTGGTATTTCAAAAAGTTTCATAGAATCTAATTTTGAGATAATTTTTTGCATGAACTTCCATCATAACCTTCCCTCGTAATATATAGAGAGGATCTTAAAAGTTACGTATCATTTCGAACAATCCTCGATTTAATTTGATTTTTGACCGAAACTTGTATAGAATAGTGTATAATATACTATGATTTTTGGACCGAAACTAGTATTTCAAAAAGTTTCATAGAATCTAATTTTGAGATAATTTTTTGCACGGACTTCCATCATAACCTTCCCTTGTGACATATAGAGAGGATCTTAAAAGTTAAGTAGCATTTTGAACAATCCTCGAATTAATTTGATATTATGACCGAAACTAGTATAGAATTGTGTATAATATACTACGATTTTTGGACCAAAACTAGTATAAATTTGTGTATAATTTATTAACATTTTTTTGTGACTAAAACTAGTATTTTAAAAAGTTTCATAGAATCTAATTTTGAGATAATTTTTGGCCTGGACTTCCATCATAACCTTCCCTCGTGACATATAGAGAGGATCTTAAAAGTTACGTAGCATTTCGAACAATCCTCGATTTAATTTGATTTTTTGACCGAAACTAGTATAGAATTGTGTATAATATACTACGATTTTTGGACCGAAACTGGTATTTACAAAAATGTTTCATAGAATCTAATTTTGAGATAATTTTTTGCATGGACTTCCATCATAACCTTCCCTCGTGACATATAGAGAGGATCTTAAAAGTTACGTAGCATTTCGAACAATCCTCTTTTTAATTTAATTTTTGACCGAAACTTGTATAGAATGGTGTATAATATACTACGATTTTTGGACCGAAACTAGTATTTCAAAAACTTTCATAGAATCTAATTTTGAGATAATGTTTTGCAAGGATTCCATCATAACCTTCCCTCGTAATATATAGAGAGGATCTTAAGAGATACGTAGTATTTCGAACAATCCTCTTTTTTATTTGATTTTTGACCGAAACTTGTAAAAAATTGTGTATAATATACTACGATTTTTGGACCGAAACTAGTATTTCAAAAAGTTTCATAGAATCTAATTTTGAGATTATTTTTTACATGGACTTCCATCAAAACCTTCCCTCGTAATATATAGAGAGGATCTGAAACGTTACGTATCATTTCGAACAATCTTCGATTTAATTTGATTTTTAAACCGAAACTAGTATATAATTGTGTATAATATATTACGAGTTTTGGACCGAAACTAGTATTTCAAAAAGTTCCACAAAATCTAATTTTGAGATAATTTTTTGCATGGACTTCCATCATAACCTTCCCTCGTAATATATAGAGAGGATCTTGAAAGTTACGTAGCATTTCGAACAATCCTCGATTTTATTTGATTTTTTGACCGAAACAAGTATAGAATTGTGTATAATATACTACGATTTTGGGACCGAAACTAGTATTTAAATTTTTTTCATAGAATCTAATTTTGAGATAATTTTTTGCATGAACTTCAATTTAATATGTTACGTAGCATTTCGAACAATCCTCTTCTTAATTTAATTTTTGACCGAAACTTGTATAGAATTGTGTATAATATACTACGATTTTTGGACCGAAACTAGTATTTCAAAAAGTTTCATAGAATCTAATTTTGAGATAATTTTTTGCATGGACTTCCATCATAACCTTCCCTCGTAATATATAGAGAGGATCTTAAACGTTACATAGCATTTCGAACAATCCTCGATTTAATTTGATTTTTAGACCGAAACTAGTATAGAATTGTGTATAATATATTACGAGTTTTGGACCGAAACAAGTATTTCAAAATTTTTCATAGAATCTAATTTTGAGATAATTTTTTGCATGGACTTCCATCATAACCTTCCCTCGTGACATATACAGAGGATCTTAAAAGTTACGTAGCATTTCGAACAATTCTCTTTTTAATTTAAATTTTGACCGAAACTTGTATAGAATTGTGTATAATCTACTACGATTTTATGACCAAAACTAGTATTTCAACAAGTTTCATAGAATCTAATTTTGAGATAATTTTTTGCATGGACTTCCATCATAACCTTCCCTCGTGACATATAGAGAGGATCTTAAAAGCTACGTAGCATTTCGAACAATCCTCGATTTAATTTGATTTTTTGACCGAAACTAGTATAGAATTGTGTATAATATACTATGATTTTAGGACCAAAACTAGTATTTCAAAAAGTTTCATAGAATATAATTTTGAGATAATTTTTTGCATTGACTTCCATCATAACCTTCCATCGTGACATATAGAGAGAATCTTAAAATTTACGTAGCATTTCGAACAATCCTCTTTTTAATTTAATTTTTGACCGAAACTTATATAGAATTGTGTATAATCTACTACGATTTTTGGACCGAAACTAGTATTTCAAAAAGTTTCATAGAATCTAATTTTGAGATAAGTTTTTGAATGGACTTCCATCATAACCTTCCCTCGTAATATATAGAGAGTATCTTAAAAGTTACGTAGCATTTTTAACAATCCTCGATTTAATTTGATTTTTTGACCGAATCTAGTATAAAATGGTGTATAATATACTACGATTTTTGGACCGAAACTTGTATTTCAAAAAGTTTCATAGAATCTAAATTTGAGATAATTTTTTGCAGGGACTTCCATCATAACCTTCCCTCGTGACATATAGAGAGGATCTTAAAACCTACGTAGCATTTCGAACAATCCTCGATTTAATTTGATTTTTTGACCGAAACTAGTATAGAATTGTGTATAATATACTATGATTTTAGGACCGAAACTAGTATTTCAAAAAGTATCATAGAATATAATTTTGAGATAACTTTTTGCATGGACTTCCATCATAACCTTCCCTCGTGACATATAGAGAGGATCTTAAAAGTTATGTAGCATTTCGAACAATCCTCGATTTAATTTGATTTTTTGACCGAAACTAGTATAGAATTGTGTATAATATACTACGATTTTTGGACCGAAACTAGTATTTCAAAAAGTTTCATTGAATCTAATTTTGAGATAATTTTTTGCATGGTCTTCCATCATAACCTTCCCTCGTAATATATAGAGAGGATCTTAAAAGTTACGTATCATTTCGAACAATCCTCGATTTAATTTGATTTTTGACCGAAACTTGTATAGAATAGTGTATAATATACTATGATTTTTGGACCGAAACTAGTATTTTAAAAAGTTTCATAGAATCTAATTTTGAGATAATTTTTTGCACGGACTTCCATCATAACCTTCCCTTGTGACATATAGAGAGGATCTTAAAAGTTAAGTAGCATTTCGAACAATCCTCGATTTAATTTGATATTATGACCGAAACTAGTATAGAATTGTGTATAATATACTACGATTTTTGGACCAAAACTAGTATAAATTTGTGTATAATTTATTAACATTTTTGTGTGACTAAAACTAGTAGTTTAAAAAGTTTCATAGAATCTAATTTTGAGATAATTTTTGGCATGGACTTCCATTATAACCTTCCCTCGTGACATATAGAGAGGATCTTAAAAGTTACGTTGCATTTCGAACAATCCTTGATTTAATTTGATTTTTTTTTACAGAAACTAGTATAGAATTGTGTATAATATACTATGATTTTTGGACCGAAACTGATATTTCAAAAACTTTCATAGAATCTAATTTTGAGATAATGTTTTGCATGGATTCCATCATAACCTTCCCTCGTAACATATAGAGAGGATCTTAAGAGATACGTAGCATTTTGAACAATCCTCTTTTTTATTTGATTTTTGACCGAAACTTGTATAAAATTGTGTATAATATACTACGATTTTTGGACCGAAACTAGTATTTCAAAAAGTTTCATAGAATCTAATTTTGAGATTATTTTTTGCATGGACTTCCATCATAACCTCCCCTCGTAATATATAGAGAGGATCTTAAAAGTTACGTAGCATTTCGAACAATCTTCGATTTAATTTGATTTTTAGACCGAAACTAGTATAGAATTGTGTATAATATACTACGATTTTTGGAACGAAAATAGTATTTCAAAAAGTTTCATTGAATCTAATTTTGAGATGATTTTTTGCATGGATTTCCATCATAACCTTCCCTCGTGACATATAGAGAGGATCTTAAACGTTACGTAGCATTTTGAACAATCCTCTTTTTAATTTAATTTTTGACCGAAACTTGTATAGAATTGTGTATAATATACTACGATTTTTTGACCGAAACTTGTATTTCAAAAAGTTTCATAGAATCTAATTTTGAGATAATTTTTTGCATGGACTTCCATCATAACTTTCCCTCGTAGTATATAGAGAGGATCTTAATCGTTACGTAGAATTTCGAACAATCCTCGATTTAATTTGATTTTTAGACCGAAACTAGTATAGAATTGTGTATAATATATTACGAGTTTTGGACCGAAACAAGGATTTCAAAATTTTTCATAGAATCTAAATTTGAGATAATTTTTTGCAGGGACTTCCATCATAACCTTCCCTCGTGACATATAGAGAGGATCTTAAAAGTTACGTAGCATTTCGAACAATCCTCGATTTAATTTGATTTTTTGACCGAAACAAATATAGAATTGTGTATAATATACTATGATTTTTGGACCGAAACTAGTATTTCAAAAAGTTTCATAGAATATAATTTTGAGATAATTTTTTGCATGGACTTCCATCATAACCTTCCCTCGTGATATATAGAGAGGATCTTAAAAGTTACATAGCATTTCGAACAATCCTCGATTTAATTTGATTTTTTGACCGAAACTAGTATAGAATAGTGTATAATATACTACGATTTTTGGACCGAAACTAGTATTTCAAAAAGTTTCATTAAATCTAATTTTGAGATAATTTTTTGCATGGACTTCCATCATAACCTTCCCTCGTAATATATAGAGAGGATCTTAAAAGTTACGTATCATTTCGAACAATCCTCGATTTAATTTGATTTTTGACCGAAACTTGTATAGAATAGTGTATTATATACTATGATTTTTGGACCGAAACTAGTATTTCAAAAAGTTTCATAGAATCTAATTTTGAGATGATTTTTTGCACGGACTTCCATCATAACCTTCCCTTGTGACATATAGAGAGGATCTTAAAAGTTAAGTAGCATTTCGAACAATCCTCGATTTAATTTGATATTATGACCGAAACTAGTATAGAATTGTGTATAATATACTACGATTTTTGGACCAAAACTTGTATAAATTTGTGTATAATTTATTAACATTTTTGTGTGACTAAAACTAGTAGTTTAAAAAGTTTCATAGAATCTAATTTTGAGATAATTTTTGGCATGGACTTCCATTATAACCTTCCCTCGTGACATATAGAGAGAATCTTAAAAGTTACGTTGCATTTCGAACAATCCTTGATTTAATTTGATTTTTTTACAGAAACTAGTATAGAATTGTGTATAATATACTATGATTTTTGGACCGAAACTGATATTTCAAAAAGTTTCATAGAATCTAATTTTGAGATAATTTTTTGCATGGACTTCCATCATAACCTTCCCTCGTAACATATAGAGAGGATCTTAAAAGTTACGTAGCATTTCGAACAATCCTCTTTTTAATTTAATTTTTGACCGAAACTTGTATAGAATTGTGTATAATATACTACGATTTTTGGACCGAAACTAGTATTTCAAAAACTTTCATAGAATCTAATTTTGAGATAATGTTTTGCATGGATTCCATCATAACCTTCCCTCGTAATATATAGAGAGGATCTTAAGAGATACGTAGCATTTTGAACAATCCTCTTTTTTATTTGATTTTTGACCGAAACTTGTATAAAATTGTGTATAATATACTACGATTTTTGGACCGAAACTAGTATTTCAAAAAGTTTCATAGAATCTAATTTTGAGATTATTTTTTCCATGGACTTCCATCATAACCTCCCCTCGTAATATATAGAGAGGATCTTAAAAGTTACGTAGCATTTCGAACAATCTTCGATTTAATTTGATTTTTAGACCGAAACTAGTATAGAATTGTGTATAATATACTACGGTTTTTGGAACGAAAATAGTATTTCAAAAAGTTTCATTGAATCTAATTTTGAGATAATTTTTTGCATGGATTTCCATCATAACCTTCCCTCGTGACATATAGAGAGGATCTTAAACGTTACGTAGCATTTTGAACAATCCTCTTTTTAATTTAATTTTTGACCGAAATTTGTATAGAATTGTGTATAATATACTACGATTTTTTGACCGAAACTTGTATTTCAAAAAGTTTCATAGAATCTAATTTTGAGATAATTTTTTGCATGGACTTCCATCATAACTTTCCCTCGTAGTATATAGAGAGGATCTTAATCGTTACGTAGAATTTCGAACAATCCTCGATTTAATTTGATTTTTAGACCGAAACTAGTATAGAATTGTGTATAATATATTACGAGTTTTGGACCGAAACAAGGATTTCAAAATTTTTCATAGAATCTAAATTTGAGATAATTTTTTGCAGGGACTTCCATCATAACCTTCCCTCGTGACATATAGAGAGGATCTTAAAAGTTACGTAGCATTTCGAACAATCCTCGATTTAATTTGATTTTTTGACCGAAACAAATATAGAATTGTGTATAATATACTATGATTTTTGGACCGAAACTAGTATTTCAAAAAGTTTCATAGAATATAATTTTGAGATAATTTTTTGCATGGACTTCCATCATAACCTTCCCTCGTGATATATAGAGAGGATCTTAAAAGTTACATAGCATTTCGAACAATCCTCGATTTAATTTGATTTTTTGACCGAAACTAGTATAGAATAGTGTATAATATACTACGATTTTTGGACCGAAACTAGTATTTCAAAAAGTTTCATTGAATCTAATTTTGAGATAATTTTTTGCATGGACTTCCATCATAACCTTCCCTCGTAATATATAGAGAGGATCTTAAAAGTTACGTATCATTTCGAACAATCCTCGATTTAATTTGATTTTTGACCGAAACTTGTATAGAATAGTGTATTATATACTTTGATTTTTGGACCGAAACTAGTATTTCAAAAAGTTTCATAGAATCTAATTTTGAGATAATTTTTTGCACGGACTTCCATCATAACCTTCCCTTGTGACATATAGAGAGGATCTTAAAAGTTAAGTAGCATTTCGAACAATCCTCGATTTAATTTGATATTATGACCGAAACTAGTATAGAATTGTGTATAATATACTACGATTTTTGGACCAAAACTTGTATAAATTTGTGTATAATTTATTAACATTTTTTTGTGACTAAAACTAGTATTTTAAAAAGTTTCATAGAATCTAATTTTGAGATAATTTTTTGCATGGACTTCCATCATAACCTTCCCTCGTGATATATAGAGAGGATCTTAAAAGTTACGTAGCATTTCGAACAATCCTCTTTTTAATTTAATTTTTGACCGAAACTTGTATAGCATTGTGTATAATATACTACGATTTTTTGACCGAAACTTGTATTTCAAAAGGTTTCATAGAATCTAATTTTGAGATAATTTTTTGCATGGACTTCCATCATAACTTTCCCTCGTAGTATATAGAGAGGATCTTAATCGTTACGTAGAATTTCGAACAATCCTCGATTTAATTTGATTTTTAGACCGAAACTAGTATAGAATTGTGTATAATATATTACGAGTTTTGGACCGAAACAAGGATTTCAAAATTTTTCATAGAATCTAAATTTGAGATAATTTTTTGCAGGGACTTCCATCATAACCTTCCCTCGTGACATATAGAGAGGATCTTAAAAGTTACGTAGCATTTCGAACAATCCTCGATTTAATTTGATTTTTTGACCGAAACAAATATAGAATTGTGTATAATATACTATGATTTTTGGACCGAAACTAGTATTTCAAAAAGTTTCATAGAATATAATTTTGAGATAATTTTTTGCATGGACTTCCATCATAACCTTCCCTCGTGATATATAGAGAGGATCTTAAAAGTTACATAACATTTCAAACAATCCTCGATTTAATTTGATTTTTTGACCGAAACTAGTATAGAATAGTGTATAATATACTACGATTTTTGGACCGAAACTAGTATTTCAAAAAGTTTCATAGAATATAATTTTGAGATAATTTTTTGCATGGACTTCCATCATAATCTTCCCTCGTGATATATAGAGAGGATCTTAAAAGTTACATAGCATTTCGAACAATCCTCGATTTAATTTGATTTTTTGACCGAAACTAGTATAGAATAGTGTATAATATACTACGATTTTTGGACCGAAACTAGTATTTCAAAAAGTTTCATTGAATCTAATTTTGAGATAATTTTTTGCATGGACTTCCATCATAACCTTCCCTCGTAATATATAGAGAGGATCTTAAACGTTACGTATCATTTCGAACAATCCTCGATTTAATTTGATTTTTGACCGAAACTTGTATAGAATAGTGTATTATATACTATGATTTTTGGACCGAAACTAGTATTTCAAAAAGTTTCATAGAATCTAATTTTGAGATGATTTTTTGCACGGACTTCCATCATAACCTTCCCTTGTGACATATAGAGAGGATCTTAAAAGTTAAGTAGCATTTCGAACAATCCTCGATTTAATTTGATATTATGACCGAAACTAGTATAGAATTGTGTATAATATACTACGATTTTTGGACCAAAACTTGTATAAATTTGTGTATAATTTATTAACATTTTTGTGTGACTAAAACTAGTAGTTTAAAAAGTTTCATAGAATCTAATTTTGAGATAATTTTTGGCATGGACTTCCATTATAACCTTCCCTCGTGACATATAGAGAGAATCTTAAAAGTTACGTTGCATTTCGAACAATCCTTGATTTAATTTGATTTTTTTTACAGAAACTAGTATAGAATTGTGTATAATATACTATGATTTTTGGACCGAAACTGATATTTCAAAAAGTTTCATAGAATCTAATTTTGAGATAATTTTTTGCATGGACTTCCATCATAACCTTCCCTCGTAACATATAGAGAGGATCTTAAAAGTTACGTAGCATTTCGAACAATCCTCTTTTTAATTTAATTTTTGACCGAAACTTGTATAGAATTGTGTATAATATACTACGATTTTTGGACCGAAACTAGTATTTCAAAAACTTTCATAGAATCTAATTTTGAGATAATGTTTTGCATGGATTCCATCATAACCTTCCCTCGTAATATATAGAGAGGATCTTAAGAGATACGTAGCATTTTGAACAATCCTCTTTTTTATTTGATTTTTGACCGAAACTTGTATAAAATTGTGTATAATATACTACGATTTTTGGACCGAAACTAGTATTTCAAAAAGTTTCATAGAATCTAATTTTGAGATTATTTTTTCCATGGACTTCCATCATAACCTCCCCTCGTAATATATAGAGAGGATCTTAAAAGTTACGTAGCATTTCGAACAATCTTCGATTTAATTTGATTTTTAGACCGAAACTAGTATAGAATTGTGTATAATATACTACGGTTTTTGGAACGAAAATAGTATTTCAAAAAGTTTCATTGAATCTAATTTTGAGATAATTTTTTGCATGGATTTCCATCATAACCTTCCCTCGTGACATATAGAGAGGATCTTAAACGTTACGTAGCATTTTGAACAATCCTCTTTTTAATTTAATTTTTGACCGAAATTTGTATAGAATTGTGTATAATATACTACGATTTTTTGACCGAAACTTGTATTTCAAAAAGTTTCATAGAATCTAATTTTGAGATAATTTTTTGCATGGACTTCCATCATAACTTTCCCTCGTAGTATATAGAGAGGATCTTAATCGTTACGTAGAATTTCGAACAATCCTCGATTTAATTTGATTTTTAGACCGAAACTAGTATAGAATTGTGTATAATATATTACGAGTTTTGGACCGAAACAAGGATTTCAAAATTTTTCATAGAATCTAAATTTGAGATAATTTTTTGCAGGGACTTCCATCATAACCTTCCCTCGTGACATATAGAGAGGATCTTAAAAGTTACGTAGCATTTCGAACAATCCTCGATTTAATTTGATTTTTTGACCGAAACAAATATAGAATTGTGTATAATATACTATGATTTTTGGACCGAAACTAGTATTTCAAAAAGTTTCATAGAATATAATTTTGAGATAATTTTTTGCATGGACTTCCATCATAACCTTCCCTCGTGATATATAGAGAGGATCTTAAAAGTTACATAGCATTTCGAACAATCCTCGATTTAATTTGATTTTTTGACCGAAACTAGTATAGAATAGTGTATAATATACTACGATTTTTGGACCGAAACTAGTATTTCAAAAAGTTTCATTGAATCTAATTTTGAGATAATTTTTTGCATGGACTTCCATCATAACCTTCCCTCGTAATATATAGAGAGGATCTTAAAAGTTACGTATCATTTCGAACAATCCTCGATTTAATTTGATTTTTGACCGAAACTTGTATAGAATAGTGTATTATATACTATGATTTTTGGACCGAAACTAGTATTTCAAAAAGTTTCATAGAATCTAATTTTGAGATAATTTTTTGCACGGACTTCCATCATAACTTTCCCTTGTGACATATAGAGAGGATCTTAAAAGTTAAGTAGCATTTCGAACAATCCTCGATTTAATTTGATATTATGACCGAAACTAGTATAGAATTGTGTATAATATACTACGATTTTTGGACCAAAACTTGTATAAATTTGTGTATAATTTATTAACATTTTTTTGTGACTAAAACTAGTATTTTAAAAAGTTTCATAGAATCTAATTTTGAGATAATTTTTTGCATGGACTTCCATCATAACCTTCCCTCGTGACATATAGAGAGGATCTTAAAAGTTACGTAGCATTTCGAACAATCCTCTTTTTAATTTAATTTTTGACCGAAACTTGTATAGAATTGTGTATAATCTACTACGATTTTTGGACCGAAACTAGTATTTCAAAAGGTTTCATAGAATCTAATTTTGAGATAATTTTTTTCATGGACTTCCATTATAACCTTCCCTCGTGACATATAGAGAGGATCTTAAAAGTTACGGTTCAATTCGAACAATCCTTGATTTAATTTGATTTTTTGACCGAAACTAGTATAGAATTGTGTATAATATACTACGATTTTTGGACCGAAACTGGTATTTCAAAAAGTTTCATAGAATCTAATTTTGAGATAATTTTTTGCATGGACTTCCATCATAACCTTCCCTCGTGACATATAGAGAGGATCTTAAAAGTTACGTAGCATTTCGAACAATCCTCTTTTTAATTTAATTTTTGACCGAAACATGTATAGAATTGTGTATAATATACTACGAGTTTTGGACCGAAACTAGTATTTCAAAAAATTTCATAGAATCTAATTTTGAGATAATGTTTTGCATGGATTCCATCATAACCTTCCCTCGTAATATATAGAGAGGATCTTAAGAGATACGTAGTATTTTGAACAATCCTCTTTTTTATTTGATTTTTGACCGAAACTTGTATAAAATTTTGTATAATATACTACGATTTTTGGACCGAAACTAGTATTTCAAAAAGTTTCATAGAATCTAATTTTGAGATTATTTTTTGCATGGACTTCCATCATAACCTCCCCTTGTAATATATAGAGAGGATCTTAAAGGTTACGTAGCATTTCGAACAATCTTCGATTTAGTTTGATTTTTAGACCGAAACTAGTATAGAATTGTGTATAATATACTACGATTTTTTGACCGAAACTAGTATTTCAAAATTTTTTATAGAATCTAATTTTGAGATAATTTTTTGCATGGACTTCCATCATAACCTTCCCTCGTGACATATAGAGAGGATCTTAAAAGTTACGTAGCATTTCGAACAATCCTCTTTTCAATTTAATTTTTGACCGAAACATGTATAGAATTGTGTATAATATACTACGATTTTTTGACTGAAACTAGTATTTCAAAAACATTCATAGAATCTAATTTTGAGATAATGTTTTACATGGATTCCATCATAACCTTCCCTCGTAATATATATAGAGGATCTTAAGAGATACGTAGCATTTTGAACAATCCTCGATTAATTTGATTTTTAGACCGAAACTAGTATAGAATTGTGTATAATATACTACGATTTTTGGACCGAAACAAGTATTTCAAAATTTTTCATAGAATCTAATTTTGAGATAATTTTTTGCATGGACTTCCATCATAACCTTCCCTCGTGACATATACAGAGGATCTTAAAAGTTACGTAGCATTTCGAACAATCCTCGATTTAATTTGATTTTTTGACCGAAACTAGTATAGAATTATGTATAATATACTACGATTTTTGGACCGAAACTAGTATTTCAAAAAGTTTCATAGAATCTAATTTTGAGATAATTTTTTTCATGGACTTCCATCATAACCTTCCCTCGTAATATATAGAGAGGATCTTAAAAGTTACGTAGCATTTTGTACAATCCTCGATTTTAATTGATTTTTTGACAGAAACTAGTATAGAATTGTGTATAATATACTACGATTTTTGGCCCGAAACTAGTATTTCAACAAGTTTCATAGAATCTAATTTTGAGATAATTTTTGGCATGGACTTCCATTATAACCTTCCCTCGTGACATATAGAGAGGATCTTAAAAGTTACGTAACATTTCGAACAATCCTCGATTTAATTTGATTTTTTGACTGAAAATAGCATAGAATTGTGTATAATATACTACGATTTTTGGACCGAAACTGGTATTTCAAAAAGTTCCATATAATCTAATTTTGAGATAATTTTTTGCATGGACTTCCATCATAACCCTCCCTCGTGACATATAGAGAGGATCTTAAAAGTTACGTAGCATTTCGAACAATCCTCTTTTTAAATTAATTTTTGACCGAAACTTGTATAGAATTGTGTATAATCTACTACGATTTTTGGACCGAAACTAGTATTTCAAAAAGTATCATAGAATCTAATTTTGAGATAATTTTTTGCATGGACTTCCATCATAACCTTCCCTCTTAATATATAGAGAGGATCTTAAAAGTTACTTAGCATTTTGAACAATCCTCGATTTAATTTGATTTTTTGACCGAAACTAGTATAGAATTGTGTATAATATACTACGATTTTTGGACCGAAACTAGTATTTCAAAAAGTTTCATAGAATCTAATTTTGAGATAATTTTTTGCATGGACTTCTATCATAAGCTTCCCTCGTGACATATAGAGAGGATCTTAAAAGTTACGTAGCATTTCGAACAATCCTCGATTTAATTTTATTTTTTTACCGAAACTAGTATAGAATTGTGTATAATATACTACGATTTTTGGACCGAAACTAGTATTTCAAAAAGTTTCATGGAATCTAATTTTGAGATAATTTTTTGCATGGTCTTCCATCATAACCTTCTCTCATAATATATAGAGAGGATCTTAGAAGTTACGTAGCATTTCGAACAATCCTCGATTTAATTTGATTTTTAACCGAAACTTGTATAGAATTGTGTATAATATACTACGAGTTTTGGACCGAAACTAGTATTTCAAAAAGTTCCACATAATATAATTTTGAGATAATTTTTTGCATGGACTTCCATCATAACCTTCCCTCGTAATATATAGAGAGGATCTTAAGAGTTACGTAGCATTTCGAACAATCCTCTTTTTTATTTGATTTTTGACCGAAACTTGTATAAAATTGTGTATAATATACTACGATTTTTGGACTGAAATAGTATTTCAAAAAGTTTCATAGAATCTAATTTTGAGATTATTTTTTGCATGAACTTCCATCATAACCTTCCCTCGTAATATATAGAGAGGATCTTAAAAGTTACGTTGCATTTCGAACAATCCTCGATTTTATTTGATTTTTTGACCGAAACAAGTATAGAATTGTGTATAATATACTACGATTTTTGGACCGAAACTAGTATTTAAATTTTTTTCATAGAATCTAATTTTGAGATAATTTTTTGCATGGACTTCCATCATAACCTTCCCTCGTGACATATAGAGAGGATCTTAAACGTTACGTAGCATTTCGAATAATCCTCTTTTTAATTTAATTTTTGACCGAAACTTGTATAGAATTGTGTATAATATACAATGATTTTTGGATCGAAACTAGTATTTCAAAAAGTTTCATAGAATCTAATTTTAAGATAACTTTTTGTATGGACTTCCATCATAACTTTCCCTCGTAATATATAGAGAGGATCTTAAACGTTACGTAGCATTTCGAACAATCCTCGATTTAATTTGATTTTTAGACCGAAACTAGTATAGAATTGTGTATAATATATTACGAGTTTTTGACCGAAACAAGTATTTCAAAAAATTTCATAGAATCTAATTTTGAGATAATTTTTTGCATGGTCTTCCATCATAACCTTCCCTCGTGACATATATAGAGGATCTTAAAAGTTACGTAGCATTTCGAACAATCCTCGATTTAATTTGATTTTTTGACCGAAACTAGTATAGAATTGTGTATAATATACTACGATTTTTGGACCGAAACTAGTATTTCAAAAAGTTTCATAGAATCTAATTTTGAGATAATTTTTTGCATGGACTTCCATCATAACCTTCCCTCGTGACATATAGAGAGGATCTTAAAAGTTACGTAGCATTTCGAACAATCCTCTTTTTAATTTAATTTTTGACCGAAACTTGTATAGAATTGTGTATAATATACTACGATTTTTTGACCGAAACTAGTATTTCAAAAAGTTTCATAGAATCTAATTTTGAGATAATTTTTTGCATGGACTTCCATCATAACCTTCCCTCGTAATATATAGAGAGGATCTTAAACGTTACGTAGCATTTCGAACAATCCTCGATTTAATTTGATTTTTAGACCGAAACTAGTATAGAAATGTGTATAATATATTACGAGTTTTTGACCGAAACAAGTATTTCAAAAATTTTCATAGAATCTAATTTTGAGATAACTTTTTGTATGGACTTCCATCATAACCTTCCCTCGTGACATATACAGAAGATCTTAAAAATTACGTAGCATTTCGAAAAATCCTCGATTTAATTTGAGTTTTTGACCGAAACTAGTATAGAATTGTGTATAATATACTACGATTTTTGGACCAAAACTAGTATTTCAAAAAGTTTCATAGAATCTAATTTTGAGATAATTTTTTTCATGGACTTCCATCATAACCTTCCCTCGTGACATATAGAGAGGATTTTAAGAGTTACGTAGCATTTCGAACAATCCTCTTTTTTATTTGATTTTTGACCGAAACTAGTATAAAATTGTGTATAATATACTACGATTTTTGGACCGAAACTAGTATTTCAAAAAGTTTCATGGAATCTAATTTTGAGATAATTTTTTGCATGGACTTCCATCATAACCTTCTCTCATAATATATAGAGAGGATCTTAGAAGTTACGTAGCATTTCGAACAATCCTCGATTTAATTTGATTTTTAACCGAAACTTGTATAGAATTGTGTATAATATACTACGAATTTTGGACCGAAACTAGTATTTCAAAAAGTTCCACATAATCTAATTTTGAGATAATATTTTGCATGGACTTCCATCATAACCTTCCCTCGTAATATATAGAGAGGATCTTAAGAGTTACGTAGCATTTCGAACAATCCTCTTTTTTATTTGATTTTTGACCAAAACTTGTATAAAATTGTGTATAATATACTACGATTTTTGGAACGAAACTAGTATTTCAAAAAGTTTCATAGAATCTAATTTTGAGATTATTTTTTGCATGAACTTCCATCATAACCTTCCCTCGTAATATATAGAGAGGATCTTAAAAGTTACGTTGCATTTCGAACAATCCTCGATTTTATTTGATTTTTTGACCGAAACAAGTATAGAATTGTGTATAATATACTACGATTTTTGGACCGAAACTAGTATTTAAATTTTTTTCATAGAATCTAATTTTGAGATAATTTTTTGCATGGACTTCCATCATAACCTTCCCTCGTGACATATAGAGAGGATCTTAAACGTTACGTAGCATTTCGAATAATCCTCTTTTTAATTTAATTTTTGACCGAAACTTGTATAGAATTGTGTATAATATACAATGATTTTTGGATCGAAACTAGTATTTCAAAAAGTTTCATAGAATCTAATTTTAAGATAACTTTTTGTATGGACTTCCATCATAACTTTCCCTCGTAATATATAGAGAGGATCTTAAACGTTACGTAGCATTTCGAACAATCCTCAATTTAATTTGATTTTTAGACCGAAACTAGTATAGAATTGTGTATAATATATTACGAGTTTTTGACCGAAACAAGTATTTCAAAAAATTTCATAGAATCTAATTTTGAGATAATTTTTTGCATGGTCTTCCATCATAACCTTCCCTCGTGACATATATAGAGGATCTTAAAAGTTACGTAGCATTTCGAACAATCCTCGATTTAATTTGATTTTTTGACCGAAACTAGTATAGAATTGTGTATAATATACTACGATTTTTGGACCGAAACTAGTATTTCAAAAAGTTTCATAGAATCTAATTTTGAGATAATTTTTTGCATGGACTTCCATCATAACCTTCCCTCGTGACATATAGAGAGGATCTTAAAAGTTACGTAGCATTTCGAACAATCCTCTTTTTAATTTAATTTTTGACCGAAACTTGTATAGAATTGTGTATAATATACTACGATTTTTTGACCGAAACTAGTATTTCAAAAAGTTTCATAGAATCTAATTTTGAGATAATTTTTTGCATGGACTTCCATCATAACCTTCCCTCGTAATATATAGAGAGGATCTTAAACGTTACGTAGCATTTCGAACAATCCTCGATTTAATTTGATTTTTAGACCGAAACTAGTATAGAAATGTGTATAATATATTACGAGTTTTTGACCGAAACAAGTATTTCAAAAATTTTCATAGAATCTAATTTTGAGATAACTTTTTGTATGGACTTCCATCATAACCTTCGCTCGTGACATATACAGAAGATCTTAAAAATTACGTAGCATTTCGAAAAATCCTCGATTTAATTTGAGTTTTTGACCGAAACTAGTATAGAATTGTGTATAATATACTACGATTTTTGGACCAAAACTAGTATTTCAAAAAGTTTCATAGAATCTAATTTTGAGATAATTTTTTTCATGGACTTCCATCATAACCTTCCCTCGTGACATATAGAGAGGATTTTAAGAGTTACGTAGCATTTCGAACAATCCTCTTTTTTATTTGATTTTTGACCGAAACTAGTATAAAATTGTGTATAATATACTACGATTTTTGGACCGAAACTAGTATTTCAAAAAGTTTCATGGAATCTAATTTTGAGATAATTTTTTGCATGGACTTCCATCATAACCTTCTCTCATAATATATAGAGAGGATCTTAGAAGTTACGTAGCATTTCGAACAATCCTCGATTTAATTTGATTTTTAACCGAAACTTGTATAGAATTGTGTATAATATACTACGAATTTTGGACCGAAACTAGAATTTCAAAAAGTTCCACATAATCTAATTTTGAGATAATATTTTGCATGGACTTCCATCATAACCTTCCCTCGTAATATATAGAGAGGATCTTAAGAGTTACGTAGCATTTCGAACAATCCTCTTTTTTATTTGATTTTTGACCAAAACTTGTATAAAATTGTGTATAATATACTACGATTTTTGGAACGAAACTAGTATTTCAAAAAGTTTCATAGAATCTAATTTTGAGATTATTTTTTGCATGAACTTCCATCATAACCTTCCCTCGTAATATATATAGAGGATCTTAAAAGTTACGTTGCATTTCGAACAATCCTCGATTTTATTTGATGTTTTGACCGAAACAAGTATAGAATTGTGTATAATATACTACGATTTTTGGACCGAAACTAGTATTTAAATTTTTTTCATAGAATCTAATTTTGAGATAATTTTTTGCATGGACTTCCATCATAACCTTCCCTCGTGACATATAGAGAGGATCTTAAACGTTACGTAGCATTTCGAATAATCCTCTTTTTAATTTAATTTTTGACCGAAACTTGTATAGAATTGTGTATAATATACAACGATTTTTGGACCGAAACTAGTATTTCAAAAAGTTTCATAGAATCTAATTTTAAGATAACTTTTTGTATTGACTTCCATCATAACTTTCCCTCGTAATATATAGAGAGGATCTTAAACGTTACGTAGCATTTCGAACAATCCTCGATTTAATTTGATTTTTAGTCCGAAACTAGTATAGAATTGTGTATAATATATTACGAGTTTTTGACCGAAACAAGTATTTCAAAAAATTTCATAGAATCTAATTTTGAGATAATTTTTTGCATGGTCTTCCATCATAACCTTCCCTCGTGACATATACAGAGGATCTTAAAAGTTACGTAGCATTTCGAACAATCATCGATTTAATTTGAGTTTTTGACCGAAACTAGTATAGAATTGTGTATAATATACTACGATTTTTGGACCAAAACTAGTATTTCAAAAAGTTTCATAGAATCTAATTTTGAGATAATTTTTTTCATGGACTTCCATCATAACCTTCCCTCGTGACATATAGAGAGGATTTTAAGAGTTACGTAGCATTTCGAACAATCCTCTTTTTTATTTGATTTTTGACCGAAACTAGTATAAAATTGTGTATAATATACTACGATTTTTGGACCGAAACTAGTATTTCAAAAAGTTTCATGGAATCTAATTTTGAGATAATTTTTTGCATGGACTTCCATCATAACCTTCTCTCATAATATATAGAGAGGATCTTAGAAGTTACGTAGCATTTCGAACAATCCTCGATTTAATTTGATTTTTAACCGAAACTTGTATAGAATTGTGTATAATATACTACGAATTTTGGACCGAAACTAGTATTTCAAAAAGTTCCACATAATCTAATTTTGAGATAATATTTTGCATGGACTTCCATCATAACCTTCCCTCGTAATATATAGAGAGGATCTTAAGAGTTACGTAGCATTTTGAACAATCCTCTTTTTTATTTGATTTTTGACCAAAACTTGTATAAAATTGTGTATAATATACTACGATTTTTGGAACGAAACTAGTATTTCAAAAAGTTTCATAGAATCTAATTTTGAGATTATTTTTTGCATGAATTTCCATCATAACCTTCCCTCGTAATATATAGAGAGGATCTTAAAAGTTACGTTGCATTTCGAACAATCCTCGATTTTATTTGATTTTTTGACCGAAACAAGTATAGAATTGTGTATAATATACTACGATTTTTGGACCGAAACTAGTATTTAAATTTTTTTCATAGAATCTAATTTTGAGATAATTTTTTGCATGGACTTCCATCATAACCTTCCCTCGTGACATATAGAGAGGATCTTAAACGTTACGTAGCATTTCGAATAATCCTCTTTTTAATTTAATTTTTGACCGAAACTTGTATAGAATTGTGTATAATATACAATGATTTTTGGATCGAAACTAGTATTTCAAAAAGTTTCATAGAATCTAATTTTAAGATAACTTTTTGTATGGACTTCCATCATAACTTTCCCTCGTAATATATAGAGAGGATCTTAAACGTTACGTAGCATTTCGAACAATCCTCGATTTAATTTGATTTTTAGACCGAAACTAGTATAGAAATGTGTATAATATATTACGAGTTTTTGACCGAAACAAGTATTTCAAAAATTTTCATAGAATCTAATTTTGAGATAACTTTTTGTATGGACTTCCATCATAACCTTCCCTCGTGACATATACAGAAGATCTTAAAAATTACGTAGCATTTCGAAAAATCCTCGATTTAATTTGAGTTTTTGACCGAAACTAGTATAGAATTGTGTATAATATACTACGATTTTTGGACCGAAACTAGTATTTCAAAAAGTTTCATAGAATCTAATTTTGAGATAATTTTTTGCATGGACTTCCATCATAACCTTCCCTCGTGACATATAGAGAGGATTTTAAGAGTTACGTAGCATTTCGAACAATCCTCTTTTTAATTTAATTTTTGACCGAAACTTGTATAGAATTGTGTATAATATACTACGATTTTTTGACCGAAACTAGTATTTCAAAAAGTTTCATGGAATCTAATTTTGAGATAATTTTTTGCATGGACTTCCATCATAACCTTCTCTCATAATATATAGAGAGGATCTTAGAAGTTACGTAGCATTTCGAACAATCCTCGATTTAATTTGATTTTTAACCGAAACTTGTATAGAATTGTGTATAATATACTACGAATTTTGGACCGAAACTAGTATTTCAAAAAGTTCCACATAATCTAATTTTGAGATAATATTTTGCATGGACTTCCATCATAACCTTCCCTCGTAATATATAGAGAGGATCTTAAGAGTTACGTAGCATTTCGAACAATCCTCTTTTTTATTTGATTTTTGACCAAAACTTGTATAAAATTGTGTATAATATACTACGATTTTTGGAACGAAACTAGTATTTCAAAAAGTTTCATAGAATCTAATTTTGAGATTATTTTTTGCATGAACTTCCATCATAACCTTCCCTCGTAATATATAGAGAGGATCTTAAAAGTTACGTTGCATTTCGAACAATCCTCGATTTTATTTGATTTTTTGACCGAAACAAGTATAGAATTGTGTATAATATACTACGATTTTTGGACCGAAACTAGTATTTAAATTTTTTTCATAGAATCTAATTTTGAGATAATTTTTTGCATGGACTTCCATCATAACCTTCCCTCGTGACATATAGAGAGGATCTTAAACGTTACGTAGCATTTCGAATAATCCTCTTTTTAATTTAATTTTTGACCGAAACTTGTATAGAATTGTGTATAATATACAACGATTTTTGGACCGAAACTAGTATTTCAAAAAGTTTCATAGAATCTAATTTTAAGATAACTTTTTGTATGGACTTCCATCATAACTTTCCCTCGTAATATATAGAGAGGATCTTAAACGTTACGTAGCATTTCGAACAATCCTCGATTTAATTTGATTTTTAGACCGAAACTAGTATAGAATTGTGTATAATATATTACGAGTTTTTGACCGAAACAAGTATTTCAAAAAATTTCATAGAATCTAATTTTGAGATAATTTTTTGCATGGTCTTCCATCATAACCTTCCCTCGTGACATATATAGAGGATCTTAAAAGTTACGTAGCATTTCGAACAATCCTCGATTTAATTTGATTTTTTGACTGAAACTAGTATAGAATTATGTATAATATACTACGATTTTTGGACCGAAACTAGTATTTCAAAAAGTTTCATAGAATCTAATTTTGAGATAATTTTTTGCATGGACTTCCATCATAACCTTCCCTCGTGACATATAGAGAGGATCTTAAAAGTTACGTAGCATTTCGAACAATCCTCTTTTTAATTTAATTTTTGACCGAAACTTGTATAGAATTGTGTATAATATACTACGATTTTTTGACCGAAACTAGTATTTCAAAAAGTTTCATAGAATCTAATTTTGAGATAATTTTTTGCATGGACTTCCATCATAACCTTCCCTCGTAATATATAGAGAGGATCTTAAACGTTACGTAGCATTTCGAACAATCCTTGATTTAATTTGATTTTTAGACCGAAACTAGTATAGAAATGTGTATAATATATTACGAGTTTTTGACCGAAACAAGTATTTCAAAAATTTTCATAGAATCTAATTTTGAGATAACTTTTTGTATGGACTTCCATCATAACCTTCCCTCGTGACATATACAGAAGATCTTAAAAATTACGTAGCATTTCGAAAAATCCTCGATTTAATTTGAGTTTTTGACCGAAACTAGTATAGAATTGTGTATAATATACTACGATTTTTGGACCAAAACTAGTATTTCAAAAAGTTTCATAGAATCTAATTTTGAGATGATTTTTTTCATGGACTTCCATCATAACCTTTCCTCGTGACATATAGAGAGGATCTTAAGAGTTACGTAGCATTTCGAACAATCCTCTTTTTTATTTGATTTTTGACCGAAACTAGTATAAAATTGTGTATAATATACTACGATTTTTGGACCGAAACTAGTATTTCAAAAAGTTTCATGGAATCTAATTTTGAGATAATTTTTTGCATGGACTTCCATCATAACCTTCTCTCATAATATATAGAGAGGATCTTAGAAGTTACGTAGCATTTTGAACAATCCTCGATTTAATTTGATTTTTAACCGAAACTTGTATAGAATTGTGTATAATATACTACGAGTTTTGGACCGAAACTAGTATTTCAAAAAGTTCCACAGAATCTAATTTTGAGATAATTTTTTGCATGGACTTCCATCATAACCTTCCCTCGTAATATATAGAGAGGATCTTAATAGTTACGTAGCATTTCGAACAATCCTCTTTTTTATTTGATTTTTGACCGAAACTTGTATAAAATTGTGTATAATATACTACGATTTTTGGACCCAAACTAGTATTTCAAAAAGTTTCATAGAATCTAATTTTGAGATTATTTTTTGCATGAACTTCCATCATAACCTTCGCTCGTAATATATAGAGAGGATCTTAAAAGTTACGTTGCATTTCGAACAATCCTCAATTTTATTTGATTTTTTGACCGAAACAAGTATAGAATTGTGTATAATATACTACGATTTTTGGACCGAAACTAGTATTTAAAATTTTATCATAGAATCTAATTTTGAGATAATTTTTTGCATGGACTTCCATCATAACCTTCCCTCGTGACATATAGAGAGGATCTTAAACGTTACGTAGCATTTCGAACAATCCTCTTTTTAATTTAATTTTTGATTTTTAGACCGAAACTAGTATAGAATTGTGTATAATATATTACGAGTTTTTGACAAAAACAAGTATTTCAAAAATTTTCATAGAATCTAATTTTGAGATAATTTTTTGTATGGACTTCCATCATAACCTTCCCTCGTGACATATACAGAGGATCTTAAAAGTTACGTAGCATTTCGAACAATCCTCGATTTAATATGAGTTTTTGACCGAAACTAGAATAGAATTGTGTATAATATACTACGATTTTTGGACAAAAACTAGTATTTCAAAAAGTTTCATAGAATCTAATTTTGAGATAATTTTTTGAATGGACTTCCATCATAACCTTCCCTCGTGACATATAGAGAGGATAATAAAAGTTACGTAGCATTTCGAACAATTCTCTTTTTAATTTAATTTTTGACCGAAACTTGTATAAAATTGTGTATAATCTACTATGATTTTATGATCAAAACTAGTATTTCAACAAGTTTCATAGAATCTAATTTTGAGATAATTTTTTGCATGGACTTCCATCATAACCTTCCTTCGTAATATATTGAGAGGATCTTAGAAGTTACGTAGCATTTTGAACAATCCTCGATTAAATTTGATTTTTTGACCGAAACTAGTATAGAATGGTGTATAATATACTACGATTTTTGAACCGAAACTAGTATTTCAAAAAGTTTCATAGAATCTAATTTTGAGATAATTTTTTTCATGGACTTCCATCTTAACCTTCCCTCGTGACATATAGAGAGGATCTTAAAAGTAACGTAGCATTTCGAATATTCCTCGATTTAATTTGATTTTTTGACCGAAACTAGTATAGAATTGTGTATAATATACTACGATTTTTGGACCGAAACTAGTATTTCAAAAAGTTTCATAGAATCTAATTTTGAGAAAATTTTTTGCATGGACTTCCATCATAACCTTCCCTCGTAATATATAGAGAGGATCTTAAAAGTTACGTAGCCTTTCGAACAATCTTCGATTTAATTTGATTTTTAGACCGAAACTAGTATATAATTGTGTATAATATATTACGAGTTTTGGACCGAAACTAGTATTTCAAAAAGTTCCACAGAATCTAAGTTTGAGATAATTTTTTGCATGGACTTCCATCATAACCTTCCCTCGTAATATATAGAGAGGATCTTAAAAGTTACGTAGCATTTCGAACAATCCTCGATTTTATTTGATTTTTTGATCGAAACAAGTATAGAATTGTGTATAATATACTACGATTTTTGTACCGAAACTAGTATTTAAATTTTTTTCATAGAATCTAATTTTGAGATAATTTTTTGCATGGACTTCCATCATAACCTTCCCTCGTGACATATAGAGTTGATCTTAAACGTTACGTAGCATTTAGAACAATCCTCTTTTTAATTTTATTTTTGACCGAAACTTGTATAGAATTGTGTATAATATACTACGATTTTTGGACAGAAACTAGTATTTCAAAAAGTTTCATAGAATCTAATTTTAAGATAACTTTTTGTATGGACTTCCATCATAACTTTCCTTCGTAATATATAGATAGGATCTTAAACGTGACGTAGCATTTCGAACAATCATCGATTTAATTTGATTTTTAGACCGAAACTAGTATAGAATTGTGTATAATATATTACGATTTTTTGACCGAAACAAGTATTTCAAAAAATTTCATAGAATCTAATTTTGAGATAATTTTTTGTATGGACTTCCATCATAACCTTCCATCGTGACATATACAGAGGATCTTAAAAGTTACGTAGCATTTCGAACAATCCTCGATTTAATTTGATTTTTAGACTGAAACTAGTATAGAATTGTGTATAATATATTACGAGTTTTTGACCAAAACAAGTATTTCAAAATTTTTCTTAGAATCTAATTTGAGATAATTTTTTGTATTGACTTCCATCATAAACTTCCCTCGTGACATATACAGAGGATCTTAAAAGTTACGTAGCATTTCGAACAATCCTCGATTTAATTTGAGTTTTTGACCGAAACTAGTATAGAATTGTGTATAATATACTACGATTTTTGGACCAAAACTAGTATTTCAAAAAGTTTCATAGAATCTAATTTTGAGATAAGTTTTTGCATGGACTTCCATCATAACCTTCCCTCGTGACATATAGAGAGGATCTTAAAAGTTACGTAGCATTTCGAACAATTCTCTTTTTAATTTAATTTTTGACCGAAACTTGTATAGAATTGTGTATAATCTACTACGATTTTATGACCAAAACTTGTATTTCAACAAATTACATAGAATCTAATTTTGAGATAATTTTTTGCATGGACTTCCATCATAACCTTCCCTCGTAATATATAGAGAGGATCATAAACGTTACGTAGCATTTTGAACAATCCTCGATTTAATTTGATTTTTTGACCGAAACTAGTATAGAATGGTGTATAATATACTACGATTTTTGGACCGAAACTAGTATTTCAAAAAGTTTCATAGAATCTAATTTTGAGATAATTTTTTGCATGGACTTCCATCATAACCTTCCCTCGTGACATATAGAGAGGATCTTAAAAGTAACGTAGCATTTCGAACAATCCTCGATTTAATTTGATTTTTTGACCGAAACTAGTATAGAATTGTGTATAATATACTACGATTTTAGGACCGAAACTAGTATTTCAAAAAGTTTCATAGAATCTAATTTTGAGATAATTTTTTGCATGGAATTCCATCATAACCTTCCCTCGTAATATATAGAGAGGATCTTAAAAGTTACGTAGCCTTTCGAACAATCTTCGATTTAATTTGATTTTTAGACCGAAACTAGTATATAATTGTCTATAATATATTACGAGTTTTGGACCGAAACTAGTATTTCAAAAAGTTCCACAGAATCTAATTTTGAGATAATTTTTTGCACGGACTTCCATCATAACCTTCCCTCGTGACATATAGAGAGGATCTTAAAAGTAACGTAGCATTTCGAACAATCCTCGATTTAATTTGATTTTTAGACCGAAACTAATATAGAATTGTGTATAATATATTACGAGTTTTTGACCGAAACAAGTATTTCAAAAATTTTCATAGAATCTAATTTCGAGATAATTTTTTGCATGGACTTCCATCACAACTTTCCCTCGTGACATATAGAGAGGATCTTAAAAGTTACGTAGCATTTCGAACAATCCTCTTTTTAATTTGATTTTTTGACCGAAACTCGTATAGAATGGTGTATAATATACTATGATTTTTGGACCGAAACTAGTATTTCAAAAAGTTTCATAGAATCTAATTTTGAGATAATTTTTTGCATGGACTTCCATCATAACCTTCCCTCGTGACATATAGATAGGATCTTAAAAGTAACGTAGAATTTCGAACAATCCTCGATTTAATTTGATTTATTGACCGAAACTAGTATAGAATTGTGTATAATATACTACGATTTTTGGACCGAAACTAGTATTTCAAAAAGTTTCATAGAATCTAATTTTGAGGTAATTTTTTGCATGGACTTCCATCATAACCTTCCTTTGTGACATATAGAGAGGATCTTAAAACTTACGTAGCATTTCGAACAATCCTCGATTTAATTTGATATTATGACCGAAACTAGTAAAGAATTGTGTATAATATACTACGATTTTTGGACCGAAACTAGTATAAATTTGTGTATAATTTATTAACATTTATTTGTGACTAAAACTAGTATTTTAAAAAGTTTCATAGAATCTAATTTTGAGATAATTTTTGGCATAGACTTCCATCATAACCTTCCCTCGTGACATATAGAGAGGATCTTAAAAGTTACGAAGCATTTCGAACAATCATCGATTTAATTTGATATTATGACCGAAACTTTTATAGAATTTTGTATAATATACTACAATTTTTGGACCGAAACTAGTATTTCAAAAAGTTTCATAGAATCTAATTTTGAGATAATTTTTTGCATGGACTTCCATCATAACCTTTCCTCGTGACATATAGAGTGGATCTTAAAAGTTACGTAGCATTTCGAACAATCCTCAATTTAATTTGATTTTTTGACCGAAACTAGTATAGAATTGTGTATAATATACTAAGATTTTCGGACCGAAACTAGTATTTCAAAAAGTTTCATAGAATCTAATTTTGAGATAATTTTTTGCATGGACTTCCAGCATAACCTTCCCTCGTGACATATAGAGAGGATCTTAAAAGTTACGTAGCATTTCGAACAATCCTCGATTTAATTTGATTTTTTGACCGAAACTAGTATAGAATTTTGTATAATATACTACGATTTTTGGACTGAAACAAGTATTTCAAAAAGTTTCATAGAATCTAATTTTGAGATAATTTTTTGCATGGACTTCCATCATAACCTTCCCTCGTAATATATAGAAAGGATCTTAAAAGTTTTGTAGCATTTCGAACAATCTTCGATTTAATTTGATTTTTAGACCGAAACTAGTATATAATTGTGAATAATATATTACGAGTTTTGGATCGAAACTAGTATTTCAAAAAGTTCCACAGAATCTAATTTTGAGATAATTTTTTGCATGGACTTCCATCATAACCTTCCCTCGTAATATATAGAGAGGATCTTAAAAGTTACGTAGCATTTCGAACAATCCTCGATTTTATTTAATTTTTTTTACCGAAACAAGTAAAGAATCGTGTATAATATACTACGATTTTTGGACCGAAACTAGTATTTAAAATTTTTTCATAAAATCTAATTTTGAGATAATTTTTTGAATGGACTTCCATCATAACCTTCCCTCGTGACATATAGAGAGTATCTTAAACGCTACGTAGCATTTTGAACAATCCTTTTTTTAATTTAATTTTTGACCGAAACTTGTATAGAATTGTGTATAATACACTACGATTTTTGGACCGAAACTAGTATTTCAAAAAGTTTCATAGAATCTAATTTCGAGATAATTTTTTGCATGGACTTCCATCATAACCTTCCCTCGTGACATATAGAGAGGATCTTAAAAGTAACGTAGCATTTCGAACAATCCTCTTTTTAATTTAATTTTTGACCGAAACTTGTATAGAATTGTGTATAATATACTACGATTTTTTGACCCAAACTAGTATTTCAAAAAGTTTCATAGAATCTAATTTGGAGATAATTTTTTGCATGGACTTCCATCATAACCTTCCCTTGTGACATATAGAGAGGATCTTAAAAGTTACGTAGCATTTCGAACAATCCTCGATTTAATTTGATATTATGACCGAAACTAGTAAAGAATTGTGTATAATATACTACGATTTTTGGACCGAAACTATTATAAATTTGTGTATAATTTAATAACATTTATTTGTGACTAAAACTAGTATTTTAAAAAGTTTCAAAGAATCTAATTTTGAGATAATTTTTTGCATAGACTTCCATCATAACCTTCCCTCGTGACATATAGAGAGGATCTTAAAAGTTACGAATTATTTCGAACAATCATCGATTTAATTTTAAATTATGACCGAAACTAGTATAGAATTGTGTATAATATACTAAATTTTTTGGACCGAAACTAGTATTTCAAAAAGTTTCATAGAATCTAATTTTGAGATAATTTTTTGCATGGACTTCCATCATAACCTTCCCTCGTGACATATAGAGAGGATCTTAAAAGTTACGTAGCATTTCGAACAATTCTCTTTTTAATTTAATTTTTGACCGAAACATGTATAGAATTGTGTATAATCTACTACGATTTTATGACCAAAACTTGTATTTCAACAAATTACATAGAATCTAATTTTGAGATAATTTTTTGCATGGACTTCCATCATAACCTTCCCTCGTAATATATAGAGAGGATCATAAACGTTACGTAGCATTTTGAACAATCCTCGATTTAATTTGATTTTTTGACCGAAACTAGTATAGAATGGTGTATAATATACTACGATTTTTGGACCGAAACTAGTATTTCAAAAAGTTTCATAGAATCTAATTTTGAGATAATTTTTTGCATGGACTTCCATCATAACCTTCCCTCGTGACATATAGAGAGGATCTTAAAAGTAACGTAGCATTTCGAACAATCCTCGATTTAATTTGATTTTTTGACCGAAACTAGTATAGAATTGTGTATAATATACTACGATTTTAGGACCGAAACTAGTATTTCAAAAAGTTTCATAGAATCTAATTTTGAGATAATTTTTTGCATGGACTTCCATCATAACCTTCCCTCGTAATATATAGAGAGGATCTTAAAAGTTACGTAGCCTTTCGAACAATCTTCGATTTAATTTGATTTTTAGACCGAAACTAGTATATAATTGTCTATAATATATTACGAGTTTTGGACCGAAACTAGTATTTCAAAAAGTTCCACAGAATCTAATTTTGAGATAATTTTTTGCATGGACTTCCATCATAACCTTCCCTCGTGACATATAGAGAGGATCTTAAAAGTAACGTAGCATTTCGAACAATCCTCGATTTAATTTGATTTTTAGACCGAAACTAATATAGAATTGTGTATAATATATTACGAGTTTTTGACCGAAACAAGTATTTCAAAAATTTTCATAGAATCTAATTTCGAGATAATTTTTTGCATGGACTTCCATCACAACTTTCCCTCGTGACATATAGAGAGGATCTTAAAAGTTACGTAGCATTTCGAACAATCCTCTTTTTAATTTGATTTTTTGACCGAAACTCGTATAGAATGGTGTATAATATACTATGATTTTTGGACCGAAACTAGTATTTCAAAAAGTTTCATAGAATCTAATTTTGAGATAATTTTTTGCATGGACTTCCATCATAACCTTCCCTCGTGACATATAGATAGGATCTTAAAAGTAACGTAGAATTTCGAACAATCCTCGATTTAATTTGATTTATTGACCGAAACTAGTATAGAATTGTGTATAATATACTACGATTTTTGGACCGAAACTAGTATTTCAAAAAGTTTCATAGAATCTAATTTTGAGGTAATTTTTTGCATGGACTTCCATCATAACCTTCCTTTGTGACATATAGAGAGGATCTTAAAACTTACGTAGCATTTCGAACAATCCTCGATTTAATTTGATATTATGACCGAAACTAGTAAAGAATTGTGTATAATATACTACGATTTTTGGACCGAAACTAGTATAAATTTGTGTATAATTTATTAACATTTATTTGTGACTAAAACTAGTATTTTAAAAAGTTTCATAGAATCTAATTTTGAGATAATTTTTGGCATAGACTTCCATCATAACCTTCCCTCGTGACATATAGAGAGGATCTTAAAAGTTACGAAGCATTTCGAACAATCATCGATTTAATTTGATATTATGACCGAAACTTTTATAGAATTGTGTATAATATACTACAATTTTTGGACCGAAACTAGTATTTCAAAAAGTTTCATAGAATCTAATTTTGAGATAATTTTTTGCATGGACTTCCATCATAACCTTTCCTCGTGACATATAGAGTGGATCTTAAAAGTTACGTAGCATTTCGAACAATCCTCAATTTAATTTGATTTTTTGACCGAAACTAGTATAGAATTGTGTATAATATACTAAGATTTTCGGACCGAAACTAGTATTTCAAAAAGTTTCATAGAATCTAATTTTGAGATAATTTTTTGCATGGACTTCCAGCATAACCTTCCCTCGTGACATATAGAGAGGATCTTAAAAGTTACGTAGCATTTCGAACAATCCTCTATTTAATTTGATTTTTAGACCGAAACTAGTATAGAATTGTGTATAATATACTACGATTTTTGGACCGAAACTAGTATTTCAAAAAGTTTCATAGAATCTAATTTTGAGATAATTTTTTGCATGGACTTCCATCATAACCTTCCCTCGTAATATATAGAGAGGATCTTAAAAGTTACGTAGCCTTTCGAACAATCTTCGATTTAATTTGATTTTTAGACCGAAACTAGTATATAATTGTCTATAATATATTACGAGTTTTGGACCGAAACTAGTATTTCAAAAAGTTCCACAGAATCTAATTTTGAGATAATTTTTTGCATGGACTTCCATCATAACCTTCCCTCGTGACATATAGAGAGGATCTTAAAAGTAACGTAGCATTTCGAACAATCCTCGATTTAATTTGATTTTTAGACCGAAACTAATATAGAATTGTGTATAATATATTACGAGTTTTTGACCGAAACAAGTATTTCAAAAATTTTCATAGAATCTAATTTCGAGATAATTTTTTGCATGGACTTCCATCACAACTTTCCCTCGTGACATATAGAGAGGATCTTAAAAGTTACGTAGCATTTCGAACAATCCTCTTTTTAATTTGATTTTTTGACCGAAACTCGTATAGAATGGTGTATAATATACTATGATTTTTGGACCGAAACTAGTATTTCAAAAAGTTTCATAGAATCTAATTTTGAGATAATTTTTTGCATGGACTTCCATCATAACCTTCCATCGTGACATATAGATAGGATCTTAAAAGTAACGTAGCATTTCGAACAATCCTCGATTTAATTTGATTTATTGACCGAAACTAGTATAGAATTGTGTATAATACACTACGATTTTTGGACCGAAACTAGTATTTCAAAAAGTTTCATAGAATCTAATTTTGAGGTAATTTTTTGCATGGACTTCCATCATAACCTTCCTTTGTGACATATAGAGAGGATCTTAAAACTTACGTAGCATTTCGAACAATCCTCGATTTAATTTGATATTATGACCGAAACTAGTAAAGAATTGTGTATAATATACTACGATTTTTGGACCGAAACTAGTATAAATTTGTGTATAATTTATTAACATTTATTTGTGACTAAAACTAGTATTTTAAAAAGTTTCATAGAATCTAATTTTGAGATAATTTTTGGCATAGACTTCCATCATAACCTTCCCTCGTGACATATAGAGAGGATCTTAAAAGTTACGAAGCATTTCGAACAATCATCGATTTAATTTGATATTATGACCGAAACTTTTATAGAATTGTGTATAATATACTACAATTTTTGGACCGAAACTAGTATTTCAAAAAGTTACATAGAATCTAATTTTGAGATAATTTTTTGCATAGACTTCCATCATAACCTTCCCTCGTGACATATAGAGAGGATCTTAAAAGTTACGAATTATTTCGAACAATCATCGATTTAATTTTAAATTATGACCGAAACTAGTATAGAATTGTGTATAATATACTAAATTTTTTGGACCGAAACTAGTATTTCAAAAAGTTTCATAGAATCTAATTTTGAGATAATTTTTTGCATGGACTTCCATCATAACCTTTCCTCGTGACATATAGAGTGGATCTTAAAAGTTACGTAGCATTTCGAACAATCCTCAATTTAATTTGATTTTTTGACCGAAACTAGTATAGAATTGTGTATAATATACTAAGATTTTCGGACCGAAACTAGTATTTCAAAAAGTTTCATAGAATCTAATTTTGAGATAATTTTTTGCATGGACTTCCAGCATAACCTTCCCTCGTGACATATAGAGAGGATCTTAAAAGTTACGTAGCATTTCGAACAATCCTCGATTTAATTTGATTTTTTGACCGAAACTAGTATAGAATTTTGTATAATATACTACGATTTTTGGACTGAAACAAGTATTTCAAAAAGTTTCATAGAATCTAATTTTGAGATAATTTTTTGCATGGACTTCCATCATAACCTTCCCTCGTAATATATAGAAAGGATCTTAAAAGTTTCGTAGCATTTCGAACAATCTTCGATTTAATTTGATTTTTAGACCGAAACTAGTATATAATTGTGAATAATATATTACGAGTTTTGGATCGAAACTAGTATTTCAAAAAGTTCCACAGAATCTAATTTTGAGATAATTTTTTGCATGGACTTCCATCATAACCTTCCCTCGTAATATATAGAGAGGATCTTAAAAGTTACGTAGCATTTCGAACAATCCTCGATTTTATTTAATTTTTTTTACCGAAACAAGTAAAGAATCGTGTATAATATACTACGATTTTTGGACCGAAACTAGTATTTAAAAATTTTTCATAAAATCTAATTTTGAGATAATTTTTTGAATGGACTTCCATCATAACCTTCCCTCGTGACATATAGAGAGTATCTTAAACGCTACGTAGCATTTCGAACAATCCTTTTTTTAATTTAATTTTTGACCGAAACTTGTATAGAATTGTGTATAATACACTACGATTTTTGGACCGAAACTAGTATTTCAAAAAGTTTCATAGAATCTAATTTCGAGATAATTTTTTGCATGGACTTCCATCATAACCTTCCCTCGTGACATATAGAGAGGATCTTAAAAGTAACGTAGCATTTCGAACAATCCTCTTTTTAATTTAATTTTTGACTGAAACTTGTATAGAATTGTGTATAATATACTACGATTTTTTGACCCAAACTAGTATTTCAAAAAGTTTCATAGAATCTAATTTGGAGATAATTTTTTGCATGGACTTCCATCATAACCTTCCCTTGTGACATATAGAGAGGATCTTAAAAGTTACGTAGCATTTCGAACAATCCTCGATTTAATTTGATATTATGACCGAAACTAGTAAAGAATTGTGTATAATATACTACGATTTTTGGACCGAAACTATTATAAATTTGTGTATAATTTAATAACATTTATTTGTGACTAAAACTAGTATTTTAAAAAGTTTCAAAGAATCTAATTTTGAGATAATTTTTTGCATAGACTTCCATCATAACCTTCCCTCGTGACATATAGAGAGGATCTTAAAAGTTACGAATTATTTCGAACAATCATCGATTTAATTTTAAATTATGACCGAAACTAGTATAGAATTGTGTATAATATACTAAATTTTTTGGACCGAAACTAGTATTTCAAAAAGTTTCATAGAATCTAATTTTGAGATAATTTTTTGCATGGACTTCCATCATAACCTTCCCTCGTGACATATAGAGAGGGTCTTAAAAGTTACGTAGCATTTCGAACAATTCTCTTTTTAATTTAATTTTTGACCGAAACTTGTATAGAATTGTGTATAATCTACTACGATTTTATGACCAAAACTTGTATTTCAACAAATTACATAGAATCTAATTTTGAGATAATTTTTTGCATGGACTTCCATCATAACCTTCCCTCGTAATATATAGAGAGGATCTTAAACGTTACGTAGCATTTTGAACAATCCTCGATTTAATTTGATTTTTTGACCGAAACTAGTATAGAATGGTGTATAATATACTACGATTTTTGGACCGAAACTAGTATTTCAAAAAGTTTCATAGAATCTAATTTTGAGATAATTTTTTGCATGGACTTCCATCATAACCTTCCCTCGTGACATATAGAGAGGATCTTAAAAGTAACGTAGCATTTCGAACAATCCTCGATTTAATTTGATTTTTTGACCGAAACTAGTATAGAATTGTGTATAATATACTACGATTTTTGGACCGAAACTAGTATTTCAAAAAGTTTCATAGAATCTAATTTTGAGATAATTTTTTGCATGGACTTCCATCATAACCTTCCCTCGTAATATATAGAGAGGATCTTAAAAGTTACGTAGCCTTTCGAACAATCTTCGATTTAATTTGATTTTTAGACCGAAACTAGTATATAATTGTCTATAATATATTACGAGTTTTGGACCGAAACTAGTATTTCAAAAAGTTCCACAGAATCTAATTTTGAGATAATTTTTTGCATGGACTTCCATCATAACCTTCCCTCGTGACATATAGAGAGGATCTTAAAAGTAACGTAGCATTTCGAACAATCCTCGATTTAATTTGATTTTTAGACCGAAACTAATATAGAATTGTGTATAATATATTACGAGTTTTTGACCGAAACAAGTATTTCAAAAATTTTCATAGAATCTAATTTCGAGATAATTTTTTGCATGGACTTCCATCACAACTTTCCCTCGTGACATATAGAGAGGATCTTAAAAGTTACGTAGCATTTCGAACAATCCTCTTTTTAATTTGATTTTTTGACCGAAACTCGTATAGAATGGTGTATAATATACTATGATTTTTGGACCGAAACTAGTATTTCAAAAAGTTTCATAGAATCTAATTTTGAGATAATTTTTTGCATGGACTTCCATCATAACCTTCCCTCGTGACATATAGATAGGATCTTAAAAGTAACGTAGCATTTCGAACAATCCTCGATTTAATTTGATTTATTGACCGAAACTAGTATAGAATTGTGTATAATACACTACGATTTTTGGACCGAAACTAGTATTTCAAAAAGTTTCATAGAATCTAATTTTGAGGTAATTTTTTGCATGGACTTCCATCATAACCTTCCTTTGTGACATATAGAGAGGATCTTAAAACTTACGTAGCATTTCGAACAATCCTCGATTTAATTTGATATTATGACCGAAACTAGTAAAGAATTGTGTATAATATACTACGATTTTTGGACCGAAACTAGTATAAATTTGTGTATAATTTATTAACATTTATTTGTGACTAAAACTAGTATTTTAAAAAGTTTCATAGAATCTAATTTTGAGATAATTTTTGGCATAGACTTCCATCATAACCTTCCCTCGTGACATATAGAGAGGATCTTAAAAGTTACGAAGCATTTCGAACAATCATCGATTTAATTTGATATTATGACCGAAACTTTTATAGAATTGTGTATAATATACTACAATTTTTGGACCGAAACTAGTATTTCAAAAAGTTACATAGAATCTAATTTTGAGATAATTTTTTGCATAGACTTCCATCATAACCTTCCCTCGTGACATATAGAGAGGATCTTAAAAGTTACGAATTATTTCGAACAATCATCGATTTAATTTTAAATTATGACCGAAACTAGTATAGAATTGTGTATAATATACTAAATTTTTTGGACCGAAACTAGTATTTCAAAAAGTTTCATAGAATCTAATTTTGAGATAATTTTTTGCATGAACTTCCATCATAACCTTCCCTCGTGACATATAGAGAGGATCTTAAAAGTTACGTAGCATTTCGAACAATCCTCGATTTAATTTGATTTTTTAACCAAAACTAGTATAGAATTGTGTATAATATACTACGATTTTTGGACCGAAACTAGTATTTCAAAAAGTTTCATAGAATCTAATTTTTAGATAATTTTTTGCATGGACTTCCATCATAACCTTCCCTCGTGACATATAGAGAGGATCTTAAAAGTAACGTAGCATTTCGAACAATCCTCTTTTTAATTTAATTTTTGACCGAAACTTGTATAGAATTGTGTATAATATACTACGATTTTTTGACCCAAACTAGTATTTCAAAAAGTTTCATAGAATCTAATTTGGAGATAATTTTTTGCATGGACTTCCATCATAACCTTCCCTTGTGACATATAGAGAGGATCTTAAAAGTTACGTAGCATTTCGAACAATCCTCGATTTAATTTGATATTATGACCGAAACTAGTAAAGAATTGTGTATAATATACTACGATTTTTGGACCGAAACTATTATAAATTTGTGTATAATTTAATAACATTTATTTGTGACTAAAACTAGTATTTTAAAAAGTTTCAAAGAATCTAATTTTGAGATAATTTTTTGCATAGACTTCCATCATAACCTTCCCTCGTGACATATAGAGAGGATCTTAAAAGTTACGAATTATTTCGAACAATCATCGATTTAATTTTAAATTATGACCGAAACTAGTATAGAATTGTGTATAATATACTAAATTTTTTGGACCGAAACTAGTATTTCAAAAAGTTTCATAGAATCTAATTTTGAGATAATTTTTTGCATGAACTTCCATCATAACCTTCCCTCGTTACATATAGAGAGGATCTTAAAAGTTACGTAGCATTTCGAACAATCCTCGATTTAATTTGATTTTTTAACCAAAACTAGTATAGAATTGTGTATAATATACTACGATTTTTGGACCGAAACTAGTATTTCAAAAAGTTTCATAGAATCTAATTTTGAGATAATTTTTTGCATGGACTTCCATCATAACCTTCCCTCGTGACATATAGAGAGGATCTTAAAAGTAACGTAGCATTTCGAACAATCCTCTTTTTAATTTAATTTTTGACCGAAACTTGTATAGAATTGTGTATAATATACTACGATTTTTTGACCCAAACTAGTATTTCAAAAAGTTTCATAGAATCTAATTTGGAGATAATTTTTTGCATGGACTTCCATCATAACCTTCCCTTGTGACATATAGAGAGGATCTTAAAAGTTACGTAGCATTTCGAACAATCCTCGATTTAATTTGATATTATGACCGAAACTAGTAAAGAATTGTGTATAATATACTACGATTTTTGGACCGAAACTATTATAAATTTGTGTATAATTTAATAACATTTATTTGTGACTAAAACTAGTATTTTAAAAAGTTTCAAAGAATCTAATTTTGAGATAATTTTTTGCATAGACTTCCATCATAACCTTCCCTCGTGACATATAGAGAGGATCTTAAAAGTTACGAATTATTTCGAACAATCATCGATTTAATTTTAAATTATGACCGAAACTAGTATAGAATTGTGTATAATATACTAAATTTTTTGGACCGAAACTAGTATTTCAAAAAGTTTCATAGAATCTAATTTTGAGATAATTTTTTGCATGAACTTCCATCATAACCTTCCCTCGTGACATATAGAGAGGATCTTAAAAGTTACGTAGCATTTCGAACAATCCTCGATTTAATTTGATTTTTTAACCAAAACTAGTATAGAATTGTGTATAATATACTACGATTTTTGGACCGAAACTAGTATTTCAAAAAGTTTCATAGAATCTAATTTTGAGATAATTTTTTGCATGGACTTCCATCATAACCTTCCCTCGTGACATATAGAGAGGATCTTAAAAGTAACGTAGCATTTCGAACAATCCTCTTTTTAATTTAATTTTTGACCGAAACTTGTATAGAATTGTGTATAATATACTACGATTTTTTGACCCAAACTAGTATTTCAAAAAGTTTCATAGAATCTAATTTGGAGATAATTTTTTGCATGGACTTCCATCATAACCTTCCCTTGTGACATATAGAGAGGATCTTAAAAGTTACGTAGCATTTCAAACAATCCTCGATTTAATTTGATATTATGACCGAAACTAGTAAAGAATTGTGTATAATATACTACGATTTTTGGACCGAAACTATTATAAATTTGTGTATAATTTAATAACATTTATTTGTGACTAAAACTAGTATTTTAAAAAGTTTCAAAGAATCTAATTTTGAGATAATTTTTTGCATAGACTTCCATCATAACCTTCCCTCGTGACATATAGAGAGGATCTTAAAAGTTACGAATTATTTCGAACAATCATCGATTTAATTTTAAATTATGACCGAAACTAGTATAGAATTGTGTATAATATACTAAATTTTTTGGACCGAAACTAGTATTTCAAAAAGTTTCATAGAATCTAATTTTGAGATAATTTTTTGCATGAACTTCCATCATAACCTTCCCTCGTGACATATAGAGAGGATCTTAAAAGTTACGTAGCATTTCGAACAATCCTCGATTTAATTTGATTTTTTAACCAAAACTAGTATAGAATAGTGTATAATATACTACGATTTTTGGACCGAAACTAGTATTTCAAAAAGTTTCATAGAATCTAATTTTGAGATAATTTTTTGCATGGACTTCCATCATAACCTTCCCTCGTAATATATAGAGAGGATCTTAAACGTTACGTAGCATTTCGAACAATCCTCGATTTAATTTGATTTTTAGACCGAAACTTGTATAGAATTGTGTATAATATACTACGATTTTTTGACCCAAACTAGTATTTCAAAAAGTTTCATAGAATCTAATTTGGAGATAATTTTTTGCATGGACTTCCATCATAACCTTCCATCGTGACATATAGAGAGGATCTTAAAAGTTACGTAGCATTTCGAACATTCCTCGATTTAATTTGATTTTTTGACCGAAACTAGTATAGAATTGTGTATAATATACTACAATTTTTGGACCGAAACTAGTATTTCAAAAAGTTTCATAGAATCTAATTTTGAGATAATTTTTTGCATGGACTTCCAGCATAACCTTCCCTCGTGACATAAAGAGAGGATGTTAAAAGTTACGTAGCATTTCGAACAATCCTCGATTTAATTTGATTTTTTGACCGAAACTAGTATAGAATTGTGTATAATATACTACGATTTTTGGACCGAAACTAGTATTTCAAAAAGTTTCATAGAATCTAATTTTGAGATAATTTTTTGCATGGACTTCCATCATAACCTTCCCTCGTAATATATAGAGAGGATCTTAAAAGTTACGTAGCATTTCGAACAATCTTCGATTTAATTTGATTTTTAGACCGAAACTAGTATATAATTGTGTATAATATATTACGAGTATTGGACCGAAACTAGTATTTCAAAAAGTTCCACATAATCTAATTTTGAGATAATTTTTTGCATGGACTTCCATCATAACCTTCCCTCGTAATATATAGAGAGGATCTTAAAAGTTACGTAGCATTTAGAACAATCCTCGATTTTATTTGATTTTTTGACCGAAACTAGTATTTCAAAATTTTTCATAAAATCTAGTTTTGAGATAATTTTTTGAATGGACTTCCATCATAACCTTTCCTCGTGACATAAAGAGAGTATCTTAAACGTTACGTAGCATTTCGAACAATCCTCTTTTTAATTTAATTTTTGACCGAAACTTGTATAGAATTGTGTTTAATATACTACGATTTTTGGACCGAAACTAGTATTTCAAAAAGTTTCATAGAATCTAATTTTGATATAATTTTTTGCATGGACTTCCATCATAACCTTCCCTTGTGACATATAGAGAGGATCTTAAAAGTTACGTAGCATTTCGAACAATCCTCGATTTAATTTGATATTATGACCGAAACTAGTAAAGAATTGTGTATAATATACTACGATTTTTGGACCGAAACTAGTATTTCAAAAAGTTTCATAGAATCTAATTTTGAGATAATTATTTTCATGGACTTCTAGCATAACCTTCCCTCGTGACATATAGAGAGGATCTTAAAAGTTACGTAGCATTTCGAACAACCTCGATTTAATTTGATTTTTTGACCGAAACTAGTATAGAATTGTGTATAATATACTACGATTTTTGGACCGAAACTAGTATTAAAATTTTTTCATAAAATCTAATTTTGAGATAATTTTTTGAATGGACTTCCATCATAACCTTCCCTCGTGACATATAGCGAGTATCTTAAACGTTACGTAGCATTTTGAACAATCCTCTTTTTAATTTAATTTTTGACCGAAACTTGTATAGAATTGTGTATAATATACTACGATTTTTGGACCGAAACTAGTATTTCAGAAAGTTTCAAAGAATCTAATTTTGAGATTATTTTTTGCATGGACTTCCATCATAACTTTCCCTCGTAATATATAGAGAGGATCTTAAATGTTACGTAGCATTTCGAACAATCCTCGATTTAATTTGATTTTTAGATCAAAACTATTATAGAATTGTGTATAATATATTACGAGTTTTGGACCGAAACATGTATTTCAAAAATTTTCATAGAATCTAATTTTCAGATAATTTTTTGCATGGACTTCCATCATAACCTTCCCTCGTGACATATACAGAGGATCTTATAAGTTACATAGCATTTCGAACAATCCTCGATTTAATTTGATTTTTTGACCTAAACTAGTATAGAATTGTGTATAATATACTACGATTTTTGGACCGAAACTAGTATTTCAAAAAGTTTCATAGAATCTAATTTTGAGATAATTTTTTGCATGGACTTCCATCATAACCTTCCCTCGTGACATATAAAGAGGATCTTAAAAGTAACGTAGCATTTCGAAAAATCCTCTTTTTAATTTAATTTTTGACCGAAACTTGTATAGAATTGTGTATAATATACTACAATTTTTTGACCGAAACTAGTATTTCAAAAAGTTTCATATAATCTAATATTGAGATAATTTTTTGCATGGACTTCCATCATAACCTTCCCTCGTGACATATAGAGAGGATCTTAAAAGTAACGTAGCATTTCAAACAATCCTCTTTTTAATTTAATTTTTGACCGAAACTAGTATAGAATGGTGTATAATATACTACGATTTTTGGACCGAAACTTGTATTTCAAAAAGTTTCATAGAATACAAATTTGAGATAATTTTTTGCAGGGACTTCCATCATAACCTTCCCTCGTGACATATAGAGAGGATCTTCAAAGTTACGTAGCATTTCGAACAATCCTCGATTTAATTTGATTTTTTTGACCGAAACTAGTATAGAATTGTGTATAATATAATACGATTTTTGGACCGAAACTAGTATTTCAAAAAGTATCATAGAATCTAATTTTGAGATAATTTTTTGCATGGACTTCCATCATAACCTTCCCTCGTAATATTTAGAGAGGATCTTAAAAGTTACGTATCATTTCGAACAATCCTCGATTTAATTTGATTTTTGACCGAAACATGTATAGAATTGTGTATAATATACTACGATTTTTGGACCGAAACTAGTATTTCAAAAAGTTTCATAGAATCTAATTTAGAGATAATTTTTTGCATGGACTTCCATCATATCCTTCCCTTGTGACATATAGAGAGGATCTTAAAAGTTACGTAGCTTTTCAAACAATCCTCGATTTAATTTGATATTGTGACCGAAACTAGTAAAGAATTGTGTATAATATACTACGATTTTTGGATCGAAACTAGTATAAATTTGTGTATAATTTTTTAACATTTTTGTGTGACTAAAACTAGTATTTTAAAAAGTTTCATAGAATCTAATTTTGAGATAATTTTTGGCATAGACTTCCATCATAACCTTCCCTCGTGACATATAGAGAGGATCTTAAAAGTTACGAAGCATTTCTAATAATCCTCGATTTAATTTGATATTATGACCGAAACTATTATAGAATTGTGTATAATATACTACAATTTTTGGACCGAAACTAGTATTTCAAAAAGATTCATAGAATCTAATTTGAGATAATTTTTTGCATAGACTTCCATCATAACCTTCCCTCGTGACATATAGAGAGGATCTTAAAAGTTACGAAGCATTTCGAACAATCATCGATTTAATTTGATATTATGACCGAAACTAGTATAGAATTGTGTATAATGTACTACGATTTTTGGACCGAAACTAGTATTTCAAAAAGTTTCATAGAATCTAATTTTGAGATAATTTTTTGCATGGACTTCCATCATAACTTTCCCTCGTGACATATAGAGAGGATCTTAAAAGTAACGTAGCATTTCGAACAATCCTCGATTTAATTTGATTTTTAGACCGAAATTAGTATAGAATGGTGTATAATATACTACGATTTTTGGACCGAAACTTGTATTTCAAAAAGTTTCATAGAATCTAAATTTGAGATAATTTTTTGCAGGGACTTCCATCATAACCTTCCCTCGTGACATATAGAGAGGATCTTAAAAGTTACGTAGCATTTCGAACAATCCTCGATTTAATTTGATTTTTTGACCGAAACTAGTATAGAATTGTGTATAATATAATACGATTTTTGGACCGAAATTAGTATTTCAAAAAGTATCATAGAATCTAATTTTGAGATAATTTTTTGCATGGACTTCCATCATAACCTTCCCTCGTAATATTTAGAGAGGATCTTAAAAGTTACGTATCATTTCGAACAATCCTCGATTTAATTTGATTTTTGACCGAAACATGTATAGACTTGTGTATAATATACTACGATTTTTGGACCGAAACTAGTATTTCAAAAAGTTTCATAGAATCTAATTTGGAGATAATTTTTTGCATGGACTTCCATTATAACCATCCCTAGTGACATATAGAGAGGATCTTAAAAGTTACGTAGCTTTTCGAAAAATCCTCGATTTAATTTGATATTGTGACCGAAACTAGTAAAGAATTGTGTATAATATACTACGATTTTTGGATCGAAACTAGTATAAATTTGTGTATAATTTGTTAACATTTTTTTGTGACTAATACTAGTATTTTGAAAAGTTTCATAGAATCTAATTTTGAGATAATTTTTGGCATAGACTTCCACCATAACCTTCCCTCGTGACATATAGAGAGGATCTTAAAAGTTACGAAGCATTTCTAACAATCCTAGATTTAATTTGATATTACGACCGAAACTATTATATAATTGTGTATAATATACTACAATTTTTGGACCGAAACTAGTATTTCAAAAAGTTTCATAGAATCTAATTTGAGATAATTTTTTGCATGGACTTCCATCATAACCTTCCCTCGTGACATATAGAGAGGATCTTAAAAGTTACGAAGCATTTCGAACAATCATCGATTTAATTTGATATTATGACCGAAACTAGTATAGAATTGTGTATAATGTACTACGATTTTTGGACCGAAACTAGTATTTCAAAAAGTTTCATAGAATCTAATTTTGAGATAATTTTTTGCATGGACTTCCATCATAACTTTCCCTCGTAATATATAGAGAGGATCTTAAATGTTACGTAGCATTTTGAACAATCCTCGATTTAATTTGATTTTTAGACCGAATTTAGTATAGAATTGTGTATAATATATTACGATTTTTGGACCGAAACTAGTATTTCAAAAAGTTTCATAGATACTAATTTTGAGATAATTTTTTGCATGGACTTCCATCATAACCTTCCCTCGTGACATATAGAGAGGAACTTAAAAGTTACGAAGCATTTCGAACAATCATCGATTTAATTTGATATTATGACCGAAACTAGTATAGAATTGTGTATAATGTACTACGATTTTTGGACCGACACTAGTACTTCAAAAAGTTTCATAGAATCTAATTTTGAGATAATTTTTTGCATGGACTTCCATCATAACTTTCCCTCGTGACATATAGAGAGGATCTTAAAAGTAACGTAGCATTTCGAACAATCCCTGATTTAATTTGATTTTTAGACCGAAACTAGTATAAAATGGTGTATAATATACTACGATTTTTGGACCGAAACTTGTATTTCAAAAAGTTTCATAGAATCTAAATTCGAGATAATTTTTTGCAGGGACTTCCATCATAACCTTCCCTCGTGACATATAGAGAGGATCTTAAAAGTTACATAGCATTTAGAACAATCCTCGATTTAATTTGATTTTTTGACCGAAACTAGTATAGAATTGTGTATAATATAATACGATTTTGCGACCGAAATTAGTATTTCAAAAAGTATCATAGAATCTAATTTTGAGATAATTTTTTGCATAGGCTTCCATCATAACCTTCCCTCGTAATATTTAGAGAGGATCTTAAAAGTTACGTATCATTTCGAACAATCCTCGATTTAATTTGATTTTTGACCGAAACATGTATAGACTTGTGTATAATATACTACGATTTTTGGACCGAAACTAGTATTTCAAAAAGTTTCATAGAATCTAATTTGGAGATAATTTTTTGCATGGACTTCCATCATAACCTTCCCTTGTGACATATAGAGAGGATCTTAAAAGTTACGTAGCATTTCGAACAATCCTCGATTTAATTTGATATTGTGACCGAAACTAGTAAAGAATTATGTATAATATACTACGATTTTTGGATCGAAACTAGTATAAATTTGTGTATAATTTGTTAACATTTTTTTGTGACTAAAACTAGTATTTTAAAAAGTTTCATAGAATCTAATTTTGAGATAATTTTTGGGATAGACTTCCATCATAACCTTCCCTCGTGACATATAGAGAGGATCTTAAAAGTTAGGAAGCATTTCTAATAATCCTCGATTTAATTTGATATTATGACCGAAACTATTATAGAATTGTGTATAATATACTACAATTTTTGGACCGAAACTAGTATTTCAAAAAGTTTCATAGAATCTAATTTTGAGATAATTTTTTTGATGGACTTCCATCATAACCTTCCCTCGTGACATATAGAGAGGATCTTAAAAGTTACGAAGCATTTCGAACAATCATCGATTTAATTTGATATGATGACCGAAACTAGTATAGAATTGTGTATAATGTACTACGATTTTTGGACCGAAACTAGTATTTCAAAAAGTTTCATAGAATCTAATTTTGAGATAATTTTTTGCATGGACTTCCATCATAACTTTCCCTCGTAATATATAGAGAGGATCTTAAATGTTACGTAGCATTTTGAACAATCCTCGATTTAATTTGATTTTTAGACCGAATTTAGTATAGAATTGTGTATAATATATTACGATTTTTGGACCGAAACTAGTATTTCAAAAAGTTTCATAGAATCTAATTTTGAGATAATTTTTTGCATGGACTTCCATCATAACCATCCCTCGTGACATATAGAGAGGATCTTAAAAGTTACGAAGCATTTCGAACAATCATCGATTTAATTTGATATTATGACCGAAACTAGTATAGAATTGTGTATAATGTACTACGATTTTTGGACCGAAACTAGTACTTCAAAAAGTTTCATAGAATCTAATTTTGAGATAATTTTTTGCATGGACTTCCATCATAACTTTCCCTCGTGACATATAGAGAGGATCTTAAAAGTAACGTAGCATTTCGAACAATCCTCGATTTAATTTGATTTTTAGACCGAAACTAGTATAAAATGGTGTATAATATACTACGATTTTTGGACCGAAACTTGTATTTCAAAAAGTTTCATAGAATCTAAATTCGAGATAATTTTTTGCAGGGACTTCCATCATAACCTTCCCTCGTGACATATAGAGAGGATCTTAAAAGTTACGTAGCATTTAGAACAATCCTTGATTTAATTTGATTTTTTGACCGAAACTAGTATAGAATTGTGTATAATATAATACGATTTTTGGACCGAAATTAGTATTTCAAAAAGTATCATAGAATCTAATTTTGAGATAATTTTTTGCATGGACTTCCATCATAACCTTCCCTCGTAATATTTAGAGAGGATCTTAAAAGTTACGTATCATTTCGAATAATCCTCGATTTAATTTGATTTTTGACCGAAACATGTATAGACTTGTGTATAATATACTACGATTTTTTGACCGAAACTAGTATTTCAAAAAGTTTCATAGAATCTAATTTGGAGATAATTTTTTGCATGGACTTCCATCATAACCTTCCCTTGTGACATATAGAGAGGATCTTAAAAGTTACGTAGCATTTCGAACAATCCTCGATTTAATTTGATATTGTGACCGAAACTAGTAAAGAATTGTGTATAATATACTACGATTTTTGGATCGAAACTAGTATAAATTTGTGTATAATTTGTTAACATTTTTTTGTGACTAAAACTAGTATTTTAAAAAGTTTCATAGAATCTAATTTTGAGATAATTTTTGGCATAGACTTCCATCATAACCTTCCCTCGTGACATATAGAGAGGATCTTAAAAGTTACGAAGCATTTCTAATAATCCTCGATTTAATTTGATATTATGACCGAAACTATTATAGAATTGTGTATAATATACTACAATTTTTGGACCGAAACTAGTATTTCAAAAAGTTTCATAGAATCTAATTTTGAGATAATTTTTTTGATGGACTTCCATCATAACCTTCCCTCGTGACATATAGAGAGGATCTTAAAAGTTACGAAGCATTTCGAACAATCATCGATTTAATTTGATATTATGACCGAAACTAGTAAAGAATTGTGTATAATGTACTACGATTTTTGGACCGAAACTAGTATTTCAAAAAGTTTCATAGAATCTAATTTTGAGATAATTTTTTGCATGGACTTCCATCATAACTTCCCCTCGTAATATATAGAGAGGATCTTAAATGTTACGTAGCATTTCGAACAATCCTCGATTTAATTTGATTTTTAGACCGAATTTAGTATAGAATTGTGTATAATATATTACGAGTTTTGGACCGAAACAAGTATTTCAAAAAATTTCATTGAATCTAATTTTGAGATAATTTTTTGCATGGACTTCCATCATAACCTTCCATCGTGACATATACAGAGGATCTTAAAAGTTACCTAGCATTTCGAACAATTATCTTTTTAATTTAATTTTGGACCGAAACATGTATAGAATAGTGTATAATCTTCTACGATTTTTGGACCAAAACTAGTATTTCAAAAAGTTTCATAGAATCTAATTTTGAGATAATTTTTTGCATGGACTTCCATCATAACCTTCCCTCGTAATATATAGAGAGGATATTAAAATTTACGTAGCATTTTGAACAATCCTCGATTTAATTTGATTTTTTGACCGAAACTAGTATAGAATGGTGTATAATATACTACGATGTTTGGACCGAAACTTGTATTTCAAAAAGTTTCATAGAATCTAAATTTGAGATAATTTTTTGCAGGGACTTCCATCATAACCTTCCCTCGTGACATATAGAGAGGATCTTAAAAGTTACGTAGCATTTCGAATTATCCTCGATTTAATTTTATTTTTTGACCGAAACTAGTATAGAATTGTGTATAATATAATACGATTTTTGGACCGAAACTAGTATTTCAAAAAGTTTCATAGAATCTAATTTTGAGATAATTTTTTGCATGGACTTCCGTCATAACCTTCCCTTGTGACATATAAAGAGGATCTTAAAAGTTATGTAGCATTTCGAACAATCCTCGATTTAATTTGATATTATGACCGAAACTAGCAAAGAATTGTGTATAATATACAACGATTTTTGGATCGAAACTAGTATAAATTTGTGTATAATTTATTAACATTTTTTTGTGACTAAAACTAGTATTTTAAAAAGTTTCATAGAATCTAATTTTGAGATAATTTTTGGCATAGACTTCCATCATAACCTTCCCTCGTGACATATAGAGAGGATCTTAAAAGTTACGAAGCATTTCTAACAATCCTCGATTTAATTTGATATTATGACCGAAACTAGTATAGAATTGTGTATAATATACTACAATTTTTGGACCGAAACTAGTATTTCAAAAAGTTTCATAGAATCTAATTTTGAGATAATTTTTTGCATGGACTTCCATCATAACCTTCCCTCGTGACATATAGATAGGATCTTAAAAGTTACGAAGCATTTCGAACAATCATCGATTTAATTTGATATTATGACCGAAACTAGTAAAGAATTGTGTATAATATACTAAGATTTTTGGACCGAAACTAGTATTTCAAAAAGTTTCATAGAATCTAATTTTGAGATAATTTTTTGCATGGACTTCCATCATAACTTTCCCTCGTAATATATAGAGAGGATCTTAAATGTTACTTAGCATTTCGAACAATCCTCGATTTAATTTGATTTTTAGACCGAATTTAGTATAGAATTGTGTATAATATATTACGAGTTTTGGACCGAAACAAGTATTTCAAAAAATTTCATTGAATCTAATTTTGAGATAATTTTTTGCATGGACTTCAATCATAACCTTCCATCGTGACATATACAGAGGATCTTAAAAGTTACCTAGCATTTCGAACAATTATCTTTTTAATTTAATTTTTGACCGAAACTTGTATAGAATAGTGTATAATCTTCTACGATTTTTGGACCATAACTAGTATTTCAAAAAGTTTCATAGAATCTAATTTTGAGATAATTTTTTGCATGGACTTCCATCATAACCTTCCCTTGTAATATATAGAGAGGATCTTAAAAGTTACGTAGTATTTTGAACAATCCACGATTTAATTTGATTTTTTGACCGAAACTAGTATAGAATGGTGTATAATATACTACGATGTTTGGACCGAAACTTGTATTTCAAAAAGTTTCATATAATCTAAATTTGAGATAATTTTCTGCATGGACTTCCAGCATAACCTTCCCTCGTGACATATAGAGAGGATCTTAAAAGTTACGTAGCATTTCGAACAATCCTCGATTTAATTTGATTTTTTGACCGAAACTAGTATAGAATTGTGTATAATATAATACGATTTTTGGACCGAAACTAGTATTTCAAAAAGTTTCATAGAATCTAATTTTGAGATAATTTTTTGCATGGACTTCCGTCATAACCTTCCCTCGTAATATTTAGAGAGGATCTTAAAAGTTACGTATCATTTCGAACAATCCTCGATTTAATTTGATTTTTGACAGAAACTTGTATAGAATTGTGTATTTTATACTACGATTTTTGGACCGAAACTAGTATTTCAAAAAGTTTCATAGTATCTAATTTGGAGATAATTTTTTGCATGGACTTCCATCATAACCTTCCCTTGTGACATATAGAGAGGATCTTAAAAGTTACGTAGCATTTCGAACAATCCTCGATTTAATTTGATATTATGACCGAAACTAGTAAAGAATTGTTTTAAATATACTACGATTTTTGGACCGAAACTAGTATAAATTTGTGTATAATTTATTAACATTTTTTTGTGACTAAAACTAGTATTTTAAAAAGTTTCATAGAATCTAATTTTGGAATATTTTTGGCATAGACTTCCATCATAACCTTCCCTCGTGACATATAGAGAGGATCTTAAAAGTTACGAAGCATTTCGAACAATCCTCGATTTAATTTGATATTATGACTGAAACTAGAATAGAATTGTGTATAATATACTTCAATTTTTGGACCGAAACTAGTATTTCAAAAAGTTTCATAGAATCTAATTTTGAGATAATTTTTTGCATGGACTTCCATCATAACCTTCCCTCGTGACATTTAGAGAGGATCTTAAAAGTTACGAAGCATTTCGAACAATCATCGATTTAATTTGATATTATGACTGAAACTAGTATAGAATTGTGTATAATATACTACGATTTTTGGACCGAAACTAGTATTTCAAAAAGTTTCATAGAATCTAATTTTGAGATAATTTTTTGCATGGACTTCCATCATAACTTTCCCTCGTAAATGTTACGTAGCATTTCGAACAATCCTCGATTTAATTTGATTTTTAGACCGAATTTAGAATAGAATTGTGTATAATATATTACGAGTATTGGACCGAAACAAGTATTTCAAAAAATTTCATTGAATCTAATTTTGAGATAATTTTTTGCATGGACTTCCATCATAACCTTCCCTCGTGACATATACAGAGGTTCTTAAAAGTTACGTAGCATTTCGAACAATGATCTTTTTAATTTAATTTTTGACCGAAACTTGTATAGAATTGTGTATAATCTACTACGATTTTTGGACCAAAACTAGTATTTCAAAAAGTTTCATAGAATCTAATTTTGAGATAATTTTTTGCATGGACTTCCATCATAACCTTCCCTCGTGACATATAGAGAGGATCTTAAAAGTTACGAAGCATTTCGAACAATCATCGATTTAATTTGATATTATGACCGAAACTAGTAAAGAATTGTGTATAATGTACTACGATTTTTGGACCGAAACTAGTATTTCAAAAAGTTTCATAGAATCTAATTTTGAGATAATTTTTTGCATGGACTTCCATCATAACTTCCCCTCGTAATATATAGAGAGGATCTTAAATGTTACGTAGCATTTCGAACAATCCTCGATTTAATTTGATTTTTAGACCGAATTTAGTATAGAATTGTGTATAATATATTACGAGTTTTGGACCGAAACAAGTATTTCAAAAAATTTCATTGAATCTAATTTTGAGATAATTTTTTGCATGGACTTCCATCATAACCTTCCATCGTGACATATACAGAGGATCTTAAAAGTTACCTAGCATTTCGAACAATTATCTTTTTAATTTAATTTTTGACCGAAACATGTATAGAATAGTGTATAATCTTCTACGATTTTTGGACCAAAACTAGTATTTCAAAAAGTTTCATAGAATCTAATTTTGAGATAATTTTTTGCATGGACTTCCATCATAACCTTCCCTCGTAATATATAGAGAGGATATTAAAATTTACGTAGCATTTTGAACAATCCTCGATTTAATTTGATTTTTTGACCGAAACTAGTATAGAATGGTGTATAATATACTACGATGTTTGGACCGAAACTTGTATTTCAAAAAGTTTCATAGAATCTAAATTTGAGATAATTTTTTGCAGGGACTTCCATCATAACCTTCCCTCGTGACATATAGAGAGGATCTTAAAAGTTACGTAGCATTTCGAATTATCCTCGATTTAATTTTATTTTTTGACCGAAACTAGTATAGAATTGTGTATAATATAATACGATTTTTGGACCGAAACTAGTATTTCAAAAAGTTTCATAGAATCTAATTTTGAGATAATTTTTTGCATGGACTTCCGTCATAACCTTCCCTTGTGACATATAAAGAGGATCTTAAAAGTTATGTAGCATTTCGAACAATCCTCGATTTAATTTGATATTATGACCGAAACTAGCAAAGAATTGTGTATAATATACAACGATTTTTGGATCGAAACTAGTATAAATTTGTGTATAATTTATTAACATTTTTTTGTGACTAAAACTAGTATTTTAAAAAGTTTCATAGAATCTAATTTTGAGATAATTTTTGGCATAGACTTCCATCATAACCTTCCCTCGTGACATATAGAGAGGATCTTAAAAGTTACGAAGCATTTCTAACAATCCTCGATTTAATTTGATATTATGACCGAAACTAGTATAGAATTGTGTATAATATACTACAATTTTTGGACCGAAACTAGTATTTCAAAAAGTTTCATAGAATCTAATTTTGAGATAATTTTTTGCATGGACTTCCATCATAACCTTCCCTCGTGACATATAGATAGGATCTTAAAAGTTACGAAGCATTTCGAACAATCATCGATTTAATTTGATATTATGACCGAAACTAGTAAAGAATTGTGTATAATATACTAAGATTTTTGGACCGAAACTAGTATTTCAAAAAGTTTCATAGAATCTAATTTTGAGATAATTTTTTGCATGGACTTCCATCATAACTTTCCCTCGTAATATATAGAGAGGATCTTAAATGTTACTTAGCATTTCGAACAATCCTCGATTTAATTTGATTTTTAGACCGAATTTAGTATAGAATTGTGTATAATATATTACGAGTTTTGGACCGAAACAAGTATTTCAAAAAATTTCATTGAATCTAATTTTGAGATAATTTTTTGCATGGACTTCCATCATAACCTTCCATCGTGACATATACAGAGGATCTTAAAAGTTACCTAGCATTTCGAACAATTATCTTTTTAATTTAATTTTTGACCGAAACTTGTATAGAATAGTGTATAATCTTCTACGATTTTTGGACCATAACTAGTATTTCAAAAAGTTTCATAGAATCTAATTTTGAGATAATTTTTTGCATGGACTTCCATCATAACCTTCCCTTGTAATATATAGAGAGGATCTTAAAAGTTACGTAGCATTTTGAACAATCCACAATTTAATTTGATTTTTTGACCGAAACTAGTATAGAATGGTGTATAATATACTACGATGTTTGGACCGAAACTTGTATTTCAAAAAGTTTCATATAATCTAAATTTGAGATAATTTTCTGCATGGACTTCCAGCATAACCTTCCCTCGTGACATATAGAGAGGATCTTAAAAGTTACGTAGCATTTCGAACAATCCTCGATTTAATTTGATTTTTTGACCGAAACTAGTATAGAATTGTGTATAATATAATACGATTTTTGGACCGAAACTAGTATTTCAAAAAGTTTCATAGAATCTAATTTTGAGATAATTTTTTGCATGGACTTCCGTCATAACCTTCCCTCGTAATATTTAGAGAGGATCTTAAAAGTTACGTATCATTTCGAACAATCCTCGATTTAATTTGATTTTTGACAGAAACTTGTATAGAATTGTGTATTTTATACTACGATTTTTGGACCGAAACTAGTATTTCAAAAAGTTTCATAGTATCTAATTTGGAGATAATTTTTTGCATGGACTTCCATCATAACCTTCCCTTGTGACATATAGAGAGGATCTTAAAAGTTACGTAGCATTTCGAACAATCCTCGATTTAATTTGATATTATGACCGAAACTAGTAAAGAATTGTTTTTAATATACTACGATTTTTGGACCGAAACTAGTATAAATTTGTGTATAATTTATTAACATTTTTTTGTGACTAAAACTAGTATTTTAAAAAGTTTCATAGAATCTAATTTTGGAATATTTTTGGCATAGACTTCCATCATAACCTTCCCTCGTGACATATAGAGAGGATCTTAAAAGTTACGAAGCATTTCGAACAATCCTCGATTTAATTTGATATTATGACTGAAACTAGAATAGAATTGTGTATAATATACTTCAATTTTTGGACCGAAACTAGTATTTCAAAAAGTTTCATAGAATCTAATTTTGAGATAATTTTTTGCATGGACTTCCATCATAACCTTCCCTCGTGACATTTAGAGAGGATCTTAAAAGTTACGAAGCATTTCGAACAATCATCGATTTAATTTGATATTATGACTGAAACTAGTATAGAATTGTGTATAATATACTACGATTTTTGGACCGAAACTAGTATTTCAAAAAGTTTCATAGAATCTAATTTTGAGATAATTTTTTGCATGGACTTCCATCATAACTTTCCCTCGTAAATGTTACGTAGCATTTCGAACAATCCTCGATTTAATTTGATTTTTAGACCGAATTTAGAATAGAATTGTGTATAATATATTACGAGTATTGGACCGAAACAAGTATTTCAAAAAATTTCATTGAATCTAATTTTGAGATAATTTTTTGCATGGACTTCCATCATAACCTTCCCTCGTGACATATACAGAGGTTCTTAAAAGTTACGTAGCATTTCGAACAATGATCTTTTTAATTTAATTTTTGACCGAAACTTGTATAGAATTGTGTATAATCTACTACGATTTTTGGACCAAAACTAGTATTTCAAAAAAGTTCATAGAATCTAATTTTGAGATAATTTTTTGCATGGACTTCAATCATAATCTTCCCTCGTAATATATAGAGACGATCTTAAAAGTTACGTAGCATTTTGAACAATCCTCGATTTAATTTGATTTTTTGACCGAAACATGTATAGAATGGTGTATAATATACTACGATGTTTGGACCGAAACTTGTATTTCAAAAAGTTTCATAGAATCTAAATTTGAGATAATTTTTTGCAGGGACTTCCATCATAACCTTCCCTCGTGACATATAGAGAGGATTTTAAAAGTTACATAGCATTTCGAACAATCCTCGATTTAATTTGATTTTTTGACCGAAACTAGTATAGAATTGTGTATAATATAATACGATTTTTGGACCGAAACTAGTATTTCAAAAAGTTTCATAGAATCTAATTTTGAGATAATTTTTTGCATGGACTTCCATCATAACCTTCCCTCATAATATTTAGAGAGGATCTTAAAAGTTACGTATCATTTCGAACAATCCTCGATTTAATTTGATTTTTGACCGAAATTTGTATAGAATTGTGTATATTATACTACGATTTTTGGACCGAAACTAGTATTTCAAAAAGTTTCATAGAATCTAATTTGGAGATAATTTTTTGCATGGACTTCCATCATAACCTTCCCTTGTGACATATAGAGAGGATCTTAAAAGTTACGTAGCATTTCGAACAATCCTCGATTTAATTTGATATTATGACCGAAACTAGTAAAGAATTGTTTTTAATATACTACGATTTTTGGACCGAAACTAGTATAAATTTGTGTATAATTTATTAACATTTTTTTGTGACTAAAACTAGTATTTTAAAAAGTTTCATAGAATCTAATTTTGAGATAATTTTTGGCATAAACTTCCATCATAACCTTCCCTCGTGACATAAAGAGAGTATCTTAAACGTTATGTAGCATTTCGAACAATCCTCTTTTTAATTTAATTTTTGACCGAAATTTGTATAGAATTGTGTATAATATACTACGATTTTTGGACCGAAACTAGTATTTCAAAAAGTTTCATAGAATCTAATTTTGAGATAATTTTTTGCATGGACTTCCATCATAACTTTCCCTCGTAATATATAGAGAAAATCTTAAATGTTACGTAGCATTTCGAACAATCCTCGATTTAATTTGATTTTTAGACCGAATTTAGAATAGAATTGTGTATAATATATTACGAGTTTTGGACCGAAACAAGTATTTCAAAAAATTTCATTGAATCTAATTTTGAGATAATTTTTTGCATGGACTTCCATCATAACCTTCCCTCGTGACATATACAGAGGATCTTAAAAGTTACGTAGCATTTTGAACAATTATCTTTTTAATTTAATTTTTGACCGAAACTTGTATAGAATTGTGTATAATCTACTACGATTTTTGGACCAAAACTAGTATTTCAAAAAGTTTCATAGAATCTAATTTTGAGATAATTTTTTGCATGGACTTCCATCATAATCTTCCCTCGTAATATATAGAGAGGATCTTAAAAGTTACGTAGCATTTTGAACAATCCTCGATTTAATTTGATTTTTTGACCGAAACTTGTATAGAATGGTGTATAATATACTACGATGTTTGGACCGAAACTTGTATTTCAAAAAGTTTCATAGAATCTAAATTTGAGATAATTTTTTGCAGGGACTTCCATCATAACCGTCCCTCATGACATATAGAGAGGATTTTAAAAGTTACGAAGCATTTCGAACAATCCTCGATTTAATTTGATATTATGACTGAAACTAGAATAGAATTGTGTATAATATACTTCAATTTTTGGACCGAAACTAGTATTTCAAAAAGTTTCATAGAATCTAATTTTGAGATAATTTTTTGCATGGACTTCCATCATAACCTTCCCTCGTGACATTTAGAGAGGATCTTAAAAGTTACGAAGCATTTCGAACAATCATCGATTTAATTTGATATTATGACTGAAACTAGTATAGAATTGTGTATAATATACTACGATTTTTGGACCGAAACTAGTATTTCAAAAAGTTTCATAGAATCTAATTTTGAGATAATTTTTTGCATGGACTTCCATCATAACTTTCCCTCGTAAATGTTACGTAGCATTTCGAACAATCCTCGATTTAATTTGATTTTTAGACCGAATTTAGAATAGAATTGTGTATAATATATTACGAGTATTGGACCGAAACAAGTATTTCAAAAAATTTCATTGAATCTAATTTTGAGATAATTTTTTGCATGGACTTCCATCATAACCTTCCCTCGTGACATATACAGAGGTTCTTAAAAGTTACGTAGCATTTCGAACAATGATCTTTTTAATTTAATTTTTGACCGAAACTTGTATAGAATTGTGTATAATCTACTACGATTTTTGGACCAAAACTAGTATTTCAAAAAGTTTCATAGAATCTAATTTTGAGATAATTTTTTGCATGGACTTCCATCATAATCTTCCCTCGTAATATATAGAGACGATCTTAAAAGTTACGTAGCATTTTGAACAATCCTCGATTTAATTTGATTTTTTGACCGAAACATGTATAGAATGGTGTATAATATACTACGATGTTTGGACCGAAACTTGTATTTCAAAAAGTTTCATAGAATCTAAATTTGAGATAATTTTTTGCAGGGACTTCCATCATAACCTTCCCTCGTGACATATAGAGAGGATTTTAAAAGTTACATAGCATTTCGAACAATCCTCGATTTAATTTGATTTTTTGACCGAAACTAGTATAGAATTGTGTATAATATAATACGATTTTTGGACAGAAACTAGTATTTCAAAAAGTTTCATAGAATCTAATTTTGAGATAATTTTTTGCATGGACTTCCATCATAACCTTCCCTCATAATATTTAGAGAGGATCTTAAAAGTTACGTATCATTTCGAACAATCCTCGATTTAATTTGATTTTTGACCGAAATTTGTATAGAATTGTGTATATTATACTACGATTTTTGGACCGAAACTAGTATTTCAAAAAGTTTCATAGAATCTAATTTGGAGATAATTTTTTGCATGGACTTCCATCATAACCTTCCCTTGTGACATATAGAGAGGATCTTAAAAGTTACGTAGCATTTCGAACAATCCTCGATTTAATTTGATATTATGACCGAAACTAGTAAAGAATTGTTTTTAATATACTACGATTTTTGGACCGAAACTAGTATAAATTTGTGTATAATTTATTAACATTTTTTTGTGACTAAAACTTAGTATTTTAAAAAGTTTCATAGAATCTAATTTTGAGATAATTTTTGGCATAAACTTCCATCATAACCTTCCCTCGTGACATAAAGAGAGTATCTTAAACGTTATGTAGCATTTCGAACAATCCTCTTTTTAATTTAATTTTTGACCGAAATTTGTATAGAATTGTGTATAATATACTACGATTTTTGGACCGAAACTAGTATTTCAAAAAGTTTCATAGAATCTAATTTTGATATAATTTTTTGCATGGACTTCCATCATAACTTTCCCTCGTAATATATAGAGAGGATCTTAAACGTTACGTAGCATTTCGAAAAATCCTCGATTTAATTTGATTTTTAGACTGAAACTAGTATAGAATTGTGTATAATATATTACGAGTTTTGGACCGAAACAAGTATTTCAAAAATTTTAATAGAATCTAATTTTGAGATAATTTTTTGCATGGACTTCCATCATAACCTTCCCTCGTGACATATACAGAGGATCTTAAAAGTTACGTAGCATTTTGAAAAATCCTCGATTTAATTTGATTTTTTGACCGAAACTAGTATAGAATTGTGTATAATATACTACGATTTTTGGACCGAAACTAGTATTTCAAAAAGTTTCATAGAATCTAATTTTGAGAAATTTTTTCGCATGGACTTCCATCATAACCTTCCCTCGTGACATATAGAGAGGATCTTAAAAGTAACGTAGCATTTCGAACAATCCTCTTTTTAATTTAATTTTTGACCGAAACATGTATAGAATTGTGTATAATATACTACGATTTTTGGACCGAAACTGGTATTTCAAAAAGTTTCATAGAATCTAATTTTGAGATAATTTTTTGCATGGACTTCCGTCATAACCTTCCCTCGTAATATTTAGAGAGGATCTTAAAAGTTACGTATCATTTCGAACAATCCTCGATTTAATTTGATTTTTGACAGAAACTTGTATAGAATTGTGTATTTTATACTACGATTTTTGGACCGAAACTAGTATTTCAAAAAGTTTCATAGTATCTAATTTGGAGATAATTTTTTGCATGGACTTCCATCATCACCTTCCCTTGTGACATATAGAGAGGATCTTAAAAGTTACGTAGCATTTCGAACAATCCTCGATTTAATTTGATATTATGACCGAAACTAGTAAAGAATTGTTTTTAATATACTACGATTTTTGGACCGAAACTAGTATAAATTTGTGTATAATTTATTAACATTTTTTTGTGACTAAAACTAGTATTTTAAAAAGTTTCATAGAATCTAATTTTGGAATATTTTTGGCATAAACTTCCATCATAACCTTCCCTCGTGACATATAGAGAGGATCTTAAAAGTTACGAAGCATTTCGAACAATCCTCGATTTAATTTGATATTATGACTGAAACTAGAATAGAATTGTGTATAATATACTTCAATTTTTGGACCGAAACTAGTATTTCAAAAAGTTTCATAGAATCTAATTTTGAGATAATTTTTTGCATGGACTTCCATCATAACCTTCCCTCGTGACATTTAGAGAGGATCTTAAAAGTTACGAAGCATTTCGAACAATCATCGATTTAATTTGATATTATGACTGAAACTAGTATAGAATTGTGTATAATATACTACGATTTTTGGACCGAAACTAGTATTTCAAAAAGTTTCATAGAATCTAATTTTGAGATAATTTTTTGCATGGACTTCCATCATAACTTTCCCTCGTAAATGTTACGTAGCATTTCGAACAATCCTCGATTTAATTTGATTTTTAGACCGAATTTAGAATAGAATTGTGTATAATATATTACGAGTATTGGACCGAAACAAGTATTTCAAAAAATTTCATTGAATCTAATTTTGAGATAATTTTTTGCATGGACTTCCATCATAACCTTCCCTCGTGACATATACAGAGGTTCTTAAAAGTTACGTAGCATTTCGAACAATGATCTTTTTAATTTAATTTTTGACCGAAACTTGTATAGAATTGTGTATAATCTACTACGATTTTTGGACCAAAACTAGTATTTCAAAAAGTTTCATAGAATCTAATTTTGAGATAATTTTTTGCATGGACTTCCATCATAATCTTCCCTCGTAATATATAGAGACGATCTTAAAAGTTACGTAGCATTTTGAACAATCCTCGATTTAATTTGATTTTTTGACCGAAACATGTATAGAATGGTGTATAATATACTACGATGTTTGGACCGAAACTTGTATTTCAAAAAGTTTCATAGAATCTAAATTTGAGATAATTTTTTGCAGGGACTTCCATCATAACCTTCCCTCGTGACATATAGAGAGGATTTTAAAAGTTACATAGCATTTCGAACAAGCCTCGATTTAATTTGATTTTTTGACCGAAACTAGTATAGAATTGTGTATAATATAATACGATTTTTGGACCGAAACTAGTATTTCAAAAAGTTTCATAGAATCTAATTTTGAGATAATTTTTTGCATGGACTTCCATCATAACCTTCCCTCATAATATTTAGAGAGGATCTTAAAAGTTACGTATCATTTCGAACAATCCTCGATTTAAATTGATTTTTGACCGAAATTTGTATAGAATTCTGTATATTATACTACGATTTTTGGACCGAAACTAGTATTTCAAAAAGTTTCATAGAATCTAATTTGGAGATAATTTTTTGCATGGACTTCCATCATAACCTTCCCTTGTGACATATAGAGAGGATCTTAAAAGTTACGTAGCATTTCGAACAATCCTCGATTTAATTTGATATTATGACCGAAACTAGTAAAGAATTGTTTTTAATATACTACGATTTTTGGACCGAAACTAGTATAAATTTGTGTATAATTTATTAACATTTTTTTGTGACTAAAACTAGTATTTTAAAAAGTTTCATAGAATCTAATTTTGAGATAATTTTTGGCATAAACTTCCATCATAACCTTCCCTCGTGACATAAAGAGAGTATCTTAAACGTTATGTAGCATTTCGAACAATCCTCTTTTTAATTTAATTTTAGACCGAAATTTGTATAGAATTGTGTATAATATACTACGATTTTTGGACCGAAACTAGTATTTCAAAAAGTTTCATAGAATCTAATTTTGATATAATTTTTTGCATGGACTTCCATCATAACTTTCCCTCGTAATATATATAGAGGATCTTAAACGTTACGTAGCATTTCGAAAAATCCTCGATTTAATTTGATTTTTAGACCGAAACTAGTATAGAATTGTGTATAATATATTACGAGTTTTGGACCGAAACAAGTATTTCAAAAATTTTAATAGAATCTAATTTTGAGATAATTTTTTGCATGGACTTCCATCATAACCTTCCCTCGTGACATATACAGAGGATCTTAAAAGTTACGTAGCATTTCGAAAAATCCTCGATTTAATTTGATTTTTTGACCGAAACTAGTATAGAATTGTGTATAATATACTACGATTTTTGGACCGAAACTAGTATTTCAAAAAGTTTCATAGAATCTAATTTTGAGAAATTTTTTCGCATGGACTTCCATCATAACCTTCCCTCGTGACATATAGAGAGGATCTTAAAAGTAACGTAGCATTTCGAACAATCCTCTTTTTAATTTAATTTTTGACCGAAACATGTATAGAATTGTGTATAATATACTACGATTTTTGGACCGAAACTGGTATTTCATAAAGTTTCATAGAATCTAATTTTTAGATAATTTTTTTCATGGACTTCCATCATAACCTTCCCTCGTAATATATAGAGAGGATCTTAAACGTTACGTAGCATTTAAAACAATCCTCGATTTAATTTGATTTTTAGACCGAAACTTGTATAGAATTGTGTATAATATACTATGATTTTTGGACCCAAACTAGTATTTCAAAAAGTTTCATAGAATCTAATTTGGAGATAATTTTTTGAATGGACTTCCATCATCACCTTCCCTTGTGACATATAGAGATGATCTTAAAAGTTACGTAGCATTTCGAACAATCCTCGATTTAATTTGATATTATGACCGAAACTAGTAAAGAATTGTGTATAATATACTACGATTTTTGGACCGAAACTAGTATAAATTTGTGTATAATTTATTAACATTTATTTGTGACTAAAACTAGTATTTTAAAAAGTTTCATAGAATCTAATTTTGAGATAATTTTTGGCATAGACTTCCATCATAACCTTCCCTCGTGACATATAGAGAGGATCTTAAAAGTTACGAAGCATTTCGAACAATCCTCGATTTAATTTGATATTATGACTGAAACTAGTATAGAATTGTGTATAATATACTACGATTTTTGGACCGAAACTAGTATTTCAAAAAGTTTCATAGAATCTAATTTTGAGAAAATTTTTTGCATGGACTTCCATCATAACTTTCCCTCGTAAATGTTACGTAGCATTTCGAACAATCCTCGATTTAATTTGATTTTTAGACCGAATTTAGAATAGAATTGTGTATAATATATTACGAGTTTTGGACCGAAACAAGTATTTCAAAAAATTTCATTGAATCTAATTTTGAGATAATTTTTTGCATGGACTTCCATCATAACCTTCCCTCGTGACATATACAGAGGATCTTAAAAGTTACGTAGCATTTCGAACAATTATCTTTTTAATTTAATTTTTGACCGAAACTTGTATAGAATTGTGTATAATCTACTACGATTTTTGGACCAAAACTAGTATTTCAAAAAGTTTCATAGAATCTAATTTTGAGATAATTTTTTGCATGGACTTCCATCATAATCTTCCCTCGTAATATATAGAGACGATCTTAAAAGTTACGTAGCATTTTGAACAATCCTCGATTTAATTTGATTTTTTGACCAAAACATGTATAGAATGGTGTATAATATACTACGATGTTTGGACCGAAACTTGTATTTCAAAAAGTTTCATAGAATCTAAATTTTAGATAATTTTTTGCAGGGACTTACATCATAACCTTCCCTCGTGACATATAGAGTGGATTTTAAAAGTTACGTAGCATTTCGAACAATCCTCGATTTAATTTGATTTTTTGACCGAAACTAGTATAGAATTGTGTATAATATAATACGATTTTTGGACCGAAACTAGTATTTCAAAAAGTTTCATAGAATCTAATTTTGAGATAATTTTTTGCATGGACTTCCATCATAACCTTCCCTCGTAATATTTAGAGAGGATCTTAAAAGTTACGTATCATTTCGAACAACCCTCGATTTAATTTGATTTTTGACCGAAATTTGTATAGAATTGTGTATATTATACTACGATTTTTGGACCGAAACTAGTATTTCAAAAAGTTTCATAGAATCAAATTTGGAGATAATTTTTTGCATGGACTTCCATCATAACCTTCCCTTGTGACATATAGAGAGGATCTTAAAAGTTACGTAGCATTTCGAACAATCCTCGATTTAATTTGATATTATGACCGAAACTAGTAAAGAATTGTTTTTAATATACAACGATTTTTGGACCGAAACTAGTATAAATTTGTGTATAATTTATTAACATTTTTTTGTGACTAAAACTAGTATTTTAAAAAGTTTCATAGAATCTAATTTTGAGATAATTTTTGGCATAAACTTCCATCATAACCTTCCCTCGTGACATAAAGAGAGTATCTTAAATGTTATGTAGCATTTCGAACAATCCTCTTTTTAATTTAATTTTTGACCGAAATTTGTATAGAATTGTGTATAATATACTACGATTTTTGGACCGAAACTAGTATTTCAAAAAGTTTCATAGAATCTAATTTTGAGATAATTTTTTGCATGGACTTCCATCATAACTTTCCCTCGTAATATATAGAGAAAATCTTAAATGTTACGTAGCATTTCGAACAATCCTCGATTTAATTTGATTTTTAGACCGAATTTAGAATAGAATTGTGTATAATATATTACGAGTTTTGGACCGAAACAAGTATTTCAAAAAATTTCATTGAATCTAATTTTGAGATAATTTTTTGCATGGACTTCCATCATAACCTTCCCTCGTGACATATACAAAGGATCTTAAAAGTTACGTAGCATTTCGAACAATCCTCGATTTAATTTGATATTATGACCGAAACTAGTAAAGAATTGTTTTTAATATACTACGATTTTTGGACCGAAACTAGTATAAATTTGTGTATAATTTATTAACATTTTTTTGTGACTAAAACTAGTATTTTAAAAAGTTTCATAGAATCTAATTTTGAGATAATTTTTGGCATAAACTTCCATCATAACCTTCCCTCGTGACATAAAGAGAGTATCTTAAACGTTATGTAGCATTTCGAACAATCCTCTTTTTAATTTAATTTTAGACCGAAATTTGTATAGAATTGTGTATAATATATTACGATTTTTGGACCGAAACTAGTATTTCAAAAAGTTTCATAGAATCTAATTTTGATATAATTTTTTGCATGGACTTCCATCATAACTTTCCCTCGTAATATATATAGAGGATCTTAAACGTTACGTAGCATTTCGAAAAATCCTCGATTTAATTTGATTTTTAGACCGAAACTAGTATAGAATTGTGTATAATATATTACGAGTTTTGGACCGAAACAAGTATTTCAAAAATTTTAATAGAATCTAATTTTGAGATAATTTTTTGCATGGACTTCCATCATAACCTTCCCTCGTGACATATACAGAGGATCTTAAAAGTTACGTAGCATTTCGAAAAATCCTCGATTTAATTTGATTTTTTGACCGAAACTAGTATAGAATTGTGTATAATATACTACGATTTTTGGACCGAAACTAGTATTTCAAAAAGTTTCATAGAATCTAATTTTGAGAAATTTTTTCGCATGGACTTCCATCATAACCTTCCCTCGTGACATATAGAGAGGATCTTAAAAGTAACGTAGCATTTCGAACAATCCTCTTTTTAATTTAATTTTTGACCGAAACATGTATAGAATTGTGTATAATATACTACGATTTTTGGACTGAAACTGGTATTTCATAAAGTTTCATAGAATCTAATTTTTAGATAATTTTTTTCATGGACTTCCATCATAACCTTCCCTCGTAATATATAGAGAGGATCTTAAACGTTACGTAGCATTTAAAACAATCCTCGATTTAATTTGATTTTTAGACCGAAACTTGTATAGAATTGTGTATAATATACTATGATTTTTGGACCCAAACTAGTATTTCAAAAAGTTTCATAGAATCTAATTTGGAGATAATTTTTTGAATGGACTTCCATCATCACCTTCCCTTGTGACATATAGAGATGATCTTAAAAGTTACGTAGCATTTCGAACAATCCTCGATTTAATTTGATATTATGACCGAAACTAGTAAAGAATTGTGTATAATATACTACGATTTATGGACCGAAACTAGTATAAATTTGTGTATAATTTATTAACATTTATTTGTGACTAAAACTAGTATTTTAAAAAGTTTCATAGAATCTAATTTTGAGATAATTTTTGGCATAGACTTCCATCATAACCTTCCCTCGTGACATATAGAGAGGATCTTAAAAGTTACGAAGCATTTCGAACAATCCTCGATTTAATTTGATATTATGACTGAAACTAGTATAGAATTGTGTATAATATACTACGATTTTTGGACCGAAACTAGTATTTCAAAAAGTTTCATAGAATCTAATTTTGAGAAAATTTTTTGCATGGACTTCCATCATAACTTTCCCTCGTAAATGTTACGTAGCATTTCGAACAATCCTCGATTTAATTTGATTTTTAGACCGAATTTAGAATAGAATTGTGTATAATATATTACGAGTTTTGGACCGAAACAAGTATTTCAAAAAATTTCATTGAATCTAATTTTGAGATAATTTTTTGCATGGACTTCCATCATAACCTTCCCTCGTGACATATACAGAGGATCTTAAAAGTTACGTAGCATTTCGAACAATTATCTTTTTAATTTAATTTTTGACCGAAACTTGTATAGAATTGTGTATAATCTACTACGATTTTTGGACCAAAACTAGTATTTCAAAAAGTTTCATAGAATCTAATTTTGAGATAATTTTTTGCATGGACTTCCATCATAATCTTCCCTCGTAATATATAGAGACGATCTTAAAAGTTACGTAGCATTTTGAACAATCCTCGATTTAATTTGATTTTTTGACCAAAACATGTATAGAATGGTGTATAATATACTACGATGTTTGGACCGAAACTTGTATTTCAAAAAGTTTCATAGAATCTAAATTTTAGATAATTTTTTGCAGGGACTTACATCATAACCTTCCCTCGTGACATATAGAGTGGATTTTAAAAGTTACGTAGCATTTCGAACAATCCTCGATTTAATTTGATTTTTTGACCGAAACTAGTATAGAATTGTGTATAATATAATACGATTTTTGGACCGAAACTAGTATTTCAAAAAGTTTCATAGAATCTAATTTTGAGATAATTTTTTGCATGGACTTCCATCATAACCTTCCCTCGTAATATTTAGAGAGGATCTTAAAAGTTACGTATCATTTCGAACAACCCTCGATTTAATTTGATTTTTGACCGAAATTTGTATAGAATTGTGTATATTATACTACGATTTTTGGACCGAAACTAGTATTTCAAAAAGTTTCATAGAATCAAATTTGGAGATAATTTTTTGCATGGACTTCCATCATAACCTTCCCTTGTGACATATAGAGAGGATCTTAAAAGTTACGTAGCATTTCGAACAATCCTCGATTTAATTTGATATTATGACCGAAACTAGTAAAGAATTGTTTTTAATATACAACGATTTTTGGACCGAAACTAGTATAAATTTGTGTATAATTTATTAACATTTTTTTGTGACTAAAACTAGTATTTTAAAAAGTTTCATAGAATCTAATTTTGAGATAATTTTTGGCATAAACTTCCATCATAACCTTCCCTCGTGACATAAAGAGAGTATCTTAAATGTTATGTAGCATTTCGAACAATCCTCTTTTTAATTTAATTTTTGACCGAAATTTGTATAGAATTGTGTATAATATACTACGATTTTTGGACCGAAACTAGTATTTCAAAAAGTTTCATAGAATCTAATTTTGAGATAATTTTTTGCATGGACTTCCATCATAACTTTCCCTCGTAATATATAGAGAAAATCTTAAATGTTACGTAGCATTTCGAACAATCCTCGATTTAATTTGATTTTTAGACCGAATTTAGAATAGAATTGTGTATAATATATTACGAGTTTTGGACCGAAACAAGTATTTCAAAAAATTTCATTGAATCTAATTTTGAGATAATTTTTTGCATGGACTTCCATCATAACCTTCCCTCGTGACATATACAAAGGATCTTAAAAGTTACGTAGCATTTCGAACAATCCTCGATTTAATTTGATATTATGACCGAAACTAGTAAAGAATTGTTTTTAATATACTACGATTTTTGGACCGAAACTAGTATAAATTTGTGTATAATTTATTAACATTTTTTTGTGACTAAAACTAGTATTTTAAAAAGTTTCATAGAATCTAATTTTGAGATAATTTTTGGCATAAACTTCCATCATAACCTTCCCTCGTGACATAAAGAGAGTATCTTAAACGTTATGTAGCATTTCGAACAATCCTCTTTTTAATTTAATTTTAGACCGAAATTTGTATAGAATTGTGTATAATATATTACGATTTTTGGACCGAAACTAGTATTTCAAAAAGTTTCATAGAATCTAATTTTGATATAATTTTTTGCATGGACTTCCATCATAACTTTCCCTCGTAATATATATAGAGGATCTTAAACGTTACGTAGCATTTCGAAAAATCCTCGATTTAATTTGATTTTTAGACCGAAACTAGTATAGAATTGTGTATAATATATTACGAGTTTTGGACCGAAACAAGTATTTCAAAAATTTTAATAGAATCTAATTTTGAGATAATTTTTTGCATGGACTTCCATCATAACCTTCCCTCGTGACATATACAGAGGATCTTAAAAGTTACGTAGCATTTCGAAAAATCCTCGATTTAATTTGATTTTTTGACCGAAACTAGTATAGAATTGTGTATAATATACTACGATTTTTGGACCGAAACTAGTATTTCAAAAAGTTTCATAGAATCTAATTTTGAGAAATTTTTTCGCATGGACTTCCATCATAACCTTCCCTCGTGACATATAGAGAGGATCTTAAAAGTAACGTAGCATTTCGAACAATCCTCTTTTTAATTTAATTTTTGACCGAAACATGTATAGAATTGTGTATAATATACTACGATTTTTGGACCGAAACTGGTATTTCATAAAGTTTCATAGAATCTAATTTTTAGATAATTTTTTTCATGGACTTCCATCATAACCTTCCCTCGTAATATATAGAGAGGATCTTAAACGTTACGTAGCATTTAAAACAATCCTCGATTTAATTTGATTTTTAGACCGAAACTTGTATAGAATTGTGTATAATATACTATGATTTTTGGACCCAAACTAGTATTTCAAAAAGTTTCATAGAATCTAATTTGGAGATAATTTTTTGAATGGACTTCCATCATCACCTTCCCTTGTGACATATAGAGATGATCTTAAAAGTTACGTAGCATTTCGAACAATCCTCGATTTAATTTGATATTATGACCGAAACTAGTAAAGAATTGTGTATAATATACTACGATTTTTGGACCGAAACTAGTATAAATTTGTGTATAATTTATTAACATTTATTTGTGACTAAAACTAGTATTTTAAAAAGTTTCATAGAATCTAATTTTGAGATAATTTTTGGCATAGACTTCCATCATAACCTTCCCTCGTGACATATAGAGAGGATCTTAAAAGTTACGAAGCATTTCGAACAATCCTCGATTTAATTTGATATTATGACTGAAACTAGTATAGAATTGTGTATAATATACTACGATTTTTGGACCGAAACTAGTATTTCAAAAAGTTTCATAGAATCTAATTTTGAGAAAATTTTTTGCATGGACTTCCATCATAACTTTCCCTCGTAAATGTTACGTAGCATTTCGAACAATCCTCGATTTAATTTGATTTTTAGACCGAATTTAGAATAGAATTGTGTATAATATATTACGAGTTTTGGACCGAAACAAGTATTTCAAAAAATTTCATTGAATCTAATTTTGAGATAATTTTTTGCATGGACTTCCATCATAACCTTCCCTCGTGACATATACAGAGGATCTTAAAAGTTACGTAGCATTTCGAACAATTATCTTTTTAATTTAATTTTTGACCGAAACTTGTATAGAATTGTGTATAATCTACTACGATTTTTGGACCAAAACTAGTATTTCAAAAAGTTTCATAGAATCTAATTTTGAGATAATTTTTTGCATGGACTTCCATCATAATCTTCCCTCGTAATATATAGAGACGATCTTAAAAGTTACGTAGCATTTTGAACAATCCTCGATTTAATTTGATTTTTTGACCAAAACATGTATAGAATGGTGTATAATATACTACGATGTTTGGACCGAAACTTGTATTTCAAAAAGTTTCATAGAATCTAAATTTTAGATAATTTTTTGCAGGGACTTACATCATAACCTTCCCTCGTGACATATAGAGTGGATTTTAAAAGTTACGTAGCATTTCGAACAATCCTCGATTTAATTTGATTTTTTGACCGAAACTAGTATAGAATTGTGTATAATATAATACGATTTTTGGACCGAAACTAGTATTTCAAAAAGTTTCATAGAATCTAATTTTGAGATAATTTTTTGCATGGACTTCCATCATAACCTTCCCTCGTAATATTTAGAGAGGATCTTAAAAGTTACGTATCATTTCGAACAACCCTCGATTTAATTTGATTTTTGACCGAAATTTGTATAGAATTGTGTATATTATACTACGATTTTTGGACCGAAACTAGTATTTCAAAAAGTTTCATAGAATCAAATTTGGAGATAATTTTTTGCATGGACTTCCATCATAACCTTCCCTTGTGACATATAGAGAGGATCTTAAAAGTTACGTAGCATTTCGAACAATCCTCGATTTAATTTGATATTATGACCGAAACTAGTAAAGAATTGTTTTTAATATACAACGATTTTTGGACCGAAACTAGTATAAATTTGTGTATAATTTATTAACATTTTTTTGTGACTAAAACTAGTATTTTAAAAAGTTTCATAGAATCTAATTTTGAGATAATTTTTGGCATAAACTTCCATCATAACCTTCCCTCGTGACATAAAGAGAGTATCTTAAATGTTATGTAGCATTTCGAACAATCCTCTTTTTAATTTAATTTTTGACCGAAATTTGTATAGAATTGTGTATAATATACTACGATTTTTGGACCGAAACTAGTATTTCAAAAAGTTTCATAGAATCTAATTTTGAGATAATTTTTTGCATGGACTTCCATCATAACTTTCCCTCGTAATATATAGAGAAAATCTTAAATGTTACGTAGCATTTCGAACAATCCTCGATTTAATTTGATTTTTAGACCGAATTTAGAATAGAATTGTGTATAATATATTACGAGTTTTGGACCGAAACAAGTATTTCAAAAAATTTCATTGAATCTAATTTTGAGATAATTTTTTGCATGGACTTCCATCATAACCTTCCCTCGTGACATATACAAAGGATCTTAAAAGTTACGTAGCATTTTGAACAATTATCTTTTTAATTTAATTTTTGACCGAAACTTGTATAGAATTGTGTATAATCTACTACGATTTTTGGACCAAAACTAGTATTTCAAAAAGTTTCATAGAATCTAATTTTGAGATAATTTTTTGCATGGACTTCCATCATAATCTTCCCTCGTAATATATAGAGAGGATCTTAAAAGTTACGTTGCATTTTGAACAATCCTCGATTTAATTTGATTTTTTGACCGAAACTTGTATAGAATGGTGTATAATATACTACGATGTTTGGACCGAAACTTGTATTTCAAAAAGTTTCATAGAATCTAAATTTGAGATAATTTTTTGCAGGGACTTCCATCATAACCTTCCCTCATGACATATAGAGAGGATTTTAAAAGTTACGTAGCATTTCGAACAATCCTCGATTTAATTTGATTTTTTGACCGAAACTAGTATAGAATTGTGTATAATATAATACGATTTTTGGACCGAAACTAGTATTTCAAAAAGTTTCATAGAATCTAATTTTGAGATAATTTTTTGCATGGACTTCCATCATAACCTTCCCTCGTAATATTTAGAGAGGATCTTAAAAGTTACGTATCATTTCGAACAACCCTCGATTTAATTTGATTTTTGACCGAAATTTGTATAGAATTGTGTATATTATACTACGATTTTTGGACCGAAACTAGTATTTCAAAAAGTTTCATAGAATCAAATTTGGAGATAATTTTTTGCATGGACTTCCATCATAACCTTCCCTTGTGACATATAGAGAGGATCTTAAAAGTTACGTAGCATTTCGAACAATCCTCGATTTAATTTGATATTATGACCGAAACTAGTAAAGAATTGTTTTTAATATACAACGATTTTTGGACCGAAACTAGTATAAATTTGTGTATAATTTATTAACATTTTTTTGTGACTAAAACTAGTATTTTAAAAAGTTTCATAGAATCTAATTTTGAGATAATTTTTGGCATAAACTTCCATCATAACCTTCCCTCGTGACATAAAGAGAGTATCTTAAATGTTATGTAGCATTTCGAACAATCCTCTTTTTAATTTAATTTTTGACCGAAATTTGTATAGAATTGTGTATAATATACTACGATTTTTGGACCGAAACTAGTATTTCAAAAAGTTTCATAGAATCTAATTTTGAGATAATTTTTTGCATGGACTTCCATCATAACTTTCCCTCGTAATATATAGAGAAAATCTTAAATGTTACGTAGCATTTCGAACAATCCTCGATTTAATTTGATTTTTAGACCGAATTTAGAATAGAATTGTGTATAATATATTACGAGTTTTGGACCGAAACAAGTATTTCAAAAAATTTCATTGAATCTAATTTTGAGATAATTTTTTGCATGGACTTCCATCATAACCTTCCCTCGTGACATATACAAAGGATCTTAAAAGTTACGTAGCATTTCGAACAATCCTCGATTTAATTTGATATTATGACCGAAACTAGTAAAGAATTGTTTTTAATATACTACGATTTTTGGACCGAAACTAGTATAAATTTGTGTATAATTTATTAACATTTTTTTGTGACTAAAACTAGTATTTTAAAAAGTTTCATAGAATCTAATTTTGAGATAATTTTTGGCATAAACTTCCATCATAACCTTCCCTCGTGACATAAAGAGAGTATCTTAAACGTTATGTAGCATTTCGAACAATCCTCTTTTTAATTTAATTTTAGACCGAAATTTGTATAGAATTGTGTATAATATATTACGATTTTTGGACCGAAACTAGTATTTCAAAAAGTTTCATAGAATCTAATTTTGATATAATTTTTTGCATGGACTTCCATCATAACTTTCCCTCGTAATATATATAGAGGATCTTAAACGTTACGTAGCATTTCGAAAAATCCTCGATTTAATTTGATTTTTAGACCGAAACTAGTATAGAATTGTGTATAATATATTACGAGTTTTGGACCGAAACAAGTATTTCAAAAATTTTAATAGAATCTAATTTTGAGATAATTTTTTGCATGGACTTCCATCATAACCTTCCCTCGTGACATATACAGAGGATCTTAAAAGTTACGTAGCATTTCGAAAAATCCTCGATTTAATTTGATTTTTTGACCGAAACTAGTATAGAATTGTGTATAATATACTACGATTTTTGGACCGAAACTAGTATTTCAAAAAGTTTCATAGAATCTAATTTTGAGAAATTTTTTCGCATGGACTTCCATCATAACCTTCCCTCGTGACATATAGAGAGGATCTTAAAAGTAACGTAGCATTTCGAACAATCCTCTTTTTAATTTAATTTTTGACCGAAACATGTATAGAATTGTGTATAATATACTACGATTTTTGGACTGAAACTGGTATTTCATAAAGTTTCATAGAATCTAATTTTTAGATAATTTTTTTCATGGACTTCCATCATAACCTTCCCTCGTAATATATAGAGAGGATCTTAAACGTTACGTAGCATTTAAAACAATCCTCGATTTAATTTGATTTTTAGACCGAAACTTGTATAGAATTGTGTATAATATACTATGATTTTTGGACCCAAACTAGTATTTCAAAAAGTTTCATAGAATCTAATTTGGAGATAATTTTTTGAATGGACTTCCATCATCACCTTCCCTTGTGACATATAGAGATGATCTTAAAAGTTACGTAGCATTTCGAACAATCCTCGATTTAATTTGATATTATGACCGAAACTAGTAAAGAATTGTGTATAATATACTACGATTTTTGGACCGAAACTAGTATAAATTTGTGTATAATTTATTAACATTTATTTGTGACTAAAACTAGTATTTTAAAAAGTTTCATAGAATCTAATTTTGAGATAATTTTTGGCATAGACTTCCATCATAACCTTCCCTCGTGACATATAGAGAGGATCTTAAAAGTTACGAAGCATTTCGAACAATCCTCGATTTAATTTGATATTATGACTGAAACTAGTATAGAATTGTGTATAATATACTACGATTTTTGGACCGAAACTAGTATTTCAAAAAGTTTCATAGAATCTAATTTTGAGAAAATTTTTTGCATGGACTTCCATCATAACTTTCCCTCGTAAATGTTACGTAGCATTTCGAACAATCCTCGATTTAATTTGATTTTTAGACCGAATTTAGAATAGAATTGTGTATAATATATTACGAGTTTTGGACCGAAACAAGTATTTCAAAAAATTTCATTGAATCTAATTTTGAGATAATTTTTTGCATGGACTTCCATCATAACCTTCCCTCGTGACATATACAGAGGATCTTAAAAGTTACGTAGCATTTCGAACAATTATCTTTTTAATTTAATTTTTGACCGAAACTTGTATAGAATTGTGTATAATCTACTACGATTTTTGGACCAAAACTAGTATTTCAAAAAGTTTCATAGAATCTAATTTTGAGATAATTTTTTGCATGGACTTCCATCATAATCTTCCCTCGTAATATATAGAGACGATCTTAAAAGTTACGTAGCATTTTGAACAATCCTCGATTTAATTTGATTTTTTGACCAAAACATGTATAGAATGGTGTATAATATACTACGATGTTTGGACCGAAACTTGTATTTCAAAAAGTTTCATAGAATCTAAATTTTAGATAATTTTTTGCAGGGACTTACATCATAACCTTCCCTCGTGACATATAGAGTGGATTTTAAAAGTTACGTAGCATTTCGAACAATCCTCGATTTAATTTGATTTTTTGACCGAAACTAGTATAGAATTGTGTATAATATAATACGATTTTTGGACCGAAACTAGTATTTCAAAAAGTTTCATAGAATCTAATTTTGAGATAATTTTTTGCATGGACTTCCATCATAACCTTCCCTCGTAATATTTAGAGAGGATCTTAAAAGTTACGTATCATTTCGAACAACCCTCGATTTAATTTGATTTTTGACCGAAATTTGTATAGAATTGTGTATATTATACTACGATTTTTGGACCGAAACTAGTATTTCAAAAAGTTTCATAGAATCAAATTTGGAGATAATTTTTTGCATGGACTTCCATCATAACCTTCCCTTGTGACATATAGAGAGGATCTTAAAAGTTACGTAGCATTTCGAACAATCCTCGATTTAATTTGATATTATGACCGAAACTAGTAAAGAATTGTTTTTAATATACAACGATTTTTGGACCGAAACTAGTATAAATTTGTGTATAATTTATTAACATTTTTTTGTGACTAAAACTAGTATTTTAAAAAGTTTCATAGAATCTAATTTTGAGATAATTTTTGGCATAAACTTCCATCATAACCTTCCCTCGTGACATAAAGAGAGTATCTTAAATGTTATGTAGCATTTCGAACAATCCTCTTTTTAATTTAATTTTTGACCGAAATTTGTATAGAATTGTGTATAATATACTACGATTTTTGGACCGAAACTAGTATTTCAAAAAGTTTCATAGAATCTAATTTTGAGATAATTTTTTGCATGGACTTCCATCATAACTTTCCCTCGTAATATATAGAGAAAATCTTAAATGTTACGTAGCATTTCGAACAATCCTCGATTTAATTTGATTTTTAGACCGAATTTAGAATAGAATTGTGTATAATATATTACGAGTTTTGGACCGAAACAAGTATTTCAAAAAATTTCATTGAATCTAATTTTGAGATAATTTTTTGCATGGACTTCCATCATAACCTTCCCTCGTGACATATACAAAGGATCTTAAAAGTTACGTAGCATTTCGAACAATCCTCGATTTAATTTGATATTATGACCGAAACTAGTAAAGAATTGTTTTTAATATACTACGATTTTTGGACCGAAACTAGTATAAATTTGTGTATAATTTATTAACATTTTTTTGTGACTAAAACTAGTATTTTAAAAAGTTTCATAGAATCTAATTTTGAGATAATTTTTGGCATAAACTTCCATCATAACCTTCCCTCGTGACATAAAGAGAGTATCTTAAACGTTATGTAGCATTTCGAACAATCCTCTTTTTAATTTAATTTTAGACCGAAATTTGTATAGAATTGTGTATAATATATTACGATTTTTGGACCGAAACTAGTATTTCAAAAAGTTTCATAGAATCTAATTTTGATATAATTTTTTGCATGGACTTCCATCATAACTTTCCCTCGTAATATATATAGAGGATCTTAAACGTTACGTAGCATTTCGAAAAATCCTCGATTTAATTTGATTTTTAGACCGAAACTAGTATAGAATTGTGTATAATATATTACGAGTTTTGGACCGAAACAAGTATTTCAAAAATTTTAATAGAATCTAATTTTGAGATAATTTTTTGCATGGACTTCCATCATAACCTTCCCTCGTGACATATACAGAGGATCTTAAAAGTTACGTAGCATTTCGAAAAATCCTCGATTTAATTTGATTTTTTGACCGAAACTAGTATAGAATTGTGTATAATATACTACGATTTTTGGACCGAAACTAGTATTTCAAAAAGTTTCATAGAATCTAATTTTGAGAAATTTTTTCGCATGGACTTCCATCATAACCTTCCCTCGTGACATATAGAGAGGATCTTAAAAGTAACGTAGCATTTCGAACAATCCTCTTTTTAATTTAATTTTTGACCGAAACATGTATAGAATTGTGTATAATATACTACGATTTTTGGACCGAAACTGGTATTTCATAAAGTTTCATAGAATCTAATTTTTAGATAATTTTTTTCATGGACTTCCATCATAACCTTCCCTCGTAATATATAGAGAGGATCTTAAACGTTACGTAGCATTTAAAACAATCCTCGATTTAATTTGATTTTTAGACCGAAACTTGTATAGAATTGTGTATAATATACTATGATTTTTGGACCCAAACTAGTATTTCAAAAAGTTTCATAGAATCTAATTTGGAGATAATTTTTTGAATGGACTTCCATCATCACCTTCCCTTGTGACATATAGAGATGATCTTAAAAGTTACGTAGCATTTCGAACAATCCTCGATTTAATTTGATATTATGACCGAAACTAGTAAAGAATTGTGTATAATATACTACGATTTTTGGACCGAAACTAGTATAAATTTGTGTATAATTTATTAACATTTATTTGTGACTAAAACTAGTATTTTAAAAAGTTTCATAGAATCTAATTTTGAGATAATTTTTGGCATAGACTTCCATCATAACCTTCCCTCGTGACATATAGAGAGGATCTTAAAAGTTACGAAGCATTTCGAACAATCCTCGATTTAATTTGATATTATGACTGAAACTAGTATAGAATTGTGTATAATATACTACGATTTTTGGACCGAAACTAGTATTTCAAAAAGTTTCATAGAATCTAATTTTGAGAAAATTTTTTGCATGGACTTCCATCATAACTTTCCCTCGTAAATGTTACGTAGCATTTCGAACAATCCTCGATTTAATTTGATTTTTAGACCGAATTTAGAATAGAATTGTGTATAATATATTACGAGTTTTGGACCGAAACAAGTATTTCAAAAAATTTCATTGAATCTAATTTTGAGATAATTTTTTGCATGGACTTCCATCATAACCTTCCCTCGTGACATATACAGAGGATCTTAAAAGTTACGTAGCATTTCGAACAATTATCTTTTTAATTTAATTTTTGACCGAAACTTGTATAGAATTGTGTATAATCTACTACGATTTTTGGACCAAAACTAGTATTTCAAAAAGTTTCATAGAATCTAATTTTGAGATAATTTTTTGCATGGACTTCCATCATAATCTTCCCTCGTAATATATAGAGACGATCTTAAAAGTTACGTAGCATTTTGAACAATCCTCGATTTAATTTGATTTTTTGACCAAAACATGTATAGAATGGTGTATAATATACTACGATGTTTGGACCGAAACTTGTATTTCAAAAAGTTTCATAGAATCTAAATTTTAGATAATTTTTTGCAGGGACTTACATCATAACCTTCCCTCGTGACATATAGAGTGGATTTTAAAAGTTACGTAGCATTTCGAACAATCCTCGATTTAATTTGATTTTTTGACCGAAACTAGTATAGAATTGTGTATAATATAATACGATTTTTGGACCGAAACTAGTATTTCAAAAAGTTTCATAGAATCTAATTTTGAGATAATTTTTTGCATGGACTTCCATCATAACCTTCCCTCGTAATATTTAGAGAGGATCTTAAAAGTTACGTATCATTTCGAACAACCCTCGATTTAATTTGATTTTTGACCGAAATTTGTATAGAATTGTGTATATTATACTACGATTTTTGGACCGAAACTAGTATTTCAAAAAGTTTCATAGAATCAAATTTGGAGATAATTTTTTGCATGGACTTCCATCATAACCTTCCCTTGTGACATATAGAGAGGATCTTAAAAGTTACGTAGCATTTCGAACAATCCTCGATTTAATTTGATATTATGACCGAAACTAGTAAAGAATTGTTTTTAATATACAACGATTTTTGGACCGAAACTAGTATAAATTTGTGTATAATTTATTAACATTTTTTTGTGACTAAAACTAGTATTTTAAAAAGTTTCATAGAATCTAATTTTGAGATAATTTTTGGCATAAACTTCCATCATAACCTTCCCTCGTGACATAAAGAGAGTATCTTAAATGTTATGTAGCATTTCGAACAATCCTCTTTTTAATTTAATTTTTGACCGAAATTTGTATAGAATTGTGTATAATATACTACGATTTTTGGACCGAAACTAGTATTTCAAAAAGTTTCATAGAATCTAATTTTGAGATAATTTTTTGCATGGACTTCCATCATAACTTTCCCTCGTAATATATAGAGAAAATCTTAAATGTTACGTAGCATTTCGAACAATCCTCGATTTAATTTGATTTTTAGACCGAATTTAGAATAGAATTGTGTATAATATATTACGAGTTTTGGACCGAAACAAGTATTTCAAAAAATTTCATTGAATCTAATTTTGAGATAATTTTTTGCATGGACTTCCATCATAACCTTCCCTCGTGACATATACAAAGGATCTTAAAAGTTACGTAGCATTTTGAACAATTATCTTTTTAATTTAATTTTTGACCGAAACTTGTATAGAATTGTGTATAATCTACTACGATTTTTGGACCAAAACTAGTATTTCAAAAAGTTTCATAGAATCTAATTTTGAGATAATTTTTTGCATGGACTTCCATCATAATCTTCCCTCGTAATATATAGAGAGGATCTTAAAAGTTACGTTGCATTTTGAACAATCCTCGATTTAATTTGATTTTTTGACCGAAACTTGTATAGAATGGTGTATAATATACTACGATGTTTGGACCGAAACTTGTATTTCAAAAAGTTTCATAGAATCTAAATTTGAGATAATTTTTTGCAGGGACTTCCATCATAACCTTCCCTCATGACATATAGAGAGGATTTTAAAAGTTACGTAGCATTTCGAACAATCCTCGATTTAATTTGATTTTTTGACCGAAACTAGTATAGAATTGTGTATAATATAATACGATTTTTGGACCGAAACTAGTATTTCAAAAAGTTTCATAGAATCTAATTTTGAGATAATTTTTTGCATGGACTTCCATCATAACCTTCCCTCGTAATATTTAGAGAGGATCTTAAAAGTTACGTATCATTTCAAACAATCCTCGATTTAATTTGATTTTTGACCGAAATTTGTATAGAATTGTGTATATTATACTACGATTTTTGGACCGAAACAAGTATTTTAAAAAGTTTCATAGAATCTAATTTGGAGATAATTTTTTGCATGGACTTCCATCATAACCTTCCCTTGTGACATATAGAGAGGATCTTAAAAGTTACGTAGCATTTCGAACAATCCTCGATTTAATTTGATATTATGACCGAAACTAGTAAAGAATTGTTAGTAATATACTACGATTTTTGGACCGAAACTAGTATAAATTTGTGTATAATTTATTAACATTTTTTTGTGACTAAAACTAGTATTTTAAAAAGTTTCATAGAATCTAATTTTGAGATAATTTTTGGCATAAACTTCCATCATAACCTTCCCTCGTGACATAAAGAGAGTATCTTAAACGTTATGTAGCATTTCGAACAATCCTCTTTTTAATTTAATTTTTGACCGAAATTTGTATAGAATTGTGTATAATATACTACGATTTTTGGACCGAAACTAGTATTTCAAAAAGTTTCATAGAATCTAATTTTGAGATAATTTTTTGCATGGACTTCCATCATAACCTTCCCTCGTAATATATAGAGAGGATCTTAAAAGTTACGAAGCATTTCGAACAATCATCGATTTAATTTGATATTATGACTGAAACTAGTATAAAATTGTGTATAATATACTACGATTTTTGGACCGAAACTAGTATTTCAAAAAGTTTCATAGAATCTAATTTTGAGAAAATTTTTTGCATGGACTTCCATCATAACTTTCCCTCGTAAATGTTACGTAGCATTTCGAACAATCCTCGATTTAATTTGATTTTTAGACCGAATTTAGAATAGAATTGTGTATAATATATTACGAGTTTTGGACCGAAACAAGTATTTCAAAAAATTTCATTGAATCTAATTTTGAGATAATTTTTTGCATGGACTTCCATCATAACCTTCCCTCGTGACATATACAGAGGTTCTTAAAAGTTACGTAGCATTTCGAACAATTATCTTTTTAATTTAATTTTTGACCGAAACTTGTATAGAATTGTGTATAATCTACTACGATATTTGGACCAAAACTAGTATTTCAAAAAGTTTCATAGAATCTAATTTTGAGATAATTTTTTGCATGGACTTCCATCATAATCTTCTCTCGTAATATATAGAAACGATCTTAAAAGTTACGTAGCATTTTGAACAATCCTCGATTTAATTTGATTTTTTGACCGAAACTAGTATAGAATTGTGTATAATATAATACGATTTTTGGATCGAAACTAGTATTTCAAAAAGTTTCATAGAATCTAATTTTGAGATAATTTTTTGCATGGATTTCCATCATAACCTTCCCTCGTAATATTTAGAGGGGATCTTAAAAGTTACGTATCATTTCGAACAACCCTCGATTTAATTTGATTTTTGACCGAAATTTGTATAGAATTGTGTATATTATACTACGATTTTTGGACCGAAACTAGTATTTCAAAAAGTTTCATAGAATCTAATTTGGAGATAATTTTTTGCATGGACTTCCATCATAACCTTCCCTTGTGACATATAGAGAGGATCTTAAAAGTTACGTAGCATTTCGAACAATCCTCGATTTAATTTGATATTATGACCGAAACTAGTAATGAATTGTTTTTAATATACTACGATTTTTGGACCGAAACTAGTATAAATTTGTGTATAATTTATTAACATTTTTTTGTGACTAAAACTAGTATTTTAAAAAGTTTCATAGAATCTAATTTTGAGATAATTTTTGGCATAAACTTCCATCATAACCTTCCCTCGTGACATAAAGAGAGTATCTTAAACGTTATGTAGCATTTCGAACAATCCTCTTTTTAATTTAATTTTTGACCGAAATTTGTATAGAATTGTGTATAATATACTACGATTTTTGGACCGAAACTAGTATTTCAAAAAGTTTCATAGAATCTAATTTTGAGATAATTTTTTGCATGGACTTCCATCATAACTTTCCCTCGTAATATATAGAGAAAATCTTAAATGTTACGTAGCATTTTGAACCATCCTCGATTTAATTTGATTTTTAGACCGAATTTAGAATAGAATTGTGTATAATATATTACGAGTTTTGGACCGAAACAGGTATTTCAAAAAATTTCATTGAATCTAATTTTGAGATAATTTTTTGCATGGACTTCCATCATAACCTTCCCTCGTGACATATACAGAGGATCTTAAAAGTTACGTAGCATTTTGAACAATTATCTTTTTAATTTAATTTTTGACCGAAACTTGTATAGAATTGTGTATAATCTACTACGATTTTTGGACCAAAACTAGTATTTCAAAAAGTTTCATAGAATCTAATTTTGAGATAATTTTTTGCATGGACTTCCATCATAATCTTCCCTCGTAATATATAGAGAGGATCTTAAAAGTTACGTAGCATTTTGAACAATCCTCGATTTAATTTGATTTTTTGACCGAAACTTGTATAGAATGGTGTATAATATACTACGATGTTTGGACCGAAACTTGTATTTCAAAAAGTTTCATAGAATCTAAATTTGAGATAATTTTTTGCAGGGATTTCCATCATAACCTTCCCTCATGACATATAGAGAGGATTTTAAAAGTTACGTAGCATTTCGAACAATCCTCGATTTAATTTGATTTTTTGACCGAAACTAGTATAGAATTGTGTATAATATAATACGATTTTTGGACCGAAACTAGTATTTCAAAAAGTTTCATAGAATCTAATTTTGAGATAATTTTTTGCATGGACTTCCATCATAACATTCCCTCGTAATATTTAGAGAGGATCTTAAAAGTTACGTATCATTTCGAACAATCCTCGATTTAATTTGATTTTTGACCGAAATTTTTATAGAATTGTGTATATTATACTACGATTTTTGGACCGAAACTAGTATTTCAAAAAGTTTCATAGAATCTAATTTGGAGATAATTTTTTGCATGGACTTCCATCATAACCTTCCCTTGTGACATATAGAGAGGATCTTAAAAGTTACGTAGCATTTCGAACAATCCTCGATTTAATTTGATATTATGATCGAAACTAGTAAAGAATTGTTTTTAATATAATACGATTTTTGGACCGAAACTAGTATAAATTTGTGTATAATTTATTAACATTTTTGTGTGACTAAAACTAGTATTTTAAAAAGTTTCATAGAATCTAATTTTGAGATAATTTTTGGCATAAACTTCCATCATAACCTTCCCTCGTGACATAAAGAGAGTATCTTAAACGTTATGTAGCATTTCGAACAATCCTCTTTTTAATTTAATTTTTGACCGAAATTTGTATAGAATTGTGTATAATATACTACGATTTTTGGACCGAAACTAGTATTTCAAAAAGTTTCATAGAATCTAATTTTGATATAATTTTTTGCATGGACTTCCATCATAACTTTCCCTCGTAATATATAGAGAGGATCTTAAACGTTACGTAGCATTTTGAAAAATCCTCGATTTAATTTGATTTTTAGACCGAAACTAGTATAGAATTGTGTATAATATATTACGAGTTTTGGACCGAAACAAGTATTTCAAAAATTTTAATAGAATCTAATTTTGAGATAATTTTTTGCATGGACTTCCATCATAACCTTCCCTCGTGACATATACAGAGGATCTTAAAAGTTACGTAGCATTTCGAAAAATCCTCGATTTAATTTGATTTTTTGACCGAAACTAGTATAGAATTATGTATAATATACTACGATTTTTGGACCGAAACTAGTATTTCAAAAAGTTTCATAGAATCTAATTTTGAGAAATTTTTTCGCATGGACTTCCATCATAACCTTCCCTCGTGACATATAGAGAGGATCTTAAAAGTAACGTAGCATTTCGAACAATCCTCTTTTTAATTTAATTTTTGACCGAAACATGTATAGAATTGTGTATAATATACTACGATTTTTGGACCGAAACTGGTATTTCAAAAAGTTTCATACAATCTAATTTTGAGATTATTTTTTGCATGGACTTCCATCATAACCTTCCCTCGTAATATATAGAGAGGATCTTAAACGTTACGTAGCATTTCAAACAATCCTCGATTTAATTTGATTTTTAGACCGAAACTTGTATAGAATTGTGTATAATATACTACGATTTTTGGACCCAAACTAGTATTTCAAAAAGTTTCATAGAATCTAATTTGGAGATAATTTTTTGCATGGACTTCCATCATCACCTTCCCTTGTGACATATAGAGAGGATCTTAAAAGTTACGTAGCATTTCGAACAATCCTCGATTTAATTTGATATTATGACCGAAACTAGTAAAGAATTGTGTATAATATACTACGATTTTTGGACCGAAACTAGTATAAATTTGTGTATAATTTATTAACATTTATTTGTGACTAAAACTAGTATTTTAAAAAGTTTCATAGAATCTAATTTTGAGATAAATTTTGGCATAGACTTCCATCATAACCTTCCCTCGTGACATATAGAGAGGATCTTAAAAGTTACGAAGCATTTCGAACAATCCTCGATTTAATTTGATATTATGACTGAAACTAGTATAGAATTGTGTATAATATACTACAATTTTTGGACCGAAACTAGTATTTCAAAAAGTTTCATAGAATCTAATTTTGAGATAATTTTTTGCATGGACTTTCATCATAACCTTCCCTCGTGACATATACAGAGGATCTTAAAAGTTACGTAGCATTTTGAACAATTATCTTTTTAATTTAATTTTTGACCGAAACTTGTATAGAATTGTGTATAATCTACTACGATTTTTGGACCAAAACTAGTATTTCAAAAAGTTTCATAGAATCTAATTTTGAGATAATTTTTTGCATGGACTTCCATCATAATCTTCCCTCGTAATATATAGAGAGGATCTTAAAAGTTACGTAGCATTTTGAACAATCCTCGATTTAATTTGATTTTTTGACCGAAACTTGTATAGAATGGTGTATAATATACTACGATGTTTGGACCGAAACTTGTATTTCAAAAAGTTTCATAGAATCTAAATTTGAGATAATTTTTTGCAGGGATTTCCATCATAACCTTCCCTCATGACATATAGAGAGGATTTTAAAAGTTACGTAGCATTTCGAACAATCCTCGATTTAATTTGATTTTTTGACCGAAACTAGTATAGAATTGTGTATAATATAATACGATTTTTGGACCGAAACTAGTATTTCAAAAAGTTTCATAGAATCTAATTTTGAGATAATTTTTTGCATGGACTTCCATCATAACCTTCCCTCGTAATATTTAGAGAGGATCTTAAAAGTTACGTAGCATTTCGAACAATCCTCGATTTAATTTGATTTTTGACCGAAATTTTTATAGAATTGTGTATATTATACTACGATTTTTGGACCGAAACTAGTATTTCAAAAAGTTTCATAGAATCTAATTTGGAGATAATTTTTTGCATGGACTTCCATCATAACCTTCCCTTGTGACATATAGAGAGGATCTTAAAAGTTACGTAGCATTTCGAACAATCCTCGATTTAATTTGATATTATGATCGAAACTAGTAAAGAATTGTTTTTAATATACTACGATTTTTGGACCGAAACTAGTATAAATTTGTGTATAATTTATTAACATTTTTGTGTGACTAAAACTAGTATTTTAAAAAGTTTCATAGAATCTAATTTTGAGATAATTTTTGGCATAAACTTCCATCATAACCTTCCCTCGTGACATAAAGAGAGTATCTTAAACGTTATGTAGCATTTCGAACAATCCTCTTTTTAATTTAATTTTTGACCGAAATTTGTATAGAATTGTGTATAATATACTACGATTTTTGGACCGAAACTAGTATTTCAAAAAGTTTCATAGAATCTAATTTTGATATAATTTTTTGCATGGACTTCCATCATAACTTTCCCTCGTAATATATAGAGAGGATCTTAAACGTTACGTAGCATTTTGAAAAACCCTCGATTTAATTTGATTTTTAGACCGAAACTAGTATAGAATTGTGTATAATATATTACGAGTTTTGGACCGAAACAAGTATTTCAAAAATTTTAATAGAATCTAATTTTGAGATAATTTTTTGCATGCACTTCCATCATAACCTTCCCTCGTGACATATACAGAGGATCTTAAAAGTTACGTAGCATTTCGAAAAATCCTCGATTTAATTTGATTTTTTGACCGAAACTAGTATAGAATTGTGTATAATATACTACGATTTTTGGACCGAAACTAGTATTTCAAAAAGTTTCATAGAATCTAATTTTTAGAAATTTTTTCGCATGGACTTCCATCATAACCTTCCCTCGTGACATATAGAGAGGATCTTAAAAGTAACGTAGCATTTCGAACAATCCTCTTTTTGATTTAATTTTTGACCGAAACATGTATAGAATTGTGTATAATATACTACGATTTTTGGACCGAAACTGGTATTTTAAAAAGTTTCATACAATCTAATTTTGAGATAATTTTTTGCATGGACTTCCATCATAACCTTCCCTCGTAATATATAGAGAGGATCTTAAACGTTACGTAGCATTTCAAACAATCCTCGATTTAATTTGATTTTTAGACCGAAACTTGTATAGAATTGTGTATAATATACTACGATTTTTGGACCCAAACTAGTATTTCAAAAAGTTTCATAGAATCTAATTTGGAGATAATTTTTTGCATGGACTTCCATCATCACCTTCCCTTGTGACATATAGAGAGGATCTTAAAAGTTACGTAGCATTTCGAACAATCCTCGATTTTATTTGATATTATGACCGAAACTAGTAAAGAATTGTGTATAATATACTACGATTTTTGGACCGAAACTAGTATAAATTTGTGTATAATTTATTAACATTTATTTGTGACTAAAACTAGTATTTTAAAAAGTTTCATAGAATCTAATTTTGAGGTAAATTTTGGCATAGACTTCCATCATAACCTTCCCTCGTGACATATAGAGAGGATCTTAAAAGTTACGAAGCATTTCGAACAATCCTCGATTTAATTTGATATTATGACTTAAACTAGTATAGAATTGTGTATAATATACTACAATTTTTGGACCGAAACTAGTATTTCAAAAAGTTTCATAGAATCTAATTTTGAGATAATTTTTTGCATGGACTTCCATCATAACCTTCCCTCGTGACATATAGAGAGGATCTTAAAAGTTACGTAGCATTTCGAACAATCCTCGATTTAATTTGATTTTTTGACCGAAACTAGTATAGAATTGTGTATAATATACTACGATTTTTGGACCGAAACTAGTATTTCAAAAAGTTTCATAGAATCTAATTTTGAGATAATTTTTTGCATGGACTTCCATCATAACCTTCCCTCGTAATATATAGAGAGGATCTTAAAAGTTACGTAGCATTTCGAACAATCCTCGATTTAATTTGATTTTACGACCGAAACTAGTATAGAATTGTGTATAATATACTATGATTTTTGGACAGAAACTAGTATTTTAAAAAGTTTCATAGAATCTAATTTTGAGATAATTTTTTGCATTGACTTCCATCGTAAACTTCCCTCGTAATATATAGAGAGGATCTTAAAGGTTACGTATCATTTCGAACAATCTTCGATTTAATTTGATTTTTAGACCGAAACTAGTATATAATTGAGTATAATATATTACGAGTTTTGGACCGAAACTAGTATTTCAAAAAGTTCCACAGAATCTAATTTTGAGATAATTTTTTGCATGGACTTCCATCATAACCTTCCCTCGTAATATATAGAGAGGATCTTAAAAGTTACCTAGCATTTCGAACAATCCTCGATTTTATTTGATTTTTTGACCGAAACAAGTATAGAATTGTGTATAATATACTACGATTTTTGGACCGAAACTAGTATTTAAATTTTTTTCATAAAATCTAATTTTGAGATAATTTTTTGAATGGACTTCCATCATAACCTTCCCTCGTGACATATAGAGAGTATCTTAAACGTTACGTAGCATTTCGAACAATCCTCTTTTTAATTTAATTTTTGACCGAAACTTGTATAGAATTGTGTATAATATACTACGATATTTGGACCGAAACTAGTATTTCAGAAAGTTTCATAGAATCTAATTTTGAGATTATTTTTTGCATGGACTTCCATCATAACTTTCCCTCGTAATATATAGAGAGGATCTTAAACGTTACGTAGCATTTCGAACAATCCTCGATTTAATTTTATTTTTAGACCTAAACTATTATAGAATTGTGTATAATATACTACGAGTTTTGGATCGAAACAAGTATTTCACAAATTTTCATAGAATCTAATTTTCAGATAATTTTTTGCATGGACTTCCATCATAACCTTCCCTCGTGACATATACAGAGGATCTTAAAAGTTACGTAGCATTTCTAAAAATCCTCGATTTAATTTGATTTTTTGACCGAAACTAGTATAGAATTGTGTATAATATACTACGATTTTTGGACCGAAACTAGTATTTCAAAAAGTTTCATAGAATCTAATTTTGAGAAATTTTTTCGCATGGACTTCCATCATAACCTTCCCTCGTGACATATAGAGAGGATCTTAAAAGTAACGTAGCATTTCGAACAATCCTCTTTTTAATTTAATTTTTGACCGAAACATGTATAGAATTGTGTATAATATACTACGATTTTTGGACCGAAACTGGTATTTTAAAAAGTTTCATACAATCTAATTTTGAGATAATTTTTTGCATGGACTTCCATCATAACCTTCCCTCGTAATATATAGAGAGGATCTTAAACGTTACGTAGCATTTCAAACAATCCTCGATTTAATTTGATTTTTAGACCGAAACTTGTATAGAATTGTGTATAATATACTACGATTTTTGGACCCAAACTAGTATTTCAAAAAGTTTCATAGAATCTAATTTGGAGATAATTTTTTGCATGGACTTCCATCATCACCTTCCCTTGTGACATATAGAGAGGATCTTAAAAGTTACGTAGCATTTCGAACAATCCTCGATTTAATTTGATATTATGACCGAAACTAGTAAAGAATTGTGTATAATATACTACGATTTTTGGACCGAAACTAGTATAAATTTGTGTATAATTTATTAACATTTATTTGTGACTAAAACTAGTATTTTAAAAAGTTTCCTAGAATCTAATTTTGAGGTAAATTTTGGCATAGACTTCCATCATAACCTTCCCTCGTGACATATAGAGAGGATCTTAAAAGTTACGAAGCATTTCGAACAATCCTCGATTTAATTTGATATTATGACTGAAACTAGTATAGAATTGTGTATAATATACTACAATTTTTGCACCGAAACTAGTATTTCAAAAAGTTTCATAGAATCTAATTTTGAGATAATTTTTTGCATGGACTTCCATCATAACCTTCCCTCGTGACATATAGAGAGGATCTTAAAAGTTACGTAGCATTTCGAACAATCCTCGATTTAATTTGATTTTTTGACCGAAACTAGTATAGAATTGTGTATAATATACTACGATTTTTGGACCGAAACTAGTATTTCAAAAAGTTTCATAGAATCTAATTTTGAGATAATTTGTTGCATGGACTTCCAGCATAACCTTCCTTCGTGACATATAGAGAGGATCTTAAAAGTTACGTAGCATTTCGAACAACCTCGATTTAATTTGATTTTTTGACCGAAACTAGTATAGAATTGTGTATAATATACTATGATTTTTGGACAGAAACTAGTATTTTAAAAAGTTTCATAGAATCTAATTTTGAGATAATTTTTTGCATTGACTTCCATCGTAAACTTCCCTCGTAATATATAGAGAGGATCTTAAAAGTTACGTATCATTTCGAACAATCTTCGATTTAATTTGATTTTTAGACCGAAACTAGTATATAATTGAGTATAATATATTACGAGTTTTGGACCGAAACTAGTATTTCAAAAAGTTCCACAGAATCTAATTTTGAGATAATTTTTTGCATGGACTTCCATCATAACCTTCCCTCGTAATATATAGAGAGGATCTTAAAAGTTACCTAGCATTTCGAACAATCCTCGATTTTATTTGATTTTTTGACCGAAACAAGTATAGAATTGTGTATAATATACTACGATTTTTGGACCGAAACTAGTATTTAAATTTTTTTCATAAAATCTAATTTTGAGATAATTTTTTGAATGGACTTCCATCATAACCTTCCCTCGTGACATATAGAGAGTATCTTAAACGTTACGTAGCATTTCGAACAATCCTCTTTTTAATTTAATTTTTGACCGAAACTTGTATAGAATTGTGTATAATATACTACGATTTTTGGACCGAAACTAGTATTTCAGAAAGTTTCATAGAATCTAATTTTGAGATTATTTTTTGCATGGACTTCCATCATAACTTTCCCTCGTAATATATAGAGAGGATCTTAAACGTTACGTAGCATTTCGAACAATCCTCGATTTAATTTGATTTTTAGACCTAAACTATTATAGAATTGTGTATAATATACTACGAGTTTTGGATCGAAACAAGTATTTCACAAATTTTCATAGAATCTAATTTTCAGATAATTTTTTGCATGGACTTCCATCATAACCTTCCCTCGTGACATATACAGAGGATCTTAAAAGTTACGTATCATTTCGAACAATCCTCGATTTAATTTGATTTTTAGACCGAATTTAGAATAGAATTGTGTATAATATATTACGAGTTTTGGACCGAAACAAGTATTTCAAAAAATTTCATTAAATCTAATTTTGAGATAATTTTTTGCATGGACTTCCATCATAACCTTCCCTCGTGACATATACAGAGGATCTTAAAAGTTACGTAGCATTTTGAACAATTATCTTTTTAATTTAATTTTTGACCGAAACTTGTATAGAATTGTGTATAATCTACTACGATTTTTGGACCAAAACTAGTATTTCAAAAAGTTTCATAGAATCTAATTTTGAGATAATTTTTTGCATGGACTTCCATCATAATCTTCCCTCGTAATATATAGAGAGGATCTTAAAAGTTACGTAGCATTTTGAACAATCCTCGATTTAATTTGATTTTTTGACCGAAACTTGTATAGAATGGTGTATAATATACTACGATGTTTGGACCGAAACTTGTATTTCAAAAAGTTTCATAGAATCTAAATTTGAGATAATTTTTTGCAGGGACTTCCATCATAACCTTCCCTCATGACATATAGAGAGGATTTTAAAAGTTACGTAGCATTTCGAACAATCCTCGATTTAATTTGATTTTTTGACCGAAACTAGTATAGAATTGTGTATAATATAATACGATTTTTGGACCGAAACTAGTATTTCAAAAAGTTTCATAGAATCTAATTTTGAGATAATTTTTTCCATTGACTTCCATCATAACCTTCCCTCGTAATATTTAGAGAGGATCTTAAAAGTTACGTATCATTTCGAACAATCCTCGATTTAATTTGATTTTTGACCGAAATTTGTATAGAATTGTGTATATTATACTACGATTTTTGGACCGAAACTAGTATTTCAAAAAGTTTCATAGAATCTAATTTGGAGATAATTTTTTGCATGGACTTCCATCATATCCTTCCCTTGTGACATATAGAGAGGATCTTAAAAGTTACGTAGCATTTCGAACAATCCTCGATTTAATTTGATATTATGACCGAAACTAGTAAAGAATTGTTTTTAATATACTACGATTTTTGGACCGAAACTAGTATAAATTTGTGTATAATTTATTAACATTTTTTTGTGACTAAAACTAGTATTTTAAAAAGTTTCATAGAATCTAATTTTGAGATAAGTTTTGGCATAAACTTCCATCATAACCTTCCCTCGTGACATAAAGAGAGTATCTTAAACGTTATGTAGCATTTCGAACAATCCTCTTTTTAATTTAATTTTTGACCGAAATTTGTATAGAATTGTGTATAATATACTACGATTTTTGGACCGAAACTAGTATTTCAAAAAGTTTCATAGAATCTAATTTTGATATAATTTTTTGCATGGACTTCCATCATAACTTTCCCTCGTAATATATAGAGAGGATCTTAAACGTAAAGTAGCATTTCGAACAATCCTCGATTTAATTTGATTTTTAGACCGAAACTAGTATAGAATTGTGTATAATATATTACGAGTTTTGGACCGAAACAAGTATTTCAAAAATTTTAATAGAATCTAATTTTGAGATAATTTTTTGCATGGACTTCCATCATAACCTTCCCTCGTGACATATACAGAGGATCTTAAAAGTTACGTAGCATTTCGAAAAATCCTCGATTTAATTTGATTTTTTGACCGAAACTAGTATAGAATTGTGTATAATATACTACGATTTTTGGACCGAAACTAGTATTTCAAAAAGTTTCATAGAATCTAATTTTGAGAAATTTTTTCGCATGGACTTCCATCATAACCTTCCCTCGTGACATATAGAGAGGATCTTAAAAGTAAGGTAGCATTTCGAACAATCCTCTTTTTAATTTAATTTTTGACCGAAACATGTATAGAATTGTGTATAATATACTACGATTTTTGGACCGAAACTGGTATTTCAAAAAGTTTCATAGAATCTAATTTTGAGATAATTTTTTGCATGGACTTCCATCATAACCTTCCCTCGTAATATATAGAGAGGATCTTAAACGTTACGTAGCATTTCAAACAATCCTCGATTTAATTTGATTTTTAGACCGAAACTTGTATAGAATTGTGTATAATATACTACGATTTTTGGACCCAAACTAGTATTTCAAAAAGTTTCATAGAATCTAATTTGGAGATAATTTTTTGCATGGACTTCCATCATCACCTTCCCTTGTGACATATAGAGAGGATCTTAAAAGTTACGTAGCATTTCGAACAATCCTCGATTTAAATTGATATTATGACCGAAACTAGTAAAGAATTGTGTATAATATACTACGATTTTTGGACCGAAACTAGTATAAATTTGTGTATAATTTATTAACATTTATTTGTGACTAAAACTAGTATTTTAAAAAGTTTCATAGAATCTAATTTTGAGATAATTTTTGGCATAGACTTCCATCATAACCTTCCCTCGTGACATATAGAGAGGATCTTAAAAGTTACGAAGCATTTCGAACAATCCTCGATTTAATTTGATATTATGACTGAAACTAGTATAGAATTGTGTATAATATACTACAATTTTTGGACCGAAACTAGTATTTCAAAAAGTTTCATAGAATCTAATTTTGAGATAATTTTTTGCATGGACTTCCATCATAACCATCCCTCGTGACATATAGAGAGGATCTTAAAAGTTACGTAGCATTTCGAACAATCCTCGATTTAATTTGATTTTTTGACCGAAACTAGTATAGAATTGTGTATAATATACTACGATTTTTGGACCGAAACTAGTATTTCAAAAAGTTTCATAGAATCTAATTTTGAGATAATTTGTTGCATGGACTTCCAGCATAACCTTCCTTCGTGACATATAGAGAGGATCTTAAAAGTTACGTAGCATTTCGAACAACCTCGATTTAATTTGATTTTTTGACCGAAACTAGTATAGAATTGTTTATAATATACTATGATTTTTGGACAGAAACTAGTATTTTAAAAAGTTTCATAGAATCTAATTTTGAGATAATTTTTTGCATTGACTTCCATCGTAAACTTCCCTCGTAATATATAGAGAGGATCTTAAAAGTTACGTATCATTTCGAACAATCTTCGATTTAATTTGATTTTTAGACCGAAACTAGTATATAATTGAGTATAATATATTACGAGTTTTGGACCGAAACTAGTATTTCAAAAAGTTCCACAGAATCTAATTTTGAGATAATTTTTTGCATGGACTTCCATCATAACCTTCCCTCGTAATATATAGAGAGGATCTTAAAAGTTACCTAGCATTTCGAACAATCCTCGATTTTATTTGATTTTTTGACCGAAACAAGTATAGAATTGTGTATAATATACTACGATTTTTGGACCGAAACTTGTATTTAAATTTTTTTCATAAAATCTAATTTTGAGATAATTTTTTGAATGGACTTCCATCATAACCTTCCCTCGTGACATATAGAGAGTATCTTAAACGTTACGTAGCATTTCGAACAATCCTCGATTTAATTTGATTTTTAGACCTAAACTATTATAGAATTGTGTATAATATACTACGAGTTTTGGACCGAAACAAGTATTTCACAAATTTTCATAGAATCTAATTTTCAGATAATTTTTTGCATGGACTTCCATCATAACCTTCCCTCGTGACATATATAGAGGATCTTAAAAGTTACGTAGCATTTCGAACAATCCTCGATTTAATTTGATTTTTTGACCTAAACAAGTATAGAATTGTGTATAATATACTACGATTTATGGACCGAAACTAGTATTTCAAAAAGTTTCATAGAAGCTAATTTTGAGATAATTTTTTGCATGGACTTCCATCATAACCTTCCCTCGTGACATATAGAGAGGATCTTAAAATTAACGTAGCATTTCGAACAATCCTCTTTTTAATTTAATTTTTGACCGAAACTTGTATAGAATTGTGTATAATATACTACGATTTTTGGACCGAAACTAGTATTTCAAAAAGTTTCATATAATCTAATTTTGAGATAATCTTTTGCATGGACTTCCATCATAACCTTCCCTCGTGACATATAGAGAGGATCTGAAAACTAACGTAGCATTTCGAACAATCCTATTTTTAATTTAATTTTTGACCGAAACTAGTATAGAATGGTGTATAATATACTACGATTTTTGGACCGAAACATGTATTTCAAAAAGTTTCATAGAATCTAAATTTGAGATAATTTTTTGCAGGGACTTCCATCATAACCTTCCCTCGTGACATATAGAGAGGATCTTAAAAGTTACGTATCATTTTGAACAATCCTCGATTTAATTTGATTTTTGACCGAAACATGTATAGAATTGTGTATAATATACTACAATTTTTGGACCGAAACTAGTATTTCAAAAAGTTTCATAGAATCTAATTTGGAGATAATTTTTTGCATGGACTTCCATCATAACCTTCCCTTGTGACATATAGAGAGGATCTTAAAAGTTACGCAGCATTTCGAAAAATCCTCGATTTAATTTGATATTGTGACCGAAACTAGTATAGAATTGTGTATAATGTACTACGATTTTTGGACCGAAACTGTATTTCAAAAAGTTTCATAGAATCTAATTTTGAGATAATTTTTTGCATGGACTTCCATCATAACTTTCCCTCGTGACATATAGAGAGGATCTTAAAAGTAACGTAGCATTTCGAACAATCCTCGATTTAATTTGATTTTTAGACCGAAACTAGTATAGAATGGTGTATAATATACTACGATTTTTGGACCGAAACTTGTATTTCAAAAAGTTTCATAGAATCTAAATTTTAGATAATTTTTTGCAGGGACTTCCATCATAACCTTCCCTCGTGACATATAGAGAGGATCTTAAAAGTTACGTAGCATTTCGAACAATCCTCGATTTAATTTGATTTTTTGACCGAAACTAGTATAGAATTGTGTATAATATAATACGATTTTTGGACCGAAACTAGTATTTCAAAAAGTATCATAGAATCTAATTTTGAGATAATTTTTTGCATGGACTTCCATCATAACCTTCCCTCGTAATATTTAGAGAGGATCTTAAAAGTTACGTATCATTTCGAACAATCCTCGATTTAATTTGATTTTTGACCGAAACATGTATAGAATTGTGTATAATATACTACGATTTTTGGACCGAATCTAGTATTTCAAAAAGTTTCATAGAATCTAATTTGGAGATAATTTTTTGCATAGACTTCCATCATAAGCTTCCCTTGTGACATATAGAGAGGATCTTAAAAGTTACGTAGCATTTCGAACAATCCTCGATTTAATTTGATATTGTGACCGAAACTAGTAAAGAATTGTGTATAATATACTACGATTTTTGGATCGAAACTAGTATAAATTTGTGACTAAAACTAGTATTTTAAAAAGTTTCATAGAATCTAATTTTGAGATAATTTTTGGCATAGACTTCCATCATAACCTTCCCTCGTGACATATAGAGAGTATCTTAAAAGTTACGAAGCATTTCTAACAATCCTCGATTTAATTTGATATTATGACCGAAACTATTATAGAATTGTGTATAATAGACTACAATTTTTGGACCGAAACTAGAATTTCAAAAAGTTTCATAGAATCTAATTTTGAGATAATTTTTTGCATGAACTTCCATCATAACCTTCCTTCGTGACATATATAGAGGATCTTAAAAGTTACGAAGCATTTCGAACAATCATCGATTTAATTTGATATTATGACCGAAACTAGTATAGAATTGTGTATAATGTACTACGATTTTTGGACCGAAACTAGTATTTCAAAAAGTTTCATAGAATCTAATTTTGAGATAATTTTTTGCATGGACTTTCATCATAAATTTCCCTCGTAATATATAGAGAGGATCTTAAATATTACGTAGCATTTCGAACAATCCTCGATTTAATTTGATTTTTAGACCGAATTTAGTATAGAAATGTGTATAATATATTACGAGTTTTGGACCGAAACAAGTATTTCAAAAAATATCATTGAATCTAATTTTGAGATAATTTTTTGCATGGACTTCCATCATAACCTTCCATCGTGACATATACAGAGGATCTTAAAAGTTACGTAGCATTTCGAACAATTATCTTTTTAATTTAATTTTTGACAGAAACTTGTATAGAATTGTGTATAATCTTCTAAGATTTTTGGACCAAAACTAGTATTTCAAAAAGTTTCATAGAATCTAATTTTGAGATAATTTTTTGCATGGACTTCCATCATAACCTTCCCTCGTAATATATAGGGAGGATCTTAAAAGTTACGTAGCATTTTGAACAATCCTCGATTTAATTTGATTTTTTGACCGAAACTACTATAGAATGGTGTATAATATACTACGATGTTTGGACCGAAACTTGTATTTCAAAAAGTTTCATAGAATCTAAATTTGAGATAATTTTTTGCAGGGACTTCCATCATAACCTTCCCTCGTGACATATAGAGAGGATTTTAAAAGTTACGTAGCATTTCGAACAATCCTCGATTTAATTTGATTTTTTGACCGAAACTAGTATAGAATTGTGTATAATATAATACGATTTTTGGACCGAAACTAGTATTTCAAAAAGTTTCATAGAATCTAATTTTGAGATAATTTTTTGCATGGACTTCCATCATAACCTTCCCTCGTAATATTTAGAGAGGATCTTAAAAGTTACGTATCATTTCGAACAATCCTCGATTTAATTTTATTTTTGACCGAAAATTGTATAGAATTGTGTATATTATACTACGATTTTTGGATCGAAACTAGTATTTCAAAAAGTTTCATAGAATCTAATTTGGAGATAATTTTTTGCATGGACTTCCATCATAACCTTCCCTTGTGACATATAGAGAGGATCTTAAAAGTTACGTAGCATTTCGAACAATCCTCGATTTAATTTGATATTATGACCGAAACTAGTAAACAATTGTTTTTAATATACTACGATTTTTGGACCGAAACTAGTATAAATTTGTGTATAAATTTATTAACATTTTTTTGTGACTAAAACTAGTATTTTAAAAAGTTTCATAGAATCTAATTTTGAGATAATTTTTTGCATAGACTTCCATCATAACCTTCCCTCGTGACATATAGAGAGTATCTTAAAAGTTACGAATCATTTCGAACAATCATCGATTTAATTTGATATTATGACCGAAACTAGTATAGAATTGTGTATAATATACTACGATTTTTGGACCGAAACTAGTATTTCAAAAAGTTTCATAGAATCTAATTTTGAGATAATTTTTTGCATGGACTTCCATCATAACGTTCCCTCGTAATATATAGAGAAGATCTTAAATGTTACGTAGCATTTCGAATAATCCTCGATTTAATTTGATTTTTAGACCGAATTTAGAATAGAATTGTGTATAATATATTACGAGTTTTGGACCGAAACAAGTATTTCAAAAAATTTCATTGAATCTAATTTTGAGATAATTTTTTGCATGGACTTCCATAATAACCTTCCCTCGTGACATATACAGAGGATCTTAAAAGTTACGTAGCATTTCGAACAATTATCTTTTTAATTTAATTTTTGACCGAAACTTGTATAGAATTGTGTATAATCTACTACGATTTTTGGACCAAAACTTGTATTTCAATAAGTTTCATAGAATCTAATTTTGAGATAATTTTTTGCAAGGACTTCCATCATAATCTTCCCTCGTAATATATAGAGAGGATCTTAAAAGTTACGTAGCGTTTTGAACAATCCTCGATTTAATTTGATTTTTTGACCGAAACTTGTATAGAATGGTGTATAATATACTACGATGTTTGGACCGAAACTTGTATTTCAAAAAGTTTCATAGAATCTAAATATGAGATAATTTTTTGCAGGGACTTCCATCATAACCTTCCCCCGTGACATATAGAGAGGATTTTAAAAGTTACGTAGCATTTCGAACAATCCTCGATTTAATTTGATTTTTTGACCGAAACTAGTATAGAATTGTGTATAATATAATACGATTTTTGGACCGAAACTAGTATTTCAAAAAGTTTCATAGAATCTAATTTTGAGATAATTTTTTGCATGGACTTCCATCATAACCTTCCCTCGTAATATTTAGAGAGGATCTTAAAAGTTACGTATCATTTCGAACAATCCTCGATTTAATTTGATTTTTGACCGAAAATTGTATAGAATTGTGTATATTATACTACGATTTTTGGACCGAAACTAGTATTTCAAAAAGTTTCATAGAATCTAATTTGGAGATAATTTTTTGCATGGACTTCCATCATAACCTTCCCTTGTGACATATAGAGAGGATCTTAAAAGTTACGTAGCATTTCGAACAATCCTCGATTTAATTTGATATTATGACCGAAACTAGTAAACAATTGTTTTTAATATACTACGATTTTTGGACCGAAACTAGTATAAATTTGTGTATAAATTTATTAACATTTTTTTGTGACTAAAACTAGTATTTTAAAAAGTTTCATAGAATCTAATTTTGAGATAATTTTTTGCATAGACTTCCATCATAACCTTCCCTCGTGACATATAGAGAGTATCTTAAAAGTTACGAATCATTTCGAACAATCATCGATTTAATTTGATATTATGACCGAAACTAGTATAGAATTGTGTATAATATACTACGATTTTTGGACCGAAACTAGTATTTCAAAAAGTTTCATAGAATCTAATTTTGAGATAATTTTTTGCATGGACTTCCATCATAACGTTCCCTCGTAATATATAGAGAAGATCTTAAATGTTACGTAGCATTTCGAATAATCCTCGATTTAATTTGATTTTTAGACCGAATTTAGAATAGAATTGTGTATAATATATTACGAGTTTTGGACCGAAACAAGTATTTCAAAAAATTTCATTGAATCTAATTTTGAGATAATTTTTTGCATGGACTTCCATAATAACCTTCCCTCGTGACATATACAGAGGATCTTAAAAGTTACGTAGCATTTCGAACAATTATCTTTTTAATTTAATTTTTGACCGAAACTTGTATAGAATTGTGTATAATCTACTACGATTTTTGGACCAAAACTTGTATTTCAATAAGTTTCATAGAATCTAATTTTGAGATAATTTTTTGCAAGGACTTCCATCATAATCTTCCCTCGTAATATATAGAGAGGATCTTAAAAGTTACGTAGCGTTTTGAACAATCCTCGATTTAATTTGATTTTTTGACCGAAACTTGTATAGAATGGTGTATAATATACTACGATGTTTGGACCGAAACTTGTATTTCAAAAAGTTTCATAGAATCTAAATATGAGATAATTTTTTGCAGGGACTTCCATCATAACCTTCCCCCGTGACATATAGAGAGGATTTTAAAAGTTACGTAGCATTTCGAACAATCCTCGATTTAATTTGATTTTTTGACCGAAACTAGTATAGAATTGTGTATAATATAATACGATTTTTGGACCGAAACTAGTATTTCAAAAAGTTTCATAGAATCTAATTTTGAGATAATTTTTTGCATGGACTTCCATCATAACCTTCCCTCGTAATATTTAGAGAGGATCTTAAAAGTTACGTATCATTTCGAACAATCCTCGATTTAATTTGATTTTTGACCGAAAATTGTATAGAATTGTGTATATTATACTACGATTTTTGGACCGAAACTAGTATTTCAAAAAGTTTCATAGAATCTAATTTGGAGATAATTTTTTGCATGGACTTCCATCATAACCTTCCCTTGTGACATATAGAGAGGATCTTAAAAGTTACGTAGCATTTCGAACAATCCTCGATTTAATTTGATATTATGACCGAAACTAGTAAAGAATTGTTTTTAATATACTACGATTTTTGGACCGAAACTAGTATAAATTTGTGTATAATTTATTAACATTTTTTTGTGACTAAAACTAGTATTTTAAAAAGTTTCATAGAATCTAATTTTGAGATAATTTTTGGCATAGACTTCCATCATAACCTTCCCATGTGACATATAGAGAGGATCTTAAAAGTTACGAAAGATTTTTAACAATCCTCGATTTAATTTGATATTATGACCGAAACTAGTATAGAATTGTGTATAATATACTACAATTTTTGGACCGAAACTAGTATTTCATAAAGTTTCATAGAATCTAATTTTGAGATAATTTTTTGCATGGACTTCCATCATAACTTTCCCTCGTAATATATAGAGAGGATCTTAAACGTTACGTAGCATTTCGAACAATCCTCGATTTAATTTGATTTTTAGACCGAATTTAGTATAGAATTGTGTATAATATATTACGAGTTTTGGACCGAAACATGTATTTCAAAAAATTTCATAGAATCTAATTTTGAGATAATTTTTTGCATGGACTTCCATCATAACCTTCCCTCGTGACATATACAGAGGATCTTAAAAGTTACGTAGCATTTCGAACAATCCTCTTTTTAATTTAATTTTTGACCGAAACTTGTATAGAATTGTGTATAATATACTACGATTTTTGGACCGAAACTAGTATTTCAAAAAGTTTCATAAAATCTAATTTCGAGATAATTTTTTGCATGGACTTCCATCATAACCTTCCCTCGTGACATATAGAGAGGATCTTAAAAGTTACGTAGCATTTCGAACAATCCTCTTTTTAATTTAATTTTTGACCGAAACTTGTATAGAATTGTGTATAATATACTACGATGTTTGGACCGAAACTTGTATTTCAAAAAGTTTCATAGAATCTAAATTTGAGATAATTTTTTGCAGGGACTTCCATCATAACCTTCCCTCGTGACATATAGAGAGGATTTTAAAAGTTACGTAGCATTTCGAACAATCCTCGATTTAATTTGATTTTTTGACCGAAACTAGTATAGAATTGTGTATAATATAATACGATTTTTGGACCGAAACTAGTATTTCAAAAAGTTTCATAGAATCTAATTTTGAGATAATTTTTTGCATGGACTTCCATCATAGCCTTCCCTCGTAATATTTAGAAAGGATCTTAAAAGTTACGTATCATTTCGAACAATCCTCGATTTAATTTGATTTTTGACCGAAACTTGTATGGAATTGTGTATAATATACTACGATTTTTGGACCGAAACTAGTATTTCAAAAAGTTTCATAGAATCTAATTTGGAGATAATTTTTTGCATGGACTTCCATCATAACCTTCCCTTGTGACATATAGAGAGGATCTTAAAAGTTACGTAGCATTTCGAACAATCCTCGATTTAATTTGATATTATGACCGAAACTAGTAAAGAATTGTTTTTAATATACTACGATTTTTGGACCGAAACTAGTATAAATTTGTGTATAATTTATTAACATTTTTTTGTGACTAAAACTAGTATTTTAAAAAGTTTCATAGAATCGAATTTTGAGATAATTTTTGGCATAGACTTCCATCATAACCTTCCCTCGTGACATATAGAGAGGATCTTAAAAGTTACGAAGCATTTTTAACAATCCTCGATTTAATTTGATATTATGACCGAAACTAGTATAGAATTGTGTATAATATACTACAATTTTTGGACCGAAACTAGTATTTCAAAAAGTTTCATAGAATCTAATTTTGAGATAATTTTTTGCATGGACTTCCAAAATAACCTTCCCTCGTGACATATAGAGAGGATCTTAAAAGTTACGAAGCATTTCGAACAATCATCGATTTAATTTGATATTATGACCGAAACTAGTATAGAATTGTGTATAATATACTACGATTTTTGGACCGAAACTAGTATTTCAAAAAGTTTCATAGAATCTAATTTTGAGATAATTTTTTGCATGGACTTCCATCATAACTTTCCCTCGTAATATATAGAGAGGATCTTAAATGTTACGTAGCATTTCGAACAATCCTCGATTTTATTTGATTTTTAGACCGAATTTAGTATAGAATTGTGTATAATATATTACGAGTTTTGGACCGAAACAAGTATTTCAAAAAATTTCATTGAATCTAATTTTGAGATAATTTTTTGCATGGAATTCCATCATAACCTTCCCTCGTGACATATACAGAGGATCTTAAAAGTTACGTAGCATTTCGAACAATTATCTTTTTAATTCAATTTTTGACCGAAACTTGTATAGAATTGTGTATAATCTACTACGATTTTTGGACCAAAACTAGTATTTCAAAAAGTTTCATAGAATCTAATTTTGAGATAATTTTTTGCATGGACTTCGATCATAATCTTCCCTCGTAATATATAGAGAGGATCTTAAAAGTTACGTAGCATTTTGAACAATCCTCGATTTAATTTGATTTTTTTGACCGAAACTTGTATAGAATGGTGTATAATATACTACGATGTTTGGACCGAAACTTGTATTTCAAAAAGTTTCATAGAATCTAAATTTGAGATAATTTTTTGCAGGGACTTCCATCATAACCTTCCCTCGTGACATATAGAGAGGATTTTAAAAGTTACGTAGCATTTCGAACAATCCTCGATTTAATTTGATTTTTTGACCGAAACTAGTATAGAATTGTGTATAATATAATACGATTTTTGGACCGAAACTAGTATTTCAAAAAGTTTCATAGAATCTAATTTTGAGATAATTTTTTGCATGGACTTCCATCATAACCTTCCCTCGTAATCTTTAGAGAGGATCTTAAAAGTTACGTATCATTTCGAACAATCCTCGATTTAATTTGATTTTTGACCGAAATAGGTATAGAATTGTGTATATTATACTACGATTTTTGAACCGAAACTAGTATTTCAAAAAGTTTCATAGAATCTAATTTGGAGATAATTTTTTGCATGGACTTCCATCATAACCTTCCCTTGTGACATATAGAGAGGATCTTTAAAGTTACGTAGCATTTCGAACAATTCTCGATTTAATTTGATATTATGACCGAAACTAGTAAAGAATTGTTTTTAATATACTACGATTTTTGGACCGAAACTAGTATAAATTTGTGTATAATTTATTAACATTTTTTTGTGACTAAAACTAGTATTTTAAAAAGTTTCATAGAATCTAATTTTGAGATAATTTTTGGCATAAACTTCCATCATAACCTTCCCTCGTGACATATAGAGGGGATCTTAAAAGTTACGAAGCATTTCGAACAATCCTCGATTTAATTTGATATTATGATCGAAACTAGTATAGAATTGTGTATAATATACTACAATTTTTGGACCGAAACTAGTATTTCAAAAAGTTTCAAAGAATATAATTTTGAGATAATTTTTTGCATGGACTTCCATCATAACCTTCCCTCGTGACATATAGAGAGGATCTTAAAAGTTACGAAGCATTTCGAACAATCCTCGATTTAATTTGATATTATGACCGAAACTAGTATAGAATTGTGTATAATATACTACGATTTTTGGACCGAAACTAGTATTTCAAAAAGTTTCATAGAATCTAATTTTGAGATAATTTTTTGCATGGACTTCCATCATAACCTTCCCTCGTAATATATAGAGAGGATCTTAAAAGTTACGTAGCATTTCGAACAATCCTCGATTTAATTTGATTTTACGACCGAAACTAGTATAGAATTGTGTATAATATATTACGAGTTTTTGACAAAAACAAGTATTTCAAAAATTTTCATAGAATCTAATTTTGAGATAATTTTTTGCATGGACTTCCATCATAACCTTCCCTCGTGACATATACAGAGGATCTTAAAAGTTACGTAGTATTTCGAACAATCCTCGATATAATTTGAGTTTTTAACCAAAACTAGTATAGAATTGTGTATAATATACTACGATTTTTGGACCAAAACTAGTATTTCAAAAAGTTTCATAAAATCTAATTTCGAGATAATTTTTTGCATGGACTTCCATCATAACCTTCCCTCATAATATATAGAGAGGATCTTAAAAGTTACGTAGTATTTCGAACAATCCTCGATTTAATTTGATTTTTAGACCGAAACTAGTATAGAATTGTGTATAATATATTACGAGTTTTTGACCAAAACAAGTATTTCAAAAATTTTCATAGAATCTAATTTTGAGATAATTTTTTGCATGGACTTCCATCATAACCTTCCCTCGTGACATATACAGAGGATCTTAAAAGTTACGTAGTATTTCGAATAATCCTCGATATAATTTGAGTTTTTAACCAAAACTAGTATAGAATTGTGTATAATATACTACGATTTTTGGACCAAAACTAGTATTTCAAAAAGTTTCATAAAATCTAATTTCGAGATAATTTTTTGCATGGACTTCCATCATAACCTTCCCTCGTGACATATAGAGAGGATCTTAAAAGTTACGTAGCATTTCGAACAATCCTCTTTTTAATTTAATTTTTGACCGAAACTTGTATAGAATTGTGTATAATATACTACGATGTTTGGACCGAAACTTGTATTTCAAAAAGTTTCATAGAATCTAAATTTGAGATAATTTTTTGCAGGGACTTCCATCATAACCTTCCCTCGTGACATATAGAGAGGATTTTAAAAGTTACGTAGCATTTCGAACAATCCTCGATTTAATTTGATTTTTTGACCGAAACTAGTATAGAATTGTGTATAATATAATACGATTTTTGGACCGAAACTAGTATTTCAAAAAGTTTCATAGAATCTAATTTTGAGATAATTTTTTGCATGGACTTCCATCATAACCTTCCCTCGTAATCTTTAGAGAGGATCTTAAAAGTTACGTATCATTTCGAACAATCCTCGATTTAATTTGATTTTTGACCGAAATAGGTATAGAATTGTGTATATTATACTACGATTTTTGAACCGAAACTAGTATTTCAAAAAGTTTCATAGAATCTAATTTGGAGATAATTTTTTGCATGGACTTCCATCATAACCTTCCCTTGTGACATATAGAGAGGATCTTAAAAGTTACGTAGCATTTCGAACAATCTTCGATTTAATTTGATATTATGACCGAAACTAGTAAAGAATTGTTTTTAATATACTACGATTTTTGGACCGAAACTAGTATAAATTTGTGTATAATTTATTAACATTTTTTTGTGACTAAAACTAGTATTTTAAAAAGTTTCATAGAATCTAATTTTGAGATAATTTTTGGCATAAACTTCCAAAATAACCTTCCCTCGTGACATATAGAGAGGATCTTAAAAGTTACGAAGCATTTCGAACAATCATCGATTTAATTTGATATTATGACCGAAACTAGTATAGAATTGTGTATAATATACTACGATTTTTGGACCGAAACTAGTATTTCAAAAAGTTTCATAGAATCTAATTTTGAGATAATTTTTTGCATGGACTTCCATCATAACTTTCCCTCGTAATATATAGAGAGGATCTTAAATGTTACGTAGCATTTCGAACAATCCTCGATTTTATTTGATTTTTAGACCGAATTTAGTATAGAATTGTGTATAATATATTACGAGTTTTGGACCGAAACAAGTATTTCAAAAAATTTCATTGAATCTAATTTTGAGATAATTTTTTGCATGGAATTCCATCATAACCTTCCCTCGTGACATATACAGAGGATCTTAAAAGTTACGTAGCATTTCGAACAATTATCTTTTTAATTCAATTTTTGACCGAAACTTGTATAGAATTGTGTAGCGGTAAAATCGTGAGTGTAAGCTATTGATTAACTTAACTCGATTAACACAGAGTCGCCACCGCGCTTTTCTTTATTTCCGAATGGAAAAAGGTAAAAGAACGAATAAAAACCTAGGATTCTAAAAGCAAAGGCTAAAAGAAATAAACAGAGATTGGGTAAGGGGATTGGTTATGAACCGGGAAGGTCTTAGGCACCCGACTCATCCGTAGTACTCTACGGGAGCCCTTTGAAATACTTATTGCTTTTTGGTCTGAAATTGGTTTGTTTAAAATGATGGAAGAGATGAGAAGAAGAATATTTTTTAATGATTTTGTGTTTGATAAGGTTTTAAAGCCTTATGCCTACGTACCCACAACGTGCAATGCGAGATCAAAACCTCGTAGTTCGTGGTATAAAGTTTGAAAAGAATAAGTGGGTTGAGTTGATTTTAAGATGTAAAGATAAGTCGTCATCCCTTAGCGAATAATTCCGCTAAAAGGGATGAATCATATCTAAACATATGGAAAATGAAAAAAAGGTGCACAAGGCACAAAACAATTGAATGGATTTATATTTTTTAAAGTATATACAAAAATGGTTTTAATATATTTACATGGCTTAATATTTGATTAAGAAAATAAAAGGAAAAGGTTCAAAAAAAATCGCTTGATCGAAATCAAGGTTTGTTTATGAAATTGTTTGAAGTTTAAGAAACAAGAAGGTTTTGAAATAGGAAGAAGTTTTGAAAATTAAAGAATGGGGAGAAGATGAAGAGACTAGTCCTAGTGCTTGAATTAAAAGCTAAGGAAAGAAGTTACCAAGACCAATATGTACAAATCTTCAAAATTCGGACTTCCATCTTCAAAAATTAACGACATCATTTGAGGCTAAGATTTCTAACCACTCCAACTTGAGCAAAGGGAATCCTAGAAGATCTAAGTCCAATCTCCAAAAGTTCGGGATAGTAACCATAAGTCCAAAGTTAGAAGTAACAAGTTTTTTAAGAGTTTTATCCTTTATTAAGTGTTTTAATATCCAAATGGACAAAAAATAAAAAGCAAGCACAATATGAATATATACAAGCATAATATGAATATAAACGATGATATATGATATAATATGGCAAAATATAATAAGGAAATAAGGGAGCGAGAGATTTAAAATAAAAGGATAAGGTGCAAGAGATTAAATTTAAACAATTATATTCACATTATAATATTATATACAATATAAGGTGGTATGATGAACTTAATCAAGCACAACCACAACAATGAAAATAAAACCGAGGCAACCGGATCCAAATGGATCTTTAATCGAATCGGGACAACTTTAGGTCTATGTTAAGCAATCGCCGAGTAATTTACGAAGTAATTACCCTACAAATGAGGCCGGCCACCACTAATTAAAGTGGAAAATATTCGTGTTAATACATGTTAGAGAAACGACATAATGGATCGTTCTCCGAAAACATGCCACACTAAAAGAAGAGGAAGGTCTAATCTTAATCGAAATTATCGTTGAATTTTCTCGATTAGCAACCTATCACGATCTCAAAGTATGGAGAATGATCCAAATGATCATTCATCCATAGATTTGAAATAATGAAGATTAAACTTAATCGGAAATCAACAATTCCGAATCGGAAGATTGTCATCGACCAAAATTAAAAGGAGATGAAGAATAGTGGGTCCAAAATAGATCCAATAAAAGAATAGAAAATATTTTTAAATCTCTTTTCTAAGAATTCCTTTTCCAAATATTTTTTTAAAATTGTTTTTCTAAACAAATCTTTTTTCTAAATTCTTTCTAAAGTAACTCTTCTTAACATGCTCTTGAAATACTTTTTCTATGAAACATTTAAATCAAAAATAACTTGTAACAAAAATCAAATTTAAAAGAATCAAACTAAAGAATATTAATAATAAAAAAAAAGAAAAAAATGGACAAGGGAGGATGGATGAGGAAACGCGGGTCAGAGGTGTGGTAGATCCACATGGACCTCAATTGAGAACCCAACTCCAAGATCATTAACATCAGTTTTTATAAAAATAAAAAAAAATAAAAAAAATAAATAAGAAGCAAATAATAAAGAAGCAAGAGCTTCTTATTCTCCTTCAAAGGGAATGCAAACGCAAAACAGGGGAAAGCCAAAACAATTCACGGCGGCGGCACCGATCCAACAATAACAACAATCGCTCCTCACCTCAAAAATCAAAAACGAAACTCTCTCCTTCTCGCGCTTTCTCTTCTTCTTCTTCACTAGATTTCTTTTTCAATTCGGTTTAGTGATTTGGGAATGGATTTTGGATTTAGGGATTTTTGGGAGATTGAAGATGGAGTTGAGCAGCGATTTGAGTGGCTCTTCAAGCTTGAAATTGGAATGAGGTTGGGTCTCTATTTATAAGAGAAGAAGAGAATGAGATGATGCCGTTTCGTTTGATGGTCATTGCGTTTTGGAAAGCTCACGGTATTCTCGTGTCAATTTTCGTTTTTGATTTCCATTTATTTGCCTTTTGCTTTCTGATTTGATTCCGTGACGAAGCTGCCGTTTCACTCATTAACAGGCTGCGTTTTGATACTGTTGTTTTCGTTTTAGGTGCGGGACGCGTGCTGTGAACTTTTCACGTGCGGATGCGTGAGGCATTTTGTGTGAGCTACTTGGCTTGAAGCTGTTTTATTTACGGCGTATGAAGCTGAGGAAAGGCTTGGACAAGCTGGGGCGTGATAACGTATTGGCAGTTTTTGTTTGCTTCGTGGCTTGGAAATTCACGTGTTGCTGGGCTAGGCTTATTGTTTTTCTTTTGTTTTCGCAGCTGGGCTTACAAGAAATGTGGGGAAGTTGCTGCGGCTTGATTGTTGCTTTCGTTTGTGGGCCAGCTTGGAGGCTTGTGTTGTGAGGTACTTGCAAATGGCTGAGGCTGGGCAAAAGTGATGTCATGCGGCTTGGCTTCGGATACCGCGTGTGACTTGGGCCTGGTGGCTGGTTGTATTGTAGCTTTTGATTTGGCTGAGGATATGCGCTTGGATTGATGTCTGGCTGCGGGAAAGTAAAGTGTGGGCCTGGCTGGCGTATTGAATGCATGTGGCGTGTACGGAAGCTGGTAGTTTGATGCTTGTGTTGTTCATGAAGCTGGCTTGTGAAGTGAGCTAATTGGGAAAATGCAAGAGGAGTCAGATGTGAGGCTAGAAGGCTTGGATTGATGGAAAAGCATTGTACTTGGCTTATAGCTTGGAAATGTTTTTTTATTGTTTTATATTATAGAAAGTATTGTACACATTTTTTCATATTTTCAATGGACATTTGAACTAAAGTATGGGTTAAAAGAAAAAATAATAAAAAAATGATTTATGAATAAAACAAATGAAAATTGGATATTATATAGTAAAATGAGAAAAAAAAAATATATTTGGTAAATGAATTGTAGGAATTGATGTGGATATAAAATTTGGGTATAAATGGATAAAAATGAAAAAATGACATTTGGTAAAAAAATGAATAATAGGGATTTATTGATGTTTTGTGAAAATGGATAAAAAAGGCTATTGAATATGGATAATCGATAAATGAAAAATGGAAGAAAAGGTAATTATTGGAAGAAAAAAAAATGGATAATGGATACGGATAGAATAAAATGATTTAATAGATATTGGATATGAAATTTGGTCTAAGATGGTTTAATCAAGAAATGGATAATGGATGGAATTTGGTTTTCAAGCCCACAACAAAATCTCAATTTTTCAAAAGCCTCTGATAAAATGGACACAGCCACCACAGACCCACTGAACAGCTTGCCAACACCACAGTCACTGATATTGTCAACTCAAGCCAACTGTCATCTGAAAACTGTCTGATATATCCTGATGATTCGCAACCAACTGAGGAAAATAAATCCTCAAATTAATTACTGATGAACTGAAGACCCGATGACCTGATAGCCACTTGAAGATTCAAACCGCAACACATTGTCTGATAAATGATGAACAAACCACACTTTGCACAGAAAACAACTGTCACACAACCCAATTTGTATTTTGAACACGCATTGCCTGATGAATGAATTACTGGCACACACGACTGGCAATCAACACAATCTTTTAATAGTTTGACCAGATTAGGTCAAACATCCACTTGAAATCGAATCGTGACTGAACAAACGCATCTGAATGGAATTACTATCTCATCCTCCTAAACCTGCAACACAGAGAAGAACACTGCAACATATTTTTTTGTATTTTGGTTGGTAATCAGTAAATATAAACAAATATAAAACAGTAAAAATAATGGTGATCCCCTGAGAAGCATAGACCCGATCTGAGGAGAAACTCGGAAACCAAAGTGATCTTGTTTGATATGCAAAATGCAGATGATATGCGAAACAATCTTAGGGCAAAAATTAGGGTATTACAGCTGCCCCTATTTAAGTTTCTTCAATCCGGAGATATGAAGATTGACATCTTCGTCTCTACAAGATGGGAGAGACTTAAATACAGAAAAACCCAATTTTTGTCCTAAGAGAAAAATGATATGATATGAATATGATATGCAACCCCAAGATCTCTGTGGGGAAAATATGACCACCAGAGAACGAGCACATCTTGGGGACACAGAAGAAAATCCCGCTGGGGAAACAACAGACAAACAAAGAGTTACCAGGAAAATAAATCACTGGATAACAGACTCCACTTGGGGAAACGATATGATATAATCAAAACACAAGATCCAACCAGGGAAATATAAACACCCTACCAGAAAATCAATTAAACAAAATATTTGAGTCCAAGAAACGGAGAAATACTGTGTTGGATAAGAAATCATCAACTTCCTGGTTTACTGGGTAGGAAATACATCAGACTCGACTATCAATTTACTGGATAGGAGAAAAATCCGAAGGAATGACCTCAATTACCTTTTTACTGGGCAGGAAACTCTCAACTACCTGATTTACTGGGTAGAGAATATAAATGACTCAACTATCGATTTACTGGATAGGAGCGAAAATACGGAGGAATAACCTCGATTACCTTTTTACTGGGTAAGAAAACTTCTCGACTACCTGATTTACTGGGCAGGAGTATAAGGGACTCGACTATCGATTTACTGGATAGGAGTATGGTCAACTACCTGATTTACTGGGTAGAAACTCAATCAAAGTGAAACAGCTTCTATTACCTTTTTACTGGGTAAGAAGAAAAATATTGGCTACCGGATTTACTGGGTAGAAATTCAATCAAATTACCTTTTTACTGGGTAAGAGAAACATATCTGATTACATTACCTTTTTACTGGGTAAGAAAAATAATTTGACTACCGGATTTACTGGGTAGAACAAATTCTCGACTACCTGATTTACTGGGTAGGAGCTGAATCAAAGAATAACAAACTCTATTACCTTTTTACTGGGTAAGAGGATAAAATCTCGACTACCGGATTTACTGGGTAGGAGCACAAGTAAAAGAACTTGATCAAATTTGATAATATTACCCACTATCGATTTACTGATAGCTAAATTCCAGAGCAAAATACTCAAGCTGGAGAAAATGTTGCCCACTATCAAACAATGACAGCTTAATTCCAAAGCAAATATATCCGCAAAAAAAGGGGGACCAAAGTTCAATCCAAGAACAAATTGGAGAGAAACGGTCAGACAAGACTCATCCCAAGGAGGAAATATCTCAACTGGGGAAAATCCATCCAGATAATAAACTGGGAAGGAAACTGAATCAATATCTTCCACGAGAAACAAACTCAGTGGGGAATTAGAAAGGATTAACTCTTTCTGCTTAATGGTCGACACTCTAAACTTGAGAGGAATACGACACATACACTCTGTGGGGAAAATCCACACCCAAGAGCAGATAACAATGATAAACGCAAGAATGCAAGCAAAACATGCTATGCTTATGCTTATGAATATGCTTATGAATATGCTGACAAAACAGACATAAAGATAAGAAACAGGTGACATAAACACCACAACAACCGGATACTCGGCTAATCCCAAGGCAATAGTGCAGGGAAACAACTGGAGATTCAATCTTGAAATCTGCAGGGGGAAATCATAAGCCATCAAAGGAATAAAATCCTACTACAAGGCTTAAATCATGATGAAACAGCATCTGCTAGGAATATCATCCTGCTGAGGCAAAGGTAATAATCTGCTGAGGATGGAAATATTCTTGATAAAAATCAAGCTTCACGAGGAATAACTGTCATACCACTCCTACTCCGCTTGGGGATAGAGTTCCAGACTTGCTAAAAAATCACATAGGAACCTGCTGGAAATCAAAACATGCAGACCTACTGGGAATCCATATAAGGATATCAGAAGTTAACATCATAGCCAAAGCACAGTTACGAGGGATTTTAAATCAGTACCCAACATAGGGTAAAAGAAAACCTCTAAATTGACTGCTATATCAATACTTCTATATTCAAAGATGCAAATAATCAAGCTGAGGAACATGAGGTCAGCTGGGGATTCCCAATACTTCTCACTTCAAAGATAAATATGCTGAGGAAGAAATCAGAACTCAACTAGGGATTCTCAAAAAACATCCCTTCCAACAATTCTTCTGGGGAACACATACAATCTCTGTTCAACATCATGGTTGGGGAACAAAACATCATTAATATCAATCTGATCAAGACTATCCAGGAACTTCGCATGGACACAACCGAATCAAACCCTGCTTTGGGAGAGACAAGTTACACACATCCAAACTTTAACATTCTTGGAATCACTATCGACATCCTTTATTTGTTCAGATATCAAAAGAAAAATGTTTTTAAAATCTTCAAAAATTAAATTTATTAAATTCGTTTCAAAAATCATCATCAACAATAAATTGAAATTTTGTAAACAGAAACAATATAAAGAATTGCAAACAATTGGATAAAAGCTCAAATTCATTGATAGAATGGTAGTCAGCAAATGGCATGACTCCATGGATCATTACAAGTTTGAAAAAATGGTAAATACATGGAAAAGGGCTACATTGAGATACAATGATCACTATTCTCCCTATCAACTTTGAACTCCACTGTGTCCGAAACTTCAGTCAAGGATGAGTGAATAAGAATCTTTGATGAATAATTTTTCTGAGGAACAAGAATCTGAAATCCTCGGTTGCTACAAGCGATTCAGTCTGTCGACGCAGTTACTTGCCATGATCCCTAACTTTTGCCTAGATTGCCCTTTCGGGTTTTCAATCTACCAGGATAATTATTTCTATTTTTGTCTCTAATTTTTGCCTGGACCGCCCTTTCGGGTTTTCAATCCACCGAGACGCTCATTTTTGCCTAAGCCGCCCTTTCGGGTTTTCAACTTAGCGAGCTGTTCTTTTATTTTTTAGGCGAAGTATTTCTTGACTGCATCCGCATTCACAGGACGAGTGATCTCCTCACCATCCATAGTTGCAAGAATTAATGAACCGCCAGAGAAGGCTTTCTTAACAACATATGGTCCATCATAGTTCGGAGTCCACTTGCCCCGAGAATCTTTAAGGAAAGACTGAATCTTTTTGAGCACGAGGTCGCCTTCTCTGAATACACGAGGTTTGACCTTCTTATCAAAAGCTTTCTTCATTCTTTGCTGGTACAACCGACCATGACACAAAGCTTTAAATCTCTTTTCTTCAATCAAATTCAACTGGTCAAATCTACTCTGACACCATTCAGCCTCGGTCAACTTGGCTTCCATCAGAACTCTCATTGACGGGATCTCAACTTCGACGGGGAGCACTGCTTCCATACCATAAACAAGTGAGAACGGGGTTGCCCCCGTTGAAGTGCGGACAGATGTACGATACCCATGCAAAGCAAAAGGGAGCATCTCATGCCAGTCCTTGTATGTCACAACCATCTTCTGAATGATCTTTTTAATGTTCTTATTCGCAGCTTCAACAGCCCCATTCATCTTCGGTCTATAAGGAGAGGAATTATGGTGTTGAATCTTGAAATCTTCGCAAAGCTCTTTCATCATCTTATTGTTCAAGTTCGAACCATTATCAGTAATGATTCTATTCGGAACACCATATCTGCAGATAAGATTATTCTTGATAAACCGAACCACAACTTGCTTGGTTACATTAGCATACGATGCCGCCTCCACCCACTTGGTGAAATAGTCAATTGCCACGAGAATAAAACGATGTCCATTCGAAGCCTTGGGTTCAATCATGCCAATCATATCAATTCCCCACATGGAGAAAGGCCATGGGGAAGAAATCACATTGAGATAAGCTGGTGGCACATGAATCTTATCAGCATACACCTGACACTTATGGCATTTTTTCACATATTTGCAACAATCAGATTCCATTGTCAACCAATAGTAACCTGCTCTCAGCATCTTTTTAGCCATTGCATGCCCATTGGCATGGGTGCCAAAAGATCCTTCATGAATTTCTTTCATCAACATGTCTGCTTCGTGTCTATCCACGCATCTGAGCAAGACCATGTCGAAATTTCTCTTGTAAAGCACATTTCCATTCAGGAAGAAATTGCCTGCCAATCTCCTCAAGGTTCTCTTATCTTTACCAGATGCCCCAAGCGGGTATTCTTGACTCTGGAGAAAACATTTAATATCGTGATACCAAGGCTTGTCATCGTGGACTTCTTCAACTGCAAACACATGAGCTGGTCTTTCAAGTCGATTCACACTGATCATAGGAACATCATTCCACTGGTGCACTTTTATCATGGAAGCTATGGTTGCTAAAGCATCAGCCATTTGATTCTCATCACGAGGAATATAATGGAATTCAACTTTGGTGAAGAACGTTGATATCTTCCTGGCATAATCTCTATAGGGGATCAAGTGAGGTTGATGAGTTACCCACGTGCCCTGAATCTGATTAATCACCAAGGCAGAATCTCCATATACATCAAGATGTTTAATCCTTAAATCAACAGCTTCTTCAAGACCCATAATGCAGGCTTCATACTCAGCTTCATTGTTGGTACAAGGAAAAGTCAATCTTGCGGCAAAAGGAATATGTGAACCATCGGGAGTAATGATCATTGCCCCAATTCCTCTTCCACGTGCATTCACAGCACCATCAAAAACTAAACCCCATCGAGATCCAGGCTCCGGCCCTTCCTCAATCAGAGGTTCATCATTATCTTTCACTTTCAAAAACATCACATCTTCATCTGGAAAGTCAAACTTGACAGGTTGGTAATCATCAATCGGTTGATGTGCCAAATAGTCAGCCAAGATACTACTTTTTATAGCTTTTTGAGTCCGGTACTCGATATCATATTCTGATAATAACATTTGCCAACGAGCAATCCTCCCAGTTAAAGCAGGCTTTTCAAAAATATACTTGATTGGATCCATTTTAGAGATCAACCAAGTTGTATGATTCAGCATATACTGGCGAAGACGCTTTGCAGCCCAAGCTAAGGCACAACAAGTTTTTTCAAGCATTGAATACCGAGACTCACAATCAGTGAATTTCTTACTCAAGTAGTAAATTGCATGTTCTTTTCTTCCAGTTTCATCTTGCTGACCAAGCACACAACCCATGGAATCTTCCAACACAGTCAAGTACATGATCATCGGTCTACCTTCCACCGGAGGAGACAAAATAGGAGGTTCAAGCAGATATTCTTTAATACTTTCAAACGCCTTCTGGCAATCATCTGTCCAGACACAACCTTTATCTTTCCGAAGCAACTTGAAGATCGGAGTACATGTGGCAGTCATGTGAGAGATAAACCTTGAGATATAATTCAATCGGCCCAAGAATCCTCTGACTTGCTTTTCGGTTCTTGGAGCAGGCATTTCCTGAATAGCTTTCACTTTATCAGGATCAACTTCAATACCTCTTTGGCTGACAATGAAACCTAGCAACTTTCCAGAACGTACACCAAATGTGCACTTGTTCGGATTCAAACGAAGCTTATACTTTCTCAATCTTTGAAACAACTTCAGCAAATGCTCAACATGATCCTCTTCAGTCTTCGACTTGGCGATCATATCATCAACATATACTTCAATTTCTTTGTGCATCATATCATGGAAAAGTGTAGTCATAGCTCTTTGATACGTCGCACCAGCATTCCTCAATCCAAAGGGCATCACTCTGTAACAGAATGTTCCCCATGGTGTAATAAATGTGGTCTTTTCCATATCTTCGGGTGCCATCTTTATTTGATTGTAACCGGAAAATCCGTCCATAAAAGAGAACACATCAAACTTAGCCGTATTATCTACCAACATATCAATATGTGGCAATGGAAAATCATCTTTCGGACTAGCTTTGTTCAAATCTCTGTAATCTACGCACATTCGGACTTTTCCGTCTTTCTTCGGAACTGGAACAATATTAGCCACCCATTCAGGATAAATTGACGTCACAAGAAAACCAGCATCAATCTGCTTTTGAACCTCCTCTTTGATTTTTAATGCCATGTCTGGATGAGTTCTTCTGAGCTTCTGCTTTACAGGTGAACATTCAGGCTTCAACGGCAATCTATGCTCCACAATATTAGTATCAAGACCTGGCATGTCTTGATAAGACCAAGCAAATACATCAACATATTCTCTGAGAAGCTCTATAATCCTCCTTTTAACATCAGGATCCAGCAATGCTCCAACTTTGACCTCTTTCTTTTCATCTTCAGAACCCAAGTTGACCATCTCTATAGACTCTCCATGAGGCTGAATAATCTTCTCCTCGTGCTCAAGCAACCGAGAAATTTCGTCTGGAATCTCTTCATCATCCTCTTCCTCAGCTTCAAACACAGGGAATTCAAAGTTGGGAGAGGGCATAGGATCATTGTTTTCAATGGGTTTATCAATCAATCTGCACAATGATTTTATTTTTATTTTAGAAGATGAGCAAAAGTGCAAACAATATGCAGATACACAATTATTATATTTTTTAGGGTTTTTTATGTTACCATTTTTCAGAATAAAGCAAAAATGAAAAACACGTATGGAATTAACAAAATAACATTTTATTGATGATGATCAAATTTGAAACAAAGCCCAACAAGCATCACTTTCACCTTGGGCAGAGTGAAAGGATTTTTGAAAGATATAAAAAACAAATTACTTTGAAGAATGAACGATAAAAGGAACATCAACAGCGATCCAGTTCTGGAAAATCTTTCCGTGTGTAACAAAGTCTTGCATTTCTTCATCTTCATCATCGTCATCATCAATGATAGCAGCAGCGGAATGATCGTTGATAAATCCAGCACTTCTGAAGCCTTCTTGAATAGTCTTGGGATCTTTGACAACTGCACCTGGCGCAAAGCCGATACCGAAACCTTCCTTGTTGTCTGTAGCATCAATGATTCGTCCCCAACCATCAGACTGACCAGCTTCAATCACTCGCAGAGCATCTTTGAAAGAGGACATGGGCATGGCATTCTTCTTAACAACACTATTCACAACAGAAAGAGCTTGAAACGACGTTCCCACCTCTTCCTCAGCATCAATATAAGAAAAAGAAGACAGATTACTCACAAGCATTGCCCTCTCGCCTTCAATGGTCACCAATTTACCTTCTCTTACAAACTTCAGCTTCTGATGAAGAGTGGATGTTACAGCTCCAGCTTCGTGGATCCATGGTCTTCCGAGGAGACAACTATATGCGGGACGTATATCCATTACTTGAAAAGTAATCTTGAATATAAACGGTCCAATAAGAATGGGAAGATCCACCTCTCCAATCACTGTCTTCTTCGACCCGTCAAATGCCTTTACTATCATCCCACTGTGCCTCATGGGAGCACCTTGAAATGCAAGCTTTGACAATGTCGACTTTGGCATAACATTCAGAGACGAGCCGGTATCAACCAACACCTTAGATAAAGCATCTTCTTGACAATTCACCGAGATGTGCAGAGCCAAATTATGATTTCTTCCTTCTTCAGGCAGATCCTTATCACAGAAGCTCAAATTGTTGCATGAAGTGATATTCGCCACAATACTATCAAATTGATCAACCGTCACATCATGGTCAACATAGGCTTGATCCAAAATCTTCTGCAATGACTGCCTATGAGCTTCAGAACTCAACAAGAGAGACAACACCGATATCTTCGAGGGAGTCTGCAATAACTGCTCAGAAATATTATACTCACTCTTCTTTATCAGCTTTAACACTTCATCATCATTATTACCAGATTGGCTCGATTGGACCACAACATCCATAATCTGCTTGCTCGCACTGGTATCTTCAACTCTCTTCGGAGGGTCTGAAGCATACAATCTACCACTTCGGGTAACCTTTGTCACATCCGCAATGCTAACCACAGACTTTGGAGTAGGAAGAGGAATTTCCCTACCATTTTCTATCATCGTAGCATTATACCTGTACGGAACAGCTTTGTCAGACTCATATGGCATTGGACCAGGTACATTGATCACCAATGGAGTAACAGCGGTCTGGCGACTATCAAAAGAAAACACCATTCTCTCAGGAGCAGCCCTTTCAGGAAGATTGAACTGAGGCATAATGACATTTACTTCATTCTCGTATTCATCTCTCTTCGCTGTTACTTCGATCAGCTTATCGTCCATCATCTTCTGGATATCTCTTTTCACAATCACACAACCACGCGGATTCACCGAACAGATACAACATCCAGCATAGTCATGATCGATATCGTGATATTCACTCAGGAAAGCATGCATTTCCACCAAAGATCTTCGGATATGACTGACTTCATAGATTTTGAACAACCCTGGACAACCAGCAACCATATTCACAGACGCATTACCATGCTTCGGCAACGGATCTTTCTGTATATTAGGATTAACATCATTAAAATAAAGAACATTGTTCCTCATCAATTTCTGTACTTCAAACTTCAAAGGATAACAGTTCTCAACATCATGCCCCGGGGCACCCTGATGAAAAGCACATCGGGCTTCTGGCTTATACCACCATGGAATAGTTTCTGGAACTGGAGGTGGAGGACGAGTCTGCACAAGATTCTTTGCAATTAAAGACGGAAGCAAGTTTGCATACAGCACAGGAATAGGATCAAAACTGGGCTTAGCCCGAGCTTGTTGATTACCACCTTGTTGCACAGAAGGTTGCTGATAACGAGGTTGGAACTTTGGAACAGCTGGCACAGTTGGAGCCATGTTAATCATTGGTGTAACAGAAGCCACATGCTGCGAATGGTGATTCATACGATTGTGAGGTCTTCTAAAACTTTCTCGGGATACTGCATTAGTCTCGTTTTCTTTCTTTTTCCCGAAATTGAACCTTCTAGCGCTTGAACTATTACTGTTCTCTTGAGTCAACCGTCCTTCACGGACACCTTCTTCTAAACGCATACCCATGCTCACCATTTCAGTGAAGTCGGAAGGAGCGCTTGCTATCATCCTCTCATAATAAAAAGAACCCAACGTCTTCAAGAAGATCTTTGTCATTTCTTTTTCTTCTAACGGAGGAACAATCTGAGCTGCCAGCTCTCTCCATCTCTGTGCATATTCTTTAAAAGTTTCTTTGTCCTTCTGGGACATAGCACGGAGTTGATCTCTATCAGGCGCCATATCAACATTGTACTTGTATTGCTTCACAAATGCTTCTCCCAAATCATTGAAAGTCTTGATTTGGCTATTATCCAGACTCATATACCACCTCATAGGTGCCCCAGTTAAACTGTCCTGGAAATAGTGAATCAGCAGCTTATCATTATCAGTCTGAGTCGACATCTTCCTTGCATACATTGTCAGATGGCTCAATAGACAAGTATTGCCTTTGTACTTCTCAAACTCAGGCAGCTTGAATTTGTAAGGAACCTTAACATTCGGGACCAAACAAAGGTCATAAGCATCTTTTCCAAACAAATCTTTGTGTTTCAAAGCTCTCATCTCCCTCTGGATCTCGACAAAGCGTCCCTGGAAGTCATCAAGTCTTTCAGCAACTCCAGCACCTTCACTGGGCTCAGCATGGTAAATCATCTCATCCTGATGCGGAATATTGCGCACTACAGGCGATACAGCAGTCACAATTGGAGGAAGGGTAGTCCACACTGGTGGTGGGATAGTATTGAATGCAGCATTCTCCGGACGATGAGGAGGACGATATCCAGCAGGAAAAAAGTCAACAGGCCTGCCCCAGGGCGTGCTAACAGGTATACGATGGTGAGGAGAAATAACAGTCTCGATAGGAATGGATGCGGTAACAACCTCTGTGATGACAGTATTCTGAGCAGGAGGACTAGGAGGTGGTTGATTCTGAGCAGCCATCAAATTTTCCATCATAGCAGTCACTCTTTCCAAGCTTTCCCTCAAATAAGTAACCTCTTCGCGCAGCTCGCGATTCTCTTGTTGCAAAGTATCCATCACTCTTCTTCGATTAGCTCGAGTATCGAAACGATGAGTCAGCTTGACAGGATCACTGAATGAAGACCAAGAAACAACAATAAGAACCCTGGAGAACACTCAAAAAGCAAGACAAATGCGAATATGATGCATGCTATGTATATGCAAATGCAAAGATTTCAAAGGATTATAAGTTAACTTGCAATATTCATAAAGAGACACTTTTGAAATACTGAAAAACTCATTCTCATTAATATCAAAGTGAGGATTACAAATGAAGTACAAAGCATCAATAATCCTAATACATAAGAGAAAGAGTAAACTAGGCCTAAGGAATCATATCCGAAGAAGTCCCGAATCCTGGCTGATACTTCATACGAATCCTCTTGATCTCACTCTTGTACCGCTCTTCCATATCTTCCTTATCCTTCACCAACTTGTCGACAATGGCCTTCCAAGCACCGGAAGTAGGAGGAATAGTAGATGGAGTACTAGAGGAAAATAAATCCTCTCTCGGCCTCTTCGTGACGCGCCGCTCAAGTAACTCAATGAGATCATCCTTCTCCTTAAGCTGCTCCTGCATAGTAGTCCTCTCAAGTAACCAATCTTCCTTTTCTTTCTTCATCTTCTCTAACTCTTCTTGAAGAACCAACTTCTCATCAACGGGAGGTAGAAAAGCGGACAAAGGCAATATGGGAAACATAGGCTCCTCAGGTGGATAAGGCATCTTGAGCTTGGAAGCTCTAGATTGAACCCACTGAATATAACAATCGGAAGGAGGAAGATGTTGTTTACCCAATTGACCTCTCTCTTTCCTATGAACAGCATGCCAAGAATGAGCAATCCTTTTCTTCATCTCTATATGATCATCACCATTAAGAAAGAAGAAACGGGATAAAGCAAGGTTGTTTGGAACATCCTTCAAACAATAACCAAACTGACGTCTAGCCAAAATAGGATTGTAGCTAATTCCCCCACGTGTACCAAGAAGAGGTACATTAGGGAATTCTCCACAACTATCAATGAGAACCCCGGTGTCATAATAAGAGCTATACCACGTCATGTCCTTGTGAGAAAGCGACATCAACCTCTGAGACCATCTTCGATTCTCTCTGTTATCCTTGAAAACATCTGACTTCGGTAGGTGCGAAATAAACCACCTATAAAGAAGAGGAGCACAACAAACAATCTCTCCGTCGCCTTTAGAAGTCCTATAGTGAAAGGCATGGTACATGTCTCCAAGCAAGGTAGGAATCGGGTTCTTCTTCAAGAAGATTTGAATAGCATTCTCATCCACAATGCCATCCAAATTTGGAAACAAAACAATCCCGTAGATAAGCAAAACAAGGATAGCTTCAAATGTATCTCTATGACCCAAAGCAAGTGAGGTGGAAGCCTTTCCCATCAAAAACTTGGCATTAATACCACGGACACTTCCCTTTGGGAGAAACTTCCCATTAAGCTCAGATTCCTTAAGAAACAATGCTTTAGCAATAATCTTGACAGTAAGCTCCTTCTCTAAACCAGTGAAAAGAAACTCCTTGTCCAGAATGGGCAAACCTAACCAATGAGAATATTCCTCCAAAGTAGGTACAAGCTGATAATCTGGAAAGGTAAAACAATGGTGCAACGGGTCATAAAACTGAGCCAAAGTAGGGAGAATCCCCTCAGGTACATCAAGACCCAACATGTGCAACAGCTTTCCATGACATTTTCGGAACTCTTGGGTATCAGCAACCAAAGCTCCTAACTTCCTTAACTCTACAATATTAGGACTCTTGAAAGTGTACTTCTTTGTATTCCTCCTTTCGAAAGTCATAGCCATGGACATCTGAAATTTGCAAAAGTTTCTTATAAGTCCTTTGAAATCTTACGGATAATGCTCATGAATGTTATGATGGCATGTATGCAACAAGCACAAACAAGATCACACAATGCACACGGGCTTAGGTTCCGAGTCACGAGCATGAAGTCAAGGTAACAGAACCAACCCACACAGGTAAGTACTAAGGTTTTGTCTTCATTGTACCTGCAAGAAACCAAAAGGGTGCTAACAGAGGTGCCCGGAGTTATCAGCCATCTTTAGAATTTTATCGGTACGTTGGATTACTCCCCAACCGATAACATTCTTAAAATAGACCTCGTCCGAGTGTAGTATCGCGTGACAACCGCCTTAGATTTACATCCAGACAGCTTCCGCACTACGTTCCTAAATTGGCTTAGATGGGTTAAGGGTTCTAAGGTCCTCAGTATGATCAGCTCAAGGTCGGAAAATAATGCCACGTACGATTACTCGTCATGACATTGATAGTCCAAGAGAGCCTAACCGAGTGGAGATTATCAAATTGATATTGCTTTGGACTACTCCATCGCATATCGCTTCGAATATCGCCGTCCTATCATAAGTGTCACTCAGATCCGGGTTAGAATCTATCTCACACAGAGGATCACCAAACCAAAACGGAACAAACAAATAACAAACAATTCAAACCAAAGCGATAAATAAATCAAAGTAGGCTAAATCCGCTTAGAGATTACTCCCCAGCAGAGTCGCCATTTTTCTGTAGCGGTAAAATCGTGAGTGTAAGCTATTGATTAACTTAACTCGATTAACACAGAGTCGCCACCGCGCTTTTCTTTATTTCCGAATGGAAAAAGGTAAAAGAACGAATAAAAACCTAGGATTCTAAAAGCAAAGGCTAAAAGAAATAAACAGAGATTGGGTAAGGGGATTGGTTATGAACCGGGAAGGTCTTAGGCACCCGACTCATCCGTAGTACTCTACGGGAGCCCTTTGAAATACTTATTGCTTTTTGGTCTGAAATTGGTTTGTTTAAAATGATGGAAGAGATGAGAAGAAGAATATTTTTTAATGATTTTGTGTTTGATAAGGTTTTAAAGCCTTATGCCTACGTACCCACAACGTGCAATGCGAGATCAAAACCTCGTAGTTCGTGGTATAAAGTTTGAAAAGAATAAGTGGGTTGAGTTGATTTTAAGATGTAAAGATAAGTCGTCATCCCTTAGCGAATAATTCCGCTAAAAGGGATGAATCATATCTAAACATATGGAAAATGAAAAAAAGGTGCACAAGGCACAAAACAATTGAATGGATTTATATTTTTTAAAGTATATACAAAAATGGTTTTAATATATTTACATGGCTTAATATTTGATTAAGAAAATAAAAGGAAAAGGTTCAAAAAAAATCGCTTGATCGAAATCAAGGTTTGTTTATGAAATTGTTTGAAGTTTAAGAAACAAGAAGGTTTTGAAATAGGAAGAAGTTTTGAAAATTAAAGAATGGGGAGAAGATGAAGAGACTAGTCCTAGTGCTTGAATTAAAAGCTAAGGAAAGAAGTTACCAAGACCAATATGTACAAATCTTCAAAATTCGGACTTCCATCTTCAAAAATTAACGACATCATTTGAGGCTAAGATTTCTAACCACTCCAACTTGAGCAAAGGGAATCCTAGAAGATCTAAGTCCAATCTCCAAAAGTTCGGGATAGTAACCATAAGTCCAAAGTTAGAAGTAACAAGTTTTTTAAGAGTTTTATCCTTTATTAAGTGTTTTAATATCCAAATGGACAAAAAATAAAAAGCAAGCACAATATGAATATATACAAGCATAATATGAATATAAACGATGATATATGATATAATATGGCAAAATATAATAAGGAAATAAGGGAGCGAGAGATTTAAAATAAAAGGATAAGGTGCAAGAGATTAAATTTAAACAATTATATTCACATTATAATATTATATACAATATAAGGTGGTATGATGAACTTAATCAAGCACAACCACAACAATGAAAATAAAACCGAGGCAACCGGATCCAAATGGATCTTTAATCGAATCGGGACAACTTTAGGTCTATGTTAAGCAATCGCCGAGTAATTTACGAAGTAATTACCCTACAAATGAGGCCGGCCACCACTAATTAAAGTGGAAAATATTCGTGTTAATACATGTTAGAGAAACGACATAATGGATCGTTCTCCGAAAACATGCCACACTAAAAGAAGAGGAAGGTCTAATCTTAATCGAAATTATCGTTGAATTTTCTCGATTAGCAACCTATCACGATCTCAAAGTATGGAGAATGATCCAAATGATCATTCATCCATAGATTTGAAATAATGAAGATTAAACTTAATCGGAAATCAACAATTCCGAATCGGAAGATTGTCATCGACCAAAATTAAAAGGAGATGAAGAATAGTGGGTCCAAAATAGATCCAATAAAAGAATAGAAAATATTTTTAAATCTCTTTTCTAAGAATTCCTTTTCCAAATATTTTTTTAAAATTGTTTTTCTAAACAAATCTTTTTTCTAAATTCTTTCTAAAGTAACTCTTCTTAACATGCTCTTGAAATACTTTTTCTATGAAACATTTAAATCAAAAATAACTTGTAACAAAAATCAAATTTAAAAGAATCAAACTAAAGAATATTAATAATAAAAAAAAAGAAAAAAATGGACAAGGGAGGATGGATGAGGAAACGCGGGTCAGAGGTGTGGTAGATCCACATGGACCTCAATTGAGAACCCAACTCCAAGATCATTAACATCAGTTTTTATAAAAATAAAAAAAAATAAAAAAAATAAATAAGAAGCAAATAATAAAGAAGCAAGAGCTTCTTATTCTCCTTCAAAGGGAATGCAAACGCAAAACAGGGGAAAGCCAAAACAATTCACGGCGGCGGCACCGATCCAACAATAACAACAATCGCTCCTCACCTCAAAAATCAAAAACGAAACTCTCTCCTTCTCGCGCTTTCTCTTCTTCTTCTTCACTAGATTTCTTTTTCAATTCGGTTTAGTGATTTGGGAATGGATTTTGGATTTAGGGATTTTTGGGAGATTGAAGATGGAGTTGAGCAGCGATTTGAGTGGCTCTTCAAGCTTGAAATTGGAATGAGGTTGGGTCTCTATTTATAAGAGAAGAAGAGAATGAGATGATGCCGTTTCGTTTGATGGTCATTGCGTTTTGGAAAGCTCACGGTATTCTCGTGTCAATTTTCGTTTTTGATTTCCATTTATTTGCCTTTTGCTTTCTGATTTGATTCCGTGACGAAGCTGCCGTTTCACTCATTAACAGGCTGCGTTTTGATACTGTTGTTTTCGTTTTAGGTGCGGGACGCGTGCTGTGAACTTTTCACGTGCGGATGCGTGAGGCATTTTGTGTGAGCTACTTGGCTTGAAGCTGTTTTATTTACGGCGTATGAAGCTGAGGAAAGGCTTGGACAAGCTGGGGCGTGATAACGTATTGGCAGTTTTTGTTTGCTTCGTGGCTTGGAAATTCACGTGTTGCTGGGCTAGGCTTATTGTTTTTCTTTTGTTTTCGCAGCTGGGCTTACAAGAAATGTGGGGAAGTTGCTGCGGCTTGATTGTTGCTTTCGTTTGTGGGCCAGCTTGGAGGCTTGTGTTGTGAGGTACTTGCAAATGGCTGAGGCTGGGCAAAAGTGATGTCATGCGGCTTGGCTTCGGATACCGCGTGTGACTTGGGCCTGGTGGCTGGTTGTATTGTAGCTTTTGATTTGGCTGAGGATATGCGCTTGGATTGATGTCTGGCTGCGGGAAAGTAAAGTGTGGGCCTGGCTGGCGTATTGAATGCATGTGGCGTGTACGGAAGCTGGTAGTTTGATGCTTGTGTTGTTCATGAAGCTGGCTTGTGAAGTGAGCTAATTGGGAAAATGCAAGAGGAGTCAGATGTGAGGCTAGAAGGCTTGGATTGATGGAAAAGCATTGTACTTGGCTTATAGCTTGGAAATGTTTTTTTATTGTTTTATATTATAGAAAGTATTGTACACATTTTTTCATATTTTCAATGGACATTTGAACTAAAGTATGGGTTAAAAGAAAAAATAATAAAAAAATGATTTATGAATAAAACAAATGAAAATTGGATATTATATAGTAAAATGAGAAAAAAAAAAAATATATTTGGTAAATGAATTGTAGGAATTGATGTGGATATAAAATTTGGGTATAAATGGATAAAAATGAAAAAATGACATTTGGTAAAAAAATGAATAATAGGGATTTATTGATGTTTTGTGAAAATGGATAAAAAAGGCTATTGAATATGGATAATCGATAAATGAAAAATGGAAGAAAAGGTAATTATTGGAAGAAAAAAAAATGGATAATGGATACGGATAGAATAAAATGATTTAATAGATATTGGATATGAAATTTGGTCTAAGATGGTTTAATCAAGAAATGGATAATGGATGGAATTTGGTTTTCAAGCCCACAACAAAATCTCAATTTTTCAAAAGCCTCTGATAAAATGGACACAGCCACCACAGACCCACTGAACAGCTTGCCAACACCACAGTCACTGATATTGTCAACTCAAGCCAACTGTCATCTGAAAACTGTCTGATATATCCTGATGATTCGCAACCAACTGAGGAAAATAAATCCTCAAATTAATTACTGATGAACTGAAGACCCGATGACCTGATAGCCACTTGAAGATTCAAACCGCAACACATTGTCTGATAAATGATGAACAAACCACACTTTGCACAGAAAACAACTGTCACACAACCCAATTTGTATTTTGAACACGCATTGCCTGATGAATGAATTACTGGCACACACGACTGGCAATCAACACAATCTTTTAATAGTTTGACCAGATTAGGTCAAACATCCACTTGAAATCGAATCGTGACTGAACAAACGCATCTGAATGGAATTACTATCTCATCCTCCTAAACCTGCAACACAGAGAAGAACACTGCAACATATTTTTTTGTATTTTGGTTGGTAATCAGTAAATATAAACAAATATAAAACAGTAAAAATAATGGTGATCCCCTGAGAAGCATAGACCCGATCTGAGGAGAAACTCGGAAACCAAAGTGATCTTGTTTGATATGCAAAATGCAGATGATATGCGAAACAATCTTAGGGCAAAAATTAGGGTATTACAAATTGTGTATAATCTACTACGATTTTTGGACCAAAACTAGTATTTCAAAAAGTTTCATAGAATCTAATTTTGAGATAATTTTTTGCATGGACTTCGATCATAATCTTCCCTCGTAATATATAGAGAGGATCTTAAAAGTTACGTAGCATTTTGAACAATCCTCGATTTAATTTGATTTTTTTGACCGAAACTTGTATAGAATGGTGTATAATATACTACGATGTTTGGACCGAAACTTGTATTTCAAAAAGTTTCATAGAATCTAAATTTGAGATAATTTTTTGCAGGGACTTCCATCATAACCTTCCCTCGTGACATATAGAGAGGATTTTAAAAGTTACGTAGCATTTCGAACAATCCTCGATTTAATTTGATTTTTTGACCGAAACTAGTATAGAATTGTGTATAATATAATACGATTTTTGGACCGAAACTAGTATTTCAAAAAGTTTCATAGAATCTAATTTTGAGATAATTTTTTGCATGGACTTCCATCATAACCTTCCCTCGTAATCTTTAGAGAGGATCTTAAAAGTTACGTATCATTTCGAACAATCCTCGATTTAATTTGATTTTTGACCGAAATAGGTATAGAATTGTGTATATTATACTACGATTTTTGAACCGAAACTAGTATTTCAAAAAGTTTCATAGAATCTAATTTGGAGATAATTTTTTGCATGGACTTCCATCATAACCTTCCCTTGTGACATATAGAGAGGATCTTAAAAGTTACGTAGCATTTCGAACAATCTTCGATTTAATTTGATATTATGACCGAAACTAGTAAAGAATTGTTTTTAATATACTACGATTTTTGGACCGAAACTAGTATAAATTTGTGTATAATTTATTAACATTTTTTTGTGACTAAAACTAGTATTTTAAAAAGTTTCATAGAATCTAATTTTGAGATAATTTTTGGCATAAACTTCCATCATAACCTTCCCTCGTGACATATAGAGGGGATCTTAAAAGTTACGAAGCATTTCGAACAATCCTCGATTTAATTTGATATTATGATCGAAACTAGTATAGAATTGTGTATAATATACTACAATTTTTGGACCGAAACTAGTATTTCAAAAAGTTTCATAGAATCTAATTTTGAGATAATTTTTTGCATGGACTTCCATCATAACCTTCCCTCGTGACATATAGAGAGGATCTTAAAAGTTACGAAGCATTTCGAACAATCCTCGATTTAATTTGATATTATGACCGAAACTAGTATAGAATTGTGTATAATATACTACGATTTTTGGACCGAAACTAGTATTTCAAAAAGTTTCATAGAATCTAATTTTGAGATAATTTTTTGCATGGACTTCCATCATAACCTTCCCTCGTAATATATAGAGAGGATCTTAAAAGTTACGTAGCATTTCGAACAATCCTCGATTTGATTTGATTTTTTGACCGAAACTAGTATAGAATTGTGTATAATATACTACGATGTTTGGACCGAAACTTGTATTTCAAAAAGTTTCATAGAATCTAAATTTGAGATAATTTTTTGCAGGGACTTCCATCATAACCTTCCCTCGTGACATATAGAGAGGATCTTAAAAGTTACGTAGCATTTCGAACAATCCTAGATTTAATTTGATTTTTTGACCGAAACTAGTATAGAATTGTGTATAATATAATACGATTTTTGGACCGAAACTAGTATTTTAAAAAGTTTCATAGAATCTAATTTTGAGATAATTTTTTGCATGGACTTCCATCATAACCTTCCCTCGTAATATTTAGAGAGGATCTTAAAAGTTACGTATCATTTCGAACAATCCTCGATTTAATTTGATTTTTGACCGAAACTTGTATAGAATTGTGTATAATATACTACGATTTTTGGACCGAAACTAGTATTTCAAAAAGTTTCATAGAATCTAATTTGGAGATAATTTTTTGCATGGACTTCCTTCATAACCTTCCCTTGTGACATATAGAGAGGATCTTAAAAGTTACGTAGCATTTCGAACAATCCTCGATTTAATTTGATATTATGACCGAAACTATTAAAAAATTGTTTTTAATATACTACGATTTTTTGACCGAAACTAGTATAAATTTGTGTATAATTTATTAACATTTTTTTGTGACTAAAACTAGTATTTTAAAAAGTTTCTTAGAATCTAATTTTGAGATAATTTTTGGCATAGACTTCCATCATAACCTTCCCTCGTGACATATAGAGAGGATCTTAAAAGTTACGAAGCATTTCGAACAATCCTCGATTTAATTTGATATTATGACCGAAACTAGTATAGAATTGTGTATAATATACTACAATTTTTGGACCGAAACTATTATTTCAAAAAGTTCCATAGAATTTAATTTTGAGATAATTTTTTGCATGGACTTCCATCATAACCTTCCCTCGTGACATATAGAGAGGATCTTAAAAGTTACGAAGCATTTCGAACAATCCTCGATTTAATTTGATATTATGACCGAAACTAGTATAGAATTGTGTTTAATATACTACGATTTTTGGACCGAAACTAGTATTTCAAAAAGTTTCATAGAATCTAATTTTGAGATAATTTTTTGCATGGACTTCCATCATAACTTTCCCTCGTAATATATAGAGAGGATCTTAAACGTTACGTAGCATTTCGAACAATCCTCGATTTAATTTGATTTTTAGACCGAATTTAGTATAGAATTGTGTATAATATATTACGAGTTTTGGACCGAAACATGTATTTCAAAAATTTTCATAGAATCTAATTTTGAGATAATTTTTTGCATGGACTTCCATCATAACCTTCCCTCGTGACATATACAGAGGATCTTAAAAGTTAGGTAACATTTCGAACAATCCTCGATTTAATTTTATTTTTTGATCGAAACTAGTATAGAATTGTGTATAATATACTACAATTTTTGGACCGAAACTAGTATTTCAAAAAGTTTCATAGAATCTAATTTTGAGATAATTTTTTGCAAGGACTTCCATCATAACCTTCCCTCGTGACATATAGAGACGATCTTAAAAGTTACGTAGCATTTCGAACAATCTTCTTTTTAATTTAATTTTTGACCGAAACTTGTATAGAATTGTGTATAATATACTAAGATTTTTGGACCGAAACTAGTATTTCAAAAAGTTTCATAGAATCTAATTTTGAGATAATTTTTTGCATGGACTTCCATCATAACCATCCCTCGTAATATATAGAGAGGATCTTAAACGTAAAGTAGCATTTCGAACAATCCTCGATTTAATTTGATTTTTAGACCGAAACTAGTATAGAATTGTGTATAATATATTACGAGTTTTTGACCGAAACAAGTATTTCAAAAATTTTCATAGAATCTAATTTTAAGATTATTTTATGCATGGACTTCCATCATAACCTTCCCTCGTGACATATACAGAGGATCTTAAAAGTTACGTAGCATTTCTAACAATCCTCGATTTAATTTGAGTTTTTAACCAAAACTAGTATAGAATTGTGTATAATATACTACGATTTTTGGACAAAAACTAGTATTTCAAAAAGTTTCATAGAATCAAATTTCGAGATAAATTTTTGCATGGACTTCCATCATAACCTTCCCTCGTGACATATAGAGAGGATCTTAAAATTTATGTAGCATTTCGAACAATTCTCTTTTTAATTTAATTTTTGACCGAAACTTGTATAGAATTGTGTATAATCTACTACGATTTTTGGACCGAAACTAGTATTTCAAAAAGTTTCATAGAATCTAATTTTGAGATAATTTTTTGCATGGACTTCCATCATAACTTTCCCTCGTAATATATAGAGAGGATCTTAAACGTTACGTAGCATTTCGAACAATCTTCTTTTTAATTTAATTTTTGACCGAAACTTGTATAGAATTGTGTATAATATACTACGATTTTTGGACCGAAACTAGTATTTCAAAAAGTTTCATAGAATCTAATTTTGAGATAATTTTTTGCATGGACTTCCATCATAACCTTCCCTCGTGACATATAGAGAAGATCTTAAAAGTTACGTAGCATTTCGAACAATCTTCTTTTTAATTTAATTTTTGACCGAAACTTGTATAGAATTGTGTATAATATACTACGATTTTTGGACCGAAACTAGTATTTCAAAAAGTTTCATAGAATCTAAATTTGAGATAATTTTTTGCAGGGACTTCCATCATAACCTTCCCTCGTGACATATAAAGTGGATATTAAAAGTTATGTAGCATTTCGAACAATCCTCGATTTAATTTGATTTTTTGACCGAAACTAGTATAGAATTGTGTATAATATACTACGATTTTTGGACCGAAACTAGTATTTCAAAATGTTTCATAGAATCTAATTTTGAGATAATTTTTTGCATGGACTTCCATTATAACCTTACCTCGTAATATATATAGAGGATCTTAAAAGTTACGAAGCATTTCGAACAATCCTCGATTTAATTTGATATTATGACCGAAACTAGTATAGAATTGTGTATAATATACTACAATTTTTGGACCGAAACTATTATTTCAAAAAGTTTCATAGAATTTAATTTTGAGATAATTTTTTGCATGGACTTCCATCATAACCTTCCCTCGTGACATATAGAGAGGATCTTAAAAGTTACGAAGCATTTCGAACAATCCTCGATTTAATTTGATATTATGACCGAAACTAGTATAGAATTGTGTTTAATATACTACGATTTTTGGACCGAAACTAGTATTTCAAAAAGTTTCATAGAATCTAATTTTGAGATAATTTTTTGCATGGACTTCCATCATAACTTTCCCTCGTAATATATAGAGAGGATCTTAAACGTTACGTAGCATTTCGAACAATCCTCGATTTAATTTGATTTTTAGACCGAATTTAGTATAGAATTGTGTATAATATATTACGAGTTTTGGACCGAAACATGTATTTCAAAAATTTTCATAGAATCTAATTTTGAGATAATTTTTTGCATGGACTTCCATCATAACCTTCCCTCGTGACATATACAGAGGATCTTAAAAGTTAGGTAACATTTCGAACAATCCTCGATTTAATTTTATTTTTTGATCGAAACTAGTATAGAATTGTGTATAATATACTACAATTTTTGGACCGAAACTAGTATTTCAAAAAGTTTCATAGAATCTAATTTTGAGATAATTTTTTGCATGGACTTCCATCATAACCTTCCCTCGTGACATATAGAGACGATCTTAAAAGTTACGTAGCATTTCGAACAATCTTCTTTTTAATTTAATTTTTGACCGAAACTTGTATAGAATTGTGTATAATATACTACGATTTTTGGACCGAAACTAGTATTTCAAAAAGTTTCATAGAATCTAATTTTGAGATAATTTTTTGCTTGGACTTCCATTATAACCTTACCTCGTAATATATATAGAGGATCTTAAAAGTTACGAAGCATTTCGAACAATCCTCGATTTAATTTGATATTATGACCGAAACTAGTATAGAATTGTGTATAATATACTACAATTTTTGGACCGAAACTATTATTTCAAAAAGTTTCATAGAATTTAATTTTGAGATAATTTTTTGCATGGACTTCCATCATAACCTTCCCTCGTGACATATAGAGAGGATCTTAAAAGTTACGAAGCATTTCGAACAATCCTCGATTTAATTTGATATTATGACCGAAACTAGTATAGAATTGTGTTTAATATACTACGATTTTTGGACCGAAACTAGTATTTCAAAAAGTTTCATAGAATCTAATTTTGAGATAATTTTTCGCATGGACTTCCATCATAACTTTCCCTCGTAATATATAGAGAGGATCTTAAACGTTACGTAGCATTTCGAACAATCCTCAATTTAATTTGATTTTTAGACCGAATTTAGTATAGAATTGTGTATAATATATTACGAGTTTTGGACCGAAACATGTATTTCAAAAATTTTCATAGAATCTAATTTTGAGATAATTTTTTGCATGGACTTCCATCATAACCTTCCCTCGTGACATATACAGAGGATCTTAAAAGTTAGGTAACATTTCGAACAATCCTCGATTTAATTTTATTTTTTGATCGAAACTAGTATAGAATTGTGTATAATATACTACAATTTTTGGACCGAAACTAGTATTTCAAAAAGTTTCATAGAATCTAATTTTGAGATAATTTTTTGCATGGACTTCCATCATAACCTTCCCTCGTGACATATAGAGACGGTCTTAAAAGTTACGTAGCATTTCGAACAATCTTCTTTTTAATTTAATTTTTGACCGAAACTTGTATAGAATTGTGTATAATATACTACGATTTTTGGACCGAAACTAGTATTTCAAAAAGTTTCATAGAATCTAATTTTGAGAGAATTTTTTGCATGGACTTCCATCATAACCATCCCTCGTAATATATAGAGAGGATCTTAAACGTTAAGTAGCATTTCGAACAATCCTCGATTTAATTTGATTTTTAGACCGAAACTAGTATAGAATTGTGTATAATATATTACGAGTTTTGGACCGAAACAAGTATTTCAAAAAATTTCATTGAATCTAATTTTGAGATAATTTTTTGCATGGACTTCCATCATAACCTTCCCTCGTGACATATACAGAGGATCTTAAAAGTTACGTAGCATTTCGAACAATTATCTTTTTAATTTAATTTTTGACCGAAACTTGTATAGAATTGTGTATAATCTACTACGATTTTTGGACCAAAACTAGTATTTCAAAAAGTTTCATAGAATCTAATTTTGAGATAATTTTTTTCTTGGACTTCCATCATAACCTTCCCTCGTAATATATAGAGAGGATCTTAAAAGTTACGTAGCATTTTGAACAATCCTCGATTTGATTTGATTTTTTGACCGAAACTAGTATAGAATGTTATATAATATACTACGATGCTTGGACCGAAACTTGTATTTCAAAAAGTTTCATAGAATCTAAATTTGAGATAATTTTTTGCAGGGACTTCCATCATAACCTTCCCTCGTGACATATAGAGAGGATCTTAAAAGTTACGTAGCATTTCGAACAATCCTCGATTTAATTTGATTTTTTGACCGAAACTAGTATAGAATTGTGTATAATATAATACGATTTTTGGACCGAAACTAGTATTTCAAATAGTTTCATAGAATCTAATTTGGAGATAATTTTTTGCATGGACTTCCTTCATAACCTTCCCTTGTAATATTTAGAGACGATCTTAAAAGTTACGTATCATTTCGAACAATCCTTGATTTAATTTGATTTTTGACCGAAACTTGTATAGAATTGTGTATAATATACTACGATTTTTGGACCGAAACTAGTATTTCAAATAGTTTCATAGAATCTAATTTGGAGATAATTTTTTGCATGGACTTCCTTCATAACCTTCCCTTGTGACATATAGAGAGGATCTTAAAAGTTACGTAGCATTTCGAACAATCCTCGATTTAATTTGATATTATGACCGAAACTAGTAAAGAATTGTTTTTAATATACTACGATTTTTGGACTGAAACTAGTATAAATTTGTGTATAATTTATTAACATTTTTTTGTGACTAAAACTAGTATTTTAAAAAGTTTCTTAGAATCTAATTTTGAGATAATTTTTGGCATAGACTTCCATCATAACCTTCCCTCGTGACATATAGAGAGGATCTTAAAAGTTACGAAGAATTTCGAACAATCCTCGATTTAATTTGATATTATGACCGAAACTAGTATAGAATTGTGTATAATATACTACAATTTTTGGACCGAAACTATTATTTAAAAAAAGTTTCATAGAATTTAATTTTGAGATAATTTTTTGCATGGACTTCCATCATAACCTTCCCTCGTGACATATAGGCAGGATCTTAAAAGTTACGAAGTATTTCGAACAATCCTCGATTTAATTTGATATTATGACCGAAACTAGTATAGAATTGTGTATAATATACTACGATTTTTGGACCGAAACTAGTATTTCAAAAAGTTTCATAGAATCTAATTTTGAGATAATTTTTTGCATGGACTTCCATCATAACTTTCCCTCGTAATATATAGAGAGGATCTTAAACGTTACGTAGCATTTCGAACAATCCTCGTTTTAATTTGATTTTTAGACCGAATTTAGTATAGAATTGTGTATAATATATTACGAATTTTGGACCGAAACATGTATTTCAAAAAATTTCATAGAATCTAATTTTGAGATAATTTTTTGCATGGACTTCCATCATAACCTTCCCTCGTGACATATACAGAGGATCTTAAAAGTTACGTAGCATTTCGAACAATCCTCGATTTAATTTTATTTTTTGATCGAAACTAGTATAGAATTGTGTATAATATACTACAATTTTTGGACCGAAACTAGTATTTCAAAAAGTTTCATAGAATCTAATTTTGAGATAATTTTTTGCATGGACTTCCATCATAACCTTCCCTCGTGACATATAGAGACGGTCTTAAAAGTTACGTAGCATTTCGAACAATCTTCTTTTTAATTTAATTTTTGACCGAAACTTGTATAGAATTGTGTATAATATACTACGATTTTTGGACCGAAACTAGTATTTCAAAAAGTTTCATAGAATCTAATTTTGAGAGAATTTTTTGCATGGACTTCCATCATAACCATCCCTCGTAATATATAGAGAGGATCTTAAACGTTAAGTAGCATTTCGAACAATCCTCGATTTAATTTGATTTTTAGACCGAAACTAGTATAGAATTGTGTATAATATATTACGAGTTTTGGACCGAAACAAGTATTTCAAAAAATTTCATTGAATCTAATTTTGAGATAATTTTTTGCATGGACTTCCATCATAACCTTCCCTCGTGACATATACAGAGGATCTTAAAAGTTACGTAGCATTTCGAACAATTATCTTTTTAATTTAATTTTTGACCGAAACTTGTATAGAATTGTGTATAATCTACTACGATTTTTGGACCAAAACTAGTATTTCAAAAAGTTTCATAGAATCTAATTTTGAGATAATTTTTTTCTTGGACTTCCATCATAACCTTCCCTCGTAATATATAGAGAGGATCTTAAAAGTTACGTAGCATTTTGAACAATCCTCGATTTGATTTGATTTTTTGACCGAAACTAGTATAGAATGTTATATAATATACTACGATGTTTGGACCGAAACTTGTATTTCAAAAAGTTTCATAGAATCTAAATTTGAGATAATTTTTTGCAGGGACTTCCATCATAACCTTCCCTCGTGACATATAGAGAGGATCTTAAAAGTTACGTAGCATTTCGAACAATCCTCGATTTAATTTGATTTTTTGACCGAAACTAGTATAGAATTGTGTATAATATAATACGATTTTTGGACCGAAACTAGTATTTCAAATAGTTTCATAGAATCTAATTTGGAGATAATTTTTTGCATGGACTTCCTTCATAACCTTCCCTTGTAATATTTAGAGAGGATCTTAAAAGTTACGTATCATTTCGAACAATCCTTGATTTAATTTGATTTTTGACCGAAACTTGTATAGAATTGTGTATAATATACTACGATTTTTGGACCGAAACTAGTATTTCAAATAGTTTCATAGAATCTAATTTGGAGATAATTTTTTGCATGGACTTCCTTCATAACCCTCCCTTGTGACATATAGAGAGGATCTTAAAAGTTACGTAGCATTTCGAACAATCCTCGATTTAATTTGATATTATGACCGAAACTAGTAAAGAATTGTTTTTAATATACTACGATTTTTGGACTGAAACTAGTATAAATTTGTGTATAATTTATTAACATTTTTTTGTGACTAAAACTAGTATTTTAAAAAGTTTCTTAGAATCTAATTTTGAGATAATTTTTGGCATAGACTTCCATCATAACCTTCCCTCGTGACATATAGAGAGGATCTTAAAAGTTACGAAGAATTTCGAACAATCCTCGATTTAATTTGATATTATGACCGAAACTAGTATAGAATTGTGTATAATATACTACAATTTTTGGACCGAAACTATTATTTAAAAAAAGTTTCATAGAATTTAATTTTGAGATAATTTTTTGCATGGACTTCCATCATAACCTTCCCTCGTGACATATAGGCAGGATCTTAAAAGTTACGAAGTATTTCGAACAATCCTCGATTTAATTTGATATTATGACCGAAACTAGTATAGAATTGTGTATAATATACTACGATTTTTGGACCGAAACTAGTATTTCAAAAAGTTTCATAGAATCTAATTTTATGATAATTTTTTGCATGGACTTCCATCATAACTTTCCCTCGTAATATATAGAGAGGATCTTAAACGTTACGTAGCATTTCGAACAATCCTCGTTTTAATTTGATTTTTAGACCGAATTTAGTATAGAATTGTGTATAATATATTACGAATTTTGGACCGAAACATGTATTTCAAAAATTTTCATAGAATCTAATTTTGAGATAATTTTTTGCATGGACTTCCATCATAACCTTCCCTCGTGACATATACAGAGGATCTTAAAAGTTACGTAGCATTTCGAACAATCCTCGATTTAATTTTATTTTTTGATCGAAACTAGTATAGAATTGTGTATAATATACTACGATTTTTGGACCGAAACTAGTATTTCAAAAAGTTTCAAAGAATCTAATTTTGAGATAATTTTTTGCATGGACTTCCATCATAACCTTCCCTCGTGACATATAGAGAGGATCTTAAAAGTTACGTAGCATTTCGAACAATCCTCTTTTTAATTTAATTTTTGACCGAAACTTGTATAGAATTGTGTATAATATACTACGATTTTTGGACCGAAACTAGTATTTCAAAAAGTTTCATAGAATCAAATTTTGAGATAATTTTTTGCATGAACTTCCATCATAACCATCCCTCGTAATATATAGAGAGGATCTTAAACGTTAAGTAGCATTTCGAACAATCCTCGATTTAATTTGATTTTTAGACCGAAACTAGTATAGAATTGTGTATAATATATTACGAGTTTTTGACCGAAACAAGTATTTCAAAAATTTTCATAGAATCTAATTTTAAGATAATTTAATGCATGGACTTCCATCATAACCTTCCCTCGTGACATATATAAAGGATCTTAAAAGTTACGTAGCATTTCGAACAATCCTCTTTTTAATTTAATTTTTGACCGAAACTTGTATAGAATTGTGTATAATCTACTACGATTTTTGGACCAAAACTAGTATTTCAAAAAGTTTCATAGAATCTAATTTTGAGTAAATTTTTTGCATGGACTTCCATCATAACCTTCCCACGTAATATATAGAGAGGATCTTAAAAGTTACGTAGCATTTTGAACAATCCTCGATTTAATTTGATTTTTTCACCGAAACAAGTATAGAATGGTGTATAATATACTACGATTTTTGGACCGAAACTTGTTTTTCAAAAAGTTTCATAGAATCTAAATTTGAGATAATTTTTTGCAGGGACTTCCATCATAACTTTCCCTCGTGACATATAAAGTGGATATTAAAAGTTATGTAGCATTTCGAACAATCCTCGATTTAATTTGATTTTTTGACCGAAACAAGTATAGAATTGTGTATAATATACTACGATTTTTGGACCGAATCTAGTATTTCAAAAAGTTTCATAGAATCTAATTTTGAGATAATTTTTTGCATGGACTTCCATCATAACTTTCCCTCGTAATATATAGAGAGGATCTTAAACGTCACGTAGCATTTCGAACAATCTTCGATTTAATTTGATTTTTAGACCGAATTTAGTATAGAATTGTGTATAATATATTACGAGTTTTGGACCGAAACAAGTATTTCAAAAATTTTCATAGAATCTAATTTTGAGATAATTTTTTGCATGGACTTCTATCATAACCTTCCCTCGTGACATATACAGAGGATCTTAAAAGTTATGTAGCATTTCGAACAATCCTCGATTTAATTTGATTTTTTGATCGAAACTAGTATAGAATTGTGTATAATATACTACGATTTTTGGACCGAAACTAGTATTTCAAAAAGTTTCATAGAATCTAATTTTGAGATAATTTTTTGCATAGACTTCCATCATAACCTTCCCTCGTGACATATAGAGAGGATCTTAAAAGTTACCTAGCATTTCGAACAATCCTCTTTTTAATTTAATTTTTGACCGAAACTTGTATAGAATTGTGTATAATATACTACGATTTTTGGACCGAAACTAGTATTTCAAAAAGTTTCATAGAATCTAATTTTGAGATAATTTTTTGCATGGACTTCCATCCTAACCTTCCCTCATAATATATAGAGAGGATCTTAAACGTTACGTAGCATTTCGAACAATCCTCGATTAAATTTGATTTTTAAACCGAAACTAGTATAGAATTGTGTATAATATATGACGAGTTTTTGACCGAAACAAGTATTTCAAAAATTTTCATAGAATCTAATTTTGAGATAATTTTTTGCATGGACTTCCATCATAACCTTCCCTCATGACACATACAGAGGATCTTAAAAGTTACGTAGCATTTCGAACAATCCTCGATTTAATTTGATTTTTTGACCGAAACTAGTATAGAATTGTGTATAATATACCACGATTTTTGGACCGAAACTAGTATTTCAAAAAGTTTCATAGAATCTAATTTTGAGATAATTTTTTGCATAGACTTCCATCATAACCTTCCCTCATGACATATAGAGAGGATCTTAAAAGTTACGTAGCATTTCGAACAATCGTCGATTTAATTTTATTTTTTGACAGAAACTAGTATAGAATTGTGTATAATATACTACGATTTTTGGACGGAAACTAGTATTTCAAAAAGTTTCATAGAATCTAATTTTGAGATAATTTTTTAACATGGACTTCCATCATAACCTTCCCTCGTAATATATAAAGAGGATCTTAGAAGTTACGTAGCATTTCGAACAATCCTCTTTTTTATTTGATTTTTGACCGAAACTAGTATAAAATTGTGTATAATATACTACGGTTTTTGGGCCGAAACAAGTATTTCAAAAAGTTTCATAGAATTTAATTTTGAGATAATTTTTTGCATGGACTTCCATCATAAGCTTCCCTAGTGACATATAGAGAGGATCTTAAAAGTTACGTAGCATTTCGAACAATCCTCAATTTAATTTGATATTATGACCGAAACTAGTATAGAATTGTGTATAATATACTAGGATTTTTGGACCGAAACAAGTATTTAAAAAAGTTTCACAGAATCTAATTTTGAGATAATTTTTTGCATGGACTTCCATCATAACCTTCCCTCGTAATATATAGAGAGGATCTGAAGAGTTATGTAGCATTTCGGACAATCCTCTTTTTTATTTGATTTTCGACCGAAACTTGTATAAAATTGTGTATAATATACTACGATTTTTGGACCGAAACTAGTATTTCAAAAAGTTTCATAGATTTAATTTTAAGATAATTTTTTGCATGGACTTCCATCATAACCTTGCCTCGTAATATATAGAGAGGATCTTAAAAGTTACGTAGCATTTCAAACAATCCTCGATATAATTTGATTTTTGACCGAAACTTGTATAGAATGGTGTATAATATATTACGATTTTTGGACCGAAACTAGTATTTCAAAAAGTTTCATAGAATCTAAATTTGAGATAATTTTTTGCAGGGACTTCCATCATAACCTTCCCTCGTGACATATAGAGAGGATATTAAAAGTTACGTAGCATTTCGAAGAATCCTCGATTTAATTTGATTTTTTGACCGAAACTAGTATAGAATTGTGTATAATATACTACGATTTTTGGACCGAAACTAGTATTTCAAAAAGTTTCATAGAATCTAATTTTGAGATAATTTTTTGCATGGACTTCCATCATAACCTTCCCTCGTAATATATAGAGAGGATCTTAAAAGTTACGTATCAATTCGAACAATCCTCGATTTAATTTGATTTTTGACCGAAACTTGTATAGAATTGTGAATAATATACTACGATTTTTGGACCGAAACTATATTTCAAAAAGTTTCATAGAATCTAATTTGGAGATAATTTTTTGCATGGACTTCCATCATAACCTTCCCTTGTGACATATAGAGAGGATCTTGAAAGTTACGTAGCATTTCGAACAATCCTCGATTTAATTTGATATTATGACCGAAACTAGTAAAGAATTGTGTATAATATACTACGATTTTTGGCCCGAAACTAGTATAAATTTGTGTATAATTTATTAACATTTTTTTGTGACTAAAACTAGTATTTTAAAAAGTTTCATAGAATCTAATTTTGAGATAATTTTTGGCATAGACTTTCATCATAACCTTCCCTCGTGACATATAGAGAGGATCTTAAATGTTACGTAGCATTTTGAACAATCCTCGATTTAATTTGATTTTTTGACAGAAACTAGTATAGAATTGTGTATAATATACTACGATTTTTTGACCGAAACTGGTATTTCAAAAAGTTTCATAGAATCTAATTTTGAGATAATTTTTTGCATGAACTTCCATCATAACCTTCCCTCGTAATATATAGAGAGGATCTTAAAAGTTACGAAGCATTTCGAACAATCGTTGATTTAATTTGATTTTTTGACCGAAACTAGTATAGAATTGTGTATAATATACCACGATTTTTGGACCGAAACTAGTATTTCAAAAAGTTTCATAGAATATAATTTTGAGATAATTTTTTGCATGGACTTCCATCATAACCTTCCCTCGTGACATATAGAGAGGATCTTAAAAGTTACGTAGCATTTCGAACAATCCGCGGTTTAATTTTATTTTTTGACAGAAACTAGTATAGAATTGTGTGTAATATACTACGATTTTTGGACGGAAACTAGTATTTCAAAAAGTTTCATAGAATCTAATTTTGAGATAATTTTTTAACATGGACTTCCATCATAACCTTCCCTCGTAATATATAAAGAGGATCTTAGAAGTTACGTAGCATTTCGAACAATCCTCTTTTTTATTTGATTTTTGACCGAAACTAGTATAAAATTGTGTATAATATACTACGGTTTTTGGACCGAAACAAGTATTTCAAAAAGTTTCATAGAATTTAATTTTGAGATAATTTTTTGCATGGACTTCCATCATAAGCTTCCCTAGTGACATATAGAGAGCATCTTAAAAGTTACGTAGCATTTCGAACAATCCTCAATTTAATTTGATATTATGACCGAAACTAGTATAGAATTGTGTATAATATACTAGGATTTTTGGACCGAAACAAGTATTTAAAAAAGTTTCACAGAATCTAATTTTGAGATAATTTTTTGCATGGACTTCCATCATAACCTTCCCTCGTAATATATAGAGAGGATCTGAAGAGTTATGTAGCATTTCGGACAATCCTCTTTTTTATTTGATTTTCGACCGAAACTTGTATAAAATTGTGTATAATATACTACGATTTTTGGACCGAAACTAGTATTTCAAAAAGTTTCATAGATTTAATTTTAAGATAATTTTTTGCATGGACTTCCATCATAACCTTGCCTCGTAATATATAGAGAGGATCTTAAAAGTTACGTAGCATTTCAAACAATCCTCGATATAATTTGATTTTTGACCGAAACTTGTATAGAATGGTGTATAATATATTACGATTTTTGGACCGAAACTAGTATTTCAAAAAGTTTCATAGAATCTAAATTTGAGATAATTTTTTGCAGGGACTTCCATCATAACCTTCCCTCGTGACATATAGAGAGGATATTAAAAGTTACGTAGCATTTCGAAGAATCCTCGATTTAATTTGATTTTTTGACCGAAACTAGTATAGAATTGTGTATAATATACTACGATTTTTGGACCGAAACTAGTATTTCAAAAAGTTTCATAGAATCTAATTTTGAGATAATTTTTTGCATGGACTTCCATCATAACCTTCCCTCGTAATATATAGAGAGGATCTTAAAAGTTACGTATCAATTCGAACAATCCTCGATTTAATTTGATTTTTGACCGAAACTTGTATAGAATTGTGTATAATATACTACGATTTTTGGACCGAAACTATATTTCAAAAAGTTTCATAGAATCTAATTTGGAGATAATTTTTTGCATGGACTTCCATCATAACCTTCCCTTGTGACATATAGAGAGGATCTTGAAAGTTACGTAGCATTTCGAACAATCCTCGATTTAATTTGATATTATGACCGAAACTAGTAAAGAATTGTGTATAATATACTACGATTTTTGGCCCGAAACTAGTATAAATTTGTGTATAATTTATTAACATTTTTTTGTGACTAAAACTAGTATTTTAAAAAGTTTCATAGAATCTAATTTTGAGATAATTTTTGGCATAGACTTTCATCATAACCTTCCCTCGTGACATATAGAGAGGATCTTAAATGTTACGTAGCATTTTGAACAATCCTCGATTTAATTTGATTTTTTGACAGAAACTAGTATAGAATTGTGTATAATATACTACGATTTTTTGACCGAAACTGGTATTTCAAAAAGTTTCATAGAATCTAATTTTGAGATAATTTTTTGCATGAACTTCCATCATAACCTTCCCTCGTAATATATAGAGAGGATCTTAAAAGTTACGTAGCATTTCGAACAATCGTTGATTTAATTTGATTTTTTGACCGAAACTAGTATAGAATTGTGTATAATATACCACGATTTTTGGACCGAAACTAGTATTTCAAAAAGTTTCATAGAATATAATTTTGAGATAATTTTTTGCATGGACTTCCATCATAACCTTCCCTCGTGACATATAGAGAGGATCTTAAAAGTTACGTAGCATTTCGAACAATCCGCGGTTTAATTTTATTTTTTGACAGAAACTAGTATAGAATTGTGTGTAATATACTACGATTTTTGGACGGAAACTAGTATTTCAAAAAGTTTCATAGAATCTAATTTTGAGATAATTTTTTAACATGGACTTCCATCATAACCTTCCCTCGTAATATATAAAGAGGATCTTAGAAGTTACGTAGCATTTCGAACAATCCTCTTTTTTATTTGATTTTTGACCGAAACTAGTATAAAATTGTGTATAATATACTACGGTTTTTGGACCGAAACAAGTATTTCAAAAAGTTTCATAGAATTTAATTTTGAGATAATTTTTTGCATGGACTTCCATCATAAGCTTCCCTAGTGACATATAGAGAGGATCTTAAAAGTTACGTAGCATTTCGAACAATCCTCAATTTAATTTGATATTATGACCGAAACTAGTATAGAATTGTGTATAATATACTAGGATTTTTGGACCGAAACAAGTATTTAAAAAAGTTTCACAGAATCTAATTTTGAGATAATTTTTTGCATGGACTTCCATCATAACCTTCCCTCGTAATATATAGAGAGGATCTGAAGAGTTATGTAGCATTTCGGACAATCCTCTTTTTTATTTGATTTTCGACCGAAACATGTATAAAATTGTGTATAATATACTACGATTTTTGGACCGAAACTAGTATTTCAAAAAGTTTCATAGATTTAATTTTAAGATAATTTTTTGCATGGACTTCCATCATAACCTTGCCTCGTAATATATAGAGAGGATCTTGAAATTTACATAGCATTTCAAACAATCCACGATATAATTTGATTTTTGACCGAAACTTGTATAGAATGGTGTATAATATATTACGATTTTTGGACCGAAACTAGTATTTCAAAAAGTTTCATAGAATCTATATTTGAGATAATTTTATGCAGGGACTTCCATCATAACCTTCCCTCGTGACATATAGAGAGGATATTAAAAGTTACGTAGCATTTCGAACAATCCTCGATTTAATTTGATTTTTTGACCGAAACTAGTATAGAATTGTGTATAATATACTACGATTTTTGGACCGAAACTAGTATTTCAAAAAGTTTCATAGAATGTAATTTTGAGATAATTTTTTGCATGGACTTCCATCATAACCTTCCCTTGTAATATATAGAGAGGATCTTAAAAGTTACGTATCAATTCGAACAATCCTCGATTTAATTTGATTTTTGACCGAAACTTGTATAGAATTGTGTATAATATACTACGATTTTTGGACCGAAACTATATTTCAAAAAGTTTCATAGAATCTAATTTGGAGATAATTTTTTGCATGGACTTCCATTATAAACTTCCCTCGTGACATATAGAGAGGATCTTGAAAGTTACGTAGCATTTCGAACAATCCTCGATTTAATTTTATTTTTTGACAGAAACTAGTATAGAATTGTGTGTAATATATACTACGATTTTTGGACGGAAACTAGTATTTACAAAAAGTTTCATAGAATCTAATTTTGAGATAATTTTTTAACATGGACTTCCATCATAACCTTCCCTCGTAATATATAAAGAGGATCTTAGAAGTTACGTAGCATTTCGAACAATCCTCTTTTTTATTTGATTTTTGACCGAAACTAGTATAAAATTGTGTATAATATACTACGGTTTTTGGACCGAAACAAGTATTTCAAAAAGTTTCATAGAATTTAATTTTGAGATAATTTTTTGCATGGACTTCCATCATAAGCTTCCCTAGTGACATATAGAGAGGATCTTAAAAGTTACGTAGCATTTCGAACAATCCTCAATTTAATTTGATACTATGACCGAAACTATTATAGAATTGTGTATAATATACTAGGATTTTTGGACCGAAACAAGTATTTAAAAAAGTTTCACAAAATCTAATTTTGAGATAATTTTTTGCATGGACTTCCATCATAACCTTCCCTCGTAATATATAGAGAGGATCTGAAGAGTTATGTAGCATTTCGGACAATCCTCTTTTTTATTTGATTTTCGACCGAAACTTGTATAAAATTGTGTCTAATATACTACGATTTTTGGACCGAAACTAGTATTTCAAAAAGTATCATAGATTTAATTTTGAGATAATTTTTTGCATGGACTTCCATCATAACCTTGCCTCGTAATATATAGAGAGGATATTAAGAGTTACGTAGCATTTCGAACAATCCTCGATATAATTTGATTTTTTGACCGAAACTTGTATAGAATGGTGTATAATATATTACGATTTTTGGACCGAAACTAGTATTTCAAAAAGTTTCATAGAATCTAAATTTGAGATAATTTTTTGAAAGGACTTCCATCATAACCTTCCCTCGTGACATATAGAGAAGATATTAAAAGTTACGTAGCATTTCGAACAATCCTCGATTTAATTTGATTTTTTGACAGAAACTAGTATAGAATTGTGTATAATATACTACGATTTTTGGACCGAAACTAGTATTTCAAAAAGTTTCATAGAATCTAATTTTGAGATAATTTTTTGCATGGACTTCCATCATAACCTTCCCTCGTAATATATAGAGAGGATCTTAAAATTTACGTATCATTTCGAACAATCCTCGATTTAATTTGATTTTTGACCGACACTTGTATAGAATTGTGTATAATATACTATGATTTTTGGACCGAAACTATATTTCAAAAAGTTTCATAGAATCTAATTTGGAGATAATTTTTTGCATGGACTTCCATCATAAACTTCCCTTGTGACATAGAGAGAGGATCTTGAAAGTTACGTAGCATTTCGAACAATCCTCGATTTAATTTGATATTATGACCGAAACTAGTAAAGAATTGTGTATAATATACTACGATTTTTGGACCGAAACTAGTATAAATTTGTGTATAATTTATTAACATTTTTTCGTGACTAAAACTAGTATTTTAAAAAGTTTCATAGAATCTAATTTTGAGATAATTTTTGGCATAGACTTTCATCATAACCTTCCCTCGTGACATATAGAGAGGATCTTAAAAGTTACGTAGCATTTTGAACAATCCTCGATTTAATTTGACTTTTTGACCGAAACTAGTGTAGAATTATGTATAATATACTACGATTTTTGGACCGAAACTGGTATTTCAAAAAGTTTCATAGAATCTAATTTTGAGATAATTTTTTGCATGGACTTCCATCATAACCTTCCCTCGTAATATATAGAGAGGATCTTAAAAGTTACGTAGCATTTCGAACAATCCTCGATATAATTTGATTTTTTGACCGAAACTTGTATAGAATGGTGTATAATATATTACGATTTTTGGACCGAAACTAGTATTTCAAAAAGTTTCATAGAATCTAAATTTGAGATAATTTTTTGCAGGGACTTCCATCATAACCTTCCCTCGTGACATACAGAGAGGATATTAAAAGTTACGTAGCATTTCGAACAATCCTCGATTTAATTTGATTTTGTGACCGAAACTAGTATAGAATTGTGTATAATATACTACGATTTTTGGACCGAAACTAGTATTTCAAAAAGTTTCATAGAATCTAATTTTGAGATAATTTTTTGCATGGACTTCCATCATAACCTTCCCTCGTAATATATAGTGAGGATCTTAAAAGTTACGTATCATTTCGAACAATCCTCGATTTAATTTGATTTTTGACCGAAACTTGTATAGAATTGTGTATAATATACTATGATTTTTGGACCGAAACTATATTTCAAAAAGTTTCATAGAATCTAATTTGGAGATAATTTTTTGCATGGACTTCCATCATAAACTTCCCTTGTGACATATAGAGAGGATCTTGAAAGTTACGTAGCATTTCGAACAATCCTCGATTTAATTTGATATTATGACCGAAACTAGTAAAGAATTGTGTATAATATACTACGATTTTTGGACCGAAACTAGTATAAATTTGTGTATAATTTATTAACATTTTTTCGTGACTAAAACTAGTATTTTAAAAAGTTTCATAGAATCTAATTTTGAGATAATTTTTGGCATAGACTTTCATCATAACCTTCCCTCGTGACATATAGAGAGGATCTTAAAAGTTACGTAGCATTTTGAACAATCCTCGATTTAATTTGACTTTTTGACCGAAACTAGTGTAGAATATTGTATAATATACTACGATTTTTGGACCGAAACTGGTATTTCAAAAAGTTTCATAGAATCTAATTTTGAGATAATTTTTTGCATGGACTTCCATCATAACCTTCCCTCGTAATATATAGAGAGGATCTTAAAAGTTACGTAGCATTTCGAACAATCCTTGATATAATTTGATTTTTTGACCGAAACTTGTATAGAATGGTGTATAATATATTACGATTTTTGGACCGAAACTAGTATTTCAAAAAGTTTCATAGAATCTAAATTTGAGATAATTTTTTGCAGGGACTTCCATCATAACCTTCCCTCGTGACATATAGAGAGGATATTAAAAGTTACATAGCATTTCGAACAATCCTCGATTTAATTTGATTTTTTGACCGAAACTAGTATAGAATTGTGTATAATATACTACGATTTTTGGACCGAAACTAGTATTTCAAAAAGTTTCATAGAATCTAATTTTGAGATAATTTTTTGCATGGACTTCCATCATAACCAACCCTCGTAATATATAGAGAGGATCTTAAAAGTTACGTATCATTTCGAACAATCCTCGATTTAATTTGATTTTTGACCGAAACTTGTATAGAATTGTGTTTAATATACTAAGATTTTTGGACCGAAACTATATTTCAAAAAGTTTCATAGAATCTAATTTGGAGATAATTTTTTGCATGGACTTCCATCATAACCTTCCTTTGTGACATATAGAGAGGATCTTGAAAGTTACGTAGCATTTCGAACAATCCTCGATTTAATTTGATATTATGACCGAAACTAGTAAAGAATTGTGTATAATATACTACGATTTTTGGACCGAAACTAGTATAAATTTGTGTATAATTTATTAACATTTTTTCGTGACTAAAACTAGTATTTTAAAAAGTTTCATAGAATCTAATTTTGAGATAATTTTTGGCATAGACTTTCATCATAACCTTCCCTCGTGACATATAGAGAGGATCTTAAAAGTTACGTAGCATTTTGAACAATCCTCGATTTAATTTGACTTTTTGACCGAAACTAGTGTTGAATATTGTATAATATACTACGATTTTTGGACCGAAACTGGTATTTCAAAAAGTTTCATAGAATCTAATTTTGAGATAATTTTTTGCATGGACTTCCATCATAACCTTCCCTCGTAATATATAGAGAGGATCTTAAAAGTTACGTAGCATTTCGAACAATCCTCGATATAATTTGATTTTTTGACCGAAACTTGTATAGAATGGTGTATAATATATTACGATTTTTGGACCGAAACTAGTATTTCAAAAAGTTTCATAGAATCTAAATTTGAGATAATTTTTTGCAGGGACTTCCATCATAACCTTCCCTCGTGACATATAGAGAGGATATTAAAAGTTACATAGCATTTCGAACAATCCTCGATTTAATTTGATTTTTTGACCGAAACTAGTATAGAATTGTGTATAATATACTACGATTTTTGGACCGAAACTAGTATTTCAAAAAGTTTCATAGAATCTAATTTTGAGATAATTTTTTGCATGGACTTCCATCATAACCAACCCTCGTAATATATAGAGAGGGTCTTAAAAGTTACGTATCATTTCGAACAATCCTCGATTTAATTTGATTTTTGACCGAAACTTGTATAGAATTGTGTTTAATATACTAAGATTTTTGGACCGAAACTATATTTCAAAAAGTTTCATAGAATCTAATTTGGAGATAATTTTTTGCATGGACTTCCATCATAACCTTCCTTTGTGACATATAGAGAGGATCTTGAAAGTTACGTAGCATTTCGAACAATCCTCGATTTAATTTGATATTATGACCGAAACTAGTAAAGAATTGTGTATAATATACTACGATTTTTGGACCGAAACTAGTATAAATTTGTGTATAATTTATTAACATTTTTTCGTGACTAAAACTAGTATTTTAAAAAGTTTCATAGAATCTAATTTTGAGATAATTTTTGGCATAGACTTTCATCATAACCTTCCCTCGTGACATATAGAGAGGATCTTAAAAGTTACGTAGCATTTTGAACAATCCTCGATTTAATTTGACTTTTTGACCGAAACTAGTGTAGAATTATGTATAATATACTACGATTTTTGGACCGAAACTGGTATTTCAAAAAGTTTCATAGAATCTAATTTTGAGATAATTTTTTGCATGGAATTCCATCATAACTTTCCCTCATAATATATAGAGAGGATCTTAAAAGTAATCTAGAATTTCGAACAATCGTTGATTTAATTTGATTTTTTTTACCGAAACTAGTATAGAATTGTGTATAATATACTACGATTTTTGGACCGAAACTGGTATTTCAAAAAGTTTCATAGAATCTAATTTTGAGATAATTTTTTAACATGGACTTCCATCATAACCTTCCCTCGTAATATATAAAGAGGATCTTAGAAGTTACGAAAAATTTCTAACAATCCTCTTTTTTATTTGATTTTTTACCGAAACTTGTATAAAATTGTGTATAATATACTACGGTTTTTGGACCGAAACTAGTCTTTCAAAAAGTTTCATAGAATTTAATTTTGAGATAATTTTTTGCATGGACTTCCATCATAAGCTTCCCTAGTGACATATAGAGAGGATCTTAAAAGTAACGTAGCATTTCGAACAATCCTCAATTTAATTTGATATTATGACCGAAACTAGTATAGAAAAAAGTTTCACAGATCTAATTTTGAGATCATTTTTTGCATGGACTTCCATCATAACCTTCCCTCGTAATATATAGAGAGGATCTGAAGAGTTACGTAGCATTTCGGACAATCCTCTTTTTTATTTGATTTTCGACCGAAACTTGTATAAAATTGTGTATAATATACTACGATTTTTCGACCGAAACTAGTATTTCAAAAAGTTTCATAGATTTAATTTTAAGATAATTTTTTGCATGGACTTCCATCATAACCTTGCCTCGAAATATATAGAGAGGATCTTAAAAGTTACGTAGCATTTCAAACAATCCTCGATATAATTTGATTTTTGACCGAAACTTGTATAGAATTGTGTATAATATATTATGATTTTTGAACCGAAACTAGTATTTCAAAAAGTTCCATAGAATCTAATTTTGAGATAATTTTTTGTATTGACTTCCATCATAACCTTCCCTTGTAATATATAGAGAGGATCTTAAAATTTACGTAGCATTTCGAACAATCCTCTTTTTAATTTGATTTTTGACCGATACTTGTAATGAATTGTGTATAATATACTACGATTTTTGGACCGAAACTAGTATTTCAGAAAGTTACATCGAATCTAATTTTGAGATAATTTTTGCATGGACTTCCATCATAACCTTCCCTCGTAATATATAGAGAGGATCTTAAAAGTTAAGTAGCACTTCGAACAATCCTCGATTTAATTTGATTTTTTGACCGAAACTTGTATAGAATTTTGTATAATATATTACGATTTTTGGACCGAAACAAGTATTTCAAAAAGTTCCACATAATCTAATTTTCAGATAACTTTTTGCATGGACTTCCATCATAACCTTCCCTCTTAATATATAGAGAGGATCTTAAAAGTTACGTAGAATTTCGAACAATCCTCGATTTAATTTGATTTTTTGACCGAAACTAGTAAAAAATTGTGCATAATATAATACGATTTTTGGACCGAAACTAGTATTTCAAAAAGTTTCATAGAATCTAATTTTGAGATAATTTTTTGCATGGAATTCCATCATAACCTTGCCTCGTAATATATAGAGAGGATCTTAAAAGTTACGTAGCATTTCGAACAATCCTCGATTTAATTTGATTTTTGACCAAAACTTGTATAGAATTGTGTATAATATACTACGTTTTTTGGACCGAAACTAGTATTTCAAAAAGTTCCATAGAATCTAATTTTGATATAATTTTTTGCATGGACTTCCATCATAACCTTCCCTCGTGACATATAGAGAGGATCTTAAAAGTTATGTAGCATTTCAAACAATCCTCGATTTAATTTGATTTTTTGACCGAAACTAGTATAGAATTGTGTATAATATACTACAATTTTTGGACCGAAACTAGTATTTCAAAAATTTTCATAGAATCTAATTTTGAGATAATTTTTTGCATGGACTTCCAGAATAACCTTCCCTCGTGACATATAGAGAGGATCTTAAAATTTACGTAACATTTCGAACAATCCTCGATTTAATTTGATTTTTTGACCGAAACTAGTATAGAATTGTGTATAATATACTACGATTTTTGGACCGAAACTAGTATTTCAAAAAGTTTTATAGAATCTAATTTTGAGATAATTTTTTGCATGGACTTCCATCATAACCTTCCCTCGTAATATATAGAGAGAATCTTTAAATTTACGTAGCATTTCGAACAATCTTCGATTTAATTTGATTTTTAGACCGAAACAAGTATATAATTGTGTATAATATATTACGATTTTTGGGCCGAAACTAGTATTTCAAAAAGTTCTACATAATCTAATTTTGAGATAATTTTTTGCATGGACTTCCATCATAACCTTCCCTCGTAAGATATAGATAGGATCTTAAAAGTTACGTAGCATTTCGAACAATCCTCGATTTTATTTGATTTTTTGACCGAAACAAGTATAGAATTGTGTATAATATACTACGATTTTTGGACCGAAACTAGTATTTCAAAAATTTTCATAATATCTAATTTTGAGATAATTTTTTGCATGGACTTCCATCATAACCTTCCCTCGTGACATATAGAGAGTATCTTAAACGTTTCATATCATTTCGAACAATCCTCTTTTTAATTTAATTTTTGACCGAAACTTGTATAGAATTGTGTATAATATACTACGAGTTTTGGACCGAAACAAGTATTTCAAAATTTTTCATAGAATCTAATTTTGAGATAATTTTTTGCATGGACTTCCATCATAACCTTCCCTCGTGACATATACAGAGGATCTTAAAAGTTATGTAGCATTTCGAACAATCCTCGATTTAATTTGATTTTTTGACCGAAACTAGTATAGAATTGTGTATAATATACTACGATTTTTGGACCGAAACTAGTATTTCAAAAATTTTCATAATATCTAATTTTGAGATAATTTTTTGCATGGACTTCCATCATAACCTTCCCTCGTGACATATAGAGAGTATCTTAAACGTTTCGTATCATTTCGAACAATCCTCTTTTTAATTTAATTTTTGACCGAAACTTGTATAGAATTGTGTATAATATACTACGCGTTTTGGACCGAAACAAGTATTTCAAAATTTTTCATAGAATCTAATTTTGAGATAATTTTTTGCATGGACTTCCATCATAACCTTCCCTCGTGACATATACAGAGGATCTTAAAAGTTATGTAGCATTTCGAACAATCCTCGATTTAATTTGATTTTTTGACCGAAACTAGTATAGAATTGTGTATAATATACTACGATTTTTGGACCGAAACTAGTACTTCAAAAAGTTTCATAGAATCAATTTTTGAGATAATTTTTTGCATGGACTTCCATCATAACCTTCCCTCGTAATATATAGAGAGGATCTTAAAAGTTACGTATCATTTCGAACAATCCTCGATTTAATTTGATTTTTGACCGAAACTTGTATAGAATTGTGTATAATATACTACGATTTTTGGACCGAAACTAGTATTTAAAAAAGTTTCATATAATCTAATTTGGAGATAATTTTTTGCATGGACTTCCATCATAACCTTCCCTTGTGACATATAGAGAGGATCTTGAAAGTTACGTAGCATTTCGAACAATCCTCGATTTAATTTGATATTATGACCGAAACTAGTAAAGAATTGTGTATAATATACTACGATTTTTGGACCGAAACTAGTATAAATTTGTGTATAATTTATTAACATTTTTGTGTGACTAAAACTAGTAATTTAAAAAGTTTCATAGAATCTAATTTTGAGATAATTTTTGGCATAGACTTTCATCATAACCTTCCCTCGTGACATATAGAGAGGATCTTAAAAGTTACGAAGCATTTCGAACAATCCTCGATTTAATTTGATATTATGAACGAAACTAGTATAGAATTGTGTATAATATACTTCAATTTTTGGACCGAATCTAGTATTTCAAAAAGTTTCATAGAATCTTATTTTGAGATAATTTTTTGCATGGACTTCCATCATAACCTTCCCTCGTGACATATAGAGAGGATCTTAAGAGTTACGTAGCATTTTGAACAATCCTCGATTTAATTTGATTTTTTGACCGAAACTAGTATAGAATTGTGTATAATATACTACGATTTTTGGACCGAAACTGGTATTTCAAAAAGTTTCATAGAATCTAATTTTGAGATAATTTTTTGCATGGACTTCCATCATAACCTTCCCTCGTAATATATAGAGAGGATCTTAAAAGTTACGTAGCATTTCGAACAATCTTTGATTTAATTTGATTTTTTGACCGAAACTAGTATAGAATTGTGTATAATATACTACGATTTTTGGACCGAAACTAGTATTTCAAAAAGTTTTATAGAATCTAATTTTGAGATAATTTTTTGCATGGACTTCCATCATAACATTCCCTCGTGACATATAGAGAGGATCTTAAAAGTTACGTAGCATTTCGAACAATCCTCGATTTAATTTTATTTTTTGACAGAAACTAGTATAGAATTGTGTATAATATACTACGATTTTTGGACGGAAACTAGTATTTCAAAAAGATTCATAGAATCTCATTTTGAGATAAATTTTTAACATGGACTTCCATCATAACCTTCCCTCGTAATATATAAAGAGGATCTTAGAAGTTACGTAGCATTTCGAACAATCCTCTTTTTAATTTGATTTTTGACCGAAACTTGTATAGAATTGTGTATAATATACTACGATTTTTGGACCGAAACTAGTATTTCAAAAAGTTTTATAGAATCTAATTTTGAGATAATTTTTTGCATGGACTTCCATCATAACATTCCCTCGTGACATATAGAGAGGATCTTAAAAGTTACGTAGCATTTCAAACAATCCTCGATTTAATTTTATTTTTTGACAGAAACTAGTATAGAATTGTGTATAATATACTACGATTTTTGGACGGAAACTAGTATTTCAAAAAGATTCATAGAATCTCATTTTGAGATAAATTTTTAACATGGACTTCCATCATAACCTTCCCTCGTAATATATAAAGAGGATCTTAGAAGTTACGTAGCATTTCGAACAATCCTCTTTTTTATTTGATTTTTGACCGAAACTTGTATAGAATTGTGTATAATATACTACGATTTTTGGACCGAAACTAGTATTTCAAAAAGTTTTCATAGAATCTAATTTTGAGATAATTTTTTGCATGGACTTCCATCATAACTTTCCCTCGCAATATATAAAGAGGATCTTAAACACTACGTAGCATTTCGAACAATCCTCGATTTAATTTGATTTTTAGACCGAAACTAATATAGAATTGTGTATAATATATTACGAGTTTTGGACCGAAACAAGTATTTCAAAATTTTTCATAGAATCTAATTTTGAGATAATTTTTTGCATGGACTTCCATCAAAACCTTTCCTCGTGACATATACAGAGGATCTTAAAAGTTACGTAGCATTTCGAACAATCCTTAATTTAATTTGATTTTTTGACCGAAACTAGTATAGAATTGTGTATAATATACTACGATTTTTGGACCGAAACTAGTATTTCAAAAAGTTTCATAGAATCTAATTTTGAGATAATTTTTTGCATGGACTTCCATCATAACCTTCCCTCGTAATATATGGAGAGGATCTTAAAAGTTACGTATCATTTCGAAAAATCCTCGATTTAATTTGATTTTTGACCAAAACTTGTATAGAATTGTGTATAATATACTACGATTTTTGGACCGAAACTAGTATTTCAAAAAGTTCCATAAAATCTTATTTGGAGATAATTTTTTGCATGGACTTCCATCATACCCTTCCCTTGTAACATATAGAGAGGATCTTGAAAGTTACGTAGCATTTCGAACAATCCTCGATTTAATTTGATATTATGACCGAAACTAGTAAAGAATTGTGTATAATATACTACGATTTTTGGACCGAAACTGTATAAATTTGTGTATAATTTATTAACATTTTTTTGTGACTAAAACTAGTATTTTAAAAAGTTTCATAGAATCTAATTTTGAGATTATTTTTGGCATAGACTTTCATCATAACCTTCCCTCGTGACATATAGAGAGGATCTTAAAAGTTACGAAGCATTTCGAACAATCCTCGATTTAATTTGATATTATGAACGAAACTAGTATAGAATTGTGTACAATATACTTCAATTTTTGGACCGAAGCTAGTATTTCAAAAAGTTTCATAGAATCTTATTTTGAGATAATTTTTTGCATGGACTTCCATCATAACCTCCCCTCGTGACATATAGAGAGGATCTTAAAAATTACGTAGCATTTCGAACAATCCTCGATTTAATTTTATTTTTTGACAGAAACTAGTATAGAATTGTGTATAATATACTACGATTTTTGGACCGAAACTAGTATTTCAAAAAGTTTCATAGAATCTAATTTTGAGATAATTTTTTAACATGGACTTCCATCATAACCTTCCCTCGTAATATATAAAGAGGATCTTAGAAGTTACGTAGCATTTTGAACAATCCTCTTTTTTATTTGATTTTTGACCGAAACTTGTATAGAATTGTGTATAATATACTACAATTTTTGGACCGAAACTAGTATTTCAAAAAGTTTCATAAAATCTAATTTGGAGATAATTTTTTGCATGGACTTCCATCATAACCTTCCCTTGTGACATATAGAGATTATCTTGAAAGTTACGTAGCATTTCGAACATCCTCGATTTAATTTGATATTATGACCGAAACTAGTAAAGAATTGTGTATAATATACTACGATTTTTGGACTGAAACTAGTATAAATTTGTGTATAATTTATTAACATTTTTTTGTGACTAAAACTAGTATTTTAAAAAGTTTCATAGAATCTAATTTTGGGATAATTTTTGGCATAGACTTTCATCATAACATTCCCTCGTGATATATAGAGAGGATCTTAAAAGTTACGAAGCATTTCGAACAATCCTCGATTTAATTTGATATTATGAACGAAACTAGTATAGAATTGTGTATAATATACTTCAATTTTTGGACCGAAACTAGTATTTCAAAAAGTTTCATAGAATCTAATTTTGAGATAATTTTCTGCATGGACTTCCAGCATAACCTTCCCTCGTGACATATAGAGAGGATCTTAAAATTTACGTAGCATTTCGAACAATCCTCGATTTAATTTGATTTTTTGACCGAAACTAGTATAGAATTGTGTATAATATACTACGATTTTTGGACCGAAAGTAGTATTTCAAAAAGTTTCATAGAATCTAATTTTGAGATAATTTTTTGCATGGACTTCCATCATAACCTTCCCTCGTAATATATAGAGAGGATCTTAAAAGTTACGAAGCATTTCGAACAATCCTCGATTTAATTTGATATTATGAACGAAACTAGTATAGAATTGTGTATAATATACTTCAATTTTTGGACCGAAACTAGTATTTCAAAAAGTTTCATAGAATCTAATTTGAGATAATTTTCTGCATGGACTTCCAGCATAACCTTCCCTCGTGACATATAGAGAGGATCTTAAAATTTACGTAGCATTTCGAACAATCCTCGATTTAATTTCATTTTTTGACCGAAACTAGTATAGAATTGGTAAAATATACTACGATTTTTGGACCGAAACTAGTATTTCAAAAAGTTTCATAGAATCTAATTTTGAGATAATTTTTTGCATGGACTTCCATCATAACCTTCCCTCGTAATATATAGAGAGGATCTTAAAAGTTACGTAACATTTCGAACAATCTTTGATTTAATTTGATTTTTTGACCGAAACTAGTATAGAATTGTGTATAATATACTACGATTTTTGGACCGATACTAGTATTTCAAAAAGTTCCATAGAATCTAATTTTAAGATAATTTTTTGCATGGACTTCCATCATAACCTTCCCTCGTGACATATAGAGAGGATATTAAAATTTACGTGGCATTTCGAACAATCCTCGATTTAATTTTTTTTTTGACAGAAACTAGTATAGAATTGTGTATAATATACTACGATTTTTGGACGGAAACTAGTATTTCAAAAAGTTTCATAGAATCTAATTTTGAGATAATGTTTTAATATGGACTTCCATCATAACCTTCCCTCGTAATATATAAAGAGTATCTTAGAAGATACGTAGCATTTCGAACAATCCTCTTTTTTATTTGATTTTTGACCGAAACTTTTATAGAATTGTGTATAATATACTACAATTTTTGGACCGAAACTAGTATTTCAAAAAGTTTCATAGAATCTAATTTGGAGATAATTTTTTGCATGGACTTCCATCATAACCTTCCCTTGTGACATATAGAGATTATCTTGAAAGTTACATAGCATTTCGTACATCCTCGATTTAATTTGATATTATGACCGAAACTAGTAAAGAATTGTGTATAACATAGTACGATTTTTGGACCGAAACTAGTATAAATTTGTGTATAATTTATTAACATTTTTTTGTGACTAAAACTAGTATTTTAAAAAGTTTCATAGAATCTAATTTTGAGATAATTTTTGGCATAGACTTTCATCATAACATTCCCTCGTGATATATAGAGAGGATCTTAAAAGTTACGAAGCATTTCGAACAATCCTCGATTTAATTTGATATTATGAACGAAACTAGTATAGAATTGTGTATAATATACTTCAATTTTTGGACCGAAACTAGTATTTCAAAAAGTTGCATAGAATCTAATTTGAGATAATTTTCTGCATGGACTTCCAGCATAACCTTCCCTCGTGACATATAGAGAGGGTCTTAAAATTTACGTAGCATTTCGAACAATCCTCGATTTAATTTGATTTTTTGACCGAAACTAGTATAGAATTGTGTATAATATACTACGATTTTTGGACCGAAACTAGGATTTCTAAAAGTTTCATAGAATCTAATTTTGAGATAATTTTTTGCATGGACTTCCATCATAACCTTCCCTCGTAATATATAGAGAGGATCTTAAAAGTTACGTAGCATTTCGAACAATCTTTGATTTAATTTGATTTTTTGACCGAAACTAGTATAGAATTGTGTATAATATACTACGATTTTTGGACCGAAACTAGTATTTCAAAAAGTTTCATAGAATCTAATTTTGAGATAATTTTTTGCATGGACTTCCATCATAACCTTCCCTCGTGACATATAGAGAGAATCTTAAAATTTACGTAGCATTTCGAACAATCCTCGATTTAATTTTATTTTTTGACAGAAACTAGTATAGAATTGTGTATAATATACTACGATTTTTGGACGGAAACTAGTATTTCAAAAAGTTTCATAGAATCTAATTTTGAGATAATGTTTTAACATGGACTTCCATCATAACCTTCCCTCGTAATATATAAAGAGGATCTTAGAAGATACCTAGCATTTCGAACAATCCTCTTTTTAATTTGATTTTTGACCGAAACTTGTATAGAATTATGTATAATATACTACAATTTTTGGACCGAAACTAGTATTTCAAAAAGTTTCATAGAAACTAATTTGGAGATAATTTTCTGCATGGACTTCCATCATAACCTTCCCTCGTGACATATAGAGATTATCTTGAAAGTTACGTAGCATTTCGAACATCCTCGATTTAATTTGATATTATGACCTAAACTAGTAATGAATTTTGTATAATATACTACGATTTTTGGACCGAAACTAGTATTTCTAAAAGTTTCATAGAATCTAATTTTGAGATAATTTTTTGCATGGACTTCCATCATAACCTTCTCTCGTAATATATAGAGAGGATCTTAAAAGTTACGTAGCATTTCGAACAATCTTTGATTTAATTTGATTTTTTGACCGAAACTAGTATAGAATTGTGTATAATATACTACGATTTTTGGACCGATACTAGTATTTCAAAAAGTTTCATAGAATCTAATTTTGAGATAATTTTTTGCATGGACTTCCATCATAACCTTCCCTCGTGACATATAGAGAGGATCTTAAAATTTACGTAGCATTTCGAACAATCCTCGATTTAATTTTATTTTTTGACAGAAACTAGTATAGAATTGTGTATAATATACTACGATTTTTGGACGGAAACTAGTATTTCAAAAAGTTTCATAGAATCTAATTTTGAGATAATGTTTTAACATGGACTTCCATCATAACCTTCCCTCGTAATATATAAAGAGGATCTTAGAAGATACGTAGCATTTCGAACAATCCTCTTTTTTATTTGATTTTTGACCGAAACTTGTATAGAATTGTGTATAATATACTACAATTTTTGGACCGAAACTAGTATTTCAAAAAGTTTCATAGAATCTAATTTGGAGATAATTCTTTGCATGGACTTCCATCATAACCTTCCCTTGTGACATATAGAGATTATCTTGAAAGTTACGTAGCATTTCGAACATCCTCGATTTAATTTGATATTATGACCGAAACTAGTAAAGAATTGTGTATCATATAGTACGATTTTTGGACCGAAACTAGTATAAATTTGTGTATAATTTATTAACATTTTTTTGTGACTAAAACTAGTATTTTAAAAAGTTTCATAGAATCTAATTTTGAGATAATTTTTCGCATAGACTTTCATCATAACATTCCCTCGTGATATATAGAGAGGATCTTAAAAGTTACGAAGCATTTCGAACAATCCTCGATTTAATTTGATATTATGAAAGAAACTAGTATAGAATTGTGTATAATATACTTCAATTTTTGGACCGAAACTAGTATTTCAAAAAGTTTCATAGAATCTAATTTGAGATAATTTTCTGCATGGACTTCCAGCATAACCTTCCCTCGTGACATATAGAGAGGATCTTAAAATTTACGTAGCATTTCGAACAATCCTCGATTTAATTTGATTTTTTGACCGAAACTAGTATAGAATTGTGTATAATATACTACGATTTTTGGACCGAAACTAGTATTTCTAAAAGTTTCATAGAATCTAATTTTGAGATAACTTTTTGCATGGACTTCCATCATAACCTTCCCTCGTAATATATAGAGAGGATCTTAAAAGTTACGTAACATTTCGAACAATCTTTGATTTAATTTGATTTTTTGACCGAAACTAGTATAGAATTGTGTATAATATACTACGATTTTTGGACCGATACTAGTATTTCAAAAAGTTCCATAGAATCTAATTTTAAGATAATTTTTTGCATGGACTTCCATCATAACCTTCCCTCGTGACATATAGAGAGGATATTAAAATTTACGTGGCATTTCGAACAATCCTCGATTTAATTTTTTTTTTGACAGAAACTAGTATAGAATTGTGTATAATATACTACGATTTTTGGACGGAAACTAGTATTTCAAAAAGTTTCATAGAATCTAATTTTGAGATAATGTTTTAATATGGACTTCCATCATAACCTTCCCTCGTAATATATAAAGAGTATCTTAGAAGATACGTAGCATTTCGAACAATCCTCTTTTTTATTTGATTTTTGACCGAAACTTTTATAGAATTGTGTATAATATACTACAATTTTTGGACCGAAACTAGTATTTCAAAAAGTTTCATAGAATCTAATTTGGAGATAATTTTTTGCATGGACTTCCATCATAACCTTCCCTTGTGACATATAGAGATTATCTTGAAAGTTACATAGCATTTCGTACATCCTCGATTTAATTTGATATTATGACCGAAACTAGTAAAGAATTGTGTATAACATAGTACGATTTTTGGACCGAAACTAGTATAAATTTGTGTATAATTTATTAACATTTTTTTGTGACTAAAACTAGTATTTTAAAAAGTTTCATAGAATCTAATTTTGAGATAATTTTTGGCATAGACTTTCATCATAACATTCCCTCGTGATATATAGAGAGGATCTTAAAAGTTACGAAGCATTTCGAACAATCCTCGATTTAATTTGATATTATGAACGAAACTAGTATAGAATTGTGTATAATATACTTCAATTTTTGGACCGAAACTAGTATTTCAAAAAGTTGCATAGAATCTAATTTGAGATAATTTTCTGCATGGACTTCCAGCATAACCTTCCCTCGTGACATATAGAGAGGGTCTTAAAATTTACGTAGCATTTCGAACAATCCTCGATTTAATTTGATTTTTTGACCGAAACTAGTATAGAATTGTGTATAATATACTACGATTTTTGGACCGAAACTAGTATTTCTAAAAGTTTCATAGAATCTAATTTTGAGATAATTTTTTGCATGGACTTCCATCATAACCTTCCCTCGTAATATATAGAGAGGATCTTAAAAGTTACGTAGCATTTCGAACAATCTTTGATTTAATTTGATTTTTTGACCGAAACTAGTATAGAATTGTGTATAATATACTACGATTTTTGGACCGAAACTAGTATTTCAAAAAGTTTCATAGAATCTAATTTTGAGATAATTTTTTGCATGGACTTCCATCATAACCTTCCCTCGTGACATATAGAGAGAATCTTAAAATTTACGTAGCATTTCGAACAATCCTCGATTTAATTTTATTTTTTGACAGAAACTAGTATAGAATTGTGTATAATATACTACGATTTTTGGACGGAAACTAGTATTTCAAAAAGTTTCATAGAATCTAATTTTGAGATAATGTTTTAACATGGACTTCCATCATAACCTTCCCTCGTAATATATAAAGAGGATCTTAGAAGATACCTAGCATTTCGAACAATCCTCTTTTTAATTTGATTTTTGACCGAAACTTGTATAGAATTATGTATAATATACTACAATTTTTGGACCGAAACTAGTATTTCAAAAAGTTTCATAGAAACTAATTTGGAGATAATTTTCTGCATGGACTTCCATCATAACCTTCCCTCGTGACATATAGAGATTATCTTGAAAGTTACGTAGCATTTCGAACATCCTCGATTTAATTTGATATTATGACCTAAACTAGTAATGAATTTTGTATAATATACTACGATTTTTGGACCGAAACTAGTATTTCTAAAAGTTTCATAGAATCTAATTTTGAGATAATTTTTTGCATGGACTTCCATCATAACCTTCTCTCGTAATATATAGAGAGGATCTTAAAAGTTACGTAGCATTTCGAACAATCTTTGATTTAATTTGATTTTTTGACCGAAACTAGTATAGAATTGTGTATAATATACTACGATTTTTGGACCGATACTAGTATTTCAAAAAGTTTCATAGAATCTAATTTTGAGATAATTTTTTGCATGGACTTCCATCATAACCTTCCCTCGTGACATATAGAGAGGATCTTAAAATTTACGTAGCATTTCGAACAATCCTCGATTTAATTTTATTTTTTGACAGAAACTAGTATAGAATTGTGTATAATATACTACGATTTTTGGACGGAAACTAGTATTTCAAAAAGTTTCATAGAATCTAATTTTGAGATAATGTTTTAACATGGACTTCCATCATAACCTTCCCTCGTAATATATAAAGAGGATCTTAGAAGATACGTAGCATTTCGAACAATCCTCTTTTTTATTTGATTTTTGACCGAAACTTGTATAGAATTGTGTATAATATACTACAATTTTTGGACCGAAACTAGTATTTCAAAAAGTTTCATAGAATCTAATTTGGAGATAATTCTTTGCATGGACTTCCATCATAACCTTCCCTTGTGACATATAGAGATTATCTTGAAAGTTACGTAGCATTTCGAACATCCTCGATTTAATTTGATATTATGACCGAAACTAGTAAAGAATTGTGTATCATATAGTACGATTTTTGGACCGAAACTAGTATAAATTTGTGTATAATTTATTAACATTTTTTTGTGACTAAAACTAGTATTTTAAAAAGTTTCATAGAATCTAATTTTGAGATAATTTTTCGCATAGACTTTCATCATAACATTCCCTCGTGATATATAGAGAGGATCTTAAAAGTTACGAAGCATTTCGAACAATCCTCGATTTAATTTGATATTATGAAAGAAACTAGTATAGAATTGTGTATAATATACTTCAATTTTTGGACCGAAACTAGTATTTCAAAAAGTTTCATAGAATCTAATTTGAGATAATTTTCTGCATGGACTTCCAGCATAACCTTCCCTCGTGACATATAGAGAGGATCTTAAAATTTACGTAGCATTTCGAACAATCCTCGATTTAATTTGATTTTTTGACCGAAACTAGTATAGAATTGTGTATAATATACTACGATTTTTGGACCGAAACTAGTATTTCTAAAAGTTTCATAGAATCTAATTTTGAGATAACTTTTTGCATGGACTTCCATCATAACCTTCCCTCGTAATATATAGAGAGGATCTTAAAAGTTACGTAACATTTCGAACAATCTTTGATTTAATTTGATTTTTTGACCGAAACTAGTATAGAATTGTGTATAATATACTACGATTTTTGGACCGATACTAGTATTTCAAAAAGTTCCATAGAATCTAATTTTAAGATAATTTTTTGCATGGACTTCCATCATAACCTTCCCTCGTGACATATAGAGAGGATATTAAAATTTACGTGGCATTTCGAACAATCCTCGATTTAATTTTATTTTTTGACAGAAACTAGTATAGAATTGTGTATAATATACTACGATTTTTGGACGGAAACTAGTATTTCAAAAAGTTTCATAGAATTTAATTTTGAGATAATGTTTTAATATGGACTTCCATCATAACCTTCCCTCGTAATATATAAAGAGGATCTTAGAAGATACGTAGCATTTCGAACAATCCTCTTTTTTATTTGATTTTTGACCGAAACTTTTATAGAATTGTGTATAATATACTACAATTTTTGGACCGAAACTAGTATTTCAAAAAGTTTCATAGAATCTAATTTGGAGATAATTTTTTGCATGGACTTCCATCATAACCTTCCCTTGTGACATATAGAGATTATCTTGAAAGTTACATAGCATTTCGTACATCCTCGATTTAATTTGATATTATGACCGAAACTAGTAAAGAATTGTGTATAACATAGTACGATTTTTGGACCGAAACTAGTATAAATTTGTGTATAATTTATTAACATTTTTTTGTGACTAAAACTAGTATTTTAAAAAGTTTCATAGAATCTAATTTTGAGATAATTTTTGGCATAGACTTTCATCATAACATTCCCTCGTGATATATAGAGAGGATCTTAAAAGTTACGAAGCATTTCGAACAATCCTCGATTTAATTTGATATTATGAACGAAACTAGTATAGAATTGTGTATAATATACTTCAATTTTTGGACCGAAACTAGTATTTCAAAAAGTTGCATAGAATCTAATTTGAGATAATTTTCTGCATGGACTTCCAGCATAACCTTCCCTCGTGACATATAGAGAGGGTCTTAAAATTTACGTAGCATTTCGAACAATCCTCGATTTAATTTGATTTTTTGACCGAAACTAGTATAGAATTGTGTATAATATACTACGATTTTTGGACCGAAACTAGTATTTCTAAAAGTTTCATAGAATCTAATTTTGAGATAATTTTTTGCATGGACTTCCATCATAACCTTCCCTCGTAATATATAGAGAGGATCTTAAAAGTTACGTAGCATTTCGAACAATCTTTGATTTAATTTGATTTTTTGACCGAAACTAGTATAGAATTGTGTATAATATACTACGATTTTTGGACCGAAACTAGTATTTCAAAAAGTTTCATAGAATCTAATTTTGAGATAATTTTTTGCATGGACTTCCATCATAACCTTCCCTCGTGACATATAGAGAGAATCTTAAAATTTACGTAGCATTTCGAACAATCCTCGATTTAATTTTATTTTTTGACAGAAACTAGTATAGAATTGTGTATAATATACTACGAATTTTGGACGGAAACTAGTATTTCAAAAAGTTTCATAGAATCTAATTTTGAGATAATGTTTTAACATGGACTTCCATCATAACCTTCCCTCGTAATATATAAAGAGGATCTTAGAAGATACCTAGCATTTCGAACAATCCTCTTTTTAATTTGATTTTTGACCGAAACTTGTATAGAATTATGTATAATATACTACAATTTTTGGACCGAAACTAGTATTTCAAAAAGTTTCATAGAATCTAATTTGGAGATAATTTTCTGCATGGACTTCCATCATAACCTTCCCTCGTGACATATAGAGATTATCTTGAAAGTTACGTAGCATTTCGAACATCCTCGATTTAATTTGATATTATGACCTAAACTAGTAATGAATTTTGTATAATATACTACGATTTTTGGACCGAAACTAGTATTTCTAAAAGTTTCATAGAATCTAATTTTGAGATAATTTTTTGCATGGACTTCCATCATAACCTTCTCTCGTAATATATAGAGAGGATCTTAAAAGTTACGTAGCATTTCGAACAATCTTTGATTTAATTTGATTTTTTGACCGAAACTAGTATAGAATTGTGTATAATATACTACGATTTTTGGACCGATACTAGTATTTCAAAAAGTTTCATAGAATCTAATTTTGAGATAATTTTTTGCATGGACTTCCATCATAACCTTCCCTCGTGACATATAGAGAGGATCTTAAAATTTACGTAGCATTTCGAACAATCCTCGATTTAATTTTATTTTTTGACAGAAACTAGTATAGAATTGTGTATAATATACTACGATTTTTGGACGGAAACTAGTATTTCAAAAAGTTTCATAGAATCTAATTTTGAGATAATGTTTTAACATGGACTTCCATCATAACCTTCCCTCGTAATATATAAAGAGGATCTTAGAAGATACATAGCATTTCGAACAATCCTCTTTTTTATTTGATTTTTGACCGAAACTTGTATAGAATTGTGTATAATATACTACAATTTTTGGACCGAAACTAGTATTTCAAAAAGTTTCATAGAATCTAATTTGGAGATAATTTTTTGCATGGACTTCCATCATAACCTTCCCTTGTGACATATAGAGATTATCTTGAAAGTTACGTAGCATTTCGAACATCCTCGATTTAATTTGATATTATGACCGAAACTAGTAAAGAATTGTGTATAATATAGTACGATTTTTGGACCGAAACTAGTATAAATTTGTGTATAATTTATTAACATTTTTTTGTGACTAAAACTAGTATTTTAAAAAGTTTCATAGAAACTAATTTTGAGATAATTTTTGGCATATACTTTCATCATAACATTCTCTCGTGATATATAGAGAGGATCTTAAAAGTTACGAAGCATTTCGAACAATCCTCGATTTAATTTGATATTATGAACGAAACTAGTATAGAATTGTGTATAATATACTTCAATTTTTGGACCGAAACTAGTATTTCAAAAAGTTTCATAGAATCTAATTTGAGATAATTTTCTGCATGGACTTCCAGCATAACCTTCCCTCGTGACATATAGAGAGGATCTTAAAATTTACGTAGCATTTCGAACAATCCTCGATTTAATTTGATTTTTTGACCGAAACTAGTATAGAATTGTGTATAATATACTACGATTTTTGGACCGAAACTAATATTTCTAAAAGTTTCATAGAATCTAATTCTGAGATAATTTTTTGCATGGACTTCCATCATAACCTTCCCTCGTAATATATAGAGAGGATCTTAAAAGTTACGTAGCATTTGGAACAATCTTTGATTTACTACGATTTTTGGACCGAAACTAGTATTTCAAAAAGTTTCATAGAATCTAATTTTGAGATAATTTTTTGCATGGACTTCCATCATAACCTTCCCTCGTGACATATAGAGAGGATCTTAAAATTTACGTAGCATTTCGAACAATCCTCTATTTAATTTTATTTTTTGACAGAAACTAGTATAGAATTGTGTATAATATACTACGATTTTTGGACGGAAACTAGTATTTCAAAAAGTTTCATAGAATCTAATTTTGAGATAATGTTTTAACATGGACTTCCATCATAACCTTCCCTCGTAATATATAAAGAGGATCTTAGAAGATACGTAGCATTTCGAACAATCCTCTTTTTTATTTGATTTTTGACCGAAACTTGTATAGAATTGTGTATAATATACTACAATTTTTGGACCGAAACTAGTATTTCAAAAAGTTTCATAGAATCTAATTTGGAGATAATTTTTTGCATGGACTTCCATCATAACCTTCCCTTGTGACATATAGAGATTATCTTGAAAGTTACGTAGCATTTCGAACATCCTCGATTTAATTTGATATTATGACCGAAACTAGTAAAGAATTGTGTATAATATAGTACGATTTTTGGACCGAAACTAGTATAAATTTGTGTATAATTTATTAACATTTTTTTGTGACTAAAACTAGTATTTTAAAAAGTTTCATAGAATCTAATTTTGAGATAATTTTTGGCATAGACTTTCATCATAACATTCCCTCGTGATATATAGAGAGGATCTTAAAAGTTACGAAGCATTTCGAACAATCCTCGATTTAATTTGATATTATGAACGAAACTAGTATAGAATTGTGGATAATATACTTCAATTTTTGGACCGAAACTAGTATTTCAAAAAGTTTCATAGAATCTAATTTGAGATAATTTTCTGCATGGACTTCCAGCATAACCTTCCCTCGTGACATATAGAGAGGATCTTAAAATTTACGTAGCATTTCGAACAATCCTCGATTTAATTTGATTTTTTGACCGAAACTAGTATAGAATTGTGTATAATTTACTACGATTTTTGGACCGAAACTAATATTTCTAAAAGTTTCATAGAATCTAATTTTGAGATAATTTTTTGCATGGACTTCCATCATAACCTTCCCTCGTAATATATAGAGAGGATCTTAAAAGTTACGTAGCATTTCGAACAATCTTTGATTTAATTTGATTTTTTGACCGAAACTAGTATAGAATTGTGTATAATATACTACGATTTTTGGACCGAAACTAGTATTCAAAAAGTTTCATAGAATCTAATTTTGAGATAATTTTTTGCATGGACTTCCATCATAACCTTCCCTCGTGACATATAGAGAGGGTCTTAAAATTTACGTAGCATTTCGAACAATCCTCGATTTAATTTTATTTTTTGACAGAAACTAGTATAGAATTGTGTATAATATACTACGATTTTTGGACGGAAACTAGTATTTCAAAAAGTTTCATAGAATCTAATTTTGAGATAATGTTTTAACATGGACTTCCATCATAACCTTCCCTCGTAATATATAAAGAGGATCTTAGAAGATACGTAGCATTTCGAACAATCCTCTTTTTTATTTGATTTTTGACCGAAACTTGTATAGAATTGTGTATAATATACTACAATTTTTGGACCGAAACTAGTATTTCAAAAAGTTTCATAGAATCTAATTTGGAGATAATTTTTTGCATGGACTTCCATCATAACCTTCCCTTGTGACATATAGAGATTATCTTGAAAGTTACGTAGCATTTCGAACATCCTCGATTTAATTTGATATTATGACCGAAACTAGTAAAGAATTGTGTATAATATAGTACGATTTTTGGACCGAAACTAGTATAAATTTGTGTATAATTTATTAACATTTTTTTGTGACTAAAACTAGTATTTTAAAAAGTTTCATAGAATCTAATTTTGAGATAATTTTTGGCATAGACTTTCATCATAACATTCTCTCGTGATATATAGAGAGGATCTTAAAAGTTACGAAGCATTTCGAACAATCCTCGATTTAATTTGATATTATGAACGAAACTAGTATAGAATTGTGTATAATATACTTCAATTTTTGGACCGAAACTAGTATTTCAAAAAGTTTCATAGAATCTAATTTGAGATAATTTTCTGCATGGACTTCCAGCATAACCTTCCCTCGTGACATATAGAGAGGATCTTAAAATTTACGTAGCATTTCGAACAATCCTCGATTTAATTTGATTTTTTGACCGAAACTAGTATAGAATTGTGTATAATATACTACGATTTTTGGACCGAAACTAATATTTCTAAAAGTTTCATAGAATCTAATTTTGAGATAATTTTTTGCATGGACTTCCATCATAACCTTCCCTCGTAATATATAGAGAGGATCTTAAAAGTTACGTAGCATTTGGAACAATCTTTGATTTAATTTGATTTTTTGACCGAAACTAGTATAGAATTGTGTATAATATACTACGATTTTTGGACCGAAACTAGTATTTCAAAAAGTTTCATAGAATCTAATTTTGAGATAATTTTTTGCATGGACTTCCATCATAACCTTCCCTCGTGACATATAGAGAGGATCTTAAAATTTACGTAGCATTTCGAACAATCCTCTATTTAATTTTATTTTTTGACAGAAACTAGTATAGAATTGTGTATAATATACTACGATTTTTGGACGGAAACTAGTATTTCAAAAAGTTTCATAGAATCTAATTTTGAGATAATGTTTTAACATTGACTTCCATCATAACCTTCCCTCGTAATATATAAAGAGGATCTTAGAAGATACGTAGCATTTCGAACAATCCTCTTTTTTATTTGATTTTTGACCGAAACTTGTATAGAATTGTGTATAATATACTACAATTTTTGCACCGAAACTAGTATTTCAAAAAGTTTCATAGAATCTAATTTGGAGATAATTTTTTGCATGGACTTCCATCATAACCTTCCCTTGTGACATATAGAGATTATCTTGAAAGTTACGTAGCATTTCGAACATCCTCGATTTAATTTGATATTATGACCGAAACTAGTAAAGAATTGTGTATAATATAGTACGATTTTTGGACCGAAACTAGTATAAATTTGTGTATAATTTATTAACATTTTTTTGTGACTAAAACTAGTATTTTAAAAAGTTTCATAGAATCTAATTTTGAGATAATTTTTGGCATAGACTTTCATCATAACATTCTCTCGTGATATATAGAGAGGATCTTAAAAGTTACGAAGCATTTCGAACAATCCTCGATTTAATTTGATATTATGAACGAAACTAGTATAGAATTGTGTATAATATACTTCAATTTTTGGATCGAAACTAGTATTTCAAAAAGTTTCATAGAATCTAATTTGAGATAATTTTCTGCATGGACTTCCAGCATAACCTTCCCTCGTGACATATAGAGAGGATCTTAAAATTTACGTACCATTTCGAACAATCCTCGATTTAATTTGATTTTTTGACCGAAACTAGTATAGAATTGTGTATAATATACTACGATTTTTGGACCGAAACTAATATTTCTAAAAGTTTCATAGAATCTAATTTTGAGATAATTTTTTGCATGGACTTCCATCATAACCTTCCCTCGTAATATATAGAGAGGATCTTAAAAGTTACGTAGCATTTGGAACAATCTCTGATTTAATTTGATTTTTTGACCGAAACTAGTATAGAATTGTGTATAATATACTACGATTTTTGGACCGAAACTAGTATTTCAAAAAGTTTCATAGAATCTAATTTTGAGATAATTTTTTGCATGGACTTCCATCATAACCTTCCCTCGTGACATATAGAGAGGATCTTAAAATTTACGTAGCATTTCGAACAATCCTCTATTTAATTTTATTTTTTGACAGAAACTAGTATAGAATTGTGTATAATATACTACGATTTTTGGACGGAAACTAGTATTTCAAAAAGTTTCATAGAATCTAATTTTGAGATAATGTTTTAACATGGACTTCCATCATAACCTTCCCTCGTAATATATAAAGAGGATCTTAGAAGATACGTAGCATTTCGAACAATCCTCTTTTTTATTTGATTTTTGACCGAAACTTGTATAGAATTGTGTATAATATACTACAATTTTTGGACCGAAACTAGTATTTCAAAAAGTTTCATAGAATCTAATTTGGAGATAATTTTTTGCATGGACTTCCATCATAACCTTCCCTTGTGACATATAGAGATTATCTTGAAAGTTACGTAGCATTTCGAACATCCTCGATTTAATTTGATATTATGACCGAAACTAGTAAAGAATTGTGTATAATATAGTACGATTTTTGGACCGAAACTAGTATAAATTTGTGTATAATTTATTAACATTTTTTTGTGACTAAAACTAGTATTTTAAAAAGTTTCATAGAATCTAATTTTGAGATAATTTCTGGCATAGACTTTCATCATAACATTCCCTCGTGATATATAGAGAGGTACTTAAAAGTTACGAAGCATTTCGAACAATCCTCGATTTAATTTGATATTATGAACGAAACTAGTATAGAATTGTGTATAATATACTTCAATTTTTGGACCGAAACTAGTATTTCAAAAAGTTTCATAGAATCTAATTTGAGATAATTTTCTGCATGGACTTCCAGCATAACCTTCCCTCGTGACATATAGAGAGGATCTTAAAATTTACGTAGCATTTCGAACAATCCTCGATTTAATTTGATTTTTTGACCGAAACTAGTATAGAATTGTGTATAATATACTACGATTTTTGGACCGAAACTAATATTTCTAAAAGTTTCATAGAATCTAATTTTGAGATAATTTTTTGCATGGACTTCCATCATAACCTTCCCTCGTAATATATAGAGAGGATCTTAAAAGTTACGTAGCATTTCGAACAATCTTTGATTTAATTTGATTTTTTGACCGAAACTAGTATAGAATTGTGTATAATATACTACGATTTTTGGACCGAAACTAGTATTCAAAAAGTTTCATAGAATCTAATTTTGAGATAATTTTTTGCATGGACTTCCATCATAACCTTCCCTCGTGACATATAGAGAGGATCTTAAAATTTACGTAGCATTTCGAACAATCCTCGATTTAATTTAATTTTTTGACAGAAACTAGTATAGAATTGTGTATAATATACTACGATTTTTGGACGGAAACTAGTATTTCAAAAAGTTTCATAGAATCTAATTTTGAGATAATGTTTTAACATGGACTTCCATCATAACCTTCCCTCGTAATATATAAAGAGGATCTTAGAAGATACGTAGCATTTCGAACAATCCTCTTTTTTATTTGATTTTTGACCGAAACTTGTATAGAATTGTGTATAATATACTACAATTTTTGGACCGAAACTAGTATTTCAAAAAGTTTCATAGAATCTAATTTGGAGATAATTTTTTGCATGGACTTCCATCATAACCTTCCCTTGTGACATATAGAGATTATCTTGAAAGTTACGTAGCATTTCGAACATCCTCGATTTAATTTGATATTATGACCGAAACTAGTAAAGAATTGTGTATAATATAGTACGATTTTTGGACCGAAACTAGTATAAATTTGTGTATAATTTATTAACATTTTTTTGTGACTAAAACTAGTATTTTAAAAAGTTTCATAGAATCTAATTTTGAGATAATTTTTGGCATAGACTTTCATCATAACATTCCCTCGTGATATATAGAGAGGATCTTAAAAGTTACGAAGCATTTCGAACAATCCTCGATTTAATTTGATATTATGAACGAAACTAGTATAGAATTGTGTATAATATACTTCAATTTTTGGACCGAAACTAGTATTTCAAAAAGTTTCATAGAATCTAATTTGAGATAATTTTCTGCATGGACTTCCAGCATAACCTTCCCTCGTGACATATAGAGAGGATCTTAAAATTTACGTAGCATTTCGAACAATCCTCGATTTAATTTGATTTTTTGACCGAAACTAGTATAGAATTGTGTATAATATACTACGATTTTTGGACCGAAACTAATATTTCTTAAAGTTTCATAGAATCTAATTTTGAGATAATTTTTTGCATGGACTTCCATCATAACCTTCCCTCGTAATATATAGAGAGGATCTTAAAAGTTACGTAGCATTTGGAACAATCTTTGATTTAATTTGATTTTTTGACCGAAACTAGTATAGAATTGTGTATAATATACTACGATTTTTGGACCGAAACTAGTATTCAAAAAGTTTCATAGAATCTAATTTTGAGATAATTTTTTGCATGGACTTCCATCATAACCTTCCCTCGTGACATATAGAGAGGATCTTAAAATTTACGTAGCATTTCGAACAATCCTCGATTTAATTTAATTTTTTGACAGAAACTAGTATAGAATTGTGTATAATATACTACGATTTTTGGACGGAAACTAGTATTTCAAAAAGTTTCATAGAATCTAATTTTGAGATAATGTTTTAACATGGACTTCCATCATAACCTTCCCTCGTAATATATAAAGAGGATCTTAGAAGATACGTAGCATTTCGAACAATCCTCTTTTTTATTTGATTTTTGACCGAAACTTGTATAGAATTGTGTATAATATACTACAATTTTTGGACCGAAACTAGTATTTCAAAAAGTTTCATAGAATCTAATTTGGAGATAATTTTTTGCATGGACTTCCATCATAACCTTCCCTTGTGACATATAGAGATTATCTTGAAAGTTACGTAGCATTTCGAACATCCTCGATTTAATTTGATATTATGACCGAAACTAGTAAAGAATTGTGTATAATATAGTACGATTTTTGGACCGAAACTAGTATAAATTTGTGTATAATTTATTAACATTTTTTTGTGACTAAAACTAGTATTTTAAAAAGTTTCATAGAATCTAATTTTGAGATAATTTTTGGCATAGACTTTCATCATAACATTCCCTCGTGATATATAGAGAGGATCTTAAATGTTACGAAGCATTTCGAACAATCCTCGATTTAATTTGATATTATGAACGAAACTAGTATAGAATTGTGTATAATATACTTCAATTTTTGGACCGAAACTAGTATTTCAAAAAGTTTCATAGAATCTAATTTGAGATAATTTTCTGCATGGACTTCCAGCATAACCTTCCCTCGTGACATATAGAGAGGATCTTAAAATTTACGTAGCATTTCGAACAATCCTCGATTTAAATTTGATTTTTTGACCGAAACTAGTATAGAATTGTGTATAATATACTACGATTTTTGGACCGAAACTAATATTTCTTAAAGTTTCATAGAATCTAATTTTGAGATAATTTTTTGCATGGACTTCCATCATAACCTTCCCTCGTAATATATAGAGAGGATCTTAAAAGTTACGTAGCATTTGGAACAATCTTTGATTTAATTTGATTTTTTGACCGAAACTAGTATAGAATTGTGTATAATATACTACGATTTTTGGACCGAAACTAGTATTCAAAAAGTTTCATAGAATCTAATTTTGAGATAATTTTTTGCATGGACTTCCATCATAACCTTCCCTCGTGACATATAGAGAGGATCTTAAAATTTACGTAGCATTTCGAACAATCCTCGATTTAATTTAATTTTTTGACAGAAACTAGTATAGAATTGTGTATAATATACTACGATTTTTGGACGGAAACTAGTATTTCAAAAAGTTTCATAGAATCTAATTTTGAGATAATGTTTTAACATGGACTTCCATCATAACCTTCCCTCGTAATATATAAAGAGGATCTTAGAAGATACGTAGCATTTCGAACAATCCTCTTTTTTATTTGATTTTTGACCGAAACTTGTATAGAATTGTGTATAATATACTACAATTTTTGGACCGAAACTAGTATTTCAAAAAGTTTCATAGAATCTAATTTGGAGATAATTTTTTGCATGGACTTCCATCATAACCTTCCCTTGTGACATATAGAGATTATCTTGAAAGTTACGTAGCATTTCGAACATCCTCGATTTAATTTGATATTATGACCGAAACTAGTAAAGAATTGTGTATAATATAGTACGATTTTTGGACCGAAACTAGTATAAATTTGTGTATAATTTATTAACATTTTTTTGTGACTAAAACTAGTATTTTAAAAAGTTTCATAGAATCTAATTTTGAGATAATTTTTGGCATAGACTTTCATCATAACATTCCCTCGTGATATATAGAGAGGATCTTAAAAGTTACGAAGCATTTCGAACAATCCTCGATTTAATTTGATATTATGAACGAAACTAGTATAGAATTGTGTATAATATACTTCAATTTTTGGACCGAAACTAGTATTTCAAAAAGTTTCATAGAATCTAATTTGAGATAATTTTCTGCATGGACTTCCAGCATAACCTTCCCTCGTGACATATAGAGAGGATCTTAAAATTTACGTAGCATTTCGAACAATCCTCGATTTAATTTGATTTTTTGACCGAAACTAGTATAGAATTGTGTATAATATACTACGATTTTTGGACCGAAACTAATATTTCTAAAAGTTTCATAGAATCTAATTTTGAGATAATTTTTTGCATGGACTTCCATCATAACCTTCCCTCGTAATATATAGAGAGGATCTTAAAAGTTACGTAGCATTTCGAACAATCTTTGATTTAATTTGATTTTTTGACCGAAACTAGTATAGAATTATGTATAATATACTACGATTTTTGGACCGAAACTAGTATTCAAAAAGTTTCATAGAATCTAATTTTGAGATAATTTTTTGCATGGACTTCCATCATAACCTTCCCTCGTGACATATAGAGAGGATCTTAAAATTTACGTAGCATTTCGAACAATCCTCGATTTAATTTAATTTTTTGACAGAAACTAGTATAGAATTGTGTATAATATACTACGATTTTTGGACGGAAACTAGTATTTCAAAAAGTTTCATAGAATCTAATTTTGAGATAATGTTTTAACATGGACTTCCATCATAACCTTCCCTCGTAATATATAAAGAGGATCTTAGAAGATACGTAGCATTTCGAACAATCCTCTTTTTTATTTAATTTTTGACCGAAACTTGTTTAGAATTGTGTATAATATACTACAATTTTTGGACCGAAACTAGTATTTCAAAAAGTTTCATAGTATCTAATTTGGAGATAATTTTTTGCATGGACTTCCATCATAACCTTCCCTTGTGACATATAGAGATTATCTTGAAAGTTACGTAGCATTTCGAACATCCTCGATTTAATTTGATATTATGACCGAAACTAGTAAAGAATTGTGTATAATATAGTACGATTTTTGGACCGAAACTAGTATAAATTTGTGTATAATTTATTAACATTTTTTTGTGACTAAAACTAGTATTTTAAAAGGTTTCATAGAATCTAATTTTGAGATAATTTTTGGCATAGACTTTCATCATAACATTCCCTCATGATATATAGAGAGGATCTTAAAAGTTACGAAGCATTTCGAACAATCCTCGATTTAATTTGATATTATGAACGAAACTAGTATAGAATTGTGTATAATATACTTCAATTTTTGGACCGAAACTAGTATTTCAAAAAGTTTCATAGAATCTAATTTGAGATAATTTTCTGCATGGACTTCCAGCATAACCTTCCCTCGTGACATATAGAGAGGATCTTAAAATTTACGTAGCATTTCGAACAATCCTCGATTTAATTTGATTTTTTGACCGAAACTAGTATAGAATTGTGTATATTATACTACGATTTTTGGACCGAAACTAATATTTCTAAAAGTTTCATAGAATCTAATTTTGAGATAATTTTTTGCATGGACTTCCATCATAACCTTCCCTCGTAATATATAGAGAGGATCTTAAAAGTTACGTAGCATTTCGAACAATCTTTGATTTAATTTGATTTTTTGACCGAAACTAGTATAGAATTGTGTATAATATACTACGATTTTTGGACCGAAACTAATATTTCTAAAAGTTTCATAGAATCTAATTTTGAGATAATTTTTTGCATGGACTTCCATCATAACCTTCCCTCGTAATATATAGAGAGGATCTTAAAAGTTACGTAGCATTTCGAACAATCTTTGATTTAATTTGATTTTTTGACCGAAACTAGTATAGAATTGTGTATAATATACTACGATTTTTGGACCGAAACTAGTATTCAAAAAGTTTCATAGAATCTAATTTTGAGATAATTTTTTGCATGGACTTCCATCATAACCTTCCCTCGTGACATATAGAGAGGATCTTAAAATTTACGTAGCATTTCGAACAATCCTCGATTTAATTTTATTTTTTGACAGAAACTAGTATAGAATTGTGTATAATATACTACGATTTTTGGACGGAAACTAGTATTTCAAAAAGTTTCATAGAATCTAATTTTGAGATAATGTTTTAACATGGACTTCCATCATAACCTTCCCTCGTAATATATAAAGAGGATCTTAGAAGATACGTAGCATTTCGAACAATCCTCTTTTTTATTTGATTTTTGACCGAAACTTGTATAGAATTGTGTATAATATACTACAATTTTTGGACCGAAACTAGTATTTCAAAAAGTTTCATAGAATCTAATTTGGAGATAATTTTTTGCATGGACTTCCATCATAACCTTCCCTTGTGACATATAGAGATTATCTTGAAAGTTACGTAGCATTTCGAACATCCTCGATTTAATTTGATATTATGACCGAAACTAGTAAAGAATTGTGTATAATATAGTACGATTTTTGGACCGAAACTAGTATAAATTTGTGTATAATTTATTAACATTTTTTTGTGACTAAAACTAGTATTTTAAAAAGTTTCATAGAATCTAATTTTGAGATAATTTTTGGCATAGACTTTCATCATAACATTCTCTCGTGATATATAGAGAGGATCTTAAAAGTTACGAAGCATTTCGAACAATCCTCGATTTAATTTGATATTATGAACGAAACTAGTATAGAATTGTGTATAATATACTTCAATTTTTGGACCGAAACTAGTATTTCAAAAAGTTTCATAGAATCTAATTTGAGATAATTTTCTGCATGGACTTCCAGCATAACCTTCCCTCGTGACATATAGAGAGGATCTTAAAATTTACGTAGCATTTCGAACAATCCTCGATTTAATTTGATTTTTTGACCGAAACTAGTATAGAATTGTGTATAATATACTACGATTTTTGGACCGAAAATAATATTTCTAAAAGTTTCATAGAATCTAATTTTGAGATAATTTTTTGCATGGACTTCCATCATAACCTTCCCTCGTAATATATAGAGAGGATCTTAAAAGTTACGTAGCATTTCGAACAATCTTTGATTTAATTTGATTTTTTGACCGAAACTAGTATAGAATTGTGTATAATATACTACGATTTTTGGACCGAAACTAGTATTTCAAAAAGTTTCATAGAATCTAATTTTGAGATAATTTTTTGCATGGACTTCCATCATAACCTTCCCTCGTGACATATAGAGAGGATCTTAAAATTTACGTAGCATTTCGAACAATCCTCTATTTAATTTTATTTTTTGACAGAAACTAGTATAGAATTGTGTATAATATACTACGATTTTTGGACGGAAACTAGTATTTCAAAAAGTTTCATAGAATCTAATTTTGAGATAATGTTTTAACATGGACTTCCATCATAACCTTCCCTCGTAATATATAAAGAGGATCTTAGAAGATACGTAGCATTTCGAACAATCCTCTTTTTTATTTGATTTTTGACCGAAACTTGTATAGAATTGTGTATAATATACTACAATTTTTGGACCGAAACTAGTATTTCAAAAAGTTTCATAGAATCTAATTTGGAGATAATTTTTTGCATGGACTTCCATCATAACCTTCCCTTGTGACATATAGAGATTATCTTGAAAGTTACGTAGCATTTCGAACATCCTCGATTTAATTTGATATTATGACCGAAACTAGTAAAGAATTGTGTATAATATAGTACGATTTTTGGACCGAAACTAGTATAAATTTGTGTATAATTTATTAACATTTTTTTGTGACTAAAACTAGTATTTTAAAAAGTTTCATAGAATCTAATTTTGAGATAATTTTTGGCATAGACTTTCATCATAACATTCCCTCGTGATATATAGAGAGGATCTTAAAAGTTACGAAGCATTTCGAACAATCCTCGATTTAATTTGATATTATGAACGAAACTAGTATAGAATTGTGTATAATATACTTCAATTTTTGGACCGAAATTAGTATTTCAAAAAGTTTCATAGAATCTAATTTGAGATAATTTTCTGCATGGACTTCCAGCATAACCTTCCCTCGTGACATATAGAGAGGATCTTAAAATTTACGTAGCATTTCGAACAATCCTCGATTTAATTTGATTTTTTGACCGAAACTAGTATAGAATTGTGTATAATATACTACGATTTTTGGACCGAAACTAATATTTCTAAAAGTTTCATAGAATCTAATTTTGAGATAATTTTTTGCATGGACTTCCATCATAACCTTCCCTCGTAATATATAGAGAGGATCTTAAAAGTTACGTAGCATTTCGAACAATCTTTGATTTAATTTGATTTTTTGACCGAAACTAGTATAGAATTGTGTATAATATACTACGATTTTTGGACCGAAACTAGTATTCAAAAAGTTTCATAGAATCTAATTTTGAGATAATTTTTTGCATGGACTTCCATCATAACCTTCCCTCGTGACATATAGAGAGGATCTTAAAATTTACGTAGCATTTCGAACAATCCTCGATTTAATTTAATTTTTTGACAGAAACTAGTATAGAATTGTGTATAATATACTACGATTTTTGGACGGAAACTAGTATTTCAAAAAGTTTCATAGAATCTAATTTTGAGATAATGTTTTAACATGGACTTCCATCATAACCTTCCCTCGTAATATATAAAGAGGATCTTAGAAGATACGTAGCATTTCGAACAATCCTCTTTTTTATTTGATTTTTGACCGAAACTTGTATAGAATTGTGTATAATATACTACAATTTTTGGACCGAAACTAGTATTTCAAAAAGTTTCATATAATCTAATTTGGAGATAATTTTTTGCATGGACTTCCATCATAACCTTCCCTTGTGACATATAGAGATTATCTTGAAAGTTACGTAGCATTTCGAACATCCTCGATTTAATTTGATATTATGACCGAAACTAGTAAAGAATTGTGTATAATATAGTACGATTTTTGGACCGAAACTAGTATAAATTTGTGTATAATTTATTAACATTTTTTTGTGACTAAAACTAGTATTTTAAAAAGTTTCATAGAATCTAATTTTGAGATAATTTTTGGCATAGACTTTCATCATAACATTCCCTCGTGATATATAGAGAGGATCTTAAAAGTTACGAAGCATTTCGAACAATCCTCGATTTAATTTGATATTATGAACGAAACTAGTATAGAATTGTGTATAATATACTTCAATTTTTGGACCGAAACTAGTATTTCAAAAAGTTTCATAGAATCTAATTTGAGATAATTTTCTGCATGGACTTCCAGCATAACCTTCCCTCGTGACATATAGAGAGGATCTTAAAATTTACGTAGCATTTCGAACAATCCTCGATTTAATTTGATTTTTTGACCGAAACTATTATAGAATTGTGTATAATATACTACGATTTTTGGACCGAAACTAATATTTCTAAAAGTTTCATAGAATCTAATTTTGAGATAATTTTTTGCATGGACTTCCATCATAACCTTCCCTCGTAATATATAGAGAGGATCTTAAAAGTTACGTAGCATTTCGAACAATCTTTGATTTAATTTGATTTTTTGACCGAAACTAGTATAGAATTGTGTATAATATACTACGATTTTTGGACCGAAACTAGTATTCAAAAAGTTTCATAGAATCTAATTTTGAGATAATTTTTTGCATGGACTTCCATCATAACCTTCCCTCGTGACATATAGAGAGGATCTTAAAATTTACGTAGCATTTCGAACAATCCTCGATTTAATTTAATTTTTTGACAGAAACTAGTATAGAATTGTGTATAATATACTACGATTTTTGGACGGAAACTAGTATTTCAAAAAGTTTCATAGAATCTAATTTTGAGATAATGTTTTAACATGGACTTCCATCATAACCTTCCCTCGTAATATATAAAGAGGATCTTAGAAGATACGTAGCATTTCGAACAATCCTCTTTTTTATTTGATTTTTGACCGAAACTTGTATAGAATTGTGTATAATATACTACAATTTTTGGACCGAAACTAGTATTTCAAAAAGTTTCATAGAATCTAATTTGGAGATAATTTTTTGCATGGACTTCCATCATAACCTTCCCTTGTGACATATAGAGATTATCTTGAAAGTTACGTAGCATTTCGAACATCCTCGATTTAATTTGATATTATGACCGAAACTAGTAAAGAATTGTGTATAATATAGTACGATTTTTGGACCGAAACTAGTATAAATTTGTGTATAATTTATTAACATTTTTTTGTGACTAAAACTAGTATTTTAAAAAGTTTCATAGAATCTAATTTTGAGATAATTTTTGGCATAGACTTTCATCATAACATTCCCTCGTGATATATAGAGAGGATCTTAAAAGTTACGAAGCATTTCGAACAATCCTCGATTTAATTTGATATTATGAACGAAACTAGTATAGAATTGTGTATAATATACTTCAATTTTTGGACCGAAACTAGTATTTCAAAAAGTTTCATAGAATCTAATTTGAGATAATTTTCTGCATGGACTTCCAGCATAACCTTCCCTCGTGACATATAGAGAGGATCTTAAAATTTACGTAGCATTTCGAACAATCCTCGATTTAATTTGATTTTTTGACCGAAACTAGTATAGAATTGTGTATAATATACTACGAATTTTGGACCGAAACTAATATTTCTAAAAGTTTCATAGAATCTAATTTTGAGATAATTTTTTGCATGGACTTCCATCATAACCTTCCCTCGTAATATATAGAGAGGATCTTAAAAGTTACGTAGCATTTCGAACAATCTTTGATTTAATTTGATTTTTTGACCGAAACTAGTATAGAATTGTGTATAATATACTACGATTTTTGGACCGAAACTAGTATTCAAAAAGTTTCATAGAATCTAATTTTGAGATAATTTTTTGCATGGACTTCCATCATAACCTTCCCTCGTGACATATAGAGAGGATCTTAAAATTTACGTAGCATTTCGAACAATCCTCGATTTAATTTAATTTTTTGACAGAAACTAGTATAGAATTGTGTATAATATACTACGATTTTTGGACGGAAACTAGTATTTCAAAAAGTTTCATAGAATCTAATTTTGAGATAATGTTTTAACATGGACTTCCATCATAACCTTCCCTCGTAATATATAAAGAGGATCTTAGAAGATACGTAGCATTTCGAACAATCCTCTTTTTTATTTGATTTTTGAACGAAACTTGTATAGAATTGTGTATAATATACTACAATTTTTGGACCGAAACTAGTATTTCAAAAAGTTTCATAGAATCTAATTTGGAGATAATTTTTTGCATGGACTTCCATCATAACCTTCCCTTGTGACATATAGAGATTATCTTGAAAGTTACGTAGCATTTCGAACATCCTCGATTTAATTTGATATTATGACCGAAACTAGTAAAGAATTGTGTATAATATAGTACGATTTTTGGACCGAAACTAGTATAAATTTGTGTATAATTTATTAACATTTTTTTGTGACTAAAACTAGTATTTTAAAAAGTTTCATAGAATCTAATTTTGAGATAATTTTTGGCATAGACTTTCATCATAACATTCCCTCGTGATATATAGAGAGGATCTTAAAAGTTACGAAGCATTTCGAACAATCCTCGATTTAATTTGATATTATGAACGAAACTAGTATAGAATTGTGTATAATATACTTCAATTTTTGGACCGAAACTAGTATTTCAAAAAGTTTCATAGAATCTAATTTGAGATAATTTTCTGCATGGACTTCCAGCATAACCTTCCCTCGTGACATATAGAGAGGATCTTAAAATTTACGTAGCATTTCGAACAATCCTCGATTTAATTTGATTTTTTGACCGAAACTAGTATAGAATTGTGTATAATATACTACGATTTTTGGACCGAAACTAATATTTCTAAAAGTTTCATAGAATCTAATTTTGAGATAATTTTTTGCATGGACTTCCATCATAACCTTCCCTCGTTATATATAGAGAGGATCTTAAAAGTTACGTAGCATTTCGAACAATCTTTGATTTAATTTGATTTTTTGACCGAAACTAGTATAGAATTGTGTATAATATACTACGATTTTTGGACCGAAACTAGTATTCAAAAAGTTTCATAGAATCTAATTTTGAGATAATTTTTTGCATGGACTTCCATCATAACCTTCCCTCGTGACATATAGATAGGATCTTAAAATTTACGTAGCATTTCGAACAATCCTCGATTTAATTTAATTTTTTGACAGAAACTAGTATAGAATTGTGTATAATATACTACGATTTTTGGACGGAAACTAGTATTTCAAAAAGTTTCATAGAATCTAATTTTGAGATAATGTTTTAACATGGACTTCCATCATAACCTTCCCTCGTAATATATAAAGAGGATCTTAGAAGATACGTAGCATTTCGAACAATCCTCTTTTTTATTTGATTTTTGACCGAAACTTGTATAGAATTGTGTATAATATACTACAATTTTTGGACCGAAACTAGTATTTCAAAAAGTTTCATAGAATCTAATTTGGAGATAATTTTTTGCATGGACTTCCATCATAACCTTCCCTTGTGACATATAGAGATTATCTTGAAAGTTACGTAGCATTTCGAACATCCTCGATTTAATTTGATATTATGACCGAAACTAGTAAAGAATTGTGTATAATATAGTACGATTTTTGGACCGAAACTAGTATAAATTTGTGTATAATTTATTAACATTTTTTTGTGACTAAAACTAGTATTTTAAAAAGTTTCATAGAATCTAATTTTGAGATAATTTTTGGCATAGACTTTCATCATAACATTCCCTCGTGATATATAGAGAGGATCTTAAAAGTTACGAAGCATTTCGAACAATCCTCGATTTAATTTGATATTATGAACGAAACTAGCATAGAATTGTGTATAATATACTTCAATTTTTGGACCGAAACTAGTATTTCAAAAAGTTTCATAGAATCTAATTTGAGATAATTTTCTGCATGGACTTCCAGCATAACCTTCCCTCGTGACATATAGAGAGGATCTTAAAATTTACGTAGCATTTCGAACAATCCTCGATTTAATTTGATTTTTTGACCGAAACTAGTATAGAATTGTGTATAATATACTACGATTTTTGGACCGAAACTAGTATTTCTAAAAGTTTCATAGAATCTAATTTTGAGATAATTTTTTGCATGGACTTCCATCATAACCTTCCCTCGTAATATATAGAGAGGATCTTAAAAGTTACGTAACATTTCGAACAATCTTTGATTTAATTTGATTTTTTGACCGAAACTAGTATAGAATTGTGTATAATATACTACGATTTTTGGACCGATACTAGTATTTTAAAAAGTTTCATAGAATCTAATTTTGAGATAATTTTTTGCATGGACTTCCATCATAACCTTCCCTCGTGACATATAGAGAGGATCTTAAAATTTACGTAGCATTTCGAACAATCCTCGATTTAATTTTATTTTTTGACAGAAACTAGTATAGAATTGTGTATAATATACTACGATTTTTGGACGGAAACTAGTATTTCAAAAAGTTTCATAGAATCTAATTTTGAGATAATGTTTTAACATGGACTTCCATCATAACCTTCCCTCGTAATATATAAAGAGGATCATAGAAGATACGTAGCATTTCGAACAATCCTCTTTTTAATTTGATTTTTGACCGAAACTTGTATAGAATTGTGTATAATATACTACAATTTTTGGACCGAAAGTAGTATTTCAAAAAGTTTCATAGAATCTAATTTGGAGATAATTTTCTGCATGGACTTCCATCATAACCTTCCCTCGTGACATATAGAGATTATCTTGAAAGTTACGTAGCATTTCGAACATCCTCGATTTAATTTGATATTATGACCTAAACTAGTAATGAATTTTGTATAATATACTACGATTTTTGGACCGAAACTAGTATTTCTAAAAGTTTCATAGAATCTAATTTTGAGATAATTTTTTGCATGGACTTCCATCATAACCTTCTCTCGTAATATATAGAGAGGATCTTAAAAGTTACGTAGCATTTCGAACAATCTTTGATTTAATTTGATTTTTTGACCGAAACTAGTATAGAATTGTGTATAATATACTACGATTTTTGGACCGATACTAGTATTTCAAAAAGTTTCATAGAATCTAATTTTGAGATAATTTTTTGCATGGACTTCCATCATAACCTTCCCTCGTGACATATAGAGAGGATCTTAAAATTTACGTAGCATTTCGAACAATCCTCGATTTAATTTTATTTTTTGACAGAAACTAGTATAGAATTGTGTATAATATACTACGATTTTTGGACGGAAACTAGTATTTCAAAAAGTTTCATAAATCTAATTTTGAGATAATGTTTTAACATGGACTTCCATCATAACCTTCCCTCGTAATATATAAAGAGGATCTTAGAAGATACGTAGCATTTCGAACAATCCTCTTTTTTATTTGATTTTTGACCGAAACTTGTATAGAATTGTGTATAATATACTACAATTTTTGGACCGAAACTAGTATTTCAAAAAGTTTCATAGAATCTAATTTGGAGATAATTTTTTGCATGGACTTCCATCATAACCTTCCCTTGTGACATATAGAGATTATCTTGAAAGTTACGTAGCATTTCGAACATCCTCGATTTAATTTGATATTATGACCGAAACTAGTAAAGAATTGTGTATAATATAGTACGATTTTTGGACCGAAACTAGTATAAATTTGTGTATAATTTATTAACATTTTTTTGTGACTAAAACTAGTATTTTAAAAAGTTTCATAGAATCTAATTTTGAGATAATTTTTGGCATAGACTTTCATCATAACATTCCCTCGTGATATATAGAGAGGATCTTAAAAGTTACGAAGAATTTCGAACAATCCTCGATTTAATTTGATATTATGAACGAAACTAGTATAGAATTGTGTATAATATACTTCAATTTTTGGACCGAAACTAGTATTTCAAAAAGTTTCATAGAATCTAATTTGAGATAATTTTCTGCATGGACTTCCAGCATAACCTTCCCTCGTGACATATAGAGAGGATCTTAAAATTTACGTAGAATTTCAAACAATCCTCGATTTAATTTGATTTTTTGACCGAAACTAGTATAGAATTGTGTATAATATACTACGATTTTTGGACCGAAACTAATATTTCTAAAAGTTTCATAGAATCTAATTTTGAGATAATTTTTTGCATGGACTTCCATCATAACCTTCCCTCGTAATATATAGAGAGGATCTTAAAAGTTACGTAGCATTTGGAACAATCTTTGATTTAATTTGATTTTTTGACCGAAACTAGTATAGAATTGTGTATAATATACTACGATTTTTGGACCGAAACTAGTATTTCAAAAAGTTTCATAGAATCTAATTTTGAGATAATTTTTTGCATGGACTTCCATCATAACCTTCCCTCGTGACATATAGAGAGGATCTTAAAATTTACGTAGCATTTCGAACAATCCTCGAATTAATTTTATTTTTTGACAGAAACTTGTATAGAATTGTGTATAATATACTACGATTTTTGGACGGAAACTAGTATTTCAAAAAGTTTCATATAATCTAATTTTGAGATAATGTTTTAACATGGACTTCCATCATAACCTTCCCTCGTAATATATAAAGAGGATCTTAGAAGATACGTAGCATTTCGAACAATCCTCTTTTTTATTTGATTTTTGACCGAAACTTGTATAGAATTGTGTATAATATACTACAATTTTTGGACCGAAACTAGTATTTCAAAAAGTTTCATAGAATCTAATTTGGAGATAATTTTTTGCATGGACTTCCATCATAACCTTCCCTTGTGACATATAGAGATTATCTTGAATGTTACGTAGCATTTCGAACATCCTCGATTTAATTTGATATTATGACCGAAACTAGTAAAGAATTGTGTATAATATAGTACGATTTTTGGACCGAAACTAGTATAAATTTGTGTATAATTTATTAACATTTTTTTGTGACTAAAACTAGTATTTTAAAAAGTTTCATAGAATCTAATTTTGAGATAATTTTTGGCATAGACTTTCATCATAACATTCCCTCGTGATATATAGAGAGGATCTTAAAAGTTACGAAGCATTTCGAACAATCCTCGATTTAATTTGATATTATGAACGAAACTAGTATAGAATTGTGTATAATATACTTCAATTTTTGGACCGAAACTAGTATTTCAAAAAGTTTCATAGAATCTAATTTGAGATAATTTTCTGCATGGACTTCCAGCATAACCTTCCCTCGTGACATATAGAGAGGATCTTAAAATTTACGTAGCATTTCGAACAATCCTCGATTTAATTTGATTTTTTGACCGAAACTAGTATAGAATTGTGTATAATATACTACGATTTTTGGACCGAAACTAATATTTCTAAAAGTTTCATAGAATCTAATTTTGAGATAATTTTTTGCATGGACTTCCATCATAACCTTCCCTCGTAATATATAGAGAGGATCTTAAAAGTTACGTAGCATTTGGAACAATCTTTGATTTAATTTGATTTTTTGACCGAAACTAGTATAGAATTGTGTATAATATACTACGATTTTTGGACCGAAACTAGTATTTCAAAAAGTTTCATAGAATCTAATTTTGAGATAATTTTTTGCATGGACTTCCATCATAACCTTCCCTCGTGACATATAGAGAGGATCTTAAAATTTACGTAGCATTTCGAACAATCCTCGATTTAATTTAATTTTTTGACAGAAACTAGTATAGAATTGTGTATAATATACTACGATTTTTGGACGGAAACTAGTATTTCAAAAAGTTTCATAGAATCTAATTTTGAGATAATGTTTTAACATGGACTTCCATCATAACCTTCCCTCGTAATATATAAAGAGGATCTTAGAAGATACGTAGCATTTCGAACAATCCTCTTTTTTATTTGATTTTTGACCGAAACTTGTATAGAATTGTGTATAATATACTACAATTTTTGGACCGAAACTAGTATTTCAAAAAGTTTCATATAATCTAATTTGGAGATAATTTTTTGCATGGACTTCCATCATAACCTTCCCTTGTGACATATAGAGATTATCTTGAAAGTTACGTAGCATTTCGAACATCCTCGATTTAATTTGATATTATGACCGAAACTAGTAAAGAATTGTGTATAATATAGTACGATTTTTGGACCGAAACTAGTATAAATTTGTGTATAATTTATTAACATTTTTTTGTGACTAAAACTAGTATTTTAAAAAGTTTCATAGAATCTAATTTTGAGATAATTTTTGGCATAGACTTTCATCATAACATTCCCTCGTGATATATAGAGAGGATCTTAAAAGTTACGAAGCATTTCGAACAATCCTCGATTTAATTTGATATTATGAACGAAACTAGTATAGAATTGTGTATAATATACTTCAATTTTTGGACCGAAACTAGTATTTCAAAAAGTTTCATAGAATCTAATTTGAGATAATTTTCTGCATGGACTTCCAGCATAACCTTCCCTCGTGACATATAGAGAGGATCTTAAAATTTACGTAGCATTTCGAACAATCCTCGATTTAATTTGATTTTTTGACCGAAACTAGTATAGAATTGTGTATAATATACTACGATTTTTGGACCGAAACTAATATTTCTAAAAGTTTCATAGAATCTAATTTTGAGATAATTTTTTGCATGGACTTCCATCATAACCTTCCCTCGTAATATATAGAGAGGATCTTAAAAGTTACGTAGCATTTGGAACAATCTTTGATTTAATTTGATTTTTTGACCGAAACTAGTATAGAATTGTGTATAATATACTACGATTTTTGGACCGAAACTAGTATTTCAAAAAGTTTCATAGAATCTAATTTTGAGATAATTTTTTTCATGGACTTCCATCATAACCTTCCCTCGTGACATATAGAGAGGATCTTAAAATTTACGTAGCATTTCGAACAATCCTCGATTTAATTTAATTTTTTGACAGAAACTAGTATAGAATTGTGTATAATATACTACGATTTTTGGACGGAAACTAGTATTTCAAAAAGTTTCATAGAATCTAATTTTGAGATAATGTTTTAACATGGACTTCCATCATAACCTTCCCTCGTAATATATAAAGAGGATCTTAGAAGATACGTAGCATTTCGAACAATCCTCTTTTTTATTTGATTTTTGACCGAAACTTGTATAGAATTGTGTATAATATACTACAATTTTTGGACCGAAACTAGTATTTCAAAAAGTTTCATAGAATCTAATTTGGAGATAATTTTTTGCATGGACTTCCATCATAACCTTCCCTTGTGACATATAGAGATTATCTTGAAAGTTACGTAGCATTTCGAACATCCTCGATTTAATTTGATATTATGACCGAAACTAGTAAAGAATTGTGTATAATATAGTACGATTTTTGGACCGAAACTAGTATAAATTTGTGTATAATTTATTAACATTTTTTTGTGACTAAAACTAGTATTTTAAAAAGTTTCATAGAATCTAATTTTGAGATAATTTTTGGCATAGACTTTCATCATAACATTCCCTCGTGATATATAGAGAGGATCTTAAAAGTTACGAAGCATTTCGAACAATCCTCGATTTAATTTGATATTATGAACGAAACTAGTATAGAATTGTGTATAATATACTTCAATTTTGGGACCGAAACTAGTATTTCAAAAAGTTTCATAGAATCTAATTTGAGATAATTTTCTGCATGGACTTCCAGCATAACCTTCCCTCGTGACATATAGAGAGGATCTTAAAATTTACGTAGCATTTCGAACAATCCTCGATTTAATTTGATTTTTTGACCGAAACTAGTATAGAATTGTGTATTAAATACTACGATTTTTGGACCGAAACTAGTATTTCAAAAAGTTTCATAGAAACTAATTTTGAGATAATTTTTTGCATGGACTTCCATCATAACCTTCCCTCGTAATATATAGAGAGGATCTTAAAAGTTACGTAGCATTTCGAACAATCTTTGATTTAATTTGATTTTTTGACCGAAACTAGTATAGAATTGTGTATAATATACTACGATTTTTGGACCGAAACTAGTATTTCAAAAAGTTTCATAGAATCTAATTTTGAGATAATTTTTTGCATGGACTTCCATCATAACCTTCCCTTGTGACATATAGAGAGGATCTTAAAATTTACGTAGCATTTCGAACAATCCTCTATTTAATTTTATTTTTTGACAGAAACTAGTATAGAATTGTGTATAATATACTACGATTTTTGGACGGAAACTAGTATTTCAAAAAGTTTCATAGAATCTAATTTTGAGATAATGTTTTAACATGGACTTCCATCATAACCTTCCCTCGTAATATATAAAGAGGATCTTAGAAGATACGTAGCATTTCGAACAATCCTCTTTTTTATTTGATTTTTGACCGAAACTTGTATAGAATTGTGTATAATATACTACAATTTTTGGACCGAAACTAGTATTTCAAAAAGTTTCATAGAATCTAATATGGAGATAATTTTTTGCATGGACTTCCATCATAACCTTCCCTTGTGACATATAGAGATTATCTTGAAAGTTACGTAGCATTTCGAACATCCTCGATTTAATTTGATATTATGACAGAAACTAGTAAAGAATTGTGTATAATATAGTACGAATTTTGGACCGAAACTAATATAAATTTGTGTATAATTTATTAACATTACTTTGTGACTAAAACTAGTATTTTAAAAAGTTTCATAGAATCTAATTTTGAGATAATTTTTGGCATAGACTTTCATCATAACATTCCCTCGTGATATATAGAGAGGATCTTAAAAGTTACGAAGCATTTCGAACAATCCTCGATTCAATTTGATATTATGAAAGAAACTAGTATAGAATTGTGTATAATATACTTCAATTTTTGGACCGAAACTAGTATTTCAAAAAGTTTCATAGAATCTAATTTGAGATAATTTTCTGCATGGACTTCCAGTATAACCTTCCCTCGTGACATATAGAGAGGATCTTAAAATTTACGTAGCATTTCGAACAATCCTCGATTTAATTTGATTTTTTGACCGAAACTAGTATAGAATTGTGTATAATATACTACGATTTTTGGACCGAAACTAATATTTCTAAAAGTTTCATAGAATCTAATTTTGAGATAATTTTTTGCATGGACTTCCATCATAACCTTCCCTCGTAATATATAGAGAGGATCTTAAAAGTTACGTAGCATTTCGAACAATCTTTGATTTAATTTGATTTTTTGACCGAAACTAGTATAGAATTGTGTATAATATACTACGATTTTTGGACCGAAACTAGTATTCAAAAAGTTTCATAGAATCTAATTTTGAGATAATTTTTTGCATGGACTTCCATCATAACCTTCCCTCGTGACATATAGAGAGGATCTTAAAATTTACGTAGCATTTCGAACAATCCTCGATTTAATTTTATTTTTTGACAGAAACTAGTATAGAATTGTGTATAATATACTACGATTTTTGGACGGAAACTAGTATTTCAAAAAGTTTCATAGAATCTAATTTTGAGATAATGTTTTAACATGGACTTCCAACATAACCTTCCCTCGTAATATATAAAGAGGATCTTAGAAGATACGTAGCATTTCGAACAATCCTCTTTTTTATTTGATTTTTGACCGAAACTTGTATAGAATTGTGTATAATATACTACAATTTTTGGACCGAAACTAGTATTTCAAAAAGTTTCATAGAATCTAATTTGGAGATAATTTTTTGCATGGACTTCCATCATAACCTTCCCTTGTGACATATAGAGATTATCTTGAAAGTTACGTAGCATTTCGAACATCCTCGATTTAATTTGATATTATGACCGAAACTAGTAAAGAATTGTGTATAATATAGTACGATTTTTGGACCGAAACTAGTATAAATTTGTGTATAATTTATTAACATTTTTTTGTGACTAAAACTAGTATTTTAAAAAGTTTCATAGAATCTAATTTTGAGATAATTTTTGGCATAGACTTTCATCATAACATTCCCTCGTGATATATAGAGAGGATCTTAAAAGTTACGAAGCATTTCGAACAATCCTCGATTTAATTTGATATTATGAACGAAACTAGTATAGAATTGTGTATAATATACTTCAATTTTTGGACCGAAACTAGTATTTTAAAAAGTTTCATAGAATCTAATTTGAGATAATTTTCTGCATGGACTTCCAGCATAACCTTCCCTCGTGACATATAGAGAGGATCTTAAAATTTACGTATCATTTCGAACAATCCTCGATTTAATTTGATTTTTTGACCGAAACTAGTATAGAATTGTGTATAATATACTACGATTTTTGGACCGAAACTAGTATTTCTAAAAGTTTCATAGAATCTAATTTTGAGATAATTTTTTGCATGGACTTCCATCATAACCTTCCCTCGTAATATATAGAGAGGATCTTAAAAGTTACGTAACATTTCGAACAATCTTTGATTTAATTTGATTTTTTGACCGAAACTAGTATAGAATTGTGTATAATATACTACGATTTTTGGACCGATACTAGTATTTCAAAAAGTTTCATAGAATCTAATTTTGAGATAATTTTTTGCATGGACTTCCATCATAACCTTCCCTCGTGACATATAGAGAGGATCTTAAAATTTACGTAGCATTTCGAACAATCCTCGATTTAATTTTATTTTTTGACAGAAACTAGTATAGAATTGTGTATAATAATATACTACGATTTTTGGACGGAAACTAGTATTTCAAAAAGTTTCATAGAATCTAATTTTGAGATAATGTTTTAACATGGACTTCCATCATAACCTTCCCTCGTAATATATAAAGAGGATCTTAGAAGATACGTAGCATTTCGAACAATCCTCTTTTTTATTTGATTTTTGACCGAAACTTGTATAGAATTGTGTATAATATACTACAATTTTTGGACCGAAACTAGTATTTCAAAAAGTTTCATAGAATCTAATTTGGAGATAATTTTTTGCATGGACTTCCATCATAACCTTCCCTTGTGACATATAGAGATTATCTTGAAAGTTACATAGCATTTCGAACATCCTCGATTTAATTTGATATTATGACCGAAACTAGTAAAGAATTGTGTATAATATAGTACGATTTTTGGACCGAAACTAGTATAAATTTGTGTATAATTTATTAACATTTTTTTGTGACTAAAACTAGTATTTTAAAAAGTTTCATAGAATCTAATTTTGAGATAATTTTTGGCATAGACTTTCATCATAACATTCCCTCGTGATATATAGAGAGGATCTTAAAAGTTACGAAGCATTTCGAACAATCCTCGATTTAATTTGATATTATGAACGAAACTAGTATAGAATTGTGTATAATATACTTCAATTTTGGGACCGAAACTAGTATTTCAAAAAGTTTCATAGAATCTAATTTGAGATAATTTTCTGCATGGACTTCCAGCATAACCTTCCCTCGTGACATATAGAGAGGATCTTAAAATTTACGTAGCATTTCGAACAATCCTCGATTTAATTTGATTTTTTGACCGAAACTAGTATAGAATTGTGTATTAAATACTACGATTTTTGGACCGAAACTAGTATTTCAAAAAGTTTCATAGAAACTAATTTTGAGATAATTTTTTGCATGGACTTCCATCATAACCTTCCCTCGTAATATATAGAGAGGATCTTAAAAGTTACGTAGCATTTCGAACAATCTTTGATTTAATTTGATTTTTTGACCGAAACTAGTATAGAATTGTGTATAATATACTACGATTTTTGGACCGAAACTAGTATTTCAAAAAGTTTCATAGAATCTAATTTTGAGATAATTTTTTGCATGGACTTCCATCATAACCTTCCCTTGTGACATATAGAGAGGATCTTAAAATTTACGTAGCATTTCGAACAATCCTCTATTTAATTTTATTTTTTGACAGAAACTAGTATAGAATTGTGTATAATATACTACGATTTTTGGACGGAAACTAGTATTTCAAAAAGTTTCATAGAATCTAATTTTGAGATAATGTTTTAACATGGACTTCCATCATAACCTTCCCTCGTAATATATAAAGAGGATCTTAGAAGATACGTAGCATTTCGAACAATCCTCTTTTTTATTTGATTTTTGACCGAAACTTGTATAGAATTGTGTATAATATACTACAATTTTTGGACCGAAACTAGTATTTCAAAAAGTTTCATAGAATCTAATATGGAGATAATTTTTTGCATGGACTTCCATCATAACCTTCCCTTGTGACATATAGAGATTATCTTGAAAGTTACGTAGCATTTCGAACATCCTCGATTTAATTTGATATTATGACAGAAACTAGTAAAGAATTGTGTATAATATAGTACGAATTTTGGACCGAAACTAATATAAATTTGTGTATAATTTATTAACATTACTTTGTGACTAAAACTAGTATTTTAAAAAGTTTCATAGAATCTAATTTTGAGATAATTTTTGGCATAGACTTTCATCATAACATTCCCTCGTGATATATAGAGAGGATCTTAAAAGTTACGAAGCATTTCGAACAATCCTCGATTCAATTTGATATTATGAAAGAAACTAGTATAGAATTGTGTATAATATACTTCAATTTTTGGACCGAAACTAGTATTTCAAAAAGTTTCATAGAATCTAATTTGAGATAATTTTCTGCATGGACTTCCAGTATAACCTTCCCTCGTGACATATAGAGAGGATCTTAAAATTTACGTAGCATTTCGAACAATCCTCGATTTAATTTGATTTTTTGACCGAAACTAGTATAGAATTGTGTATAATATACTACGATTTTTGGACCGAAACTAATATTTCTAAAAGTTTCATAGAATCTAATTTTGAGATAATTTTTTGCATGGACTTCCATCATAACCTTCCCTCGTAATATATAGAGAGGATCTTAAAAGTTATGTAGCATTTCGAACAATCTTTGATTTAATTTGATTTTTTGACCGAAACTAGTATAGAATTGTGTATAATATACTACGATTTTTGGACCGAAACTAGTATTCAAAAAGTTTCATAGAATCTAATTTTGAGATAATTTTTTGCATGGACTTCCATCATAACCTTCCCTCGTGACATATAGAGAGGATCTTAAAATTTACGTAGCATTTCGAACAATCCTCGATTTAATTTTATTTTTTGACAGAAACTAGTATAGAATTGTGTATAATATACTACGATTTTTGGACGGAAACTAGTATTTCAAAAAGTTTCATAGAATCTAATTTTGAGATAATGTTTTAACATGGACTTCCAACATAACCTTCCCTCGTAATATATAAAGAGGATCTTAGAAGATACGTAGCATTTCGAACAATCCTCTTTTTTATTTGATTTTTGACCGAAACTTGTATAGAATTGTGTATAATATACTACAATTTTTGGACCGAAACTAGTATTTCAAAAAGTTTCATAGAATCTAATTTGGAGATAATTTTTTGCATGGACTTCCATCATAACCTTCCCTTGTGACATATAGAGATTATCTTGAAAGTTACGTAGCATTTCGAACATCCTCGATTTAATTTGATATTATGACCGAAACTAGTAAAGAATTGTGTATAATATAGTACGATTTTTGGACCGAAACTAGTATAAATTTGTGTATAATTTATTAACATTTTTTTGTGACTAAAACTAGTATTTTAAAAAGTTTCATAGAATCTAATTTTGAGATAATTTTTGGCATAGACTTTCATCATAACATTCCCTCGTGATATATAGAGAGGATCTTAAAAGTTACGAAGCATTTCGAACAATCCTCGATTTAATTTGATATTATGAACGAAACTAGTATAGAATTGTGTATAATATACTTCAATTTTTGGACCGAAACTAGTATTTTAAAAAGTTTCATAGAATCTAATTTGAGATAATTTTCTGCATGGACTTCCAGCATAACCTTCCCTCGTGACATATAGAGAGGATCTTAAAATTTACGTAGCATTTCGAACAATCCTCGATTTAATTTGATTTTTTGACCGAAACTAGTATAGAATTGTGTATAATATACTACGATTTTTGGACCGAAACTAGTATTTCTAAAAGTTTCATAGAATCTAATTTTGAGATAATTTTTTGCATGGACTTCCATCATAACCTTCCCTCGTAATATATAGAGAGGATCTTAAAAGTTACGTAACATTTCGAACAATCTTTGATTTAATTTGATTTTTTGACCGAAACTAGTATAGAATTGTGTATAATATACTACGATTTTTGGACCGATACTAGTATTTCAAAAAGTTTCATAGAATCTAATTTTGAGATAATTTTTTGCATGGACTTCCATCATAACCTTCCCTCGTGACATATAGAGAGGATCTTAAAATTTACGTAGCATTTCGAACAATCCTCGATTTAATTTTATTTTTTGACAGAAACTAGTATAGAATTGTGTATAATAATATACTACGATTTTTGGACGGAAACTAGTATTTCAAAAAGTTTCATAGAATCTAATTTTGAGATAATGTTTTAACATGGACTTCCATCATAACCTTCCCTCGTAATATATAAAGAGGATCTTAGAAGATACGTAGCATTTCGAACAATCCTCTTTTTTATTTGATTTTTGACCGAAACTTGTATAGAATTGTGTATAATATACTACAATTTTTGGACCGAAACTAGTATTTCAAAAAGTTTCATAGAATCTAATTTGGAGATAATTTTTTGCATGGACTTCCATCATAACCTTCCCTTGTGACATATAGAGATTATCTTGAAAGTTACATAGCATTTCGAACATCCTCGATTTAATTTGATATTATGACCGAAACTAGTAAAGAATTGTGTATAATATAGTACGATTTTTGGACCGAAACTAGTATAAATTTGTGTATAATTTATTAACATTTTTTTGTGACTAAAACTAGTATTTTAAAAAGTTTCATAGAATCTAATTTTGAGATAATTTTTGGCATAGACTTTCATCATAACATTCCCTCGTGATATATAGAGAGGATCTTAAAAGTTACGAAGCATTTCGAACAATCCTCGATTTAATTTGATATTATGAACGAAACTAGTATAGAATTGTGTATAATATACTTCAATTTTGGGACCGAAACTAGTATTTCAAAAAGTTTCATAGAATCTAATTTGAGATAATTTTCTGCATGGACTTCCAGCATAACCTTCCCTCGTGACATATAGAGAGGATCTTAAAATTTACGTAGCATTTCGAACAATCCTCGATTTAATTTGATTTTTTGACCGAAACTAGTATAGAATTGTGTATTAAATACTACGATTTTTGGACCGAAACTAGTATTTCAAAAAGTTTCATAGAAACTAATTTTGAGATAATTTTTTGCATGGACTTCCATCATAACCTTCCCTCGTAATATATAGAGAGGATCTTAAAAGTTACGTAGCATTTCGAACAATCTTTGATTTAATTTGATTTTTTGACCGAAACTAGTATAGAATTGTGTATAATATACTACGATTTTTGGACCGAAACTAGTATTTCAAAAAGTTTCATAGAATCTAATTTTGAGATAATTTTTTGCATGGACTTCCATCATAACCTTCCCTTGTGACATATTGAGAGGATCTTAAAATTTACGTAGCATTTCGAACAATCCTCTATTTAATTTTATTTTTTGACAGAAACTAGTATAGAATTGTGTATAATATACTACGATTTTTGGACGGAAACTAGTATTTCAAAAAGTTTCATAGAATCTAATTTTGAGATAATGTTTTAACATGGACTTCCATCATAACCTTCCCTCGTAATATATAAAGAGGATCTTAGAAGATACGTAGCATTTCGAACAATCCTCTTTTTTATTTGATTTTTGACCGAAACTTGTATAGAATTGTGTATAATATACTACAATTTTTGGACCGAAACTAGTATTTCAAAAAGTTTCATAGAATCTAATATGGAGATAATTTTTTGCATGGACTTCCATCATAACCTTCCCTTGTGACATATAGAGATTATCTTGAAAGTTACGTAGCATTTCGAACATCCTCGATTTAATTTGATATTATGACAGAAACTAGTAAAGAATTGTGTATAATATAGTACGAATTTTGGACCGAAACTAATATAAATTTGTGTATAATTTATTAACATTACTTTGTGACTAAAACTAGTATTTTAAAAAGTTTCATAGAATCTAATTTTGAGATAATTTTTGGCATAGACTTTCATCATAACATTCCCTCGTGATATATAGAGAGGATCTTAAAAGTTACGAAGCATTTCGAACAATCCTCGATTCAATTTGATATTATGAAAGAAACTAGTATAGAATTGTGTATAATATACTTCAATTTTTGGACCGAAACTAGTATTTCAAAAAGTTTCATAGAATCTAATTTGAGATAATTTTCTGCATGGACTTCCAGTATAACCTTCCCTCGTGACATATAGAGAGGATCTTAAAATTTACCTAGCATTTCGAACAATCCTCGATTTAATTTGATTTTTTGACCGAAACTAGTATAGAATTGTGTATAATATACTACGATTTTTGGACCGAAACTAATATTTCTAAAAGTTTCATAGAATCTAATTTTGAGATAATTTTTTGCATGGACTTCCATCATAACCTTCCCTCGTAATATATAGAGAGGATCTTAAAAGTTACGTAGCATTTCGAACAATCTTTGATTTAATTTGATTTTTTGACCGAAACTAGTATAGAATTGTGTATAATATACTACGATTTTTGGACCGAAACTAGTATTCAAAAAGTTTCATAGAATCTAATTTTGAGATAATTTTTTGCATGGACTTCCATCATAACCTTCCCTCGTGACATATAGAGAGGATCTTAAAATTTACGTAGCATTTCGAACAATCCTCGATTTAATTTTATTTTTTGACAGAAACTAGTATAGAATTGTGTATAATATACTACGATTTTTGGACGGAAACTAGTATTTCAAAAAGTTTCATAGAATCTAATTTTGAGATAATGTTTTAACATGGACTTCCAACATAACCTTCCCTCGTAATATATAAAGAGGATCTTAGAAGATACGTAGCATTTCGAACAATCCTCTTTTTTATTTGATTTTTGACCGAAACTTGTATAGAATTGTGTATAATATACTACAATTTTTGGACCGAAACTAGTATTTCAAAAAGTTTCATAGAATCTAATTTGGAGATAATTTTTTGCATGGACTTCCATCATAACCTTCCCTTGTGACATATAGAGATTATCTTGAAAGTTACGTAGCATTTCGAACATCCTCGATTTAATTTGATATTATGACCGAAACTAGTAAAGAATTGTGTATAATATAGTACGATTTTTGGACCGAAACTAGTATAAATTTGTGTATAATTTATTAACATTTTTTTGTGACTAAAACTAGTATTTTAAAAAGTTTCATAGAATCTAATTTTGAGATAATTTTTGGCATAGACTTTCATCATAACATTCCCTCGTGATATATAGAGAGGATCTTAAAAGTTACGAAGCATTTCGAACAATCCTCGATTTAATTTGATATTATGAACGAAACTAGTATAGAATTGTGTATAATATACTTCAATTTTTGGACCGAAACTAGTATTTTAAAAAGTTTCATAGAATCTAATTTGAGATAATTTTCTGCATGGACTTCCAGCATAACCTTCCCTCGTGACATATAGAGAGGATCTTAAAATTTACGTAGCATTTCGAACAATCCTCGATTTAATTTGATTTTTTGACCGAAACTAGTATAGAATTGTGTATAATATACTACGATTTTTGGACCGAAACTAGTATTTCTAAAAGTTTCATAGAATCTAATTTTGAGATAATTTTTTGCATGGACTTCCATCATAACCTTCCCTCGTAATATATAGAGAGGATCTTAAAAGTTACGTAACATTTCGAACAATCTTTGATTTAATTTGATTTTTTGACCGAAACTAGTATAGAATTGTGTATAATATACTACGATTTTTGGACCGATACTAGTATTTCAAAAAGTTTCATAGAATCTAATTTTGAGATAATTTTTTGCATGGACTTCCATCATAACCTTCCCTCGTGACATATAGAGAGGATCTTAAAATTTACGTAGCATTTCGAACAATCCTCGATTTAATTTTATTTTTTGACAGAAACTAGTATAGAATTGTGTATAATATACTACGATTTTTGGACGGAAACTAGTATTTCAAAAAGTTTCATAGAATCTAATTTTGAGATAATGTTTTAACATGGACTTCCATCATAACCTTCCCTCGTAATATATAAAGAGGATCTTAGAAGATACGTAGCATTTCGAACAATCCTCTTTTTTATTTGATTTTTGACCGAAACTTGTATAGAATTGTGTATAATATACTACAATTTTTGGACCGAAACTAGTATTTCAAAAAGTTTCATAGAATCTAATTTGGAGATAATTTTTTGCATGGACTTCCATCATAACCTTCCCTTGTGACATATAGAGATTATCTTGAAAGTTACATAGCATTTCGAACATCCTCGATTTAATTAGATATTATGACCGAAACTAGTAAAGAATTGTGTATAATATAGTACGATTTTTGGACCAAAACTAGTATAAATTTGTGTATAATTTATTAACATTTTTTTGTGACTAAAACTAGTATTTTAAAAAGTTTCATAGAATCTAATTTTGAGATAATTTCTGGCATAGACTTTCATCATAACATTCCCTCGTGATATATAGAGAGGATCTTAAAAGTTACGAAGCATTTCGAACAATCCTCGATTTAATTTGATATTATGAACGAAACTAGTATAGAATTGTGTATAATATACTTCAATTTTTGGACCGAAACTAGTATTTCAAAAAGTTTCATAGAATCTAATTTGAGATAATTTTCTGCATGGACTTCCAGCATAACCTTCCCTCGTGACATATAGAGAGGATCTTAAAATTTACGTAGCATTTCGAACAATCCTCGATTTAATTTGATTTTTTGACCGAAACTAGTATAGAATTGTGTATTAAATACTACGATTTTTGGACCGAAACTAGTATTTCAAAAAGTTTCATAGAATCTAATTTTGAGATAATTTTTTGCATGGACTTCAGTCATAACCTTCCCTCGTAATATATAGAGAGGATCTTAAAAGTTACGTAGCATTTCGAACAATCTTTGATTTAATTTGATTTTTTGACCGAAACTAGTATAGAATTGTGTATAATATACTACGGTTTTTGGACCGAAACTAGTATTTCAAAAAGTTTCATAGAATCTAATTTTGAGATAATTTTTTGCATGGACTTCCATCATAACCTTCCCTTGTGACATATAGAGAGGATCTTAAAATTTACGTAGCATTTCGAACAATCCTCGATTTAATTTTATTTTTTGACAGAAACTAGTATAGAATTGTGTATAATATACTACGATTTTTGGACAGAAACTAATATTTCAAAAAGTTTCATAGAATCTAATTTTGAGATAATGTTTTAACATGGACTTCCATCATAACCTTCCCTCGTAATATATAAAGAGGATCTTAGAAGATACGTAGCATTTCGAACAATCCTCTTTTTTATTTAATTTTTGACCGAAACTTGTATAGAATTGTGTATAATATACTACAATTTTTGGACCGAAACTAGTATTTCAAAAAGTTTCATAGAATCTAATTTGGAGATAATTTTTTGCATGGACTTCCATCATAACCTTCCCTTGTGACATATAGAGATTATCTTGAAAGTTACGTAGCATTTCGAACATCCTCGATTTTATTTGATATTATGACAGAAACTAGTAAAGAATTGTGTATAATATAGTACGAATTTTGGACCGAAACTAATATAAATTTGTGTATAATTTATTAACATTACTTTGTGACTAAAACTAGTATTTTAAAAAGTTTCATAGAATCTAATTTTGAGATAATTTTTGGCATAGACTTTCATCATAACATTCCCTCGTGATATATAGAGAGGATCTTAAAAGTTACAAAGCATTTCGAACAATCCTCGATTCAATTTGATATTATGAAAGAAACTAGTATAGAATTGTGTATAATATACTTCAATTTTTGGACCGAAACTAGTATTTCAAAAAGTTTCATAGAATCTAATTTGAGATAATTTTCTGCATGGACTTCCAGCATAACCTTCCCTCGTGACATATAGAGAGGATCTTACAATTTACGTAGCATTTCGAACAATCCTCGATTTAATTTGATTTTTTGACCGAAACTAGTATAGAATTGTGTATAATATACTACGATTTTTGGACCGAAACTAGTATTTCTAAAAGTTTCATAGAATCTAATTTTGAGATAATTTTTTGCATGGACTTCCATCATAACCTTCCCTCGTAATATATAGAGAGAGAATCTTAAAAGTTACGTAACATTTCGAACAATCTTTGATTTAATTTGATTTTTTGACAGAAACTAGTATAGAATTGTGTATAATATACTACGATTTTTGGACGGAAACTAGTATTTCAAAAAGTTTCATAGAATCTAATTTTGAGATAATGTTTTAACATGGACTTCCATCATAACCTTCCCTCGTAATATATAAAGAGGATCTTAGAAGATACGTAGCATTTCGAACAATCCTCTTTTTTATTTGATTTTTGACCGAAACTTGTATAGAATTGTGTATAATATACTACAATTTTTGGACCGAAACTAGTATTTCAAAAAGTTTCATAGAATCTAATTTGGAGATAATTTTTTGCATGGACTTCCATCATAACCTTCCCTTGTGACATATAAAGATTATCTTGAAAGTTACGTAGCATTTCGAACATCCTCGATTTAATTTGATATTATGACCGAAACTAGTAAAGAATTGTGTATAATATATTACGAATTTTGGACCGAAACTAGTATAAATTTGTGTATAATTTATTAACATTTTTTTGTGACTAAAACTAGTATTTTAAAAAGTTTCATAGAATCTAATTTTGAGATAATTTTTGTCATAGACTTTCATCATAACATTCCCTCGTGATATATAGAGAGGATCTTAAAAGTTACGAAGCATTTCGAACAATCCTCGATTTAATTTGATATTATGAACGAAACTAGTATAGAATTGTGTATAATATACTTCAATTTTTGGACCGAAACTAGTATTTCAAAAAGTTTCATAGAATCTAATTTGAGATAATTTTCTGCATGGACTTCCAGCATAACCTTCCCTCGTGACATATAGAGAGGATCTTAAAATTTACGTAGCATTTCGAACAATCCTCGATTTAATTTGATTTTTTGACCGAAACTAGTATAGAATTGTGTATTAAATACTACGATTTTTGGACCGAAACTAGTATTTCAAAAAGTTTCATAGAATCTAATTTTGAGATAATTTTTTGCATGGACTTCCATCATAACCTTCCCTCGTAATATATAGAGAGGATCTTAAAAGTTACGTAGCATTTCGAACAATCTTTGATTTAATTTGATTTTTTGACCGAAACTAGTATAGAATTGTGTATAATATACTACGGTTTTTGGACCGAAACTAGTATTTCAAAAAGTTTCATAGAATCTAATTTTGAGATAATTTTTTGCATGGACTTCCATCATAACCTTCCCTTGTGACATATAGAGAGGATCTTAAAATTTACGTAGCATTTCGAACAATCCTCGATTTAATTTTATTTTTTGACAGAAACTAGTATAGAATTGTGTATAATATACTATGATTTTTGGACAGAAACTAATATTTCAAAAAGTTTCATAGAATCTAATTTTGAGATAATGTTTTAACATGGACTTCCATCATAACCTTCCCTCGTAATATATAAAGAGGATCTTAGAAGATACGTTGCATTTCGAACAATCCTCTTTTTTATTTGATTTTTGACCGAAACTTGTATAGAATTGTGTATAATATACTACAATTTTTGGACTGAAACTAGTATTTCAAAAAGTTTCATAGAATCTAATTTGGAGATAATTTTTTGCATGGACTTCCATCATAACCTTCCCTTGTGACATATAGAGATTATCTTGAAAGTTACGTAGCATTTCGAACATCCTCGATTTAATTTGATATTATGACAGAAACTAGTAAAGAATTGTGTATAATATAGTACGAATTTTGGACCGAAACTAATATAAATTTGTGTATAATTTATTAACATTACTTTGTGACTAAAACTAGTATTTTAAAAAGTTTCATAGAATCTAATTTTGAGATAATTTTTGGCATAGACTTTCATCATAACATTCCCTCGTGATATATAGAGAGGATCTTAAAAGTTACAAAGCATTTCGAACAATCCTCGATTCAATTTGATATTATGAAAGAAACTAGTATAGAATTGTGTATAATATACTTCAATTTTTGGACCGAAACTAGTATTTCAAAAAGTTTCATAGAATCTAATTTGAGATAATTTTCTGCATGGACTTCCAGCATAACCTTCCCTCGTGACATATAGAGAGGATCTTACAATTTACGTAGCATTTCGAACAATCCTCGATTTAATTTGATTTTTTGACCGAAACTAGTATAGAATTGTGTATAATATACTACGATTTTTGGACCGAAACTAGTATTTCTAAAAGTTTCATAGAATCTAATTTTGAGATAATTTTTTGCATGGACTTCCATCATAACCTTCCCTCGTAATATATAGAGAGAATCTTAAAAGTTACGTAACATTTCGAACAATCTTTGATTTAATTTGATTTTTTGACAGAAACTAGTATAGAATTGTGTATAATATACTACGATTTTTGGACGGAAACTAGTATTTCAAAAAGTTTCATAGAATCTAATTTTGAGATAATGTTTTAACATGGACTTCCATCATAACCTTCCCTCGTAATATATAAAGAGGATCTTAGAAGATACGTAGCATTTCGAACAATCCTCTTTTTTATTTGATTTTTGACCGAAACTTGTATAGAATTGTGTATAATATACTACAATTTTTGGACCGAAACTAGTATTTCAAAAAGTTTCATAGAATCTAATTTGGAGATAATTTTTTGCATGGACTTCCATCATAACCTTCCCTTGTGACATATAAAGATTATCTTGAAAGTTACGTAGCATTTCGAACATCCTCGATTTAATTTGATATTATGACCGAAACTAGTAAAGAATTGTGTATAATATAGTACGAATTTTGGACCGAAACTAGTATAAATTTGTGTATAATTTATTAACATTTTTTTGTGACTAAAACTAGTATTTTAAAAAGTTTCATAGAATCTAATTTTGAGATAATTTTTGTCATAGACTTTCATCATAACATTCCCTCGTGATATATAGAGAGGATCTTAAAAGTTACGAAGCATTTCGAACAATCCTCGATTTAATTTGATATTATGAACGAAACTAGTATAGAATTGTGTATAATATACTTCAATTTTTGGACCGAAACTAGTATTTCAAAAAGTTTCATAGAATCTAATTTGAGATAATTTTCTGCATGGACTTCCAGCATAACCTTCCCTCGTGACATATAGAGAGGATCTTAAAATTTACGTAGCATTTCGAACAATCCTCGATTTAATTTGATTTTTTGACCGAAACTAGTATAGAATTGTGTATAATATACTACGATTTTTGGACCGAAACTAGTATTTCTAAAAGTTTCATAGAATCTAATTTTGAGATAATTTTTTGCATGGACTTCCATCATAACCTTCCCTCGTAATATATAGAGAGGATCTTAAAAGTTACGTAACATTTCGAACAATCTTTGATTTAATTTGATTTTTTGACCGAAACTAGTATAGAATTGTGTATAATATACAACGATTTTTGGACCGATACTAGTATTTCAAAAAGTTTCATAGAATCTAATTTTGAGATAATTTTTTGCATGGACTTCCATCATAACCTTCCCTCGTGACATATAGAGAGGATCTTAAAATTTACGTAGCATTTCGAACAATCCTCGATTTAATTTTATTTTTTGACAGAAACTAGTATAGAATTGTGTATAATATACTACGATTTTTGGACAGAAACTAATATTTCAAAAAGTTTCATAGAATCTAATTTTGAGATAATGTTTTAACATGGACTTCCATCATAACCTTCCCTCGTAATATATAAAGAGGATCTTAGAAGATACGTAGCATTTCGAACAATCCTCTTTTTTATTTGATTTTTGACCGAAACTTGTATAGAATTGTGTATAATATACTACAATTTTTGGACCGAAACTAGTATTTCAAAAAGTTTCATAGAATCTAATTTGGAGATAATTTTTTGCATGGACTTCCATCATAACCTTCCCTTGTGACATATAGAGATTATCTTGAAAGTTACATAGCATTTCGAACATCCTCGATTTAATTTGATATTATGACCGAAACTAGTAAAGAATTGTGTATAATATAGTACGATTTTTGGACCGAAACTAGTATAAATTTGTGTATAATTTATTAACATTTTTTTGTGACTAAAACTAGTATTTTAAAAAGTTTCATAGAATCTAATTTTGAGATAATTTCTGGCATAGAATTTCATCATAACATTCCCTCGTGATATATAGAGAGGATCTTAAAAGTTACGAAGCATTTCGAACAATCCTCGATTTAATTTGATATTATGAACGAAACTAGTATAGAATTGTGTATAATATACTTCAATTTTTGGACCGAAACTAGTATTTCAAAAAGTTTCATAGAATCTAATTTGAGATAATTTTCTGCATGGACTTCCAGCATAACCTTCCCTCGTGACATATAGAGAGGATCTTAAAATTTACGTAGCATTTCGAACAATCCTCGATTTAATTTGATTTTTTGACCGAAACTAGTATAGAATTGTGTATTAAATACTACGATTTTTGGACCGAAACTAGTATTTCAAAAAGTTTCATAGAATCTAATTTTGAGATAATTTTTTGCATGGACTTCCATCATAACCTTCCCTCGTAATATATAGAGAGGATCTTAAAAGTTACGTAGCATTTCGAACAATCTTTGATTTAATTTGATTTTTTGACCGAAACTAGTATAGAATTGTGTATAATATACTACGGTTTTTGGACCGAAACTAGTATTTCAAAAAGTTTCATAGAATCTAATTTTGAGATAATTTTTTGCATGGACTTCCATCATAACCTTCCCTTGTGACATATAGAGAGGATCTTAAAATTTACGTAGCATTTCGAACAATCCTCGATTTAATTTTATTTTTTGACAGAAACTAGTATAGAATTGTGTATAATATACTATGATTTTTGGACAGAAACTAATATTTCAAAAAGTTTCATAGAATCTAATTTTGAGATAATGTTTTAACATGGACTTCCATCATAACCTTCCCTCGTAATATATAAAGAGGATCTTAGAAGATACGTAGCATTTCGAACAATCCTCTTTTTTATTTGATTTTTGACCGAAACTTGTATAGAATTGTGTATAATATACTACAATTTTTGGACCGAAACTAGTATTTCAAAAAGTTTCATAGAATCTAATTTGGAGATAATTTTTTGCATGGACTTCCATCATAACCTTCCCTTGTGACATATAGAGATTATCTTGAAAGTTACGTAGCATTTCGAACATCCTCGATTTAATTTGATATTATGACAGAAACTAGTAAAGAATTGTGTATAATATAGTACGAATTTTGGACCGAAACTAATATAAATTTGTGTATAATTTATTAACATTACTTTGTGACTAAAACTAGTATTTTAAAAAGTTTCATAGAATCTAATTTTGAGATAATTTTTGGCATAGACTTTCATCATAACATTCCCTCGTGATATATAGAGAGGATCTTAAAAGTTACAAAGCATTTCGAACAATCCTCGATTCAATTTGATATTATGAAAGAAACTAGTATAGAATTGTGTATAATATACTTCAATTTTTGGACCGAAACTAGTATTTCAAAAAGTTTCATAGAATCTAATTTGAGATAATTTTTTGCATGGACTTCCAGCATAACCTTCCCTCGTGACATATAGAGAGGATCTTACAATTTACGTAGCATTTCGAACAATCCTCGATTTAATTTGATTTTTTGACCGAAACTAGTATAGAATTGTGTATAATATACTACGATTTTTGGACCGAAACTAGTATTTCTAAAAGTTTCATAGAATCTAATTTTGAGATAATTTTTTGCATGGACTTCCATCATAACCTTCCCTCGTAATATATAGAGAGAATCTTAAAAGTTACGTAACATTTCGAACAATCTTTGATTTAATTTGATTTTTTGACAGAAACTAGTATAGAATTGTGTATAATATACTACGATTTTTGGACGGAAACTAGTATTTCAAAAAGTTTCGTAGAATCTAATTTTGAGATAATGTTTTAACATGGACTTCCATCATAACCTTCCCTCGTAATATATAAAGAGGATCTTAGAAGATACGTAGCATTTCGAACAATCCTCTTTTTTATTTGATTTTTGACCGAAACTTGTATAGAATTGTGTATAATATACTACAATTTTTGGACCGAAACTAGTATTTCAAAAAGTTTCATAGAATCTAATTTGGAGATAATTTTTTGCATGGACTTCCATCATAACCTTCCCTTGTGACATATAAAGATTATCTTGAAAGTTACGTAGCATTTCGAACATCCTCGATTTAATTTGATATTATGACCGGAACTAGTAAAGAATTGTGTATAATATAGTACGAATTTTGGACCGAAACTAGTATAAATTTGTGTATAATTTATTAACATTTTTTTGTGACTAAAACTAGTATTTTAAAAAGTTTCATAGAATCTAATTTTGAGATAATTTTTGTCATAGACTTTCATCATAACATTCCCTCGTGATATATAGAGAGGATCTTAAAAGTTACGAAGCATTTCGAACAATCCTCGATTTAATTTGATATTATGAACGAAACTAGTATAGAATTGTGTATAATATACTTCAATTTTTGGACCGAAACTAGTATTTCAAAAAGTTTCATAGAATCTAATTTGAGATAATTTTCTGCATGGACTTCCAGCATAACCTTCCCTCGTGACATATAGAGAGGATCTTAAAATTTACGTAGCATTTCGAACAATCCTCGATTTAATTTGATTTTTTGACCGAAACTAGTATAGAATTGTGTATAATATACTACGATTTTTGGACCGAAACTAGTATTTCTAAAAGTTTCATAGAATCTAATTTTGAGATAATTTTTTGCATGGACTTCCATCATAACCTTCCCTCATAATATATAGAGAGGATCTTAAAAGTTACGTAACATTTCGAACAATCTTTGATTTAATTTGATTTTTTGACCGAAACTAGTATAGAATTGTGTATAATATACAACGATTTTTGGACCGATACTAGTATTTCAAAAAGTTTCATAGAATCTAATTTTGAGATAATTTTTTGCATGGACTTCCATCATAACCTTCCCTCGTGACATATAGAGAGGATCTTAAAATTTACGTAGCATTTCGAACAATCCTCGATTTAATTTTATTTTTTGACAGAAACTAGTATAGAATTGTGTATAATATACTACGATTTTTGGACAGAAACTAATATTTCAAAAAGTTTCATAGAATCTAATTTTGAGATAATGTTTTAACATGGACTTCCATCATAACCTTCCCTCGTAATATATAAAGAGGATCTTAGAAGATACGTAGCATTTCGAACAATCCTCTTTTTTATTTGATTTTTGACCGAAACTTGTATAGAATTGTGTATAATATACTACAATTTTTGGACCGAAACTAGTATTTCAAAAAGTTTCATAGAATCTAATTTGGAGATAATTTTTTGCATGGACTTCCATCATAACCTTCCCTTGTGACATATAGAGATTATCTTGAAAGTTACATAGCATTTCGAACATCCTCGATTTAATTTGATATTATGACCGAAACTAGTAAAGAATTGTGTATAATATAGTACGATTTTTGGACCGAAACTAGTATAAATTTGTGTATAATTTATTAACATTTTTTTGTGACTAAAACTAGTATTTTAAAAAGTTTCATAGAATCTAATTTTGAGATAATTTCTGGCATAGAATTTCATCATAACATTCCCTCGTGATATATAGAGAGGATCTTAAAAGTTACGAAGCATTTCGAACAATCCTCGATTTAATTTGATATTATGAACGAAACTAGTATAGAATTGTGTATAATATACTTCAATTTTTGGACCGAAACTAGTATTTCAAAAAGTTTCATAGAATCTAATTTGAGATAATTTTCTGCATGGACTTCCAGCATAACCTTCCCTCGTGACATATAGAGAGGATCTTAAAATTTACGTAGCATTTCGAACAATCCTCGATTTAATTTGATTTTTTGACCGAAACTAGTATAGAATTGTGTATTAAATACTACGATTTTTGGACCGAAACTAGTATTTCAAAAAGTTTCATAGAATCTAATTTTGAGATAATTTTTTGCATGGACTTCCATCATAACCTTCCCTCGTAATATATAGAGAGGATCTTAAAAGTTACGTAGCATTTCAAACAATCTTTGATTTAATTTGATTTTTTGACCGAAACTAGTATAGAATTGTGTATAATATACTACGGTTTTTGGACCGAAACTAGTATTTCAAAAAGTTTCATAGAATCTAATTTTGAGATAATTTTTTGCATGGACTTCCATCATAACCTTCCCTTGTGACATATAGAGAGGATCTTAAAATTTACGTAGCATTTCGAACAATCCTCGATTTAATTTTATTTTTTGACAGAAACTAGTATAGAATTGTGTATAATATACTATGATTTTTGGACAGAAACTAATATTTCAAAAAGTTTCATAGAATCTAATTTTGAGATAATGTTTTAACATGGACTTCCATCATAACCTTCCCTCGTAATATATAAAGAGGATCTTAGAAGATACGTAGCATTTCGAACAATCCTCTTTTTTATTTGATTTTTGACCGAAACTTGTATAGAATTGTGTATAATATACTACAATTTTTGGACCGAAACTAGTATTTCAAAAAGTTTCATAGAATCTAATTTGGAGATAATTTTTTGCATGGACTTCCATCATAACCTTCCCTTGTGACATATAGAGATTATCTTGAAAGTTACGTAGCATTTCGAACATCCTCGATTTAATTTGATATTATGACAGAAACTAGTAAAGAATTGTGTATAATATAGTACGAATTTTGGACCGAAACTAATATAAATTTGTGTATAATTTATTAACATTACTTTGTGACTAAAACTAGTATTTTAAAAAGTTTCATAGAATCTAATTTTGAGATAATTTTTGGCATAGACTTTCATCATAACATTCCCTCGTGATATATAGAGAGGATCTTAAAAGTTACAAAGCATTTCGAACAATCCTCGATTCAATTTGATATTATGAAAGAAACTAGTATAGAATTGTGTATAATATACTTCAATTTTTGGACCGAAACTAGTATTTCAAAAAGTTTCATAGAATCTAATTTGAGATAATTTTCTGCATGGACTTCCAGCATAACCTTCCCTCGTGACATATAGAGAGGATCTTACAATTTACGTAGCATTTCGAACAATCCTCGATTTAATTTGATTTTTTGACCGAAACTAGTATAGAATTGTGTATAATATACTACGATTTTTGGACCGAAACTAGTATTTCTAAAAGTTTCATAGAATCTAATTTTGAGATAATTTTTTGCATGGACTTCCATCATAACCTTCCCTCATAATATATAGAGAGAATCTTAAAAGTTACGTAACATTTCGAACAATCTTTGATTTAATTTGATTTTTTGACAGAAACTAGTATAGAATTGTGTATAATATACTACGATTTTTGGACGGAAACTAGTATTTCAAAAAGTTTCATAGAATCTAATTTTGAGATAATGTTTTAACATGGACTTCCATCATAACCTTCCCTCGTAATATATAAAGAGGATCTTAGAAGATACGTAGCATTTCGAACAATCCTCTTTTTTATTTGATTTTTGACCGAAACTTGTATAGAATTGTGTATAATATACTACAATTTTTGGACCGAAACTAGTATTTCAAAAAGTTTCATAGAATCTAATTTGGAGATAATTTTTTGCATGGACTTCCATCATAACCTTCCCTTGTGACATATAAAGATTATCTTGAAAGTTACGTAGCATTTCGAACATCCTCGATTTAATTTGATATTATGACCGAAACTAGTAAAGAATTGTGTATAATATAGTACGAATTTTGGACCGAAACTAGTATAAATTTGTGTATAATTTATTAACATTTTTTTGTGACTAAAACTAGTATTTTAAAAAGTTTCATAGAATCTAATTTTGAGATAATTTTTGTCATAGACTTTCATCATAACATTCCCTCGTGATATATAGAGAGGATCTTAAAAGTTACGAAGCATTTCGAACAATCCTCGATTTAATTTGATATTATGAACGAAACTAGTATAGAATTGTGTATAATATACTTCAATTTTTGGACCGAAACTAGTATTTCAAAAAGTTTCATAGAATCTAATTTGAGATAATTTTCTGCATGGACTTCCAGCATAACCTTCCCTCGTGACATATAGAGAGGATCTTAAAATTTACGTAGCATTTCGAACAATCCTCGATTTAATTTGATTTTTTGACCGAAACTAGTATAGAATTGTGTATAATATACTACGATTTTTGGACCGAAACTAGTATTTCTAAAAGTTTCATAGAATCTAATTTTGAGATAATTTTTTGCATGGACTTCCATCATAACCTTCCCTCGTAATATATAGAGAGGATCTTAAAAGTTACGTAACATTTCGAACAATCTTTGATTTAATTTGATTTTTTGACCGAAACTAGTATAGAATTGTGTATAATATACAACGATTTTTGGACCGATACTAGTATTTCAAAAAGTTTCATAGAATCTAATTTTGAGATAATTTTTTGCATGGACTTCCATCATAACCTTCCCTCGTGACATATAGAGAGGATCTTAAAATTTACGTAGCATTTCGAACAATCCTCGATTTAATTTTATTTTTTGACAGAAACTAGTATAGAATTGTGTATAATATACTACGATTTTTGGACAGAAACTAATATTTCAAAAAGTTTCATAGAATCTAATTTTGAGATAATGTTTTAACATGGACTTCCATCATAACCTTCCCTCGTAATATATAAAGAGGATCTTAGAAGATACGTAGCATTTCGAACAATCCTCTTTTTTATTTGATTTTTGACCGAAACTTGTATAGAATTGTGTATAATATACTACAATTTTTGGACCGAAACTAGTATTTCAAAAAGTTTCATAGAATCTAATTTGGAGATAATTTTTTGCATGGACTTCCATCATAACCTTCCCTTGTGACATATAGAGATTATCTTGAAAGTTACATAGCATTTCGAACATCCTCGATTTAATTTGATATTATGACCGAAACTAGTAAAGAATTGTGTATAATATAGTACGATTTTTGGACCGAAACTAGTATAAATTTGTGTATAATTTATTAACATTTTTTTGTGACTAAAACTAGTATTTTAAAAAGTTTCATAGAATCTAATTTTGAGATAATTTCTGGCATAGACTTTCATCATAACATTCCCTCGTGATATATAGAGAGGATCTTAAAAGTTACGAAGCATTTCGAACAATCCTCGATTTAATTTGATATTATGAACGAAACTAGTATAGAATTGTGTATAATATACTTCAATTTTTGGACCGAAACTAGTATTTCAAAAAGTTTCATAGAATCTAATTTGAGATAATTTTCTGCATGGACTTCCAGCATAACCTTCCCTCGTGACATATAGAGAGGATCTTAAAATTTACGTAGCATTTCGCACAATCCTCGATTTAATTTGATTTTTTGACCGAAACTAGTATAGAATTGTGTATTAAATACTACGATTTTTGGACCGAAACTAGTATTTCAAAAAGTTTCATAGAATCTAATTTTGAGATAATTTTTTGCATGGACTTCCATCATAACCTTCCCTCGTAATATATAGAGAGGATCTTAAAAGTTACGTAGCATTTCGAACAATCCTCGATTTAATTTTATTTTTTGACAGAAACTAGTATAGAATTGTGTATAATATACTACGATTTTTGGACAGAAACTAATATTTCAAAAAGTTTCATAGAATCTAATTTTGAGATAATGTTTTAACATGGACTTCCATCATAACCTTCCCTCGTAATATATAAAGAGGATCTTAGAAGATACGTAGCATTTCGAACAATCCTCTTTTTTATTTGATTTTTGACCGAAACTTGTATAGAATTGTGTATAATATACTACAATTTTTGGACCGAAACTAGTATTTCAAAAAGTTTCATAGAATCTAATTTGGAGATAATTTTTTGCATGGACTTCCATCATAACCTTCCCTTGTGACATATAGAGATTATCTTGAAAGTTACGTAGCATTTCGAACATCCTCGATTTAATTTGATATTATGACCGAAACTAGTAAAGAATTGTGTATAATATAGTACGATTTTTGGACCGAAACTAGTATAAATTTGTGTATAATTTATTAACATTTTTTTGTGACTAAAACTAGTATTTTAAAAAGTTTCATAGAATCTAATTTTGAGATAATTTTTGGCATAGACTTTCATCATAACATTCCCTCGTGATATATAGAGAGGATCTTAAAAGTTACGAAGCATTTCGAACAATCCTCGATTTAATTTGATATTATGAACGAAACTAGTATAGAATTGTGTATAATATACTTCAATTTTTGGACCGAAACTAGTATTTCAAAAAGTTTCATAGAATCTAATTTGAGATAATTTTCTGCATGGACTTCCAGCATAACCTTCCCTCGTGACATATAGAGAGGATCTTAAAATTTACGTAGCATTTCGAACAATCCTCGATTTAATTTGATTTTTTGACCGAAACTAGTATAGAATTGTGTATAATATACTACGAGTTTTGGACCGAAACTAGTATTTCAAAAAGTTTCATAGAATCTAATTTTGAGATAATTTTTTGCATGGACTTCCATCATAACCTTCCCTCGTAATATATAGAGAGGATCTTAAAAGTTACGTAGAATTTCGAACAATCTTTGATTTAATTTGATTTTTTGACCGAAACTAGTATAGAATTGTGTATAATATACTACGATTTTTGGACCGAAACTAGTATTTCAAAAAGTTTCATAGAATCTAATTTTGAGATAATTTTTTGCATGGACTTCCATCATAACCTTCCCTTGTGACATATAGAGAGGATCTTAAAATTTACATAGCATTTCGAACAATCCTCGATTTAATTTTATTTTTTGACAGAAACTAGTATAGAATTGTGTTTAATATACTACGATTTTTGGACAGAAACTAATATTTCAAAAAGTTTCATAGAATCTAATTTTGAGATAATGTTTTAACATGGACTTCCATCATAACCTTCCCTCGTAATATATAAAGAGGATCTTAGAAGATACGTAGCATTTCGAACAATCCTCTTTTTTATTTGATTTTTGACCGAAACTTGTATAGAATTGTGTATAATATACTACAATTTTTGGACCGAAACTAGTATTTCAAAAAGTTTCATAGAATCTAATTTGGAGATAATTTTTTGCATGGACTTCCATCATAACCTTCCCTTGTGACATATAGAGATTATCTTGAAAGTTACGTAGCATTTCGAACATCCTCGATTTAATTTGATATTATGACCGAAACTAGTAAAGAATTGTGTATAATATAGTACGATTTTTGGACCGAAACTAGTATAAATTTGTGTATAATTTATTAACATTTTTTTGTGACTAAAACTAGTATTTTAAAAAGTTTCATAGAATCTAATTTTGAGATAATTTTTGGCATAGACTTTCATCATAACATTCCCTCGTGATATATAGAGAGGATCTTAAAAGTTACGAAGCATTTCGAAAAATCCTCGATTTAATTTGATATTATGAACGAAACTAGTATAGAATTGTGTATAATATACTTCAATTTTTGGACCGAAACTAGTATTTCAAAAAGTTTCATAGAATCTAATTTTGAGATAATTTTCTGCATGGACTTCCAGCATAACCTTCCCTCGTGACATATAGACAGGATCTTAAAATTTACGTAGCATTTCGAACAATCCTCGATTTAATTTGATTTTTTGACCGAAACTAGTATAGAATTGTGTATAATATACTACGATTTTTGGACCGAAACTAGTATTTCAAAAAGTTTCATAGAATCTAATTTTGAGATAATTTTTTGCATGGACTTCCATCATAACCTTCCCTCGTAATATATAGAGAGGATCTTAAAAGTTACGTAACATTTCGAACAATCTTTGATTTATTTTGATTTTTTTACCGAAACTAGTATAGAATTGTGTATAATATACTACAATTTTTGGACCGATACTAGTATTTCAAAAAGTTTCATAGAATCTAATTTTGAGATAATTTTTTGCATGGACTTCCATCATAACCTTCCCTCGTGACATATAGAGAGGATCTTAAAATTTACGTAGCATTTCGAACAATCCTCGATTTAATTTAATTTTTTGACAGAAACTAGTATAGAATTGTGTATAATATACTACGATTTTTGGACGGAAACTAGTATTTCAAAAAGTTTCATAGAATCTAATTTTGAGATAATGTTTTAACATGGACTTCCATCATAACCTTCCCTCGTAATATATAAAGAGGATCTTAGAAGATACGTAGCATTTCGAACAATCCTCTTTTTTATTTGATTTTTGACCGAAACTTGTATAGAATTGTGTATAATATACTACAATTTTTGGACCGAAACTAGTATTTCAAAAAGTTTCATAGAATCTAATTTGGAGATAATTTTTTGCATGGACTTCCATCATAACCTTCCCTTGTGACATATAGAGATTATCTTGAAAGTTACGTAGCATTTCGAACATCCTCGATTTAATTTGATATTATGACCGAAACTAGTAAAGAATTGTGTATAATATAGTACGATTTTTGGACCGAAACTAGTATAAATTTGTGTATAATTTATTAACATTTTTTTGTGACTAAAACTAGTATTTCAAAATGTTTCATAGAATCTAATTTTGAGATAATTTTTGGCATAGACTTTCATCATAACATTCCCTCGTGATATATAGAGAGGATCTTAAAAGTTACGAAGCATTTCGAACAATCCTCGATTTAATTTGATATTATGAACGAAACTAGTATAGAATTGTGTATAATATACTTCAATTTTTGGACCGAAACTAGTATTTCAAAAAGTTTCATAGAATCTAATTTGAGATAATTTTCTGCATGGACTTCCAGCATAACCTTCCCTCGTGACATATAGAGAGGATCTTAAAATTTACGTAGCATTTCGAACAATCCTCGATTTAATTTGATTTTTTCACCGAAACTAGTATAGAATTGTGTATAATATACTACGATTTTTGCACCGAAACTAGTATTTCAAAAAGTTTCATAGAATCTAATTTTGAGATAATTTTTTGCATGGACTTCCATCATAACCTTCCCTCGTAATATATAGAGAGGATCTTAAAAGTTACGTAACATTTCGAACAATCTTTGATTTAATTTGATTTTTTGACCGAAACTAGTATAGAAATGTGTATAATATACTACGATTTTTGGACCGATACTAGTATTTCAAAAAGTTTCATAGAATCTAATTTTGAGATAATTTTTTGCATGGACTTCCATCATAACCTTCCCTCGTGACATATAGAGAGGATCTTAAAATTTACGTAGCATTTTGAACAATCCTCGATTTAATTTTATTTTTTGACAGAAACTAGTATAGAATTGTGTATAATATACTACGATTTTAGGACGGAAACTAGTATTTCAAAAAATTTCATAGAATCTAATTTTGAGATAATGTTTTAACATGGACTTCCATCATAACCTTCCCTCGTAATATATAAAGAGGATCTTAGAAGATACGTAGCATTTCGAACAATCCTCTTTTTTATTTGATTTTTGACCGAAACTTGTATAGAATTGTGTATAATATACTACAATTTTTGGACCGAAACTAGTATTTCAAAAAGTTTCATAGAATCTAATTTGGAGATAATTTTTTGCATGGACTTCCATCATAACCTTCCCTTCTGACATATAGAGAGGATCTTGAAAGTTACGTAGCATTTCGAACAATCCTCAATTTAATTTGATATTATGGCCGAAACTATTAAAGAATTGTGTATAATATTCTATGATTTTTGGACCGAAACTAGTATAAATTTGTGTATAATTTATTAACATTTTTTTGTGACTAAAACTAGTATTTTAAAAAGTTTCATAGAATCTAATTTTGAGATAATTTTTGGCATAGACTTTCATCATAACCTTCCCTCGTGACATATAGAGAGGATCTTACAAGTTACGAAGCATTTCGAACAATCCTCGATTTAATTTGATATTATGAACGAAACTAGTATAGAATTGTGTATAATATACTTCAATTTTTGGACCGAAACTAGTATTTCAAAAAGTTTCATAGAATCTTATTTTGAGATAATTTTTTGCATGGACTTCCATCATAACCTTCCCTCGTGACATATAGAGAGGATCTTAAAAGTTACGTAGCATTTCGAACAATCCTCAATTTAATTTGATTTTTTGACCGAAACTAGTATAGAATTGGGTATAATATACTATGTTTTTTGGACCGAAACTGGTATTTCAAAAAGTTTCATAGAATCTAATTTTGAGATAATTTTTTGCATGGAATTCCATCATAACCTTCCCTCGTAATATATAGAGAGGATCTTAAAAGTTACGTAGCATTTCGAACAATCTTTGATTTAATTTGATTTTTTGACCGAAACTAGTATAGAATTGTGTATAATAAACTACGATTTTTGGACCAATACTAGTATTTCAAAAAGTTTCATAGAATCTAATTTTGAGATAATTTTTTGCATGGACTTCCATCATAACCTTCCCTCGTGACATATAGAGAGGATCTTAAAATTTACGTAGCATTTCGAACAATCCTTGATTTAATTTTATTTTTTGACAGAAACTAGTATAGAATTGTGTATAATATACTACGATTTTAGGACGGAAACTAGTATTTCAAAAAGTTTCATAGAATCTAATTTTGAGATAATGTTTTAACATGGACTTCCATCATAACCTTCCCTCGTAATATATAAAGAGGATCTTAGAAGATACGTAGCATTTCGAACAATCCTCTTTTTTATTTGATTTTTGACCGAAACTTGTATAGAATTGTGTATAATATACTACAATTTTTGGACCGAAACTAGTATTTCAAAAAGTTTCATAGAATCTAATTTGGAGATAATTTTTTGCCTGGACTTCCATCATAACCTTCCCTTGTGACATATAGAGAGGATCTTGAAAGTTACGTAGCATTTCGAACAATCCTCGATTTAATTTGATATTATGACCGAAACTAGTATAGAATTGTGTATAATATACTACGATTTTTTGACTGAAACTAGTATTTCAAAATGTTTCATAGATTTAATTTTGAGATAATTTTTTGCATAGACTTCCATCATAACCTTGCCTCGTAATATATAGAGAGGATCTTAAAAGTTACGTAGCATTTCTAACAATCCTCGATATAATTTGATTTTTGACCGAAACTTGTATAGAATTGTGTATAATATATTACGATTTTTGGAAAGAAAACTAGTATTTCAAAAAGTTCCATAGAATCTAATTTTGAGATAATTTTTGGTATTGACTTCCATCATAACCTTCCCTTGTAATATATAGAGAGGATCTTAAAAGTTACGTAGCATTTCGAATAATCCTCTTTTTAATTTGATTTTTGACCGAAACTTGTAATGAATTGTGTATAATATACTACGATTTTTGGACCGAAACTAGTATTTCAAAAAGTTACATAGAATCTAATTTTGAGATAATTTTTTGCATAGACTTCCATCATAACCTTCCCTCGTAATATATAGAGAAGATCTTAAGAGTTACGTAGCATTTCAAACAATCTTTGATTTAATTTGATTTTTTGACCGAAACTAGTATAGAATTGTGTATAATATACTACGATTTTTGGACCGAAACTAGTATTTCAAAAAGTTTCATAGAATCTAATTTTGAGATAATTTTTTGCATGGATTTCCATCATAACCTTCCCTCGTGACATATAGAGAGGATCTTAAAATTTACGTAGCATTTCGAACAATCCTCGATTTAATTTTATTTTTTGACAGAAACTAGTATAGAATTGTGTATAATATACTACGATTTTTGGACGAAAACTAGTATTTCAAAAAGTTTCATAGAATCTAATTTTGAGATAATTTTTTAACATGAACTTCCATCATAACCTTCCCTCGTAATATATAAAGAGGATCTTAGAAGATACGTAGCATTTCGAACAATCCTCTTTTTTATTTGATTTTTGACCGAAACTTGTATAGAATTGTGTATAATATACTACAATTTTTGGACCGAAACTAGTATTTCAATAAGTTTCATAGAATCTAATTTGGAGATAATTTTTTGCATGGACTTCCATCATAACCTTCCCTTGTGACATAGAGAGGATCTTGAAAGTTACGTAGCATTTCGAACAATCCTCGATTTAATTTGATATTATGACCGAAACTATTAAAGAATTGTGTATTATATACTACGATTTTTGGACCGAAACTAGTATAAATTTGTGTATAATTTATTAACATTTTTTTGTGACTAAAACTAGTATTTTAAAAAGTTTCATAGAATCTAATTTTGAGATAATTATTGGCATAGACTTTCATCATAACCTTCCCTCGTGACATATAGAGAGGATCTTACAAGTTACGAAGCATTTCGAACAATCCTCGATTTAATTTGATATTATGAACGAAACTAGTATAGAATTGTGTATAATATACTTCAATTTTTGGACCGAAACTAGTATTTCATAAAGTTTCATAGAATCTTATTTTGAGATAATTTTTTGCATGGACTTCCATCATAACCTTCCCTCGTGACATATAGAGAGGATCTTAAAAGTTACGTAGCATTTTGAACCATCCTCGATTTAATTTGATTTTTTGACCGAAACTAGTATAGAATTGTGTATAATATACTACGATTTTTGGACCGAAACTGGTATTTCAAAAAGTTTCATAGAATCTAATTTTGAGATGATTTTTTGCATGGACTTCCATCATAACCTTCCCGTAATATCTAGAGAGGATCTTAAAAGTTACGTAGCATTTCGAATAATCTTTGATTTAATTTGATTTTTTGACCGAAACTAGTATAGAATTGTGTATAATATACTACGATTTTTGGACCGAAACTGGTATTTCAAAAAGTTCCATAGAATCTAATTTTGAGATGATTTTTTGCATGGACTTCCATCATAACCTTCCCTCGTGACATATAGAGAGGATCTTAAAAGTTACGTAGCATTTCGAACAATCCTCGATTTAATTTGATATTTTGATCGAAACTAGTATAGAATTGTGTATAATATACTACGATTTTTGGACCGAAATTAGTATTTCAAAAAGTTTCATAGAATCTAATTTTGAGATAATTTTTTGCATGGACTTCCGTCATAACCTTCTCTCGTGACATATAGAGAGGATCTTAAAAGTTACGTAGAATTTCGAAAAATCCTCGATTTAATTTTATTTTTTGACAGAAACTAGTATAGAATTGTTTATAATATACTACGATTTTGGGACGGAAACTAGTATTTCAAAAAGTTTCATAGAATCTAATTTTGAGATATTTTTTTGCATGGACTTCCATCATAACCTTCCCTCGTGACATATAGAGAGGATCTTACAAGTTACGAAGCATTTCGAACAATCCTCGATTTAATTTGATATTATGAACGAAACTAGTATAGAATTGTGTATAATATACTTCAATTTTTGGACCGAAACTAGTATTTCAAAAAGTTTCATAGAATCTTATTTTGAGATAATTTTTTGCATGGACTTCCATCATAACCTTCCCTCGTGACATATAGAGAGGATCTTAAAAGTTACGTAGCATTTCGAACGATCTTTGATTTAATTTGATTTTTTGACCGAAACTAGTATAGAATTGTGTATAATATACTACGATTTTTGGACCGAAACTAGTATTTCAAAAAGTTTCATAGAATCTAATTTTGAGATGATTTTTTGCACGGACTTCCATCATAACCTTCCCTCGTGACATATAGAGAGGATCTTAAAATTTACGTAGCATTTCGAACAATCCTCGATTTAATTTTATTTTTTGACAGAAACTAGTATAGAATTGTGTATAATATACTACGATTTTTAGACGGAAACTAGTATTTCAAAAAGTTTCATAGAATCTAATTTTGAGATAATTTTTTAACATGGACTTCCATCATAACCTTCCCTCGTAATATATAAAGAGGATCTTAGAAGATACGTAGCATTTCGAACAATCCTCTTTTTTATTTGATTTTTGACCGAAACTTGTATAGAATTGTGTATAATATACTACAATTTTTGGACCGAAACTAGTATTTCAAAAAGTTTCATAGAATCTAATTTAGAGATAATTTTTTGCCTGGACTTCCATCATAACCTTCCCTTGTGACATATAGAGAGGATCTTGAAAGTTACGTAGCATTTCGAACAATCCTCGATTTAATTTGATATTATGACCGAAACTAGTATAGAATTAGGTATAATATACTACGATTTTTGGACCGAAACTAGTATTTCAAAAAGTTTCATAGAATCTTATTTTAAGATAATTTTTTGCATGAACTTCCATCATAACCTTCCCTCGTGACATATAGAGAGGATCTTAAAAGTTACGTAGCATTTTGAACAATCCTCGATTTAATTTGATTTTTTGACCGAAACTAGTATAGAATTGTGTATAATATACTACGATTTTTGGACCGAAACTGGTATTTCAAAAAGTTTCATAGAATCTAATTTTGAGATGATTTTTTGCATGGACTTCCATCATAACCTTCCCGTAATATATAGAGAGGATCATAAAAGTTACGTAGCATTTCGAACAATCCTCGATTTAATTTGATTTTTTGACCGAAACTAGTATAGAATTGTGTATAATATACTACGATTTTTGGACCGAAATTAGTATTTGAAAAAGTTTCATAGAATCTAATTTTGAGATAATTTTTTGCATGGACTTCCGTCATAACCTTCCCTCGTGACATATAGAGAGGATCTTAAAAGTTACGTAGCATTTCGAAAAATCCTCGATTTAATTTTATTTTTTGAAAGAAACTAGTATAGAATTGTTTATAATATACTACGATTTTGGGACGGAAACTAGTATTTCAAAAAGTTTCATAGAATCTAATTTTGAGATAATTTTTTGCATGGACTTCCATCATATCCTTCCCTCGTAATATATAGAGAGGATCTGAAGAGTTACGTAGCATTTCGGACAATCCTCTTTTTTATTTGATTATCGACCGAAACTTGTATAAAATTGTGTATAATATACTACGATTTTTGGACTGAAACTAGTATTTCAAAATGTTTCATAGATTTAATTTTGAGATAATTTTTTGCATAGACTTCCATCATAACCTTGCCTCGTAATATATAGAGAGGATCTTAAAAGTTACGTAGCATTTCTAACAATCCTCGATATAATTTGATTTTTGACCGAAACTTGTATAGAATTGTGTATAATATATTACGATTTTTGGAACGAAACTAGTATTTCAAAAAGTTCCATAGAATCTAATTTTGAGATAATTTTTGGTATTGACTTCCATCATAACCTTCCCTTGTAATATATAGAGAGGATCTTAAAAGTTACGTAGCATTTCGAATAATCCTCTTTTTAATTTGATTTTTGACCGAAACTTGTAATGAATTGTGTATAATATACTACGATTTTTGGACCGAAACTAGTATTTCAAAAAGTTACATAGAATCTAATTTTGAGATAATTTTTTGCATGGACTTCCATCATAACCTTCCCTCGTAATATATAGAGAGGATCTTGAGAGTTACGTAGCATTTCGAACAATCTTTGATTTAATTTGATTTTTTGACCGAAACTAGTATAGAATTGTGTATAATATACTACGATTTTTGGACCGAAACTAGTATTTCAAAAAGTTTCATAGAATCTAATTTTGAGATAATTTTTTGCATGGATTTCCATCATAACCTTCCCTCGTGACATATAGAGAGGATCTTAAAATTTACGTAGCATTTCGAACAATCCTCGATTTAATTTTATTTTTTGACAGAAACTAGTATAGAATTGTGTATAATATACTACAATTTTTGGACGAAAACTAGTATTTCAAAAAGTTTCATAGAATCTAATTTTGAGATAATTTTTTAACATGAACTTCCATCATAACCTTCCCTCGTAATATATAAAGAGGATCTTAGAAGATACGTAGCATTTCGAACAATCCTCTTTTTTATTTGATTTTTGACCGAAACTTGTATAGAATTGTGTATAATATACTACAATTTTTGGACCGAAACTAGTATTTCAATAAGTTTCATAGAATCTAATTTGGAGATAATTTTTTGCGTGGACTTCCATCATAACCTTCCCTTGTGACATATAGAGAGGATCTTGAAAGTTACATAGCATTTCGAACAATCCTCGATTTAATTTGATATTATGACCGAAACTAGTATAGAATTGTGTATAATATACTACGATTTTTGGACCGAAACTGGTATTTCAAAAAGTTTCATAGAATCTAATTTTGAGATGATTTTTTGCATGGACTTCCATCATAACCTTCCCGTAATATATAGAGAGGATCTTAAAAGTTACGTAGCATTTCGAACAATCTTTGATTTAATTTGATTTTTTGACCGAAACTAGTATAGAATTGTGTATAATATACTACGATTTTTGGACCGAAACTGGTATTTCAAAAAGTTTCATAGAATCTAATTTTGAGATGATTTTTTGCATGGACTTCCATCATAACCTTCCCGTAATATATAGAGAGGATCATAAAAGTTACGTAGCATTTCGAACAATCCTCGATTTAATTTGATTTTTTGACCGAAACTAGTATAGAATTGTGTATAATATACTACGATTTTTGGACCGAAATTAGTATTTGAAAAAGTTTCATAGAATCTAATTTTGAGATAATTTTTTGCATGGACTTCCGTCATAACCTTCCCTCGTGACATATAGAGAGGATCTTAAAAGTTACGTAGCATTTCGAAAAATCCTCGATTTAATTTTATTTTTTGAAAGAAACTAGTATAGAATTGTTTATAATATACTACGATTTTGGGACGGAAACTAGTATTTCAAAAAGTTTCATAGAATCTAATTTTGAGATAATTTTTTGCATGGACTTCCATCATATCCTTCCCTCGTAATATATAGAGAGGATCTGAAGAGTTACGTAGCATTTCGGACAATCCTCTTTTTTATTTGATTATCGACCGAAACTTGTATAAAATTGTGTATAATATACTACAATTTTTGGACTGAAACTAGTATTTCAAAATGTTTCATAGATTTAATTTTGAGATAATTTTTTGCATAGACTTCCATCATAACCTTGCCTCGTAATATATAGAGAGGATCTTAAAAGTTACGTAGCATTTCTAACAATCCTCGATATAATTTGATTTTTGACCGAAACTTGTATAGAATTGTGTATAATATATTACGATTTTTGGAACGAAACTAGTATTTCAAAAAGTTCCATAGAATCTAATTTTGAGATAATTTTTGGTATTGACTTCCATCATAACCTTCCCTTGTAATATATAGAGAGGATCTTAAAAGTTACGTAGCATTTCGAATAATCCTCTTTTTAATTTGATTTTTGACCGAAACTTGTAATGAATTGTGTATAATATACTACGATTTTTGGACCGAAACTAGTATTTCAAAAAGTTACATAGAATCTAATTTTGAGATAATTTTTTGCATGGACTTCCATCATAACCTTCCCTCGTAATATATAGAGAGGATCTTGAGAGTTACGTAGCATTTCGAACAATCTTTGATTTAATTTGATTTTTTGACCGAAACTAGTATAGAATTGTGTATAATATACTACGATTTTTGGACCGAAACTAGTATTTCAAAAAGTTTCATAGAATCTAATTTTGAGATAATTTTTTGCATGGATTTCCATCATAACCTTCCCTCGTGACATATAGAGAGGATCTTAAAATTTACGTAGCATTTCGAACAATCCTCGATTTAATTTTATTTTTTGACAGAAACTAGTATAGAATTGTGTATAATATACTACAATTTTTGGACGAAAACTAGTATTTCAAAAAGTTTCATAGAATCTAATTTTGAGATAATTTTTTAACATGAACTTCCATCATAACCTTCCCTCGTAATATATAAAGAGGATCTTAGAAGATACGTAGCATTTCGAACAATCCTCTTTTTTATTTGATTTTTGACCGAAACTTGTATAGAATTGTGTATAATATACTACAATTTTTGGACCGAAACTAGTATTTCAATAAGTTTCATAGAATCTAATTTGGAGATAATTTTTTGCGTGGACTTCCATCATAACCTTCCCTTGTGACATATAGAGAGGATCTTGAAAGTTACATAGCATTTCGAACAATCCTCGATTTAATTTGATATTATGACCGAAACTAGTATAGAATTGTGTATAATATACTACGATTTTTGGACCGAAACTGGTATTTCAAAAAGTTTCATAGAATCTAATTTTGAGATGATTTTTTGCATGGACTTCCATCATAACCTTCCCGTAATATATAGAGAGGATCTTAAAAGTTACGTAGCATTTCGAACAATCTTTGATTTAATTTGATTTTTTGACCGAAACTAGTATAGAACTGTGTATAATATACTACGATTTTTGGACCGAAACTGGTATTTCAAAAAGTTTCATAGAATCTAATTTTGAGATGATTTTTTGCATGGACTTCCATCATAACCTTCCCGTAATATATAGAGAGGATCATAAAAGTTACGTAGCATTTCGAACAATCCTCGATTTAATTTGATTTTTTGACCGAAACTAGTATAGAATTGTGTATAATATACTACGATTTTTGGACCGAAATTAGTATTTCAAAAAGTTTCATAGAATCTAATTTTGAGATAATTTTTTGCATGGACTTCCGTCATAAACTTCTCTCGTGACATATAGAGAGGATCTTAAAAGTTACGTAGCATTTCGAAAAATCCTCGATTTAATTTTATTTTTTGACAGAAACTAGTATAGAATTGTTTATAATATACTACGATTTTGGGACGGAAACTAGTATTTCAAAAAGTTTCATAGAATCTAATTTTGAGATAATTTTTTGCATGAACTTCCATCATAACCTTCCCTCGTAATATATAGAGAGGATCTGAAGAGTTACGTAGCATTTCGGACAATCCTCTTTTTTATTTGATTATCGACCGAAACTTGTATAAAATTGTGTATAATATACTACGATTTTTGGACTGAAACTAGTATTTCAAAATGTTTCATAGATTTAATTTTGAGATAATTTTTTGCATAGACTTCCATCATAACCTTGCCTCGTAATATATAGAGAGGATCTTAAAAGTTACGTAGCATTTCTAACAATCCTCGATATAATTTGATTTTTGACCGAAACTTGTATAGAATTGTGTATAATATATTACGATTTTTGGAACGAAACTAGTATTTCAAAAAGTTCCATAGAATCTAATTTTGAGATAATTTTTGGTATTGACTTCCATCATAACCTTCCCTTGTAATATATAGAGAGGATCTTAAAAGTTACGTAGCATTTCGAATAATCCTCTTTTTAATTTGATTTTTGACCGAAACTTGTAATGAATTGTGTATAATATACTACGATTTTTGGACCGAAACTAGTATTTCAAAAAGTTACATAGAATCTAATTTTGAGATAATTTTTTGCATGGACTTCCATCATAACCTTCCCTCGTAATATATAGAGAGGATCTTGAGAGTTACGTAGCATTTCGAACAATCTTTGATTTAATTTGATTTTTTGACCGAAACTAGTATAGAATTGTGTATAATATACTACGATTTTTGGACCGAAACTAGTATTTCAAAAAGTTTCATAGAATCTAATTTTGAGATAATTTTTTGCATGGATTTCCATCATAACCTTCCCTCGTGACATATAGAGAGGATCTTAAAATTTACGTAGCATTTCGAACAATCCTCGATTTAATTTTATTTTTTGACAGAAACTAGTATAGAATTGTGTATAATATACTACAATTTTTGGACGAAAACTAGTATTTCAAAAAGTTTCATAGAATCTAATTTTGAGATAATTTTTTAACATGAACTTCCATCATAACCTTCCCTCGTAATATATAAAGAGGATCTTAGAAGATACGTAGCATTTCGAACAATCCTCTTTTTTATTTGATTTTTGACCGAAACTTGTATAGAATTGTGTATAATATACTACAATTTTTGGACCGAAACTAGTATTTCAATAAGTTTCATAGAATCTAATTTGGAGATAATTTTTTGCGTGGACTTCCATCATAACCTTCCCTTGTGACATATAGAGAGGATCTTGAAAGTTACATAGCATTTCGAACAATCCTCGATTTAATTTGATATTATGACCGAAACTAGTATAGAATTGTGTATAATATACTACGATTTTTGGACCGAAACTGGTATTTCAAAAAGTTTCATAGAATCTAATTTTGAGATGATTTTTTGCATGGACTTCCATCATAACCTTCCCGTAATATATAGAGAGGATCTTAAAAGTTACGTAGCATTTCGAACAATCTTTGATTTAATTTGATTTTTTGACCGAAACTAGTATAGAATTGTGTATAATATACTACGATTTTTGGACCGAAACTGGTATTTCAAAAAGTTTCATAGAATCTAATTTTGAGATGATTTTTTGCATGGACTTCCATCATAACCTTCCCGTAATATATAGAGAGGATCATAAAAGTTACGTAGCATTTCGAACAATCCTCGATTTAATTTGATTTTTTGACCGAAACTAGTATAGAATTGTGTATAATATACTACGATTTTTGGACCGAAATTAGTATTTCAAAAAGTTTCATAGAATCTAATTTTGAGATAATTTTTTGCATGGACTTCCGTCATAAACTTCTCTCGTGACATATAGAGAGGATCTTAAAAGTTACGTAGCATTTCGAAAAATCCTCGATTTAATTTTATTTTTTGACAGAAACTAGTATAGAATTGTTTATAATATACTACGATTTTGGGACGGAAACTAGTATTTCAAAAAGTTTCATAGAATCTAATTTTGAGATAATTTTTTGCATGAACTTCCATCATAACCTTCCCTCGTAATATATAGAGAGGATCTGAAGAGTTACGTAGCATTTCGGACAATCCTCTTTTTTATTTGATTATCGACCGAAACTTGTATAAAATTGTGTATAATATACTACGATTTTTGGACTGAAACTAGTATTTCAAAATGTTTCATAGATTTAATTTTGAGATAATTTTTTGCATAGACTTCCATCATAACCTTGCCTCGTAATATATAGAGAGGATCTTAAAAGTTACGTAGCATTTCTAACAATCCTCGATATAATTTGATTTTTGACCGAAACTTGTATAGAATTGTGTATAATATATTACGATTTTTGGAACGAAACTAGTATTTCAAAAAGTTCCATAGAATCTAATTTTGAGATAATTTTTGGTATTGACTTCCATCATAACCTTCCCTTGTAATATATAGAGAGGATCTTAAAAGTTACGTAGCATTTCGAATAATCCTCTTTTTAATTTGATTTTTGACCGAAACTTGTAATGAATTGTGTATAATATACTACGATTTTTGGACCGAAACTAGTATTTCAAAAAGTTACATAGAATCTAATTTTGAGATAATTTTTTGCATGGACTTCCATCATAACCTTCCCTCGTAATATATAGAGAGGATCTTGAGAGTTACGTAGCATTTCGAACAATCTTTGATTTAATTTGATTTTTTGACCGAAACTAGTATAGAATTGTGTATAATATACTACGATTTTTGGACCGAAACTAGTATTTCAAAAAGTTTCATAGAATCTAATTTTGAGATAATTTTTTGCATGGATTTCCATCATAACCTTCCCTCGTGACATATAGAGAGGATCTTAAAATTTACGTAGCATTTCGAACAATCCTCGATTTAATTTTATTTTTTGACAGAAACTAGTATAGAATTGTGTATAATATACTACAATTTTTGGACGAAAACTAGTATTTCAAAAAGTTTCATAGAATCTAATTTTGAGATAATTTTTTAACATGAACTTCCATCATAACCTTCCCTCGTAATATATAAAGAGGATCTTAGAAGATACGTAGCATTTCGAACAATCCTCTTTTTTATTTGATTTTTGACCGAAACTTGTATAGAATTGTGTATAATATACTACAATTTTTGGACCGAAACTAGTATTTCAATAAGTTTCATAGAATCTAATTTGGAGATAATTTTTTGCGTGGACTTCCATCATAACCTTCCCTTGTGACATATAGAGAGGATCTTGAAAGTTACATAGCATTTCGAACAATCCTCGATTTAATTTGATATTATGACCGAAACTAGTATAGAATTGTGTATAATATACTACGATTTTTGGACCGAAACTGGTATTTCAAAAAGTTTCATAGAATCTAATTTTGAGATGATTTTTTGCATGGACTTCCATCATAACCTTCCCGTAATATATAGAGAGGATCTTAAAAGTTACGTAGCATTTCGAACAATCTTTGATTTAATTTGATTTTTTGACCGAAACTAGTATAGAATTGTGTATAATATACTACGATTTTTGGACCGAAACTGGTATTTCAAAAAGTTTCATAGAATCTAATTTTGAGATGATTTTTTGCATGGACTTCCATCATAACCTTCCCGTAATATATAGAGAGGATCATAAAAGTTACGTAGCATTTCGAACAATCCTCGATTTAATTTGATTTTTTGACCGAAACTAGTATAGAATTGTGTATAATATACTACGATTTTTGGACCGAAATTAGTATTTCAAAAAGTTTCATAGAATCTAATTTTGAGATAATTTTTTGCATGGACTTCCGTCATAAACTTCTCTCGTGACATATAGAGAGGATCTTAAAAGTTACGTAGCATTTCGAAAAATCCTCGATTTAATTTTATTTTTTGACAGAAACTAGTATAGAATTGTTTATAATATACTACGATTTTGGGACGGAAACTAGTATTTCAAAAAGTTTCATAGAATCTAATTTTGAGATAATTTTTTGCATGAACTTCCATCATAACCTTCCCTCGTAATATATAGAGAGGATCTGAAGAGTTACGTAGCATTTCGGACAATCCTCTTTTTTATTTGATTATCGACCGAAACTTGTATAAAATTGTGTATAATATACTACGATTTTTGGACTGAAACTAGTATTTCAAAATGTTTCATAGATTTAATTTTGAGATAATTTTTTGCATAGACTTCCATCATAACCTTGCCTCGTAATATATAGAGAGGATCTTAAAAGTTACGTAGCATTTCTAACAATCCTCGATATAATTTGATTTTTGACCGAAACTTGTATAGAATTGTGTATAATATATTACGATTTTTGGAACGAAACTAGTATTTCAAAAAGTTCCATAGAATCTAATTTTGAGATAATTTTTGGTATTGACTTCCATCATAACCTTCCCTTGTAATATATAGAGAGGATCTTAAAAGTTACGTAGCATTTCGAATAATCCTCTTTTTAATTTGATTTTTGACCGAAACTTGTAATGAATTGTGTATAATATACTACGATTTTTGGACCGAAACTAGTATTTCAAAAAGTTACATAGAATCTAATTTTGAGATAATTTTTTGCATGGACTTCCATCATAACCTTCCCTCGTAATATATAGAGAGGATCTTGAGAGTTACGTAGCATTTCGAACAATCTTTGATTTAATTTGATTTTTTGACCGAAACTAGTATAGAATTGTGTATAATATACTACGATTTTTGGACCGAAACTAGTATTTCAAAAAGTTTCATAGAATCTAATTTTGAGATAATTTTTTGCATGGATTTCCATCATAACCTTCCCTCGTGACATATAGAGAGGATCTTAAAATTTACGTAGCATTTCGAACAATCCTCGATTTAATTTTATTTTTTGACAGAAACTAGTATAGAATTGTGTATAATATACTACAATTTTTGACGAAAACTAGTATTTCAAAAAGTTTCATAGAATCTAATTTTGAGATAATTTTTTAACATGAACTTCCATCATAACCTTCCCTCGTAATATATAAAGAGGATCTTAGAAGATACGTAGCATTTCGAACAATCCTCTTTTTTATTTGATTTTTGACCGAAACTTGTATAGAATTGTGTATAATATACTACAATTTTTGGACCGAAACTAGTATTTCAATAAGTTTCATAGAATCTAATTTGGAGATAATTTTTTGCGTGGACTTCCATCATAACCTTCCCTTGTGACATATAGAGAGGATCTTGAAAGTTACATAGCATTTCGAACAATCCTCGATTTAATTTGATATTATGACCAAAACTAGTATAGAATTGTGTATAATATACTACGATTTTTGGACCGAAACTGGTATTTCAAAAAGTTTCATAGAATCTAATTTTGAGATGATTTTTTGCATGGACTTCCATCATAACCTTCCCGTAATATATAGAGAGGATCTTAAAAGTTACGTAGCATTTCGAACAATCTTTGATTTAATTTGATTTTTTGACCGAAACTAGTATAGAATTGTGTATAATATACTACGATTTTTGGACCGAAACTGGTATTTCAAAAAGTTTCATAGAATCTAATTTTGAGATGATTTTTTGCATGGACTTCCATCATAACCTTCCCGTAATATATAGAGAGGATCATAAAAGTTACGTAGCATTTCGAACAATCCTCGATTTAATTTGATTTTTTGACCGAAACTAGTATAGAATTGTGTATAATATACTACGATTTTTGGACCGAAATTAGTATTTCAAAAAGTTTCATAGAATCTAATTTTGAGATAATTTTTTGCATGGACTTCCGTCATAAACTTCTCTCGTGACATATAGAGAGGATCTTAAAAGTTACGTAGCATTTCGAAAAATCCTCGATTTAATTTTATTTTTTGACAGAAACTAGTATAGAATTGTTTATAATATACTACGATTTTGGGACGGAAACTAGTATTTCAAAAAGTTTCATAGAATCTAATTTTGAGATAATTTTTTGCATGAACTTCCATCATAACCTTCCCTCGTAATATATAGAGAGGATCTGAAGAGTTACGTAGCATTTCGGACAATCCTCTTTTTTATTTGATTATCGACCGAAACTTGTATAAAATTGTGTATAATATACTACGATTTTTGGACTGAAACTAGTATTTCAAAATGTTTCATAGATTTAATTTTGAGATAATTTTTTGCATAGACTTCCATCATAACCTTGCCTCGTAATATATAGAGAGGATCTTAAAAGTTACGTAGCATTTCAAACAATCCTAGATATAATTTGATTTTTGACCGAAACTTGTATAGAATTGTGTATAATATATTACGATTTTTGGACCGAAACTAGTATTTCAAAAAGTTCCATAGAATCTAATTTTGAGATAATTTTTGGTATTGACTTCCATCATAACCTTCCCTTGTAATATATAGAGAGGATCTTAAAAGTTACGTAGCATTTCGAACAATCCTCTTTTTAATTTGATTTTTGACCGAAACATGTAATGAATTGTGTATAATATACTACGATTTTTGGACCGAAACTAGTATAAATTTGTGTATAATTTATTAACATTTTTTTGTGACTAAAACTAGTATTTTAAAAAGTTTCATAGAATCTAATTTTGAGATAATTTTTGGCATAGACTTTCATCATAACCTTCCCTCGTGACATATAGAGAGGATCTTACAAGTTACGAAGCATTTCGAACAATCCTCGATTTAATTTGATATTATGAACGAAACTAGTATAGAATTGTGTATAATATACTTCAATTTTTGGACCGAAACTAGTATTTCAAAAAGTTTCATAGAATCTTATTTTGAGATAATTTTTTGCATGGACTTCCATCATAACCTTCCCTCGTGACATATAGAGAGGATCTTAAAAGTTACGTAGCATTTCGAACAATCCTCGATTTAATTTGATTTTTTGACCGAAACTAGTATAGAATTGTGTATAATATACTACGATTTTTGGACCGAAATTAGTATTTCAAAAAGTTTCATAGAATCTAATTTTGAGATAATTTTTTGCATGGACTTCCGTCATAACCTTCTCTCGTGACATATAGAGAGGATCTTAAAAGTTACGTAGCATTTCGAAAAATCCTCGATTTAATTTTATTTTTTGACAGAAACTAGTATAGAATTGTTTATAATATACTACGATTTTGGGACGGAAACTAGTATTTCAAAAAGTTTCATAGAATCTAATTTTGAGATAATTTTTTGCATGAACTTCCATCATAACCTTCCCTCGTAATATATAGAGAGGATCTGAAGAGTTACGTAGCATTTCGGACAATCCTCTTTTTTATTTGATTATCGACCGAAACTTGTATAAAATTGTGTATAATATACTACGATTTTTGGACTGAAACTAGTATTTCAAAATGTTTCATAGATTTAATTTTGAGATAATTTTTTGCATAGACTTCCATCATAACCTTGCCTCGTAATATATAGAGAGGATCTTAAAAGTTACGTAGCATTTCAAACAATCCTAGATATAATTTGATTTTTGACCGAAACTTGTATAGAATTGTGTATAATATATTACGATTTTTGGACCGAAACTAGTATTTCAAAAAGTTCCATAGAATCTAATTTTGAGATAATTTTTGGTATTGACTTCCATCATAACCTTCCCTTGTAATATATAGAGAGGATCTTAAAAGTTACGTAGCATTTCGAACAATCCTCTTTTTAATTTGATTTTTGACCGAAACATGTAATGAATTGTGTATAATATACTACGATTTTTGGACCGAAACTAGTATAAATTTGTGTATAATTTATTAACATTTTTTTGTGACTAAAACTAGTATTTTAAAAAGTTTCATAGAATCTAATTTTGAGATAATTTTTGGCATAGACTTTCATCATAACCTTCCCTCGTGACATATAGAGAGGATCTTACAAGTTACGAAGCATTTCGAACAATCCTCGATTTAATTTGATATTATGAACGAAACTAGTATAGAATTGTGTATAATATACTTCAATTTTTGGACCGAAACTAGTATTTCAAAAAGTTTCATAGAATCTTATTTTGAGATAATTTTTTGCATGGACTTCCATCATAACCTTCCCTCGTGACATATAGAGAGGATCTTAAAAGTTACGTAGCATTTCGAACAATCCTCGATTTAATTTGATTTTTTGACCGAAACTAGTATAGAATTGTGTATAATATACTACGATTTTTGGACCGAAATTAGTATTTCAAAAAGTTTCATAGAATCTAATTTTGAGATAATTTTTTGCATGGACTTCCGTCATAACCTTCTCTCGTGACATATAGAGAGGATCTTAAAAGTTACGTAGCATTTCGAAAAATCCTCGATTTAATTTTATTTTTTGACAGAAACTAGTATAGAATTGTTTATAATATACTACGATTTTGGGACGGAAACTAGTATTTCAAAAAGTTTCATAGAATCTAATTTTGAGATAATTTTTTGCATGAACTTCCATCATAACCTTCCCTCGTAATATATAGAGAGGATCTGAAGAGTTACGTAGCATTTCGGACAATCCTCTTTTTTATTTGATTATCGACCGAAACTTGTATAAAATTGTGTATAATATACTACGATTTTTGGACTGAAACTAGTATTTCAAAATGTTTCATAGATTTAATTTTGAGATAATTTTTTGCATAGACTTCCATCATAACCTTGCCTCGTAATATATAGAGAGGATCTTAAAAGTTACGTAGCATTTCAAACAATCCTAGATATAATTTGATTTTTGACCGAAACTTGTATAGAATTGTGTATAATATATTACGATTTTTGGACCGAAACTAGTATTTCAAAAAGTTCCATAGAATCTAATTTTGAGATAATTTTTGGTATTGACTTCCATCATAACCTTCCCTTGTAATATATAGAGAGGATCTTAAAAGTTACGTAGCATTTCGAACAATCCTCTTTTTAATTTGATTTTTGACCGAAACTTGTAATGAATTGTGTATAATATACTACGATTTTTGGACCGAAACTAGTATTTCAAAAAGTTACATAGAATCTAATTTTGAGATAATTTTTTGCATGTACTTCCATCATAACCTTCCCTCGTAATATATAGAGAGGATCTTAAAAGTTACCTAGCATTTCGAACAATCTTTGATTTAATTTGATTTTTTGACCGAAACTAGTATAGAATTGTGTATAATATACTACGACTTTTGGACCGAAACTAGTATTTCAAAAAGTTTCATAGAATCTAATTTTGAGATAATTTTTTGCATGGACTTCCGTCATAACCTTCCCTTGTGACATATAGAGAGGATCTTGAAAGTTACGTAGCATTTCGAACAATCCTCGATTTAATTTGATATTATGACCGAAACTAGTAAATAATTGTGTATAATATACTACGATTTTTGGACCGAAACTAGTATAAATTTGTGTATAATTTATTAACATTTTTTTGTGACTAAAACTAGTATTTTAAAAAGTTTCATAGAATCTAATTTTGAGATAAATTTTGGCATAGACTTTCATCATAACCTTCCCTCGTGACATATAGAGAGGATCTTAAAAGTTACGAAGCATTTCGAACAATCCTCGCTTTAATTTGATATTATGAACGAAACTAGTATAGAATTGTGTATAATATACTTCAATTTTTGGAACGAAACTAGTATTTCAAAAAGTTTCATAGAATCTTATTTTGAGATAATTTTTTGCATGGACTTCCATCATAACCTTCCCTCGTGACATATAGAGAGGATCTTAAAAGTTACGTAGCATTTTGAACAATCCTCGATTTAATTTGATTTTTTGACCGAAACTAGTATAGAATTGGGTATAATATACTACGATTTTTGGACCGAAACTAGTATTTCAAAAAGTTTCATAGAATCTAATTTTGAGATGATTTTTTGCATGGACTTCCATCATAACCTTCCCTCGTGACATATAGAGAGGATCTTAAAAGTTACGTAGCACTTCGAACAATCTTTGATTTAATTTGATTTTTTGACCGAAACTACTATAGAATTGTGTATAATATACTACGATTTTTGGACCGAAACTGGTATTTCAAAAAGTTTCATAGAATCTAATTTTGAGATGATTTTTTGCATGGACTTCCATCATAACCTTCCCGTAATATATAGAGAGGATCATAAAAGTTACGTAGCATTTCAAACAATCCTCGATTTAATTTGATTTTTTGACCGAAACTAGTATAGAATTGTGTATAATATACTACGATTTTTGGACCGAAATGAGTATTTCAAAAAGTTTCATAGAATCTAATTTTGAGATAATTTTTTGCATGGACTTCCGTCATAACCTTCTCTCGTGGCATATAGAGAGGATCTTAAAAGTTACGTAGCATTTCGAAAAATCGTCGATTTAATTTTATTTTTTGACAGAAACTAGTATAGAATTGTTTATAATATACTACGATTTTGGGACGGAAACTAGTATTTCAAAAAGTTTCATAGAATCTAATTTTGAGATAATTTTTTGCATGGACTTCCATCATAACCTTCCCTCGTAATATATAGAGAGGATCTGAAGAGTTACGTAGCATTTCGGACAATCCTCTTTTTTATTTGATTATCGACCGAAACTTGTATAAAATTGTGTATAATATACTACGATTTTTGGACTGAAACTAGTATTTCAAAATGTTTCATAGATTTAATTTTGAGATAATTTTTTGCATAGACTTCCATCATAACCTTGCCTCGTAATATATAGAGAGGATCTTAAAAGTTACGTAGCATTTCTAACAATCCTCGATATAATTTGATTTTTGACCGAAACTTGTATAGAATTGTGTATAATATATTACGATTTTTGGACCGAAACTAGTATTTCATAAAGTTCCATAGAATCTAATTTTGAGATAATTTTTGGTATTGACTTCCATCATAACCTTCCCTTGTAATATATAGAGAGGATCTTAAAAGTTACGTAGCATTTCAAACAATCCTCTTTTTAATTTGATTTTTGACCGAAACTTGTAATGAATTGTGTATAATATACTACGACTTTTGGACCGAAACTAGTATTTCAAAAAGTTACATAGAATCTAATTTTGAGATAATTTTTTGCATGGACTTCCATCATAACCTTCCCTCGTAATATATAGAGAGGATCTTAAAAGTTACGTAGCATTTCGAACAATCTTTGATTTAATTTGATTTTTTGACCGAAACTAGTATAGAATTGTGTATAATATACTACGATTTTTGGACCGAAACTAGTATTTCAAAAAGTTTCATAGAATCTAATTTTGAGATAATTTTTTGCATGGACTTCCATCATAACCTTCCCTCGTGACAGATAGAGAGGATCTTAAAATTTATGTAGCATTTCGAACAATCCTCGATTTAATTTTATTTTTTGACAGAAACTAGTATAGAATTGTGTATAATATACTACGATTTTTGGACGGAAACTAGTATTTCAAAAAGTTTCATAGAATCTAATTTTGAGATAATTTTTTAACATGAACTTCCATCATAACCTTCCCTCGTAATATATAAAGAGGATCTTAGAAGATACGTAGCATTTTGAACAATCCTCTTTTTTATTTGATTTTTGACCGAAACTTGTATAGAATTGTGTATAATATACTACAATTTTTGGACCGAAACTAGTATTTCAAAAAGTTTCATAGAATCTAATTTGGAGATAATTTTTTGCATGGACTTCCGTCATAACCTTCCCTTGTGACATATAGAGAGGATCTTAAAAGTTACGTAGCATTTCGAACAATCCTCGATTTAATTTGATTTCTTGACCGAAACTAGTATAGAATTAGGTATAATATACTACGATTTTTGGACCGAAACTAGTATAAATTTGTGTATAATTTATTAACATTTTTTTGTGACTAAAACTAGTATTTTAAAAAGTTTCATAGAATCTAATTTTGAGATAAATTTTGGCATAGACTTTCATCATAACCTTCCCTCGTGACATATAGAGAGGATCTTAAAAGTTACGAAGCATTTCGAACAATCCTCGATTTAATTTGATATTATGAACGAAACTAGTATAGAATTGTGTATAATATACTTCAATTTTTGGACCGAAACTAGTATTTCAAAAAGTTTCATTGAATCTTATTTTGAGATAATTTTTTGCATGGACTTCAATCATAACCTTCCCTCGTGACATATAGAGAGGATCTTAAAAGTTACGTAGCATTTTGAACAATCCTCGATTTAATTTGATTTTTTGACCGAAACTAGTATAGAATTGTGTATAATATACTACGATTTTTGGGCCGACACTAGTATTTCAAAAAGTTTCATAGAATCTAATTTTGAGATAATTTTTTGCACGGACTTCCGTTATAACCTTCCCTTGTGACATATAGAGAGGATCTTGAAAGTTACGTAGCATTTCGAACAATCCTCGATTTAATTTGATATTATGACCGAAACTTGTAAATAATTGTGTATAATATACTACGATTTTTGGACCGAAACTAGTATAAATTTGTGTATAATTTATTAACATTTTTTTGTGACTAAAACTAGTATTTTAAAAAGTTTCATAGAATCTAATTTTGAGGTAAATTTAGGCATAGACTTTCATCATAACCTTCCCTCGTGACATATAGAGAGGATCTTAAAAGTTACGAAGCATTTCGAACAATCCTCAATTTAATTTGATATTATGAACGAAACTAGTATAGAATTGTGTATAATATACTTCAATTTTTGGACCGAAACTAGTATTTCAAAAAGTTTCATAGAATCTTATTTTGAGATAATTTTTTGCATGGACTTCCATCATAACCTTCCCTCGTGACATATAGAGAGGATCTTAAAAGTTACGTAGCATTTTGAACAATCCTCGATTTAATTTGATTTTTTGACCGAAACTAGTATAGAATTAGGTATAATATACTACGATTTTTGGACCGAAACTAGTATTTCAAAAAGTTTCATAGAATCTAATTTTGAGATGATTTTTTGCATGGACTTCCATCATAACCTTCCCTCGTGACATATAGAGAGGATCTTAAAAGTTACGTAGCATTTCGAACAATCTTTGATTTAATTTGATTTTATGACCGAAACTAGTATAGAATTGTGTATAATATACTACGATTTTTGGACCGAAACTGGTATTTCAAAAAGTTTCATAGAATCTAATTTTGAGATGATTTTTTGCATGGACTTCCATCATAACCTTCCCGTAATATATAGAGAGGATCATAAAAGTTACGTAGCATTTCGAACAATCCCCGATTTAATTTGATTTTTTGACCGAAACTAGTATAGAATTGTGTATAATATACTACGATTTTTGGACCGAAATTAGTATTTCAAAAATTTTCATAGAATCTAATTTTGAGATAATTTTTTGCATGGACTTCCGTCATAACCTTCTCTCGTGACATATAGAGAGGATCTTAAAAGTTTCGTAGCATTTCGAAAAATCGTCGATTTAATTTTATTTTTTGACAGAAACTAGTATAGAATTGTTTATAATATACTACGATTTTGGGACGGAAACTAGTATTTCAAAAAGTTTCATAGAATCTAATTTTGAGATAATTTTTTGCATGGACTTCCATCATAACCTTCCCTCGTAATATATAGAGAGGATCTGAAGAGTTACGTAGAATTTCGGACAATCCTCTTTTTTATTTGATTATCGACCGAAACTTGTATAAAATTGTGTATAATATACTACGATTTTTGGACTGAAACTAGTATTTCAAAATGTTTCATAGATTTAATTTTGAGATAATTTTTTGCATAGACTTCCATCATAACCTTGCCTCGTAATATATAGAGAGGATCTTAAAAGTTACGTAGCATTTCTAACAATCCTCGATATAATTTGATTTTTGACCGAAACTTGTATAGAATTGTGTATAATATATTACGATTTTTGGACCGAAACTAGTATTTCAAAAAGTTCCATAGAATCTAATTTTGAGATAATTTTTGGTATTGACTTCCATCATAACCTTCCCTTGTAATATATAGAGAAGATCTTAAAAGTTACGTAGCATTTCGAACAATCCTCTTTTTAATTTGATTTTTGACCGAAACTTGTAATGAATTGTGTATAATATACTACGATTTTTGGACCGAAACTAGTATTTCAAAAAGTTACATAGAATCTAATTTTGAGATAATTTTTTGCATGGACTTCCATCATAACCTTCCCTCGTAATATATAGAGAGGATCTTAAAAGTTACGTAGCATTTCGAACAATCTTTGATTTAATTTGATTTTTTGACCGAAACTAGTATAGAATTGTGTATAATATACTACGATTTTTGGACCGAAACAAGTATTTCAAAAAGTTTCATAGAATCTAATTTTGAGATAATTTTTTGCATGGACTTCCATCATAACTTTCCCTCGTGACATATAGAGAGGATCTTAAAATTTACGTAGCATTTCGAACAATCCTCGATTTAATTTTATTTTTTGACAGAAACTAGTATAGAATTGTGTATAATATACTACGATTTTTGGACGGAAACTAGTATTTAAAAAAGTTTCATAGAATCTAATTTTGAGATAATTTTTTAACATGAACTTCCATCATAACCTTCCCTCGTAATATATAAAGAGGATCTTAGAAGATACGTAGCATTTCGAACAATCCTCTTTTTTATTTGATTTTTGACCGAAACTTGTATAGAATTGTGTATAATATACTACAATTTTTGGACCGAAACTAGTATTTCAAAAAGTTTCATAGAATCTAATTTGGAGATAATTTTTTGCATGGACTTCCGTCATAACCTTCCCTTGTGACATATATAGAGGATCTTGAAAGTTACGTAGCATTTCGAACAATCCTCGATTTAATTTGATATTATGACCGAAACTAGTAAATAATTGTGTATAATATACTACGATTTTTGGACCGAAACTAGTATAAATTTGTGTATAATTTATTAACATTTTTTTGTGACTAAAACTAGTATTTTAAAAAGTTTCATAGAATCTAATTTTGAGATAATTTTTGGCATAGACTTTCATCATAACCTTCCCTCGTGACATATAGAGAGGATCTTAAAAGTTACGAAGCATTTCGAACAATCCTCGATTTAATTTGATATTATGAACGAAACTAGTATAGAATTGTGTATAATATACTTCAATTTTTGGACCGAAACTAGTATTTCAAAAAGTTTCATTGAATCTTATTTTGAGATAATTGTTTGCATGGACTTCCATCATAACCTTCCCTCATGACATATAGAGAGGATCTTAAAAGTTACGTAGCATTTTGAACAATCCTCGATTTAATTTGATTTTTTGACCGAAACTAGTATAGAATTGTGTATAATATACTACGATTTTTGGACCGAAACTGGTATTTCAAAAAGTTTCATAGAATCTAATTTTGAGATAATTTTTTGCATGGACTTCCATCATAACCTTCCCTCGTAATATATAGAGAGGATCTTAAAAGTTACGTAGCATTTCGAACAATCTTTGATTTAATTTGATTTTTTGACCGAAACTAGTATAGAATTGTGTATAATATACTACGATTTTTGGACCGAAACAAGTATTTCAAAAAGTTTCATAGAATCTAATTTTGAGATAATTTTTTGCATGGACTTCCATCATAACTTTCCCTCGTGACATATAGAGAGGATCTTAAAATTTACGTAGCATTTCGAACAATCCTCGATTTAATTTTATTTTTTGACAGAAACTAGTATAGAATTGTGTATAATATACTACGATTTTTGGACGGAAACTAGTATTTAAAAAAGTTTCATAGAATCTAATTTTGAGATAATTTTTTAACATGAACTTCCATCATAACCTTCCCTCGTAATATATAAAGAGGATCTTAGAAGATACGTAGCATTTCGAACAATCCTCTTTTTTATTTGATTTTTGACCGAAACTTGTATAGAATTGTGTATAATATACTACAATTTTTGGACCGAAACTAGTATTTCAAAAAGTTTCATAGAATCTAATTTGGAGATAATTTTTTGCATGGACTTCCGTCATAACCTTCCCTTGTGACATATATAGAGGATCTTGAAAGTTACGTAGCATTTCGAACAATCCTCGATTTAATTTGATATTATGACCGAAACTAGTAAATAATTGTGTATAATATACTACGATTTTTGGACCGAAACTAGTATAAATTTGTGTATAATTTATTAACATTTTTTTGTGACTAAAACTAGTATTTTAAAAAGTTTCATAGAATCTAATTTTGAGATAATTTTTGGCATAGACTTTCATCATAACCTTCCCTCGTGACATATAGAGAGGATCTTAAAAGTTACGAAGCATTTCGAACAATCCTCGATTTAATTTGATATTATGAACGAAACTAGTATAGAATTGTGTATAATATACTTCAATTTTTGGACCGAAACTAGTATTTCAAAAAGTTTCATTGAATCTTATTTTGAGATAATTGTTTGCATGGACTTCCATCATAACCTTCCCTCATGACATATAGAGAGGATCTTAAAAGTTACGTAGCATTTTGAACAATCCTCGATTTAATTTGATTTTTTGACCGAAACTAGTATAGAATTGTGTATAATATACTACGATTTTTGGACCGAAACTGGTATTTCAAAAAGTTTCATAGAATCTAATTTTGAGATGATTTTTTGCATGGACTTCCATCATAACCTTCCCGTAATATATAGAGAGGATCTTAAAAGTTACGTAGCATTTCGAACAATCTTTGATTTAATTTGATTTTTTGACCGAAACTAGTATAGAATTGTGTATAATATACTACGATTTTTGGACCGAAACTGGTATTTCAAAAAGTTTCATAGAATCTAATTTTGAGATGATTTTTTGCATGGACTTCCATCATAACCTTCCCGTAATATATAGAGAGGATCATAAAAGTTACGTAGCATTTCGAACAATCCTCGATTTAATTTGATTTATTGACCGAAACTAGTGTAGAATTGTGTATAATATACTACGATTTTTGGACCGAAATTAGTATTTCAAAAAGTTTCATAGAATCTAATTTTGAGATAATTTTTTGCATGGACTTCCGTCATAACCTTCCCTCGTGACATATAGAGAGGATCTTAAAAGTTACGTAGCATTTCGAAAAATCCTCGATTTAATTTTATTTTTTGACAGAAACTAGTATAGAATTGTTTATAATATACTACGATTTTTGGACGGAAACTAGTATTTCAAAAAGATTCATAGAATCTAATTTTGAGATAATTTTTTAACATGGACTTCCATCATAACCTTCCCTCGTAATATATAAAGAGGATCTTAGAAGTTACGTAGCATTTCGAACAATCCTCTTTTTAATTTTATTTTTGTCCGAAACTTGTAATGAATTGTGTATAATATACTACGATTTTTGGACCGAAACTAGTATTTCAAAAAGTTACATAGAATCTAATTTTGAGATAATTTTTTTGCATGGACTTCCATCATAACTTTCCTTCGTAATATATATAGAGGATCTTAAAAGTTACGTAGCATTTCGAACAATCTTTGATTTAATTTGATTTTTTGACCGAAACTAGTATAGAATTGTGTATAATATACTACGATTTTTGGACCGAAACTAGTATTTCAAAAAGTTTCATAGAATCTAATTTTGAGATAATTTTTTGCATGGACTTCCATCATAACCTTCCCTCGTGACATATAGAGAGGATCTTAAAATTTACGTAGCATTTCGAACAATCCTCGATTTAATTTTATCTTTTGACAGAAACTAGTATAGAATTGTGTATAATATACTACGATTTTTGGACGGAAACTAGTATTTCAAAAAGTTTCATAGAATCTAATTTTGAGATATTTTTTTAACATGAACTTCCATCATAACCATCCCTCGTAATATATAAAGAGGATCTTAGAAGATATGTAGCATTTCGAACAATCCTCTTTTTTATTTGATTTTTGACCGAAACTTGTATAGAATTGTGTATAATATACTACAATTTTTGGACCGAAACTAGTATTTCAAAAAGTTTCATAGAATCTAATTTGGAGATAATTTTTTGCATGGACTTCCATCATAACCTTCCCTTGTGACATATAGAGAGGATCTTGAAAGTTACGTAGCATTTCGAACAATCCTCGATTTAATTTGATATTATGACCGAACCTAGTAAAGAATTGTGTATAATATACTACGATTTTTGGACCGAAACTAGTATTTCAAAAAGTTTCATAGAATCTTATTTTGGGATAATTTTTTGCATGGACTTCCATCATAACCTTCCCTCGTGACATATAGAGAGGATCTTAAAAGTTACGTAGCATTTTGAACAATCCTCGTTTTAATTTGATTTTTTGACCGAAACTAGTATAGAATTGTGTATAATATACTACGATTTTTGGACCGAAACTGGTATTTCAAAAAATTTCATAGAATCTAATTTTGAGATGATTTTTTGCATGGACTTCCATCATAACCTTTCCGTAATATATAGAGAGGATCTTAAAAGTTACGTAGCATTTCGAACAATCTTTGATTTAATTTGATTTTTTGACCGAAACTAGTATAGAATTGTGTATAATATACTACGATTTTTGGACCGAAACTAGTATTTCAAAAAATTTCATAGAATCTAATTTTGAGATAATTTTTTGCATGGACTTCCGTCATAACCTTCCCTCGTGACATATAGAGAGGATCTTAAAAGTTACGTAGCATTTCAAAAAATCCTCGATTTAATTTTATTTTTGGACAGAAACTAGTATATAATTGTTTATAATATACTACGATTTTGGGACGGAAACTAGTATTTCAAAAAGTTTCATAGAATCTAATTTTGAGATAATTTTTTGCATGGACTTCCATCATAACCTTCCCTCGTAATATATAGAGAGGATCTGAAGAGTTACGTAGCATTTCGGACAATCCTCTTTTTTATTTGATTATCGACCGAAACGTGTATAAAATTGTGTATAATATACTACGATTTTTGGACCGAAACTAGTATTTCAAAATGTTTCATAGATTTAATTTTGAGATAATTTTTTGCGTAGACTTCCATCATAACCTTGCCTCGTTATATATAGAGAGGATCTTAAAAGTTACGTAGCATTTCAAACAATCATCGATATAATTTGATTTTTTACCGAAACTTGTATAGAATTGTGTATAATATATTACGATTTTTGGACCGAAACCATTTTTTCAAAAAGTTCCATAGAATCTAATTTTGAGATAATTTTTGGTATTGACTTCCATCATAACCTTCCCTTGTAATATATAGAGAGGATCTTAAAAGTTACGTAGCATTTCGAACAATCCTCTTTTTAATATGATTTTTGACCGAAACTTGTAATGAATTGTGTATAATATACTACGATTTTTGGACCGAAACTAGTATTTCAAAAAGTTACATAGAATCTAATTTTGAGATAATTTTTTGCATGGACTTCCATCATAACCTTCCCTCGTAATATATAGAGAGGGTCTTAAAAGTTACGTAGCATTTCTAACAATCTTTGATTTAATTTGATTTTTTGACCGAAACTAGTATAGAATTGTGTATAATATACTACGATTTTTGGACCGAAACTAGTATTTCAAAAAGTTTCATAGAATCTAATTTGGAGATAATTTTTTGTATGGACTTCCATCATAACCTTCCCTTGTGACATATAGAGAGGATCTTGAAAGTTACGTAGCATTTCGAACAATCATCAATTTAATTTGATATTATGACCGAAACTAGTAAAGAATTGTGTATAATATACTACGATTTTTGGACCGAAACTAGTATAAATTTGTGTATAATTTATTAACATTTTTTTGTGACTAAAACTAGTATTTTAAAAAGTTTCATAGAATCTAATTTTGAGATAATTTTTGGCATAGACTTTCATCATAACCTTCCCTCGTGACATATAGAGAGGATCTTAAAAGTTACGAAGCATTTCGAACAATCCTCGATTTAATTTGATATTATGAACGAAACTAGTATAGAATTGTGTATAATATACTTCAATTTTTGGACCGAAACTAGTATTTCAAAAAGTTTCATAGAATCTTATTTTGAGATAATTTTTTGCATGGACTTCCATCATAACCTTCCCTCGTGACATATAGAGAGGATCTTAAAAGTTACGTAGCATTTTGAACAATCCTCGATTTAATTTGATTTTTTGAACGAAACTAGTATAGAATTGTGTATAATATACTACGATTTTTGGACCGAAACTGGTATTTCAAAAAGTTTCATATAATCTAATTTTGAGATGATTTTTTGCATGGACTTCCATCATAACCTTCCCGTAATATATAGAGAGGATCTTAAAAGTTACGTAGCATTTCGAACAATCCTCGATTTAATTTTATTTTTTGACAGAAACTAGTATAGAATTGTTTATAATATACTACGATTTTGGGACGAAAACTAGTATTTCAAAAAGTTTCATAGAATCTAATTTTGAGATAATTTTTTGCATGGACTTCCATCATAACCTTCCCTCGTAATATATAGAGAGGATCTGAAAAGTTACGTAGCATTTCAGACAATCATCGATATAATTTGATTTTCGACCGAAACATGTATAAAATTGTGTATAATATACTACGATTTTTGGACCGAAACTAGTATTTAAAAAAGTTCCATAGAATCTAATTTTGAGATAATTTTTTGTATTGACTTCCATCATAAGCTTCCCTTGTAATATATAGAGAGGATCTTAAAAGTTACGTAGCATTTCGAACAATCCTCTTTTTAATTTGATTTTTGACCAAAACTTGTAATGAATTGTGTATAATATACTACGATTTTTGGACCGAAACTAGTATTTCAAAAAGTTACATAGAATCTAAGTTTGAGATAATTTTTTGCATGAACTTCCATCATAACCTTCCCTCGTAATATATAGATAGGATCTTAAAAGTTAAGTAGCACTTCAAACAATCCTCGATTTAATTTGATTTTTTGACCGAAACTTGTATAGAATTGTGTATAATATATTACGATTTTTGGACCGAAACAAGTATTTCAAAAAGTTCCACATAATCTAATTTTGAGATAACTTTTTGCATGGACTTCCATCATAACCTTCCCTCTTAATATATAGAGAGGATCTTAAAAGTTACGTAGAATTTCGAACAATCCTCGATTTAATTTGATTTTTTGACCGAAACTAGTATAAAATTGTGCATAATATACTACGATTTTTGGACCGAAACTAGTATTTCAAAAAGTTTCATAGAATCTAATTTTGAGATAATTTTTTGCATGGACTTCCATCATAACCTTGCGTATTAATATATAGAGAGGATCTTAAAAGTTACGTAGCATTTCGAACAATCCTCGATTTAATTTGATTTTTGACCAAAACTTGTATAGAATTGTGTATAATATACTACGATTTTTGGACCGAAACTAGTATTTCAAAAAGTTTCATAGAATCTAATTTTGAGATAATTTTTTGCATGGACTTCCAGCATAACCTTCCCTCGTGACATATAGAGAGGATCTTAAAATTTACGTAGCATTTCGAACAATCCTCGATTTAATTTCTTTTTTTGACCGAAACTAGTATAGAATTGTGTATAATATACTACGATTTTTGGACCGAAACTAGTATTTCAAAAAGTTTCATAGAATCTAATTTTGAGATAATTTTTTGCATGGACTTCCATCAAAACCTTCCCTTGTGACATATAGAGAGGATCTTAAAAGTTACGTAGCATTTCGAACTATCCTCGATTTAATTTGATATTAAGACCGAAACTAGTATAGAATTGTGTATAATATACTATGATTTTTGGACCGAAACTAGTAAAAATTTGTGTATAATTTATTAACTTTTTTTTGTGACTAAAACTAGTATTTTAAAAAGTTTCATAGAATCTAATTTTGAGATAATTTTTGGCATAGACTTTAATCATAACCTTCCCTCGTGACATATAAAGAGGATCTTACAAGTTATGAAGCATTTCGAATAATCCTCGATTTAATTTGATATTATGACCGAAACTAGTATAGAATTGTGTATAATATACTACAATTTTTGGACCGAAACAAGTATTTCAAAAAGTTTCATAGACTCTAATTTTGAGATAATTTTTTGCATGGACTTCCATCATAATCTTCCCTCGTGACATATAGAGAGGATCTTAAAAGTTACGTAGCATTTCGAACAATCCTCGATTTAATTTTAATTTTTGACAGAAACTAGTATAGAATTGTGTATAATATACTACGATTTTTGGACCGAAACTGGTATTTCAAAAAGTTTCATAGAATCTAATTTTGAGATAATTTTTTAACATGGACTTCCATCATAACCTTCCCTCGTAATATATAGAGAGGATCTTAGAAGTTACGTAGCATTTCGAACAATCCTCTTTTTTATTTGATTTTTGACCGAAACTTGTATAAAATTGTGTATAATATACTACGGTTTTTGGACCGAAACTAGTATTTCAAAAAGTTTCATAGAATTTAATTTTGAGATAATTTTTTGCATGGACTTCCATCATAAGCTTCCCTCGTGACATATAGAGAGGATCTTAAAAGTTACGTAGCATTTCGAACAATCCTCAATTGAATTTGATATTATGACCGAAACTAGTATAGAATTGTGTATAATATACTAGGATTTTTGGAACGAAACTAGTATTTAAAAAAGATTCACAGAATCTAATTTTGAGATAATTTTTTGCATGGACTTCCATCATAACCTTCCCTCGTAATATATAGAGAGGATCTTAAGAGTTACGTAGCATTTCGAACAATCCTCTTTTTTATTTGATTTTCGACCGAAACATGTATAAAATTGTGAATAATATACTACGGTTTTTGGACCGAAACTAGTATTTCAAAAAGTTTCATAGAATTTAATTTTGAGATAATTTTTTGCATGGACTTCCATCATAACCTTGCCTCGTAATATATAGAGAGGAGCTTAAAAGTTACGTAGCATTTCAAACAATCCTCGATATAATTTGATTTTTGACCGAAACTTGTATAGAATTGTGTATAATATATTACGTTTTTTTGGACCGAAACTAGTATTTCAAAAAGTTCCATAGAATCTAATTTTGAGATAATTTTTTGTATTGACTTAAATCATAACCTTCCCTTGTAATATATAGAGAGGATCTTAAAAGTTACGTAGCATTTCGAACAATCTTCTTTTTAATTTTATTTTTGACCGAAACTTGTAATGAATTGTGTATAATATACTAAGATTTTTGGACCGAAACTAGTATTTCAAAAAGTTTCATAGAATCTAATTTTGAGATAATTTTTTGCATGGACTTCCAGCATAACCTTCCCTCATGACATATAGAGAGGATCGTAAAAGTTACGTAGCATTTCGAACAATCCTCGATTTAATTTTATTTTTTGACAGAAACTGGTATAGAATTGTGTATAATATACTACGATTTTTGGACCGAAACTAGTATTTCAAAAAGTTTCATAGAATCTAATTTTGAGATAATTTTTTAACATGGACTTCCATCATAACCTTCCCTCGTAATATATAGAGATGATCTTAGAAGTTACGTAGCATTTCGAACAATCCTCTTTTTTATTTGATTTTTGATCGAAACTTGTATAAAATTGTGTATGATATACTACGGTTTTTGGACCGAAACTAGTATTTCAAAAAGTTTCATAGAATTTAATTTTGAGATAATTTTTTGCATGGACTTCCATCATAAGCTTCCCTAGTGACATATAGAGAGGATCTTAAAAGTTACGTAGCATTTCGAACAATCCTCAATTTAATTTGATATTATGACCGAAACTAGTATAGAATTGTGTATAATATACTAGGATTTTTGGACCGAAACAAGTATTTAAAAAAGTTTCACAGAATCTTATTTTGAGATAATTTTTTGCATGGACTTCCATCATAACCTTCCCTCGTAATATATAGAGAGGATCTTAAGAGTTACGTAGCATTTCAGACAATCCTCTTTTTTATTTGATTTTCGACCGAAACTTGTATAAAATTGTGTATAATATACTACAATTTTTGGACCCAAACTAATATTTCAAAAAGTTTAATAGAATTTAATTTTGAGATAATTTTTTGCATGGACTTCCATCATAACCTTGCCTCGTAATATATAGAGAGGAACTTAAAAGTTACGTAGCATTTCAAACAATCCTCGATATAATTTGATTTTTGACCGAAACTTGTATAGAATTGTGTATAATATACTACGATTTTTGGACCGAAACTAGTATTTCAAAAAGTTACATAGAATCTAATTTTGAGATAATTTTTTGCGTGGACTTCCATCATAACCTTCCCTCGTAATATATAGAGAGGATCTTAAAAGTTAAGTAGCATTTCGAACAATCCTCGATTTAATTTGATTTTTTGACCGAAACTTGTATAGAATTCTGTATAATATATTACGATTTTTGGACCGTAACAAGTATTTCAAAAAGTTCCACATAATCTAATTTTGAGATAACTTTTTGCATGGAATTCCATCATAACCTTCCCTCTTAATGTATAGAGAGGATCTTAAAAGTTACGTAGAATTTCGAACAATCCTCGATTTAATTTGATTTTTTGACCGAAACTAGTATAAAATTGTGCATAATATACTACGATTTTTGGACCGAAACTAGTATTTCAAAAAGATTCATAGAATCTAATTTTGAAATAATTTTTTGCATGGACTTCCAACATAACCTTGCCTCGTAATATATAGAGAGGATCTTAAAAGTTACGTAGCATTTCGAACAATCCTCGATTTAATTTGATTATTGACTAAAACTTATATAGACTTGTGTATAATATACTACGATTTTTGGACCGAAACTAGTATTTCAAAAAGTTCCATAGAATCTAATTTTGAGATATTTTTTTGCATGGACTTCCATCATAACCTTCCCTCGTAATATATGGAGAGGATCTTAAAAGTTACGTAACATTTCAAACAATCCTCGATTTAATTTGATTTTTTGACCGAAACTACTATAGAATTGTGTATAATATACTATGATTTTTGGACCGAAACTAGTATTTCAAAAAGTTTCATAGAATCTAATTTTGAGATAATTTTTTGCATGGACTTCCCGCATAACCTTCCCTCATGACATATAGAGAGGATCTTAAAAGTTACGTAGCATTTCGAACAATCCTCGATTTAATTTTATTTTTTGACAGAAACTAGTATAGAATTGTGTATAATATACTACGATTTTTGGACCGAAACTAGTATTTCAAAAAGTTTCATAGAATCTAATTTTGAGATAATTTTTTAACATGGACTTCCATCATAACCTTCCCTCGTAATATATAGAGTGGATCTTAGAAGTTACGTAGCATTTCGAACAATCCTCTTTTTTATTTGATTTTTGACCGAAACTTGTATAAAATTGTGTATAATATACTACGGTTTTTGGACCGAAACTAGTATTTCAAAAAGTTTCATAGAATTTAATTTTGAGATAATTTTTTGCATGGACTTCCATCATAAGCTTCCCTAGTGACGTATAGAGAGGATCTTAAAAGTTACGTAGCATTTCGAACAATCCTCAATTTAATTTGATATTATGACCGAAACTAGTATAGAATTGTGTATAATATACTAGGATTTTTGGACCGAAACAAGTATTTAAAAAAGTTTCACAGAATCTAATTTTGAGATAATTTTTTGCATTGACTTCCATCATAACCTTCCCTCGTAATATATAGAGAGGATCTTAAGAGTTACGTAGCATTTCAGACAATCCTCTTTTTTATTTGATTTTCGACCGAAACTTGTATAAAATTGTGTATAATATACTACGATTTTTGGACCAAAACTAGTATTTCAAAAAGTTTCATAGAATTTAATTTTGAGATAATTTTTTGCATGGACTTCCATCATAACCTTGCCTCGTAATATATAGAGAGGATCTTAAAAGTTACGTAGCATTTCAAACAATCCTCGATATAATTTTATTTTTGACCGAAACTTGTATAGAATTGTGTATAAAATATTACGATTTTTGGACCGAAACTAGTATTTCAAAAAGTTCCATAGAATCTAATTTTGAGATAATTTTTTGTATTGACTTCCATCATAACCTTCCCTTGTAATATATAGAGAGGATCTTAAAAGTTACGTAGCATTTCGAACAATCCTCTTTTTAATTTGATTTTTGACCGAAACTTGTAATGAATTGTGTATAATATACTACGATTTTTGGACCAAAACTAGTATTTCAAAAAGTTATATAGAATCTAATTTTGAGATAATTTTTTGCATGGACTTCCATCATAACCTTCCCTCGTAATATATAGAGAGGATCTTATAAGTTAAGTAGCATTTTGAACAATCCTCGATTTAATTTGATTTTTTGACCGAAACTTGTATAGAATTCTGTATAATATATTACGATTTTTGGACCGTAACAAGTATTTCAAAAAGTTCCACATAATCTAATTTTGAGATAACTTTTTGCATGGACTTCCATCATAACCTTCCCTCTTAATGTATAGAGAGGATCTTAAAAGTTACATAGAATTTCGAACAATCCTCGATTTAATTTGATTTTTTGACCGAAACTAGTATAAAATTGTGCATAATATACTACTATTTTTGGACCGAAACTAGTATTTCAAAAAGTTTCATAGAATCTAATTTTGAGATAATGTTTTGTATGGACTTCCATCATAACCTTGCCTTGTAATATATAGAGAGGATCTTAAAATTTACGTAGCATTATGAACAATCCTCGATTTAATTTGATTTTTGACCAAAACTTGTATAGAATTGTGTATAATATACTACGATTTTTGGACCGAAACTAGTATTTCAAAAAGTTCCATAGAATCTAATTTTGAGATATTTTTTTGCATGGACTTCCATCATAACCTTCCCTCGTAATATATAGAGAGGATCTTAAAAGTTACGTAACATTTCAAACAATCCTCGATTTAATTTGATTTTTTGACCGAAACTAGTATAGAATTGTTTATAATATACTAAGATTTTTGGACCGAAACTAGTATTTCAAAAAGTTTCATAGAATCTAATTTTGAGATAATTTTTTGCATGGACTTCCAGCATAACCTTCCCTCATGACATATAGAGAGGATCATAAAAGTTACGTAGCATTTCGAACAATCCTCGATTTAATTTTATTTTTTGACAGAAACTGGTATAGAATTATGTATAATATACTACGATTTTTGGACCGAAACTAGTATTTCAAAAAGTTTCATAGAATCTAATTTTGAGATAATTTTTTAACATGGACTTCCATCATAACCTTCCCTCGTAATATATAGAGATGATCTTAGAAGTTACGTAGCATTTCGAACAATCCTCTTTTTTATTTGATTTTTGATCGAAACTTGTATAAAATTGTGAATAATATACTACGGTTTTTGGACCGAAACTAGTATTTCAAAAAGTTTCATAGAATTTAATTTTTAGATAATTTTTTGCATGGACTTCCATCATAAGCTTCCCTAGTGACATATAGAGAGGATCTTAAAAGTTACGTAGCATTTCGAACAATCCTCAATTTAATTTGATATTATGACCGAAACTAGTATAGAATTGTGTATAATATACTAGGATTTTTGGACCGAAACAAGTATTTAAAAAAGTTTCACAGAATCTTATTTTGAGATAATTTTTTGCATGGACTTCCATCATAACCTTCCCTCGTAATATATAGAGAGGATCTTAAGAGTTACGTAGCATTTCAGACAATCCTCTTTTTTATTTGATTTTCGACCGAAACTTGTATAAAATTGTGTATAATATACTACGATTTTTGGACCCAAACTAATATTTCAAAAAGTTTAATAGAATTTAATTTTGAGATAATTTTTTGCATGGACTTCCATCATAACCTTGCCTCGTAATATATAGAGAGGAACTTAAAATTTACGTAGCATTTCAAACAATCCTCGATTTAATTTGATTTTTTTACCGAAACTAGTATAAAATTGTGCATAATATACTACGATTTTTGGACCGAAACTAGTATTTCAAAAATTTCATAGAATCTAATTTTGAGATAATGTTTTGTATGGACTTCCATCATAACCTTGACTTGTAATATATAGAGAGGATCTTAAAAGTTACGTAGCATTACGAACAATCCTCAATTTAATTTGATTTTTGACCAAAACTTGTATAGAATTGTGTATAATATACTACGATTTTTGGACCGAAACTAGTATTTCAAAAAGTTCCATAGAATCTAATTTTGAGATATTTTTTTGCATGGACTTCCATCATAACCTTCCCTCGTAATATATAGAGAGGATCTTAAGAGTTACGTAACATTTCAAACAATCCTCGATTTAATTTGATTTTTTGACCGAAACTAGTATAGAATTGTGTATTACTAAGATTTTTGGACCGAAACTAGTATTTCAAAAAGTTTCATAGAATCTAATTTTGAGATAATTTTTTGCATGGACTTCCAGCATAACCTTCCCTCATGACATATAGAGAGGATCGTAAAAGTTACGTAGCATTTCGAACAATCCTCGATTTAATTTTATTTTTTGACAGAAACTGGTATAGAATTGTGTATAATATACTACGATTTTTGGACCGAAACTAGTATTTCAAAAAGTTCCATAGAATCTAATTTTGAGATATTTTTTTGCATGGACTTCCATCATAACCTTCCCTCGTAATATATGGAGAGGATCTTAAAAGTTACGTAACATTTCAAACAATCCTCGATTTAATTAGATTTTTTGACCGAAACTACTATAGAATTGTGTATAATATACTATGATTTTTGGACCGAAACTAGTATTTCAAAAAGTTTCATAGAATCTAATTTTGAGATAATTTTTTGCATGGACTTCCCGCATAACCTTCCCTCATGACATATAGAGAGGATCTTAAAAGTTACGTAGCATTTCGAACAATCCTCGATTTAATTTTATTTTTTGACAGAAACTAGTATAGAATTGTGTATTACTACGATTTTTGGACCGAAACTAGTATTTCAAAAAGTTTCATAGAATCTAATTTTGAGATAATTTTTTAACATGGACTTCCATCATAACCTTCCCTCGTAATATATAGAGAGGATCTTAGAAGTTACGTAGCATTTCGAACAATCCTCTTTTTTATTTGATTTTTGACCGAAACTTGTATAAAATTGTGTATAATATACTACGGTTTTTGGACCGAAACTAGTATTTCAAAAAGTTTCATAGAATTTAATTTTGAGATAATTTTTTGCATGGACTTCCATCATAAGCTTCCCTAGTGACGTATAGAGAGGATCTTAAAAGTTACGTAGCATTTCGAACAATCCTCAATTTAATTTGATATTATGACCGAAACTAGTATAGAATTGTGTATAATATACTAGGATTTTTGGACCGAAACAAGTATTTAAAAAAGTTTCACAGAATCTAATTTTGAGATAATTTTTTGCATGGACTTCCATCATAACCTTCCCTCGTAATATATAGAGAGGATCTTAAGAGTTACGTAGCATTTCAGACAATCCTCTTTTTTATTTGATTTTCGACCGAAACTTGTATAAAATTGTGTATCATATACTACGATTTTTGGACCAAAACTAGTATTTCAAAAAGTTTCATAGAATTTAATTTTGAGATATTTTTTTGCATGGACTTCCATCATAACCTTCCCTCGTAATATATAGAGAGGATCTTAAGAGTTACGTAACATTTCAAACAATCCTCGATTTAATTTGATTTTTTGACCGAAACTAGTATAGAATTGTGTATTACTAAGATTTTTGGACCGAATCTAGTATTTCAAAAAGTTTCATAGAATCTAATTTTGAGATAATTTTTTGCATGGACTTCCAGCATAACCTTCCCTCATGACATATAGAGAGGATCGTAAAAGTTACGTAGCATTTCGAACAATCCTCGATTTAATTTTATTTTTTGACAGAAACTGGTATAGAATTATGTATAATATACTACGATTTTTGGACCGAAACTAGTATTTCAAAAAGTTCCATAGAATCTAATTTTGAGATATTTATTTGCATGGACTTCCATCATAACCTTCCCTCGTAATATATGGAGAGGATCTTAAAAGTTACGTAACATTTCAAACAATCCTCGATTTAATTAGATTTTTTGACCGAAACTACTATAGAATTGTGTATAATATACTATGATTTTTGGACCGAAACTAGTATTTCAAAAAGTTTCATAGAATCTAATTTTGAGATAATTTTTTGCATGGACTTCCCGCATAACCTTCCCTCATGACATATAGAGAGGATCTTAAAAGTTACGTAGCATTTCGAACAATCCTCGATTTAATTTTATTTTTTGACAGAAACTAGTATAGAATTGTGTATTACTACGATTTTTGGACCGAAACTAGTATTTCAAAAAGTTTCATAGAATCTAATTTTGAGATAATTTTTTAACATGGACTTCCATCATAACCTTCCCTCGTAATATATAGAGAGGATCTTAGAAGTTACGTAGCATTTCGAACAATCCTCTTTTTTATTTGATTTTTGACCGAAACTTGTATAAAATTGTGTATAATATACTACGGTTTTTGGACCGAAACTAGTATTTCAAAAAGTTTCATAGAATTTAATTTTGAGATAATTTTTTGCATGGACTTCCATCATAAGCTTCCCTAGTGACGTATAGAGAGGATCTTAAAAGTTACGTAGCATTTCGAACAATCCTCAATTTAATTTGATATTATGACCGAAACTAGTATAGAATTGTGTATAATATACTAGGATTTTTGGACCGAAACAAGTATTTAAAAAAGTTTCACAGAATCTAATTTTGAGATAATTTTTTGCATGGACTTCCATCATAACCTTCCCTCGTAATATATAGAGAGGATCTTAAGAGTTACGTAGCATTTCAGACAATCCTCTTTTTTATTTGAATTTCGACCGAAACTTGTATAAAATTGTGTATCATATACTACGATTTTTGGACCAAAACTAGTATTTCAAAAAGTTTCATAGAATTTAATTTTGAGATATTTTTTTGCATGGACTTCCATCATAACCTTCCCTCGTAATATATAGAGAGGATCTTAAGAGTTACGTAACATTTCAAACAATCCTCGATTTAATTTGATTTTTTGACCGAAACTAGTATAGAATTGTGTATTACTATGATTTTTGGACCGAATCTAGTATTTCAAAAAGTTTCATAGAATCTAATTTTGAGATAATTTTTTGCATGGACTTCCAGCATAACCTTCCCTCATGACATATAGAGAGGATCGTAAAAGTTACGTAGCATTTCGAACAATCCTCGATTTAATTTTATTTTTTGACAGAAACTGGTATAGAATTATGTATAATATACTACGATTTTTGGACCGAAACTAGTATTTCAAAAAGTTCCATAGAATCTAATTTTGAGATATTTATTTGCATGGACTTCCATCATAACCTTCCCTCGTAATATATGGAGAGGATCTTAAAAGTTACGTAACATTTCAAACAATCCTCGATTTAATTAGATTTTTTGACCGAAACTACTATAGAATTGTGTATAATATACTATGATTTTTGGACCGAAACTAGTATTTCAAAAAGTTTCATAGAATCTAATTTTGAGATAATTTTTTGCATGGACTTCCCGCATAACCTTCCCTCATGACATATAGAGAGGATCTTAAAAGTTACGTAGCATTTCGAACAATCCTCGATTTAATTTTATTTTTTGACAGAAACTAGTATAGAATTGTGTATAATATACTACGATTTTTGGACCGAAACTAGTATTTCAAAAAGTTTCATAGAATCTAATTTTGAGATAATTTTTTAACATGGACTTCCATCATAACCTTCCCTCGTAATATATAGAGAGGATCTTAGAAGTTACGTAGCATTTCGAACAATCCTCTTTTTTATTTGATTTTTGACCGAAACTTGTATAAAATTGTGTATAATATACTACGGTTTTTGGACCGAAACTAGTATTTCAAAAAGTTTCATAGAATTTAATTTTGAGATAATTTTTTGCATGGACTTCCATCATAAGCTTCCCTAGTGACGTATAGAGAGGATCTTAAAAGTTACGTAGCATTTTGAACAATCCTCAATTTAATTTGATATTATGACCGAAACTAGTATAGAATTGTGTATAATATACTAGGATTTTTGGACCGAAACAAGTATTTAAAAAAGTTTCACAGAATCTAATTTTGAGATAATTTTTTGCATGGACTTCCATCATAACCTTCCCTCGTAATATATAGAGAGGATCTTAAGAGTTACGTAGCATTTCAGACAATCCTCTTTTTTATTTGATTTTCGACCGAAACTTGTATAAAATTGTGTATCATATACTACGATTTTTGGACCAAAACTAGTATTTCAAAAAGTTTCATAGAATTTAATTTTGAGATAATTTTTTGCATGGACTTCCATCATAACCTTGCCTCGTAATATATAGAGAGGATCTTAAAAGGTACGTAGCATTTCAAACAATCCTCGATATAATTTGATTTTTGACCGAAACTTGTATAGAATTGTGTATAACATATTACGATTTTTGGACCGAAACTAGTATTTCAAAAAGTTCCATAGAATCTAATTTTGAGATAATTTTTTAACATGGACTTCCATCATAACCTTCCCTCGTAATATATAGAGAGGATCTTAAAAGTTACGTAGCATTTCGAACAATCCTCTTTTTAATTTGATTTTTGACCGAAACTTGTAATGAATTGTGTATAATATACTACGATTTTTGGACCAAAACTAGTATTTCAAAAAGTTATATAGAATCTAATTTTGAGATAATTTTTTGCATGGACTTCCATCATAACCTTCCCTCGTAATATATAGAGAGGATCTTATAAGTTAAGTAGCATTTTGAACAATCCTCGATTTAATTTGATTTTTTGACCGAAACTTGTATAGAATTCTGTATAATATATTACGATTTTTGGACCGTAACAAGTATTTCAAAAAGTTCCACATAATCTAATTTTGAGATAACTTTTTGCATGGACTTCCATCATAACCTTCCCTCTTAATGTATAGAGAGGATCTTAAAAGTTACATAAAATTTGGAACAATCCTCGATTTAATTTGATTTTTTGACCGAAACTAGTATAAAATTGTGCATAATATACTACTATTTTTGGACCGAAACTAGTATTTCAAAAAGTTTCATAGATTCTAATTTTGAGATAATGTTCTGTATGGACTTCCATCATAACCTTGCCTTGTAATATATAGAGAGGATCTTAAAAGTTACGTAGCATTATGAACAATCCTCGATTTAATTTGATTTTTGACCAAAACTTGTATAGAATTGTGTATAATATACTACGATTTTTGGACCGAAACTAGTATTTCAAAAAGTTCCATAGAATCTAATTTTGAGATATTTTTTTGCATGGACTTCCATCATAACCTTCCCTCGTAATATATAGAGAAGATCTTAAAAGTTACGTAACATTTCAAACAATCCTCGATTTAATTTGATTTTTTGACCGAAACTAGTATAGAATTGTTTATAATATACTAAGATTTTTGGACCGAAACTAGTATTTCAAAAAGTTTCATAGAATCTAATTTTGAGATAATTTTTTGCATGGACTTCCAGCATAACCTTCCCTCATGACATATAGAGAGGATCGTAAAAGTTACGTAGCATTTCGAACAATCCTCGATTTAATTTTATTTTTTGACAGAAACTGGTATAGAATTGTGTATAATATACTACGATTTTTGGACCGAAACTAGTATTTCAAAAAGTTTCATAGAATCTAATTTTGAGATAATTTTTTAACATGGACTTCCATCATAACCTTCCCTCGTAATATATAGAGATGATCTTAAAAGTTACGTAGCATTTCGAACAATCCTCTTTTTTATTTGATTTTTGATCGAAACTTGTATAAAATTGTGAATAATATACTACGGTTTTTGGACCGAAACTAGTATTTCAAAAAGTTTCATAGAATTTAATTTTTAGATAATTTTTTGCATGGACTTCCATCATAAGCTTCCCTAGTGACATATAGAGAGGATCTTAAAAGTTACGTAGCATTTCGAACAATCCTCAATTTAATTTGATATTATGACCGAAACTAGTATAGAATTGTGTATAATATACTAGGATTTTTGGACCGAAATAAGTATTTAAAAAAGTTTCACAGAATCTTATTTTGAGATAATTTTTTGCATGGACTTCCATCATAACCTTCCCTCGTAATATATAGAGAGGATCTTAAGAGTTACGTAGCATTTCAGACAATCCTCTTTTTTATTTGATTTTCGACCGAAACTTGTATAAAATTTTGTATAATATACTACGATTTTTGGACCCAAACTAATATTTCAAAAAGTTTAATAGAATTTAATTTTGAGATAATTTTTTGCATGGACTTCCATCATAACCTTGCCTCGTAATATATAGAGAGGAACTTAAAAGTTACGTAGCATTTCAAACAATCCTCGATATAATTTGATTTTTGACCGAAACTTGTATAGAATTGTGTATAATATATTACGATTTTTGGACCGAAACTAGTATTTCAAAAAGTTCCATAGAATCTAATTTTGAGATAATTTTTTGTATTGACTTCAATCATAACCTTCCCTTGTAATATATAGAGAGGATCTTAAAAGTTACGTAGCATTTCGAACAATCTTCTTTTTAATTTGATTTTTGACCGAAACTTGTAATGAATTGTGTATAATATACAACGATTTTTGGACCGAAACTAGTATTTCAAAAAGTTACATAGAATCTAATTTTGAGATAATTTTTTGCGTGGACTTCCATCATAACCTTCCCTCGTAATATATAGAGAGGATCTTAAAAGTTAAGTAGCATTTCGAACAATCCTCGATTTAATTTGATTTTTTGACCGAAACTTGTATAGAATTCTGTATAATATATTACGATTTTTGGACCGTAACAAGTATTTCAAAAAGTTCCACATAATCTAATTTTGAGATAACTTTTTGCATGGAATTCCATCATAACCTTCCCTCTTAATGTATAGAGAGGATCTTAAAAGTTACGTAGAATTTCGAACAATCCTCGATTTAATTTGATTTTTTGACCGAAACTAGTATAAAATTGTGCATAATATACTACGATTTTTGGACCGAAACTAGTATTTCAAAAAGTTTCATAGAATCTAATTTTGAAATAATTTTTTGCATGGACTTCCAACATAACCTTGCCTCGTAATATATAGAGAGGATCTTAAAAGTTACGTAGAATTTCGAACAATCCTCGATTTAATTTGATTATTGACTAAAACTTGTATAGACTTGTGTATAATATACTACGATTTTTGGACCGAAACTAGTATTTCAAAAAGTTCCATAGAATCTAATTTTGAGATATTTTTTTGCATGGACTTCCATCATAACCTTCCCTCGTAATATATGGAGAGGATCTTAAAAGTTACGTAACATTTCAAACAATCCTCGATTTAATTTGATTTTTTGACCGAAACTACTATAGAATTGTGTATAATATACTATGATTTTTGGACCGAAACTAGTATTTCAAAAAGTTTCATAGAATCTAATTTTGAGATAATTTTTTGCATGGACTTCCCGCATAACCTTCCCTCATGACATATAGAGAGGATCTTAAAAGTTACGTAGCATTTCGAACAATCCTCGATTTAATTTTATTTTTTGACAGAAACTAGTATAGAATTGTGTATAATATACTACGATTTTTGGACCGAAACTAATATTTCAAAAAGTTTCATAGAATCTAATTTTGAGATAATTTTTTAACATGGACTTCCATCATAACCTTCCCTCGTAATATATAGAGATGATCTTAGAAGTTACGTAGCATTTCGAACAATCCTCTTTTTTATTTGATTTTTGATCGAAACTTGTATAAAATTGTGAATAATATACTACGGTTTTTGGACCGAAACTAGTATTTCAAAAAGTTTCATAGAATTTAATTTTTAGATAATTTTTTGCATGGACTTCCATCATAAGCTTCCCTAGTGACATATAGAGAGGATCTTAAAAGTTACGAAGCATTTCGAACAATCCTCAATTTAATTTGATATTATGACCGAAACTAGTATAGAATTGTGTATAATATACTAGGATTTTTGGACCGAAACAAGTATTTAAAAAAGTTTCACAGAATCTTATTTTGAGATAATTTTTTGCATGGACTTCCATCATAACCTTCCCTCGTAATATATAGAGAGGATCTTAAGAGTTACGTAGCATTTCAGACAATCCTCTTTTTTATTTGATTTTCGACCGAAACTTGTATTAAATTGTGTATAATATACTACGATTTTTGGACCCAAACTAATATTTCAAAAAGTTTAATAGAATTTAATTTTGAGATAATTTTTTGCATGGACTTCCATCATAACCTTGCCTCGTAATATATAGAGAGGAACTTAAAATTTACGTAGCATTTCAAACAATCCTCGATATAATTTGATTTTTGATCGAAACTTGTATAGAATTGTGTATAATATATTACGATTTTTGGACCGAAACTAGTATTTCAAAAAGTTCCATAGAATCTAATTTTGAGATAATTTTTTGTATTGACTTCAATCATAACCTTCCCTTGTAATATATAGAGAGGATCTTAAAAGTTACGTAGCATTTCGAACAATCTTCTTTTTAATTTGATTTTTGACCGAAACTTGTAATGAATTGTGTATAATATACTACGATTTTTGGACCGAAACTAGTATTTCAAAAAGTTACATAGAATCTAATTTTGAGATAATTTTTTGCGTGGACTTCCATCATAACCTTCCCTCGTAATATATAGAGAGGATCTTAAAAGTTAAGTAGCATTTCTAACAATCCTCGATTTAATTTGATTTTTTGACCGAAACTTGTATAGAATTCTGTATAATATATTACGATTTTTGGACCGTAACAAGTATTTCAAAAAGTTCCACATAATCTAATTTTGAGATAACTTTTTGCATGGAATTCCATCATAACCTTCCCTCTTAATGTATAGAGAGGATCTTAAAAGTTACGTAGAATTTCGAACAATCCTCGATTTAATTTGATTTTTTTACCGAAACTAGTATAAAATTGTGCATAATATACTACGATTTTTGGACCGAAACTAGTATTTCAAAAATTTCATAGAATCTAATTTTGAGATAATGTTTTGTATGGACTTCCATCATAACCTTGACTTGTAATATATAGAGAGGATCTTAAAAGTTACGTAGCATTACGAACAATCCTCAATTTAATTTGATTTTTGACCAAAACTTGTATAGAATTGTGTATAATATACTACGATTTTTGGACCGAAACTAGTATTTCAAAAAGTTCCATAGAATCTAATTTTGAGATATTTTTTTGCATGGACTTCCATCATAACCTTCCCTCGTAATATATAGAGAGGATCTTAAGAGTTACGTAACATTTCAAACAATCCTCGATTTAATTTGATTTTTTGACCGAAACTAGTATAGAATTGTGTATTACTAAGATTTTTGGACCGAAACTAGTATTTCAAAAAGTTTCATAGAATCTAATTTTGAGATAATTTTTTGCATGGACTTCCAGCATAACCTTCCCTCATGACATATAGAGAGGATCGTAAAAGTTACGTAGCATTTCGAACAATCCTCGATTTAATTTTATTTTTTGACAGAAACTAGTATAGAATTGTGTATAATATACTACGATTTTTGGACCGAAACTAGTATTTCAAAAAGTTCCATAGAATCTAATTTTGAGATATTTTTTTGCATGGACTTCCATCATAACCTTCCCTCGTAATATATGGAGAGGATCTTAAAAGTTACGTAACATTTCAAACAATCTTCGATTTAATTAGATTTTTTGACCGAAACTACTATAGAATTGTGTATAATATACTATGATTTTTGGACCGAAACTAGTATTTCAAAAAGTTTCATAGAATCTAATTTTGAGATAATTTTTTGCATGGACTTCCCGCATAACCTTCCCTCATGACATATAGAGAGGATCTTAAAAGTTACGTAGCATTTCGAACAATCCTCGATTTAATTTTATTTTTTGACAGAAACTAGTATAGAATTGTGTATAATATACTACGATTTTTGGACCGAAACTAGTATTTCAAAAAGTTCCATAGAATCTAATTTTGAGATATTTTTTTGCATGGACTTCCATCATAACCTTCCCTCGTAATATATAGAGAGGATCTTAAAAGTTACGTAACATTTCAAACAATCCTCGATTTAATTTGATTTTTTGACCGAAACTAGTATAGAATTGTTTATAATATACTAAGATTTTTGGACCGAAACTAGTATTTCAAAAAGTTTCATAGAATCTAATTTTGAGATAATTTTTTGCATGGACTTCCAGCATAACCTTCCCTCATGACATATAGAGAGGATCGTAAAAGTTACGTAGCATTTCGAACAATCCTCGATTTAATTTTATTTTTTGACAGAAACTGGTATAGAATTATGTATAATATACTACGATTTTTGGACCGAAACTAGTATTTCAAAAAGTTTCATAGAATCTAATTTTGAGATAATTTTTTAACATGGACTTCCATCATAACCTTCCCTCGTAATATATAGAGATGATCTTAGAAGTTACGTAGCATTTCGAACAATCCTCTTTTTTATTTGATTTTTGATCGAAACTTGTATAAAATTGTGAATAATATACTACGGTTTTTGGACCGAAACTAGTATTTCAAAAAGTTTCATAGAATTTAATTTTTAGATAATTTTTTGCATGGACTTCCATCATAAGCTTCCCTAGTGACATATAGAGAGGATCTTAAAAGTTACGTAGCATTTCGAACAATCCTCAATTTAATTTGATATTATGACCGAAACTAGTATAGAATTGGGTATAATATACTAGGATTTTTGGACCGAAACAAGTATTTAAAAAAGTTTCACAGAATCTTATTTTGAGATAATTTTTTGCATGGACTTCCATCATAACCTTCCCTCGTAATATATAGGGAGGATCTTAAGAGTTACGTAGCATTTCATACAATGCTCTTTTTTATTTGATTTTCGACCGAAACTTGTATAAAATTGTGTATAATATACTACGATTTTTGGACCCAAACTAATATTTCAAAAAGTTTAATAGAATTTAATTTTGAGATAATTTTTTGCATGGACTTCCATCATAACCTTGCCTCGTAATATATAGAGAGGAACTTAAAATTTACGTAGCATTTCAAACAATCCTCGATATAATTTGATTTTTGACCGAAACTTGTATAGAATTGTGTATAATATATTACGATTTTTGGACCGAAACTTGTATTTCAAAAAGTTCCATAGAATCTAATTTTGAGATAATTTTTTGTATTGACTTCAATCATAACCTTCCCTTGTAATATATAGAGAGGATCTTAAAAGTTACGTAGCATTTCGAACAATCTTCTTTTTAATTTGATTTTTGACCGAAACTTGTAATGAATTGTGTATAATATACTACGATTTTTGGACCGAAACTAGTATTTCAAAAAGTTACATAGAATCTAATTTTGAGATAATTTTTTGCGTGGACTTCCATCATAACCTTCCCTCGTAATATATAGAGAGGATCTTAAAAGTTAAGTAGCATTTCTAACAATCCTCGATTTAATTTGATTTTTTGACCGAAACTTGTATAGAATTCTGTATAATATATTACGATTTTTGGACCGTAACAAGTATTTCAAAAAGTTCCACATAATCTAATTTTGAGATAACTTTTTGCATGGAATTCCATCATAACCTTCCCTCTTAATGTATAGAGAGGATCTTAAAAGTTACGTAGAATTTCGAACAATCCTCGATTTAATTTGATTTTTTTACCGAAACTAGTATAAAATTGTGCATAATATACTACGATTTTTGGACCGAAACTAGTATTTCAAAAATTTCATAGAATCTAATTTTGAGATAATGTTTTGTATGGACTTCCATCATAACCTTGCCTCGTATTATATAGAGAGGATCTTAAAAGTTACGTAGCATTTCGAACAATCCTCAATTTAATTTGATTTTTGACCAAAACTTGTATAGAATTGTGTATAATATACTACGATTTTTGGACCGAAACTAGTATTTCAAAAAGTTCCATAGAATTTAATTTTGAGATATTTTTTTGCATGGACTTCCATCATAACCTTCCCTCGTAATATATAGAGAGGATCTTAAAAGTTACGTAACATTTCAAACAATCCTCGATTTAATTTGATTTTTTGACCGAAACTAGTATAGAATTGTGTATAATATACTAAGATTTTTGGACCGAAACTAGTATTTCAAAAAGTTTCATAGAATCTAATTTTGAGATAATTTTTTGCATGGACTTCCCGCATAACCTTCCCTCATGACATATAGAGAGGATCTTAAAAGTTACGTAGCATTTCGAACAATCCTTGATTTAATTTTATTTTTTGACAGAAACTAGTATAGAATTGTGTATAATATACTACGATTTTTGGACCGAAACTAGTATTTAAAAAAGTTTCATAGAATCTAATTTTGAGATAATTTTTTAACATGGACTTCCATCATAACCTTCCCTCGTAATATATAGAGAGGATCTTTGAAGTTACGTAGCATTTCGAACAATCCTCTTTTTTATTTGATTTTTGACCGAAACTTGTATAAAATTGTGTATAATATACTACGGTTTTTGGACCGAAACTAGTATTTCAAAAAGTTTCATTGAATTTAATTTTGAGATAATTTTTTGCATGGACTTCCATCATAAGCTTTCCTAGTGACATATAGAGAGGATCTTAAAAGTTAAGTAGCATTTCGAACAATCCTCGATTTAATTTGATTTTTTGACCGAAACTTGTATAGAATTCTGTATAATATATTACGATTTTTGGACCGTAACAAGTATTTCAAAAAGTTCCACATAATCTAATATTGAGATAACTTTTTGCATGGAATTCCATCATAACCTTCCCTCTTAATGTATAGAGAGGATCTTAAAAGTTACGTAGAATTTCGAACAATCCTCGATTTAATTTGATTTTTTGACCGAAACTAGTATAAAATTGTGCATAATATACTACGATTTTTGGACCGAAACTAGTATTTCAAAAAGTTTCATAGAATCTAATTTTGAAATAATTTTTAGCATGGACTTCCATCATAACCTTGCCTCGTATTATATAGAGAGGATCTTAAAAGTTACGTAGTATTTCGAACAATCCTCGATTTAATTTGATTTTTGACCAAAACTTGTATAGAATTGTGTATAATATACTACGATTTTTGGACCGAAACTAGTATTTCAAAAAGTTCCATAGAATCTAATTTTGAGATATTTTTTTGCATGGACTTCCATCATAACCTTCCCTCGTAATATATAGAGAGGATCTTAAGAGTTACGTAACATTTCAAACAATCCTCGATTTAATTTGATTTTTTGACCGAAACTAGTATAGAATTGTGTATTACTAAGATTTTTGGACCGAAACTAGTATTTCAAAAAGTTTCATAGAATCTAATTTTGAGATAATTTTTTGCATGGACTTCCAGCATAACCTTCCCTCATGACATATAGAGAGGATCGTAAAAGTTACGTAGCATTTCGAACAATCCTCGATTTAATTTTATTTTTTGACAGAAACTGGTATAGAATTGTGTATAATATACTACGATTTTTGGACCGAAACTAGTATTTCAAAAAGTTCCATAGAATCTAATTTTGAGATATTTTTTTGCATGGACTTCCATCATAACCTTCCCTCGTAATATATGGAGAGGATCTTAAAAGTTACGTAACATTTCAAACAATCCTCGATTTAATTAGATTTTTTGACCGAAACTACTATAGAATTGTGTATAATATACTATGATTTTTGGACCGAAACTAGTATTTCAAAAAGTTTCATAGAATCTAATTTTGAGATAATTTTTTGCATGGACTTCCCGCATAACCTTCCCTCATGACATATAGAGAGGATCTTAAAAGTTACGTAGCATTTCGAACAATCCTCGATTTAATTTTATTTTTTGACAGAAACTAGTATAGAATTGTGTATAATATACTACGATTTTTGGACCGAAACTAGTATTTCAAAAAGTTTCATAGAATCTAATTTTGAGATAATTTTTTAACATGGACTTCCATCATAACCTTCCCTCGTAATATATAGAGAGGATCTTAGAAGTTACGTAGCATTTCGAACAATCCTCTTTTTTATTTGATTTTTGACCGAAACTTGTATAAAATTGTGTATAATATACTACGGTTTTTGGACCGAAACTAGTATTTCAAAAAGTTTCATAGAATTTAATATTGAGATAACTTTTTGCATGGAATTCCATCATAACCTTCCCTCTTAATGTATAGAGAGGATCTTAAAAGTTACGTAGAATTTCGAACAATCCTCGATTTAATTTGATATTATGACCGAAACTAGTATAAAATTGTGCATAATATACTACGATTTTTGGACCGAAACTAGTATTTCAAAAAGTTTCATAGAATCTAATTTTGAAATAATTTTTAGCATGGACTTCCATCATAACCTTGCCTCGTATTATATAGAGAGGATCTTAAAAGTTACGTAGTATTTCGAACAATCCTCGATTTAATTTGATTTTTGACCGAAACTTGTATAGAATTGTGTATAATATACTACGATTTTTGGACCGAAACTAGTATTTCAAAAAGTTCCATAGAATCTAATTTTGAGATATTTTTTTGCATGGACTTCCATCATAACCTTCCCTCGTAATATATAGAGAGGATCTTAAGAGTTACGTAACATTTCAAACAATCCTCGATTTAATTTGATTTTTTGACCGAAACTAGTATAGAATTGTGTATTACTAAGATTTTTGGACCGAAACTAGTATTTCAAAAAGTTTCATAGAATCTAATTTTGAGATAATTTTTTGCATGGACTTCCAGCATAACCTTCCCTCATGACATATAGAGAGGATCGTAAAAGTTACGTAGCATTTCGAACAATCCTCGATTTAATTTTATTTTTTGACAGAAACTGGTATAGAATTGTGTATAATATACTACGATTTTTGGACCGAAACTAGTATTTCAAAAAGTTCCATAGAATCTAATTTTGAGATATTTTTTTGCATGGACTTCCATCATAACCTTCCCTCGTAATATATGGAGAGGATCTTAAAAGTTACGTAACATTTCAAACAATCCTCGATTTAATTAGATTTTTTGACCGAAACTACTATAGAATTGTGTATAATATACTATGATTTTTGGACCGAAACTAGTATTTCAAAAAGTTTCATAGAATCTAATTTTGAGATAATTTTTTGCATGGACTTCCCGCATAACCTTCCCTCATGACATATAGAGAGGATCTTAAAAGTTACGTAGCATTTCGAACAATCCTCGATTTAATTTTATTTTTTGACAGAAACTAGTATAGAATTGTGTATAATATACTACGATTTTTGGACCGAAACTAGTATTTCAAAAAGTTTCATAGAATCTAATTTTGAGATAATTTTTTAACATGGACTTCCATCATAACCTTCCCTCGTAATATATAGAGAGGATCTTAGAAGTTACGTAGCATTTCGAACAATCCTCTTTTTTATTTGATTTTTGACCGAAACTTGTATAAAATTGTGTATAATATACTACGGTTTTTGGACCGAAACTAGTATTTCAAAAAGTTTCATAGAATTTAATTTTGAGATAATTTTTTGCATGGACTTCCATCATAAGCCTCCCTAGTGACGTATAGAGAGGATCTTAAAAGTTACGTAGCATTTCGAACAATCCTCAATTTAATTTGATATTATGACCGAAACTAGTATAGAATTGTGTATAATATACTAGGATTTTTGGACCGAAACAAGTATTTAAAAAAGTTTCACAGAATCTAATTTTGAGATAATTTTTTGCATGGACTTCCATCATAACCTTCCCTCGTAATATATAGAGAGGATCTTAAGAGTTACGTAGCATTTCAGACAATCCTCTTTTTTATTTGATTTTCGACCGAAACTTGTATAAAATTGTGTATCATATACTACGATTTTTGGACCAAAACTAGTATTTCAAAAAGTCTCATAGAATTTAATTTTGAGATATTTTTTTGCATGGACTTCCATCATAACCTTCCCTCGTAATATATAGAGAGGATCTTAAGAGTTACGTAACATTTCAAACAATCCTCGATTTAATTTGATTTTTTGACCGAAACTAGTATAGAATTGTGTATTACTAAGATTTTTGGACCGAAACTAGTATTTCAAAAAGTTTCATAGAATCTAATTTTGAGATAATTTTTTGCATGGACTTCCAGCATAACCTTCCCTCATGACATATAGAGAGGATCGTAAAAGTTACGTAGCATTTAGAACAATCCTCGATTTAATTTTATTTTTTGACAGAAACTGGTATAGAATTGTGTATAATATACTACGATTTTTGGACCGAAACTAGTATTTCAAAAAGTTCCATAGAATCTAATTTTGAGATATTTTTTTGCATGGACTTCCATCATAACCTTCCCTCGTAATATATGGAGAGGATCTTAAAAGTTACGTAACATTTCAAACAATCCTCGATTTAATTAGATTTTTTGACCGAAACTACTATAGAATTGTGTATAATATACTATGATTTTTGGACCGAAACTAGTATTTCAAAAAGTTTCATAGAATCTAATTTTGAGATAATTTTTTGCATGGACTTCCCGCATAACCTTCCCTCATGACATATAGAGAGGATCTTAAAAGTTACGTAGCATTTCGAACAATCCTCGATTTAATTTTATTTTTTGACAGAAACTAGTATAGAATTGTGTATAATATACTACGATTTTTGGACCGAAACTAGTATTTCAAAAAGTTTCATAGAATCTAATTTTGAGATAATTTTTTAACATGGACTTCCATCATAACCTTCCCTCGTAATATATAGAGAGGATCTTAGAAGTTACGTAGCATTTCGAACAATCCTCTTTTTTATTTGATTTTTGACCGAAACTTGTATAAAATTGTGTATAATATACTACGGTTTTTGGACCGAAACTAGTATTTCAAAAAGTTTCATAGAATTTAATTTTGAGATAATTTTTTGCATGGACTTCCATCATAAGCTTCCCTAGTGACGTATAGAGAGGATCTTAAAAGTTACGTAGCATTTCGAACAATCCTCAATTTAATTTGATATTATGACCGAAACTAGTATAGAATTGTGTATAATATACTAGGATTTTTGGACCGAAACAAGTATTTAAAAAAGTTTCACAGAATCTAATTTTGAGATAATTTTTTGCATGGACTTCCATCATAACCTTCCCTCGTAATATATAGAGAGGATCTTAAGAGTTACGTAGCATTTCAGACAATCCTCTTTTTTATTTGATTTTCGACCGAAACTTGTATAAAATTGTGTATCATATACTACGATTTTTGGACCAAAACTAGTATTTCAAAAAGTCTCATAGAATTTAATTTTGAGATATTTTTTTGCATGGACTTCCATCATAACCTTCCCTCGTAATATATAGAGAGGATCTTAAGAGTTACGTAACATTTCAAACAATCCTCGATTTAATTTGATTTTTTGACCGAAACTAGTATAGAATTGTGTATTACTAAGATTTTTGGACCGAAACTAGTATTTCAAAAAGTTTCATAGAATCTAATTTTGAGATAATTTTTTGCATGGACTTCCAGCATAACCTTCCCTCATGACATATAGAGAGGATCGTAAAAGTTACGTAGCATTTCGAACAATCCTCGATTTAATTTTATTTTTTGACAGAAACTGGTATAGAATTGTGTATAATATACTACGATTTTTGGACCGAAACTAGTATTTCAAAAAGTTCCATAGAATCTAATTTTGAGATATTTTTTTGCATGGACTTCCATCATAACCTTCCCTCGTAATATATGGAGAGGATCTTAAAAGTTACGTAACATTTCAAACAATCCTCGATTTAATTAGATTTTTTGACCGAAACTACTATAGAATTGTGTATAATATACTATGATTTTTGGACCGAAACTAGTATTTCAAAAAGTTTCATAGAATCTAATTTTGAGATAATTTTTTGCATGGACTTCCCGCATAACCTTCCCTCATGACATATAGAGAGGATCTTAAAAGTTACGTAGCATTTCGAACAATCCTCGATTTAATTTTATTTTTTGACAGAAACTAGTATAGAATTGTGTATAATATACTACGATTTTTGGACCGAAACTAGTATTTCAAAAAGTTTCATAGAATCTAATTTTGAGATAATTTTTTAACATGGACTTCCATCATAACCTTCCCTCGTAATATATAGAGAGGATCTTAGAAGTTACGTAGCATTTCGAACAATCCTCTTTTTTATTTGATTTTTGACCGAAACTTGTATAAAATTGTGTATAATATACTACGGTTTTTGGACCGAAACTAGTATTTCAAAAAGTTTCATAGAATTTAATTTTGAGATAATTTTTTGCATGGACTTCCATCATAAGCCTCCCTAGTGACGTATAGAGAGGATCTTAAAAGTTACGTAGCATTTCGAACAATCCTCAATTTAATTTGATATTATGACCGAAACTAGTATAGAATTGTGTATAATATACTAGGATTTTTGGACCGAAACAAGTATTTAAAAAAGTTTCACAGAATCTAATTTTGAGATAATTTTTTGCATGGACTTCCATCATAACCTTCCCTCGTAATATATAGAGAGGATCTTAAGAGTTACGTAGCATTTCAGACAATCCTCTTTTTTATTTGATTTTCGACCGAAACTTGTATAAAATTGTGTATCATATACTACGATTTTTGGACCAAAACTAGTATTTCAAAAAGTCTCATAGAATTTAATTTTGAGATATTTTTTTGCATGGACTTCCATCATAACCTTCCCTCGTAATATATAGAGAGGATCTTAAGAGTTACGTAACATTTCAAACAATCCTCGATTTAATTTGATTTTTTGACCGAAACTAGTATAGAATTGTGTATTACTAAGATTTTTGGACCGAAACTAGTATTTCAAAAAGTTTCATAGAATCTAATTTTGAGATAATTTTTTGCATGGACTTCCAGCATAACCTTCCCTCATGACATATAGAGAGGATCGTAAAAGTTACGTAGCATTTCGAACAATCCTCGATTTAATTTTATTTTTTGACAGAAACTGGTATAGAATTGTGTATAATATACTACGATTTTTGGACCGAAACTAGTATTTCAAAAAGTTCCATAGAATCTAATTTTGAGATATTTTTTTGCATGGACTTCCATCATAACCTTCCCTCGTAATATATGGAGAGGATCTTAAAAGTTACGTAACATTTCAAACAATCCTCGATTTAATTAGATTTTTTGACCGAAACTACTATAGAATTGTGTATAATATACTATGATTTTTGGACCGAAACTAGTATTTCAAAAAGTTTCATAGAATCTAATTTTGAGATAATTTTTTGCATGGACTTCCCGCATAACCTTCCCTCATGACATATAGAGAGGATCTTAAAAGTTACGTAGCATTTCGAACAATCCTCGATTTAATTTTATTTTTTGACAGAAACTAGTATAGAATTGTGTATAATATACTACGATTTTTGGACCGAAACTAGTATTTCAAAAAGTTTCATAGAATCTAATTTTGAGATAATTTTTTAACATGGACTTCCATCATAACCTTCCCTCGTAATATATAGAGAGGATCTTAGAAGTTACGTAGCATTTCGAACAATCCTCTTTTTTATTTGATTTTTGACCGAAACTTGTATAAAATTGTGTATAATATACTACGGTTTTTGGACCGAAACTAGTATTTCAAAAAGTTTCATAGAATTTAATTTTGAGATAATTTTTTGCATGGACTTCCATCATAAGCTTCCCTAGTGACGTATAGAGAGGATCTTAAAAGTTACGTAGCATTTCGAACAATCCTCAATTTAATTTGATATTATGACCGAAACTAGTATAGAATTGTGTATAATATACTAGGATTTTTGGACCGAAACAAGTATTTAAAAAAGTTTCACAGAATCTAATTTTGAGATAATTTTTTGCATGGACTTCCATCATAACCTTCCCTCGTAATATATAGAGAGGATCTTAAGAGTTACGTAGCATTTCAGACAATCCTCTTTTTTATTTGATTTTCGACCGAAACTTGTATAAAATTGTGTATCATATACTACGATTTTTGGACCAAAACTAGTATTTCAAAAAGTCTCATAGAATTTAATTTTGAGATATTTTTTTGCATGGACTTCCATCATAACCTTCCCTCGTAATATATAGAGAGGATCTTAAGAGTTACGTAACATTTCAAACAATCCTCGATTTAATTTGATTTTTTGACCGAAACTAGTATAGAATTGTGTATTACTAAGATTTTTGGACCGAAACTAGTATTTCAAAAAGTTTCATAGAATCTAATTTTGAGATAATTTTTTGCATGGACTTCCAGCATAACCTTCCCTCATGACATATAGAGAGGATCGTAAAAGTTACGTAGCATTTCGAACAATCCTCGATTTAATTTTATTTTTTGACAGAAACTGGTATAGAATTGTGTATAATATACTACGATTTTTGGACCGAAACTAGTATTTCAAAAAGTTCCATAGAATCTAATTTTGAGATATTTTTTTGCATGGACTTCCATCATAACCTTCCCTCGTAATATATGGAGAGGATCTTAAAAGTTACGTAACATTTCAAACAATCCTCGATTTAATTAGATTTTTTGACCGAAACTACTATAGAATTGTGTATAATATACTATGATTTTTGGACCGAAACTAGTATTTCAAAAAGTTTCATAGAATCTAATTTTGAGATAATTTTTTGCATGGACTTCCCGCATAACCTTCCCTCATGACATATAGAGAGGATCTTAAAAGTTACGTAGCATTTCGAACAATCCTCGATTTAATTTTATTTTTTGACAGAAACTAGTATAGAATTGTGTATAATATACTACGATTTTTGGACCGAAACTAGTATTTCAAAAAGTTTCATAGAATCTAATTTTGAGATAATTTTTTAACATGGACTTCCATCATAACCTTCCCTCGTAATATATAGAGAGGATCTTAGAAGTTACGTAGCATTTCGAACAATCCTCTTTTTTATTTGATTTTTGACCGAAACTTGTATAAAATTGTGTATAATATACTACGGTTTTTGGACCGAAACTAGTATTTCAAAAAGTTTCATAGAATTTAATTTTGAGATAATTTTTTGCATGGACTTCCATCATAAGCTTCCCTAGTGACGTATAGAGAGGATCTTAAAAGTTACGTAGCATTTCGAACAATCCTCAATTTAATTTGATATTATGACCGAAACTAGTATAGAATTGTGTATAATATACTAGGATTTTTGGACCGAAACAAGTATTTAAAAAAGTTTCACAGAATCTAATTTTGAGATAATTTTTTGCATGGACTTCCATCATAACCTTCCCTCGTAATATATAGAGAGGATCTTAAGAGTTACGTAGCATTTCAGACAATCCTCTTTTTTATTTGATTTTCGACCGAAACTTGTATAAAATTGTGTATCATATACTACGATTTTTGGACCAAAACTAGTATTTCAAAAAGTCTCATAGAATTTAATTTTGAGATATTTTTTTGCATGGACTTCCATCATAACCTTCCCTCGTAATATATAGAGAGGATCTTAAGAGTTACGTAACATTTCAAACAATCCTCGATTTAATTTGATTTTTTGACCGAAACTAGTATAGAATTGTGTATTACTAAGATTTTTGGACCGAAACTAGTATTTCAAAAAGTTTCATAGAATCTAATTTTGAGATAATTTTTTGCATGGACTTCCAGCATAACCTTCCCTCATGACATATAGAGAGGATCGTAAAAGTTACGTAGCATTTCGAACAATCCTCGATTTAATTTTATTTTTTGACAGAAACTGGTATAGAATTGTGTATAATATACTACGATTTTTGGACCGAAACTAGTATTTCAAAAAGTTCCATAGAATCTAATTTTGAGATATTTTTTTGCATGGACTTCCATCATAACCTTCCCTCGTAATATATGGAGAGGATCTTAAAAGTTACGTAACATTTCAAATAATCCTCGATTTAATTAGATTTTTTGACCGAAACTACTATAGAATTGTGTATAATATACTATGATTTTTGGACCGAAACTAGTATTTCAAAAAGTTTCATAGAATCTAATTTTGAGATAATTTTTTGCATGGACTTCCCGCATAACCTTCCCTCATGACATATAGAGAGGATCTTAAAAGTTACGTAGCATTTCGAACAATCCTCGATTTAATTTTATTTTTTGACAGAAACTAGTATAGAATTGTGTATAATATACTACGATTTTTGGACCGAAACTAGTATTTCAAAAAGTTTCATAGAATCTAATTTTGAGATAATTTTTTAACATGGACTTCCATCATAACCTTCCCTCGTAATATATAGAGAGGATCTTAGAAGTTACGTAGCATTTCGAACAATCCTCTTTTTTATTTGATTTTTGACCGAAACTTGTATAAAATTGTGTATAATATACTACGGTTTTTGGACCGAAACTAGTATTTCAAAAAGTTTCATAGAATTTAATTTTGAGATAATTTTTTGCATGGACTTCCATCATAAGCTTCCCTAGTGACGTATAGAGAGGATCTTAAAAGTTACGTAGCATTTCGAACAATCCTCAATTTAATTTGATATTATGACCGAAACTAGTATAGAATTGTGTATAATATACTAGGATTTTTGGACCGAAACAAGTATTTAAAAAAGTTTCACAGAATCTAATTTTGAGATAATTTTTTGCATGGACTTCCATCATAACCTTCCCTCGTAATATATAGAGAGGATCTTAAGAGTTACGTAGCATTTCAGACAATCCTCTTTTTTATTTGATTTTCGACCGAAACTTGTATAAAATTGTGTATCATATACTACGATTTTTGGACCAAAACTAGTATTTCAAAACGTTTCATAGAATTTAATTTTGAGATAATTTTTTGCATGGACTTCCATCATAACCTTGCCTCGTAATATATAGAGAGGATCTTAAAAGGTACGTAGCATTTCAAACAATCCTCGATATAATTTGATTTTTGACCGAAACTTGTATAGAATTGTGTATAACATATTACGATTTTTGGACCGAAACTAGTATTTCAAAAAGTTCCATAGAATCTAATTTTGAGATAATTTTTTGTATTGACTTCCATCATAACCTTCCCTTGTAATATATAGAGAGGATCTTAAAAGTTACGTAGCATTTCGAACAATCCTCTTTTTAATTTGATTTTTGACCGAAACTTGTAATGAATTGTGTATAATATACTACGATTTTTGGACCAAAACTAGTATTTCAAAAAGTTATATAGAATCTAATTTTGAGATAATTTTTTGCATGGACTTCCATCATAACCTTCCCTCGTAATATATAGAGAGGATCTTATAAGTTAAGTAGCATTTTGAACAATCCTCGATTTAATTTGATTTTTTGACCGAAACTTGTATAGAATTCTGTATAATATATTACGATTTTTGGACCGTAACAAGTATTTCAAAAAGTTCCACATAATCTAATTTTGAGATAACTTTTTGCATGGACTTCCATCATAACCTTCCCTCTTAATGTATAGAGAGGATCTTAAAAGTTACATAGAATTTCGAACAATCCTCGATTTAATTTGATTTTTTGACCGAAACTAGTATAAAATTGTGCATAATATACTACTATTTTTGGACCGAAACTAGTATTTCAAAAAGTTTCATAGATTCTAATTTTGAGATAATGTTTTGTATGGACTTCCATCATAACCTTGCCTTGTAATATATAGAGAGGATCTTAAAAGTTACGTAGCATTATGAACAATCCTCGATTTAATTTGATTTTTGACCAAAACTTGTATAGAATTGTGTATAATATACTACGATTTTTGGACCGAAACTAGTATTTCAAAAAGTTCCATAGAATCTAATTTTGAGATATTTTTTTGCATGGACTTCCATCATAACCTTCCCTCGTAATATATAGAGAAGATCTTAAAAGTTACGTAACATTTCAAACAATCCTCGATTTAATTTGATTTTTTGACCGAAACTAGTATAGAATTGTTTATAATATACTAAGATTTTTGGACCGAAACTAGTATTTCAAAAAGTTTCATAGAATCTAATTTTGAGATAATTTTTTGCATGGACTTCCAGCATAACCTTCCCTCATGACATATAGAGAGGATCGTAAAAGTTACGTAGCATTTCGAACAATCCTCGATTTAATTTTATTTTTTGACAGAAACTGGTATAGAATTGTGTATAATATACTACGATTTTTGGACCGAAACTAGTATTTCAAAAAGTTTCATAGAATCTAATTTTGAGATAATTTTTTAACATGGACTTCCATCATAACCTTCCCTCGTAATATATAGAGATGATCTTAAAAGTTACGTAGCATTTCGAACAATCCTCTTTTTTATTTGATTTTTGATCGAAACTTGTATAAAATTGTGAATAATATACTACGGTTTTTGGACCGAAACTAGTATTTCAAAAAGTTTCATAGAATTTAATTTTTAGATAATTTTTTGCATGGACTTCCATCATAAGCTTCCCTAGTGACATATAGAGAGGACCTTAAAAGTTACGTAGCATTTCGAACAATCCTCAATTTAATTTGATATTATGACCGAAACTAGTATAGAATTGTGTATAATATACTAGGATTTTTGGACCGAAACAAGTATTTAAAAAAGTTTCACAGAATCTTATTTTGAGATAATTTTTTGCATGGACTTCCATCATAACCTTCCCTCGTAATATATAGAGAGGATCTTAAGAGTTACGTAGCATTTCAGACAATCCTCTTTTTTATTTGATTTTCGACCGAAACTTGTATAAAATTGTGTATAATATACTACGATTTTTGGACCCAAACTAATATTTCAAAAAGTTTAATAGAATTTAATTTTGAGATAATTTTTTGCATGGACTTCCATCATAACCTTGCCTCGTAATATATAGAGAGGAACTTAAAAGTTACGTAGCATTTCAAACAATCCTCGATATAATTTGATTTTTGACCGAAACTTGTATAGAATTGTGTATAATATATTACGATTTTTGGACCGAAACTAGTATTTCAAAAAGTTCCATAGAATCTAATTTTGAGATAATTTTTTGTATTGACTTCAATCATAACCTTCCCTTGTAATATATAGAGAGGATCTTAAAAGTTACGTAGCATTTCGAACAATCTTCTTTTTAATTTGATTTTTGACCGAAACTTGTAATGAATTGTGTATAATATACAACGATTTTTGGACCGAAACTAGTATTTCAAAAAGTTACATAGAATCTAATTTTGAGATAATTTTTTGCGTGGACTTCCATCATAACCTTCCCTCGTAATATATAGAGAGGATCTTAAAAGTTAAGTAGCATTTCGAACAATCCTCGATTTAATTTGATTTTTTGACCGAAACTTGTATAGAATTCTGTATAATATATTACGATTTTTGGACCGTAACAAGTATTTCAAAAAGTTCCACATAATCTAATTTTGAGATAACTTTTTGCATGGAATTCCATCATAACCTTCCCTCTTAATGTATAGAGAGGATCTTAAAAGTTACGTAGAATTTCGAACAATCCTCGATTTAATTTGATTGTTTGACCGAAACTAGTATAAAATTGTGCATAATATACTACGATTTTTGGACCGAAACTAGTATTTCAAAAAGTTTCATAGAATCTAATTTTGAGATAATGTTTTGTATGGACTTCCATCATAACCTTGCCTTGTAATATATAGAGAGGATCTTAAAAGTTACGTAGCATTACGAACAATCCTCGATTTAATTTGATTTTTGACCAAAACTTGTATAGAATTGTGTATAATATACTACGATTTTTGGACCGAAACTAGTATTTCAAAAAGTTCCATAGAATCTAATTTTGAGATATTTTTTTGCATGGACTTCCATCATAACCTTCCCTCGTAATATATAGAGAGGATCTTAAAAGTTACGTAACATTTCAAACAATCCTCGATTTAATTTGATTTTTTGATCGAAACTAGTATAGAATTGTGTATTACTAAGATTTTTGGACCGAAACTAGTATTTCAAAAAGTTTCATAGAATCTAATTTTGAGATAATTTTTTGCATGGACTTCCAGCATAACCTTCCCTCATGACATATAGAGAGGATCGTAAAATTTACGTAGCATTTCGAACAATCCTCGATTTAATTTTATTTTTTGACAGAAACTGGTATAGAATTGTGTATAATATACTACGATTTTTGGACCGAAACTAGTATTTCAAAAAGTTTCATAGAATCTAATTTTGAGATAATTTTTTAACATGGACTTCCATCATAACCTTCCCTCGTAATATATAGAGATGATCTTAGAAGTTACGTAGCATTTCGAACAATCCTCTTTTTTATTTGATTTTTGATCGAAACTTGTATAAAATTGTGAATAATATACTACGGTTTTTGGACCGAAACTAGTATTTCAAAAAGTTTCATAGAATTTAATTTTTAGATAATTTTTTGCATGGACTTCCATCATAAGCTTCCCTAGTGACATATAGAGAGGATCTTAAAAGTTACGTAGCATTTCGAACAATCCTCAATTTAATTTGATATTATGACCGAAACTAGTATAGAATTTTGTATAATATACTAGGATTTTTGGACCGAAACAAGTATTTAAAAAAGTTTCACAGAATCTTATTTTGAGATAATTTTTTGCATGGACTTCCATCATAACCTTCCCTCGTAATATATAGAGAGGATCTTAAGAGTTACGTAGCATTTCAGACAATCCTCTTTTTTATTTGATTTTCGACCGAAACTTGTATAAAATTGTGTATAATATACTACGATTTTTGGACCCAAACTAATATTTCAAAAAGTTTAATAGAATTTAATTTTGAGATAATTTTTTGCATGGACTTCCATCATAACCTTGCCTCGTAATATATAGAGAGGAACTTAAAAGTTACGTAGCATTTCAAACAATCCTCGATATAATTTGATTTTTGACCGAAACTTGTATAGAATTGTGTATAATATATTACGATTTTTGGACCGAAACTAGTATTTCAAAAAGTTCCATAGAATCTAATTTTGAGATAATTTTTTGTATTGACTTCAATCATAACCTTCCCTTGTAATATATAGAGAGGATCTTAAAAGTTACGTAGCATTTCGAACAATCTTCTTTTTAATTTGATTTTTGACCGAAACTTGTAATGAATTGTGTATAATATACAACGATTTTTGGACCGAAACTAGTATTTCAAAAAGTTACATAGAATCTAATTTTGAGATAATTTTTTGCGTGGACTTCCATCATAACCTTCCCTCGTAATATATAGAGAGGATCTTAAAAGTTAAGTAGCATTTCGAACAATCCTCGATTTAATTTGATTTTTTGACCGAAACTTGTATAGAATTCTGTATAATATATTACGATTTTTGGACCGTAACAAGTATTTCAAAAAGTTCCACATAATCTAATTTTGAGATAACTTTTTGCATGGAATTCCATCATAACCTTCCCTCTTAATGTATAGAGAGGATCTTAAAAGTTACGTAGAATTTCGAACAATCCTCGATTTAATTTGATTTTTTGACCGAAACTAGTATAAAATTGTGCATAATATACTACGATTTTTGGACCGAAACTAGTATTTCAAAAAGTTTCATAGAATCTAATTTTGAAATAATTTTTTGCATGGACTTCCATCATAACCTTGCCTCGTAATATATAGAGAGGATCTTAAAAGTTACGTAGCATTTCGAACAATCCTCGATTTAATTTGATTATTGACCAAAACTTGTATAGAATTGTGTATAATATACTACGATTTTTGGACCGAAACTAGTATTTCAAAAAGTTCCATAGAATCTAATTTTGAGATATTTTTTTGCATGGACTTCCATCATAACCTTCCCTCGTAATATATAGAGAGGATCTTAAAAGTTACGTAACATTTCAAACAATCCTCGATTTAATTTGATTTTTTGACCGAAACTAGTATAGAATTGTGTATTACTAAGATTTTTGGACCGAAACTAGTATTTCAAAAAGTTTCATAGAATCTAATTTTGAGATAATTTTTTGCATGGACTTCCAGCATAACCTTCCCTCATGACATATAGAGAGGATCATAAAAGTTACGTAGCATTTCGAACAATCCTCGATTTAATTTTATTTTTTGACAGAAACTGGTATAGAATTGTGTATAATATACTACGATTTTTGGACCGAAACTAGTATTTCAAAAAGTTTCATAGAATCTAATTTTGAGATAATTTTTTAACATGGACTTCCATCATAACCTTCCCTCGTAATATATAGAGATGATCTTAGAAGTTACGTAGCATTTCGAACAATCCTCTTTTTTATTTGATTTGTGATCGAAACTTGTATAAAATTGTGTATAATATACTACGGTTTTTGGACCGAATCTAGTATTTCAAAAAGTTTCATAGAATTTAATTTTGAGATAATTTTTTTCATGGACTTCCATCATAAGCTTCCCTAGTGACATATAGAGAGGATCTTAAAAGTTACGTAGCATTTCGAACAATCCTCAATTTAATTTGATATTATGACCGAAACTAGTATAGAATTGTGTATAATATACTAGGATTTTTGGACCGAAACAAGTATTTAAAAAAGTTTCACAGAATCTTATTTTGAGATAATTTTTTGCATGGACTTCCATCATAACCTTTCCTCGTAATATATAGAGAGGATCTTAAGAGTTACGTAGCATTTCAGACAATCCTCTTTTTTATTTGATTTTCGACCGAAACATGTATAAAATTGTGTATAATATACTACGATTTTTGGACCCAAACTAATATTTCAAAAAGTTTAATAGAATTTAATTTTGAGATAATTTTTTGCATGGACTTCCATCATAACCTTGCCTCGTAATATATAGAGAGGAACTTAAAAGTTACGTAGCATTTCAAACAATCCTCGATATAATTTGATTTTTGACTGAAACTTGTATAGAATTGTGTATAATATATTACGATTTTTGGACCGAAACTAGTATTTCAAAAAGTCCCATAGAATCTAATTTTGAGATAATTTTTTGTATTGACTTCAATCATAACCTTCCCTTGTAATATATAGAGAGGATCTTAAAAGATACGTAGCATTTCGAACAATCTTCTTTTTAATTTGATTTTTGACCGAAACTTGTAATGAATTGTGTATAATATACTATGATTTTTGGACCAAAACTAGTATTTCAAAAAGTTTCATAGAATCTAATTTTGAGATAATTTTTTGCGTGGACTTCCATCATAACCTTCCCTCGTAATATATAGAGAGGATCTTAAAAGTTAAGTAGCATTTCGAACAATCCTCGATTTAATTTGATTTTTTGACCGAAACTTGTATAGAATTCTGTATAATATATTACTATTTTTGGACCGTAACAAGTATTTCAAAAAGTTCCACATAATCTAATTTTGAGATAACTTTTTGCATGGAATTCCATCATAACCTTCCCTCTTAATGTATAGAGAGGATCTTAAAAGTTACGTAGAATTTCGAACAATCCTCGATTTAATTTGATTTTTTGCCCGAAACTAGTATAAAATTGTGCATAATATACTACGATTTTTGGACCGAAACTAGTATTTCAAAAAGTTTCATAGAATCTAATTTTGAAATAATTTTTTGCATGGACTTCCATCATAACCTTGCCTCGTATTATATAGAGAGGATCTTAAAAGTTACGTAGCATTTCGAACAATCCTCGATTTAATTTGATTTTTGACCAAAACTTGTATAGAATTGTGTATAATATACTACGATTTTTGGACCGAAACTAGTATTTCAAAAAGTTCCATAGAATCTAATTTTGAGATATTTTTTTGCATGGACTTCCATCATAACCTTCCCTCGTAATATATAGAGAGGATCTTAAAAGTTACGTAACATTTCAAACAATCCTCGATTTAATTTGATTTTTTGACCGAAACTAGTATAGAATTGTGTATAATATACTAAGATTTTTGGACCGAAACTAGTATTTCAAAAAGTTTCATAGAATCTAATTTTGAGATAATTTTTTGCATGGACTTCCCGCATAAGCTTCCCTCATGACATATAGAGAGGATCTTAAAAGTTACGTAGCATTTCGAACAATCCTCGATTTAATTTTATTTTTTGACAGAAACTAGTATAGAATTGTGTATAATATACTACGATTTTTGGACCGAAACTAGTATTTAAAAAAGTTTCATAGAATCTAATTTTGAGATAATTTTTTAACATGGACTTCCATCATAACCTTCCCTCGTAATATATAGAGAGGATCTTTGAAGTTACGTAGCATTTCGAACAATCCTCTTTTTTATTTGATTTTTGACCGAAACTTGTATAAAATTGTGTATAATATACTACGGTTTTTGGACCGAAACTAGTATTTCAAAAAGTTTCATTGAATTTAAATTTGAGATAATTTTTTGCATGGACTTCCATCATAAGCTTTCCTAGTGACATATAGAGAGGATCTTAAAAGTTAAGTAGCATTTTGAACAATCCTCGATTTAATTTGATTTTTTGACCGAAACTTGTATAGAATTCTGTATAATATATTACGATTTTTGGACCGTAACAAGTATTTCAAAAAGTTCCACATAATCTAATTTTGAGATAACTTTTTGCATGGAATTCCATCATAACCTTCCCTCTTAATGTATAGAGAGGATCTTAAAAGTTACGTAGAATTTCGAACAATCCTCGATTTAATTTGATTTTTTGACCGAAACTAGTATAAAATTGTGCATAATATACTACGATTTTTGGACCGAAACTAGTATTTCAAAAAGTTTCATAGAATCTAATTTTGAAATAATTTTTTGCATGGACTTCCATCATAACCTTGCCTCGTATTATATAGAGAGGATCTTAAAAGTTACGTAGCATTTCGAACAATCCTCGATTTAATTTGATTTTTGACCAAAACTTGTATAGAATTGTGTATAATATACTACGATTTTTGGACCGAAACTAGTATTTCAAAAAGTTCCATAGAATTTAATTTTGAGATATTTTTTTGCATGGACTTCCATCATAACCTTCCCTCGTAATATATAGAGAGGATCTTAAAAGTTACGTAACATTTCAAACAATCCTCGATTTAATTTGATTTTTTGACCGAAACTAGTATAGAATTGTGTATAATATACTAAGATTTTTGGACCGAAACTAGTATTTCAAAAAGTTTCATAGAATCTAATTTTGAGATAATTTTTTTCATGGACTTCCCGCATAACCTTCCCTCATGACATATAGAGAGGATCTTAAAAGTTACGTAGCATTTCGAACAATCCTCGATTTAATTTTATTTTTTGACAGAAACTAGTATAGAATTGTGTATAATATACTACGATTTTTGGACCGAAACTAGTATTTAAAAAAGTTTCATAGAATCTAATTTTGAGATAATTTTTTAACATGGACTTCCATCATAACCTTCCCTCGTAATATATAGAGAGGATCTTTGAAGTTACGTAGCATTTCGAACAATCCTCTTTTTTATTTGATTTTTGACCGAAACTTGTATAAAATTGTGTATAATATACTACGGTTTTTGGACCGAAACTAGTATTTCAAAAAGTTTCATTGAATTTAATTTTGAGATAATTTTTTGCATGGACTTCCATCATAAGCTTTCCTAGTGACATATAGAGAGGATCTTAAAAGTTAAGTAGCATTTCGAACAATCCTCGATTTAATTTGATTTTTTGACCGAAACTTGTATAGAATTCTGTATAATATATTACGATTTTTGGACCGTAACAAGTATTTCAAAAAGTTCCACATAATCTATTATTGAGATAACTTTTTGCATGGAATTCCATCATAACTTTCCCTCTTAATGTATAGAGAGGATCTTAAAAGTTACGTAGAATTTCGAACAATCCTCGATTTAATTTGATTTTTTGACCGAAACTAGTATAAAATTGTGCATAATATACTACGATTTTTGGACCGAAACTAGTATTTCAAAAAGTTTCATAGAATCTAATTTTGAAATAATTTGTTGCATGGACTTCCATCATAACCTTGCCTCGTATTATATAGAGAGGATCTTAAAAGTTACGTAGTATTTCGAACAATCCTCGATTTAATTTGATTTTTGACCAAAACTTGTATAGAATTGTGTATAATATACTACGATTTTTGGACCGAAACTAGTATTTCAAAAAGTTCCATAGAATCTAATTTTGAGATATTTTTTTGCATGGACTTCCATCATAACCTTCCCTCGTAATATATAGAGAGGATCTTAAAAGTTACGTAACATTTCAAACAATCCTCGATTTAATTTGATTTTTTGACCGAAACTAGTATAGAATTGTGTATAATATACTAAGATTTTTGGACCGAAACTAGTATTTCAAAAAGTTTCATAGAATCTAATTTTGAGATAATTTTTTGCATGGACTTCCCGCATAACCTTCCCTCATGACATATAGAGAGGATCTTAAAAGTTACGTAGCATTTCGAACAATCCTCGATTTAATTTTATTTTTTGACAGAAACTAGTATAGAATTGTGTATAATATACTACGATTTTTGGACCGAAACTAGTATTTAAAAAAGTTTCATAGAATATAATTTTGAGATAATTTTTTAACATGGACTTCCATCATAACCTTCCCTCGTAATATATAGAGAGGATCTTAGAAGTTACGTAGCATTTCGAACAATCCTCTTTCTTATTTGATTTTTGACCGAAACTTGTATAAAATTGTGTATAATATACTACGGTTTTTGGACCGAAACTAGTATTTCAAAAAGTTTCATTGAATTTAATTTTGAGATAATTTTTTGCATGGACTTCCATCATAAGCTTTCCTAGTGACATATAGAGAGGATCTTAAAAGTTAAGTAGCATTTCGAACAATCCTCAATTTAATTTGATATTATGACCGAAACTAGTATAGAATTGTGTATAATATATTACGATTTTTGGACCGAAACAAGTATTTAAAAAAGTTTCACAGAATCTAATTTTGAGATAACTTTTTGCATGGACTTCCATCATAACCTTCCCTCGTAATATATAGAGAGGATCTTAAAAGTTACGTAGAATTTCGAACAATCCTCGATTTAATTTGATTTTTTGACCGAAACTAGTATAAAATTGTGCATAATATACTACGATTTTTGGACCGAAACTAGTATTTCAAAAAGTTTCATAGAATCTAATTTTGAAATAATTTTTTTCATGGACTTCCATCATAACCTTGCCTCGTATTATATAGAGAGGATCTTAAAAGTTACGTAGCATTTCGAACAATCCTCGATTTAATTTGAATTTTGACCAAAACTTGTATAGAATTGTGTATAATATACTACGATTTTTGGACCGAAACTAGTATTTCAAAAAGTTCCATAGAATCTAATTTTGAGATATTTTTTTGCATGGACTTCCATCATAACCTTCCCTATAGAGAGGATCTTAAAAGTTACGTAACATTTCAAACAATCCTCGATTTAATTTGATTTTTTGACCGAAACTAGTATAGAATTGTGTATAATATACTAAGATTTTTGGACCGAAACTAGTATTTCAAAAAGTTTCATAGAATCTAATTTTGAGATAATTTTTTGCATGGACTTCCCGCATAACCTTCCCTCATGACATATAGAGAGGATCTTAAAAGTTACGTAGCATTTCGAACAATCCTCGATTTAATTTTATTTTTTGACAGAAACTAGTATAGAATTGTGTATAATATACTACGATATTTGGACCGAAACTAGTATTTAAAAAAGTTTCATAAAATCTAATTTTGAGATAATTTTTTAACATGGACTTCCATCATAACCTTCCCTCGTAATATATAGAGAGGATCTTAGAAGTTACGTAGCATTTCGAACAATCCTCTTTCTTATTTGATTTTTGACCGAAACTTGTATAAAATTGTGTATAATATACTACGGTTTTTGGACCGAAACTAGTATTTCAAAAAGTTTCATTGAATTTAATTTTGAGATAATTTTTTTCATGGACTTCCATCATAAGCTTTCCTAGTGACATATAGAGAGGATCTTAAAAGTTAAGTAGCATTTCGAACAATCCTCAATTTAATTTGATATTATGACCGAAACTAGTATAGAATTGTGTATAATATACTAGGATTTTTGGACCGAAACAAGTATTTAAAAAAGTTTCACAGAATCTAATTTTGAGATAATTTTTTGCATGGACTTCCATCATAACCTTCCCTCGTAATATATAGAGAGGATCTTAAGAGTTACGTAGCATTTCAGACAATCCTCTTTTTTATTTGATTTTCGACCGAAACTTGTATAAAATTGTGTATAATATACTACGATTTTTGGACCGAAAATAGTATTTCAAAAAGTTTCATAGAATTTAATTTTGAGATAATTTTTTGCATGGACTTCCATCATAACCTTGCCTCGTAATATATAGAGAGGAACTTAAAAGTTACGTAGCATTTCAAACAATCCTCGATATAATTTGATTTTTGACCGAAACTTGTATAGAATTGTGTATAATATATTACGATTTTTGGACCGAAACTAGTATTTCAAAAAGTTCCATAGAATCTAATTTTGAGATAATTTTTTGTATTGACTTCAATCATAACCTTCCCTTGTAATATATAGAGAGGATCTTAAAAGTTACGTAGCATTTCGAACAATCTTCTTTTTCATTTGATTTTTGACCGAAACTTGTAATGAATTGTGTATAATATACTACGATTTTTGGACCAAAACTAGTATTTCAAAAAGTTTCATAGAATCTAATTTTGAGATAATTTTTTGCGTGGACTTCCATCATAACCTTCCCTCGTAATATATAGAGAGGATCTTAAAAGTTAAGTAGCATTTCGAACAATCCTCGATTTAATTTGATTTTTTGACCGAAACTTGTATAGAATTCTGTATAATATATTACGATTTTTGGACCGTAACAAGTATTTCAAAAAGTTCCACATAATCTAATTTTGAGATAACTTTTTGCATGGAATTCCATCATAACCTTCCCTCTTAATGTATAGAGAGGATCTTAAAAGTTACGTAGAATTTCGAACAATCCTCGATTTAATTTGATTTTTTGACCGAAACTAGTATAAAATTGTGCATAATATACTACGATTTTTGGACCGAAACTAGTATTTCAAAAAGTTTCATAGAATCTAATTTTGAAATAATTTTTTGCATGGACTTCCATCATAACCTTGCCTCGTATTATATAGAGAGGATCTTAAAAGTTACGTAGCATTTCGAACAATCCTCGATTTAATTTGATTTTTGACCAAAACTTGTATAGAATTGTGTATAATATACTACGATTTTTGGACCGAAACTAGTATTTCAAAAAGTTCCATAGAATCTAAATTAGAGATATTTTTTTGCATGGACTTCCATCATAACCTTCCCTCGTAATATATAGAGAGGATCTTAAAAGTTACGTAACATTTCAAACAATCCTCGATTTAATTTGATTTTTTGACCGAAACTAGTATAGAATTGTGTATAATATACTAAGATTTTTGGACCGAAACTAGTATTTCAAAAAGTTTCATAGAATCTAATTTTGAGATAATTTTTTGCATGGACTTCCCGCATAACTTTCCCTCATGACATATAGAGAGGATCTTAAAAGTTACGTAGAATTTCGAACAATCCTCGATTTAATTTTATTTTTTGACAGAAACTAGTATAGAATTGTGTATAATATACTACGATTTTTGGACCGAAACTAGTATTTAAAAAAGTTTCATAGAATCTAATTTTGAGATAATTTTTTAACATGGACTTCCATCATAACCTGCCCTCGTAATATATAGAGAGGATCTTAGAAGTTACGTAGCATTTCGAACAATCCTCTTTTTTATTTGATTTTTAACCGAAACTTGTATAAAATTGTGTATAATATACTACGGTTTTTGGACCGAAACTAGTATTTCAAAAAGTTTCATTGAATTTAATTTTGAGATAATTTTTTGCATGGACTTCCATCATAAGCTTCCCTAGTGACATATAGAGAGGATCTTAAAAGTTAAGTAGCATTTCGAACAATCCTCAATTTAATTTGATATTATGACCGAAACTAGTATAGAATTGTGTATAATATACTAGGATTTTTGGACCGAAACAAGTATTTAAAAAAGTTTCACAGAATCTAATTTTGAGATAATTTTTTGCACGGACTTCCATCATAACCTTCCCTCGTAATATATAGAGAGGATCTTAAGAGTTACGTAGCATTTCAGACAATCCTCTTTTTTATTTGATTTTCGACCGAAACTTGTATAAAATTGTGTATAATATACTACGATTTTTTGACCGAAACTAGTATTTCAAAAAGTTTCATAGAATTTAATTTTGAGATAATTTTTTGCATGGAATTCCATCATAACCTTGCCTCGTAATATATAGAGAGGAACTTAAAAGTTACGTAGCATTTCAAACAATCCTCGATATAATTTGATTTTTGACCGAAACTTGTATAGAATTGTGTATAATATATTACGATTTTTTGACCGAAACTAGTATTTCAAAAAGTTCCATAGAATCTAATTTTGAGATAATTTTTTGTATTGACTTCAATCATAACCTTCCCTTGTAATATATAGAGAGGATCTTAAAAGTTCCGTAGCATTTCGAACAATCTTCTTTTTAATTTGATTTTTGACCGAAACTTGTAATGAATTGTGTATAATATACTACGATTTTTGGACCGAAAATAGTATTTCAAAAAGATACATAGAATCTAATTTTGAGATAATTTTTTGATTGGACTTCCATCATAACCTTCCCTCGTAATATATAGAGAGGATCTTAAAAGTTAAGTAACATTTCGAACAATCCTCGATTTAATTTGATTTTTTGACCGAAACTTGTATAGAATTCTGTATAATATATTACGATTTTTGGACCGTAACAAGTATTTCAAAAAGTTCCACATAATCTAATTTTGAGATAACTTTTTGCATGGACTTCCATCATAACCTTCCCTCTTAATGTATAGAGAGGATCTTAAAAGTTACGTAGAATTTCGAACAATCCTCAATTTAATTTGATTTTTTGACCGAAACTAGTATAAAATTGTGCATAATATACTACGATTTTTGGACCGAAACTAATATTTCAAAAAGTTTCATAGAATCTAATTTTGAGATAATTTTTTGCATGGACTTCCATCATAACCTTGCCTCGTAATATATAGAGAGGATCTTAAAAGTAACGTAGCATTTCGAACAATCCTCGATTTAATTTGATTTTTTGACCGAAACTAGTATAGAATTGTGTATAATATACTATGATTTTTGGACCGAAACTAGTATTTCAAAAAGTTTCATAGAATCTAATTTTGAGATAATTTTTTACATGGACTTCCATCATAACCTTCCCTCGTAATATATAGAGAGGATCTTAGAAGTTACGTAGCATTTCGAACAATCCTCTTTTTTATTTGATTTTTGACCGAAACTTGTATAAAATTGTGTATAATATACTACGGTTTTTGGACCGAAACTTGTATTTCAAAAAGTTTCATAGAATTTAATTTTGAGATATTTTTTTGCATGGACTTCCATCATAACCTTCCCTCGTAATATATAGAGAGGATCTTAAAAGTTACGTAACATTTCAAACAATCCTCGATTTAATTTGATTTTTTGACCGAAACAAGTATAGAATTGTGTATAATATACTAAGATTTTTGGACCGAAACTAGTATTTCAAAAAGTTTCATAGAATCTAATTTTGAGATAATTTTTTGCATGGACTTCCCGCATAACCTTCCCTCATGACATATAGAGAAGATCTTAAAAGTTACGTAGCATTTCGAACAATCCTCGATTTAATTTTATTTTTTGACAGAAACTAGTATAGAATTGTGTATAATATACTACGATTTTTGGACCGAAACTAGTATTTAAAAAAGTTTCATAGAATCTAATTTTGAGATAATTTTTTAACATGGACTTCCATCATAACCTTCCCTCGTAATATATAGAGAGGATCTTAGAAGTTACGTAGCATTTCGAACAATCCTCTTTTTTATTTGATTTTTGACCGAAACTTGTATAAAATTGTGTATAATATACTACGGTTTTTGGACCGAAACTTGTATTTCAAAAAGTTTCATAGAATTTAATTTTGAGATATTTTTTTGCATGGACTTCCATCATAACCTTCCCTCGTAATATATAGAGAGGATCTTAAAAGTTACGTAACATTTCAAACAATCCTCGATTTAATTTGATTTTTTGACCGAAACTAGTATAGAATTGTGTATAATATACTAAGATTTTTGGACCGAAACTAGTATTTCAAAAAGTTTCATAGAATATAATTTTGAGATAATTTTTTGCATGGACTTCCCGCATAACCTTCCCTCATGACATATAGAGAAGATCTTAAAAGTTACGTAGCATTTCGAACAATCCTCGATTTAATTTTATTTTTTGACAGAAACTAGTATAGAATTGTGTATAATATACTACGATTTTTGGACCGAAACTAGTATTTAAAAAAGTTTCATAGAATCTAATTTTGAGATAATTTTTTAACATGGACTTCCATCATAACCTTCCCTCGTAATATATAGAGAGGATCTTAGAAGTTACGTAGCATTTCGAACAATCCTCTTTTTTATTTGATTTTTGACCGAAACTTGTATAAAATTGTGTATAATATACTACGGTTTTTGGACCGAAACTAGTATTTCAAAAAGTTTCATAAAATTTAATTTTGAGATAATTTTTTGCATGGACTTCCATCATAAGCTTCCCTAGTGACATATAGAGAGGATCTTAAAAGTTACGTAGCATTTCGAACAATCCTAAATTTAATTTGATATTATGACCGAAACTAGTATAGAATTGTGTATAATATACTAGGATTTTTGGACCGAAACAAGTATTTAAAAAAGTTTCACAGAATCTAATTTTGAGATAATTTTTTGCATGGACTTCCATCATAACCTTCTCTCGTAATATATAGAGAGCATCTTAAGAGTTACGTAGCATTTCAGACAATCCTCTTTTTTATTTGATTTTCGACCGAAACTTGTATAAAATTGTGTATAATATACTACGATTTTTGGACCTAAACTAGTATTTCAAAAAGTTTCATAGAATTTAATTTTGAGATAATTTTTTGCATGGACTTCCATCATAACCTTGCCTCGTAATATATAGAGAGGATCTTAAAAGTTACGTAGCATTTCAAACAATCCTCGATATAATTTGATTTTTGACCGAAACTTGTATAGAATTGTGTATAATATATTACGATTTTTGTACCGAAACTAGTATTTAAAAAAGTTCCATAGAATCTAATTTTGAGATAATTTTTTGTATTGACTTCAATCATAACCTTCCCTTGTAATATATTGAAAGAATCTTAAAAGTTACGTAGCATTTCGAACAATCTTCTTTTTAATTTGATTTTTGACCGAAACTTGTAATGAATTGTGTATAATATACTACGATTTTTGGACCGAAACTAGTATTTCTAAAAGTTACATAGAATCTAATTTTGAGATAATTTTTTGCATGGACTTATATCATAACATTCCCTCGTAATATATAGAGAGGATCTTAAAAGTTAAGTAGCATTTCGAACAATCCTCGATTTAATTTGATTTTTTGACTGAAACTTGTATAGAATTTTGTATAATATATTACGATTTTTGGACCGTAACAAGTATTTCAAAAAGTTCCACATAATCTAATTTTGAGATAACTTTTTGCATGGACTTCCATCATAACCTTCCCTCTTAATGTATAGAGAGGATCTTAAAAGTTACGTAGAATTTCGAACAATCCTCAATTTAATTTGATTTTTTGACCGAAACTAGTATAAAATTGTGCATAATATACTACGATTTTTGGACCGAAACTAATATTTCAAAAAGTTTCATAGAATCTAATTTTGAGATAATTTTTTGCATGGACTTCCATCATAACCTTGCCTCGTAATATATAGAGAGGATCTTAAAAGTAACGTAGCATTTCGAACAATCCTCGATTTAATTTGATTTTTTGACCGAAACTAGTATAGAATTGTGTATAATATACTATGATTTTTGGACCGAAACTAGTATTTCAAAAAGTTTCATAGAATCTAATTTTGAGATAATTTTTTACATGGACTTCCATCATAACCTTCCCTCGTAATATATAGAGAGGATCTTAGAAGTTACGTAGCATTTCGAACAATCCTCTTTTTTATTTGATTTTTGACCGAAACTTGTATAAAATTGTGTATAATATACTACGGTTTTTGGACCGAAACTTGTATTTCAAAAAGTTTCATAGAATTTAATTTTGAGATATTTTTTTGCATGGACTTCCATCATAACCTTCCCTCGTAATATATAGAGAGGATCTTAAAAGTTACGTAACATTTCAAACAATCCTCGATTTAATTTGATTTTTTGACCGAAACAAGTATAGAATTGTGTATAATATACTAAGATTTTTGGACCGAAACTAGTATTTCAAAAAGTTTCATAGAATCTAATTTTGAGATAATTTTTTGCATGGACTTCCCGCATAACCTTCCCTCATGACATATAGAGAAGATCTTAAAAGTTACGTAGCATTTCGAACAATCCTCGATTTAATTTTATTTTTTGACAGAAACTAGTATAGAATTGTGTATAATATACTACGATTTTTGGACCGAAACTAGTATTTAAAAAAGTTTCATAGAATCTAATTTGAGATAAATTTTTAACATGGACTTCCATCATAACCTTCCCTCGTAATATATAGAGAGGATCTTAGAAGTTACGTAGCATTTCGAACAATCCTCTTTTTTATTTGATTTTTGACCGAAACTTGTATAAAATTGTGTATAATATACTACGATTTTTGGACCGAAACTTGTATTTCAAAAAGTTTCATAGAATTTAATTTTGAGATATTTTTTTGCATGGACTTCCATCATAACCTTCCCTCGTAATATATAGAGAGGATCTTAAAAGTTACGTAACATTTCAAACAATCCTCGATTTAATTTGATTTTTTGACCGAAACTAGTATAGAATTGTGTATAATATACTAAGATTTTTGGACCGAAACTAGTATTTCAAAAAGTTTCATAGAATCTAATTTTGAGATAATTTTTTGCATGGACTTCCCGCATAACCTTCCCTCATGACATATAGAGAAGATCTTAAAAGTTACGTAGCATTTCGAACAATCCTCGATTTAATTTTATTTTTTGACAGAAACTAGTATAGAATTGTGTATAATATACTACGATTTTTGGACCGAAACTAGTATTTAAAAAAGTTTCATAGAATCTAATTTTGAGATAATTTTTTAACATGGACTTCCATCATAACCTTCCCTCGTAATATATAGAGAGGATCTTAGAAGTTACGTAGCATTTCGAACAATCCTCTTTTTTATTTGATTTTTGACCGAAACTTGTATAAAATTGTGTATAATATACTACGGTTTTTGGACCGAAACTAGTATTTCAAAAAGTTTCATAAAATTTAATTTTGAGATAATTTTTTGCATGGACTTCCATCATAAGCTTCCCTAGTGACATATAGAGAGGATCTTAAAAGTTACGTAGCATTTCGAACAATCCTAAATTTAATTTGATATTATGACCGAAACTAGTATAGAATTGTGTATAATATACTAGGATTTTTGGACTGAAACAAGTATTTAAAAAAGTTTCACAGAATCTAATTTTGAGATAATTTTTTGCATGGACTTCCATCATAACCTTCCCTCGTAATATATAGAGAGCATCTTAAGAGTTACGTAGCATTTCAGACAATCCTCTTTTTTATTTGATTTTCGACCGAAACTTGTATAAAATTGTGTATAATATACTACGATTTTTGGACCTAAACTAGTATTTCAAAAAGTTTCATAGAATTTAATTTTGAGATAATTTTTTGCATGGACTTCCATCATAACCTTGCCTCGTAGTATATAGAGAGGATCTTAAAAGTTACGTAGCATTTCAAACAATCCTCGATATAATTTGATTTTTGACCGAAACTTGTATAGAATTGTGTATAATATATTACGATTTTTGTACCGAAACTAGTATTTAAAAAAGTTCCATAGAATCTAATTTTGAGATAATTTTTTGTATTGACTTCAATCATAACCTTCCCTTGTAATATATTGAAAGAATCTTAAAAGTTACGTAGCATTTCGAACAATCTTCTTTTTAATTTGATTTTTGACCGAAACTTGTAATGAATTGTGTATAATATACTACGATTTTTGGACCGAAACTAGTATTTCTAAAAGTTACATAGAATCTAATTTTGAGATAATTTTTTGCATGGACTTATATCATAACATTCCCTCGTAATATATAGAGAGGATCTTAAAAGTTAAGTAGCATTTCGAACAATCCTCGATTTAATTTGATTTTTTGACCGAAACTTGTATAGAATTTTGTATAATATATTACGATTTTTGGACCGTAACAAGTATTTCAAAAAGTTCCACATAATCTAATTTTGAGATAACTTTTTGCATGGACTTCCATCATAACCTTCCCTCTTAATGTATAGAGAGGATCTTAAAAGTTACGTAGAATTTCGAACAATCCTCAATTTAATTTGATTTTTTGACCGAAACTAGTATAAAATTGTGCATAATATACTACGATTTTTGGACCGAAACTAATATTTCAAAAAGTTTCATAGAATCTAATTTTGAGATAATTTTTTGCATGGACTTCCATCATAACCTTGCCTCGTAATATATAGAGAGGATCTTAAAAGTAACGTAGCATTTCGAACAATCCTCGATTTAATTTGATTTTTTGACCGAAACTAGTATAGAATTGTGTATAATATACTATGATTTTTGGACCGAAACTAGTATTTCAAAAAGTTTCATAGAATCTAATTTTGAGATAATTTTTTACATGGACTTCCATCATAACCTTCCCTCGTAATATATAGAGAGGATCTTAGAAGTTACGTAGCATTTCGAACAATCCTCTTTTTTATTTGATTTTTGACCGAAACTTGTATAAAATTGTGTATAATATACTACGGTTTTTGGACCGAAACTTGTATTTCAAAAAGTTTCATAGAATTTAATTTTGAGATATTTTTTTGCATGGACTTCCATCATAACCTTCCCTCGTAATATATAGAGAGGATCTTAAAAGTTACGTAACATTTCAAACAATCCTCGATTTAATTTGATTTTTTGACCGAAACAAGTATAGAATTGTGTATAATATACTAAGATTTTTGGACCGAAACTAGTATTTCAAAAAGTTTCATAGAATCTAATTTTGAGATAATTTTTTGCATGGACTTCCCGCATAACCTTCCCTCATGACATATAGAGAAGATCTTAAAAGTTACGTAGCATTTCGAACAATCCTCGATTTAATTTTATTTTTTGACAGAAACTAGTATAGAATTGTGTATAATATACTACGATTTTTGGACCGAAACAAGTATTTAAAAAAGTTTCATAGAATCTAATTTTGAGATAATTTTTTAACATGGACTTCCATCATAACCTTCCCTCGTAATATATAGAGAGGATCTTAGAAGTTACGTAGCATTTCGAACAATCCTCTTTTTTATTTGATTTTTGACCGAAACTTGTATAAAATTGTGTATAATATACTACGGTTTTTGGACCGAAACTTGTATTTCAAAAAGTTTCATAGAATTTAATTTTGAGATATTTTTTTGCATGGACTTCCATCATAACCTTCCCTCGTAATATATAGAGAGGATCTTAAAAGTTACGTAACATTTCAAACAATCCTCGATTTAATTTGATTTTTTGACCGAAACTAGTATAGAATTGTGTATAATATACTAAGATTTTTGGACCGAAACTAGTATTTCAAAAAGTTTCATAGAATCTAATTTTGAGATAATTTTTTGCATGGACTTCCCGCATAACCTTCCCTCATGACATATAGAGAAGATCTTAAAAGTTACGTAGCATTTCGAACAATCCTCGATTTAATTTTATTTTTTGACAGAAACTAGTATAGAATTGTGTATAATATACTACGATTTTTGGACCGAAACAAGTATTTAAAAAAGTTTCATAGAATCTAATTTTGAGATAATTTTTTAACATGGACTTCCATCATAACCTTCCCTCGTAATATATAGAGAGGATCTTAGAAGTTACGTAGCATTTCGAACAATCCTCTTTTTTATTTGATTTTTGACCGAAACTTGTATAAAATTGTGTATAATATACTACGGTTTTTGGACCGAAACTTGTATTTCAAAAAGTTTCATAGAATTTAATTTTGAGATATTTTTTTGCATGGACTTCCATCATAACCTTCCCTCGTAATATATAGAGAGGATCTTAAAAGTTACGTAACATTTCAAACAATCCTCGATTTAATTTGATTTTTTGACCGAAACTAGTATAGAATTGTGTATAATATACTAAGATTTTTGGACCGAAACTAGTATTTCAAAAAGTTTCATAGAATCTAATTTTGAGATAATTTTTTGCATGGACTTCCCGCATAACCTTCCCTCATGACATATAGAGAGGATCTTAAAAGTTAAGTAGCATTTCTAACAATCCTCGATTTAATTTGATTTTTTGACCGAAACTTGTATAGAATTGTGTATAATATACTACGATTTTTGGACCGAAACTAGTATTTAAAAAAGTTTCATAGAATCTAATTTTGAGATAATTTTTTAACATGGACTTCCATCATAACCTTCCCTCGTAATATATAGAGAAGATCATATAAGTTACGTAGCATTTCGAACAATCCTCTTTTTTATTTGATTTTTGACCGAAACTTGTATAAAATTGTGTATAATATACTACGGTTTTTGGACCGAAACTAGTATTTCAAAAAGTTTCATAAAATTTAATTTTGAGATAATTTTTTGCATGGACTTCCATCATAAGCTTCCCTAGTGACATATAGAGAGGATCTTAAAAGTTACGTAGCATTTCGAACAATCCTAAATTTAATTTGATATTATGACCGAAACTAGTATAGAATTGTGGATAATATACTAGGATTTTTGGACCGAAACAAGTATTTAAAAAAGTTTCACAGAATCTAATTTTGAGATAATTTTTTGCATGGACTTCCATCATAACCTTCCCTCGTAATATATAGAGAGGATTTTAAGAGTTACGTAGCATTTCAGAAAATCCTCTTCTTTATTTGATTTTCGACCGAAACTTGTCTAAAATTGTGTATAATATACTACGATTTTTGGACCGAAACTAGTATTTCAAAAAGTTTCATAGAATTTAATTTTGAGATAATTTTTTGCCTGGACTTCCATCATAACCTTGACTCGTAATATATAGAGAGGATCTTAAAAGTTATGTAGCATTTCAAACAATCCTCGATATAATTTGATTTTTGACCGACACTTGTATAGAATTGTGTATAATATATTACGATTTTTGTACCGAAACTAGTATTTCAAAAAGTTCCATAGAATCTAATTTTGAGATAATTTTTTGTATTGACTTCAATCATAACCTTCCCTTGTAATATATTGAAAGAATCTTAAAAGTTACGTAGCATTTCGAACAATCTTCTTTTTAATTTGATTTTTGACCGAAACTTGTAATGAATTGTGTATAATATACTACGATTTTTGGACCGAAACTAGTATTTCTAAAAGTTACATAGAATCTAATTTTGAGATAATTTTTTGCATGGACTTCTATCATAACATTCCCTCGTAATATATAGAGAGGATCTTAAAAGTTAAGTAGCATTTCGAACAATCCTCGATTTAATTTGATTTTTTGACCGAAACTTGTATAGAATTCTGTATAATATATTACGATTTTTTGACCGAAACAAGTATTTCAAAAAGTTCCACATAATCTAATTTTGAGATAATTTTTTGCATGGACTTCCATCATAACCTTGCCTCGTAGTATATAGAGAGGATCTTAAAAGTTACGTAGCATTTCAAACAATCCTCGATATAATTTGATTTTTGACCGAAACTTGTATAGAATTGTGTATAATATACTACGATTTTTGGACCGAAACTAGTATTTCTAAAAGTTACATAGAATCTAATTTTGAGATAATTTTTTGCATGGACTTCTATCATAACTTTCCCTCGTAATATATAGAGAGGATCTTAAAAGTTAAGTAGCATTTCGAACAATCCTCGATTTAATTTGATTTTTTGACCGAAACCTGTATAGAATTCTGTATAATATATTACGATTTTTGGACCGAAACAAGTATTTCAGAAAGTTCCACATAATCTAATTTTGTGATAACTTTTTGCATGGACTTCCATCATAACCTTCCCTCGTAATATATAGAGAGGATCTTAAGAGTTACGTAGCATTTCAGACAATCCTCTTTTTTATTTGATTTTCGACCAAAACTTGTAATGAATTGTGTATAATATACTACGATTTTTGAACCGAAACAAGTATTTCAAAAAGTTCCACATAATCTAATTTTGAGATAGTTTTTTGCATGGACTTCCATCATAAGTTTCCCTCGTAATATATAGAGAGGATCTTAAAAGTTAAGTAGCATTTCTAACAATCCTCGATTTAATTTGATTTTTTGACCGAAACTTGTATAGAATTGTGTATAATATACTACGATTTTTGGACTGAAACTAGTATTTCAAAAAGTTTCATAGAATTTAATTTTGAGATAATTTTTTGCATGGACTTCCATCATAACCTTGCCTCGTAGTATATAGAGAGGATCTTAAAAGTTACGTAGCAATTCAAACAATCCTCGATATAATTTGATTTTTAACCGAAACTTGTATAGAATTGTGTATAATATATTACAATTTTTGGACCGAAACTAGTATTTCCAAAAGTTCCATAGAATCTAATTTTGAGATAATTTTTTGTATTGACTTCAATCATAATCTTCCCTTGTAATATATAGAGAGGATCTTAAAAGTTACGTAGCATTTCGAACAATCTTCTTTTTAATTTGATTTTTGACAGAAACTTGTAATGAATTGTGTATAATATACTACAATTTTTGGACAGAAAGTAGTATTTCTAAAAGTAACATAGAATCTAATTTTGAGATAATTTTTTGCATGGACTTCTATCATAACATTCCCTCGTAATATATAGAGAGGATCTTAAAAGTTAAGTAGCATTTCGAACAATCCTCGATTTAATTTGATTTTTTGACCGAAACTTGTATAGAATTCTGTATAATATATTACGATTTTTTGACCGAAACAAGTATTTCAAAAAGTTCCACATAATCTAATTTTGAGATAACTTTTTGCATGGACTTCCATCATAACCTTCCCTCGTAATATATAGTGGATCTTAAGAGTTACGTAGCATTTCAGACAATCCTCTTTTTTATTTGATTTTCGACCGAAACTTGTATAAAATTGTGTATAATATACTACGATTTTTGGACCGAAACTAGTATTTCAAAAAGTTTCATAGAATTTAATTTTGAGATAATTTTTTGCATGGACTTCCATCATAACCTTGCCTCGTAATATATAGAGAGGATCTTAAAAGTTACGTAGCATTTCGAACAATCCTCGATTTAATTTGATTTTTTGACCGAAACTTGTATAGAATTCTGTATAATATATTACGATTTTTGGACCGAAACAAGTATTTCAAAAAGTTCCACATATTCTAATTTTGAGATAACTTTTTGCATGGACTTCCATCATAACCTTCCCTTGTAATATATTGAAAGAATCTTAAAAGTTACGTAGCATTTCGAACAATCTTCTTTTTAATTTGATTTTTGACCGAAACTTGTAATGAATTGTGTATAATATACTACGATTTTTGGACCGAAACTAGTATTTCTAAAAGTTACATAGAATCTAATTTTGAGATAATTTTTTGCATGGACTTCTATCATAACATTCCCTCGTAATATATAGAGAGGATCTTAAAAGTTAAGTAGCATTTCGAACAATCCTCGATTTAATTTGATTTTTTGACCGAAACTTGTATAGAATTCTGTATAATATATTACGATTTTTTGACCGAAACAAGTATTTCAAAAAGTTCCACATAATCTAATTTTGAGATAATTTTTTGCATGGACTTCCATCATAACCTTGCCTCGTAGTATATAAAGAGGATCTTAAAAGTTACGTAGCATTTCAAACAATCCTCGATATAATTTGATTTTTGACCGAAACTTGTATAGAATTGTGTATAATATACTACGATTTTTGGACCGAAACTAGTATTTCTAAAAGTTACATAGAATCTAATTTTGAGATAATTTTTTGCATGGACTTCTATCATAACTTTCCCTCGTAATATATAGAGAGGATCTTAAAAGTTAAGTAGCATTTCGAACAATCCTCGATTTAATTTGATTTTTTGACCGAAACTTGTATAGAATTCTGTATAATATATTACGATTTTTGGACCGAAACAAGTATTTCAGAAAGTTCCACATAATCTAATTTTGTGATAACTTTTTGCATGGACTTCCATCATAACCTTCCCTCGTAATATATAGAGAGGATCTTAAGAGTTACGTAGCATTTCAGACAATCCTCTTTTTTATTTGATTTTCGACCAAAACTTGTAATGAATTGTGTATAATATACTACGATTTTTGAACCGAAACAAGTATTTCAAAAAGTTCCACATAATCTAATTTTGAGATAGTTTTTTGCATGGACTTCCATCATAAGTTTCCCTCGTAATATATAGAGAGGATCTTAAAAGTTAAGTAACATTTCTAACAATCCTCGATTTAATTTGATTTTTTGACCGAAACTTGTATAGAATTGTGTATAATATACTACGATTTTTGGACTGAAACTAGTATTTCAAAAAGTTTCATAGAATTTAATTTTGAGATAATTTTTTGCATGGACTTCCATCATAACCTTGCCTCGTAGTATATAGAGAGGATCTTAAAAGTTACGTAGCAATTCAAACAATCCTCGATATAATTTGATTTTTAACCGAAACTTGTATAGAATTGTGTATAATATATTACAATTTTTGGACCGAAACTAGTATTTCCAAAAGTTCCATAGAATCTAATTTTGAGATAATTTTTTGTATTGACTTCAATCATAATCTTCCCTTGTAATATATAGAGAGGATCTTAAAAGTTACGTAGCATTTCGAACAATCTTCTTTTTAATTTGATTTTTGACAGAAACTTGTAATGAATTGTGTATAATATACTACAATTTTTGGACCGAAAGTAGTATTTCTAAAAGTAACATAGAATCTAATTTTGAGATAATTTTTTGCATGGACTTCTATCATAACATTCCCTCGTAATATATAGAGAGGATCTTAAAAGTTAAGTAGCATTTCGAACAATCCTCGATTTAATTTGATTTTTTGACCGAAACTTGTATAGAATTCTGTATAATATATTACAATTTTTTGACCGAAACAAGTATTTCAAAAAGTTCCACATAATCTAATTTTGAGATAACTTTTTGCATGGACTTCCATCATAACCTTCCCTCGTAATATATAGTGGATCTTAAGAGTTACGTAGCATTTCAGACAATCCTCTTTTTTATTTGATTTTCGACCGAAACTTGTATAAAATTGTGTATAATATACTACGATTTTTGGACCTAAACTAGTATTTCAAAAAGTTTCATAGAATTTAATTTTGAGATAATTTTTTGCATGGACTTCCATCATAACCTTGCCTCGTAATATATAGAGAGGATCTTAAAAGTTACGTAGCATTTCGAACAATCCTCGATTTAATTTGATTTTTTGACCGAAACTTGTATAGAATTCTGTATAATATATTACGATTTTTGGACCGAAACAAGTATTTCAAAAAGTTCCACATATTCTAATTTTGAGATAACTTTTTGCATGGACTTCCATCATAACCTTCCCTCGTAATATATAGATAGGATCTTAAGAGTTACGTAGCATTTCAGACAATCCTCTTTTTTATTTGATTTTCGACCGAAACTTGTAATGAAATGTGTATAATATACTACGATTTTTGGACCGAAACAAGTATTTCAAAAAGTTCCACATAATCTAATTTTGAGATAATTTTTTTCATGGACTTCCATCATAAGTTTCCCTCGTAATATATTGAGAGGATCTTAAAAGTTAAGTAGCATTTCTAACAATCCTCGATTTAATTTGATTTTTTGACCGAAACTTGTATAGAATTGTGTATAATATACTACGATTTTTGGACCGAAACTAGTATTTCAAAAAGTTTCATAGAATATAATTTTGAGATAATTTTTTAACATGGACTTCCATCATAACCTTCCCTCGTAATATATAGAGAAGATCATATAAGTTACGTAGCATTTCGAACAATCCTCTTTTTTATTTGATTTTTGACCGAAACTTGTATAAAATTGTGTATAATATACTACGGTTTTTGGACCGAAACTAGTATTTCAAAAAGTTTCATAGAATTTAATTTTGATATAATTTTTTGCATGGACTTCCATCATAAGCTTCCCTAGTGACATATAGAGAGGACCTTAAAAGTTACGTAGCATTTCGAACAATCCTCAATTTAATTTGATATTATGACTGAAACTAGTATAGAATTGTGGATAATATACTAGGATTTTTGGACCGAAACAAGTATTTAAAAAAGTTTCACAGAATCTAATTTTGAGATAATTTTTTGCATGGACTTCCATCATAACCTTCCCTCGTAATATATAGAGAGGATTTTAAGAGTTACGTAGCATTTCAGAAAATCCTCTTCTTTATTTGATTTTCGACCGAAACTTGTCTTAAATTGTGTATAATATACTACGATTTTTGGACCGAAACTAGTATTTCAAAAAGTTTCATAGAATTTAATTTTGAGATAATTTTTTGCCTGGACTTCCATCATAACCTTGACTCGTAATATATAGAGAGGATCTTAAAAGTTATGTAGCATTTCAAACAATCCTCGATATAATTTGATTTTTGACCGACACTTGTATAGAATTGTGTATAATATATTACGATTTTTGGACCGAAACTAGTATTTCGAAAAGTTCCGTAGAATCTAATTTTGAGATAATTTTTAGTATTGACTTCCATCATAACCTTCCCTTGTAATATATAGAGAGGATCTTAAAAGTTACGTAGCATTTCGAACAATCCTCTTTTTAATTTGATTTTTTATCGAAACTTATAATGAATTGTGTATAATATACTACGATTTTTGGACCGAAACTAGTATTTCAAAAAGTTACATAGAATCTAATTTTGAGATAATTTTTTGCATGGACTTCCATCATAACCTTCCCTCGTAATATATAGAGAGGATCTTAAAAGTTAAGTAGCATTTCGAACAATCCTCGATTTAATTTGATTTTTAGACCGAAACTTGTATAGAATTGTGTATAATATATAACGATTTTTGGACCGAAACAAGTATTTCAAAAAGTTCCACATGATCTAATTTTGAGATAACTTTTTGCATGGACTTCCATCATAACCTTCCCTCTTAATATATAGAGAGGATCTTAAAAGTTACGTAGAATTTCGAACAATCCTCGATTTAATTTGATTTTTTGACCGAAACTAGTATAAAATTGTGCATAATATACTACGATTTTTGGACCGAAACTAGTATTTCAAAAAGTTTCATAGAATCTAATTTTGAGATAATTTTTTGCATGGACTTCCATCATAAACTTGCCTCGTAATATATAGAGAGGATCTTAAAAGTTACGTAGCATTTCGAACAATCCTCGATTTAATTTGATTTTAAACCAAAACTTGTATAGAATTGTGTATAATATACTACGATTTTAGGACCGAAACTAGTATTTCAAAAAGTTCCATAGAATCTAATTTTGAGATAATTTTTTGCATGGACTTCCATCATAACCTTCCCTCGTGACATATAGAGAGGATCTTTAAAGTTACGTAGCATTTCGAACAATCCTCGATTTAATTTGATTTTTTGACCGAAACTAGTATAGAATTGTGTATAATATACTACGAGTTTTAGACCGAAACTAGTATTTCAAAAAGTTTCATAGAATCTAATTTTGAGATAATTTTTTGCATGGACTTCCAGCATAACCATCCCTCGTGACATATAGAGAGAATCTTAAAACTTACGTAGCATTTCGAACAATCCTCTATTTAATTTTATTTTTTGACCGAAACTAGTATAGAATTGTTTATATTATACTACGATTTTTGGACCGAAACTAGTATTTCAAAAAGTTTCAAAGAATCTAATTTTGAGATAATTTTTTGCATGGAATTCCATCATAACCTTCCCTCGTAATATATAGAGAGGATCTTAAAAGTTCCGTAGCATTTCGAACAATCTTCGATTTAATTTGATTTTTAGACCGAAACTAGTATATAATTGTGTATAATATATTAAGAGTTTTGGACCGAAACTAGTATTTCAAAAAGTTCCACAGAATCTAATTTTGAGATAATTTTTTGCATGGACTTCCATCATAACCTTCCCTCGTAATATATAGAGAGGATCTTAAAAGTTACGTATCATTTGGAACAATCCTCGATTTAATTTGATTTTTGACCGAAACAAGTATAGAATTGTGTATAATATACTACGATTTTTGGACCGAAACTAGTATTTCAAAAAGTTTCATAGAATCTAATTTGCAGATAATTTTTTGCATGGACTTCCATCATAACCTTCCCTTGTGACATATAGAGAGGATCTTAAAAGTTACGTAGCATTTCGAACAATCCTCGATTTAATTTGATACTATGACCGAAACTAGTAAAGAATTGTGTATAATATACTACGATTTTTGGACCGAAACTAGTATAAATTTGTGTATAATTTATTAACATTTTTTTGTGACTAAAACTAGTATTTTAAAAAGTTTCATAGAAATTAATTTTGAGATAATTTTTGGCATAGACTTTCATCATAACCTTCCCTCGTGACATATAGAGAGGATCTTAAAAGTTACGAAGCATTTCGAACAATCCTCGATTTAATTTGATATTATGACCGAAACTAGTATAGAATTGTGTATAATATACTACAATTTTTGGACCGAAACTAGTATTTCAAAAAGTTTCATAGAATCTAATTTTGAGATAATTTTTTGCATGGACTTCCATCATAACTTTCCCTCGTAATATACAGAGATGATCTTAAACGTTATGTAGCATTTTGAACAATCCTCGATTTAATTTGATTTTTTGACCGAAACTTGTATAGAATTGTGTATAATATATTACGATTTTTGGACCGAAACAAGTATTTCAAAAAGTTCCACATAATCTAATTTTGAGATAACTTTTTGCATGGACTTCCATCATAACCTTCCCTCTTAATATATAGAGAGGATCTTAAAAGTTACGTAGAATTTCGAACAATCCTCGATTTAATTTGATTTTTTGACCGAAACTAGTATAAAATTGTGCATAATATACTACGATTTTTAGACCGAAACTAGTATTTCAAAAAGTTTCATAGAATCTAATTTTGAGATAATTTTTTGCATGGACTTCCATCATAACCTTGCCTCGTAATATATAGAGAGGATCTTAAAAGTTAGGTAGCATTTCGAACAATCCTCGATTTAATTTGAATTTTGACCAAAACTTGTATAGAATTGTGTATAATATACTACGATTTTTGGACCGAAACTAGTATTTCAAAAAGTTCCATAGAATCTAATTTTGAGATAATTTTTTGCATGGACTTCCATCATAACCTTCCCTCGTGACATATAGAGAGGATCTTAAAAGTTACGTAGCATTTCGAACAATCCTCGATTTAATTTGATTTTTTGACCGAAACAAGTATAGAATTGTGTATAATATACTACGATTTTTGGACCGAAACTAGTATTTCAAAAAGTTACATAGAATCTAATTTTGAGATAATTTTTTGCATGGACTTCCAGCATAACCTTCCCTCGTGACATATAGAGAGGATCTTAAAAGTTACGTAGCATTTCGAACAATCCTCGATTTAATTTGATTTTTTGACCGAAACTAGTATAGAATTGTGTATAATATACTACGGTTTTTGGACCGAAACTAGTATTTCAAAAAGTTTTATAGAATCTAATTTTGAGATAATTTTTTGCATGGACTTCCATCATAACCTTCCCTCGTAATATATAGAGAGGATCTTAAAAGTTACGTAACATTTCGAACAATCCTCAATTTTATTTGATTTTTTGACAGAAACAAGTATAGAATTTTGTATAATATACTACGATTTTTGGACCGAAACTAGTATTCCAAAAATTTTCATAAAATCTAATTTTGAGATAATTTTTTGCATGGACTTCAATCATAACCTTCCCTTGTGACATATAGAGAGGATCTTAAAAGTTACGTAGCATTTCGAACAATCCTCGATTTAATTTGATACTATGACCGAAACTAGTAAAGAATTGTGTATAATATACTACGATTTTTGGACCGAAACTAGTATTTCAAAAAGTTTCATAGAATCTAATTTTGAGATAATTTTTTGCATGGACTTCGATCATAACCTTCCCTCGTAATATATAGAGAGGATCTTAAAAGTTACGTATCATTTGGAACAATCCTCGATTTAATTTGATTTTTGACCTAAACTTGTATAGAATTATGTATAATATACAACGATTTTTGGACCGAAACTAGTATTTCAAAAAGTCTCATAGAATCTAATTTGGAGATAATTTTTTGCATGGACTTCCATCATAACCTTCCCTTGTGACATATAGGTAGGATCTTAAAAGTTACGTAGCATTTCGAACAATCCTCGATTTAATTTGATATTATGACCGAAACTAGTAAAGAATTGTATATAATATACTACGATTTTTGGACCGAAACCAGTATAAATTTGTGTATAATTTATTAACAATTTTTTGTGACTAAAACTAGTATTTTAAAAAGTTTCATAGAATCTAATTTTGACATAATTTTTGGCATAGACTTTCATCACAACCTTCCCTCGTGACATATTGAGAGGATCTTAAAAGTAACGAAGCATTTCGAACAATCCTCGATTTAATTTGATATTATGACCGAAACTAGTATAGAATTGTGTATAATATACTACAATTTTTGGACCGAAACTAGTATTTCAAAAAGTTTCATAGAATCTAATTTTGAGATAATTTTTTGCATGGACTTACATCATAACTTTCCCTCGTAATATATAGAGAGGATCTTAAACATTACGTAGCATTTCGAACAATCCTCGATTTAATTTGATTTTTAGACTGAAACTAGTATAGAATTGTGTATAATATATTACGAGTTTTGGACCGAAACTAGTATTTCAAAAAGTTTCATAGAATCTAATTTTGAGATAATTTTTTGCATGGACTTCCATCATAACCTTGACTCGTAATATATAGAGAGGATCTTAAAAGTTACGTAGCATTTCGAACAATCCTCGATTTAATTTGATTTTTGACCAAAACTTGTATAGAATTGTGTATAATATACTACGATTTTTGGACCGAAACTAGTATTTCAAAAAGTTCCATAGTATCTAATTTTGAGATAATTTTTTGCATGGACTTCCATCATAACCTTCCCTCGTGACATATAGAGAGGATCTTAAAAGTTACGTAGCATTTCGAACTATCCTCGATTTAATATGATTTTTTGACCGAAACTAGTATAGAATTGTGTATAATATACTACGATTTTTGGACCGAAACTAGTATTTCAAAAAGTTTCATAGAATCTAATTTTGAGATAATTTTTTGCATGGACTTCCAGCATAACCTTCCCTCGTGACATATAGAGAGGATCTTAAAAGTTACGTAGCATTTCGAACAATCCTCGATTTAATTTGATTTTTTGACCGAAACTAGTATAGAATTGTGTATAATATACTACGATTTTTGGACCGAAATTAGTATTTCAAAAAGTTTCATAGAATCTAATTTTGAGATAATTTTTTGCATGGACTTCCATCATAACCTTCCCTCGTAATATATAGAGAGGATCTTAAAAGGTACGTAGCATTTCGAACAATCCTCAATTTTATTTGATTTTTTGACCGAAACAAGTATAGAATTTTGTATAATATACTACGATTTTTGGACCGAAACTAGTATTTCAAAAATTTTTCATAAAATCTAATTTTGAGATAATTTTTTGCATGGACTTATATCATAACCTTCCCTTGTGACATATAGAGAGGATCTTAAAAGTTACTTAGCATTTCGAACAATCCTCGATTTAATTTGATTTTTTAACCGAAACTAGAATAGAATTGTGTATAATATACTACGATTTTTGGACCGAAACTAGTATTTAAAAAAGTTTCATAGAATCTAATTTGGAGATAATTTTTTGCATGGATTTCCATCATAACCTTCCCTTGTGACATATAGAGAGGATCTTAAAAGTTACGTAGCATTTCGAACAATCCTCGATTTAATTTGATACTATGACCGAAACTAGTAAAGAATTGTGTATAATATACTACGATTTTTGGACCGAAACTAGTATAAATTTGTGTATAATTTATTAACATTTTTTTTTGTGACTAAAACTAGTATTTTAAAAAGTTTCATAGAAACTAATTTTGAGATAATTTTTGGCATAGACTTTCATCATAACCTTCCCTCGTGACATATAGAGAGGATCTTAAAAGTTACGAAGCATTTCGAACAAACCTCGATTTAATTTGATATGATGACCGAAACTAGTATAGAATTATGTATAATATACTACGATTTTTGGACCGAAACTAGTATTTCAAAAAGTTTCATTGAATCTAATTTTGAGATAATTTTTTGCATGGACTTCCATCATAACTTTCCCTCGTAATATACAGAGATGATCTTAAACGTTATATAGCATTTCGAACAATCCTCGATATAATTTGATTTTTTGACCGAAACTTGTATAGAATTGTGTATAATATATTACGATTTTTGGACCGAATCAAGTATTTCAAAAAGTTCCACATAATCTAATTTTGAGATAACTTTTTTCATGGACTTCCATCATAACCTTCCCTCTTAATATATAGAGAGGATCTTAAAAGTTACGTAGAATTTCGAACAATCCTCGATTTAATTTGATTTTTTGACCGAAACTAGTATAAAATTGTGCATAATATACTTCGATTTTTGGACCGAAACTAGTATTTCAAAAAGTTTCATAGAATCTAATTTTGAGATAATTTTTTGCATGGACTTCCATCATAACCTTGCCTCGTTATATATAAAGAGGATCTTAAAAGTTACGTAGCATTTCGAACAATCCTCAATTTAATTTGATTTTTGACCAAAACTTGTATAGAATTGTGTATAATATACTACGATTTTTGGACCGAAACTAGTATTTCAAAAAGTTCCATAGAATCTAATTTTGAGATAATTTTTTGCATGGACTTCCATCATAACCTTCCCTCGTGACATATAGAGAGGATCTTAAAAGTTACGTAGAATTTCGAACAATCCTCGATTTAATTTGATTTTTTGACCGAAACTAGTATAAAATTGTGCATAATATACTTCGATTTTTGGACCGAAACTAGTATTTCAAAAAGTTTCATAGAATCTAATTTTGAGATAATTTTTTGCATGGACTTCCATCATAACCTTGCCTCGTTATATATAAAGAGGATCTTAAAAGTTACGTAGCATTTCGAACAATCCTCAATTTAATTTGATTTTTGACCAAAACTTGTATAGAATTGTGTATAATATACTACGATTTTTGGACCGAAACTAGTATTTCAAAAAGTTCCATAGAATCTAATTTTGAGATAATTTTTTGCATGGACTTCCATCATAACCTTCCCTCGTGACATATAGAGAGGATCTTAAAAGTTACGTAGCATTTCGAACAATCCTCGATTTAATTTGATTTTTTGACCGAAACTAGTATAGAATTGTGTATAATATACTACGATTTTTGGACCGAAATTAGTATTTCAAAAAGTTTCATAGAATCTAATTTTGAGATAATTTTTTGCATGGACTTCCATCATAACCTTCCCTCGTAATATATAGAGAGGATCTTAAAAGGTACGTAGCATTTCGAACAATCCTCAATTTTATTTGATTTTTTGACCGAAACAAGTATAGAATTTTGTATAATATACTACGATTTTTGGACCGAAACTAGTATTTCAAAAATTTTCATAAAATCTAATTTTGAGATAATTTTTTGCATGGACTTATATCATAACCTTCCCTTGTGACATATAGAGAGGATCTTAAAAGTTACTTAGCATTTCGAACAATCCTCGATTTAATTTGATTTTTTAACCGAAACTAGAATAGAATTGTGTATAATATACTACGATTTTTGGACCGAAACTAGTATTTAAAAAAGTTTCATAGAATCTAATTTGGAGATAATTTTTTGCATGGATTTCCATCATAACCTTCCCTTGTGACATATAGAGAGGATCTTAAAAGTTACGTAGCATTTCGAACAATCCTCGATTTAATTTGATACTATGACCGAAACTAGTAAAGAATTGTGTATAATATACTACGATTTTTGGACCGAAACTAGTATAAATTTGTGTATAATTTATTAACATTTTTTTTTGTGACTAAAACTAGTATTTTAAAAAGTTTCATAGAAACTAATTTTGAGATAATTTTTGGCATAGACTTTCATCATAATCTTCCCTCGTGACATATAGAGAGGATCTTAAAAGTTACGAAGCATTTCGAACAAACCTCGATTTAATTTGATATGATGACCGAAACTAGTATAGAATTATGTATAATATACTACGATTTTTGGACCGAAACTAGTATTTCAAAAAGTTTCATTGAATCTAATTTTGAGATAATTTTTTGCATGGACTTCCATCATAACTTTCCCTCGTAATATACAGAGATGATCTTAAACGTTATATAGCATTTCGAACAATCCTCGATATAATTTGATTTTTTGACCGAAACTTGTATAGAATTGTGTATAATATATTACGATTTTTGGACCGAATCAAGTATTTCAAAAAGTTCCACATAATCTAATTTTGAGATAACTTTTTTCATGGACTTCCATCATAACCTTCCCTCTTAATATATAGAGAGGATCTTAAAAGTTACGTAGAATTTCGAACAATCCTCGATTTAATTTGATTTTTTGACCGAAACTAGTATAAAATTGTGCATAATATACTTCGATTTTTGGACCGAAACTAGTATTTCAAAAAGTTTCATAGAATCTAATTTTGAGATAATTTTTTGCATGGACTTCCATCATAACCTTGCCTCGTTATATATAAAGAGGATCTTAAAAGTTACGTAGCATTTCGAACAATCCTCAATTTAATTTGATTTTTGACCAAAACTTGTATAGAATTGTGTATAATATACTACGATTTTTGGACCGAAACTAGTATTTCAAAAAGTTCCATAGAATCTAATTTTGTGATAATTTTTTGCATGGACTTCCATCATAACCTTCCCTCGTGACATATAGAGAGGATCTTAAAAGTTACGTAGCATTTCGAACAATCCTCGATTTAATTTGATTTTTTGACCGAAACTAGTATAGAATTGTGTATAATATACTACGATTTTTGGACCGAAACTAGTATTTCAAAAAGTTTCATAGAATCTAATTTTGAGATAATTTTTTGCATGGACTACCAGCATAACCTTCCCTCGTGACATATAGAGAGGATCTTAAAAGTTACGTAGCATTTCGAACAATCCTCGATTTAATTTGATTTTTTGACCGAAACTAGTATAGAATTGTGTATAATATACTACGATTTTTGGACCGAAATTAGTATTTCAAAAAGTTTCATAGAATCTAATTTTGAGATAATTTTTGGCATAGACTTTCATCATAACCTTCCCTCGTGACATATAGAGAGGATCTTAAAAGTTACGAAGCATTTCGAACAATCCTCGATTTAATTTGATATGATGACCGAAACTAGTATAGAATTATGTATAATATACTACGATTTTTGGACCGAAACTAGTATTTCAAAAAGTTTCATTGAATCTAATTTTGAGATAATTTTTTGCATGGACTTCCATCATAACTTTCCCTCGTAATATACAGAGATGATCTTAAACGTTATATAGCATTTCGAACTATCCTCGATATAATTTGATTTTTTGACCGAAACTTGTATAGAATTGTGTATAATATATTACGATTTTTGGACCGAATCAAGTATTTCAAAAAGTTCCACATAATCTAATTTTTAGATAACTTTTTTCATGGACTTCCATCATAACCTTCCCTCTTAATATATAGAGAGGATCTTAAAAGTTACGTAGAATTTCGAACAATCCTCGATTTAATTTGATTTTTTTACCGAAACTAGTATAAAATTGTGCATAATATACTTCGATTTTTGGACCGAAACTAGTATTTCAAAAAGTTTCATAGAATCTAATTTTGAGATAATTTTTTGCATGGACTTCCATCATAACCTTGCCTCGTTATATATAAAGAGGATCTTAAAAGTTACGTAGCATTTCGAACAATCCTCAATTTAATTTGATTTTTGACCAAAACTTGTATAGAATTGTGTATAATATACTACGATTTTTGGACCGAAACTAGTATTTCAAAAAGTTCCATAGAATCTAATTTTGAGATAATTTTTTGCATGGACTTCCATCATAACCTTCCCTCGTGACATATAGAGAGGATCTTAAAAGTTACATAGCATTTCGAACAATCCTCGATTTAATTTGATTTTTTGACCGAAACTAGTATAGAATTGTGTATAATATACTACGATTTTTGGACCGAAACTAGTATTTCAAAAAGTTTCATAGAATCTAATTTTGAGATAATTTTTTGCATGGACTTCCAGCATAACCTTCCCTCGTGACATATAGAGAGGATCTTAAAAGTTACGTAGCATTTCGAACAATCCTCGATTTAATTTGATTTTTTGACCGAAACTAGTATAGAATTGTGTATAATATACTACGGTTTTTGGACCGAAACTAGTATTTCAAAAAGTTTCATAGAATCTAATTTTGAGATAATTTTTTGCATGGACTTCCATCATAACCTTCCCTCGTAATATATAGAGAGGATCTTAAAAGTTACGTAACATTTCGAACAATCCTCAATTTTATTTGATTTTTTGACAGAAACAAGTATAGAATTTTGTATAATATACTACGATTTTTGGACCGAAACTAGTATTTCAAAAAATTTCATAAAATCTAATTTTGAGATAATTTTTTGCATGGACTTCCATCATAACCTTCCCTTGTGACATATAGAGAGGATCTTAAAAGTTACGTAGCATTTCGAACAATCCTCGATTTAATTTGATTGTTTGACCGAAACTAGTATAGAATTGTGTATAATATAATACGATTTTTGGACCGAAACTAGTATTTCAAAAAGTTTCATAGAATCTAATTTTGAGATAATTTTTTGCATGGACTTCGATCATAACCTTCCCTCGTAATATATAGAGAGGATCTTAAAAGTTACGTATCATTTGGAACAATCCTCGATTTAATTTGATTTTTGACCGAAACTTATATAGAATTATGTATAATATACAACGATTTTTGGACCGAAACTAGTATTTCAAAAAGTTTCATAGAATCTAATTTGGAGATAATTTTTTGCATGAACTTCCATCATAACCTTCCCTTGTGACATATAGAGAGGATCTTAAAAGTTACATAGCATTTCGAACAATCCTCGATTTAATTTGATATTATGACTGAAACTAGTAAAGAATTGTGTATAATATACTACGATTTTTGGACCGAAACTAGTATAAATTTGTGTATAATTTATTAACAATTTTTTGTGACTAAAACTAGTATTTTAAAAAGTTTCATAGAATCTAATTTTGACATAATTTTTGGCATAGACTTTCATCACAACCTTCACTCATGACATATAGAGAGGATCTTAAAAGTAACAAAGCATTTCGAACAATCCTCGATTTAATTTGATATTATGACCGATACTAGTATAGAATTGTGTATAATATACTACAATTTTTGGACCGAAACTAGTATTTCAAAAAGTTTCATAGAATCTAATTTTGAGATAATTTTTTGCATGGACTTACATCATAACTTTCGCTCGTAATATATAGAGAGGATCTTAAACGTTACGTAGCATTTCGAACAATCCTCGATTTAATTTGATTTTTAGACTGAAACTAGTATAGAATTGTGTATAATATATTATGAGTTTTGGACCGAAACTACTATTTCAAAAAGTTTCATAGAATCTAATTTTGAGATAATTTTTTGCATGGACTTCCATCATAACTTTCCCTCGTAATATACAGAGATGATCTTAAACGTTATATAGCATTTCGAACAATCCTCGATATAATTTGATTTTTTGACCGAAACTAGTATAGAATTGTGTATAATATACTACGATTTTTGGACCGAAACTAGTATTTCAAAAAGTTTCATAGAATCTAATTTTGAGATAATTTTTTGCATGGACTTCCATCATAACCTTCCCTCGTGACATATAGAGAGGATCTTAAAAGTTACGTAGCATTTCGAACAATCCTCGATTTAATTTAATTTTTTGACAGAAACTAGTATAGAATAGTGTATAATATACTACGATTTTTGGACCGAAACTAGTATTTCAAAAAGTTTCATAGAATCAAATTTTGAGATAATTTTTTGCATGGTCTTCCATCATAACCTTCCCTCGTAATATATAGAGAGGATCTTAAAAGTTACGTATCATTTGGAACAATCCTCGATTTTATTTTATTTTTGACCGAAACTTGTATAGAATTGTGTATAATATACTACGATTTTTGGACCGAAACTAGTATTTCAAAAAGTTTCATAGAATCTAATTTGGAGATAATTTTTTGCATGGACTTCCATCATAAGCTTCCCTAGTGACATAATAAGAGGATCTTAAAAGTTACGTAGCATTTCGAACAATCCTCAATTAAATTTGATATTATGACCGAAACTAGTATAGAATTGTGTATAATATACTACGATTTTTGGACCGAAACAAGTATTTAAAAAAGTTTCACAGAATCTAATTTTGATATAATTTTTTGCATGGACTTCCATCATAACCTTCCCTCGTGACATATAGAGAGGATCTTAAAAGTTACGTAGCATTTCGAACAATCCTCGATTTAATTTGATTTTTTGACCGAAACTAGTATAGAATTGTGTATAATATACTACGATTTTTGGACCGAAACTAGTATTTCAAAAAGTTTCATAGAATCTAATTTTGAGATAATTTTTTGCATGGATTTCCAGCATAACCTTCCCTCGTGACATATAGAGAGGATCTTAAAAGTTACGTAGCATTTCGAACAATCCTCGATTTAATTTGATTTTTTGACCGAAACTAGTATAGAATTGTGTATAATATACTACGATTTTTGGACCGAAATTAGTATTTCAAAAAGTTTCATAGAATCTAATTTTGAGATAATTTTTTGCATGGACTTCCATCATAACCTTCCCTCGTAATATATAGAGAGGATGTTAAAAGGTACGTAGCATTTCGAACAATCCTCAATTTTATTTGATTTTTTTACCGAAACAAGTATAGAATTTTGTATAATATACTACGATTTTTGGACCGAAACTAGTATTTCAAAAATTTTCATAAAATCTAATTTTGAGATAATTTTTTGCATGGACTTCCATCATAACCTTCCCTTGTGACATATAGAGAGGATCTTAAAAGTTACGTAGCATTTCTAACAATCCTCGATTTAATTTGATTTTTTGACCGAAACTAGTATAAAATTGTGTATAAAATACTACGATTTTTGGACCGAAACTAGTATTTCAAAAAGTTTCATAGAATCTAATTTTGAGATAATTTTTTGCATGGACTTCCATCATAACCTTCCCTCGTAATATATAGAGAGGATCTTAAAAGTTACGTATCATTTGGAACAATCCTCGATTTAATTTGATTTTTGACCGAAACTTGTATAGAATTGTGTATAATATACAACGATTTTTGGACCGAAACTAGTATTTCAAAAAGTTTCATAGAATCTATTTTGGAGATAATTTTTTGCATGGACTTCCATCATAACCTTCCCTTGTGACATATAGAGAGAATCTTAAAAGTTACGTAGCATTTTGAACAATCCTCGATATAATTTGATATTATGACCGAAACTAGTAAAGAATTGTGTATAATATACTACGATTTTTGGACCGAAACTAGTATAAATTTGTGTATAATTTATTAACAATTTTTTGTGACTAAAACTAGTATTTTAAAAAGTTTCATAGAATCTAATTTTGAGATAATTTTTGGCATAGACTTTCATCATAACCTTCCCTCGTGACATATAGAGAGGATCTTCAAAGTAACGAAGCAATTCGAACAATCCTCGATTTAATTTGATATTATGACCGAAACTAGTATAGAATTGTGTATAATATACTACAATTTTAGGACCGAAACTAGTATTTCAAAAAGTTTCATAGAATCTAATTTTGAGATAATTTTTTGCATGGACTTCCATCATAACTTTCCCTCATAATATATATAGAGGATCTTAAACGTTACGTAGCATTTCGAACAATCCTCGATTTCATTTGATTTTTAGACTGAAACTAGTATAGAATTGTGTATAATATACTACGATTTTTGGACCGAAACTAGTATTTCAAAAAGTTTCATAGAATCTAATTTTGAGATAATTTTTTGCATGGACTTCCATCATAACCTTCCCTCGTGACATATAGAGAGGATCTTAAATGTTACGTAGCATTTCGAACATTCCTCGATTTAATTTTATTTTTTGACAGAAACTAGTATAGAATAGTGTATAATATACTACGATTTTTGGACCGAAACTAGTATTTCAAAAATTTTCATAGAATCAAATTTTGAGATAATTTTTTGCATGGACTTCCATCATAACCTTCCCTCGTAATATATAGAGAGGATCTTAAAAGTTACGTATCATTTGGAACAATCCTCGATTTTATTTGATTTTTGACCGAAACTTGTATAGAATTGTGTATAATATACTACGATTTTTGGACCGAAACTAGTATTTCAAAAAGTTTCATAGAATCTAATTTTGAGATAATTTTTTGCTTGGACTTCCATCATAACCTTCCCTCGTGACATATAGAGAGGATCTTAAAAGTTACGTAGCATTTCGAACAATCCTCGATTTAATTTTATTTTTTGACAGAAACTAGTATAGAATAGTGTATAATATACTACGATTTTTGGACCGAAACTAGTATTTCAAAAAATTTCATAGAATCTAATTTTGAGATAATTTTTTGCATGGACTTCCATCATAACTTTCCCTCGTAATATATATAGAGGATCTTAAACGTTACGTAGCATTTCGAACAATCCTCGATTTAATTTGATTTTTAGACTGAAACTAGTATAGAATTGTGTATAATATATTACGAGTTTTGGACCGAAACAAGTATTTCAAATTTTTTCATAGAATCTAATTTTGAGATATTTTTTTGCCTGGACTTCCATCATAACCTTCCCTCGTGACATATACAGAGGATCTTAAAAGTTACGTAACATTTAGAACAATCCTCGATTTAATTTTATTTTTTGACCGAAACTAGTATAGAATAGTGTATAATATACTACGATTTTTGGACCGAAACTAGTATTTCAAAAAGTTTCATAGAATCAAATTTTTAGATAATTTTTTGCATGGACTTCCATCATAACCTTCCCTCGTAATATATAGAGAGGATCTTAAAAGTTAGTATCATTTGGAACAATCCTCGATTTTATTTGATTTTTGACCGAAACTTGTATAGAATTGTGTATAATATACTACGATTTTTGGACCGAAACTAGTATTTCAAAAAGTTTCATAGAATCTAATTTTGAGATAATTTTTTGCATGGACTTCCATCATAACCTTCCCTCGTGACATATAGAGCGGATCTTAAAAGTTACGTAGCATTTCGAACAATCCTCGATTTAATTTTATTTTTTGACAGAAACTAGTATAGAATAGTGTATAATATACTACGATTTTTGGACCGAAACTAGTATTTCAAAAATTTTCATAGAATCAAATTTTGAGATAATTTTTTGCATGGACTTCCATCATAACCTTCCCTCGTAATATATAGAGAGGATCTTAAAAGTTACGTATCATTTGGAACAATCCTCGATTTTATTTGATTTTTGACCGAAACTTGTATAGAATTGTGTATAATATACTACGATTTTTGGACCGAAACTAGTATTTCAAAAAGTTTCATAGAATCTAATTTTGAGATAATTTTTTGCATGGACTTCCATCATAACCTTCCCTCGTGACATATAGAGAGGATCTTAAAAGTTACGTAACATTTCGAACAATCCTCGATTTAATTTTATTTTTTGACAGAAACTAGTATAGAATAGTGTATAATATACTACGATTTTTGGACCGAAACTAGTATTTCAAAAATTTTCATAGAATCAAATTTTGAGATAATTTTTTGCATGGACTTCCATCATAACCTTCCCTCGTAATATATAGAGAGGATCTTAAAAGTTACGTATCATTTGGAACAATCCTCGATTTTATTTGATTTTTGACCGAAACTTGTATAGAATTGTGTATAATATACTACGATTTTTGGACCGAAACTAGTATTTCAAAAAGTTTCATAGAATCTAATTTGGAGATAATTTTTTGCATGGACTTCCATCATAAGCTTCCCTCGTGACATATAGAGAGGATCTTAAAAGTTACGTAGCATTTCGAACAATCCTCAATTAAATTTGATATTATGACCGAAACTAGTATAGAATTGTGTATAATATACTACGATTTTTGGACCGAAACTAGTATTTCAAAAAGTTTCATAGAATCTAATTTTGAGATAATTTTTTGCATGGACTTCCATCATAACCTTCCCTCGTGACATATAGAGAGGATCTTAAAAGTTACGTAGCATTTCGAACAATCCTCGATTTAATTTGATTTTTTGACCGAAACTAGTATAGAATTGTGTATAATATACTACGATTTTTGGACCGAAACTAGTATTTCAAAAAGTTTCATAGAATCTAATTTTGAGATAATTTTTTGCATGGATTTCCAGCATAACCTTCCCTCGTGACATATAGAGAGGATCTTAAAAGTTACGTAGCATTTCGAACAATCCTCGATTTAATTTGATTTTTTGACCGAAACTAGTATAGAATTGTGTATAATATACTACGATTTTTGGACCGAAACTAGTATTTCAAAAAGTTTCATAGAATCTTATTTTGAGATAATTTTTTGCATGGACTTCCATCATAACCTTCCCTCGTAATATATAGAGAGGATCTTAAAAGGTACGTAGCATTTCGAACAATCCTCAATTTTATTTGATTTTTTGATCGAAACAAGTATAGAATTTTGTATAATATACTACGATTTTTGGACCGAAACTAGTATTTCAAAAATTTTCATAAAATCTAATTTTGAGATAATTTTTTGCATGGACTTCCATCATAACCTTCCCTTGTGACATATAGAGAGGATCTTAAAAGTTACGTAGCATTTCGAACAATCCTCGATTTAATTTGATTTTTTGACCGAAACTAGTATAGAATTGTGTATAAAATACTACGATTTTTGGACCGAAACTAGTATTTCAAAAAGTTTCATAGAATCTAATTTTGAGATAATTTTTTGCATGGACTTCCATCATAACCTTCCCTCGTAATATATAGAGAGGATCTTAAAAGTTACGTATCATTTGGAACAATCCTCGATTTAATTTGATTTTTGACCGAAACTTGTATAGAATTGTGTATAATATACAACGATTTTTGGACCGAAACTAGTATTTCAAAAAGTTTCATAGAATCTATTTTGGAGATAATTTTTTGCATGGACTTCCATCATAACCTTCCCTTGTGACATATAGAGAGGATCTTAAAAGTTACGTAGCATTTCGAACAATCCTCGATATAATTTGATATTATGACCGAAACTAGTAAAGAATTGTGTATAATATACTACGATTTTTGGACCGAAACTAGTATAAATTTGTGTATAATTTATTAACAATTTTTTGTGACTAAAACTAGTATTTTAAAAAGTTTCATAGAATCTATTTTTGAGATAATTTTTGGCATAGACTTTCATCATAACCTTCCCTCGTGACATATAGAGAGGATCTTAAAAGTAACGAAGCAATTCGAACAATCCTCGATTTAATTTGATATTATGACCGAAACTAGTATAGAATTGTGTATAATATACTACAATTTTTGGACCGAAACTAGTATTTCAAAAAGTTTCATAGAATCTAATTTTGAGATAATTTTTTGCATGGACTTCCATCATAACTTTCCCTCGTAATATATATAGAGGATCTTAAACGTTACGTAGCATTTCGAACAATCCTCGATTTAATTTGATTTTTAGACTGAAACTAGTATAGAATTGTGTATAATATATTACGAGTTTTGGACCGAAACAAGTATTTCAAATTTTTTCATAGAATCTAATTTTGAGATATTTTTTTGCCTGGACTTCCATCATAACCTTCCCTCGTGACATATACAGAGGATCTTAAAAGTTACGTAACATTTCGAACAATCCTCGATTTAATTTGATTTTTTGACCGAAACTAGTATAGAATTGTGTATAATATACTACGATTTTTGGACCGAAACTAGTATTTCAAAAAGTTTCATAGAATCTAATTTTGAGATAATTTTTTGCATGGACTTCCATCATAACCTTCCCTCGTGACATATAGAGAGGATCTTAGAAGTTACGTAGCATTTCGAACAATCCTCGATTTAATTTTATTTTTTGACAGAAACTAGTATAGAATAGTGTATAATATACTACGATTTTTGGACCGAAACTAGTATTTCAAAAAGTTTCATAGAATCAAATTTTTAGATAATTTTTTGCATGGACTTCCATCATAACCTTCCCTCGTAATATATAGAGAGGATCTTAAAAGTTACGTATCATTTGGAACAATCCTCGATTTAATTTGATTTTTGACCGAAACTTGTATAGAATTGTGTATAATATACAACGATTTTTGGACCGAAACTAGTATTTCAAAAAGTTTCATAGAATCTATTTTGGAGATAATTTTTTGCATGGACTTCCATCATAACCTTCCCTTGTGACATATAGAGAGGATCTTAAAAGTTACGTAGCATTTCGAACAATCCTCGATATAATTTGATATTATGACCGAAACTAGTAAAGAATTGTGTATAATATACTACGATTTTTGGACCGAAACTAGTATAAATTTGTGTATAATTTATTAACAATTTTTTGTGACTAAAACTAGTATTTTAAAAAGTTTCATAGAATCTATTTTTGAGATAATTTTTGGCATAGACTTTCATCATAACCTTCCCTCGTGACATATAGAGAGGATCTTAAAAGTAACGAAGCAATTCGAACAATCCTCGATTTAATTTGATATTATGACCGAAACTAGTATAGAATTGTGTATAATATACTACAATTTTTGGACCGAAACTAGTATTTCAAAAAGTTTCATAGAATCTAATTTTGAGATAATTTTTTGCATGGACTTCCATCATAACTTTCCCTCGTAATATATATAGAGGATCTTAAACGTTACGTAGCATTTCGAACAATCCTCGATTTAATTTGATTTTTAGACTGAAACTAGTATAGAATTGTGTATAATATATTACGAGTTTTGGACCGAAACAAGTATTTCAAATTTTTTCATAGAATCTAATTTTGAGATATTTTTTTGCCTGGACTTCCATCATAACCTTCCCTCGTGACATATACAGAGGATCTTAAAAGTTACGTAACATTTCGAACAATCCTCGATTTAATTTGATTTTTTGACCGAAACTAGTATAGAATTGTGTATAATATACTACGATTTTTGGACCGAAACTAGTATTTCAAAAAGTTTCATAGAATCTAATTTTGAGATAATTTTTTGCATGGACTTCCATCATAACCTTCCCTCGTGACATATAGAGAGGATCTTAGAAGTTACGTAGCATTTCGAACAATCCTCGATTTAATTTTATTTTTTGACAGAAACTAGTATAGAATAGTGTATAATATACTACGATTTTTGGACCGAAACTAGTATTTCAAAAAGTTTCATAGAATCAAATTTTTAGATAATTTTTTGCATGGACTTCCATCATAACCTTCCCTCGTAATATATAGAGAGGATCTTAAAAGTTACGTATCATTTGGAACAATCCTCGATTTTATTTGATTTTTGACTGAAACTTGTATAGAATTGTGTATAATATACTACGATTTTTGGACCGAAACTAGTATTTCAAAAAGTTTCATAGAATCTAATTTGGAGATAATTTTTTGCATGGACTTCCATCATAAGCTTCCCTAGTGACATAAAGAGAGGATCTTAAAAGTTACGTAGCATTTCGAACAATCCTCGATTAAATTTGATATTATGACCGAAACTAGTATAGAATTATGTATAATATACTAGGATTTTTGGACCGAAACAAGTATTTAAAAAAGTTTCACAGAATCTAATTTTGATATAATTTTTTGCATGGACTTCCATCATAACCTTCCCTCGTAATATATAGAGAGGATCTTAAGAGTTACGTAGCATTTCGGACAATCCTCTTTTATATTTGATTTTCGACCGAAACTTGTATAAAATTGTGTATAATATACTACGATTTTTGGACCGAAACTAGTATTTCAAAAAGTTTCATAGAATCTAATATTGAGATAATTTTTTGCATGGACTTCCAGCATAACCTTCCCTCGTGACATATAGAGAGGATCTTAAAAGTTACGTAGCATTTCGAACAATCCTCGATTTAATTTTATTTTTTGAAAGAAACTAGTATAGAATTGTGTATAATATACTACGATTTTTGGACCGAAACTAGTATTTCCAAAAGTTTCATAGAATCTAATTTTGAGATAATTTTTTAACATAGACTTCCATCATAACCTTCCCTCGTAATATATAGAGAGGATCTTAGAAGTTACGTAGCATTTCGAACAATCCTCTTTTTTATTTGATTTTTGAATGAAACTTGTATAAAATTGTGTATAATATACTACGGTTTTTGGACCGAAACTAGTATTTCAAAAAATTTCATAGAAATTAATTTTGAGATAATTTTTTGCATGTACTTCCATCATAAGCTTCCCTAGTGACATATAGAGAGGATCTTAAAAGTTACGTAGCATTTCGAACAATCCTCTTTTTAATTTGATATTATGACCGAAACTAGTAAAGAATTGTGTATAATATACTACGATTTTTGGACCGAAACTAGTATAAATTTGTGTATAATTTATTAAGATTTTTTTGTGACTAAAACTAGTATTTTAAAAAGTTTCATAGAATCTAATTTTGAGATAATTTTTGGCATACACTTTCATCATAACCTTCCCTCGTGACATATAGAGAGGATCTTAAAAGTTACGAAGCATTTCGAACAATCCTTGATTTAATTTGATATTATGACCGAAACTAGTATAGAATTGTGTATAATATACTACAATTTTTGGACCGAAACTAGTATTTCAAAAAGTTTCATAGAATCTAATTTTGAGATAATTTTTTGCATGGACTTCCATCATAACCTTCCCTCGTGACATATAGAGAGGATCTTAAAAGTTACGTAGCATTTCGAACAATCCTCGATTTATTTTGATATTATGACCGAAACTAGTATAGAATTGTGTATAATATACTACAATTTTTGGACCGAAACTAGTATTTCAAAAAGTTTCATAGAATCTAATTTTGAGATAATTTTTTGCATGGACTTCCATCATAACCTTCCCTCGTGACATATAGAGAGGATCTTAAAAGTTACGTAGCATTTTGAACAATCCTCGATTTAATTTTATTTTTTAACCGAAACTAGTATAGAATTGTGTATAATATACTACGATTTTTGGACCGAAACTGGTATTTCAAAACGTTTCATAGAATCTAATTTTGAGATAATTTTTTGCATGGACTTCCATCATAACCTTCCCTCGTAATATATAGAGAGGATCTTAAAAGTTACGTAGCATTTCGAACAATCTTTGATTTAATTTTATTTTTTGACCGAAACTAGTATAGAATTGTGTATAATATACTACGATTTTTGGACCGAAACTAGTATTTCAAAAAGTTTCATAGTATCTTATTTTGAGATAATTTTTTACATGGACTTCCATCATAACCTTCCCTCGTGACATATAGAGAGGATCTTAAAAGTTACGTAGCATTTCGAACAATCCTCGATTTAATTTTATTTTTTGACAGAAACTAGTATAGAATTGTGTATAATATACTACGATTTTTGGACCGAAACTAGTATTTCAAAAAGTTTCATAGAATCTAATTTTGAGATAATTTTTTAACATGGACTTCCATCATAACCTTCCCTCGTAATATATAGAGAGGATCTTAGAAGTTACGTAGCATTTCGAACAATCCTCTTTTTTATTTGATTTTTGACCGAAACTTGTATAAAATTGTGTATAATATACTACGGTTTTTGGACCGAAACTAGTATTTCAAAAAGTTTCATAGAATTTAATTTTGAGATAATTTTTTGCATGGACTTCCATCATAAGCTTCCCTAGTGACATATAGAGAGGATCTTAAAAGTTACGTAGCATTTCGAACAATCCTCAATTAAATTTGATATTATGACCGAAACTAGTATAGAATTGTGTATAATATACTAGGATTTTTGGACCGAAACAAGTATTTAAAAAAGTTTCACAGAATCTAATTTTGATATAATTTTTTGCATGGACTTCCATCATAACCTTCCCTCGTAATATATAGAGAGGATCTTAAGAGTTACGTAGCATTTCGGACAATCCTCTTTTATATTTGATTTTCGACCGAAACTTGTATAAAGTTGTGTATAATATACTACGATTTTTGGACCGAAACTAGTATTTCAAAAAGTTTCATAGAATCTAATTTAGAGATAATTTTTTGCATGGACTTCCAGCATATCCTTCCCTCGTGACATATAGAGAGGATCTTAAAAGTTACGTAGCATTTCGAAGAATCCTCGATTTAATTTTATCTTTTGACAGAAACTAGTATAGAATTGTGTATAATATACTACGATTTTTGGACCGAAACTAGTATTTCCAAAAGTTTCATAGAATCTAATTTTGAGATAATTTTTTAACATAGACTTCCATCATAACCTTCCCTCGTAATATATAGAGAGGATCTTAGAAGTTACGTAGCATTTCGAACAATCCTCTTTTTTATTTGATTTTTGAACGAAACTTGTATAAAATTGTGTATAATATACTACGGTTTTTGGACCGAAACTAGTATTTCAAAAAGTTTCATAGAATCTAATTTTGAGATAATTTTTTGCATGGACTTCCATCATAACCTTCCCTCGTAATATATAGAGAGGATCTTAAAAGTTACGTATCATTTGGAACAATCCTCGATTTAATTTGATTTTTGACCGAAACTTGTATAGAATTGTGTATAATATACAACGATTTTTGGACCGAAACTAGTATTTCAAAAAGTTTCATAGAATCTATTTTGGAGATAATTTTTTGCATGGACTTCCATCATAACCTTCCCTTGTGACATATAGTGAGGATCTTAAAAGTTACGTAGCATTTCGAACAATCCTCGATATAATTTGATATTATGACCGAAACTAGTAAAGAATTGTGTATAATATACTACGATTTTTGGACCGAAACTAGTATAAATTTGTGTATAATTTATTAACAATTTTTTGTGACTAAAACTAGTATTTTAAAAAGTTTCATAGAATCTATTTTTGAGATAATTTTTGGCATAGACTTTCATCATAACCTTCCCTCGTGACATATAGAGAGGATCTTAAAAGTAACGAAGCAATTCGAACAATCCTCGATTTAATTTGATATTATGACCGAAACTAGTATAGAATTGTGTATAATATACTACAATTTTTGGACCGAAACTAGTATTTCAAAAAGTTTCATAGAATCTAATTTTGAGATAATTTTTTGCATGGACTTCCATCATAACTTTCCCTCGTAATATATATAGAGGATCTTAAACGTTACGTAGCATTTCGAATAATCCTCGATTTAATTTGATTTTTAGACTGAAACTAGTATAGAATTGTGTATAATATATTACGAGTTTTGGACCGAAACAAGTATTTCAAATTTTTTCATAGAATCTAATTTTGAGATATTTTTTTGCCTGGACTTCCATCATAACCTTCCCTCGTGACATATACAGAGGATCTTAAAAGTTACGTAACATTTCGAACAATCCTCGATTTAATTTGATTTTTTGACCGAAACTAGTATAGAATTGTGTATAATATACTACGATTTTTGGACCGAAACTAGTATTTCAAAAAGTTTCATAGAATCTAATTTTGAGATAATTTTTTGCATGGACTTCCATCATAACCTTCCCTCGTGACATATAGAGAGGATCTTAGAAGTTACGTAGCATTTCGAACAATCCTCGATTTAATTTTATTTTTTGACAGAAACTAGTATAGAATAGTGTATAATATACTACGATTTTTGGACCGAAACTAGTATTTCAAAAAGTTTCATAGAATCAAATTTTTAGATAATTTTTTGCATGGACTTCCATCATAACCTTCCCTCGTAATATATAGAGAGGATCTTAAAAGTTACGTATCATTTGGAACAATCCTCGATTTTATTTGATTTTTGACCGAAACTTGTATAGAATTGTGTATAATATACTACGATTTTTGGACCGAAACTAGTATTTCAAAAAGTTTCATAGAATCTAATTTGGAGATAATTTTTTGCATGGACTTCCATCATAAGCTTCCCTAGTGACATAAAGAGAGGATCTTAAAAGTTACGTAGCATTTCGAACAATCCTCGATTAAATTTGATATTATGACCGAAACTAGTATAGAATTATGTATAATATACTAGGATTTTTGGACCGAAACAAGTATTTAAAAAAGTTTCACAGAATCTAATTTTGATATAATTTTTTGCATGGACTTCCATCATAACCTTCCCTCGTAATATATAGAGAGGATCTTAAGAGTTACGTAGCATTTCGGACAATCCTCTTTTATATTTGATTTTCGACCGAAACTTGTATAAAATTGTGTATAATATACTACGATTTTTGGACCGAAACTAGTATTTCAAAAAGTTTCATAGAATCTAATATTGAGATAATTTTTTGCATGGACTTCCAGCATAACCTTCCCTCGTGACATATAGAGAGGATCTTAAAAGTTACGTAGCATTTCGAACAATCCTCGATTTAATTTTATTTTTTGAAAGAAACTAGTATAGAATTGTGTATAATATACTACGATTTTTGGACCGAAACTAGTATTTCCAAAAGTTTCATAGAATCTAATTTTGAGATAATTTTTTAACATAGACTTCCATCATAACCTTCCCTCGTAATATATAGAGAGGATCTTAGAAGTTACGTAGCATTTCGAACAATCCTCTTTTTTATTTGATTTTTGAATGAAACTTGTATAAAATTGTGTATAATATACTACGGTTTTTGGACCGAAACTAGTATTTCAAAAAATTTCATAGAAATTAATTTTGAGATAATTTTTTGCATGTACTTCCATCATAAGCTTCCCTAGTGACATATAGAGAGGATCTTAAAAGTTACGTAGCATTTCGAACAATCCTCTTTTTAATTTGATATTATGACCGAAACTAGTAAAGAATTGTGTATAATATACTACGATTTTTAGACCGAAACTAGTATAAATTTGTGTATAATTTATTAAGATTTTTTTGTGACTAAAACTAGTATTTTAAAAAGTTTCATAGAATCTAATTTTGAGATAATTTTTGGCATACACTTTCATCATAACCTTCCCTCGTGACATATAGAGAGGATCTTAAAAGTTACGAAGCATTTCGAACAATCCTTGATTTAATTTGATATTATGACCGAAACTAGTATAGAATTGTGTATAATATACTACAATTTTTGGACCGAAACTAGTATTTCAAAAAGTTTCATAGAATCTAATTTTGAGATAATTTTTTGCATGGACTTCCATCATAACCTTCCCTCGTGACATATAGAGAGGATCTTAAAAGTTACGTAGCATTTCGAACAATCCTCGATTTATTTTTATATTATGACCGAAACTAGTATAGAATTGTGTATAATATACTACAATTTTTGGACCGAAACTAGTATTTCAAAAAGTTTCATAGAATCTAATTTTGAGATAATTTTTTGCATGGACTTCCATCATAACCTTCCCTCGTGACATATAGAGAGGATCTTAAAAGTTACGTAGCATTTTGAACAATCCTCGATTTAATTTGATTTTTTAACCGAAACTAGTATAGAATTGTGTATAATATACTACGATTTTTGGACCGAAACTGGTATTTCAAAACGTTTCATAGAATCTAATTTTGAGATAATTTTTTGCATGGACTTCCATCATAACCTTCCCTCGTAATATATAGAGAGGATCTTAAAAGTTACGTAGCATTTCGAACAATCTTTGATTTAATTTTATTTTTTGACCGAAACTAGTATAGAATTGTGTATAATATACTACGATTTTTGGACCGAAACTAGTATTTCAAAAAGTTTCATAGTATCTTATTTTGAGATAATTTTTTACATGGACTTCCATCATAACCTTCCCTCGTGACATATAGAGAGGATCTTAAAAGTTACGTAGCATTTCGAACAATCCTCGATTTAATTTTATTTTTTGACAGAAACTAGTATAGAATTGTGTATAATATACTACGATTTTTGGACCGAAACTAGTATTTCAAAAAGTTTCATAGAATCTAATTTTGAGATAATTTTTTAACATGGACTTCCATCATAACCTTCCCTCATAATATATAGAGAGGATCTTAGAAGTTACGTAGCATTTCGAACAATCCTCTTTTTTATTTGATTTTTGACCGAAACTTGTATAAAATTGTGTATAATATACTACGGTTTTTGGACCGAAACTAGTATTTCAAAAAGTTTCATAGAATTTAATTTTGAGATAATTTTTTGCATGGACTTCCATCATAAGCTTCCCTAGTGACATATAGAGAGGATCTTAAAAGTTACGTAGCATTTCGAACAATCCTCAATTAAATTTGATATTATGACCGAAACTAGTATAGAATTGTGTATAATATACTAGGATTTTTGGACCGAAACAAGTATTTAAAAAAGTTTCACAGAATCTAATTTTGATATAATTTTTTGCATGGACTTCCATCATAACCTTCCCTCGTAATATATAGAGAGGATCTTAAGAGTTACGTAGCATTTCGGACAATCCTCTTTTATATTTGATTTTCGACCGAAACTTGTATAAAGTTGTGTATAATATACTACGATTTTTGGACCGAAACTAGTATTTCAAAAAGTTTCATAGAATCTAATTTAGAGATAATTTTTTGCATGGACTTCCAGCATATCCTTCCCTCGTGACATATAAAGAGGATCTTAAAAGTTACGTAGCATTTCGAAGAATCCTCGATTTAATTTTATCTTTTGACAGAAACTAGTATAGAATTGTGTATAATATACTACGATTTTTGGACCGAAACTAGTATTTCCAAAAGTTTCATAGAATCTAATTTTGAGATAATTTTTTAACATAGACTTCCATCATAACCTTCCCTCGTAATATATAGAGAGGATCTTAGAAGTTACGTAGCATTTCGAACAATCCTCTTTTTTATTTGATTTTTGAACGAAACTTGTATAAAATTGTGTATAATATACTACGGTTTTTGGACCGAAACTAGTATTTCAAAAAGTTTCATAGAATCTAATTTTGAGATAATTTTTTGCATGGACTTCCATCATAACCTTCCCTTGTTATATTTAGAGAGGATCTTAAAAGTTACGTATCATTTCGAACAATCCTCGATTTAATTTGATTTTTGACCGAAACTTGTATAGAAATGTGTATAATATACTACGATTTTTGGACCGAAACTATTATTTCAAAAAGTTTCATAGAATCAAATTTGGAGATAATTTTTTGCATGGACTTCCATCATAACCTTCCCTTCTGACATATAGAGAGGATCTTAAAAGTTACGTAGCATTTCGAACAATCCTCGATTTAATTTGATATTATGACCGAAACTAGTAAAGAATTGTGTATAATATACTACGATTTTTGGACCGAAACTAGTATAAATTTGTGTATAATTTATTAAGATTTTTTTGTGACTAAAACTAGTATTTTAAAAAGTTTCATAGAATCTAATTTTGAGATAATTTTTAGCATACACTTTCATCATAACCTTCCCTTGTGACATATAGAGAGGATCTTAAAAGTTATGAAGCATTTTGAACAATCCTCGATTTAATTTGATTTTTTAACCGAAACTAGTATAGAATTGTCTATAATATACTACGATTTTTGGACGGAAACTGGTATTTCAAAAAGTTTCATAGAATCAAATTTTGAGATAATTTTTTGCATGGACTTCCATCATAACCTTCCCTCGTAATATATAGAGAGGATCTTAAAAGTTACGTAGCATTTTGAACAATATTTGATTTAATTTGATTTTTTGACCGAAACTAGTATAGAATTGTGTATAATATACTACAATTTTTGGACCGAAACTAGTATTTCAAAAAGTTTCATAGAATCTAATTTTGAGATAATTTTTTACATGGACTACCATCATAACCTTCCCTCGTGACATATAGAGAGGATCTTAAAAGTTACGTAGCATTTCGAACAATCCTCGATTTAATTTGATTTTTTGACAGACACTAGTATAGAATTGTATATAATATACTACGATTTTTGGACCGAAACTAGTATTTCAGAAAGTTACATAGAATCTAATTTTGAGATAATTTTTTGCATTGACTTCCATCATAACCTTCCCTCATAATATATAGAGAGGATCTTAAAAGTTAAGTAGCATTTCTAACAATCCTCGATTTAATTTGATGTTTTGACCGAAACTTGTATAGAATTGTGTATATTATATTAGGATTTATGGACCGAAACAAGTATTTCAAAAAGTTCCACATAATCTAATTTTGAGATAACTTTTTGTATGGAATTCCATCATAACCTTCCCTATTAATATATAGAGAGGATCTTAAAAGTTACGTAGCATTTCGAACAATCCTCGATTTAATTTGATTTTTTGACCGAAACTAGTATAAAATTGTGCATAATATACTACGATTTTTGGACCGAAACTAGTATTTCAAAAAGTTTCATAGAATCTAATTTTGAGATAATTTTTTGCATGGACTTCCATCATAACCTTGCCTCATAATATATAGAGAGGATCTTAAAAGTTACGTAGCATTTAAAACAATCCTCGATTTAATTTGATTTTTGACCAAAACTTGTATAGAATTGTGTATAATATACTACAATTTTTGGACCGAAACTAGTATTTCAAAAAGTTTCATAGAATCTAATTTTGAGATAATTTTTTGCATGGACTTCCATCATAACCTTCCTTCGTGACATATAGAGAGGATCTTAAAAGTTACGTAGCATTTTGAACAATCCTCGATTTAATTTGATTTTTTAACCGAAACTAGTATAGAATTGTGTATAATATACTATGATTTTTGGACCGAAACTGGTATTTCAAAAAGTTTCATAGAATCTAATTTTGAGATAATTTTTTGCATGGACTTCCATCATAACCTTCCCTCGTAATATATAGAGAGGATCTTAAAAGTTACGTAGCATTTCGAACAATCTTTGATTTAATTTGATTTTTTGACCGAAACTATTGTAGAATTGTGTATAATATACTACGATTTTTGGACCGAAACTAGTATTTCAAAAACTTTCATAGAATCTAATTTTGAGATAATTTTTTACATGGACTTCCATCATAACCTTCCCTCGTGACATATAGAGAGGATCTTAAAAGTTACGTATCATTTCGAACAATCCTTGATTTAATTTGATTTTTTGACCGACACTAGTATAGAATTGTATATAATATACTACGATTTTTGGACCGAAACTTGTATTTCAAAAAGTTACATAGAATCTAATTTTGAGATAACTTTTTGCATGGACTTCCATCATAACCTTCCCTAATAATATATAGAGAGGATCTTAAAAGTTAAGTAGCATTTCGAACAATCCTCGATTTAATTTGATTTTTTGACCGAAACTTGTATAGAATTGTGTATAATATATTACGATTTATGGACCAAAACAAGTATTTCAAAAAGTTCCACATAATCTAATTTTGAGATATCTTTTTGTATGGACTTCCATCATAACCTTCCCTCTTAATATATAGAGAGGATCTTAAAAGTTACGTAGCATTTCGACCAATCCTCGATTTAATTTGATTTTTTGACCGAAACTAGTATAAAATTGTGCATAATATACTACGATTTTTGGACCGAAACTAGTATTTCAAAAAGTTTCTTAGAATCTAATTTTGAGATAATTTTTTGCATGGACTTCCATCATAACCTTCCCTCATAATATATTGAGAGGATCTTAAAAGTTACGTAGCATTTAAAACAATCCTCGATTTAATTTGATTTTTGACAAAAACTTGTATAGAATTGTGTATAATATACTACAATTTTTGGACCGAAACTAGTATTTCAAAAAGTTCCATAGAATCTAATTTTGAGATAATTTTTTGAATGGACTTCCATCATAACCTTCCCTCGTGACATATAGAGAGGATCTTAAAAGTTACGTAGCATTTCGAACAATACTCGATTTAATTTGATTTTTTGATCGACACTAGTATAGAATTGTATATAATATACTACGATTTTTGGACAGAAACTATTATTTCAAAAAGTTTCATAGAATCTAATTTTGAGATAATTTTTTGCATGGACATCCAGCATAGCCTTCCCTCGTGACATATAGAGAGGATCTTAAAAGTTACGTAGCATTTCGAATAATCCTCGATTTAATTTGATTTTTTGACCGACACTAGTATAGAATCGTATATAATATACTACGATTTTTGGACCGAAACTAGTATTTCAAAAAGTTACATAGAATTTAATTTTGAGATAATTTTTTGCATGGACTTCCATCATAACCTTCCCTCATAATATATAGAGAGGATCTTAAAAGTTAAGTAGCATTTCGAACAATCCTCGATTTAATTTGATTTTTTGACCGAAACTTGTATAGAATTGTGTATAATATATTACGATTTTTGGACCGAAACTATTATTTCAAAAAGTTTCATAGAATCAAATTTGGAGATAATTTTTTGCATGGACTTCCATCATAACCTTCCCTTCTGACATATAGAGAGGATCTTAAAAGTTACGTAGCATTTCGAACAATCCTCGATTTAATTTGATATTATGACCGAAACTAGTAAAGAATTGTGTATAATATACTACGATTTTTGGACCGAAACTAGTATAAATTTGTGTATAATTTATTAAGATTTTTTTGTGACTAAAACTAGTATTTTAAAAAGTTTCATAGAATCTAATTTTGAGATAATTTTTAGCATACACTTTCATCATAACCTTCCCTCGTGACATATAGAGAGGATCTTAAAAGTTATGAAGCATTTCGAACAATCCTCGATTTAATTTGATATTATGACCGAAACTAGTATAGAATTGTGTATAATATACTACAATTTTTGGACCGAAACTAGTATTTCAAAAAGTTTCATAGAATCTAATTTTGAGATAATTTTTTGCATGGACTTCCATCATAACCTTCCCTCGTGACATATAGAGAGGATCTTAAAAGTTACGTAGCATTTTGAACAATCCTCGATTTAATTTGATTTTTTAACCGAAACTAGTATAGAATTGTCTATAATATACTACGATTTTTGGACGGAAACTGGTATTTCAAAAAGTTTCATAGAATCTAATTTTGAGATAATTTTTTGCATGGACTTCCATCATAACCTTCCCTCGTAATATATAGAGAGGATCTTAAAAGTTACGTAGCATTTTGAACAATCTTTGATTTAATTTGATTTTTTGACCGAAACTAGTATAGAATTGTGTATAATATACTACAATTTTTGGACCGAAACTAGTATTTCAAAAAGTTTCATAGAATCTAATTTTGAGATAATTTTTTACATGGACTACCATCATAACCTTCCCTCGTGACATATAGAGAGGATCTTAAAAGTTACGTAGCATTTCGAACAATCCTCGATTTAATTTGATTTTTTGACAGACACTAGTATAGAATTGTATATAATAAACTACGATTTTTGGACCGAAACTAGTATTTCAGAAAGTTACATAGAATCTAATTTTGAGATAATTTTTTGCATTGACTTCCATCATAACCTTCCCTCATAATATATAGAGAGGATCTTAAAAGTTAAGTAGCATTTCGAACAATCCTCGATTTAATTTGATTTTTTGACCGAAACTAGTATAAAATTGTGCATAATATACTACGATTTTTGGACCGAAACTAGTATTTCAAAAAGTTTCATAGAATCTAATTTTGAGATAATTTTTTGCATGGACTTCCATCATAACCTTGCCTCATAATATATAGAGAGGATCTTAAAAGTTACGTAGCATTTAAAACAATCCTCGATTTAATTTGATTTTTGACCAAAACATGTATAGAATTGTGTATAATATACTACAATTTTTGGACCGAAACTAGTATTTCAAAAAGTTTCATAGAATATAATTTTGAGATAATTTTTTGCATGGACTTCCATCATAACCTTCCTTCGTGACATATAGAGAGGATCTTAAAAGTTACGTAGCATTTTGAACAATCCTCGATTTAATTTGATTTTTTAACCGAAACTAGTATAGAATTGTGTATAATATACTATGATTTTTGGACCGAAACTGGTATTTCAAAAAGTTTCATAGAATCTAATTTTGAGATAATTTTTTGCATGGACTTCCATCATAACCTTCCCTCGTAATATATAGAGAGGATCTTAAAAGTTACGTAGCATTTCGAACAATCTTTGATTTAATTTGATTTTTTGACCGAAACTATTGTAGAATTGTGTATAATATACTACGATTTTTGGACCGAAACTAGTATTTCAAAAACTATCATAGAATCTAATTTTGAGATAATTTTTTACATGGACTTCCATCATAACCTTCCCTCGTGACATATAGAGAGGATCTTAAAAGTTACGTATCATTTCGAACAATCCTTGATTTAATTTGATTTTTTGACCGACACTAGTATAGAATTGTATATAATATACTACGATTTTTGGACCGAAACTAGTATTTCAAAAAGTTACATAGAATCTAATTTTGAGATAACTTTTTGCATGGACTTCCATCATAACCTTCCCTCATAATATATAGAGAGGATCTTAAAAGTTAAGTAGCATTTCGAACAATCCTCGATTTAATTTGATTTTTTGACCGAAACTTGTATAGAATTGTGTATAATATATTACGATTTATGGACCAAAACAAGTATTTCAAAAAGTTCCACATAATCTAATTTTGAGATATCTTTTTGTATGGACTTCCATCATAACCTTCCCTCTTAATATATAGAGAGGATCTTAAAAGTTACGTAGCATTTCGACCAATCCTCGATTTAATTTGATTTTTTGACCGAAACTAGTATAAAATTGTGCATAATATACTACGATTTTTGGACCGAAACTAGTATTTCAAAAAGTTTCTTAGAATCTAATTTTGAGATAATTTTTTGCATGGACTTCCATCATAACCTTGCCTCGTAATATATAGAGAGGATCTTAAAAGTTACGTAGCATTTCAAACAATCCTTGATTTAATTTGAGTTTTGACCAAAACTTGTATAGAATTGTGTATAATATACTACAATTTTTTGACCGAAACTAGTATTTCAAAAAGTTCCATAGAATCTAATTTTGAGATAATTTTTTGCATGGACTTCCATCATAACCTTCCCTCGTGACATATAGAGAGGATCTTAAAAGTTACGTAGCATTTCGAACAATCCTCGATTTAATTTGATTTTTTCACCGACACTAGTATAGAATTGTATATAATATACTACGATTTTTGGAACGAAACTAGTATTTCAAAAAGTTTCATAGAATCTAATTTTGAGATAATTTTTTGCATGGACTTCCAGCATAACCTTCCCTCGTGACATATAGAGAGGATCTTAAAATTTACGTAGCATTTCGAACAATCCTCGATTTAATTTGATTTTTTGACCGAAACTAGTATAGAATTTTGTATAATATACTACGATTTTTGGACCGAAACTAGTATTTAAAAAAGTTTCATAGAATCTAATTTTGAGATAAGTTTTTGCATGGACTTCCATCATAACCTTCCCTCATAATATATAGAGAGGATCTTAAAAGTTACGTAGCATTTAAAACAATCCTCGATTTAATTTGATTTTTGACCAAAACTTGTATAGAATTGTGTATAATATACTACAATTTTTGGACCGAAACTAGTATTTCAAAAAGTTCCATAGAATCTAATTTTGAGATAATTTTTTGAATGGACTTCCATCATAACCTTCCCTCGTGACATATAGAGAGGATCTTAAAAGTTACGTAGCATTTCGAACAATCCTCGATTTAATTTGATTTTTTGACCGACACTAGTATAGAATTGTATATAATATACTACGATTTTTGGACAGAAACTATTATTTCAAAAAGTTTCATAGAATCTAATTTTAAGATAATTTTTTGCATGGACATCCAGCATAGCCTTCCCTCGTGACATATAGAGAGGATCTTAAAAGTTACGTAGCATTTCGAATAATCCTCGATTTAATTTGATTTTTTGACCGACACTAGTATAAAATTGTATATAATATACTACGATTTTTGGACCGAAACTAGTATTTCAAAAAGTTACATAGAATTTAATTTTGAGATAATTTTTTGCATGGACTTCCATCATAACCTTCCCTCATAATATATAGAGAGGATCTTAAAAGTTAAGTAGCATTTCGAACAATCCTCGATTTAATTTGATTTTTTGACCGAAACTTGTATAGAATTGTGTATAATATATTACGATTTATGGACCGAAACAAGTATTTCAAAAAGTTCCACATAATCTAATTTTGAGATAACTTTTTGTATGGACTTCCATCATAACCTTCCCTCTTAATATATAGAGAGGATCTTAAAAGTTACGTAGCATTTCGAACAATCCTCGATTTAATTTGATTTTTTGACCGAAACTAGTATAAAATTGTGCATCATATACTACGATTTTTGGACCGAAACTAGTATTTCAAAAAGTTTCATAGAATCTAATTTTGAGATAATTTTTTGCATGGACTTCCATCATAACCTTGCCTCGTAATATATAGAGAGGATCTTAAAAGTTACGTAGCATTTCAAACAATCCTCGATTTAATTTGATTTTTGACCAAAACTTTTATAGAATTGTGTATAATATACTACAATTTTTGGACCGAAACTAGTATTTCAAAAAGTTCCATAGAATCTAATTTTGAGATAATTTTTTGCATGGACTTCCATCATAACCTTCCCTCGTGACATATAGAGAGGATCTTAAAAGTTACGTAGCATTTCGAACAATCCTTGATTTAATTTGATTTTTTGACCGACACTAGTATAGAATTGTATATAATATACTACGATTTTTGGACCGAAACTGGTATTTCAAAAAGTTTCATAGAATCTAATTTTGAGATAATTTTTTGCATGGACTTCCATCATAACCTTCCCTCGTAATATATAGAGAGGATCTTAAAAGTTACGTAGCATTTCGAACAATCTTTGATTTAATTTGATTTTTTGACCGAAACTAGTATAGAATTGTGTATAATATATTACGATTTTTGGACCGAAACTAGTATTTCAAAAAGTGTCATAGAATCTAATTTTTAGATAATTTTTTACATGGACTTCCATCATAACCTTCCCTCGTGACATATAGAGAGGATCTTAAAAGTTACGTAGCATTTCGAACAATCCTTGATTTAATTTGATTTTTTGACCGACACTAGTATAGAATTGTATATAATATACTACGATTTTTGGACCGAAACTAGTATTTCAAAAAGTTACATAGAATCTAATTTTGAGATAACTTTTTGCATGGACTTCCATCATAACCTTCCCTCATAATATATAGAGAGGATCTTAAAAGTTAAGTAGCATTTCGAACAATCCTCGATTTAATTTGATTTTTTGACCGAAACTTGTATAGAATTGTGTATAATATATTACGATTTATGGACCGAAACAAGTATTTCAAAAAGTTCCACATAATCTAATTTTGAGATAACTTTTTGTATGGACTTCCATCATAACCTTCCCTCTTAATATATAGAGAGGATCTTAAAAGTTACGTAGCATTTCGAACAATCCTCAATTTAATTTGATTTTTTGACCGAAACTAGTATAAAATTGTGCATAATATACTACGATTTTTGGACCGAAACTAGTATTTCAAAAAGTTTCATAAAATCTAATTTTGAGATAATTTTTTGCATGGACTTCCATCACAACATTGCCTCGTAATATATAGAGAGGATCTTAAAAGTTACGTAGCATTTCAAACAATCCTCGATTTAATTTGATTTTTGACCAAAACTTGTATAGAATTGTGTACAATATACTACAATTTTTGGACCGAAACTAGTATTTCAAAAAGTTCCACAGAATCTAATTTTGAGATAATTTTTTGCATGGACTTCCATCATAACCTTCCCTCGTGACATATAGAGAGGATCTTAAAAGTTACGTAGCATTTCGAACAATCCTCGATTTAATTTGATTTTTTCACCGACACTAGTATAGAATTGTATATAATATACTACGATTTTTGGAACGAAACTAGTATTTCAAAAAGTTTCATAGAATCTAATTTTGAGATAATTTTTTGCATGGACTTCCAGCATAACCTTCCCTCGTGACATATAGAGAGGATCTTAAAAGTTACGTAGCATTTCGAACAATCCTCGATTTAATTTGATTTTTTGACCGAAACTAGTATAGAATTTTGTATAATATACTACGATTTTTGGACCGAAACTAGTATTTCAAAAAGTTTCATAGAATCTAATTTTGAGATAATTTTTTGCATGGACTTCCATCATAACCTTCCCTCATAATATATAGAGAGGATCTTAAAAGTTACGTAGCATTTAAAACAATCCTCGATTTAATTTGATTTTTGACCAAAACTTGTATAGAATTGTGTATAATATACTACAATTTTTGGACCGAAACTAGTATTTCAAAAAGTTCCATAGAATCTAATTTTGAGATAATTTTTTGAATGGACTTCCATCATAACCTTCCCTCGTGACATATAGAGAGGATCTTAAAAGTTACGTAGCATTTCGAACAATCCTCGATTTAATTTGATTTTTTGACCGACACTAGTATAGTATTGTATATAATATACTACGATTTTTGGACAGAAACTATTATTTCAAAAAGTATCATAGAATCTAATTTTGAGATAATTTTTTGCATGGACATCCAGCATAGCCTTCCCTCGTGACATATAGAGAGGATCTTAAAAGTTACGTAGCATTTCGAATAATCCTCAATTTAATTTGATTTTTTGACCGACACTAGTATAGAATTGTATATAATATACTACGATTTTTGGACCGAAACTAGTATTTCAAAAAGTTACATAGAATTTAATTTTGAGATAATTTTTTGCATGGACTTCCATCATAACCTTCCCTCATAATATATAGAGAGGATCTTAAAAGTTAAGTAGCATTTCGAACAATCCTCGATTTAATTTGATTTTTTGACCGAAACTTGTATAGAATTGTGTATAATATATTACGATTTATGGACCGAAACAAGTATTTCAAAAAGTTCCACATAATCTAATTTTGAGATAACTTTTTGTATGGACTTCCATCATAACCTTCCCTCTTAATATATAGAGAGGATCTTAAAAGTTACGTAGCATTTCGAACAATCCTCGATTTAATTTGATTTTTTGACCGAAACTAGTATAAAATTGTGCATAATATACTACGATTTTTGGACCGAAACTAGTATTTCAAAAAGTTTCATAGAATCTAATTTTGAGATAATTTTTTGCATGGACTTCCATCATAACCTTGCCTCATAATATATAGAGAGGATCTTAAAAGTTACGTAGCATTTCAAACAATCCTCGATTTAATTTGATTTTTGACCTAAACTTGTATAGAATTGTGTATAATATACTACAATTTTTGGACCGAAACTAATATTTCAAAAAGTTCCATAGAATCTAATTTTGAGATAATTTTTTGCATGGACTTCCATCATAACCTTCCCTCGTGACATATAGAGAGGATCTTAAAAGTTACGTAGCATTTCGAACAATCCTCGATTTAATTTGATTTTTTCACCGACACTAGTATATAATTGTATATAATATACTACGATTTTTGGACCGAAACTAGTATTTCAAAAAGTTTCATAGAATATAAATTTGAGATAATTTTTTGCATGGACTTCCAGCATAACCTTCCCTCGTGACATATAGAGAGGATCTTAAAAGTTACGTAGCATTTCGAACAATCCTCGATTTAATTTGATTTTTTGACCGAAACTAGTATAGAATTGTGTATAATATACTACGATTTTTGGACCGAAACTAGTATTTCAAAAAGTTTCATAGAATCTAATTTTGAGATAATTTTTTGCATGGACTTCCATCATAACCTTCCCTCGTGATATATAGAGAGGATCTTAAAAGTTACGTAGCATTTCGAACAATCCTCGATTTTATTTGATTTTTTGACCGAAACTAGTATATAATTGTGTATAATATACTACGGTTTTTGGACCGAAACTAGTATTTCAAAAAGTTTCATAGAATGTAATTTTGAGATAATTTTTTAACATATACTTCCATCATAAGCTTCCCTAGTGACATATAGAGAGGATCTTAAAAGTTACGTAGCATTTCGAACAATCCTCTTTTTAATTAGATTTTTGACCGAAACCTGTAAAGGAATCGTGTATAATATACTACGATTTTTGGACCGAAACTAGTATTTCAAAAAGTTACATAGAATCTAATTTTGAGATAATTTTTTGCATGGACTTCCATCATAACCTTCCCGCATAATATATAGAGAGGATCTTAAAAGTTAAGTAGCATTTCGAACAATCCTCGATTTAATTTGATTTTTTGACCGAAACTTGTATAGAATTGTGTATAATATATTACGATTTATGGACCGAAACAATTATTTCTAAAAGTTCCACATAATCTAATTTTGAGATAACTTTTTGTATGGACTTCCATCATAACCTTCCCTCGTGACATATAGAGAGGATCTTAAAAGTTACGTAGCATTTCGAACAATCCTCGATTTAATTTGATTTTTTCACCGACACTAGTATAGAATTGTATATAATATACTACGATTTTTGGACCGAAACTAGTATTTCAAAAAGTTTCATAGAATCTAATTTTGAGATAATTTTTTGCATGGACTTCCAGCATAACCTTCCCTCGTGACATATAGAGAGGATCTTAAAAGTTACGTAGCATTTCGAACAATCCTCGATTTAATTTGATTTTTTGACCGAAACTAGTATAGAATTTTGTATAATATACTACGATTTTTGGACCGAAACTAGTATTTCAAAAAGTTTCATAGAATCTAATTTTGAGATAATTTTTTGCATGGACTTCCATCATAACCTTCCCTCGTAATATATAGAGAGGATCTTAAAAGTTACGTAGCATTTCAAACAATCTTCGATTTAATTTGATTTTTTGACCGAAACTAGTATATAATTGTGTATAATATATTACGAGTTTTGGACCGAAACTAGTATTTCAAAAAGTTCCACATAATCTAATTTTGAGATAATTTTTTGCATGGACTTCCATCATAACCTTCCCTCGTGATATATAGAGAGGATCTTAAAAGTTACGTAGCATTTCGAACAATCCTCGATTTAATTTGATTTTTTGACCGAAACTAGTATAGAATTGTGTATAATATACTACGATATTTGGACCGAAACTAGTATTTCAAAAAGTTTCATAGAATCTAATTTTGAGATAATTTTTTGCATGGACTTCCATCATAACCTTCCCTCGTGATATATAGAGAGGATCTTAAAAGTTACGTAGCATTTCGAACAATCCTCGATTTAATTTGATTTTTTGACCGAAACTAGTATAGAATTGTGTATAATATACTACGATTTTTGGACCGAAACTAGTATTTCAAAAAGTTTCATAGAATCTAATTTTGAGATAATTTTTTGCATGGACTTCCATCATAACCTTCCCTCGTGATATATAGAGAGGATCTTAAAAGTTACGTAGCATTTCGAACAATCCTCGATTTTATTTGATTTTTTGACCGAAACTAGTATAGAATTGTGTATAATATACTACGGTTTTTGGACCGAAACTAGTATTTCAAAAAGTTTCATAGAATTTAATTTTGAGATAATTTTTTAACATATACTTCCATCATAAGCTTCCCTAGTGACATATAGAGAGGATCTTAAAAGTTACGTAGCATTTCGAACAATCCTCTTTTTAATTAGATTTTTGACCGAAACTTGTAAAGAATTGTGTATAATATACTACGATTTTTGGACCGAAACTAGTATTTCAAAAAGTTACATAGAATCTAATTTTGAGATAATTTTTTGCATGGACTTCCATCATAACCTTCCCGCATAATATATAGAGAGGATCTTAAAAGTTAAGTAGCATTTCGAACAATCCTCGATTTAATTTGATTTTTTGACCGAAACTTGTATAGAATATGGACCGAAACAAGTATTTCTAAAAGTTCCACATAATCTAATTTTGAGATAACTTTTTGCATGGACTTCCATCATAACCTTCCCTCGTGACATATAGAGAGGATCTTAAAAGTTACGTAGCATTTCGAACAATCCTCGATTTAATTTGATTTTTTCACCGACACTAGTATAGAATTGTATATAATATACTACGATTTTTGGACCGAAACTAGTATTTCAAAAAGTTTCATAGAATCTAATTTTGAGATAATTTTTTGCATGGACTTCCAGCATAACCTTCCCTCGTGACATATAGAGAGGATCTTAAAAGTTACGTAGCATTTCGAACAATCCTCGATTTAATTTGATTTTTTGACCGAAACTAGTATAGAATTTTGTATAATATACTACGATTTTTGGACCGAAACTAGTATTTCAAAAAGTCATAGAATCTAATTTTGAGATAATATTTTGCATGGACTTCCATCATAACCTTCCCTCATAATATATAGAGAGGATCTTAAAAGTTACGTAGCATTTAAAACAATCCTCGATTTAATTTGATTTTTCACCAAAACTTGTATAGAATTGTGTATAATATACTACAATTTTTGGACCGAAACTAGTATTTCAAAAAGTTCCATAGAATCTAATTTTGAGATAATTTTTTGAATGGACTTCCATCATAACCTTCCCTCGTACATATAGAGAGGATCTTAAAAGTTACGTAGCATTTCGAACAATCCTCGATTTAATTTGATTTTTTGACCGACACTAGTATAGAATTGTGTATAATATACTACGGTTTTTGGACCGAAACTAGTATTTCAAAAAGTTTCATAGAATTTAATTTTGAGATAATTTTTTAACATATACTTCCATCATAAGCTTCCCTAGTGACATATAGAGAGGATCTTAAAAGTTACGTAGCATTTCGAACAATCCTCTTTTTAATTAGATTTTTGACCGAAACTTGTAAAGAATTGTGTATAATATACTACGATTTTTGGACCGAAACTAGTATTTCAAAAAGTTACATAGAATCTAATTTTGAGATAATTTTTTGCATGGACTTCCATCATAACCTTCCCTCGTGACATATAGAGAGGATCTTAAAAGTTACGTAGCATTTCGAACAATCCTCGATTTAATTTGATTTTTTCACCGACACTAGTATATAATTGTATATAATATACTACGATTTTTGGACCGAAACTAGTATTTCAAAAAGTTTCATAGAATATAAATTTGAGATAATTTTTTGCATGGACTTCCAGCATAACCTTCCCTCGTGACATATAGAGAGGATCTTAAAAGTTACGTAGCATTTCGAACAATCCTCGATTTAATTTGATTTTTTCACCGAAACTAGTATAGAATTTTGTATAATATACTACGATTTTTGGACCGAAACTAGTATTTCAAAAAGTTTCATAGAATCTAATTTTGAGATAATTTTTTGCATGGACTTCCATCATAACCTTCCCTCGTGATATATAGAGAGGATCTTAAAAGTTACGTAGCATTTCGAACAATCCTCGATTTTATTTGATTTTTTGACCGAAACTAGTATATAATTGTGTATAATATACTACGGTTTTTGGACCGAAACTAGTATTTCAAAAAGTTTCATAGAATGTAATTTTGAGATAATTTTTTAACATATACTTCCATCATAAGCTTCCCTAGTGACATATAGAGAGGATCTTAAAAGTTACGTAGCATTTCGAACAATCCTCTTTTTAATTAGATTTTTGACCGAAACCTGTAAAGGAATCGTGTATAATATACTACGATTTTTGGACCGAAACTAGTATTTCAAAAAGTTACATAGAATCTAATTTTGAGATAATTTTTTGCATGGACTTCCATCATAACCTTCCCGCATAATATATAGAGAGGATCTTAAAAGATAAGTAGCATTTCGAACAATCCTCGATTTAATTTGATTTTTTGACCGAAACTTGTATAGAATTGTGTATAATATATTACGATTTATGGACCGAAACAATTATTTCTAAAAGTTCCACATAATCTAATTTTGAGATAACTTTTTGTATGGACTTCCATCATAACCTTCCCTCGTGACATATAGAGAGGATCTTAAAAGTTACGTAGCATTTCGAACAATCCTCGATTTAATTTGATTTTTTCACCGACACTAGTATAGAATTGTATATAATATACTACGATTTTTGTACCGAAACTAGTATTTCAAAAAGTTTCATAGAATCTAATTTTGAGATAATTTTTTGCATGGACTTCCAGCATAACCTTCCCTCGTGACATATAGAGAGGATCTTAAAAGTTACGTAGCATTTCGAACAATCCTCGATTTAATTTGATTTTTTGACCGAAACTAGTATAGAATTTTGTATAATATACTACGATTTTTGGACCGAAACTAGTATTTCAAAAAGTTTCATAGAATCTAATTTTGAGATAATTTTTTGCATGGACTTCCATCATAACCTTCCCTCGTAATATATAGAGAGGATCTTAAAAGTTACGTAGCATTTCAAACAATCTTCGATTTAATTTTATTTTTTGACCGAAACTAGTATATAATTGTGTATAATATATTACGAGTTTTGGACCGAAACTAGTATTTCAAAAAGTTCCACATAATCTAATTTTGAGATAATTTTTTGCATGGACTTCCATCATAACCTTCCCTCGTGATATATAGAGAGGATCTTAAAAGTTACGTAGCATTTCGAACAATCCTCGATTTAATTTGATTTTTTGACCGAAACTAGTATAGAATTGTGTATAATATACTACGATATTTGGACCGAAACTAGTATTTCAAAAAGTTTCATAGAATCTAATTTTGAGATAATTTTTTGCATGGACTTCCATCATAACCTTCCCTCGTGATATATAGAGAGGATCTTAAAAGTTACGTAGCATTTCGAACAATCCTCGATTTAATTTGATTTTTTGACCGAAACTAGTATAGAATTGTGTATAATATACTACGATTTTTGGACCGAAACTAGTATTTCAAAAAGTTTCATAGAATCTAATTTTGAGATAATTTTTTGCATGGACTTCCATCATAACCTTCCCTCGTGATATATATAGAGGATCTTAAAAGTTACGTAGCATTTCGAACAATCCTCGATTTTATTTGATTTTTTGACCGAAACTAGTATAGAATTGTGTATAATATACTACGGTTTTTGGACCGAAACTAGTATTTCAAAAAGTTTCATAGAATTTAATTTTGAGATAATTTTTTAACATATACTTCCATCATAAGCTTCCCTAGTGACATATAGAGAGGATCTTAAAAGTTACGTAGCATTTCGAACAATCCTCTTTTTAATTAGATTTTTGACCGAAACTTGTAAAGAATTGTGTATAATATACTACGATTTTTGGACCGAAACTAGTATTTCAAAAAGTTACATAGAATCTAATTTTGAGATAATTTTTTGCATGGACATCCATCATAACCTTCCCGCATAATATATAGAGAGGATCTTAAAAGTTAAGTAGCATTTCGAACAATCCTCGATTTAATTTGATTTTTTGACCGAAACTTGTATAGAATTGTGTATAATATATTACGATTTATGGACCGAAACAAGTATTTCTAAAAGTTCCACATAATCTAATTTTGAGATAACTTTTTGCATGGACTTCCATCATAACCTTCCCTCGTGACATATAGAGAGGATCTTAAAAGTTACGTAGCATTTCGAACAATCCTCGATTTAATTTGATTTTTTCACCGACACTAGTATAGAATTGTATATAATATACTACGATTTTTGGACCGAAACTAGTATTTCAAAAAGTTTCATAGAATCTAATTTTGAGATAATTTTTTGCATGGACTTCCAGCATAACCTTCCATCGTGACATATAGAGAGGATCTTAAAAGTTACGTAGCATTTCGAACAATCCTCGATTTAATTTGATTTTTTGACCGAAACTAGTATAGAATTTTGTATAATATACTACGATTTTTGGACCGAAACTAGTATTTCAAAAAGTCATAGAATCTAATTTTGAGATAATTTTTTGCATGGCCTTCCATCATAACCTTCCCTCATAATATATAGAGAGGATCTTAAAAGTTACGTAGCATTTAAAACAATCCTCGATTTAATTTGATTTTTGACCAAAACTTGTATAGAATTGTGTATAATATACTACAATTTTTGGACCGAAACTAGTATTTCAAAAAGTTCCATAGAATCTAATTTTGAGATAATTTTTTGAATGGACTTCCATCATAACCTTCCCTCGTACATATAGAGAGGATCTTAAAAGTTACGTAGCATTTCGAACAATCCTCGATTTAATTTGATTTTTTGACCGACACTAGTATAGAATTGTGTATAATATACTACGGTTTTTGGACCGAAACTAGTATTTCAAAAAGTTTCATAGAATTTAATTTTGAGATAATTTTTTAACATATACTTCCATCATAAGCTTCCCTAGTGACATATAGAGAGGATCTTAAAAGTTACGTAGCATTTCGAACAATCCTCTTTTTAATTAGATTTTTGACCGAAACTTGTAAAGAATTGTGTATAATATACTACGATTTTTGGACCGAAACTAGTATTTCAAAAAGTTACATAGAATCTAATTTTGAGATAATTTTTTGCATGGACTTCCATCATAACCTTCCCGCATAATATATAGAGAGGATCTTAAAAGTTAAGTAGCATTTCGAACAATCCTCGATTTAATTTGATTTTTTGACCGAAACTTGTATAGAATTGTGTATAATATATTACGATTTATGGACCGAAACAAGTATTTCTAAAAGTTCCACATAATCTAATTTTGAGATAACTTTTTGCATGGACTTCCATCATAACCTTCCCTCGTGACATATAGAGAGGATCTTAAAAGTTACGTAGCATTTCGAACAATCCTCGATTTAATTTGATTTTTTCACCGACACTAGTATAGAATTGTATATAATATACTACGATTTTTGGACCGAAACTAGTATTTCAAAAAGTTTCATAGAATCTAATTTTGAGATAATTTTTTGCATGGACTTCCAGCATAACCTTCCCTCGTGACATACAGAGAGGATCTTAAAAGTTACGTAGCATTTCGAACAATCCTCGATTTAATTTGATTTTTTGACCGAAACTAGTATAGAATTTTGTATAATATACTACGATTTTTGGACCGAAACTAGTATTTCAAAAAGTCATAGAATCTAATTTTGAGATAATATTTTGCATGGACTTCCATCATAACCTTCCCTCATAATATATAGAGAGGATCTTAAAAGTTACGTAGCATTTAAAACAATCCTCGATTTAATTTGATTTTTGACCAAAACTTGTATAGAATTGTGTATAATATACTACAATTTTTGGACCGAAACTAGTATTTCAAAAAGTTCCATAGAATCTAATTTTGAGATAATTTTTTGAATGGACTTCCATCATAACCTTCCCTCGTACATATAGAGAGGATCTTAAAAGTTACGTAGCATTTCGAACAATCCTCGATTTAATTTGATTTTTTGACCGACACTAGTATAGAATTGTATATAATATACTACGATTTTTGGACAGAAACTAGTATTTCAAAAAGTTTCATAGAATCTAATTTTGAGATAATTTTTTGCATGGACTTCCAGCATAGCCTTCCCTCGTGACATATAGAGAGGATCTTAAAAGTTACGTAGCATTTCGAACAATCCTCTTTTTAATTAGATTTTTGACCGAAACTTGTAAAGAATTGTGTATAATATACTACGATTTTTGGACCGAAACTAGTATTTCAAAAAGTTTCATAGAATCTAATTTTGAGATAATTTTTTGCATGGACTTCCAGCATAGCCTTCCCTCGTGACATATAGAGAGGATCTTAAAAGTTACGTAGCATTTCGAATAATCCTCGATTTAATTTGATTTTTTGACCGACACTAGTATAGAATTGTATATAATACACTACGATTTTTGGACCGAAACTAGTATTTCAAAAAGTTACATAGAATTTAATTTTGAGATAATTTTTTGCATGGACTTCCCTCATAATATATAGAGAGGATCTTAAAAGTTAAGTAGCATTTCAAACAATCCTCGATTTAATTTGATTTTTTGACCGAAACTTGTATAGAATTGTGTATAATATATATTACGATTTATGGACTGAAACAAGTATTTCAAAAAGTTCCACATAATCTAATTTTGAGATAACTTTTTGTATGGACTTCCATCATATCCTTCCCTCTTAATATATATAGAGGATCTTCAAAGTTACGTAGCATTTCGAACAATCCTCGATTTAACATGATTTTTTGACCGAAACTAGTATAAAATTGTGCATAATATACTACGATTTTTGGACCGAAACTAGTATAAAATTGTGCATAATATACTACGATTTTTGGACCGAAACTAGTATTTCAAAAAGTTTCATAGAATCTAATTTGGAGATAATTTTTTGCATGGACTTCCATCATAACCTTGCCTCGTAATATATAGAGAGGATCTTAAAAGTTACGTAGCATTTCAAACAATCCTCGATTTAATTTGATTTTTGACCAAAACTTGTATAGAATTTTGTATAATATACTGCAATTTTTGGACCGAAACTAGTATTTCAAAAAGTTCCATAGAATCTAATTTTGAGATAATTTTTTGCATGGACTTCCATCATAACCTTCCCTCGTGAAATATAGAGAGGATCTTAAAAGTTACGTAGCATTTCGAACAATCCTCGATTTAATTTGATTTTTTCACCGACACTAGTATAGAATTGTATATAATATACTACGATTTTTGGAAAGAAACTAGTATTTCAAAAAGTTTCATAGAATCTAATTTTGAGATAATTTTTTGCATGGACTTCCAGCATAACCTTCCCTCGTGACATATAGAGAGGATCTTAAAAGTTACGTAGCATTTCGAACAATCCTCGATTTAATTTGATTTTTTGACCGAAACTAGTATAGAATTTTGTATAATATACTACGATTTTTGGACCGAAACTAGTATTTCAAAAAGTTTCATAGAATCTAATTTTGAGATAATTTTTTGCATGGACTTCCATCATAACCTTCCCTCGTAATATATAGAGAGGATCTTAAAAGTTACGTAAATTTTCGAACAATCTTCGATTTAATTTGATTTTTTGACCGAAACTAGTATATAATTGTGTATAATATATTACGAGTTTTGGACCGAAACTAGTATTTCAAAAAGTTCCACATAATCTAATTTTGAGATAATTTTTTGCATGGACTTCCATCATAACCTTCCCTCGTGATATATAGAGAGGATCTTAAAAGTTACGTAGCATTTCGAACAATCCTCGATTTAATTTGATTTTTTGACCGAAACTAGTATAGAATTGTGTATAATATACTACAATTTTTGGACCGAAACTAGTATTTCAAAAAGTTCCATAGAATCTAATTTTGAGATAATTTTTTGAATGGACTTCCATCATAACCTTCCCTCGTACATATAGAGAGGATCTTAAAAGTTACGTAGCATTTCGAACAATCCTCGATTTAATTTGATTTTTTGACCGACACTAGTATAGAATTGTATATAATATACTACGATTTTTGGACAGAAACTAGTATTTCAAAAAGTTTCATAGAATCTAATTTTGAGATAATTTTTTGCATGGACTTCCAGCATAGCCTTCCCTCGTGACATATAGAGAGGATCTTAAAAGTTACGTAGCATTTCGAACAATCCTCTTTTTAATTAGATTTTTGACCGAAACTTGTAAAGAATTGTGTATAATATACTACGATTTTTGGACCGAAACTAGTATTTCAAAAAGTTTCATAGAATCTAATTTTGAGATAATTTTTTGCATGGACTTCCAGCATAGCCTTCCCTCGTGACATATAGAGAGGATCTTAAAAGTTACGTAGCATTTCGAATAATCCTCGATTTAATTTGATTTTTTGACCGACACTAGTATAGAATTGTATATAATACACTACGATTTTTGGACCGAAACTAGTATTTCAAAAAGTTACATAGAATTTAATTTTGAGATAATTTTTTGCATGGACTTCCCTCATAATATATAGAGAGGATCTTAAAAGTTAAGTAGCATTTCAAACAATCCTCGATTTAATTTGATTTTTTGACCGAAACTTGTATAGAATTGTGTATAATATATATTACGATTTATGGACTGAAACAAGTATTTCAAAAAGTTCCTCATAATCTAATTTTGAGATAACTTTTTGTATGGACTTCCATCATATCCTTCCCTCTTAATATATATAGAGGATCTTAAAAGTTACGTAGCATTTCGAACAATCCTCGATTTAACATGATTTTTTGACCGAAACTAGTATAAAATTGTGCATAATATACTACGATTTTTGGACCGAAACTAGTATAAAATTGTGCATAATATACTACGATTTTTGGACCGAAACTAGTATTTCAAAAAGTTTCATAGAATCTAATTTTGAGATAATTTTTTGCATGGACTTCCATCATAACCTTGCCTCGTAATATATAGAGAGGATCTTAAAAGTTACGTAGCATTTCAAACAATCCTCGATTTAATTTGATTTTTGACCAAAACTTGTATAGAATTTTGTATAATATACTGCAATTTTTGGACCGAAACTAGTATTTCAAAAAGTTCCATAGAATCTAATTTTGAGATAATTTTTTGCATGGACTTCCATCATAACCTTCCCTCGTGAAATATAGAGAGGATCTTAAAAGTTACGTAGCATTTCGAACAATCCTCGATTTAATTTGATTTTTTCACCGACACTAGTATAGAATTGTATATAATATACTACGATTTTTGGAAAGAAACTAGTATTTCAAAAAGTTTCATAGAATCTAATTTTGAGATAATTTTTTGCATGGACTTCCAGCATAACCTTCCCTCGTGACATATAGAGAGGATCTTAAAAGTTACGTAGCATTTCGAACAATCCTCGATTTAATTTGATTTTTTGACCGAAACTAGTATAGAATTTTGTATAATATACTACGATTTTTGGACCGAAACTAGTATTTCAAAAAGTTTCATAGAATCTAATTTTGAGATAATTTTTTGCATGGACTTCCATCATAACCTTCCCTCGTAATATATAGAGAGGATCTTAAAAGTTACGTAAATTTTCGAACAATCTTCGATTTAATTTGATTTTTTGACCGAAACTAGTATATAATTGTGTATAATATATTACGAGTTTTGGACCGAAACTAGTATTTCAAAAAGTTCCACATAATCTAATTTTGAGATAATTTTTTGCATGGACTTCCATCATAACCTTCCCTCGTGATATATAGAGAGGATCTTAAAAGTTACGTAGCATTTCGAACAATCCTCGATTTAATTTGATTTTTTGACCGAAACTAGTATAGAATTGTGTATAATATACTACGATTTTTGGACCGAAACTAGTATTTCAAAAAGTTTCATAGAATCTAATTTTGAGATAATTTTTTGCATGGACTTCCATCATAACATTCCCTCGTGATATATAGAGAGGATCTGAAAAGTTACGTAGCATTTCGAACAATCTTCGATTTAATTTGATTTTTTGACCGAAACTAGTATAAAATTGTGCATAATATACTACGATTTTTGGACCGAAACTAGTATTTCAAAAAGTTTCGTAGAATCTAATTTTGAGATAATTTTTTGCAGGGACTTCCATCATAACCTTGCCTTGTAATATATAGAGAGGATCTTAAAAGTTACGTAGCATTTCAAACAATCCTCGACTTAATTTGATTTTTGACCAAAACTTGTATAGAATTGTGTATAATATACTACAATTTTTGGACTGAAACTAGTATTTCAAAAAGTTCCATAGAATCTAATTTTGAGATAATTTTTTGCAAGGACTTCCATCATAACCTTCCCTCGTGACATATAGAGAGGATCTTAAAAGTTACGTAGCATTTCGAACAATCCTCGATTTAATTTGATTTTTTCACCGACACTAGTATAGAATTGTATATAATATACTACGATTTTTGGAATGAAATTAGTATTTCAAAAAGTTTCATAGAATCTAATTTTGAGATAATTTTTTGCATGGACTTCCAGCATAACCTTCCCTCGTGACATATAGAGAGGATCTTAAAAGTTACGTAGCATTTCGAACAATCCTCGATTTAATTTGATTTTTTGACCGAAACTAGTATAGAATTTTGTATAATATACTACGATTTTTGGACCGAAACTAGTATTTCAAAAAGTTTCATAGAATCTAATTTTGAGATAATATTTTGCATGGACTTCCATCATAACCTTCCCTCATAATATAAAGAGAGGATCTTAAAAGTTACGTAGCATTTAAAACAATCCTCGATTTAATTTGATTTTTGACCAAAACTTGTATAGAATTGTGTATAATATACTACAATTTTTGGACCGAAACTAGTTTATCAAAAAGTTCCATAGAATCTAATTTTGAGATAATTTTTTGAATGGACTTCCATCATAACCTTCCCTCGTACATATAGAGAGGATCTTAAAAGTTACGTAGCATTTCGAACAATCCTCGATTTAATTTGATTTTTTGACCGACACTAGTATAGAATTGTATATAATATACTACGATTTTTGGACAGAAACTAGTATTTCAAAAAGTTTCATAGAATCTAATTTTGAGATAATTTTTTGCATGGACTTCCAGCATAGCCTTCCCTCGTGACATATAGAGAGGATCTTAAAAGTTACGTAGCATTTCGAATAATCCTCGATTTAATTTGATTTTTTGACCGACACTAGTATAGAATTGTATATAATACACTACGATTTTTGGACCGAAACTAGTATTTCAAAAAGTTACATAGAATTTAATTTTGAGATAATTTTTTGCATGGACTTCCATCATAACCTTCCCTCATAATATATAGAGAGGATCTTAAAAGTTAATTAGCATTTCGAACAATCCTCGATTTAATTTGATTTTTTGACCGAAACTTGTATAGAATTGTGTATAATATATTACGATTTATGGACTGAAACAAGTATTTCAAAAAGTTCCACATAATCTAATTTTGTGATAACTTTTTGTATGGATTTCCATCATAACCTTCCCTCTTAATATATAGAGAGGATCTTAAAAGTTACGTAGCATTTCGAACAATCCTCGATTTAATTTGATTTTTTGACCGAAATTAGTATAAAATTGTGCATAATATACTACGATTTTTGGACCGAAACTAGTATTTCAAAAAGTTTCATAGAATCTAATTTTGAGATAATTTTTTGCATGGACTTCCATCATAACCTTGCCTCGTAATATATAGAGAGGATCTTAAAAGTTACGTAGCATTTCAAACAATCCTCGATTTAATTTGATTTTTGACCAAAACTTGTATAGAATTGTGTATAATATACTACAATTTTTGGACCGAAACTAGTATTTCAAAAAGTTCCATAGAATCTAATTTTGAGATAATTTTTTGCATGGACTTCCATCATAACCTTCCCTCGTGACATATAGAGAGGATCTTAAAAGTTACGTAGCATTTCGAACAATCCTTGATTTAATTTGATTTTTTGACCGACACTAGTATAGAATTGTATATAATATACTACGATTTTTGGACCGAAACTGGTATTTCAAAAAGTTTCATAGAATCTAATTTTGAGATAATTTTTTGCATGGACTTCCATCATAACCTTCCCTCGTAATATATAGAGAGGATCTTAAAAGTTACGTAGCATTTCGAACAATCTTTGATTTAATTTGATTTTTTGACCGAAACTAGTATAGAATTGTGTATAATATACTACGATTTTTGGACCGAAACTAGTATTTCAAAAAGTTTCATAGAATCTAATTTTGAGATAATTTTTTACATGGACTTCTATCATAACCTTCCCTCGTGACATATAGAGAGGATCTTAAAAGTTACGTAGCATTTCGAACAATCCTTGATTTAATTTGATTTTTTGACCGACACTAGTATAGAATTGTATATAATATACTACGATTTTTGGACCGAAACTAGTATTTCAAAAAGTTACATAGAATCTAATTTTGAGATAACTTTTTGTATGAACTTCCATCATAACCTTCCCTCTTAATATATAGAGAGGATCTTAAAAGTTACGTAGCATTTCGAACAATCCTCGATTTAATTTTATTTTTTGACCGAAACTAGTATAAAATTGTGCATAATATACTACGATTTTTGGACCGAAACTAGTATTTCAAAAAGTTTCATAGAATCTAATTTTGAGATAATTTTTTGCATGGACTTCCATCATAACCTTGCCTCGTAATATATAGAGAGGATCTTAAAAGTTACGTAGCATTTCAAACAATCCTCGATTTAATTTGATTTTTGACCAAAACTTGTATAGAATTGTGTATAATATACTACAATTTTTGGACCGAAACTAGTATTTCAAAAAGTTCCATAGAATCTAATTTTGAGATAATTTTTTGCATGGACTTCCATCATAACCTTCCCTCGTGACATATAGAGAGGATCTTAAAAGTTACGTAGCATTTCGAACAATCCTCGATTTAATTTGATTTTTTCACCGACACTAGTATAGAATTGTATATAATATACTACGATTTTTGGACCGAAACTAGTATTTCAAAAAGTTTCATAGAATCTAATTTTGAGATAATTTTTTGCATGGACTTCCAGCATAACCTTCCCTCGTGACATATAGAGAGGATCTTAAAAGTTACGTAGCATTTCGAACAATGCTCGATTTAATTTGATTTTTTGACCGAAACTAGTATAGAATTGTGCATAATATACTACGATTTTTGGAACGAAACTAGTATTTCAAAAAGTTTCATAGAATCTAATTTTGAGATTATTTTTTGCATGGACTTCCATCATAACCTTGCCTCGTAATATATAGAGAGGATCTTAAAAGTTACGTAGCATTTCAAACAATCCTCGATTTAATTTGATTTTTGACTAAAACTTGTATAGAATTGTGTATAATATACTACAATTTTTGGACCGAAACTAGTATTTCAAAAAGTTCCATAGAATCTAATTTTGAGATAATTTTTTGCATGGACTTCAATCATAACCTTCCCTCGTGACATATAGAGAGGATCTTAAAAGTTATGTAGCGTTTCGAACAATCCTCGATTTTATTTGATTTTTTGACCGAAACTAGTATAGAATTGTGTATAATATACTACGATTTTTGGACCGAAACTAGTATTTCAAAAAGTTTCATAGAATTTAATTTTGAGATAATTTTTTAACATATACTTCCATCATAAGCTTTCCTAGTAACATATAGAGAGGATCTTAAAAGTTACGTAGCATTTCGAACAATCCTCTTTTTAATTAGATTTTTGACCGAAACTTGTAAAGAATTGTGTATAATATACTACGATTTTTGGACCGAAACTAGTATTTCAAAAAGTTACATAGAATCTAATTTTGAGATAATTTTTTGCATGGACTTCCATCATAACCTTCCCTCGTGACATATAGAGAGGATCTTAAAAGTTACGTAGCATTTCGAACAATCCTCGATTTAATTTGATTTTTTGACCGAAACTAGTATAGAATTTTGTATAATATACTACGATTTTTGGACCGAAACTGGTATTTCAAAAAGTTTCACATAATCTTATTTTGAGATAACTTTTTGCATGGACTTCCATCATAACCTTCCCTCGTGACATATAGAGAGGATCTTAAAAGTTACGTAGCATTTCGAACAATCCTCGATTTAATTTGATTTTTTCACCGACACTAGTATAGAATTGTATATAATATACTACGATTTTTGGACCGAAACTAGTATTTCAAAAAGTTTCATAGAATCTAATTTTGAGATAATTTTTTGCATGGACTTCCAGCATAACCTTCCCTCGTGACATATAGAGAGGATCTTAAAAGTTACGTAGCATTTCGAACAATCCTCGATTTAATTTGATTTTTTGACCGAAACTAGTATAGAATTTTGTATAATATACTACGATTTTTGGACCGAAACTGGTATTTCAAAAAGTTTCATAGAATCTAATTTTGAGATAATTTTTTGCATGGACTTCCATCATAACCTTCCCTCGTAATATATAGAGAGGATCTTAAAAGTTACGTAACATTTCAAACAATCTTCGATTTAATTTGATTTTTTGACCGAAACTAGTATATAATTGTGCATAATATACTACGAGTTTTGGACCGAAACTAGTATTTCAAAAAGTTCCACAGAATCTAATTTTGAGATAATTTTTTGCATGGACTTCCATCATAACCTTCCCTCGTGACATATAGAGAGGATCTTAAAAGTTACGTAGCATTTCGAACAATCCTCGATTTAATTTGATTTTTTGACCGAAAATAGTATAGAATTGTGTATAATATACTAGAATTTTTGGACCGAAACTAGTATTTCAAAAAGTTCCATAGAATCTAATTTTGAGATAATTTTTTGCATGGACTTCCATCATAACCTTCCCTCGTGACATATAGAGAGGATCTTAAAAGTTACGTAGCATTTCGAACAATCCTTGATTTAATTTGATTTTTTGACCGACACTAGTATAGAATTGTATATAATATACTACGATTTTTGGACCGAAACAGGTATTTCAAAAAGTTTCATAGAATCTAATTTTGAGATAATTTTTTGCATGGACTTCCATCATAACCTTCCCTCGTAATATATAGAGAGGATCTTAAAAGTTACGTAGCATTTCGAACAATCTTTGATTTAATTTGATTTTTTGACCGACACTAGTATAGAATTGTATATAATATACTACGATTTTTGGACCGAAACTAGTATTTCAAAAAGTTACATAGAATCTAATTTTGAGATAACTTTTTGCATGGACTTCCATCATAACCTTCCCTCATAATATAGAGAGAGGAGCTTAAAAGTTAAGTAGCATTTCGAACAATCCTGGATTTAAATTGATTTTTTGACCGAAACATGTATAGAATTGTGTATAATATATTACGATTTATGGACCGAAACAAGTATTTCAAAAAGTTCTACATAATCTAATTTTGCGATAACTTTTTGTATGGACTTCCATCATAACCTTCCCTCTTAATATATAGAGAGGATCTTAAAAGTTACGTAGCATTTCGAACAATCCTAGATTTAATTTGATTTTTTGACCGAAACTAGTATAAAATTGTGCATAATATACTACGATTTTTGGACCGAAACTAGTATTTCAAAAAGTTTCATAGAATCTAATTTTGAGATAATTTTTTGCATGGACTTCCATCATAACCTTGCCTCGTAATATATAGAGAGGATCTTAAAAGTTACGTAGCATTTCAAACAATCCTCGATTTAATTTGATTTTTGACCAAAACTTGTATAGAATTGTGTATAATATACTACAATTTTTGGACCGAAACTAGTATTTCAAAAAGTTCCATAGAATCTAATTTTGAGATAATTTTTTGCATGGACTTCCATCATAACCTTCCCTCGTGACATATAGAGAGGATCTTAAAAGTTATGTAGCATTTCGAACAATCCTCGATTTAATTTGATTTTTTCACCGACACTAGTATAGAATTGTATATAATATACTACGATTTTTGGACCGAAACTAGTATTTCAAAAAGTTTCATAGAATCTAATTTTGAGATAATTTTTTGCATGGACTTCCAGCATAACCTTCCCTCGTGACATATAGAGAGGATCTTAAAAGTTACGTAGCATTTCGAACAATGCTCGATTTAATTTGATTTTTTGACCGAAACTAGTATAGAATTGTGCATAATATACTACGATTTTTGGACCGAAACTAGTATTTCAAAAAGTTCCATAGAATCTAATTTTGAGATAATTTTTTGCATGGACTTCCATCATAACCTTCCCTCGTAATATATAGAGAGGATCTTAAAAGTTAGGTAGCATTTCAAACAATCCTCGATTTAATTTGATTTTTGACCAAAACTTGTATAGAATTGTGTATAATATACTACAATTTTTGGACCGAAACTAGTATTTCAAAAAGTTCCATAGAATCTAATTTTGAGATAATTTTTTGCATGGACTTCCATCATAACCTTCCCTCGTGACATATAGAGAGGATCTTAAAAGTTATGTAGCATTTCGAACAATCCTCGATTTTATTTGATTTTTTGACCGAAACTAGTATAGAATTGTGTATAATATACTACGGTTTTTGGACCGAAACTAGTATTTCAAAAAGTTTCATAGAATTTAATTTTGAGATAATTTTTTAACATATACTTCCATCATAAGCTTTCCTAGTGACATATAGAGAGGATCTTAAAAGTTACGTAGCATTTCGAACAATCCTCTTTTTAATTAGATTTTTGACCGAAACTTGTAAAGAATTGTGTATAATATACTACGATTTTTGGACCGAAACTAGTATTTCAAAAAGTTACATAGAATCTAATTTTGAGATAATTTTTTGCATAGACTTCCATCATAACCTTCCCGCATAATATATAGAGAGGATCTTAAAAGTTAAGTAGCATTTTTAACAATCCTCGATTTAATTTGATTTTTTGACCGAAACTTGTATAGAATTGTGTATAATATATTACGATTTATGGACCGAAGCAAGTATTTCTAAAAGTTCCACATAATCTTATTTTGAGATAACTTTTTGCATGGACTTCCATCATAACCTTCCCTCGTGACATATAGAGAGGATCTTAAAAGTTACGTAGCATTTCGAACAATCCTCGATTTAATTTGATTTTTTCACCGACACTAGTATAGAATTGTATATAATATACTACGATTTTTGGACCGAAACTAGTATTTCAAAAAGTTTCATAGAATCTAATTTTGAGATAATTTTTTGCATGGACTTCCAGCATAACCTTCCCTCGTGACATATAGAGAGGATCTTAAAAGTTACGTAGCATTTCGAACAATCCTTGATTTAATTTGATTTTTTGACCGACACTAGTATATAATTGTATATAATATACTACGATTTTTGGACCGAAACTAGTATTTCAAAAAGTTACATAGAATCTAATTTTGAGATAACTTTTTGCATGGACTTCCATCATAACCTTCCCTCATAATATAGAGAGAGGAGCTTAAAAGTTAAGTAGCATTTCAAACAATCCTCGATTTAAATTGATTTTTTGACCGAAACATGTATAGAATTGTGTATAATATATTACGATTTATGGACCGAAACAAGTATTTCAAAAAGTTCTACATAATCTAATTTTGAGATAACTTTTTGTATGGACTTCCATCATAACCTTCCCTCTTAATATATAGAGAGGATCTTAAAAGTTACGTAGCATTTCGAACAATCCTAGATTTAATTTGATTTTTTGACCGAAACTAGTATAAAATTGTGCATAATATACTACGATTTTTGGACCGAAACTAGTATTTCAAAAAGTTTCATAGAATCTAATTTTGAGATAATTTTTTGCATGGACTTCCATCATAACCCTGCCTCGTAATATATAGAGAGGATCTTAAAAGTTACGTAGCATTTCAAACAATCCTCGATTTAATTTGATTTTTGACCAAAACTTGTATAGAATTGTGTATAATATACTACAATTTTTGGACCGAAACTAGTATTTCAAAAAGTTCCATAGAATCTAATTTTGAGATAATTTTTTGCATGGACTTCCATCATAACCTTCCCTCGTGACATATAGAGAGGATCTTAAAAGTTACGTAGCATTTCGAACAATCCTCGATTTAATTTGATTTTTTCACCGACACTAGTATAGAATTGTATATAATATACTACGATTTTTGGACCGAAACTAGTATTTCAAAAAGTTTCATAGAATCTAATTTTGAGATAATTTTTTGCATGGACTTCCAGCATAACCTTCCCTCGTGACATATAGAGAGGATCTTAAAAGTTACGTAGCATTTCGAACAATGCTCGATTTAATTTGATTTTTTGACCGAAACTAGTATAGAATTGTGCATAATATACTACGATTTTTGGAACGAAACTAGTATTTCAAAAAGTTTCATAGAATCTAATTTTGAGATTATTTTTTGCATGGACTTCCATCATAACCTTGCCGCGTAATATATAGAGAGGATCTTAAAAGTTACGTAGCATTTCAAACAATCCTCGATTTAATTTGATTTTTGACCAAAACTTGTATAGAATTGTGTATAATATACTACAATTTTTGGACCGAAACTAGTATTTCAAAAAGTTCCATAGAATCTAATTTTGAGATAATTTTTTGCATGGACTTCCATCATAACCTTCCCTCGTGACATATAGAGAGGATCTTAAAAGTTATGTAGCATTTCGAACAATCCTCGATTTTATTTGATTTTTTGACCGAAACTAGTATAGAATTGTGTATAATATACTACGGTTTTTGGACCGAAACTAGTATTTCAAAAAGTTTCATAGAATTTAATTTTGAGATAATTTTTTAACATATACTTCCATCATAAGCTTTCCTAGTGACATATAGAGAGGATCTTAAAAGTTACGTAGCATTTCGAACAATCCTCTTTTTAATTAGATTTTTGACCGAAACTTGTAAAGAATTGTGTATAATATACTACGATTTTTGGACCGAAACTAGTATTTCAAAAAGTTACATAGAATCTAATTTTGAGATAATTTTTTGCATAGACTTCCATCATAACCTTCCCGCATAATATATAGAGAGGATCTTAAAAGTTAAGTAGCATTTTTAACAATCCTCGATTTAATTTGATTTTTTGACCGAAACTTGTATAGAATTGTGTATAATATATTACGATTTATGGACCGAAGCAAGTATTTCTAAAAGTTCCACATAATCTTATTTTGAGATAACTTTTTGCATGGACTTCCATCATAACCTTCCCTCGTGACATATAGAGAGGATCTTAAAAGTTACGTAGCATTTCGAACAATCCTCGATTTAATTTGATTTTTTCACAGACACTAGTATAGAATTGTATATAATATACTACGATTTTTGGACCGAAACTAGTATTTCAAAAAGTTTCATAGAATCTAATTTTGAGATAATTTTTTGCATGGACTTCCAGCATAACCTTCCCTCGTGACATATAGAGAGGATCTTAAAAGTTACGTAGCATTTCGAACAATCCTTGATTTAATTTGATTTTTTGACCGACACTAGTATAGAATTGTATATAATATACTACGATTTTTGGACCGAAACTAGTATTTCAAAAAGTTACATAGAATCTAATTTTGAGATAACTTTTTGCATGGACTTCCATCATAACCTTCCCTCATAATATAGAGAGAGGAGCTTAAAAGTTAAGTAGCATTTCGAACAATCCTCGATTTAATTTGATTTTTTGACCGAAACTTGTATAGAATTGTGTATAATATATTACGATTTATGGACCGAAACAAGTATTTCAAAAAGTTCTACATAATCTAATTTTGAGATAACTTTTTGCATGGACTTCCATCATAACCTTCCCTCTTAATATATAGAGAGGATCTTAAAAGTTACGTAGCATTTCGAACAATCCTAGATTTAATTTGATTTTTTGACCGAAACTAGTATAAAATTGTGCATAATATACTACGATTTTTGGACCGAAACTAGTATTTCAAAAAGTTTCATAGAATCTAATTTTGAGATAATTTTTTGCATGGACTTCCATCATAACCTTGCCTCGTAATATATAGAGAGGATCTTAAAAGTTACGTAGCATTTCAAACAATCCTCGATTTAATTTGATTTTTGACCAAAACTTGTATAGAATTGTGTATAATATACTACAATTTTTGGACCGAAACTAGTATTTCAAAAAGTTCCATAGAATCTAATTTTGAGATAATTTTTTGCATGGACTTCCATCATAACCTTCCCTCGTGACATATAGAGAGGATCTTAAAAGTTACGTAGCATTTCGAACAATCCTCGATTTAATTTGATTTTTTCACCGACACTAGTATAGAATTGTATATAATATACTACGATTTTTGGACCGAAACTAGTATTTCAAAAAGTTTCATAGAATCTAATTTTGAGATAATTTTTTGCATGGACTTCCAGCATAACCTTCCCTCGTGACATATAGAGAGGATCTTAAAAGTTACGTAGCATTTCGAACAATCCTCGATTTAATTTGATTTTTTGACCGAAACTAGTATAGAATTTTGTATAATATACTACGATTTTTGGACCGAAACTGGTATTTCAAAAAGTTTCATAGAATCTAATTTTAAGATAATTTTTTGCATGGACTTCCATCATAACCTTCCCTCGTAATATATAGAGAGGATCTTAAAAGTTACGTAACATTTCAAACAATCTTCGATTTAATTTGATTTTTTGACCGAAACTAGTATATAATTGTGTATTATATATTACGAGTTTTGGACCGAAACTAGTATTTCAAAAAGTTCCACAGAATCTAATTTTGAGATAATTTTTTGCATGGACTTCCATCATAACCTTCCCTCGTGATATATAGAGAGGATCTTAAAAGTTACGTAGCATTTCGAACAATCCTCGATTTAATTTGATTTTTTGACCGAAACTAGTATAGAATTGTGTATAATATACTACAATTTTTGGACCGAAACTAGTATTTCAAAAAGTTCCATAGAATCTAATTTTGAGATAATTTTTTGCATGGACTTCCATCATAACCTTCCCTCGTGACATATAGAGAGGATCTTAAAAGTTACGTAGCATTTCGAACAATCCTTGATTTAATTTGATTTTTTGACCGACACTAGTATAGAATTGTATATAATATACTACGATTTTTGGACCGAAACTGGTATTTCAAAAAGTTTCATAGAATCTAATTTTGAGATAATTTTTTGCATGGACTTCCATCATAACCTTCCCTCGTAATATATAGAGAGGATCTTAAAAGTTACGTAGCATTTCGAACAATCTTTGATTTAATTTGATTTTTTGACCGAAACTAGTATAGAATTGTGTATAATATACTACGATTTTTGGACCGAAACTAGTATTTCAAAAAGTTTCATAGAATCTAATTTTGAGATAATTTTTTACATTGACTTCCATCATAACCTTCCTTCGTGACATATAGAGAGGATCTTAAAAGTTACGTAGCATTTCGAACAATCCTTGATTTAATTTGATTTTTTGACCGACACTAGTATAGAATTGTATATAATATACTACGATTTTTGGACCGAAACTAGTATTTCAAAAAGTTACATAGAATCTAATTTTGAGATAACTTTTTGCATGGACTTCCATCATAACCTTCCCTCATAATATAGAGAGAGGAGCTTAAAAGTTAAGTAGCATTTCGAACATTCCTCGATTTAATTTGATTTTTTGACCGAAACTTGTATAGAATTGTGTATAATATATTACGATTTATGGACCGAAACAAGTATTTCAAAAAGTTCTACATAATCTAATTTTGAGATAACTTTTTGTATGGACTTCCATCATAACCTTCCCTCTTAATATATAGAGAGGATCTTAAAAGTTACGTAGCATTTCGAACAATCCTAGATTTAATTTGATTTTTTGACCGAAACTAGTATAAAATTGTGCATAATATACTACGATTTTTGGACCGAAACTAGTATTTCAAAAAGTTTCATAGAATCTAATTTTGAGATAATTTTTTGCATGGACTTCCATCATAACCTTGCCTCGTAATATATAGAGAGGATCTTAAAAGTTACGTAGCATTTCAAACAATCCTCGATTTAATTTGATTTTTGACCAAAACTTGTATAGAATTGTGTATAATATACTACAATTTTTGGACCGAAACTAGTATTTCAAAAAGTTCCATAGAATCTAATTTTGAGATAATTTTTTGCATGGACTTCCATCATAACCTTCCCTCGTGACATATAGAGAGGATCTTAAAAGTTACGTAGCATTTCGAACAATCCTCGATTTAATTTGATTTTTTCACCGACACTAGTATAGAATTGTATATAATATACTACGATTTTTGGACCGAAACTAGTATTTCAAAAAGTTTCATAGAATCTAATTTTGAGATAATTTTTTGCATGGACTTCCAGCATAACCTTCCCTCGTGACATATAGAGAGGATCTTAAAAGTTACGTAGCATTTCGAACAATCCTCGATTTAATTTGATTTTTTGACCGAAACTAGTATAGAATTTTGTATAATATACTACGATTTTTGGACCGAAACTGGTATTTCAAAAAGTTTCATAGAATCTAATTTTGAGATAATTTTTTGCATGGACTTCCATCATAACCTTCCCTCGTAATATATAGAGAGGATCTTAAAAGTTACGTAACATTTCAAACAATCTTCGATTTAATTTGATTTTTTGACCGAAACTAGTATATAATTGTGTATTATATATTACGAGTTTTGGACCGAAACTAGTATTTCAAAAAGTTCCACAGAATCTAATTTTGAGATAATTTTTTGCATGGACTTCCATCATAACCTTCCCTCGTGATATATAGAGAGGATCTTAAAAGTTACGTAGCATTTCGAACAATCCTCGATTTAATTTGATTTTTTGACCGAAACTAGTATAGAATTGTGTATAATATACTACAATTTTTGGACCGAAACTAGTATTTCAAAAAGTTCCATAGAATCTAATTTTGAGATAATTTTTTGCATGGACTTCCATCATAACCTTCCCTCGTGACATATAGAGAGGATCTTAAAAGTTACGTAGCATTTCGAACAATCCTTGATTTAATTTGATTTTTTGACCGACACTAGTATCGAATTGTATATAATATACTACGATTTTTGGACCGAAACTGGTATTTCAAAAAGTTTCATAGAATCTAATTTTGAGATAATTTTTTGCATGGACTTCCATCATAACCTTCCCTCGTAATATATAGAGAGGATCTTAAAAGTTACGTAGCATTTCGAACAATCTTTGATTTAATTTGATTTTTTGACCGAAACTAGTATAGAATTGTGTATAATATACTACGATTTTTGGACCGAAACTAGTATTTCAAAAAGTTTCATAGAATCTAATTTTGAGATAATTTTTTACATGGACTTCCATCATAACCTTCCCTCGTGACATATAGAGAGGATCTTAAAAGTTACGTAGCATTTCGAACAATCCTTGATTTAATTTGATTTTTTGACCGACACTAGTATAGAATTGTATATAATATACTACGATTTTTGGACCGAAACTAGTATTTCAAAAAGTTACATAGAATCTAATTTTGAGATAACTTTTTGCATGGACTTCCATCATAACCTTCCCTCATAATATAGAGAGAGGAGCTTAAAAGTTAAGTAGCATTTCGAACAATCCTCGATTTAAATTGATTTTTTGACCGAAACATGTATAGAATTGTGTATAATATATTACGATTTATGGACCGAAACAAGTATTTCAAAAAGTTCTACATAATCTAATTTTGAGATAACTTTTTGTATGGACTTCCATCATAACCTTCCCTCTTAATATATAGAGAGGATCTTAAAAGTTACGTAGCATTTCGAACAATCCTAGATTTAATTTGATTTTTTGACCGAAACTAGTATAAAATTGTGCATAATATACTACGATTTTTGGACCGAAACTAGTATTTCAAAAAGTTTCATAGAATCTAATTTTGAGATAATTTTTTGCATGGACTTCCATCATAACCTTGCCTCGTGACATATAGAGAGGATCTTAAAAGTTACGTAGCATTTCGAACAATCCTTGATTTAATTTGATTTTTTGACCGACACTAGTATAGAATTGTATATAATATACTACGATTTTTGGACCGAAACTGGTATTTCAAAAAGTTTCATAGAATCTAATTTTGAGATAATTTTTTGCATGGACTTCCATCATAACCTTCCCTCGTAATATATAGAGAGGATCTTAAAAGTTACGTAGCATTTCGAACAATCTTTGATTTAATTTGATTTTTTGACCGAAACTAGTATAGAATTGTGTATAATATACTACGATTTTTGGACCGAAACTAGTATTTCAAAAAGTTTCATAGAATCTAATTTTGAGATAATTTTTTGCATGGACTTCCATCATAACCTTGCCTCGTAATATATAGAGAGGATCTTAAAAGTTACGTAGCATTTCAAACAATCCTCGATTTAATTTGATTTTTGACCAAAACTTGTATAGAATTGTGTATAATATACTACAATTTTTGGACCGAAACTAGTATTTCAAAAAGTTCCATAGAATCTAATTTTGAGATAATTTTTTGCATGGACTTCCATCATAACCTTCCCTCGTGACATATAGAGAGGATCTTAAAAGTTACGTAGCATTTCGAACAATCCTCGATTTAATTTGATTTTTTCACCGACACTAGTATAGAATTGTATATAATATACTACGATTTTTGGACCGAAACTAGTATTTCAAAAAGTTTCATAGAATCTAATTTTGAGATAATTTTTTGCATGGACTTCCAGCATAACCTTCCCTCGTGACATATAGAGAGGATCTTAAAAGTTACGTAGCATTTCGAACAATGCTCGATTTAATTTGATTTTTTGACCGAAACTAGTATAGAATTGTGCATAATATACTACGATTTTTGGAACGAAACTGGTATTTCAAAAAGTTTCATAGAATCTAATTTTGAGATTATTTTTTGCATGGACTTCCATCATAACCTTGCCTCGTAATATATAGAGAGGATCTTAAAAGTTACGTAGCATTTCAAACAATCCTCGATTTAATTTGATTTTTGACCAAAACTTGTATAGAATTGTGTATAATATACTACAATTTTTTGACCGAAACTAGTATTTCAAAAAGTTCCATAGAATCTAATTTTGAGATAATTTTTTGCATGGACTTCCAGCATAACCTTCCCTCGTGACATATAGAGAGGATCTTAAAAGTTACGTAGCATTTCGAACAATGCTCGATTTAATTTGATTTTTTGACCGAAACTAGTATAGAATTGTGCATAATATACTACGATTTTTGGAACGAAACTAGTATTTCAAAAAGTTTCATAGAATCTAATTTTGAGATTATTTTTTGCATGGACTTCCATCATAACCTTGCCTCGTAATATATAGAGAGGATCTTAAAAGTTACGTAGCATTTCAAACAATCCTCGATTTAATTTGATTTTTGACCAAAACTTGTATAGAATTGTGTATAATATACTACAATTTTTGGACCGAAACTAGTATTTCAAAAAGTTCCATAGAATCTAATTTTGAGATAATTTTTTGCATGGACTTCCATCATAACCTTCCCTCGTGACATATAGAGAGGATCTTAAAAGTTATGTAGCATTTCGAACAATCCTCGATTTTATTTGATTTTTTGACCGAAACTAGTATAGAATTGTGTATAATATACTACGGTTTTTGGACCGAAACTAGTATTTCAAAAAGTTTCATAGAATTTAATTTTGAGATAATTTTTTAACATATACTTCCATCATAAGCTTTCCTAGTGACATATAGAGAGGATCTTAAAAGTTACGTAGCATTTCGAACAATCCTCTTTTTAATTAGATTTTTGACCGAAACTTGTAAAGAATTGTGTATAATATACTACGATTTTTGGACCGAAACTAGTATTTCAAAAAGTTACATAGAATCTAATTTTGAGATAATTTTTTGCATAGACTTCCATCATAACCTTCCCGCATAATATATAGAGAGGATCTTAAAAGTTAAGTAGCATTTTTAACAATCCTCGATTTAATTCGATTTTTTGACCGAAACTTGTATAGAATTGTGTATAATATATTACGATTTATGGACCGAAGCAAGTATTTCTAAAAGTTCCACATAATCTTATTTTGAGATAACTTTTTGCATGGACTTCCATCATAACCTTCCCTCGTGACATATAGAGAGGATCTTAAAAGTTACGTAGCATTTCGAACAATCCTCGATTTAATTTGATTTTTTCACCGACACTAGTATAGAATTGTATATAATATACTACGATTTTTGGACCGAAACTAGTATTTCAAAAAGTTTCATAGAATCTAATTTTGAGATAATTTTTTGCATGGACTTCCAGCATAACCTTCCCTCGTGACATATAGAGAGGATCTTAAAAGTTACGTAGCATTTCGAACAATCCTCGATTTAATTTGATTTTTTGACCGAAACTAGTATAGAATTTTGTATAATATACTACGATTTTTGGACCGAAACTAGTATTTCAAAAAGTTTCATAGAATCTAATTTTGAGATAATTTTTTGCATGGACTTCCATCATAACATTCCCTCGTAATATATAGAGAGGATCTTAAAAGTTACGTAGCATTTCAAACAATCTTCGATTTAATTTGATTTTTGGACCGAAACTAGTATATAATTGTGTATTATATATTACGAGTTTTGGACCGAAACTAGTATTTCAAAAAGTTCCACAGAATCTAATTTTGAGATAATTTTTTGCATGGACTTCCATCATAACCTTCCCTTGTGATATATAGAGAGGATCTTAAAAGTTACGTAGCATTTCGAACAATCCTCGATTTAATTTGATTTTTTGACCGAAACTAGTATAGAATTGTGTATAATATACTACGATTTTTGGACCGAAACTAGTATTTCAAAAAGTTTCATAGAATCTAATTTTGAGATAATTTTTTGCATGGACTTCCATCATAACCTTCCCTCGTGATATATAGAGAGGATCTTAAAAGTTACGTAGCATTTCGAACAATCCTCGATTTTATTTGATTTTTTGACCGAAACTAGTATAGAATTGTGTATAATATACTACGGTTTTTGGACCGAAACTAGTATTTCAAAAAGTTTCATAGAATTTAATTTTGAGATAATTTTTTAACATATACTTCCATCATAAGCTTCCCTAGTGACATATAGAGAGGATCTTCAAAGTTACGTAGCATTTCGAACAATCCTCTTTTTAATTAGATTTTTGACCGAAACTTGTAAAGAATTGTGTATAATATACTACGATTTTTGGACCGAAACTAGTATTTCAAAAAGTTACATAGAATCTAATTTTGAGATAATTTTTTGCATGGACTTCCATCATAACCTTCCCGCATAATATATAGAGAGGATCTTAAAAGTTAAGTAGCATTTCGAACAATCCTCGATTTAATTTGATTTTTTGACCGAAACTTGTATAGAATTGTGTATAATATATTACGATTTATGGACCGAAACAAGTATTTCAAAAAGTTCCACATAATCTAATTTTGAGATAACTTTTTGTATGGACTTCCATCATAACCTTCCCTCTTAATATATAGAGAGGATCTTAAAAGTTACGTAGCATTTCGAACAATCCTCGATTTAATTTGATTTTTTGACCGAAACTAGTATAGAATTGTGTATAATATACTACGATTTTTGGACCGAAACTAGTATTTCAAAAAGTTTCATACAATATAATTTTGAGATAATTTTTTGCATGGACTTCCAGCATAACCTTCCCTCGTGACATATAGAGAGGATCTTAAAAGTTACGTAGCATTTCGAACAATCCTCGATTTAATTTGATTTTTTGACCGAAACTTGTATAGAATTGTGTATAATATATTACGATTTATGGACCAAAACAAGTATTTCTAAAACTTCCACATAATCTAATTTTGAGATAACTTTTTGTATGGACTTCCATCATAACCTTCCCTCTTAATATATAGAGAGGATCTTAAAAGTTACATAGCATTTCCAACAATCCTCAATTAAATTTGATATTATGACCGAAACTAGTATAGAATTATGTATAATATACTAGAATTTTTGGACCGAAACAAGTATTTAAAAAAGTTTCACAGAATCTAATTTTGAGATAATTTTTTGCATGGACTTCCATCATAACCTTCCCTCGTAATATATAGAGAGGATCTTAAGAGTTACGTAGCATTTCGGACAATCCTCTTTTTTATTTGATTTTCGACCGAAACTTGTATAAAATTGTGTATAATATACTACGATTTTTAGACAGAAACTAGTATTTCAAAAAGTTTCATAGAATTTAATTTTGAGATAATTTTTTGCATGGACTTCCATCATAACCTTGGCTCGTAATATATAGAGAGTATCTTAAAAGTTACGTAGCATTTCAAACAATCCTCGATATAATTTGATTTTTGACCAAAACTTGTATAGAATTGTGTATAATATAATACGATTTTTGGACCGAAACTAGTATTTCAAAAAGTTCCATAGAATCTATTTGTGAGATAATTTTTTGTATTGACTTCCATCATAACCTTCCCTTGTAATATATAGAGAGGATCTTAAAAGTTACTTAGCATTTCGAACAATCCTCTTTTTAATTTGATTTTTGACCGAAACTTGTAAGGAATTGTGTATAATATACTACGATTTTTGGACCGAAACTAGTATTTCAAAAAGTTACATAGAATCTAATTTTGAGATAATTTTTTGCATGGACTTCCATCATAACCTTCCCTCGTAATATATAGAGAGGATCTTAAAATTTAAGTAGCATTTCGAACAATCCTCGATGTAATTTGATATTTTGACCGAAACTTGTATAGAATTGTGTATAATATATTACGATTTTTGGACCGAAACAAGTATTTCAAAAAGTTCCACATAATCTAATTTTGAGATAACTTTTTGCATGGAATTTCATCATAACCTTCCCTCTTAATATATAGAGAGGATCTTAAAAGTTACATAGAATTTCGAACAATCCTCGATTTAATTTGATTTTTTGACCGAAACTAGTATAAAATTGTGCATAATATACTACGATTTTTGGACCGAAACTAGTATTTCAAAAAGTTTCATAGAATCTAATTTTGAGATAATTTTTTGCATGGACTTCCATCATAACCTTGCCTCGTAATATATAGAGGAATCTTAAAGGTTACGTAGCATTTCGAATAATCATCGATTTAATTTGATTTTTGACCAAAACTTGTATAGAATTGTGTATAATATACTACGATTTTTGGACCGAAACTAGTATTTCAAAAAGTTCCACAGAATCTAATTTTGAGATAATTTTTTGCATGGACTTCCATCATAACCTTCCCTTGTGATATATAGAGAGGATCTTAAAAGTTACGTAGCATTTCGAACAATCCTCGATTTAATTTGATTTTTTGACCGAAACTAGTATAGAATTGTGTATAATATACTACGATTTTTGGACCGAAACTAGTATTTCAAAAAGTTTCATAGAATCTAATTTTGAGATAATTTTTTGCATGGACTTCCATCATAACCTTCCCTCGTGATATATAGAGAGGATCTTAAAAGTTACGTAGCATTTCGAACAATCCTCGATTTTATTTGATTTTTTGACCGAAACTAGTATAGAATTGTGTATAATATACTACGGTTTTTGGACCGAAACTAGTATTTCAAAAAGTTTCATAGAATTTAATTTTGAGATAATTTTTTAACATATACTTCCATCATAAGCTTCCCTAGTGACATATAGAGAGGATCTTCAAAGTTACGTAGCATTTCGAACAATCCTCTTTTTAATTAGATTTTTGACCGAAACTTGTAAAGAATTGTGTATAATATACTACGATTTTTGGACCGAAACTAGTATTTCAAAAAGTTACATAGAATCTAATTTTGAGATAATTTTTTGCATGGACTTCCATCATAACCTTCCCGCATAATATATAGAGAGGATCTTAAAAGTTAAGTAGCATTTCGAACAATCCTCGATTTAATTTGATTTTTTGACCGAAACTTGTATAGAATTGTGTATAATATATTACGATTTATGGACCGAAACAAGTATTTCAAAAAGTTCCACATAATCTAATTTTGAGATAACTTTTTGTATGGACTTCCATCATAACCTTCCCTCTTAATATATAGAGAGGATCTTAAAAGTTACGTAGCATTTCGAACAATCCTCGATTTAATTTGATTTTTTGACCGAAACTAGTATAGAATTGTGTATAATATACTACGATTTTTGGACCGAAACTAGTATTTCAAAAAGTTTCATACAATATAATTTTGAGATAATTTTTTGCATGGACTTCCAGCATAACCTTCCCTCGTGACATATAGAGAGGATCTTAAAAGTTACGTAGCATTTCGAACAATCCTCGATTTAATTTGATTTTTTGACCGAAACTTGTATAGAATTGTGTATAATATATTACGATTTATGGACCAAAACAAGTATTTCTAAAACTTCCACATAATCTAATTTTGAGATAACTTTTTGTATGGACTTCCATCATAACCTTCCCTCTTAATATATAGAGAGGATCTTAAAAGTTACATAGCATTTCCAACAATCCTCAATTAAATTTGATATTATGACCGAAACTAGTATAGAATTATGTATAATATACTAGAATTTTTGGACCGAAACAAGTATTTAAAAAAGTTTCACAGAATCTAATTTTGAGATAATTTTTTGCATGGACTTCCATCATAACCTTCCCTCGTAATATATAGAGAGGATCTTAAGAGTTACGTAGCATTTCGGACAATCCTCTTTTTTATTTGATTTTCGACCGAAACTTGTATAAAATTGTGTATAATATACTACGATTTTTAGACAGAAACTAGTATTTCAAAAAGTTTCATAGAATTTAATTTTGAGATAATTTTTTGCATGGACTTCCATCATAACCTTGGCTCGTAATATATAGAGAGTATCTTAAAAGTTACGTAGCATTTCAAACAATCCTCGATATAATTTGATTTTTGACCAAAACTTGTATAGAATTGTGTATAATATAATACGATTTTTGGACCGAAACTAGTATTTCAAAAAGTTCCATAGAATCTATTTGTGAGATAATTTTTTGTATTGACTTCCATCATAACCTTCCCTTGTAATATATAGAGAGGATCTTAAAAGTTACTTAGCATTTCGAACAATCCTCTTTTTAATTTGATTTTTGACCGAAACTTGTAAGGAATTGTGTATAATATACTACGATTTTTGGACCGAAACTAGTATTTCAAAAAGTTACATAGAATCTAATTTTGAGATAATTTTTTGCATGGACTTCCATCATAACCTTCCCTCGTAATATATAGAGAGGATCTTAAAATTTAAGTAGCATTTCGAACAATCCTCGATGTAATTTGATATTTTGACCGAAACTTGTATAGAATTGTGTATAATATATTACGATTTTTGGACCGAAACAAGTATTTCAAAAAGTTCCACATAATCTAATTTTGAGATAACTTTTTGCATGGAATTTCATCATAACCTTCCCTCTTAATATATAGAGAGGATCTTAAAAGTTACATAGAATTTCGAACAATCCTCGATTTAATTTGATTTTTTGACCGAAACTAGTATAAAATTGTGCATAATATACTACGATTTTTGGACCGAAACTAGTATTTCAAAAAGTTTCATAGAATCTAATTTTGAGATAATTTTTTGCATGGACTTCCATCATAACCTTGCCTCGTAATATATAGAGGAATCTTAAAGGTTACGTAGCATTTCGAATAATCATCGATTTAATTTGATTTTTGACCAAAACTTGTATAGAATTGTGTATAATATACTACGATTTTTGGACCGAAACTAGTTTTTCAAAAAGTTCCATAGAATCTAATTTTGAGATAATTTTTTGCATGGACTTCCATCATAACCTTCCTTCGTGACATATAGAGAGGATCTTAAAAGTTACATAGCATTTCGAACAATCCTCGATTTAATTTGATTTTTTGACCGAAACTAGTATAGAATTGTGTATAATATACTATGATTTTTGGACCGAAACTAGTATTTCAAAAAGTTTCATAGAATCTAATTTTGAGATAATTTTTTGCATGGACTTCCAGCATAACCTTCCCTCGTAACATATAGAGAGGATCTTAAAAGTTAAGTAGCATTTCGAACAATCCTCGATTTAATTTTATTTTTTGACAGAAACTAGTATAGAATTGTGTATAATATACTACGATTTTTGGACCGAAACTAGTATTTAAAAAAGCTTCATAGAATCTAATTTTGAGATTAATTTTTTAACATGGACTTCCATCAAAACCTTCCCTCGTAATATATAGAGAGGATCTTAGAAGTTACGTAGCATTTCGAACAATCCTCTTTTTATTTGATTTTTGACCGAAACTTGTATAAAATTGTGTATAATATACTACGGTTTTTCGACCGAAACTAGTATTTCAAAAAGTTTCATAGAATTTAATTTTGAGATAATTTTTTGCATGGACTTCCATCATAAGCTTCCCTTGTGACATATAGAGAGGATCTTAAAAGTTACGTAGCATTTGGAACAATCCTCAATTTAATTTGATATTTTGACCGAAACTAGTATAGAATTGTGTATAATATACTAGGATTTTTGAACCGAAACAAGTATTTAAAAAAGTTTCACAGAATCTAATTTTGAGATAATTTTTTGCATGGACTTCCATCATAACCTTCCCTCGTAATATATAGAGAGGATCTTAAGAGTTACGTAGCATTTCGGACAATCCTCTTTTTTATTTGATTTTCGACCGAAACTTGTATAAAATTGTGTATAATATACTAAGATTTTTGGACCGAAACTAGTATTTCAAAAAGTTTCATAGAATTTAATTTTGAGATAATTCTTTGCATGGACTTCCATCATAACCTTGCCTCGTAATATATAGAGAGGATCTTAAAAGTTACGTATCATTTCAAACAATCCTCGATATAATTTGATTTTTGACCGAAACTTGTATAGAATTGTGTATAATATAATACGATTTTAGGACCGAAACTAGTATTTCAAAAAGTTCCATAGAATCTATTTTTGAGATAATTTTTTGTATTGACTTCCATCATAACCTTCCCTTGTAATATATATAGAGGATCTTAAAAGTTACGTAGCATTTCGAACAATCCTCTTTTTAATTTGATTTTTGACCGAAACTTGTAATGAATTGTGTATCATATACTACGATTTTTGGACCGAAACTAGTATTTCAAAAAGTTACATAGAATCTAATTTTGAGATAATTTTTTGCATGGACTTCCATCATAACCTTCCCACGTAATATATAGAGAGGATCTTAAAATTTAAGTAGCATTTCGAACAATCCTCGATTTAATTTGATTTTTTGACCGAAACTTGTATAGAATTGTGTATAATATATTACGATTTTTGGACCGAAACAAGTATTTCAAAAAGTTCCACATAATCTAATTTTGAGATAACTTTTTGCATGGACTTCCATCATAACCTTCCCTCTTAATATATAGAGAGGATCTTAAAAGTTACGTAGAATTTCGAACAATCCTCGATTTAATTTGATTTTTTGACCGAAACTAGTATAAAACTGTGCATAATATACTACGATTTTTGGACCGAAACTAGTATTTCAAAAAGTTTCATAGAATCTAATTTTGAGATAATTTTTTGCATGGACTTCCATCATAACCTTTCCTCGTAATATATAGGAGGATCTTAAAAGTTACGTAGCATTTCGAACAATCCTCGATTTAATTTGATTTTTGACCAAAACTTGTATAGAATTGTGTATAATATAATACGATTTTTGGACCGAAACTAGTATTTCAAAAAGTTCCATAGAATCTAATTTTGAGATAATTTTTTGCATGGACTTCCATCATAACCTTCCCTCGTAATATATAGAGAGGATCTTAAAAGTTACGTAACATTTCAAACAATCCTCGATTTAATTTGATTTTTTGACCGAAACTAGTATAGAATTGTGTATAATATACTAAGATTTTTGGACCAAAACTAGTATTTCAAAAAGTTTCATAGAATCTAATTTTGAGATAATTTTTTGCATGGACTTCCAGCATAACCTTCCCTCGTGACATATAGAGAGGATCTTAAAAGTTACGTAGCATTTCGAACAATCCTCGATTTAATTTTATTTTTTGACAGAAACTAGTATAGAATTGTGTATAATATACTACGATTTTTGGACCGAAACTAGTATTTCAAAAAGCTTCATAGAATCTAATTTTGAGATTAATTTTTTAACATGGACTTCCATCAAAACCTTCCCTCGTAATATATAGAGAGGATCTTAGAAGTTACGTAGCATTTCGAACAATCCTCTTTTTATTTGATTTTTGACCGAAACTTGTATAAAATTGTGTATAATATACTACGGTTTTTCGACCGAAACTAGTATTTCAAAAAGTTTCATAGAATTTAATTTTGAGATAATTTTTTGCATGGACTTCCATCATAAGCTTCCTTTGTGACATATAGAGAGGATCTTAAAAGTTACGTAGCATTTCGAACAATCCTCAATTTAATTTGATATTATGACCGAAACTAGTATAGAATTGTGTATAATATACTAGGATTTTTGAACCGAAACAAGTATTTAAAAAAGTTTCACAGAATCTAATTTTGAGATAATTTTTTGCATGGACTTCCATCATAACCTTCCCTCGTAATATATAGAGAGGATCTTAAGAGTTACGTAGCATTTCGGACAATCCTCTTTTTTATTTGATTTTCGACCGAAACTTGTATAAAATTGTGTATAATATACTAAGATTTTTGGACCGAAACTAGTATTTCAAAAAGTTTCATAGAATTTAATTTTGAGATAATTTTTTGCATGGACTTCCATCATAACCTTGCCTCGTAATATATAGAGAGGATCTTAAAAGTTACGTATCATTTCAAACAATCCTCGATATAATTTGATTTTTGACCGAAACTTGTATAGAATTGTGTATAATATAATACGATTTTTGGACTGAAACTAGTATTTCAAAAAGTTCTATAGAATCTATTTTTGAGATAATTTTTTGTATTGACTTCCATCATAACCTTCCCATGTAATATATAGAGAGGATCTTAAAAGTTATGTAGTATTTCGAACAATCCTCTTTTTAATTTGAATTTTGACCAAAACATGTAATGAATTGTGTATAATATACTACGATTTTTGGACCGAAACTAGTATTTCAAAAAGTTACATAGAATCTAATTTTGAAATAATTTTTTGCATGGACTTCCATCATAACCTTCCCTCGTAATATATAGAGAGGATCTTAAAAGTTAAGTAGCATTTCGAACAATCCTCGATTTAATTTGATTTTTTGACCGAAACATGTATAGAATTGTGTATAATATATTACGATTTTTGGACCGAAAGAAGTATTTCAAAAAGTTCCACATAATCTAATTTTGAGATAACTTTTTGCATGGACTTCCACCATAACCTTCCCTCTTAATATATAGAGAGGATCTTAAAAGTTACGTAACATTTCAAACAATCCTCGATTTAATTTGATTTTTTGACCGAAACTAGTATAGAATTGTGTATAATATACTAAGATTTTTGGACCAAAACTAGTATTTCAAAAAGTTTCATAGAATCTAATTTTGAGATAATTTTTTGCATGGACTTCCAGCATAACCTTCCCTCGTGACATATAGAGAGGATCTTAAAAGTTACGTAGCATTTCGAACAATCCTCGATTTAATTTTATTTGTTGACAGAAACTATTATAGAATTGTGTATAATATACTACGATTTTTGGACCGAAACTAGTATTTCAAAAAGCTTCATAGAATCTAATTTTGAGATTAATTTTTTAACATGGACTTCCATCAAAACCTTCCCTCGTAATATATAGAGAGGATATTAGAAGTTACGTAGCATTTCGAACAATCCCCTTTTTATTTGATTTTTGACCGAAACTTGTATAAAATTGTGTATAATATACTACGGTTTTTCGACCGAAACTAGTATTTCAAAAAGTTTCATAGAATTTAATTTTGAGATAATTTTTTGCATGGACTTCCATCATAAGCTTCCTTTGTGACATATAGAGAGGATCTTAAAAGTTACGTAGCATTTCGAACAATCCTCAATTTAATTTGATATTATGACCGAAACTAGTATAGAATTGTGTATAATATACTAGGATTTTTGAACCGAAACAAGTATTTAAAAAAGTTTCACAGAATCTAATTTTGAGATAATTTTTTGCATGGACTTCCATCATAACCTTCCCTCGTAATATATAGAGAGGATCTTAAGAGTTACGTAGCATTTCGGACAATCCTCTTTTTTATTTGATTTTCGACCGAAACTTGTATAAAATTGTGTATAATATACTAAGATTTTTGGACCGAAACTAGTATTTCAAAAAGTTTCATAGAATTTAATTTTGAGATAATTTTTTGCATGGACTTCCATCATAACCTTGCCTCGTAATATATAGAGAGGATCTTAAAAGTTACGTATCATTTCAAACAATCCTCGATATAATTTGATTTTTGACCGAAACATGTATAGAATTGTGTATAATATAATACGATTTTAGGACCGAAACTAGTATTTCAAAAAGTTCCATAGAATCTATTTTTGAGATAATTTTTTGTATTGACTTCCATCACAACATTCCCTTGTAATATATAGAGAGGATCTTAAAAGTTACGTAGCATTTCGAACAATCCTCTTTTTAATTTGATTTTTGACCGAAACTTGTAATGAATTGTGTATAATATACTACGATTTTTGGACCGAAACTAGTATTTCAAAAAGTTACATAGAATCTAATTTTGAGATAATTTTTTGCATGGACTTCCATCATAACCTTCCCACGTAATATATAGAGAGGATCTTAAAATTTAAGTAGCATTTCGAACAATCCTCGATTTAATTTGATTTTTTGACCGAAACTTGTATAGAATTGTGTATAATATATTACGATTTTTGGACCGAAAGAAGTATTTCAAAAAGTTCCACATAATCTAATTTTGAGATAACTTTTTGCATGGACTTCCACCATAACCTTCCCTCTTAATATATAGAGAGGATCTTAAAAGTTACGTAACATTTCAAACAATCCTCGATTTAATTTGATTTTTTGACCGAAACTAGTATAGAATTGTGTATAATATACTAAGATTTTTGGACCAAAACTAGTATTTCAAAAAGTTTCATAGAATCTAATTTTGAGATAATTTTTTGCATGGACTTCCAGCATAACCTTCCCTCGTGACATATAGAGAGGATCTTAAAAGTTACGTAGCATTTCGAACAATCCTCGATTTAATTTTATTCTTTGACAGAAACTATTATAGAATTGTGTATAATATACTACGATTTTTGGACCGAAACTAGTATTTCAAAAAGCTTCATAGAATCTAATTTTGAGATTAATTTTTTAACATGGACTTCCATCAAAACCTTCCCTCGTAATATATAGAGAGGATATTAGAAGTTACGTAGCATTTCGAACAATCCCCTTTTTATTTGATTTTTGACCGAAACTTGTATAAAATTGTGTATAATATACTACGGTTTTTCGACCGAAACTAGTATTTCAAAAAGTTTCATAGAATTTAATTTTGAGATAATTTTTTGCATGGACTTCCATCATAAGCTTCCTTTGTGACATATAGAGAGGATCTTAAAAGTTACGTAGCATTTCGAACAATCCTCAATTTAATTTGATATTATGACCGAAACTAGTATAGAATTGTGTATAATATACTAGGATTTTTGAACCGAAACAAGTATTTAAAAAAGTTTCACAGAATCTAATTTTGAGATAATTTTTTGCATGGACTTCCATCATAACCTTCCCTCGTAATATATAGAGAGGATCTTAAGAGTTACGTAGCATTTCGGACAATCCTCTTTTTTATTTGATTTTCGACCGAAACTTGTATAAAATTGTGTATAATATACTAAGATTTTTGGACCGAAACTAGTATTTCAAAAAGTTTCATAGAATTTAATTTTGAGATAATTTTTTGCATGGACTTCCATCATAACCTTGCCTCGTAATATATAGAGAGGATCTTAAAAGTTACGTATCATTTCAAACAATCCTCGATATAATTTGATTTTTGACCGAAACATGTATAGAATTGTGTATAATATAATACGATTTTAGGACCGAAACTAGTATTTCAAAAAGTTCCATAGAATCTATTTTTGAGATAATTTTTTGTATTGACTTCCATCACAACCTTCCCTTGTAATATATAGAGAGGATCTTAAAAGTTACGTAGCATTTCGAACAATCCTCTTTTTAATTTGATTTTTGACCGAAACTTGTAATGAATTGTGTATAATATACTACGATTTTTGGACCGAAACTAGTATTTCAAAAAGTTACATAGAATCTAATTTTGAGATAATTTTTTGCATGGACTTCCATCATAACCTTCCCACGTAATATATAGAGAGGATCTTAAAATTTAAGTAGCATTTCGAACAATCCTCGATTTAATTTGATTTTTTGACCGAAACTTGTATAGAATTGTGTATAATATATTACGATTTTTGGACCGAAAGAAGTATTTCAAAAAGATCCACATAATCTAATTTTGAGATAACTTTTTGCATGGACTTCCACCATAACCTTCCCTCTTAATATATAGAGAGGATCTTAAAAGTTACGTAACATTTCAAACAATCCTCGATTTAATTTGATTTTTTGACCGAAACTAGTATAGAATTGTGTATAATATACTAAGATTTTTGGACCAAAACTAGTATTTCAAAAAGTTTCATAGAATCTAATTTTGAGATAATTTTTTGCATGGACTTCCAGCATAACCTTCCCTCGTGACATATAGAGAGGATCTTAAAAGTTACGTAGCATTTCGAACAATCCTCGATTTAATTTTATTCTTTGACAGAAACTATTATAGAATTGTGTATAATATACTACGATTTTTGGACCGAAACTAGTATTTCAAAAAGCTTCATAGAATCTAATTTTGAGATTAATTTTTTAACATGGACTTCCATCAAAACCTTCCCTCGTAATATATAGAGAGGATATTAGAAGTTACGTAGCATTTCGAACAATCCCCTTTTTATTTGATTTTTGACCGAAACTTGTATAAAATTGTGTATAATATACTACGGTTTTTTGACCGAAACTAGTATTTCAAAAAGTTTCATAGAATTTAATTTTGAGATAATTTTTTGCATGGACTTCCATCATAAGCTTCCTTTGTGACATATAGAGAGGATCTTAAAAGTTACGTAGCATTTCGAACAATCCTCAATTTAATTTGATATTATGACCGAAACTAGTATAGAATTGTGTATAATATACTAGGATTTTTGAACCGAAACAAGTATTTAAAAAAGTTTCACAGAATCTAATTTTGAGATAATTTTTTGCATGGACTTCCATCATAACCTTCCCTCATAATATATAGAGAGGATCTTAAGAGTTACGTAGCATTTCGGACAATCCTCTTTTTTATTTGATTTTCGACCGAAACTTGTATAAAATTGTGTATAATATACTAAGATTTTTGGACCGAAACTAGTATTTCAAAAAGTTTCATAGAATTTAATTTTGAGATAATTTTTTGCATGGACTTCCATCATAACCTTGCCTCGTAATATATAGAGAGGATCTTAAAAGTTACGTATCATTTCAAACAATCCTCGATATAATTTGATTTTTGACCGAAACATGTATAGAATTGTGTATAATATAATACGATTTTAGGACCGAAACTAGTATTTCAAAAAGTTCCATAGAATCTATTTTTGAGATAATTTTTTGTATTGACTTCCATCACAACCTTCCCTTGTAATATATAGAGAGGATCTTAAAAGTTACGTAGCATTTCGAACAATCCTCTTTTTAATTTGATTTTTGACCGAAACTTGTAATGAATTGTGTATAATATACTACGATTTTTGGACCGAAACTAGTATTTCAAAAAGTTACATAGAATCTAATTTTGAGATAATTTTTTGCATGGACTTCCATCATAACCTTCCCACGTAATATATAGAGAGGATCTTAAAATTTAAGTAGCATTTCGAACAATCCTCGATTTAATTTGATTTTTTGACCGAAACTTGTATAGAATTGTGTATAATATATTACGATTTTTGGACCGAAAGAAGTATTTCAAAAAGTTCCACATAATCTAATTTTGAGATAACTTTTTGCATGGACTTCCACCATAACCTTCCCTCTTAATATATAGAGAGGATCTTAAAAGTTACGTAACATTTCAAACAATCCTCGATTTAATTTGATTTTTTGACCGAAACTAGTATAGAATTGTGTATAATATACTAAGATTTTTGGACCAAAACTAGTATTTCAAAAAGTTTCATAGAATCTAATTTTGAGATAATTTTTTGCATGGACTTCCAGCATAACCTTCCCTCGTGACATATAGAGAGGATCTTAAAAGTTACGTAGCATTTCGAACAATCCTCGATTTAATTTTATTCTTTGACAGAAACTATTATAGAATTGTGTATAATATACTACGATTTTTGGACCGAAACTAGTATTTCAAAAAGCTTCATAGAATCTAATTTTGAGATTAATTTTTTAACATAGACTTCCATCAAAACCTTCCCTCGTAATATATAGAGAGGATCTTAAAAGTTACGTAGCATTTCGAACAATCCCCTTTTTATTTGATTTTTGACCGAAACTTGTATAAAATTGTGTATAATATACTACGGTTTTTCGACCGAAACTAGTATTTCAAAAAGTTTCATAGAATTTAATTTTGAGATAATTTTTTGCATGGACTTCCATCATAAGCTTCCTTTGTGACATATAGAGAGGATCTTAAAAGTTACGTAGCATTTCGAACAATCCTCAATTTAATTTGATATTATGACCGAAACTAGTATAGAATTGTGTATAATATACTAGGATTTTTGAACCGAAACAAGTATTTAAAAAAGTTTCACAGAATCTAATTTTGAGATAATTTTTTGCATGGACTTCCATCATAACCTTCCCTCGTAATATATAGAGAGGATCTTAAGAGTTACGTAGCATTTCGGACAATCCTCTTTTTTATTTGATTTTCGACCGAAACTTGTATAAAATTGTGTATAATATACTAAGATTTTTGGACCGAAACTAGTATTTCAAAAAGTTTCATAGAATTTAATTTTGAGATAATTTTTTGCATGGACTTCCATCATAACCTTGCCTCGTAATATATAGAGAGGATCTTAAAAGTTACGTATCATTTCAAACAATCCTCGATATAATTTGATTTTTGACCGAAACATGTATAGAATTGTGTATAATATAATACGATTTTAGGACCGAAACTAGTATTTCAAAAAGTTCCATAGAATCTATTTTTGAGATAATTTTTTGTATTGACTTCCATCACAACCTTCCCTTGTAATATATAGAGAGGATCTTAAAAGTTACGTAGCATTTCGAACAATCCTCTTTTTAATTTGATTTTTGACCGAAACTTGTAATGAATTGTGTATAATATACTACGATTTTTGGACCGAAACTAGTATTTCAAAAAGTTACATAGAATCTAATTTTGAGATAATTTTTTGCATGGACTTCCATCATAACCTTCCCACGTAATATATAGAGAGGATCTTAAAATTTAAGTAGCATTTCGAACAATCCTCGATTTAATTTGATTTTTTGACCGAAACTTGTATAGAATTGTGTATAATATATTACGATTTTTGGACCGAAAGAAGTATTTCAAAAAGTTCCACATAATCTAATTTTGAGATAACTTTTTGCATGGACTTCCACCATAACCTTCCCTCTTAATATATAGAGAGGATCTTAAAAGTTACGTAACATTTCAAACAATCCTCGATTTAATTTGATTTTTTGACCGAAACTAGTATAGAATTGTGTATAATATACTAAGATTTTTGGACCAAAACTAGTATTTCAAAAAGTTTCATAGAATCTAATTTTGAGATAATTTTTTGCATGGACTTCCAGCATAACCTTCCCTCGTGACATATAGAGAGGATCTTAAAAGTTACGTAGCATTTCGAACAATCCTCGATTTAATTTTATTCTTTGACAGAAACTATTATAGAATTGTGTATAATATACTACGATTTTTGGACCGAAACTAGTATTTCAAAAAGCTTCATAGAATCTAATTTTGAGATCACTACAACAAACAAGATCTTAGACAGCGCTTTTTTTAGCCTTAGACAGCGCTTTAAAGCGCTGTCTAAACCTCCGCTGCTAAAGGTTTAGACAGCGCTTTTTAAAATGTGAAAAGCGCTGTCTAATCCCCCACCCTTAGACAGCGCTTTGGCCAAAAGCGCTTTAAAAGACCCTCTTAATTTAAATTTTTTAGGTACACATTAGACAGCGCTTTTCAAAAGCGCTGTCTAAGCCCCTACCTTAGACAGCGCTTTGGCCAAAAGCGCTGTCTAAGCCCCTCCTATTTTAATTTTTTTAGGTATACCTTAGACAGCGCTTTGGCCAAAAGCGCTGTCTAAGCCCCCACCTTAGACAGCGCTTTTGCCTAAAGCGCTTTCTAATCCCCCCCTTAGACAGCGCTTTTGCCAAAAGCGCTGTCTAAAGTAAACGAAATTTTTTGTAGGATTTGTTTGTAACCACATTTTTTCCAGGTTTATAAACCAGAATTGGTACCTGTTTTCAACCAGATTTTTGCAGTCAATTATCACATTTTATATATGCCATTTTGGCCTTTTTTTACAAAAATTTGGCTAACCAATTCAAACCAATTCAAACCAAATTTGCCATAAATGTATCAAAATATATACAAATTTATGTTTACATTTATAAGTCATTACATATACTACTACAAATGTACACATTAATTACACACTTTGAGCTCTATCATGTATTGACACCACTCCTCTTTGATTTCGTCCACTTGATCCTTTGTATAAGATGCACACTTGAATTCATCAAAGTACTACATAATAATATAACATATTTTGAATTAATTCCAACTATTTAATTATATGAGATATGTGTAAATATAAAAATAACTCATAAGTTAGAAATACATACATCGGTGGGAATCTCTAATCGGCCCAACATGAGAGTATCTCGCATAAACCTCAACATGAAATACCCGCAATCTATTTCATTACGTTGAAGAGGACACTACATATGAAAAAAAAATATGAATTATAAATCCTAAGTTTTATCAAGTGTAGTCATCACTAATATAATAAAAAACGCGGTAATTAAAAATATACCGCCACTTTAATCCATGAAATGGAGTTGGCGCCCCTCCTTGAGGTCTGGATAACTCGTTGGGCACGAAAAGCTTGTAGGACGCTAATAAAATAAAAATGAAGCAATTAGAACAATTCACATAAACTAAGAAAAATTTTGAACATTCTCACTTACGTGTCAATTAGGTCCTTCATAACCGGGTATGTTGTCCAATCATTTCCTAACGAGTCAAGATAATACACAATTTCTCGGATAGGATTGATTGCGAGCAACAACCAATGTCCACTGTAATGATTAGGCAAATGTTAGATGGTAACTTGGAAAATAATTATTATAGATGAATTTAGAATGAAATGCTAACCCGGTATTAAACGGTAAAAAAAACAACTTCTCCGCATTTTTATTCTCCACGAGGATCCGAAGAACGTACTCCGTCACGGTATCCGGTCTACTTATCATTAAAGTATAGTTGACGGTCGCGGGTGCTAAGAATCCGAATGACACGTCCAAACCATTGGGGCGCATCCATTTGTCATACAAAAACCTAATATAAAAACATCATTAACATAAAGTAAACATCATTAAAATAAGTTGTTTAATTAATAAAACAAAGTATGCCGAATTTACCTAACATATGTATTGACAACGTTGACGCCGATTTCTTCACGACCAAAAACTTGCATGAAGTCCTCATTACCAATCATTTGTTCGTAATCAAAGCCGAAAATCCCTACCTCCATAGGTATAGTCCGAACACCTCCGGTCGGTATATCGGTCATCTCTAGAAATGTCCTGAGGCACGACCTATACTTGGTGGTAGGTTTTTTCCTAGCTACGGACTTCTTAGCACCAGAACTTTGTACCCGTGCGGAGGCGTTGCTAACCTCCTTTTTTTGTTGTGCGGAGGCATTGCTAGCCTCATTTTCTTGAACCTACATGTCATATAAATAGTTAGATCAAATTAAGAATGTAACAACTTCCATGAATATATGTCATATAATTGTATATTACCTCTTTTCTTGAAACCGTGGACTCGGTATGCCGTGGAATCGCAGTTTCTTTTGATTTGGATTGTGTGGGAGTCTATTTAACATAGGAAAATATGTAAGTAAAATTTTAAGCATAAATTTTAAACTTTGAATATACCAAGGAAAGTTAACATAAGTTTTAATCATACCTCATATCCTACGCATATGAGGTTTGTCGGCCATGCAACAAACGAACCTACTGCTTCGTGCACCGTTGTTGCATCCGAATCATCACTAGGATATGGTAATGCTGCATTCGGCTCAACTGCAATATCAACTGATACCTTCAAACATCCAGCAGGGAGCTCTCTAGTGTGGAGTAATACTCCGCTAACGTTATGCACTTTTCCCTTGCCAACCATCCGATAGTATGGTGACGACAAATACAGCTGACAATGGGAAATGCCCTAAAATCAATAATAACAAGAAATCGTTAATGTGTATATATGTCAAATACATAATTTAAGAAAATAGTTCAATTTAAGACAATTATATGTAATTACCTCTGGAATGTTCGGCTGAAAGGTACAGTTGATACTGTCTTTGTCCGAAGCATCTCTGTATACTGTTGAGGCGCTAGCCTCTCTTTCTCTCCTCAATGCATCAAGCTCAGCTTGCATGGCTTCCATTCTTGCATGAAGCTCCCGATTACTAGGAGCCTTTCCTTTTTTAATACTCATGGAGGTCGGAGTGACTCCAAATCCCTTACCCCTCACCCGACCAGAGTACTCAGGGACATCTAATGCCCGACCAAGTATGCTCCTAGTATCATCGGGAGATAAAGACTGAGATAGCTCCTCCTGAAAAATCATATGAATATCGTACAATTGTCAAATATTTGTGTATAAAAATGTTATTCAATTAATGAAAAAATGTTATACTTACACATTTCTGGTATACTTGTAAAACTTCTTCTTGAGGAACTCCAGATTTGCCCACACGGGCTTCCTTCCACAAAACATGTGCAGGAAGAGATGATTCTGAACTTTCCTCCTTCTGCAGCTACACATTAAGTCATACAATTTGATCAGATAAAACTAATATATGATGAACAAATTTGTTATCGCAATTTAAAAATACGTACCATGGATTGTTCTAAACGTCCATATCCGACACGTCCTTTTCGGTACGGATATGCGGGACTTGATGCTCTTTCCCGATTTGTAGCACTTATTCTTTGAAAAACCGGGTCTTGTCTTTTGGATTTGAACGCTTCCCATTCTTCAGCCGATATCAAACTTTCATATTTTTTGGGAAGTTCCGCATCCACAAAATTACCATCCGCATCCTTAAGGAACTTGGATGATAAAAATGTCCGAAACCCTCTTAGAAGCTTTCCGGCCAATTTCATACAAAAGCCTCTTCTTTCTTCTTCGATGTTAAAACATCGCTAAGAAAAACATACAGATTGATAGTTAGTATCGGTAATTGAAAAAACATAATTGAAAAAACATGATTGTACCTTTATCTCACTCCAAATTTTATCTTTGGACTCTTTCAGCTCTTTGTTTCTCCAATCATCACATGTAATGGGAATTTCATTCCTTACTAGTGCACCGATAAAACTAGTTAAGGTATGCCCATTAGGTTCTATAAGCTGTCCCTGGGTGCTCCAATAGACATCTAGTATGATGCCTCGAGATCTTCCTTGGACCACCCTTCTCATTACTGTGATGCCTCTTCGAATTTCTTCTTCCGCGGATACTTTTTTAGGAACTTCCTCAGGTTGGTCATCAGCCATGTCTAACCTGTAATAAACCAAGGAAACCATCAAATATCAAATATAACTTATAATCAAAGCAATTGAAAACAAAAAAATAAAGAAATCATGCATTATCATATATAACTTATAATCAAAGTAATTGAAAACAAAAAAATAAGGAAATCATGCATTATCACATATAACTTATAATCAAAACAATCGAAAAAATAAAATAAAGAAACCATGGATAATTTACCTAAGTCACTAACATCTCTTTCTTTTCTTTGTTGGAATATTAATCACTTGTTTCTTAGCAATGCGTACGGATGAATTGATCCAAATTCCCTCATTATGATCGTTTCTTATATATGACTCATCCGGTATAAGATCCTCAACTTCATCATTTCTATTCAACTCATTCCGTCTAATGCATGACTCATTCTCAACATCAATATCACATTGATCGACACCGCTATCATCAGTCACTTTGTTAGAGAAAAGCACTATAGACCATTTTGTACTCTTCGGGTCATTCACATAGAACACTTGTTTAGCCTGAGATGCTAGAATAAAAGGTTCATCTTTGTACCCCACCCTAGTAAGATCAACTTGCAAAAATCCAGACTTATCCATTCGTATGCCACTACTATTCACCCACTTGCAACCAAAGATGGGAATCTGAAACTTCTCGTAATCAAACACCCAAATGTGCTCAATAACTCCAAAATATGACAGATTTGCATATTTGGGGTTTAAGTCCTTCATGCTTGATATATGCATTGCTTCAGCTAGCACGGTGACACCACTATTTTGCATAGTACTCTTATCATCTTGTTCTTTGGTATAAAATGTGTATCCATTAATTGAATATGCGCTATGAGAAAACACATGCAAACTTGGACCATATGCCAAACATCTCAACCTTTCTGTTACCGAAGAAGGATCTGAAGAGCGCTTCAAATAAATATGATCCTTCAACCATTGTATGAAACTTTGATTGTGCTCTATAACTATCCAATTTTCATTTCTGTTCGGATTTAACCTTCGGAGTACATCCTTGTGCATTTCAACATATGGCTCAACCTCATTATTATTGTGCAGAACATACAAATGAACTTGATCCCGTTCATCCCTTGATATTGTCACAATTTTATTCCCAATTAATTTTTTACCTTCCATTTTGTCGAAAATCTGAGCTCTGGGGAGTCCAATCGATTGAACGTTAGACAAATATTCAGTACAAAACTCAACAGCTTCTTCAACAATGTATCGTTCAACAATACAACCCTCTGGTCGACTTCGGGATTTCACGTACCCTTTTAATATTTTCATATACCGTTCAGCAGGGTACATCCATCTCATATAAGCTGGTCCACACAACTGTGTCTCTTTCACAAGATGAACAACTAAATGAACCATTATGTCAAAAAAAGACGGAGGAAAATACATCTCAAGCTCACACAAGGTAATTACAATCTCTTTTTGTAGTGTTGGTAAGATCTCGGGATCGATCACCTTACTACAAATTGACCTAAAGAAAAAACACAATTTAGTTATGGAACTTCTTACTTTTTCTGGCAAAATAGAACGTATACCGATCGGTAGAAAATGTTCCATTATAACGTGACAATCATGTGTCTTCAAATTCTTCAACTTGAGGTCTTTCATAGAAACAAGTCTTCTGATATCAGATGAGTATCCTTCTGGAACCTTAACTTCACTCAGAGACTTACACAAAATTTTTTTCTCCTTTCTAGATAAAGTAAAAGCAGCAGGTGGTAGATATGTTCGTCTTCCTTTCTTCACGGGTGCTAATTCAGTTCTCATTCCCATTTTTAACATGTCCTCCCTTGCTTTAAGGCCATCCTTAGACTTGCCTTTTATATTGAGTAATGTACCGATAACACTTTCAAATACGTTTTTTTCAATATGCATAACATCGAGAAAATGTCTCACGTACAAAGACTTCCAATATGGCAATTCAAAAAATATCGACCTTTTCTTCCACCCACCTTTCACAATCTTATGTGCAAAAGGCTTGCCAAACTCAGTACGCACATCTTTCACCTTTTCAAAAACTTGTTCACCTGACAATGCGGGTGGAGCTCTACGATGTTCGGTGTCTCCATTGAATGCTTTTCTCCACCCACGGTAGTGATGTTTAGAATGTAAGAATCTACGATGACCGAGAAACACATTCTTCTGGCAAAGTTCCAATCGGATCGTATCGGTTCCGTCTTCACAAACAGGACACGCACGTTGACCTTTAATGCTATACCCAGATAGATTCCCGTATGCTGGAAAATCATTAATTGTGCCAAACAACATCGCCCTCAAATTGAAACTTTCTTTCCTATATCCATCATAAACCTCCACACCGTTCTCCCACAAAATCTTTAAATCTTCGATCAGAGGTGTCAAGTATACGTCTATGTCATTACCTGGTTGTTTAGGCCCAGAGATTAACATAGATAACATCATGTACTTACGCTTCATACATAGCCACGGAGGTAGGTTATAAATCATAAGAATCACAGGCCATGTGGTATGTGAAATACTTTGAAGACCATGTGGGTTCATTCCATCAGTAGATAATGCCAATCGAAGGTTTCTTGCTTCTGATCCAAACTCAGGATAATCATTATCAATCTTCGACCACTGTGGTGAATCAGCCGGATGCCGATACTTTCCATCGGTAATTCTTTCATCTGCATGCCAAGTAAGATGTCTTGCATCGGTTTCACTACGAAACATGCGCCTAAATCTCGGAATTATCGGAAAATACCATAAGACTTTTGCGGGAGATAATCTTTTCTTATATCGAGACAAACCGCATTTGGGGCACTCAGTTAACGTTGCATATTCGTTACGAAACAAAATGCAATCGTTAGGACAAGCATGTATCTTATCATAGCTCATGCCAATAGAGCACAACATTTTTTTGCCTCATAGGTTCGATTAGGAAGAACATTATCATCCGGTAGCATTTCTCTCATAAGGGCCAACAACTCTGTGAAACTTTTATCCGACCATCCATTGCCCGCCTTTAAGTTGTACAACTTTAATACCGCAGAAAGTCTTGAGAATTTAGTGCAACCTTTGTACAACGGTTTCTCTGCATCGCTTACCATCCTCTCAAACATTTCAGGACAATCATGAAGATCTTCTTCCAGTGCTTCTACAATCTCTTCAACTCGATCACAATCATATGTTTCCGTGTCTTTGTCGTATGAAGCATAGGTCGTATTTCTTTTTCCACTCGATTCAACATTCCCGTTAATTTTCTCACCATGAAATATCCAACACTGATAACTTTGATCAATTCCATGCCTCAGCAAATGCGATTTCAATCCATGTGCGTCAACCTTACCAATATAACAACAACGCAAGCAAGGACAATGCATTCGTCTGGGGTTTTCAGCGTGTTGAACAGCATACTTAACGAATTCCGCAACCCCACTCTCGTACTCTTTGGTCATTCGATCGGCACAGATCCATGTTTTATCCATGGTTTTCCTACTTAAAAAACGTATACATAACCAATGTTAATATAAACTTCAATAACGTATCCGATACGCCAATATACCAACTTTAATTACCTCATCACTTTCATTTTTTAAATTACAAGAATCAAACTTTTTCTATTACAATATACCTATAACTATACCTATAACTATATAAGAGTTCGTTCAATCATTTTATGGGAGAAATCTAAAGGAAACTTAAAAGAATAATCGAAATTAAATTCAAAGCAATAAGTGATTTGAAAGTAAAGACTTATTTATAAAATGGAGCACATATACGTACATTATGACTCTTTTCTAACAAACACACAGATACTTTGAGACAAATTTATGTATGATTGCGAACCTTTAAAACTATTAGTGAACACTACTTATATATTAATTGCCCCAAAATGCTATATTTCAACTATCCTTTTAATAAGAAAGGAGAAAAGTGTCATTTTTGAAATTATTTTTGACACTGTTCTAACTCTTTTGCCGACATCAGTGTCATCGTTACAACTTTAATGCAAATTTTCATTTTCCAAAAGATCTTTTTAGAAATTCATCATTAATCTCACTTTCTAGGAAATCATGGGTTTGCACGACTTCACTAATTCCTTAACTACTATGAACTTTCCCCCTCCATGAGAAATGAAACATTTCACTTCAAATATGTGTCTACCATGTGTCAGTCATTGAAAAGATAAATATCTATATAAATACTTCATTTGCATCCTCTTTCAATCTTCCTCACTTTTGCTTCAACATTTTACACACACAAAGAACACTCTCTCAGAACAAGCTTTTCCAACTATGATAAGTGGTAACAAAAAGCATGCTAAATCAACCACAACCAGAACCAGAACCAGAACAAAAAGCATGCTAAAACAGGGAAATGAACAATTCCTAATAAAATCAAAACTGAAACACATACCGTAATGAGATTCTTCAACAACTTTCAGAAATGACCGATTAAACTATTGCAATGCCTGAAATCCAGACTGAAATCCGAAAACAGAAATGACTTCAATGACGTGAACGAAGAACATGAGTGAATGAATGAAAACGTGAATGAATGAAAACGTGAATGACATACCGCGATGAAGACAGGAGAACGATTCAAACAAGTTTCAGTGACTTCAATGACGACAAAGTTCTTCTGGAAACGTTCGATGTTAGGGTTCGTCTGGAAACGTTCGCAGGAGGGAAAACGAAAAGAACAGAGAATGAAAATAGAAGTATGAAATTTAATTTTAATTAGACCTTAGACAGCGCTTTTGGTTAAAGCGCTTTCTAAGGTATCCCTTAGACAGCGCTTTCCAAAAGCGCTTTCTAAACCCCCCCCTTAGACAGCGCTTTTGGTTTTATTTTTTTTTTAATTTAAAAACTTTAAACAGCGCTTTATCAAAAGCGCTGACTAAGGTAAATATATAAAAGCGCTTTCTAGAAGCGCTGTCTAAGGGGGGGTCTTAGACAGCGCTTTCAAAAAGCGCTGTCTAAGACCCCCCCTTAGACAGCGCTTTCATTATTTTTTTGGACCATTTTCCGTGTTTAATTTTAATTTTAACCTTAGACAGCGCTTTCTCTTAAAAGCGCTGTCTAAGATGCGCTGTTAAAAAGCATTTTTGGCGTAGTGGATTAATTTTTTAACATGGACTTCCATCAAAACCTTCCCTCGTAATATATAGAGAGGATATTAGAAGTTACGTAGCATTTCGAACAATCCCCTTTTTATTTGATTTTTGACCGAAACTTGTATAAAATTGTGTATAATATACTACGGTTTTTCGACCGAAACTAGTATTTCAAAAAGTTTCATAGAATTTAATTTTGAGATAATTTTTTGCATGGACTTCCATCATAAGCTTCCTTTGTGACATATAGAGAGGATCTTAAAAGTTACGTAGCATTTCGAACAATCCTCAATTTAATTTGATATTATGACCGAAACTAGTATAGAATTGTGTATAATATACTAGGATTTTTGAACCGAAACAAGTATTTAAAAAAGTTTCACAGAATCTAATTTTGAGATAATTTTTTGCATGGACTTCCATCATAACCTTCCCTCGTAATATATAGAGAGGATCTTAAGAGTTACGTAGCATTTCGGACAATCCTCTTTTTTATTTGATTTTCGACCGAAACTTGTATAAAATTGTGTATAATATACTAAGATTTTTGGACCGAAACTAGTATTTCAAAAAGTTTCATAGAATTTAATTTTGAGATAATTTTTTGCATGGACTTCCATCATAACCTTGCCTCGTAATATATAGAGAGGATCTTAAAAGTTACGTATCATTTCAAACAATCCTCGATATAATTTGATTTTTGACCGAAACATGTATAGAATTGTGTATAATATAATACGATTTTAGGACCGAAACTAGTATTTCAAAAAGTTCCATAGAATCTATTTTTGAGATAATTTTTTGTATTGACTTCCATCACAACCTTCCCTTGTAATATATAGAGAGGATCTTAAAAGTTACGTAGCATTTCGAACAATCCTCTTTTTAATTTGATTTTTGACCGAAACTTGTAATGAATTGTGTATAATATACTACGATTTTTGGACCGAAACTAGTATTTCAAAAAGTTACATAGAATCTAATTTTGAGATAATTTTTTGCATGGACTTCCATCATAACCTTCCCACGTAATATATAGAGAGGATCTTAAAATTTAAGTAGCATTTCGAACAATCCTCGATTTAATTTGATTTTTTGACCGAAACTTGTATAGAATTGTGTATAATATATTACGATTTTTGGACCGAAAGAAGTATTTCAAAAAGTTCCACATAATCTAATTTTGAGATAACTTTTTGCATGGACTTCCACCATAACCTTCCCTCTTAATATATAGAGAGGATCTTAAAAGTTACGTAACATTTCAAACAATCCTCGATTTAATTTGATTTTTTGACCGAAACTAGTATAGAATTGTGTATAATATACTAAGATTTTTGGACCAAAACTAGTATTTCAAAAAGTTTCATAGAATCTAATTTTGAGATAATTTTTTGCATGGACTTCCAGCATAACCTTCCCTCGTGACATATAGAGAGGATCTTAAAAGTTACGTAGCATTTCGAACAATCCTCGATTTAATTTTATTCTTTGACAGAAACTATTATAGAATTGTGTATAATATACTACGATTTTTGGACCGAAACTAGTATTTCAAAAAGCTTCATAGAATCTAATTTTGAGATTAATTTTTTAACATGGACTTCCATCAAAACCTTCCCTCGTAATATATAGAGAGAGGATATTAGAAGTTACGTAGCATTTCGAACAATCCCCTTTTTATTTGATTTTTGACCGAAACTTGTATAAAATTGTGTATAATATACTACGGTTTTTCGACCGAAACTAGTATTTCAAAAAGTTTCATAGAATTTAATTTTGAGATAATTTTTTGCATGGACTTCCATCATAAGCTTCCTTTGTGACATATAGAGAGGATCTTAAAAGTTACGTAGCATTTCGAACAATCCTCAATTTAATTTGATATTATGACCGAAACTAGTATAGAATTGTGTATAATATACTAGGATTTTTGAACCGAAACAAGTATTTAAAAAAGTTTCACAGAATCTAATTTTGAGATAATTTTTTGCATGGACTTCCATCATAACCTTCCCTCGTAATATATAGAGAGGATCTTAAGAGTTACTTAGCATTTCGGACAATCCTCTTTTTTATTTGATTTTCGACCGAAACTTGTATAAAATTGTGTATAATATACTAAGATTTTTGGACCGAAACTAGTATTTCAAAAAGTTTCATAGAATTTAATTTTGAGATAATTTTTTGCATGGACTTCCATCATAACCTTGCCTCGTAATATATAGAGAGGATCTTAAAAGTTACGTAGCATTTCAAACAATCCTCGATATAATTTGATTTTTGACCGAAACATGTATAGAATTGTGTATAATATAATACGATTTTAGGACCGAAACTAGTATTTCAAAAAGTTCCATAGAATCTATTTTTGAGATAATTTTTTGTATTGACTTCCATCACAACCTTCCCTTGTAATATATAGAGAGGATCTTAAAAGTTACGTAGCATTTCGAACAATCCTCTTTTTAATTTGATTTTTGACCGAAACTTGTAATGAATTGTGTATAATATACTACGATTTTTGGACCGAAACTAGTATTTCAAAAAGTTACATAGAATCTAATTTTGAGATAATTTTTTGCATGGACTTCCATCATAACCTTCCCACGTAATATATAGAGAGGATCTTAAAATTTAAGTAGCATTTCGAACAATCCTCGATTTAATTTGATTTTTTGACCGAAACTTGTATAGAATTGTGTATAATATATTACGATTTTTGGACCGAAAGAAGTATTTCAAAAAGTTCCACATAATCTAATTTTGAGATAACTTTTTGCATGGACTTCCATCATAACCTTCCCTCTTAATATATAGAGAGGATCTTAAAAGTTACGTAGAATTTCGAACAATCCTCGATTTAATTTGATTTTTTGACCGAAACTAGTATAAAATTGTGCATAATATACTACGATTTTTGGACCGAAACTAGTATTTCAAAAAGTTTCATAGAATCTAATTTTGAGATAATTTTTTGCATGGACTTCCATCATAACCTTGCCTCGTAATATATAGGAGGATCTTAAAAGTTACGTAGCATTTCGAACAATCCTCGATTTAATTTGATTTTTGACCAAAACTTGTATAGAATTGTGTATAATATAATACGATTTTTGGACCGAAACTAGTATTTCAAAAAGTTCCATAGAATCTAATTTTGAGATAATTTTTTGCATGGACTTCCATCATAACCTTCCCTCGTAATATATAGAGAGGATCTTAAAAGTTACGAAACATTTCAAACAATCCTCGATTTAATTTGATTTTTTGACCGAAACTAGTATAGAATTGTGTATAATATACTAAGATTTTTGGACCGAAACTAGTATTTCAAAAAGTTTCATAGAATCTAATTTTGAGATAATTTTTTGCATGGACTTCCAGCATAACCTTCCCTCGTGACATATAGAGAGGATCTTAAAAGTTACGTAGCATTTCGAACAATCCCCGATTTAATTTTATTTTTTGACAGAAACTAGTATAGAATTGTGTATAATATACTACGATTTTTGGACCGAAACTAGTATTTCAAAAAGTTACATAGAATCTAATTTTGAGATAATTTTTTAACATGGACTTCCATCAAAACCTTCCCTCGTAATATATAGAGAGGATCTTAGAAGTTACGTAGAATTTCGAACAATCCTCTTTGTATTTGATTTTTGACCGAAACTTGTATAAAATTGTGTATAATATACTACGGTTTTTCGACCGAAACTAGTATTTCAAAAAGTTTCATAGAATTTAATTTTGAGATAATTTTTTGCATGGACTTCCATCATAAGCTTCCCTTGTGACATATCGAGAGGATCTTAAAAGTTACGTAGCATTTCGAACAATCCTCAATTTAATTTGATATTATGACCGAAACTAGTATAGAATTGTGTATAATATACTAGGATTTTTGAACCGAAACAAGTATTTAAAAAAGTTTCACAGAATCTAATTTTGAGATAATTTTTTGCATGGACTTCCATCATAACCTTCCCTCGTAATATATAGAGAGGATCTTAAGAGTTACGTAGCATTTCAGACAATCCTCTTTTTTATTTGATTTTCGACCGAAAAATGTATAAAATTGTGTATAATATACTAAGATTTTTGGACCGAAACTAGTATTTCAAAAAGTTTCATAGAATTTAATTTTGAGATAATTTTTTGCATGGACTTCCATCATAACCTTGCCTCGTAATATATAGAGAGGATCTTAAAAGTTACGTAGCATTTCAAACAATCCTCGATATAATTTGATTTTTGACCGAAACTTGTATAGAATTGTGTATAATATAATACGATTTTAGGACCGAAACTAGTATTTTAAAAAGTTCCATAGAATCTATTTTTGAGATAATTTTTTGTATTGACTTCCATCATAACCTTCCCTTGTAATATATAGAGAGGATCTTAAAAGTTACATAGCATTTCGAACAATCCTCAATTTAATTTGATATTATGACCGAAACTAGTATAGAATTGTGTATAATATACTAGGATTTTTGAACCGAAACAAGTATTTAAAAAAGTTTCACAGAATCTAATTTTGAGATAATTTTTTGCATGGACTTCCATCATAACCTTCCCTCGTAATATATAGAGAGGATCTTAAAATTTAAGTAGCATTTCGAACAATCCTCGATTTAATTTGATTTTTTGACCGAAACTTGTATAGAATTGTGTATAATATATTACGATTTTTGGACCGAAACAAGTATTTCAAAAAGTTCCACATAATCTAATTTTGAGATAACTTTTTGCATGGACTTCCATCATAACCTTCCCTCTTAATATATAGAGAGGATCTTAAAAGTTACGTAGAATTTCGAACAATCCTCGATTTAATTTGATTTTTTGACCGAAACTAGTATAAAATTGTGCATAATATACTACGATTTTTGGACCGAAACTAGTATTTCAAAAAGTTTCATAGAATCTAATTTTGAGATAATTTTTTGCATGGACTTCCATCATAACCTTGCCTCGTAATATATAGGAGGATCTTAAAAGTTACGTAGCATTTCGAACAATCCTCGATTTAATTTGATTTTTGACCAAAACTTGTATAGAATTGTGTATAATATAATACGATTGTTGGACCGAAACTAGTATTTCAAAAAGTTCCATAGAATCTAATTTTGAGATAATTTTTTGCATGGACTTCCATCATAACCTTCCCTCGTAATATATAGAGAGGATCTTAAAAGTTACGTAACATTTCAAACAATCCTCGATTTAATTTGATTTTTTGACCGAAACTAGTATAGAATTGTGTATAATATACTAAGATTTTTGGACCAAAACTAGTATTTCAAAAAGTTTCATAGAATCTAATTTTGAGATAATTTTTTGCATGGACTTCCAGCATAACCTTCCCTCGTGACATATAGAGAGGATCTTAAAAGTTACGTAGCATTTCGAACAATCCTCGATTTAATTTTATTTTTTGACAGAAACTAGTATAGAATTGTGCATAATATACTACGATTTTTGGACCGAAACTAGTATTTCAAAAAGCTTCATAGAATCTAATTTTGAGATAATTTTTTAACATGGACTTCCATCAAAACCTTCCCTCGTAATATATGAGAGGATCTTAGAAGTTACGTAGCATTTCGAACAATCCTCTTTTTATTTGATTTTTGACCGAAACTTGTATAAAATTGTGTATAATATACTACGGTTTTTCGACCGAAACTTGTATAGAATTGTGTATAATCTACTACGATTTTTGGACCAAAACTAGTATTTCAAAAAGTTTCATAGAATTTAATTTTGAGATAATTTTTTGCATGGACTTCCATCATAAGCTTCCTTTGTGACATATAGAGAGGATCTTAAAAGTTACGTAGCATTTCGAACAATCCTCAATTTAATTTGATATTATGACCGAAACTAGTATAGAATTGTGTATAATATACTAGGATTTTTGAACCGAAACAAGTATTTAAAAAAGTTTCACAGAATCTAATTTTGAGATAATTTTTTGCATGGACTTCCATCATAACCTTCCCTCGTAATATATAGAGAGGATCTTAAGAGTTACGTAGCATTTCGGACAATCCTCTTTTTTATTTGATTTTCGACCGAAACATGTATAAAATTGTGTATAATATACTAAGATTTTTGGACCGAAACTAGTATTTCAAAAAGTTTCATAGAATTTAATTTTGAGATAATTTTTTGCATGGACTTCCATCATAACCTTCCCTCGTAATATATAGAGAGGATCTTAAAAGTTACGTAACATTTCAAACAATCCTCGATTTAATTTGATTTTTTGACCGAAACTAGTATAGAATTGTGTATAATATACTAAGATTTTTGGACCAAAACTAGTATTTCAAAAAGTTTCATAGAATCTAATTTTGAGATAATTTTTTGCATGGACTTCCAGCATAACCTTCCCTCGTGACATATAGAGAGGATCTTAAAAGTTACGTAGCATTTCGAACAATCCTCGATTTAATTTTATTTTTTGACAGAAACTAGTATAGAATTGTGCATAATATACTACGATTTTTGGACCGAAACTAGTATTTCAAAAAGCTTCATAGAATCTAATTTTGAGATAATTTTTTAACATGGACTTCCATCAAAACCTTCCCTCGTAATATATGAGAGGATCTTAGAAGTTACGTAGCATTTCGAACAATCCTCTTTTTATTTGATTTTTGACCGAAACTTGTATAAAATTGTGTATAATATACTACGGTTTTTCGACCGAAACTTGTATAGAATTGTGTATAATCTACTACGATTTTTGGACCAAAACTAGTATTTCAAAAAGTTTCATAGAATTTAATTTTGAGATAATTTTTTGCATGGACTTCCATCATAAGCTTCCTTTGTGACATATAGAGAGGATCTTAAAAGTTACGTAGCATTTCGAACAATCCTCAATTTAATTTGATATTATGACCGAAACTAGTATAGAATTGTGTATAATATACTAGGATTTTTGAACCGAAACAAGTATTTAAAAAAGTTTCACAGAATCTAATTTTGAGATAATTTTTTGCATGGACTTCCATCATAACCTTCCCTCGTAATATATAGAGAGGATCTTAAGAGTTACGTAGCATTTCGGACAATCCTCTTTTTTATTTGATTTTCGACCGAAACATGTATAAAATTGTGTATAATATACTAAGATTTTTGGACCGAAACTAGTATTTCAAAAAGTTTCATAGAATTTAATTTTGAGATAATTTTTTGCATGGACTTCCATCATAACCTTGCCTCGTAATATATAGAGAGGATCTTAAAAGTTACGTATCATTTCAAACAATCCTCGATATAATTTGATTTTTGACCGAAACTTGTATAGAATTGTGTATAATATAATACGATTTTTGGACTGAAACTAGTATTTCAAAAAGTTCTATAGAATCTATTTTTGAGATAATTTTTTGTATTGACTTCCATCATAACCTTCCCATGTAATATATAGAGAGGATCTTAAAAGTTATGTAGCATTTCGAACAATCCTCTTTTTAATTTGATTTTTGACCAAAACTTGTAATGAATTGTGTATAATATACTACGATTTTTGGACCGAAACTAGTATTTCAAAAAGTTACATAGAATCTAATTTTGAGATAATTTTTTGCATGGACTTCCACAATAACCTTCCCTCGTAATATATAGAGAGGATCTTAAAAGTTAAGTAGCATTTCGAACAATCCTCGATTTAATTTGATTTTTTGACTGAAACTTGTATAGAATTGTGTATAATATATTACGATTTTTGGACCGAAAGAAGTATTTCAAAAAGTTCCACATAATCTAATTTTGAGATAACTTTTTGCATGGACTTCCATCATAACCTTCCCTCTTAATATATAGAGAGGATCTTAAAAGTTACGTAGAATTTCGAACAATCCTCGATTTAATTTGATTTTTTGACCGAAACTAGTATAAAATTGTGCATAATATACTACGATTTTTGGACCGAAACTAGTATTTCAAAAAGTTTCATAGAATCTAATTTTGAGATAATTTTTTGCATGGACTTCCATCATAACCTTGCCTCGTAATATATAGGAGGATCTTAAAAGTTACGTAGCATTTCGAACAATCCTCGATTTAATTTGATTTTTGACCAAAACTTGTAAAGAATTGTGTATAATATAATACGATTTTTTGACCGAAACTAGTATTTCAAAAAGTTCCATAGAATCTAATTTTGAGATAATTTTTTGCATGGACTTCCATCATAACCTTCCCTCGTAATATATAGAGAGGATCTTAAAAGTTACGAAACATTTCAAACAATCCTCGATTTAATTTGATTTATTGACCGAAACTAGTATAGAATTGTGTATAATATACTAAGATTTTTGGACCGAAACTAGTATTTCAAAAAGTTTCATAGAATCTAATTTTGAGATAATTTTTTGCATGGACTTCCAGCATAACCTTCCCTCGTGACATATAGAGAGGATCTTAAAATTTACGTAGCATTTCGAACAATCCTCGATTTAATTTTATTTTTTGACAGAAACTAGTATAGAATTGTGTATAATATACTACGATTTTTGGACCGAAACTAGTATTTCAAAAAGCTTCATAGAATCTAATTTTGAGATAATTTTTTAACATGGACTTCCATCAAAACCTTCCCTCGTAATATATAGAGAGGATCTTAGAAGTTACGTAGAATTTCGAACAATCCTCTTCTTATTTGATTTTTGACCGAAACTTGTATAAAATTGTGTATAATATACTACGGTTTTTCGACCGAAACTAGTATTTCAAAAAGTTTCATAGAATTTAATTTTGAGATAATTTTTTGCATGGACTTCCATCATAAGCTTCCCTTGTGACATATAGAGAGGATCTTAAAAGTTACGTAGCATTTCGAACAATCCTCAATTTAATTTGATATTATGACCGAAACTAGTATAGAATTGTGTATAATATACTAGGATTTTTGAACCGAAACAAGTATTTAAAAAAGTTTCACAGAATCTAATTTTGAGATAATTTTTTGCATGGACTTCCATCATAACGTTCCCTCGTAATATATAGAGAGGATCTTAAGAGTTACGTAGCATTTCGGACAATCCTCTTTTTTATTTGATTTTCGACCGAAACTTGTATAAAATTGTGTATAATATACTAAGATTTTTGGACCGAAACTAGTATTTCAAAAAGTTTCATAGAATTTAATTTTGAGATAATTTTTTGCATGGACTTCCATCATAACCTTGCCTCGTAATATATAGAGAGGATCTTAAAAGTTACGTAGCATTTCAAACAATCCTCGATATAATTTGATTTTTGACCGAAACTTGTATAAAATTGTGTATAATATAATACGATTTTTGGACCGAAACTAGTATTTCAAAAAGTTCCATAGAATCTATTTTTGAGATAATTTTTTGTATTGACTTTCATCATAACCTTCCCTTGTAATATATAGAGAGGATCTTAAAAGTTACATAGCATTTCGAACAATCCTCAATTTAATTTGATATTATGACCGAAACAAGTATGGAATTGTGTATAATATACTAGGATTTTTGAACCGAAACAAGTATTTAAAAAAGTTTCACAGAATCTAATTTTGAGATAATTTGTTGCATGGACTTCCATCATAACCTTCCCTCGTAATATATAGAGAGGATCTTAAGAGTTACGTAGCATTTCGGACAATCCTCTTTTTTATTTGATTTTCGACCGAAACTTGTATAAAATTGTGTATAATATACTAAGATTTTTGGAACGAAACTAGTATTTCAAAAAGTTTCATAGAATTTAATTTTGAGATAATTTTTTGCATGGAATTCCATCATAACCTTGCCTCGTAATATATAGAGAGGATCTTAAAAGTTACGTAGCATTTTAAACAATCCTCGATATAATTTGATTTTTGACCGAAACTTGTATAGAATTGTGTATAATATAATACGATTTTTGGACCGAAACTAGTATTTCAAAAAGTTCCATAGAATCTATTTTTGAGATAATTTTTTGTATTGACTTTCATCATAACCTTCCCTCGTAATATATAGAGAGGATCTTAAAAGTTACGTAGCATTTCGAACAATCATCTTTTAAATTTGATTTTTGACCGAAACTTGTAATGAATTGTGTATAATATACTACGATTTTTGGACCGAAACTAGTATTTCAAAAAGATACATAGAATCTAATTTTGAGATAATTTTTTGCATGGACTTCCATCATAACCTTCCCTCGTAATATATAGAGAGGATCTTAAAAGTTAAGTAGCATTTCAAACAATCCTCGATTTAATTTGATTTTTTGACCGAAACTTGTATAGAATTGTGTATAATATATTACGATTTTTGCAATGAAACAAGTATTTCAAAAAGTTCCACATAATCTAATTTTGAGATAACTTTTTGCATGGACTTCCATCATAACCTTCCTTCTTAATATATAGAGAGGATCTTAAAAGTTACGTAGAATTTCGAACAATCCTCGATTTAATTTGATTTTTTGACCGAAACTAGTATAAAATTGTGCATAATATACTACGATTTTTGGACCGAAACTAGTATTTCAAAAAGTTTCATAGAATCTAATTTTGAGATAATTTTTTGCATGGACTTCCATCATAACCTTGCCTCGTAATATATAGGAGGATCTTAAAAGTTACGTAGCATTTCGAACAATCCTCGATTTAATTTGATTTTTGACCAAAACATGTATAGAATTGTGTATAATATACTACGATTTTTGGACCGAAACTAGTATTTCAAAAAGTTCCATAGAATCTAATTTTGAGATAATTTTTTGCATGGACTTCCATCATAACCTTCCCTCGTAATATATAGAGAGGATCTTAAAAGTTACGTAACATTTCAAACAATCCTCGATTTAATTTGATTTTTTGACCGAAACTAGTATAGAATTGTGTATAATATACTAAGATTTTTGGACCGAAACTAGTATTTCAAAAAGTTTCATAGAATCTAATTTTGAGATAATTTTTTGCATGGACTTCCAGAATAACCTTCCCTCGTGACATATAGAGAGGATCTTAAAAGTTACGTAGCATTTCGAACAATCCTCGATTTAATTTTATTTTTTGACAGAAACTAGTATAGAATTGCGTATAATATACTACGATTTTTGGACCGAAACTAGTATTTCAAAAATCTTCATAGAATCTAATTTTGAGATAATTTTTTAACATGGACTTCCATCAAAACCTTCCCTCGTAATATATAGAGAGGATCTTAGAAGTTACGTAGCATTTCGAACAATCCTCTTTTTATTTGATTTTTGACCGAAACTTGTATAAAATTGTGTATAATACTACGGTTTTTCGACCGAAACTAGTATTTCAAAAAGTTTCATAGAATTTAATTTTGAGATAATTTTTTGCATGGACTTCCATCATAAGCTTCCCTTGTGACATATAGAGAGGATCTTAAAAGTTACGTAGCATTTCGAACAATCCTCAATTTAATTTGATATTATGACCGAAACTAGTATAGAATTGTGTATAATATACTAGGATTTTTGAACCGAAACAAGTATTTAAAAAAGTTTCATAGAATCTAATTTTGAGATAATTTTTTGCATGGACTTCCATCATAACCTTCCCTCGTAATATATAGAGAGGATCTTAAGAGTTACGTAGCATTTCGGACAATCCTCTTTTTTATTTGATTTTCGACCGAAACTTGTATAAAATTGTGTATAATATACTAAGATTTTTGGACCGAAACTAGTATTTCAAAAAGTTTCATAGAATTTAATTTTGAGATAATTTTTTGCATGGACTTCCATCATAACCTTGCCTCGTAATATATAGAGAGGATCTTAAAAGTTACGTAGCATTTCAAACAATCCTCGATTTAATTTGATTTTTGACCGAAACTTGTATAGAATTGTGTATAATATAATACGATTTTTGGACCGAAACTAGTATTTCAAAAAGTTCCATAGAATCTATTTTTGAGATAATTTTTTGTATTGACTTTCATCATAACCTTCCCTTGTAATATATAGAGAGGATCTTAAAAGTTACGTAGCATTTCGAACAATCCTCTTTTAAATTTGATTTTTGACCGAAACTTGTAATGAATTGTGTATAATATACTACGATTTTTGGACCGAAACTAGTATTTCAAAAAGTTACATAGAATCTAATTTTGAGATAATTTTTTGCATGGACTTCCATCATAACCTTCCCTCGTAATATATAGAGAGGATCTTAAAAGTTAAGTAGCATTTCGAACAATCCTCGATTTAATTTGATTTTTTGACCGAAACTTGTATAGAATTGTGTATAATATATTACGATTTTTGCACCGAAACAAGTATTTCAAAAAGTTCCACATAATCTAATTTTGAGATAACTTTTTGCATGGACTTCTATCATAACCTTCCCTCTTAATATATAGAGAGGATCTTAAAAGTTACGTAGAATTTCGAACAATCCTCGATTTAATTTGATTTTTTGACCGAAACTAGTATAAAATTGTGCATAATATACTACAATTTTTGGACCGAAACTAGTATTTCAAAAAGTTTCATAGAATCTAATTTTGAGATAATTTTTTGCATGGACTTCCATTATAACCTTGCCTCGTAATATATAGGAGGATATTAAAAGTTACGTAGCATTTCGAACAATCCTCGATTTAATTTGATTTTTGACCAAAACTTGTATAGAATTGTGTATAATATACTACGATTTTTGGACCGAAACTAGTATTTCAAAAAGTTCCATAGAATCTAATTTTGAGATAATTTTTTGCATGGACTTCCATCATAACCTTCCCTCGTAATATATAGAGAGGATCTTAAAAGTTACGTAACATTTCAAACAATCCTCGATTTAATTTGATTTTTTGACCGAAACTAGTATAGAATTGTGTATAATATACTGATTTTTGGACCGAAACTAGTATTTCAAAAAGTTTCATAGAATCTAATTTTGAGATAATTTTTTGCATGGACTTCCAGCATAACCTTCCCTCGTGACATATAGAGAGGATCTTAAAAGTTACGTAGCATTTCGAACAATCCTCGATTTAATTTTATTTTTTGACAGAAACTAGTATAGAATTGTGTATAATATACTACGATTTTTGGACCGAAACTAGTATTTCAAAAATCTTCATAGAATCTAATTTTGAGATAATTTTTTAACATGGACTTCCATCAAAACCTTCCCTCGTAATATATAGAGAGGATCTTAGAAGTTACGTAGCATTTCGAACAATCCTCTTTTTATTTGATTTTTGACCGAAACTTGTAATGAATTGTGTATAATATACTACGATTTTTGGACCGAAACTAGTATTTCAAAAAGTTTCATAGAATCAAATTTTGAGATAATTTTTTAACATGGACTTCCATCATAACCTTCCCTCGTAATATATAGAGAGGATCTTAGAAGTTACGTAGCATTTCGAAAAATCCTCTTTTTTATTTGATTTTTGACTGAAACTTGTATAAAATTGTGTATAATATACTACGGTTTTTGGACCGAAACTAGTATTTCAAAAAGTTTCATATAATTTAATTTTGAGATAATTTTTTGCATGGACTTCCATCATAAGCTTCCCTTGTGACATATAGAGAGGATCTTAAAAGTCACGTAGCATTTCAAACAATCCTCAATTTAATTTGATATTATGACCGAAACTAGTATAGAATTGTGTATAATATACTAGGATTTTTGGACCGAAACAAGTATTTAACAAAGTTTCACAGAATCTAATTTTGAGATAATTTTTTGCATGGACTTCCATTATAACCTTCCCTTGTAATATATAGAGAGGATCTTAAGAGTTACGTAGCATTTCGGACAATCCTCTTTTTTATTTGATTTTCGACCGAAACATGTATAAAATTGTGTATAATATACTACGATTTTTGGACCGAAACTAGTATTTCAAAAAGTTTCATAGAATTTAATTTTTTGATAATTTTTTGCATGGACTTCCATCATAACCTTGCCTCGTAATATATAGAGAGGATATTAAAAGTTACGTAGCATTTCAAACAATCCTCGATATAATTTGATTTTTGACCGAAACTTGTATAGAATTGTGTATAATATATTACTATTTTTGGGCCGAAACTAGTATTTCAAAAAGTTCCATAGAATCTAATTTTGAGATAATTTTTTGTATTGACTTCCATCATAACCTTCCCTTGTAATATATAGAGAGGATCTTAAAAGTTACGTAGCATTTCGAACAATCCTCTTTTTAATTTGATTTTTGACCGAAACTTGTAATGAATTGTGTATAATATACTACGATTTTTGGACCGAAAATAGTATTTCAAAAAGTTACATAGAATCTAATTTTGAGATAATTTTTTGCATGGACTTCCATCATAACCTTCCCTCGTAATATATAGAGAGGATCTTAAAATTTAAGTAGCATTTTGAACAATCCTCGATTTAATTTGATTTTTTGACCGAAACTTGTATAGAATTGTGTATAATATATTACGATTTTTGGACCGAAACAAGTATTTCAAAAAGTTCCACATAATCTAATTTTGAGATAACTTTTTGCATGGACTTCCATCATAACCTTCCCTCCTAATATATAGAGAGGATCTTAAAAGTTACGTTGAATTTCGAACAATCCTCGATTTAATTTGATTTTTTCACCGAATCTAGTATAAAATTGTGCATAATATACTACGATTTTTGGACCGAAACTAGTATTTCAAAAAGTTTCATAGAATCTAATTTTGAGATAATTTTTTGCATGGACTTCCATTATAACCTTGCCTCGTAATATATAGGAGGATATTAAAAGTTACGTAGCATTTCGAACAATCCTCGATTTAATTTGATTTTTGACCAAAACTTGTATAGAATTGTGTATAATATACTACGATTTTTGGACCGAAACTAGTATTTCAAAAAGTTCCATAGAATCTAATTTTGAGATAATTTTTTGCATGGACTTCCATCATAACCTTCCCTCGTAATATATAGAGAGGATATTAAAAGTTACGTAACATTTCAAACAATCCTCGATTTAATTTGATTTTTTGACCGAAACTAGTATAGAATTGTGTATAATATACTGATTTTTGGACCGAAACTAGTATTTCAAAAAGTTTCATAGAATCTAATTTTGAGATAATTTTTTGCATGGACTTCCAGCATAACCTTCCCTCGTGACATATAGAGAGGATCTTAAAAGTTACGTAGCATTTCGAACAATCCTCGATTTAATTTTATTTTTTGACAGAAACTAGTATAGAATTGTGTATAATATACTACGATTTTTGGACCGAAACTAGTATTTCAAAAATCTTCATAGAATCTAATTTTGAGATAATTTTTTAACATGGACTTCCATCAAAACCTTCCCTCGTAATATATAGAGAGGATCTTAGAAGTTACGTAGCATTTCGAACAATCCTCTTTTTATTTGATTTTTGACCGAAACTTGTAATGAATTGTGTATAATATACTACGATTTTTGGACCGAAACTAGTATTTCAAAAAGTTTCATAGAATCAAATTTTGAGATAATTTTTTAACATGGACTTCCATCATAACCTTCCCTCGTAATATATAGAGAGGATCTTAGAAGTTACGTAGCATTTCGAAAAATCCTCTTTTTTATTTGATTTTTGACTGAAACTTGTATAAAATTGTGTATAATATACTACGGTTTTTGGACCGAAACTAGTATTTCAAAAAGTTTCATATAATTTAATTTTGAGATAATTTTTTGCATGGACTTCCATCATAAGCTTCCCTTGTGACATATAGAGAGGATCTTAAAAGTCACGTAGCATTTCAAACAATCCTCAATTTAATTTGATATTATGACCGAAACTAGTATAGAATTGTGTATAATATACTAGGATTTTTGGACCGAAACAAGTATTTAACAAAGTTTCACAGAATCTAATTTTGAGATAATTTTTTGCATGGACTTCCATTATAACCTTCCCTTGTAATATATAGAGAGGATCTTAAGAGTTACGTAGCATTTCGGACAATCCTCTTTTTTATTTGATTTTCGACCGAAACATGTATAAAATTGTGTATAATATACTACGATTTTTGGACCGAAACTAGTATTTCAAAAAGTTTCATAGAATTTAATTTTTTGATAATTTTTTGCATGGACTTCCATCATAACCTTGCCTCGTAATATATAGAGAGGATATTAAAAGTTACGTAGCATTTCAAACAATCCTCGATATAATTTGATTTTTGACCGAAACTTGTATAGAATTGTGTATAATATATTACTATTTTTGGGCCGAAACTAGTATTTCAAAAAGTTCCATAGAATCTAATTTTGAGATAATTTTTTGTATTGACTTCCATCATAACCTTCCCTTGTAATATATAGAGAGGATCTTAAAAGTTACGTAGCATTTCGAACAATCCTCTTTTTAATTTGATTTTTGACCGAAACTTGTAATGAATTGTGTATAATATACTACGATTTTTGGACCGAAAATAGTATTTCAAAAAGTTACATAGAATCTAATTTTGAGATAATTTTTTGCATGGACTTCCATCATAACCTTCCCTCGTAATATATAGAGAGGATCTTAAAATTTAAGTAGCATTTTGAACAATCCTCGATTTAATTTGATTTTTTGACCGAAACTTGTATAGAATTGTGTATAATATATTACGATTTTTGGACCGAAACAAGTATTTCAAAAAGTTCCACATAATCTAATTTTGAGATAACTTTTTGCATGGACTTCCATCATAACCTTCCCTCCTAATATATAGAGAGGATCTTAAAAGTTACGTTGAATTTCGAACAATCCTCGATTTAATTTGATTTTTTCACCGAATCTAGTATAAAATTGTGCATAATATACTACGATTTTTGGACCGAAACTAGTATTTCAAAAAGTTTCATAGAATCTAATTTTGAGATAATTTTTTGCATGGACTTCCATCATAACCTTGCCTCGTAATATATAGGAGGATCTTAAAAGTTACGTAGCATTTCGAACAATCCTCGATTTAATTTGATTTTTGACCGAAACTAGTATAGAATTGTGTATAATATACTAAGATTTTTGGACCGAAACTAGTATTTCAAAAAGTTTCATAGAATCTAATTTTGAGATAATTTTTTGCATGGACTTCCAGCATAACCTTCCCTCGTGACATATAGAGAGGATCTTAAAAGTTACGTAGCATTTCGAACAATCCTCGATTTAATTTTATTTTTTGACAGAAACTAGTATAGAATTGTGTATAATATACTACGATTTTTGGACCGAAACTAGTATTTCAAAAAGCTTCATAGAATCTAATTTTGAGATAATTTTTTAACATGGACTTCCATCAAAACCTTCCCTCGTAATATATAGAGAGGATCTTAGAAGTTACGTAGAATTTCGAACAATCCTCAATTTAATTTGATATTATGACCGAAACTAGTATAGAATTGTGTATAATATACTAGGATTTTTGAACCGAAACAAGTATTTAAAAAAGTTTCACAGAATCTAATTTTGAGATAATTTTTTGCATGGACTTCCATCATAACCTTCCCTCATAATATATAGAGAGGATCTTAAGAGTTACGTAGCATTTCGGACAATCCTCTTTTTTATTTGATTTTCGACCGAAACTTGTATAAAATTGTGTATAATATACTAAGATTTTTGGACCGAAACTAGTATTTCAAAAAGTTTCATAGAATTTAATTTTGAGATAATTTTTTGCATGGACTTACATCATAACCTTGCCTCGTAATATATAGAGAGGATCTTAAAAGTTACGTAGCATTTCAAACAATCCTCGATATAATTTGATTTTTGACCGAAACTTGTATAGAATTGTGTATAATATAATACGGTTTTTCGACCGAAACTAGTATTTCAAAAAGTTTCATAGAATTTAATTTTGAGATAATTTTTTGCATGGACTTCCATCATAAGCTTCCCTTGTGACATATAGAGAGGATCTTAAAAGTTACGTAGCATTTCGAACAATCCTCAATTTAATTTAATATTATGACCGAAACTAGTATAGAATTGTGTATAATATACTAGGATTTTTGAACCGAAACAAGTATTTAAAAAAGTTTCATAGAATCTAATTTTGAGATAATTTTTTGCATGGACTTCCATCATAACCTTCCCTCGTAATATATAGAGAGGATCTTAAGAGTTACGTAGCATTTCGGACAATCCTCTTTTTTATTTGATTTTCGACCGAAACTTGTATAAAATTGTGTATAATATACTAAGATTTTTGGACCGAAACTAGTATTTCAAAAAGTTTCATAGAATTTAATTTTGAGATAATTTTTTGCATGGACTTCCATCATAACCTTGCCTCGTAATATATAGAGAGGATCTTAAAAGTTACGTAGCATTTCAAACAATCCTCGATTTAATTTGATTTTTGACCGAAACTTGTATAGAATTGTGTATAATATAATACGATTTTTGGACCGAAACTAGTATTTCAAAAAGTTCCACAGAATCTATTTTTGAGATAATTTTTTGTATTGACTTTCATCATAACCTTCCCTTGTAATATATAGAGAGGATCTTAAAAGTTACGTAGCATTTCGAACAATCCTCTTTTAAATTTGATTTTTGACCGACACTTGTAATGAATTGTGTATAATATACTACGATTTTTGGACCGAAACTAGTATTTCAAAAAGTTACATAGAATCTAATTTTGAGATAATTTTTTGCATGGACTTCCATCATAACCTTCCCTCGTAATATATAGAGAGGATCTTAAAAGTTAAGTAGCATTTCGAACAATCCTCGATTTAATTTGATTTTTTGACCGAAACTTGTATAGAATTGTGTATAATATATTACGATTTTTGCACCGAAACAAGTATTTCAAAAAGTTCCACATAATCTAATTTTGAGATAACTTTTTGCATGGACTTCTATCATAACCTTCCCTCTTAATATATAGAGAGGATCTTAAAAGTTACGTAGAATTTCGAACAATCCTCGATTTAATTTGATTTTTTGACCGAAACTAGTATAAAATTGTGCATAATATACTACGATTTTTGGACCGAAACTAGTATTTCAAAAAGTTTCATAGAATCTAATTTTGAGATAATTTTTTGCATGGACTTCCATCATAACCTTGCCTCGTAATATATAGGAGGATCTTAAAAGTTACGTAGCATTTCGAACAATCCTCGATTTAATTTGATTTTTGACCAAAACTTGTATAGAATTGTGTATAATATACTACGATTTTTGGACCGAAACTAGTATTTCAAAAAGTTCCATAGAATCTAATTTTGAGATAATTTTTTGCATGGACTTCCATCATAACCTTCCCTCGTAATATATAGAGAGGATCCTAAAAGTTACGTAACATTTCAAACAATCCTCGATTTAATTTGATTTTTGGACCGAAACTAGTATAGAATTGTGTATAATATACTGATTTTTGGACCGAAACTAGTATTTCAAAAAGTTTCATAGAATCTAATTTTGAGATAATTTTTTGCATGGACTTCCAGCATAACCTTCCCTCGTGACATATAGAGAGGATCTTAAAAGTTACGTAGCATTTCAAACAATCCTCGATTTAATTTTATTTTTTGACAGAAACTAGTATAGAATTGTGTATAATATACTACGATTTTTGGACCGAAACTAGTATTTCAAAAATCTTCATAGCATCTAGTTTTGAGATAATTTTTTAACATGGACTTCCATCAAAACCTTCCCTCGTAATATATAGAGAGGATCTTAGAAGTTACGTAGCATTTCGAACAATCCTCTTTTTATTTGATTTTTGACCGAAACTTGTATAAAATTGTGTATAATATACTACGGTTTTTCGACCGAAACTAGTATTTCAAAAAGTTTCATAGAATTTAATTTTGAGATATTTTTTTGCATGGACTTCCATCATAAGCTTCCCTTGTGACATATAGAGAGGATCTTAAAAGTTACTTAGCATTTCGAACAATCCTCAATTTAATTTGATATTATGACCGAAACTAGTATAGAATTGTGTATAATATATTAGGATTTTTGAACCGAAACAAGTATTTAAAAAAGTTTTACAGAATCTAATTTTGAGATAATTTTTTGCATGGAATTCCATCATAACCTTCCCTCGTAATATATAGAGAGGATCTTAAGAGTTACGTAGCATTTCGGACAATCCTCTTTTTTATTTGATTTTCGACCGAAACTTTTATAAAATTGTGTATAATATACTAAGATTTTTGGACCGAAACTAGTATTCAAAAAGTTTCATAGAATTTAATTTTGAGATAATTTTTTGCATGGACTTCCATCATAACCTTGCCTCGTAATATATAGAGAGGATCTTAAAAGTTACGTATCATTTCAAACAATCCTCGATATAATTTGATTTTTGACCGAAACTTGTACAGAATTGTGTATAATATAATACGATTTTAGGACCGAAACTAGTATTTCAAAAAGTTCCATAGAATCTATTTTTGAGATAATTTTTTGTATTGACTTCCATCATAACCTTCCCTTGTAATATATAGAGAGGATCTTAAAAGTTACGTAGCATTTCGAACAATCCTCTTTTTAATTTGATTTTTGACCGAAACTTGTAATGAATTGTGTATAATATACTACGATTTTTGGACCGAAACTAGTATTTCAAAAAGTTACATAGAATCTAATTTTGAGATAATTTTTTGCTTGGACTTCCATCATAACCTTCCCTCGTAATATATAGAGAGGATCTTAAAAGTTAAGTAGCATTTCGAACAATCCTCGATTTAATTTGATTTTTTGACCGAAACTTGTATAGAATTGTGTATAATATATTACGATTTTTGCACCGAAACAAGTATTTCAAAAAGTTCCACATAATCTAATTTTGAGATAACTTTGTGCATGGACTTCCATCATAACCTTCCCTCTTAATATATAGAGAGGATCTTAAAAGTTACGTAGAATTTCGAACAATCCTCGATTTAATTTGATTTTTTGACCGAAACTAGTATAAAATTGTGCATAATATACTACGATTTTTGGACCGAAACTAGTATTTCAAAAAGTTTCATAGAATCTAATTTTGAGATAATTTTTTGCATGGACTTCCATCATAACCTTGCCTCGTAATATATAGGAGGATCTTAAAAGTTACGTAGCATTTCGAACAATCCTCGATTTAATTTGATTTTTGACCAAAACTTGTATAGAATTGTGTATAATATACTACGATTATTGGACAGAAACTAGTATTTCAAAAATTTCCATAGAATTTAATTTTGAGATAATTTTTTGCATGGACTTCCATCATAACCTTCCCTCGTAATACATAGAGAGGATCTTAAAAGTTACGTAACATTTCAAACCATCCTCGATTTAATTTGATTTTTTGACCGAAACTAGTATAGAATTGTGTATAATATACTAAGATTTTTGGACCGAAACTAGTATTTCAAAAAGTTTCATAGAATCTAATTTTGAGATAATTTTTTGCATGGACTTCCAGCATAACCTTCCCTCGTGACATATAGAGAGGATCTTAAAAGTTACGTAGCATTTCGAACAATCCTCGATTTAATTTTATTTTTTGACAGAAACTAGTATAGAATTGTGTATAATATACTACGATTTTTGGACCAAAACTAGTATTTCAAAAAGTTTCATAGAATCAAATTTTGAGATAATTTTTTAACATGGACTTCCATCATAACCTTCCCTCGTAATATATAGAGAGGATCTTAGAAGTTACGTAGCATTTCGAAAAATCCTCTTTTTTATTGGATTTTTGACTGAAACTTGTATAAAATTGTGTATAATATACTACGGTTTTTGGACCGAAACTAGTATTTCAAAAAGTTTCATATAATTTAATTTTGAGATAATTTTTTGCATGGACTTCCATCATAAGCTTCCCTTGTGACATATAGAGAGGATCTTAAAAGTCACGTAGCATTTCAAACAATCCTCAATTTAATTTGATATTATGACCGAAACTAGTATAGAATTGTGTATAATATACTAGGATTTTTGGACCGAAACAAGTATTTAAAAAAGTTTCACAGAATCTAATTTTGAGATAATTTTTTGCATGGACTTCCATTATAACCTTTCCTTGTAATATATAGAGAGGATCTTAAGAGTTACGTAGCATTTCGGACAATCCTCTTTTTTATTTGATTTTCGACCAAAACATGTATAAAATTGTGTATAATATACTACGATTTTTGGACCGAAACTAGTATTTCAAAAAGTTTCATAGAATTTAATTTTGAGATAATTTTTTGCATGGACTTCCATCATAACCTTGCCTCGTAATATATAGAGAGGATATTAAAAGTTACGTAGCATTTCAAACAATCCTCGATATAATTTGATTTTTGACCGAAACTTGTATAGAATTGTGTATAATATATTACTATTTTTGGGCCGAAACTAGTATTTCAAAAAGTTCCATAGAATCTAATTTTGAGATAATTTTTTTTATTGACTTCCATCATAACCTTCCCTTGTAATATATAGAGAGGATCTTAAAAGTTACGTAGCATTTCGAACAATCCTCTTTTTAATTTGATTTTTGACCGAAACTTGTAATGAATTGTGTATAATATACTACGATTTTTGGACCTAAAATAGTATTTCAAAAAGTTACATAGAATCTAATTTTGAGATAATTTTTTGCATGGACTTCCATCATAACCTTCCCTCGTAATATATAGAGAGGATCTTAAAATTTAAGTAGCATTTTGAACAATCCTCGATTTAATTTGATTTTTTGACCGAAACTTGTATAGAATTGTGTATAATATATTACGATTTTTGGACCGAAACAAGTATTTCAAAAAGTTCCACATAATCTAATTTTGAGATAACTTTTTGCATGGACTTCCATCATAACCTTCCCTCCTAATATATAGAGAGGATCTTAAAAGTTACGTTGAATTTCGAACAATCCTCGATTTAATTTGATTTTTTCACCGAATCTAGTATAAAATTGTGCATAATATACTACGATTTTTGGACCGAAACTAGTATTTCAAAAAGTTTCATAGAATCTAATTTTTAGATAATTTTTTGCATGGACTTCCATCATAACCTTGCCTCGTAATATATAGGAGGATCTTAAAAGTTACGTAGCATTTCGAACAATCCTCGATTTAATTTTATTTTTGACCAAAACTTGTATAGAATTGTGTATAATATACTACGATTTTTGGACCGAAACTAGTATTTCAAAAAGTTCCATAGAATCTAATTTTGAGATAATTTTTTGCATGGACTTCCATCATAATCTTCCCTCGTAATATATAGAGAGGATCTTAAAAGTTACGTAACATTTCAAACCATCCTCGATTTAATTTGATTTTTTGACCGAAACTAGTATAGAATTGTGTATAATATACTAAGATTTTTGGACCGAAACTAGTATTTCAAAAAGTTTCATAGAATCTAATTTTGAGATAATTTTTTGCATGGACTTCCAGCATAACCTTCCCTCGTGACATATAGAGAGGATCTTAAAAGTTACGTAGCATTTCGAACAATCCTCGATTTAATTTTATTTTTTGACAGAAACTAGTATAGAATTGTGTATAATATACTACGATTTTTGGACCAAAACTAGTATTTCAAAAAGTTTCATAGAATCAAATTTTGAGATAATTTTTTAACATGGACTTCCATCATAACCTTCCCTCGTAATATATAGAGAGGATCTTAGAAGTTACGTAGCATTTCGAAAAATCCTCTTTTTTATTTGATTTTTGACTGAAACTTGTATAAAATTGTGTATAATATACTACGGTTTTTGGACCGAAACTAGTATTTCAAAAAGTTTCATATAATTTAATTTTGAGATAATTTTTTGCATGGACTTCCATCATAAGCTTCCCTTGTGACATATAGAGAGGATCTTAAAAGTCACGTAGCATTTCAAACAATCCTCAATTTAATTTGATATTATGACCGAAACTAGTATAGAATTGTGTATAATATACTAGGATTTTTGGACCGAAACAAGTATTTAAAAAAGTTTCACAGAATCTAATTTTGAGATAATTTTTTGCATGGACTTCCATTATAACCTTTCCTTGTAATATATAGAGAGGATCTTAAGAGTTACGTAGCATTTCGGACAATCCTCTTTTTTATTTGATTTTCGACCAAAACATGTATAAAATTGTGTATAATATACTACGATTTTTGGACCGAAACTAGTATTTCAAAAAGTTTCATAGAATTTAATTTTGAGATAATTTTTTGCATGGACTTCCATCATAACCTTGCCTCGTAATATATAGAGAGGATATTAAAAGTTACGTAGCATTTCAAACAATCCTCGATATAATTTGATTTTTGACCGAAACTTGTATAGAATTGTGTATAATATATTACTATTTTTGGGCCGAAACTAGTATTTCAAAAAGTTCCATAGAATCTAATTTTGAGATAATTTTTTGTATTGACTTCCATCATAACCTTCCCTTGTAATATATAGAGAGGATCTTAAAAGTTACGTAGCATTTCGAACAATCCTCTTTTTAATTTGATTTTTGACCGAAACTTGTAATGAATTGTGTATAATATACTACGATTTTTGGACCTAAAATAGTATTTCAAAAAGTTACATAGAATCTAATTTTGAGATAATTTTTTGCATGGACTTCCATCATAACCTTCCCTCGTAATATATAGAGAGGATCTTAAAATTTAAGTAGCATTTTGAACAATCCTCGATTTAATTTGATTTTTTGACCGAAACTTGTATAGAATTGTGTATAATATATTACGATTTTTGGACCGAAACAAGTATTTCAAAAAGTTCCACATAATCTAATTTTGAGATAACTTTTTGCATGGACTTCCATCATAACCTTCCCTCCTAATATATAGAGAGGATCTTAAAAGTTACGTTGAATTTCGAACAATCCTCGATTTAATTTGATTTTTTCACCGAATCTAGTATAAAATTGTGCATAATATACTACGATTTTTGGACCGAAACTAGTATTTCAAAAAGTTTCATAGAATCTAATTTTTAGATAATTTTTTGCATGGACTTCCATCATAACCTTGCCTCGTAATATATAGGAGGATCTTAAAAGTTACGTAGCATTTCGAACAATCCTCGATTTAATTTTATTTTTGACCAAAACTTGTATAGAATTGTGTATAATATACTACGATTTTTGGACCGAAACTAGTATTTCAAAAAGTTCCATAGAATCTAATTTTGAGATAATTTTTTGCATGGACTTCCATCATAATCTTCCCTCGTAATATATAGAGAGGATCTTAAAAGTTACGTAACATTTCAAACCATCCTCGATTTAATTTGATTTTTTGACCGAAACTAGTATAGAATTGTGTATAATATACTAAGATTTTTGGACCGAAACTAGTATTTCAAAAAGTTTCATAGAATCTAATTTTGAGATAATTTTTTGCATGGACTTCCAGCATAACCTTCCCTCGTGACATATAGAGAGGATCTTAAAAGTTACGTAGCATTTCGAACAATCCTCGATTTAATTTTATTTTTTGACAGAAACTAGTATAGAATTGTGTATAATATACTACGATTTTTGGACCAAAACTAGTATTTCAAAAAGTTTCATAGAATCAAATTTTGAGATAATTTTTTAACATGGACTTCCATCATAACCTTCCCTCGTAATATATAGAGAGGATCTTAGAAGTTACGTAGCATTTCGAAAAATCCTCTTTTTTATTTGATTTTTGACTGAAACTTGTATAAAATTGTGTATAATATACTACGGTTTTTGGACCGAAACTAGTATTTCAAAAAGTTTCATATAATTTAATTTTGAGATAATTTTTTGCATGGACTTCCATCATAAGCTTCCCTTGTGACATATAGAGAGGATCTTAAAAGTCACGTAGCATTTCAAACAATCCTCAATTTAATTTGATATTATGACCGAAACTAGTATAGAATTGTGTATAATATACTAGGATTTTTGGACCGAAACAAGTATTTAAAAAAGTTTCACAGAATCTAATTTTGAGATAATTTTTTGCATGGACTTCCATTATAACCTTTCCTTGTAATATATAGAGAGGATCTTAAGAGTTACGTAGCATTTCGGACAATCCTCTTTTTTATTTGATTTTCGACCAAAACATGTATAAAATTGTGTATAATATACTACGATTTTTGGACCGAAACTAGTATTTCAAAAAGTTTCATAGAATTTAATTTTGAGATAATTTTTTGCATGGACTTCCATCATAACCTTGCCTCGTAATATATAGAGAGGATATTAAAAGTTACGTAGCATTTCAAACAATCCTCGATATAATTTGATTTTTGACCGAAACTTGTATAGAATTGTGTATAATATATTACTATTTTTGGGCCGAAACTAGTATTTCAAAAAGTTCCATAGAATCTAATTTTGAGATAATTTTTTGTATTGACTTCCATCATAACCTTCCCTTGTAATATATAGAGAGGATCTTAAAAGTTACGTAGCATTTCGAACAATCCTCTTTTTAATTTGATTTTTGACCGAAACTTGTAATGAATTGTGTATAATATACTACGATTTTTGGACCTAAAATAGTATTTCAAAAAGTTACATAGAATCTAATTTTGAGATAATTTTTTGCATGGACTTCCATCATAACCTTCCCTCGTAATATATAGAGAGGATCTTAAAATTTAAGTAGCATTTTGAACAATCCTCGATTTAATTTGATTTTTTGACCGAAACTTGTATAGAATTGTGTATAATATATTACGATTTTTGGACCGAAACAAGTATTTCAAAAAGTTCCACATAATCTAATTTTGAGATAACTTTTTGCATGGACTTCCATCATAACCTTCCCTCCTAATATATAGAGAGGATCTTAAAAGTTACGTTGAATTTCGAACTATCCTCGATTTAATTTGATTTTTTCACCGAATCTAGTATAAAATTGTGCATAATATACTACGATTTTTGGACCGAAACTAGTATTTCAAAAAGTTTCATAGAATCTAATTTTTAGATAATTTTTTGCATGGACTTCCATCATAACCTTGCCTCGTAATATATAGGAGGATCTTAAAAGTTACGTAGCATTTCGAACAATCCTCGATTTAATTTTATTTTTGACCAAAACTTGTATAGAATTGTGTATAATATACTACGATTTTTGGACCGAAACTAGTATTTCAAAAAGTTCCATAGAATCTAATTTTGAGATAATTTTTTGCATGGACTTCCATCATAACCTTCCCTCGTAATATATAGAGAGGATCTTAAAAGTTACGTAACATTTCAAACCATCCTCGATTTAATTTGATTTTTTGACCGAAACTAGTATAGAATTGTGTATAATATACTAAGATTTTTGGACCGAAACTAGTATTTCAAAAAGTTTCATAGAATCTAATTTTGAGATAATTTTTTGCATGGACTTCCAGCATAACCTTCCCTCGTGACATATAGAGAGGATCTTAAAAGTTACGTAGCATTTCGAACAATCCTCGATTTAATTTTATTTTTTGACAGAAACTAGTATAGAATTGTGTATAATATACTACGATTTTTGGACCAAAACTAGTATTTCAAAAAGTTTCATAGAATCAAATTTTGAGATAATTTTTTAACATGGACTTCCATCATAACCTTCCCTCGTAATATATAGAGAGGATCTTAGAAGTTACGTAGCATTTCGAAAAATCCTCTTTTTTATTTGATTTTTGACTGAAACTTGTATAAAATTGTGATTAATATACTACGGTTTTTGGACCGAAACTAGTATTTCAAAAAGTTTCATATAATTTAATTTTGAGATAATTTTTTGCATGGACTTCCATCATAAGCTTCCCTTGTGACATATAGAGAGGATCTTAAAAGTCACGTAGCATTTCAAACAATCCTCAATTTAATTTGATATTATGACCGAAACTAGTATAGAATTGTGTATAATATACTAGGATTTTTGGACCGAAACAAGTATTTAAAAAAGTTTCACAGAATCTAATTTTGAGATAATTTTTTGCATGGACTTCCATCATAACCTTCCCTTGTAATATATAGAGAGGATCTTAAGAGTTACGTAGCATTTCGGACAATCCTCTTTTTTATTTGATTTTCGACCGAAACATGTATAAAATTGTGTATAATATAATACGAGTTTTGGACCGAAACTAGTATTTCAAAAAGTTTCATAGAATTTAATTTTGAGATAATTTTTTGCATGGACTTCCATCATAACCTTGCCTCGTAATATATAGAGAGGATATTAAAAGTTACGTAGCATTTCAAACAATCCTCGATATAATTTGATTTTTGACCGAAACTTGTATAGAATTGTGTATAATATATTACTATTTTTGGGCCGAAACTAGTATTTCAAAAAGTTCCATAGAATCTAATTTTGAGATAATTTTTTGTATTGACTTCCATCATAACCTTCCCTTGTAATATATAGAGAGGATCTTAAAAGTTACGTAGCATTTCGAACAATCCTCTTTTTACTTTGATTTTTGACCGAAACTTGTAATGAATTGTGTATAATATACTACGATTTTTGGACCGAAAATAGTATTTCAAAAAGTTACATAGAATCTAATTTTGAGATAATTTTTTGCATGGACTTCCATCATAACCTTCCCTCGTAATATATAGAGAGGATCTTAAAATTTAAGTAGCATTTTGAACAATCCTCGATTTAATTTGATTTTTTGACCGAAACTTGTATAGAATTGTGTATAATATATTACGATTTTTGGACCGAAACAAGTATTTCAAAAAGTTCCACATAATCTAATTTTGAGATAACTTTTTGCATGGACTTCCATCATAACCTTCCCTCCTAAAATATAGAGAGGATCTTAAAAGTTACGTTGAATTTCGAACAATCCTCGATTTAATTTGATTTTTTCACCGAATCTAGTATAAAATTGTGCATAATATACTACGATTTTTGGACCGAAACTAGTATTTTAAAAAGTTTCATAGAATCTAATTTTGAGATAATTTTTTGCATGGACTTCCATCATAACCTTGCCTCGTAATATATAGGAGGATCTTAAAAGTTACGTAGCATTTCGAACAATCCTCGATTTAATTTGATTTTTGACCAAAACTTGTATAGAATTGTGTGTAATATACTACGATTTTTGGACCGAAACTAGTATTTCAAAAAGTTCCATAGAATCTAATTTTGAGATAATTTTTTGCATGGACTTCCATCATAACCTTCCCTCGTAATATATAGAGATGATCTTAAAAGTTACGTAACATTTCGAACAATCCTCGATTTAATTTGATTTTTTGACCGAAACTAGTATAGAATTGTGTATAATATACTAAGATTTTTGGACCGAAACTAGTATTTCAAAAAGTTTCATAGAATCTAATTTTGAGATAATTTTTTGCATGGACTTTCAGCATAACCTTCCCTCGTGACATATAGAGAGGATCTTAAAAGTTACGTAGCATTTCGAACAATCCTAGATTTAATTTTATTTTTTGACAGAAACTTGTATAGAATTGTGTATAATATACTACGATTTTTGGACCGAAACTAGTATTTCAAAAAGCTTCATAGAATCTAATTTTGAGATAATTTTTTAACATGGACTTCCATCAAAACCTTCCCTCGTAATATATAGAGAGGATCTTAGAAGTTACGTAGCATTTCGAACAATCCTCTTTTTATTTGATTTTTGACCAAACTTGTATAAAATAGTGTATAATATACTACGGTTTTTCGAACGAAACTAGTATTTCAAAAAGTTTAATAGAATTTAATTTTGAGATAATTTTTTGCATGGACTTCCATCATAAGCTTCCCTTGTGACATATAGAGAGGATCTTAAAAGTTACGTAGCATTTCGAACAATCCTTAATTTAATTTGATATTATGACCGAACTAGTATAGAATTGTGTATAATATACTAGGATTTTTGAAACGAAACAAGTATTTAAAAAAGTTTCACAGAATCTAATTTTGAGATAATTTTTTGCATGGACTTCCATCATAACCTTCCCTCGTAATATATAGAGAGGATCTTAAGAGTTACGTAGCATTTCGGACAATCCTCTTTTTTATTTGATTTTCGACCGAAACTTGTATAAAATTGTGTATAATATACTAAGATTTTTGGACTGAAACTAGTATTTCAAAAAGTTTCATTGAATTTAATTTTGAGATAATTTTTTGCATGAACTTTCATCATAACCTTGCCTCGTAATATATAGAGAGGATATTAAAAGTTACGTAGCATTTCAAACAATCCTCGATATAATTTGATTTTTGACCGAAACTTGTATAGAATTGTGTATAATATAATACAATTTTTGGACCGAAACTAGAATTTCAAAAAGTTCCATAGAATCTATTTTTGAGATAATTTTTTGTATTGACTTCCATCATAACCTTCCCTTGTAATATATAGAGAGGATCTTAAAAGTTACGTAGCATTTCGAACAATCCTCGATTTAATTTGATTTTTTGACCGAAACTTGTATAGAATTGTGTATAATATATTACGATTTTTGGACCGAAACAAGTATTTCAAAAAGTTCCACATAATCTAATTTTGAGATAACTTTTTGCATGGACTTCCATCATAACCTTCCCTCTTAATATATAGAGAGGATCTTAAAAGTTACGTAGAATTTCGAACAATCCTCGATTTAATTGGATTTTTTGACCGAATCTAGTATAAAATTGTGCATAATATACTACGATTTTTGGACCGAAACTAGTATTTCAAAAACTTTCATAGAATCTAATTTTGAGATAATTTTTTGCATGGACTTCCATCATAACCTTGCCTCTTAATATATAGGAGGATCTTAAAAGTTACGTAGCATTTTGAACAATCCTCGATTTAATTTGATTTTTGACCAAAACTTGTATAGAATTGTGTATAATATACTACGATTTATTGACCGAAACTAGTATTTCAAAAAGTTCCATAGAATCTAATTTTGAGATAATTTTTTGCATGGACTTCCATCATAACCTTCCCTCGTAAATATAGAGAGGATCTTAAATGTTACGTAACATTTCAAACAATCCTCGATTTAATTTGATTTTTTGACCGAAACTAGTATAGAATTGTGTATAATATACTAAGATTTTTGGACCGAAACTAGTATTTCAAAAAGTTTCATAGAATCTAATTTTGAGATAATTTTTTGCATTGACTTCTAGCATAACCTTCCCTCGTGACATATAGAGAGGATCTTAAAAGTTACGTAGCATTTCGAACAATCCTCGATTTAATTTTATTTTTTGACAGAAACTAGTATAGAATTGTGTATAATATACTACGATTTTTGGACCAAAACTAGTATTTCAAAAAGTTTCATAGAATCTAATTTTGAGATAATTTTTTAACATGGACTTCCATCATAACCTTCCCTCGTAATATATAGAGAGGATCTTAGAAGTTAAGTAGCATTTCGAAAAATCCTCTTTTTTATTTGATTTTTGACCGAAACTTGTATAAAATTGTGTATAATATACTACGGTTTTTGGACCGAAACTAGTATTTCAAAAAGTTTCATATAATTTAATTTTGAGATAATTTTTTGCATGGACTTCCATCATAAGCTTCCCTTGTGACATATAGAGAAGATCTTAAAAGTCACGTAGCATTTCAAACAATCCTCAATTTAATTTAATATTATGACCGAAACTAGTATAGAATTGTGTATAATATACTAGGATTTTTGGACCGAAACAAGTATTTAAAAAAGTTTCACAGAATCTAATTTTGAGATAATTTTTTGCATGGACTTCCATCATAACCTTCCCTCGTAATATATAGAGAGGATCTTAAGAGTTACGTTGCATTTCGGACAATCCTCTTTTTTATTTGATTTTCGACTGAAACTTGTATAAAATTGTGTATAATATACTACGATTTTTGGACCGAAACTAGTATTTCAAAAAGTTTCATAGAATTTAATTTTGAGATAATTTTTTGCATGGACTTCTATTATAACCTTGCCTCATAATATATAGAGAGGGTCTTAAAAGTTACGTAGCATTTCAAACTATCCTCGATATAATTTGATTTTTGACCGAAACTTGTATAGAATTGTGTATAATATATTACGATTTTTGGGCCGAAACTAGTATTTCAAAAAGTTCCATAGAATCTAATTTTGAGATAATTTTTTGTATTGACTTCCATCATAACCTTCCCTTGTAATATAGAGAGGATCTTAAAAGTTACGCACCATTTCGAACAATCCTCTTTTTAATTTGATTTTTGACCGAAACTTGTAATGAATTGTGTATAATATACTATGATTTTTGGACCGAAACTAGTATTTCAAAAAGTTACATAGAATCTAATTTTGAGATAATTTTTTGCATGGACTTTTATCATAACCTTCCCTCGTAATATATAGAGAAGATCTTAAAAGTTAAGTAGCATTTCGAACAATCCTCGATTTAATTTTATTTTTTGACCGAAACTTGTATAGAATTGTGTATAATATATTACGATTTTTGGACCGAAACAAGTATTTCAAACAGTTCCACATAATCTAATTTTGAGATAACTTTTTGCATGGACTTCCATCATAACCTTCCCTCTTAATATATAGAGGGGATCTTTAAAGTTACATAGAATTTCGAACAATCCTCGATTTAATTTGATTTTTTGACTGAAACTAGTATAAAATTGTGCATAATTTACTACGATTTTTGCACCGAAACTAGTATTTCAAAAAGTTCCATAGAATCTAATTTTGAGATAATTTTTTGCATGGACTTCCATCATAACCTTCCCTCGTGACATATAGAGAGGATCTTAAAAGTTACGTAGCATTTCGAACAATCCTCGATTTAATTTGATTTTTCGACTGAAACTAGTATAGAATTGTGTATAATATACTATGATTTTTGGACCGAAACTAGTATTTCAAAAAGTTTCATAGAATCTAATTTTGAGATAATTATTTGCAAGGACTTCCATCATAACCTTCCCTCGTGACATATAGAGAGGATCTTAAAAGTTACGTAGCATTTCGAACAATCCTCGATTTAATTTAATTTTTTGACAGAAACTAGTATAGAATTGTGTATAATATACTACGATTTTTGGACCAAAACTAGTATTTCAAAAAGTTTCATAGAATCTAATTTTGAGATAATTTTTTAACATGGACTTCCATCATAACCTTCCCTCGTAATATATAGAGAGGATCTTAGAAGTTACGTAGCATTTCGAACAATCCTCTTTTTTATTTGATTTTTGACCGAAACTTGTATAAAATTGTGTATAATATACTACGGTTTTTGCACCAAAACTAGTATTTCAAAAAGTTTCATAGAATTTAATTTTGAGATAATTTTTTGCATGGACTTCCATCATAAGCTTCCCTTGTGACATATAGAGAGGATCTTAAAAGTTACGTAGCATTTCGAACAATCCTCAATTTAATTTGATATTATGACCGAAACTAGTATTTAAAAAAGTTTCACAGAATCTAATTTTGAGATAATTTTTTGCATGGACTTCCATCATAACCTTCCCTCGTAATATATAGAGAGGATCTTAATAGTTACGTTGCATTTCGGAAAATCCTCTTTTTTATTTGATTTTCGACCGAAACTTGTATAAAATTGTGTATAATATACTACGATTTTTGGACCGAAACTAGTATTTCAAAAAGTTTCATAGAATTTAATTTTGATATAATTTTTTGCATGGACTTCATCATAACCTTGCCTCGTAATATATAGAGAGGGTCTTAAAAGTTACATAGCATTTCAAACAATCCTCTATATAATTTGATTTTTCACCGAAACTTGTATAGAATTGTGTATAATATATTACGATTTTTGGGCCGAAACTAGTATTTCAAAAAGTTCCACATAATCTAATTTTGAGATAACTTTTTGCATGGTCTTCCATCATAACCTTACCTCTTAATATATAGAGGGGATCTTAAAAGTTACGTAGAATTTCGAACAATCCTCGATTTAATTTGATTTTTTGACCGAAACTAGTATAAAATTGTGCATAATTTACTACGATTTTTGCACCGAAACTAGTATTTCAAAAAGTTCCATAGAATCTAATTTTGAGATAATTTTTTGCATGGACTTCCATCATAACTTTCCCTCGTGACATATAGAGAGGATCTTAAAAGTTACGTAGCATTTCGAACAATCCTCGATTTAATTTGATTTTTCGACCGAAACTAGTATAGAATTGTGTATAATATACTACAATTTTTGGACCGAAACTAGTATTTCAAAAAGTTTAATAGAATCTAATTTTGAGATAATTTTTTGCATGGACTTCCATCATAACCTTCCCTCGTAATATATAGAGGGGATCTTAAAAGTTACGTAGCATTTCGAACAATCTTCGATTTAATTTGATTTTTAGACCGAAACTAGTATATAATTGTGTATAATATATTACGAGTTTTGGACCGAAACAGGTATTTCAAAAAGTTCCACAGAATCTAATTTTGAGATAATTTTTTGCATGGACTTCCATCATAACCTTCCCTCGTAATATATAGAGAGGATTTTAAAAGTTACGTAGCATTTCGAACAATCCTCGTTTTTATTTGATTTTTTGACCGAAATAAGTATAGAATTGTGTATATTATACTACGATTTTTGGACCGAAACTAGTATTTCAAAAAATTTCATAAAATCTAATTTTGAGATAATTTTTTGCATGGACTTCCATCATAACCTTCCCTCGTAATATATAGAGAGGATCTTAAAAGTTACGTAGCATTTTGAACAATCCTCGATTTAATTTAATTTTTTGACCGAAACTAGTATAGAATGGTGTATAATATACTACGATTTTTGGACCGAAACTTGTATTTCAAAAAGTTTCATAGAATCTAAATTTGAGATAATTTTTTGCAGGGACTTCCATCATAACCTTCCCTCGTGACATATAGAGAGGATCTTAAAAGTTACATAGCATTTCGAACAATCCTCGATTTAATTTGATTTTTTGACCGAAACTAGTATAGAATTGTGTATAATATACTACGATTTTTGGACCGAAACTAGTATTTCAAAAAGTTTCATAGAATCTAATTTTGAGATAATTATTTGCAAGGACTTCCATCATAACCTTCCCTCGTGACATATAGAGAGGATCTTAAAAGTTACGTAGCATTTCGAACAATCCTCGATTTAATTTAATTTTTTGACAGAAACTAGTATAGAATTGTGTATAATATACTACGATTTTTGGACCAAAACTAGTATTTCAAAAAGTTTCATAGAATCTAATTTTGAGATAATTTTTTAACATGGACTTCCATCATAACCTTCCCTCGTAATATATAGAGAGGATCTTAGAAGTTACGTAGCATTTCGAACAATCCTCTTTTTTATTTGATTTTTGACCGAAACTTGTATAAAATTGTGTATAATATACTACGGTTTTTGCACCAAAACTAGTATTTCAAAAAGTTTCATAGAATTTAATTTTGAGATAATTTTTTGCATGGACTTCCATCATAAGCTTCCCTTGTGACATATAGAGAGGATCTTAAAAGTTACGTAGCATTTCGAACAATCCTCAATTTAATTTGATATTATGACCGAAACTAGTATTTAAAAAAGTTTCACAGAATCTAATTTTGAGATAATTTTTTGCATGGACTTCCATCATAACCTTCCCTCGTAATATATAGAGAGGATCTTAATAGTTACGTTGCATTTCGGAAAATCCTCTTTTTTATTTGATTTTCGACCGAAACTTGTATAAAATTGTGTATAATATACTACGATTTTTGGACCGAAACTAGTATTTCAAAAAGTTTCATAGAATTTAATTTTGATATAATTTTTTGCATGGACTTCATCATAACCTTGCCTCGTAATATATAGAGAGGGTCTTAAAAGTTACATAGCATTTCAAACAATCCTCTATATAATTTGATTTTTCACCGAAACTTGTATAGAATTGTGTATAATATATTACGATTTTTGGGCCGAAACTAGTATTTCAAAAAGTTCCACATAATCTAATTTTGAGATAACTTTTTGCATGGTCTTCCATCATAACCTTACCTCTTAATATATAGAGGGGATCTTAAAAGTTACGTAGAATTTCGAACAATCCTCGATTTAATTTGATTTTTTGACCGAAACTAGTATAAAATTGTGCATAATTTACTACGATTTTTGCACCGAAACTAGTATTTCAAAAAGTTCCATAGAATCTAATTTTGAGATAATTTTTTGCATGGACTTCCATCATAACCTTCCCTCGTGACATATAGAGAGGATCTTAAAAGTTACGTAGCATTTCGAACAATCCTCGATTTAATTTGATTTTTCGACCGAAACTAGTATAGAATTGTGTATAATATACTACAATTTTTGGACCGAAACTAGTATTTCAAAAAGTTTAATAGAATCTAATTTTGAGATAATTTTTTGCATGGACTTCCATCATAACCTTCCCTCGTAATATATAGAGGGGATCTTAAAAGTTACGTAGCATTTCGAACAATCTTCGATTTAATTTGATTTTTAGACCGAAACTAGTATATAATTGTGTATAATATATTACGAGTTTTGGACCGAAACAGGTATTTCAAAAAGTTCCACAGAATCTAATTTTGAGATAATTTTTTGCATGGACTTCCATCATAACCTTCCCTCGTAATATATAGAGAGGATTTTAAAAGTTACGTAGCATTTCGAACAATCCTCGTTTTTATTTGATTTTTTGACCGAAATAAGTATAGAATTGTGTATATTATACTACGATTTTTGGACCGAAACTAGTATTTCAAAAAATTTCAGAAAATCTAATTTTGAGATAATTTTTTGCATGGACTTCCATCATAACCTTCCCTCGTAATATATAGAGAGGATCTTAAAAGTTACGTAGCATTTTGAACAATCCTCGATTTAATTTAATTTTTTGACCGAAACTAGTATAGAATGGTGTATAATATACTACGATTTTTGGACCGAAACTTGTATTTCAAAAAGTTTCATAGAATCTAAATTTGAGATAATTTTTTGCAGGGACTTCCATCATAACCTTCCCTCGTGACATATAGAGAGGATCTTAAAAGTTACATAGCATTTCGAACAATCCTCGATTTAATTTGATTTTTTGACCGAAACTAGTATAGAATTGTGTATAATATACTACGATTTTTGGACCGAAACTAGTATTTCAAAAAGTTTCATAGAATCTAATTTTGAGATAATTTTTTGCATGGACTTCCATCATAAACTTCCCTCGTGACATATAGAGAGGATCTTAAAAGTTACGTAGCATTTTGAACAATCCTCGATTTAATTTGATTTTTTGACCGAAACTAGTATAGAATTGTGTATAATATACTACGATTTTTGGACCGAAACTGGTATTTCAAAAAGTTTCATAGAATCTAATTTTGAGATAATTTTTTGCATGGACTTCCATCATAACCTTCCCTCGTAATATATAGAGAGGATCTTAAAAGTTACGTAGCATTTCGAACAATCTTCGATTTAATTTGATTTTTGACCGAAACTTGTATAGAATTGTGTATAATATACTACGATTTTTGGAACGAAACTAGTATTTCAAAAAGTTTCATAGAATCTAATTTTGAGATAATTTTGTGCATGGACTTCCATCATACCCTTCCCTCGTAATATATAGAGAGGATCTTAAAAGTTACGTAGCATTTCGAACAATCTTCGATTTAATTTGATTTTTAGACCGAAACTAGTATATAATTGTGTATAATATATTACGAGTTTTGGACCGAAACAGGTATTTCAAAAAGTTCCACAGAATCTAATTTTGAGATAATTTTTTGCATGGACTTCCATCATAACCTTCCCTCTTAATATATATAGAGGATCTTAAAAGTTACGTAGCATTTCGAACAATCCTCGATTTTATTTGATTTTTTGACCGAAACAAGTATAGAATTGTGTATAATATACTACGATTTTTGGACCGAAACTAGTATTTCAAAAATTTTCATAAAATCTAATTTTGTGATAATTTTTTGCATGGACTTCCATCATAACCTTCCCTCGTGACATATAGAGAGTATCTTAAACGTTACATATCATTTCGAACAATCCTCTTTTTAATTTAATTTTTGACCGAAACTTGTATAGAATTCTGTATAATATACTACGATTTTTGGACCGAAACTAGTATTTCAAAAAGTTTCATATAATCTAATTTTGAGATAATTTTTTGCATGGAGTTCCATCATAACTTTCCCTCGTAATATATAGAGAGGATCTTAAACGTTACGTAGCATTTCGAACAATCCTCGATTTAATTTGATTTTTAGACCGAAACTAGTTTAGAATTGTGTATAATATATTACAAGTTTTGGAACGAAACAAGTATTTAAAAAAATTTCATAGAATCTAATTTTGAGATAATTTTTTGCATGGACTTCCATCATAACCTTCCCTCGTGACATATATAGAGGATCTTAAAAGTTACGTAGCATTTCGAACAATTCTATTTTTAATTTAATTTTTGATCGAAACTTGTATAGAATTGTGTATAATCTACTACGATTTTTTCGACCAAAACTAGTATTTCAAAAAGTTTCATAGAATCTGATTTTGAGATAATTTTTGGCATAGACTTTCATCATAACCTTCCCTCGTGACATATTGAGAGGATCTTAAAAGTTACGAAGCATTTCGATGAATCCTCGATTTAATTTGATATTATGACCGAAACTAGTATAGAATTGTGTATCATATACTACAATTTTTGGACCGAAACTAGTATTTCAAAAAGTTTCATAGAATCTAATTTTGAGATAATTTTTTGCATGGACTTCCATCATAACCTCCCTTCGTGACATATAGAGAGGATCTTAAAAGTTACGTAGCATTTTGAACAATCCTCGATTTAATTTGATTTTTTGACCGAAACTAGTATAGAATTGTGTATAATATACTACGATTTTTGGACCGAAACTGGTATTTCAAAAAGTTTCATAGAATCTAATTTTGAGATAATTTTTTGCATGGACTTCCATCATAACCTTCACTCGTAATATATAGAGAGGATCTTAAAAGTTACGTATCATTTCGAACAATCCTCGATTTAATTTGATTTTTGACCGAAACTTGTATAGAATTGTGTATAATATACTACGATTTTTGGACCGAAACTAGTATTTCAAAAAGTTTCATAGAATCTAATTTGGAGATAATTTTTTGCATGGACTTCCATCATAACCTTCCCTTGTGACATATAGAGAGGATCTTAAAAGTTACGTAGCATTTCGAACAATCCTCGATTTAATTTGATATTTTGACCGAAACTAGTAAAGAATTGTGTATAATATACTACGATTTTTGGACCGAAACTAATATAAATTTGTGTATAATTTATTAACATTTTTTTGTGACTAAAACTAGTATTTTAAAAAGTTTCATAGAATCTAATTTTGAGATAATTTTTGGCATAGACTTTCTTCATAACCTTCCCTCGTGACATATAGAGAGGATCTTAAAAGTTACGAAGCATTTCGAACAATCCTCGATTTAATTTGATATTATGACCGAAACTAGTATAGAATTGTGTATAATATACTACAATTTTTGGACCGAAACTAGTATTTCAAAAAGTTTCATAGAATCTAATTTTGAGATAATTTTTTGCATGGACTTCCATCATAAACTTCCCTCGTGACATATAGAGAGGATCTTAAAAGTTACGTAGCATTTTGAACAATCCTCGATTTAATTTGATTTTTTGACCGAAACTAGTATAGAATTGTGTATAATATACTACGATTTTTGGACCGAAACTGGTGATTCAAAAAGTTTCATAGAATCTAATTTTGAGATAATTTTTTGCATGGACTTCCATCATAACCTTCCCTCGTAATATATAGAGAGGATCTTAAAAGTTACGTAGCATTTCGAACAATCTTCGATTTAATTTGATTTTTGACCGAAACTTGTATAGAATTGTGTATAATATACTACGATTTTTGGACCGAAACTTGTATTTCAAAAAGTTTCATAGAATCTAAATTTGAGATAATTTTTTGCAGGGACTTCCATCATAACATTCCCACGTGACATATAGAGAGGATCTTAAACGTTACGTAGCATTTCGAACAATCCTCGATTTAATTTGATTTTTTGACCGAAACTAGTATAGAATTGTGTATAATATACTACGATTTTTGGACCGAAACTTGTATTTCAAAAAGTTTCATAGAATCTAATTTTGAGATAATTTTTTTCATGGACTTCCATCATAACCTTCCCTCGTAATATTTAGAGAGGATCTTAAAAGTTACATATCATTTCGAACAATCCTCGATTTAATTTGATTTTTGACCGAAACTTGTATAGAATTGTGTATAATATACTACGATTTTTGGACCGAAACTAGTATTTCAAAAAGTTTCATAGAATCTAATTTGGAGATAATTTTTTGCATGGACTTCCATCAAAACCTTCCCTTGTGACATATAGAGAGGGTCTTAAAAGTTACGTAGCATTTCGAACAATCCTCGATTTAATTTGATATTATGACCGAAACTAGTAAAGAATTGTGTATAATATACTATGATTTTTGGACCGAAACTAGTATAAATTTGTGTATAATTTATTAACATTTTTTTGTGACTAAAACTAGTATTTTAAAAAGTTTCATAGAATCTGATTTTGAGATAATTTTTGGCATAGACTTTCATCATAACCTTCCCTCGTGACATATTGAGAGGATCTTAAAAGTTACGAAGCATTTCGATGAATCCTCGATTTAATTTGATATTATGACCGAAACTAGTATAGAATTGTGTATCATATACTACAATTTTTGGACCGAAACTAGTATTTCAAAAAGTTTCATAGAATCTAATTTTGAGATAATTTTTTGCATGGACTTCCATCATAACCTCCCTTCGTGACATATAGAGAGGATCTTAAAAGTTACGTAGCATTTTGAACAATCCTCGATTTAATTTGATTTTTTGACCGAAACTAGTATAGAATTGTGTATAATATACTACGATTTTTGGACCGAAACTGGTATTTCAAAAAGTTTCATAGAATCTAATTTTGAGATAATTTTTTGCATGGACTTCCATCATAACCTTCACTCGTAATATATAGAGAGGATCTTAAAAGTTACGTATCATTTCGAACAATCCTCGATTTAATTTGATTTTTGACCGAAACTTGTATAGAATTGTGTATAATATACTACGATTTTTGGACCGAAACTAGTATTTCAAAAAGTTTCATAGAATCTAATTTGGAGATAATTTTTTGCATGGACTTCCATCATAACCTTCCCTTGTGACATATAGAGAGGATCTTAAAAGTTACGTAGCATTTCGAACAATCCTCGATTTAATTTGATATTTTGACCGAAACTAGTAAAGAATTGTGTATAATATACTACGATTTTTGGACCGAAACTAGTATAAATTTGTGTATAATTTATTAACATTTTTTTGTGACTAAAACTAGTTTTTTAAAAAGTTTCATAGAATCTAATTTTGAGATAATTTTTGGCATAGACTTTCATCATAACCTTCCCTCGTGACATATAGAGAGGATCTTAAAAGTTACGAAGCATTTCGAACAATCCTCGATTTAATTTGATATTATGACCGAAACTAGTATAGAATTGTGTATAATATACTACAATTTTATGATCGAAACTAGTATTTCAAAAAGTTTCATAGAAAATAATTTTGAGATAATTTTTTGCATGGACTTCCATCATAACCTTCCCTCGTGACATATAGAGACGATCTTAAAAGTTACGTAGCATTTTGAACAATCCTCGATTTAATTTGATTTTTTGACCGAAACTAGTATAGAATTGTTTATAATATACTACGATTTTTTGACCGAAACTGGTGATTCAAAAAGTTTCATAGAATCTAATTTTGAGATAATTTTTTGCATGGACTTCCATCATAACCTTCCCTCGTAATATATAGAGAGGATCTTAAAAGTTACGTAGCATTTCGAACAATCTTCGATTTAATTTGATTTTTTGACCGAAACTAGTATATAATTGTGTATAATATACTACGATTTTTGGATCGAAACTAGTATTTCAAAAAGTTTCATAGAATCTAATTTTGAGATAATTTTTTGCATGGACTTCCATCATAACCTTCCCTCGTGACATATAGATAGGATCTTAAAAGTTACGTAGCATTTCGAACAATCCTCGATTTAATTTTATTTTTTGATAGAAACTAGAATAGAATTGTGTATAATATACTACGATTTTTGGACCGAAACTAGTATTTCAAAAAGTTTCATAGAATCTAATTTTGAGATAATTTTTTAACATGGACTTCCATCATAAACTTCCCTTGTAATATATAGAGAGGATCTTAGAAGTTACGTAGAATTTCGAACAATCCTCTTTTTTATTTGATTTTTGACCGAAACTGGTATAAAATGGTGTATAATATACTACGGTTTTTGGACCGAAACTAGTATGTCAAAAAGTTTCATAGAATTTAATTTTGAGATAATTTTTTGCATGAACTTCCATCATAAGCTTCCCTTGTGACATATAGAGAGGGTCTTGAAAGTTACGTTGCATTTCGAACAATCCTCAATTTAATTTGATATTATGACCGAAACTAGTATAGAATTGTGTATAATATACTAGGATTTTTGGACCGAAACAAGTATTTAAAAAAGTTTCACAAAATCGAATTTTGAGATAATTTTTTGCATGGACTTCAATCATAACCTTCCCTCGCAATATATAGAGAGGATCTTAAGAGTTACGTAGCATTTCGGACAATCCTCTTTTTTATTTGATTTTCGACCGAAACTTGTATAAAATTGTGTATAATATACTACGATTTTTGGACCGAAACTAGTATTTCAAAAAGTTTCATAGAATCTAATTTTGAGATAATTTTTTGCATGGACTTCCATTATAACCTTCCCTCGTAATATATAGAAAAGATCTTAAACGTTACGTAGCATTTCGAACAATCCTCGATTTAATTTGATTTTTGACCGAAACTTGTATAGAATTGTGTATAATATACTACGATTTTTGGACCGAAACTAGTATTTCAAAAAGTTTCATAGAATCTAATTTGGAGATAATTTTTTGCATGGACTTCCATCAAAACCTTCCCTTGTGACATATAGAGAGGGTCTTAAAAGTTACGTAGCATTTCGAACAATCCTCGATTTAATTTGATATTATGACCGAAACTAGTAAAGAATTGTGTATAATATACTATGATTTTTGGACCGAAACTAGTATAAATTTGTGTATAATTTATTAACATTTTTTTGTGACTAAAACTAGTATTTTAAAAAGTTTCATAGAATCTGATTTTGAGATAATTTTTGGCATAGACTTTCATCATAACCTTCCTTCGTGACATATTGAGAGGATCTTAAAAGTTACGAAGCATTTCGATGAATCCTCGATTTAATTTGATATTATGACCGAAACTAGTATAGAATTGTGTATCATATACTACAATTTTTGGACCGAAACTAGTATTTCAAAAAGTTTCATAGAATCTAATTTTGAGATAATTTTTTGCATGGACTTCCATCATAACCTCCCTTCGTGACATATAGAGAGGATCTTAAAAGTTACGTAGCATTTTGAACAATCCTCGATTTAATTTGATTTTTTGACCGAAACTAGTATAGAATTGTGTATAATATACTACGATTTTTGGACCGAAACTGGTATTTCAAAAAGTTTCATAGAATCTAATTTTGAGATAATTTTTTGCATGGACTTCCATCATAACCTTCACTCGTAATATATAGAGAGGATCTTAAAAGTTACGTATCATTTCGAACAATCCTCGATTTAATTTGATTTTTGACCGAAACTTGTATAGAATTGTGTATAATATACTACGATTTTTGGAACGAAACTAGTATTTCAAAAAGTTTCATAGAATCTAATTTGGAGATAATTTTTTGCATGGACTTCCATCATAACCTTCCCTTGTGACATATAGAGAGGATCTTAAAAGTTACGTAGCATTTCGAACAATCCTCGATTTAATTTGATATTTTGACCGAAACTAGTAAAGAATTGTGTATAATATACTACGATTTTTGGACCGAAACTAGTATAAATTTGTGTATAATTTATTAACATTTTTTTGTGACTAAAACTAGTATTTTAAAAAGTTTCATAGAATCTAATTTTGAGATAATTTTTGGCATAGACTTTCATCATAACCTTCCCTCGTGACATATAGAGAGGATCTTAAAAGTTACGAAGCATTTCGAACAATCCTCGATTTAATTTGATATTATGACCGAAACTAGTATAGAATTGTGTATAATATACTACAATTTTATGATCGAAACTAGTATTTCAAAAAGTTTCATAGAAAATAATTTTGAGATAATTTTTTGCATGGACTTCCATCATAACCTTCCCTCGTGACATATAGAGACGATCTTAAAAGTTACGTAGCATTTTGAACAATCCTCGATTTAATTTGATTTTTTGACCGAAACTAGTATAGAATTGTTTATAATATACTACGATTTTTTGACCGAAACTGGTGATTCAAAAAGTTTCATAGAATCTAATTTTGAGATAATTTTTTGCATGGACTTCCATCATAACCTTCCCTCGTAATATATAGAGAGGATCTTAAAAGTTACGTAGCATTTCGAACAATCTTCGATTTAATTTGATTTTTTGACCGAAACTAGTATATAATTGTGTATAATATACTACGATTTTTGGATCGAAACTAGTATTTCAAAAAGTTTCATAGAATCTAATTTTGAGATAATTTTTTGCATGGACTTCCATCATAACCTTCCCTCGTGACATATAGATAGGATCTTAAAAGTTACGTAGCATTTCGAACAATCCTCGATTTAATTTTATTTTTTGATAGAAACTAGTATAGAATTGTGTATAATATACTACGATTTTTGGACCGAAACTAGTATTTCAAAAAGTTTCATAGAATCTAATTTTGAGATAATTTTTTAACATGGACTTCCATCATAAACTTCCCTTGTAATATATAGAGAGGATCTTAGAAGTTACGTAGAATTTCGAACAATCCTCTTTTTTATTTGATTTTTGACCGAAACTGGTATAAAATGGTGTATAATATACTACGGTTTTTGGACCGAAACTAGTATGTCAAAAAGTTTCATAGAATTTAATTTTGAGATAATTTTTTGCATGAACTTCCATCATAAGCTTCCCTTGTGACATATAGAGAGGGTCTTGAAAGTTACGTTGCATTTCGAACAATCCTCAATTTAATTTGATATTATGACCGAAACTAGTATAGAATTGTGTATAATATACTAGGATTTTTGGACCGAAACAAGTATTTAAAAAAGTTTCACAAAATCGAATTTTGAGATAATTTTTTGCATGGACTTCAATCATAACCTTCCCTCGCAATATATAGAGAGGATCTTAAGAGTTACGTAGCATTTCGGACAATCCTCTTTTTTATTTGATTTTCGACCGAAACTTATATAAAATTGTGTATAATATACTACGATTTTTGGACCGAAAATAGTATTTCAAAAAGTTTCATAGAATCTAATTTTGAGATAATTTTTTGCATGGACTTCCATTATAACCTTCCCTCGTAATATATAGAGAAGATCTTAAACGTTACGTAGCATTTCGAACAATCCTCGATTTAATTTGATTTTTGACCGAAACTTGTATAGAATTGTGTATAATATACTACGATTTTTGGACCGAAACTAGTATTTCAAAAAGTTTCATAGAATCTAATTTGGAGATAATTTTTTGCATGGACTTCCATCAAAACCTTCCCTTGTGACATATAGAGAGGGTCTTAAAAGTTACGTAGCATTTCGAACAATCCTCGATTTAATTTGATATTATGACCGAAACTAGTAAAGAATTGTGTATAATATACTATGATTTTTGGACCGAAACTAGTATAAATTTGTGTATAATTTATTATCATTTTTTTGTGACTAAAACTAGTATTTCAAAAAGTTTCATAGAATCTAATTTTGAGATAATTTTTTGCATGGACTTCCATCATAACCTTCCCTCGTAATATATAGAGAGGATCTTAAAAGTTACATAGCATTTTGAACAATCCTCGATTTAATTTGATTTTTTGACCGAAACTAGTATAGAATGGTGTATAATATACTACGATTTTTGGACCGAAACTTGTATTTCAAAAAGTTTCATAAAATCTAAATTTTAGATAATTTTTTGCAGGGACTTCCATCATAACCTTCCCTCGTGACATATAGAGAGGATATTAAAAGTTACGTAGCATTTCGAATAATCCTCGATTTAATTTGATTTTTTGACCGAAACTAGTATAGAATTGTGTATAATATACTACGATTTTTGGACCGAAACTGGTATTTCAAAAAGTTTCATAGAGTTTAATTTTGAGATAATTTTTGCATGGACTTCCATCATAACCTTCACTCGTAATATATAGAGAGGATCTTAAAAGTTACGTATCATTTCGAACAATCCTCGATTTAATTTGATTTTTGACCGAAACTTGTATAGAATTGTGTATAATATACTACGATTTTTGGACCGAAACTAGTATTTCAAAAAGTTTCATAGAATCTAATTTGGAGATAATTTTTTGCATGGACTTCCATCATAACCTTCCCTTGTGACATATAGAGAGGATCTTAAAAGTTACGTAGCATTTCGAACAATCCTCGATTTAATTTGATATTATGACCGAAACTAGTAAAGAATTGTGTATAATATACTACGATTTTTGGACCGAAACTAGTATAAATTTGTGTATAATTTATTAATATTTTTTTGTGACTAAAACTAGTATTTTAAAAAGTTTCATAGAATCTAATTTTGAGATAATTTTTGGCATAGACTTTCATCATAACCTTCCCTCGTGACATATAGAGAGGATCTTAAAAGTTACGAAGCATTTCGAACAATCCTCGATTTAATTTGATATTATGACCGAAACTAGTATAGAATTGTGTATAATATACTACAATTTTTGGATCGAAACTAGTATTTCAAAAAGTTTCATAGAATCTAATTTTGAGATAATTTTTTGCATGGACTTCCATCATAACCTTCCCTCGTGACATATAGAGAGGATCTTAAAAGTTACGTAGCATTTTGAACAATCCTCGATATAATTTGATTTTTTGACCGAAACTAGTATAGAATTGTGTATAATATACTACGATTTTTGGACCGAAACTGGTGATTCAAAAAGTTTCATAGAATCTAATTTTGAGATAATTTTTTGCATGGACTTCCATCATAACCTTCCCTCGTAATATATAGAGAGGATCTTAAAAGTTACGTAGCATTTCGAACAATCTTCGATTTAATTTGATTTTTTGAAAGAAACTAGTATAGAATTGTGTATAATATACTACGATTTTTGGACCGAAACTAGTATTTCAAAAAGTTTCATAGAATCTAATTTTGAGATAATTTTTTGCATGGACTTCCATCATAACCTTCCCTCGTGACATATAGATAGGATCTTAAAAGTTACGTAGCATTTCGAACAATCCTCGATTTAATTTTATTTTTTGATAGAAACTAGTAATGAATTGTGTATAATATACTACGATTTTTGGACCGAAACTAGTATTTCAAAAAGTTTCATAGAATCTAATTTTGAGATAATTTTTTAACATGGACTTCCATCATAACCTTCCCTTGTAATATATAGAGAGGATCTTAGAAGTTACGTAGAATTTCGAACAATCCTCTTTTTTATTTGATTTTTGACCGAAACTTGTATAAAATTGTGTATAATATACTACGGTTTTTGGACCGAAAATAGTATGTCAAAAAGTTTCATAGAATTTAATTTTGAGATAATTTTTTGCATGAACTTCCATCATAAGCTTCCCTTGTGACATATAAAGAGGGTCTTGAAAGTTACGTAGCATTTCGAACAATCCTCAATTTAATTTGATATTGTGACCGTAACTAGTATAGAATTGTGTATAATATACTAGGATTTTTGGACCGAAACAAGTATTTAAAAAAGTTTCACAAAATCGAATTTTGAGATAATTTTTTGCATGGACTTCCATCATAACCTTCCCTTGCAATATATAGAGAGGATCTTAAGCGTTACGTAGCATTTCGGACAATCCTCTTTTTTATTTGATTTTCGACCGAAACTTGTATAAAATTGTGTATAATATACTACGATTTTTGGACCGAAACTAGTATTTCAAAAAGTTTCATAGAATCTAATTTTGAGATAATTTTTTGCATGGACTTCCATCATAACCTTCCCTCGTGACATATAGAGAGGATCTTAAAAGTTACGTAGCATTTTGAACAATCCTCGATTTAATTTGATTTTTTGACCGAAACTAGTATAGAATTGTGTATAATATACTACGATTTTTGGACCGAAACTGGTGATTCAAAAAGTTTCATAGAATCTAATTTTGAGATAATTTTTTGCATGGACTTCCATCATAACCTTCCCTCGTAATATATAGAGAGGATCTTAAAAGTTACGTAGCATTTCGAACAATCTTCGATTTAATTTGATTTTTTGAAAGAAACTAGTATAGAATTGTGTATAATATACTACGATTTTTGGACCGAAACTAGTATTTCAAAAAGTTTCATAGAATCTAATTTTGAGATAATTTTTTGCATGGACTTCCATCATAACCTTCCCTCGTGACATATAGATAGGATCTTAAAAGTTACGTAGCATTTCGAACAATCCTCGATTTAATTTTATTTTTTGATAGAAACTAGTAATGAATTGTGTATAATATACTACGATTTTTGGACCGAAACTAGTATTTCAAAAAGTTTCATAGAATCTAATTTTGAGATAATTTTTTAACATGGACTTCCATCATAACCTTCCCTTGTAATATATAGAGAGGATCTTAGAAGTTACGTAGAATTTCGAACAATCCTCTTTTTTATTTGATTTTTGACCGAAACTTGTATAAAATTGTGTATAATATACTACGGTTTTTGGACCGAAAATAGTATGTCAAAAAGTTTCATAGAATTTAATTTTGAGATAATTTTTTGCATGAACTTCCATCATAAGCTTCCCTTGTGACATATAAAGAGGGTCTTGAAAGTTACGTAGCATTTCGAACAATCCTCAATTTAATTTGATATTGTGACCGTAACTAGTATAGAATTGTGTATAATATACTAGGATTTTTGGACCGAAACAAGTATTTAAAAAAGTTTCACAAAATCGAATTTTGAGATAATTTTTTGCATGGACTTCCATCATAACCTTCCCTTGCAATATATAGAGAGGATCTTAAGCGTTACGTAGCATTTCGGACAATCCTCTTTTTTATTTGATTTTCGACCGAAACTTGTATAAAATTGTGTATAATATACTACGATTTTTGGACCGAAACTAGTATTTCAAAAAGTTTCATAGAATCTAATTTTGAGATAATTTTTTGCATGGACTTCCATCATAACCTTCCCTCGTGACATATAGAGAGGATCTTAAAAGTTACGTAGCATTTTGAACAATCCTCGATTTAATTTGATTTTTTGACCGAAACTAGTATAGAATTGTGTATAATATACTACGATTTTTGGACCGAAACTGGTGATTCAAAAAGTTTCATAGAATCTAATTTTGAGATAATTTTTTGCATGGACTTCCATCATAACCTTCCCTCGTAATATATAGAGAGGATCTTAAAAGTTACGTAGCATTTCGAACAATCTTCGATTTAATTTGATTTTTTGACAGAAACTATTATAGAATTGTGTATAATATACTACGATTATTGGACCGAAACTAGTATTTCAAAAAGTTTCATAGAATCTAATTTTGAGATAATTTTTTGCATGGACTTCCATCATAACCTTCCCTCGTGACATATAGATAGGATCTTAAAAGTTACGTAGCATTTCGAACAATCCTAGATTTAATTTTATTTTTTGATAGAAACTAGTAATGAATTGTGTATAATATACTACGATTTTTGGACCGAAACTAGTATTTCAAAAAGTTTCATAGAATCTAATTTTGAGATAATTTTTTAACATGGACTTCCATCATAACCTTCCCTTGTAATATATAGAGAGGATCTTAGAAGTTACGTAGAATTTCGAACAATCCTCTTTTTTATTTGATTTTTGACCGAAACTTGTATAAAATTGTGTATAATATACTACGGTTTTTGGACCGAAAATAGTATGTCAAAAAGTTTCATAGAATTTAATTTTGAGATAATTTTTTGCATGAACTTCCATCATAAGCTTCCCTTGTGACATATAGAGAGGGTCTTGAAAGTTACGTAGCATTTCGAACAATCCTCAATTTAATTTGATATTATGACCGTAACTAGTATAGAATTGTGTATAATATACTAGGATTTTTGGACCGAAACAAGTATTTAAAAAAGTTTCACAAAATCGAATTTTGAGATAATTTTTTGCATGGACTTCCATCATAACCTTCCCTTGCAATATATAGAGAGGATCTTAAGCGTTACGTAGCATTTCGGACAATCCTCTTTTTTATTTGATTTTCGACCGAAACTTGTATAAAATTGTGTATAATATACTACGATTTTTGGACCGAAACTAGTATTTCAAAAAGTTTCATAGAATCTAATTTTGAGATAATTTTTTGCATGGACTTCCATCATAACCTTCCCTCGTGACATATAGAGAGGATCTTAAAAGTTACGTAGCATTTTGAACAATCCTCGATTTAATTTGATTTTTTGACCGAAACTAGTATAGAATTGTGTATAATATACTACGATTTTTGGACCGAAACTGGTGATTCAAAAAGTTTCATAGAATCTAATTTTGAGATAATTTTTTGCATGGACTTCCATCATAACCTTCCCTCGTAATATATAGAGAGGATCTTAAAAGTTACGTAGCATTTCGAACAATCTTCGATTTAATTTGATTTTTTGACCGAAACTAGTATAGAATTGTGTATAATATACTACGATTTTTGGACCGAAACTGGTGATTCAAAAAGTTTCATAGAATCTAATTTTGAGATAATTTTTTGCATGGACTTCCATCATAACCTTCCCTCGTAATATATAGAGAGGATCTTAAAAGTTACGTAGCATTTCGAACAATCTTCGATTTAATTTGATTTTTTGAAAGAAACTAGTATAGAATTGTGTATAATATACTACGATTTTTGGACCGAAACTAGTATTTCAAAAAGTTTCATAGAATCTAATTTTGAGATAATTTTTTGCATGGACTTCCATCATAACCTTCCCTCGTGACATATAGATAGGATCTTAAAAGTTACGTAGCATTTCGAACAATCCTCGATTTAATTTTATTTTTTGATAGAAACTAGTAATGAATTGTGTATAATATACTACGATTTTTGGACCGAAACTAGTATTTCAAAAAGTTTCATAGAATCTAATTTTGAGATAATTTTTTAACATGGACTTCCATCATAACCTTCCCTTGTAATATATAGAGAGGATCTTAGAAGTTACGTAGAATTTCGAACAATCCTCTTTTTTATTTGATTTTTGACCGAAACTTGTATAAAATTGTGTATAATATACTACGGTTTTTGGACCGAAAATAGTATGTCAAAAAGTTTCATAGAATTTAATTTTGAGATAATTTTTTGCATGAACTTCCATCATAAGCTTCCCTTGTGACATATAAAGAGGGTCTTGAAAATTACGTAGCATTTCGAACAATCCTCAATTTAATTTGATATTGTGACCGTAACTAGTATAGAATTGTGTATAATATACTAGGATTTTTGGACCGAAACAAGTATTTAAAAAAGTTTCACAAAATCGAATTTTGAGATAATTTTTTGCATGGACTTCCATCATAACCTTCCCTTGCAATATATAGAGAGGATCTTAAGCGTTACGTAGCATTTCGGACAATCCTCTTTTTTATTTGATTTTCGACCGAAACTTGTATAAAATTGTGTATAATATACTACGATTTTTGGACCGAAACTAGTATTTCAAAAAGTTTCATAGAATCTAATTTTGAGATAATTTTTTGCATGGACTTCCATCATAACCTTCCCTCGTGACATATAGAGAGGATCTTAAAAGTTACGTAGCATTTTGAACAATCCTCGATTTAATTTGATTTTTTGACCGAAACTAGTATAGAATTGTGTATAATATACTACGATTTTTGGACCGAAACTGGTGATTCAAAAAGTTTCATAGAATCTAATTTTGAGATAATTTTTTGCATGGACTTCCATCATAACCTTCCCTCGTAATATATAGAGAGGATCTTAAAAGTTACGTAGCATTTCGAACAATCTTCGATTTAATTTGATTTTTTGACAGAAACTATTATAGAATTGTGTATAATATACTACGATTATTGGACCGAAACTAGCATTTCAAAAAGTTTCATAGAATCTAATTTTGAGATAATTTTTTGCATGGACTTCCATCATAACCTTCCCTCGTGACATATAGATAGGATCTTAAAAGTTACGTAGCATTTCGAACAATCCTCGATTTAATTTTATTTTTTGATAGAAACTAGTAATGAATTGTGTATAATATACTACGATTTTTGGACCGAAACTAGTATTTCAAAAAGTTTCATAGAATCTAATTTTGAGATAATTTTTTAACATGGACTTCCATCATAACCTTCCCTTGTAATATATAGAGAGGATCTTAGAAGTTACGTAGAATTTCGAACAATCCTCTTTTTTATTTGATTTTTGACCGAAACTTGTATAAAATTGTGTATAATATACTACGGTTTTTGGACCGAAAATAGTATGTCAAAAAGTTTCATAGAATTTAATTTTGAGATAATTTTTTGCATGAACTTCCATCATAAGCTTCCCTTGTGACATATAGAGAGGGTCTTGAAAGTTACGTAGCATTTCGAACAATCCTCAATTTAATTTGATATTATGACCGTAACTAGTATAGAATTGTGTATAATATACTAGGATTTTTGGACCGAAACAAGTATTTAAAAAAGTTTCACAAAATCGAATTTTGAGATAATTTTTTGCATGGACTTCCATCATAACCTTCCCTTGCAATATATAGAGAGGATCTTAAGCGTTACGTAGCATTTCGGACAATCCTCTTTTTTATTTGATTTTCGACCGAAACTTGTATAAAATTGTGTATAATATACTACGATTTTTGGACCGAAACTAGTATTTCAAAAAGTTTCATAGAATCTAATTTTGAGATAATTTTTTGCATGGACTTCCATCATAACCTTCCCTCGTGACATATAGAGAGGATCTTAAAAGTTACGTAGCATTTTGAACAATCCTCGATTTAATTTGATTTTTTGACCGAAACTAGTATAGAATTGTGTATAATATACTACGATTTTTGGACCGAAACTGGTGATTCAAAAAGTTTCATAGAATCTAATTTTGAGATAATTTTTTGCATGGACTTCCATCATAACCTTCCCTCGTAATATATAGAGAGGATCTTAAAAGTTACGTAGCATTTCGAACAATCTTCGATTTAATTTGATTTTTTAACCGAAACTAGTATAGAATTGTGTATAATATACTACGATTTTTGGACCGAAACTAGTATTTCAAAAAGTTTCATAGAATCTAATTTTGAGATAATTTTTTGCATGGACTTCCATCATAACCTTCCCTCGTGACATATAGATAGGATCTTAAAAGTTACGTAGCATTTCGAACAATCCTCGATTTAATTTTATTTTTTGATAGAAACTAGTATAGAATTGTGTATAATATACTACGATTTTTGGACCGAAACTAGTATTTCAAAAAGTTTCATAGAATCTAATTTTGAGATAATTTTTTAACATGGAATTCCATCATAACCTTCCCTTGTAATATATAGAGAGGATCTTAGAAGTTACGTAGAATTTCAAACAATCCTCTTTTTTATTTGATTTTTGACCGAAACTTGTATAAAATTGTGTATAATATACTACGGTTTTTGGACCGAAACTAGTATGTCAAAAAGTTTCATAGAATTTAATTTTGAGATAATTTTTTGCATGAACTTCCATCATAAGCTTCCCTTGTGACATATAGAGAGGGTCTTGAAAGTTACGTAGCATTTCGAACAATCCTCAATTTAATTTGATATTATGACCGAAACTAGTATAGAATTGTGTATAATATACTAGGATTTTTGGACCGAAACAAGTATTTAAAAAAGTTTCACAAAATCGAATTTTGAGATAATTTTTCGCATGGACTTCCATCATAACCTTCCCTTGCAATATATAGAGAGGATCTTAAGAGTTACGTAGCATTTCGGACAATCCTCTTTTTTATTTGATTTTCGACCGAAACTTGTATAAAATTGTGTATAATATACTACGATTTTTGGACCGAAACTAGTATTTCAAAAAGTTTCATAGAATCTAATTTTGAGATAATTTTTTGCATGGACTTCCATCATAACCTTCCCTCGTAATATATAGAGAGGATCTTAAACGTTACGTAGCATTTCGAATAATCCTCGATTTAATTTGATTTTTAGACCGAAACTAGTATAGAATTGTGTATAATATATTACGAGTTTTTGACCAAAACAAGTATTTCAAAAATTTTCCTAGAATCTAAATTTGAGATAATTTTTTGCTTGGACTTCCATCATAACCTTCCCTCGTGACATATACAGAGGATCTTAAAAGTTACGTAGCATTTCGAACAATTCTCGATTTAATTTGAGTTTTTGACCAAAACTAGTATAGAATTGTGTATAATATACTACGATTTTAGGACCAAAACTAGTATTTCAAAAAGTTTCATAGAATCTAATTTTGAGATAATTTTTTGCATAGACTTCCATCATAACCTTCCCTCGTGACATATAGAGAGGATCTTAAAAGTTACTTAGCATTTCGAACAATTCTCTTTTTAATTTAATTTTTGACCGAAACTTGTATAGAATTGTGTATAATCTACTACGATTTTTGGACCAAAACTAGTATTTCAAAAAGTTTCATAGAATCTAATTTTGAGATAATTTTTTGCATGGACTTCCATCATAACCTTCCCTCGTAATATATTGAGAGGATCTTAAGTTACATAGCATTTTGAACAATCCTCGATTTAATATGATTTTTTGACAGAAACTTGTATTTCAAAAAGTTTCATAGAATCTAAATTTGAGATAATTTTTTGCAGGGAATTCCATCATAACCTTCCCTCGTGACATATAGAGAGGATATTAAAAGTTACGTAGAATTTCGAACAATCCTCGATTTAATTTGATTTTTTGACCGAAACTAGTATAGAATTGTGTATAATATACTACGATTTATGGACCGAAACTAGTATTTCAAAAAGTTTCATAGAATCTAATTTTGAGATAATTTTTTGCATGGACTTCCATCATAACCTTCACTCGTAATATATAGAGAGGATCTTAAAAGTTTCGTATCATTTCGAACAATCCTCGATTTAATTTGATTTTTTACCGAAACTTGTATAAAATTGTGTATAATATACTACGATTTTTGGACCGAAACTAGTATTTCAAAAAGTTTCATAGAATCTAATTTGGAGATAATTTTTTGCATGGACTTCCACCAAAACCTTCCCTTGTGACATATAGAGAGGATCTTAAAAGTTACGTAGCATTTCGAACAATCCTCGATTTAATTTGATATTATGACCGAAACTAGTAAAGAATTGTGTATAATATACTACGATTTTTGGACCGAAACTAGTATAAATTTGTGTATAATTTATTAACATTTTTTTGTGACTAAAACTAGTATTTTAAAAAGTTTCATAGAATCTAATTTTGAGATAATTTTTGGCATAGACTTTCATCATAACCTTCCCTCGTGACATATTGAGAGGATCTTAAAAGTTACGAAGCATTTCGAAGAATCCTCGATTTAATTTGATATTATGACCGAAACTAGTATAGAATTGTGTATAATATACTACAATTTTTGGACCGAAACTAGTATTTCAAAAAGTTTCATAGAATCTAATTTTGAGATAATTTTTTGCATGGACTTCCATCATAACCTTCCCTCGTGACATATAGAGAGGATCTTAAAAGTTACGTAGCATTTTGAACAATCCTCGATTTAATTTGATTTTTTGACCGAAACTAGTATAGAATTGTGTATAATATACTACGATTTTTGGACCGAAACTGGTATTTCAAAAAGTTTCATAGAATCTAATTTTGAGATAATTTTTTGCATGGACTTCCATCATAACCTTCCCTCGTAATATTTAGAGAGGATCTTAAAAGTTACGTATCATTTCGAACAATCCTCGATTTATTTTGATTTTTGACCGAAACTTGTATAGAATTGTGTATAATATACTACGATTTTTGGACCGAAACTAGTATTTCAAAAAGTTTCATAGAATCTAATTTGGAGATAATTTTTTGCATGGACTTCCATCATAACCTTCCCTCGTGACATATACAGAGGATCTTAAAAGTTACGTAGCATTTCGAACAATCCTCGATTTAATTTGAGTTTTTGACCGAAACTAGTATAGAATTGTGTATAATATACTACGATTTTTGGACCAAAACTAGTATTTCAAAAAGTTTCATAGAATCTAATTTTGAGATAATATTTTGCATGGACTTCCATCATAACCTTCCCTCGTGATATATAGAAAGGATCTTAAAAGTTACGTAGCATTTCGAACAATTCTCTTTTTAATTTAATTTTTGACCGAAACTTGTATAGAATTGTGTATAATCTACTACGATTTTTGGACCAAAACTAGTATTTTAAAAAGATTCATAGAATCTAATTTTGAGATAATTTTTTGCATGGACTTCCATCATAACCTTCCCTCGTAATATATAGAGAGAATCTTAAAAGTTACGTAGCATTTTGAACAATCCTCGATTTAATATGATTTTTTGACCGAAACTGGTATAGAATGGTGTATAATATACTACGATTTTTGGACCGAATCTTGTATTTCAAAAAGTTTCATAGAATCTAAATTTGAGATAATTTTTTGCAGGGACTTCCATCATAACCTTCCCACGTGACATCTAGAGAGGATCTTAAAAGTTACGTAGCATTTCGAACAATCCTCGATTTAATTTGATTTTTTGACCGAAACTAGTATAGAATTGTGTATAATATACTACGATTTTTGGACCGAAACTAGTATTTCAAAAAGTTTCATAGAATCTAATTTTGAGATAATTTTTTGCATGGACTTCCATCATAACCTTCCCTCGTAATATTTAGAGAGGATCTTAAAAGTTACGTATCATTTCGAACAATCCTCGATTTAATTTGATTTTTTACCGAAACTTGTATAGAATTGTGTATAATATACTACGATTTTTGGACCGAAACTAGTATTTCAAAAAGTTTCATAGAATCTAATTTGGAGATAATTTTTTGCATGGACTTCCATCAAAACCTTCCCTTGTGACATATAGAGAGGATCTTAAAAGTTACGTAGCATTTCGAACAATCCTCGATTTAATTTGATATTATGACCGAAACTAGTAAAGAATTGTGTATAATATACTACGATTTTTGGAACGAAACTAGTATAAATTTGTGTATAATTTATTAACATTTTTTTGTGACTAAAACTAGTATTTTAAAAAGTTTCATAGAATCTAATTTTGAGATAATTTTTGGCATAGACTTTCATCATAACCTTCCCTCGTGACATATTGAGAGGATCTTAAAAGTTACGAAGCATTTCGAAGAATCCTCGATTTAATTTGATATTATGACCGAAACTAGTATAGAATTGGGTATAATATACTACAATTTTTGGACCGAAACTAGTATTTCAAAAAGTTTCATAGAATCTAATTTTGAGATAATTTTTTGCATGGACTTCCATCATAACCTTCCCTCGTGACATATAGAGAGGATCTTAAAAGTTTCGTAGCATTTTGAACAATCCTCGATTTAATTTGATTTTTTGACCGAAACTAGTATAGAATTGTGTATAATATACTACGATTTTTGGACCGAAACTGGTATTTAAAAAAGTTTCATATAATCTAATTTTGAGATAATTTTTTGCATGGACTTCCATCATAACCTTCCCTCGTAATATTTAGAGAGGATCTTAAAAGTTACGTATCATTTCGAACAATCCTCGATTTATTTTGATTTTTGACCGAAACTTGTATAGAATTGTGTATAATATACTACGATTTTTGGACCGAAACTAGTATTTCAAAAAGTTTCATAGAATCTAATTTGGAGATAATTTTTTGCATGGACTTCCATCATAACCTTCCCTCGTGACATATACAGAGGATCTTAAAAGTTACGTAGCATTTCGAACAATCCTCGATTTAATTTGAGTTTTTGACCGAAACTAGTATAGAATTGTGTATAATATACTACGATTTTTGGACCAAAACTAGTATTTCAAAAAGTTTCATAGAATCTAATTTTGAGATAATATTTTGCATGGACTTCAATCATAACCTTCCCTCGTGATATATAGAAAGGATCTTAAAAGTTTCGTAGCATTTCGAACAATTCTCTTTTTAATTTAATTTTTGACCGAAACTTGTATAGAATTGTGTATAATCTACTACGATTTTTGGACCAAAACTAGTATTTTAAAAAGATTCATAGAATCTAATTTTGAGATAATTTTTTGCATGGACTTCCATCATAACCTTCCCTCGTAATATATAGAGAGGATCTTAAAAGTTACGTAGCATTCTGAACAATCCTCGATTTAATATGATTTTTTGACCGAAACTGGTATAGAATGGTGTATAATATACTACGATTTTTGGACCGAAACTTGTATTTCAAAAAGTTTCATAGAATCTAAATTTGTGATAATTTTTTGCAGGGACTTCCATCATAACCTTCCCACGTGACATATAGAGAGGATCTTAAAAGTTACGTAGCATTTCGAACAATCCTCGATTTAATTTGATTTTTTGACCGAAACTAGTATAGAATTGTGTATAATATACTACGATTTTTGGACCGAAACTAGTATTTCAAAAAGTTTCATAGAATCTAATTTTGAGATAATTTTTTGCATGGACTTCCATCATAACCTTCCCTCGTAATATTTAGAGAGGATCTTAAAAGTTACGTATCATTTCGAACAATCCTCGATTTAATTTGATTTTTTACCGAAACTTGTATAGAATTGTGTATAATATACTACAATTTTTGGACCGAAACTAGTATTTCAAAAAGTTTCATAGAATCTAATTTGGAGATAATTTTTTGCATGGACTTCCATCAAAACCTTCCCTTGTGACATATAGAGAGGATCTTAAAAGTTACGTAGCATTTCGAACAATCCTCGATTTAATTTGATATTATGACCGAAACTAGTAAAGAATTGTGTATAATATACTACGATTTTTGGACCGAAACTAGTATAAATTTGTGTATAATTTATTAACATTTTTTTGTGACTAAAACTAGTATTTTAAAAAGTTTCATAGAATCTAATTTTGAGATAATTTTTGGCATAGACTTTCATCATAACCTTCCCTCGTGACATATTGAGAGGATCTTAAAAGTTACGAAGCATTTCGAAGAATCCTCGATTTAATTTGATATTATGACCGAAACTAGTATAGAATTGGGTATAATATACTACAATTTTTGGACCGAAACTAGTATTTCAAAAAGTTTCATAGAATCTAATTTTGAGATAATTTTTTGCATGGACTTCCATCATAACCTTCCCTCGTGACATATAGAGAGGATCTTAAAAGTTTCGTAGCATTTTGAACAATCCTCGATTTAATTTGATTTTTTGACCGAAACTAGTATAGAATTGTGTATAATATACTACGATTTTTGGACCGAAACTGGTATTTCAAAAAGTTTCATAGAATCTAATTTTGAGATAATTTTTTGCATGGACTTCCATCATAACCTTCCCTCGTAATATTTAGAGAGGATCTTAAAAGTTACGTATCATTTCGAACAATCCTCGATTTATTTTGATTTTTGACCGAAACTTGTATAGAATTGTGTATAATATACTACGATTTTTGGACCGAAACTAGTATTTCAAAAAGTTTCATAGAATCTAATTTGGAGATAATTTTTTGCATGGACTTCCATCATAACCTTCCCTCGTGACATATACAGAGGATCTTAAAAGTTACGTAGCATTTCGAACAATCCTCGATTTAATTTGAGTTTTTGACCGAAACTAGTATAGAATTGTGTATAATATACTACGATTTTTGGACCAAAACTAGTATTTCAAAAAGTTTCATTGAATCTAATTTTGAGATAATATTTTGCATGGACTTCCATCATAACCTTCCCTCGTGATATATAGAAAGGATCTTAAAAGTTTCGTAGCATTTCGAACAATTCTCTTTTTAATTTAATTTTTGACCGAAACTTGTATAGAATTGTGTATAATCTACTACGATTTTTGGACCAAAACTAGTATTTTAAAAAGATTCATAGAATCTAATTTTGAGATAATTTTTTGCATGGACTTCCATCATAACCTTCCCTCGTAATATATAGAGAGGATCTTAAAAGTTACGTAGCATTCTGAACAATCCTCGATTTAATATGATTTTTTGACCGAAACTGGTATAGAATGGTGTATAATATACTACGATTTTAGGACCGAAACTTGTATTTCAAAAAGTTTCATAGAATCTAAATTTGTGATAATTTTTTGCAGGGACTTCCATCATAACCTTCCCACGTGACATATAGAGAGGATCTTAAAAGTTACGTAGCATTTCGAACAATCCTCGATTTAATTTGATTTTTTGACCGAAACTAGTATAGAATTGTGTATAATATACTACGATTTTTGGACCGAAACTAGTATTTCAAAAAGTTTCATAGAATCTAATTTTGAGATAATTTTTTGCATGGACTTCCATCATAACCTTCCCTCGTAATATTTAGAGAGGATCTTAAAAGTTACGTATCATTTCGAACAATCCTCGATTTAATTTGATTTTTTACCGAAACTTGTATAGAATTGTGTATAATATACTACAATTTTTGGACCGAAACTAGTATTTCAAAAAGTTTCATAGAATCTAATTTGGAGATAATTTTTTGCATGGACTTCCATCAAAACCTTCCCTTGTGACATATAGAGAGGATCTTAAAAGTTACGTAGCATTTCGAACAATCCTCGATTTAATTTAATATTATGACCGAAACTAGTAAAGAATTGTGTATAATATACTACGATTTTTGGACCGAAACTAGTATAAATTTGTGTATAATTTATTAACATTTTTTTGTGACTAAAACTAGTATTTTAAAAAGTTTCATAGAATCTAATTTTGAGATAATTTTTGGCATAGACTTTCATCATAACCTTCCCTCGTGACATATTGAGAGGATCTTAAAAGTTACGAAGCATTTCGAAGAATCCTCGATTTAATTTGATATTATGACCGAAACTAGTATAGAATTGTGTATAATATACTAAAATTTTTGGACCGAAACTAGTATTTCAAAAAGTTTCATAGAATCTAATTTTGAGATAATTTTTTGCATGGACTTCCATCATAACCTTCCCTCGTGACATATAGAGAGGATCTTAAAAGTTACGTAGCATTTTGAACAATCCTCGATTTAATTTGATTTTTTGACCGAAACTAGTATAGAATTGTGTATAATATACTACGATTTTTGGACCGAAACTGGTATTTCAAAAAGTTTCATAGAATCTAATTTTGAGATAATTTTTTGCAAGAACTTCCATCATAACCTTCCCTCGTAATATTTAGAGAGGATCTTAAAAGTTACGTATCATTTCGAACAATCCTCGATTTATTTTGATTTTTGACCGAAACTTGTATAGAATTGTGTATAATATACTACGATTTTTGGACCGAAACTAGTATTTCAAAAAGTTTCATAGAATCTAATTTGGAGATAATTTTTTGCATGGACTTCCATCATAACCTTCCCTCGTGACATATACAGAGGATCTTAAAAGTTACGTAGCATTTCGAACAATCCTCGATTTAATTTGAGTTTTTGACCGAAACTAGTATAGAATTGTGTATAATATACTACGATTTTTGGACCAAAACTAGTATTTCAAAAAGTTTCATAGAATCTAATTTTGAGATAATATTTTGCATGGACTTCCATCATAACCTTCCCTCGTGATATATAGAAAGGATCTTAAAAGTTACGTAGCATTTCGAACAATTCTCTTTTTAATTTAATTTTTGACCGAAACTTGTATAGAATTGTGTATAATCTACTACGATTTTTGGACCAAAACTAGTATTTTAAAAAGATTCATAGAATCTAATTTTGAGATAATTTTTTGCATGGACTTCCATCATAACCTTCCCCCGTAATATATAGAGAGGATCTTAAAAGTTACGTAGCATTTTGAACAATTCTCGATTTAATATGATTTTTTGACCGAAACTGGTATAGAATGGTGTATAATATACTACGATTTTTGGACCGAAACTTGTATTTCAAAAAGTTACATAGAATCTAAATTTGAGATAATTTTTTGCAGGGACTTCCATCATAACCTTCCCACGTGACATCTAGAGAGGATCTTAAAAGTTACGTAGCATTTCGAAAAATCCTCGATTTAATTTGATTTTTTGACCGAAACTAGTATAGAATTGTGTATAATATACTACGATTTTTGGACCGAAACTAGTATTTCAAAAAGTTTCATAGAATCTAATTTTGAGATAATTTTTTGCATGGACTTCCATCATAACCTTCCCTCGTAATATTTAGAGAGGATCTTAAAAGTTACGTATCATTTCGAACAATCCTCGATTTAATTTGATTTTTTACCGAAACTTGTATAGAATTGTGTATAATATACTACAATTTTTGGACCGAAACTAGTATTTCAAAAAGTTTCATAGAATCTAATTTGGAGATAATTTTTTGCATGGACTTCCATCAAAACCTTCCCTTGTGACATATAGAGAGGATCTTAAAAGTTACGTAGCATTTCGAACAATCCTCGATTTAATTTGATATTATGACCGAAACTAGTAAAGAATTGTGTATAATATACTACGATTTTTGGACCGAAACTAGTATAAATTTGTGTATAATTTATTAACATTTTTTTGTGACTAAAACTAGTATTTTAAAAAGTTTCATAGAATCTAATTTTGAGATAATTTTTGGCATAGACTTTCATCATAACCTTCCCTCGTGACATATTGAGAGGATCTTAAAAGTTACGAAGCATTTCGAAGAATCCTCGATTTAATTTGATATTATGACCGAAACTAGTATAGAATTGTGTATAATATACTAAAATTTTTGGACCGAAACTAGTATTTCAAAAAGTTTCATAGAATCTAATTTTGAGATAATTTTTTGCATGGACTTCCATCATAACCTTCCCTCGTGACATATAGAGAGGATCTTAAAAGTTACGTAGCATTTTGAACAATCCTCGATTTAATTTGATTTTTTGACCGAAACTAGTATAGAATTGTGTATAATATACTACGATTTTTGGACCGAAACTGGTATTTCAAAAAGTTTCATAGAATCTAATTTTGAGATAATTTTTTGCATGGACTTCCATCATAACCTTCCCTCGTAATATTTAGAGAGGATCTTAAAAGTTACGTATCATTTCGAACAATCCTCGATTTATTTTTATTTTTGACCGAAACTTGTATAGAATTGTGTATAATATACTACGATTTTTGGACCGAAACTAGTATTTCAAAAAGTTTCATAGAATCTAATTTGGAGATAATTTTTTGCATGGACTTCCATCATAACCTTCCCTCGTGACATATACAGAGGATCTTAAAAGTTACGTAGCATTTCGAACAATCCTCGATTTAATTTGAGTTTTTAACCGAAACTAGTATAGAATTGTGTATAATATACTACGATTTTTGGACCAAAACTAGTATTTCAAAAAGTTTCATAGAATCTAATTTTGAGATAATATTTTGCATGGACTTCCATCATAACCTTCCCTCGTGATATATAGAAAGGATCTTAAAAGTTACGTAGCATTTCGAACAATTCTCTTTTTAATTTAATTTTTGACCGAAACTTGTATAGAATTGTGTATAATCTACTACGATTTTTGGACCAAAACTAGTATTTTAAAAAGATTCATAGAATCTAATTTTGAGATAATTTTTTGCATGGACTTCCATCATAACCTTCCTTCGTAATATATAGAGAGGATCTTAAAAGTTACGTAGCATTTTGAACAATCCTCGATTTAATATGATTTTTTGACCGAAACTGGTATAGAATGGTGTATAATATACTACGATTTTTGGACCGAAACTTGTATTTCAAAAAGTTACATAGAATCTAAATTTGAGATAATTTTTTGCAGGGACTTCCATCATAACATTCCCACGTGACATCTAGAGAGGATCTTAAAAGTTACGTAGCATTTCGAACAATCCTCGATTTAATTTGATTTTTTGACCGAAACTAGTATAGAATTGTGTATAATATACTACGATTTTTGGACCGAAACTAGTATTTCAAAAAGTTTCATAGAATCTAATTTTGAGATAATTTTTTGCATGGACTTCCATCATAACCTTCCCTCGTAATATTTAGAGAGGATCTTAAAAGTTACGTATCATTTCGAACAATCCTCGATTTAATTTGATTTTTTACCGAAACTTGTATAGAATTGTGTATAATATACTACGATTTTTGGACCGAAACTAGTATTTCAAAAAGTTTCATAGAATCTAATTTGGAGATAATTTTTTGCATGAACTTCCATCAAAACCTTCCCTTGTGACATATAGAGAGGATCTTAAAAGTTACGTAGCATTTCGAACAATCCTCGATTTAATTTGATATTATGACCGAAACTAGTAAAGAATTGTGTATAATATACTACGATTTTTGGACCGAAACTAGTATAAATTTGTGTATAATTTATTAACATTTTTTTGTGACTAAAACTAGTATTTTAAAAAGTTTCATAGAATCTAATTTTGAGATAATTTTTGGCATAGACTTTCATCATAACCTTCCCTCGTGACATATTGAGAGGATCTTAAAAGTTACGAAGCATTTCGAAGAATCCTCGATTTAATTTGATATTATGACCGAAACTAGTATAGAATTGTGTATAATATACTACAATTTTTGGACCGAAACTAGTATTTCAAAAAGTTTCATAGAATCTAATTTTGAGATAATTTTTTGCATGGACTTCTATCATAACCTTCCCTCGTGACATATAGAGAGGATCTTAAAAGTTACGTAGCATTTTGAACAATCCTCGATTTAATTTGATTTTTTGACCGAAACTAGTATAGAATTGTGTATAATATACTACGATTTTTGGACCGAAACTGGTATTTCAAAAAGTTTCATAGAATCTAATTTTGAGATAATTTTTTGCATGGACTTCCATCATAACCTTCCCTCGTAATATTTAGAGAGGATCTTAAAAGTTACGTATCATTTCGAACAATTCTCGATTTATTTTGATTTTTGACCGAAACTTGTATAGAATTGTGTATAATATACTACGATTTTTGGACCGAAACTAGTATTTCAAAAAGTTTCATAGAATCTAATTTGGAGATAATTTTTTGCATGGACTTCCATCATAACCTTCCCTCGTGACATATACAGAGGATCTTAAAAGTTACGTAGCATTTCGAACAATCCTCGATTTAATTTGAGTTTTTGACCGAAACTAGTATAGAATTGTGTATAATATACTACGATTTTTGGACCAAAACTAGTATTTCAAAAAGTTTCATAGAATCTAATTTTGAGATAATATTTTGCATGGACTTCCATCATAACCTTCCCTCGTGATATATAGAAAGGATCTTAAAAGTTACGTAGCATTTCGAACAATTCTCTTTTTAATTTAATTTTTGACCGAAACTTGTATAGAATTGTGTATAATCTACTACGATTTTTGGACCAAAACTAGTATTTTAAAAAGATTCATAGAATCTAATTTTGAGATAATTTTTTGCATGGACTTCCATCATAACCTTCCCTCGTAATATATAGAGAGGATCTTAAAAGTTACGTAGCATTTTGAACAATCCTCGATTTAATATGATTTTTTGTCCGAAACTGGTATAGAATGGTGTATAATATACTACGATTTTTGGACCGAAACTTGTATTTCAAAAAGTTTCATAGAATCTAAATTTGAGATAATTTTTTGCAGGGACTTCCATCATAACCTTCCCACGTGACATCTAGAGAGGATCTTAAAAGTTACGTAGCATTTCGAACAATCCTCGATTTAATTTGATTTTTTGACCGAAACTAGTATAGAATTGTGTATAATATACTACGATTTTTGGACCGAAACTAGTATTTCAAAAAGTTTCATAGAATCTAATTTTGAGATAATTTTTTGCATGGACTTCCATCATAACCTTCCCTCGTAATATTTAGAGAGGATCTTAAAAGTTACGTATCATTTCGAACAATCCTCGATTTAATTTGATTTTTTACCGAAACTTGTATAGAATTGTGTATAATATACTACGATTTTTGGACCGAAACTAGTATTTCAAAAAGTTTCATAGAATCTAATTTGGAGATAATTTTTTGCATGGACTTCCATCAAAACCTTCCCTTGTGACATATAGAGAGGATCTTAAAAGTTACGTAGCATTTCGAACAATCCTCGATTTAATTTGATATTATGACCGAAACTAGTAAAGAATTGTGTATAATATACTACGATTTTTGGACCGAAACTAGTATAAATTTGTGTATAATTTATTAACATTTTTTTGTGACTAAAACTAGTATTTTAAAAAGTTTCATAGAATCTAATTTTGAGATAATTTTTGGCATAGACTTTCATCATAACCTTCCCTCGTGACATATTGAGAGGATCTTAAAAGTTACGAAGCATTTCGAAGAATCCTCGATTTAATTTGATATTATGAACGAAACTAGTATAGAATTGTGTATAATATACTACAATTTTTGGACCGAAACTAGTATTTCAAAAAGTTCCATAGAATCTAATTTTGAGATAATTTTTTGCATGGACTTCCATCATAACCTTCCCTCGTGACATATAGAGAGGATCTTAAAAGTTACGTAGCATTTTGAACAATCCTCGATTTAATTTGATTTTTTGACCGAAACTAGTATAGAATTGTGTATAATATACTACGATTTTTGGACCGAAACTGGTATTTCAAAAAGTTTCATAGAATCTAATTTTGAGATAATTTTTTGCATGGACTTCCATCATAACCTTCCCTCGTAATATTTAGAGAGGATCTTAAAAGTTACGTATCATTTCGAAAAATCCTCGATTTATTTTGATTTTTGACCGAAACTTGTATAGAATTGTGTATAATATACTACGATTTTTGGACCGAAACTAGTATTTCAAAAAGTTTCATTGAATCTAATTTGGAGATAATTTTTTGCATGGACTTCCATCATAACCTTCCCTCGTGACATATACAGAGGATCTTAAAAGTTACGTAGCATTTTGAACAATCCTCGATTTAATTTGAGTTTTTGACCGAAACTAGTATAGAATTGTGTATAATATACTACGATTTTTGGACCAAAACTAGTATTTCAAAAAGTTTCATAGAATCTAATTTTGAGATAATATTTTGCATGGACTTGCATCATAACCTTCCCTCGTGATATATAGAAAGGATCTTAAAAGTTACGTAGCATTTCGAACAATTCTCTTTTTAATTTAATTTTTGACCGAAACTTGTATAGAATTGTGTATAATCTACTACGATTTTTGGACCAAAACTAGTATTTTAAAAAGATTCATAGAATCTAATTTTGAGATAATTTTTTGCATGGACTTCCATCATAACCTTCCCTCGTAATATATAGAGAGGATCTTAAAAGTTACGTAGCATTTTGAACAATCCTCGATTTAATATGATTTTTTGTCCGAAACTGGTATAGAATGGTGTATAATATACTACGATTTTTGGACCGAAACTTGTATTTCAAAAAGTTTCATAGAATCTAAATTTGAGATAATTTTTTGCAGGGACTTCCATCATAACCTTCCCACGTGACATCTAGAGAGGATCTTAAAAGTTACGTAGCATTTCGAACAATCCTCGATTTAATTTGATTTTTTGACCGAAACTAGTATAGAATTGTGTATAATATACTACGATTTTTGGACCGAAACTAGTATTTCAAAAAGTTTCATAGAATCTAATTTTGAGATAATTTTTTGCATGGACTTCCATCATAACCTTCCCTCGTAATATTTAGAGAGGATCTTAAAAGTTACGTATCATTTCGAACAATCCTCGATTTAATTTGATTTTTTACCGAAACTTGTATAGAATTGTGTATAATATACTACGATTTTTGGACCGAAACTAGTATTTCAAAAAGTTTCATAGAATCTAATTTGGAGATAATTTTTTGCATGGACTTCCATCAAAACCTTCCCTTGTGACATATAGAGAGGATCTTAAAAGTTACGTAGCATTTCGAACAATCCTCGATTTAATTTGATATTATGACCGAAACTAGTAAAGAATTGTGTATAATATACTACGATTTTTGGACCGAAACTAGTATAAATTTGTGTATAATTTATTAACATTTTTTTGTGACTAAAACTAGTATTTTAAAAAGTTTCATAGAATCTAATTTTGAGATAATTTTTGGCATAGACTTTCATCATAACCTTCCCTCGTGACATATTGAGAGGATCTTAAAAGTTACGAAGCATTTCGAAGAATCCTCGATTTAATTTGATATTATGAACGAAACTAGTATAGAATTGTGTATAATATACTACAATTTTTGGACCGAAACTAGTATTTCAAAAAGTTCCATAGAATCTAATTTTGAGATAATTTTTTGCATGGACTTCCATCATAACCTTCCCTCGTGACATATAGAGAGGATCTTAAAAGTTACGTAGCATTTTGAACAATCCTCGATTTAATTTGATTTTTTGACCGAAACTAGTATAGAATTGTGTATAATATACTACGATTTTTGGACCGAAACTGGTATTTCAAAAAGTTTCATAGAATCTAATTTTGAGATAAGTTTTTGCATGGACTTCCATCATAACCTTCCCTCGTAATATTTAGAGAGGATCTTAAAAGTTACGTATCATTTCGAAAAATCCTCGATTTATTTTGATTTTTGACCGAAACTTGTATAGAATTGTGTATAATATACTACGATTTTTGGACCGAAACTAGTATTTCAAAAAGTTTCATAGAATCTAATTTGGAGATAATTTTTTGCATGGACTTCCATCATAACCTTCCCTCGTGACATATACAGAGGATCTTAAAAGTTACGTAGCATTTTGAACAATCCTCGATTTAATTTGAGTTTTTGACCGAAACTAGTATAGAATTGTGTATAATATACTACGATTTTTGGACCAAAACTAGTATTTCAAAAAGTTTCATAGAATCTAATTTTGAGATAATATTTTGCATGGACTTGCATCATAACCTTCCCTCGTGATATATAGAAAGGATCTTAAAAGTTACGTAGCATTTCGAACAATTCTCTTTTTAATTTAATTTTTGACCGAAACTTGTATAGAATTGTGTATAATCTACTACGATTTTTGGACCAAAACTAGTATTTTAAAAAGATTCATAGAATCTAATTTTGAGATAATTTTTTGCATGGACTTCCATCATAACCTTCCCTCGTAATATATAGAGAGGATCTTAAAAGTTACGTAGCATTTTGAACAATCCTCGATTTAATATGATTTTTTGACCGAAACTAGTATAGAAAGGTGTATAATATACTACGATTTTTGGACCGAAACTTGTATTTCAAAAAGTTTCATAGAATCTAAATTTGAGATAATTTTTTGCAGGGACTTCCATCATAACCTTCCCACGTGACATCTAGAGAGGATCTTAAAAGTTACGTAGCATTTCGAACAATCCTCGATTTAATTTGATTTTTTGACCGAAACTAGTATAGAATTGTGTATAATATACTACGATTTTTGGACCGAAACTAGTATTTCAAAAAGTTTCATAGAATCTAATTTTGAGATAATTTTTTGCATGGACTTCCATCATAACCTTCCCTCGTAATATTTAGAGAGGATCTTAAAAGTTACGTATCATTTCGAACAATCCTCGATTTAATTTGATTTTTTACCGAAACTTGTATAGAATTGTGTATAATATACTACGATTTTTGGACCGAAACTAGTATTTCAAAAAGTTTCATAGAATCTAATTTGGAGATAATTTTTTGCATGGACTTCCATCAAAACCTTCCCTTGTGACATATAGAGAGGATCTTAAAAGTTACGTAGCATTTCGAACAATCCTCGATTTAATTTGATATTATAACCGAAACTAGTAAAGAATTGTGTATAATATACTATGATTTTTGGACCGAAACTAGTATAAATTTGTGTATAATTTATTAACATTTTTTTGTGACTAAAACTAGTATTTTAAAAAGTTTCATAGAATCTAATTTTGAGATAATTTTTGGCATAGACTTTCATCATAACCTTCCCTCGTGACATATTGAGAGGATCTTAAAAGTTACGAAGCATTTCGAAGAATCCTCGATTTAATTTGATATTATGACCGAAACTAGTATAGAATTGTGTATAATATACTACAATTTTTAGACCGAAACTAGTATTTCAAAAAGTTTCATAGAATCTAATTTTGAGATAATTTTTTGCATGGACTTCCATCATAACCTTCCCTCGTGACATATAGAGAGGATCTTAAAAGTTACGTAGCATTTTGAACAATCCTCGATTTAATTTAATTTTTTGACCGAAACTAGTATAGAATTGTGTATAATATACCACGATTTTTGGACCGAAACTGGTATTTCAAAAAGTTTCATAGAATCTAATTTTGAGATAATTTTTTGCATGGACTTCCATCATAACCTTCCCTCGTAATATTTAGAGAGGATCTTAAAAGTTACGTATCATTTCGAACAATCCTCGATTTATTTTGATTTTTGACCGAAACTTGTATAGAATTGTGTATAATATACTACGATTTTTGGACCGAAACTAGTATTTCAAAAAGTTTCATAGAATCTAATTTGGAGATAATTTTTTGCATGGACTTCCATCATAACCTTCCCTCGTGACATATACAGAGGATCTTAAAAGTTACGTAGCATTTCGAACAATCCTCGATTTAATTTGAGTTTTTGACCGAAACTAGTATAGAATTGTGTATAATATACTACGATTTTTGGACCAAAACTAGTATTTCAAAAAGTTTCATAGAATCTAATTTTGAGATAATATTTTGCATGGACTTCCATCATAACCTTCCCTCGTGATATATAGAAAGGATCTTAAAAGTTACGTAGCATTTCGAACAATTCTCTTTTTAATTTAATTTTTGACCGAAACTTGTATAGAATTGTGTATAATCTACTACGATTTTTGGACCAAAACTAGTATTTTAAAAAGATTCATAGAATCTAATTTTGAGATAATTTTTTGCATGGACTTCCATCATAACCTTCCCTCGTAATATATAGAGAGGATCTTAAAAGTTACGTAGCATTTTGAACAATCCTCGATTTAATATGATTTTTTGACCGAAACTGGTATAGAAAGGTGTATAATATACGACGATTTTTGGACCGAAACTTGTATTTCAAAAAGTTTCATAGAATCTAAATTTGAGATAATTTTTTGCAGGGACTTCCATCATAACCTTCCCACGTGACATCTAGAGAGGATCTTAAAAGTTACGTAGCATTTCGAACAATCCTCGATTTAATTTGATTTTTTGACCGAAACTAGTATAGAATTGTGTATAATATACTACGATTTTTGGACCGAAACTAGTATTTCAAAAAGTTTCATAGAATCTAATTTTGAGATAATTTTTTGCATGGACTTCCATCATAACCTTCCCTCGTAATATTTAGAGAGGATCTTAAAAGTTACGTATCATTTCGAACAATCCTCGATTTAATTTGATTTTTTACCGAAACTTGTATAGAATTGTGTATAATATACTACGATTTTTGGACTGAAACTAGTATTTCAAAAAGTTTCATAGAATCTAATTTGGAGATAATTTTTTGCATGGACTTCCATCAAAACCTTCCCTTGTGACATATAGAGAGGATCTTAAAAGTTACGTAGCATTTCGAACAATCCTCGATTTAATTTGATATTATGACCGAAACTAGTAAAGAATTGTGTATAATATACTACGTTTTTTGGACCGAAACTAGTATAAATTTGTGTATAATTTATTAACATTTTTTTGTGACTAAAACTAGTATTTTAAAAAGTTTCATAGAATCTAATTTTGAGATAATTTTTGGCATAGACTTTCATCATAACCTTCCCTCGTGACATATTGAGAGGATCTTAAAAGTTACGAAGCATTTCGAAGAATCCTCGATTTAATTTGATATTATGACCGAAACTAGTATAGAATTGTGTATAATATACTACAATTTTTGGACCGAAACTAGTATTTCAAAAAGTTTCATAGAATCTAATTTTGAGATAATTTTTTGCATGGACTTCCATCATAACCTTCCCTCGTGACATATAGAGAGGATCTTAAAAGTTACGTAGCATTTTGAACAATCCTCGATTTAATTTGATTTTTTGACCGAAACTAGTATAGAATCGTGTATAATATACTACGATTTTTGGACCGAAACTGGTATTTCAAAAAGTTTCATAGAATCTAATTTTGAGATAATTTTTTGCATGGACTTCCATCATAACCTTCCCTCGTAATATTTAGAGTGGATCTTAAAAGTTACGTATCATTTCGAACAATCCTCGATTTATTTTGATTTTTGACCGAAACTTGTATAGAATTGTGTATAATATACTACGATTTTTGGACCGAAACTAGTATTTCAAAAAGTTTCATAGAATCTAATTTGGAGATAATTTTTTGCATGGACTTCCATCATAACCTTCCCTCGTGACATATACAGAGGATCTTAAAAGTTACGTAGCATTTCGAACAATCCTCGATTTAATTTGAGTTTTTGACCGAAACTAGTATAGAATTGTGTATAATATACTACGATTTTTGGACCAAAACTAGTATTTCAAAAAGTTTCATAGAATCTAATTTTGAGATAATATTTTGCATGGACTTCCATCATAACCTTCCCTCGTGATATATAGAAAGGATCTTAAAAGTTACGTAGCATTTCGAACAATTCTCTTTTTAATTTAATTTTTGACCGAAACTTGTATAGAATTGTGTATAATCTACTACGATTTTTGGACCAAAACTAGTATTTTAAAAAGATTCATAGAATCTAATTTTGAGATAATTTTTTGCATGGACTTCCATCATAACCTTCCCTCGTAATATATAGAGAGGATCTTAAAAGTTACGTAGCATTTTGAACAATCCTCGATTTAATATGATTTTTTGACCGAAACTGGTATAGAATGGTGTATAATATACTACGATTTTTGGACCGAAACTTGTATTTCAAAAAGTTTCATAGAATCTAAATTTGAGATAATTTTTTGCAGGGACTTCCATCATAACCTTCCCACGTGACATCTAGAGAGGATCTTAAAAGTTACGTAGCATTTCGAACAATCCTCGATTTAATTTGATTTTTTGACCGAAACTAGTATAGAATTGTGTATAATATACTACGATTTTTGGACCGAAACTAGTATTTCAAAAAGTTTCATAGAATCTAATTTTGTGATAATTTTTTGCATGGACTTCCATCATAACCTTCCCTCGTAATATTTAGAGAGGATCTTAAAAGTTACGTATCATTTCGAACAATCCTCGATTTAATTTGATTTTTTACCGAAACTTGTATAGAATTGTGTATAATATACTACGATTTTTGGACCGAAACTAGTATTTCAAAAAGTTTCATAGAATCTAATTTGGAGATAATTTTTTGCATGGACTTCCATCAAAACCTTCCCTTGTGACATATAGAGAGGATCTTAAAAGTTACGTAGCATTTCGAACAATCCTCGATTTAATTTGATATTATGACCGAAACTAGTAAAGAATTGTGTATAATATACTACGTTTTTTGGACCGAAACTAGTATAAATTTGTGTATAATTTATTAACATTTTTTTGTGACTAAAACTAGTATTTTAAAAAGTTTCATAGAATCTAATTTTGAGATAATTTTTGGCATAGACTTTCATCATAACCTTCCCTCGTGACATATTGAGAGGATCTTAAAAGTTACGAAGCATTTCGAAGAATCCTCGATTTAATTTGATATTATGACCGAAACTAGTATAGAATTGTGTATAATATACTACAATTTTTGGACCGAAACTAGTATTTCAAAAAGTTTCATAGAATCTAATTTTGAGATAATTTTTTGCATGGACTTCCATCATAACCTTCCCTCGTGACATATAGAGAGGATCTTAAAAGTTACGTAGCATTTTGAACAATCCTCGATTTAATTTGATTTTTTGACCGAAACTAGTATAGAATCGTGTATAATATACTACGATTTTTGGACCGAAACTGGTATTTCAAAAAGTTTCATAGAATCTAATTTTGAGATAATTTTTTGCATGGACTTCCATCATAACCTTCCCTCGTAATATTTAGAGTGGATCTTAAAAGTTACGTATCATTTCGAACAATCCTCGATTTATTTTGATTTTTGACCGAAACTTGTATAGAATTGTGTATAATATACTACGATTTTTGGACCGAAACTAGTATTTCAAAAAGTTTCATAGAATCTAATTTGGAGATAATTTTTTGCATGGACTTCCATCATAACCTTCCCTCGTGACATATACAGAGGATCTTAAAAGTTACGTAGCATTTCGAACAATCCTCGATTTAATTTGAGTTTTTGACCGAAACTAGTATAGAATTGTGTATAATATACTACGATTTTTGGACCAAAACTAGTATTTCAAAAAGTTTCATAGAATCTAATTTTGAGATAATATTTTGCATGGACTTCCATCATAACCTTCCCTCGTGATATATAGAAAGGATCTTAAAAGTTACGTAGCATTTCGAACAATTCTCTTTTTAATTTAATTTTTGACCGAAACTTGTATAGAATTGTGTATAATCTACTACGATTTTTGGACCAAAACTAGTATTTTAAAAAGATTCATAGAATCTAATTTTGAGATAATTTTTTGCATGGACTTCCATCATAACCTTCCCTCGTAATATATAGAGAGGATCTTAAAAGTTACGTAGCATTTTGAACAATCCTCGATTTAATATGATTTTTTGACCGAAACTGGTATAGAATGGTGTATAATATACTACGATTTTTGGACCGAAACTTGTATTTCAAAAAGTTTCATAGAATCTAAATTTGAGATAATTTTTTGCAGGGACTTCCATCATAACCTTCCCACGTGACATCTAGAGAGGATCTTAAAAGTTACGTAGCATTTCGAACAATCCTCGATTTAATTTGATTTTTTGACCGAAACTAGTATAGAATTGTGTATAATATACTACGATTTTTGGACCGAAACTAGTATTTCAAAAAGTTTCATAGAATCTAATTTTGTGATAATTTTTTGCATGGACTTCCATCATAACCTTCCCTCGTAATATTTAGAGAGGATCTTAAAAGTTACGTATCATTTCGAACAATCCTCGATTTAATTTGATTTTTTACCGAAACTTGTATAGAATTGTGTATAATATACTACGATTTTTGGACCGAAACTAGTATTTCAAAAAGTTTCATAGAATCTAATTTGGAGATAATTTTTTGCATGGACTTCCATCAAAACCTTCCCTTGTGACATATAGAGAGGATCTTAAAAGTTACGTAGCATTTCGAACAATCCTCGATTTAATTTGATATTATGACCGAAACTAGTAAAGAATTGTGTATAATATACTACGTTTTTTGGACCGAAACTAGTATAAATTTGTGTATAATTTATTAACATTTTTTTGTGACTAAAACTAGTATTTTAAAAAGTTTCATAGAATCTAATTTTGAGATAATTTTTGGCATAGACTTTCATCATAACCTTCCCTCGTGACATATTGAGAGGATCTTAAAAGTTATGAAGCATTTCGAAGAATCCTCGATTTAATTTGATATTATGACCGAAACTAGTATAGAATTGTGTATAATATACTACAATTTTTGGACCGAAACTAGTATTTCAAAAAGTTTCATAGAATCTAATTTTGAGATAATTTTTTGCATGGACTTCCATCATAACCTTCCCTCGTGACATATAGAGAGGATCTTAAAAGTTACGTAGCATTTTGAACAATCCTCGATTTAATTTGATTTTTTGACCGAAACTAGTATAGAATTGTGTATAATATACTACGATTTTTGGACCGAAACTGGTATTTCAAAAAGTTTCATAGAATCTAATTTTGAGATAATTTTTTGCATGGACTTCCATCATAACCTTCCCTCGTAATATTTAAAGAGGATCTTAAAAGTTACGTATCATTTCGAACAATCCTCGATTTATTTTGATTTTTGACCGAAACTTGTATAGAATTGTGTATAATATACTACGATTTTTGGACCGAAACTAGTATTTCAAAAAGTTTCATAGAATCTAATTTGGAGATAATTTTTTGCATGGACTTCCATCATAACCTTCCCTCGTGACATATACAGAGGATCTTAAAAGTTACGTAGCATTTCGAACAATCCTCGATTTAATTTGAGTTTTTGACCGAAACTAGTATAGAATTGTGTATAATATACTACGATTTTTGGACCAAAACTAGTATTTCAAAAAGTTTCATAGAATCTAATTTTGAGATAATATTTTGCATGGACTTCCATCATAACCTTCCCTCGTGATATATAGAAAGGATCTTAAAAGTTACGTAGCATTTCGAACAATTCTCTTTTTAATTTAATTTTTGACCGAAACTTGTATAGAATTGTGTATAATCTACTACGATTTTTGGACCAAAACTAGTATTTTAAAAAGATTCATAGAATCTAATTTTGAGATAATTTTTTGCATGGACTTCCATCATAACCTTCCCTCGTAATATATAGAGAGGATCTTAAAAGTTACGTAGCATTTTGAACAATCCTCGATTTAATATGATCTTTTGACCGAAACTGGTATAGAAAGGTGTATAATATACTACGATTTTTGGACCGAAACTTGTATTTCAAAAAGTTTCATAGAATCTAAATTTGAGATAATTTTTTGCGGGGACTTCCATCATAACCTTCCCACGTGACATCTAGAGAGGATCTTAAAAGTTACGTAGCATTTCGAACAATCCTCGATTTAATTTGATTTTTTGACCGAAACTAGTATAGAATTTTGTATTACTACGATTTTTGGACCGAAACTAGTATTTCAAAAAGTTTCATAGAATCTAATTTTGAGATAATTTTTTGCATGGACTTCCATCATAACCTTCCCTCGTAATATTTAGAGAGGATCTTAAAAGTTACGTATCATTTCGAACAATCCTCGATTTAATTTTATTTTTTACCGAAACTTGTATAGAATTGTGTATAATATACTACGATTTTTGGACCGAAACTAGTATTTCAAAAAGTTTCATAGAATCTAATTTGGAGATAATTTTTTGCATGGACTTCCATCAAAACCTTCCCTTGTGACATATAGAGAGGATCTTAAAAGTTACGTAGCATTTCGAACAATCCTCGATTTAATTTGATATTATGACCGAAACTAGTAAAGAATTGTGTATAATATACTACGTTTTTTGGACCGAAACTAGTATAAATTTGTGTATAATTTATTAACATTTTTTTGTGACTAAAACTAGTATTTTAAAAAGTTTCATAGAATCTAATTTTGAGATAATTTTTGGCATAGACTTTCATCATAACCTTCCCTCGTGACATATTGAGAGGATCTTAAAAGTTACGAAGCATTTCGAAGAATCCTCGATTTAATTTGATATTATGACCGAAACTAGTATAGAATTGTGTATAATATACTACAATTTTTGGACCGAAACTAGTATTTCAAAAAGTTTCATAGAATCTAATTTTGAGATAATTTTTTGCATGGACTTCCATCATAACCTTCCCTCGTGACATATACAGAGGATCTTAAAAGTTACGTAGCATTTTGAACAATCCTCGATTTAATTTGATTTTTTGACCGAAACTAGTATAGAATCGTGTATAATATACTACGATTTTTGGACCGAAACTGGTATTTCAAAAAGTTTCATAGAATCTAATTTTGAGATAATTTTTTGCATGGACTTCCATCATAACCTTCCCTCGTAATATTTAGAGAGGATCTTAAAAGTTACGTATCATTTCGAACAATCCTCGATTTATTTTGATTTTTGACCGAAACTTGTATAGAATTGTGTATAATATACTACGATTTTTGGACCGAAACTAGTATTTCAAAAAGTTTCATAGAATCTAATTTGGAGATAATTTTTTGCATGGACTTCCATCATAACCTTCCCTCGTGACATATACAGAGGATCTTAAAAGTTACGTAGAATTTCGAACAATCCTCGATTTAATTTGAGTTTTTGACCGAAACTAGTATAGAATTGTGTATAATATACTACGATTTTTGGACCAAAACTAGTATTTCAAAAAGTTTCATAGAATCTAATTTTGAGATAATATTTTGCATGGACTTCCATCATAACCTTCCCTCGTGATATATAGAAAGGATCTTAAAAGTTACGTAGCATTTCGAACAATTCTCTTTTTAATTTAATTTTTGACCGAAACTTGTATAGAATTGTGTATAATCTACTACGATTTTTGGACCAAAACTAGTATTTTAAAAAGATTCATAGAATCTAATTTTGAGATAATTTTTTGCATGGACTTCCATCATAACCTTCCCTCGTAATATATAGAGAGGATCTTAAAAGTTACGTAGCATTTTGAACAATCCTCGATTTAATATGATTTTTTGACCGAAACTGGTATAGAATGGTGTATAATATACTACGATTTTTGGACCGAAACTTGTATTTCAAAAAGTTTCATAGAATCTAAATTTGAGATAATTTTTTGCAGGGACTTCCATCATAACCTTCCCACGTGACATCTAGAGAGGATCTTAAAAGTTACGTAGCATTTCGAACAATCCTCGATTTAATTTGATTTTTTGACCGAAACTAGTATAGAATTGTGTATAATATACTACGATTTTTGGACCGAAACTAGTATTTCAAAAAGTTTCATAGAATCTAATTTTGAGATAATTTTTTGCATGGACTTCCATCATAACCTTCCCTCGTAATATTTAGAGAGGATCTTAAAAGTTACGTATCATTTCGAACAATCCTCGATTTAATTTGATTTTTTACCGAAACTTGTATAGAATTGTGTATAATATACTACGATTTTTGGACCGAAACTAGTATTTCAAAAAGTTTCATAGAATCTAATTTGGAGATAATTTTTTGCATGGACTTCCATCAAAACCTTCCCTTGTGACATATAGAGAGGATCTTAAAAGTTACGTAGCATTTCGAACAATCCTCGATTTAATTTGATATTATGACCGAAACTAGTAAAGAATTGTGTATAATATACTACGTTTTTTGGACCGAAACTAGTATAAATTTGTGTATAATTTATTAACATTTTTTTGTGACTAAAACTAGTATTTTAAAAAGTTTCATAGAATCTAATTTTGAGATAATTTTTGGCATAGACTTTCATCATAACCTTCCCTCGTGACATATTGAGAGGATCTTAAAAGTTATGAAGCATTTCGAAGAATCCTCGATTTAATTTGATATTATGACCGAAACTAGTATAGAATTGTGTATAATATACTACAATTTTTGGACCGAAACTAGTATTTCAAAAAGTTTCATAGAATCTAATTTTGAGATAATTTTTTGCATGGACTTCCATCATAACCTTCCCTCGTGACATATAGAGAGGATCTTAAAAGTTACGTAGCATTTTGAACAATCCTCGATTTAATTTGATTTTTTGACCGAAACTAGTATAGAATCGTGTATAATATACTACGATTTTTGGACCGAAACTGGTATTTCAAAAAGTTTCATAGAATCTAATTTTGAGATAATTTTTTGCATGGACTTCCATCATAACCTTCCCTCGTAATATTTAGAGAGGATCTTAAAAGATACGTATCATTTCGAACAATCCTCGATTTATTTTGATTTTTGACCGAAACTTGTATAGAATTGTGTATAATATACTACGATTTTTGGACCGAAACTAGTATTTCAAAAAGTTTCATAGAATCTAATTTGGAGATAATTTTTTGCATGGACTTCCATCATAACCTTCCCTCGTGACATATACAGAGGATCTTAAAAGTTACGTAGCATTTCGAACAATCCTCGATTTAATTTGAGTTTTTGACCGAAACTAGTATAGAATTGTGTATAATATACTACGATTTTTGGACCAAAACTAGTATTTCAAAAAGTTTCATAGAATCTAATTTTGAGATAATATTTTGCATGGACTTCCATCATAACCTTCCCTCGTGATATATAGAAAGGATCTTAAAAGTTACGTAGCATTTCGAACAATTCTCTTTTTAATTTAATTTTTGACCGAAACTTGTATAGAATTGTGTATAATCTACTACGATTTTTGGACCAAAACTAGTATTTTAAAAAGATTCATAGAATCTAATTTTGAGATAATTTTTTGCATGGACTTCCATCATAACCTTCCCTCGTAATATATAGAGAGGATCTTAAAAGTTACGTAGCATTTTGAACAATCCTCGATTTAATATGATTTTTTGACCGAAACTGGTATAGAATGGTGTATAATATACTACGATTTTTGGACCGAAACTTGTATTTCAAAAAGTTTCATAGAATCTAAATTTGAGATAATTTTTTGCAGGGACTTCCATCATAACCTTCCCACGTGACATCTAGAGAGGATCTTAAAAGTTACGTAGCATTTCGAACAATCCTCGATTTAATTTGATTTTTTGACCGAAACTAGTATAGAATTGTGTATAATATACTACGATTTTTGGACCGAAACTAGTATTTCAAAAAGTTTCATAGAATCTAATTTTGAGATAATTTTTTGCATGGACTTCCATCATAACCTTCCCTCGTAATATTTAGAGAGGATCTTAAAAGTTACGTATCATTTCGAACAATCCTCGATTTAATTTGATTTTTTACCGAAACTTGTATAGAATTGTGTATAATATACTACGATTTTTGGACCGAAACTAGTATTTCAAAAAGTTTCATAGAATCTAATTTGGAGATAATTTTTTGCATGGACTTCCATCAAAACCTTCCCTTGTGACATATAGAGAGGATCTTAAAAGTTACGTAGCATTTCGAACAATCCTCGATTTAATTTGATATTATGACCGAAACTAGTAAAGAATTGTGTATAATATACTACGTTTTTTGGACCGAAACTAGTATAAATTTGTGTATAATTTATTAACATTTTTTTGTGACTAAAACTAGTATTTTAAAAAGTTTCATAGAATCTAATTTTGAGATAATTTTTGGCATAGACTTTCATCATAACCTTCCCTCGTGACATATTGAGAGGATCTTAAAAGTTATGAAGCATTTCGAAGAATCCTCGATTTAATTTGATATTATGACCGAAACTAGTATAGAATTGTGTATAATATACTACAATTTTTGGACCGAAACTAGTATTTCAAAAAGTTTCATAGAATCTAATTTTGAGATAATTTTTTGCATGGACTTCCATCATAACCTTCCCTCGTGACATATAGAGAGGATCTTAAAAGTTACGTAGCATTTTGAACAATCCTCGATTTAATTTGATTTTTTGACCGAAACTAGTATAGAATTGTGTATAATATACTACGATTTTTGGACCGAAACTGGTATTTCAAAAAGTTTCATAGAATCTAATTTTGAGATAATTTTTTGCATGGACTTCCATCATAACCTTCCCTCGTAATATTTAGAGAGGATCTTAAAAGTTACGTATCATTTCGAACAATCCTCGATTTATTTTGATTTTTGACCGAAACTTGTATAGAATTGTGTATAATATACTACGATTTTTGGACCGAAACTAGTATTTCAAAAAGTTTCATAGAATCTAATTTGGAGATAATTTTTTGCATGGACTTCCATCATAACCTTCCCTCGTGACATATACAGAGGATCTTAAAAGTTACGTAGCATTTCGAACAATCCTCGATTTAATTTGAGTTTTTGACCGAAACTAGTATAGAATTGTGTATAATATACTACGATTTTTGGACCAAAACTAGTATTTCAAAAAGTTTCATAGAATCTAATTTTGAGATAATATTTTGCATGGACTTCCATCATAACCTTCCCTCGTGATATATAGAAAGGATCTTAAAAGTTACGTAGCATTTCGAACAATTCTCTTTTTAATTTAATTTTTGACCGAAACTTGTATAGAATTGTGTATAATCTACTACGATTTTTGGACCAAAACTAGTATTTTAAAAAGATTCATAGAATCTAATTTTGAGATAATTTTTTGCATGGACTTCCATCATAACCTTCCCTCGTAATATATAGAGAGGATCTTAAAAGTTACGTAGCATTTTGAACAATCCTCGATTTAATATGATTTTTTGACCGAAACTGGTATAGAAAGGTGTATAATATACTACGATTTTTGGACCGAAACTTGTATTTCAAAAAGTTTCATAGAATCTAAATTTGAGATAATTTTTTGCAGGGACTTCCATCATAACCTTCCCACGTGACATCTAGAGAGGATCTTAAAAGTTACGTAGCATTTCGAACAATCCTCGATTTAATTTGATTTTTTGACCGAAACTAGTATAGAATTTTGTATTACTACGATTTTTGGACCGAAACTAGTATTTCAAAAAGTTTCATAGAATCTAATTTTGAGATAATTTTTTGCATGGACTTCCATCATAACCTTCCCTCGTAATATTTAGAGAGGATCTTAAAAGTTACGTATCATTTCGAACAATCCTCGATTTAATTTTATTTTTTACCGAAACTTGTATAGAATTGTGTATAATATACTACGATTTTTGGACCGAAACTAGTATTTCAAAAAGTTTCATAGAATCTAATTTGGAGATAATTTTTTGCATGGACTTCCATCAAAACCTTCCCTTGTGACATATAGAGAGGATCTTAAAAGTTACGTAGCATTTCGAACAATCCTCGATTTAATTTGATATTATGACCGAAACTAGTAAAGAATTGTGTATAATATACTACGTTTTTTGGACCGAAACTAGTATAAATTTGTGTATAATTTATTAACATTTTTTTGTGACTAAAACTAGTATTTTAAAAAGTTTCATAGAATCTAATTTTGAGATAATTTTTGGCATAGACTTTCATCATAACCTTCCCTCGTGACATATTGAGAGGATCTTAAAAGTTATGAAGCATTTCGAAGAATCCTCGATTTAATTTGATATTATGACCGAAACTAGTATAGAATTGTGTATAATATACTACAATTTTTGGACCGAAACTAGTATTTCAAAAAGTTTCATAGAATCTAATTTTGAGATAATTTTTTGCATGGACTTCCATCATAACCTTCCCTCGTGACATATAGAGAGGATCTTAAAAGTTACGTAGCATTTTGAACAATCCTCGATTTAATTTGATTTTTTGACCGAAACTAGTATAGAATCGTGTATAATATACTACGATTTTTGGACCGAAACTGGTATTTCAAAAAGTTTCATAGAATCTAATTTTGAGATAATTTTTTGCATGGACTTCCATCATAACCTTCCCTCGTAATATTTAGAGAGGATCTTAAAAGATACGTATCATTTCGAACAATCCTCGATTTATTTTGATTTTTGACCGAAACTTGTATAGAATTGTGTATAATATACTACGATTTTTGGACCGAAACTAGTATTTCAAAAAGTTTCATAGAATCTAATTTGGAGATAATTTTTTGCATGGACTTCCATCATAACCTTCCCTCGTGACATATACAGAGGATCTTAAAAGTTACGTAGCATTTCGAACAATCCTCGATTTAATTTGAGTTTTTGACCGAAACTAGTATAGAATTGTGTATAATATACTACGATTTTTGGACCAAAACTAGTATTTCAAAAAGTTTCATAGAATCTAATTTTGAGATAATATTTTGCATGGACTTCCATCATAACCTTCCCTCGTGATATATAGAAAGGATCTTAAAAGTTACGTAGCATTTCGAACAATTCTCTTTTTAATTTAATTTTTGACCGAAACTTGTATAGAATTGTGTATAATCTACTACGATTTTTGGACCAAAACTAGTATTTTAAAAAGATTCATAGAATCTAATTTTGAGATAATTTTTTGCATGGACTTCCATCATAACCTTCCCTCGTAATATATAGAGAGGATCTTAAAAGTTACGTAGCATTTTGAACAATCCTCGATTTAATATGATTTTTTGACCGAAACTGGTATAGAATGGTGTATAATATACTACGATTTTTGGACCGAAACTTGTATTTCAAAAAGTTTCATAGAATCTAAATTTGAGATAATTTTTTGCAGGGACTTCCATCATAACCTTCCCACGTGACATCTAGAGAGGATCTTAAAAGTTACGTAGCATTTCGAACAATCCTCGATTTAATTTGATTTTTTGACCGAAACTAGTATAGAATTGTGTATAATATACTACGATTTTTGGACCGAAACTAGTATTTCAAAAAGTTTCATAGAATCTAATTTTGAGATAATTTTTTGCATGGACTTCCATCATAACCTTCCCTCGTAATATTTAGAGAGGATCTTAAAAGTTACGTATCATTTCGAACAATCCTCGATTTAATTTGATTTTTTACCGAAACTTGTATAGAATTGTGTATAATATACTACGATTTTTGGACCGAAACTAGTATTTCAAAAAGTTTCATAGAATCTAATTTGGAGATAATTTTTTGCATGGACTTCCATCAAAACCTTCCCTTGTGACATATAGAGAGGATCTTAAAAGTTACGTAGCATTTCGAACAATCCTCGATTTAATTTGATATTATGACCGAAACTAGTAAAGAATTGTGTATAATATACTACGTTTTTTGGACCGAAACTAGTATAAATTTGTGTATAATTTATTAACATTTTTTTGTGACTAAAACTAGTATTTTAAAAAGTTTCATAGAATCTAATTTTGAGATAATTTTTGGCATAGACTTTCATCATAACCTTCCCTCGTGACATATTGAGAGGATCTTAAAAGTTATGAAGCATTTCGAAGAATCCTCGATTTAATTTGATATTATGACCGAAACTAGTATAGAATTGTGTATAATATACTACAATTTTTGGACCGAAACTAGTATTTCAAAAAGTTTCATAGAATCTAATTTTGAGATAATTTTTTGCATGGACTTCCATCATAACCTTCCCTCGTGACATATAGAGAGGATCTTAAAAGTTACGTAGCATTTTGAACAATCCTCGATTTAATTTGATTTTTTGACCGAAACTAGTATAGAATTGTGTATAATATACTACGATTTTTGGACCGAAACTGGTATTTCAAAAAGTTTCATAGAATCTAATTTTGAGATAATTTTTTGCATGGACTTCCATCATAACCTTCCCTCGTAATATTTAGAGAGGATCTTAAAAGTTACGTATCATTTCGAACAATCCTCGATTTATTTTGATTTTTGACCGAAACTTGTATAGAATTGTGTATAATATACTACGATTTTTGGACCGAAACTAGTATTTCAAAAAGTTTCATAGAATCTAATTTGGAGATAATTTTTTGCATGGACTTCCATCATAACCTTCCCTCGTGACATATACAGAGGATCTTAAAAGTTACGTAGCATTTCGAACAATCCTCGATTTAATTTGAGTTTTTGACCGAAACTAGTATAGAATTGTGTATAATATACTACGATTTTTGGACCAAAACTAGTATTTCAAAAAGTTTCATAGAATCTAATTTTGAGATAATATTTTGCATGGACTTCCATCATAACCTTCCCTCGTGATATATAGAAAGGATCTTAAAAGTTACGTAGCATTTCGAACAATTCTCTTTTTAATTTAATTTTTGACCGAAACTTGTATAGAATTGTGTATAATCTACTACGATTTTTGGACCAAAACTAGTATTTTAAAAAGATTCATAGAATCTAATTTTGAGATAATTTTTTGCATGGACTTCCATCATAACCTTCCCTCGTAATATATAGAGAGGATCTTAAAAGTTACGTAGCATTTTGAACAATCCTCGATTTAATATGATTTTTTGACCGAAACTGGTATAGAAAGGTGTATAATATACTACGATTTTTGGACCGAAACTTGTATTTCAAAAAGTTTCATAGAATCTAAATTTGAGATAATTTTTTGCAGGGACTTCCATCATAACCTTCCCACGTGACATCTAGAGAGGATCTTAAAAGTTACGTAGCATTTCGAACAATCCTCGATTTAATTTGATTTTTTGACCGAAACTAGTATAGAATTTTGTATTACTACGATTTTTGGACCGAAACTAGTATTTCAAAAAGTTTCATAGAATCTAATTTTGAGATAATTTTTTGCATGGACTTCCATCATAACCTTCCCTCGTAATATTTAGAGAGGATCTTAAAAGTTACGTATCATTTCGAACAATCCTCGATTTAATTTTATTTTTTACCGAAACTTGTATAGAATTGTGTATAATATACTACGATTTTTGGACCGAAACTAGTATTTCAAAAAGTTTCATAGAATCTAATTTGGAGATAATTTTTTGCATGGACTTCCATCAAAACCTTCCCTTGTGACATATAGAGAGGATCTTAAAAGTTACGTAGCATTTCGAACAATCCTCGATTTAATTTGATATTATGACCGAAACTAGTAAAGAATTGTGTATAATATACTACGTTTTTTGGACCGAAACTAGTATAAATTTGTGTATAATTTATTAACATTTTTTTGTGACTAAAACTAGTATTTTAAAAAGTTTCATAGAATCTAATTTTGAGATAATTTTTGGCATAGACTTTCATCATAACCTTCCCTCGTGACATATTTAGAGGATCTTAAAAGTTACGAAGCATTTCGAAGAATCCTCGATTTAATTTGATATTATGACCGAAACTAGTATAGAATTGTGTATAATATACTACAATTTTTGGACCGAAACTAGTATTTCAAAAAGTTTCATAGAATCTAATTTTGAGATAATTTTTTGCATGGACTTCCATCATAACCTTCCCTCGTGACATATAGAGAGGATCTTAAAAGTTACGTAGCATTTTGAACAATCCTCGATTTAATTTGATTTTTTGACCGAAACTAGTATAGAATCGTGTATAATATACTACGATTTTTGGACCGAAACTGGTATTTCAAAAAGTTTCATAGAATCTAATTTTGAGATAATTTTTTGCATGGACTTCCATCATAACCTTCCCTCGTAATATTTAGAGAGGATCTTAAAAGATACGTATCATTTCGAACAATCCTCGATTTATTTTGATTTTTGACCGAAACTTGTATAGAATTGTGTATAATATACTACGATTTTTGGACCGAAACTAGTATTTCAAAAAGTTTCATAGAATCTAATTTGGAGATAATTTTTTGCATGGACTTCCATCATAACCTTCCCTCGTGACATATACAGAGGATCTTAAAAGTTACGTAGCATTTCGAACAATCCTCGATTTAATTTGAGTTTTTGACCGAAACTAGTATAGAATTGTGTATAATATACTACGATTTTTGGACCAAAACTAGTATTTCAAAAAGTTTCATAGAATCTAATTTTGAGATAATATTTTGCATGGACTTCCATCATAACCTTCCCTCGTGATATATAGAAAGGATCTTAAAAGTTACGTAGCATTTCGAACAATTCTCTTTTTAATTTAATTTTTGACCGAAACTTGTATAGAATTGTGTATAATCTACTACGATTTTTGGACCAAAACTAGTATTTTAAAAAGATTCATAGAATCTAATTTTGAGATAATTTTTTGCATGGACTTCCATCATAACCTTCCCTCGTAATATATAGAGAGGATCTTAAAAGTTACGTAGCATTTTGAACAATCCTCGATTTAATATGATTTTTTGACCGAAACTGGTATAGAATGGTGTATAATATACTACGATTTTTGGACCGAAACTTGTATTTCAAAAAGTTTCATAGAATCTAAATTTGAGATAATTTTTTGCAGGGACTTCCATCATAACCTTCCCACGTGACATCTAGAGAGGATCTTAAAAGTTACGTAGCATTTCGAACAATCCTCGATTTAATTTGATTTTTTGACCGAAACTAGTATAGAATTGTGTATAATATACTACGATTTTTGGACCGAAACTAGTATTTCAAAAAGTTTCATAGAATCTAATTTTGAGATAATTTTTTGCATGGACTTCCATCATAACCTTCCCTCGTAATATTTAGAGAGGATCTTAAAAGTTACGTATCATTTCGAACAATCCTCGATTTAATTTGATTTTTTACCGAAACTTGTATAGAATTGTGTATAATATACTACGATTTTTGGACCGAAACTAGTATTTCAAAAAGTTTCATAGAATCTAATTTGGAGATAATTTTTTGCATGGACTTCCATCAAAACCTTCCCTTGTGACATATAGAGAGGATCTTAAAAGTTACGTAGCATTTCGAACAATCCTCGATTTAATTTGATATTATGACCGAAACTAGTAAAGAATTGTGTATAATATACTACGTTTTTTGGACCGAAACTAGTATAAATTTGTGTATAATTTATTAACATTTTTTTGTGACTAAAACTAGTATTTTAAAAAGTTTCATAGAATCTAATTTTGAGATAATTTTTGGCATAGACTTTCATCATAACCTTCCCTCGTGACATATTGAGAGGATCTTAAAAGTGATGAAGCATTTCGAAGAATCCTCGATTTAATTTGATATTATGACCGAAACTAGTATAGAATTGTGTATAATATACTACAATTTTTGGACCGAAACTAGTATTTCAAAAAGTTTCATAGAATCTAATTTTGAGATAATTTTTTGCATGGACTTCCATCATAACCTTCCCTCGTGACATATAGAGAGGATCTTAAAAGTTACGTAGCATTTTGAACAATCCTCGATTTAATTTGATTTTTTGACCGAAACTAGTATAGAATTGTGTATAATATACTACGATTTTTGGACCGAAACTGGTATTTCAAAAAGTTTCATAGAATCTAATTTTGAGATAATTTTTTGCATGGACTTCCATCATAACCTTCCCTCGTAATATTTAGAGAGGATCTTAAAAGTTACGTATCATTTCGAACAATCCTCGATTTATTTTGATTTTTGACCGAAACTTGTATAGAATTGTGTATAATATACTACGATTTTTGGACCGAAACTAGTATTTCAAAAAGTTTCATAGAATCTAATTTGGAGATAATTTTTTGCATGGACTTCCATCATAACCTTCCCTCGTGACATATACAGAGGATCTTAAAAGTTACGTAGCATTTCGAACAATCCTCGATTTAATTTGAGTTTTTGACCGAAACTAGTATAGAATTGTGTATAATATACTACGATTTTTGGACCAAAACTAGTATTTCAAAAAGTTTCATAGAATCTAATTTTGAGATAATATTTTGCATGGACTTCCATCATAACCTTCCCTCGTGATATATAGAAAGGATCTTAAAAGTTACGTAGCATTTCGAACAATTCTCTTTTTAATTTAATTTTTGACCGAAACTTGTATAGAATTGTGTATAATCTACTACGATTTTTGGACCAAAACTAGTATTTTAAAAAGATTCATAGAATCTAATTTTGAGATAATTTTTTGCATGGACTTCCATCATAACCTTCCCTCGTAATATATAGAGAGGATCTTAAAAGTTACGTAGCATTTTGAACAATCCTCGATTTAATATGATTTTTTGACCGAAACTGGTATAGAATGGTGTATAATATACTACGATTTTTGGACCGAAACTTGTATTTCAAAAAGTTTCATAGAATCTAAATTTGAGATAATTTTTTGCAGGGACTTCCATCATAACCTTCCCACGTGACATCTAGAGAGGATCTTAAAAGTTACGTAGCATTTCGAACAATCCTCGATTTAATTTGATTTTTTGACCGAAACTAGTATAGAATTGTGTATAATATACTACGATTTTTGGACCGAAACTAGTATTTCAAAAAGTTTCATAGAATCTAATTTTGAGATAATTTTTTGCATGGACTTCCATCATAACCTTCCCTCGTAATATTTAGAGAGGATCTTAAAAGTTACGTATCATTTCGAACAATCCTCGATTTAATTTGATTTTTTACCGAAACTTGTATAGAATTGTGTATAATATACTACGATTTTTGGACCGAAACTAGTATTTCAAAAAGTTTCATAGAATCTAATTTGGAGATAATTTTTTGCATGGACTTCCATCAAAACCTTCCCTTGTGACATATAGAGAGGATCTTAAAAGTTACGTAGCATTTCGAACAATCCTCGATTTAATTTGATATTATGACCGAAACTAGTAAAGAATTGTGTATAATATACTACGTTTTTTGGACCGAAACTAGTATAAATTTGTGTATAATTTATTAACATTTTTTTGTGACTAAAACTAGTATTTTAAAAAGTTTCATAGAATCTAATTTTGAGATAATTTTTAGCATAGACTTTCATCATAACCTTCCCTCGTGACATATTGAGAGGATCTTAAAAGTTATGAAGCATTTCGAAGAATCCTCGATTTAATTTGATATTATGACCGAAACTAGTATAGAATTGTGTATAATATACTACAATTTTTGGACCGAAACTAGTATTTCAAAAAGTTTCATAGAATCTAATTTTGAGATAATTTTTTGCATGGACTTCCATCATAACCTTCCCTCGTGACATATAGAGAGGATCTTAAAAGTTACGTAGCATTTTGAACAATCCTCGATTTAATTTGATTATTTGACCGAAACTAGTATAGAATTGTGTATAATATACTACGATTTTTGGACCGAAACTGGTATTTCAAAAAGTTTCATAGAATCTAATTTTGAGATAATTTTTTGCATGGACTTCCATCATAACCTTCCCTCGTAATATTTAGAGAGGATCTTAAAAGTTACGTATCATTTCGAACAATCCTCGATTTATTTTTTATTTTTGACCGAAACTTGTATAGAATTGTGTATAATATACTACGATTTTTGGACCGAAACTAGTATTTCAAAAAGTTTCATAGAATCTAATTTGGAGATAATTTTTTGCATGGACTTCCATCATAACCTTCCCTCGTGACATATACAGAGGATCTTAAAAGTTACGTAGCATTTCGAACAATCATCGATTTAATTTGAGTTTTTGACCGAAACTAGTATAGAATTGTGTATAATATACTACGATTTTTGGACCAAAACTAGTATTTAAAAAAGTTTCATAGAATCTAATTTTGAGATAATATTTTGCATGGACTTCCATCATAACCTTCCCTCGTGATATATAGAAAGGATCTTAAAAGTTACGTAGCATTTCGAACAATTCTCTTTTTAATTTAATTTTTGACCGAAACTTGTATAGAATTGTGTATAATCTACTACGATTTTTGGACCAAAACTAGTATTTTAAAAAGATTCATAGAATCTAATTTTGAGATAATTTTTTGCATGGACTTCCATCATAACCTTCCCTCGTAATATTTAGAGAGGATCTTAAAAGTTACGTAGCATTTTGAACAATCCTCGATTTAATATGATTTTTTGACCGAAACTGGTATAGAAAGGTGTATAATATACTACGATTTTTGGACCGAAACTTGTATTTCAAAAAGTTTCATAGAATCTAAATTTGAGATAATTTTTTGCAGGGACTTCCATCATAACCTTCCCACGTGACATCTAGAGAGGATCTTAAAAGTTACGTAGCATTTCGAACAATCCTCGATTTAATTTGATTTTTTGACCGAAACTAGTATAGAATTGTGTATAATATACTACGATTTTTGGACCGAAACTAGTATTTCAAAAAGTTTCATAGAATCTAATTTTGAGATAATTTTTTGCATGGACTTCCATCATAACCTTCCCTCGTAATATTTAGAGAGGATCTTAAAAGTTACGTATCATTTCGAACAATCCTCGATTTAATTTGATTTTTTACCGAAACTTGTATAGAATTGTGTATAATATACTACGATTTTTGGACCGAAACTAGTATTTCAAAAAGTTTCATAGAATCTAATTTGGAGATAATTTTTTGCATGGCCTTCCATCAAAACCTTCCCTTGTGACATATAGAGAGGATCTTAAAAGTTACGTAGCATTTCGAACAATCCTCGATTTAATTTGATATTATGACCGAAACTAGTAAAGAATTGTGTATAATATACTACGATTTTTGGACCGAAACTAGTATAAATTTGTGTATAATTTATTAACATTTTTTTGTGACTAAAACAAGTATTTTAAAAAGTTTCATAGAATCTAATTTTGAGATAATTTTTGGCATAGACTTTCATCATAACCTTCCCTCGTGACATATTGAGAGGATCTTAAAAGTTACGAAGCATTTCGAAGAATCCTCGATTTAATTTGATATTATGACCGAAACTAGTATAGAATTGTGTATAATATACTACAATTTTTGGACCGAAACTAGTATTTCAAAAAGTTTCATAGAATCTAATTTTGAGATAATTTTTTGCATGGACTTCCATCATAACCTTCCCTCGTGACATATAGAGAGGATCTTAAAAGTTACGTAGCATTTTGAACAATCCTCGATTTAATTTGATTTTTTGACCGAAACTAGTATAGAATTGTGTATAATATACTACGATTTTTGGACCGAAACTGGTATTTCAAAAAGTTTCATAGAATCTAATTTTGAGATAATTTTTTGCATGGACTTCCATCATAACCTTCCCTCGTAATATTTAGAGAGGATCTTAAAAGTTACGTATCATTTCGAACAATCCTCGATTTATTTTGATTTTTGACCGAAACTTGTATAGAATTGTGTATAATATACTACGATTTTTGGACCGAAACTAGTATTTCAAAAAGTTTCATAGAATCTAATTTGGAGATAATTTTTTGCATGGACTTCCATCATAACCTTCCCTCGTGACATATACAGAGGATCTTAAAAGTTACGTAGTATTTCGAACAATCCTCGATTTAATTTGAGTTTTTGACCGAAACTAGTATAGAATTGTGTATAATATACTACGATTTTTGGACCAAAACTAGTATTTCAAAAAGTTTCATAGAATCTAATTTTGAGATAATATTTTGCATGGACTTCCATCATAACCTTCCCTCGTGATATATAGAAAGGATCTTAAAAGTTACGTAGCATTTCGAACAATTCTCTTTTTAATTTAATTTTTGACCGAAACTTGTATAGAATTGTGTATAATCTACTACGTTTTTTGACCAAAACTAGTATTTTAAAAAGATTCATAGAATCTAATTTTGAGATAATTTTTTGCATGGACTTCCATCATAACCTTCCCTCGTAATATATAGAGAGGATCTTAAAAGTTACGTAGCATTTTGAACAATCCTCGATTTAATATGATTTTTTGACCGAAACTGGTATAGAATGGTGTATAATATACTACGATTTTTGGACCGAAACTTGTATTTCAAAAAGTTTCATAGAATCTAAATTTGAGATAATTTTTTGCAGGGACTTCCATCATAACCTTCCCACGTGACATATAGAGATGATCTTAAAAGTTACGTAGCATTTCGAACAATCCTCGATTTAATTTGATTTTTTGACCGAAACTAGTATAGAATTGTGTATAATATACTACGATTTTTGGACCGAAACTAGTATTTCAAAAAGTTTCATAGAATCTAATTTTGAGATAATTTTTTGCATGGACTTCCATCATAACCTTCCCTCGTAATATTTAGAGAGGATCTTAAAAGTTACGTATCATTTCAAACAATCCTCGATTTAATTTGATTTTTGACCGAAACTTGTATATAATTGTGTATAATATACTACGATTTTTGGACCGAAACTAGTATTTTAAAAAGTTTCATAGATTCTAATTTGGAGATAATTTTTTGCATGGACTTCCATCAAAACCTTCCCTTGTGACATATAGAGAGGATCTTAAAAGTTACGTAGCATTTCGAACAATCCTCGATTTAATTTGATATTATGACCGAAACTAGTAAAGAATTGTGTATAATATACTAAGATTTTTGGACCGAAACTAGTATAAATTTGTGTATAATTTATTAACATTTTTTTGTGACTAACACTAGTATTTTAAAAAGTTTCATAGAATCTAATTTTGAGATAATTTTTGGCATAGACTTTCATCATAACCTTCCCTCGTGACATATTGAGAGGATCTTAAAAGATACGAAGCATTTCGAAGAATCCTCGATTTAATTTAATATTATGACCGAAACTAGTATAGAATTGTGTATAATATACTACAATTTTTGGACCGAAACTAGTATTTCAAAAAGTTTCATAGAATCTAATTTTGAGATAATTTTTTGCATGGACTTCCATCATAACCTTCCCTCGTGACATATAGAGAGGATCTTAAAAGTTACGTAGAATTTTGAACAATCCTCGATTTAATTTGATTTTTTGACCGAAACTAGTATAGAATTGTGTATAATATACTACGATTTTTGGACCGAAACTGGTATTTCAAAAAGTTTCATAGAATCTAATTTTGAGATAATTTTTTGCATGGACTTCCATCATAACCTTCCCTCGTAATATTTAGAGAGGATCTTAAAAGTTACGTATCATTTCGAACAATCCTCGATTTATTTTGATTTTTGACCGAAACTTGTATAGAATTGTGTATAATATACTACGATTTTTGGACCGAAACTAGTATTTCAAAAAGTTTCATAGAATCTAATTTGGAGATAATTTTTTGCATGGACTTCCATCATAACCTTCCCTCGTGACATATACAGAGGATCTTAAAAGTTACGTAGCATTTCGAACAATCCTCGATTTAATTTGAGTTTTTGACCGAAACTAGTATAGAATTGTGTATAATATACTACGATTTTTGGACCAAAACTAGTATTTCAAAAAGTTTCATAGAATCTAATTTTGAGATAATATTTTGCATGGACTTCCATCATAACCTTCCCTCGTGATATATAGAAAGGATCTCAAAAGTTACGTTGCATTTCGAACAATTCTCTTTTTAATTTAATTTTTGACCGAAACTTGTATAGAATTGTGTATAATCTACTAAGATTTTTGGACCAAAACTAGTATTTTAAAAAGATTCATAGAATCTAATTTTGAGATAATTTTTTGCATGGACTTCCATCATAACCTTCCCTCGTAATATATAGAGAGGATCTTAAAAGTTACGCAGCATTTTGAACAATCCTCGATTTAATATGATTTTTTGACTGAAACTGGTATAGAATGGTGTATAATATACTATGATTTTTGGACCGAAACTTGTATTTCAAAAAGTTTCATAGAATCTAAATTTGAGATAATTTTTTGCAGGGACTTCCATCATAACCTTCCCACGTGACATATAGAGTTAAAAGTTACGTAGCATTTCGAACAATCCTCGATTTAATTTGATTTTTTGACCGAAACTAGTATAGAATTGTGTATAATATACTACGATTTTTGGACCGAAACTAGTATTTCAAAAAGTTTCATAGAATCTAATTTTGAGATAATTTTTTGCATGGACTTCCATCATAACCTTCCCTCGTAATATTTAGAGAGGATCTTAAAAGTTACGTATCATTTCGAACATTCCACGATTTAATTTCATATTATGACCGAAACTAGTATAGAATTGTGTATAATATACTACGATTTTTGGACCGAAACTAGTATTTCAAAAAGTTTCATAGAATCTAATTTGGAGATAATTTTTTGCATGGACTTCCATCAAAACCTTCCCTTGTGACATATAGAGAGGATCTTGAAAGTTACGTAGCATTTCGAACAATCCTCGATTTAATTTGATATTATGACCGAAACTAGTAAAGAATTGTGTATAATATACTACGATTTTTGGACCGAAACTAGTATAAATTTGTGTATAATTTATTAACATTTTTTTGTGACTAAAACTAGTATTTTAAAAAGTTTCATAGAATCTAATTTTGAGATAATTTTTGGCTAGACTTTCATCATAACCTTCCCTTGTGACATATTGAGAGGATCTTAAAAGTTACGAAGCATTTCGAAGAATCCTCGATTTAATTTGATATTATGACCGAAACTAGTATAGAATTGTGTATAATATACTACAATTTTTGGACCGAAACTAGTATTTCAAAAAGTTTCATAGAATCTAATTTTGAGATAATTTTTTGCATGGACTTCCATCATAACCTTCCCTCGTGACATATAGAGAGGATCTTAAAAATTACGTAGCATTTTGAACAATCCTCGACTTAATTTGATTTTTTGACCGAAACTAGTATAGAATTGTGTATAATATACTACGATTTTTGGACCGAAACTGGTATTTCAAAAAGTTTCATAGAATCTAATTTCGAGATAATTTTTTGCATGGACTTCCATCATAACCTTCCCTCGTAATATTTAGAGAGGATCTTAAAATTTACGTATCATTTCGAACAATCCTCGATTTAATTTGATTTTTGACCGAAACTTGTATAGAATTGTGTATAATATACTACGGTTTTTGGACCGAAACTAGTATTTCAAAAAGTTTCATAGAATCTAATTTGGAGATAATTTTTTGCATGGACTTCCATCATAACCTTCCCTCGTGACATATACAGAGGATCTTAACAGTTACGTAGCATTTCGAACAATCCTCGATTTAATTTGAGTTTTTGATCGAAACTAGTATAGAATTGTGTATAATATACTACGATTTTTGGACCAAAACTAGTATTTCAAAAAGTTTCATAGAATCTAATTTTGAGATAATATTTTGCATGGACTTCCATCATAACCTTCCCTCGTGACATATACAGAGGATCTTAAGAGTTACGTAGCATTTCGAACAATCCTCGATTTAATTTGAGTTTTTGACCGAAACTAGTATAGAATTGTGTATAATCTACTACGATTTTTGGACCAAAACTAGTATTTTAAAAAGATTCATAGAATCTAATTTTGAGATAATTTTTTGCATGGACTTCCATCATAACCTTCCCTCGTAATATATAAAGAGGATCTTAAAAGTTACGCAGCATTTTGAACAATCCTCGATTTAATATGATTTTTTGACCGAAACTGGTATAGAATGGTGTATAATATACTACGATTTTTGGACCGAAACTTGTATTTCAAAAAGTTTCATAGAATCTAATTTTGAGATAATTTTTTGCATGGACTTCCATCATAACCTTCCCTCGTAATATTTAGAGAGGATCTTAAAAGTTACGTATCATTTCGAACAATCCTCGATTTAATTTGATATTATGACCGAAACTAGTATAGAATTGTGTATAATATACTACGATTTTTGGACCGAAACTAGTATTTCAAAAAGTTTCATAGAATCTAATTTGGAGATAATTTTTTGCATGGACTTCCATCAAAACCTTCCCTTGTGACATATAGAGAGGATCTTAAAAGTTACGTAGCATTTCGAACAATCCTCGATTTAATTTGATATTATGACCGAAACTAGTAAAGAATTGTGTATAATATACTACGATTTTTGGACCGAAACTAGTATAAATTTGTGTATAATTTATTAACATTTTTTTGTGACTAAAACTAGTATTTTAAAAAGTTTCATAGAATCTAATTTTGAGATAATTTTTGGCATAGACTTTCATCATAACCTTCCCTCGTGACATATTGAGAGGATCTTAAAAGTTACGAAGCATTTCGAAGAATCCTCGATTTAATTTGATATTATGACCGAAACTAGTATAGAATTGTGTATAATATACTACAATTTTTGGACCGAAACTAGTATTTCAAAAAGTTTCATAGAATCTAAATTTGAGATAATTTTTTGCAGGGACTTCCATCATAACCTTCCCACGTGACATATAGAGAGGATCTTAAAAGTTACGTAGCATTTCGAACAATCCTCGATTTAATTTGATTTTTTGACCGAAACTAGTATAGAATTGTGTATAATATACTACGATTTTTGGACCGAAACTGGTATTTCAAAAAGTTTCATAGAATCTAATTTTGAGATAATTTTTTGCATGGACTTCCATCATAACCTTCCCTCGTAATATTTAGAGAGGATCTTAAAAGTTACGTATCATTTCGAACAATCCTCGATTTAATTTGATATTATGACCGAAACTAGTATAGAATTGTGTATAATATACTACGATTTTTGGACCGAAACTAGTATTTCAAAAAGTTTCATAGAATCTAATTTGGAGATAATTTTTTGCATGGACTTCCATCAAAACCTTCCCTTGTGACATATAGAGAGGATCTTAAAAGTTACGTAGCATTTCGAACAATCCTCGATTTAATTTGATATTATGACCGAAACTAGTAAAGAATTGTGTATAATATACTACGATTTTTGGACCGAAACTAGTATAAATTTGTGTATAATTTATTAACATTTTTTTGTGACTAAAACTAGTATTTTAAAAAGTTTCATAGAATCTAATTTTGAGATAATTTTTGGCATAGACTTTCATCATAACCTTCCCTCGTGACATATTGAGAGGATCTTAAAAGTTACGAAGCATTTCGAAGAATCCTCGATTTAATTTGATATTATGACCGAAACTAGTATAGAATTGTGTATAATATACTACAATTTTTGGACCGAAACTAGTATTTCAAAAAGTTTCATAGAATCTAATTTTGAGATAATTTTTTGCATGGACTTCCATCATAACCTTCCCTCGTGACATATAGAGAGGATATTAAAAGTTACGTAGCATTTTGAACAATCCTCGATTTAATTTGATTTTTTGACCGAAACTAGTATAGAATTGTGTATAATATACAACGATTTTTGGACCGAAACTGGTATTTCAAAAAGTTTCATAGAATCTAATTTAGAGATAATTTTTTGCATGGACTTCCATCATAACCTTCCCTCGTAATATTTAGAGAGGATCTTAAAAGTTACGTATCATTTCGAACAATCCTCGATTTAATTTGATTTTTGACCGAAACTTGTATAGAATTGTGTATAATATACTACGATTTTTGGACCGAAACTAGTATTTCAAAAAGTTTCATAGAATCTAATTTGGAGATAATTTTTTGCATGGACTTCCATCATAACCTTCCCTCGTGACATATACAGAGGATCTTAAGAGTTACGTAGCATTTCGAACAATCCTCGATTTAATTTGAGTTTTTGACCGAAACTAGTATAGAATTGTGTATAATATACTACGATTTTTGGACCAAAACTAGTATTTCAAAAAGTTTCATAGAATCTAATTTTGAGATAATATTTTGCATGGACTTCCATCATAACCTTCCCTCGTGATATATAGAAAGGATCTTAAAAGTTACGTAGCATTTCGAATAATTCTCTTTTTAATTTAATTTTTGACCGAAACTTGTATAGAATTGTGTATAATCTACTACGATTTTTGGACCAAAACTAGTATTTTAAAAAGATTCATAGAATCTAATTTTGAGATAATTTTTTGCATGGACTTCCATCATAACCTTCCCTCGTAATATATAGAGAGGATCTTAAAAGTTACGTAGCATTTTGAACAATCCTCGATTTAATATGATTTTTTGACCGAAACTGGTATAGAATGGTGTATAATATACTACGATTTTTGGACCGAAACTAGTATTTCAAAAAGTTTCATAGAATCTAATTTTGAGATAATTTTTTGCAGGGACTTCCATCATAACCTTCCCACGTGACATATAGAGAGGATCTTAAAAGTTACGTAGCATTTCGAACAATCCTCGATTTAATTTGATTTTTTGACCGAAACTAGTATAGAATTGTGTATAATATACTACGATTTTTGGACCGAAACTAGTATTTCAAAAAGTTTCATAGAATCTAATTTTGAGATAATTTTTTGCATGGACTTCCATCATAACCTTCCCTCGTAATATTTAGAGAGGATCTTAAAAGTTACGTATCATTTCGAACAATCCTCGATTTAATTTGATTTTTGACCGAAACTTGTATAGAATTGTGTATAATATACTACGATTTTTGGACCGAAACTAGTATTTCAAAAAGTTTCATAGAATCTAATTTGGAAATAATTTTTTGCATGGACTTCCATCAAAACCTTCCCTTGTGACATATAGAGAGGATCTTAAAAGTTACGTAGCATTTCGAACAATCCTCGATTTAATTTGATATTATGACCGAAACTAGTAAAGAATTGTGTATAATATACTACGATTTTTGGACCGAAACTAGTATAAATTTGTGTATAATTTATTAACATTTTTTTGTGACTAAAACTAGTATTTTAAAAAGTTTCATAGAATCTAATTTTGAGATAATTTTTGGCATAGACTTTCATCATAACCTTCCCTCGTGACATATTGAGAGGATCTTAAAAGTTACGAAGCATTTCGAAGAATCCTCGATTTAATTTGATATTATGACCGAAACTAGTATAGAATTGTGTATAATATACTACAATTTTTGGACCGAAACTAGTATTTCAAAAAGTTTCATAGAATCTAAATTTGAGATAATTTTTTGCAGGGACTTCCATCATAACCTTCCCACGTGACATATAGAGAGGATCTTAAAAGTTACGTAGCATTTCGAACAATCCTCGATTTAATTTGATTTTTTGACCGAAACTAGTATAGAATTGTGTATAATATACTACGATTTTTGGACCGAAACTGGTATTTCAAAAAGTTTCATAGAATCTAATTTTGAGATAATTTTTTGCATGGACTTCCATCATAACCTTCCCTCGTAATATTTAGAGAGGATCTTAAAAGTTACGTATCATTTCGAACAATCCTCGATTTAATTTGATATTATGACCGAAACTAGTATAGAATTGTGTATAATATACTACGATTTTTGGACCGAAACTAGTATTTCAAAAAGTTTCATAGAATCTAATTTGGAGATAATTTTTTGCATGGACTTCCATCAAAACCTTCCCTTGTGACATATAGAGAGGATCTTAAAAGTTACGTAGCATTTCGAACAATCCTCGATTTAATTTGATATTATGACCGAAACTAGTAAAGAATTGTGTATAATATACTACGATTTTTGGACCGAAACTAGTATAAATTTGTGTATAATTTATTAACATTTTTTTGTGACTAAAACTAGTATTTTAAAAAGTTTCATAGAATCTAATTTTGAGATAATTTTTGGCATAGACTTTCATCATAACCTTCCCTCGTGACATATTGAGAGGATCTTAAAAGTTACGAAGCATTTCGAAGAATCCTCGATTTAATTTGATATTATGACCGAAACTAGTATAGAATTGTGTATAATATACTACAATTTTTGGACCGAAACTAGTATTTCAAAAAGTTTCATAGAATCTAATTTTGAGATAATTTTTTGCATGGACTTCCATCATAACCTTCCCTCGTGACATATAGAGAGGATATTAAAAGTTACGTAGCATTTTGAACAATCCTCGATTTAATTTGATTTTTTGACCGAAACTAGTATAGAATTGTGTATAATATACAACGATTTTTGGACCGAAACTGGTATTTCAAAAAGTTTCATAGAATCTAATTTAGAGATAATTTTTTGCATGGACTTCCATCATAACCTTCCCTCGTAATATTTAGAGAGGATCTTAAAAGTTACGTATCATTTCGAACAATCCTCGATTTAATTTGATTTTTGACCGAAACTTGTATAGAATTGTGTATAATATACTACGATTTTTGGACCGAAACTAGTATTTCAAAAAGTTTCATAGAATCTAATTTGGAGATAATTTTTTGCATGGACTTCCATCATAACCTTCCCTCGTGACATATACAGAGGATCTTAAGAGTTACGTAGCATTTCGAACAATCCTCGATTTAATTTGAGTTTTTGACCGAAACTAGTATAGAATTGTGTATAATATACTACGATTTTTGGACCAAAACTAGTATTTCAAAAAGTTTCATAGAATCTAATTTTGAGATAATATTTTGCATGGACTTCCATCATAACCTTCCCTCGTGATATATAGAAAGGATCTTAAAAGTTACGTAGCATTTCGAATAATTCTCTTTTTAATTTAATTTTTGACCGAAACTTGTATAGAATTGTGTATAATCTACTACGATTTTTGGACCAAAACTAGTATTTTAAAAAGATTCATAGAATCTAATTTTGAGATAATTTTTTGCATGGACTTCCATCATAACCTTCCCTCGTAATATATAGAGAGGATCTTAAAAGTTACGTAGCATTTTGAACAATCCTCGATTTAATATGATTTTTTGACCGAAACTGGTATAGAATGGTGTATAATATACTACGATTTTTGGACCGAAACTAGTATTTCAAAAAGTTTCATAGAATCTAATTTTGAGATAATTTTTGGCATAGACTTTCATCATAACCTTCCCTCGTGACATATTGAGAGGATCTTAAAAGTTACGAAGCATTTCGAAGAATCCTCGATTTAATTTGATATTATGACCGAAACTAGTATAGAATTGTGTATAATATACTACAATTTTTGGACCGAAACTAGTATTTCAAAAAGTTTCATAGAATCTAAATTTGAGATAATTTTTTGCAGGGACTTCCATCATAACCTTCCCACGTGACATATAGAGAGGATCTTAAAAGTTACGTAGCATTTCGAACAATCCTCGATTTAATTTGATTTTTTGACCGAAACTAGTATAGAATTGTGTATAATATACTACGATTTTTGGACCGAAACTGGTATTTCAAAAAGTTTCATAGAATCTAATTTTGAGATAATTTTTTGCATGGACTTCCATCATAACCTTCCCTCGTAATATTTAGAGAGGATCTTAAAAGTTACGTATCATTTCGAACAATCCTCGATTTAATTTGATATTATGACCGAAACTAGTATAGAATTGTGTATAATATACTACGATTTTTGGACCGAAACTAGTATTTCAAAAAGTTTCATAGAATCTAATTTGGAGATAATTTTTTGCATGGACTTCCATCAAAACCTTCCCTTGTGACATATAGAGAGGATCTTAAAAGTTACGTAGCATTTCGAACAATCCTCGATTTAATTTGATATTATGACCGAAACTAGTAAAGAATTGTGTATAATATACTACGATTTTTGGACCGAAACTAGTATAAATTTGTGTATAATTTATTAACATTTTTTTGTGACTAAAACTAGTATTTTAAAAAGTTTCATAGAATCTAATTTTGAGATAATTTTTGGCATAGACTTTCATCATAACCTTCCCTCGTGACATATTGAGAGGATCTTAAAAGTTACGAAGCATTTCGAAGAATCCTCGATTTAATTTGATATTATGACCGAAACTAGTATAGAATTGTGTATAATATACTACAATTTTTGGACCGAAACTAGTATTTCAAAAAGTTTCATAGAATCTAATTTTGAGATAATTTTTTGCATGGACTTCCATCATAACCTTCCCTCGTGACATATAGAGAGGATATTAAAAGTTACGTAGCATTTTGAACAATCCTCGATTTAATTTGATTTTTTGACCGAAACTAGTATAGAATTGTGTATAATATACAACGATTTTTGGACCGAAACTGGTATTTCAAAAAGTTTCATAGAATCTAATTTAGAGATAATTTTTTGCATGGACTTCCATCATAACCTTCCCTCGTAATATTTAGAGAGGATCTTAAAAGTTACGTATCATTTCGAACAATCCTCGATTTAATTTGATTTTTGACCGAAACTTGTATAGAATTGTGTATAATATACTACGATTTTTGGACCGAAACTAGTATTTCAAAAAGTTTCATAGAATCTAATTTGGAGATAATTTTTTGCATGGACTTCCATCATAACCTTCCCTCGTGACATATACAGAGGATCTTAAGAGTTACGTAGCATTTCGAACAATCCTCGATTTAATTTGAGTTTTTGACCGAAACTAGTATAGAATTGTGTATAATATACTACGATTTTTGGACCAAAACTAGTATTTCAAAAAGTTTCATAGAATCTAATTTTGAGATAATATTTTGCATGGACTTCCATCATAACCTTCCCTCGTGATATATAGAAAGGATCTTAAAAGTTACGTAGCATTTCGAATAATTCTCTTTTTAATTTAATTTTTGACCGAAACTTGTATAGAATTGTGTATAATCTACTACGATTTTTGGACCAAAACTAGTATTTTAAAAAGATTCATAGAATCTAATTTTGAGATAATTTTTTGCATGGACTTCCATCATAACCTTCCCTCGTAATATATAGAGAGGATCTTAAAAGTTACGTAGCATTTTGAACAATCCTCGATTTAATATGATTTTTTGACCGAAACTGGTATAGAATGGTGTATAATATACTACGATTTTTGGACCGAAACTAGTATTTCAAAAAGTTTCATAGAATCTAATTTTGAGATAATTTTTTGCAGGGACTTCCATCATAACCTTCCCACGTGACATATAGAGAGGATCTTAAAAGTTACGTAGCATTTCGAACAATCCTCGATTTAATTTGATTTTTTGACCGAAACTAGTATAGAATTGTGTATAATATACTACGATTTTTGGACCGAAACTAGTATTTCAAAAAGTTTCATAGAATCTAATTTTGAGATAATTTTTTGCATGGACTTCCATCATAACCTTCCCTCGTAATATTTAGAGAGGATCTTAAAAGTTACGTATCATTTCGAACAATCCTCGATTTAATTTGATTTTTGACCGAAACTTGTATAGAATTGTGTATAATATACTACGATTTTTGGACCGAAACTAGTATTTCAAAAAGTTTCATAGAATCTAATTTGGAAATAATTTTTTGCATGGACTTCCATCAAAACCTTCCCTTGTGACATATAGAGAGGATCTTAAAAGTTACGTAGCATTTCGAACAATCCTCGATTTAATTTGATATTATGACCGAAACTAGTAAAGAATTGTGTATAATATACTACGATTTTTGGACCGAAACTAGTATAAATTTGTGTATAATTTATTAACATTTTTTTGTGACTAAAACTAGTATTTTAAAAAGTTTCATAGAATCTAATTTTGAGATAATTTTTGGCATAGACTTTCATCATAACCTTCCCTCGTGACATATTGAGAGGATCTTAAAAGTTACGAAGCATTTCGAAGAATCCTCGATTTAATTTGATATTATGACCGAAACTAGTATAGAATTGTGTATAATATACTACAATTTTTGGACCGAAACTAGTATTTCAAAAAGTTTCATAGAATCTAAATTTGAGATAATTTTTTGCAGGGACTTCCATCATAACCTTCCCACGTGACATATAGAGAGGATCTTAAAAGTTACGTAGCATTTCGAACAATCCTCGATTTAATTTGATTTTTTGACCGAAACTAGTATAGAATTGTGTATAATATACTACGATTTTTGGACCGAAACTGGTATTTCAAAAAGTTTCATAGAATCTAATTTTGAGATAATTTTTTGCATGGACTTCCATCATAACCTTCCCTCGTAATATTTAGAGAGGATCTTAAAAGTTACGTATCATTTCGAACAATCCTCGATTTAATTTGATATTATGACCGAAACTAGTATAGAATTGTGTATAATATACTACGATTTTTGGACCGAAACTAGTATTTCAAAAAGTTTCATAGAATCTAATTTGGAGATAATTTTTTGCATGGACTTCCATCAAAACCTTCCCTTGTGACATATAGAGAGGATCTTAAAAGTTACGTAGCATTTCGAACAATCCTCGATTTAATTTGATATTATGACCGAAACTAGTAAAGAATTGTGTATAATATACTACGATTTTTGGACCGAAACTAGTATAAATTTGTGTATAATTTATTAACATTTTTTTGTGACTAAAACTAGTATTTTAAAAAGTTTCATAGAATCTAATTTTGAGATAATTTTTGGCATAGACTTTCATCATAACCTTCCCTCGTGACATATTGAGAGGATCTTAAAAGTTACGAAGCATTTCGAAGAATCCTCGATTTAATTTGATATTATGACCGAAACTAGTATAGAATTGTGTATAATATACTACAATTTTTGGACCGAAACTAGTATTTCAAAAAGTTTCATAGAATCTAATTTTGAGATAATTTTTTGCATGGACTTCCATCATAACCTTCCCTCGTGACATATAGAGAGGATATTAAAAGTTACGTAGCATTTTGAACAATCCTCGATTTAATTTGATTTTTTGACCGAAACTAGTATAGAATTGTGTATAATATACAACGATTTTTGGACCGAAACTGGTATTTCAAAAAGTTTCATAGAATCTAATTTAGAGATAATTTTTTGCATGGACTTCCATCATAACCTTCCCTCGTAATATTTAGAGAGGATCTTAAAAGTTACGTATCATTTCGAACAATCCTCGATTTAATTTGATTTTTGACCGAAACTTGTATAGAATTGTGTATAATATACTACGATTTTTGGACCGAAACTAGTATTTCAAAAAGTTTCATAGAATCTAATTTGGAGATAATTTTTTGCATGGACTTCCATCATAACCTTCCCTCGTGACATATACAGAGGATCTTAAGAGTTACGTAGCATTTCGAACAATCCTCGATTTAATTTGAGTTTTTGACCGAAACTAGTATAGAATTGTGTATAATATACTACGATTTTTGGACCAAAACTAGTATTTCAAAAAGTTTCATAGAATCTAATTTTGAGATAATATTTTGCATGGACTTCCATCATAACCTTCCCTCGTGATATATAGAAAGGATCTTAAAAGTTACGTAGCATTTCGAATAATTCTCTTTTTAATTTAATTTTTGACCGAAACTTGTATAGAATTGTGTATAATCTACTACGATTTTTGGACCAAAACTAGTATTTTAAAAAGATTCATAGAATCTAATTTTGAGATAATTTTTTGCATGGACTTCCATCATAACCTTCCCTCGTAATATATAGAGAGGATCTTAAAAGTTACGTAGCATTTTGAACAATCCTCGATTTAATATGATTTTTTGACCGAAACTGGTATAGAATGGTGTATAATATACTACGATTTTTGGACCGAAACTAGTATTTCAAAAAGTTTCATAGAATCTAATTTTGAGATAATTTTTGGCATAGACTTTCATCATAACCTTCCCTCGTGACATATTGAGAGGATCTTAAAAGTTACGAAGCATTTCGAAGAATCCTCGATTTAATTTGATATTATGACCGAAACTAGTATAGAATTGTGTATAATATACTACAATTTTTGGACCGAAACTAGTATTTCAAAAAGTTTCATAGAATCTAAATTTGAGATAATTTTTTGCAGGGACTTCCATCATAACCTTCCCACGTGACATATAGAGAGGATCTTAAAAGTTACGTAGCATTTCGAACAATCCTCGATTTAATTTGATTTTTTGACCGAAACTAGTATAGAATTGTGTATAATATACTACGATTTTTGGACCGAAACTGGTATTTCAAAAAGTTTCATAGAATCTAATTTTGAGATAATTTTTTGCATGGACTTCCATCATAACCTTCCCTCGTAATATTTAGAGAGGATCTTAAAAGTTACGTATCATTTCGAACAATCCTCGATTTAATTTGATATTATGACCGAAACTAGTATAGAATTGTGTATAATATACTACGATTTTTGGACCGAAACTAGTATTTCAAAAAGTTTCATAGAATCTAATTTGGAGATAATTTTTTGCATGGACTTCCATCAAAACCTTCCCTTGTGACATATAGAGAGGATCTTAAAAGTTACGTAGCATTTCGAACAATCCTCGATTTAATTTGATATTATGACCGAAACTAGTAAAGAATTGTGTATAATATACTACGATTTTTGGACCGAAACTAGTATAAATTTGTGTATAATTTATTAACATTTTTTTGTGACTAAAACTAGTATTTTAAAAAGTTTCATAGAATCTAATTTTGAGATAATTTTTGGCATAGACTTTCATCATAACCTTCCCTCGTGACATATTGAGAGGATCTTAAAAGTTACGAAGCATTTCGAAGAATCCTCGATTTAATTTGATATTATGACCGAAACTAGTATAGAATTGTGTATAATATACTACAATTTTTGGACCGAAACTAGTATTTCAAAAAGTTTCATAGAATCTAATTTTGAGATAATTTTTTGCATGGACTTCCATCATAACCTTCCCTCGTGACATATAGAGAGGATATTAAAAGTTACGTAGCATTTTGAACAATCCTCGATTTAATTTGATTTTTTGACCGAAACTAGTATAGAATTGTGTATAATATACAACGATTTTTGGACCGAAACTGGTATTTCAAAAAGTTTCATAGAATCTAATTTAGAGATAATTTTTTGCATGGACTTCCATCATAACCTTCCCTCGTAATATTTAGAGAGGATCTTAAAAGTTACGTATCATTTCGAACAATCCTCGATTTAATTTGATTTTTGACCGAAACTTGTATAGAATTGTGTATAATATACTACGATTTTTGGACCGAAACTAGTATTTCAAAAAGTTTCATAGAATCTAATTTGGAGATAATTTTTTGCATGGACTTCCATCATAACCTTCCCTCGTGACATATACAGAGGATCTTAAGAGTTACGTAGCATTTCGAACAATCCTCGATTTAATTTGAGTTTTTGACCGAAACTAGTATAGAATTGTGTATAATATACTACGATTTTTGGACCAAAACTAGTATTTCAAAAAGTTTCATAGAATCTAATTTTGAGATAATATTTTGCATGGACTTCCATCATAACCTTCCCTCGTGATATATAGAAAGGATCTTAAAAGTTACGTAGCATTTCGAATAATTCTCTTTTTAATTTAATTTTTGACCGAAACTTGTATAGAATTGTGTATAATCTACTACGATTTTTGGACCAAAACTAGTATTTTAAAAAGATTCATAGAATCTAATTTTGAGATAATTTTTTGCATGGACTTCCATCATAACCTTCCCTCGTAATATATAGAGAGGATCTTAAAAGTTACGTAGCATTTTGAACAATCCTCGATTTAATATGATTTTTTGACCGAAACTGGTATAGAATGGTGTATAATATACTACGATTTTTGGACCGAAACTAGTATTTCAAAAAGTTTCATAGAATCTAATTTTGAGATAATTTTTTGCAGGGACTTCCATCATAACCTTCCCACGTGACATATAGAGAGGATCTTAAAAGTTACGTAGCATTTCGAACAATCCTCGATTTAATTTGATTTTTTGACCGAAACTAGTATAGAATTGTGTATAATATACTACGATTTTTGGACCGAAACTAGTATTTCAAAAAGTTTCATAGAATCTAATTTTGAGATAATTTTTTGCATGGACTTCCATCATAACCTTCCCTCGTAATATTTAGAGAGGATCTTAAAAGTTACGTATCATTTCGAACAATCCTCGATTTAATTTGATTTTTGACCGAAACTTGTATAGAATTGTGTATAATATACTACGATTTTTGGACCGAAACTAGTATTTCAAAAAGTTTCATAGAATCTAATTTGGAAATAATTTTTTGCATGGACTTCCATCAAAACCTTCCCTTGTGACATATAGAGAGGATCTTAAAAGTTACGTAGCATTTCGAACAATCCTCGATTTAATTTGATATTATGACCGAAACTAGTAAAGAATTGTGTATAATATACTACGATTTTTGGACCGAAACTAGTATAAATTTGTGTATAATTTATTAACATTTTTTTGTGACTAAAACTAGTATTTTAAAAAGTTTCATAGAATCTAATTTTGAGATAATTTTTGGCATAGACTTTCATCATAACCTTCCCTCGTGACATATTGAGAGGATCTTAAAAGTTACGAAGCATTTCGAAGAATCCTCGATTTAATTTGATATTATGACCGAAACTAGTATAGAATTGTGTATAATATACTACAATTTTTGGACCGAAACTAGTATTTCAAAAAGTTTCATAGAATCTAATTTTGAGATAATTTTTTGCATGGACTTCCATCATAACCTTCCCTCGTGACATATAGAGAGGATCTTAAAAGTTACGTAGCATTTTGAACAATCCTCGATTTAATTTGATTTTTTGACCGAAACTAGTATAGAATTGTGTATAATATACTACGATTTTTGGACCGAAACTGGTATTTCAAAAAGTTTCATAGAATCTAATTTAGAGATAATTTTTTGCATGGACTTCCATCATAACCTTCCCTCGTAATATTTAGAGAGGATCTTAAAAGTTACGTATCATTTCGAACAATCCTCGATTTAATTTGATTTTTGACCGAAACTTGTATAGAATTGTGTATAATATACTACGATTTTTGGACCGAAACTAGTATTTCAAAAAGTTTCATAGAATCTAATTTGGAGATAATTTTTTGCATGGACTTCCATCATAACCTTCCCTCGTGACATATGCAGAGGATCTTAAGAGTTACGTAGCATTTCGAACAATCCTCGATTTAATTTGAGTTTTTGACCGAAACTAGTATAGAATTGTGTATAATATACTACGATTTTTGGACCAAAACTAGTATTTCAAAAAGTTTCATAGAATCTAATTTTGAGATAATATTTTGCATGGACTTCCATCATAACCTTCCCTCGTGATATATAGAAAGGATCTTAAAAGTTACGTAGCATTTCGAATAATTCTCTTTTTAATTTAATTTTTGACCGAAACTTGTATAGAATTGTGTATAATCTACTACGATTTTTGGACCAAAACTAGTATTTTAAAAAGATTCATAGAATCTAATTTTGAGATAATTTTTTGCATGGACTTCCATCATAACCTTCCCTCGTAATATATAGAGAGGATCTTAAAAGTTACGTAGCATTTTGAACAATCCTCGATTTAATATGATTTTTTGACCGAAACTGGTATAGAATGGTGTATAATATACTACGATTTTTGGACCGAAACTAGTATTTCAAAAAGTTTCATAGAATCTAATTTTGAGATAATTTTTTGCAGGGACTTCCATCATAACCTTCCCACGTGACATATAGAGAGGATCTTAAAAGTTACGTAGCATTTCGAACAATCCTCGATTTAATTTGATTTTTTGACCGAAACTAGTATAGAATTGTGTATAATATACTACGATTTTTGGACCGAAACTAGTATTTCAAAAAGTTTCATAGAATCTAATTTTGAGATAATTTTTTGCATGGACTTCCATCATAACCTTCCCTCGTAATATTTAGAGAGGATCTTAAAAGTTACGTATCATTTCGAACAATCCTCGATTTAATTTGATTTTTGACCGAAACTTGTATAGAATTGTGTATAATATACTACGATTTTTGGACCGAAACTAGTATTTCAAAAAGTTTCATAGAATCTAATTTGGAAATAATTTTTTGCATGGACTTCCATCAAAACCTTCCCTTGTGACATATAGAGAGGATCTTAAAAGTTACGTAGCATTTCGAACAATCCTCGATTTAATTTGATATTATGACCGAAACTAGTAAAGAATTGTGTATAATATACTACGATTTTTGGACCGAAACTAGTATAAATTTGTGTATAATTTATTAACATTTTTTTGTGACTAAAACTAGTATTTTAAAAAGTTTCATAGAATCTAATTTTGAGATAATTTTTGCAGGGACTTCCATCATAACCTTCCCTCGTGACATATTGAGAGGATCTTAAAAGTTACGAAGCATTTCGAAGAATCCTCGATTTAATTTGATATTATGACCGAAACTAGTATAGAATTGTGTATAATATACTACAATTTTTGGACCGAAACTAGTATTTCAAAAAGTTTCATAGAATCTAAATTTGAGATAATTTTTTGCAGGGACTCCCATCATAACCTTCCCACGTGACATATAGAGAGGATCTTAAAAGTTACGTAGCATTTCGAACAATCCTCGATTTAATTTGATTTTTTGACCGAAACTAGTATAGAATTGTGTATAATATACTACGATTTTTGGACCGAAACTGGTATTTCAAAAAGTTTCATAGAATCTAATTTTGAGATAATTTTTTGCATGGACTTCCATCATAACCTTCCCTCGTAATATTTAGAGAGGATCTTAAAAGTTACGTATCATTTCGAACAATCCTCGATTTAATTTGATATTATGACCGAAACTAGTATAGAATTGTGTATAATATACTACGATTTTTGGACCGAAACTAGTATTTCAAAAAGTTTCATAGAATCTAATTTGGAGATAATTTTTTGCATGGACTTCCATCAAAACCTTCCCTTGTGACATATAGAGAGGATCTTAAAAGTTACGTAGCATTTCGAACAATCCTCGATTTAATTTGATATTATGACCGAAACTAGTAAAGAATTGTGTATAATATACTACGATTTTTGGACCGAAACTAGTATAAATTTGTGTATAATTTATTAACATTTTTTTGTGACTAAAACTAGTATTTTAAAAAGTTTCATAGAATCTAATTTTGAGATAATTTTTGGCATAGACTTTCATCATAACCTTCCCTCGTGACATATTGAGAGGATCTTAAAAGTTACGAAGCATTTCGAAGAATCCTCGATTTAATTTGATATTATGACCGAAACTAGTATAGAATTGTGTATAATATACTACAATTTTTGGACCGAAACTAGTATTTCAAAAAGTTTCATAGAATCTAATTTTGAGATAATTTTTTGCATGGACTTCCATCATAACCTTCCCTCGTGACATATAGAGAGGATCTTAAAAGTTACGTAGCATTTTGAACAATCCTCGATTTAATTTGATTTTTTGACCGAAACTAGTATAGAATTGTGTATAATATACTACGATTTTTGGACCGAAACTGGTATTTCAAAAAGTTTCATAGAATCTAATTTAGAGATAATTTTTTGCATGGACTTCCATCATAACCTTCCCTCGTAATATTTAGAGAGGATCTTAAAAGTTACGTATCATTTCGAACAATCCTCGATTTAATTTGATTTTTGACCGAAACTTGTATAGAATTGTGTATAATATACTACGATTTTTGGACCGAAACTAGTATTTCAAAAAGTTTCATAGAATCTAATTTGGAGATAATTTTTTGCATGGACTTCCATCATAACCTTCCCTCGTGACATATACAGAGGATCTTAAGAGTTACGTAGCATTTCGAACAATCCTCGATTTAATTTGAGTTTTTGACCGAAACTAGTATAGAATTGTGTATAATATACTACGATTTTTGGACCAAAACTAGTATTTCAAAAAGTTTCATAGAATCTAATTTTGAGATAATATTTTGCATGGACTTCCATCATAACCTTCCCTCGTGATATATAGAAAGGATCTTAAAAGTTACGTAGCATTTCGAATAATTCTCTTTTTAATTTAATTTTTGACCGAAACTTGTATAGAATTGTGTATAATCTACTACGATTTTTGGACCAAAACTAGTATTTTAAAAAGATTCATAGAATCTAATTTTGAGATAATTTTTTGCATGGACTTCCATCATAACCTTCCCTCGTAATATATAGAGAGGATCTTAAAAGTTACGTAGCATTTTGAACAATCCTCGATTTAATATGATTTTTTGACCGAAACTGGTATAGAATGGTGTATAATATACTACGATTTTTGGACCGAAACTAGTATTTCAAAAAGTTTCATAGAATCTAATTTTGAGATAATTTTTTGCAGGGACTTCCATCATAACCTTCCCACGTGACATATAGAGAGGATCTTAAAAGTTACGTAGCATTTCGAACAATCCTCGATTTAATTTGATTTTTTGACCGAAACTAGTATAGAATTGTGTATAATATACTACGATTTTTGGACCGAAACTAGTATTTCAAAAAGTTTCATAGAATCTAATTTTGAGATAATTTTTTGCATGGACTTCCATCATAACCTTCCCTCGTAATATTTAGAGAGGATCTTAAAAGTTACGTATCATTTCGAACAATCCTCGATTTAATTTGATTTTTGACCGAAACTTGTATAGAATTGTGTATAATATACTACGATTTTTGGACCGAAACTAGTATTTCAAAAAGTTTCATAGAATCTAATTTGGAGATAATTTTTTGCATGGACTTCCATCAAAACCTTCCCTTGTGACATATAGAGAGGATCTTAAAAGTTACGTAGCATTTCGAACAATCCTCGATTTAATTTGATATTATGACCGAAACTAGTAAAGAATTGTGTATAATATACTACGATTTTTGGACCGAAACTAGTATAAATTTGTGTATAATTTATTAACATTTTTTTGTGACTAAAACTAGTATTTTAAAAAGTTTCATAGAATCTAATTTTGAGATAATTTTTGGCATAGACTTTCATCATAACCTTCCCTCGTGACATATTGAGAGGATCTTAAAAGTTACGAAGCATTTCGAAGAATCCTCGATTTAATTTGATATTATGACCGAAACTAGTATAGAATTATGTATAATATACTACAATTTTTGGACCGAAACTAGTATTTCAAAAAGTTTCATAGAATCTAATTTTGAGATAATATTTTGCATGGACTTCCATCATAACCTTCCCTCGTGACATATAGAGAGGATCTTAAAAGTTACGTAGCATTTTGAACAATCCTCGATTTAATTTGATTTTTTGACCGAAACTAGTATAGAATTGTGTATAATATACTACGATTTTTGGACCGAAACTGGTATTTCAAAAAGTTTCGTAGAATCTAATTTTGAGATAATTTTTTGCATGGACTTCCATCATAACCTTCCCTCGTAATATTTAGAGAGGATCTTAAAAGTTACGTATCATTTCGAACAATCCTCGATTTAATTTGATTTTTGACCGAAACTTGTATAGAATTGTGTATAATATACTACGATTTTTGGACCGAAACTAGTATTTCAAAAAGTTTCATAGAATCTAATTTGGAGATAATTTTTTGCATGGACTTCCATCATAACCTTCCCTCGTGACATATACAGAGGATCTTAAGAGTTACGTAGCATTTCGAACAATCCTCGATTTAATTTGAGTTTTTGACCGAAACTAGTATAGAATTGTGTATAATATACTACGATTTTTGGACCAAAACTGGTATTTCAAAAAGTTTCATAGAATCTAATTTTGAGATAATATTTTGCATGGACTTCCATCATAACCTTCCCTCGTGATATATAGAAAGGATCTTAAAAGTTACGTAGCATTTCGAATAATTCTCTTTTTAATTTAATTTTTGACCGAAACTTGTATAGAATTGTGTATAATCTACTACGATTTTTGGACCAAAACTAGTATTTTAAAAAGATTCATAGAATCTAATTTTGAGATAATTTTTTGCATGGACTTCCATCATAACCTTCCCTCGTAATATATAGAGAGGATCTTAAAAGTTACGTAGCATTTTGAACAATCCTCGATTTAATATGATTTTTTGACCGAAACTGGTATAGAATGGTGTATAATATACTACGATTTTTGGACCGAAACTAGTATTTCAAAAAGTTTCATAGAATCTAATTTTGAGATAATTTTTTGCATGGACTTCCATCATAACCTTCCCTCGTAATATTTAGAGAGGATCTTAAAAGTTACGTATCATTTCGAACAATCCTCGATTTAATTTGATATTATGACCGAAACTAGTATAGAATTGTGTATAATATACTACGATTTTTGGACCGAAACTAGTATTTCAAAAAGTTTCATAGAATCTAATTTGGAGATAATTTTTTGCATGGACTTCCATCAAAACCTTCCCTTGTGACATATAGAGAGGATCTTAAAAGTTACGTAGCATTTCGAACAATCCTCGATTTAATTTGATATTATGACCGAAACTAGTAAAGAATTGTGTATAATATACTACGATTTTTGGACCGAAACTAGTATAAATTTGTGTATAATTTATTAACATTTTTTTGTGACTAAAACTAGTATTTTAAAAAGTTTCATAGAATCTAATTTTGAGATAATTTTTGGCATAGACTTTCATCATAACCTTCCCTCGTGACATATTGAGAGGATCTTAAAAGTTACGAAGCATTTCGAAGAATCCTCGATTTAATTTGATATTATGACCGAAACTAGTATAGAATTGTGTATAATATACTACAATTTTTGGACCGAAACTAGTATTTCAAAAAGTTTCATAGAATCTAATTTTGAGATAATTTTTTGCATGGACTTCCATCATAACCTTCCCTCGTGACATATAGAGAGGATCTTAAAAGTTACGTAGCATTTTGAACAATCCTCGATTTAATTTGATTTTTTGACCGAAACTAGTATAGAATTGTGTATAATATACTACGATTTTTGGACCGAAACTGGTATTTCAAAAAGTTTCATAGAATCTAATTTAGAGATAATTTTTTGCATGGACTTCCATCATAACCTTCCCTCGTAATATTTAGAGAGGATCTTAAAAGTTACGTATCATTTCGAACAATCCTCGATTTAATTTGATTTTTGACCGAAACTTGTATAGAATTGTGTATAATATACTACGATTTTTGGACCGAAACTAGTATTTCAAAAAGTTTCATAGAATCTAATTTGGAGATAATTTTTTGCATGGACTTCCATCATAACCTTCCCTCGTGACATATACAGAGGATCTTAAGAGTTACGTAGCATTTCGAACAATCCTCGATTTAATTTGAGTTTTTGACCGAAACTAGTATAGAATTGTGTATAATATACTACGATTTTTGGACCAAAACTAGTATTTCAAAAAGTTTCATAGAATCTAATTTTGAGATAATATTTTGCATGGACTTCCATCATAACCTTCCCTCGTGATATATAGAAAGGATCTTAAAAGTTACGTAGCATTTCGAATAATTCTCTTTTTAATTTAATTTTTGACCGAAACTTGTATAGAATTGTGTATAATCTACTACGATTTTTGGACCAAAACTAGTATTTTAAAAAGATTCATAGAATCTAATTTTGAGATAATTTTTTGCATGGACTTCCATCATAACCTTCCCTCGTAATATATAGAGAGGATCTTAAAAGTTACGTAGCATTTTGAACAATCCTCGATTTAATATGATTTTTTGACCGAAACTGGTATAGAATGGTGTATAATATACTACGATTTTTGGACCGAAACTAGTATTTCAAAAAGTTTCATAGAATCTAATTTTGAGATAATTTTTTGCAGGGACTTCCATCATAACCTTCCCACGTGACATATAGAGAGGATCTTAAAAGTTACGTAGCATTTCGAACAATCCTCGATTTAATTTGATTTTTTGACCGAAACTAGTATAGAATTGTGTATAATATACTACGATTTTTGGACCGAAACTAGTATTTCAAAAAGTTTCATAGAATCTAATTTTGAGATAATTTTTTGCATGGACTTCCATCATAACCTTCCCTCGTAATATTTAGAGAGGATCTTAAAAGTTACGTATCATTTCGAACAATCCTCGATTTAATTTGATTTTTGACCGAAACTTGTATAGAATTGTGTATAATATACTACGATTTTTGGACCGAAACTAGTATTTCAAAAAGTTTCATAGAATCTAATTTGGAGATAATTTTTTGCATGGACTTCCATCAAAACCTTCCCTTGTGACATATAGAGAGGATCTTAAAAGTTACGTAGCATTTCGAACAATCCTCGATTTAATTTGATATTATGACCGAAACTAGTAAAGAATTGTGTATAATATACTACGATTTTTGGACCGAAACTAGTATAAATTTGTGTATAATTTATTAACATTTTTTTGTGACTAAAACTAGTATTTTAAAAAGTTTCATAGAATCTAATTTTGAGATAATTTTTGGCATAGACTTTCATCATAACCTTCCCTCGTGACATATTGAGAGGATCTTAAAAGTTACGAAGCATTTCGAAGAATCCTCGATTTAATTTGATATTATGACCGAAACTAGTATAGAATTATGTATAATATACTACAATTTTTGGACCGAAACTAGTATTTCAAAAAGTTTCATAGAATCTAATTTTGAGATAATTTTTTGCATGGACTTCCATCATAACCTTCCCTCGTGACATATAGAGAGGATCTTAAAAGTTACCTAGCATTTTGAACAATCCTCGATTTAATTTGATTTTTTGACCGAAACTAGTATAGAATTGTGTATAATATACTACGATTTTTGGACCGAAACTGGTATTTCAAAAAGTTTCGTAGAATCTAATTTTGAGATAATTTTTTGCATGGACTTCCATCATAACCTTCCCTCGTAATATTTAGAGAGGATCTTAAAAGTTACGTATCATTTCGAACAATCCTCGATTTAATTTGATTTTTGACCGAAACTTGTATAGAATTGTGTATAATATACTACGATTTTTGGACCGAAACTAGTATTTCAAAAAGTTTCATAGAATCTAATTTGGAGATAATTTTTTGCATGGACTTCCATCATAACCTTCCCTCGTGACATATACAGAGGATCTTAAGAGTTACGTAGCATTTCGAACAATCCTCGATTTAATTTGAGTTTTTGACCGAAACTAGTATAGAATTGTGTATAATATACTACGATTTTTGGACCAAAACTGGTATTTCAAAAAGTTTCATAGAATCTAATTTTGAGATAATATTTTGCATGGACTTCCATCATAACCTTCCCTCGTGATATATAGAAAGGATCTTAAAAGTTACGTAGCATTTCGAATAATTCTCTTTTTAATTTAATTTTTGACCGAAACTTGTATAGAATTGTGTATAATCTACTACGATTTTTGGACCAAAACTAGTATTTTAAAAAGATTCATAGAATCTAATTTTGAGATAATTTTTTGCATGGACTTCCATCATAACCTTCCCTCGTAATATATAGAGAGGATCTTAAAAGTTACGTAGCATTTTGAACAATCCTCGATTTAATATGATTTTTTGACCGAAACTGGTATAGAATGGTGTATAATATACTACGATTTTTGGACCGAAACTAGTATTTCAAAAAGTTTCATAGAATCTAATTTTGAGATAATTTTTTGCAGGGACTTCCATCATAACCTTCCCACGTGACATATAGAGAGGATCTTAAAAGTTACGTAGCATTTCGAACAATCCTCGATTTAATTTGATTTTTTGACCGAAACTAGTATAGAATTGTGTATAATATACTACGATTTTTGGACCGAAACTAGTATTTCAAAAAGTTTCATAGAATCTAATTTTGAGATAATTTTTTGCATGGACTTCCATCATAACCTTCCCTCGTAATATTTAGAGAGGATCTTAAAAGTTACGTATCATTTCGAACAATCCTCGATTTAATTTGATTTTTGACCGAAACTTGTATAGAATTGTGTATAATATACTACGATTTTTGGACCGAAACTAGTATTTCAAAAAGTTTCATAGAATCTAATTTGGAGATAATTTTTTGCATGGACTTCCATCAAAACCTTCCCTTGTGACATATAGAGAGGATCTTAAAAGTTACGTAGCATTTCGAACAATCCTCGATTTAATTTGATATTATGACCGAAACTAGTAAAGAATTGTGTATAATATACTACGATTTTTGGACCGAAACTAGTATAAATTTGTGTATAATTTATTAACATTTTTTTGTGACTAAAACTAGTATTTTAAAAAGTTTCATAGAATCTAATTTTGAGATAATTTTTGGCATAGACTTTCATCATAACCTTCCCTCGTGACATATTGAGAGGATCTTAAAAGTTACGAAGCATTTCGAAGAATCCTCGATTTAATTTGATATTATGACCGAAACTAGTATAGAATTATGTATAATATACTACAATTTTTGGACCGAAACTAGTATTTCAAAAAGTTTCATAGAATCTAATTTTGAGATAATTTTTTGCATGGACTTCCATCATAACCTTCCCTCGTGACATATAGAGAGGATCTTAAAAGTTACCTAGCATTTTGAACAATCCTCGATTTAATTTGATTTTTTGACCGAAACTAGTATAGAATTGTGTATAATATACTACGATTTTTGGACCGAAACTGGTATTTCAAAAAGTTTCGTAGAATCTAATTTTGAGATAATTTTTTGCATGGACTTCCATCATAACCTTCCCTCGTAATATTTAGAGAGGATCTTAAAAGTTACGTATCATTTCGAACAATCCTCGATTTAATTTGATTTTTGACCGAAACTTGTATAGAATTGTGTATAATATACTACGATTTTTGGACCGAAACTAGTATTTCAAAAAGTTTCATAGAATCTAATTTGGAGATAATTTTTTGCATGGACTTCCATCATAACCTTCCCTCGTGACATATACAGAGGATCTTAAGAGTTACGTAGCATTTCGAACAATCCTCGATTTAATTTGAGTTTTTGACCGAAACTAGTATAGAATTGTGTATAATATACTACGATTTTTGGACCAAAACTGGTATTTCAAAAAGTTTCATAGAATCTAATTTTGAGATAATATTTTGCATGGACTTCCATCATAACCTTCCCTCGTGATATATAGAAAGGATCTTAAAAGTTACGTAGCATTTCGAATAATTCTCTTTTTAATTTAATTTTTGACCGAAACTTGTATAGAATTGTGTATAATCTACTACGATTTTTGGACCAAAACTAGTATTTTAAAAAGATTCATAGAATCTAATTTTGAGATAATTTTTTGCATGGACTTCCATCATAACCTTCCCTCGTAATATATAGAGAGGATCTTAAAAGTTACGTAGCATTTTGAACAATCCTCGATTTAATATGATTTTTTGACCGAAACTGGTATAGAATGGTGTATAATATACTACGATTTTTGGACCGAAACTAGTATTTCAAAAAGTTTCATAGAATCTAATTTTGAGATAATTTTTTGCAGGGACTTCCATCATAACCTTCCCACGTGACATATAGAGAGGATCTTAAAAGTTACGTAGCATTTCGAACAATCCTCGATTTAATTTGATTTTTTGACCGAAACTAGTATAGAATTGTGTATAATATACTACGATTTTTGGACCGAAACTAGTATTTCAAAAAGTTTCATAGAATCTAATTTTGAGATAATTTTTTGCATGGACTTCCATCATAACCTTCCCTCGTAATATTTAGAGAGGATCTTAAAAGTTACGTATCATTTCGAACAATCCTCGATTTAATTTGATTTTTGACCGAAACTTGTATAGAATTGTGTATAATATACTACGATTTTTGGACCGAAACTAGTATTTCAAAAAGTTTCATAGAATCTAATTTGGAGATAATTTTTTGCATGGACTTCCATCAAAACCTTCCCTTGTGACATATAGAGAGGATCTTAAAAGTTACGTAGCATTTCGAACAATCCTCGATTTAATTTGATATTATGACCGAAACTAGTAAAGAATTGTGTATAATATACTACGATTTTTGGACCGAAACTAGTATAAATTTGTGTATAATTTATTAACATTTTTTTGTGACTAAAACTAGTATTTTAAAAAGTTTCATAGAATCTAATTTTGAGATAATTTTTGGCATAGACTTTCATCATAACCTTCCCTCGTGACATATTGAGAGGATCTTAAAAGTTACGAAGCATTTCGAAGAATCCTCGATTTAATTTGATATTATGACCGAAACTAGTATAGAATTATGTATAATATACTACAATTTTTGGACCGAAACTAGTATTTCAAAAAGTTTCATAGAATCTAATTTTGAGATAATTTTTTGCATGGACTTCCATCATAACCTTCCCTCGTGACATATAGAGAGGATCTTAAAAGTTACCTAGCATTTTGAACAATCCTCGATTTAATTTGATTTTTTGACCGAAACTAGTATAGAATTGTGTATAATATACTACGATTTTTGGACCGAAACTGGTATTTCAAAAAGTTTCGTAGAATCTAATTTTGAGATAATTTTTTGCATGGACTTCCATCATAACCTTCCCTCGTAATATTTAGAGAGGATCTTACAAGTTACGTATCATTTCGAACAATCCTCGATTTAATTTGATTTTTGACCGAAACTTGTATAGAATTGTGTATAATATACTACAATTTTTGGACCGAAACTAGTATTTCAAAAAGTTTCATAGAATCTAATTTGGAGATAATTTTTTGCATGGACTTCCATCATAACCTTCCCTCGTGACATATACAGAGGATCTTAAGAGTTACGTAGCATTTCGAACAATCCTCGATTTAATTTGAGTTTTTGACCGAAACTAGTATAGAATTGTGTATAATATACTACGATTTTTGGACCAAAACTAGTATTTTAAAAAGTTTCATAGAATCTAATTTTGAGATAATATTTTGCATGGACTTCCATCATAACCTTCCCTCGTGATATATAGAAAGGATCTTAAAAGTTACGTAGCATTTCGAACAATTCTCTTTTTAATTTAATTTTTGACCGAAACTTGTATAGAATTTTGTATAATCTACTACGATTTTTGGACCAAAACTAGTATTTTAAAAAGATTCATAGAATCTAATTTTGAGATAATTTTTTGCATGGACTTCCATCATAACCTTCCCTCGTAATATATAGAGAGGATCTTAAAAGTTACGTAGAATTTTGAACAATCCTCGATTTAATATGATTTTTTGACCGAAACTGGTATAGAATGGTGTATAATATACTACGATTTTTGGACCGAAACTAGTATTTCAAAAAGTTTCATAGAATCTAATTTTGAGATAATTTTTTGCAGGGACTTCCATCATAACCTTCCCACGTGACATATAGAGAGGATCTTAAAAGTTACGTAGCATTTCGAACAATCCTCGATTTAATTTGATTTTTTGACCGAAACTAGTATAGAATTGTGTATAATATACTACGATTTTTGGACCGAAACTAGTATTTCAAAAAGTTTCATAGAATCTAATTTTGAGATAATTTTTTGCATGGACTTCCATCATAACCTTCCCTCGTAATATTTAGAGAGGATCTTAAAAGTTACGTATCATTTCGAACAATCCTCGATTTAATTTGATTTTTGACCGAAACTTGTATAGAATTGTGTATAATATACTACGATTTTTGGACCGAAACTAGTATTTCAAAAAGTTTCATAGAATCTAATTTGGAGATAATTTTTTGCATGGACTTCCATCAAAACCTTCCCTTGTGACATATAGAGAGGATCTTAAAAGTTACGTAGCATTTCGAACAATCCTCGATTTAATTTGATATTATGACCGAAACTAGTAAAGAATTGTGTATAATATACTACGATTTTTGGACCGAAACTAGTATAAATTTGTGTATAATTTATTAACATTTTTTTGTGACTAAAACTAGTATTTTAAAAAGTTTCATAGAATCTAATTTTGAGATAATTTTTGGCATAGACTTTCATCATAACCTTCCCTCGTGACATATTGAGAGGATCTTAAAAGTTACGAAGCATTTCGAAGAATCCTCGATTTAATTTGATATTATGACCGAAACTAGTATAGAATTATGTATAATATACTACAATTTTTGGACCGAAACTAGTATTTCAAAAAGTTTCATAGAATCTAATTTTGAGATAATTTTTTGCATGGACTTCCATCATAACCTTCCCTCGTGACATATAGAGAGGATCTTAAAAGTTACCTAGCATTTTGAACAATCCTCGATTTAATTTGATTTTTTGACCGAAACTAGTATAGAATTGTGTATAATATACTACGATTTTTGGACCGAAACTGGTATTTCAAAAAGTTTCGTAGAATCTAATTTTGAGATAATTTTTTGCATGGACTTCCATCATAACCTTCCCTCGTAATATTTAGAGAGGATCTTACAAGTTACGTATCATTTCGAACAATCCTCGATTTAATTTGATTTTTGACCGAAACTTGTATAGAATTGTGTATAATATACTACAATTTTTGGACCGAAACTAGTATTTCAAAAAGTTTCATAGAATCTAATTTGGAGATAATTTTTTGCATGGACTTCCATCATAACCTTCCCTCGTGACATATACAGAGGATCTTAAGAGTTACGTAGCATTTCGAACAATCCTCGATTTAATTTGAGTTTTTGACCGAAACTAGTATAGAATTGTGTATAATATACTACGATTTTTGGACCAAAACTAGTATTTCAAAAAGTTTCATAGAATCTAATTTTGAGATAATATTTTGCATGGACTTCCATCATAACCTTCCCTCGTGATATATAGAAAGGATCTTAAAAGTTACGTAGCATTTCGAACAATTCTCTTTTTAATTTAATTTTTGACCGAAACTTGTATAGAATTTTGTATAATCTACTACGATTTTTGGACCAAAACTAGTATTTTAAAAAGATTCATAGAATCTAATTTTGAGATAATTTTTTGCATGGACTTCCATCATAACCTTCCCTCGTAATATATAGAGAGGATCTTAAAAGTTACGTAGAATTTTGAACACTCCTCGATTTAATATGATTTTTTGACCGAAACTGGTATAGAATGGTGTATAATATACTACGATTTTTGGACCGAAACTAGTATTTCAAAAAGTTTCATAGAATCTAATTTTGAGATAATTTTTTGCAGGGACTTCCATCATAACCTTCCCACGTGACATATAGATAGGATCTTAAAAGTTACGTAGCATTTCGAACAATCCTCGATTTAATTTGATTTTTTGACCGAAACTAGTATAGAATTGTGTATAATATACTACGATTTTTGGACCGAAACTAGTATTTCAAAAAGTTTCATAGAATCTAATTTTGAGATAATTTTTTGCATGGACTTCCATCATAACCTTCCCTCGTAATATTTAGAGAGGATCTTAAAAGTTACGTATCATTTCGAACAATCCTCGATTTAATTTGATTTTTGACCGAAACTTGTATAGAATTGTGTATAATATACTTCGATTTTTGGACCGAAACTAGTATTTCAAAAAGTTTCATAGAATCTAATTTGGAGATAATTTTTTGCATGGACTTCCATCAAAACCTTCCCTTGTGACATATAGAGAGGATCTTAAAAGTTACGTAGCATTTCGAACAATCCTCGATTTAATTTGATATTATGACCGAAACTAGTAAAGAATTGTGTATAATATACTACGATTTTTGGACCGAAACTAGTATAAATTTGTGTATAATTTATTAACATTTTTTTGTGACTAAAACTAGTATTTTAAAAAGTTTCATAGAATCTAATTTTGAGATAATTTTTGGCATAGACTTTCATCATAACCTTCCCTCGTGACATATAGAGAGGATCTTAAAAGTTACGAAGCATTTCGAACAATCCTCAATTTAATTTGATATTATGACCGAAACTAGTATAGAATTGTGTATAATATACTACAATTTTTGGATCGAAACTAGTATTTCAAAAAGTTTCATAGAATCTAATTTTGAGATAATTTTTTGCATGGACTTCCATCATAACCTTCCCTCGTGACATATAGAGAGGATCTTAAAAATTATGTAGCATTTTGAACAATCCTCGATTTAATTTGATTTTTTGACCGAAACTAGTATAGAATTGTGTATAATATACTACGATTTTTGGACCGAAACTGGTGATTCAAAAAGTTTCATAGAATCTAATTTTGAGATAATTTTTTGCATGGACTTCCATCATAACCTTCCCTCGTAATATATAGAGAGGATCTTAAAAGTTACGTAGCATTTCGAACAATCTTCGATTTAATTTGATTTTTTGACCGAAACTAGTATAGAATTGTGTATAATATACTACGATTTTTGGACCGAAACTAGTATTTCAAAAAGTTTCATAGAATCTAATTTTGAGATAATTTTTTGCATGGACTTCCATCATAACCTTCCCTCGTGACATATAGATAGGATCTTAAAAGTTACGTAGCATTTCGAACAATCCTCGATTTAATTTTATTTTTTGATAGAAACTATTATAGAATTGTGTATAATATACTACGATTTTTGGACCGAACCTAGTATTTCAAAAAGTTTCATAGAATCTAATTTTGAGATAATTTTTTAACATGGACTTCCATCAAAACCTTCCCTCGTAATATATAGAGTGGATCTTAGAAGTTACGTAGAATTTCGAACAATCCTCTTTTTTATTTGATTTTTGACCGAAACTTATATAAAATTGTGTATAATATACTACGGTTTTTGGACCGAAACTAGTATTTCAAAAAGTTTCATAGAATCTAATTTGGAGATAATTTTTTGCATGGACTTCCATCAAAACCTTCCCTTGTGACATATAGAGAGGATCTTAAAAGTTACGTAGCATTTCGAACAATCCTCGATTTAATTTGATATTATGACCGAAACTAGTAAAGAATTGTGTATAATATACTACGAGTTTTGGACCGAAACTAGTATAAATTTGTGTATAATTTATTAACATTTTTTTGTGACTAAAACTAGTATTTTAAAAAGTTTCATAGAATCTAATTTTGAGATAATTTTTGGCATAGACTTTCATCATAACCTTCCCTCGTGACATATTGAGAGGATCTTAAAAGTTATGAAGCATTTCGAAGAATCCTCGATTTAATTTGATATTATGACCGAAACTAGTATAGAATTGTGTATAATATACTACGATTTTTGGACCGAAACTGGTATTTCAAAAAGTTTCATAGAATCTAATTTTGAGATAATTTTTTGCATGGACTTCCATCATAACCTTCCCTCGTAATATATAGAGAGGATCTTAAAAGTTACGTAGCATTTCGAACAATCTTTGATTTAATTTGATTTTTTGACCGAAACTAATATAGAATTGTGTATAATATACTACGATTTTTGGACCGAAACTAGTATTTCAAAAAGTTTCATAGAATCTAATTTTGAGATAATTTTTTGCATGGAATTCCATCATAACCTTCCCTCGTGACATATAGAGAAGATCTTAAAAGTTACCTAGCATTTCGAACAATTCTCTTTTTAATTTAATTTTTGACCGAAACTTGTATAGAATTGTGTATAATCTACTACGATTTTTGGACCAAAACTAGTATTTCAAAAAGTTTCATAGAATCTAATTTTGAGATAATTTTTTGCATGGACTTCCATCATAACCTTCCCTCGTAATATATAGAGAGGATCTTAAAAGTTACATAGCATTTTGAACAATCCTTGATTTAATTTGATTTTTTGACCGAAACTAGTATAGAATGGTGTTTAATATACTACGATTTTTGGACCGAAACTTGTATTTCAAAATGTTTCATAGAATCTAAATTTGAGATAATTTTTTGCAGGGACTTCCATCATAACCTTCCCTTTGTAATATATAGAGAGGATATTAAAAGTTACGTAGCATTTCGAACAATCCTCGATTTAATTTGATTTTTTGACCGAAACTAGTATAGAATTGTGTATAATATACTACGATTTTTGGACCGAAACTAGTATTTCAAAAAGTTTCATAGATTCTATATTTGAGATAATTTTTTGCATGGACTTCCATCATAACCTTCACTCGTAATATATATAGAGGATCTTAAAAGTTACGTATCATTTCGAAAAATCCTCGATTTAATTTGATTTTTGACCGAAACTTGTATAGAATTGTGTATAATATACTACGATTTTTGGACCGAAACTAGTATTTCAAAAAGTTTCATAGAATCTAATTTGGAGATAATTTTTTGCATGGACTTCCATCATAACCTTCCCTTGTGACATATAGAGAGGATCTTAAAAGTTACGTAGCATTTCGAACAATACTCGATTTAATTTGATATTATGACCGAAACTAGTAAAGAATTGTGTATAATATACTACGATTTTTGGACCGAAACTAGTATAAATTTGTGTATAATTTATTAACATTTTTTTGTGACTAAAACTAGTATTTTAAAAAGTTTCATAGAATCTAATTTTGAGATAATTTTTGGCATAGACTTTCATCATAACCTTCCCTCGTGACATATAGAGAGGATCTTAAAAGTTACGAAGCATTTCGAACAATCCTCGATTTAATTTGATATTATGACCGAAACTAGTATAGAATTGTGTATAATATACTACAATTTTTGGATCGAAACTAGTATTTCAAAATGTTTCATAGAATCTAATTTTGAGATAATTTTTTGCATAGACTTCCATCATAAACTTCCCTCGTGACATATAGAGAGGATCTTAAAAATTACGTAGCATTTTGAACAATCCTCGATTTAATTTGATTTTTTGACCGAAACTAGTATAGAATTGTGTATAATATACTACGATTTTTGGACCGAAAATGGTGATTCAAAAAGTTTCATAGAATCTAATTTTGAGATAATTTTTTGCATGGACTTCCATCATAACCTTCCCTCGTAATATATAGAGAGGATCTTAAAAGTTACGTAGCATTTCGAACAATCTTCGATTTAATTTGATATTTTGACCGAAACTAGTATAGAATTGTGTATAATATACTACGATTTTTGGACCGAAACTAGTATTTCAAAAAGTTTCATAGAATCTAATTTTGAGATAATTTTTTGCATGGACTTCCATCATAACCTTCCCTCGTGACATATAGATAGGATCTTAAAAGTTACGTAGCATTTCGAACAATCCTCGATTTAATTTTATTTTTTGATAGAAACTAGTATAGAATTGTGTATAATATACTACGGTTTTTGGACCGAAACTAGTATTTCAAAAAGTTTCATAGAATCTAATTTTGAGATAATTTTTTAACATGGACTTCCATCATAACCTTCCCTCGTAATATATAGAGTGGATCTTAGAAGTTACGTAGAATTTCGAACAATCCTCTTTTTTATTTGATTTTTGACAGAAACTTATATAAAATTGTGTATAATATACTACGGTTTTTGGACCGAAACTAGTATTTCAAAAAGTTTCATAGAATCTAATTTGGAGATAATTTTTTGCATGGACTTCCATCAAAACCTTCCCTTGTGACATATAGAGAGGATCTTAAATGTTACGTAGCATTTCGAACAATCCTCGATTTAATTTGATATTATGACCGAAACTAGTAAAGAATTGTGTATAATTTACTACGATTTTTGGACCGAAACTAGTATAAATTTGTGTATAATTTATTAACATTTTTTTGTGACTAAAACTAGTATTTTAAAAAGTTTCATAGAATCTAATTTTGAGATAATTTTTGGCATAGACTTTCATCATAACCTTCCCTCGTGACATATTGAGAGGATCTTAAAAGTTACGAAGCATTTCGAAGAATCCTCGATTTAATTTGATATTATGACCGAAACTAGTATAGAATTGTGTATAATATACTACAATTTTTGGACCGAAACTAGTATTTCAAAAAGTTTCATAGAATCTAATTTTGAGATAATTTTTTGCATGGACTTCCATCATAACCTTCCCTCGTGACATATAGAGAGGATCTTAAAAGTTACGTAGCATTTTGAACAATCCTCGATTTAATTTGATTTTTTGACCGAAACTAGTATAGAATTGTGTATAATATACTACGATTTTTGGACCGAAACTGGTATTTCAAAAAGTTTCATAGAATCTAATTTTGAGATAATTTTTTGCATGGACTTCCATCATAATCTTCCCTCGTAATATATAGAGAGGATCTTAAAAGTTACGTAGCATTTCGAACAATCTTTGATTTAATTTTATTTTTTGACCGAAACTAGTATAGAATTGTGTATAATATACTACGATTTTTGGACCGAAACTAGTATTTCAAAAAGTTTCATAGAATCTAATTTTGAGATAATTTTTTGCATGGAATTCCATCATAACCTTCCCTCGTGACATATAGAGAGGATCTTAAAAGTTACCTAGCATTTCGAACAATTCTCTTTTTAATTTAATTTTTGACCGAAACTTGTATAGAATTGTATTTAATCTACTACGATTTTTGGACCAAAACTAGTATTTCAAAAAGTTTCATAGAATCTAATTTTGAGATAATTTTTTGCATGGACTTCCATCATAACCTTCCCTCGTAATATATAGAGAGGATCTTAAAAGTTACATAGCATTTTGAACAATCCTCGATTTAATTTGATTTTTTGACCGAAACTAGTATAGAATGGTGTTTAATATACTACGATTTTTGGACCGAAACTTGTATTTCAAAAAGTTTCATAGAATCTAAATTTGAGATAATTTTTTGCATGGACTTCCATCATAACCTTCCCTCGTGACATATAGATAGGATCTTAAAAGTTACGTAGCATTTCGAACAATCCTCGATTTAATTTTATTTTTTGATAGAAACTAGTATAGAATTGTGTATAATACACTACGATTTTTGGACCGAAACTAGTATTTCAAAAAGTTTCATAGAATCTAATTTTGAGATAATTTTTTAACATGGACTTCCATCATAACCTTCCCTCGTAATATATAGAGTGGATCTTAGAAGTTACGTAGAATTTCGAACAATCCTCTTTTTTATTTGATTTTTGACCGAAACTTATATAAAATTGTGTATAATATACTACGGTTTTTGGACCGAAACTAGTATTTCAAAAAGTTTCATAGAATCTAATTTGGAGATAATTTTTTGCATGGACTTCCATCAAAACCTTCCCTTGTGACATATAGAGAGGATCTTAAAAGTTACGTAGCATTTCGAACAATCCTCGATTTAATTTGATATTATGACTGAAACTAGTAAAGAATTGTGTATAATATACTACGATTTTTGGACCGACACTAGTATAAATTTGTGTATAATTTATTAACATTTTTTTGTGACTAAAACTAGTATTTTAAAAAGTTTCATAGAATCTAATTTTGAGATAATTTTTGGCATAGACTTTCATCATAACCTTCCCTCGTGACATATTGAGAGGATCTTAAAAGTTACGAAGCATTTCGAAGAATCCTCGATTTAATTTGATATTATGACCGAAACTAGTATAGAATTGTGTATAATATACTACAATTTTTGGATCGAAACTAGTATTTCAAAAAGTTTCATAGAATCTAATTTTGAGATAATTTTTTGCATGGACTTCCATCATAACCTTCCCTCGTGCCATATAGAGAGGATCTTAAAAGTTACGTAGCATTTTGAACAATCCTCGATTTAATTTGATTTTTTGACCGAAACTAGTATAGAATTGTGTATAATATACTACGATTTTTGGACCGAAACTGGTATTTCAAAAAGTTTCATAGAATCTAATTTTGAGATAATTTTTTGCATGGACTTCCATCATAACCTTCCCTCGTAATATATAGAGAGGATCTTAAAAGTTACGTAGCATTTCGAACAATCTTTGATTTAATTTGATTTTTTGACCGAAACTAGTATAGAATTGTGTATAATATACTACGATTTTTGGACCGAAACTAGTATTTCAAAAAGTTTCATAGAATCTAATTTTGAGATAATTTTTTGCATGGAATTCCATCATAACCTTCCCTCGGGACATATAGAGAGGATCTTAAAATTACCTAGCATTTCGAACAATTCTCTTTTTAATTTAATTTTTGACCGAAACTTGTATAGAATTGTGTATAATCTACTACAATTTTTGGACCAAAACTAGTATTTCAAAAAGTTTCATAGAATCTAATTTTGAAATAATTTTTTGCATGGACTTCCATCATAACCTTCCCTTTGTAATATATAGAGAGGATCTTAAAAGTTACATAGCATTTTGAATAATCCTCGATTTAATTTGATTTTTTGACCGAAACTAGTATAGAATGGTGTTTAATATACTACTATTTTTGGACCGAAACTTGTATTTCAAAAAGTTTCATAGAATCTAAATTTGGGATAATTTTTTGCAGGGACTTCCATCATAACCTTCCCTCGTGACATATAGAGAGGATATTAAAAGTTACGTAGCATTTCAAACAATCCTCGATTTAATTTGATTTTTTGACCGAAACTAGTATAGAATTCTGTATAATATACTACGATTTTTGGACCGAAACTAGTATTTCAAAAAGTTTCATAGAATCTAATTTTGAGATAATTTTTTGCATGGACTACCATCATAAACTTCACTCGTAATATATAGAGAGGATCTTAAAAGTTACGTATCATTTCGAACAATCCTCGATTTAATTTGATTTTTGACCGAAACTTGTATAGAATTGTGTATAATATACTACGATTTTTGGACCGAAACTAGTATTTCAAAAAATTTCATAGAATCTAATTTGGAGATAATTTTTTGCCTGGACTTCCATCATAACCTTCCCTTGTGACATATAGAGAGGATCTTAAAAGTTACGTAGCATTTCGAACAATCCTCGATTTAATTTGATATTATGACCGAAACTTGTATAGAATTGTGTATAATCTACTACGATTTTTGGACCAAAACTAGTATTTCAAAAAGTTTCATAGAATCTAATTTTGAGATAATTTTTTGCATGGACTTCCATCATAACCTTCCCTCGTAATATATAGAGAGGATCTTAAAAGTTACATAGCATTTTGAACAATCCTCGATTTAATTTGATTTTTTGACCGAAACTAGTATAGAATGGTGTTTAATATACTACAATTTTTGGACCGAAACTTGTATTTCAAAAAGTTTCATAGAATCTAAATTTGAGATAATTTTTTGCATGGACTTCCATCATAACCTTCCCTCGTGACATATAGATAGGATCTTAAAAGTTACGTAGCATTTCGAACAATCCTCGATTTAATTTTATTTTTTGATAGAAACTAGTATAGAATTGTGTATAATATACTACGATTTTTGGACCGAAACTAGTATTTCAAAAAGTTTCATAGAATCTAATTTTGAGATAATTTTTTAACATGGACTTCCATCATAACCTTCCCTCGTAATATATAGAGTGGATCTTAGAAGTTACGTAGAATTTCGAACAATCCTCTTTTTTATTTGATTTTTGACCGAAACTTATATAAAATTGTGTATAATATACTACGGTTTTTGGACCGAAACTAGTATTTCAAAAAGTTTCATAGAATCTAATATGGAGATAATTTTTTGCATGGACTTCCATCAAAACCTTCCCTTGTGACATATAGAGAGGATCTTAAAAGTTACGTAGCATTTCGAACAATCCTCGATTTAATTTGATATTATGACTGAAACTAGTAAAGAATTGTGTATAATATACTACGATTTTTGGACCGACACTAGTATAAATTTGTGTATAATTTATAAACATTTTTTTGTGACTAAAACTAGTATTTTAAAAAGTTTCATAGAATCTAATTTTGAGATAATTTTTGGCATAGACTTTCATCATAACCTTCCCTCGTGACATATTGAGAGGATCTTAAAAGTTACGAAGCATTTCGAAGAATCCTCGATTTAATTTGATATTATGACCGAAACTAGTATAGAATTGTGTATAATATACTACAATTTTTGGATCGAAACTAGTATTTCAAAAAGTTTCATAGAATCTAATTTTGAGATAATTTTTTGCATGGACTTCCATCATAACCTTCCCTCGTGACATATAGAGAGGATCTTAAAAGTTACGTAGCATTTTGAACAATCCTCGATTTAATTTGATTTTTTGACCGAAACTAGTATAGAATTGTGTATAATATACTACGATTTTTGGACCGAAACTGGTATTTCAAAAAGTTTCATAGAATCTAATTTTGAGATAATTTTTTGCATGGACTTCCATCATAACCTTCCCTCGTAATATATAGAGAGGATCTTAAAAGTTACGTAGCATTTCGAACAATCTTTGATTTAATTTGATTTTTTGACCGAAACTAGTATAGAATTGTGTATAATATACTACGATTTTTGGACCGAAACTAGTATTTCAAAAAGTTTCATAGAATCTAATTTTGAGATAATTTTTTGCATGGAATTCCATCATAACCTTCCCTCGGGACATATAGAGAGGATCTTAAAATTACCTAGCATTTCGAACAATTCTCTTTTTAATTTAATTTTTGACCGAAACTTGTATAGAATTGTGTATAATCTACTACAATTTTTGGACCAAAACTAGTATTTCAAAAAGTTTCATAGAATCTAATTTTGAAATAATTTTTTGCATGGACTTCCATCATAACCTTCCCTTTGTAATATATAGAGAGGATCTTAAAAGTTACATAGCATTTTGAATAATCCTCGATTTAATTTGATTTTTTGACCGAAACTAGTATAGAATGGTGTTTAATATACTACTATTTTTGGACCGAAACTTGTATTTCAAAAAGTTTCATAGAATCTAAATTTGGGATAATTTTTTGCAAGGACTTCCATCATAACCTTCCCTCGTGACATATAGAGAGGATATTAAAAGTTACGTAGCATTTCAAACAATCCTCGATTTAATTTGATTTTTTGACCGAAACTAGTATAGAATTCTGTATAATATACTACGATTTTTGGACCGAAACTAGTATTTCAAAAAGTTTCATAGAATCTAATTTTGAGATAATTTTTTGCCTGGACTTCCATCATAAACTTCACTCGTAATATATAGAGAGGATCTTAAAAGTTACGTATCATTTCGAACAATCCTCGATTTAATTTGATTTTTGACCGAAACTTGTATAGAATTGTGTATAATCTACTACGATTTTTGGACCAAAACTAGTATTTCAAAAAGTTTCATAGAATCTAATTTTGAGATAATTTTTTGCATGGACTTCCATCATAACCTTCCCTCGTAATATATAGAGAGGATCTTAAAAGTTACATAGCATTTTGAACAATCCTCGATTTAATTTGATTTTTTGACCGAAACTAGTATAGAATGGTGTTTAATATACTACAATTTTTGGACCGAAACTTGTATTTCAAAAAGTTTCATAGAATCTAAATTTGAGATAATTTTTTGCATGGACTTCCATCATAACCTTCCCTCGTGACATATAGATAGGATCTTAAAAGTTACGTAGCATTTCGAACAATCCTCGATTTAATTTTATTTTTTGATAGAAACTAGTATAGAATTGTGTATAATATACTACGATTTTTGGACCGAAACTAGTATTTCAAAAAGTTTCATAGAATCTAATTTTGAGATAATTTTTTAACATGGACTTCCATCATAACCTTCCCTCGTAATATATAGAGTGGATCTTAGAAGTTACGTAGAATTTCGAACAATCCTCTTTTTTATTTGATTTTTGACCGAAACTTATATAAAATTGTGTATAATATACTACGGTTTTTGGACCGAAACTAGTATTTCAAAAAGTTTCATAGAATCTAATATGGAGATAATTTTTTGCATGGACTTCCATCAAAACCTTCCCTTGTGACATATAGAGAGGATCTTAAAAGTTACGTAGCATTTCGAACAATCCTCGATTTAATTTGATATTATGACTGAAACTAGTAAAGAATTGTGTATAATATACTACGATTTTTGGACCGACACTAGTATAAATTTGTGTATAATTTATAAACATTTTTTTGTGACTAAAACTAGTATTTTAAAAAGTTTCATAGAATCTAATTTTGAGATAATTTTTGGCATAGACTTTCATCATAACCTTCCCTCGTGACATATTGAGAGGATCTTAAAAGTTACGAAGCATTTCGAAGAATCCTCGATTTAATTTGATATTATGACCGAAACTAGTATAGAATTGTGTATAATATACTACAATTTTTGGATCGAAACTAGTATTTCAAAAAGTTTCATAGAATCTAATTTTGAGATAATTTTTTGCATGGACTTCCATCATAACCTTCCCTCGTGACATATAGAGAGGATCTTAAAAGTTACGTAGCATTTTGAACAATCCTCGATTTAATTTGATTTTTTGACCGAAACTAGTATAGAATTGTGTATAATATACTACGATTTTTGGACCGAAACTGGTATTTCAAAAAGTTTCATAGAATCTAATTTTGAGATAATTTTTTGCATGGACTTCCATCATAACCTTCCCTCGTAATATATAAAGAGGATCTTAAAAGTTACGTAGCATTTCGAACAATCTTTGATTTAATTTGATTTTTTGACCGAAACTAGTATAGAATTGTGTATAATATACTACGATTTTTGGACCGAAACTAGTATTTCAAAAAGTTTCATAGAATCTAATTTTGAGATAATTTTTTGCATGGAATTCCATCATAACCTTCCCTCGGGACATATAGAGAGGATCTTAAAATTACCTAGCATTTCGAACAATTCTCTTTTTAATTTAATTTTTGACCGAAACTTGTATAGAATTGTGTATAATCTACTACAATTTTTGGACCAAAACTAGTATTTCAAAAAGTTTCATAGAATCTAATTTTGAAATAATTTTTTGCATGGACTTCCATCATAACCTTCCCTTTGTAATATATAGAGAGGATCTTAAAAGTTACATAGCATTTTGAATAATCCTCGATTTAATTTGATTTTTTGACCGAAACTAGTATAGAATGGTGTTTAATATACTACTATTTTTGGACCGAAACTTGTATTTCAAAAAGTTTCATAGAATCTAAATTTGGGATAATTTTTTGCAGGGACTTCCATCATAACCTTCCCTCGTGACATATAGAGAGGATATTAAAAGTTACGTAGCATTTCAAACAATCCTCGATTTAATTTGATTTTTTGACCGAAACTAGTATAGAATTCTGTATAATATACTACGATTTTTGGACCGAAACTAGTATTTCAAAAAGTTTCATAGAATCTAATTTTGAGATAATTTTTTGCATGGACTACCATCATAAACTTCACTCGTAATATATAGAGAGGATCTTAAAAGTTACGTATCATTTCGAACAATCCTCGATTTAATTTGATTTTTGACCGAAACTTGTATAGAATTGTGTATAATATACTACGATTTTTGGACCGAAACTAGTATTTCAAAAAGTTTCATAGAATCTAATTTGGAGATAATTTTTTGCCTGGACTTCCATCATAACCTTCCCTTGTGACATATAGAGAGGATCTTAAAAGTTACGTAGCATTTCGAACAATCCTCGATTTAATTTGATATTATGACCGAAACTAGTAAAGAATTGTGTATAATATACTACGATTTTTGGACCGAAACTAGTATAAATTTGTGTATAATTTATTAACATTTTTTTGTGACTAAAACTAGTATTTTAAAAAGTTTCATAGAATCTAATTTTGAGATAATTTTTGGCATAGACTTTCATCATAACCTTCCCTCGTGACATATAGAGAGGATCTTAAAAGTTACGAAGCATTTCGAACAATCCTCGATTTAATTTGATATTATGACCGAAACTAGTATAGAATTGTGTATAATATACTACAATTTTTGGATCGAAACTAGTATTTCAAAAAGTTTCATTGAATCTAATTTTGAGATAATTTTTTGCATGGACTTCCATCATAACCTTCCCTCGTGACATATAGAGAGGATCTTAAAAGTTACGTAGCATTTTGAACAATCCTCGATTTAATTTGATTTTTTGACCGAAACTAGTATAGAATTGTGTATAATATACTACGATTTTTGGACCGAAACTGGTGATTCAAAAAGTTTCATAGAATCTAATTTTGAGATAATTTTTTGCATGGACTTCCATCATAACCTTCCCTCGTAATATATAGAGAGGATCTTAAATGTTACGTAGCATTTCGAACAATCTTCGATTTAATTTTATTTTTTGACCGAAACTAGTATAAAATTGTGTATAATATACTACGATTTTTGGACCGAAACTAGTATTTCAAAAAGTTTCATAGAATCTAATTTTGAGATAATTTTTTGCATGGACTTCCATCATAACCTTCCCTCGTGACATATAGATAGGATCTTAAAAGTTACGTAGCATTTCGAACAATCCTCGATTTAATTTTATTTTTTGATAGAAACTAGTATAGAATTGTGTATAATATACTACGATTTTTGGACCGAAACTAGTATTTCAAAAAGTTTCATAGAATGTAATTTTGAGATAATTTTTTAACATGGACTTCCATCATAACCTTCCCTCGTAATATATAGAGTGGATCTTAGAAGTTACGTAGAATTTCGAACAATCCTCTTTTTTATTTGATTTTTGACCGAAACTTATATAAAATTGTGTATAATATACTACGGTTTTTGGACCGAAACTAGTATTTCAAAAAGTTTCATAGAATCTAATTTTGAGATAATTTTTTGCATGGACTTCCATCATAAGCTTCCCTCGTAATATATAGAGAGGATCTTAAATGTTACGTAGCATTTCGAATAATCCTCGATTTAATTTGATTTTTAGACCGAAACTAGTATAGAATTGTGTATAATATATTACGAGTTTTTGACCGAAACAAGTATTTCAAAAAATTTCATAGAATCTAATTTTGAGATAATTTTTTGCATGGACTTCCATCATAACCTTCCCTCGTGACATATACAGAGGATCTTAAAAGGTACGTAGCATTTCGAACAATCCTCGATTTAATTTGAGTTTTTGACCAAAACTAGTATAGAATTGTGTATAATATACTACGATTTTTGGACCAAAACTAGTATTTCAAAAAGTTTCATAGAATCTAATTTTGAGATAATTTTTTGCATGGACTTCCATCATAACCTTCCCTCGTGACATATAGAGAGGATCTTAAAAGTTACGTAGCATTTCGAACAATTCTCTTTTTCAATTTAATTTTTGACCGAAACTTGTATAGAATTGTGTATAATCTACTACGATTTTTGGACCAAAACTAGTATTTCAAAAAGTTTCATAGAATCTAATTTTGAGATAATTTTTTGCATGGACTTCCATCATAACCTTCCCTCGTAATATATAGAGAGGATCTTAAAAGTTACATAGTATTTTGAACAATCCTCGATTTAATTTGATTTTTTGACCGAAACTAGTATAGAATGGTGTATAATATACTACGATTTTTTGACCGAAACTTGTATTTCAAAAAGTTTCATAGAATCTAAATTTGAGATAATTTTTTGCAGGGACTTCCATCATAACCTTCCCTCGTGACATATAGAGAGGATCTTAAAAGTTACGTAGCATTTCGAACAATCCTCGATTTAATTTGATTTTTTGACCGAAACTAGTATAGAATTGTGTGTAATATACTAAGATTTTTGGACCGAAACTAGTATTTCAAAAAGTTTCATAGAATCTAATTTTGAGATAATTTTTTGCATGGACTTCCATCATAAACTTCACTGGTAATATATAGAGAGGATCTTAAAAGTTACGTATCATTTCGAACAATCCTCGATTTAATTTGATTTTTGACCGAAACTTGTATAGAATTGTGTATAATATACTACGATTTTTGGACCGAAACTAGTATTTCAAAAAGTTTCATAGAATCTAATTTGGAGATAATTTTTTTCCTGGACTTCCATCATAACCTTCCCTTGTGACATATAGGGAGGATCTTAAAAGATACATAGCATTTCGAACAATCCTCGATTTAATTTGATATTATGACCGAAACTAGTAAAGAATTGTGTATAATATACTACGATTTTTGGACCGAAACTAGTATAAATTTGTGTATAATTTATTAACATTTTTTTGTGACTAAAACTAGTATTTTAAAAAGTTTCATAGAATCTAATTTTGAGATAATTTTTGGCATAGACTTTCATCATAACCTTCCCTCGTGACATATAGAGAGGATCTTAAAAGTTACGAAGCATTTCGAACAATCCTCGATTTAATTTGATATTATGACCGAAACTAGTATAGAATTGTGTATAATATACTACAATTTTTGGATCGAAACTAGTATTTCAAAAAGTTTCATAGAATCTAATTTTGAGATAATTTTTTGCATGGACTTCCATCATAACCTTCCCTCGTGACATATAGAGAGGATCTTAAAAGTTACGTAGCATTTCTAACAATCCTCGATTTAATTTGATTTTTTGACCGAAACTAGTATAGAATTTTGTGTAATATACTACGATTATTGGACCGAAACTAGTATTTCAAAAAGTTTCATAGAATCTAATTTTGAGATAATTTTTTGCATGGACTTCCATCATAAACTACACTCGTAATATATAGAGAGGATCTTAAAAGTTACGTATCATTTCGAACAATCCTCGATTTAATTTGATTTTTGACCGAAACTTGTATAGAATTGTGTATAATATACTACGATTTTTGGACCGAAACTAGTATTTCAAAAAGTTTCATAGAATCTAATTTGGAGATAATTTTTTGCCTGGACTTCCATCATAACCTTCCCTTGTGACATATAGAGAGGATCTTAAAAGTTACGTAGCATTTTGAACAATCCTCGATTTAATTTGATATGATGACCGAAACTAGTAAAGAATTGTGTATAATATACTACGATTTTTGGACCGAAACTAGTATAAATTTGTGTATAATTTATTAACATTTTTTTGTGACTAAAACTAGTATTTTAAAAAGTTTCATAGAATCTAATTTTGAGATAATTTTTGGCATATACTTTCATAATAACCTTCCCTCGTGACATATAGAGAGGATCTTAAAAGTTACGAAGCATTTTGAACAATCCTCGATTTAATTTGATATTATGACCGAAACTAGTATAGAATTGTGTATAATATACTACAATTTTTGGATCGAAACTAGTATTTCAAAAAGTCTCATAGAATCTAATTTTGAGATAATTTTTTGCATGGACTTCCATCATAACCTTCCCTCGTGACATATAGAGAGGATCTTAAAAGTTACGTAGCATTTTGAACAATCCTCGATTTAATTTGATTTTTTGACCGAAACTGGTATAGAATTGTGTATAATATACTACGATTTTTGGACCGAAACTGGTGATTCAAAATGTTTCATAGAATCTAATTTTGAGATAATTTTTTGCATGGACTTCCATAATAACCTTCCCTCGTAATATATAGAGAGGATCTTAAAAGTTACGTAGCATTTCGAACAATCTTCGATTTAATTTGATTTTTTGACCGAAACTAGTATAGAATTGTGTATAATATACTACGATTTTTGGACCGAAACTAGTATTTCAAAAAGTTTCATAGAATCTAATTTTGAGATAATTTTTTGCATGGACTTCCATCATAACCTTCCCTCGTGACATATAGATAGGATCTTAAAAGTTACATAGTATTTCGAACAATCCTCGATTTAATTTTATTTTTTGATAGAAACTAGTATAGAATTGTGTATAATATACTACGATTTTTGGATCGAAACTAGTATTTCAAAAAGTTTCATAGAATCTAATTTTGAGATAATTTTTTAACATGGACTTCCATCATAACCTTCCCTCGTAATATATAGAGTGGATCTTCGAAGTTACGTAGAATTTCGAACAATCCTCTTTTTTATTTGATTTTTGACCGAAACTTATATAAAATTGTGTATAATATACTACGGTTTTTGGACCGAAACTAGTATTTCAAAAAGTTTCATAGAATTTAAGTTTGAGATAATTTTTTGCATGGACTTCCATCATAAGCTTCCCTTGTGACATATAGAGAGGGTCTTAAAAGTTACGTAGCATTTCGAACAATCCTCAATTTAATTTGAAATTATGACCGAAACTAGTATAGAATTGTGTATAATATACTAGGATTTTTGGACCGAAACAAGTATTTAAAAAAGTTTCACAAAATCTAATTTTGAGATAATTTTTTGCATGGACTTCCATCATAACCTTCCCTCGTAATATATAGAGAGGATCTTAAGAGTTACGTAGCATTTCGGACAATCCTCTTTTTTATTTGATTTTCGACCGAAACTTGTATAAAATTGTGTATAATGTGCTACGATTTTTGGACCGAAACTAGTATTTCAAAAAGTTTCATAGAATCTAATTTTGAGATAATTTTTTGCATGGACTTCCATCATAACCTTCCCTCGTAATATATAGAGAGGATCTTAAACGTTACGTAGCATTTCGAATAATCCTCGATTTAATTTGATTTTTATAACGAAACTAGTATAGAATTGTGTATAATATATTATGAGTTTTTGACCGAAACAAGTATTTCAAAAAATTTCATAGAATCTAATTTTGAGATAATTTTTTGCATGGGCTTCCATCATAACCTTCCCTCGTGACATATACAGAGGATCTTAAAAGTTACGTAGCATTTCGAACAATCCTCGATTTAATTTGAGTTTTTGACCAAAACTAGTATAGAATTGTGTATAATTTACTACGATTTTTGGACCAAAACCAGTATTTCAAAAAGTTTCATAGAATCTAATTTTGAGATAATTTTTTGCATGGACTTCCATCATAACCTTCCCTCGTGACATATAGAGAGGATCTTAAAAGTTACGTAGCATTTCGAACAATTCTCTTTTTCAATTTAATTTTTGACCGAAACTTGTATAGAATTGTGTATAATCTACTACGATTTTTGGACCGAAACTAGTATTTCAAAAAGTTTCATAGAATCTAATTTGGAGATAATTTTTTGCATGGACTTTCATCATAACCTTCCCTCGTAATATATAGAGAGGATATTAAAAGTTACGTAGCATTTCGAACAATCCTCGATTTAATTTGATTTTTTGACCGAAACTAGTATAGAATTATGTATAATATACTACGATTTTTGGACCGAAACTAGTATTTCAAAAAGTTTCATAGAATCTAATTTTGAGATAATTTTTTGCATGGACTTCCATCATAAACTTCACTCGTAATATATAGAGAGGATCTTAGAAGTTACGTATCATTTCGAACAATCCTCGATTTAATATGATTTTTGACCGAAACTTGTATAGAATTGTGTATAATATACTACGATTTTTGGACCGAAACTAGTATTTCAAAAAGTTTCATAGAATCTAATTTGGAGATAATTTTTTGCATGGACTTCCATCATAACCTTCCCTTGTGACATATAGAGAGGATCTTAAAAGTTACGTAGCATTTCGAACAATCCTAGATTTAATTTGATATTATGACCGAAACTAGCAAAGAATTGTGTATAATATACTACGATTTTTGGACCGAAACTAGTATTTAAAAAAGTTTCACAAAATCTAATTTTGAGATAATTTTTTGCATGGACTTCCATCATAACCTTCCCTCGTAATATATAGAGAGGATCTTAAGAGTTACGTAGCATTTCGTACAATCCTCTTTTTTATTTTATTTTCGACCGAAACTTGTATAGAATTGTGTATAATATATTACGATTTTTGGACCGAAACAAGTATTTCAAAAAGTTCCACATAATCTAATTTTGAGATAACTTTTTGCATGGACTCCCATCATAACCTTCCCTCTTAATATATAGAGAGGATCTTAAAAGTTACGTAGAATTTCGAACAATCCTCGATTTAATTTGATTTTTTGACCGAAACTTGTATAGAATTGTGTATAATATACTACGATTTTTGGACCGAAACTAGTATTTCAAAAAGTTACATAGAATCTAATTTTGAGATAATTTTTTGCATGGACTTCCATCATAACCTTCCCTCGTAATATATAGAGAGGATCTTAAAAGTTAAGTAGCATTTCGAACAATCCTCGATTTAATTTGATTTTTTGACCGAAACTAGTATAGAATTGTGTATAATATACTACGATTTTTGGACCGAAACTAGTATTTCAAAAAGTTTCATAGAATCTAATTTTGAGATAATTTTTTGCATGGACTTCCATCATAACCTTCCCTTGTGACATATAGAGAGGATCTTAAAAGTTACATAGCATTTCGAACAATCCACGATTTAATTTGATATTATGACCGAAACTAGTATAGAATTATGTATAATATACTACGATTTTTGGACCGAAACTAGTATTTAAAAAAGTTTCATAGAATCTAATTTTGAGATAATTTTTTGCATGGACTTCCATCATAACTTTCCCTTGTGACATATAGAGAGGATCTTAAAAGTTACGTAGCATTTCGAACAATCCTCGATTTAATTTGATATTATGACCGAAACTAGTATAGAATTGTGTATAATATACTATGATTTTTGGACCGAAACTAGTATAAATTTGTGTATAATTTATTATTTGTGACTAAAACTAGTATTTTAAAAACTTTTATAGAATCTAATTTTGAGATAATTTTTGGCATGGACTTCCCTAATAACCTTCCCTCGTGACATATATAGAGGATCTTAAAAGTTACATAGTATTTCTAACAATTCTCGATTTAATTTGATTTTTTGACCGAAAATAGTATAGAATTGTGTATAATATACTACGATTTTTGGACCGAAACTAGTATTTCAAAAAGTTTCATAGAATCTAATTTTGAGATAATTTTTTGCATGGACTTCCATCATAACCTTCCCTCGTGACATATAGAGAGGATCTTAAAAGTTACGTAGCATTTCGGACAATCCTCTTTTTAATTTAATTTTTGACCGAAACTAGTATAGAATTGTGTATAATATACTACGGTTTTTGGACCGAAACTAGTATTTCAAAAAGTTTCATAGAATCTAATTTTGAGATAATTTTTTGCATGGACTTCCATCATAACCTTCCCTTGTAATATATAGAGAGGATCTTAAAAGTTACATAGCATTTTGAACAATCCTCGATTTAATTTGATTTTTTGACCGAAACTAGTATAGAATGGTGTATAATATACTACGATTTTTGGACCGAAACTTGTATTTCAAAAAGTTTCATAGAATCTATATTTGAGATAATTTTTTGCAGGGACTTCCATCATAACCTTCCCTCGTGACATATAGAGAGGATATTAAAAGTTACGTAGCATTTCGAACAATCCTCGATTTAATTTGATTTTTTGACCGAAACTAGTATAGAATTATGTATAATATACTACGATTTTTGGACCGAAACTAGTATTTCAAAAAGTTTCATAGAATCTAATTTTGAGATAATTTTTTGCATGGACTTCCATCATAAACTTCACTCGTAATATATAGAGAGGATCTTAGAAGTTACGTATCATTTCGAACAATCCTCGATTTAATTTGATATTATGACCGAAACTAGTAAAGAATTGTGTATAATATACTACGATTTTTGGACCGAAACTAGTATTTAAAAAAGTTTCACAAAATTTAATTTTGAGATAATTTTTTGCATGGACTTTCATCATAACCTTCCCTCGTAATATATAGAGAGGATCTTAAGAGTTACGTAGCATTTCGTACAATCCTCTTTTTTATTTGATTTTCGACCGAAACTTGTATAGAATTGTGTATAATATATTACGATTTTTGGACCGAAAAAAGTATTTCAAAAAGTTCCACATAATCTAATTTTGAGATAACTTTTTGCATGGACTCCCATCATAACCTTCCCTCTTAATATATAGAGAGGATCTTAAAAGTTACGTAGAATTTCGAACAATCCTCGATTTAATTTAATTTTTTGACCGAAACTAGTATAAAATTGTGCATAATATACTAAGATTTTTGGATCGAAACTAGTATTTCAAAAAGTTTCATAGAATCTAATTTTGAGAAAAAAAATTTTTATGGACTTCCATCATAACCTTGCCTCGTAATATATAGAGAGGATCTTAAAAGTTACGTAGCATTTCGAACAATCATCGATTTAATTTGATTTTTGACCAAAACTTGTATAGAATTGTGTATAATATACTACGATTTTTGGACCGAAACTAGTATTTCAAAAAGTTACATAGAATCTAATTTTGAGATAATTTTTTGCATGGACTTCCATCATAACCTTCCCTCGTAATATATAGAGAGGATCTTAAAAGTTAAGTAGCATTTCGAACAATCCTCGATTTAATTTGATTTTTTGACCGAAACTAGTATAGAATTGTGTATAATATACTACGATTTTTGGACCGAAACTAGTATTTAAAAAAGTTTCATAGAATCTAATTTAGAGATAATTTTTTGCATGGACTTCCATCATAACTTTCCCTTGTGACATATAGAGAGGATCTTAAAAGTTACGTAGCATTTCGAACAATCCTCGATTTAATTTGATATTATGACCGAAACTAGTATAGAATTGTGTATAGTTTATTAACATTTTTTTGTGACTAAAACTAGTATTTTAAAAAGTTTCATATAATCTAATTTTGGGATAATTTTTGGCATAGACTTTCATCATAACCTTCCCTCGTGACATATAGAGAGGATCTTAAAAGTTACGAAGCATTTCGAACAATCCTCGATTTAATTGGATATTATGACCGAAACTAATATAGAATTGTGTATAATATACTACAATTTTTGGACCGAACCTAGTTTTTCAAAAAGTTTCATAGAATCTAATTTTGAGATAATTTTTTGCATGGACTTCCATCATAACCTTCCCTCGTGACATATAGAGAGGATCTTAAAAGTTACGTAGCATTTTGAACAATCCTCGATTTAATTTGGTTTTTTGACCGAAACTAGTATAGAATTGTGTATAATATACTACGATTTTTGGACCGAAACTGGTATTTCAAAAAGTTTCATAGAATCTAATTTTGAGATAATTTTTTGCATGGACTTCCATCATAACCTTCCCTCGTAATATATAGAGAGGATCATAAAAGTTACGTAGCATTTCGAACAATCTTTGATTTAATTTGATTTTTTGACCGAAACTAGTATAGAATTGTGTATAATATACTACGATTTTTTGACCGTAATTAGTATTTCAAAAAGTTTCATAGAATCTAATTTTGAGATAATTTTTTAACATGGACATCCATCATAACCTTCCCTCGTAATATATAGAGAGGATCTTAGAAGTTACGTAGAATTTCGAACAATCCTCTTTTTTATTTGATTTTTGACCGAAACTTGTATAAAATTGTGTATAATATACTACGGTTTTTGGACCGAAACTAGTATTTCAAAAACTTTCATAGAATTTAATTTTGAGATAATTTTTTGCATGGACTTCCATCATAAGTTTCGCTTGTGACATATAGAGAGGGTCTTAAAAGTTACGTCGCATTTCAAACAATCCTCAATTTAATTTGATATTATGACCGAAACTAGTATAGAATTGTGTATAATATACTAGGATTTTTGGACCCAAACAAGTATTTAAAAAAGTTTCACAAAATCTAATTTTGAGATAATTTTTTGCATGGACTTCCATCATAACCTTCCCTCGTAATATATAGAGAGGATCTTAAGAGTTACGTAGCATTTCGTACAATCCTCTTTTTTATTTGATTTTCGACCGAAACTTGTATAGAATTGTGTATAATATATTACGATTTTTGGACCGAAACAAGTATTTCAAAAAGTTCCACATAATCTAATTTTGAGATAACTTTTTGCATGGACTCCCATCATAACCTTCCCTCTTAATATATAGAGAGGATCTTAAAAGTTACGTAGAATTTCGAACAATCCTTGATTTAATTTGATTTTTAGACCAAAACTAGTATAGAATTATGGATAATATATTACGAGTTTTGGACCGAAACAAGTATTTAAAAAAGTTCCACAGAATCTAATTTTGAGATAATTTTTTGCATGGACTTCCATCATAACCTTCCCTCGTAATATATAGAGAGGATCTTAAAAGTTGTGTAGCATTTCGAACAATCCTCAATTTTATTTTATTATTTGACTGAAACAAGTATAGAATTGTGTATAATATACTACGATTTTTGGGCCGAAACTAGTATTTCAAAAGGTTTCATAGAATATAATTTTGAGATAATTTTTTGCATGGACTTCCATCATAACCTTCCCTCGTGACATATAAAGAGAATCTTAAAATTTACGTAGCATTTCGAACAATCCTCGATTTAATTTGATTTTTGATCGAAACTTGTATAGAATTCTGTATAATATACTACGATTTTTGGACCGTAACTATAATTTCAAAAAGTTTCATAGAATCTTATTTTGAGATAATTTTTTACATGGACTTCCATCATAACCTTGGCTCGTAATATATAGAGAGAATCTTAAAATTTACGTAGCATTTCGAACAATCCTCGATTTAATTTGATTTTTGATCGAAACATGTATAGAATTGTGTATAATATACTACGATTTTTGGACCGTAACTAGTATTTCAAAAAGTTTCATAGAATCTTATTTTGAGATAATTTTTTACATGGACTTCCATCATAACCTTGGCTCGTAATATATAGAGAGGATCTTAAAAGTTACGTAGCATTTCGAACAATCCTCTTTTTAATTTGATTTTTAACCGAAACTTGTAATGAATTGTGTATAATATACTACGATTTTTGGACCGAAACTAGTATTTCAAAAAGTTTCATAGAATATAATTTTGAGATAATTTTTTACATGGACTTCCATCATAACCTTCCCTCGTGACATATAGACAGAATCTTAAAAGTTACGTAGCATTTCGAACAATCCTCGATTTAATTTGATTTTTGATCGAAACTTGTATAGAATTGTGTATAATAATATACTACGATTTTCGGACCGAAACTAGTATTTCAAAAAGTTTCATAGAATCTTATTTTGAGATAATTTTTTGCATGAACTTCCATCATAACCTTGCCTCGTAATATATAGAGAGGATCTTAAAAGTTAAGTAGCATTTCGAACAATCCTCGATATAATTTGATTTTTGACCGAAACTTGTATAGAATTGTGTATAATATATTATGATTTTTGGACCGAAACTAGTATTTCAAAAAGTTCCATAAAATCTAATTTTGAGATAATATTTTGCATGGACTTCCATCATAACCTTCCCTCGTAATATATAGAGAGGATCTTAAAAGTTACGTAGCATTTTGAACAATCCTCTTTTTAATTTGATTTTTGACTGAAACAAGTATAGAATTGTGTATAATATACTACGATTTTTGGACCGAAACTAGTATTTCAAAAAGTTTAATAGAATCTAATTTTGAGATAATTTTTTAACAAGGACTTCCATCATAACCTTCCCTCGTAATATATAGAGAGGATCTTAAAAGTTACGTAGAATTTCGAACAATCCTCTTTTTTATTTGATTTTTGACCGAAACTTGTATAAAATTGTGTATAATATACTACGGTTTTTGGACCGAAACTAGTATTTCAAAAAGTTTCATAGAATTTAATTTTGAGATAATTTTTTGCATGGACTACCATCATAAGGTTCCCTTGTGACATATAGAGAGGGTCTTAAAAGTTACGTAGCATTTCGAACAATCCTCAATTTAATTTGATTTTATGACCGAAACTAGTATAGAATTGTGTATAATATACTAGGATTTTTGGACCGAAACAAGTATTTAAAAAAGTTTCATAGAATCTAATTTTGAGATAATTTTTTGCATGGACTTCCATCATAACCTTCCCTCGTAATATATAGAGAGGATCTTCAGAGTTACGTAGCATTTGGACAATCCTCTTTTTTATTTGATTTTCGACCGAAACATGTATAAAATTGTGTATAACATACAACGATTTTTGGACCGAAACTAGTATTTCAAAAAGTTTCATAGAATTTAATTTTGAGATAATTTTTTGCATGGACTTCCATCATAACCTTGCCTCGTAATATATAGAGAGGATCTTAAAAGTTACGTAGCATTTCAAACAATCCTCGATATAATTTGATTTTTGACCGAAACTTGTATAGAATTGTGTATAATATATTACGATTTTTGGACCGAAACTAGTATTTCAAAAAGTTCCATAGAATCTAATTTTGAGATAATTTTTTGTATTGACTTCCATCATAACCTTCCCTTGTAATATATAGAGAGGATCTTAAAAGTTACGTAACATTTCGAACAATCCTCTTTTTAATTTGATTTTTTAACGAAACTTTTAATGAATTGTGTATAAAATACTACGATTTTTGGACCGAAACTAGTATTTTAAAAATTTACATAGAATCTAATTTTGAGATAATTTTTTGCATGGACTTCCATCATAACCTTCCCTCGTAATATATAGAGAGGATCTTAAAAGTTAAGTAGCATTTCGAACAATCCTCGATTTAATTTGATTTTTTGACCGAAACTAGTATAGAATTGTGTATAATATACTACGATTTTTGGACCGAAACTAGTATTTAAAAAAGTTTCATAGAATCTAATTTTGAGATAATTTTTTGCATGGACTTCCATCATAACTTTCCCTTGTGACATATAGAGAGGATCTTAAAAGTTACGTAGCATTTCGAACAATCCTCGATTTAATTTGATATTATGACCGAAACTAGTATAGAATTGTGTATAGTTTATTAACATTTTTTTGTGACTAAAACTAGTATTTTAAAAAGTTTCATATAATCTAATTTTGGGATAATTTTTGGCATAGACTTTCATCATAACCTTCCCTCGTGACATATAGAGAGGATCTTAAAAGTTACGAAGCATTTCGAACAATCCTCGATTTAATTGGATATTATGACCGAAACTAATATAGAATTGTGTATAATATACTACAATTTTTGGACCGAACCTAGTTTTTCAAAAAGTTTCATAGAATCTAATTTTGAGATAATTTTTTGCATGGACTTCCATCATAACCTTCCCTCGTGACATATAGAGAGGATCTTAAAAGTTACGTAGCATTTTGAACAATCCTCGATTTAATTTGGTTTTTTGACCGAAACTAGTATAGAATTGTGTATAATATACTACGATTTTTGGACCGAAACTGGTATTTCAAAAAGTTTCATAGAATCTAATTTTGAGATAATTTTTTGCATGGACTTCCATCATAACCTTCCCTCGTAATATATAGAGAGGATCATAAAAGTTACGTAGCATTTCGAACAATCTTTGATTTAATTTGATTTTTTGACCGAAACTAGTATAGAATTGTGTATAATATACTACGATTTTTTGACCGTAATTAGTATTTCAAAAAGTTTCATAGAATCTAATTTTGAGATAATTTTTTAACATGGACATCCATCATAACCTTCCCTCGTAATATATAGAGAGGATCTTAGAAGTTACGTAGAATTTCGAACAATCCTCTTTTTTATTTGATTTTTGACCGAAACTTGTATAAAATTGTGTATAATATACTACGGTTTTTGGACCGAAACTAGTATTTCAAAAACTTTCATAGAATTTAATTTTGAGATAATTTTTTGCATGGACTTCCATCATAAGTTTCGCTTGTGACATATAGAGAGGGTCTTAAAAGTTACGTCGCATTTCAAACAATCCTCAATTTAATTTGATATTATGACCGAAACTAGTATAGAATTGTGTATAATATACTTGGATTTTTGGACCCAAACAAGTATTTAAAAAAGTTTCACAAAATCTAATTTTGAGATAATTTTTTGCATGGACTTCCATCATAACCTTCCCTCGTAATATATAGAGAGGATCTTAAGAGTTACGTAGCATTTCGTACAATCCTCTTTTTTATTTGATTTTCGACCGAAACTTGTATAGAATTGTGTATAATATATTACGATTTTTGGACCGAAACAAGTATTTCAAAAAGTTCCACATAATCTAATTTTGAGATAACTTTTTGCATGGACTCCCATCATAACCTTCCCTCTTAATATATAGAGAGGATCTTAAAAGTTACGTAGAATTTCGAACAATCCTTGATTTAATTTGATTTTTAGACCAAAACTAGTATAGAATTATGGATAATATATTACGAGTTTTGGACCGAAACAAGTATTTAAAAAAGTTCCACAGAATCTAATTTTGAGATAATTTTTTGCATGGACTTCCATCATAACCTTCCCTCGTAATATATAGAGAGGATCTTAAAAGTTGTGTAGCATTTCGAACAATCCTCAATTTTATTTTATTATTTGACTGAAACAAGTAATGAATTGTGTATAATATACTACGATTTTTGGACCGAAACTAGTATTTCAAAAAGTTTCATAGAATATAATTTTGAGATAATTTTTTACATGGACTTCCATCATAACCTTCCCTCGTGACATATAGACAGAATCTTAAAAGTTACGTAGCATTTCGAACAATCCTCGATTTAATTTGATTTTTGATCGAAACTTGTATAGAATTGTGTATAATAATATACTACGATTTTCGGACCGAAACTAGTATTTCAAAAAGTTTCATAGAATCTTATTTTGAGATAATTTTTTGCATGAACTTCCATCATAACCTTGCCTCGTAATATATAGAGAGGATCTTAAAAGTTAAGTAGCATTTCGAACAATCCTCGATATAATTTGATTTTTGACCGAAACTTGTATAGAATTGTGTATAATATATTATGATTTTTGGACCGAAACTAGTATTTCAAAAAGTTCCATAAAATCTAATTTTGAGATAATATTTTGCATGGACTTCCATCATAACCTTCCCTCGTAATATATAGAGAGGATCTTAAAAGTTACGTAGCATTTTGAACAATCCTCTTTTTAATTTGATTTTTGACTGAAACAAGTATAGAATTGTGTATAATATACTACGATTTTTGGACCGAAACTAGTATTTCAAAAAGTTTAATAGAATCTAATTTTGAGATAATTTTTTAACAAGGACTTCCATCATAACCTTCCCTCGTAATATATAGAGAGGATCTTAAAAGTTACGTAGAATTTCGAACAATCCTCTTTTTTATTTGATTTTTGACCGAAACTTGTATAAAATTGTGTATAATATACTACGGTTTTTGGACCGAAACTAGTATTTCAAAAAGTTTCATAGAATTTAATTTTGAGATAATTTTTTGCATGGACTACCATCATAAGGTTCCCTTGTGACATATAGAGAGGGTCTTAAAAGTTACGTAGCATTTCGAACAATCCTCAATTTAATTTGATTTTATGACCGAAACTAGTATAGAATTGTGTATAATATACTAGGATTTTTGGACCGAAACAAGTATTTAAAAAAGTTTCATAGAATCTAATTTTGAGATAATTTTTTGCATGGACTTCCATCATAACCTTCCCTCGTAATATATAGAGAGGATCTTCAGAGTTACGTAGCATTTGGACAATCCTCTTTTTTATTTGATTTTCGACCGAAACATGTATAAAATTGTGTATAATATACAACGATTTTTGGACCGAAACTAGTATTTCAAAAAGTTTCATAGAATTTAATTTTGAGATAATTTTTTGCATGGACTTCCATCATAACCTTGCCTCGTAATATATAGAGAGGATCTTAAAAGTTACGTAGCATTTCAAACAATCCTCGATATAATTTGATTTTTGACCGAAACTTGTATAGAATTGTGTATAATATATTACGATTTTTGGACCGAAACTAGTATTTCAAAAAGTTCCATAGAATCTAATTTTGAGATAATTTTTTGTATTGACTTCCATCATAACCTTCCCTTGTAATATATAGAGAGGATCTTAAAAGTTACGTAACATTTCGAACAATCCTCTTTTTAATTTGATTTTTTAACGAAACTTTTAATGAATTGTGTATAAAATACTACGATTTTTGGACCGAAACTAGTATTTTAAAAATTTACATAGAATCTAATTTTGAGATAATTTTTTGCATGGACTTCCATCATAACCTTCCCTCGTAATATATAGAGAGGATCTTAAAAGTTAAGTAGCATTTCGAACAATCCTCGATTTAATTTGATTTTTTGACCGAAACTTGTATAGAATTGTGTATAATATATTACGATTTTTGGACCGAAACAAGTATTTCAAAAAGTTCCACATAATCTAATTTAGAGATAACTTTTTGCATGGACTTCCATCATAACCTTCCCTCTTAATATATAGAGAGGATCTTAAAAGTTACGTAGAATTTCGAACAATCCTCGATTTAATTTGATTTTTTTACCGAAACTAGTATAAAATTGTGCATAATATACTACGATTTTTGGACCGAAACTAGTATTTCAAAAAGTTTCATAGAATCTAATTTTGAGAAAATTTTTTGCATGGACTTCCATCATAACCTTGCCTCGTAATATATATAGAGGATCTTAAAAGTTACGTTGCATTTCGAACAATCATCGATTTAATTTGATTTTTGACCAAAACTTGTATAGAATTGTGTATAATATACTACGATTTTTGGACCGAAACTAGTATTTCAAAAAGTTCCATAGAATCTAATTTTGAGATAATTTTTTGCATGGACTTCCATCATAACCTTCCCTCGTAATATATAAAGAGGATCTCAAAAGTTACGTCACATTTCAAACAATCCTCGATTTAATTTGATTTTTTGACCGAAACTAGTATAGAATTGTGTACAATATACTACGATTTTTGGACCGAAACTAGTATTTCAAAAAGTTTCACAAAATTTAATTTTGAGATAATTTTTTGAATGGACTTCCATCATAACCTTCCCTTGTAATATATAGAGAGGATCTTAAAAGTTACGTCGAATTTCGAACAATCCTCAATTTAATTTGATTTTTTGATCGAAACTAGTATAGAATTGTGTATAATATACTACGATTTTTGGACCGAAACTAGTATTTCAAAAAGTTTCATAGAATCTAATTTGGAGATAATTTTTTGCATGGACTTCCATCATAACCTTCCCTTGTGACATATAGAGAGGATCTTAAAAGTTACATAGCATTTCGAACAATCCTCGATTTAATTTGATATTATGACAGAAACTAGTATAGAATTATGTATAATATACTACGTTTTTTGGACCGAAACTAGTATTTAAAAAAGTTTCATAGATTCTAATTTTGAGATAATTTTTTGCATGGACTTCCATCATAACCTTCCCTGGTGACATATAGAGAGGATCTTAAAAGTTACGTAGCATTTCGAACAATCCTCGATTTAATTTGATATTATGACCGAAACTAGTATAGAATTGTGTATAATATACTACGATTTTTTGACCGAAACTAGTATAAATTTGTGTATAATTTATTAATTTTTTTTTTATTAAAACTAGTATTTTAAAAAGTTTTATAGAATCTAATTTTGAGATAATTTTTGCCATGGACTTCCATCATAACCTTCCCTCTTAACATATATAGAGGATCTTAAAAGTTACATAGTATTTCGAACAATCCCCGATTTAATTTAATTTTTTAACCGAAAATAGTATAGAATTGTGTATAATATACTACGATTTTTGGACCGAAACTAGTATTTCAAAAAGTTTCACAGAATCTAATTTTGAGATAATTTTTTGCTTGGGCTTCCATCATAACCTTCCCTCGTAATATATAGAGAGGATCTTAAAAGTTACGTAGCATTTCGAACAATCCTCGATTTAGTTTGATTTTTTAACCGAAACTAGTATAGAGTTGTGTATAATATATTACAATTTTTGGATCGAAACAAGTATTTCAAAAAGTTCCACAGAATCTAATTTTGAGATAATTTTTTGCTTGGACTTCCATCATAACCTTCCCTCGTAATATATAGAGAGGATCTTAAAAGTTACGTAGCATTTCGAACAATCCTCGATTTAATTTGATTTTTTGACCGAAACTAGTATAGAATTGTGTATAATATATTACAATTTTTGGATCGAAACAAGTATTTCAAAAAGTTCCACAGAATCTTATTTTGAGATAATTTTTTGCATGGACTTCCATCATAACCTTCCCTCGTAATATATAGAGAGGATCTTAAAAGTTACGTAGCATTTCGAACAATCCTCGATTTAATTTGATTTTTTGACCGAAACTAGTATAGAATTGTGTATAATATATTACAATATTTGGATCCAAACAAGTATTTCAAAAAGTTCCACAGAATCTAATTTTGAGATAATTTTTTGCATGGACTTCCATCATAACCTTCCCTCGTAATATATAGAGAGGATCTTAAACCTTACGTAGAATTTCGAACAATCCTCAATTTAATTTGATTTTTTGACCGAAACTAGTATAGAATTGTGTATAATATACTACGATTTTTGGACCGAAACTAGTATTTTAAAAAGTTTCACAGAATCTAATTTTAAGATAATTTTTTGCATGGACTTCCATTATAACCTTACCTCGTAATATATATAGAGGATCTTAAAAGTTACGTAGCATTTCGAACAATCCTCGATTTAATTTGATATTATGACCGAAACTAGTATAGAATTGTGTATAATATAGTACGATTTTTGGATCGAAACAAGTATTTAGAAAATTTTCACAGAATCTAATTTTGAGATAATTTTTTGCATGGACTTCCATCATAACCTTCCCTCGTAATATATAGAGAGGATCTTAAAAGTTTATTAGTATTTCGAACAATCCTCGATTTAATTTGATTTTTGACTGAAACTTGTATAAAATTGTGTATACTATACTACGATTTTTGGACCGAAACTAGTATTTCAAAAAGTTTCATAGAATCTAATTTTGAGATAATTTTTTGCTTGGACTTCCATCATAACCTTCCCTCATAATATATAGAGAGGATCTTAAAAGTTACGTAGAATTTCGAACAATCCTCGATTTAATTTAATTTTTTGACCGAAACTAGTATAGAATTGTGTATAATATACTACGATTTTTGGACCGAAACTAGTATTTCAAAAAGTTTCACAGAATCTAATTTTGAGATAATTTTTTGCTTGGACTTCCATCATAACCTTCCCTCGTACTATATAGAGATGATATTAAAAGTTACGTAGCATTTCGAACAATCCTCGATTTAATTTGATTTTTTGACCGAAACTAGTATAGAGTTGTGTATAATATATTACAATTTTTGGATCGAAACAAGTATTTCAAAAAGTTCCACAGAATCTAATTTTGAGATAATTTTTTGCTTGGACTTCCATCATAACCTTCCCTCGTAATATATAGAGAGGATCTTCAAAGTTACGTAGCATTTCGAACAATCCTCGATTTAATTTGATTTTTTGACCGAAACTAGTATAGAATTGTGTATAATATATTACAATATTTGGATCGAAACAAGTATTTCAAAAAGTTCCACAGAATCTAATTTTGAGATAATTTTTAGCATGGACTTCCATCATAACCTTCCCTCGTAATATATAGATAGGATCTTAATCCTTACGTAGAATTTCGAACAATCCTCAATTTAATTTGATTTTTTGACCAAAACTAGTATAGAATTGTGTATAATATACTACGATTTTTGGACCGAAACTAGTATTTTAAAAAGTTTCACAGAATCTAATTTTGAGATGATTTTTTGCATGGACTTCCATTATAACCTTACCTCGTAATATATAGAGAGGATCTTAAAAGTTTAGTAGTATTTCGAACAATCCTCGATTTAATTTGATTTTTGACTGAAACTTGTATAAAATTGTGTATACTATACTACGATTTTTGGACCGAAACTAGTATTTCAAAAAGTTTCATAGAATCTAATTTTGAGATAATTTTTTGCATGGACTTCCATCATAACCTTCCCTCATAATATATAGAGAGGATCTTAAAAGTTATGTAACATTTCAAACAATCCTCGATTTAATTTGATTTTTTGACCCAAACTAGTATAGAATTGTGTATAATATACTAAGTTTTTGGACCGAAACTAGTATTTCAAAAAGTTTCATAGAATCTAATTTTGAGATAATTTTTTGAATGGACTTCCATCATAACCTTCCCTTGTAATATATAGAGAGGATCTTAAAAGTTACGTAGAATATCGAACAATCCTCAATTTAATTTGATTTTTTGACCGAAACTAGTATAGAATTGTGCATAATATACTACGATTTTTGGACCGAAACTAGTATTTCCAAAAGTTTCATAGAATCTAATTTTGAGATATTTTTTTGCATGGACTTCCATCATAACCTTCCCTGGTGACATATAGAGAGGATCTTAAAAGTTACGTAGCATTTCGAAAAATCCTCGATTTAATTTGATATTATGACCGAAACTAGTATAGAATTGTGTATAATATAGTACGATTTTTGGACCGAAACAAGTATTTAAAAAATTTTCACAGAATCTAATTTTGAGATAATTTTTTGCATGGACTTCCATCATAACCTTCCCTCGTAATATATAGAGAGGATCTTAAAAGTTTAGTAGTATTTCGAACAATCCTCGATTTAATTTGATTTTAGACCGAAACTTGTATAAAAGTGTGTATATTATACTACGATTTTTGGACCGAAACTAGTATTTCAAAAAGTTTCATAGAATCTAATTTTGAGATAATTTTTTGCATGGACTTCCATTATAACCTTACCTCGTAATATATATAGAGGATCTTCAAAGTTACGTAGCATTTCGAACAATCCTCGATTTAATTTGATATTATGACCGAAACTAGTATAGAATTGTGTATAATATAGTACGATTTTTGGACCGAAACAAGTATTTAGAAAATTTTCACAGAATCTAATTTTGAGATAATTTTTTGGATGGACTTCCATCATAACCTTCCCTCGTAATATATAGAGAGGATCTTAAAAGTTTATTAGTATTTCGAACAATCCTCGATTTAATTTGATTTTTGACTGAAACTTGTATAAAATTGTGTATACTATACTACGATTTTTGGACCGAAACTAGTATTTCAAAAAGTTTCATAGAATCTAATTTTGAGATAATTTTTTGCTTGGACTTCCATCATAACCTTCCCTCATAATATATAGAGAGGATCTTAAAAGTTACGTAGAATTTCGAACAATCCTCGATTTAATTTAATTTTTTGACCGAAACTAGTATAGAATTGTGTATAATATACTACGATTTTTGGACCGAAACTAGTATTTCAAAAAGTTTCACAGAATCTAATTTTGAGATAATTTTTTGCTTGGACTTCCATCATAACCTTCCCTCGTAATATATAGAGATGATATTAAAAGTTACGTAGCATTTCGAACAATCCTCGATTTAATTTGATTTTTTGACCGAAACTAGTATAGAGTTGTGTATAATATATTACAATTTTTGGATCGAAACAAGTATTTCAAAAAGTTCCACAGAATCTAATTTTGAGATAATTTTTTGCTTGGACTTCCATCATAACCTTCCCTCGTAATATATAGAGAGGATCTTCAAAGTTACGTAGCATTTCAAACAATCCTCGATTTAATTTGATTTTTTGACCGAAACTAGTATAGAATTGTGTATAATATATTACAATATTTGGATCGAAACAAGTATTTCAAAAAGTTCCACAGAATCTAATTTTGAGATAATTTTTAGCATGGACTTCCATCATAACCTTCCCTCGTAATATATAGATAGGATCTTAATCCTTACGTAGAATTTCGAACAATCCTCAATTTAATTTGATTTTTTGACCAAAACTAGTATAGAATTGTGTATAATATACTACGATTTTTGGACCGAAACTAGTATTTTAAAAAGTTTCACAGAATCTAATTTTGAGATGATTTTTTGCATGGACTTCCATTATAACCTTACCTCGTAATATATAGAGAGGATCTTAAAAGTTTAGTAGTATTTCGAACAATCCTCGATTTAATTTGATTTTTGACTGAAACTTGTATAAAATTGTGTATACTATACTACGATTTTTGAACCGAAACTAGTATTTCAAAAAGTTTCATAGAATCTAATTTTGAGATAATTTTTTGCATGGACTTCCATCATAACCTTCCCTCATAATATATAGAGAGGATCTTAAAAGTTATGTAACATTTCAAACAATCCTCGATTTAATTTGATTTTTTGACCCAAACTAGTATAGAATTGTGTATAATATACTAAGATTTTTGGACCGAAACTAGTATTTCAAAAAGTTTCATAGAATCTAATTTTGAGATAATTTTTTGAATGGACTTCCATCATAACCTTCCCTTGTAATATATAGAGAGGATCTTAAAAGTTACGTAGAATATCGAACAATCCTCAATTTAATTTGATTTTTTGACCGAAACTAGTATAGAATTGTGCATAATATACTACGATTTTTGGACCGAAACTAGTATTTCCAAAAGTTTCATAGAATCTAATTTTGAGATATTTTTTTGCATGGACTTCCATCATAACCTTCCCTGGTGACATATAGAGAGGATCTTAAAAGTTACGTAGCATTTCGAAAAATCCTCGATTTAATTTGATATTATGACCGAAACTAGTATAGAATTGTGTATAATATAGTACGATTTTTGGACCGAAACAAGTATTTAAAAAATTTTCACAGAATCTAATTTTGAGATAATTTTTTGCATGGACTTCCATCATAACCTTCCCTCGTAATATATAGAGAGGATCTTAAAAGTTTAGTAGTATTTCGAACAATCCTCGATTTAATTTGATTTTAGACCGAAACTTGTATAAAAGTGTGTATATTATACTACGATTTTTGGACCGAAACTAGTATTTCAAAAAGTTTCATAGAATCTAATTTTGAGATAATTTTTTGCATGGACTTCCATTATAACCTTACCTCGTAATATATATAGAGGATCTTCAAAGTTACGTAGCATTTCGAACAATCCTCGATTTAATTTGATATTATGACCGAAACTAGTATAGAATTGTGTATAATATAGTACGATTTTTGGACCGAAACAAGTATTTAGAAAATTTTCACAGAATCTAATTTTGAGATAATTTTTTGGATGGACTTCCATCATAACCTTCCCTCGTAATATATAGAGAGGATCTTAAAAGTTTATTAGTATTTCGAACAATCCTCGATTTAATTTGATTTTTGACTGAAACTTGTATAAAATTGTGTATACTATACTACGATTTTTGGACCGAAACTAGTATTTCAAAAAGTTTCATAGAATCTAATTTTGAGATAATTTTTTGCTTGGACTTCCATCATAACCTTCCCTCATAATATATAGAGAGGATCTTAAAAGTTACGTAGAATTTCGAACAATCCTCGATTTAATTTAATTTTTTGACCGAAACTAGTATAGAATTGTGTATAATATACTACGATTTTTGGACCGAAACTAGTATTTCAAAAAGTTTCACAGAATCTAATTTTGAGATAATTTTTTGCTTGGACTTCCATCATAACCTTCCCTCGTAATATATAGAGATGATATTAAAAGTTACGTAGCATTTCGAACAATCCTCGATTTAATTTGATTTTTTGACCGAAACTAGTATAGAGTTGTGTATAATATATTACAATTTTTGGATCGAAACAAGTATTTCAAAAAGTTCCACAGAATCTAATTTTGAGATAATTTTTTGCTTGGACTTCCATCATAACCTTCCCTCGTAATATATAGAGAGGATCTTCAAAGTTACGTAGCATTTCAAACAATCCTCGATTTAATTTGATTTTTTGACCGAAACTAGTATAGAATTGTGTATAATATATTACAATATTTGGATCGAAACAAGTATTTCAAAAAGTTCCACAGAATCTAATTTTGAGATAATTTTTAGCATGGACTTCCATCATAACCTTCCCTCGTAATATATAGATAGGATCTTAATCCTTACGTAGAATTTCGAACAATCCTCAATTTAATTTGATTTTTTGACCAAAACTAGTATAGAATTGTGTATAATATACTACGATTTTTGGACCGAAACTAGTATTTTAAAAAGTTTCACAGAATCTAATTTTGAGATGATTTTTTGCATGGACTTCCATTATAACCTTACCTCGTAATATATAGAGAGGATCTTAAAAGTTTAGTAGTATTTCGAACAATCCTCGATTTAATTTGATTTTTGACTGAAACTTGTATAAAATTGTGTATACTATACTACGATTTTTGAACCGAAACTAGTATTTCAAAAAGTTTCATAGAATCTAATTTTGAGATAATTTTTTGCATGGACTTCCATCATAACCTTCCCTCATAATATATAGAGAGGATCTTAAAAGTTATGTAACATTTCAAACAATCCTCGATTTAATTTGATTTTTTGACCCAAACTAGTATAGAATTGTGTATAATATACTAAGATTTTTGGACCGAAACTAGTATTTCAAAAAGTTTCATAGAATCTAATTTTGAGATAATTTTTTGAATGGACTTCCATCATAACCTTCCCTTGTAATATATAGAGAGGATCTTAAAAGTTACGTAGAATATCGAACAATCCTCAATTTAATTTGATTTTTTGACCGAAACTAGTATAGAATTGTGCATAATATACTACGATTTTTGGACCGAAACTAGTATTTCCAAAAGTTTCATAGAATCTAATTTTGAGATATTTTTTTGCATGGACTTCCATCATAACCTTCCCTGGTGACATATAGAGAGGATCTTAAAAGTTACGTAGCATTTCGAACAATCCTCGATTTAATTTGATATTATGACCGAAACTAGTATAGAATTGTGTATAATATAGTACGATTTTTGGACCGAAACAAGTATTTAGAAAATTTTCACAGAATCTAATTTTGAGATAATTTTTTGCATGGACTTCCATCATAACCTTCCCTCGTAATATATAGAGAGGATCTTAAAAGTTTAGTAGTATTTCGAACAATCCTCGATTTAATTTGATTTTTGACTGAAACTTGTATAAAATTGTGTATATTATACTACGATTTTTGGACCGAAACTAGTATTTCAAAAAGTTTCATAGAATCTAATTTTGAGATAATTTTTTGCTTGGACTTCCATCATAACCTTCCCTCATAATATATAGAGAGGATCTTAAAAGTTATGTAGAATTTCGAACAATCCTCGATTTAATTTAATTTTTTGACCGAAACTAGTATAGAATTGTGTATAATATACTACGATTTTTGGACCGAAACTAGTATTTCAAAAAGTTTCACAGAATCTAATTTTGATATAATTTTTTGCTTGGACTTCCATCATAACCTTCCCTCGTAATATATAGAGATGATATTAAAAGTTACGTAGCATTTCGAACAATCCTCGATTTAATTTGATTTTTTGACCGAAACTAGTATAGAGTTGTGTATAATATATTACAATTTTTGGATCGAAACAAGTATTTCAAAAAGTTCCACAGAATCTAATTTTGAGATAATTTTTTGCTTGGACTTCCATCATAACCTTCCCTCGTAATATATAGAGAGGATCTTAAAAGTTACGTAGCATTTCGAACAATCCTCGATTTAATTTGATTTTTTGACCGAAACTAGTATAGAATTGTGTATAATATATTACAATATTTGGATCGAAACAAGTATTTCAAAAAGTTCCACAGAATCTAATTTTGAGATAATTTTTAGCATGGACTTCCATCATAACCTTCCCTCGTAATATATAGAGAGGATCTTAATCCTTACGTAGAATTTCGAACAATCCTCAATTTAATTTGATTTTTTGACCGAAACTAGTATAGAATTGTGTATAATATACTACGATTTTTGGACCGAAACTAGTATTTTAAAAAGTTTCACAGAATCTAATTTTGAGATAATTTTTTGCATGGACTTCCATTATAACCTTACCTCGTAATATATATAGAGGATCTTCAAAGTTACGTAGCATTTCGAACAATCCTCGATTTAATTTGATATTATGACCGAAACTAGTATAGAATTGTGTATAATATAGTACGATTTTTGGACCGAAACAAGTATTTAGAAAATTTTCACAGAATCTAATTTTGAGATAATTTTTTGCATGGACTTCCATCATAACCTTCCCTCGTAATATATAAAGAGGATCTCAAAAGTTACGTCTCATTTCAAACAATCCTCGATTTAATTTGATTTTTTGACCGAAACTAGTATAGAATTGTGTACAATATACTACGATTTTTGGACCGAAACTAGTATTTCAAAAAGTTTCATAGAATCTAATTTTGAGATAATTTTTTGAATGGACTTCCATCATAACCTTCCCTTGTAATATATAGAGAGGATCTTAAAAGTTACGTCGAATTTCGAACAATCCTCAATTTAATTTGATTTTTTGATCGAAACTAGTATAGAATTGTGTATAATATACTACAATTTTTGGACCGAAACTAGTATTTCAAAAAGTTTCATAGAATCTAATTTGGAGATAATTTTTTGCATGGACTTCCATCATAACCTTCCCTTGTGACATATAGAGAGGATCTTAAAAGTTACATAGCATTTCGAACAATCCTCGATTTAATTTGATATTATGACAGAAACTAGTATAGAATTATGTATAATATACTACGTTTTTTGGACCGAAACTAGTATTTAAAAAAGTTTCATAGATTCTAATTTTGAGATAATTTTTTGCATGGACTTCCATCATAACCTTCCCTGGTGACATATAGAGAGGATCTTAAAAGTTACGTAGCATTTCGAACAATCCTCGATTTAATTTGATATTATGACCGAAACTAGTATAGAATTGTGTATAATATACTACGATTTTTGGACCGAAACTAGTATAAATTTGTGTATAATTTATTAATTTTTTTTTATTAAAACTAGTATTTTAAAAAGTTTTATAGAATCTAATTTTGAGATAATTTTTGCCATGGACTTCCATCATAACCTTCCCTCGTGACATATATAGAGGATCTTAAAAGTTACATAGTATTTCGAACAATCCTCGATTTAATTTAATTTTTTAACCGAAAATAGTATAGAATTGTGTATAAAATACTACGATTTTTGGAACGAAACTAGTATTTCAAAAAAGTTTCACAGAATCTAATTTTGAGATAATTTTTTGCTTGGGCTTCCATCATAACCTTCCCTCGTAATATATAGAGAGGATCTTAAAAGTTACGTAGCATTTCGAACAATCCTCGATTTAATTTGATTTTTTAACCGAAACTAGTGTAGAGTTGTGTATAATATATTACAATTTTTGGATCGAAACAAGTATTTCAAAAAGTTCCACAGAATCTAATTTTGAGATAATTTTTTGCTTGGACTTCCATCATAACCTTCCCTCGTAATATATAGAGAGGATCTTAAAAGTTACGTAGCATTTCGAACAATCCTCGATTTAATTTGATTTTTTGACCAAAACTAGTATAGAATTGTGTATAATATATTACAATTTTTGGATCGAAACAAGTATTTCAAAAAGTTCCACAGAATCTAATTTTGAGATAATTTTTTGCATGGACTTCCATCATAACCTTCCCTCGTAATATATAGAGAGGATCTTAAAAGTTACGTAGCATTTCAAACAATCCTCGATTTAATTTGATTTTTTGACCGAAACTAGTATAGAATTGTGTATAATATATTACAATATTTGGATCCAAACAAGTATTTCAAAAAGTTCCACAGAATCTAATTTTGAGATAATTTTTTGCATGGACTTCCATCATAACCTTCCCTCGTAATATATAGAGAGGATCTTAAACCTTACGTAGAATTTCGAACAATCCTCAATTTAATTTGATTTTTTGACCGAAACTAGTATAGAATTGTGTATAATATACTACGATTTTTGGACCGAAACTAGTATTTTAAAAAGTTTCACAGAATCTAATTTTAAGATAATTTTTTGCATGGAATTCCATTATAACCTTACCTCGTAATATATATAGAGGATCTTAAAAGTTACGTAGCATTTCGAACAATCCTCGATTTAATTTGATATTATGACCGAAACTAGTATAGAATTGTGTATAATATAGTACGATTTTTGGACCGAAACAAGTATTTAGAAAATTTTCACAGAATCTAATTTTGAGATAATTTTTTGCATGGACTTCCATCATAACCTTCCCTCGTAATATATAGAGAGGATCTTAAAAGTTTAGTAGTATTTCGAACAATCCTCGATTTAATTTGATTTTTGACTGAAACTTGTATAAAATTGTGTGTATTATACTACGATTTTTGGACCGAAACTAGTATTTCAAAAAGTTTCATAGAATCTAATTTTGAGATAATTTTTTGCTTGGACTTCCATCATAATCTTTCCTCATAATATATAGAGAGGATCTTAAAAGTTACGTAGAATTTCGAACAATCCTCGATTTAATTTAATTTTTTGACCGAAACTAGTATAGAATTGTGTATAATATACTACGATTTTTGGACCGAAACTAGTATTTCAAAAAGTTTCACAGAATCTAATTTTGAGATAATTTTTTGCTTGGACTTCCATCATAACCTTCCCTCGTAATATATAGAGATGATATTAAAAGTTACGTAGCATTTCGAACAATCCTCGATTTAATTTGATTTTTTGACCGAAACTAGTATAGAGTTGTGTATAATATATTACAATTTTTGGATCGAAACAAGTATTTCAAAAAGTTCCACAGAATCTAATTTTGAGATAATTTTTTGCTTGGACTTCCATCATAACCTTCCCTCGTAATATATAGAGAGGATCTTAAAAGTTACGTAGCATTTCGAACAATCCTCGATTTAATTTGATTTTTTGACCGAAACTAGTATAGAATTGTGTATAATATATTACAATATTTGGATCGAAACAAGTATTTCAAAAAGTTCAACAGAATCTAATTTTGAGATAATTATTAGCATGGACTTCCATCATAACCTTCCCTCGTAATATATAGAGAGGATCTTAATCCTTACGTAGAATTTTGAACAATCCTCAATTTAATTTGATTTTTTGACCGAAACTAGTATAGAATTGTGTATAATATACTACGATTTTTGGACCGAAACTAGTATTTTAAAAAGTTTCACAGAATCTAATTTTGAGATAATTTTTTGCATGGACTTCCATCATAAGGTTCCCTTGTGACATATAGAGAGGGTCTTAAAAGTTACGTAGCATTTCGAACAATCCTCGACTTAATTTTTATATTATGACCGAAACTAGTATAGAATTGTGTATAATATAGTACGATTTTTGGATCGAAACAAGTATTTAGAAAATTTTCACAAAATCTAATTTTGAGATAATTTTTTGCATGGACTTCCATCATAACCTTCCCTCGTAATATATAGAGAGGATCTTAAAAGTTTATTAGTATTTCGAACAATCCTCGATTTAATTTGATTTTTGACTGAAACTTGTATAAAATTGTGTATACTATACTACGATTTTTGGACCGAAACTAGTATTTCAAAAAGTTTCATAGAATCTAATTTTGAGATAATTTTTTGCTTGGACTTCCATCATAACCTTCCCTCATAATATATAGAGAGGATCTTAAAAGTTACGTAGAATTTCGAACAATCCTCGATTTAATTTAATTTTTTGACCGAAACTAGTATAGAATTGTGTATAATATACTACGATTTTTGGACCGAAACTAGTATTTCAAAAAGTTTCACAGAATCTAATTTTGAGATAATTTTTTGCTTGGACTTCCAGCATAACCTTCCCTCGTAATATATAGAGATGATATTAAAAGTTACGTAGCATTTCGAACAATACTCGATTTAATTTGATTTTTTGACCGAAACTAGTATAGAGTTGTGTATAATATATTACAATTTTTGGATCGAAACAAGTATTTCAAAAAGTTCCACAGAATCTAATTTTGAGATAATTTTTTGCTTGGACTTCCATCATAACCTTCCCTCGTAATATATAGAGAGGATCTTAAAAGTTACGTAGCATTTCGAACAATCCTCGATTTAATTTGATTTTTTGACCGAAACTAGTATAGAATTGTGTATAATATATTACAATATTTGGATCCAAACAAGTATTTCAAAAAGTTCCACAGAATCTAATTTTGAGATAATTTTTTGCTTGGACTTCCATCATAACCTTCCCTCGTAATATATAGATAGGATCTTAATCCTTACGTAGCATTTCGAACAATCCTCAATTTAATTTGATTTTTTGACCAAAACTAGTATAGAATTGTGTATAATATAGTACGATTTTTGGATCGAAACAAGTATTTTAAAAAGTTTCACAGAATCTAATTTTGAGATAATTTTTTGCATGGACTTCCATTATAACCTTACCTCGTAATATATAGAGAGGATCTTAAAAGTTTAGTAGTATTTCGAACAATCCTCGATTTAATTTGATTTTTGACTGAAACTTGTATAAAATTGTGTATACTATACTACGATTTTTGGACCGAAACTAGTATTTCAAAAAGTTTCATAGAATCTAATTTTGAGATAATTTTTTGCATGGACATCCATCATAACCTTCCCTCATAATATATAGAGAGGATCTTAAAAGTTATGTAACATTTCAAACAATCCTCGATTTAATTTGATTTTTTGACCCAAACTAGTATAGAATTGTGTATAATATACTAAGATTTTTGGACCGAAACTAGTATTTCAAAAAGTTTCATAGAATCTAATTTTGAGATAATTTTTTGAATGGACTTCCATCATAACCTTCCCTTGTAATATATAGAGAGGATCTTAAAAGTTACGTAGAATATCGAACAATCCTCAATTTAATTTGATTTTTTGACCGAAACTAGTATAGAATTGTGTATAATATACTACGATTTTTGGACCGAAACTAGTATTTCCAAAAGTTTCATAGAATCTAATTTTGAGATATTTTTTTGCATGGACTTCCATCATAACCTTCCCTGGTGACATATAGAGAGGATCTTAAAAGTTACGTAGCATTTCGAACAATCCTCGATTTAATTTGATATTATGACCGAAACTAGTATAGAATTGTGTATAATATACTACGATTTTTGGACCGAAACTAGTATAAATTTGTGTATAATTTATTAATTTTTTTTTATTAAAACTAGTATTTTAAAAAGTTTTATAGAATCTAATTTTGAGATAATTTTTGGCATGGACTTCCATCATAACCTTCCCTCGTGACATATATAGAGGATCTTAAAAGTTACATAGTATTTCGAACAATCCTCGATTTAATTTAATTTTTTACCCGAAAAGAGTATAGAATTGTGTATAATATACTACGATTTTTGGACCGAAACTAGTATTTCAAAAAGTTTCACAGAATCTAATTTTGAGATAATTTTTTGCTTGGGCTTCCATCATAACCTTCCCTCGTAATATATAGAGAGGATCTTAAAAGTTACGTAGCATTTCGAACAATCCTCGATTTAATTTGATTTTTTAACCGAAACTAGTATAGAGTTGTGTATAATATATTACAATTTTTGGATCGAAACAAGTATTTCAAAAAGTTCCACAGAATCTAATTTTGAGATAATTTTTTGCTTGGACTTCCATCATAACCTTCCCTCGTAATATATAGAGAGGATCTTAAAAGTTACGTAGCATTTCGAATAATCCTCGATTTAATTTGATTTTTTGACCGAAACTAGTATAGAATTGTGTATAATATATTACAATTTTTGGATCGAAACAAGTATTTCAAAAAGTTCCACAGAATCTAATTTTGAGATAATTTTTTGCATGGACTTCCATCATAACCTTCCCTCGTAATATATAGAGAGGATCTTAAAAGTTACGTAGCATTTCGAACAATCCTCGATTTAATTTGATTTTGTGACCGAAACTAGTATAGAATTGTGTATAATATATTACAATATTTGGATCCAAACAAGTATTTCAAAAAGTTCCACAGAATCTAATTTTGAGATAATTTTTTGCATGGACTTCCATCATAACCTTCCCTCGTAATATATAGAGAGGATCTTAAACCTTACGTAGAATTTCGAACAATCCTCAATTTAATTTGATTTTTTGACCGAAACTAGTATAGAATTGTGTATAATATACTACGATTTTTGGACCGAAACTAGTATTTTAAAAAGTTTCACAGAATCTAATTTTAAGATAATTTTTTGCATGGAATTCCATTATAACCTTACCTCGTAATATATATAGAGGATCTTAAAAGTTACGTAGCATTTCGAACAATCCTCGATTTAATTTGATATTATGACCGAAACTAGTATAGAATTGTGTATAATATAGTACGATTTTTGGACCGAAACAAGTATTTAGAAAATTTTCACAGAATCTAATTTTGAGATAATTTTTTGCATGGACTTCCATCATAACCTTCCCTCGTAATATATAGAGAGGATCTTAAAAGTTTAGTAGTATTTCGAACAATCCTCGATTTAATTTGATTTTTGACTGAAACTTGTATAAAATTGTGTATACTATACTACGATTTTTGGACCGAAACTAGTATTTCAAAAAGTTTCATAGAATCTAATTTTGAGATAATTTTTTGCTTGGACTTCCATCATAACCTTCCCTCATAATATATAGAGAGGATCTTAAAAGATACGTAGAATTTCGAACAATCCTCGATTTAATTTAATTTTTTGACCGAAACTAGTATAGAATTGTGTATAATATACTACGATTTTTGGACCGAAACTAGTATTTCAAAAAGTTTCACAGAATCTAATTTTGAGATAATTTTTTGCTTGGACTTCCATCATAACCTTCCCTCGTAATATATAGAGATGATATTAAAAGTTACGTAGCATTTCGAACAATCCTCGATTTAATTTGATTTTTTGACCGAAACTAGTATAGAGTTGTGTATAATATATTACAATTTTTGGATCGAAACAAGTATTTCAAAAAGTTCCACAGAATCTAATTTTGAGATAATTTTTTGGTTGGACTTCCATCATAACCTTCCCTCGTAATATATAGAGAGGATCTTAAAAGTTACGTAGCATTTCGAACAATCCTCGGTTTAATTTGATTTTTTGACCGAAACTAGTATAGAATTGTGTATAATATATTACAATATTTGGATCGAAACAAGTATTTCAAAAAGTTCCACAGAATCTAATTTTGAGATAATTTTTAGCATGGACTTCCATCATAACCTTCCCTCGTAATATATAGAGAGGATCTTAATCCTTACGTAGAATTTCGAACAATCCTCAATTTAATTTGATTTTTTGACCGAAACTAGTATAGAATTGTGTATAATATACTACAATTTTTGGACCGAAACTAGTATTTTAAAAAGTTTCACAGAATCTAATTTTGAGATAATTTTTTGCATGGACTTCCATTATAACCTTACCTCGTAATATATATAGAGGATCTTCAAAGTTACGTAGCATTTCGAACAATCCTCGATTTAATTTGATATTATGACCGAAACTAGTATAGAATTGTGTATAATATAGTACGATTTTTGGACCGAAACAAGTATTTAGAAAATTTTCACAGAATCTAATTTTGAGATAATTTTTTGCATGGACTTCCATCATAACCTTCCCTCGTAATATATAGAGAGGATCTTACAAGTTTAGTAGTATTTCGAACAATCCTCGATTTAATTTGATTTTTGACTGAAACTTATATAAAATTGTGTATATTATACTACGATTTTTGGACCGAAACTAGTATTTCAAAAAGTTTCATAGAATCTAATTTTGAGATAATTTTTTGCTTGGACTTCCATCATAACCTTCCCTCATAATATATAGAGAGGATCTTAAAAGTTACGTAGAATTTCGAACAATCCTCGATTTAATTTAATTTTTTGACCGAAACTAGTATAGAATTGTGTATAATATACTACGATTTTTGGACCGAAACTAGTATTTCAAAAAGTTTCACAGAATCTAATTTTGACATAATTTTTTGCTTGGACTTCCATCATAACCTTCCCTCGTAATATATAGAGATGATATTAAAAGTTACGTAGCATTTCGAACAATCCTCGATTTAATTTGATTTTTTGACCGAAACTAGTATAGAGTTGTGTATAATATATTACAATTTTTGGATCGAAACAAGTATTTCAAAAAGTTCCACAGAATCTAATTTTGAGATAATTTTTTGCTTGGACTTCCATCATAACCTTCCCTCGTAATATATAGAGAGGATCTTAAAAGTTACATAGCATTTCGAACAATCCTCGATTTAATTTGATTTTTTGACCGAAACTAGTATAGAATTGTGTATAATATATTACAATATTTGGATCGAAACAAGTATTTCAAAAAGTTCCACAGAATCTAATTTTGAGATAATTTTTAGCATGGACTTCCATCATAACCTTCCCTCATAATATATAGAGAGGATCTTAATCCTTACGTAGAATTTCGAACAATCCTCAATTTAATTTGATTTTTTGACCGAAACTAGTATAGAATTGTGTATAATATACTACGATTTTTGGACCGAAACTAGTATTTTAAAAAGTTTCACAGAATCTAATTTTGATATAATTTTTTGCATGGACTTCCATTATAACCTTACCTCGTAATATATATAGAGGATCTTCAAAGTTACGTAGCATTTCGAACAATCCTCGATTTAATTTGATATTATGACCGAAACTAGTATAGAATTGTGTATAATATAGTACGATTTTTGGACCGAAACAAGTATTTAGAAAATTTTCACAGAATCTAATTTTGAGATAATTTTTTGCATGGACTTCTATCATAACCTTCCCTCGTAATATATAGAGAGGATCTTAAAAGTTTAGTAGTATTTCGAACAATCCTCGATTTAATTTGATTTTTGACTGAAACTTGTATAAAATTGTGTATATTATACTACGATTTTTGGACCGAAACTAGTATTTCAAAAAGTTTCATAGAATCTAATTTTGAGATAATTTTTTGCTTGAACTTCCATCATAACCTTCCCTCATAATATATAGAGAGGATCTTAAAAGTTACGTAGAATTTCGAACAATCCTCGATTTAATTTAATTTTTTGACCGAAACTAGTATAGAATTGTGTATAATATACTACGATTTTTGGACCGAAACTAGTATTTCAAAAAGTTTCACAGAATCTAATTTTGAGATAATTTTTTGCTTGGACTTCCATCATAACCTTCCCTCGTAATATATAGAGATGATATTAAAAGTTACGTAGCATTTCGAACAATCCTCGATTTAATTTGATTTTTTGACCGAAACTAGTATAGAGTTGTGTATAATATATTACAATTTTTGGATCGAAACAAGTATTTCAAAAAGTTCCACAGAATCTAATTTTGAGATAATTTTTTGCTTGGACTTCCATCATAACCTTCCCTCGTAATATATAGAGAGGATCTTAAAAGTTACGTAGCATTTCGAACAATCCTCGATTTGATTTGATTTTTTGACCGAAACTAGTATAGAATTGTGTATAATATATTACAATATTTGGATCGAAACAAGTATTTCAAAAAGTTCCACAGAATCTAATTTTGAGATAATTTTTAGCATGGACTTCCATCATAACCTTCCCTCGTAATATATAGAGAGGATCTTAATCCTTACGAAGAATTTCGAACAATCCTCAATTTAATTTGATTTTTTGACCGAAACTAGTATAGAATTGTGTATAATATACTACGATTTTTGTACCGAAACTAGTATTTTAAAAAGTTTCACAGAATCTAATTTTGAGATAATTTTTTGCATGGACTTCCATTATAACCTTACCTCGTAATATATATAGAGGATCTTCAAAGTTACGTAGCATTTCGAACAATCCTCGATTTAATTTGATATTATGACCGAAACTAGTATAGAATTGTGTATAATATAGTACGATTTTTGGACCGAAACAAGTATTTAGAAAATTTTCACAGAATCTAATTTTGAGATAATTTTTTGCATGGACTTCCATCATAACCTTCCCTCGTAATATATAGAGAGGATCTTAAAAGTTTAGTAGTATTTCGAACAATCCTCGATTTAATTTGATTTTTGACTGAAACTTGTATAAAATTGTGTATACTATACTACGATTTTTGGACCGAAACTAGTATTTCAAAAAGTTTCATAGAATCTAATTTTGAGATAATTTTTTGCTTGGACTTCCATCATAACCTTCCCTCATAATATATAGAGAGGATCTTAAAAGATACGTAGAATTTCGAACAATCCTCGATTTAATTTAATTTTTTGACCGAACCTAGTATAGAATTGTGTATAATATACTACGATTTTTGGACCGAAACTAGTATTTCAAAAAGTTTCACAGAATCTAATTTTTAGATAATTTTTTGCTTGGACTTCCATCATAACCTTACCTCGTAATATATAGAGATGATATTAAAAGTTACGTAGCATTTCGAACAATCCTCGATTTAATTTGATTTTTTGACCGAAACTAGTATAGAGTTGTGTATAATATATTACAATTTTTGGATCGAAACAAGTATTTCAAAAAGTTCCACAGAATCTAATTTTGAGATAATTTTTTGGTTGGACTTCCATCATAACCTTCCCTCGTAATATATAGAGAGGATCTTAAAAGTTACGTAGCATTTCGAACAATCCTCGATTTAATTTGATTTTTTGACCGAAACTAGTATAGAATTGTGTATAATATATTACAATTTTTGGATCGAAACAAGTATTTCAAAAAGTTCCACAGAATCTAATTTTGAGATAATTTTTTGCTTGGACTTCCATCATAACCTTCCCTCGTAATATATAGAGAGGATCTTAAAAGTTACGTAGCATTTCGAACAATCCTCGATTTGATTTGATTTTTTGACCGAAACTAGTATAGAATTGTGTATAATATATTACAATATTTGGATCGAAACAAGTATTTCAAAAAGTTCCACAGAATCTAATTTTGAGATAATTTTTAGCATGGACTTCCATCATAACCTTCCCTCGTAATATATAGAGAGGATCTTAATCCTTATGAAGAATTTCGAACAATCCTCAATTTAATTTGATTTTTTGACCGAAACTAGTATAGAATTGTGTATAATATACTACGATTTTTGTACCGAAACTAGTATTTTAAAAAGTTTCACAGAATCTAATTTTGAGATAATTTTTTGCATGGACTTCCATTATAACCTTACCTCGTAATATATATAGAGGATCTTCAAAGTTACGTAGCATTTCGAACAATCCTCGATTTAATTTGATATTATGACCGAAACTAGTATAGAATTGTGTATAATATAGTACGATTTTTGGACCGTAACAAGTATTTAGAAAATTTTCACAGAATCTAATTTTGAGATAATTTTTTGCATGGACTTCCATCATAACCTTCCCTCGTAATATATAGAGAGGATCTTAAAAGTTTAGTAGTATTTCGAACAATCCTCGATTTAATTTGATTTTTGACTGAAACTTGTATAAAATTGTGTATACTATACTACGATTTTTGGACCGAAACTAGTATTTCAAAAAGTTTCATAGAATCTAATTTTGAGATAATTTTTTGCTTGGACTTCCATCATAACCTTCCCTCATAATATATAGAGAGGATCTTAAAAGATACGTAGAATTTCGAACAATCCTCGATTTAATTTAATTTTTTGACCGAAACTAGTATAGAATTGTGTATAATATACTACGATTTTTGGACCGAAACTAGTATTTCAAAAAGTTTCACAGAATCTAATTTTGAGATAATTTTTTGCTTGGACTTCCATCATAACCTTCCCTCGTAATATATAGAGATGATATTAAAAGTTACGTAGCATTTCGAACAATCCTCGATTTAATTTGATTTTTTGACCGAAACTAGTATAGAGTTGTGTATAATATATTACAATTTTTGGATCGAAACAAGTATTTCAAAAAGTTCCACAGAATCTAATTTTGAGATAATTTTTTGGTTGGACTTCCATCATAACCTTCCCTCGTAATATATAGAGAGGATCTTAAAAGTTACGTAGCATTTCGAACAATCCTCGGTTTAATTTGATTTTTTGACCGAAACTAGTATAGAATTGTGTATAATATATTACAATATTTGGATCGAAACAAGTATTTCAAAAAGTTCCACAGAATCTAATTTTGAGATAATTTTTAGCATGGACTTCCATCATAACCTTCCCTCGTAATATATAGAGAGGATCTTAATCCTTACGTAGAATTTCGAACAATCCTCAATTTAATTTGATTTTTTGACCGAAACTAGTATAGAATTGTGTATAATATACTACAATTTTTGGACCGAAACTAGTATTTTAAAAAGTTTCACAGAATCTAATTTTGAGATAATTTTTTGCATGGACTTCCATTATAACCTTACCTCGTAATATATATAGAGGATCTTCAAAGTTACGTAGCATTTCGAACAATCCTCGATTTAATTTGATATTATGACCGAAACTAGTATAGAATTGTGTATAATATAGTACGATTTTTGGACCGAAACAAGTATTTAGAAAATTTTCACAGAATCTAATTTTGAGATAATTTTTTGCATGGACTTCCATCATAACCTTCCCTCGTAATATATAGAGAGGATCTTACAAGTTTAGTAGTATTTCGAGCAATCCTCGATTTAATTTGATTTTTGACTGAAACTTATATAAAATTGTGTATATTATACTACGATTTTTGGACCGAAACTAGTATTTCAAAAAGTTTCATAGAATCTAATTTTGAGATAATTTTTTGCTTGGACTTCCATCATAACCTTCCCTCATAATATATAGAGAGGATCTTAAAAGTTACGTAGAATTTCGAACAATCCTCGATTTAATTTAATTTTTTGACCGAAACTAGTATAGAATTGTGTATAATATACTACGATTTTTGGACCGAAACTAGTATTTCAAAAAGTTTCACAGAATCTAATTTTGACATAATTTTTTGCTTGGACTTCCATCATAACCTTCCCTCGTAATATATAGAGATGATATTAAAAGTTACGTAGCATTTCGAACAATCCTCGATTTAATTTGATTTTTTGACCGAAACTAGTATAGAGTTGTGTATAATATATTACAATTTTTGGATCGAAACAAGTATTTCAAAAAGTTCCACAGAATCTAATTTTGAGATAATTTTTTGCTTGGACTTCCATCATAACCTTCCCTCGTAATATATAGAGAGGATCTTAAAAGTTACATAGCATTTCGAACAATCCTCGATTTAATTTGATTTTTTGACCGAAACTAGTATAGAATTGTGTATAATATATTACAATATTTGGATCGAAACAAGTATTTCAAAAAGTTCCACAGAATCTAATTTTGAGATAATTTTTAGCATGGACTTCCATCATAACCTTCCCTCATAATATATAGAGAGGATCTTAATCCTTACGTAGAATTTCGAACAATCCTCAATTTAATTTGATTTTTTGACCGAAACTAGTATAGAATTGTGTATAATATACTACGATTTTTGGACCGAAACTAGTATTTTAAAAAGTTTCACAGAATCTAATTTTGATATAATTTTTTGCATGGACTTCCATTATAACCTTACCTCGTAATATATATAGAGGATCTTCAAAGTTACGTAGCATTTCGAACAATCCTCGATTTAATTTGATATTATGACCGAAACTAGTATAGAATTGTGTATAATATAGTACGATTTTTGGACCGAAACAAGTATTTAGAAAATTTTCACAGAATCTAATTTTGAGATAATTTTTTGCATGGACTTCTATCATAACCTTCCCTCGTAATATATAGAGAGGATCTTAAAAGTTTAGTAGTATTTCGAACAATCCTCGATTTAATTTGATTTTTGACTGAAACTTGTATAAAATTGTGTATATTATACTACGATTTTTGGACCGAAACTAGTATTTCAAAAAGTTTCATAGAATCTAATTTTGAGATAATTTTTTGCTTGAACTTCCATCATAACCTTCCCTCATAATATATAGAGAGGATCTTAAAAGTTACGTAGAATTTCGAACAATCCTCGATTTAATTTAATTTTTTGACCGAAACTAGTATAGAATTGTGTATAATATACTACGATTTTTGGACCGAAACTAGTATTTCAAAAAGTTTCACAGAATCTAATTTTGAGATAATTTTTTGCTTGGACTTCCATCATAACCTTCCCTCGTAATATATAGAGATGATATTAAAAGTTACGTAGCATTTCGAACAATCCTCGATTTAATTTGATTTTTTGACCGAAACTAGTATAGAGTTGTGTATAATATATTACAATTTTTGGATCGAAACAAGTATTTCAAAAAGTTCCACAGAATCTAATTTTGAGATAATTTTTTGCTTGGACTTCCATCATAACCTTCCCTCGTAATATATAGAGAGGATCTTAAAAGTTACGTAGCATTTCGAACAATCCTCGATTTGATTTGATTTTTTGACCGAAACTAGTATAGAATTGTGTATAATATATTACAATATTTGGATCGAAACAAGTATTTCAAAAAGTTCCACAGAATCTAATTTTGAGATAATTTTTAGCATGGACTTCCATCATAACCTTCCCTCGTAATATATAGAGAGGATCTTAATCCTTACGAAGAATTTCGAACAATCCTCAATTTAATTTGATTTTTTGACCGAAACTAGTATAGAATTGTGTATAATATACTACGATTTTTGTACCGAAACTAGTATTTTAAAAAGTTTCACAGAATCTAATTTTGAGATAATTTTTTGCATGGACTTCCATTATAACCTTACCTCGTAATATATATATAGAGGATCTTCAAAGTTACGTAGCATTTCGAACAATCCTCGATTTAATTTGATATTATGACCGAAACTAGTATAGAATTGTGTATAATATAGTACGATTTTTGGACCGAAACAAGTATTTAGAAAATTTTCACAGAATCTAATTTTGAGATAATTTTTTGCATGGACTTCCATCATAACCTTCCCTCGTAATATATAGAGAGGATCTTAAAAGTTTAGTAGTATTTCGAACAATCCTCGATTTAATTTGATTTTTGACTGAAACTTGTATAAAATTGTGTATACTATACTACGATTTTTGGACCGAAACTAGTATTTCAAAAAGTTTCATAGAATCTAATTTTGAGATAATTTTTTGCTTGGACTTCCATCATAACCTTCCCTCATAATATATAGAGAGGATCTTAAAAGATACGTAGAATTTCGAACAATCCTCGATTTAATTTAATTTTTTGACCGAAACTAGTATAGAATTGTGTATAATATACTACGATTTTTGGACCGAAACTAGTATTTCAAAAAGTTTCACAGAATCTAATTTTGAGATAATTTTTTGCTTGGACTTCCATCATAACCTTACCTCGTAATATATAGAGATGATATTAAAAGTTACGTAGCATTTCGAACAATCCTCGATTTAATTTGATTTTTTGACCGAAACTAGTATAGAGTTGTGTATAATATATTACAATTTTTGGATCGAAACAAGTATTTCAAAAAGTTCCACAGAATCTAATTTTGAGATAATTTTTTGGTTGGACTTCCATCATAACCTTCCCTCGTAATATATAGAGAGGATCTTAAAAGTTACGTAGCATTTCGAACAATCCTCGATTTAATTTGATTTTTTGACCGAAACTAGTATAGAATTGTGTATAATATATTACAATTTTTGGATCGAAACAAGTATTTCAAAAAGTTCCACAGAATCTAATTTTGAGATAATTTTTTGCTTGGACTTCCATCATAACCTTCCCTCGTAATATATAGAGAGGATCTTAAAAGTTACGTAGCATTTCGAACAATCCTCGATTTGATTTGATTTTTTGACCGAAACTAGTATAGAATTGTGTATAATATATTACAATATTTGGATCGAAACAAGTATTTCAAAAAGTTCCACAGAATCTAATTTTGAGATAATTTTTAGCATGGACTTCCATCATAACCTTCCCTCGTAATATATAGAGAGGATCTTAATCCTTACGAAGAATTTCGAACAATCCTCAATTTAATTTGATTTTTTGACCGAAACTAGTATAGAATTGTGTATAATATACTACGATTTTTGTACCGAAACTAGTATTTTAAAAAGTTTCACAGAATCTAATTTTGAGATAATTTTTTGCATGGACTTCCATTATAACCTTACCTCGTAATATATATAGAGGATCTTCAAAGTTACGTAGCATTTCGAACAATCCTCGATTTAATTTGATATTATGACCGAAACTAGTATAGAATTGTGTATAATATAGTACGATTGTTGGACCGAAACAAGTATTTAGAAAATTTTCACAGAATCTAATTTTGAGATAATTTTTTGCATGGACTTCCATCATAACCTTCCCTCGTAATTTATAGAGATGATCTTAAAAGTTTAGTAGTATTTCGAACAATCCTCGATTTAATTTGATTTTTGACTGAAACTTGTATAAAATTGTGTATACTATACTACGATTTTTGGACCGAAACTAGTATTTCAAAAAGTTTCATAGAATCTAATTTTGAGATAATTTTTTGCTTGGACTTCCATCATAACCTTCCCTCATAATATATAGAGAGGATCTTAAAAGATACGTAGAATTTCGAACAATCCTCGATTTAATTTTATTTTTTGACCGAAACTAGTATAGAATTGTGTATAATATACTACGATTTTTGGACCGAAACTAGTATTTCAAAAAGTTTCACAGAATCTAATTTTGAGATAATTTTTTGCTTGGACTTCCATCATAACCTTCCCTCGTAATATATAGAGATGATATTAAAAGTTACGTAGCATTTCGAACAATCCTCGATTTAATTTGATTTTTTGACCGAAACTAGTATAGAGTTGTGTATAATATATTACAATTTTTGGATCGAAACAAGTATTTCAAAAAGTTCCACAGAATCTAATTTTGAGATAATTTTTTGGTTGGACTTCCATCATAACCTTCCCTCGTAATATATAGAGAGGATCTTAAAAGTTACGTAGCATTTCGAACAATCCTCGGTTTAATTTGATTTTTTGACCGAAACTAGTATAGAATTGTGTATAATATATTACAATATTTGGATCGAAACAAGTATTTCAAAAAGTTCCACAGAATCTAATTTTGAGATAATTTTTAGCATGGACTTCCATCATAACCTTCCCTCGTAATATATAGAGAGGATCTTAATCCTTACGTAGAATTTCGAACAATCCTCAATTTAATTTGATTTTTTGACCGAAACTAGTATAGAATTGTGTATAATATACTACGATTTTTGGACCGAAACTAGTATTTTTAAAAGTTTCACAGAATCTAATTTTGAGATAATTTTTTGCATGGACTTCCATTATAACCTTACCTCGTAATATATATAGAGGATCTTCAAAGTTACGTAGCATTTCGAACAATCCTCGATTTAATTTGATATTATGACCGAAACTAGTATAGAATTGTGTATAATATAGTACGATTTTTGGATCGAAACAAGTATTTAGAAAATTTTCACAGAATCTAATTTTGAGATAATTTTTTGCATGGACTTCCATCATAACCTTCCCTCGTAATATATAGAGAGGATCTTAAAAGTTTAGTAGTATTTCGAACAATCCTCGATTTAATTTGATTTTTGACTGAAACTTGTATAAAATTGTGTATACTATACTACGATTTTTGGACCGAAACTAGTATTTCATAAAGTTTCATAGAATCTAATTTTGAGATAATTTTTTGCTTGGACTTCCATCATAACCTTCCCTCATAATATATAGAGAGGATCTTAAAAGTTACATAGAATTTCGAACAATCCTCGATTTAATTTAATTTTTTGACCGAAACTAGTATATAATTGTGTATAATATACTACGATTTTTGGACCGAAACTAGTATTTCAATAAGTTTCACAGAATCTAATTTTGAGTTAATTTTTTGCTTGGACTTCCATCATAACCTTCCCACGTAATATATAGAGATGATATTAAAAGTTACGTAGCATTTCGAACAATCCTCGATTTAATTTGATTTTTTGACCGAAACTAGTATAGAGTTGTGTATAATATATTACAATTTTTGGATCGAAACAAGTATTTCAAAAAGTTCCACAGAATCTAATTTTGAGATAATTTTGTGCTTGGACTTCCATCATAACCTTCCCTCGTAATATATAGAGAGGATCTTAAAAGTTACGTAGCATTTCAAACAATCCTCGATTTGATTTGATTTTTTGACCGAAACTAGTATAGAATTGTGTATAATATATTACAATATTTGGATCGAAACAAGTATTTCAAAAAGTTCCACAAAATCTAATTTTGAGATAATTTTTAGCATGGACTTCCATCATAACCTTCCCTCGTAATATATAGAGAGGATCTTAATCCTTACGTAGAATTTCGAACAATCCTCAATTTAATTTGATTTTTTGACCGAAACTAGTATAGAATTGTGTATAATATACTACGATTTTTGGACCGAAACTAGTATTTTAAAAAGTTTCACAGAATCTAATTTTGAGATAATTTTTTGCATGGACTTCCATTATAACCTTACCTCGTAATATATATAGAGGATCTTCAAAGTTACGTAGCATTTCGAACAATCCTCGATTTAATTTGATATTATGACCGAAACTAGTATAGAATTGTGTATAATATAGTACGATTTTTGGACCGAAACAAGTATTTAGAAAATTTTCACAGAATCTAATTTTGAGATAATTTTTTGCATGGACTTCCATCATAACCTTCCCTCGTAATATATAGAGAGGATCTTAAAAGTTTAGTAGTATTTCGAACAATCCTCGATTTAATTATATTTTTGACCGACACTTGTATAAAATTGTGTATATTATACTAAGATTTTTGGACCGAAACTAGTATTTCAAAAAATTTCATAGAATCTAATTTTGAGATAATTTTTTGCTTGGACTTCCATCATAACCTTCCCTCATAATATATAGACAGGATCTTAAAAGTTAGGTAGAATTTCGAACAATCCTCGATTTAATTTAATTTTTTGACCGAAACTAGTATAGAATTGTGTATAATATACTACGATTTTTGGACCGAAACTAGTATTTCAATAAGTTTCACAGAATCTAATTTTGAGTTAATTTTTTTCTTGGACTTCCATCATAACCTTCCCTCGTAATATATAGAGATGATATTAAAAGTTACGTAGCATTTCGAACAATCCTCGATTTAATTTGATTTTTTGACCGAAACTAGTATAGAGTTGTGTATAATATATTACAATTTTTGGATCGAAACAAGTATTTCAAAAAGTTCCACAGAATCTAATTTTGAGATAATTTTTTGCTTGGACTTCCATCATAACCTTCCCTCGTAATATATAGAGAGGATCTTAAAAGTTACGTAGCATTTCGAACAATCCTCGATTTGATTTGATTTTTTGACCGAAACTAGTATAGAATTGTGTATAATATATTACAATATTTGGATCGAAACAAGTATTTCAAAAAGTTCCACAGAATCTAATTTTGAGATAATTTTTAGCATGGACTTCCATCATAACCTTCCCTCGTAATATATAGAGAGGATCTTAATCCTTACGAAGAATTTCGAACAATCCTCAATTTAATTTGATTTTTTGACCGAAACTAGTATAGAATTGTGTATAATATACTACGATTTTTGTACCGAAACTAGATTTTAAAAAGTTTCACAGAATCTAATTTTGAGATAATTTTTTGCATGGACTTCCATTATAACCTTACCTCGTAATATATATAGAGGATCTTCAAAGTTACGTAGCATTTCGAACAATCCTCGATTTAATTTGATATTATGACCGAAACTAGTATAGAATTGTGTATAATATAGTACGATTTTTGGACCGAAACAAGTATTTAGAAAATTTTCACAGAATCTAATTTTGAGATAATTTTTTGCATGGACTTCCATCATAACCTTCCCTCGTAATATATAGAGAGGATCTTAAAAGTTTAGTAGTATTTCGAACAATCCTCGATTTAATTTTATTTTTGACTGAAACTTGTATAAAATTGTGTATACTATACTACGATTTTTGGACCGAAACTAGTATTTCAAAAAGTTTCATAGAATCTAATTTTGAGATAATTTTTTGCTTGGACTTCCATCATAACCTTCCCTCATAATATATAGAGAGGATCTTAAAAGATACGTAGAATTTCGAACAATCCTCGATTTAATTTAATTTTTTGACCGAAACTAGTATAGAATTGTGTATAATATACTACGATTTTTGGACCGAAACTAGTATTTCAAAAAGTTTCACAGAATCTAATTTTGAGATAATTTTTTGCTTGGACTTCCATCATAACCTTCCCTCGTAATATATAGAGATGATATTAAAAGTTACGTAGCATTTCGAACAATCCTCGATTTAATTTGATTTTTTGACCGAAACTAGTATAGAGTTGTGTATAATATATTACAATTTTTGGATCGAAACAAGTATTTCAAAAAGTTCCACAGAATCTAATTTTGAGATAATTTTTTGGTTGGACTTCCATCATAACCTTCCCTCGTAATATATAGAGAGGATCTTAAAAGTTACGTAGCATTTCGAACAATCCTCGATTTAATTTGATTTTTTGACCGAAACTAGTATAGAATTGTGTATAATATATTACAATATTTGGATCGAAACAAGTATTTCAAAAAGTTCCACAGAATCTAATTTTGAGATAATTTTTAGCATGGACTTCCATCATAACCTTCCCTCGTAATATATAGAGAGGATCTTAATCCTTACGAAGAATTTCGAACAATCCTCAATTTAATTTGATTTTTTGACCGAAACTAGTATAGAATTGTGTATAATATACTACGATTTTTGTACCGAAACTAGATTTTAAAAAGTTTCACAGAATCTAATTTTGAGATAATTTTTTGCATGGACTTCCATTATAACCTTACCTCGTAATATATATAGAGGATCTTCAAAGTTACGTAGCATTTCGAACAATCCTCGATTTAATTTGATATTATGACCGAAACTAGTATAGAATTGTGTATAATATAGTACGATTTTTGGACCGAAACAAGTATTTAGAAAATTTTCACAGAATCTAATTTTGAGATAATTTTTTGCATGGACTTCCATCATAACCTTCCCTCGTAATATATAGAGAGGATCTTAAAAGTTTAGTAGTATTTCGAACAATCCTCGATTTAATTTTATTTTTGACTGAAACTTGTATAAAATTGTGTATACTATACTACGATTTTTGGACCGAAACTAGTATTTCAAAAAGTTTCATAGAATCTAATTTTGAGATAATTTTTTGCTTGGACTTCCATCATAACCTTCCCTCATAATATATAGAGAGGATCTTAAAAGATACGTAGAATTTCGAACAATCCTCGATTTAATTTAATTTTTTGACCGAAACTAGTATAGAATTGTGTATAATATACTACGATTTTTGGACCGAAACTAGTATTTCAAAAAGTTTCACAGAATCTAATTTTGAGATAATTTTTTGCTTGGACTTCCATCATAACCTTCCCTCGTAATATATAGAGATGATATTAAAAGTTACGTAGCATTTCGAACAATCCTCGATTTAATTTGATTTTTTGACCGAAACTAGTATAGAGTTGTGTATAATATATTACAATTTTTGGATCGAAACAAGTATTTCAAAAAGTTCCACAGAATCTAATTTTGAGATAATTTTTTGGTTGGACTTCCATCATAACCTTCCCTCGTAATATATAGAGAGGATCTTAAAAGTTACGTAGCATTTCGAACAATCCTCGATTTAATTTGATTTTTTGACCGAAACTAGTATAGAATTGTGTATAATATATTACAATATTTGGATCGAAACAAGTATTTCAAAAAGTTCCACAGAATCTAATTTTGAGATAATTTTTAGCATGGACTTCCATCATAACCTTCCCTCGTAATATATAGAGAGGATCTTAATCCTTACGAAGAATTTCGAACAATCCTCAATTTAATTTGATTTTTTGACCGAAACTAGTATAGAATTGTGTATAATATACTACGATTTTTGTACCGAAACTAGATTTTAAAAAGTTTCACAGAATCTAATTTTGAGATAATTTTTTGCATGGACTTCCATTATAACCTTACCTCGTAATATATATAGAGGATCTTCAAAGTTACGTAGCATTTCGAACAATCCTCGATTTAATTTGATATTATGACCGAAACTAGTATAGAATTGTGTATAATATAGTACGATTTTTGGACCGAAACAAGTATTTAGAAAATTTTCACAGAATCTAATTTTGAGATAATTTTTTGCATGGACTTCCATCATAACCTTCCCTCGTAATATATAGAGAGGATCTTAAAAGTTTAGTAGTATTTCGAACAATCCTCGATTTAATTTTATTTTTGACTGAAACTTGTATAAAATTGTGTATACTATACTACGATTTTTGGACCGAAACTAGTATTTCAAAAAGTTTCATAGAATCTAATTTTGAGATAATTTTTTTCTTGGACTTCCATCATAACCTTCCCTCATAATATATAGAGAGGATCTTAAAAGATACGTAGAATTTCGAACAATCCTCGATTTAATTTAATTTTTTGACCGAAACTAGTATAGAATTGTGTATAATATACTACGATTTTTGGACCGAAACTAGTATTTCAAAAAGTTTCACAGAATCTAATTTTGAGATAATTTTTTGCTTGGACTTCCATCATAACCTTCCCTCGTAATATATAGAGATGATATTAAAAGTTACGTAGCATTTCGAACAATCCTCGATTTAATTTGATTTTTTGACCGAAACTAGTATAGAGTTGTGTATAATATATTACAATTTTTGGATCGAAACAAGTATTTCAAAAAGTTCCACAGAATCTAATTTTGAGATAATTTTTTGGTTGGACTTCCATCATAACCTTCCCTCGTAATATATAGAGAGGATCTTAAAAGTTACGTAGCATTTCGAACAATCCTCGATTTAATTTGATTTTTTGACCGAAACTAGTATAGAATTGTGTATAATATATTACAATATTTGGATCGAAACAAGTATTTCAAAAAGTTCCACAGAATCTAATTTTGAGATAATTTTTAGCATGGACTTCCATCATAACCTTCCCTCGTAATATATAGAGAGGATCTTAATCCTTACGTAGAATTTCGAACAATCCTCAATTTAATTTGATTTTTTGACCGAAACTAGTATAGAATTGTGTATAATATACTACGATTTTTGGACCGAAACTAGTATTTTTAAAAGTTTCACAGAATCTAATTTTGAGATAATTTTTTGCATGGACTTCCATTATAACCTTACCTCGTAATATATATAGAGGATCTTCAAAGTTACGTAGCATTTCGAACAATCCTCGAATTAATTTGATATTATGACCGAAACTAGTATAGAATTGTGTATAATATAGTACGATTTTTGGATCGAAACAAGTATTTAGAAAATTTTCACAGAATCTAATTTTGAGATATTTTTTTGCATGGACTTCCATCATAACCTTCCCTCGTAATATATAGAGAGGATCTTAAAAGTTTAGTAGTATTTCGAACAATCCTCGATTTAATTTGATTTTTGACTGAAACTTGTATAAAATTGTGTATACTATACTACGATTTTTGGACCGAAACTAGTATTTCATAAAGTTTCATAGAATCTAATTTTGAGATAATTTTTTGCTTGGACTTCCATCATAACCTTCCCTCATAATATATAGAGAGGATCTTAAAAGTTACATAGAATTTCGAACAATCCTCGATTTAATTTAATTTTTTGACCGAAACTAGTATATAATTGTGTATAATATACTACGATTTTTGGACCGAAACTAGTATTTCAATAAGTTTCACAGAATCTAATTTTGAGTTAATTTTTTGCTTGGACTTCCATCATAACCTTCCCACGTAATATATAGAGATGATATTAAAAGTTACGTAGCATTTCGAACAATCCTCGATTTAATTTGATTTTTTGACCGAAACTAGTATAGAGTTGTGTATAATATATTACAATTTTTGGATCGAAACAAGTATTTCAAAAAGTTCCACAGAATCTAATTTTGAGATAATTTTGTGCTTGGACTTCCATCATAACCTTCCCTCGTAATATATAGAGAGGATCTTAAAAGTTACGTAGCATTTCGAACAATCCTCGATTTAATTTGATTTTTTGACCGAAACTAGTATAGAATTGTGTATAATATATTACAATATTTGGATCGAAACAAGTATTTCAAAAAGTTCCACAGAATCTAATTTTGAGATAATTTTTAGCATGGACTTCCATCATAACCTTCCCTCGTAATATATAGAGAGGATCTTAATCCTTACGTAGAATTTCGAACAATCCTCAATTTAATTTGATTTTTTGACCGAAACTAGTATAGAATTGTGTATAATATACTACGATTTTTGGACCGAAACTAGTATTTTTAAAAGTTTCACAGAATCTAATTTTGAGATAATTTTTTGCATGGACTTCCATTATAACCTTACCTCGTAATATATATAGAGGATCTTCAAAGTTACGTAGCATTTCGAACAATCCTCGATTTAATTTGATATTATGACCGAAACTAGTATAGAATTGTGTATAATATAGTACGATTTTTGGATCGAAACAAGTATTTAGAAAATTTTCACAGAATCTAATTTTGAGATAATTTTTTGCATGGACTTCCATCATAACCTTCCCTCGTAATATATAGAGAGGATCTTAAAAGTTTAGTAGTATTTCGAACAATCCTCGATTTAATTTGATTTTTGACTGAAACTTGTATAAAATTGTGTATACTATACTACGATTTTTGGACCGAAACTAGTATTTCATAAAGTTTCATAGAATCTAATTTTGAGATAATTTTTTGCTTGGACTTCCATCATAACCTTCCCTCATAATATATAGAGAGGATCTTAAAAGTTACATAGAATTTCGAACAATCCTCGATTTAATTTAATTTTTTGACCGAAACTAGTATATAATTGTGTATAATATACTACGATTTTTGGACCGAAACTAGTATTTCAATAAGTTTCACAGAATCTAATTTTGAGTTAATTTTTTGCTTGGACTTCCATCATAACCTTCCCACGTAATATATAGAGATGATATTAAAAGTTACGTAGCATTTCGAACAATCCTCGATTTAATTTGATTTTTTGACCGAAACTAGTATAGAGTTGTGTATAATATATTACAATTTTTGGATCGAAACAAGTATTTCAAAAAGTTCCACAGAATCTAATTTTGAGATAATTTTGTGCTTGGACTTCCATCATAACCTTCCCTCGTAATATATAGAGAGGATCTTAAAAGTTACGTAGCATTTCGAACAATCCTCGATTTGATTTGATTTTTTGACCGAAACTAGTATAGAATTGTGTATAATATATTACAATATTTGGATCGAAACAAGTATTTCAAAAAGTTCCACAAAATCTAATTTTGAGATAATTTTTAGCATGGACTTCCATCATAACCTTCCCTCGTAATATATAGAGAGGATCTTAATCCTTACGTAGAATTTCGAACAATCCTCAATTTAATTTGATTTTTTGACCGAAACTAGTATAGAATTGTGTATAATATACTACGATTTTTGGACCGAAACTAGTATTTTAAAAAGTTTCACAGAATCTAATTTTGAGATAATTTTTTGCATGGACTTCCATTATAACCTTACCTCGTAATATATATAGAGGATCTTCAAAGTTACGTAGCATTTCGAACAATCCTCGATTTAATTTGATATTATGACCGAAACTAGTATAGAATTGTGTATAATATAGTACGATTTTTGGACCGAAACAAGTATTTAGAAAATTTTCACAGAATCTAATTTTGAGATAATTTTTTGCATGGACTTCCATCATAACCTTCCCTCGTAATATATAGAGAGGATCTTAAAAGTTTAGTAGTATTTCGAACAATCCTCGATTTAATTATATTTTTGACCGACACTTGTATAAAATTGTGTATATTATACTAAGATTTTTGGACCGAAACTAGTATTTCAAAAAGTTTCATAGAATCTAATTTTGAGATAATTTTTTGCTTGGACTTCCATCATAACCTTCCCTCATAATATATAGACAGGATCTTAAAAGTTAGGTAGAATTTCGAACAATCCTCGATTTAATTTAATTTTTTGACCGAAACTAGTATAGAATTGTGTATAATATACTACGATTTTTGGACCGAAACTAGTATTTCAAAAAGTTTCACAGAATCTAATTTTGAGATAATTTTTTGCTTGGACTTCCATCATAACCTTCCCACGTAATATATAGAGATGATATTAAAAGTTACGTAGCATTTCAAACAATCCTCGATTTAATTTGATTTTTTGACCGAAACTAGTATAGAGTTGTGTATAATATATTACAATTTTTGGATCGAAACAAGTATTTCAAAAAGTTCCACAGAATCTAATTTTGAGATAATTTTGTGCTTGGACTTCCATCATAACCTTCCCTCGTAATATATAGAGAGGATCTTAAAAGTTACGTAGCATTTCGAACAATCCTCGATTTAATTTGATTTTTTGACCGAAACTAGTATAGAATTGTGTATAATATATTACAATATTTGGATCGAAACAAGTATTTCAAAAAGTTCCACAGAATCTAATTTTGAGATAATTTTTAGCATGGATTTCCATCATAACCTTCCCTCGTAATATATAGAGAGGATCTTAATCCTTACGTAGAATTTCGAACAATCCTCGATTTAATTTGATTTTTTGACCGAAACTAGTATAGAATTGTGTATAATATACTACGATTTTTGGACCGAAACTAGTATTTTAAAAAGTTTCACAGAATCTTATTTTGAGATAATTTTTTGCATGGACTTCCATTATAACCTCACCTCGTAATATATATAGAGGAAATTCAAAGTTACGTAGCATTTCGAACAATCCTCGATTTAATTTGATATTATGACCGAAACTAGTATAGAATTGTGTATAATATAGTACGATTTTTGACCGAAACAAGTATTTAGAAAATTTTCACAGAATCTAATTTTGAGATAATTTTTTGCATGGACTTCCATCATAACCTTCCCTCGTAATATATAGAGAGGATCTTAAAAGTTTAGTAGTATTTCGAACAATCCTCGATTTAATTTGATTTTTGACCGAAACTTGTATAAAATTGTGTATATTATACTACGATTTTTGGACCGAAACTAGTATTTCAAAAAGTTTCATAGAATCTAATTTTGAGATAATTTTTTGCTTGGACTTCCATCATAACCTTCCCTCATAATATATAGAGAGGATCTTAAAAGTTACGTAGAATTTCGAACAATCCTCGATTTAATTTAATTTTTTGACCGAAACTAGTATAGAATTGTGTATAATATACTACGATTTTTGGACCGAAACTAGTATTTCAAAAAGTTTCACAGAATCTAATTTTGAGATAATTTTTTGCTTGGACTTCCATCATAACCTTCCCACGTAATATATAGAGATGATATTAAAAGTTACGTAGCATTTCAAACAATCCTCGATTTAATTTGATTTTTTGACCGAAACTAGTATAGAGTTGTGTATAATATATTATAATTTTTGGATCGAAACAAGTATTTCAAAAAGTTCCACAGAATCTAATTTTGAGATAATTTTTTGCTTGGACTTCCATCATAACCTTCCCTCGTAATATATAGAGAGGATCTTAAAAGTTACGTAGCATTTCGAACAATCCTCGATTTAATTTGATTTTTTGACCGAAACTAGTATAGAATTGTGTATAATATATTACAATATTTGGATCGAAACAAGTATTTCAAAAAGTTCCACAAAATCTAATTTTGAGATAATTTTTAGCATGGACTTCCATCATAACCTTCCCTCGTAATATATAAAGAGGATCTTAATCCTTACGTAGAATTTCGAACAATCCTCAATTTAATTTGATTTTTTGACCGAAACTAGTATAGAATTGTGTATAATATACTACGATTTTTGGACCGAAACTAGTATTTTAAAAAGTTTCACAGAATCTAATTTTGAGATAATTTTTTGCATGGACTTCCATTATAACCTTACCTCGTAATATATATAGAGGATCTTCAAAGTTACGTAGCATTTCGAACAATCCTCGATTTAATTTGATATTATGACCGAAACTAGTATAGAATTGTGTATAATATAGTACGATTTTTGGACCGAAACAAGTATTTAGAAAATTTTCACAGAATCTAATTTTGAGATAATTTTTTGCATGGACTTCCATCATAACCTTCCCTCGTAATATATAGAGAGGATCTTAAAAGTTTAGTAGTATTTCGAACAATCCTCGATTTAATTATATTTTTGACCGACACTTGTATAAAATTGTGTATATTATACTAAGATTTTTGGACCGAAACTAGTATTTCAAAAAGTTTCATAGAATCTAATTTTGAGATAATTTTTTGCTTGGACTTCCATCATAACCTTCCCTCATAATATATAGACAGGATCTTAAAAGTTAGGTAGAATTTCGAACAATCCTCGATTTAATTTAATTTTTTGACCGAAACTAGTATAGAATTGTGTATAATATACTACGATTTTTGGACCGAAACTAGTATTTCAAAAAGTTTCACAGAATCTAATTTTGAGATAATTTTTTGCTTGGACTTCCATCATAACCTTCCCACGTAATATATAGAGATGATATTAAAAGTTACGTAGCATTTCAAACAATCCTCGATTTAATTTGATTTTTTGACCGAAACTAGTATAGAGTTGTGTATAATATATTACAATTTTTGGATCGAAACAAGTATTTCAAAAAGTTCCACAGAATCTAATTTTGAGATAATTTTGTGCTTGGACTTCCATCATAACCTTCCCTCGTAATATATAGAGAGGATCTTAAAAGTTACGTAGCATTTCGAACAATCCTCGATTTAATTTGATTTTTTGACCGAAACTAGTATAGAATTGTGTATAATATATTACAATATTTGGATCGAAACAAGTATTTCAATAAGTTCCATAGAATCTAATTTTGAGATAATTTTTTGCATGGACTTCGATCTTAACCTTCCCTCGTAATATATAGAGAGGATCTTAAACCTTACTTAGAATTTCGAACAATCCTCAATTTAATTTGACTTTTTGACCGAAACTAGTATAGAATTGTGTATAATATACTACGATTTTTGGACCGAAACTAGTATTTTAAAAAGTTTTACAGAATCTAATTTTGAGATAATTTTTTAAATGGACTTCCATCATAACCTTCCCTCGTAATTTATAGAGATGATCTTAAAAGTTACGTAGCATTTCGAACAATCCTCGATTTAATTTGATTTTTTGACCGAAACTAGTATAGAATTGTGTATAATAATATATTAAAATTTTTGGATCTAAACAAGTATTTCAAAAAGTTCCACAGAATCTAATTTTGAGATAATTTTTTGCATGGACTTCCATCATAACCTTCCCTCGTAATATATAGAGAGGATCTTAAAAGTTACGTAGCATTTCGAACAATCCTCGATTTAATTTGATTTTTTGACCGAAACTAGTATAGAATTGTGTATAATATATTACAATATTTGGATTAAAACAAGTATTTCAAAAAGTTCCAGAGAATCTAATTTTGAGATAATTTTTTGAATGGACTTCCATCATAACCTTCCCTCGTAATATAGAGAGAGGATCTTAAACCTTACGTAGAATTTCGAACAATCCTCAATTTAATTTGATTTTTTGACCGAAACTAGTATAGAATTATGTATAATATACTACGATTTTTGGACCGAAACTAGTATTTTAAATAGTTTCACAGAATCTAATTTTGAGATAATTTTTTGCATGGACTTCCATTATAACTTTATCTCGTAATATATATAGAGGATCTTAAAAGTTACGTAGCATTTCGAACAATCCTCGATTTAATTTGATATTATGACTGAAACTAGTATAGAATTGTGTATAATATAGTACGATTTTTGGACCGAAACAAGTATTTAGAAAATTTTCACAGAATCTAATTTTGAGATAATTTTTTGCATGGACTTCCATCATAACCTTCCCTCGTAATTTATAGAGATGATCTTCAAAGTTATGTAGTATTTCGAACAATCCTCGATTTAATTTAATTTTTGACCGAAACTTGTATAAAATTGTGTATATTATACTACGATTTTTGGACCGAAACTAGTATTTCAAAAAGTTTCATAGAATCTAATTTTGAGATAATTTTTTGCTTGGACTTCCATCACAACCTTCCCTCATAATATATAGAGAGGATCTTAAAAGTTACGTAGAATTTCGAACAATCCTCGATTTAATTTAATTTTTTGACCGAAACTAGTATAGAATTGTGTATAATATACTACGTATTTTGGACCGAAACTAGTATTTCAAAAAGTTTCACAGAATCTAATTTTGAGATAATTTTTTGCTTGGACTTCCATCATTACCTTCCCTCGAAATATATAGAGAGGATCTTAAAAGTTACGTAGCATTTCGAACAATCCTCGATTTAATTTGATTTTTTGACCGAAACTAGTATAGAATTGTGTATAATATACTACGATATTTGGATCGAAACAAGTATTTCAATAAGTTCCACAGAATCTAATTTTGAGATAATTTTTTGCATGGACTTCCATCATAACATTCCCTCGTAATATATAGAGAGGATCTTAAACCTTACGTAGAATTTCGAACAATCCTCAATTTAATTTGATTTTTTGACCGAAACTAGTATAGAATTGTGTATAATATACTACGATTTTTGGACCGAAACTAGTATTTTAAAAAGTCTCACAGAATCTAATTTTGAGATAATTTTTTGCATGGACTTCCATCATAACCTTCCCTCGTAATTTATAGAGATGATCTTCAAAGTTACGTAGAATTTCGAACAATCCTCGATTTAATTTAATTTTTTGACCGAAACTAGTATAGAATTGTGTATAATATATTACAATATTTGGATTAAAACAAGTATTTCAAAAAGTTCCAGAGAATCTAATTTTGAGATAATTTTTTGAATGGACTTCCATCATAACCTTCCCTCGTAATATAGAGAGAGGATCTTAAACCTTACGTAGAATTTCGAACAATCCTCAATTTAATTTGATTTTTTGACCGAAACTAGTATAGAATTATGTATAATATACTACGATTTTTGGACCGAAACTAGTATTTTAAATAGTTTCACAGAATCTAATTTTGAGATAATTTTTTGCATGGACTTCCATTATAACTTTATCTCGTAATATATATAGAGGATCTTAAAAGTTACGTAGCATTTCGAACAATCCTCGATTTAATTTGATATTATGACTGAAACTAGTATAGAATTGTGTATAATATAGTACGATTTTTGGACCGAAACAAGTATTTAGAAAATTTTCACAGAATCTAATTTTGAGATAATTTTTTGCATGGACTTCCATCATAACCTTCCCTCGTAATTTATAGAGATGATCTTCAAAGTTATGTAGTATTTCGAACAATCCTCGATTTAATTTAATTTTTGACCGAAACTTGTATAAAATTGTGTATATTATACTACGATTTTTGGACCGAAACTAGTATTTCAAAAAGTTTCATAGAATCTAATTTTGAGATAATTTTTTGCTTGGACTTCCATCACAACCTTCCCTCATAATATATAGAGAGGATCTTAAAAGTTACGTAGAATTTCGAACAATCCTCGATTTAATTTAATTTTTTGACCGAAACTAGTATAGAATTGTGTATAATATACTACGTATTTTGGACCGAAACTAGTATTTCAAAAAGTTTCACAGAATCTAATTTTGAGATAATTTTTTGCTTGGACTTCCATCATTACCTTCCCTCGAAATATATAGAGAGGATCTTAAAAGTTACGTAGCATTTCGAACAATCCTCGATTTAATTTGATTTTTTGACCGAAACTAGTATAGAATTGTGTATAATATACTACGATATTTGGATCGAAACAAGTATTTCAATAAGTTCCACAGAATCTAATTTTGAGATAATTTTTTGCATGGACTTCCATCATAACATTCCCTCGTAATATATAGAGAGGATCTTAAACCTTACGTAGAATTTCGAACAATCCTCAATTTAATTTGATTTTTTGACCGAAACTAGTATAGAATTGTGTATAATATACTACGATTTTTGGACCGAAACTAGTATTTTAAAAAGTCTCACAGAATCTAATTTTGAGATAATTTTTTGCATGGACTTCCATCATAACCTTCCCTCGTAATTTATAGAGATGATCTTCAAAGTTACGTAGAATTTCGAACAATCCTCGATTTAATTTAATTTTTTGACCGAAACTAGTATAGAATTGTGTATAATATATTACAATATTTGGATTAAAACAAGTATTTCAAAAAGTTCCAGAGAATCTAATTTTGAGATAATTTTTTGAATGGACTTCCATCATAACCTTCCCTCGTAATATAGAGAGAGGATCTTAAACCTTACGTAGAATTTCGAACAATCCTCAATTTAATTTGATTTTTTGACCGAAACTAGTATAGAATTATGTATAATATACTACGATTTTTGGACCGAAACTAGTATTTTAAATAGTTTCACAGAATCTAATTTTGAGATAATTTTTTGCATGGACTTCCATTATAACTTTATCTCGTAATATATATAGAGGATCTTAAAAGTTACGTAGCATTTCGAACAATCCTCGATTTAATTTGATATTATGACTGAAACTAGTATAGAATTGTGTATAATATAGTACGATTTTTGGACCGAAACAAGTATTTAGAAAATTTTCACAGAATCTAATTTTGAGATAATTTTTTGCATGGACTTCCATCATAACCTTCCCTCGTAATTTATAGAGATGATCTTCAAAGTTATGTAGTATTTCGAACAATCCTCGATTTAATTTAATTTTTGACCGAAACTTGTATAAAATTGTGTATATTATACTACGATTTTTGGACCGAAACTAGTATTTCAAAAAGTTTCATAGAATCTAATTTTGAGATAATTTTTTGCTTGGACTTCCATCACAACCTTCCCTCATAATATATAGAGAGGATCTTAAAAGTTACGTAGAATTTCGAACAATCCTCGATTTAATTTAATTTTTTGACCGAAACTAGTATAGAATTGTGTATAATATACTACGTATTTTGGACCGAAACTAGTATTTCAAAAAGTTTCACAGAATCTAATTTTGAGATAATTTTTTGCTTGGACTTCCATCATTACCTTCCCTCGAAATATATAGAGAGGATCTTAAAAGTTACGTAGCATTTCGAACAATCCTCGATTTAATTTGATTTTTTGACCGAAACTAGTATAGAATTGTGTATAATATACTACGATATTTGGATCGAAACAAGTATTTCAATAAGTTCCACAGAATCTAATTTTGAGATAATTTTTTGCATGGACTTCCATCATAACATTCCCTCGTAATATATAGAGAGGATCTTAAACCTTACGTAGAATTTCGAACAATCCTCAATTTAATTTGATTTTTTGACCGAAACTAGTATAGAATTGTGTATAATATACTACGATTTTTGGACCGAAACTAGTATTTTAAAAAGTCTCACAGAATCTAATTTTGAGATAATTTTTTGCATGGACTTCCATCATAACCTTCCCTCGTAATTTATAGAGATGATCTTCAAAGTTACGTAGAATTTCGAACAATCCTCGATTTAATTTAATTTTTTGACCGAAACTAGTATAGAATTGTGTATAATATATTACAATATTTGGATTAAAACAAGTATTTCAAAAAGTTCCAGAGAATCTAATTTTGAGATAATTTTTTGAATGGACTTCCATCATAACCTTCCCTCGTAATATAGAGAGAGGATCTTAAACCTTACGTAGAATTTCGAACAATCCTCAATTTAATTTGATTTTTTGACCGAAACTAGTATAGAATTATGTATAATATACTACGATTTTTGGACCGAAACTAGTATTTTAAATAGTTTCACAGAATCTAATTTTGAGATAATTTTTTGCATGGACTTCCATTATAACTTTATCTCGTAATATATATAGAGGATCTTAAAAGTTACGTAGCATTTCGAACAATCCTCGATTTAATTTGATATTATGACTGAAACTAGTATAGAATTGTGTATAATATAGTACGATTTTTGGACCGAAACAAGTATTTAGAAAATTTTCACAGAATCTAATTTTGAGATAATTTTTTGCATGGACTTCCATCATAACCTTCCCTCGTAATTTATAGAGATGATCTTCAAAGTTATGTAGTATTTCGAACAATCCTCGATTTAATTTAATTTTTGACCGAAACTTGTATAAAATTGTGTATATTATACTACGATTTTTGGACCGAAACTAGTATTTCAAAAAGTTTCATAGAATCTAATTTTGAGATAATTTTTTGCTTGGACTTCCATCACAACCTTCCCTCATAATATATAGAGAGGATCTTAAAAGTTACGTAGAATTTCGAACAATCCTCGATTTAATTTAATTTTTTGACCGAAACTAGTATAGAATTGTGTATAATATACTACGTATTTTGGACCGAAACTAGTATTTCAAAAAGTTTCACAGAATCTAATTTTGAGATAATTTTTTGCTTGGACTTCCATCATTACCTTCCCTCGAAATATATAGAGAGGATCTTAAAAGTTACGTAGCATTTCGAACAATCCTCGATTTAATTTGATTTTTTGACCGAAACTAGTATAGAATTGTGTATAATATACTACGATATTTGGATCGAAACAAGTATTTCAATAAGTTCCACAGAATCTAATTTTGAGATAATTTTTTGCATGGACTTCCATCATAACATTCCCTCGTAATATATAGAGAGGATCTTAAACCTTACGTAGAATTTCGAACAATCCTCAATTTAATTTGATTTTTTGACCGAAACTAGTATAGAATTGTGTATAATATACTACGATTTTTGGACCGAAACTAGTATTTTAAAAAGTCTCACAGAATCTAATTTTGAGATAATTTTTTGCATGGACTTCCATCATAACCTTCCCTCGTAATTTATAGAGATGATCTTCAAAGTTACGTAGAATTTTGAACAATCCTCGATTTAATTTAATTTTTTGACCGAAACTAGTATAGAATTGTGTATAATATATTACAATATTTGGATTAAAACAAGTATTTCAAAAAGTTCCAGAGAATCTAATTTTGAGATAATTTTTTGAATGGACTTCCATCATAACCTTCCCTCGTAATATAGAGAGAGGATCTTAAACCTTACGTAGAATTTCGAACAATCCTCAATTTAATTTGATTTTTTGACCGAAACTAGTATAGAATTATGTATAATATACTACGATTTTTGGACCGAAACTAGTATTTTAAATAGTTTCACAGAATCTAATTTTGAGATAATTTTTTGCATGGACTTCCATTATAACTTTATCTCGTAATATATATAGAGGATCTTAAAAGTTACGTAGCATTTCGAACAATCCTCGATTTAATTTGATATTATGACTGAAACTAGTATAGAATTGTGTATAATATAGTACGATTTTTGGACCGAAACAAGTATTTAGAAAATTTTCACAGAATCTAATTTTGAGATAATTTTTTGCATGGACTTCCATCATAACCTTCCCTCGTAATTTATAGAGATGATCTTTAAAGTTATGTAGTATTTCGAACAATCCTCGATTTAATTTAATTTTTGACCGAAACTTGTATAAAATTGTGTATATTATACTACGATTTTTGGACCGAAACTAGTATTTCAAAAAGTTTCATAGAATCTAATTTTGAGATAATTTTTTGCTTGGACTTCCATCACAACCTTCCCTCATAATATATAGAGAGGATCTTAAAAGTTACGTAGAATTTCGAACAATCCTCGATTTAATTTAATTTTTTGACCGAAACTAGTATAGAATTGTGTATAATATACTACGTATTTTGGACCGAAACTAGTATTTCAAAAAGTTTCACAGAATCTAATTTTGAGATAATTTTTTGCTTGGACTTCCATCATTACCTTCCCTCGAAATATATAGAGAGGATCTTAAAAGTTACGTAGCATTTCGAACAATCCTCGATTTAATTTGATTTTTTGACCGAAACTAGTATAGAATTGTGTATAATATACTACGATATTTGGATCGAAACAAGTATTTCAATAAGTTCCACAGAATCTAATTTTGAGATAATTTTTTGCATGGACTTCCATCATAACATTCCCTCGTAATATATAGAGAGGATCTTAAACCTTACGTAGAATTTCGAACAATCCTCAATTTAATTTGATTTTTTGACCGAAACTAGTATAGAATTGTGTATAATATACTTGGATTTTTGGACCGAAACTAGTATTTTAAAAAGTCTCACAGAATCTAATTTTGAGATAATTTTTTGCATGGACTTCCATCATAACCTTCCCTCGTAATTTATAGAGATGATCTTCAAAGTTACGTAGAATTTCGAACAATCCTCGATTTAATTTAATTTTTTGACCGAAACTAGTATAGAATTGTGTATAATATACTACGTATTTTGGACCGAAACTAGTATTTCAAAAAGTTCCACAGAATCTAATATTGAGATAATTTTTTGCATAGACTTCCATCATAACCTTCCCTCGTAATATATAGAGAGGATCTTAAAAGTTACTTAGCATTTCGAACAATCCTCGATTTAATTTGATTTTTTGACCGAAACTAGTATAGAATTGTGTATAATATATTACAATATTTGGATCGAAACAAGTATTTCAAAAAGTTCCACAGAATCTAATTTTGAGATAATTTTTTGAATGGACTTCCATCATAACCTTCCCTCGTAATATAGAGAGAGGATCTTAAACCTTACGTAGAATTTCGAACAATCCTCAATTTAATTTGATTTTTTGACCGAAACTAGTATAGAATTGTGTATAATATACTACGATTTTTGGACCGAAACAAGTATTTAGAAAATTTTCACAGAATCTAATTTTGAGATAATTTTTTACATGGACTTCCATCATAACCTTCCCTCGTAATTTATAGAGATGATCTTAAAAGTTTAGTAGTATTTCGAACAATCCTCGATTTAATTTGATTTTTGACCGAAACATGTATAAAATTGTGTATATTATACTACGATTTTTGGACCGAAACTAGTATTTCAAAACGTTTCATAGAATCTAATTTTGAGATAATTTTTTGCTTGGACTTCCATCATAACCTTCCCTCATAATATATAGAGAGGATCTTAAAAGTTACGTAGAATTTCGAACAATCCTCGATTTAATTTAATTTTTTGACCGAAACTAGTATAGAATTGTGTATAATATACTACGTATTTTGGACCGAAACTAGTATTTCAAAAAGTTTCACAGAATCTAATTTTGAGATAATTTTTTGCTTGGACTTCCATCATAACCTTCCCTCGAAATATATAGAGAGGATCTTAAAAGTTACGTAGCATTTCGAACAATCCTCGATTTAATTTGATTTTTTGACCGAAACTAGTATAGAATTGTGTATAATATACTACGATATTTGGATCGAAACAAGTATTTCAATAAGTTCCACAGAATCTAATTTGGAGATAATTTTTTGCATGGACTTCCATCTTAACCTTCCCTCGTAATATATAGAGAGGATCTTAAACCTTAAGTAGAATTTCGAACAATCCTCAATTTAATTTGATTTTTTGACCGAAACTAGTATAGAATTGTGTATAATATACTACGATTTTTGGACCGAAACTAATATTTTAAAAAGTTTCACAGAATCTAATTTTGAGATAATTTTTTGCATGGACTTCCATCTTAACCTTCCCTCGTAATTTATAGAGATGATCTTAAAAGTTACGTAGCATTTCGAACAATCCTCGATTTAATTTGATTTTTTGACCGAAAATAGTATAGAATTGTGTATAATAATATATTACAATTTTTGGATCGAAACAAGTATTTCAAAAAGTTCCACAGAATCTAATTTTGAGATAATTTTTTGCATGGACTTCCATCATAACCTTCCCTCGTAATATATAGAGAGGATCTTAAAAGTTACGTAGCATTTCGAACAATCCTCGATTTAATTTTATTTTTTGACCGAAACTAGTATAGAATTGTGTATAATATATTACAATATTTGGATCGAAACAAGTATTTCAAAAAGTTCCACAGAATCTAATTTTGAGATAATTTTTTGAATGGACTTCCATCATAACCTTCCCTCGTAATATATAGAGAGGATCTTAAACCTTACGTAGAATTTCGAACAATCCTCAATTTAATTTGATTTTTTGAACGAAACTAGTATAGAATTGTGTATAATATACTACGATTTTTGGACCGAAACTAGTATTTTAAAAAGTTTCACAGATTCTAATTTTGAGATAATTTTTTGCATGGACTTCCATTATAACCTTACCTCATAATATATATAGAGGATCTTAAAAGTTACATAGCATTCCAAACAATCCTCGATTTAATTTGATATTATGACCGAAACTAGTATAGAATTGTGTATAATATAGTACGATTTTTGGACCGAAACAAGTATTTAGAAAATTTTCACAGAATCTAATTTTGAGATAATTTTTTGCATGGACTTCCATCATAACCTTCCCTCGTAATTTATAGAGATGATCTTAAAAGTTTAGTAGTATTTCGAACAATCCTCGATTTAATTTGATTTTTGACCGAAACATGTATAAAATTGTGTATATTATACTACGATTTTTGGACCGAAACTAGTATTTCAAAACGTTTCATAGAATCTAATTTTGAGATAATTTTTTGCTTGGACTTCCATCACAACCTTCCCTCATAATATATAGAGAGGATCTTAAAAGTTACGTAGAATTTCGAACAATCCTCGATTTAATTTAATTTTTTGACCGAAACTAGTATAGAATTGTGTATAATATACTACGTATTTTGGACCGAAACTAGTATTTCAAAAAGTTTCACAGAATCTAATTTTGAGATAATTTTTTGCTTGGACTTCCATCATAACCTTCCCTCGAAATATATAGAGAGGATCTTAAAAGTTACGTAGCATTTCGAACAATCCTCGATTTAATTTGATTTTTTGACCGAAACTAGTATAGAATTGTGTATAATATACTACGATATTTGGATCGAAACAAGTATTTCAATAAGTTCCACAGAATCTAATTTTGAGATAATTTTTTGCATGGACTTCCATCATAACATTCCCTCGTAATATGTAGAGAGGATCTTAAACCTTACGTAGAATTTCGAACAATCCTCAATTTAATTTGATTTTTTGACCGAAACTAGTATAGAATTGTGTATAATATACTACGATTTTTGGACCGAAACTAGTATTTTAAAAAGTCTCACAGAATCTAATTTTGAGATAATTTTTTGCATGGACTTCCATCATAACCTTCCCTCGTAATTTATAGAGATGATCTTCAAAGTTACGTAGAATTTCGAACAATCCTCGATTTAATTTAATTTTTTGACCGAAACTAGTATAGAATTGTGTATAATATACTACGTATTTTGGACCGAAACTAGTATTTCAAAAAGTTCCACAGAATCTAATATTGAGATAATTTTTTGCATAGACTTCCATCATAACCTTCCCTCGTAATATATAGAGAGGATCTTTAAAGTTACTTAGCATTTCGAACAATCCTCGATTTAATTTGATTTTTTGACCGAAACTAGTATAGAATTGTGTATAATATATTACAATATTTGGATCGAAACAAATATTTCAAAAAGTTCCACAGAATCTAATTTTGAGATAATTTTTTGAATGGACTTCCATCATAACCTTCCCTCGTAATATAGAGAGAGGATCTTAAACCTTACGTAGAATTTCGAACAATCCTCAATTTAATTTGATTTTTTGACCGAAACTAGTATAGAATTGTGAATAATATACTACGATTTTTGGACCGAAACAAGTATTTAGAAAATTTTCACAGAATCTAATTTTGAGATAATTTTTTACATGGACTTCCATCATAACCTTCCCTCGTAATTTATAGAGATGATCTTAAAAGTTTAGTAGTATTTCGAACAATCCTCAATTTAATTTGATTTTTGACCGAAACATGTATAAAATTGTGTATATTATACTACGATTTTTGGACCGAAACTAGTATTTCAAAACGTTTCATAGAATCTAATTTTGAGATAATTTTTTGCTTGGACTTCCATCATAACCTTCCCTCATAATATATAGAGAGGATCTTAAAAGTTACGTAGAATTTCGAACAATCCTCGATTTAATTTAATTTTTTAACCGAAACTAGTATAAAATTGTGTATAATATACTACGTATTTTGGACCGAAACAAGTATTTCAAAAAGTTTCACAGAATCTAATTTTGAGATAATTTTTTGCTTGGATTTCCATCATAACCTTCCCTCGAAATATATAGAGAGGATCTTAAAAGTTACGTAGCATTTCGAACAATCCTCGATTTAATTTGATTTTTTGACCGAAACTAGTATAGAATTGTGTATAATATACTACGATATTTGGATCGAAACAAGTATTTCAATAAGTTCCACAGAATCTAATTTGGAGATAATTTTTTGCATGGACTTCCATCTTAACCTTCCCTCGTAATATATAGAGAGGATCTTAAACCTTACGTAGAATTTCGAACAATCCTCAATTTAATTTGATTTTTTGACCGAAACTAGTATAGAATTGTGTATAATATACTACGATTTTTGGACCGAAACTAATATTTTAAAAAGTTTCACAGAATCTAATTTTGAGATAATTTTTTGCATGGACTTCCATCTTAACCTTCCCTCGTAATTTATAGAGATGATCTTAAAAGTTACGTAGCATTTCGAACAATCCTCGATTTAATTTGATTTTTTGACCGAAAATAGTATAGAATTGTGTATAATAATATATTACAATTTTTGGATCGAAACAAGTATTTCAAAAAGTTCCACAAAATCTAATTTTGAGATAATTTTTTGCATGGACTTCCATCATAACCTTCCCTCGTAATATATAGAGAGGATCTTAAAAGTTACGTAGCATTTCGAACAATCCTCGATTTAATTTTATTTTTTGACCGAAACTAGTATAGAATTGTGTATAATATATTACAATATTTGGATCGAAACAAGTATTTCAAAAAGTTCCACAGAATCTAATTTTGAGATAATTTTTTGAATGGACTTCCATCATAACCTTCCCTCGTAATATATAGAGAGGATCTTAAACCTTACGTAGAATTTCGAACAATCCTCAATTTAATTTGATTTTTTGAACGAAACTAGTATAGAATTGTGTATAATATACTACGATTTTTGGACCGAAACTAGTATTTTAAAAAGTTTCACAGAATCTAATTTTGAGATAATTTTTTGCATGGACTTCCATTATAACCTTACCTCATAATATATATAGAGGATCTTAAAAGTTACATAGCATTCCAAACAATCCTCGATTTAATTTGATATTATGACCGAAACTAGTATAGAATTGTGTATAATATAGTACGATTTTTGGACCGAAACAAGTATTTAGAAAATTTTCACAGAATCTAATTTTGAGATAATTTTTTGCATGGACTTCCATCATAACCTTCCCTCGTAATTTATATAGATGATCTTAAAAGTTTAGTAGTATTTCGAACAATCCTCGATTTAATTTGATTTTTGACCGAAACATGTATAAAATTGTGTATATTATACTACGATTTTTGGACCGAAACTAGTATTTCAAAACGTTTCATAGAATCTAATTTTGAGATAATTTTTTGCTTGGACTTCCATCACAACCTTCCCTCATAATATATAGAGAGGATCTTAAAAGTTACGTAGAATTTCGAACAATCCTCGATTTAATTTAATTTTTTGACCGAAACTAGTATAGAATTGTGTATAATATACTACGTATTTTGGACCGAAACTAGTATTTCAAAAAGTTTCACAGAATCTAATTTTGAGATAATTTTTTGCTTGGACTTCCATCGTAACCTTCCCTCGAAATATATAGAGAGGATCTTAAAAGTTACGTAGCATTTCGAACAATCCTCGATTTAATTTGATTTTTTGACTGAAACTAGTATAGAATTGTGTATAATATACTACGATATTTGGATCGAAACAAGTATTTCAATAAGTTCCACAGAATCTAATTTTGAGATAATTTTTTGCATGGACTTCCATCTTAACCTTCCCTCGTAATATATAGAGAGGATCTTAAACCTTACGTAGAATTTCGAACAATCCTCAATTTAATTTGATTTTTTGACCGAAACTAGTATAGAATTGTGTATAATATACTACGATTTTTGGACCGAAACTAGTATTTTAAAAAGTCTCACAGAATCTAATTTTGAGATAATTTTTTGCATGGACTTCCATCATAACCTTCCCTCGTAATTTATAGAGATGATCTTCAAAGTTACGTAGAATTTCGAACAATCCTCGATTTAATTTAATTTTTTGACCGAAACTAGTATAGAATTGTGTATAATATACTACGTATTTTGGACCGAAACTAGTATTTCAAAAAGTTCCACAGAATCTAATATTGAGATAATTTTTTGCATAGACTTCCATCATAACCTTCCCTCGTAATATATAGAGAGGATCTTAAAAGTTACTTAGCATTTCGAACAATCCTCGATTTAATTTGATTTTTTGACCGAAACTAGTATAGAATTGTGTATAATATATTACAATATTTGGATCGAAACAAGTATTTCAAAAAGTTCCACAGAATCTAATTTTGAGATAATTTTTTGAATGGACTTCCATCATAACCTTCCCTCGTAATATAGAGAGAGGATCTTAAACCTTACGTAGAATTTCGAACAATCCTCAATTTAATTTGATTTTTTGACCGAAACTAGTATAGAATTGTGTATAATATACTACGATTTTTGGACCGAAACAAGTATTTAGAAAATTTTCACAGAATCTAATTTTGAGATAATTTTTTGCATGGACTTCCATCATAACCTTCCCTCGTAATTTATAGAGATGATCTTAAAAGTTTAGTAGTATTTCGAACAATCCTCGATTTAATTTGATTTTTGACCGAAACATGTATAAAATTGTGTATATTATACTACGATTTTTGGACCGAAACTAGTATTTCAAAACGTTTCATAAAATCTAATTTTGAGATAATTTTTTGCTTGGACTTCAATCATAACCTTCCCTCATAATATATAGAGAGGATCTTAAAAGTTACGTAGAATTTCGAACAATCCTCGATTTAATTTAATTTTTTGACCGAAACTAGTATAGAATTGTGTATAATATACTACGTATTTTGGACCGAAACTAGTATTTCAAAAAGTTTCACAGAATCTAATTTTGAGATAATTTTTTGCTTGGACTTCCATCATAACCTTCCCTCGAAATATATAGAGAGGATCTTAAAAGTTACGTAGCATTTTGAACAATCCTCGATTTAATTTGATTTTTTGACCGAAACTAGTATAGAATTGTGTATAATATACTACGATATTTGGATCGAAACAAGTATTTCAATAAGTTCCACAGAATCTAATTTTGAGATAATTTTTTGCATGGACTTCCATCTTAACCTTGCCTCGTAATATATAGAGAGGATCTTAAACCTTACGTAGAACTTCGAACAATCCTCAATTTAATTTGATTTTTTTACCGAAACTAGTATAGAATTTTGTATAATATACTACGATTTTTGGACCGAAACTAATATTTTAAAAAGTTTCACAGAATCTAATTTTGAGATAATTTTTTGCATGGACTTCCATCATAACCTTCCCTCGTAATTTATAGAGATGATTTTAAAAGTTACGTAGCATTTCGAACAATCCTCGATTTAATTTGATTTTTTGACCGAAACTAGTATAGAATTGTGTATAATATATTACAATTTTTGGATCGAAACAAGTATTTCAAAAAGTTCCACAGAATCTAATTTTGAGATAATTTTTTGCATGGACTTCCATCATAATCTTCCCTCGTAATATATAGAGAGGATCTTAAAAGTTACGTAGCATTTCTAACAATCCTCGATTTAATTTTATTTTTTGACCGAAACTAGTATAGAATTGTGTATAATATATTACAATATTTGGATCGAAACAAGTATTTCAAAAAGTTCCACAGAATCTAATTTTGAGATAATTTTTTGAATGGACTTCCATCATAACCTTCCCTCGTAATATATAGAGAGGATCTTAAACCTTACGTAGAATTTCGAACAATCCTCAATTTAATTTGATTTTTTGACCGAAACTAGTATAGAATTGTGTATAATATACTACGATTTTTGGACCGAAACTAGTATTTTAAAAAGTTTCACAGAATCTAATTTTGAGATAATTTTTTGCATAGACTTCCATTATAACCTTACCTCGTAATATATATAGAGGATCTTAAAAGTTACGTAGCATTTCGAACAATCCTCGATTTAATTTGATATTATGACCGTAACAAATATATAATTGTGTATAATATAGTACGATTTTTGGACCGAAACAAGTATTTAGAAAATTTTCACAGAATCTAATTTTGAGATAATTTTTTGCATGGACTTCCATCATAACCTTCCCTCGTAATTTATAGAGATGATCTTAAAAGTTTAGTAGTATTTCGAACAATCCTCGATTTAATTTGATTTTTGACCGAAACATGTATAAAATTGTGTATATTATACTACGATTTTTGGACCGAAACTAGTATTTCAAAACGTTTCATAGAATCTAATTTTGAGATAATTTTTTGCTTGGACTTCCATCATAACCTTCCCTCATAATATATAGAGAGGATCTTAAAAGTTACGTAGAATTTCGAACAATCCTCGAATTAATTTAATTTTTTGACCGAAACTAGTATAGAATTGTGTATAATATACTACGATTTTTGGACCGAAACTAGTTTTTCAAAAAGGTTCACAGAATCTAATTTTGAGATAACTTTTTTCTTGGACTTCCATCATAACCTTCCCTCGTAATATATAGAGAGGATCTTAAAAGTTACGTAGCATTTCGAACAATCCTCGATTTAATTTGATTTTTTGACCGAAATTAGTACTGAATTGTGTATAATATACTACGATTTTTTGACCGAAACTAGTATTTAAAAAATGTTTCATAGAATCTAGTTTTGAGATAATTTTTTGCATGGATTTCCATCATAACCTTGCCTCGTAATATATAGCGAGGATCTTAAAAGTTACGTAGCATTTCGAACAATCCTCAATATAATTTGATTTTTGACCGAAATTTATATATAATTGTGTATAATATACTACGATTTTTGGACCAAAGCTAGTATTTCAAAAAGTTCCATATAATCTAATTTTGAGATAATTTTTTTCTTGGCCTTCCATCATATCCTTGCCTCGTAATATATAGAGATGATCTTAAAAGTTACGTAGCATTTCGAACAATCCTCGATTTAATTTGATTTTTTGACCGAAACTAGTATAGAATTGTGTATAATATACTACGATATTTGGATCGAAACAAGTATTTCAATAAGTTCCACAGAATCTAATTTTGAGATAATTTTTTGCATGGACTTCCATCTTAACCTTCCCTCGTAATATATAGAGAGGATCTTAAACCTTACGTAGAATTTCGAACGATCCTCAATTTAATTTGATTTTTTGACCGAAACTAGTATAGAATTTTGTATAATATACTACGATTTTTGGACCGAAACTAGTATTTTAAAAAGTTTCACAGAATCTAATTTTGAGATAATTTTTTGCATGAACTTCCATCATAACCTTCCCTCGTAATTTATAGAGATGATCTTAAAAGTTACGTAGCATTTCGAACAATCCTCGATTTAATTTGATTTTTTGACCGAAACTAGTATAGAATTGTGTATAATATATTACAATTTTTGGATCGAAACAAGTATTTCAAAAAGTTCCACAGAATCTAATTTTGAGATAATTTTTTGCATGGACTTCCATCATAACCTTCCCTCGTAATATATAGAGAGGATCTTAAAAGTTACATAGCATTTCTAACAATCCTCGATTTAATTTTATTTTTTGACCGAAACTAGTATAGAATTGTGTATAATATATTACAATATTTGGATCGAAACAAGTATTTCAAAAAGTTCCACAGAATCTAATTTTGAGATAATTTTTTGAATAGACTTCCATCATAACCTTCCCTCGTAATATATAGAGAGGATCTTAAACCTTACGTAGAATTTCGAACAATCCTCAATTTAATTTGATTTTTTGATCGAAACTAGTATAGAATTGTGTATAATATACTACGATTTTTGGACCGAAACTAGTATTTTAAAAAGTTTCACAGAATCTAATTTTGAGATAATTTTTTGCATGGACTTCCATTATAACCTTACCTCGTAATATATATAGAGGATCTTAAAAGTTACGTAGCATTTCGAACAATCCTCGATTTAATTTGATATTATGACCGAAACTAGTATAGAATTGTGTATAATATAGTACGATTTTTGGACCGAAACAAGTATTTAGAAAATTTTCACAGAATCTAATTTTGAGATAATTTTTTGCATGGACTTCCATCATAACCTTCCCTCGTAATATATAGAGAGGATCTTAAAAGTTACATAGCATTTCTAACAATCCTCGATTTAATTTTATTTTTTGACCGAAACTAGTATAGAATTGTGTATAATATATTACAATATTTGGATCGAAACAAGTATTTCAAAAAGTTCCACAGAATCTAATTTTGAGATAATTTTTTGAATAGACTTCCATCATAACCTTCCCTCGTAATATATAGAGAGGATCTTTAACCTTACGTAGAATTTCGAACAATCCTCAATTTAATTTGATTTTTTGATCGAAACTAGTATAGAATTGTGTATAATATACTACGATTTTTGGACCGAAACTAGTATTTTAAAAAGTTTCACAGAATCTAATTTTGAGATAATTTTTTGCATGGACTTCCATTATAACCTTACCTCGTAATATATATAGAGGATCTTAAAAGTTACGTAGCATTTCGAACAATCCTCGATTTAATTTGATATTATGACCGAAACTAGTATAGAATTGTGTATAATATAGTACGATTTTTGGACCGAAACAAGTATTTAGAAAATTTTCACAGAATCTAATTTTGAGATAATTTTTTGCATGGACTTCCATCATAACCTTCCCTCGTAATTTATAGAGATGATCTTAAAAGTTTAGTAGTATTTCGAAGAATCCTCGATTTAATTTGATTTTTGACCGAAACTTGTATAAAATTGTGTATATTATACTACGATTTTTGGACCGAAACTAGTATTTCAAAACGTTTCATAGAATCTAATTTTGAGATAATTTTTTGCTTGGACTTCCATCATAACCTTCCCTCATAATATATAGAGAGGATCTTAAAAGTTACGTAGAATTTCGAACAATCCTCGAATTAATTTAATTTTTTGACCGAAACTAGTATAGAATTGTGTATAATAGACTACGATTTTTGGACCGAAACTAGTATTTCAAAAAGTTTCACAGAATCTAATTTTGAGATAACTTTTTTCTTGGACTTCCATCATAACCTTCCCTCGTAATATATAGAGAGGATCTTAAAAGTTACGTAGCATTTCGAACAATCCTCGATTTAATTTGATTTTTTGACCGAAATTAGTACTGAATTGTGTATAATATACTACGATTTTTTGACCGAAACTAGTATTTAAAAAATGTTTCATAGAATCTAGTTTTGAGATAATTTTTTGCATGGATTTCCATCATAACCTTGCCTCGTAATATATAGCGAGGATCTTAAAAGTTACGTAGCATTTCGAACAATCCTCAATATAATTTGATTTTTGACCGAAATTTGTATATAATTGTGTATAATATACTACGATTTTTGGACCGAAGCTAGTATTTCAAAAAGTTCCATATAATCTAATTTTGAGATAATTTTTTTCTTGGACTTCCATCATAACCTTGCCTCGTAATATATAGAGATGATCTTAAAAGTTACGTAGCATTTCGAACAATCCTCGATTTAATTTGATTTTTTGACCGAAACTAGTATAGAATTGTGTATAATATACTACGATATTTGGATCGAAACAAGTATTTCAATAAGTTCCACAGAATCTAATTTTGAGATAATTTTTTGCATGGACTTCCATCTTAACATTCCCTCGTAATATATAGAGAGGATCTTAAACCTTACGTAGAATTTCGAACAATCCTCAATTTAATTTGATTTTTTGACCGAAACTAGTATAGAATTTTGTATAATATACTACGATTTTTGGACCAAAACTAGTATTTTAAAAAGTTTCACAGAATCTAATTTTGAGATAATTTTTTGCATGAACTTCCATCATAACCTTCCCTCGTAATTTATAGAGATGATCTTAAAAGTTACGTAGCATTTCGAACAATCCTCGATTTAATTTGATTTTTTGACCGAAACTAGTATAGAATTGTGTATAATATATTACAATTTTTGGATCGAAACAAGTATTTCAAAAAGTTCCACAGAATCTAATTTTGAGATAATTTTTTGCATGGACTTCCATCATAACCTTCCCTCGTAATATATAGAGAGGATCTTAAAAGTTACATAGCATTTCTAACAATCCTCGATTTAATTTTATTTTTTGACCGAAACTAGTATAGAATTGTGTATAATATATTACAATATTTGGATCGAAACAAGTATTTCAAAAAGTTCCACAGAATCTAATTTTGAGATAATTTTTTGAATAGACTTCCATCATAACCTTCCCTCGTAATATATAGAGAGGATCTTAAACCTTACGTAGAATTTCGAACAATCCTCAATTTAATTTGATTTTTTGATCGAAACTTGTATAGAATTGTGTATAATATACTACGATTTTTGGACCGAAACTAGTATTTTAAAAAGTTTCACAGAATCTAATTTTGAGATAATTTTTTGCATGGACTTCCATTATAACCTTACCTCGTAATATATATAGAGGATCTTAAAAGTTACGTAGCATTTCGAACAATCCTCGATTTAATTTGATATTATGACCGAAACTAGTATAGAATTGTGTATAATATAGTACGATTTTTGGACCGAAACAAGTATTTAGAAAATATTCACAGAATCTAATTTTGAGATAATTTTTTGCATGGACTTCCATCATAACCTTCCCTCGTAATTTATAGAGATGATCTTAAAAGTTTAGTAGTATTTCGAAGAATCCTCGATTTAATTTGATTTTTGACCGAAACTTGTATAAAATTGTGTATATTATACTACGATTTTTGGACCGAAACTAGTATTTCAAAACGTTTCATAGAATCTAATTTTGAGATAATTTTTTTTTGGACTTCCATCATAACCTTCCCTCATAATATATAGAGAGGATCTTAAAAGTTACGTAGAATTTCGAACAATCCTCGAATTAATTTAATTTTTTGACATAAACTAGTATAGAATTGTGTATAATATACTACGATTTTTGGACCGAAACTAGTATTTCAAAAAGTTTCACAGAATCTAATTTTGAGATAACTTTTTGCTTGGACTTCCATCATAACCTTCCCTCGTAATATATAGAGAGGATCTTAAAAGTTACGTAGCATTTCGAACAATCCTCGATTTAATTTGATTTTTTGACGGAAATTAGTACTGAATTGTGTATAATATACTACGATTTTTTGACCGAAACTAGTATTTAAAAAATGTTTCATAGAATCTAGTTTTGAGATAATTTTTTGCATGGATTTCCATCATAACCTTGCCTCGTAATATATAGCGAGGATCTTAAAAGTTACGTATCATTTCGAACAATTCTCAATATAATTTGATTTTTGACCGAAATTTGTATATAATTGTGTATAATATACTACGATTTTTGGACCGAAGCTAGTATTTCAAAAAGTTCCATATAATCTAATTTTGAGATAAATTTTTTCTTGGACTTCCATCATAACCTTGCCTCGTAATATATAGAGATGATCTTAAAAGTTACGTAGCATTTCGAACAATCCTCGATTTAATTTGATTTTTTGACCGAAACTAGTATAGAATTGTGTATAATATACTACGATATTTTGATCGAAACAAGTATTTCAATAAGTTCCACAGAATCTAATTTTGAGATAATTTTTTGCATGGACTTCCATCTTAACCTTCCCTCGTAATATATAGAGAGGATCTTAAACCTTACGTAGAATTTCGAACAATCCTCAATTTAATTTGATTTTTTGACCGAAACTAGTATAGAATTTTGTATAATATACTACGATTTTTGGACCGAAACTAGTATTTTAAAAAGTTTCACAGAATCTAATTTTGAGATAATTTTTTGCATGGACTTCCATCATAACCTTCCCTCGTAATTTATAGAGATGATCTTAAAAGTTACGTAGCATTTCGAACAATCCTCGATCTAATTTGATTTTTTGACCGAAATTAGTATAGAATTGTGTATAATATATTACAATTTTTGGATCGAAACAAGTATTTCAAAAAGATCCACAGAATCTAATTTTGAGATAATTTTTTGCATGGACTTCCATCATAACCTTCCCTCGTAATATATAGAGAGGATCTTAAAAGTTACGTAGCATTTCTAACAATCCTCGATTTAATTTTATTTTTTGACCGAAACTAGTATAGAATTGTGTATAATATATTACAATATTTGGATCGAAACAAGTATTTCAAAAAGTTCCACAGAATCTAATTTTGAGATAATTTTTTGAATGGACTTCCATCATAACCTTCCCTCGTAATATATAGAGAGGATCTTAAACCTTACGTAGAATTTCGAACAATCCTCAATTTAATTTGATTTTTTGACCGAAACTAGTATAGAATTGTGTATAATATCCTACGATTTTTGGACCAAAACTAGTATTTTAAAAAGTTTCACAGAATCTAATTTTGAGATAATTTTTTGCATGGACTTCCATTATAACCTTACCTCGTAATATATAGAGAGGATCTTAAAAGTTACGTAGCATTTCGAACAATCCTCGATTTAATTTGATATTAAGACCGAAACTAGTATAGAATTGTGTATAATATAGTACGATTTTTGGACCGAAACAAGTATTTAGAAAATTTTCACAGAATCTAATTTTGAGATAATTTTTTGCATGGACTTCCATCATAACCTTCCCTCGTAATTTATAGAGATGATCTTAAAAGTTTAGTAGTATTTCGAACAATCCTCGATTTAATTTGATTTTTGACCGAAACTTGTATAAAATTGTGTATATTATACTACGATTTTTGGACCGAAACTAGTATTTCAAAACGTTTCATAGAATCTAATTTTGAGATAATTTTTTGCTTGGACTTCCATCATAACCTTCCCTCATAATATAGAGAGAGGATCTTAAAAGTTACGTAGAATTTCGAACAATCCTCGAATTAATTTAATTTTTTGACCGAAACTAGTATAGAATTGTGTATAATATACTACAATTTTTGGACCAAAACTAGTATTTCAAAAAGTCTCACAGAATCTAATTTTGAGATAACTTTTTGCTTGGACTTCCATCATAACCTTCCCTCGTAATATATAGAGAGGATCTTAAAAGTTACTTAGCATTTCGAACAATCATCGATTTAATTTGATTTTTTGACCGAAACTAGTACTGAATTGTGTATAATATACTACGATTTTTTGACCGAAACTAGTATTTAAAAAATGTTTCATAGAATCTAGTTTTGAGATAATTTTTTGCATGGATTTCCATCATAACCTTGCCTCGTAATATATAGCGAGGATCTTAAAGGTTACGTAGCATTTCGAACAATCCTCAATATAATTTGATTTTTGACCGAAATTTGTATATAATTGTGTATAATATACTACGATTTTTGGACCGAAGCTAGTATTTCAAAAAGTTCCATATAATCTAATTTTGAGATAAATTTTTTCTTGGACTTCCATCATAACCTTGCCTCGTAATATATAGAGAGGATCTTAAAAGTTACGTAGCATTTCGAACAATCCTCGATTTAATTTGATTTTTTGACCGAAACTAGTATAGAATTGTGTATAATATACTACGATATTTGGATCGAAACAAGTATTTCAATAAGTTCCACAGAATCTAATTTTGAGATAATTTTTTGCATGGACTTCCATCTTAACCTTCCCTCGTAATATATAGAGAGGATCTTAAACCTTACGTAGAATTTCGAACAATCCTCAATTTAATTTGATTTTTTGACCTAAACTAGTATAGAATTTTGTATAATATACTACGATTTTTGGACCGAAACTAGTATTTTAAAAAGTTTCACAGAATCTAATTTTGAGATAATTTTTTGCATGGACTTCCATCATAACCTTCCCTCGTAATTTATAGAGATGATCTTAAAAGTTATGTAGCATTTCGAACAATCCTCGATTTAATTTTATTTTTTTACCGAAACTAGTATAGAATTGTGTATAATATATTACAATATTTGGATCGAAACAAGTATTTCAAAAAGTTCCACAGAATCTAATTTTGAGATAATTTTTTGAATGGACTTCCATCATAACCTTCCCTCGTAATATATAGAGAGGATCTTAAACCTTACGTAGAATTTCGAACAATCCTCAATTTAATTTGATTTTTTGACCGAAACTAGTATAGAATTGTGTATAATATACTACGATTTTTGGACCAAAACTAGTATTTTAAAAAGTTTCACAGAATCTAATTTTGAGATAATTTTTTGCATGGACTTCCATTATAACCTTACCTCGTAATATATATAGAGGATCTTAAAAGTTACGTAGCATTTCAAACAATCCTCGATTTAATTTGATATTATGACCGAAACTAGTATAGAATTGTGTATAATATAGTACGATTTTTGGACCGAAACAAGTATTTAGAAAATTTTCACAGAATCTAATTTTGAGATAATTTTTTGCATGGACTTCCATCATAACCTTCCCTCGTAATTTATAGAGATGATCTTAAAAGTTTAGTAGTATTTCGAACAATCCTCGATTTAATTTGATTTTTGACCGAAACTTGTATAAAATTGTGTATATTATACTACGATTTTTGGACCGAAACTAGTATTTCAAAACGTTTCATAGAATCTAATTTTGAGATAATTTTTTGCTTGGACTTCCATCATAACCTTCCCTCATAATATAGAGAGAGTATCTTTAAAGTTACGTAGAATTTCGAACAATCCTCGAATTTATTTAATTTTTTGACCGAAACTAGTATAGAATTGTGTATAATATACTACGATTTTTGGACCAAAACTAGTATTTCAAAAAGTTTCACAGAATCTAATTTTGAGATAACTTTTTGCTTGGACTTCCATCATAACCTTCCCTCGTAATATATAGAGAGGATCTTAAAATTTACGTAGCATTTCGAACAATCCTCGATTTAATTTGATTTTTTGACCGAAACTAGTACTGAATTGTGTATAATATACTACGATTTTTTGACCGAAACTAGTATTTAAAAAATGTTTCATAGAATCTAGTTTTGAGATAATTTTTTGCATGGATTTCCATCATAACCTTGCCTCGTAATATATAGCGAGGATCTTAAAAGATACGTAGCATTTCGAACAATCCTCAATATAATTTGATTTTTGACCGAAATTTGTATATAATTGTGTATAATATACTACGATTTTTGGACCGAAGCTAGTATTTCAAAAAGTTCCATATAATCTAATTTTGAGATAAATTTTTTCTTGGACTTCCATCATAACCTTGCCTCGTAATATATAGAGAGGATCTTAAAAGTTACGTAGCATTTCGAATAATCTTCGATATAATTTGATTTTTAACCGAAACTTCTATAGAATTGAGTATAATATACTACGATTTTTGGACCGAAACTAGTATTTCAAAAAGTTTCATAGAATCTAATTTTGAGATAATTTTTTGCATGGACTTCCATCATAACCTTCCCTCGTAATATATAGAGAGGATCTTGAAATTTATGTAGCATTTCGAACAATCCTTGATTTAATTTGATTTTTGACCGAAACATGTATAGAATTTGTGTATAATATACTACGATTTTTGGACCGAAACTAGTATTTCAAAAACTTTCATAGAATCTAATTTTGAGATAATTTTTTGCATGGACTTCCATTATAACTTTCCCTCGTAATATATAGAGAGGATCTTAAAATTTACGTAGCATTTCGAACAATCCTCAATTTAATTTGATTTTTTGACTGAAACTAGTATAGAATTGTGTATAATATATTACGATTTTTGGACCGAAACAAGTATTTCAAAAAGTTCCACAGAATCTAATTTTGGGATAATTTTTTGCCTGTACTTCCATCAAACCTTCCCTCGTAATATATAGAGAGGATCTTAAAATTTACATAGCGTTTCGAACAATCCTCGATATAATTTGATTTTTTGACCGAAACTAGTATAGAATTGTGTATAATATACTATGATTTTTGGACCGAAACTAGTATTTCAAAAAGTTTCATAGAATCTAATTTTGAGATATTTTTTGCATTGACTTCCATCATAACCTTCCCTCGTAATATATAGAGATGATCTTAAAAGTTACGTAGCATTTCGAACAATCCTCGATTTAATTTAATTTTTTGACTGAAACTAGTATAGAATTGAGTATAATATACTACGATTTTTGGACCGAAACTAGTATTTCAAAAAGTTTCCCAGAATCTAATTTTGAGATAATTTTTTGCTTGGACTTGCATCATAACCTTCACTCGTGATATATAGAGAGGATCTTAAAAGTTACGTAGCATTTCAAACAATCCTAGATTTAATTTGATTTTTTGACCGAAACTAGTATAGAATTGTGTATAATATATTACAATTTTTGAATCGAAACAAGTATTTCAAAAAGTTCCATAGAATCTAATATTGAGATAATTTTTTGCTTGGACTTCCATCATAATCTTCCCTCGTAATATATAGAGAGGATCTTAAAAGTTTCGTAGCATTTCGAACAATCCTCGATTTAATTTGATTTTTTGACCGAAACTAGTATAGAATTGTTTATAATATATTACAATTTTTGGATCGAAACAAGTATTTCAAAAAGATCCACAGAATCTAATTTTGAGATAATTTTTTGCATGGACTTCCATCAAACCTTCCTTCGTAATATATAGAGAGGATCTTAAAATTTACATAGAATTTCGAACAATCCTCGATTTAATTTAATTTTTTGACCGAAACTAGTATAGAATTGTGTATAATATACTACGATTTTTTGACCGAAACTAGTATTTCAAAAAGTTTCATAGAATCTAATTTTGAGATATTTTTTGCATTGACTTCCATCATAACCTTCCCTCGTAATATATAGAGAAGATCTTAAAAGTTACGTAGCATTTCGAACAATCCTCTTTACAATTTGATTTTTGACCGAAACTTGTATAGAATTGTGTATAATATACTACGATTTTTGGAACGAAACTAGTATTTCAAAAAGTTTCATAGAATCTAATTTTGAGATAATTTTTTGCTTGGACTTCCATCATAACCTTCCCTCGTAATATATAGAGATGATCTTAAAAGTTACGTAGCATTTCAAACAATCCTCGATTTAATTTAATTTTTTGACCGAAACTAGTATAAAATTGTGTATAATATACTACGATTTTTGGACCGAAACTAGTATTTCAAAAAGTTTCAAAGAATCTAATTTTGAGATAATTTTTTGCTTGGACTTCCATCATAACTTTCCCTCGTAATATATAGAGAGGATCTTAAAAGTTACGTAGCATTTCGAACAATCCTCGATTTAATTTGATTTTTTGACCGAAACTAGTATAGAGTTGTGTATAATATATTACAATTTTTGGATCGAAACAAGTATTTCAAAAAGTTCCACAGAATCTAATTTTGAGATAATTTTTTGCTTGGACTTCCATCGCAACCTTCCCTCGTAATATATAGAGAGGATCTTAAAAGTTATGTAGCATTTCCAACAATCCTCGATTTATTTTAATTTTTTGACCGAAACTAGTATAGAATTGTGTATAATATACTACGATTTTTTGACCGAAACTAGTATTTCAAAAAGTTTCATAGAATCTAATTTTGAGATATTTTTTGCATTGACTTCCATCATAACCTTCCCTCGTAATATATAGAGATGATCTTAAAAGTTACGTAGCATTTCGAACAATCCTCTTTACAATTTGATTTTTGACCGAAACTTGTATAGAATTGTGTATAATATACTACGATTTTTGGAACGAAACTAGTATTTCAAAAAGTTTCATAGAATCTAATTTTGAGATAATTTTTTGCTTAGACTTCCATCATAACCTTCCCTCGTAATATATAGAGATGATCTTAAAAGTTACGTAGCATTTCAAATAATCCTCGATTTAATTTAATTTTTTGACCGAAACTAGTATAGAATTGTGTATAATATACTACGATTTTTGGAACGAAACTAGTATTTCAAAAAGTTTCATAGAATCTAATTTTGAGATAATTTTTTGCTTGGACTTCCATCATAACCTTCCCTCGTAATATATAGAGATGATCTTAAAAGTTACGTAGCATTTCAAATAATCCTCGATTTAATTTAATTTTTTGACCGAAACTAGTATAGAATTGTGTATAATATACTACGATTTTTGGACCGAAACTAGTATTTCAAAAAGTTTCAAAGAATCTAATTTTGAGATAATTTTTTGCTTGGACTTCCATCATAACTTTCCCTCGTAATATATAGACAGAGGATCTTAAAAGTTACGTAGCATTTCGAACAATCCTCGATTTAATTTGATTTTTTGACCGAAACTAGTATAGAGTTGTGTATAATATATTACAATTTTTGGATCGAAACAAGTATTTCAAAAAGTTCCACAGAATCTAATTTTGAGATAATTTTTTGCTTGGACTTCCATCGCAACCTTCCCTCGTAATATATAGAGAGGATCTTAAAAGTTATGTAGCATTTCCAACAATCCTCGATTTATTTTAATTTTTTGACCGAAACTAGTATAGAATTGTGTATAATATACTACGATTTTTTGACCGAAACTAGTATTTCAAAAAGTTTCATAGAATCTAATTTTGAGATATTTTTTGCATTGACTTCCATCATAACCTTCCCTCGTAATATATAGAGATGATCTTAAAAGTTACGTAGCATTTCGAACAATCCTCTTTACAATCTGATTTTTGACCGAAACTTGTATAGAATTGTGTATAATATACTACGATTTTTGGAACGAAACTAGTATTTCAAAAAGTTTCGTAGAATCTAATTTTGAGATAATTTTTTGCTTAGACTTCCATCATAACCTTCCCTCGTAATATATAGAGATGATCTTAAAAGTTACGTAGCATTTCAAATAATCCTCGATTTAATTTAATTTTTTGACCGAAACTAGTATAGAATTGTGTATAATATACTACGATTTTTGGAACGAAACTAGTATTTCAAAAAGTTTTATAGAATCTAATTTTGAGATAATTTTTTGCTTGGACTTCCATCATAACCTTCCCTCGTAATATATAGAGATGATCTTAAAAGTTACGTAGCATTTCAAATAATCCTCGATTTAATTTAATTTTTTGACCGAAACTAGTATAGAATTGTGTATAATATACTACGATTTTTGGACCGAAACTAGTATTTCAAAAAGTTTCAAAGAATCTAATTTTGAGATAATTTTTTGCTTGGACTTCCATCATAACTTTCCCTCGTAATATATAGAGAGGATCTTAAAAGTTACGTAGCATTTCGAACAATCCTCGATTTAATTTGATTTTTTGACCGAAACTAGTATAGAGTTGTGTATAATATATTACAATTTTTGGATCGAAACAAGTATTTCAAAAAGTTCCACAGAATCTAATTTTGAGATAATTTTTTGCTTGGACTTCCATCGTAACCTTCCCTCGTAATATATAGAGAGGATCTTAAAATTTATGTAGCATTTCCAACAATCCTCGATTTAATTTGATTTTTTGACCGAAACTAGTATAGAATTGTGTATAATATACTTCGATTTTTTGACCGAAACTAGTATTTCAAAAAGTTTCATAGAATCTAATTTTGAGATATTTTTTGCATTGACTTCCATCATAACCTTCCCTCGTAATATATAGAGAAGATCTTAAAAGTTACGTAGCATTTCGAACAATCCTCTTTACAATTTGATTTTTGACCGAAACTTGTATAGAATTGTGTATAATATACTACGATTTTTGGAACGAAACTAGTATTTCAAAAAGTTTCATAGAATCTAATTTTGAGATAATTTTTTGCTTGGACTTCCATCGCAACCTTCCCTCGTAATATATAGAGAGGATCTTAAAAGTTACGTAGCATTTCCAACAATCCTCGATTTATTTTAATTTTTTGACCGAAACTAGTATAGAGTTGTGTATAATATACTACGATTTTTGGACCGAAACTAGTATTTCAAAAAGTTTCAAAGAATCTAATTTTGAGATAATTTTTGGCTTGGACTTCCATCATAACTTTCCCTCGTAATATATAGAGAGGATCTTAAAAGTTACGTAGCATTTCGAACAATCCTCGATTTAATTTGATTTTTTGACCGAAACTAGTATAGAGTTGTGTATAATATATTACAATTTTTGGATCGAAACAAGTATTTCAAAAAGTTCCACAGAATCTAATTTTGAGATAATTTTTTGCTTGGACTTCCATCGCAACCTTCCCTCGTAATATATAGAGAGGATCTTAAAAGTTATGTAGCATTTCCAACAATCCTCGATTTATTTTAATTTTTTGACCGAAACTAGTATAGAGTTGTGTATAATATATTACAATTTTTTGACCGAAACTAGTATTTCAAAAAGTTTCATAGAATCTAATTTTGAGATATTTTTTGCATTGACTTCCATCATAACCTTCCCACATAATATATAGAGATGATCTTAAAAGTTACGTAGCATTTCGAACAATCCTCTTTACAATTTGATTTTTGACCGAAACTTGTATAGAATTGTGTATAATATACTACGATTTTTGGAACGAAACTAGTATTTCAAAAAGTTTCATAGAATCTAATTTTGAGATAATTTTTTGCTTAGACTTCCATCATAACCTTCCCTCGTAATATATAGAGATGATCTTAAAAGTTACGTAGCATTTCAAATAATCCTCGATTTAATTTAATTTTTTGACCGAAACTAGTATAGAATTGTGTATAATATACTACGATTTTTGGAACGAAACTAGTATTTCAAAAAGTTTTATAGAATCTAATTTTGAGATAATTTTTTGCTTGGACTTCCATCATAACCTTCCCTCGTAATATATAGAGATGATCTTAAAAGTTACGTAGCATTTCAAATAATCCTCGATTTAATTTAATTTTTTGACCGAAACTAGTATAGAATTGTGTATAATATACTACGATTTTTGGACCGAAACTAGTATTTCAAAAAGTTTCAAAGAATCTAATTTTGAGATAATTTTTTGCTTGGACTTCCATCATAACTTTCCCTCGTAATATATAGAGAGGATCTTAAAAGTTACGTAGCATTTCGAACAATCCTCGATTTAATTTGATTTTTTGACCGAAACTAGTATAGAGTTGTGTATAATATATTACAATTTTTGGATCAAAACAAGTATTTCAAAAAGTTCCACAGAATCTAATTTTGAGATAATTTTTTGCTTGGACTTCCATCGTAACCTTCCCTCGTAATATATAGAGAGGATCTTAAAAGTTATGTAGCATTTCCAACAATCCTCGATTTAATTTGATTTTTTTACCGAAACTAGTATAGAATTGTGTATAATATACTTCGATTTTTTGACCGAAACTAGTATTTCAAAAAGTTTCATAGAATCTAATTTTGAGATATTTTTTGCATTGACTTCCATCATAACCTTCCCTCGTAATATATAGAGAAGATCTTAAAAGTTACGTAGCATTTCGAACAATCCTCTTTACAATTTGATTTTTGACCGAAACTTGTATAGAATTGTGTATAATATACTACGATTTTTGGAACGAAACTAGTATTTCAAAAAGTTTCATAGAATCTAATTTTGAGATAAATTTTTGCTTGGACTTCCATCATAACCTTCCCTCGTAATATATAGAGATGATCTTAAAAGTTACGTAGCATTTCAAACAATCCTCGATTTAATTTAATTTTTTGACCGAAACTAGTATAGAATTGTGTATAATATACTACGATTTTTGGACCGAAACTAGTATTTCAAAAAGTTTCAAAGAATCTAATTTTGAGATAATTTTTTGCTTGGACTTCCATCATAACTTTCCCTCGTAATATATAGAGAGGATCTTAAAAGTTACGTAGCATTTCAAACAATCCTCGATTTAATTTGATTTTTTGACCGAAACTAGTATAGAGTTGTGTATAATATATTACAATTTTTGGATCGAAACAAGTATTTCAAAAAGTTCCACAGAATCTAATTTTGAGATAATTTTTTGCTTGGACTTCCATCGCAACCTTCCCTCGTAATATATAGAGAGGATCTTAAAAGTTATGTAGCATTTCCAACAATCCTCGATTTATTTTAATTTTTTGACCGAAACTAGTATAGAATTGTGTATAATATACTACGATTTTTTGACCGAAACTAGTATTTCAAAAAGTTTCATAGAATCTAATTTTGAGATATTTTTTGCATTGACTTCCATCATAACCTTCCCTCGTAATATATAGAGATGATCTTAAAAGTTACGTAGCATTTCGAACAATCCTCTTTACAATTTGATTTTTGACCGAAACTTGTATAGAATTGTGTATAATATACTACGATTTTTGGAACGAAACTAGTATTTCAAAAAGTTTCATAGAATCTAATTTTGAGATAATTTTTTGCTTAGACTTCCATCATAACCTTCCCTCGTAATATATAGAGATGATCTTAAAAGTTACGTAGCATTTCAAATAATCCTCGATTTAATTTAATTTTTTGACCGAAACTAGTATAGAATTGTGTATAATATACTACGATTTTTGGAACGAAACTAGTATTTCAAAAAGTTTTATAGAATCTAATTTTGAGATAATTTTTTGCTTGGACTTCCATCATAACCTTCCCTCGTAATATATAGAGATGATCTTAAAAGTTACGTAGCATTTCAAATAATCCTCGATTTAATTTAATTTTTTGACCGAAACTAGTATAGAATTGTGTATAATATACTACGATTTTTGGACCGAAACTAGTATTTCAAAAAGTTTCAAAGAATCTAATTTTGAGATAATTTTTTGCTTGGACTTCCATCATAACTTTCCCTCGTAATATATAGAGAGGATCTTAAAAGTTACGTAGCATTTCGAACAATCCTCGATTTAATTTGATTTTTTGACCGAAACTAGTATAGAGTTGTGTATAATATATTACAATTTTTGGATCAAAACAAGTATTTCAAAAAGTTCCACAGAATCTAATTTTGAGATAATTTTTTGCTTGGACTTCCATCGTAACCTTCCCTCGTAATATATAGAGAGGATCTTAAAAGTTATGTAGCATTTCCAACAATCCTCGATTTAATTTGATTTTTTTACCGAAACTAGTATAGAATTGTGTATAATATACTTCGATTTTTTGACCGAAACTAGTATTTCAAAAAGTTTCATAGAATCTAATTTTGAGATATTTTTTGCATTGACTTCCATCATAACCTTCCCTCGTAATATATAGAGAAGATCTTAAAAGTTACGTAGCATTTCGAACAATCCTCTTTACAATTTGATTTTTGACCGAAACTTGTATAGAATTGTGTATAATATACTACGATTTTTGGAACGAAACTAGTATTTCAAAAAGTTTCATAGAATCTAATTTTGAGATAAATTTTTGCTTGGACTTCCATCATAACCTTCCCTCGTAATATATAGAGATGATCTTAAAAGTTACATAGCATTTCAAACAATCCTCGATTTAATTTAATTTTTTGACCGAAACTAGTATAGAATTGTGTATAATATACTACGATTTTTGGACCGAAACTAGTATTTCAAAAAGTTTCAAAGAATCTAAATTTGAGATAATTTTTTGCTTGGACTTCCATCATAACTTTCCCTCGTAATATATAGAGAGGATCTTAAAAGTTACGTAGCATTTCGAACAATCCTCGATTTAATTTGATTTTTTGACCGAAACTAGTATAGAGTTGTGTATAATATATTACAATTTTTGGATCGAAACAAGTATTTCAAAAAGTTCCACAGAATCTAATTTTGAGATAATTTTTTGCTTGGACTTCCATCGCAACCTTCCCTCGTAATATATAGAGAGGATCTTAAAAGTTATGTAGCATTTCCAACAATCCTCGATTTATTTTAATTTTTTGACCGAAACTAGTATAGAATTGTGTATAATATACTACGATTTTTTGACCGAAACTAGTATTTCAAAAAGTTTCATAGAATCTAATTTTGAGATATTTTTTGCATTGACTTCCATCATAACCTTCCCTCGTAATATATAGAGATGATCTTAAAAGTTACGTAGCATTTCGAACAATCCTCTTTACAATTTGATTTTTGACCGAAACTTGTATAGAATTGTGTATAATATACTACGATTTTTGGAACGAAACTAGTATTTCAAAAAGTTTCATAGAATCTAATTTTGAGATAATTTTTTGCTTAGACTTCCATCATAACCTTCCCTCGTAATATATAGAGATGATCTTAAAAGTTACGTAGCATTTCAAATAATCCTCGATTTAATTTAATTTTTTGACCGAAACTAGTATAGAATTGTGTATAATATACTACGATTTTTGGAACGAAACTAGTATTTCAAAAAGTTTTATAGAATCTAATTTTGAGATAATTTTTTGCTTGGACTTCCATCATAACCTTCCCTCGTAATATATAGAGATGATCTTAAAAGTTACGTAGCATTTCAAATAATCCTCGATTTAATTTAATTTTTTGACCGAAACTAGTATAGAATTGTGTATAATATACTACGATTTTTGGACCGAAACTAGTATTTCAAAAAGTTTCAAAGAATCTAATTTTGAGATAATTTTTTGCTTGGACTTCCATCATAACTTTCCCTCGTAATATATAGAGAGGATCTTAAAAGTTACGTAGCATTTCGAACAATCCTCGATTTAATTTGATTTTTTGACCGAAACTAGTATAGAGTTGTGTATAATATATTACAATTTTTGGATCGAAACAAGTATTTCAAAAAGTTCCACAGAATCTAATTTTGAGATAATTTTTTGCTTGGACTTCCATCGTAACCTTCCCTCGTAATATATAGAGAGGATCTTAAAAGTTATGTAGCATTTCCAACAATCCTCGATTTAATTTGATTTTTTTACCGAAACTAGTATAGAATTGTGTATAATATACTTCGATTTTTTGACCGAAACTAGTATTTCAAAAAGTTTCATAGAATCTAATTTTGAGATATTTTTTGCATTGACTTCCATCATAACCTTCCCTCGTAATATATAGAGAAGATCTTAAAAGTTACGTAGCATTTCGAACAATCCTCTTTACAATTTGATTTTTGACCGAAACTTGTATAGAATTGTGTATAATATACTACGATTTTTGGAACGAAACTAGTATTTCAAAAAGTTTCATAGAATCTAATTTTGAGATAAATTTTTGCTTGGACTTCCATCATAACCTTCCCTCGTAATATATAGAGATGATCTTAAAAGTTACATAGCATTTCAAACAATCCTCGATTTAATTTAATTTTTTGACCGAAACTAGTATAGAATTGTGTATAATATACTACGATTTTTGGACCGAAACTAGTATTTCAAAAAGTTTCAAAGAATCTAATTTTGAGATAATTTTTTGCTTGGACTTCCATCATAACTTTCCCTCGTAATATATAGAGAGGATCTTAAAAGTTACGTAGCATTTCGAACAATCCTCGATTTAATTTGATTTTTTGACCGAAACTAGTATAGAGTTGTGTATAATATATTACAATTTTTGGATCGAAACAAGTATTTCAAAAAGTTCCACAGAATCTAATTTTGAGATAATTTTTTGCTTGGACTTCCATCGCAACCTTCCCTCGTAATATATAGAGAGGATCTTAAAAGTTATGTAGCATTTCCAACAATCCTCGATTTATTTTAATTTTTTGACCGAAACTAGTATAGAATTGTGTATAATATACTACGATTTTTTGACCGAAACTAGTATTTCAAAAAGTTTCATAGAATCTAATTTTGAGATATTTTTTGCATTGACTTCCATCATAACCTTCCCTCGTAATATATAGAGATGATCTTAAAAGTTACGTAGCATTTCGAACAATCCTCTTTACAATTTGATTTTTGACCGAAACTTGTATAGAATTGTGTATAATATACTACGATTTTTGGAACGAAACTAGTATTTCAAAAAGTTTCATAGAATCTAATTTTGAGATAATTTTTTGCTTAGACTTCCATCATAACCTTCCCTCGTAATATATAGAGATGATCTTAAAAGTTACGTAGCATTTCAAATAATCCTCGATTTAATTTAATTTTTTGACCGAAACTAGTATAGAATTGTGTATAATATACTACGATTTTTGGAACGAAACTAGTATTTCAAAAAGTTTTATAGAATCTAATTTTGAGATAATTTTTTGCTTGGACTTCCATCATAACCTTCCCTCGTAATATATAGAGATGATCTTAAAAGTTACGTAGCATTTCAAATAATCCTCGATTTAATTTAATTTTTTGACCGAAACTAGTATAGAATTGTGTATAATATACTACGATTTTTGGACCGAAACTAGTATTTCAAAAAGTTTCAAAGAATCTAATTTTGAGATAATTTTTTGCTTGGACTTCCATCATAACTTTCCCTCGTAATATATAGAGAGGATCTTAAAAGTTACGTAGCATTTCGAACAATCCTCGATTTAATTTGATTTTTTGACCGAAACTAGTATAGAGTTGTGTATAATATATTACAATTTTTGGATCAAAACAAGTATTTCAAAAAGTTCCACAGAATCTAATTTTGAGATAATTTTTTGCTTGGACTTCCATCGTAACCTTCCCTCGTAATATATAGAGAGGATCTTAAAAGTTATGTAGCATTTCCAACAATCCTCGATTTAATTTGATTTTTTTACCGAAACTAGTATAGAATTGTGTATAATATACTTCGATTTTTTGACCGAAACTAGTATTTCAAAAAGTTTCATAGAATCTAATTTTGAGATATTTTTTGCATTGACTTCCATCATAACCTTCCCTCGTAATATATAGAGAAGATCTTAAAAGTTACGTAGCATTTCGAACAATCCTCTTTACAATTTGATTTTTGACCGAAACTTGTATAGAATTGTGTATAATATACTACGATTTTTGGAACGAAACTAGTATTTCAAAAAGTTTCATAGAATCTAATTTTGAGATAAATTTTTGCTTGGACTTCCATCATAACCTTCCCTCGTAATATATAGAGATGATCTTAAAAGTTACATAGCATTTCAAACAATCCTCGATTTAATTTAATTTTTTGACCGAAACTAGTATAGAATTGTGTATAATATACTACGATTTTTGGACCGAAACTAGTATTTCAAAAAGTTTCAAAGAATCTAATTTTGAGATAATTTTTTGCTTGGACTTCCATCATAACTTTCCCTCGTAATATATAGAGAGGATCTTAAAAGTTACGTAGCATTTCGAACAATCCTCGATTTAATTTGATTTTTTGACCGAAACTAGTATAGAGTTGTGTATAATATATTACAATTTTTGGATCGAAACAAGTATTTCAAAAAGTTCCACAGAATCTAATTTTGAGATAATTTTTTGCTTGGACTTCCATCGCAACCTTCCCTCGTAATATATAGAGAGGATCTTAAAAGTTATGTAGCATTTCCAACAATCCTCGATTTATTTTAATTTTTTGACCGAAACTAGTATAGAATTGTGTATAATATACTACGATTTTTTGACCGAAACTAGTATTTCAAAAAGTTTCATAGAATCTAATTTTGAGATATTTTTTGCATTGACTTCCATCATAACCTTCCCTCGTAATATATAGAGATGATCTTAAAAGTTACGTAGCATTTCGAACAATCCTCTTTACAATTTGATTTTTGACCGAAACTTGTATAGAATTGTGTATAATATACTACGATTTTTGGAACGAAACTAGTATTTCAAAAAGTTTCATAGAATCTAATTTTGAGATAATTTTTTGCTTAGACTTCCATCATAACCTTCCCTCGTAATATATAGAGATGATCTTAAAAGTTACGTAGCATTTCAAATAATCCTCGATTTAATTTAATTTTTTGACCGAAACTAGTATAGAATTGTGTATAATATACTACGATTTTTGGAACGAAACTAGTATTTCAAAAAGTTTTATAGAATCTAATTTTGAGATAATTTTTTGCTTGGACTTCCATCATAACCTTCCCTCGTAATATATAGAGATGATCTTAAAAGTTACGTAGCATTTCAAATAATCCTCGATTTAATTTAATTTTTTGACCGAAACTAGTATAGAATTGTGAATAATATACTACGATTTTTGGACCGAAACTAGTATTTCAAAAAGTTTCAAAGAATCTAATTTTGAGATAATTTTTTGCTTGGACTTCCATCATAACTTTCCCTCGTAATATATAGAGAGGATCTTAAAAGTTACGTAGCATTTCGAACAATCCTCGATTTAATTTGATTTTTTGACCGAAACTAGTATAGAGTTGTGTATAATATATTACAATTTTTGGATCAAAACAAGTATTTCAAAAAGTTCCACAGAATCTAATTTTGAGATAATTTTTTGCTTGGACTTCCATCGTAACCTTCCCTCGTAATATATAGAGAGGATCTTAAAAGTTATGTAGCATTTCCAACAATCCTCGATTTAATTTGATTTTTTGACCGAAACTAGTATAGAATTTTGTATAATATACTACGATTTTTTGACCGAAACTAGTATTTTAAAAAGTTTCACAGAATCTAATTTTGAGATAATTTTTTGCATGGACTTCCATCATAACCTTCCCTCGTAATTTATAGAGATGATCCTAAAAGTTACGTAGCATTTCGAACAATCCTCGATCTAATTTGATTTTTTGACCGAAATTAGTATAGAATTGTGTATAATATATTACAATTTTTGGATCGAAACAAGTATTTCAAAAAGATCCACAGAATCTAATTTTGAGATAATTTTTTGCATGGACTTCCATCATAACCTTCCCTCGTAATATATAGAGAGGATCTTAAAAGTTACGTAGCATTTCTAACAATCCTCGATTTAATTTTATTTTTTGACCGAAACTAGTATAGAATTGTGTATAATATATTACAATATTTGGATCGAAACAAGTATTTCAAAAAGTTCCACAGAATCTAATTTTGAGATAATTTTTTGAATGGACTTCCATCATAACCTTCCCTCATAATATATAGAGAGGATCTTAAACCTTACGTAGAATTTCGAACAATCCTCAATTTAATTTGATTTTTTGACCGAAACTAGTATTGAATTGTGTATAATATCCTACGATTTTTGGACCAAAACTAGTATTTTAAAAAGTTTCACAGAATCTAATTTTGAGATAATTTTTTGCATGGACTTCCATTATAACCTGACCTCGTAATATATATAGAGGATCTTAAAAGTTACGTAGCATTTCGAACAATCCTCGATTTAATTTGATATTAAGACCGAAACTAGTATAGAATTGTGTATAATATAGTACGATTTTTGGACCGAAACAAGTATTTAGAAAAGTTCCACAGAATCTAATTTTGAGATAATTTTTTACTTGGACTTCCATCGTAACCTTCCCTCGTAATATATAGAGAGGATCTTAAAAGTTATGTAGCATTTCCAACAATCCTCGATTTAATTTGATTTTTTGACCGAAACTAGTATAGAATTGTGTATAATATACTTCGATTTTTTGACCGAAACTAGTATTTCAAAAAGTTTCATAGAATCTAATTTTGAGATATTTTTTGCATTGACTTCCATCATAACCTTCCCTCGTAATATATAGAGAAGATCTTAAAAGTTACGTAGCATTTCGAACAATCCTCTTTACAATTTGATTTTTGACCGAAACTTGTATAGAATTGTGTATAATATACTACGATTTTTGGAACGGAACTAGTATTTCAAAAAGTTTCATAGAATCTAATTTTGAGATAATATTTTGCTTGGACTTCCATCATAACCTTCCCTCGTAATATATAGAGATGATCTTAAAAGTTACGTAGCATTTCAAACAATCCTCGATTTAATTTAATATTTTGACCGAAACTAGTATAGAATTGTGTATAATATACTACGATTTTTGGACTGAAACTAGTATATCAAAAAGTTTCACAGAATCTAATTTTTAGATAATTTTTTGCTTGGACTTCCATCATAACCTTCCCTCGTAATATATAGAGAGGATCTTAAAAGTTACGTAGCATTTCGAACAATCCTCGATTTAATTTGATTTTTTACCGAAACTAGTATAGAATTGTGTATAATATATTACAATATTTGGATCGAAACAAGTATTTAAAAAAGTTCCACAGAATCTAATTTTGTGATAATTTTTTGCATGGACTTCCATCATAACCTTCCCTCGTAATATATAGAGAGGATCTTAAACCTTACGTAGAATTTCGAACAATCCTCAATTTAATTTGATTTTTTGACCGAAACTAGTATAGAATTGTGTATAATATACTACGATTTTTGGACCGAAACTAGTATTTTAAAAAGTTTCACAGAATCTAATTTTGAGATAATTTTTTGCATGGACTTCCATTATAACCTTACCTCGTAATATATATAGAGGATCTTAAAAGTTACGTAGCATTTCGAACAATCCTCGATTTAATTTGATTTTATGACCGAAACTAGTATAGAATTGTGTATAATATAGTACGATTTTTGGACCGAAACAAGTATTTAGAAAATTTTCACAGAATCTAATTTTGAGATAATTTTTTGCATGGACTTCCATCATAACCTTCCCTCGTAATTTATAGAGATGATCTTAAAAGTTTAGTAGTATTTCGAACAATCCTCGATTTAATTTGATTTTTGACCGAAACTTGTATAAAATTGTGTATATTATACTACGATTTTTGGACCGAAACTAGTATTTCAAAACGTTTCATAGAATCTAATTTTGAGATAATTTTTTGCTTGGACTTCCATCATAACCTTCCCTCATAATATATAGAGAGGATCTTAAAAGTTACATAGAATTTCGAACAATCCTCGATTTAATTTAATTTTTTGACCGAAACAAGTATAGAATTGTGTATAATATACTACGATTTTTGGACCGAAACTAGTATTTCAAAAAGTTTCACAGAATCTAATTTTGAGATAACTTTTTGCTTGGACTTCCATCATAACCTTCCCTCGTAATATATAGAGAGGATCTTAAAAGTAACGTAGCATTTCGAACAATCCTCGATTTAATTTGATTTTTTGACCGAAACTAGTACTGAATTGTGTATAATATACTATGATTTTTTGACCGAAACTAGTATTTAAAAAATGTTTCATAGAATCTAGTTTTGAGATAATTTTTTGCTTGGACTTCCATCATAACCTTGCCTCGTAATATATAGAGAGGATCTTAAAAGTTACGTAGCATTTCGAACAATCCTCGATATAATTTGATTTTTGACTGAAATTTGTATATAATTGTGTATAATATACTACGATTTTTGGACCGAAGCTAGTATTTCAAAAAGTTCCATATAATCTAATTTTGAGATAAATTTTTTCTTGGACTTCCATCATAACCTTGCCTCGTAATATATAGAGAGGATCTTAAAAGTTACGTAGCATTTCGAACAATCTTCGATATAATTTGATTTTTGACCGAAACTTCTATAGAATTGTGTATAATATACTCGATTTTTGGACCGAAACTAGTATTTCAAAAAGTTTCATAGAATCTAATTTTGAGATAATTTTTTTCATGGACTTCCCTCATAACCTTCCCTCGTAATATATAGAGAGGATCTTAAAATTTATGTAGCATTTCGAACAATCCTTGATTTAATTTGATTTTTGACCGAAACATGTATAGAATTGTGTATAATATACTACGATTTTTGGACCGAAACTAGTATTTCAAAAAGTTTCATAGAATCTAATTTTGAGATATTTTTTGCATTGACTTCCATCATAACCTTCCCTCGTAATATATAGAGAGGATCTTAAAAGTTACGTAGCATTTCGAACAATCCTCTTTACAATTTGATTTTTGACCGAAACTTGTATAGATTTGTGTATAATATACTACGATTTTTGGACCGAAACTAGTATTTCAAAAAGTTTCATAGAATCTAATTTTGAGATAATATTTTGCATGGACTTCCATTATAACTTTCCCTCGTAATATATAGAGAGGATCTTAAAAGTTACGTAGCATTTCGAACAATCCTCGATTTAATTTGATTTTTTGACTGAAACTAGTATAGAATTATGTATAATATATTACGATTTTTGGACCGAAACAAGTATTTCAAAAAGTTCCACAGAATCTAATTTTGGGATAATTTTTTGCCTGTACTTCCATCAAACCTTCCCTCGTAATATATAGAGAGGATCTTAAAATTTACATAGCGTTTCGATCAATCCTCGATATAATTTGATTTTTTGACCGAAACTAGTATAGAATTGTGTATAATATACTAAGATTTTTGGACCGAAACTAGTATTTCAAAAAGTTTCATAGAATCTAATTTTGAGATATTTTTTTGCATTGACTTCCATCATAACCTTCCCTCGTAATATATAGAGAAGATCTTAAAAGTTACGTAGTATTTCGAACAATCCTCTTTACAATTTGATTTTTGACCGAAACTTGTATAGAATTGTGTCTAGTATACTACGATTTTTGGACCGAAACTAGTATTTCAAAAAGTTTCATAGAATCTAATTTTGAGATAATTTTTTGCTTGGACTTCCATCATAACCTTCCCTCGTAATATATAGAGAGGATCTTAAAATTTACGTAGCATTTCGAACAATCCTCGATTTAATTTAATTTTTTGACCGAAACTAGTATAGAATTGTGTATAATATACTAAGATTTTTGGACCGAAACTAGTATTTCAAAAAGTTTCACAGAATCTAATTTTGAGATAATTTTTTTCTTAGACTTGCATCATAACCTTCCCTCGTAATATATAGAGAGGACCTTCAAAGTTACGTAGCATTTCGAACAATCCTCGATTTAATTTGATTTTTTGACCGAAACTAGTATAGAATTGTGTATAATATATTACAATTTTTGGATCGAAACAAGTATTTCAAAAAGATCCATAGAATCTAATATTGAGATAATTTTTTGCTTGAACTTCCATCATAATCTTCCCTCGTAATATATAGAGAGGATCTTAAAAGTTTCATAGCATTTCAAACAATCCTCGATTTAATTTAATCTTTTGACCGAAACTAGTATAGGATTGTGTATAATATACTACGATTTTTGGACCGAAACTAGTATTTCAAAAAGTTCCACAGAATCTAATTTTGAGATAATTTTTTGCTTGGACTTCCATCATAACCTTCCCTCATAATATATAGAGAGGATCTTAAAAGTTACGTTGAATTTCCAACAATCCTCGATTTAATTTAATTTTTTGACCGAAACTAGTATAGAATTGTGTATAATATACTACGATTTTTGGACCGAAACTAGTATTTCAAAAAGTTTCACAGAATCTAATTTTGAGATAACTTTTTGCTTGGACTTCCATCATAACCTTCCCTCGTAATATATAGAGAGGATCTTAAAAGTTACGTAGCATTTCGAACAATCCTCTTTACAATATGAATTTTGACCGAAACTTGTATAGAATTGTGTATAATATACTACGATTTTTGGACCGAAACTAGTATTTCAAAAAGTTTCATAGAATCTAATTTTGAGATAATTTTTTGCTTGGACTTCCATCATAACCTTCCCTCGTAATATATAGAGATGATCTTAAAAGTTACGTAGCATTTCAAACAATCCTCGATTTAATTTAATCTTTTGACCGAAACTAGTATAGGATTGTGTATAATATACTACGATTTTTGGACCGAAACTAGTATTTCAAAAAGTTCCACAGAATCTAATTTTGAGATAATTTTTTGCTTGGACTTCCATCATAACCTTCCCTCATAATATATAGAGAGGATCTTAAAAGTTACGTTGAATTTCGAACAATCCTCGAATTAATTTAATTTTTTGACCGAAACTAGTATAGAATTGTGTATAATATACTACGATTTTTGGACCGAAACTAGTATTTCAAAAAGTTTCACAGAATCTAATTTTGAGATAACTTTTTGCTTGAACTTCCATCATAACCTTCCCTCGTAATATATAGAGAGGATCTTAAAAGTTACGTAGCATTTCGAACAATCCTCGATTTAATTTGATTTTTTGACCGAAACTAGTACTGAATTGTGTATAATATACTACGATTTTTTGACCGAAACTAGTATTTAAACAATGTTTCATAGAATCTAGTTTAGAGATAATTTTTTGCATGGATTTCCATCATAACCTTGCCTCGTAATATATAGTGAAGATCTTAAAAGTTACGTAGCATTTCGAACAATCCTCAATATAATTTGATTTTTGACCGAAATTTGTATATAATTGTGTATAATATACTACGATTTTTGGACCGAAGCTAGTATTTCAAAAAGTTCCATATAATCTAATTTTGAGATAAATTTTTTATTGGACTTCCATCATAACCTTGCCTCGTAATATATAGAGAGGATCTTAAAAGTTACGTAGCATTTCGAATAATCTTCGATATAATTTGATTTTTAACCGAAACTTCTATAGAATTGAGTATAATATACTACGATTTTTGGACCGAAACTAGTATTTCAAAAAGTTTTATAGAATCTAATTTTGAGATAATTTTTTGCATGGACTTCCATCATAACCTTCCCTCGTAATATATAGAGAGGATCTTGAAATTTATGTAGCATTTCGAACAATCCTTGATTTAATTTGATTTTTGACCGAAACATGTATAGAATTGTGTATAATATACTACGATTTTTGGACCGAAACTAGTATTTTAAAAAAGTTTCATAGAATCTAATTTTGAGATATTTTTTGCATTGACTTCCATCATAACCTTCCCTCGTAATATATAGAGAGTATCTTAAAAGTTACGTAGCATTTCGAACAATCCTCTTTACAATTTGATTTTTGACCGAAACTTGTATAGATTTGTGTATAATATACTACGATTTTTGGACCGAAACTAGTATTTCAAAAACTTTCATAGAATCTAATTTTGAGATAATTTTTTGCATGGACTTCCAATATAACTTTCCCTCGTAATATATAGAGAGGATCTTAAAAGTTACGTAGCATTTCGAACAATCCTCAATTTAATTTGATTTTTTGACTGAAACTAGTATAGAATTGTGTATAATATATTACGATTTTTGGACCGAAACAAGTATTTCAAAAAGTTCCACAGAATCTAATTTTGGGATAATTTTTTGCCTGTACTTCCATCAAACCTTCCCTCGTAATATATAGAGAGGATCTTAAAATTTACATAGCGTTTCGAACAATCCTCGATATAATTTGATTTTTTTACCGAAACTAGTATAGAATTGTGTATAATATACTATGATTTTTGGACCGAAACTAGTATTTCAAAAAGTTTCATAGAATCTAATTTTGAGATATTTTTTACATTGACTTCCATCATAACCTTCCCCCGTAATATATAGAGATGATCTTAAAAGTTACGTAGCATTTCGAACAATCCTCGATTTAATTTAATTTTTTGACTGAAACTAGTATAGAATTGTGTATAATATACTACGATTTTTGGACCGAAACTAGTATTTCAAAAAGTTTCCCAGAATCTAATTTTGAGATAATTTTTTGCTTGGACTTGCATCATAACCTTCACTCGTAATATATAGAGAGGATCTTAAAAGTTACGTAGCATTTCAAATAATCCTCGATTTAATTTAATTTTTTGACCGAAACTAGTATAGAATTGTGTATAATATACTACGATTTTTGGACCGAAACTAGTATTTCAAAAAGTTTCACAGAATCTAATTTTGAGATAACTTTTTGCTTGGACTTCCATCATAACCTTCCCTCGTAATATATAGAGAGGATCTTAAAAGTTACGTAGCATTTCGAACAATCCTCTTTACAATATGAATTTTGACCGAAACTTGTATAGAATTGTGTATAATATACTACGATTTTTGGACCGAAACTAGTATTTCAAAAAGTTTCATAGAATCTAATTTTGAGATAATTTTTTGCTTGGACTTCCATCATAACCTTCCCTCGTAATATATAGAGATGATCTTAAAAGTTACGTAGCATTTCAAACAATCCTCGATTTAATTTAATCTTTTGACCGAAACTAGTATAGGATTGTGTATAATATACTACGATTTTTGGACCGAAACTAGTATTTCAAAAAGTTCCACAGAATCTAATTTTGAGATAATTTTTTGCTTGGACTTCCATCATAACCTTCCCTCATAATATATAGAGAGGATCTTAAAAGTTACGTTGAATTTCGAACAATCCTCGAATTAATTTAATTTTTTGACCGAAACTAGTATAGAATTGTGTATAATATACTACGATTTTTGGACCGAAACTAGTATTTCAAAAAGTTTCACAGAATCTAATTTTGAGATAACTTTTTGCTTGGACTTCCATCATAACCTTCCCTCGTAATATATAGAGAGGATCTTAAAAGTTACGTAGCATTTCGAACAATCCTCGATTTAATTTGATTTTTTGACCGAAACTAGTACTGAATTGTGTATAATATACTACGATTTTTGACCGAAACTAGTATTTAAAAAATGTTTCATAGAATCTAGTTTAGAGATAATTTTTTGCATGGATTTCCATCATAACCTTGCCTCGTAATATATAGTGAGGATCTTAAAAGTTACGTAGCATTTCGAACAATCCTCAATATAATTTGATTTTTGACCGAAATTTGTATATAATTGTGTATAATATACTACGATTTTTGGACCGAAGCTAGTATTTCAAAAAGTTCCATATAATCTAATTTTGAGATAAATTTTTTCTTGGACTTCCATCATAACCTTGCCTCGTAATATATAGAGAGGATCTTAAAAGTTACGTAGCATTTCGAATAATCTTCGATATAATTTGATTTTTAACCGAAACTTCTATAGAATTGAGTATAATATACTACGATTTTTGGACCGAAACTAGTATTTCAAAAAGTTTTATAGAATCTAATTTTGAGATAATTTTTTGCATGGACTTCCATCATAACCTTCCCTCGTAATATATAGAGAGGATCTTGAAATTTATGTAGCATTTCGAACAATCCTTGATTTAATTTGATTTTTGACCGAAACATGTATAGAATTGTGTATAATATACTACGATTTTTGGACCGAAACTAGTATTTTAAAAAAGTTTCATAGAATCTAATTTTGAGATATTTTTTGCATTGACTTCCATCATAACCTTCCCTCGTAATATATAGAGAGTATCTTAAAAGTTACGTAGCATTTCGAACAATCCTCTTTACAATTTGATTTTTGACCGAAACTTGTATAGATTTGTGTATAATATACTACGATTTTTGGACCGAAACTAGTATTTCAAAAACTTTCATAGAATCTAATTTTGAGATAATTTTTTGCATGGACTTCCAATATAACTTTCCCTCGTAATATATAGAGAGGATCTTAAAAGTTACGTAGCATTTCGAACAATCCTCAATTTAATTTGATTTTTTGACTGAAACTAGTATAGAATTGTGTATAATATATTACGATTTTTGGACCGAAACAAGTATTTCAAAAAGTTCCACAGAATCTAATTTTGGGATAATTTTTTGCCTGTACTTCCATCAAACCTTCCCTCGTAATATATAGAGAGGATCTTAAAATTTACATAGTGTTTCGAACAATCCTCGATATAATTTGATTTTTTTACCGAAACTAGTATAGAATTGTGTATAATATACTATGATTTTTGGACCGAAACTAGTATTTCAAAAAGTTTCATAGAATCTAATTTTGAGATATTTTTTACATTGACTTCCATCATAACCTTCCCCCGTAATATATAGAGATGATCTTAAAAGTTACGTAGCATTTCGAACAATCCTCGATTTAATTTAATTTTTTGACTGAAACTAGTATAGAATTGTGTATAATATACTACGATTTTTGGACCGAAACTAGTATTTCAAAAAGTTTCCCAGAATCTAATTTTGAGATAATTTTTTGCTTGGACTTGCATCATAACCTTCACTCGTAATATATAGAGAGGATCTTAAAAGTTACGTAGCATTTCAAATAATCCTCGATTTAATTTAATTTTTTGACCGAAACTAGTATAGAATTGTGTATAATATACTACGATTTTTGGACCGAAACTAGTATTTCAAAAAGTTTCACAGAATCTAATTTTGAGATAACTTTTTGCTTGGACTTCCATCATAACCTTCCCTCGTAATATATAGAGAGGATCTTAAAAGTTACGTAGCATTTCGAACAATCCTCTTTACAATATGAATTTTGACCGAAACTTGTATAGAATTGTGTATAATATACTACGATTTTTGGACCGAAACTAGTATTTCAAAAAGTTTCATAGAATCTAATTTTGAGATAATTTTTTGCTTGGACTTCCATCATAACCTTCCCTCGTAATATATAGAGATGATCTTAAAAGTTACGTAGCATTTCAAACAATCCTCGATTTAATTTAATCTTTTGACCGAAACTAGTATAGGATTGTGTATAATATACTACGATTTTTGGACCGAAACTAGTATTTCAAAAAGTTCCACAGAATCTAATTTTGAGATAATTTTTTGCTTGGACTTCCATCATAACCTTCCCTCATAATATATAGAGAGGATCTTAAAAGTTACGTTGAATTTCGAACAATCCTCGAATTAATTTAATTTTTTGACCGAAACTAGTATAGAATTGTGTATAATATACTACGATTTTTGGACCGAAACTAGTATTTCAAAAAGTTTCACAGAATCTAATTTTGAGATAACTTTTTGCTTGGACTTCCATCATAACCTTCCCTCGTAATATATAGAGAGGATCTTAAAAGTTACGTAGCATTTCGAACAATCCTCGATTTAATTTGATTTTTTGACCGAAACTAGTACTGAATTGTGTATAATATACTACGATTTTTGACCGAAACTAGTATTTAAAAAATGTTTCATAGAATCTAGTTTAGAGATAATTTTTTGCATGGATTTCCATCATAACCTTGCCTCGTAATATATAGTGAGGATCTTAAAAGTTACGTAGCATTTCGAACAATCCTCAATATAATTTGATTTTTGACCGAAATTTGTATATAATTGTGTATAATATACTACGATTTTTGGACCGAAGCTAGTATTTCAAAAAGTTCCATATAATCTAATTTTGAGATAAATTTTTTCTTGGACTTCCATCATAACCTTGCCTCGTAATATATAGAGAGGATCTTAAAAGTTACGTAGCATTTCGAATAATCTTCGATATAATTTGATTTTTAACCGAAACTTCTATAGAATTGAGTATAATATACTACGATTTTTGGACCGAAACTAGTATTTCAAAAAGTTTTATAGAATCTAATTTTGAGATAATTTTTTGCATGGACTTCCATCATAACCTTCCCTCGTAATATATAGAGAGGATCTTGAAATTTATGTAGCATTTCGAACAATCCTTGATTTAATTTGATTTTTGACCGAAACATGTATAGAATTGTGTATAATATACTACGATTTTTGGACCGAAACTAGTATTTTAAAAAAGTTTCATAGAATCTAATTTTGAGATATTTTTTGCATTGACTTCCATCATAACCTTCCCTCGTAATATATAGAGAGTATCTTAAAAGTTACGTAGCATTTCGAACAATCCTCTTTACAATTTGATTTTTGACCGAAACTTGTATAGATTTGTGTATAATATACTACGATTTTTGGACCGAAACTAGTATTTCAAAAACTTTCATAGAATCTAATTTTGAGATAATTTTTTGCATGGACTTCCAATATAACTTTCCCTCGTAATATATAGAGAGGATCTTAAAAGTTACGTTGCATTTCGAACAATCCTCAATTTAATTTGATTTTTTGACTGAAACTAGTATAGAATTGTGTATAATATATTACGATTTTTGGACCGAAAGAAGTATTTCAAAAAGTTCCACAGAATCTAATTTTGGGATAATTTTTTGCCTGTACTTCCATCAAACCTTCCCTCGTAATATATAGAGAGGATCTTAAAATTTACATAGCGTTTCGAACAATCCTCGATATAATTTGATTTTTTTACCGAAACTAGTATAGAATTGTGTATAATATACTATGATTTTTGGACCGAAACTAGTATTTCAAAAAGTTTCATAGAATATAATTTTGAGATATTTTTTACATTGACTTCCATCATAACCTTCCCCCGTAATATATAGAGATGATCTTAAAAGTTACGTAGCATTTCGAACAATCCTCGATTTAATTTAATTTTTTGACTGAAACTAGTATAGAATTGTGTATAATATACTACGATTTTTGGACCGAAACTAGTATTTCAAAAAGTTTCCCAGAATCTAATTTTGAGATAATTTTTTGCTTGGACTTGCATCATAACCTTCACTCGTAATATATAGAGAGGATCTTAAAAGTTACGTAGCATTTCAAATAATCCTCGATTTAATTTAATTTTTTGACCGAAACTAGTATAGAATTGTGTATAATATACTACGATTTTTTGACCGAAACTAGTATTTCAAAAAGTTTCACAGAATCTAATTTTGAGATAACTTTTTGCTTGGACTTCCATCATAACCTTCCCTCGTAATATATAGAGAGGATCTTAAAAGTTACGTAGCATTTCGAACAATCCTCTTTACAATATGAATTTTGACCGAAACTTGTATAGAATTGTGTATAATATACTACGATTTTTGGACCGAAACTAGTATTTCAAAAAGTTTCATAGAATCTAATTTTGAGATAATTTTTTGCTTGGACTTCCATCATAACCTTCCCTCGTAATATATAGAGATGATCTTAAAAGTTACGTAGCATTTCAAACAATCCTCGATTTAATTTAATCTTTTGACCGAAACTAGTATAGGATTGTGTATAATATACTACGATTTTTGGACCGAAACTAGTATTTCAAAAAGTTCCACAGAATCTAATTTTGAGATAATTTTTTGCTTGGACTTCCATCATAACCTTCCCTCATAATATATAGAGAGGATCTTAAAAGTTACGTTGAATTTCGAACAATCCTCGAATTAATTTAATTTTTTGACCGAAACTAGTATAGAATTGTGTATAATATACTACGATTTTTGGACCGAAACTAGTATTTCAAAAAGTTTCACAGAATCTAATTTTGAGATAACTTTTTGCTTGGACTTCCATCATAACCTTCCCTCGTAATATATAGAGAGGATCTTAAAAGTTACGTAGCATTTCGAACAATCCTCGATTTAATTTGATTTTTTGACCGAAACTAGTACTGAATTGTGTATAATATACTACGATTTTTTGACCGAAACTAGTATTTAAAAAATGTTTCATAGAATCTAGTTTAGAGATAATTTTTTGCATGGATTTCCATCATAACCTTGCCTCGTAATATATAGTGAGGATCTTAAAAGTTACGTAGCATTTCGAACAATCCTCAATATAATTTGATTTTTGACCGAAATTTGTATATAATTGTGTATAATATACTACGATTTTTGGACCGAAGCTAGTATTTCAAAAAGTTCCATATAATCTAATTTTGAGATAAATTTTTTCTTGGACTTCCATCATAACCTTGCCTCGTAATATATAGAGAGGATCTTAAAAGTTACGTAGCATTTCGAATAATCTTCGATATAATTTGATTTTTAACCGAAACTTCTATAGAATTGAGTATAATATACTGCGATTTTTGGACCGAAACTAGTATTTCAAAAAGTTTTATAGAATCTAATTTTGAGATAATTTTTTGCATGGACTTCCATCATAACCTTCCCTCGTAATATATAGAGAGGATCTTGAAATTTATGTAGCATTTCGAACAATCCTTGATTTAATTTGATTTTTGACCGAAACATGTATAGAATTGTGTATAATATACTACGATTTTTGGACCGAAACTAGTATTTTAAAAAAGTTTCATAGAATCTAATTTTGAGATATTTTTTGCATTGACTTCCATCATAACCTTCCCTCGTAATATATAGAGAGTATCTTAATAGTTACGTAGCATTTCGAACAATCCTCTTTACAATTTGATTTTTGACCGAAACTTGTATAGATTTGTGTATAATATACTACGATTTTTGGACCGAAACTAGTATTTCAAAAACTTTCATAGAATCTAATTTTGAGATAATTTTTTGCATGGACTTCCATTATAACTTTCCCTCGTAATATATAGAGAGGATCTTAAAAGTTACGTAGCATTTCGAACAATCCTCAATTTAATTTGATTTTTTGACTGAAACTAGTATAGAATTGTGTATAATATATTACGATTTTTGGACCGAAACAAGTATTTCAAAAAGTTCCACAGAATCTAATTTTGGGATAATTTTTTGCCTGTACTTCCATCAAACCTTCCCTCGTAATATATAGAGAGGATCTTAAAATTTACATAGCGTTTCGAACAATCCTCGATATAATTTGATTTTTTTACCGAAACTAGTATAGAATTGTGTATAATATACTATGATTTTTGGACCGAAACTAGTATTTCAAAAAGTTTCATAGAATCTAATTTTGAGATATTTTTTACATTGACTTCCATCATAACCTTCCCCCGTAATATATAGAGATGATCTTAAAAGTTACGTAGCATTTCGAACAATCCTCGATTTAATTTAATTTTTTGACTGAAACTAGTATAGAATTGTGTATAATATACTACGATTTTTGGACCGAAACTAGTATTTCAAAAAGTTTCCCAGAATCTAATTTTGAGATAATTTTTTGCTTGGACTTGCATCATAACCTTCACTCGTAATATATAGAGAGGATCTTAAAAGTTACGTAGCATTTCAAATAATCCTCGATTTAATTTAATTTTTTGACCGAAACTAGTATAGAATTGTGTATAATATACTACGATTTTTGGAACGAAACTAGTATTTCAAAAAGTTTCATAGAATCTAATTTTGAGATAATTTTTTGCTTGGACTTCCATCATAACCTTCCCTCGTAATATATAGAGATGATCTTAAAAGTTACGTAGCATTTCAAACAATCCTCGATTTAATTTAATTTTTTGACCGAAACTAGTATAGAATTGTGTATAATATACTACGTTTTTTGGACCGAAACTAGTATTTCAAAAAGTTTCCCAGAATCTAATTTTGAGATAATTTTTTGCTTGGACTTGCATCATAACCTTCACTCGTAATATATAGAGAGGATCTTAAAAGTTACGTAGCATTTCAAATAATCCTCGATTTAATTTAATTTTTTGACCGAAACTAGTATAGAATTGTGTATAATATACTACGATTTTTTGACCGAAACTAGTATTTCAAAAAGTTTCACAGAATCTAATTTTGAGATAACTTTTTGCTTGGACTTCCATCATAACCTTCCCTCGTAATATATAGAGAGGATCTTAAAAGTTACGTAGCATTTCGAACAATCCTCTTTACAATATGAATTTTGACCGAAACTTGTATAGAATTGTGTATAATATACTACGATTTTTGGACCGAAACTAGTATTTCAAAAAGTTTCATAGAATCTAATTTTGAGATAATTTTTTGCTTGGACTTCCATCATAACCTTCCCTCGTAATATATAGAGATGATCTTAAAAGTTACGTAGCATTTCAAACAATCCTCGATTTAATTTAATCTTTTGACCGAAACTAGTATAGGATTGTGTATAATATACTACGATTTTTGGACCGAAACTAGTATTTCAAAAAGTTCCACAGAATCTAATTTTGAGATAATTTTTTGCTTGGACTTCCATCATAACCTTCCCTCATAATATATAGAGAGGATCTTAAAAGTTACGTTGAATTTCGAACAATCCTCGAATTAATTTAATTTTTTGACCGAAACTAGTATAGAATTGTGTATAATATACTACGATTTTTGGACCGAAACTAGTATTTCAAAAAGTTTCACAGAATCTAATTTTGAGATAACTTTTTGCTTGGACTTCCATCATAACCTTCCCTCGTAATATATAGAGAGGATCTTAAAAGTTACGTAGCATTTCGAACAATCCTCGATTTAATTTGATTTTTTGACCGAAACTAGTACTGAATTGTGTATAATATACTACGATTTTTTGACCGAAACTAGTATTTAAAAAATGTTTCATAGAATCTAGTTTAGAGATAATTTTTTGCATGGATTTCCATCATAACCTTGCCTCGTAATATATAGTGAGGATCTTAAAAGTTACGTAGCATTTCGAACAATCCTCAATATAATTTGATTTTTGACCGAAATTTGTATATAATTGTGTATAATATACTACGATTTTTGGACCGAAGCTAGTATTTCAAAAAGTTCCATATAATCTAATTTTGAGATAAATTTTTTCTTGGACTTCCATCATAACCTTGCCTCGTAATATATAGAGAGGATCTTAAAAGTTACGTAGCATTTCGAATAATCTTCGATATAATTTGATTTTTAACCGAAACTTCTATAGAATTGAGTATAATATACTGCGATTTTTGGACCGAAACTAGTATTTCAAAAAGTTTTATAGAATCTAATTTTGAGATAATTTTTTGCATGGACTTCCATCATAACCTTCCCTCGTAATATATAGAGAGGATCTTGAAATTTATGTAGCATTTCGAACAATCCTTGATTTAATTTGATTTTTGACCGAAACATGTATAGAATTGTGTATAATATACTACGATTTTTGGACCGAAACTAGTATTTTAAAAAAGTTTCATAGAATCTAATTTTGAGATATTTTTTGCATTGACTTCCATCATAACCTTCCCTCGTAATATATAGAGAGTATCTTAATAGTTACGTAGCATTTCGAACAATCCTCTTTACAATTTGATTTTTGACCGAAACTTGTATAGATTTGTGTATAATATACTACGATTTTTGGACCGAAACTAGTATTTCAAAAACTTTCATAGAATCTAATTTTGAGATAATTTTTTGCATGGACTTCCATTATAACTTTCCCTCGTAATATATAGAGAGGATCTTAAAAGTTACGTAGCATTTCGAACAATCCTCAATTTAATTTGATTTTTTGACTGAAACTAGTATAGAATTGTGTATAATATATTACGATTTTTGGACCGAAACAAGTATTTCAAAAAGTTCCACAGAATCTAATTTTGGGATAATTTTTTGCCTGTACTTCCATCAAACCTTCCCTCGTAATATATAGAGAGGATCTTAAAATTTACATAGCGTTTCGAACAATCCTCGATATAATTTGATTTTTTTACCGAAACTAGTATAGAATTGTGTATAATATACTATGATTTTTGGACCGAAACTAGTATTTCAAAAAGTTTCATAGAATCTAATTTTGAGATATTTTTTACATTGACTTCCATCATAACCTTCCCCCGTAATATATAGAGATGATCTTAAAAGTTACGTAGCATTTCGAACAATCCTCGATTTAATTTAATTTTTTGACTGAAACTAGTATAGAATTGTGTATAATATACTACGATTTTTGGACCGAAACTAGTATTTCAAAAAGTTTCCCAGAATCTAATTTTGAGATAATTTTTTGCTTGGACTTGCATCATAACCTTCACTCGTAATATATAGAGAGGATCTTAAAAGTTACGTAGCATTTCAAATAATCCTCGATTTAATTTAATTTTTTGACCGAAACTAGTATAGAATTGTGTATAATATACTACGATTTTTGGAACGAAACTAGTATTTCAAAAAGTTTCATAGAATCTAATTTTGAGATAATTTTTTGCTTGGACTTCCATCATAACCTTCCCTCGTAATATATAGAGATGATCTTAAAAGTTACGTAGCATTTCAAACAATCCTCGATTTAATTTAATTTTTTGACCGAAACTAGTATAGAATTGTGTATAATATACTACGTTTTTTGGACCGAAACTAGTATTTCAAAAAGTTTCAAAGAATCTAATTTTGAGATAATTTTTTGCTTGGACTTCCATCATAACTTTCCCTCGTAATATATAGAGAGGATCTTAAAAGTTACGTAGCATTTCGAACAATCCTCGATTTAATTTGATTTTTTGACCGAAACTAGTATAGAGTTGTGTATAATATATTACAATTTTTGGATCGAAACAAGTATTTCAAAAAGTTCCACAGAATCTAATTTTGAGATAATTTTTTGCTTGGACTTCCATCGTAACCTTCCCTCGTAATATATAGAGAGGATCTTAAAAGTTATGTAGCATTTCCAACAATCCTCGATTTAATTTGATTTTTTGACCGAAACTAGTATAGAATTGTGTATAATATACTACGATTTTTTGACCGAAACTAGTATTTCAAAAAGTTTCATAGAATCTAATTTTGAGATATTTTTTGCATTGACTTCCATCATAACCTTCCCTCGTAATATATTGAGATGATCTTAAAATTTACGTAGCATTTCGAACAATCCTCTTTACAATTTGATTTTTGACCGAAACTTGTATAGAATTGTGTATAATATACTACGATTTGAACGAAACTAGTATTTCAAAAAGTTTCATAGAATCTAATTTTGAGATAATTTTTTGCTTAGACTTCCATCATAACCATCCCTCGTAATATATAGAGATGATCTTAAAAGTTACGTAGCATTTCAAATAATCCTCGATTTAATTTAATTTTTTGACCGAAACTAGTATAGAATTGTGTATAATATACTACGATTTTTGGAACGAAACTAGTATTTCAAAAAGTTTCATAGAATCTAATTTTGAGATAATTTTTTGCTTGGACTTCCATCATAACCTTCCCTCGTTATATATAGAGATGATCTTAAAAGTTACGTAGCATTGCAAACAATCCTCGAATTAATTTACTTTTTTGACCGAAACTAGTATAGAATTGTGTATAATATACTACGTTTTTTGGACCGAAACTAGTATTTCAAAAAGTTTCAAAGAATCTAATTTTGAGATAATTTTTTGCTTGGACTTCCATCATAACTTTCCCTCGTAATATATAGAGAGGATCTTAAAAGTTACGTAGCATTTCGAACAATCCTCGATTTAATTTGATTTTTTGACCGAAACTAGTATAGAGTTGTGTATAATATATTACAATTTTTGGATCGAAACAAGTATTTCAAAAAGTTCCACAGAATCTAATTTTGAGATAATTTTTTGCTTGGACTTCCATCGTAACCTTCCCTCGTAATATATAGAGAGGATCTTAAAAGTTATGTAGCATTTCCAACAATCCTCGATTTAATTTGATTTTTTGACCGAAACTAGTATAGAATTGTGTATAATATACTACGATTTTTTGACCGAAACTAGTATTTCAAAAAGTTTCATAGAATCTAATTTTGAGATATTTTTTGCATTGACTTCCATCATAACCTTCCCTCGTAATATATAGAGATGATCTTAAAAGTTACGTAGCATTTCGAACAATCCTCTTTACAATTTGATTTTTGACTGAAACTTGTATAGAATTGTGTATAATATACTACGATTTTTAGAACGAAACTAGTATTTCAAAAAGTTTCATAGAATCTAATTTTGAGATAATTTTTTGCTTAGACTTCCATCATAACCTTCCCTCGTAATATATAGAGATGATCTTAAAAGTTACGTAGCATTTCAAATAATCCTCGATTTAATTTAATTTTTTGACCGAAACTAGTATAGAATTGTGTATAATATACTACGATTTTTGGAACGAAACTAGTATTTCAAAAAGTTTCATAGAATCTAATTTTGAGATAATTTTTTGCTTGGACTTCCATCATAACCTTCCCTCGTAATATATAGAGATGATCTTAAAAGTTACGTAGCATTTCAAACAATCCTCGAATTAATTTAATTTTTTGACCGAAACTAGTATAGAATTGTGTATAATATACTACGTTTTTTGGACCGAAACTAGTATTTCAAAAAGTTTCAAAGAATCTAATTTTGAGATAATTTTTTGCTTGGACTTCCATCATAACTTTCCCTCGTAATATATAGAGAGGATCTTAAAAGTTACGTAGCATTTCGAACAATCCTCGATTTAATTTGATTTTTTGACCGAAACTAGTATAGAGTTGTGTATAATATATTACAATTTTTGGATCGAAACAAGTATTTCAAAAAGTTCCACAGAATCTAATTTTGGGATAATTTTTTGCTTGGACTTCCATCGTAACCTTCCCTCGTAATATATAGAGAGGATCTTAAAAGTTATGTAGCATTTCCAACAATCCTCGATTTAATTTGATTTTTTGACCGAAACTAGTATAGAATTGTGTATAATATACTACGATATTTTGACCGAAACTAGTATTTCAAAAAATTTCATAGAATCTAATTTTGAGATATTTTTTGCATTGACTTCCATCATAACCTTCCCTCGTAATATATAGAGATGATCTTAAAAGTTACGTAGCATTTCGAACAATCCTCTTTACAATTTGATTTTTGACCGAAACTTGTATAGAATTGTGTATAATATACTACGATTTTTGGAACGAAACTAGTATTTCAAAAAGTTTCATAGAATCTAATTTTGAGATAATTTTTTGCTTAGACTTCCATCATAACCTTCCCTCGTAATATATAGAGATGATCTTAAAAGTTACGTAGCATTTCAAATAATCCTCGATTTAATTTAATTTTTTGACCGAAACTAGTATAGAATTGTGTATAATATACTACGATTTTTGGAACGAAACTAGTATTTCAAAAAGTTTCATAGAATCTAATTTTGAGATAATTTTTTTCTTGGACTTCCATCATAACCTTCCCTCGTAATATATAGAGATGATCTTAAAAGTTACGTAGCATTTCAAACAATCCTCGATTTAATTTAATTTTTTGACCGAAACTAGTATAGAATTGTGTATAATATACTACGTTTTTTGGACCGAAACTAGTATTTCAAAAAGTTTCAAAGAATCTAATTTTGAGATAATTTTTTGCTTGGACTTCCATCATAACTTTCCCTCGTAATATATAGAGAGGATCTTAAAAGTTACGTAGCATTTCGAACAATCCTCGATTTAATTTGATTTTTTGACCGAAACTAGTATAGAGTTGTGTATAATATATTACAATTTTTGGATCGAAACAAGTATTTCAAAAAGTTCCACAGAATCTAATTTTGAGATAATTTTTTGCTTGGACTTCCATCGTAACCTTCCCTCGTAATATATAGAGAGGATCTTAAAAGTTATGTAGCATTTCCAACAATCCTCGATTTAATTTGATTTTTTGACCGAAACTAGTATAGAATTGTGTATAATATACTACGATTTTTTGACCGAAACTAGTATTTCAAAAAGTTTCATAGAATCTAATTTTGAGATATTTTTTGCATTGACTTCCATCATAACCTTCCCTCGTAATATATAGAGATGATCTTAAAAGTTACGTAGCATTTCGAACAATCCTCTTTACAATTTGATTTTTGACCGAAACTTGTATAGAATTGTGTATAATATACTACGATTTTTGGAACGAAACTAGTATTTCAAAAAGTTTCATAGAATCTAATTTTGAGATAATTTTTTGCTTAGACTTCCATCATAACCTTCCCTCGTAATATATAGAGATGATCTTAAAAGTTATGTAGCATTTCAAATAATCCTCGATTTAATTTAATTTTTTGACCGAAACTAGTATAGAATTGTGTATAATATACTACGATTTTTGGAACGAAACTAGTATTTCAAAAAGTTTCATAGAATCTAATTTTGAGATAATTTTTTGCTTGGACTTCCATCATAACCTTCCCTTGTAATATATAGAGATGATCTTAAAAGTTACGTAGCATTTCAAACAATCCTCGATTTAATTTAATTTTTTGACCGAAACTAGTATAGAATTGTGTATAATATACTACGTTTTTTGGACCGAAACTAGTATTTCAAAAAGTTTCAAAGAATCTAATTTTGAGATAATTTTTTGCTTGGACTTCCATCATAACTTTCCCTCGTAATATATAGAGAGGATCTTAAAAGTTACGTAGCATTTCGAACAATCCTCGATTTAATTTGATTTTTTGACCGAAACTAGTATAGAGTTGTGTATAATATATTACAATTTTTGGATCGAAACAAGTATTTCAAAAAGTTCCACAGAATCTAATTTTGAGATAATTTTTTGCTTGGACTTCCATCGTAACCTTCCCTCGTAATATATAGAGAGGATCTTAAAAGTTATGTAGCATTTCCAACAATCCTCGATTTAATTTGATTTTTTGACCGAAACTAGTATAGAATTGTGTATAATATACTACGATTTTTTGACCGAAACTAGTATTTCAAAAAGTTTCATAGAATCTAATTTTGAGATATTTTTTGCATTGACTTCCATCATAACCTTCCCTCGTAATATATAGAGATGATCTTAAAATTTACGTAGCATTTCGAACAATCCTCTTTACAATTTGATTTTTGACCGAAACTTGTATAGAATTGTGTATAATATACTACGATTTGAACGAAACTAGTATTTCAAAAAGTTTCATAGAATCTAATTTTGAGATAATTTTTTGCTTAGACTTCCATCATAACCTTCCCTCGTAATATATAGAGATGATCTTAAAAGTTACGTAGCATTTCAAACAATCCTCGAATTAATTTAATTTTTTGACCGAAACTAGTATAGAATTGTGTATAATATACTACGTTTTTTGACCGAAACTAGTATTTCAAAAAGTTTCAAAGAATCTAATTTTGAGATAATTTTTTGCTTGGACTTCCATCATAACTTTCCCTGGTAATATATAGAGAGGATCTTAAAAGTTACGTAGCATTTCGAACAATCCTCGATTTAATTTGATTTTTTGACCGAAACAAGTATAGAGTTGTGTATAATATATTACAATTTTTGGATCGAAACAAGTATTTCAAAAAGTTCCACAGAATCTAATTTTGAGATAATTTTTTGCTTGGACTTCCATCGTAACCTTCCCTCGTAATATATAGAGAGGATCTTAAAAGTTATGTAGCATTTCCAACAATCCTCGATTTAATTTGATTTTTTGACCGAAACTAGTATAGAATTGTGTATAATATACTACGATTTTTTGACCGAAACTCGTATTTCAAAAAGTTTCATAGAATCTAATTTTGAGATATTTTTTGCATTGACTTCCATCATAACCTTCCCTCGTAATATATAGAGATGATCTTAAAAGTTACGTAGCATTTCGAACAATCCTCTTTACAATTTGATTTTTGACCGAAACTTGTATAGAATTGTGTATAATATACTACGATTTTTGGAACGAAACTAGTATTTCAAAAAGTTTCATAGAATCTAATTTTGAGATAATTTTTTGCTTAGACTTCCATCATAACCTTCCCTCGTAATATATAGAGATGATCTTAAAAGTTATGTAGCATTTCAAATAATCCTCGATTTAATTTAATTTTTTGACCGAAACTAGTATAGAATTGTGTATAATATACTACGATTTTTGGAACGAAACTAGTATTTCAAAAAGTTTCATAGAATCTAATTTTGAGATAATTTTTTGCTTGGACTTCCATCATAACCTTCCCTCGTAATATATAGAGATGATCTTAAAAGTTACGTAGCATTTCAAATAATCCTCGATTTAATTTAATTTTTTGACCGAAACTAGTATAGAATTGTGTATAATATACTACGATTTTTGGAACGAAACTAGTATTTCAAAAAGTTTCATAGAATCTAATTTTGAGATAATTTTTTGCTTGGACTTCCATCATAACCTTCCCTTGTAATATATAGAGATGATCTTAAAAGTTACGTAGCATTTCAAACAATCCTCGATTTAATTTAATTTAATTTTTTGACCGAAACTAGTATAGAATTGTGTATAATATACTACGTTTTTTGGACCGAAACTAGTATTTCAAAAAGTTCCATATAATCTAATTTTGAGATAATTTTTTGCTTGGACTTCCATCATAACTTTCCCTCGTAATATATAGAGAGGATCTTAAAAGTTACGTAGCATTTCGAACAATCCTCGATTTAATTTGATTTTTTGACCGAAACTAGTATAGAGTTGTGTATAATATATTACAATTTTTGGATCGAAACAAGTATTTCAAAAAGTTCCACAGAATCTAATTTTGAGATAATTTTTTGCTTGGACTTCCATCGTAACCTTCCCTCGTAATATATAGAGAGGATCTTAAAAGTTATGTAGCATTTCCAACAATCCTCGATTTAATTTGATTTTTTGACCGAAACTAGTATAGAATTGTGTATAATATACTACGATTTTTTGACCGAAACTAGTATTTCAAAAAGTTTCATAGAATCTAATTTTGAGATATTTTTTGCATTGACTTCCATCATAACCTTCCCTCGTAATATATAGAGATGATCTTAAAATTTACGTAGCATTTCGAACAATCCTCTTTACAATTTGATTTTTGACCGAAACTTGTATTGAATTGTGTATAATATACTACGATTTGAACGAAACTAGTATTTCAAAAAGTTTCATAGAATCTAATTTTGAGATAATTTTTTGCTTAGACTTCCATCATAACCTTCCCTCGTAATATATAGAGATGATCTTAAAAGTTACGTAGCATTTCAAATAATCCTCGATTTAATTTAATTTTTTGACCGAAACTAGTATAGAATTGTGTATAATATACTACGATTTTTGGAACGAAACTAGTATTTCAAAAAGTTTCATAGAATCTAATTTTGAGATAATTTTTTGCTTGGACTTCCATCATAACCTTCCCTCGTAATATATAGAGATGATCTTAAAAGTTACGTAGCATTTCAAACAATCCTCGAATTAATTTAATTTTTTGACCGAAACTAGTATAGAATTGTGTATAATATACTACGTTTTTTGGACCGAAACTAGTATTTCAAAAAGTTTCAAAGAATCTAATTTTGAGATAATTTTTTGCTTGGACTTCCATCATAACTTTCCCTGGTAATATATAGAGAGGATCTTAAAAGTTACGTAGCATTTCGAACAATCCTCGATTTAATTTGATTTTTTGACCGAAACTAGTATAGAGTTGTGTATAATATATTACAATTTTTGGATCGAAACAAGTATTTCAAAAAGTTCCACAGAATCTAATTTTGAGATAATTTTTTGCTTGGACTTCCATCGTAACCTTCCCTCGTAATATATAGAGAGGATCTTAAAAGTTATGTAGCATTTCCAACAATCCTCGATTTAATTTGATTTTTTGACCGAAACTAGTATAGAATTGTGTATAATATACTACGATTTTTTGACCGAAACTAGTATTTCAAAAAGTTTCATAGAATCTAATTTTGAGATATTTTTTGCATTGACTTCCATCATAACCTTCCCTCGTAATATATAGAGATGATCTTAAATGTTACGTAGCATTTCGAACAATCCTCTTTACAATTTGATTTTTGACCGAAACTTGTATAGAATTGTGTATAATATACTACGATTTTTGGAACGAAACTAGTATTTCAAAAAGTTTCATAGAATCTAATTTTGAGATAATTTTTTGCTTAGACTTCCATCATAACCTTCCCTCGTAATATATAGAGATGATCTTAAAAGTTACGTAGCATTTCAAATAATCCTCGATTTAATTTAATTTTTTGACCGAAACTAGTATAGAATTGTGTATAATATACTACGATTTTTGGAACGAAACTAGTATTTCAAAAAGTTTCATAGAATCTAATTTTGAGATAATTTTTTGCTTGGACTTCCATCAGAACCTTCCCTCGTAATATATAGAGATGATCTTAAAAGTTACGTAGCATTTCAAACAATCCTCGATTTAATTTAATTTTTTGACCGAAACTAGTATAGAATTGTGTATAATATACTACGTTTTTTGGACCGAAACTAGTATTTCAAAAAGTTCCATATAATCTAATTTTGAGATAATTTTTTGCTTGGACTTCCATCATAACTTTCCCTCGTAATATATAGAGAGGATCTTAAAAGTTACGTAGCATTTCGAACAATCCTCGATTTAATTTGATTTTTTGACCGAAACTAGTATAGAGTTGTGTATAATATATTACAATTTTTGGATCGAAACAAGTATTTCAAAAAGTTCCACAGAATCTAATTTTGAGATAATTTTTTGCTTGGACTTCCATCGTAACCTTCCCTCGTAATATATAGAGAGGATCTTAAAAGTTATGTAGCATTTCCAACAATCCTCGATTTAATTTGATTTTTTGACCGAAACTAGTATAGAATTGTGTATAATATACTACGATTTTTTGACCGAAACTAGTATTTCAAAAAGTTTCATAGAATCTAATTTTGAGATATTTTTTGCATTGACTTCCATCATAACCTTCCCTCGTAATATATAGAGATTATCTTAAAATTTACGTAGCATTTCGAACAATCCTCTTTACAATTTGATTTTTGACCGAAACTTGTATAGAATTGTGTATAATATACTACGATTGGAACGAAACTAGTATTTCAAAAAGTTTCATAGAATCTAATTTTGAGATAATTTTTTGCTTAGACTTCCGTCATAACCTTCCCTCGTAATATATAGAGATGATCTTAAAAGTTACGTAGCATTTCAATTAATCCTCGATTTAATTTAATTTTTTGACCGAAACTAGTATAGAATTGTGTATAATATACTACGATTTTTGGAACGAAACTAGTATTTCAAAATGTTTCATAGAATCTAATTTTGAGATAATTTTTTGCTTGGACTTCCATCATAACCTTCCCTCGTAATATATAGAGATGATCTTAAAATTTACGTAGCATTTCAAACAATCCTCGAATTAATTTAATTTTTTGACCGAAACTAGTATAGAATTGTGTATAATATACTACGTTTTTTGGACCGAAACTAGTATTTCAAAAAGTTTCAAAGAATCTAATTTTGAGATAATTTTCTGCTTGGACTTCCATCATAACTTTCCCTGGTAATATATAGAGAGGATCTTAAAAGTTACGTAGCATTTCGAACAATCCTCGATTTAATTTGATTTTTTGACCGAAACTAGTATAGAGTTGTGTATAATATATTACAATTTTTGGATCGAAACAAGTATTTCAAAAAGTTCCACAGAATCTAATTTTGAGATAATTTTTTGCTTGGACTTCCATCGTAACCTTCCCTCGTAATATATAGAGAGGATCTTAAAAGTTATGTAGCATTTCCAACAATCCTCGATTTAATTTGATTTTTTGACCGAAACTAGTATAGAATTGTGTATAATATACTACGATTTTTTGACCGAAACTAGTATTTCAAAAAGTTTCATAGAATCTAATTTTGAGATATTTTTTGCATTGACTTCCATCATAACCTTCCCTCGTAATATATAGAGATGATCTTAAATGTTACGTAGCATTTCGAACAATCCTCTTTACAATTTGATTTTTGACCGAAACTTGTATAGAATTGTGTATAATATACTACGATTTTTGGAACGAAACTAGTATTTCAAAAAGTTTCATAGAATCTAATTTTGAGATAATTTTTTGCTTAGACTTCCATCATAACCTTCCCTCGTAATATATAGAGATGATCTTAAAAGTTACGTAGCATTTCAAATAATCCTCGATTTAATTTAATTTTTTGACCGAAACTAGTATAGAATTGTGTATAATATACTACGATTTTTGGAACGAAACTAGTATTTCAAAAAGTTTCATAGAATCTAATTTTGAGATAATTTTTTGCTTGGACTTCCATCATAACCTTCCCTCGTAATATATAAAGATGATCTTAAAAGTTACGTAGCATTTCAAACAATCCTCGATTTAATTTAATTTTTTGACCGAAACTAGTATAGAATTGTGTATAATATACTACGTTTTTTGGACCGAAACTAGTATTTCAAAAAGTTCCATATAATCTAATTTTGAGATAATTTTTTGCTTGGACTTCCATCATAACTTTCCCTCGTAATATATAGAGAGGATCTTAAAAGTTACGTAGCATTTCGAACAATCCTCGATTTAATTTGATTTTTTGACCGAAACTAGTATAGAGTTGTGTATAATATATTACAATTTTTGGATCGAAACAAGTATTTCAAAAAGTTCCACAGAATCTAATTTTGAGATAATTTTTTGCTTGGACTTCCATCGTAACCTTCCCTCGTAATATATAGAGAGGATCTTAAAAGTTATGTAGCATTTCCAACAATCCTCGATTTAATTTGATTTTTTGACCGAAACTAGTATAGAATTGTGTATAATATACTACGATTTTTTGACCGAAACTAGTATTTCAAAAAGTTTCATAGAATCTAATTTTGAGATATTTTTTGCATTGACTTCCATCATAACCTTCCCTCGTAATATATAGAGATGATCTTAAAATTTACGTAGCATTTCGAACAATCCTCTTTACAATTTGATTTTTGACCGAAACTTGTATTGAATTGTGTATAATATACTACGATTTGAACGAAACTAGTATTTCAAAAAGTTTCATAGAATCTAATTTTGAGATAATTTTTTGCTTAGACTTCCATCATAACCTTCCCTCGTAATATATAGAGATGATCTTAAAAGTTACGTAGCATTTCAAATAATCCTCGATTTAATTTAATTTTTTGACCGAAACTAGTATAGAATTGTGTATAATATACTACGATTTTTGGAACGAAACTAGTATTTCAAAAAGTTTCATAGAATCTAATTTTGAGATAATTTTTTGCTTGGACTTCCATCATAACCTTCCCTCGTAATATATAGAGATGATCTTAAAAATTACGTAGCATTTAAAACAATCCTCGAATTAATTTAATTTTTTGACCGAAACTAGTATAGAATTGTGTATAATATACTACGTTTTTTGGACCGAAACTAGTATTTCAAAAAGTTTCAAAGAATCTAATTTTGAGATAATTTTTTGCTTGGACTTCCATCATAACTTTCCCTGGTAATATATAGAGAGGATCTTAAAAGTTACGTAGCATTTCGAACAATCCTCGATTTAATTTGATTTTTTGACCGAAACTAGTATAGAGTTGTGTATAATATATTACAATTTTTGGATCGAAACAAGTATTTCAAAAAGTTCCACAGAATCTAATTTTGAGATAATTTTTTGCTTGGACTTCCATCGTAACCTTCCCTCGTAATATATAGAGAGGATCTTAAAAGTTATGTAGCATTTCCAACAATCCTCGATTTAATTTGATTTTTTGACCGAAACTAGTATAGAATTGTGTATAATATACTACGATTTTTTGACCGAAACTAGTATTTCAAAAAGTTTCATAGAATCTAATTTTGAGATATTTTTTGCATTGACTTCCATCATAACCTTCCCTCGTAATATATAGAGATGATCTTAAATGTTACGTAGCATTTCGAACAATCCTCTTTACAATTTGATTTTTGACCGAAACTTGTATAGAATTGTGTATAATATACTACGATTTTTGGAACGAAACTAGTATTTCAAAAAGTTTCATAGAATCTAATTTTGAGATAATTTTTTGCTTAGACTTCCATCATAACCTTCCCTCGTAATATATAGAGATGATCTTAAAAGTTACGTAGCATTTCAAATAATCCTTGATTTAATTTAATTTTTTGACCGAAACTAGTATAGAATTGTGTATAATATACTACGATTTTTGGAACGAAACTAGTATTTCAAAAAGTTTCATAGAATCTAATTTTGAGATAATTTTTTGCTTGGACTTCCATCAGAACCTTCCCTCGTAATATATAGAGATGATCTTAAAAGTTACGTAGCATTTCAAACAATCCTCGATTTAATTTAATTTTTTGACCGAAACTAGTATAGAATTGTGTATAATATACTACGTTTTTTGGACCGAAACTAGTATTTCAAAAAGTTCCATATAATCTAATTTTGAGATAATTTTTTGCTTGGACTTCCATCATAACTTTCCCTCATAATATATAGAGAGGATCTTAAAAGTTACGTAGCATTTCGAACAATCCTCGATTTAATTTGATTTTTTGACCGAAACTAGTATAGAGTTGTGTATAATATATTACAATTTTTGGATCGAAACAAGTATTTCAAAAAGTTCCACAGAATCTAATTTTGAGATAATTTTTTGCTTGGACTTCCATCGTAACCTTCCCTCGTAATATATAGAGAGGATCTTAAAAGTTATGTAGCATTTCCAACAATCCTCGATTTAATTTGATTTTTTGACCGAAACTAGTATAGAATTGTGTATAATATACTACGATTTTTTGACCGAAACTAGTATTTCAAAAAGTTTCATAGAATCTAATTTTGAGATATTTTTTGCATTGACTTCCATCATAACCTTCCCTCGTAATATATAGAGATTATCTTAAAATTTACGTAGCATTTCGAACAATCCTCTTTACAATTTGATTTTTGACCGAAACTTGTATAGAATTGTGTATAATATACTACGATTGGAACGAAACTAGTATTTCAAAAAGTTTCATAGAATCTAATTTTGAGATAATTTTTTGCTTAGACTTCCGTCATAACCTTCCCTCGTAATATATAGAGATGATCTTAAAAGTTACGTAGCATTTCAAATAATCCTCGATTTAATTTAATTTTTTGACCGAAACTAGTATAGAATTGTGTATAATATACTACGATTTTTGGAACGAAACTAGTATTTCAAAAAGTTTCATAGAATCTAATTTTGAGATAATTTTTTGCTTGGACTTCCATCATAACCTTCCCTCGTAATATATAGAGATGATCTTAAAATTTACGTAGCATTTCAAACAATCCTCGAATTAATTTAATTTTTTGACCGAAACTAGTATAGAATTGTGTATAATATACTACGTTTTTTGGACCGAAACTAGTATTTCAAAAAGTTTCAAAGAATCTAATTTTGAGATAATTTTCTGCTTGGACTTCCATCATAACTTTCCCTGGTAATATATAGAGAGGATCTTAAAAGTTACGTAGCATTTCGAACAATCCTCGATTTAATTTGATTTTTTGACCGAAACTAGTATAGAGTTGTGTATAATATATTACAATTTTTGGATCGAAACAAGTATTTCAAAAAGTTCCACAGAATCTAATTTTGAGATAATTTTTTGCTTGGACTTCCATCGTAACCTTCCCTCGTAATATATAGAGAGGATCTTAAAAGTTATGTAGCATTTCCAACAATCCTCGATTTAATTTGATTTTTTGACCGAAACTAGTATAGAATTGTGTATAATATACTACGATTTTTTGACCGAAACTAGTATTTCAAAAAGTTTCATAGAATCTAATTTTGAGATATTTTTTGCATTTACTTCCATCATAACCTTCCCTCGTAATATATAGAGATGATCTTAAATGTTACGTAGCATTTCGAACAATCCTCTTTACAATTTGATTTTTGACCGAAACTTGTATAGAATTGTGTATAATATACTACGATTTTTGGAACGAAACTAGTATTTCAAAAAGTTTCATAGAATCTAATTTTGAGATAATTTTTTGCTTAGACTTCCATCATAACCTTCCCTCGTAATATATAGAGATGATCTTAAAAGTTACGTAGCATTTCAAATAATCCTCGATTTAATTTAATTTTTTGACCGAAACTAGTATAGAATTGTGTATAATATACTACGATTTTTGGAACGAAACTAGTATTTCAAAAAGTTTCATAGAATCTAATTTTGAGATAATTTTTTGCTTGGACTTCCATCATAACCTTCCCTCGTAATATATAAAGATGATCTTAAAAGTTACGTAGCATTTCAAACAATCCTCGATTTAATTTAATTTTTTGACCGAAACTAGTATAGAATTGTGTATAATATACTACGTTTTTTGGACCGAAACTAGTATTTCAAAAAGTTCCATATAATCTAATTTTGAGATAATTTTTTGCTTGGACTTCCATCATAACTTTCCCTCGTAATATATAGAGAGGATCTTAAAAGTTACGTAGCATTTCGAACAATCCTCGATTTAATTTGATTTTTTGACCGAAACTAGTATAGAGTTGTGTATAATATATTACAATTTTTGGATCGAAACAAGTATTTCAAAAAGTTCCACAGAATCTAATTTTGAGATAATTTTTTGCTTGGACTTCCATCGTAACCTTCCCTCGTAATATATAGAGAGGATCTTAAAAGTTATGTAGCATTTCCAACAATCCTCGATTTAATTTGATTTTTTGACCGAAACTAGTATAGAATTGTGTATAATATACTACGATTTTTTGACCGAAACTAGTATTTCAAAAAGTTTCATAGAATCTAATTTTGAGATATTTTTTGCATTGACTTCCATCATAACCTTCCCTCCTAATATATAGAGATGATCTTAAAAGTTACGTAGCATTTCGAACAATCCTCTTTACAATTTGATTTTTGACCGAAACTTGTATAGAATTGTGTATAATATACTACGATTTTTGGAACGAAACTAGTATTTCAAAAAGTTTCATAGAATCTAATTTTGAGATAATTTTTTGCTTAGACTTCCATCATAACCTTCCCTCGTAATATATAGAGATGATCTTAAAAGTTACGTAGCATTTCAAATAATCCTCGATTTAATTTAATTTTTTGACCGAAACTAGTATAGAATTGTGTATAATATACTACGATTTTTGGACCGAAACTAGTATTTCAAAAAGTTTCAAAGAATCTAATTTTGAGATAATTTTTTGCTTGGAATTCCATCATAACTTTACCTCGTAATATATAGAGAGGATCTTAAAAGTTACGTAGCATTTCGAACAATCCTCGATTTAATTTGATTTTTTGACCGAAACTAGTATAGAGTTGTGTATAATATATTACAATTTTTGGATCGAAACAAGTATTTCAAAACGTTCCACAGAATCTAATTTTGAGATAATTTTTTACTTGGACTTCCATCGTAACCTTCCCTCGTAATATATAGAGAGGATCTTAAAAGTTATGTAGCATTTCCAACAATCCTCGATTTAATTTGATTTTTTGACCGAAACTAGTATAGAATTGTGTATAATATACTACGATTTTTTGACCGAAACTAATATTTCAAAAAGTTTCATAGAATCTAATTTTGAGATATTTTTTGCATTGACTTCCATCATAACCTTCCCTCGTAATATATAGAGATGATCTTAAAAGTTACGTAGCATTTCGAACAATCCTCTTTACAATTTGATTTTTGACCGAAACTTGTATAAAATTGTGTATAATATACTACGATTTTTGGAACGAAACTAGTATTTCAAAAAGTTTCATAGAATCTAATATTGAGATAATTTTTTGCTTAGACTTCCATCATAACCTTCCCTCGTAATATATAGAGATGATCTTAAAAGTTACGTAGCATTTCAAATAATCCTCGATTTAATTTAATTTTTTGACCGAAACTAGTATAGAATTGTGTATAATATACTACGATTTTTGGAACGAAACTAGTATTTCAAAAAGTTTCATAGAATCTAATTTTGAGATAATTTTTTGCTTGGACTTCCATCATAACCTTCCCTCGTAATATATAGAGATGATCTTAAAAGTTACGTAGCATTTCAAACAATCCTCGATTTAATTTAATTTTTTGACCGAAACTAGTATAGAATTGTGTATAATATACTACGATTTTTGGACCGAAACTAGTATTTCAAAAAGTTTCAAAGAATCTAATTTTGAGATAATTTTTTGCTTGGAATTCCATCATAACTTTCCCTCGTAATATATAGAGAGGATCTTAAAAGTTACGTAGCATTTCGAACAATCCTCGATTTAATTTGATTTTTTGACCGAAACTAGTATAGAGTTGTGTATAATATATTACAATTTTTGGATCGAAACAAGTATTTCAAAAAGTTCCACAGAATCTAATTTTGAGATAATTTTTTGCTTGGACTTCCATCGTAACCTTCCCTCGTAATATATAGAGAGGATCTAAAAAGTTATGTAGCATTTCCAACAATCCTCGATTTAATTTGATTTTTTGACCGAAACTAGTATAGAATTGTGTATAATATACTACGATTTTTTGACCGAAACTAGTATTTCAAAAAGTTTCATAGAATCTAATTTTGAGATATTTTTTGCATTGACTTCCATCATAACCTTCCCTCGTAATATATAGAGATGATCTTAAAATTTACGTAGCATTTCGAACAATCCTCTTTACAATTTGATTTTTGACCGAAACTTGTATAGAATTGTGTATAATATACTACGATTTTTGGAACGAAACTAGTATTTCAAAAAGTTTTATAGAATCTAATTTTGAGATAATTTTTTGCTTAGACTTCCATCATAACCTTCCCTCGTAATATATAGAAATGATCTTAAAAGTTACGTAGCATTTCAAATAATCCTCGATTTAATTTAATTTTTTGACCGAAACTAGTATAGAATTGTGTATAATATACTACGATTTTTGGAACGAAACTAGTATTTCAAAAAGTTTCATAGAATCTAATTTTGAGATAATTTTTTGCTTGGACTTCCATCATAACCTTCCCTCGTAATATATAGAGATGATCTTAAAAGTTACGTAGCATTTCAAACAATCCTCGATTTAATTTAATTTTTTGACCGAAACTAGTATAGAATTGTGTATAATATACTACGTTTTTTGGACCGAAACTAGTATTTCAAAAAGTTTCAAAGAATCTAATTTTGAGATAATTTTTTGCTTGGACTTCCATCATAACTTTCCCTCGTAATATATAGAGAGGATCTTAAAAGTTACGTAGCATTTCGAACAATCCTCGATTTAATTTGATTTTTTGACCGAAACTAGTATAGAGTTGTGTATAATATATTACAATTTTTGGATCGAAACAAGTATTTCAAAAAGTTCCACAGAATCTAATTTTGAGATAATTTTTTGCTTGGACTTCCATCGTAACCTTCCCTCGTAATATATAGAGAGGATCTTAAAAGTTATGTAGCATTTCCAACAATCCTCGATTTAATTTGATTTTTTGACCGAAACTAGTATAGAATTGTGTATAATATACTACGATTTTTTGACCGAAACTAGTATTTCAAAAAGTTTCATAGAATCTAATTTTGAGATATTTTTTGCATTGACTTCCATCATAACCTTCCCTCGTAATATATAGAGATGATCTTAAAAGTTACGTAGCATTTCGAACAATCCTCTTTACAATTTGATTTTTGACCGAAACTTGTATAGAATTGTGTATAATATACTACGATTTTTGGAACGAAACTAGTATTTCAAAAAGTTTCATAGAATCTAATTTTGAGATAATTTTTTGCTTGGACTTCCATCATAACCTTCCCTCGTAATATATAGAGATGATCTTAAAAGTTACGTAGCATTTCAAACAATCCTCGATTTAATTTAATTTTTTGACCGAAACTAGTATAGAATTGTGTATAATATACTACGATTTTTGGACCGAAACTAGTATTTCAAAAAGATTCAAAGAATCTAATTTTGAGATAATTTTTTGCTTGGACTTCCATCATAACTTTACCTCGTAATATATAGAGAGGATCTTAAAAGTTACGTAGCATTTCGAACAATCCTCGATTTAATTTGATTTTTTGACCGAAACTAGTATAGAGTTGTGTATAATATATTACAATTTTTGGATCGAAACAAGTATTTCAAAAAGTTCCACAGAATCTAATTTTGAGATAATTTTTTGCTTGGACTTCCATCGTAACCTTCCCTCGTAATATATAGAGAGGATCTTAAAAGTTATGTAGCATTTCCAACAATCCTCGATTTAATTTGATTTTTTGACCGAAACTAGTATAGAATTGTGTATAATATACTTCGATTTTTTGACCGAAACTAGTATTTCAAAAAGTTTCATAGAATCTAATTTTGAGATATTTTTTGCATTGACTTCCATCATAACCTTCCCTCGTAATATATAGAGAAGATCTTAAAAGTTACGTAGCATTTCGAACAATCCTCTTTACAATTTGATTTTTGACCGAAACTTGTATAGAATTGTGTATAATATACTACGATTTTTGGAACGAAACTAGTATTTCAAAAAGTTTCATAGAATCTAATTTTGAGATAATTTTTTGTTTGGACTTCCATCATAACCTTCACTCGTAATATATAGAGATGATCTTAAAAGTTACGTAGCATTTCAAACAATCCTCGATTTAATTTAATTTTTTGACCGAAACTAGTATAGAATTGTGTATAATATACTACGATTTTTGGACCGAAACTAGTATTTCAAAAAGTTTCACAGAATCTAATTTTTAGATAATTTTTTGCTTGGACTTCCATCATAACCTTCCCTCGTAATATATAGAGAGGATCTTAAAAGTTACGTAGCATTTCGAACAATCCTCGATTTAATTTGATTTTTTGACCAAAACTAGTATAGAATTGTGTATAATATATTACAATATTTGGATCGAAACAAGTATTTAAAAAAGTTCCAAAGAATCTAATTTTGAGATAATTTTTTGCATGGACTTCCATCATAACCTTCCCTCGTAATATATAGAGAGGATCTTAAACCTTTCGTAGAATTTCGAACAATCCTCAATTTAATTTGATTTTTTGACCGAAACTAGTATAGAATTGTGTATAATATACTACGATTTTTGGACCGAAACTAGTATTTTAAAAAGTTTCACAGAATCTAATTTTGAGATAATTTTTTGCATGGACTTCCATCATAACCTTCCCTCGTAATTTATAGAGATGATCTTAAAAGTTTAGTAGTATTTCGAACAATCCTCGATTTAATTTGATTTTTGACCGGAACTTGTATAAAATTGTGTATATTATACTACGATTTTTGGACCGAAACTAGTATTTCAAAACGTTTCATAGAATCTAATTTTGAGATGATTTTTTGCTTGGACTTCCATCATAACCTTCCCTCATAATATATAGAGAGGATCTTAAAAGATACATAGAATTTCGAACAATCCTCGATTTAATTTAATTTTTTGACCGAAACTAGTATAGAATTGTGTATAACATACTACGATTTTTGGACCGAAACTAGTATTTCAAAAAGTTTCACAGAATCTAATTTTGAGATAACTTTTTGCTTGGACTTCCATCATAACCTTCCCTCGTAATATATAGAGAGGATCTTAAAAGTTACGTAGCATTTCGAACAATCCTCGATTTAATTTGATTTTTTAACCGAAACTAGTACTGAATTGTGTATAATATACTACGATTTTTTGACCGAAACTAGTATTTAAAAAATGTTTCATAGAATCTAGTTTTGAGATAATTTTTTGCTTGGACTTCCATCATAACCTTGCCTCGTAATATATAGAGAAGATCTTAAAAGTTACGTAGCATTTCGAACAATCCTCGATATAATTTTATTTTTGACTGAAATTTGTATATAATTGTGTATAATATACTACGATTTTTTGACCGAAACTAGTATTTCAAAAAGTTTCATAGAATCTAATTTTGAGATATTTTTTGCATTGACTTCCATCATAACCTTCCCTCGTAATATATAGAGATGATCTTAAAATTTACGTAGCATTTCGAACAATCCTCTTTACAATTTGATTTTTGACCGAAACTTGTATAGAATTGTGTATAATATACTACGATTTTTGGAACGAAACTAGTATTTCAAAAAGTTTTATAGAATCTAATTTTGAGATAATTTTTTGCTTAGACTTCCATCATAACCTTCCCTCGTAATATATAGAGATGATCTTAAAAGTTACGTAGCATTTCAAATAATCCTCGATTTAATTTAATTTTTTGACCGAAACTAGTATAGAATTGTGTATAATATACTACGATTTTTGGAACGAAACTAGTATTTCAAAAAGTTTCATAGAATCTAATATTGAGATAATTTTTTGCTTAGACTTCCATCATAACCTTCCCTCGTAATATATAGAGATGATCTTAAAAGTTACGTAGCATTTCAAATAATCCTCGATTTAATTTAATTTTTTGACCGAAACTAGTATAGAATTGTGTATAATATACTACGATTTTTGGAACGAAACTAGTATTTCAAAAAGTTTCATAGAATCTAATTTTGAGATAATTTTTTGCTTGGACTTCCATCATAACCTTCCCTCGTAATATATAGAGATGATCTTAAAAGTTACGTAGCATTTCAAACAATCCTCGATTTAATTTAATTTTTTGACCGAAACTAGTATAGAATTGTGTATAATATACTACGATTTTTGGACCGAAACTAGTATTTCAAAAAGTTTCAAAGAATCTAATTTTGAGATAATTTTTTGCTTGGAATTCCATCATAACTTTCCCTCGTAATATATAGAGAGGATCTTAAAAGTTACGTAGCATTTCGAACAATCCTCGATTTAATTTGATTTTTTGACCGAAACTAGTATAGAGTTGTGTATAATATATTACAATTTTTGGATCGAAACAAGTATTTCAAAAAGTTCCACAGAATCTAATTTTGAGATAATTTTTTGCTTGGACTTCCATCGTAACCTTCCCTCGTAATATATAGAGAGGATCTAAAAAGTTATGTAGCATTTCCAACAATCCTCGATTTAATTTGATTTTTTGACCGAAACTAGTATAGAATTGTGTATAATATACTACGATTTTTTGACCGAAACTAGTATTTCAAAAAGTTTCATAGAATCTAATTTTGAGATATTTTTTGCATTGACTTCCATCATAACTTTCCCTCGTAATATATAGAGATGATCTTAAAATTTACGTAGCATTTCGAACAATCCTCTTTACAATTTGATTTTTGACCGAAACTTGTATAGAATTGTGTATAATATACTACGATTTTTGGAACGAAACTAGTATTTCAAAAAGTTTTATAGAATCTAATTTTGAGATAATTTTTTGCTTAGACTTCCATCATAACCTTCCCTCGTAATATATAGAAATGATCTTAAAAGTTACGTAGCATTTCAAATAATCCTCGATTTAATTTAATTTTTTGACCGAAACTAGTATAGAATTGTGTATAATATACTACGATTTTTGGAACGAAACTAGTATTTCAAAAAGTTTCATAGAATCTAATTTTGAGATAATTTTTTGCTTGGACTTCCATCATAACCTTCCCTCGTAATATATAGAGATGATCTTAAAAGTTACGTAGCATTTCAAACAATCCTCGATTTAATTTAATTTTTTGACCGAAACTAGTATAGAATTGTGTATAATATACTACGTTTTTTGGACCGAAACTAGTATTTCAAAAAGTTTCAAAGAATCTAATTTTGAGATAATTTTTTGCTTGGACTTCCATCATAACTTTCCCTCGTAATATATAGAGAGGATCTTAAAAGTTACGTAGCATTTCGAACAATCCTCGATTTAATTTGATTTTTTGACCGAAACTAGTATAGAGTTGTGTATAATATATTACAATTTTTGGATCGAAACAAGTATTTCAAAAAGTTCCACAGAATCTAATTTTGAGATAATTTTTTGCTTGGACTTCCATCGTAACCTTCCCTCGTAATATATAGAGAGGATCTTAAAAGTTATGTAGCATTTCCAACAATCCTCGATTTAATTTGATTTTTTGACCGAAACTAGTATAGAATTGTGTATAATATACTTCGATTTTTTGACCGAAACTAGTATTTCAAAAAGTTTCATAGAATCTAATTTTGAGATATTTTTTGCATTGACTTCCATCATAACCTTCCCTCGTAATATATAGAGAAGATCTTAAAAGTTACGTAGCATTTCGAACAATCCTCTTTACAATTTGATTTTTGACCGAAACTTGTATAGAATTGTGTATAATATACTACGATTTTTGGAACGAAACTAGTATTTCAAAAAGTTTCATAGAATCTAATTTTGAGATAATTTTTTGCTTGGACTTCCATCATAACCTTCACTCGTAATATATAGAGATGATCTTAAAAGTTACGTAGCATTTCAAACAATCCTCGATTTAATTTAATTTTTTGACCGAAACTAGTATAGAATTGTGTATAATATACTACGATTTTTGGACCGAAACTAGTATTTCAAAAAGTTTCACAGAATCTAATTTTTAGATAATTTTTTGCTTGGACTTCCATCATAACCTTCCCTCGTAATATATAGAGAGGATCTTAAAAGTTACGTAGCATTTCGAACAATCCTCGATTTAATTTGATTTTTTGACCAAAACTAGTATAGAATTGTGTATAATATATTACAATATTTGGATCGAAACAAGTATTTAAAAAAGTTCCACAGAATCTAATTTTGAGATAATTTTTTGCATGGACTTCCATCATAACCTTCCCTCGTAATATATAGAGAGGATCTTAAACCTTTCGTAGAATTTCGAACAATCCTCAATTTAATTTGATTTTTTGACCGAAACTAGTATAGAATTGTGTATAATATACTACGATTTTTGGACCGAAACTAGTATTTTAAAAAGTTTCACAGAATCTAATTTTGAGATAATTTTTTGCATGGACTTCCATCATAACCTTCCCTCGTAATTTATAGAGATGATCTTAAAAGTTTAGTAGTATTTCGAACAATCCTCGATTTAATTTGATTTTTGACCGAAACTTGTATAAAATTGTGTATATTATACTACGATTTTTGGACCGAAACTAGTATTTCAAAACGTTTCATAGAATCTAATTTTGAGATCATTTTTTGCTTGGACTTCCATCATAACCTTCCCTCATAATATATAGAGAGGATCTTAAAAGATACATAGAATTTCGAACAATCCTCGATTTAATTTAATTTTTTGACCGAAACTAGTATAGAATTGTGTATAACATACTACGATTTTTGGACCGAAACTAGTATTTCAAAAAGTTTCACAGAATCTAATTTTGAGATAACTTTTTGCTTGGACTTCCATCATAACCTTCCCTCGTAATATATAGAGATGATCTTAAAAGTTACGTAGCATTTCAAATAATCCTCGATTTAATTTAATTTTTTGACCGAAACTAGTATAGAATTGTGTATAATATACTACGATTTTTGGAACGAAACTAGTATTTCAAAAAGTTTCATAGAATCTAATATTGAGATAATTTTTTGCTTAGACTTCCATCATAACCTTCCCTCGTAATATATAGAGATGATCTTAAAAGTTACGTAGCATTTCAAATAATCCTCGATTTAATTTAATTTTTTGACCGAAACTAGTATAGAATTGTGTATAATATACTACGATTTTTGGAACGAAACTAGTATTTCAAAAAGTTTCATAGAATCTAATTTTGAGATAATTTTTTGCTTGGACTTCCATCATAACCTTCCCTCGTAATATATAGAGATGATCTTAAAAGTTACGTAGCATTTCAAACAATCCTCGATTTAATTTAATTTTTTGACCGAAACTAGTATAGAATTGTGTATAATATACTACGATTTTTGGACCGAAACTAGTATTTCAAAAAGTTTCAAAGAATCTAATTTTGAGATAATTTTTTGCTTGGAATTCCATCATAACTTTCCCTCGTAATATATAGAGAGGATCTTAAAAGTTACGTAGCATTTCGAACAATCCTCGATTTAATTTGATTTTTTGACCGAAACTAGTATAGAGTTGTGTATAATATATTACAATTTTTGGATCGAAACAAGTATTTCAAAAAGTTCCACAGAATCTAATTTTGAGATAATTTTTTGCTTGGACTTCCATCGTAACCTTCCCTCGTAATATATAGAGAGGATCTAAAAAGTTATGTAGCATTTCCAACAATCCTCGATTTAATTTGATTTTTTGACCGAAACTAGTATAGAATTGTGTATAATATACTACGATTTTTTGACCGAAACTAGTATTTCAAAAAGTTTCATAGAATCTAATTTTGAGATATTTTTTGCATTGACTTCCATCATAACTTTCCCTCGTAATATATAGAGATGATCTTAAAATTTACGTAGCATTTCGAACAATCCTCTTTACAATTTGATTTTTGACCGAAACTTGTATAGAATTGTGTATAATATACTACGATTTTTGGAACGAAACTAGTATTTCAAAAAGTTTTATAGAATCTAATTTTGAGATAATTTTTTGCTTAGACTTCCATCATAACCTTCCCTCGTAATATATAGAAATGATCTTAAAAGTTACGTAGCATTTCAAATAATCCTCGATTTAATTTAATTTTTTGACCGAAACTAGTATAGAATTGTGTATAATATACTACGATTTTTGGAACGAAACTAGTATTTCAAAAAGTTTCATAGAATCTAATTTTGAGATAATTTTTTGCTTGGACTTCCATCATAACCTTCCCTCGTAATATATAGAGATGATCTTAAAAGTTACGTAGCATTTCAAACAATCCTCGATTTAATTTAATTTTTTGACCGAAACTAGTATAGAATTGTGTATAATATACTACGTTTTTTGGACCGAAACTAGTATTTCAAAAAGTTTCAAAGAATCTAATTTTGAGATAATTTTTTGCTTGGACTTCCATCATAACTTTCCCTCGTAATATATAGAGAGGATCTTAAAAGTTACGTAGCATTTCGAACAATCCTCGATTTAATTTGATTTTTTGACCGAAACTAGTATAGAGTTGTGTATAATATATTACAATTTTTGGATCGAAACAAGTATTTCAAAAAGTTCCACAGAATCTAATTTTGAGATAATTTTTTGCTTGGACTTCCATCGTAACCTTCCCTCGTAATATATAGAGAGGATCTTAAAAGTTATGTAGCATTTCCAACAATCCTCGATTTAATTTGATTTTTTGACCGAAACTAGTATAGAATTGTGTATAATATACTTCGATTTTTTGACCGAAACTAGTATTTCAAAAAGTTTCATAGAATCTAATTTTGAGATATTTTTTGCATTGACTTCCATCATAACCTTCCCTCGTAATATATAGAGAAGATCTTAAAAGTTACGTAGCATTTCGAACAATCCTCTTTACAATTTGATTTTTGACCGAAACTTGTATAGAATTGTGTATAATATACTACGATTTTTGGAACGAAACTAGTATTTCAAAAAGTTTCATAGAATCTAATTTTGAGATAATTTTTTGCTTGGACTTCCATCATAACCTTCACTCGTAATATATAGAGATGATCTTAAAAGTTACGTAGCATTTCAAACAATCCTCGATTTAATTTAATTTTTTGACCGAAACTAGTATAGAATTGTGTATAATATACTACGATTTTTGGACCGAAACTAGTATTTCAAAAAGTTTCACAGAATCTAATTTTTAGATAATTTTTTGCTTGGACTTCCATCATAACCTTCCCTCGTAATATATAGAGAGGATCTTAAAAGTTACGTAGCATTTCGAACAATCCTCGATTTAATTTGATTTTTTGACCAAAACTAGTATAGAATTGTGTATAATATATTACAATATTTGGATCGAAACAAGTATTTAAAAAAGTTCCACAGAATCTAATTTTGAGATAATTTTTTGCATGGACTTCCATCATAACCTTCCCTCGTAATATATAGAGAGGATCTTAAACCTTTCGTAGAATTTCGAACAATCCTCAATTTAATTTGATTTTTTGACCGAAACTAGTATAGAATTGTGTATAATATACTACGATTTTTGGACCGAAACTAGTATTTTAAAAAGTTTCACAGAATCTAATTTTGAGATAATTTTTTGCATGGACTTCCATCATAACCTTCCCTCGTAATTTATAGAGATGATCTTAAAAGTTTAGTAGTATTTCGAACAATCCTCGATTTAATTTGATTTTTGACCGAAACTTGTATAAAATTGTGTATATTATACTACGATTTTTGGACCGAAACTAGTATTTCAAAACGTTTCATAGAATCTAATTTTGAGATCATTTTTTGCTTGGACTTCCATCATAACCTTCCCTCATAATATATAGAGAGGATCTTAAAAGATACATAGAATTTCGAACAATCCTCGATTTAATTTAATTTTTTGACCGAAACTAGTATAGAATTGTGTATAACATACTACGATTTTTGGACCGAAACTAGTATTTCAAAAAGTTTCACAGAATCTAATTTTGAGATAACTTTTTGCTTGGACTTCCATCATAACCTTCCCTCGTAATATATAGAGATGATCTTAAAAGTTACGTAGCATTTCAAATAATCCTCGATTTAATTTAATTTTTTGACCGAAACTAGTATAGAATTGTGTATAATATACTACGATTTTTGGAACGAAACTAGTATTTCAAAAAGTTTCATAGAATCTAATATTGAGATAATTTTTTGCTTAGACTTCCATCATAACCTTCCCTCGTAATATATAGAGATGATCTTAAAAGTTACGTAGCATTTCAAATAATCCTCGATTTAATTTAATTTTTTGACCGAAACTAGTATAGAATTGTGTATAATATACTACGATTTTTGGAACGAAACTAGTATTTCAAAAAGTTTCATAGAATCTAATTTTGAGATAATTTTTTGCTTGGACTTCCATCATAACCTTCCCTCGTAATATATAGAGATGATCTTAAAAGTTACGTAGCATTTCAAACAATCCTCGATTTAATTTAATTTTTTGACCGAAACTAGTATAGAATTGTGTATAATATACTACGATTTTTGGACCGAAACTAGTATTTCAAAAAGTTTCAAAGAATCTAATTTTGAGATAATTTTTTGCTTGGAATTCCATCATAACTTTCCCTCGTAATATATAGAGAGGATCTTAAAAGTTACGTAGCATTTCGAACAATCCTCGATTTAATTTGATTTTTTGACCGAAACTAGTATAGAGTTGTGTATAATATATTACAATTTTTGGATCGAAACAAGTATTTCAAAAAGTTCCACAGAATCTAATTTTGAGATAATTTTTTGCTTGGACTTCCATCGTAACCTTCCCTCGTAATATATAGAGAGGATCTAAAAAGTTATGTAGCATTTCCAACAATCCTCGATTTAATTTGATTTTTTGACCGAAACTAGTATAGAATTGTGTATAATATACTACGATTTTTTGACCGAAACTAGTATTTCAAAAAGTTTCATAGAATCTAATTTTGAGATATTTTTTGCATTGACTTCCATCATAACTTTCCCTCGTAATATATAGAGATGATCTTAAAATTTACGTAGCATTTCGAACAATCCTCTTTACAATTTGATTTTTGACCGAAACTTGTATAGAATTGTGTATAATATACTACGATTTTTGGAACGAAACTAGTATTTCAAAAAGTTTTATAGAATCTAATTTTGAGATAATTTTTTGCTTAGACTTCCATCATAACCTTCCCTCGTAATATATAGAAATGATCTTAAAAGTTACGTAGCATTTCAAATAATCCTCGATTTAATTTAATTTTTTGACCGAAACTAGTATAGAATTGTGTATAATATACTACGATTTTTGGAACGAAACTAGTATTTCAAAAAGTTTCATAGAATCTAATTTTGAGATAATTTTTTGCTTGGACTTCCATCATAACCTTCCCTCGTAATATATAGAGATGATCTTAAAAGTTACGTAGCATTTCAAACAATCCTCGATTTAATTTAATTTTTTGACCGAAACTAGTATAGAATTGTGTATAATATACTACGTTTTTTGGACCGAAACTAGTATTTCAAAAAGTTTCAAAGAATCTAATTTTGAGATAATTTTTTGCTTGGACTTCCATCATAACTTTCCCTCGTAATATATAGAGAGGATCTTAAAAGTTACGTAGCATTTCGAACAATCCTCGATTTAATTTGATTTTTTGACCGAAACTAGTATAGAGTTGTGTATAATATATTACAATTTTTGGATCGAAACAAGTATTTCAAAAAGTTCCACAGAATCTAATTTTGAGATAATTTTTTGCTTGGACTTCCATCGTAACCTTCCCTCGTAATATATAGAGAGGATCTTAAAAGTTATGTAGCATTTCCAACAATCCTCGATTTAATTTGATTTTTTGACCGAAACTAGTATAGAATTGTGTATAATATACTTCGATTTTTTGACCGAAACTAGTATTTCAAAAAGTTTCATAGAATCTAATTTTGAGATATTTTTTGCATTGACTTCCATCATAACCTTCCCTCGTAATATATAGAGAAGATCTTAAAAGTTACGTAGCATTTCGAACAATCCTCTTTACAATTTGATTTTTGACCGAAACTTGTATAGAATTGTGTATAATATACTACGATTTTTGGAACGAAACTAGTATTTCAAAAAGTTTCATAGAATCTAATTTTGAGATAATTTTTTGCTTGGACTTCCATCATAACCTTCACTCGTAATATATAGAGATGATCTTAAAAGTTACGTAGCATTTCAAACAATCCTCGATTTAATTTAATTTTTTGACCGAAACTAGTATAGAATTGTGTATAATATACTACGATTTTTGGACCGAAACTAGTATTTCAAAAAGTTTCACAGAATCTAATTTTTAGATAATTTTTTGCTTGGACTTCCATCATAACCTTCCCTCGTAATATATAGAGAGGATCTTAAAAGTTACGTAGCATTTCGAACAATCCTCGATTTAATTTGATTTTTTGACCAAAACTAGTATAGAATTGTGTATAATATATTACAATATTTGGATCGAAACAAGTATTTAAAAAAGTTCCACAGAATCTAATTTTGAGATAATTTTTTGCATGGACTTCCATCATAACCTTCCCTCGTAATATATAGAGAGGATCTTAAACCTTTCGTAGAATTTCGAACAATCCTCAATTTAATTTGATTTTTTGACCGAAACTAGTATAGAATTGTGTATAATATACTACGATTTTTGGACCGAAACTAGTATTTTAAAAAGTTTCACAGAATCTAATTTTGAGATAATTTTTTGCATGGACTTCCATCATAACCTTCCCTCGTAATTTATAGAGATGATCTTAAAAGTTTAGTAGTATTTCGAACAATCCTCGATTTAATTTGATTTTTGACCGAAACTTGTATAAAATTGTGTATAGTATACTACGATTTTTGGACCGAAACTAGTATTTCAAAACGTTTCATAGAATCTAATTTTGAGATCATTTTTTGCTTGGACTTCCATCATAACCTTCCCTCATAATATATAGAGAGGATCTTAAAAGATACATAGAATTTCGAACAATCCTCGATTTAATTTAATTTTTTGACCGAAACTAGTATAGAATTGTGTATAACATACTACGATTTTTGGACCGAAACTAGTATTTCAAAAAGTTTCACAGAATCTAATTTTGAGATAACTTTTTGCTTGGACTTCCATCATAACCTTCCCTCGTAATATATAGAGAGGATCTTAAAAGTTACGTAGCATTTCGAACAATCCTCGATTTAATTTGATTTTTTAACCGAAACTAGTACTGAATTGTGTATAATATACTACGATTTTTTGACCGAAACTAGTATTTAAAAAATGTTTCATAGAATCTAGTTTTGAGATAATTTTTTGCTTGGACTTCCTTCATAACCTTGCCTCGTAATATATAGAGAAGATCTTAAAAGTTACGTAGCATTTCGAACAATCCTCGATATAATTTTATTTTTGACTGAAATTTGTATATAATTGTGTATAATATACTACGATTTTTTGACCGAAACTAGTATTTCAAAAAGTTTCATAGAATCTAATTTTGAGATATTTTTTGCATTGACTTCCATCATAACCTTCCCTCGTAATATATAGAGATGATCTTAAAATTTACGTAGCATTTCGAACAATCCTCTTTACAATTTGATTTTTGACCGAAACTTGTATAGAATTGTGTATAATATACTACGATTTTTGGAACGAAACTAGTATTTCAAAAAGTTTCAGAGAATCTAATTTTGAGATAATTTTTTGCTTAGACTTCCATCATAACCTTCCCTCGTAATATATAGAGATGATCTTAAAAGTTACGTAGCATTTCAAATAATCCTCGATTTAATTTAATTTTTTGACCGAAACTAGTATAGAATTGTGTATAATATACTACGATTTTTGGAACGAAACTAGTATTTCAAAAAGTTTCATAGAATCTAATTTTGAGATAATTTTTTGCTTGGACTTCCATCATAACCTTCCCTCGTAATATATAGAGATGATCTTAAAAGTTACGTAGCATTTCAAACAATCCTCGATTTAATTTAATTTTTTGACCGAAACTAGTATAGAATTGTGTATAATATACTACGTTTTTTGGACCGAAACTAGTATTTCAAAAAGTTTCAAAGAATCTAATTTTGAGATAATTTTTTGCTTGGACTTCCATCATAACTTTCCCTCGTAATATATAGAGAGGATCTTAAAAGTTACGTAGCATTTCGAACAATCCTCGATTTAATTTGATTTTTTGACCGAAACTAGTATAGAGTTGTGTATAATATATTACAATTTTTGGAGCGAAACAAGTATTTCAAAAAGTTCCACATAATCTAATTTTGAGATAATTTTTTGCTTGGACTTCCATCGTAACCTTCCCTCGTAATATATAGAGAGGATCTTAAAAGTTAAGTAGCATTTCCAACAATCCTCGATTTAATTTGATTTTTTGACCGAAACTAGTATAGAATTGTGTATAATATACTACGATTTTTTGACCGAAACTAGTATTTCAAAAAGTTTCATAGAATCTAATTTTGAGATATTTTTTGCATTGACTTCCATCATAACCTTCCCTCGTAATATATAGAGATGATCTTAAAAGTTACGTAGCATTTCGAACAATCCTCTTTAAAATTTGATTTTTGACCGAAACTTGTATAGAATTGTGTATAATATACTACGATTTTTGGAACGAAACTAGTATTTCAAAAAGTTTCATAGAATCTAATTTTGAGATAATTTTTTGCTTGGACTTCCATCATAACCTTCCCTCGTAATATATAGAGATGATCTTAAAAGTTACGTAGCATTTCAAACAATCCTCGATTTAATTTAATTTTTTGACCGAAACTAGTATAGAATTGTGTATAATATACTACGATTTTTGGACCGAAACTAGTATTTCAAAAAGTTTCAAAGAATCTAATTTTGAGATAATTTTTTGCTTGGACTTCCATCATAACTTTACCTCGTAATATATAGAGAGGATATTAAAAGTTACGTAGCATTTCGAACAATCCTCGATTTAATTTGATTTTTTGACCGAAACTAGTATAGAGTTGTGTATAATATATTACAATTTTTGGATCGAAACAAGTATTTCAAAAAGTTCCACAGAATCTAATTTTGAGATAATTTTTTGCTTGGACTTCCATCGTAACCTTCCCTCGTAATATATAGAGAGGATCTTAAAAGTTATGTAGCATTTCCAACAATCCTCGATTTAATTTGATTTTTTGACCGAAACTAGTATAGAATTGTGTATAATATACTTCGATTTTTTGACCGAAACTAGTATTTCAAAAAGTTTCATAGAATCTAATTTTGAGATATTTTTTGCATTGACTTCCATCATAACCTTCCCTCGTAATATATAGAGAAGATCTTAAAAGTTACGTAGCATTTCGAACAATCCTCTTTACAATTTGATTTTTGACCGAAACTTGTATAGAATTGTGTATAATATACTACGATTTTTGGAACGAAACTAGTATTTCAAAAAGTTTCATAGAATCTAATTTTGAGATAATTTTTTGCTTGGACTTCCATCATAACCTTCCCTCGTAATATATAGAGATGATCTTAAAAGTTACGTAGCATTTCAAACAATCCTCGATTTAATTTAATTTTTTGACCGAAACTAGTATAGAATTGTGTATAATATACTACGATTTTTGGACCGAAACTAGTATTTCAAAAAGTTTCTAAGAATCTAATTTTTAGATAATTTTTTGCTTGGACTTCAATCATAACCTTCCCTCGTAATATATAGAGAGGATCTTAAAAGTTACGTAGTATTTCGAACAATCCTCGATTTAATTTGATTTTTTGACCAAAACTAGTATAGAATTGTGTATAATATATTACAATATTTGGATCGAAACAAGTATTTAAAAAAGTTCCACAGAATCTAATTTTGAGATAATTTTTTGCATGGACTTCCATCATAACCTTCCCTCGTAATATATAGAGAGGATCTTAAACCTTTCGTAGAATTTCGAACAATCCTCAATTTAATTTGATTTTTTGACCGAAACTAGTATAGAATTGTGTATAATATACTACGATTTTTGGACCGAAACTAGTATTTTAAAAAGTTTCACAGAATCTAATTTTGAGATAATTTTTTGCATGGACTTCCATTATAACTTTACCTCGTAATATATATAGAGGATCTTAAAAGTTACGTAGCATTTCGAACAATCCTCGATTTAATTTGATTTTATGACCGAAACTAGTATAGAATTGTGTATAATATAGTACGATTTTTGGACCGAAACAAGTATTTAGAAAATTTTCACAGAATCTAATTTTGAGATAATTTTTTGCATGGACTTCCATCATAACCTTCCCTCGTAATTTATAGAGATGATCTTAAAAGTTTAGTAGTATTTCGAACAATCCTCGATTTAATTTGATTTTTGACCGAAACTTGTATAAAATTGTGTATATTATACTACGATTTTTGGACCGAAACTAGTATTTCAAAACGTTTCATAGAATCTAATTTTGAGATGATTTTTTGCTTGGACTTCCATCATAACCTTCCCTCATAATATATAGAGAGGATCTTAAAAGTTACATAGAATTTCGAACAATCCTCGATTTAATTTAATTTTTTGACCGAAACTAGTATAGAATTGTGTATAACATACTACGATTTTTGGACCGAAACTAGTATTTAAAAAAGTTTCACAGAATCTAATTTTGAGATAACTTTTTGCTTGGACTTCCATCATAACCTTCCCTCGTAATATATAGAGAGGATCTTAAAAGTTACGTAGCATTTCGAACAATCCTCGATTTAATTTGATTTTTTAACCGAAACTAGTACTGAATTGTGTATAATATACTATGATTTTTTGACCGAAACTAGTATTTAAAAAATGTTTAATAGAATCTAGTTTTGAGATAATTTTTTGCTTGGACTTCCATCATAACCTTGCCTCGTAATATATAGAGAGGATCTTAAAAGTTACGTAGCATTTCGAACAATCCTCGATATAATTTTATTTTTGACTGAAATTTGTATATAATTGTGTATAATATACTACGATTTTTGGACCGAAGCTAGTATTTCAAAAAGTTCCATATAATCTAATTTTGAGATAAATTTTTTCTTGGACTTCCATCATAACCTTGCCTCGTAATATATAGAGAGGATCTTAAAAGTTACGTAGCATTTCGAACAATCTTCGATATAATTTGATTTTTGACCGAAACTTCTATAGAATTGTGTATAATATACTCGATTTTTGGACCGAAACTAGTATTTCAAAAAGTTTCATAGAATCTAATTTTGAGATAATTTTTTGCATGGACTTCCATCATAACCTTCCCTCGTAATATATAGAGAGGATCTTAAAATTTATGTAGCATTTCGAACAATCCTTGATTTAATTTGAGTTTTGTCCGAAACATGTATAGAATTGTGTATAATATACTACGATTTTTGGACCGAAACTAGTATTTCAAAAAGTTTCATAGAATCTAATTTTGAGATATTTTTTGCATTGACTTCCATCATAACCTTCCCTCGTAATATATAGAGAGGATCTTAAAAGTTACGTAGCATTTCGAACAATCCTCTTTACAATTTGATTTTTGACCGAAACTTGTATAGAATTGTGTATAATATACTACGATTTTTGGACCGAAACTAGTATTTTAAAAAGTTTCACAGAATCTAATTTTGAGATAATTTTTTGCATGGACTTCCATTATAACTTTACCTCGTAATATATATAGAGGATCTTAAAAGTTACGTAGCATTTCGAACAATCCTCGATTTAATTTGATTTTATGACCGAAACTAGTATAGAATTTTGTATAATATAGTACGATTTTTGGACCGAAACAAGTATTTAGAAAATTTTCACAGAATCTAATTTTGAGATAATTTTTTGCATGGACTTCCATCATAACCTTCCCTCGTAATTTATAGAGATGATCTTAAAAGTTTAGTAGTATTTCGAACAATCCTCGATTTAATTTGATTTTTGACCGAAACTTGTATAAAATTGTGTATATTATACTACGATTTTTGGACCGAAACTAGTATTTCAAAACGTTTCATAGAATCTAATTTTGAGATGATTTTTTGCTTGGACTTCCATCATAACCTTCCCTCATAATATATAGAGAGGATCTTAAAAGTTACATAGAATTTCGAACAATCCTCGATTTAATTTAATTTTTTGACCGAAACTAGTATAGAATTGTGTATAACATACTACGATTTTTGGACCGAAACTAGTATTTAAAAAAGTTTCACAGAATCTAATTTTGAGATAACTTTTTGCTTGGACTTCCATCATAACCTTCCCTCGTAATATATAGAGAGGATCTTAAAAGTTACGTAGCATTTCGAACAATCCTCGATTTAATTTGATTTTTTAACCGAAACTAGTACTGAATTGTGTATAATATACTATGATTTTTTGACGGAAACTAGTATTTAAAAAATGTTTAATAGAATCTAGTTTTGAGATAATTTTTTGCTTGGACTTCCATCATAACCTTGCCTCGTAATATATAGAGAGGATCTTAAAAGTTACGTAGCATTTCGAACAATCCTCGATATAATTTTATTTTTGACTGAAATTTGTATATAATTGTGTATAATATACTACGATTTTTGGACCGAAGCTAGTATTTCAAAAAGTTCCATATAATCTAATTTTGAGATAAATTTTTTCTTGGACTTCCATCATAACCTTGCCTCGTAATATATAGAGAGGATCTTAAAAGTTACGTAGCATTTCGAACAATCTTCGATATAATTTGATTTTTGACCGAAACTTCTATAGAATTGTGTATAATATACTCGATTTTTGGACCGAAACTAGTATTTCAAAAAGTTTCATAGAATCTAATTTTGAGATAATTTTTTGCATGGACTTCCATCATAACCTTCCCTCGTAATATATAGAGAGGATCTTAAAATTTATGTAGCATTTCGAACAATCCTTGATTTAATTTGAGTTTTGTCCGAAACATGTATAGAATTGTGTATAATATACTACGATTTTTGGACCGAAACTAGTATTTCAAAAAGTTTCATAGAATCTAATTTTGAGATATTTTTTGCATTGACTTCCATCATAACCTTCCCTCGTAATATATAGAGAGGATCTTAAAAGTTACGTAGCATTTCGAACAATCCTCTTTACAATTTGATTTTTGACCGAAACTTGTATAGATTTGTGTATAATATACTACGATTTTTGGACCGAAACTAGTATTTCAAAAAGTTTCATAGAATCTAATTTTGAGATAATATTTTGCATGGACTTCCATTATAACTTTCCCTCGTAATATATAGAGAGGATCTTAAAAGTTACGTAGCATTTCGAACAATCCTCGATTTAATTTGATTTTTTGACTGAAACTAGTATAGAATTATGTATAATATATTACGATTTTTGGACCGAAACAAGTATTTCAAAAAGTTCCACAGAATCTAATTTTGGGATAATTTTTTGCTTGTACTTCCATCAAACCTTCCCTCGTAATATATAGAGAGGATCTTAAAATTTACATAGCGTTTCGATCAATCCTCGATATAATTTGATTTTTTGACCGAAACTAGTATAGAATTGTGTATAATATACTAAGATTTTTGGACCGAAACTAGTATTTCAAAAAGTTTCATAGAATCTAATTTTGAGATATTTTTTTGCATTGACTTCCATCATAACCTTCCCTCGTAATATATAGAGAAGATCTTAAAAGTTACGTAGTATTTCGAACAATCCTCTTTACAATTTGATTTTTGACCGAAACTTGTATAGAATTGTGTATAGTATACTACGATTTTTGGACCGAAACTAGTATTTCAAAAAGTTTCATAGAATCTAATTTTGAGATAATTTTTTGCTTGGACTTACATCATAATCTTCCCTCGTAATATATAGAGATGATCTTAAAAGTTACGTAGCATTTCGAACAATCCTCGATTTAATTTAATTTTTTGACCGAAACTAGTATAGAATTGTGTATAATATACTACGATTTTTGGACCGAAACTAGTATTTCAAAAAGTTTCACAGAATCTAATTTTGAGATAATTTTTTTCTTAGACTTGCATCATAACCTTCCCTCGTAATATATAGAGAGGACCTTCAAAGTTACGCAGCATTTCGAACAATCCTCGATTTAATTTGATTTTTTGACCGAAACTAGTATAGAATTGTGTATAATATATTACAATTTTTGGATCGAAACAAGTATTTCAAAAAGTTCCCTAGAATCTAATATTGAGATAATTTTTTGCTTGAACTTCCATCATAATCTTCCCTCGTAATATATAGAGAGGATCTTAAAAGTTTCATAGCATTTCGAACAATCCTCGATTTAATTTGATTTTTTGACTGAAACTAGTATAGAATTGTGTATAATATATTACAATTTTTGGATCGAAACAAGTATTTCAAAAAGTTCCATAGAATCTAATATTGAGATAATTTTTTGCTTGAACTTCCATCATAATCTTCCCTCGTAATATATAGAGAGGATCTTAAAAGTTTCATAGCATTTCGAACAATCCTCGATTTAATTTGATTTTTTGACCGAAACTAGTATAGAATTGTGTATAATATATTACAATTTTTGGATCGAAACAAGTATTTCAAAAAGTTCCACAGAATCTAATTTTGAGATAATTTTTTGCATGGACTTCCATCAAACCTTCCCTCGTAATATATAGAGAGGATCTTAAAATTTACATAGAATTTCGAACAATCCACGATTTAATTTGATTTTTTGACCGAAACTAGTATAGAATTGTATATAATATACTACGATTTTTGGACCGAAACTAGTATTTCAAAAAGTTTCATAGAATCTAATTTTGAGATATTTTTTGCATTGACTTCCATCATAACCTTCCCTCGTAATATATAGAGAAGATCTTAAAAGTTACGTAGCATTTCGAACAATCCTCTTTACAATATGATTTTTGACCGAAACTTGTATAGAATTGTGTATAATATACTACGATTTTTGGACCGAAACTAGTATTTCAAAAAGTTTCATAGAATCTAATTTTGAGATAATTTTTTGCTTGGACTTCCATCATAACCTTCCCTCGTAAATATAGAGATGATCTTAAAAGTTACGTAGCATTTCAAACAATCCTCGATTTAATTTAATTTTTTGACCGAAACTAGTATAGGATTGTGTATAATATACTACGATTTTTGGACCGAAACTAGTATTTCAAAAAGTTCCACAGAATCTAATTTTGAGATAGTTTTTTGCTTGGACTTCCATCATAACCTTCCCTCGTAATATATAGAGAGGATCTTCAAAGTTACGTAGCATTTCGAACAATCCTCGATTTAATTTGATTTTTTGACCGAAACTAGTATAGAGTTGTGTATAATATATTACAATTTTTGGATCGAAACAAGTATTTCAAAAAGTTCCACAGAATCTAATTTTGAGATAATTTTTTGCTTGGACTTCCATCGTAACCTTCCCTCGTAATATATAGAGAGGATCTTCAAAGTTACGTAGCATTTCGAACAATCCTCGATTTAATTTTATTTTTTGACCGAAACTAGTATAGAGTTGTGTATAATATATTACAATTTTTGGATCGAAATAAGTATTTCAAAAAGTTCCACAGAATCTAATTTTGAGATAAATTTTTACTTGGACTTCCATAATAACCTTCCCTCATAATATATAGAGGGATCTTAAAAGTTACGTAGCATTTCGAACAATCCTCGATTTAATTTGATTTTTTGACCGAAACTAGTATAGAATTGTGTATAATATATTACAATATTTGGATCGAAACAAGTATTTCAAAAAGTTCCACAGAATCTAATTTTGAGATAATTTTTTGCATGGACTTCCATCATAACCTTCCCTCGTAATATATAGAGAGGATCTTAAACCTTACGTAGAATTTCGAACAATCCTCAATTTAATTTGATTTTTTGACCGAAACTAGTATAGAATTGTGTATAATATACTACGATTTTTGGACCGAAACTAGTATCTTAAAAAGTTTCACAGAATCTAATTTTGAGATAATTTTTTGCATGGACTTCCATTATAACCTTACCTCGTAATATATATAGAGGATCTTAAAAGTTACGTAGCATTTCGAACAATCCTCGATTTAATTTGATATTATGACCGAAACTAGTATAGAATTGTGTTAATATAGTACGATTTTTGGACCGAAACAAGTATTTAGAAAATTTTCACAGAATCTAATTTTGAGATAATTTTTTGCATGGACTTCCATCATAACCTTCCCTCGTAATTTATAGAGATGATCTTAAAAGTTTAGTAGAATTTCGAACAATCCTCGATTTAATTTGATTTTTCACTGAAACTTGTATAAAATTATGTATATTATACTACGATTTTTGGACCGAAACTAGTATTTCAAAACGTTTCATAGAATCTAATTTTGAGATAATTTTTTCCTTGGACTTCCATCATTACCTTCCCTCATAATATATAGAGAGGATCTTAAAAGTTACGTAGAATTTCGAACAATCCTCGATTTAATTTAATTTTTTGACCGAAACTAGTATAGAGTTGTGTATAATATACTACGATTTTTGGATCGAAACTAGTATTTCAAAAAGTTTCACAGAATCTAATTTTGAGATAAATTTTTGCTTGGACTTCCATCATAACCTTCCCTCGTAATATATAGAGAGGATCTTAAAAGTTACGTAGCATTTCGAACAATCCTCGATTTAATTTGATTTTTTGACCGAAACTAGTACTGAATTGTGTATAATATACTACGATTTTTGGACCGAAGCTAGTATTTCAAAAAGTTCCATATAATCTAATTTTGAGATAAATTTTTTCTTGGACTTCCATCATAACCTTGCCTCGTAATATATAGAGAGGATCTTAAAAGTTACGTAGCATTTTGAACAATCTTCGATATAATTTGATTTTTGACCGAAACTTCTATAGAATTGTGTATAATATACTACGATTTTTGGACCGAAACTAGTATTTCAAAAAGTTTCATAGAATCTAATTTTGAGATAATTTTTTGCATGGACTTCCATCATAACCTTCCCTCGTAATATATAGAGAGGATCTTAAAATTTATGTAGCATTTCGAACAATCCTTGATTTAATTTGATTTTTGACCGAAACATGTTTAGAATTGTGTATAATATACTACGATTTTTCGACCGAAACTAGTATTTCAAAAAGTTTCATAGAATCTAATTTTGAGATATTTTTTGCATTGACTTCCATCATAACCTTCCCTCGTAATATATAGAGAGGATCTTAAAAGTTACGTAGCATTTCGAACAATCATCTTTACAATTTGATTTTTGACCGAAACTTGTATAGATTTGTGTATAATATACTACGATTTTTGGACCGAAACTAGTATTTCAAAAAGTTTCATAGAATCTAATTTTGAGATAATTTTTTGCATGGACTTCCATTATAACTTTCCCTCGTAATATATAGAGAGGATCTTAAAAGTTACGTAGCATTTCGAACAATCCTTGATTTAATTTGATTTTTTGACTGAAACTAGTTTAGAATTGTGTATAATATATTACGATTTTTGGACCGAAACAAGTATTTCAAAAAGTTCCACAGAATCTAATTTTGGGATAATTTTTTAACTGTACATCCATCAAACCTTCCCTCGTAATATATAGAGAGGATCTTAAAATTTACATAGCATTTCGAACAATCGTCGATTTAATTTGATTTTTTGACCGAAACTAATATAGAATTGTGTATAATATACTACGATTTTTGGACCGAAACTAGTATTTCAAAAAGTTACATAGAATCTAATTTTGAGATATTTTTTGCATTGACTTCCATTATAACCTTCCCTCGCAATATATAGAGAAGATCTTAAAAGTTAAGTAGCATTTCCAACAATCCTCTTTACAATTTGATTTTTGACCGAAACTTGTATAGAATTGTGTATAATATACTACGATTTTTGGACCGAAACTAGTATTTCAAAAAGTTTCATAGAATCTAATTTTGAGATAATTTTTTGCTTGGACTTCCATCATAACCTTCCCTCGTAATATATAGAGATGATATTAAAAGTTACGTAACATTTCGAACAATCCTCGATTTAATTTAATTTTTTGACCGAAACTAGTATAGAATTGTGTATAATATACTGCGATTTTTTGACCGAAACTAGTATTTCAAAAAGTTTCTCAGAATATTATTTTGAGATAATTTTTTGCTTGAACTTGCATCATAACCTTCCCTCGTAATATATAGAGAGGATCTTAAAAGTTACGTAGCATTTCGAACAATCCTCGATTTAATTTGATTTTTTGACCGAAACTAGTATAGAATTGTGTATAATATATTACAATTTTTGGATCGAAACAAGTATTTCAAAAATTTCCACAGAATCTAATTTTGAGATAATTTTTTGCATGGACTTCCATCAAACCTTCCCTCGTAATATATAGAGAGGATCTTAAAATTTACATAGAATTTCGAACAATCCACGATTTAATTTGATTTTTTGACCGAAACTAGTATAGAATTGTGTATAATATACTACGATTTTTGGACCGAAACTAGTATTTCAAAAAGTTTCATAGAATCTAATTTTGAGATATTTTTTGCATTGACTTCCATCATAACCTCCCCTCGTAATATATAGAGAAGATCTTAAAAGTTACGTAGCATTTCGAACAATCCTCTTTACAATATGATTTTTGACCAAAACTTGTATAGAATTGTGTATAATATACTACGATTTTTGGACCGAAACTAGTATTTCAAAAAGTTTCATAGAATCTAATTTTGAGATAATTTTTTGCTTGGACTTCCATCATAACCTTCCCTCGTAAATATAGAGATGATCTTAAAAGTTACGTAGCATTTCAAACAATCCTCGATTTAATTTAATTTTTTGACCGAAACTAGTATAGGATTGTGTATAATATACTACGATTTTTGGACCGAAACTAGTATTTCAAAAAGTTCCACAGAATCTAATTTTTAGATAATTTTTTGCTTGGACTTCCATCATAACCTTCCCTCGTAATATATAGAGAGGATCTTAAAAGTTACATAGCATTTCGAACAATCCTCGATTTAATTTGATTTTTTGACCGAAACTAGTATAGAGTTGTGTATAATATATTACAATTTTTGGATCGAAACAAGTATTTCAAAAAGTTCCACAGAATCTAATTTTGAGATAATTTTTTGCTTGGACTTCCATCGTAACCTTCCCTCGTAATATATAGAGAGGATCTTAAAAGTTACGTAGCATTTCGAACAATCCTCGATTTAATTTGATTTTTTGACCGAAACTAGTATAGAATTGTGTATAATATACTACGATTTTTGGACCGAAACTAGTATTTCAAAAAGTTTCATAGAATCTAATTTTGAGATATTTTTTGCATTGACTTCCATCATAACCTCCCCTCGTAATATATAGAGAAGATCTTAAAAGTTACGTAGCATTTCGAACAATCCTCTTTACAATATGATTTTTGACCAAAACTTGTATAGAATTGTGTATAATATACTACGATTTTTGGACCGAAACTAGTATTTCAAAAAGTTTCATAGAATCTAATTTTGAGATAATTTTTTGCTTGGACTTCCATCATAACCTTCCCTCGTAAATATAGAGATGATCTTAAAAGTTACGTAGCATTTCAAACAATCCTCGATTTAATTTAATTTTTTGACCGAAACTAGTATAGGATTGTGTATAATATACTACGATTTTTGGACCGAAACTAGTATTTCAAAAAGTTCCACAGAATCTAATTTTTAGATAATTTTTTGCTTGGACTTCCATCATAACCTTCCCTCGTAATATATAGAGAGGATCTTAAAAGTTACATAGCATTTCGAACAATCCTCGATTTAATTTGATTTTTTGACCGAAACTAGTATAGAGTTGTGTATAATATATTACAATTTTTGGATCGAAACAAGTATTTCAAAAAGTTCCACAGAATCTAATTTTGAGATAATTTTTTGCTTGGACTTCCATCGTAACCTTCCCTCGTAATATATAGAGAGGATCTTAAAAGTTACGTAGCATTTCGAACAATCCTCGATTTAATTTGATTTTTTGACCGAAACTAGTATAGAGTTGTGTATAATATATTACAATTTTTGGATCGAAATAAGTATTTCAAAAAGTTCCACAGAATCTAATTTTGCGATAAATTTTTTCTTGGACTTCCATCATAACCTTCCCTCATAATATATAGAGGGATCTTAAAAGTTACGTAGCATTTCGAACAATCCTCGATTTAATTGTATTTTTTGACCGAAACTAGTATAGAATTGTGTATAATATATTACAATATTTGGATCGAAACAAGTATTTCAAAAAGTTCCACAGAATCTAATTTTGAGATAATTTTTTGCATGGACTTCCATCATAACCTTCCCTCGTAATATATAGAGAGGATCTTAAACCTTACGTAGAATTTCGAACAATCCTCAATTTAATTTGATTTTTTGACCGAAACTCGTATAGAATTGTATATAATATACTACGATTTTTGGACCGAAACTAGTATCTTAAAAAGTTTCACAGAATCTAATTTTGAGATAATTTTTTGCATGGACTTCCATTATAACCTTACCTCATAATATATATAGAGGATCTTAAAAGTTACGTAGCATTTCGAACAATCCTCGATTTAATTTGATATTATGACCGAAACTAGTATAGAATTGTGTTAATATAGTACGATTTTTGGACCGAAACAAGTATTTAGAAAATTTTCACAGAATCTAATTTTGAGATAATTTTTTGCATGGACTTCCATCATAACCTTCCCTCGTAATTTATAGAGATGATCTTAAAAGTTTAGTAGTATTTCGAACAATCCTCGATTTAATTTGATTTTTCACCGAAACTTGTATAAAATTATGTATATTATACTACGATTTTTGGACCGAAACTAGTATTTCAAAACGTTTCATAAAATCTAATTTTGAGATAATTTTTTGCTTGGACTTCCATCATTACCTTCCCTCATAATATATATAGAGGATCTTAAAAGTTACGTAGAATTTCGAACAATCCTCGATTTAATTTAATTTTTTGACCGAAACTAGTATAGAATTGTGTATAATATACTACGATTTTTGGGTCGAAACTAGTATTTCAAAAAGTTTCACAGAATCTAATTTTGAGATAACTTTTTGCTTGGACTTCCATCATAACCTTCCCTCGTAATATATAGAGAGGATCTTAAAAGTTACGTAGCATTTCGAAAAATCCTCGATTTAATTTGATTTTTTGACCGAAACTAGTATTGAATTGTGTATAATATACTACGATTTTTGGACCGAAGCTAGTATTTCAAAAAGTTCCATATAATCTAATTTTGAGATAAATTTTTTCTTGGACTTCCATCATAACCTTGCCTCGTAATATATAGAGAGGATCTTAAAAGTTACGTAGCATTTCGAACAATCTTCGATATAATTTGATTTTTGACCGAAACTTCTATAGAATTGTGTATAATATACTACGATTTTTGGACCGAAACTAGTATTTCAAAAAGTTTCATAGAATCTAATTTTGAGATAATTTTTTGCATGGACTTCCATCATAACCTTCCCTCGTAATATATAGAGAGGATCTTAAAATTTATGTAGCATTTCGAACAATCCTTGATTTAATTTGATTTTTGACCGAAACATGTATAGAATTGTGTATAATATACTACGAATTTTGGACCGAAACTAGTATTTCAAAAAGTTTCATAGAATCTAATTTTGAGATATTTTTTGCATTGACTTCCATCATAACCTTCCCTCGTAATATATAGAGAGGATCTTAAAAGTTACGTAGCATTTCGAACAATCATCTTTACAATTTGATTTTTGACCGAAACTTGTATAGATTTGTGTATAATATACTACGATTTTTGGACCGAAACTAGTATTTCAAAAAGTTTCATAGAATCTAATTTTGAGATAATTTTTTGCATGGACTTCCATTATAACTTTCCCTCGTAATATATAGAGAGGATCTTAAAAGTTACGTAGCAATCCGAACAATCCTTGATTTAATTTGATTTTTTGACTGAAACTAGTATAGAATTGTGTATAATATATTACGATTTTTGGACCGAAACAAGTATTTCAAAAAGTTCCACAGAATCTAATTTTGGGATAATTTTTTAACTGTACATCCATCAAACCTTCCCTCGTAATATATAGAGAGGATCTTAAAATTTACATAGCATTTCGAACAATCCTTGATTTAATTTGATTTTTGACCGAAACATGTATAGAATTGTTTATAATATACTACGATTTTTGGACCGAAACTAGTATTTCAAAAAGTTTCACAGAATCTAATTTTGAGATATTTTTTGCATTGACTTCCATCATAACCTTCCCTCGCAATATATAGAGAAGATCTTAAAAGTTACGTAGCATTTCCAACAATCCTCTTTACAATTTGATTTTTGACCAAAACTTGTATAGAATTGTGTATAATATACTACGATTTTTGGACCGAAACTAGTATTTCAAAAAGTTTCATAGAATCTAATTTTGAGATAATTTTTTGCTTGGACTTCCATCATAACCTTCCCTCGTAATATAAAGAGATGATATTAAAAGTTACGTAACATTTCGAACAATCCTCGATTTAATTTAATTTTTTGACCGAAACTAGTATAGAATTGTGTATAATATACTGCGATTTTTGGACCGAAACTAGTATTTCAAAAAGTTTCACAGAATATAATTTTGAGATAATTTTTTGCTTGGACATGCATCATAACCTTCCCTCGTAATATATAGAGAGGATCTTAAAAGTTACGTAGCATTACGAACAATCCTCGATTTAATTTGATTTTTTGACCGAAACTAGTATAGAATTGTGTATAATATATTACAATTTTTGGATCGAAACAAGTATTTCAAAAATTTCCACAGAATCTAATTTTGAGATAATTTTTTGCATGGACTTCCATCAAACCTTCCCTCGTAATATATAGAGGATCTTAAAATTTACATAGAATTTCGAACAATCCTCGATTTAATTTGATTTTTTGACCGAAACTAGTATTTAAAAAAGTTACATAGAATCTAATTTTGAGATATTTTTTGCATTGACTTCCATCATAACCTTCCCTCGTAATATATAGAGAAGATCTTAAAAGTTACGTAGCATTTCGAACAATCCTCTTTACAATTTGATTTTTGACCGAAACTTGTATAGAATTGTGTATAATATACTACGATTTTTGGACCGAAACTAGTTTTTCAAAAAGTTTCATAGAATCTAATTTTGAGATAATTTTTTGCTTGGACTTCCATCATAACCTTCACTTGTAATATATAGAGATGATCTTAAAAGTTACGTAGCATTTCAAACAATCCTCGATTTAATTTAATTTTTTGACCGAAACTAGTATAGAATTGTGTATAATATACTACGATTTTTGGACCGAAACTAGTATTTCAAAAAGTTTCACAGAATCTAATTTTGAGATAATTTTTTGCTTGGACTTCCATCATAACCTTCCCTCGTAATATATAGAGAGGATCTTAAACGTTACGTAGCATTTCGAACAATCCTCGATTTAATTTAATTTTTTGACCGAAACTAGTATAGAATTGTGTATAATATATTACAATTTTTGTATCGAAACAATTATTTCCAAAAGTTCCACAGAATCTAATTTTGAGATAAATTTTTTGCATGGACTTCCATCATAACCTTCCCTCGTAATATATAGAGAGGATCTAAAACGTTACGTAGAATTTCAAACAATCCTCGATTTAATTTGATTTTTTAACCGAAACTAGTATAGAATTGTGTATAATATACTACGATTTTTGGACCGAAACTAGTATTTTAAAAATTTCACAGAATCTAATTTTGAGATAATTTTTTGCATGGACTTCCATTATAACCTTACCTCGTAATATATAGAGAGTATCTTAAAAGTTACGTACCATTTCGAACAATCCTCGATTTAATTTGATTTTTGGCCGAAACTTGTATAGATTTGCGTATAATATACTACGATTTTTGGACCGAAACTAGTATTTCAAAAATATTTCCTAGAATCTAATTTTGAGATAATTTTTTGCATGGACTTCCATCATAACCTTGCCTCGTAATATATAGAGAGGATCTTAAAAGTTACGTAGCATTTCGAACAATCCTCGATATAATTTGATTTTTGACCGAAACTTGTATAGATTTGCGTATAATATACTACGATTTTTGGACCGAAACTAGTATTTCAAAAAGTTTCATAGAATCTAATTTTGAGATAATTTTTTGCATGGACTTCCATTATAACTTTCCCTCGTAATATATATAGAGGATCTTAAAAGTTACGTAGCATTTCGAACAATCCTCGATTTAATTTGATTTTTTGACTGAAACTAGTATAGAATTGTGTATAATATATTACGATTTTTGGACCGAAACAAGTATTTCAAAAAGTTCCACAGAATCTAATTTTGAGATAATTTTTTGCCTGTACTTCCATCAAACCTTCCCTCGTAATATATAGAGAGGATCTTAAAATTTACATAGCATTTCGAACAATCCTCGATTTAATTTGATTTTTTGACCGAAACTAGTATAGAATTGTGTATAATATACTACGATTTTTGACCGAAACTAGTATTTCAAAAAGTTTCATAGAATCTAATTTTGAGATATTTTTTGCATTGACTTCCATCATAACCTTCCCTCGTAATATATAGAGAGGATCTTAAAAGTTACATAGCATTTCTAACAATGCTCGATTTAATTTGATTTTTTGACCGAAACTAGTATAGAGTTGTGTATAATATATTACAATTTTTTGATCGAAACTAGTATTTCAAAAAGTTCCACAGAATCTAATTTTGAGATAATTTTTTGCTTGGACTTCCATCATAACCTTCCCTCGTAATATATAGAGAGGATCTTAAAAGTTACGTAGCATTTCGAACAATCCTCGATTTAATTTGATTTTTTGACCGAAACTAGTATAGAATTGTGTATAATATATTACAATTTTTGGATCGAAACAAGTATTTCAAAAAGTTCAACAGAATCTAATTTTGAGATAATTTTTTGCATGGACTTCCATCATAACCTTCCCTCGTAATATATAGAGAGGATCTTAAAAGTTACGTAGCATTTCGAACAATCCTTGATTTAATTTGATTTTTTGACCGAAACTAATATAGAATCGTGTATAATATAATACAATATTTGGATCGAAACAAGTATTTCAAAAAGTTCCACAGAATCTAATTTTGAGATAATTTTTTGCATGGACTTCCATCATAACCTTCCCTCGTAATATATAGAGAGGATCTTAAACCTTACGTAGAATTTCGAACAATCCTCAATTTAATTTGATTTTTTGACCGAAACTAGTATAGAATTGTGTATAATATACTACGATTTTGGACAGAAACTAGTATTTCAAAAAGTTTCATAGAATCTAATTTTGAGATATTTTTTGCATTGACTTCCATCATAACCTTCCCTCGTAATATATAGAGAGGATCTTAAAAGTTACGTGGCATTTCGAACAATCCTCGATTTAATTTGATTTTTTGACCGAAACTAGTATAGAGTTGTGTATAATATATTACAATTTTTGGATCGAAACCAGTATTTCAAAAAGTTCCACAGAATCTAATTTTGACATAATTTTTTGCTTGGACTTCCATCATAACCTTCCCTCGTAATATATAGAGAGGATCCTAAAAGTTACGTAGCATTTCGAACAATCCTCGATTTAATTTGATTTTTTGACCGAAACTAGTATAGAATTGTGTATAATATATTACAATTTTTGGATCGAAACAAGTATTTCAAATAGTTCCACAGAATCTAATTTTGAGATAATTTTTCGTATGGACTTCCATTATAACCTTCCCTCGTAATATATAGAGAGGATCTTAAAAGTTACGTAGCATTTCGAACAATCCTCGATTTAATTTGATTTTTTGACCGAAATTAATATAGAATTGTGTATAATATATTACAATATTTGGATCGAAACAAGTATTTCAAAAAGTTCCACAGAATCTAATTTTGAGATAATTTTTTGCATGGACTTCCATCATAACCTTCCCTCGTAATATATAGAGAGGATCTTAAACCTTACGTAGAATTTCGAACAATCCTCAATTTAATTTGATTTTTTGACCGAAACTAGTATAGAATTGTGTATAATATACTACGGTTTTTGGACCGAAACTAGTATTTTAAAACGTTTCACAGAATCTAATTTTGAGATAATTTTTTGCATGGACTTCCATTATAACCTTACCTCGTAATATATATAGAGGATCTTAAAAGTTACGTAGCATTTCGAACAATCCTCTATTTAATTTGATATTATGACCGAAACTAGTATAGAATTGTGTATAATATAGTACGATTTTTGGACCGAAACAAGTATTTAGAAAATTTTCACAGAATCTAATTTTGAGATTATTTATTTCAAGGACTTCCATCATAACCTTCCCTCGTAATATATAGAGAGGATCTTAAAAGTTTAGTAGTATTTCGAACAATCGTCGATTTAATTTGATTTTTGACCGAAACTTGTATAAAATTGTGTATATTATATTACGATTTTTGGACCGAAACTAGTATTTCAAAAAGTTTCATAGAATCTAATTTTGAGATAATTTTTTGCTTGGACTTCCATCATAACCTTCCCTCATAATATATAGAGAGGATCTTAAAAGTTACGTAGAATTTCGAACAATCCTCGATTTAATTTAATTTTTTGACCGAAACTAGTATAGAATTGTGTATAATATATTACGATTTTTGGACCGAAACTAGTATTTCAAAAAGTTTCACAGAATCTAATTTTGAGATAATTTTTTGCATGGACTTCCATCATAACCTTCCCTCGTAATATATAGAGAGGATCTTAAAATTTATGTAGCATTTCGAAAAATCCTTGATTTAATTTGATTTTTGACCGAAACTTGTATAGAATTGTGTATAATATACTACGATTTTTGGACCGAAACTAGTATTTCAAAAAGTTTCATAGAATCTAATTTTGAGATATTTTTTGCATTGACTTCCATCATAACCTTCCCTCGTAATATATAGAGAGGATCTTAAAAGTTACGTAGCATTTCGAACAATGCTCTTTACAATTTGATTTTTGACAGAAACTTGTATAGATTTGTGTATAATATACTACGATTTTTGGACCGAAACTAGTATTTCAAAAAGTTTCATAGAATCTAATTTTGGGATAATTTTTTGCATGGACTTCCATCATAACTTTCCCTCGTAATATATAGAGATGATCTTAAATGTTACGTAGCATTTCGAACAATCCTCGATTTAATTTGATTTTTTGACTGAAACTAGTATAGAATTGTGTATAATATATTACGATTTTTGGACTGAAACAAGTATTTCAAAAAGTTCCACAGAATCTAATTTTGAGATAATTTTTTGCCTGTACTTCCATCAAACCTTCCCTCGTAATATATAGAGAGGGTCTTAAAATTTACATAGCATTTCGAACAATCCTCGATTTAATTTGATTTTTTGACCGAAACTAGTATAGAATTGTGTATAATATACTACGATTTTTGGATCGAAACTAGTATTTCAAAAAGTTTCATAGAATCTAATTTTGAGATAATTTTTTGCATGGACTTCCATCATAACCTTCCCTCGTGACATATTGAGATGATTTTAAAAGTTACGTAGCATTTCGAACAATCCTCAATTTAATTTGATATTATGACCGAAACTAGTATAGAATTGTGTATAATATAGTACGATTTTTGGACCGAAACAAGAATTTAGAAAATTTTCACAGAATCTAATTTTGAGATAATTTTTTGCATGGACTTCCATCATAACATTCCCTCGTAATAATTAGAGAGGATCTTAAAAGTTTAGTAGTATTTCGAACAATCCTCGATTTAATTTGATTTTAGACCGAAACTTGTATAGAATTGTGTATAATATACTACGATTTTTGGACCGAAACTAATATTTAAAAAAGATTCATAGAATCTAATTTTGAGATAATTTTTTGCTTGGACTTCCATCATAACCTTCCCTCGTAATATATAGAGAGGATCTTAAAAGTTACGTAGCATTTCGAACAATCCTCGATTTAATTTAATTTTTTGACCGAAACTAGTATAGAATTGTGTATAATATACTACAATTTTTGGACCGAAACTAGTATTTCAAAAAGTTTCACAGAATCTAATTTTGAGATAACTTTTTGGATGGACTCCCATCATAACCTTCCATCGTAATATATAGAGAGTATCTTAAAAGTTACGTAGCATTTCGAACAATCCTTGATTTAATTTGATTTTTTGACCGAAACTAGTGTAGAATTGTGTATAATATATTACAATTTTTGGATCGAAACAAGTATTTCAAAAAGTTCCACAGAATCTAATTTTGAGATAATTTTTTGCATGGACTTCCATCATAACCTTCCCTCGTAATATATAGAGAGGATCTTAAAAGTTACGTAGAATTTCGAACAATCCTCGATTTATTTTAATTTTTTGACCGAAACTAGTATAGAATTGTGTATAATATACTACGATTTTTGGACCGAAACTAGTATTTTTAAAAGTTTCACAGAATCTAATTTTGAGATAATTTTTTGCATGGACTTCCATTATAACCTTACCTCGTAATATATAGAGAGGATCTTAAAAGTTACTTAGCATTTCAAACAATCCTCAATTTAATTTGATTTTTTGACCGAAACTAGTACTGAATTGTGTATAATATACTACGATTTTTGGACCGAAACTAGTATTTAAAAAATGTTTCATAGAATCTAATTTTGTGATAATTTTTTACATGGACTTCCATCATAACCTTGCCTCGTAATATATAGAGAGGATCTTAAAAGTTACGTAGCATTTCGAACAATCCTCGATATAATTTGATTTTTGACCGAAATTTGTATATAATTGTGTATAATATACTACGATTTTTGGTCTGAAGCTAGTATTTCAAAAAGTTCCAATAAATCTAATTTTGAGATAAATTTTTGCATGGACTTCCATCATAACCTTGCCTCGTAATATATAGAGAGGATATTGAAAGTTACGTAGCATTTCGAACAATCTTCGATATAATTTGATTTTTGACCGAAACTTCTATAGAATTGTGTATAATATACTACGATTTTTGGACCGAAACTAGTATTTCAAAAAGTTTCATAGAATCTAATTTTGAGATAATTTTTTGCATGGACTTCCATCATAACCTTCCCTTGTAATATATAGAGAGGATCTTAAAATTTATGTAGCATTTCGAACAATCCTTGATTTAATTTGATTTTTGACCGAAACTTGTATAGAATTGTGTATAATATACTACGATTTTTGGACCGAAACTAGTATTTCAAAAAGTTTCATAGAATCTAATTATGAGATATTTTTTGCATTGAATTCCATCTTAACCTTCCCTCGTAATATATAGAGAGGATCTTAAAAGTTACGTAGCATTTCGAACAATCCTCTTTACAATTTGATTTTTGACCGAAACTTGTATAGATTTGTGTATAATATACTACGATTTTTGGACCGAAACTAGTATTTCAAAAAGTTTCATAGAATCTAATTTTGAGATAATTTTTTGCATGGACTTCCATTATAACTTTCCCTCGTAATATATAGAGAGGATCTTAAAAGTTACGTAGCATTTCGAACAATCCTCGATTTAATTTGATTTTTTGACTGAAACTAGTATAGAATTGTGTATAATATATTACGATTTTTGGACCGAAACAAGTATTTCAAAAAGTTCCACAGAATCGAATTTTGAGATAATTTTTTGCCTGTACTTCCATCAAACCTTCCCTCGTAATATATAGAGAGGGTCTTAAAATTTACATAGCATTTCGAACAATCCTCGATTTAATTTGATTTTTTGACCGAAACTAGTATAGAATTGTGTATAATATACTAGGATTTTTGGACCGAAACTAGTATTTCAAAAAGTTTCATAGAATCTAATTTTGAGATAATTTTTTGCATGGACTTCCATCATAACCTTCCCTCGTGACATATTGAGAGGATCTTAAAAGTTACGTAGCATTTCGAACAATCCTCAATTTAATTTGATATTATGACCGAAACTAGTATAGAATTGTGTATAACATAGTACGATTTTTGGACCGAAACAAGTATTTAGAAAATTTTCACAGAATCTAATTTTGAGATAATTTTTTGCATGGACTTCCATCATAACCTTCCCTCGTAATATATAGAGAGGATCTTAAAAGTTTAGTAGTATTTCGAACAATCCTCGATTTAATTTGATTTTTGACCGAAACTTGTATAGAATTGTGTATAATATACTACGATATTTGGACCGAAACTAGTATTTCAAAAAGTTTCATAGAATCTAATTTTGAGATAATTTTTTGCTTGGACTTCCATCATAACCTTCCCTCGTAATATATAGAGAGGATCTTAAAAGTTACGTAGCATTTCGAACAATCTTCGATATAATTTGATTTTTGACCGAAACTTCTATAGAATTGTGTATAATATACTACGATTTTTGGACCGAAACTAGTATTTCAAAAAGTTTCATAGAATCTAATTTTTAGATAATTTTTTGCATGGACTTCCATCATAACCTTCCCTTGTAATATATATAGAGGATCTTAATATTTATGTAGCATTTCGAACAATCCTTGATTTAATTTGATTTTTGACCGAAACTTGTATAGAATTGTGTATAATATACTACGATTTTTGGACCGAAACTAGTATTTCAAAAAGTTTCATAGAATCTAATTTTGAGATATTTTTTGCATTGAATTCCATCATAACCTTCCCTCGTAATATATAGAGAGGATCTTAAAAGTTACGTAGCATTTCGAACAATGCTCTTTACAATTTGATTTTTGACAGAAACTTGTATAGATTTGTGTATAATATACTACGATTTTTGGACCGAAACTAGTATTTCAAAAAGTTTCATAGAATCTAATTTTGAGATAATTTTTTGCATGGACTTCCATCATAACTTTCCCTCGTAATATATAGAGATGATCTTAAAAGTTACGTAGCATTTCGAACAATCCTCGATTTAATTTGATTTTTTGACTGAAACTAGTATAGAATTGTGTATAATATATTACGATTTTTGGACTGAAACAAGTATTTCAAAAAGTTCCACAGAATCTAATTTTGAGATAATTTTTTGCCTGTACTTCCATCAAACCTTCCCTCGTAATATATAGAGAGGGTCTTAAAATTTACATAGCATTTCGAACAATCCTCGATTTAATTTGATTTTTTGACCGAAACTAGTATAGAATTGTGTATAATATACTACGATTTTTGGATCGAAACTAGTATTTCAAAAAGTTTCATAGAATCTAATTTTGAGATAATTTTTTGCATGGACTTCCATCATAACCTTCCCTCGTGACATATTGAGATGATCTTAAAAGTTACGTAGCATTTCGAACAATCCTCAATTTAATTTGATATTATGACCGAAACTAGTATAGAATTGTGTATAATATAGTACGATTTTTGGACCGAAACAAGAATTTAGAAAATTTTCACAGAATCTAATTTTGAGATAATTTTTTGCATGGACTTCCATCATAACATTCCCTCGTAATAATTAGAGAGGATCTTAAAAGTTTAGTAGTATTTCGAACAATCCTCGATTTAATTTGATTTTAGACCGAAACTTGTATAGAATTGTGTATAATATACTACGATTTTTGGACCGAAACTAATATTTAAAAAAGATTCATAGAATCTAATTTTGAGATAATTTTTTGCTTGGACTTCCATCATAACCTTCCCTCGTAATATATAGAGAGGATCTTAAAAGTTACGTAGCATTTCGAACAATCCTCGATTTAATTTAATTTTTTGACCGAAACTAGTATAGAATTGTGTATAATATACTACAATTTTTGGACCGAAACTAGTATTTCAAAAAGTTTCACAGAATCTAATTTTGAGATAACTTTTTGGATGGACTCCCATCATAACCTTCCATCGTAATATATAGAGAGTATCTTAAAAGTTACGTAGCATTTCGAACAATCCTTGATTTAATTTGATTTTTTGACCGAAACTAGTGTAGAATTGTGTATAATATATTACAATTTTTGGATCGAAACAAGTATTTCAAAAAGTTCCACAGAATCTAATTTTGAGATAATTTTTTGCATGGACTTCCATCATAACCTTCCCTCGTAATATATAGAGAGGATCTTAAAAGTTACGTAGAATTTCGAACAATCCTCGATTTATTTTAATTTTTTGACCGAAACTAGTATAGAATTGTGTATAATATACTACGATTTTTGGACCGAAACTAGTATTTTTAAAAGTTTCACAGAATCTAATTTTGAGATAATTTTTTGCATGGACTTCCATTATAACCTTACCTCGTAATATATAGAGAGGATCTTAAAAGTTACTTAGCATTTCAAACAATCCTCAATTTAATTTGATTTTTTGACCGAAACTAGTACTGAATTGTGTATAATATACTACGATTTTTGGACCGAAACTAGTATTTAAAAAATGTTTCATAGAATCTAATTTTGAGATAATTTTTTACATGGACTTCCATCATAACCTTGCCTCGTAATATATAGAGAGGATCTTAAAAGTTACGTAGCATTTCGAACAATCCTCGATATAATTTGATTTTTGACCGAAATTTGTATATAATTGTGTATAATATACTACGATTTTTGGTCTGAAGCTAGTATTTCAAAAAGTTCCAATAAATCTAATTTTGAGATAAATTTTTGCATGGACTTCCATCATAACCTTGCCTCGTAATATATAGAGAGGATATTGAAAGTTACGTAGCATTTCGAACAATCTTCGATATAATTTGATTTTTGACCGAAACTTCTATAGAATTGTGTATAATATACTACGATTTTTGGACCGAAACTAGTATTTCAAAAAGTTTCATAGAATCTAATTTTGAGATAATTTTTTGCATGGACTTCCATCATAACCTTCCCTTGTAATATATAGAGAGGATCTTAAAATTTATGTAGCATTTCGAACAATCCTTGATTTAATTTGATTTTTGACCGAAACTTGTATAGAATTGTGTATAATATACTACGATTTTTGGACCGAAACTAGTATTTCAAAAAGTTTCATAGAATCTAATTTTGAGATATTTTTTGCATTGAATTCCATCTTAACCTTCCCTCGTAATATATAGAGAGGATCTTAAAAGTTACGTAGCATTTCGAACAATCCTCTTTACAATTTGATTTTTGACCGAAACTTGTATAGATTTGTGTATAATATACTACGATTTTTGGACCGAAACTAGTATTTCAAAAAGTTTCATAGAATCTAATTTTGAGATAATTTTTTGCATGGACTTCCATTATAACTTTCCCTCGTAATATATAGAGAGGATCTTAAAAGTTACGTAGCATTTCGAACAATCCTCGATTTAATTTGATTTTTTGACTGAAACTAGTATAGAATTGTGTATAATATATTACGATTTTTGGACCGAAACAAGTATTTCAAAAAGTTCCACAGAATCGAATTTTGAGATAATTTTTTGCCTGTACTTCCATCAAACCTTCCCTCGTAATATATAGAGAGGGTCTTAAAATTTACATAGCATTTCGAACAATCCTCGATTTAATTTGATTTTTTGACCGAAACTAGTATAGAATTGTGTATAATATACTAGGATTTTTGGACCGAAACTAGTATTTCAAAAAGTTTCATAGAATCTAATTTTGAGATAATTTTTTGCATGGACTTCCATCATAACCTTCCCTCGTGACATATTGAGAGGATCTTAAAAGTTACGTAGCATTTCGAACAATCCTCAATTTAATTTGATATTATGACCGAAACTAGTATAGAATTGTGTATAACATAGTACGATTTTTGGACCGAAACAAGTATTTAGAAAATTTTCACAGAATCTAATTTTGAGATAATTTTTTGCATGGACTTCCATCATAACCTTCCCTCGTAATATATAGAGAGGATCTTAAAAGTTTAGTAGTATTTCGAACAATCCTCGATTTAATTTGATTTTTGACCGAAACTTGTATAGAATTGTGTATAATATACTACGATATTTGGACCGAAACTAGTATTTCAAAAAGTTTCATAGAATCTAATTTTGAGATAATTTTTTGCTTGGACTTCCATCATAACCTTCCCTCGTAATATATAGAGAGGATCTTAAAAGTTACGTAGCATTTCGAACAATCTTCGATATAATTTGATTTTTGACCGAAACTTCTATAGAATTGTGTATAATATACTACGATTTTTGGACCGAAACTAGTATTTCAAAAAGTTTCATAGAATCTAATTTTTAGATAATTTTTTGCATGGACTTCCATCATAACCTTCCCTTGTAATATATATAGAGGATCTTAATATTTATGTAGCATTTCGAACAATCCTTGATTTAATTTGATTTTTGACCGAAACTTGTATAGAATTGTGTATAATATACTACGATTTTTGGACCGAAACTAGTATTTCAAAAAGTTTCATAGAATCTAATTTTGAGATATTTTTTGCATTGAATTCCATCTTAACCTTCCCTCGTAATATATAGAGAGGATCTTAAAAGTTACGTAGCATTTCGAACAATCCTCTTTACAATTTGATTTTTGACCGAAACTTGTATAGATTTGTGTATAATATACTACGATTTTTGGACCGAAACTAGTATTTCAAAAAGTTTCATAGAATCTAATTTTGAAATAATTTTTTGCATGGACTTCCATTATAACTTTCCCTCGTAATATATAGAGAGGATCTTAAAAGTTACGTAGCATTTCGAACAATCCTCGATTTAATTTGATTTTTTGACCGAAACTAGTATAGAATTGTGTATAATATATTACGATTTTTGACCGAAACAAGTATTTCAAAAAGTTCCACAGAATCGAATTTTGAGATAATTTTTTGCCTGTACTTCCATCAAACCTTCCCTCGTAATATATAGAGAGGGTCTTAAAATTTACATAGCATTTCGAACAATCCTCGATTTAATTTGATTTTTTGACCGAAACTAGTATAGAATTGTGTATAATATACTAGGATTTTTGGACCGAAACTAGTATTTCAAAAAGTTTCATAGTATCTAATTTTGAGATAATTTTTTGCATGGACTTCCATCATAACCTTCCCTCGTGACATATTGAGAGGATCTTAAAAGTTACGTAGCATTTCGAACAATCCTCAATTTAATTTGATATTATGACCGAAACTAGTATAGAATTGTGTATAACATAGTACGATTTTTGGACCGAAACAAGTATTTAGAAAATTTTCACAGAATCTAATTTTGAGATAATTTTTTGCATGGACTTCCATCATAACCTTCCCTCGTAATATATAGAGAGGATCTTAAAAGTTTAGTAGTATTTCGAACAATCCTCGATTTAATTTGATTTTTGACCGAAACTTGTATAGAATTGTGTATAATATACTACGATATTTGGACCGAAACTAGTATTTCAAAAAGTTTCATAGAATCTAATTTTGAGATAATTTTTTGCTTGGACTTCCATCATAACCTTCCCTCGTAATATATAGAGAGGATCTTAAAAGTTACGTAGCATTTCGAACAATCCTCGATTTAATTTAATTTTTTGACCGAAACTAGTATTTCAAAAAGTTTCACAGAATCTAATTTTGAGATAACTTTTTGGATGGACTTCGATCATAACCTTCCATCGTAATATATAGAGAGTATCTTAAAAGTTACGTAGCATTTCGAACAATCCTCGATTTAATTTGATTTTTTGACCGAAACTAGTATAGAATTGTGTATAATATATTACAATTTTTGGATCGAAACAAGTATTTCAAAAAGTTCCACAGAATCTAATTTTGAGATACTTTTTTGCATGGACTTCCATCATAACCTTCCCTCGTAATATATAGAGAGGATCTTAAAAGTTATGTAGAATTTCGAACAATCCTCGATTTAATTTGATTTTTTGACTGAAACTAGTATAGAATAGTGTATAATATACTACGAATTTTGGACCGAAACTAGTATTTTAAAAAGTTTCACAGAATCTAATTTTGAGTTTATTTTTTGCATGTACTTCCATCATAACCTTCCCTCGTAATATATAGAGAGGATCTGAAAAGTTTAGTAGTATTTCGAACAATCCTCGATTTAATTTGATTTTTGACCGAAACTTGTATAGAATTGTGTATAATAAACTACGATTTTTGGACCGAAACAAGTATTTCAAAAAGATTCATAGAATCTAATTTTCAGATAATTTTTTGCTTGGATTTCCATCATAACCTTCCCTCGTAATATATAGAGAGGATCTTAAAAGTTACGTAGCATTTCAAACAATCCTCGATTTAATTTAATTTTTTGTCCGAAACTAGTATAGAATTGTGTATAATATACTACGATTTTTGGACCGAAACTAGTATTTCAAAAAGTTTCACAGAATTTAATTTTGAGATAACTTTTTGGATGGACTTCCATCATAAACTTCCATCGTAATATAGAGAGAGTATCTTAAAAGTTACGTAGCATTTCGAACAGTCCTCGATTTAATTTGATTTTTTGACCGAAACTAGTATAGAATTGTGTATAATATATTACAATTTTTGGATCGAAACAAGTATTTCAAAAAGTTCCACAGAATCTAATTTTGAGATAATTTTTTGCATGGACTTCCATCATAACCTTCCCTCGTAATATATAGAGAGGATCTTAAAAGTTATGTAGAATTTCGAACAATCCTCGATTTAATTTGATTTTTTGACTGAAACTAGTATAGAATAGTGTATAATATACTACGAATTTTGGACCGAAACTAGTATTTTAAAAAGTTTCACAGAATCTAATTTTGAGATTATTTTTTGCATGTACTTTCATCATAACCTTCCCTCGTAATATATAGAGAGGATCTGAAAAGTTTAGTAGTATTTCGAACAATCCTCGATTTAATTTGATTTTTGACCTAAACTTGTATAGAATTGTGTATAATAAACTACGATTTTTGGACCGAAACAAGTATTTCAAAAAGATTCATAGAATCTAATTTTGAGATAATTTTTTGCATGGACTTCCATCATAACCTTCCCTCGTAATATATAGAGAGGATCTTAAAAGTTACGTAGCATTTTAAACAATCCTCGATTTAATTTAATTTTTTGTCCGAAACTAGTATAGAATTGTGTATAATATACTACGATTTTTGGACCGAAACTAGTATTTCAAAAAGTTTCACAGAATCTAATTTTGAGATAACTTTTTGGATGGACTTCCATCATAACCTTCCATCGTAATATAGAGAGAGTATCTTAAAAGTTACGTAGCATTTCGAACAATCCTCGATTTAATTTGATTTTTTTACCGAAACTAGTATAGAATTGTGTATAATATATTACAATTTTTGGATCGAAACAAGTATTTCAAAAAGTTCCACAGAATCTAATTTTGAGATTATTTTTTGCATGGACTTCCATCATAACCTTGCCTCGTAATATATAGAGAGGATCTTTAAAGTTACGTAGAATTTCGAACAATCCTCGATTTAATTTGATTTTTTGACCGAAACTAGTATAGAATTGTGTATAATATACTACGATTTTTGGACCGAAACTAGTATTTTAAAAAGTTTCACAGAATCTAATTTTGAGATTATTTTTTGCATGGACTTCCATTATAACCTTACCTCGTAATATATAGAGAGGATCTTAAAAGTTACTTAGCATTTCGAACAATCCTCAATTTAATTTGATTTTTTGACCGAAACTAGTACTGAATTGTGTATAATATACTACGAATTTTGGACCGAAACTAGTATTTAAAAAATGTTTCATAGAATCTAATTTTGAGATAATTTTTTACATGGACTTCCATCATAACCTTGCCTCGTAATATATAGAGAGGATCTTAAAAGTTACGTAGCATTTCGAACAATCCTCGATATAATTTGATTTTTGACCGAAATTTGTATATAATTGTGTATAATATACTACGATTTTTGGTCTGAAGCTAGTATTTCAAAAAGTTCCAATAAATCTAATTTTGAGATAAATTTTTGCATGGACTTCCATCATAACCTTGCCTCGTAATATATAGAGAGGATCTTAAAAGTTACGTAGCATTTCGAACAATCTTCGATATAATTTGATTTTTGACCGAAACTTCTATAGAATTGTGTATAATATACTACGATTTTTGGACCGAAACTAGTATTTCAAAAAGTTTCATAGAATCTAATTTTGAGATAATTTTTTGCATGGACTTCCATCATAACCTTCCCTTGTAATATATAGAGAGGATCTTAAAATTTATGTAGCATTTCGAACAATCCTTGATTTAATTTGATTTTTGACCGAAACTTGTATAGAATTGTGTATAATATACTACGATTTTTGGACCGAAACTAGTATTTCAAAAAGTTTCATAGAATCTAATTTTGAGATATTTTTTGCATTGACTTCCATCTTAACCTTCCCTCGTAATATATAGAGAGGATCTTAAAAGTTACATAATATTTTGAACAATCCTCTTTACAATTTGATTTTTGACCGAAACTTGTATAGATTTGTGTATAATATACTACGATTTTTGGACCGAAACTAGTATTTCAAAAAGTTTCATAGAATCTAATTTTGAGATAATTTTTTGCATTGACTTCCATCATAACCTTCCCTCGTGACATATTGAGAGGATCTTAAAAGTTACGTAGCATTTCGAACAATCCTCAATTTAATTTGATATTATGACCGAAACCAGTATAGAATTGTGTATAACATAGTATGATTTTTGGACCGAAACAAGTATTTAGAAAATTTTCACAGAATCTAATTTTGAGATAATTTTTTGCATGGACTTCCATCATAACCTTCCCTCGTAATATATAGAGATGATCTTAAAAGTTTAGTAGTATTTCGAACAATCCTCGATTTAATTTGATTTTTGACCGAAACTTGTATAGAATTGTGTATAATATACTACAATTTTTGGACCGAAACTAGTATTTCAAAAAGTTTCATAGAATCTAATTTTGAGATAATTTTTTGCCTGGACTTCCATCATAACCTTCCCTCGTAATATATAGAGAGGATCTTAAAAGTTACGTAGCATTTCGAACAATCCTCGATTTAATTTAATTTTTTGACCGAAACTAGTATAGAATTGTGTATAATATACTACGATTTTTAGACCGAAACTAGTATTTCAAAAAGTTTCACAGAATCTAATTTTGAGATAATTTTTTGCTTGGACTTCCATCATAACCTTCCCTCGTAATATATAGAGAGGATCTTAAACGTTACGTAGCATTTCGAACAATCCTCGATTTAATTTGATTTTTTGACCGAAACTAGTATAGAATTGTGTATAATATATTACAATTTTTGGATCGAAACAATTATTTCAAAAAGTTCCACAGAATCTAACTTTGAGATAATTTTTTGCATGGACTTCCATCATAACCTTCCCTCGTAATATATAGAGAGGATCTTAAACGTTACGTAGAATTTCGAACAATACTCGATTTAATTTGATTTTTTGACCGAAACTAATATAGAATTGTGTATAATATACTACGATTTTTGGACCGAAACTAGTATTTTAAAAAGTTTCACAGAATCTAATTTTGAGATAATTTTTTGCATGGACGTTCATTATAACCTTACCTCGTAATATATAGAGAGAGGATCTTAAAAGTTACGTACCATTTCGAACAATCCTCGATTTAATTTGATTTTTTGACCGAAACTAGTACTGAATTGTGTATAATATACTACGATTTTTGGACCGAAACTAGTATTTAAAAAATGTTTCCTAGAATCTAATTTTGAGATAATTTTTTGCATGGACTTCCATCATAACCTTGCCTCGTAATATATAGAGAGGATCTTAAAATTTACGTAGCATTTCGAACAATCCTCGATATAATTTGATTTTTGACCGAAACTTGTATAGATTTGCGTATAATATACTACGATTTTTGGACCGAAACTAGTATTTCAAAAAGTTTCATAGAATCTAATTTTGAGATAATTTTTTGCATGGACTTCCATATAACTTTCCCTCGTAATATATATAGAGGATCTTAAAAGTTACGTAGCATTTCGAACAATCCTCGATTTAATTTTATTTTTTGACTGAAACTAGTATAGAATTGTGTATAATATATTACGATTTTTGGACCGAAACAAGTATTTCAAAATGTTCCAAAGAATCTAATTTTGAGATAATTTTTTGCCTGTACTTCCATCAAACCTTCCCTCCTAATATATAGAGAGGATCTTAAAATTTACATAGCATTTCGAACAATCCTCGATTTAATTTGATTTTTTGACCGAAACTAGTATAGTATTGTGTATAATATACTACGATTTTGGACCGAAACTAGTATTTCAAAAAGTTTCATAGAATCTAATTTTGAGATATTTTTTGCATTGACTTCCATCATAACCTTCCCTCGTAATATATAGAGAGGATCTTAAAAGTTACGTCGCATTTCCAACAATCCTCGATTTAATTTGATTTTTTGACCGAAACTAGTATAGAGTTGTGTATAATATATTACAATTTTTGGATCGAAACTAGTATTTCAAAAAGTTCCACAGAATCTAATTTTGAGATAATTTTTTGCTTGGACTTCCATCATAACCTTCCCTCGTAATATATAGAGAGGATCTTAAAAGTTACGTAGCATTTCGAACAATCCTCGATTTAATTTGATTTTTTGACCGAAAATAGTATAGAATTGTGTATAATATATTACAATTTTTGGATCGAAACAAGTATTTCAAAAAGTTCCATAGAATCTAATTTTGAGATAATTTTTTGCATGGACTTCCATCATAACCTTCCCTCGTAATATATAGAGAGGATCTTAAAAGTTACGTAGCATTTCGAACAATCCTCGATTTAATTTGATTTTTTGACCGAAACTAATATAGAATTTTGTATAATATATTACAATATTTGGATCGAAACAAGTATTTCAAAAAGTTCCACAGAATCTAATTTTGAGATAATTTTTTGCATGGACTTCCATCATAACCTTCCCTCGTAATATATAGAGAGGATCTTAAACCTTACGTAGAATTTCGAACAATCCTCAAATTAATTTGATTTTTTGACCGAAATTAGTATAGAATTGTGTATAATATACTACAATTTTTGGACCGAAACTAGTATTTTAAAAAGTTTCACAGAATCTAATTTTGAGATAATATTTTGCATGGACTTCCATTATAACCTTACCTCGTAATATATATAGAGGATCTTAAAAGTTACGTAGCATTTCGAACAATCCTCTATTTAATTTGATATTATGACCGAATCTAGTATAGAATTGTGTATAATATAGTACGATTTTTGGACCGAAACAAGTATTTAGAAAATTTTCACAGAATCTAATTTTGAGATAATTTTTTGCATGGACTTCCATCATAACCTTCCCTCGTAATATATAGAGAGGATCTTAAAAGTTTAGTATTATTTCGAACAATCCTCGATTTAATTTGACCTTTGACCGAAACATGTATAAAATTGCGTATATTATACTACTATTTTTGGACCGAAACTAGTATTTCAAAAAGTTTCATAGAATCTAATTTTGAGATAATTTTTTGCTTGGACTTCCATCATAACCTTCCCTCATAATATATAGAGAGGATCTTAAAAGTTACGTAGAATTTCGAACAATCCTCGATTTAATTTAATTTTTTGACCGAAACTAGTATAGAATTGTGTATAATATACTACGATTTTTGGACCTAAACTAGTATTTCAAAAAGTTTCACAGAATCTAATTTTGAGATAACTTTTTGGATGGACTTACATCATAACCTTCCATCGTAATATATAGAGAGTATCTTAAAAGTTACGTAGCATTTCGAACAATCCTCTATTTAATTTGATTTTTTGACCGAAACTAGTATAGAATTGTGTATAATATATTACAATTTTTAGAATGAATCAAGTATTTCAAAAAGATCCACAGAATCTAATTTTGAGATAATTTTTTGCATGGACTTCCATCATAACCTTCCCTCGTAATTTATAGAGAGGATCTTAAAAGTTACGTAGAATTTCGAACAATCCTCGATTTAATTTGATTTTTGACCGAAACTAGTATAGAATTGTGTATAATATACTACGATTTTTGGACCGAAACTAGTATTTTAAAAAGTTTCACAGAATCTAATTTTGAGATAATTTTTTGCATGAACTTCCATTATAACCTTACCTCGTAATATATAGAGAGGATCTTAAAAGTTACGTAGCATTTCGAACAATCCTAGATTTAATTCGATTTTTTGACCGAAACTAGTACTGAATTGTGTATAATATACTACGATTTTTGGACCGAAACTAGTATTTAAAAAATGTTTCATAGAATCTAATTTTGAGATAATTTTTTGCATGGACTTCCATCATAACCTTGACTCGTAATATATAGAGAGGATCTTAAAAGTTACGTAGCGTTTCGAACAATCTTCGATATAATTTGATTTTTGACCGAAACTTCTATAGATTTGTGTATAATATACTATGATTTTTGGACCGAAACTAGTATTTCAAAAAGTTTCAAAGAATCTAATTTTGAGATAATTTTTTGCATTGACTTCCATCATAAACTTCCCTCGTAATATATAGAGAGGATCTTAATATTTATGTAGCATTTCAAACAATCCTTGATTTAATTTTATTTTTGACCGAAACATGTATAGAATTGTGTATAATATACTATGATTTTTGGACCGAAACTAGTATTTCAAAAAGTTTCATAGAATCTAATTTTGAGATATTTTTTGCATTGACTTCCATCATAACCTTCCCTCGTAATATATAGAGAGGATCTTAAAAGTTACGTAGCATTTCGAACAATCCTCTTTACAATTTGATTTTTGATCGAAACTTGTATAGAATTGTGTATAATATACTACGATTTTTTGACCGAAACTAGTATTTCAAAAAGTTTCATAGAATCTAATTTTGAGATAATTTTTTACATGGACTTCTATCATAACCTTCCCTCGTGACATATTGAGAGGATCTTAAAAGTTACGTAGCATTTCGAACAATCCTCAATTAAATTTGATATTATGACCGAAACTAGTATAGAATTGTGTATAATATAGTACGATTTTTGGACCGAAACAAGTATTTAGAAAATTTTCACAGAATCTAATTTTGAGATAATTTATTGCATGGACTTCCATCATAACCTTCCCTCGTAATATATAAAGAGATCTTAAAAGTTTAGTAGTATTTCGAACAATCCTCGATTTAATTTGATTTTTGACCAAAACTTGTATAGAATTGTGTATAATATACTACGATTTTTGAACCGAAACTAGTATCTCAAAAAGTTTCATAGAATCTAATTTTGAGATAATTTTTTGCTTGGACTTCCATCATAACCTTCCCTCGTAATATATAGAGAGGATCTTAAAAGTTACGTAAAATTTCGAACAATCCTCGATTTAATTTAATTTTTTGATTGAAACTGGTATAGAATTGTGTATAATATACTACGATTTTTGGACCGAAACTAGTATTTCAAAAAGTTTCACAAAAATTTTGAGATAAGTTTTTTGCCTGGACTTCCATCAAACCTTCCCTCGTAATATATAGAGAGGATCTTAAAATTTATATAGCATTTCGAACAATTCTCGATTTAATTTGATTTTTTGACCAAAACTAGTATAGAATTGTGTATAATATACTACGATTTTTGGACCGAAACTAGTATCTCAAAAAGTTTCATAGAATCTAATTTTGAGATATTTTTTGCATGGACTTCCATCATAACCTTCCCTCGTAATATATAGAGAGGATCTTAAAAGTTACGTAGCATTTCGAACAATCCTCGATTTAATTTGATTTTTTGACTGAAACTAGTATAGAATTGTGTATAATATATTACGATTTTTGGACCGAAACAAGTATTTCAAAAAGTTCCACAAAAATTTTGAGATAAGTTTTTGCCTGGACTTCCATCAAACCTTCCCTCGTAATATATAGAGAGGATCTTAAAATTTACATTGCATTTCGAACAATTCTCAATTTAATTTGATTTTTTGAACGAAACTAGTATAGAATTGTGTATAATATACTACGATTTTTGGACCGAAACTAGTATTTCAAAAATTTTCATAGAATCTAATTTTGAGATAATTTTTTGCATGGACTTCCATCATAACCTTCCCTCGTGACATATTGAGAGGATCTTAAAAGTTACGTAGCATTTCGAACAATCCTCAATTAAATTTGATATTATGACCGAAACTAGATAGAATTGTGTATAATATAGTACGATTTTTGGACCGAAACAAGTATTTAGAAAATTTTCACAGAATCTAATTTTTAGATAATTTTTTGCATGGACTTCCATCATAACCTTCCCTCGTAATATATAGAGAGGATCTTAAAAGATTAGTAGTATTTCGAACAATCCTCGATTTAATTTGATTTTAGACCGAAACTTGTATAGAATTTTGTATAATATACTACGATTTTTGGACCGAAACTAGTATCTCAAAAAGTTTCATAGAATCTAATTTTGAGATAATTTTTTGCTTGGACTTCCATCATAACCTTCCCTCGTAATATATAGAGAGGATCTTAAAAGTTACGTAACATTTCGAACAATCCTCGATTTAATTTAATTTTTTGATTGAAACTAGTATAGAATTGTGTATAATATACTACGATTTTTTGACCGAAACTAGTATTTCAAAAAGTTTCACAGAATCTTATTTTGAGATAACTTTTTGGATGGACTTCCATCATAACCTTCTATCGTAATATATAGAGAGTATCTTAAAAGTTATGTAGCATTTCGAACAATCCTCGATTTAATTTGATTTTTTGACCGAAACTAGTATAGAATTGTGTATAATATACTACGATTTTTGGACCGAAACTAGTATTTTAAAAAGTTTCACAGAATCTAATTTTGAGATAATTTTTTGCATGGACTTCCATTATAACCTTACCTCGTAATATATAGAGAGGATCTTAAAAGTTAAGTAGCATTTCGAACAATCCTCCATTTAATTTGATTTTTTGACCGAAACTAGTACTGAATTGTGTATAATATAAAACGATTTTTGGACTGAAACTAGTATTTAAAAAATGTTTCATAGAATCTAATTTTGAGATAATTTTTTGCATGGACTTCCATCATAACCTTGCCTCGTAATATATAGAGAGGATCTTAAATGTTTTAGAACAATCCTTGATATAATTTGATTATTGACCGAAATTTGTATATAATTGTGTATAATATACTACAATTTTTGGACCGAATCTAGTATTTAAAAAAAGTTCCATATAATCTAATTTTGAGATAAATTTTTGCATGGACTTCCATCATAACCTTGCCTCGTAATATATAGAGAGGATCTTAAAAGTTACGTAGCATTTCGAACAATCTTCGATATAATTTAATTTTTGACCAAAACTTCTATAGAATTGTGTATAATATATTACGATTTTTGGACCGAAACTAGTATTTCAAAAAGTTTCATAGAATCTAATTTTGAGATAATTTTTTGCATTGACTTCCATCATAACCTTCCCTCGTAATATATAGAGAGGATCTTAATATTTATGTAGCATTTCGAACAATCCTTGATTTAATTTGATTTTTGACCGAAACATGTATAGAATTGTGTATAATATACTACGATTTTTGGACCGAAACTAGTATTTCAAAAAGTTTCATAGAATCTAATTTTGAGATATTTTTTGCATTGACTTCCATCATAACCTTCCCTCGTAATATATAGAGAGGATCTTAAAAGTTACGTAGCATTTCGAACAATCCTCTTTACAATTTGATTTTTGACCGAAACTTGTATAGAATTGTGTAAAATATACTACGATTTTTGGACCGAAACTAGTATTTCAAAAAGTTTCATAGAATCTAATTTTGAGATAATTTTTTGCATGGACTTCCATCATAATCTTCCCTCGTAATATATAGAGAGGATCTTAAAAGATTAGTAGTATTTCGAACAATCCTCGATTTAATTTTTATTTTTGACCGAAACTTGTATAGAATTTTGTATAATATACTACGATTTTTGGACCGAAACTAGTATCTCAAAAAGTTTCATAGAATCTAATTTTGAGATAATTTTTTGCTTGGACTTCCATCATAACCTTCTCTCGTAATATATAGAGATGATCTTAAAAGTTACGTTACATTTCGAACAATCCTCGATTTAATTTAATTTTTTGATTGAAACTAGTACAGAATTGTGTATAATATACTACGATTTTTGGACCGAAACTAGTATTTCAAAAATTTCACAGAATCTTATTTTGAGATAACTTTTTGGATGGACCTCCGTCATAACCTTCTATCGTAATATATAGAGAGTATCTTAAAATTTACGTAGCATTTCGAACAATCCTTGATTTAATTTGATTTTTTGACCGAAACTAGTATAGAATTGTGTATAATATACTACGATTTTTGGACCGAAACTAGTATTTTAAAAAGTTTCACAGAATCTAATTTTGAGATAATTTTTTGCATGGACTTCCATTATAACCTTACCTCGTAATATATAGAGAGGATCTTAAAAGTTAAGTAGCATTTCGAACAATCCTCCATTTAATTTGATTTTTTGACCGAAACTAGTACTGAATTGTGTATAATATACTACGATTTTTTGACTGAAACTAGTATTTAAAAAATGTTTCATAGAATCTAATTTTGAGATAATTTTTTGCATGGACTTCCATCATAACCTTGCCTCGTAATATATAGAGAGGATCTTAAAAGTTACGTAGCATTTCGAACAATCCTTGATATAATTTGATTTTTGACCGAAATTTGTATATAATTGTGTATAATATACTACGATTTTTGGACCGAAACTAGTATTTAAAAATAGTTCCATATAATCTAATTTTGAGATAAATTTTTGCATGGACTTCCATCATAACCTTGCCTCGTAATATATAGAGAGGATCTTAAAAGTTACGTAGCATTTCGAACAATCTTCGATATAATTTGATTTTTGACCAAAACTTCTATAGAATTGTGTATAATATACTACGATTTTTGGACCGAAACTAGTATTTCAAAAAGTTTCATAGAATCTAATTTTGAGATAATTTTTTGCATTGACTTCCATCATAACCTTCCCTCGTAATATATAGAGAGGGTCTTAATATTTATGTAGCATTTCGAACAATCCTTGATTTAATTTGATTTTTGACCGAAACATGTATAGAATTGTGTATAATATACTACGATTTTTGGACCGAAACTAGTATTTCAAAAAGTTTCGTAGAATCTAATTTTGAGATATTTTTTGCATTGACTTCCATCATAACCTTCCCTCGTAATATATAGAGAGGATCTTAAAAGTTACGTAGCATTTCGAACAATCCTCTTTACAATTTGATTTTTGACCGAAACTTGTATAGAATTGTGTATAATATACTACGATTTTTGGACCGAAACTAGTATTTCAAAAAGTTTCATAGAATCTAATTTTGAGATAATTTTTTGCATGGACTTCTATCATAACCTTCCCTCGTGACATATTGAGAGGATTTTAAAAGTTACGTAGTATTTCGAACAATCCTCAATTAAATTTGATATTATGACCGAAACAAGTATTTAGAAAATTTTCACAGAATCTAATTTTGAGATAATTTATTGCATGGACTTCCATCATAACCTTCCCTCGTAATATATAGAGAGGATCTTAAAAGTTTAGTAGTATTTCAAACAATCCTCGATTTAATTTGATTTTTGACCGAAACTTGTATAGAATTGTGTATAATATACTACGATTTTTGGACCGAAACTAGTATTTCAAAAAGTTTCATAGAATCTAATTTTGAGATATTTTTTGCATTGACTTCCATCATAACCTTCCCTCATAATATATAGAGAGGATCTTCAAAGTTACGTAGCATTTTGAAAAATCCTCTTTAAAATTTGATTTTTGACCGAAACTTGTATAAATTTGTGTATAATATACTACGATTTTTGGACCGAAACTAGTATCTCAAAAGGTTTCATAGAATCTAATTTTGAGATAATTTTTTGCTTGGACTTCCATCATAACCTTCCCTCGTAATATAAAGAGATGATCTTAAAAGTTACGTAACATTTCGAACAATCCTCGATTTAATTTAATTTTTTGATTGAAACTAGTATAGAATTGTGTATAATATACTACGATTTTTGGACCGAAACAAGTATTTCAAAAAGTTCCACAAAATCTAATTTTGAGATATTTTTTTTCCTGGACTTCCATCATAACCTTCTATCGTAATATATAGAGAGGATCTTAAAAGTTACGTAGCATTTCGAACAATCCTCGATTTAATTTGATTTTTTGACCGAAACTAGTATAGAATTGTGTATAATGTACTACGATTTTTGGACCGAAACTAGTATTTTAAAAAGTTTCACAGAATCTAATTTTGAGATAATATTTTGCATGGACTTCCATTATAACCTTACCTCGTAATATATAGAGAGGATCTTAAAAGTTAAGTAGCATTTCGAACAATCCTCCATTTAATTTGATTTTTTGACCGAAACTAGTACTGAATTGTGTATAATATACTACGATTTTTGGACTGAAACTAGTATTTAAAAAATGTTTCATAGAATCTAATTTTGAGATAATTTTTTGCATGGACTTCCATCATAACCTTGCCTCATAATATATAGAGAGGGTCTTAAAAGTTACGTAGCATTTCGAACAATCCTTGATATAATTTTATTTTTGACCGAAATTTGTATATAATTGTGTATAATATACTATGATTTTTGGACCGAAACTAGTATTTCAAAAAGTTTCATAGAATCTAATTTTGAGATAATTTTTTGCATTAACTTCCATCATAACCTTCCCTCGTAATATATAGAGAGGATCTTAATATTTATGTAGCATTTCGAACAATCCTTGATTTAATTTGATTTTTGACCGAAACATGTATAGAATTGTGTATAATATACTACGATTTTTGGACCGAAACTAGTATTTAAAAAAGTTTCATAGAATCTAATTTTGAGATATTTTTTGCATTGACTTCCATCATAACCTTCCCTCGTAATATATAGAGAGGATCTTAAAAGTTACGTAGCATTTCGAACAATCCTCTTTACAATTTGATTTTTGACTGAAACTTGTATAGAATTGTGTATAATATACTACGATTTTTGGACCGAAACTAGTATTTCAAAAAGTTTCATAGAATCTAATTTTTAGATAATTTTTTGCATGGACTTCTATCATAACCTTCCCTCGTGACATATTTAGAGGATCTTAAAAGTTACGTAGTATTTCGAACAATCCTCAATTAAATTTGATATTATGACCGAAACAAGTATTTAGAAAATTTTCACAGAATCTAATTTTGAGATAATTTATTGCATGGACTTCCATCATAACCTTCCCTCGTAATATATAGAGAGGATCTTAAAAGTTTAGTAGTATTTCAAACAATCCTCGATTTAATTTTATTTTTGACCGAAACTTGTATAGAATTGTGTATAATATACTACGATTTTTTGACCGAAACTAGTATTTCAAAAAGTTTCATAGAATCTAATTTTGAGATATTTTTTGCATTGACTTCCATCATAACCTTCCCTCATAATATATAGAGAGGATCTTCAAAGTTACGTAGCATTTGGAAAAATCCTCTTTACAATTTTATTTTTGACCGAAACTTGTATAGATTTGTGTATAATATACTACGATTTTTGGACCGAAACTAGTATTTCAAAAAGTTTCATAGAATCTAATTTTGAGATAATTTTTTGCATGGACTTCCATTATAACTTTCCCTCGTAATATATAGAGAGGATCTTAAAAGTTACGTAGCATTTCGAACAATCCTCGATTTAATTTGATTTTTTGACTGTAACTAGTATAGAATTGTGTATAATATATTACGATTTTTGGACCGAAACAAGTATTTCAAAAAGTTCCACAAAATCTAATTTTGAGATAATTTTTTGCCTGGACTTCCATCAAACCTTCCCTCGTAATATATAGAGAGGATCTTAAAATTTACATAGCATTTCGAACAATCCTCGATTTAATTTGATTTTTTGACCGAAACTAGTATAGAATTGTGTATAATATACTACGATTTTTGGACCGAAACTAGTATTTCAAAAAATTTCATAGAATCTAATTGAGATAATTTTTTGCATGGACTTCTATCATAACCTTCCCTCGTGACATATTGAGAGGATCTTAAAAGTTACGTAGCATTTCGAATAATCCTCAATTAAATTTGATATTATGACCAAAACTAGTATAGAATTGTGTATAATATAGTACGATTTTTGGACCGAAACAAGTATTTAGAAAATTTTCACAGAATCTAATTTTGAGATAATTTATTGCATGGACTTCCATCATAACCTTCCCTCGTAATATATAGAGAGGATCTTAAAAGTTTAGTAGTATTTCGAACAATCCTCAATTTAATTTGATTTTTGACCGAAACTTGTATAGAATTGTGTATAATATATTACGATTTTTGGACTGAAACTAGTATTTCAAAAAGTTTCATAGAATCTAATTTTGAGATATTTTTTGCATGGACTTCCATCATAACTTTCCCTCGTAATATATAGAGACGATCTTTAAAGTTACGTAGCATTTCGAACAATCCTCGATTTAATTTGATTTTTTGACTGAAACTAGTATAGAATTGTGTATAATATATTACGATTTTTGGACCGAAACAAGTATTTCAAAAAGTTCCACAAAATCTAATTTTGAGATAATTTTTTGCCTGGACTTCCATCAAACCTTCCCTCGTAATATATAGAGAGGATCTTAAAATTTACATAGCATTTCGAACCATCCTCAATTTAATTTGATTTTTTGACCGAAACTAGTATAGAATTGTGTATAATATACTACGATTTTTGGACCGAAACTAGTATTTCAAAAATTTTCATAGAATCTAATTTTGAGATAATTTTTTGCATGGACTTCCATCATAACCTTCCCTCGTGACATATTGAGAGGATCTTAAAACTTACGTAGCATTTCGAACAATCCTCAATTAAATTTGATATTATGACCGAAACTAGTATTGAATTGTGTATAATATATTACAATTTTTGGACCGAAACTAGTATCTCAAAAAGTTTCACAGAATCTAATTTTGAGATAATTTTTTGCATGGACTTCCATCATAACCTTCCCTCTTAATATATAGAGAGGATCTTAAACGTTACGTAGAATTTCGAACAATCCTCGATTTAATTTGATTTTTAAACCGAAACTAGTATAGAATTGTGTATAATATACTACGATTTTTGGACCGAAACTAGTATTTTAAAAAGTTTCACAGAATCTAATTTTGAGATAATTTTTTGCATGGACTTCCATTATAACCTTACCTCGTAATATATAGAGAGAGGATCTTAAAAGTTACGTAGCATTTCGAACAATTCTTCATTTAATTTGATTTTTTGACCGAATCTAGTACTGAATTGTGTATAATATACTACGATTTTTGGACCGAAACTAGTATTTAAAAAATGTTTCATAGAATCTAATTTTGAGATAATTTTTTGCATGGACTTCCATCATAACCTTGCCTCGTAATATATAGAGAGGATCTTAAAAGTTACGTAGCATTTCGAACAATCCTTGATATAATTTTATTTTTGACCGAAATTTGTATATAATTGTGTATAATATACTACGATTTTTGGACCGAAGCTAGTATTTCAAAAAGTTCCATATAATCTAATTTTGAGATAAATTTTTGCATGGACTTCCATCATAACCTTGCCTCGTAATATATAGAGACGATCTTAAAAGTTACGTAGCATTTCGAACAATCTTCGATATAATTGGATTTTTGACCAAAACTTCTATAGAATTTTGTATAATATACTACAATTTTTGGAACGAAACTAGTATTTCAAAAAGTTTCATAGAATCTAATTTTGAGATAATTTTTTGCATTGACTTCCATCATAACCTTCCCTCGTAATATATAGAGAGGATCTTAATATTTATGTAGCATTTCGAACAATCCTTGATTTAATTTGATATTTGATCGAAACATGTATAGAATTGTGTATAATATACTACGATTTTTGGACCGAAACTAGTATTTCAAAAAGTTTCATAGAATCTAATCTTGAGATATTTTTTGCATTGACTTCCATCATAACCTTCCCTCGTAATATATAGAGAGGATCTTAAAAGTTACGTAGCATTTCGAACAATCCTCTTTACAATTTGATTTTTGACCGAAACTTGTATAAAATTGTGTATAATATACTACGATTTTTGGACCGAAACTAGTATTTCAAAAAGTTTCATAGAATCTAATTTTGAGATAATTTTTTGCATGGACTTCTATCATAATCTTCCCTCGTGACATATTGAGAGGATCTTAAAAGTTACGTAGTATTTCGAACAATCCTCAATTAAATTTGATATTATGACAGAAACTAGTATAGAATTGTGTATAATATAGTACGATTTTTGGACCGAAACAAGTATTTAGAAAATTTTCACAGAATCTAATTTTTAGATAATTTATTGCATGGACTTTCATCATAACCTTCCCTCGTAATATATAGAGAGGATCTTAAAAGTTTAGTAGTATTTCGAACAATCCACGATTTAATTTGATTTTTGACCGAAACTTGTATAGAATTGTGTATAATATACTACGATTTTTGGACCGAAACTAGTATTTCAAAAAGTTTCATAGAATCTAATTTTGAGATATTTTTTGCATTGACTTCCATCATAACCTTCCCTCGTAATATATAGAGAGGATCTTAAAAGTTACGTAGCATTTTGAACAATCCTCTTTACAATTTGATTTTTGACCGAAACTTGTATAGATTTGTGTATAATATACTATGATTTTTGGACCGAAACTAGTATTTCAAAAAGTTTCATAGAATCTAATTTTGAGATAATTTTTTGCATGGACTTCCATTATAACTTTCCCGTGTAATATATAGAGAGGATCTTAAAAGTTACGTAGCATTTCGAACAATCCTCGATTTAATTTGATTTTTTGACTGAAACTAGTATAGAATTGTGTATAATATATTACGATTTTTGGACCGAAACAAGTATTTCAAAAAGTTCCACAAAATCTAATTTTGAGATAATTTTTTGCCTGGACTTCCATCAAACCTTCCCTCGTAATATATAGAGAGGATCTTAAAATTTACATAGCATTTCGAACAATCCTCGATTTAATTTGATTTTTTGACCGAAAATTGTATAGAATTGTGTATAATATACTACGATTTTTGGACCGAAACTAGTATTTCAAAAATTTTCATAGAATCTAATTTTAAGATAATTTTTTGCATGGACTTCCATCATAACCTTCCCTCGTGACATATTGAGAGGATCTTAAAAGTTACGTAGAATTTCGAACAATCCTCAATTAAATTTGATATTATGACCGAAACTAGTATAGAATTGTGTATAATATAGTACGATTTTTGGACCGAAACAAGTATTTAGAAAATTTTCACAGAATCTAATTTTTAGATAATTTTTTGCATGGACTTCCATCATAACCTTCCCTCGTAATATATAGAGAGGATCTTAAAAGATTAGTAGTATTTCGAACAATCCTCGATTTAATTTGATTTTTGACCGAAACTTGTATAGAATTGTGTATAATATACTACGATTTTTGGACCGAAACTAGTATCTCAAAAAGTTTCATAGAATCTAATTTTGAGATAATTTTTTGCTTGGACTTCCATCATAACCTTCCCTCGTAATATATAGATAGGATCTTAAAAGTTACGTAGCATTTCGAACAATCCTCGATTTAATTTAATTTTTTGACCGAAACTAGTATAGAATTGTGTATAATATACTACGATTTTTGGACCGAAACTAGTATTTCAAAAAGTTTCACAGAATCTAATTTTGAGATAACTTTTTGAATGGACTTCCATCATAACCTTCCATCGTAATATATAGAGAGTATCTTAAAAGTTACGTAGCATTTCGAACAATCCTCGATTTAATTTGATTTTTTGACCGAAACTAGTATAGAATTGTGTATAATATATTACAATTTTTGGATCGAAACAAGTATTTCAAAAAGTTCCACAGAATCTAATTTTGAGATAATTTTTTGCATGGACTTCCATCATAACTTTCCCTCGTAATATATAGAGAGGATCTTAAACGTTACGTAGAATTTCGAACAATCCTCGATTTAATTTTATTTTTAAACCGAAACTAGTATAGAATTGTGTATAATATACTACGATTTTTGGACCGAAACTAGTAATGCTTAATATAAAACTAGGTCTGCTGCAGATAAAGGATAGACATAAAGAAATAAGGATTTAACAATTCTATTAGAAATGATGGCATTAAAATTTAGTTGAGGCAACATGGATATATATAAAAACACAATTCCTTTGCACGTGTTTATTTTATTTTCAATGCTCACTAACTAGCTACCAATCTATTAAAATATAAATTTGAGAATGGTCATGCAAACTCATATTATCACAAATCATACATAATTGTGGCATTAAAGAGGTTATGTCTCATATTCAGATCATCACATGCCAACAATTTTATTTTATTTTTGGTGCATTAATTTCTCCTCTAACTATATCCTTCATTCAACGGTGTAATCATTATTTTATTATTTATCAAAAAATTTCTTAATTAATAAATTATAAAAAAAAGTTGTAAGATAATTTTCATAATCTTTGAAATGCATGGTATCGTCTACTTTGGGTTTGTTGGTGGGTAAATTCAGCTTTGTTGTTCATGTTTGATTTGGTAGCATGAGAAAAATCATGACAAAAATGGTGGATAAAATCAATGGTGGATAGTATATGCGGGTATTGGTAATCAAAATTTATTTGTTTATATTCTCATAAAAAATATCTCATTTGTATTTTTTTCTTTATCTTAAAATAATTATTCATTTATATTATCAATACAACAATTATTATTATTTTTGGACTATTATATTTTTATTCATTAACTTTTTATTTTATTCAACTACTTTATTAACTACACTAAATATGGGGTATTCTAGTAAATAATATTAATTTTTTTCACAAAAACCAATACAACTAATCATTTTCTTAATAATCAAGTATTATTTAAATAAGATAATTTTTATGAGACAGATGGAGTATTATAAGTTCATATCTTCATGATGTGTTTTATTTGTCACTATACATTTTTTCTTCCAAATATGCTTATTATTGTATGTCACGATAAATTCTTTTCTTAATAATATGTTATTCAACGGAAAGTTCATAACTTTATCAGAAAATTCATAGAGCTCTGCTAGAAATTTACTAGGCTCTCCAGGAAAATCAGGAACATTGCTTGTAACTTCATAGTTTTGGCAAAAAACTCATGAGTCTCGCAGGAAAATTCTTAGGTTCGTCGGAAACTACGACCATCATTGGCTCTCCCAACGCGAGAATACGGGAACACGACAAAACCCTCCTATTTCCGGCGTTTGAAAATGGCAGAACCACCTCGAAACACCAATACTCACCAGAAAACTTCACTGTAACTAACTTCTAACGGAAAAGAAAAGTAAAATCTTAGTGTTAACATGCAACCGAGGAATAGATAGAAAGATTACTTGGATAGATGAAGGTGGAGTGAGACGGCGGCGACGACGGTGCAAATAGGCAACGGTTAAGGAAACGCGAAAGGTAGCAGCGTACAAGAGTATAAGCAGAGCAAAAGATTGTAAATGTTTCAAATGAGCTCTATCTTTCCATTTTTTATGCAACCCCATCATGCGGGAAAGCGTACAGACGTAACTCATCATTGCCCCATTATAGACATTGAGGAATGTTTCCCCCACGTGCTCCTCAGCCGAGGACACGTGGCCAACTGACCCACGTATACCAAAAAAACCTTTTTGCCTCCATGAAGAGCGAGTCTTCCTCCACTCCGAATATCGTGGGGCAATTGACCCAGGATGAAGACCAAGTGCTGGCCTTCCCTACTTCCACGTAGGATTCTGGCAATCACGCGTTATGAGCTTGCAGATCCAGCCTATAACGGATGACCCTTGGCCCTGCTCTAGGGGTACATTATAAATATCTTTCTCCCTAGAAGGGTCAGGTATTCTGAATTATTCACTCTAAACCTTATTTACTTTCCTTTCTCCTCACTCTGAAACTTACTTTAGTATTGGAGTGCCTTGTAGGTACACCACCCTCCTCTTCTCAGTCATCGACGAACTTGAAGACCACAACATGTTGTTGATTGCTGATCAATATTCTGATCACAATAAGATCATATATATATATATATATATATATATATATATATATATATATATATATATATATATATATATATATATATATATATATATATATATATATATATATATATATATTTGTTAAAATATTAATTGAATAACAAAAATGGATATATATATATATATATATATATATATATATATATTAGTTAAAATATTAATTGAATAACATAAATTGAGATTTAGTGAGGGTGTAAGGAGAATTGAAACGTGAAAAGAGTAAGTGGAATATTAGGTTAGAATAAATAGTAAAATGAGAAGAATTTTTTAGGAGGACGTGTCAAAGTTAGGAAAAGAGGTAGAAACAGAGACACATGTCTAGAAGGATTCAGATAGTGAGGAAAAATTCCAAAGACAAGAAAATTCACCGACCTTCAAACCTCAAGGTAAGCGTGGATTGTTCATATGTGAGTGTTTAGGAAGTTGGATAATGAGGGTTCATCGGGATGATGGATAAACCAGTTTCAAATTTTTTAAATAGGGAGAAAAATGTTGAAAAACGTAGGTAGACATATATGTGGGTATTTATCATCTTATTTAATGCATAACTTGAGTTTCATAGGCCTTTTTTGGGTGTCGTTAGTAAAGTTGGAAAGATGACGCGATAATAGTTCATTTGAAGTAGAGAAATCAGGTTAAGGGGGCGCTACAACAGTAGTAATTTGTTGGTTTTGGCAAAGTCAATGTCAGTCTTATTTTATAATTTGAGTTAGAAAGAAAATTTAATGAGCTTTCAAACTAGTAAGTTTCATAATTTTATAATGAGTATACATGTTTCGTCCTATTTTGAAGTCAGATATTATGTTTTAGAGTTTATACAAGAATTATTACAATAGGTTTGGACTAAAACAAATTGAACTATATTTTCATAGCTCATTTGGAGGTGCGGTTAAGTGTATTAACAAGAGGGGATTAAATATATTTTAGATCGGAGAATTTCATAATTTTATCATAAATCTTTAGTACTTTGTGCTATTTTAAAGTGAGACTATTTTAGAGTTAGGCCCATAGTTTTGAGCAATATTGAGTGTGGTGACCTTTCGTTACCTTTTTATGAGTTTGAGAGTCTTATTTTATTTAGTTAGAGATTTTATACAGTTGTTAGAGTTGCTTTTAACTAGTTTAAAGTTTGAGATCGGAATATAAAATACACTTGATTTGAGTTTTGAACATTGTTGATATGATAAGGTTACCGTTTCGATAATATTTTTATTTGACTAAGATGTATAAGGAAAAACAGTTAAAATTGGGTTGTTGCGTAATTGATAATAATATTATTGAGTTGAGTTGGGATCTTAGTAATTTAACTTTTTAGAAAACGTTTTTATAAGGTTAGAGTTGTCTTGAATAGTTAGTGTCTTTTTCTATTGATGGTCTGACATAAGTAATAATATGAAATACTTTGTTGGTGAGTGGTATTAAGATAATAAGTTAATATTTTGTATTGTTGATGAGAACGTGTAAATATGATATATTTATATGATTGACTTATATTTATATATATTTATATAAGCACACAATAAGAGACTTAAAAAGTTGGATTTTATCATTTATATAACTTTATGCTAATTATGGTTGCATAAATATGAGCGGTTATGTTTTTACATATAGTCATCACATTAACAAGACAACAAATAAAGTTATCTCTATTTCTTATAGTGAAAATTCAGAAACATAAAGCAAGCAGCATGAGGGTTAAATTTAAAACAATTTTATTACTATTGAAGAAAAAAAATACTAATTAGCTAATAAATTGTATCCCCTCAAGACTTGGGGATGTACACATTCTCTTGATTATCACTCTGAAAAATGCATCGATAACATTTGGATACAACTGATTTGACATAGAAACTATGACAATAATCACACTTGCATGCTGATATATTAATGAACAAACACATTTTTTATTACGTAGCTTACACTAAATTGAAAATGTGTAGTGTTAACATTTAAGTAATTCGTGGATGCTTTTGGTTTGAAAGAGATTTGTTAAATGAGAGTGGGGGATGAGAAAAGAATTATTTTTTTAATATTTTTGTGTTTGGAGAGGTTTACCACATGATGCCTACGTACCCACAAAGTAAAATGCGAGATCAAAACTCTGTAGTTCATGGTACAAATGGTGAAAAGGGTGAGTTATGATTGATTTTATTAAGTGAAGAGAATTTGTCATCTTCAAATGGATAACCGAACAAGCTACCATGAGAATGAAGGCATGTACTCATACATCATTATGGGGAGGGCGTCAACTCGGATAAAATCAACGAGTATGCCACTAAACCCCCACAAATGACAAGAGACTCAATTACATCAAACTACAACCATGGAGATTGAGAGACTTGCACCCGACTAAAGAATAATGACTCATAATTTGCACTCTTTTAAAGAAAATACACAAAAGTGCACAAAGGCACGATACAATTTGAATGAGTTTGATTCTTTTTATTTTTTGAATTAAGGTCAACATGATTAAATGTATTGATTTTTAAAAGAAAAGAAAAGAAAGGTAAAAGCCCACTTGACGAAGTCAAGGTTTTGTTTTTTAAAAGGTGATGATTTAAACAGAAGGAATCCTTTGGAAAAGGAAGAAGATTTTGAAAATTAAAGAAGGGGAGAAGATGAAGGGACTATCCTAAAAAAGAAAATAAGGAGATAAGAGAAGAAATATCTAACCAAACTTTATGACATTTCAAAATTATGAGCATAAGAGTTTCATCCTTATAAGCTAGCAAATGGCCAAATAAAGGCAAATTCCAACTTCATGAAGATCGAAGCAAGGGAGAGGGATCCTAAAATCTAAGCCCAAAATCTTCATGCCAATGCCAGGGATAGTAACCAAAAGTCCACAAATTAAAGTCACAAGTCTTTTAGAAGTTTAATCATTTATTAATGTTTTTGTGTCCAAATGGACAAATGGAAAATCAACAACAAAATAAGAGCAAATAGTAAACATAATATGGATGAATAAAGTATAATAAAGCAAAAATAAAATAAAAGCAAATAATAGTGCAAGAATTTAAATGTTAGTAGCAAAAGAAATTAAAGTGCAAGAATCTAAAATATTTATAATAGTAGTAGCATAATAATATTTACATAATAATGGTATGGTGAACTTAATCAACCACAACCAAAAGAGTAACCAAAACCGAAAGGCAACCGGATCCGCTTAGCACCTTACACTATAGCGATGAATCAAGTCAAACCGAATCGAATTCAATGAAATTTGAAAGGCGATTGGAAGACCCAAAGCACCTACGCATCAAACATTCATAAGTTTCGATTCTTAATGCAATGTGATTAACCACTTTGAGATTACGCGATCAACAAGAGATCCGGTCCACGAAAGTGCAAGTACCCAACTAGATTTTTATTTCGAACACCCGCATTTTTAATAATGTAGCTTACACTAAATTGAAAAGCAAACAACAATTAACTTTGAAGAAAAGAAGGAAAAGCAACACTTTTATTACAAGAGGAAACATAAGAAAACAACAAGTAAATGTGTGGACAATTAAAGAAGGAAAAGCCACACTTTTATTACAACAAGAAACATAAGAAAGCAACAAGTAAATGTGTGGAAAAGATGAAAAGCCACACTTTTATTACAACTGAAAGGGAGACATGAAAAAGAACACACAAATGATTTTGTTAATTTTTAAGAGGTATGATGCCACGAAGAGATGGCCAGTAGTCAAGAGTTTTCCTGACACCATCCATAATGACATCATTTGATGCGCCTGGGGTAACGGCCACACGTGCATAATAGTCACCTTTGAAGAAGTAAGCTTGATTGGTCTCATGAGAAGCAAAAGCTGCATCCATTCCATTTTCAAAGATTGTTCCAGTGAAACAAGTAAATCCTCCAGTAATGTTCCTGATATTTTGAACGAGCTTGTTACTGCCATAGTCTATACGAGCATATTGATTTCCTTTGAATAAGTAAACTTCTTTTCCTTTTGATGATCTATAGGCAGCATCTACTCCGTTTTCAAACACGGTTCCTTTGAAAAAAGGAAAGGTGTCAGCGATTTTCTTAGGACCTGAGATGATTTTATCATTGCCAGAGTGTGGAGCATAGTCTATGAGAGCACAAAAATTTTCAAAAAAGATGAAAGCCTCATTGTTATCAGTGTCAAAGCTGCAATCTATCCCGTAGCTTCCAAATATGGTGTGGTTAAGTGATTTAAAGCCATCACGAAGAGGAATAGGCCCGTACAAAAGCTTGTCGTCGGTTGTTCCTGGAGCATAATCCAACAAAATGTACTTATCATTGATGAAAAAGTAAGCTTCGTTGGTGTTAGATGAACGAATAGCAGCATTGATGTAACCACTTTTTGTCATCTTAACAGGTGAGGTGAGGTGAGGTGAGGTATGAGGAGGAATTTAGTTGTTTTTCAATTCGAGGAAGGTTATGTTGTGAGCAAATACAAGGAAAGCAACATGGATATATATACAAACACAATGCCTTTGCACGTCTTTATTTTATTTATTTAATGCTCACTAACTAGCTACCAATCAATTAAAATATAAAATTCAGAATGGTCACATGCAAACTCATATTATCACAATTCATACATAATAATTGTAGCATTAAAGAGGTTATGCCACCAATTTTATTTTATTTTGGTGCATTAATTTCTCCTCTATTTTTACTCATAGATAATATAACAAATGCAAACGTGATTATGTTATATTCAGATCATCACATGCCGACTATTTTATTTTATATTTGGTGAATTAAACATACAAGAAAATTAAGAGAAAATTTAAACATACAAAAAAGTTAAGAGAAAATTTAAACCACTCATAAAGACTATAATTTCTACCATTCAAACTACCTAAAGACATCACATTTCAAGAAGAAACCTTAATATCAAAAACGATGTCTTCTACGGAACAAGTACCTTCATTGAAACATTTGTTGATCCTAACTTTCCAAATATTCCAACAAACTATGAACCAAATCGAGCTTTTCAAATGTTCCAACAACCCATTGATAATATATAATTAATATTTAATAAAACATATTTTGTGATAAAATGTGATAATCATAATTTTTAATTAGATATTTTTATAATTAATGATATTTTTTTACCATTAATACAATAATTTCACTTTTTTTAATTACTTATTTGAAAGTTTTGTTATTATAAATTGTTTTGCGTTGTCTCGCATTATAAGTTTTTTTATTCATAATCGGGTTTATTTGACTGTCACTAGAAGTTCTTTTCTTTATAATCTGTTTTATTTGTCTGTCAGTAGAAGTTCTTTTCTTCATAATCTGTTTATTATTGTCTGTCACTATAAGTAATTTGTTTTATTGTTGTCTGTCACTATATGTAATGTGTTAATAATAATGTGTTTTTATTATTTTTTTGTCACCAAATGTAATTTTTGGTATAAATCTACTATCTGCTCTCTTTCACTAATTCTTATTTTTTATAGTATTTGTTTTCTGAATTTTGTCACTAAATATTGTTCATGAATTATATGTTTTTTGCATTCTGTCACTAAATATTGGTAGCCAATGAGTTGGTGGATTATGCTACTAAAGAGAAGCTTGTTGTGTCCCCTTTCAAGTTGGATTTTGAAAAAGCTTACGACAAAGTTAGTTGGAATTTTCTTCGCTTCTTATTGAAAAAAAATGGGATTTGGTACTAAGTGGTGTGTGTGGATGGAAGCTTTAATTTTTTCAAGTAAAATGTTTGTATTGGTGAATGGTAGCCCGACTAATGAATTTGTGGTGGAAAGGGGCTTGAGACAAGGGGACCCATTATCACCTTATTTTGTGTTTGTTACGAAAGGTTTAGCCATGATGGTTAGAAGATCGGTGAAGCTTGGAAATTTTATGGGAATCAACGTGAATTATATGGTTGTTTTCTAGACATTCTTCAATTTGCGGATGATACCTTTTTCATAGGAGATTGTAGTTGGAATCATTTATGGGCAATAAAAGCGGTGCTTCGTGGTTTCGATATTGTCTCGGGGCTTAGTTTTAATTTTCTCAAGAGAAAGTTGATAAGGATTAATGCTTTATCTTCATATATGGAAGCGGCGGCGTTATTCTTAGCCTGTAGGACAAAATTGAAAGATTTTAATTTCCTTGGTATCCCAATCGGGTCCAATCCTAGGAGAATTTTAACTTGGATACCTCTATTAACTAAGATAAATAATCGGTTGTCTCCTTGGCATGGTTGGTTTCTTAGTATAGGAGGTAGGATAACTCTTCTAAAGTCGGTTTTAGGAAGTTTACCTATCTTTTATTTATCTTCTATAAGGCTCTGGTGAAGGTTTGGCGGGAGATAATTAAAATGCAAAGCGGTTTCCTTTGGGGTTGTTTCCGTGAGAAGAAGAAGATCCATTGGGTCAAGTGGGAATCGATTTGTCTTCCATTCGACAGAGGCGGTTTAAACATCAAGGACATTCACGTATTCAATGTAAGACTTCTTCACAAATGGAAGTGGAGGATATTGGTAGGATCTGAAAACTTATGGTTTCAAATGTTAAGAGCTAGATATGGAGACATTTGTATGCATGTGTCGGGGGTAATTTAAAGGATCGCGGTGAAACTCTTATTCTTCGTGGTGGGGCGATTTGATTTCCATGCCGAGTAAACTTGGTGAAGACGTTTTTATGGACAATTTCAAGTTTGCAATTGGTAATGGATATCATACACCTTTTTGGAGGGGGATTTGGGCTGGAGAAGTTTGCTTCAAGGAGTGATATCTGACTATCTTAGCAATCACGCCTCTTAAAGAAGTTTCGGTGGCGGTTATGGGAGGATGAAGGGATGGAGATTGGAAATGGGGTGACTTTGGTTTAGCTAATGTTTTTTGTTTTCTTGCAGGTACAGATGTTAACAATTCTGCAACTATGTTGTTCCACGGGAGGAAGATAGTATCACTTGGCTTTTGGAAGATGATTACTCTTCTTCGGTTAGGTCATGTTATCGAAGGCTCTATTCTAATCGAATACCTTTTGGTCCCTGTAATAGAGATGATAAAGCCTTCAATTTGCTTTGGAAGTCGGAGATTCCATTGAAAATAAAAGCTTTCGGTTGAAGGAGTTTTTTGAATAGATTACCGACAAAGGATCTCCTTTTGGTTAGAGGTATACCCATTACGTCTTCCGACACTAAGTGTCTCTTTTGTAAAACGCATTTGGAATCTTGGACTCATATTTTTCGTGGATGCCCGGTAACAAACTTGGTTTGGTCCGAAGTGGCTGTTTGGATAGGGATCCAAGATGGTGGAGGAAGTGGGTGTATGAAGTCTTTTTTATTTTGGTACTCCGCTTGCAAAAGGAAGCGATTTAAGGAGGGAAGAGAATCTTTTGTGTGGTTAGCGATTTGTTAGAAAATTTGGACTCTTAGAAACGACGTTATATTTAAGAGGGTAGAGTGGAATATTATAGACATAGTTTAGAAAGTTAAATTTTTCTTATGGAGATGGTCGCTCTTAGGTAAAATTATCCTTCCCAATTGTAACCTTTATGAGTTTGATAAACTCCCAATGTTTTATTTGAGGTAGAGCTCAATTGGTTGGTAATTTTTTCTATTTTTGTCGAGCGTAGTCGTGTTTCTTTTGTAACAAGAGTGAGTACATTTTGTACTCTTTATCAATATATTTCTTGATTACAAAAAAAAACGTTGTGTGCATCATGTTTGTTGAATGACTATTGGCATTTTGAGAGGCATATCATCCTCGATCTCTTAATGATATTACACGAAATTATAATGAGTAAAGTAAATCGACCTCATCAACTATTGGAATGTGCGAAGTTCATTGGACATACAAAGTGAGGTAACAGGCGACCGGATATTCAATGTAACTCTCATTTTTTAACTTTTGATTTTAAAGCCCTCTTGATTTATTATATACCATAAATATTCAACAACAAAAATTAAGGAATCTAACATTTGAATGTTCTAAGTTATATTTTCCCCATCTTTTATAATGAGTATATTTTACTATGTTTTTATTTAGAGAAATTTTTGTTTATTTTCCACTTAATAATTTTTTTATCAAAGTATTTTATTTTAGGGTTAAATATATTTTTAGTTGCTATAAATAACCCAAAATCAAGTTTTTGTCCCTATAAAAAATTTCTGCAAGGAATTATCCTCCTAAATCTTTTAGTTAAAGATAATAGTTTTTTAATTTATCTAGTCAATCAGAAACTGATGTGGCATGTCACGTTGAATGCCACCTCACTTAAAGTCAACATGAAGAAAAAAAGTGTGTTATATTGTGGGGGTCACAAAGCTCCCTACAATAACTAAAAAAATTAGAAATCGAATCCAAAAATCACTCGCAAGCTAACCAAATCCACAAACTTCGATTTCGATATTTATGAAAATATTCTATTAAACTTCAATTTTTTCAACATTTTCACAATATGCAGAGCATGGGGCATATTCATAAAAAGCAAGTTGCTGAAAACATAAATCATCGGCCTTGTCTCTAGATTTATTGGAATGTTTTGCATTGAATCCCTTGAGGTAAGAAGAGAGTGATCAATTTCTTGAAATAGAACAGTCAATGTATCTTCTTATAAAGCCTCTTATCAGTATCATTAACTAGTTATTTGCCTTAACTGAGTACTAGTAGTAACACGTTGTAGAGAATAAATCATGGCCAACATATAATTTGGACATTTCAATAGTTTTTAGGCAGCTCCAACAGCTCAACCTCTCCGTGAGAGATAATATCTTCCTACATATAATACAATTTTTTTTCATCATATAGTAATGCGGTGGGTAGCATTGGTAAGAAGTACTGAAGTTCCCGAGTAACACTAAACAATAGCACACATGCATATATCCTTATAGTTGTTAGTCTTTTTATTTTACCACGACAAATATCTGACTGGATATTCTCATAAGTGATGATTTTGCATCAATGATGGTCTTATATTTAGCCATGCAAGTATTGATCATTCTAATGAGCTTTGGTCTATTAAAGATGTGAGTAATGTCAAGTATCAGCATCATTGGATGCACTAAATCCTACATATGCTTTAAGGAATATATTATGGCATTTTGAAATCAAATAAGAACACATTCACTGCAGTGATGAATCATTTTCCCTATGTTTCAATAAGATTTCTAGTTCTGCATAACAAAGTATACAAAATTCATTAAAAAAACAACTAATAATGTGGAATGTGTTAGAGATATATAGAAGTAATCCAGTTATGTCAAAGAATTTTCATTGACAATTAATTATTGAGTTCTACATGATCCCGATATGTTAGAAAGTAGTATTACCATTTTGCGGCCTTTGTATTATCTATTGTAATATTTGCAACAACAAATGAGTAAAATGGTTATACGTACACACACACAATCTAACATATGTATTTACTTACTAGCTTCTGCTATCTAGTTTATCAACCTTGTCATAAACCGCATTTTTCTAAAATTAAACTCATTTGGTTACCTTACAAAAATTACATGTAGGATGAGAGATCTTCTTTTTTATAATCTTTTTTCATGCATTTTCTCTAGTTAGCATGTGACTAGTGAGATACCTGTGCGTTCGCACGGGTATCACTGTGGACCGCGGAATTATCGTCAGTTTGTCATAAAAATTCAAACAAATTAAAAAAATATCAAAATATTACTAAAAAAAGAAAAAAAAATTAAAAATGGACTGAAAGATAATTGTATGAATTTTTAAAATCAACTATTGTTAAGAAATTGTGAAAATAGAAATAAAAAAATACTTTTTTAGAAATAAAAAAACTATTTAACACATTTCATAAAAACCAATTGTGAAAATAGAAATTAAAAAAAAAAGTTTGTTTAGGGTTGATAGAGTTATAATAAAAGGGTTTATAAAGTTTACTAAATGAGACAAATAAATATCCAAAATTAAAATTAGTTGAAAATCAGTAGAAAACTAATTTTACTATGGTTTAAAATATCAAAACAAAAAATGAAAAGTCAGTAGTACAACTGACATAAGTGTTAGATTCGAATATCTTTAAATTAAAAACTCGTGTATTTATACGATACTGATGTGTTACATGTGCTTCTGCACGAGTACCACTGTAGACCACGAAATTGTTACCAGTTTGTCATAGACATTAAGAAAAAATTAGAAAATATCAAAATTTTACTGTAAAAAATGAAAAAAAAAATGGACTGGAAGATAATTGTATAAGATTTTAAAAAACAACTAGTGTGAAAATAGAAAAAAATTAGAGTTAACAGAGTTATAATAATAAGGTTGATAAAGTTTAATAAATAAGACAAATAAATATTCAAAATTAAAATTAGTTGAAAATCAATTTTAAAAAACTAATTTTACTGTATTTTAAAATATAAAAAATTGAAAAATTCAGTAGTACAATTGACATAAATTTTATATTTATCTTTTTAAAATTTACGAAAAAAGTAAAACCACGTGCGTTTGCACGGATTTTGGTATGATTATCCGTGCGCTCACAATTCTTTTGGTCTGGTTACTCGTGCGCTCACACAGTATTGGTATGTTACATGTGCGTTCGCATGGTACTGGTGTGGAATGTGGAATTGTCGATAGTTTGATTTTGAAATGAAAATAAAATAGAAAATAACTTTATTTTCTATTATTGTACAAAAAATGTAATAAGCCGTACCTCCACAGGGATTTCGGTCTGACTACCAATGCGGACGCACAGGTACTGGTGTGGTATGCACGCTACGTCACCAGATATGTTATGAAATATATATAAAAAACAAAAATTTTAAAAATTTAGAGTTAAATTCAAAAAAAAAATATTAAAAGGATACACCCAATATAAAAATAATCATGCTAAAACCATTAAAAAATAAAGTTATTTCATATAGAGTAGTAGTTATAATAATGAGTGTAGTTGATATTAAAAAGAAACAAAATAAAAATAGGAAACATTGGAAAAACATTAATTGAGATTAAACATATTTACTTATAATTTTTGAATTTTAAAAAAAATGTAATATCTTGTGTGTTCACAAGGATTTTGGTCTGGTTACTCGTGCGTTCACACGATACTGATGTGTTACCCGTGTGTTCACACATATTTTGATTTGATTACCAGTGTGTTCAAAATGTACGGGTGTATTACCCGTACGTTCACACTTATTCTAACATGGTTATCAGTGTGTTCACACGACACTGGTGTATTACTCGTGTGTTCACACTTTTTTTGGTCTAGTTACTTGTGCACTCACACATTATTGGTATGTTACCTGTACGTTCGTACGGTACTGGTATCGTAGGCACGCTTATGTTCTTAAAATATAATAAAAAATTTAATAATAAAATCACAACCATTTTATGAAAATTGTTAATTATTTATAAAAGAAAATCATATTTTTAAAAGAAACATAAAAATATTTAGCAAAATTGTTTTACACCAATAGTAAAGTTATTCCCGTATATGCAAATATTTCTTTCAACAACATATTATCTTTATCTCGTATATAAATATTATTTTTTTAGTAATATTTGTAAAAATATTTGAATCAATAGTAATGTTTATCCTGCATTAAAAATATTTAAATTAATAGTAAAATTTCCCGTATATAAATATTTGAATAATGTAAGGATTTATGTACAAATAAATTAGTTTTTAAAAAATAATAATATTAAAAATTATCTAAAATATAATTGTTAAAAGACATAATAAATTAGTGTTTTTGACATTATTTACAAAAATATTAGAACCAATATAAACTAATTGTCATTATTATTAAAAAAATTGATCAATATCAAAATATCATTTCTTTTATATTCTACTGTACCTATATATGAATGTAAATATCATCATCTTAAGAGTATTATAATAAAAACAAATCATGCTTCAAAATTATATTTGCCACTTAGACATAACTCAAATTCGATCAATTAACTAAAATCTCAGATAATATTTTATTGAGTAAATAAATATCTTTAAAAAACTAAGAATGTCTAGATTAAAATTATATATTTTTTTAGAGTTTAAAATTTAAATTGTTTTAGTTTAATTCAAATATATACTAAAAAAAATTAATATGATTCGTTAATCTTTTTTTAATAAGTGATGTCCATTGCAGTGTTGATGTACATAAGTGATGTTGATTGCAATGCACTGTCAGTTAAAGGATAGTAATCATCATGAAAAATCTATCAGTAAAATGTCTTTTATTAACCCTCAGCCAACCACCCAATACTAATTGTCTAAGATGTGACCCTAGTCGCCTTTCCTTACTAAGTGCATTACCTATGTGCTTAGCGCAAATTTCCTTACATTTGTTTTCTTGTAAAATAAGTTAATAAATCATTACATATTTCACAAAAACCGGAAACTTATAAATCACTGTTTTTATATATTTTTTATATTGTAAGCCTGTAAAATAAGTTAATAAGTCCTTACTTATTTCACATAAATCAGACACTTATCAATAGTCCTCAAACATAATTAATGAAATGGTTCAAAAATATTTTGAAATCATGTTTCATAAACAAGGTTGACTTACTCATGTAAAGATTTTTTAAATAGTTTTTATGATTAGGTATTATTACAAGTGTCAGTTCATAATCAATATCATAACTTTCCAAAACACCTAGGATAAAGATGAATTATTTGCTTGAAAAAAGTAATATTCTAAAACAAGTTTAGATAACCAGTTAAACATTCATTTGATCGTGATTTCACTAAGTATCTCTCAATTGTTAGTATTTTTCTGAAAATTCCGACAATGCATGAACTTAAAAACACTTTGTATTTCATCTAAACAATAATATGGAATATATCATCTATCATAACTCACTAAATACTTTCTTTTGATTATAAAGTTGTCGGACTTTTAAAAAAATATTAATTTTTCGTTGGAAGAAAAAGTCTAAAGATAAAAATATGAGAATATAAATTTTTTCTTTTCAAAATTTTTTTTGTAAGCAAGTGATTCTAATAAATACGAGAATTAAGAGTTCTCAAATCTGATTAAAAAAAAGGCCGAGTTAATCAAAGACCGGAATACAAAAAGAAAGATTGTTATCCAATTGCAGCTATAAAATAAAAAACAACGTATTTTTACAATAATCATAGAAATTACAATTGGTTTTAGCAATATTTCCTAATAAATACCACTTTCAAGCCTTAATTTTAATGTTTCAAACAAGGTTGAAAATATTCCAGGTATGACTCTCAAAGATTATCTCATTCACAGCTATCCAAATGTTCCACATTGTCGCCATCCAAAAATGCTAGCTTTCATTTTCTTTGCTCCTTGAGATTTATAAAAACGAAAATATCTCTCAAAACTTTCTTTACACAAATCCTTTATGTCTATCGTAATATCTACAAAAGTAATCCACTTCCTTATCTCCCCGTGGAAAGAACAAAAATCACAGAGAGAACTATCCTCGAAAAAATTTGTACCTCTACAAATAAGATTATCCTTTCAAACTTTCTCTTCCTTTACAATCACTTTCTTATAACCATTTTTGTGGATACTTTTTTCTTTTGTGTGCTTGAGTTTTGTTTTTAAATTAATTTTTCGTCAAAGTATTTGTTTTCGTTTATTACACCGTTATTATTTGAGTTTTTGTTTAAAAAAATTTTCATTTTTCTATTTTCTCCATCTTTTGATTTTGACATCCCTTACTTTTCTAATAAAATGGTGAACATTATTCTCTATGATGTAAGGTGTTTTTTTATAATAAAAAACCAAATATTAAAATATACCTGATTCAATAAAAATAAAGTAAATAAATAAGACAATTTTAATAGGGTTAAATATGTTTTTAATCTTATAAATATCTCAATTTTTAGTTTTAGTTCTTATTAAAAAAATAATATATTTTAATCCCTATAAAATTATTATGCACGTAGTTTTAGTCCTTCTTGGTAAACCAATTTGTATTTTTAAATGATTATTTTGCAGATATCTTTAAAATGTTATAAAAAAATTCTCGGAAAAAAAAATCAAAATTTGATTTCTAAGTCGAGGTCTTCATTACTTTTGTCATTATATTTTGAAATTTAAAAAATTCATATTTAATTCTTCTCATTTTAAAAAATTCTAAAATTTGGTTAAAAAAAATTAAATAACTCATATTTAATTCTTCTAATTTTAAAAAATTCTAAAATTTAGTAAAGAAATATTTTATAGAATTCTAAACATAGTTGAAAAAAATTATTCAAAAATTTAAATGTTTAAGGGTAATTAAACAGTTTTCAAACTTTTAAAAAATAGCAGGGACTAAAATTACATCCATAGAAAATTCGTAGAGACTAAAATATATTATTTTTTAATAAGAATTAAAAATAAAAACTAAAATATTTATAGAAACTAAAACCATATTTAATTCATTTTAATAAAAAGTTTTATCCCATATTTTTAGCTGCACCTGGCAAGAATGCTAAATATTAAATTTCCATGATAGATCCCATGCTTTTATATTAAATTTCCATTCTATATCCCATACTTTTAGCTGCACATTGCAGTGATTCTAAATATTAAATTTCCACTAAAGGATTGACATGAAAATTATGTAAAATAATTAACAAATTCAATATCCCACGTTTTTAGATAAATCTCAAGGACCTAGAAAATACAGTATCCCACATTTTTAGCTGGAACTTGACAGCAATGCTTTATATTAAACTAGGTCTGCTGCAGATAAAGGATAGACATGAAGAAATAAGGATTTAACAATTCTATTAGAAACGATGGCATTAAAATTTAGTTGAGGCAATCAAAATATTAGACAACACTACAAGGAAAGCAACATGGATATATATAAAAACACAATTCCTTTGCATGTCTTTATTTAATTTCAATGCCCAATTTTTTTATTATTTAAAGCTCACTAACTAGCTACCAATCTATTAAAGAGGTTATGTCTCATAATTTTGGTGAATTAACTTCTCCTCTAACTATATCCTTCATTCAACGGTGTAATCATTATTTTATTATTTATTCAAAATTTCTTAATTAATAAATTATAAGAAAAAGTTGTAAGATAATTTTCATAATCTTTGAAATGCATGGGTTTGTTGGTGGGTAAATTCAGCTTTGTTATTCATGTTTGATTTGGTAGCATGAGAAAGTTCACAACTTTATCAGGAAATTCATGGAGCTCTGCTGGAAATTTCATAGGCTCTCCAGAAAACTCATGAACTTTGCCAGAAACTTTATAGTTTCGGAAAAAACTCATGAGTCTCGCAGGAAAATTCTTAGGTTCGTCGATCAGACACTACAACCATCACTGGCTCTCCCAATGCGAGACTACGGGAACAAGACAGAACCCTCCTATTTCCGACATTTGAAAATGGCAGAACCACCTCGAAACACCAATACTCACTGGAAAACTTCACTGTAACTAACTTCTAACGGAAAAGAAAAGTAAAATCCTAGTGCTAACATGCAACTGATGAATAGATAGAAAGCTTACTTGGATAGATGAAGGTGGAGTGTGACGACGGTGGGAATAGGCAACGGTGAAGGAAACGTAGAAGATAGCAGCGTACAAAAAAGTATAAGGAGAGCAAGAGATTGTAAATGTTTCAAATGAGCCCTATCTTGCTCTTTTTTATGCAAGCCCACCATGTGTGAAAGCGTACAGACGTAAGTCATCATTGCCCCAACCCTAGGCATGGTAGACTATGATGATGCATTCAATAGCAATAATGTGTTGCACAAAGAAGATTAGACGTTTGTCTTCCCAAGGCCTCAACATTGTGTATTCCAATGGGTTGAGCACACCTGTCAACCCCTCAGAATCCATCGCGGGCACGTCCTCACGAAGAAAATTTATTGCGTCGTCGGACACGAACGACAATCTTCACTTTCCTTCACGAGCACGGCCCGAAACAGAACTTCGAGTAAGTTTACGACATCGAGCGTAAGCGACAACTTGAGACAACTTCGCATTATCAGGCGCACACAACGACTTCGAGAAAATCCATTGAAAGCACAGCCTCGGGGGAAAGCTAGAAAAAATCTCACATTGCCAAGCACGAGCAACAAAACGTAAGATGATCGCATTGTCGGACATAGGTGATATCCTCAAACAAATTACCTCGCGAACATAGCTACGTCCTCGTATGGACTGACCTGCGAGCGAGATATGTTGATGGAGAACAGCTTCCACCCTGACTCGTGAACTGACTCTAAGTCATTACTCTTCTTTCATGCAGCAACGGCTCGTGTGGCTCCTTTTCTAGACTAGGTCTGAGACTGTTCCATCTTCGGGCACGACCCAGTCCATTATAACCATTGGGGAACGTTTCCCCCACATATATATTTATTGATTAAGTAAATAATATATATTTATTGATTAAGTAAATAATATGATAAAATGTGATAATCATAATTTTAAATTAGATATTTTATAATTAATGATATATTTTTTTACCATTAATATAATAATTTCTATCTTTTTAATTTTTTATTTGATAGTTTTTTATTATAAATTGTTTTGCGTTGTCTCGCACTATAAATTTTTTTCATCATAATCGGGTTTATTTGACTGTCACTACAAGTTCTTTTCTTTATAATATGTTTTATTTGTCTGTCAGTAGAAGTTCTTTTCTTCATAACTCATTTATTATTGTATGTCACTATAAGTTATTTTTTTAATAATTATAACTGTTTGTCACTATAAGTTTTTTACCCATAATCTGTTTATTATTGTCTGTTACTATAAATTATTTTCTACATAATGTGTTTTATTATTTTCTGTCACCAAATGTAATTTTTGGTATAAATCTACTATCTGCTCTCTTTCACTAAATGTTATCTTTTATATTATTTGTTTTCTGTATTCTGTCACTAAATATTGTTCATGAATTATATGTTTTCTTCATTTTATCACTAAAAGTAATATTTCTTTCCGGTTATATATGTCATTCTAGTTATTAGCTTTGTTATATTAAATTTGTTGAATTTTATGTGTTATGATTTTTATTGTTGTTATTTATGTGTTAAAAATAATTTATCCTTTTAGTGATGTTAATACTAAATAAGTATGTACAAAAATAAATGAAACAATATTTATAGCTCTAATTAAAATAATTTTTTTATTAAATTAAATTTTGTATGAAATTGATTGGGAAAAAGTGGATGTATAATGATATGATGTAACTGAGTACTATGGATAGATATCATTTAAGTGTGTTTAAAGAAAATAGTTTGAAATAGGATAAGAGATAAGATTATGTTGTGTGCATCCTGCTTGTTGGTTGATTATTTATTGCATTTTACCTCCCAATTTAATATTTATAATATATGGTTATTAGATGTCAAATTTTACTTTTGGAATGTAAAGTTCAGACTAGGTTGTAGGAAATAGATAACTCGATATTAATCTTTGACTCAACTAGGTTGTAGGAGATAGATAATTCGATATTCATCTTTGAGAGATGTTGTGCCATTTAAAACGGAGTAAGTGAAATCTTTTCTTTAGTTATGTAAAGTTGTAGGAAACATTTTGAATATTGGGGTAAGATTGTCTATTTTATTATTATGATTGTTGAATGACTATTGGCATTTTGAGAGGTATATCCTCCTTGATCTCTTAATGATATTACACGAAATTATAATGAGTAAAGTAAATCGTCCTCGTCAACTATTAGAGTGTGTGAAGTTCATTGGACATACAAAATAAGGTAACAGGCGACCGGATATTCGATGTAACTCTCATTTTTTTTACTTTTGATTTTAAAGCCCTCTTGATTTATTATATACCATAAATGTTCAAAAAAAAAATGGAATCTAACATTTTAATGTTCTAAGTTATATTTTCCCCATCTTTTATAGTGAGTATATTTTGTGAAACAGTACAAGTACAATGTTGATATGGACCTAGACCGTGATCAACTCCGGGCCATATCCCAGAAAAACAGAGAAAAATTTAAAAGGTATGCGCATAGATGGTGCGAGTTTTCCGCCCAAGTTAGTCCTCCGATGGAAGAAAGGGAAATGAACAAGATCTTTTTGAAAACTCGCAGTCATTTCTATTATGAGAAGATGGTTGCTAGTGCACCTACTGACTTTGCTGAGATGGTGAGCATGGGAATGAGACTAGAAGAAGGTGTCTGTGAAGGACGGTTAACCAAAGAAGGAAGTTCTGATAGATTTCATAAAAATAAAGATGGTGAAGCCAATGTTGTGTCTCAAGAAAGGTATAGGAGAACCCAGATACCAGTTGTGAATTTCATGGTGGAGTAATAGGGCATCCGATTGATGAATGCAAGGTTTTCCAAGGACAAGTTCAAGAGATGATCGATGATGAGGTGTTAACCTTTGAAGGAGGAATCCCATTTGTGAATGGAACGTCTTTATCCTGAAGAATCAAGAAGGTTGAGGATATGCCCATAGCCAAGAGCTCGGACTGGGACAGTTTCCTCAAATCCTTAGTCCATTTACAGCAACTTTATTTGTAATTTTTCATAATTGTTAATGCTTTGTTTTCATGTAAGAACTTGTTTATTTTGAACATTAATCATAATGTGATGTGTATGTTTATCTTGAATTCGTTGGGACTAAAATATATTATTTTTTTAATAGGAATTAAAAATGAAAATTATAATATTTATAGGAACTAAAACCATATTTAATTCATTTTAATAAAAAGTTGTATCCCATATTTTTAGCTGCACCTGGCAAGAATGCTAAATATTAAATTTCCATGCTAGATCCCATACTTTTATATTAAATTTCCATTCTATATCCCATATTTTAGCCGCACATTGCAGTGATTCTAAATATTAAATTTCCACTAAAGGATTGACATGAAAAATTATGTAAAATAATTAACAAATTCAATATCCCACGTTTTAAGATAAATCTCAAGGACCTAGAAAATACACTATCCCACATTTTTAACTGGAACTTGACAGTAATGCTTGATATTAGCTGAATATAGGACTGAAGAACATCACAGAGATAGGGTGGGGACAAATAAACTTTTTAGCCTAAAATCCTTTTTTGTGAAAACTGTGAACCTGGCCTAGTTATAACCCTCAAAAGACTCAATTAAAGAAGGGTTTATTTTGAAAGCGTACTTCAACGAGATAGCGTTCCTGACTCCCATGAGTTGTGCTTAAAGATCTTTGTTGGTATTGCATGTGCATTCAAAAATCAATGTCGTATCCAAACTAGTGATTCATTCACAAGGTTTTGCGACATATTTTCAATAAAAACTTCAAAATAAACATATGTGTTACATTAGAATTATCATTCTCAGAATAAACATTTTCTGCTTGCATACATTTGTTTGACATCTGAAAGCTTACATATGAGCATCAGTGATGAGTTTAATCTTTTGAGGCATGAAACTCTGATGAGTGATTGGCAAGTTATCTCAAGAATGACCATATACAGGGGCGTGTTTCCTGAAGACTTTGTTAAGTATGAGCAAGTCTGCTTTCCCAGCTGATGATTTCACCTGGGCCAAAGTTTGAGGAGTTCGTTGATCAAAGAGTGTACCAAGTTCAGTTAATCTGGTGCGGTTACATAGAGATTCGATGAATCCCTCTAAGTGTTTGAAGACACTGAGGAAGTTTATTTCAAGTCTTTATGATACAAAGTTTCATCTTGGTGTAAAATCCTTTGTAGACCATGTAGTCTGGGGCAAAAGTTATGAATTGTGAACTCAATGTTATCCTAAGCAGATTTTTGTTCTGAGGAATTAATTTGTTTCCCCCCATATAGTTTTTAATCAGATGTTGGTCCCTGCAACAATGTTGATCTCTCTAGGTTGTGAGACCTAGATTGAGAGTGCATTTATTTTGCACATATACTTTGTCTCCCTAGGAAGAATCTATTGAAGGTTCCCCATTGAGGACAAACTTTATACCTCGATAGCAGGTGTGTTCTCAGTTAACCTTGGCATAAGGTATTTTCTCTCCAAGAATCTCGGCAATAGATATCTTGGATGATGTCAAAGAAATATTACAATAAACCTCGACAGAAGGCAGTTCTATTTTCTTTGATAAACCTCGACATAAGGTGTTTCCTCTCATTTACTAGTAAGTCTCGGCATAATATTTCTAGTTAACCTGGTCTGAAGTTATTTTCTTTCCAAGGATCTCGACAATAGATTTCTCGGATGATTTCAAAAGACGAATCTCATAGTTGACCTCGGTAGAGGAAGTTTTATCGGTAGATTCTCTGGTTAATTTTGGCAGTAGATCTCCAGCAGACTTTAACATCAGATGTTTTCTTTTAAGAATCTCGGCAGTAGATTCCATGGCTAGTCTCGGTTGTAGACTTTTCCAGTTGATATCTTTTGAAATTCCCACAGTGTACCTCGGCAGTAGGTTCTCTGATTGAAGATTTTGTCTAAATTATTCTCTTGATTTACCTTATGTGGTTACTCCAAAGGGTATTTGGCTTGATTTATGAATGAGGAAAGAATATCAATAGTTATTCCAGGGGTGGTAAAGTCTTGATGTGTGTAACTTGCCTCTCCCAAAGTAGGGTTTGATCTGGTTGGTTCCATACGGAATTCCTGAGCGGTCTTGGCATTTTGACATTAATGATGTTTTGTTCCCCAATAGTAAGTAGGAGCGGGGATTATTTGTTGTATGAATGTTCCCAATTGAGTTTCAATTCCTTCCTCAAAACAGTTGTTAGAAGTGATATTCTTGTCACATGAGTATCCCCAGCTGAGTTTTGATCTCTTCCTCAACAGATTATCTTTGACTTGAGAAGCAATGTTTATGTAGGGAATCCTCAGTCGATTCCTTGCTCCTCATCTTGAGTTGGTTGCATCCCCTAGAAAAAGTATTGATATTGCAGTCAGTTGAGAGGTTTTCTTTTACCTGGTGATAGGTATTTATTTAAAATCCCTTGCAACTGTATTTTGGATATGATGATAACTTCAGGTATCCCCACGAGGGTCGGTAAGTCCAAAATTTCCAGTGATGAATGATCTCCATAGGTATTTCTCTCAGATCACCAATAGATCTGCATGTGATGATTTCCAGTAGGTTCCTAGGTAATCCTCAACAAGTCTTACACCTTTTTCCCAAGCGGAGTAAGTATGGTGTGTCAATTGTCCTTCGTAGAGATTGATGAGTATTCGAAGACATGCTTGGAACCTATTTCTCATCAAGAATTTTCTTTGTCCCTAGTGAGGATTGTGGAAACATTTCCCTATCCCCGACAGATTATTACCTTTCCTCAACATTGTGGTATTCCTTTGCAGAGTCGATGTTTGATATTTGACACTCCAGTAGGCTCTGCTTTATTTGCACCACTGGTAGATTTTCATTCGTTTCCCAACAGAGTTATGAAATATTTATCCCCATCAGAGTTTAACAGGGACATTCCCCTCTTTTCCCCAAAGAATGTGGAAGGATTTTTGTTGTTAATGTTTCTCCAACATGTTATCCCCTCAGAGTGGATTTGTTGATGTTATCCTAAAGACATCACATTTCAAGAAGAAACCTTAATATCAAAAACGATGTCTTCTACGGAACAAGTACCTTCATTGAAACATATGTTGATCCTAACTTTCCAAATATTCCAACAAACTATGAACCAAATCGAGCTTTCCAAATGTTCCAACAACCCATTGATAATATATAATTAATATTTAATAAAACATATTTTGTGATAAAATGTGATAATCATAATTTTTAATTAGATATTTTTATAATTAATGATATTTTTTTACCATTAATACAATAATTTCACTTTTTTTAATTACTTATTTGAAAGTTTTGTTATTATAAATTGTTTTGCGTTGTCTCGCATTATAAGTTTTTTTATTCATAATCGGGTTTATTTGACTGTCACTAGAAGTTCTTTTCTTTATAATCTGTTTTATTTGTCTGTCAGTAGAAGTTTTTTTCTTCATAATCTGTTTATTATTGTCTGTCACTATAAGTAATTTGTTTTATTGTTGTCTGTCACTATATGTAATGTGTTAATAATAATGTGTTTTTATTATTTTTTTGTCACCAAATGTAATTTTTGGTATAAATCTACTATCTGCTCTCTTTCACTAATTCTTATTTTTTATAGTATTTGTTTTCTGAATTTTGTCACTAAATATTGTTCATGAATTATATGTTTTTTGCATTCTGTCACTAAATATTGGTAGCCAATGAGTTGGTGGATTATGCTACTAAAGAGAAGCTTGTTGTGTCCCCTTTCAAGCTTTTTGTGGATTATTGAAGACTGCTTTGTGGATTGAATCCCTGGAAGTATTTCCTCAGTATGAGTTGAGCCTTGTAGTAGGATTTTATTCCTTTGATGGCTTTTGATTTTCCCCTATAGTATTTCAAGTTGAATCTCCAGCATGATTCCCAACATTGTTGCTTTGGGATCAGCCGAGTATTCGATTGTTATGGTGTTTATGTCACCTGTTGCTTATCTTTATGTTTGTTTTGTCAGCATATTCATGCATTCGCTTTATGCATAGCATCATATTTTTTCATTCTTTCATTATTTGATACATCTTTATTCTCTGCCCTTTGGTATGAGATTTCCCCACAGAGTGCGTACGTTGTCTTCCCTCAAGATTAGAGTGTCGATCATTAAGCAGAAAGTGTTTTTCCTTTCTAATTCCCCACTAAGATTGTTCATTATGTATGATTATTGTTTTAGTTTCCTCCCCAGTTTATTATTATCTGGATGAAACTTTCCCCTGTTGAGATATTACCTCCTCGGGATGAGTCTTGTTTGACCGTTTCTCTCCAATTTGTTCTTGGATTGAACATTGGTCCCTTTTGTCTATATCCTACCAAATACTCCGGTAGTTGAGCCCATTTCCAACCAAATACACTGGTAGTTAAGCCCATTTCCTACCAAATACACTGGTAATTGAGCCTATTTCCTACCCAATACACTGGTAGTTGAGTCTATTTCCTACCCAGTACACTGATAGTTTAGTCCATTTTCTACCCAGTACACTGGTATCAAATAATATCATGTATTTTGGTTCGTCTACTTAGTACACAGGTAGCCGGTAACTTTTTCCCTGGTCTCTTTGCCTCTCTCTACCCAGTTAACAGGTAGTAGATGATATATTTTTGTTGGTTCACCTACCTAGTAAACGGGTAGTAGATGATATTTTCCCAATTCAGTATTCCTCCATCTATTGGACTTGAATACTTTGTTTGGTTGATGTTCTCCCGGCAAAGTATTACTCTTCCCTGTTGAATTTTATCCTTATTATGTTTTACAATCATTCCCCCAGTTGAGTCAGTTATCCAGTGATTTCTTTTCCTGGTAAACTCTTTTGTTGTCTGTTGTTTTTCCCCAACTGGATTTTCCTTTCGTGTCCCCAAGCTTTTGCTTTCCTCTGGTGGTTATGTTCTCCCCACAGGGATCTTGGGTTTGCATATCATATCATATTCATATCAAACCATGGTCTCTTAGGGCCAAAAATTGGGTTTTTTTATATTTATGTCTTTCATGTCTTGTAGAGACGAAGATATCAATCTTCATATCTCCAGATTGAAGAAACTTGAATAGGGGCAGCTGTAACACCCTAATTTTTGCCCTAAGATTTCTCCGCATTTCATATGCATTTTGCATACAAACAAGATCACCTTGGTTTCTCGGTTCTTTTCGAATGTAGGGTTATGCCTCACAGAGGATCATTATTGCTATTGTTTTTTATTTGCTTTATAGTTGTTTATGGTTACTAACTTTTAACCAAAATACCAAAAATATGTTACAATTCGCTTCTTCTTCTTCTCTTTGTGTGTTCAGGTGTTGCAGGGTTGTCAAACGCAAGGCAGTATTTTCAATTCAAATGTGGTTGTTCATTTATGATCTAATTCATATGGAAGTTTGACCTAATCTTGGTCAAACTATCAGGATATTATTTCAACCGCAAGTTATTCACGTTAGTGGTTATTTCTCAGGAAGTGCGTATTCAAAGTTCAAGTTGTGTTGTGTGCAAAAGTTCTTTGATTTATCGAACAGTGGTTTGTGAGAAGTTTGGTCCAGTTTATCTTGATTGAGTGTTCATCAGTTTATCAGTGGTTCATTTGTGGACTTATTTTCCAGAGGTCGATTCAGACATATTTGAAAAGTTTCAAAAAATCAAAAGTTGATGGTTGTTGTTCAATGGCTTGGGATTGGTGGTTTCATCATGCATGTGGAAAAGTTCAAATTTGGTTCTAGGCTTAAAATAAAAGAAATCATCACTTCATCTATTACCTGATTCATAACCATTAATTTTTTCATCATTCACTATTCATTTCATTATCCTTTTTTTCTATCATTAGTTATATTCATTCACGTTTCCATTTCTATTCATTATTTGATCCATAAATCATCTTTCTAGTTCGATTATCCGAATTCCCGTTTTTACCAAATTCCAATTTTCATTCAACATTCAGTTTAATCAAATTCTTTTTTTCCAATTTATAAATTCCATGATCTATATCCATTAAAAATCAATCTCTACATTTTTATCCATTCTTTTATTTCCAAATTATCCATCCATATTTTAATTTCTAAGTTTTTTAATCCATTTTCATTAAATCCATATTATATTTCATTATCCTATTACCACTTTTAATATTCATATATCCAATGCCATTTAAAATCATTTATCAATTTCTAATATCCATTATTATCATTTTCTTATCAAAGCCCATCTACCATAAATAAAATATCACATGGCCCATTTCCTATTTTTACTATTAAACTCATATTTTTTCTGATGTCATAAAAGAATTGAAAAAGTTGGATACTACTTTCCTACATACTATACACACGCGAGACCCACTCCAAACATACAAGCAGCCGAACAAACGCAGCTAAAGATGCCAAAGCGCATAGCAAAAAGTTGAAAGTAAAACACAAATGATAGTGAAGGAATCGCGTCCAAGCATCACACAGAGCACATCCAAAACGCAAATGGAAAGCAAATGAAACGCATGTGAAATTGAACACAAAAATACAGTTAAGCACACGCCTTCCTTACACATCCAAAACGCACCAAATCCAACAAAAACGGCATCCATTTTTTCAAATAATTTTCACTCCAATTCTTCTATAAATAGAGATCATTTCTCATTCAAATCCAAGCTTGTATAGTCATTCAAAACCCTGCACAAATACCTTCAAAGTTCCAAAACTCCATTAAAGCTTCAATTTCAAAGCTTCACTAACATATTCCAATTCTCACCAAAAGTCACTTCCAAGCATCAAATTCTTCATACAACAACAAGAGGAAGAGAATAAAAGTTGAAGAGGAGTCTTGCTTCCATTTTTTAAGGTAGTTGAAAATTTGCGTCGGTTATTCGGAGCTTCGATTCGCTTTATTCTTGCATCGATGGTTAATTTTAATTACATATTCTTGATCCTTTCCGCCTCACGATCGCAATGGTATATCATTTGAGCTCCGTCGCTCCGATTTGACAGAGCTCAAAAAATTCAAAGTGGGATTTTTTTTTAAAATAACGTAGTTTATTGATAATAATACTAAAATAACTTAGTTTTTGGTATAATTACCAAAATGACGTAGTTTGAATTACATTCTCCAATTGGAATGACGAATGCATGTAAAATTTCTTAAGATTTGCCAATCCATATGGGTAAAGGGTGCAATTCAAATTTCTTTTTCCAAATGCATTGATTCGCAAATTCATATGGCGAAATTGTATAATAAAATTTAAAAAATAGTATGTGTCGTACCTCGAAAAATACGATCCTAAAATAAACAACAGAGTCGCCACCTAATTTTATTTATTCTACGAGAGAAAAGGGAGATATAGACACAACCTAAATGGGATAAGAAATGGTCAACGGAACCACTAATCTAAGTTCGGGAGTCAGTTACGCAAAGGGAAGGTGTTAAGCACCCCTCACGTCCGTTGTACTCAACGGGAACCCCTTAGTTTAATTTGCGCTTAAATGCTGATTTATATTATTGTCTTCTTTTAATGATTAAAGTTACCAAGGTTGCTTATTAAAGGGAAAAGAAAATTATTATTTGTTATGGGGAAAGGTTAAGTTTTTTTATTATTGTGACGGGGAAATAATTATTTTTTATTATTGTGCTCGCGAAGCATTAAAATCCCCGTGCCTACGTATTCCCTTGTGCAATAGGAAAGTCAGAGCTTCGTAGTTCGTGCAACTACGGTTTGTCATTTTTATTGAACAATTGTTTGAAAATGCTTTCGAATCTGCTAAGCGTTGGCTTAACTGCTCGCGATAGGAGGTTGAAGCGCTAGCTTGTTTGCGAGATCGAAAGATTCAAACAATGTCCGTTTAGAGGAAAAATATTTGACCTTTATTAAGGTGTTTTAAACGAGAGGGCGAATGAACCACAACGCGTGGGGCTAGCCCAGGAGTGATCGCATTCAAGAACGTGCGGAGTGCTAGACTCCGGAGTTCAGTTACTCGCTGATTAATTATGGAAAATAGTTTGTATTGGTTGGTAAGTTTTAAACTGTATTTGAAAAGAAAGAGACAAGTCGTCAACTTTAAGGGAGGTATCCCGCCTATTCCACCACAAACATTTGAGGAAGAGAAAACGAAAGAAGCTTTAAACTTGGATATAAGGATCGACAAGCAATGCCACATTTTTTCTTTGAGAATAAATAAAAATCAGAAGAAGCTTTAAACTTGGATATGAGTATCGACAAGCAATGCCACATTCTTCTTTTGAGAACAAATAAAAATCGGAAGAAGCTTTAAACTTGGATATGAGTATCGACAAGCAATGCCACATTCTTCCTTTGAGAATAATTGTTTGAAAGATTTTTTGTGTTTGTGGGGATAGAAAAGATATTTTTCCTATGGGGATGAAACATGTCTAATCCTTTAAGGTTGTTAAGTTGTTTTGAATACGAAAAAGTGAATGAATTGTCTAATCTTTCAGTTCTTCGTATAATTTATTTAAACGATTTCGTGTTTTAGAAACGAGAGGGTGAATAAACCACATCGCGTGGGGCTAGCCCAGGAGTGATTTGATTCAAGAACGTGCGGAGTGCTAGACTCCGGAGTTCAGTTACTCGTTAATTAATTTATGAATTAAGACGCGTAACAAATTGTTTTATTTAATTGATTTTCTGCATCGAGTGTTTTAAATACGAAAGGGGGAATGAATCCACAACGCGTGGGGCTAGCCCAGGAGTGATTCACTCAAGAACGTGCGGAGTGCTAGACTCCGAAGTTCAGTTATTCGTTATTTGATTTGTAAATTAAGACGCGATGTCGTGCAGACAGCGACCACAAATGATCGACTTACGTGTGTGTGAATGTAGGCGCGATGAATTTTTTTATTGATTTTGTATGAATTTGAATTTTAAGTACGAAAGGGCAAATGAATCCACAATGTGTGGGACTAGCCCAGGAGTGATTCACTCAAGAACGTGCGGAGTGCTAGACTCCGGAGTTCAGTTCTTTCGCAAATTGATTAATTTGAAAGTTTGACGAAAATTGCATTTTGGTATGAGAGATTGAGGATTTAAAATCGGTGGTGAGGTACAAGTAAATGGATAAACACAAATGTGGCATCAGGACTAAATCGAAACGCAAAGAGATAAAGTTGAGTTTTAACGATACCTAATGGAGAAGGTTCGTTGCCTCTTCGATGCATGCAAAAGGACCCGAGAAAGACGTCGAAAGATTCGCACGATATATCAAAGTATCCCCTCATGTCCTCATGACGAATCATCATGGTTAGTTCAATTAAAACTTTAGAAATTAACTAAATTGCAAACAAGTCATTCTATCAAAAGAATTAACATAAAAATTATCATTGAAGTCTAGTAACAATTAATACCAAAATTCTAATAAACCGAAATTTTCAAACAAATCTTTAGCAAAACAAAATAAACAAGAATAGTGAGATTATTAAGATACTAAACTATTTCTAACCAATAATATAAAATTCTGAAATTTAAAAGTCCAATTAAAATTTAAAAAAACAAACATTTTTAAGAGAAATTAATTAAAGTTATAAAAAAGAAAACATTAGTTAAAATATTAATTAAAGTTATATAAAAAAGGAAACAAACATGGGGACACGTGCTATGTTGTGTGTTCACCGTGAATCTATGGGCTTCAAGGCCAAATCTGGATGAGTGGGTTACCAAACTCATCCCAAAAACAAAACCTAAAAATCAAATATATTTATATAAAACAAAAATAAAAGAAATGTTTGAAAGACAAAAAAAGAAAACAAAATAGGACTCAAGGTTTATTCACACGATGTTCCGCCTTTTTCAGAAGAAGAAAAAAAATCACGGCGGAACTCTCTCAAACGGATACCACAATATGGCTACCGAACTCAGCACCGAAACTCCTCCACATAAAATCTTCCATAGTAGCACATCAGCAACTAAGCCAACGCCGAGAGCGTGATGAACGGAGGAGACGCGTTTTTGTGGTTGAGAAAGGGTTTCACGGGCTCATAGTGGTTTCGGTGAGGTTCCGCGGTGATTCGTTGGTTATGTTTGCGGTGCTCTGGTTTCGGTTTGCTATTTGATGGTGGTGGTCGGGACGGTTGAAGATTTACCTGCGGTTCAGAAATGGTTTTGGATGTGACGGCGAGAAGGTTTCGGCGTCCTGTTGGTGTTGATGTGTTTCGGTATCCTATTGGTGTTGTGTGGGTTTGTGAAGGGAAAATGATCAGGGCGAGAGTTTGTTGAGGGACGACGGAGGAGGTTGCGTAGTGAAGGATACCACGAAGCTAGATCGGTGAAGGGTTGGATAGTTGGTTCGTGGTTCGGGTGAGGGAACAAAAGAGGGTGTTGTTGGAGGTGACGGTTGGATATGCGGTTTGTCGAAGAAAGTTGTGAACGGCTTTGCCGTTTTTGAAGGTCCGTTTGGCTCAGTTTCAGAGGGGTACGGCGGAAGAGTCGCGGTGGAAGGGGTGTGATTGGAGTAGAACGTCATTGACGTTGCTTCTTTTCGTATATGACAGGGTTTGGTGTTAGATTACGATTGTGATGTTGTGTTAAAAATGGTGTAGCGGTGTTGAAGAATTTCAACCGTCTGTGTGTGAAAGGAAGATTTTGTTTCTATTTTAGAGTTTTTCTCTGGACAAGGTCCCTCCCCCCTTTTCTAATGAATGTCGTCCGTCTTCCTTTTTGTTGGTTTTTCAAGAAGAGTGTTTGAAAAAAATCCTTTTTCATTTGCATTGAATCTCTCTTTCCTACTTTTCTGATGCAGGAATTGTTTTTGATATATTGGTGAAAGTCAATGGCGTGGGGATATGGTTTGTGTGAGTAGTCATGTTCAGCTTTATTGTGTAATAGTGTACAGAAGTGTTGCTGCAAGTGGGTCAAGGTTTGAGAAGAAAAAAAAAGATATTGACTGAAACAAAGCAGACAAAAGGGACCAATTTCAATCTTCTCTTGGGATATACATAATTTTAAGTAGTAAATCTAATTAAAATTAAAATTAACTAATTAAGAATTATCCTAAATAATAATGCGAATTAAAAAAAACTATTTCTAAATTGAACTAATTTTTTAAAAAAACACTAAATATAAACTACAACTAAAGAATTAAGATAAATTTAATCTAATTAAATTGAAATTAAATATAAAAAAAACTGATTAAGATGATCTAAAAACATTTTTAAAAAATACAAAATAGTAATAATTAATAACAAAAATTTTCAAGATGAGATAAAATCTTAAATCAATTCTAAAATCAATAATAAAATTAGAACGACATTAAAATGGTGAAATTAACTAGAAAACACATGAGTTATGATTAATGGACTAAAAACGCGAAAATGACTGATAATTGATACTACGACAAAAATGCCTACAAATGAACAAAAATTTGGAAAATTTCTGGTCAAAATTTAGGGTATGACAAAAATGCCGACATCTGATCTGTTGTAGAGGTGTCTCTTTTCTTTGAGTGTTTGGTGGTGGAGGTTGTTCTTGAGCCGAGGAACCTGAAGCATTTGTTATTTTTGCAACCATTTGTCCCCAATAACCTGGTGGGTTGCTGCCAAAGGCGCTGTCGTAACTTAGTTGAGTGTCCATGTTTTCAAAGTTGGGTCGTATTGGTTGGGTTGGGTAGGATTGGATTGGGTGAGGACGGTAGAATTGACATAATGAGGATATTGCCTCTTTTTGAGAATGATACAAGGATGGGGGCTATGGTGGGATGGGATGGAGTTGAAGGAGTTATCGGGGGTATAATGGTGTGGGTTAGGCTCTTTGTTGTGATTGGGTTTGTGCCAAGATGGGTTACGAGTTTAGAAGAATGGTCTATGGGTGTTTGAAGTTGATGGATGGAATCGGGTGGGTAGATCATGGTGTGGGGTTGGTGGTTGGGCGTATCCTGCAGCCTGCGAGCGCGGGTCAAGCAAGTATGAGTTATCAGATACCCATTGTTGCATTGTAACTAACCTAAACCAAACCAAATATTCTCTAGTTGGTCTAACATTTTGCAAGACTGAGTCGTTTAGGACATTTGGTGGCAATCTCTCCATTGTTGACGCAACTCCCTAGCAAAGTCTTTCCAATCATCCATATTCCACATGGCATCTACTCTTTTCAAATGTCATTCTCCCAAACATGTCGGAGGGCCTGGATTATCTTGTTGCTTTCCGAACTACATTTTCACCCGATCAATCTGGTTCATTTCAATTATAGTGAACCGAATGATTGGTGTTTTTGCTGTCCATATTTCAACATCCTTGGGGTTAGGTTTATGGTTCAGGCCTAGATATGGCCGCCAGATAAATTGCATTAAAAAGAAAATAAATTTTTTTAGTAGAGGGTAATGATACTAATCTATAAAGCAAAGTTATAGTAGTTTAGTTGACAGTACCTGTTCGACACCCACGTGGTCTAACAAATTGTGATAGACAACTATAGAACTTCTTGGATTCCTGTTGTAATTCATCCCAAGATATGACCAGCTAAACAGAAAAGATTTAAAAACAATAAGTTACAATAATCGTAGAATATTTAAAATTTAATATCGCAAAAAATAATTATAATAGCAGACTTACTGGTTGGCGTAGGGGAACGGGCATGGATTCATGTTACGTGGGGCGAGCATCGGCAGTCTTAACCACCCACATGCTTGTAACAGAAAAGCACAACCAAAAAAAGTACAAGTATCATTTGCTGCATTTTTACAAAGGCTATTATACAAATGGTCCAAAACAGATGAACCCCAACTATATGTGTTTACCTTGTTGATGTTTCGCAACAACGGTAAATACATCATATTAATTATGTTACCGGTACCGTCAGGAAATAAAAAATGACCAAATAAAATCATAATAAAACACATAGTCTTAATAATATTTTCATACTCAGTTGATTCATCGTTTAATATTGTACTAGCATAATGGGCTCTAAAGACTCCTAGATTAAACGCTTGACCCCTGCTACGAGTATTTGTTGGTTGTTGCTTGTCAATCAGAGGGGCGCCCAACAATTCCTCTACTATTCTGACATCTTGGTTGACCTTACCAAAAATATATTTACCAGTTACACATAAACCCAACAACATGTAAACATCTTCGAGTGTTACCGTGCAGTCACCAAATGGCAGGTGAAAAGTGTGTGTCTCCGGTCTCCATCTCTCTAGTAATGCCAAAATAAATTTTGTGTCTACTGAATTGTTGTTTACCTTTACTACATCACCAAATACTCATGAACGTAAATACGGTTCTATGATTGGATCATATGGTATGTAGTCATGCACCCGACAACAAAATCTGTTTACATTCTATAGACACGAATGATATAAATTAACACAAGTAAAAATTATATATATAATTAACATAAGTAAAAATTATATATATATATATATATATATATATATATATATATATATATATATATATATATATAAAATTAATTAACATACAAATGATATAAATTAAAAATAATTGTAGAAAAAAATTTACAAATCTAGCAATATTTTCCATTGTTCCTCTATGTTGATCACCCATTGTTAATAAAGCCATTGAATCTTGAGTTGTTGAAGTTATGAATCTTAGTGTTATTTTATGAAAGGATGGTTAAGAAAAAAGATTAGGATTGTATTTATAGGATAGAAAAATAAGAGAACAAATCAACCATATGATATGGCGAAATCATGTTGAAAACCTAAGTGCATTCGCCAATCAGATTGGTGAATGGGTTTAAATGCGTAGCCTAAATCCTGATTGGTTCAATTGATTTTGTGAGGATTGTGCATCTGCGTTTTGATTGACGAATGGATTTTACGCAAGATCACCACTTTTCTTTCACATGCAATAAATTCTGACCAACATTTATGGGAGTCTTGACCATGGAAAGCATCAAATGGCAGGTGACAAGATTGTTGCATGCTGGGAATCTTGTAAGAATGGGTGGAATCACGTAACACTGCAAACGCATGGAACAACCATGAAAATAGTTCAGCTTTATGTGTTTGACTAAGTCGTCGTATTGATTGGTGAATCCTTGTAATGTTTTGCCAATTGGATTGGCGAATGGGTGTTAATTTCAAAACTCTAAGCCAATTTGATTGGCGAATGAATGCATTGGTTATTTTTTTCTATTTTTTTGGTACGAACAAATAATTGAATGGGTGTATTGTTTATTATTTTAGTAGGGAAAAATAATTAAATAGGAAAAAATAATTGAATAGGTTACATATATATTATATAGGTTGCGTAATAATATCCGAAAAGATAATTGAATAGGAAAAATAATTGAATAGGAAAAAATAATTGTACACAACTTGAATATGATATGTTTCAATGTTTAATGTACCAAAAATTTTCAACATTAAACATATCACAAAGTTTCATCGTATTTGAGGTATGGCTCAATCACCTCACTATATGATCAAGGCACATATAAATGGGAAATATTCGATTGTAACCTATTTGGGTTCAACTTTCGAAACACCGAGGTTACTCGGTTCTCAATTACCCGACGGTCAAATTTTGCTCATCTGAAATAGAGGTTGGAAAAGAAAATACAGCGTGGTCCAGTAGACGGCATCATTTACAAAAATCCAGTCTTTTATGAAGATAATCAGGTCATGTTTTTCCAATTAATTGTATGTGATGATGAAAGTGTTCGTACTATGTTTCTCAGCCATGAGTATTCTGGTTTCAATGATATTGAGCTTTATATTACGTTACACCAACAGCAGATGTCTCAAATCATTGATCATTCGCAAGTGTTCTGCGAATTCGACAATAATTTAGCTGAAGTCGATGTTGTTGATGACGACGGGGAAGAAGAGGAGACAATTGTTGATGAAATGGTCAATGAAGATGAGGTCCCGGACAATCATGTATATTATCCTCCTCGACACATGACAAGGCTGAACTTGATAGGTGATGACCCATCTTCAGATATATTTTATGATTTGTATCTTCAAAAACAAGGTGCATTAAAGGAGGGCGACATTTTTCGAACAAAAGAAGAATGCGTCTGAGCGATAAAACATTACCACATGGATTTATCAGCTAATTATAAGGTCGACCGAGCAAACCCTACTCTGTATAAAATATATTGTCGTAACGCGGCATGTCCATTTCTATTGACAGCATCGTACAGAAAGAGAAGTAAGGAATGGAAGGTTACGTCTATGGGTCCGGAGCATACTTGTATAATCACTAACGCATTGCATGATCATCGATAACTGAGCTATAAGCTAATATGCAATGATATCTTATCAATCGTTAGTGATGATCCGTCGGTAAAGGTCAGCACGATAATTAAGCACATAGTTCATAAACACAAGTATACTCCTTCGTACAGGAAAGTATGGATAGCTAGAATGAAGGTTTTTGCCGCCATATTTGGAAATTAGGAGGACTCGTACAAAGAACTCCCAAAGTTTTTGTTGGCAATTAAGAACTACGCTCCAAGGACTGTTGTCATTCTTGAGACATTGTCGGCGTATACTCTAGAAAGTCATTGTCTTAGTGGAAATGGCGCATTCCACCGACTCTTTTGGGCGTTTGACCCATGTATAAAACGTTTTACCTTCTGCAAGCCTATAATCCAAATTAATGGAACATGGCTCTACGGTAAATACAAAGGAACTCTATTGATGGCAGTGGCCCAGGACGGAAATATCAACATCTTCCCAATTGCATTCACTTTAGTCAAGGGGGAGACTGCTGAGGGATGGAGTTTTTTTCTAAAAAATCCCCAACTTCACGTAGCTCCCCAACCTAACTTATGTTTGATTTCGGACAGACATGCATCAATTGAGAGTGCATGGAAGAATGTTGGTAACGGCTGGCAGGATCCTCCTTCGACACATGTTTATTGGATTAGACACGTCGCTCAAAATTTCATGAGAGAGATCAAAGATAAGGTGTTGCGGAAGAAGGTCGTGAATGCAAGGTATTCATTAACTAAACCGTCATTCAAACACTACCGTGAAGAAATTAGACTGAAAAATGCAGATGCATTCAGATGGATCAACCAAATTCCATTGCATAAGTGGACCAGGGCATACGACAAAGGACAACTATGGGGTCACATGACCACAAATCTCGTGGAATCAATGAACTCAGTTTTCAAAGGCATTCGTAACCTACCGATAACCTCTTTGGTGAGGTCAACCTACTTTAGGCTCGGGGAACCTTTTGACACAGTGTTCAAAATGGAGTTTTATCCTACAGTCTGGTCAAGTGTTCAGTGATAGTTCAATGACATTCATTAAAGAGGAAGCTATCAAATCTAACACACATGTGGTCACGGTGTTTAACCGTAATAAAGGGCATTTCAATGTTGATGAGATAATGGATCACCACGAAGGGATACCGAGGGGATCCTATCGGGTAGAACTAGATAACAATTAGTGCGACTACGGAAAATTTCAAGCCTTTCATATGCATTGCTCCCATGTCATAGTGGAATGTTCAAAGACTCGACTGGACCCGTCAAACTTATTGTCTGTTGTTTACCAAGTGAAAAATCTTTGCAATGTCAACAACAAAAGCTTTCTGGTGGTTGCAAATGAGGACTACTGGCCTACATACAACGGGGAAATAGTATGGCACAATGAAAACATGCAAAGAAATAAAAAGGGGCGTCCTAACAGCACGTGTATTCGGACATAAATGGATACGACGAACAAAATGGTAAGACTATGCAGTTCATGTCGTCAACCCGGGCACAATCGTAAGAAATATCCCAATGTTGGACCAAACACAACGACATAATTTAAACCAATGTAACTGTATCTCTTTATAACAGAAGCATCGTTTGTTTCATTCATATCATTAAATTCTTACAACTGCGTTAAACTTAAACCACCCACAAACAAGCCAACATCATCTGGGCTATTACAAGAACATACATAAATAAAACAAGAACATACAAGAAAATACATAATTTAAAACATGAACATACATAAATAAAACAACTAAAACATTGAACGTATCTAGGATATTACAACCATCAAGACAACTTCATCTGGACCTAACATCATCATAAGAACACCCGTATCATTGACCACTTTTCTCCATTTCATCACACCTGACTCCATAACCTGCTTCTCAATTTTCCTGATCTTTTCTTTATGCTCGATTTCTCATTCTAAACAGATGTTTAATTCCCTATGCAAATATTCCAAAGTCTGCGTGTTCCAGAGAAGCATCTTCAAAGGAGGCTTTGTTGGTGAGAAAAACACCAAAGCATTTTTCTTCAAAATATCAAAATTTGGAAACGGTTCTTCTAATGTTGATGATGATGATGATGATGGACGAGAAGCAGACATGTTGTGATGAGGAAAAGAAAGAAATAACAAATGAGAATGAGAGAAAGAGAATGAAAGGAATGAATAAGAGAGGTATTGAAAGGAATGAGTGAGAGAGGATTGAAAGAAATGGGTGAAAAATTGGTTTACGGAGAATGTATTTATAGGGGAAAAACAAATTAACTCTTTAGCCAATTGAATTGGCGAAAGCTTTCAAAAAAAATCTAAATCTTTCGCCATCTCATTTGGAGAATGCTTGTATATAATAATAAAAAATATGACCAACACATGTTAACCAATTCATTTGGCGAATGCTTGCAAACAAAATATGCATTTTGTTCTCATTCGCCAATCCATTGGGCGAATGTATATCAAAACTATGTTAGTTTGGTAATTTTTTTAGAACTAGGTTATTTTGGAAATTTATTTATTAAACTAAGTTATTTTAAAAAATATATATTCTCAAAGTGGTGGTATTTATGAGTGAATAGTAGACGCGGTTTTGAAGCTAAGGAAGAAGAAGACCACATTTATTTTCCTTTTTTCTTTATTTGTTTCATAAAATTGATGTGTTGGATTTTGGGCTTAAGTGAGTTTTGAGTCCAACTTTCTATCCACACCATACATTCAAGTGCCTCCCCCCTCTTTTGGCATTGTTTTCTTCATCGTTTTTTTAAATAAACTCTTCTTTTCTATTGTTTCTATTTTTTTATAAATTGTTTTTTTCTGATTTTTTTTATTGTTACTATTTTTATGAACTTTGAAAGAATTTTTTAAAAGAGTTTTAAAAATATTTTAGTTTGTTTTTATGGACTATTATTTTAGATCTTAATTTTTTGATAAAATCTCATCAACATCAATGAATTTTGGGTGTCGACTTTTATCCACCAAGATAGATGATTGATATTGATGATGGTTTAATCGATTTAAGATTTAAAATATTAAATCCATATTTCTCTTCATCTCTTATTTTTTTTCTTTTGGTCGATGAGATCTCCAATTCGACGATTGTTGATTTTCAAAGATGTTTAATCTTCATTATTTTAAATCTATGGATGAATGATCATTTGGGTCATTCTCCATAATTTGGAATCGTGATAGGTTTCCTTTGATAAATCAATGTGAAATCTCGATTAAGATTAGACAGTTACCACTTTTTCTTTTCGTGTGACATGTTTTCGGAGGATGATCCATTATATCACATCTCTAACATGTATTAGCACAAATAACGTTCACCTTAATTGGTGTTGGCCGACCTCATTTGTAGGGTAATTACTTCGTAAATTACTCGGTGATTGCTTAACATGGAACTAAATGTGTCCCGAATTCGGAATAAAAATTCAATTAGATACTTGCACTTTGATGGACTGGAGATCGGGTTGGTCGTATAATCCCAAAGTGGTTAATCTTTTTGCGTTAAGATCCACGACTTTTGAAGTTTGATGCGTAGTTGCTTTGGGTATCCCAATATTCTTTCAAACTTCATTGAATTTGGATCTAATCACCTCGATTAATCACTATAGTGTAAGATACTAAACAGGATCAGTTACTTTCTATGGTTGTGGATGATTAAGTTCACCATACCATTATTATGTATATACTATTATTAATACTACTATATTATTATTCTATTATTTCTCTTTCATTTTATTGTTCTTAATTTCCTTCTCGCTCTTATATCTCCTTTATTTTTATTATGATTTATTATGCTTTATCATATATTATCATGTTTATATTCTTGCTATTATATTGTTGTGTTGATTTTTCTTTTGACCATTTGGATACAAAAATATTAATAAAGGCTTAAACCATAAAAATAACTTAATTCTTCCCATATTGGACTATTGGTTACTAGTTTATGCTTTGGAGTGATTTGCCTATGGACTACCTTTGAAGTATATATGGAACTTTTGAACTTAGAATTATGACCTCTTATCCCTTTAAATGGAGTATTAATTGTGGAAGATTTGCCATTATTTGGCATTGGTTATCTTGGCTTTAGCATGCTTAAGGATGGAATTATTATTAATACTTTAAAGTGGCTTCATTTTGGTTAGATCATTCTTTTCCCTAGCTTTTATTTTATGCATTAGGTTAGCCTGTTCATCTCTTCCCCCTTCTTTAATTTTCAAAACTCCTCCCTCTTATCAAAAAATTCTATGTTTTCAAACTTTAAACCGCTTTCATAATCAAATTTTGACTTAGGTCAAGCGGTTTTACCTTTTGTTTTATTTCTTAATAAATGTTAAACCACATAAGCATATCGAAACCTTTTTCAAAAGACCATAAAAAATACAAAACTCATTCAATCCTTTTTATGCCTTCCTGCACTTTTCCTTTTAACGATTTTCACAAGTTTAGATATGATTCATTCTTTCTAGAGGAACTATTCGCTAAAGAATGACGACTTATGTTTACATTTTAAAATCATTCAACACATTAACTTTTCATTATTTGTACCACGAACTACGAGGTTTTGATCTCGCATTGCATGTTGTGGGTATATAGGCATGAGGTGGTAAACCTCTTCAAACACAAAAAACATTAAAAATTAATTCTGAAATTCTGGTATGAAAGACCCAAATGTCGAATATGATGTTGAGACATCTGATCTGTTATAGAAAACATGGCAAGGTACAAACAGCAGCATCATAAAATTATGATATACCATATTCCAACTATCCTACAGGATGTTTAGACATCTGGTTTGACATTCAACAAGAATACTGCATAAAGTATAAAACAGAAGAGTTGTAAAGAACACATTTGAATTGTTAACCCAGTTTGATGCAAACGCATCTAATCTGGGGGCTACCAAGCAATGAAGGAAATCCACTATATAGTATCAATTCAAAGACTCTTCAGCAAATACCTACAGTTTACAGTCTTCTCACTTAATTACTACCAATGCAACTTCTACTTCGGAACTCCCAAGTATGAGAACCCTATCTCACTCCCTCACAATAACCTCAATGATAAACTTAACAATTGAAAGTCAGAAGACACACTTCCATGAAAATATATTAACCTTGCTTCACAGCTTCAGTCAAGTACAAAATACCTCTTGCTTAAAAGCTTCGAGGATTACAAATAAAAACAGCCACAAGGAATTAATCTTGTTGCACGCGACTGTAGAACTCAACCCTAATGATATGACTTTAACATATTTGGTGGGTTACTAAACCTAGGTTACAAGGTTTCTTTTTATAACCTAATCCCAACTGGATTTTGGGCCTAAAAACGCAGCATAGCAGCTGCTACAATTATGCAAAAAAATCTGCTACAAAAAGATCTTCGAAAATAACAACTTCCTAAAATATCTTTAAATATAGAAAGTCTATATTTATTCAATATTTGTCTTCAATATAAATTTGAATCTTCAAGATCTTTAAATCAGCACCACATAGGATTGATTTTCAATCTCTAATTTATTCTTCTTCTGTCAAATAATAACATAATCTTCAATCCTCTTTTATCAGTTCATGACGTCGAATGAATTGTCTTGACATCTTCTTCGACATGTTGTTCCAGATGTTGAAACACTTCAACACAACATGTTTAGGCTCAAAATAGGACTTCCTTGATAAACATGTTCTTATTTATGCAAGATCATGTACATTTTATTGTTGTTATATTTGTTTTACAAAATTAATGCTAATCCAAAAAATACAGAACTTACAATCTCCCACTTTGGAAAATTTTGGCTAAAACAAATAATAAAATATTACAGCAGACATATACCAGCAGCAAAAACTTAAAAAACAACAGTAATATTTTCTTTTATCATGTTAGGACATGTTGCTTGACATCTTCTTCAGCAGCCTTCCTCAGCATAAGTGGAAATAACAGTGGACAATGAGTAGAATGTCCTCCTGAACTCTGAGCAAAAAGTCTTGAACTCTTGACATAACCAATCCACCACTACCCCTATCCATTAAAGTTCCCCAGAAACATTCCTCCCAGGATGCTGAACATTCTCCATCAAGGAAACCAATGGTGGCATAAGAGAACAATCTCCCATTCCCTTATGTAACTCAGAACACAAGTCACAATTGTGTTCATAATTCCGGACACAAGTCACAAAGACTAGACTGCAACATCCATCTTGACATCTCATCCACCACACCTGAACACAACCATAGGAAAAATAGGAACAATAGGAACACCAACTCAAAGCACACCATCTGATCAACCTTGTTCTCCCCCTTTTTAGCCAAAAATTGGAAAAGACAGCCCTCACAACACCAAACCCAGGCATTACTCACCTAGAAACACAAGAACCCCATCAGAAGGAAAAGAAAGATAAGAACACACACAGGTAGGAGGATGAGTATTTCTCCCTATAAATAGTAAGAGCTAACCTTTAAAGTAACGGTAGTGCCTTGAAATCAGATGTGTTCTTGGTCAAAGCCCGTTATTTTAGGTGCAAAAGCTTCTACACCACATAAAGAGAACCGACCAAAACAAGCTTTGAATATTTGTCTTTATTATGCACATGTTTCACACCCTACTGCCAACACCTTCCACACACAATCCTAGCTAGGCTTAGCACATACATGTTCTGAAACATGTTCTGGCATCCAACCATATATTGTCTGCTAGCAACACTACAGCATGGTACACAACCCTTTCAGGATCCAAGTTAAGCTGCAGATAACAGCTTTATCCCATACAGCCTTTTGGACACACAAGTCAATCCTTATTTGGATCACATGGGTAAACACACAACAACTAAGTAATATAGATCAGCCTGAAAACAATTTTGCAATACTTAGTAGGACATGTTACAACATGTTGTGTGACATTATAGAACCTTTTTAAGGTTATACTCCCCTTTAACTTCACAAATCCAGCTGCACAAGAGTGTAACACTCTCCCCCTATCAAGGATAACGCATGCTTCTTTGTGCTTTGATGAATGGAAAACATAAGACGCATCTTCATGTCTTCAAGAGATCACTATTTGTTCAATTCACAATTGAACACAATCACCTTGTACCAAAACATACATGATCCCTTCTTGGTTTGTTGTTACCACATGTTACACAAGTTGATCATCTTCTTGCTAGCAGGACTTAACACTAGGCCTACATCACCTTCACAGTATTTTGTCCATACACTCCAAACAATACTCATCCAAACTATTAGAATCAATTTATGAGTATCCACATTAAGACTAACAAGCAATCAATATCTGATCTACTTCAGTTTACAATACATATCTTCTTCCAAGATTGAACATATACTTCATCATTCTCATATATGATTAGGTAGACTATAATTAGAGACGAATAAGGACAATCATTCCAGATAATGTCCTAACATCCTTTACCACATCTTCCATACACCAAGACATCATCACCATGATTCTTGATGAGCTCCACCAACTGGACTTACTATAACATAGTAATCCAAGAACTGAATACCTTCAACAAAATTGTGCCACCATCTTGAATCAGAAATCCAAAAAGAGAGATAAACTCTCATCCACCTTCAAGAAGAATAAATCTCCTTGAGTATTCAACTCATTCCTCTTCTGCCCAAGAGCAACTTGTTCCAAGACAATCCTCAAGACCAACCAGCTTCCACACTCTGATTATCTTGATTCTTTTAATCCACTATAGAGATCAATCAATTGCCACAGTTTGGTCACCTCATTTAGGAACCCTCATATGAAAAAGCCAACTACCACAAATTGTCTTCTTCACATTTGTCAGAATTCTCACAAAAATATTATGATCTACTTATTCTTGTAAATCATCCTATCTTTAATTGATATGCCATTTCACCAACTGAGATTCTGAGGTTGAACTAGATGCTTGAACATTATCATTCCACATCTAGTTGTTGAATTCAGCTCGTTCTTCTGCCACTTGAAATAACCTCCTCCCTTAACCGAACAAGAGTTCCATGCTCTCATAGACTTGATTCACCAACCAAGTTTGAGTAAACAACCTCCATTATGTTGATTATGCGGTAGTCCCTGCCCATGTCACACATTGATGGGAATCTACCAATGTTTCTCCAAAGTCCTTAAACCTACCACTGTCTGAAACTTCAGAACTAATAGTTCAAAACTACACCTTAAAAATATACCAAGGATGACATTTTTCCTTGATTAAAGCACTTTTCACAAAGTTCTAACAATATTATCAATTCTAACTTCATGATTTTGCACACCTTCCTTGTCATGGGAAGACAAAAATCCTGCTACACAAACCAAGAACAAACTGCACCCTTGCACTAATAGACCACATATAACACTCTCAACTCCCCCTTTCATGAACAACCAAAGCTCTTCCTTAAGATAAGCATCAGTTTCTCAATACACTTTCTGAACCATAATGTTCAAACTGACGATATGCATAATTTTTAGATAAATACTAAGTCTCCCAACAAAATATCCACCTTTATGCATCATATCAACAATAGATAAATACCAAGTCTCTTGTTAAGGTATTTACTATAAGTCATGTAATATTACCTTCTCACACAAGGTAGGGCATTTAGTCTAACTTCTTCTTCTTCTGCAGGCCTCTGACACTTTTTGAGATAATGTTCTAACATTCTTTCAGACATCAGTCACAATCAGGAAAAAAAACTTCACAAATTACTATGGTTCTGAAGACAACCTCCACAGTAATATTTACAAACACAAGCAGGGGAACACAAGGGGATCAACCATCAGTAGTTGATCAAGCTATCAGGCCAAAATATGAACATATGCAGCAGTATGAACATCTCAACAAACTTCTCCTTCAGACTCAGTATTCAGACTGTCTGACTTGAGATGTCTTCGCACCTAATATAGCAACTGGTCAACTATATCCACATCAATCAAATCCACAAGTTGATACATCCCCACAACTTGACATTCATGTAGAAGGAGTCTCTTAGAGGTAATACTCCTTGAAGCTCAAGTACTTCACTCCTGCAGCAAGGACCAGAAATAAACTGTCCTCGGGAGAACATAACATGTTGATCACTCCTTGACCAACACACTCAACTGAGATAAGTTCCAGGGCTATAAACTTCTCAGATACACCACAAAGACGCCTCTTCTTACAAGTCAGGAGTAGGTTCCAAACACATGTGATTCCACCTCATTAGTTCAGCACCCAAAGCATTTGTTCAACCAATCCTTTAGACAATAGGATTATGCTCAATTCTGATGTGATGTCCTATCTTGAGATATGACATCATTCCAAGGAACACGCCAAGAGATCTACATACTAGGGATAGGTCTGAAACAAATACATATGCTACCTTCAGATCTCTTTACACCATCTTCACTTAACAATGCCTTTATGAATGGACTTGAACAATAGTCTTCAAGTATCATTGGCAAAGTCAGTTGAAGCAAACAAGTATATATCTTATCACCATAGGATATCTTCAGAGAGAAACACCCTTCTCAACATCATGAGTTATCAGATAGCTAAGCAGCGAATACAAACTCCTCAAGAACTTCAAGTGTCACAAATTATCCCAAGCAATATTCTCCGGGTGACACCAACAACAATAGGTTTGAAAATAAATCAAACCTACTACAACAGCAGCTTACCACCCGGCTGCAACAACAGAATAGTCCATCCTCCACTTCTAGGGACCATCCATACAACAAACAGCTTTTCAGAAGAATTCTTGACCATGAGCCATAAAGTATCCCCCTTGGATCTCATCCAGAAATAGACTAGGATGCCTGCTCTGATACCAATTGAAATTCTGGTATGACTGACTCAGATGTCGAATATGATGTTGAGACATTTGATTCGTTATAAAAAATATGTCAAGGTACAAACAGCAACATCATAAAATTATGATATACCATATTCCAAATATCCTACATGATGTTTAGACATCTGGTTTGACATTAAGCAAGAATACTGCATAAAGTGTAAATCAAAAAAAAACTGTAAAGAACACATATGAATTGTTAACCCAGTTTGATGCAAACGCATCTAATCTGGGGGCTACCAAGCAAGGAAGGAAATCCACTATGTAGTATCAATTCAAAGACTCTTTAGCAAACACCTATAGTTTACAGTCTTCTCACTTAATCACTACCAATGCAACTTCTATTTAGAAACTCCTAAGTATGAGAACCCTATCTCACTCCCTCACAATCACCTCAGTGATAAACTTAACAATTCATAGTCAGAAGACACACAACCATGACAATACCTTAACCTTGCTTCATAGCTTCAGTCAAGTACAAAATACTTCTTGCTTAAAAGCTTCGAGGATTACAAATAAAAATAGCCACAAGGAATTAATCTTGTTGCACACGGCTGTAGAACTCAACCCTAATGATGTGACTTTTACATCTTTGGTTGGTTATTAAACCTAGGTTACAAGGTTTCTTTTTATAACCTAATCCCAAATGGTTTTGGGCCTAAAAAAGCAGCATAAAGTTGCTACAAACAGAAAAATATGCTAAAAAAAGATCTTCAAAAATAAAAACTTCCTAAAATATCTCTAAATATATAAAGTTTATATTTATTCAATACTTGTCTTCAATATAAATTTGAATCTTCAAGATCTTTAAATCTGCACCACATAGGATTGATTTTCATTCTCTGATTATTATTCTTCTGTCAAATAATAACAGAATCTTCAATCCTCTTTTATCAGTTCATGATGTCAAATGAATTATCTTGGCATCTTCTTCAACATGTTGTTCCAGATGTTGAAATACTTCAACACAACATGTTTAGGCGCACAATAGGACTTCCTTGCTAAACTTGTTCTTATTTATGCAAGATCCAGTACATTTTATTGCTGCTATATTTGTTTTACAAAATTAATGTCAATCCTAAAACTATAGAACTTACAAATTTTTCTCTCATCCCTCCACTATCATTTCCAAACATTTTCAAACCAAAAGCAATAAATTTTTCAAAGGGCTCTCGTGGTGTACCACGGACATTTTGGTTGCTTAAAACCTTCCCATTTTGTAACTTATCCCCTTACATGTTTCTCTGTTTGTTTCTTTAGCTTTTTTTGCTTTTTGATTCATTAGAATTTATTCGCTCTTTTTTCCTTGTCCACTTTGAATAAAATAAAAGCGCGGTGACGACTCTGTTTACTTTGAGTTAAGTTAACCAATAGCTTACACTCATGATTTTACCGCTACAGTGACATATAAGAACTGGCACAAAATGCTCCCTTACGCGCTTCATGGATATCGAATTTTCGTTCGCACTTCAACGGGGGCAACCCCTTTCTCACTAGTATATTGCATGGAAGCAGTACTCCCTATAGAAGTTTAGATCCCATCATTAAGGATGTTGATGGAGGCCAAACTCACAGAAGCTGAGTGGTGCCAAAGCATATTCGACGAGCTCAATCTGATAGAAGAAAAGAGAATGGCGACCCTTTGTCATGGCCAGTTATATCAGCAACGAATGAAGAGAGTCTTCGATATGAAAGTTCGACCTCGTGTATTTAAAGAAGGAGACATCGTACTCAAGAAAATCCAATCATTTCTCACTGACTCTCGGGATAAATGGACTCTGAATTCTGACGGCCCATATGTGGTCAGGAAAGCCTTATCAGACGGTGCCCTGATACTCGCAACAATGGATGGTGAGGAATTTACTTATCCTACAAATGTTGACACAGATAAGAAATACTTCGCCTAAAAATAAAAATAAAAACACCTTGCTAAGTTGAAAACCTGAAGGGGCAATTTAGGCAAAAATGAGCGTCTCGGTGGGTTGAAAACCTGAAAGGGCGATCCAGGCAAAAATTAGAGACATTTTAAAAAATATGTATCATATCCCGCTAGAGAAATCTAGGAAAAATGTTAGGGATTCATGGCAAGTAACTTCATTCAACCAGATTGGATCGTCAGAAGAAAGTCACTCATCGAAGTCGTCGTCAACAAAAGCTCTGAAGACTCCGAACTCAGAATTGGTATAAGGATAAGCATAATGATGTTTCAATGTAGCCCTTTTCCCAATAAATTAACCTTTTCTATTTTTTAAATACTCTATGAAATCACGCCTTTGGCTGATTACCACCCTACATATATGAAAATTTGAGTCTTTGCCCATTTGTTTGCAACTCTTATTTTTATCTACTTTATAAAATGACGTTTTCTAAAATGATTAGTCTGTTTCTTGAAAATAAAATGAATTTACTTCACTTTATTTTTCAAAATAAAATTAGCAATTTTCCTTGGTCTATAAACGTAAAAGGAAATCATTCAGTTGCTTCAAAAGTAACCGAACTTCTAGAATATCCCACGAGGATGAACTTGTGTCTCCCTGCAGAGCCATGTCTCTAGAAATCAAAAATAGCCGGAGCTCCCCTATACAATGAGCAATCAAGCCAGGCCACAGTGATACTTCATCTCTAGATCGGCCCAGTATTCTATGTCTTATCTCGTCAACTTGTGTGTCGTGTCTGTTTTTTCAGCATGGGCATTCATTCATACATTCATAATTATGTTTGCATTTACATTTGCATAATCATTTAGCATTTATCCCACGTGATAAAGAGTCTTCTCTCCAATTCTTTCCTGGATAGAACGTCAATTTTCAAGTTTGGATAACTTGAACCTCTACAGTAACGATGTAACCAAACCTTTGGAACCTCAAGATCGCTGATAGGATGAACAACCTAGCATCTTAGAATCAAAATTTCGGGCATTCTAAGGTATTTAATCCTTTGGTACCTCTAATCTCCCAATGCTTTCACCATTTGTATCTTCGGGTCTAAGAATATTAAATAGGAGCATCTATCATACCCTAAATTTTGACCCTAATATATATGCCTCATCAAAGAAAATTCACTAACCAAAGGACTGTGCCAGACTAGTTTGAACAGTATCCCCGCAATGGATCAGGATTCTTGAGTCCCTCAGAGGATTCTGGAAAAGGACCAATCATTAATACATAAGATTTTAAACCTTTCAATCACCAATAAAAGGGTTAAATAATCTCAAATGATGGAAAATCTTTCACGGATTGCACAATAGTTTCAGTGATCTGGGCCTCGAGCCATCACAATCACCAATTAGGGTTTCAGTCAACTGATGTCTTCCATATGAAATTTTTCATAGAGAAAGGATCCAAGACCTACATACATCATCAATAATGTTGACATGACTTTGACAAGCCATTTACAAGTACAAGAGGTGCAGAGATCAAAGAATGCAAGATTAGGGTTTCATAGTGCCCAGATTAGGGTTTTTGAATAATCGGGGAACCAAAAGTTAATATTTTCATATGGACAAGAGCCTATATCATAGGGAATGGTTTAAATAGCTCATATACATCATATAAGTACATTCATAAGGACAAAATACCTTAGAGGATGTCCAGTCAAAAAATCAGAAAACAAGGGGTATCCAGTGTAATTTTCATCTAGACCAAAAAGTCAAAGTTTGACTTTTTACCCAAAATGTTCCTCATGACCTATATTACAAGAATATATGGTCCATGAATTCATTTGATCACAAAAAATTAAAAATTTGAAGATAACTTGTAAAAGGGGTAACCTTTGAAACTTAGAAATTTTTCTACGTTATGGAAAAAAGTGTTGAAGTGGCCTACTTCCAAGCATCATAACTTGTGATCCAAGCATCATATTTTGGTGAACCAAATCTCAAATGAAAGATCTCATCACAAACCACAAATAATTCAACCACAAGAAACTCCAATTCATTATGGATTTTAAGTTGAAGATGGATCATAAATCAAGAAAAATACTGATTTTTCAACACTTAAGCAAAATCTGCCTAAGTACAAAATCAGCAAAACAACAAAATTTGGAGTGATTTTTCACCTAGTTCCAAGCTTATTCAAATCCTTTTCAAAACACCAATGTTGTTGCAAATATTGCCAACAATTCAAAGAACCAATTAGCATGAAAATATCCTTCTTGTACATGAAGAAATCATGAATCAAAGTGACCATCTCAAGCTGTTTTACAAAAAAACAGATTTTCACAAAATTCTGAAATCTAATTTTTTGAATCAAAGTACAATGTCAAGTGGATTTAAGAATCTAAACAATCATTAAAAACCTGATTAAACCTGCAAATTCATGATTACACCATAGAATTCACCAAAATTACATTCTTGAATTTCAACATTATGCATTTTGATCCAAGGGTCACCGAGCTCCAAAATGACATATTCTTGGATCTCTTATACGATTGATTTTGAAAATCTGGGCAAACTGAGCCATGACGCGTGTTCTTCATGTGTTCTTGGTGCCCTTTTTCAAAAATTTGAATACTTGAATTTTGTAATTTTATTTAATTCATTCAAAAATTAATTTCTCTCTGAATATTGAGTTTTAAAATGATTCTTTTTTCATTAATTCTGAAAAATGTTTAAATATTTTATTACATAAAAAATTTCCAAAAAAAAATATATTTTTTAATATATTTTGTATTTTTTCAAAGATTTAATTTTTATTTATTTTTAAACACTTTAAAATGATTTTTTCTCTTGATTTTTCAAACACAAATGAATCTCAAGATATTCTAAGGATAAAATATGAATTTCAAACCTTGATCCAAGAATTTTTCTTATTTTACATTAGTGTTTGAAATTTATCAAATATTTTAATATTTTATTTCAAATAAATATTCAAAACATTCAAAAATTAGGGCTTTGACCTTCATACCCTCAATTTGACTTTTGTCGCACTCTTGGGTCTCTATTACAGTGTAAGACCCATCCCTTTTTGAAAAATGAATCATTAGGATTCATCTAATCCATTTTCAAAAACTCGGCACGATTACATTTTTCACTGCATTAAGTTTTCATTTGTGAATCTTTTTCTGTGAATATCTTTACACATAACCATTTGTTTTCTAAAATGAATTGTCAAAATGTTTCATGAGAAATCCTTTGTGTTTAGGACTCGTTCTTTCTGTTTTAAATTTTCTCCGGCCTGTTATAAAACTCTGTCAGGCTTCCGTATAAGTCTTAAATCCACCAACTATTTCTTAAAACAGTTTTCAATCTCTTATACAGATATTATGGGCCAATTTGTTTACAAGATCCATCCCATATTTTCTATTTTAAAATTAAAGATCTAATACACATGCAGTAGACTGAGTTTCACAACTAGGTGAAGTATCTTTCTATGCGACAGATAAGTTTTTCCTTAAAAGTCCTACCATGTGTATGAAATCATCAGATAATTAATCAATAAAATAAATTCCATAGGTATCCTTATGTTTAAGCCCTATTATTGGCTTTTGAGTCATCTTTTCTCTTTCAAATTTCTCGTTGTTTTCTTAAATTGTTGTGCTTGCTTAGAATATGATTGTTTGCCAAAATTATTTTTCTTCACCTCATACTAAAACAAAGATAATAAAATACTTCTTAATAACAAAGAGAATACAATGTATAAAACACATTTGTAATCCTTCTCCCTCGGGATTTTGGGCATCTGCTTCCTAGTGTAACTCCCAACTTCATTCTTAATAAAACAAAATAAGAATATTCAAACCATAGTAAAGACATACTAAAAGTTGTTAAACACATTCACTGACACCTTTTATTTATCTGCATGCATTTCATCTGTATATATTTGCATCTTTCTAGAATCTCTGAGTATTTAGGTTATCTTCATCCAACAGATACACCCTTTCAAAACACTTAAGATTTTATTTTATTTACAACTTACTAGGGGTTTACAAAGATAAGAAGTTTCCCAGTGAAGTGCTTATTTGTAAACCATCCCCAACCTTCTCTTAGGCTTTATCCAAGGATCCATGGGCCTCATACAGGTAATTTAGCCTCCTCTTGAGTTTAAACACAAGGACCCTCTCATGCTTTCTAAAACCATAGGAACAGACCTTAGAATCAAACACCATACAGTAATTTCCCTCTCCCCGGTGGATGACCAAGCTAGCATCCCCTTGGGTTTTATACAATTGAATCCTCCCAGACAAAGGAACGTTTGATGACCACATCTTATAAATTACCCAACAGATAAAACACTTTTCATACAGAGTCATTCTACCAACAATTTTCAACCTCCCACTCTTAGGCTTCATATAAGATACAGATAATCAAGAGTCAGTCTCTCACAAATAAGCTTCACACCTGGGATTCCAAATCAGGACACAGATAAAATCGTCTCATAGAGTCAGTTTTCTTTGTTTAGCTTCAACATTGGGCTTCAATCAAGGCACATATAAATCAAATCTTCCCTCTTTAGAGATGATAAATTCTCTCTACTGGGTCTTTTAGCTTCAACCTTGGGTTTCAATCAAGGCACATATAGTCAAACATTATACAGTCACTCAAAATTAGTCATAGTCTTGCTTTAAATAAGTTAATACAGTCATAGTTTTGGACTTTAACTAAGTTAATTCTTTCATTATAGTCATAGTCTTGGACTTTAACTAAGTTAATTATTTCATTACAGTCATAGTCTTGGACTTTAACTAAGCTAATTCTTTCATTACAGTCATAGTCTTGGACTTTAACTAAGCTAACATCAGTCATAGTCTTGGAGTTTAACTAAGCTAATTCCCAACAATACAGTCATAGTCTTGGACTCTAACTAAGCTAAACATTCAGCCTGTCTTGAGCTATGCAAATCAAGATATCATTCAGCTCTCTTGAGCTATGCAATCCAGGATACCCATTCAGCCTATCTTGAGCTATACAAATCAAGATACCATTCATTTTATGCCTTAAGCTATGCAATTCAAGCAACCAACCAACCAATTACAAATAACTATTTTTCAGCTTCAATCCTGAGCTTTGATCAGGAAACAAACAGACTTTTCAGCTTCAATCTTGGACTTTGATCAAGACACAAAATACAAACATCTGAGCATCAACATCGTGTGCTTTAATTAGGATACAAATCAACCCTTTTTCTTTTAGCTCTAACCTTTTAGGGGGAACTACGATGCTCTGATCCCTCAATTCTCTTTTTAGGGATAAGTTGGCAAAAGGTCGTAAGATCTTTGCGAGCACACCAAACAAAAAACAACAATTAGGTTTCTAAACCTAAGAAAAACATCAGAAATTATAATGATACAGAAACACAAAAACATCAACATCACCCTATCAATCAGCATTCATCTCATACCCAGACCCATATCAAAGAAACTCCAATATTAAAAAGAATAAATTTTGCACTAATCCAAGAGTTGAAATAAGCTAAAGAAGAACCCAAAACCATGTGGGCATCTGTTAAATAATATTATGCAAAGCGGGGTGAGTTTAAGATATCTTTCCCTTCCATAAATAGCTTCAATAGGAAAAAAAAATAAGAAATCAGAAGGTAACAAAAATACGATAGTGATTAAAGACCACAAAAATCGAGTTACAACACATAGTAAAAATAAAATTTTACTATGTGAATCCAAATCCCAAACATTAGTCAAACAATTTTCAAAGAGTTCACACTCAAATATTCAAGTAAGGTACAAAATAGATATCCATTTTCATGTAGCACCTTGACTCCATTTCAACTTCAATTTCACAAGTTTACCTACAACAACAACAACAAAATGAAACTCTAATAATTGAATTAACTCACCAACTATCCAAGTGAAGAAAAAAAAACAAGTGTGTATTATTTGTTAGAGTTAGAGTTAGGTTACTCTCATTTGAAAAATAATTGGAATTCCTTTCCCACAGTACCAACAGAAACCCCTCAGTGAGGTGCTCCAACAAGCTTGACAGAACAAATCATATGAATTTTTCTAACTTCTGATTTTGAAATGCTTCTTTGTCCAAAACCTGAATTTCAAGACATCTGCACATGATATGTCTATTTTAAGTTAATTAAACTTTTCTCTCAAGACTAGATCCATCAGTTTTTCTCACCTACTCAAAATCACACTGTCAAACAAGTCCTCAAAGATCCAATATAGTTGGCCATGAAAGAGTAATTATTTGCCTTAGAGAGGAATAAACACGGAGACATAAACAACTATAATATATCAGCAACAATAAAAATGTACAACTTGAATACTCACCAAGAGAAGTTCTTGCAGTACCAAAATCAATTGTAAATCAAGAAATCATAAATCACATTCAATATGTAGTAGAAACTTTGCACAAGCTCTATGATAACTAAGTTGCATTACTATTTGAACCATCAAAGTAATAATGAAATCTGAACCCACCATGGTGGAAAGTGTGTTAATGTTAATAGTATAACCTTTAAACCATTATTAAGGAATTAATAAAATATTGTAAGCATGCTAAGATGAAGATCAACTCAACAAACAAAATATTACATTTCATACCGTAGAAAAACTAGTCAAATGGAGGAAATGTTCAAAATTTGGAATGTCTTTACATCTTTCCTCAATGTGTTCCAGAAAAATTGAGGAGTGATTCTTGCCACAGTCCTCATAATACCTGTGTGTCCTCCAACTGGGAAAGAATATAATTCTTGTAATAATTTTTGAATTAATGGACTCTGTTTCGGTATGAAAATTCTTCCATTCCACAACAACAACCACCCATCTTTCATAGTATATGGCCCATAGACCCAATCCCTTTACACTTCTTCATCGTTTTTGCAGTTGAGTATCCTGAGCAATTTCAGCCTTTAATTATTGGACAAAATCACTTGTGGTTTAGACCAAGCTAAGTTCAACAATATTGATAGAGCATCAACAGCTTGATTGTCTTTCCCAAGTTTGTACTCTATCTTGAAGTCATAGCAAGTTCATGGAATCAAGACTTCTCAAACTCTTTTGATCTATTCTGAGAATAAAATGGTGCCCAAGTAAATAGTGTCCAAATTTGTGAAGAGTAAGGCCCAATAAGAGAATCCAACGCAATATAGTTATAACACCCATATATAACAACATACATCAAAACGTGTATATATATATATACGCAATATAGTTATAACACCCATATATAACAACATACATCAAAACGTGTATATATATATATATATATATATATATATATATATATATATATATATATATATATATATATATATATATATATATATATATATATATATATATATATAAAATAAATCCAATTTTTGGTATTGAAATACCAATAAGTTCCTAGTCAACACATTATACACATTACAAGCTTAAATACACAAGAGTAAACTATGGCATAATGTATACAAGATGTCTAAAATAAAAACAAAGAACTAGATCAACAATGATCCCAAAATAAAAACTTCTCAACGGAAGTCATGCCATGCCAAAAGCCAAGTTTAGTAAGGATAATAAACGATTTTATCCTTACCCTTCGCGGAACCTGAAGCACCTAAAATATAATCAACAACATGGGGTGAGATAACAAATCTCAGTGAATTCCCTATCTTATGGATTCTCTCGGCTTTACAAGATTCTAAACATCTTACTCAAGTCGGGGGAAGAAACTAAGACCTTGAGTTCATAGTATCACACTCATATGGAAACACGTTCATGAGTTCACCAGCTCAAAATATCATTAATCGATATCCTTAGCAAGGCATCTCCTTTTCACGTCCTCTTCTACGTCTATAAGTAGCCACGAGTCATGGATCCTTGAAATTTACTTGACATACGAATGGATTTGGGTTCTAAGGGACAAGTCAGCCTTACGAACTGTCACTTCACATGGCATGCTAACCATCATTAGTCTCTACACAATGGATTCATTCGTACTATACGCGGGAATCAAACATGCCAAGTAACCATGTGTGCATTCCAGAGGAACACCAAGTTCATGAAACGACATGTCGCAAGGGATCGATTCTGATTACATGATCACACAAAAGTACGATTGTATTCGACAATCTCAAGGCCACAAATGTCTTTCACACAATTAAAACACCCAAAAGGATTCACAGATGTTCCATATAGTGTTTCACTCACCACTAGACTCTTACTCGACTAAGATACATACCTAGGTATCGAACGCCCGAGCATTTCCATCTAGTTCCTAACATCTCATAGTCATACAACTAGGTCTCCATAAAGTAGTGAAATAAGATTTTCCTCACTAACCCTGGATATCTATACATTTGTATAACAATTCTACAATTTCACATAATCATTCAAAATATCATAGCGGGTTATCAAATAAAGACTCCATCTAAAAGCACCATTGTCACGTCATCATTCGGGCAGATAAGAAGGGCATTGGTGCTTATCAATCGGGGCAACATATCAAGTGTCTCATTGGGCCTCACGAGCACGTAATCCTCAGCATCCACCAACTCTAACGGGCGGAAGCTCGCAACAAAATTTATGAGGTTGTGATAATACTTTGTGTCTTCAGCGCCCAGTTCCTCTGGCTTAGTAACATAGTGATCACTCTCATGTCGGAAGTGAAAGTTCACCCATTCTATGGGGAATCGAGACACCAGTGTCTCCTCACTGTCCACAACCTCTTTATAATAGAGGGAATTGTCATACCCTAAATTTTGACCCTAAGATATATACCTCATTAGAAAAAATTCACTAACCTAAGGATTGTGTCAGACTGGTCTGAACAGTATCCCCGCAATAAATCAGGATACCTGAGTCCCTCAGAAGATTCAGGAAAAGGACCAATCATTGATACCTAGGGGTGGAAATATGTCAGGCCGACAACAGGGGTCTACAGGCTAACCTACATAGGTTTGGGTCAGACCAAGATTTTTCAATAAATAGAAAAGGTTTAAGCTTTTTTATAAGCCTATTTAGTTAAAAAGGTTATGTCTCAGGCCATGAAAAAAGCCTATTAAGCCTAACATGTCGGCCTATTTAAATAAATATGAATACTTTTTATTATCATTATGTTATGTATAATACTTTGAATTAAAATACATAAATAAAATTGGTTATGTTGGAAAACTTGAGAAAATAAGATAAAAACACCTTATGAACAATGTTATAAGTTGTTTTCATAAGTTATCTTAAACAAATAGTCTCAGTACACTAATAGGTAAATTAAAATAAATTAAAACAAATATTTAGTCTCATTGGATTTTTAGTTTGTTAGTCTATTTAAAAATTATTTTAATTGTTTATTTAAATATATCTAAAATAATAAACTTTTATGTAAGCTAAAGACTTAAGTTTTTTTTTTAAATATTATAAAAAAACAAATATTAAAAATTCTAATATCTTTCTTTTTTTTAAAAGTATTAAAAAAATCAAATATTAAAAATTCTAATATCTTTTTATGAATATAGAAGCATATATTTAAAAAAAGTATAAAGAGATTACTCTATCCAAATTTTGAATTACAAAAATAATTATTGAAAAAGATACTTATAGTGATTTCATTTTTAACACCCTAAGTCATAAGATAAAATTTGACTTTTAGAATAATAGAAATAAAATAATCTATATAAAAGCAATTTAAAAAATTAATTAAAAATATTAGACAGCACAACACAAGATAAAGATAACACAAAATAATGAAGCAAAAAATCTCAAAAAGAAAAAGGCAAATAGAAAACGACATGCGTTGAATCATAACAATTCATATATGAACGACAAAAGTGGTTAATTTGAATTGAATTGAATTGAATTGAACAGATCTACCGTTAATTCACCTCTCTCTTCGTAACCAGAATCAAAAATCAACGGTTCAAATTTCAGAATGGGAATTCTCTACGCACTGGTGGCACGTGGAACGGTGGTTCTGGCGGAGTTCACCGGAACCACCACAAACGCGAGCGCAATCGCGAGACAGATTCTCGAGAAGATTCCCGGCGACAACGATACTCATGTATCGTATTCTCAAGATCGTTACATCTTTCACGTTAAACGGACCGATGGACTTACCGTTCTTTGTATGGCGGATGAGAACGCCGGGAGGAGAATTCCGTTTGCGTTTCTTGAGGAGATTCATCAGAAGTTTGTTAGGACTTATGGACGCGCGGTTCTTACTGCTCAAGCTTATGGAATGAATGATGAGTTTTCTAGGGTTTTGAGTCAGCAAATGGAGTATTTCTCTAGTGATCCTAATGCGGATAGGATTAATCGACTCAAAGGTGAAATGTCTCAGGTAATTGTGTTCTTCGTTTTGTTGATTTGAATTTGCTGTTTGTTGAAATTGATTTTGCATCTTGTGATTCATTTACAAGTGATTAGTTGAAAATTGATTAATTGAATTTATACACAGGTGAATTTGACTTAAAATTTTATTTAAATCAGATCTAGTTTCAAAATTAAGTGCATAACTGATTGACCCCGTGAATTTGGCTAAATCATACGGGCACCGTGGTGTTTGTTTGGATTCACTTTTGGGAAAAGTTAAAAGAGTTCGCAAATTATAACTCAGCTGTTCAACATCACGTTTTGAACACTAGCTCTTATGTTTTGTTTGTGAGTTTGTAATCACTTTGTATATGGGTTAAAAAAAAGTGATTCTAAGATTTAAAATTGATATTGTTTTGATTGGTGGATATCAATTAGAATTGATTTAGCCTATAGTATTTGTAACTTTTGCCCCCAAAACTTGAATTTTACACTCAAGTTTATATAGTTCACCTCACTTTCACATGAATGAATCCAAACAAACCATTTTACTTTAAATTTACTTCTAACTAAAATCAATCTACGGCAATGTAGAACCAAACAAATACTGAGCTCAATCATAGTCATGTTTGTCAAATTCAGGAATGTGCTAGTGGTTGGCTTTGCTCAAGTTTTTTTTTCTTGATAGGTACGGAACGTCATGATAGAAAATATTGACAAGGTTTTGGATAGAGGTGATAGATTGGAATTGCTAGTGGATAAAGCAGCGAATATGCAAGGAAACACATTTCGCTTCAGGAAGCAGGCTCGTCGTTTTAGAAGTAATGTGTGGTGGAGGAATGTCAAGCTCACGTATGTTCTAAGATAACGTTTTTGCTTATCATGTCAATGTAGATTGCTCTTTTGTCTATTGGCAAAACTTTTTCTCTATCTACTTTAATCATCATTCTTGACATGATAAATAGACTTTTTCAATTTTCATGTATGGAAGGTGTGCCAGTTTCCTTTGAACCCTCGAGATTAAAAGATATGATGATTTGATTGACTTACAGATGATTTGGTTGAACTGTTTCTGGCATAAGCTTAGTTGGGGCCGGTCGGTTGTGTGGGTTGGGATTGTGGTAGAGGTTTTATATTCAAGTGTTGGTAAAAACTTCCCTATAGAAACTAGTTTGGTGTCATTAGTCTTAGAGTTATAGTCATTTATATGTGAACTCAAACTGTTGTGGAGAGGTGTTCTGTCTTGTTCTGCAATGCTAAAACCCTTTAATAAACCTTGTGCTGAGAAGAAGAGAAACCATATAATGATTGTATTCCTTCCAAGGTTTCTTCAAATCACTGACTAAATGCTTTTTATGTTGCAGGATTGCTCTTATAGTCGTCCTACTTTTGATAGCATATGGTGTGTTGGCTTTTGTTTGCCATGGGCCTACACTACCGTCTTGCTTCTAGGGCTGGAATGTGAGTGCTATGTGTGCTTCGGCATCGTCTTTGGGTTGCAGATGTCACTTCGATTAATTTTCAATTGCTGGGCTGTCAACATGTGTGCTAGCAAAAGCCTTGCTCCATATTCCCTGATGTTTTGGTTGTATTTTTTGTTACGAGGTTTGAGGGTAAAATATTGTGTATCATCATGTCTTTTGTGTATTTTCATATCACCCAAAAAAATTGGAGTGTACCGGAACATGATTGGGTTGTTATATAGTGGTGTTCCCTTCTTTTTTGTTTTTCAAGACAAAGGGTAAACTTTTGAATCCGTGTATCCCTTTATCACTCGTTGAAGGGCATTTTTTTTTTAATTTTCCTTGCCCCATTTGTTACATATACATATAAATACTGTAATGTGTGAAAGTTCTGTTTTCTTTTTGTATTTTCTCCTACACGATTTTATATTGACATAAGTCTTAAGTGAGTTTTAATAAGTGGATTATGCTTATAGACTTAACTATTCTTTGTGTGTGTCTCTCTCATAAATTGACACTAAATGAAATATTGATAATTGGAGCAAAATCAAACAGTTAATAATGGCCATTTACCCAAAGCCTATAAGTTTTGGTTGTAAGTAGCAAATTAATGTTGTTCAAAAAAAAAAGTAGCAAATTAATGTAATAATTTTGAATGGCTGAACCAATTCGGAGTACTTAAAAATAGTACTTAAGTAAGTATATTTTCTCTTAAAAAGATTTCGAAATTATTATCCTTAACAAGGGAATTTGAGGTTCTAGTGAAGTACTAGAAATCATCTACACATAGAAAAAAGTCATGTTGCCCCCTTCATTTTCACTTTGCATTTTAATTATTGCCAAAAAAAGACTTACTAGTTATTGGAATAATAAAGTGAGTCCAAGGCCAAAAAGTGATGGTTCAAATGGGTTCATTTTCACTTTGCATTTTAATTATTGCCAAAAAAAGACTTACTAGTAATTGGAATAATAAAGTGAGTCCAAGGCCAAAAAGTGATGGTTCAATGGGCTAGGCTTATCAGGCCATACGAGCTGAGAGTGCTACAGCCTGTTATCCCTCCACTGTCAAGAGCAGGAGGTGATCACTGCTCTGTGAAGCCAGCCTAATGCGGTTCCCTCCATTCTAGAGACCAGGAGGTGATCACTGCTCTGTGAAGCCAGCCTAATGCGGTTCCCTCCATTCTAGAGACCAGGAGATCTGGGCCTTCGTCCAAACCCCATGGCCCAACTCTTAACTTGGAGTGGGCAAGCCAGCATGGTGCACAAACCAGCCCAACCTGTTAAGCAACAGCCATGTCCCATCACCTTAAAGCCCCCACTTGGGTTACAAGCTAAAGTTACTCAACTCGGCGAACAATATTGTGTATTCAAAGTATATAAACTATTACAAATGCTATATTATAAACAATGTGGGACTTGAAAAATATCTATCACATTTTTCTCCATTCATACAGTAGTGGTTTGGAATTCTTCAATCAACCAAAACAATCTTATTCATACACAGATTTCCTTCTCAAATGAATTCAATCTACCAGTTGTGTACAGCTTCCTACAAACTCATGGTATAACCTTGTAGAATGTGAATATACTATTTGTGTGTAGAAAAACTTATATTGTCTTTACTCAAAAAGTTTTTGCAGAAACAAACAGCTAATGAAATTTTTGCTCTTCGAACTCATTTTTCATCTATTTTTTGTTTTTCTAGAACAATTCTTTGTTTTACAACTTTTCTATGTGTAAATATGTTGTTCCATAATGTTAGAAAAGATTCAATAATGCATTATCATGTTCTGTTATGTTTGACCATGCTTTTCATCAGCTTTCAAATTGAGGCCAAGTTATCTGGTTAGCTTAATCATTTTTTTTCTGAAAACTATGTAGTGTGTCACAAGGTTACTTCACTAGACAAGAACAATCTGAAAGAACATGACGGTCATGTTCTAATTCATACACCATTCTTAATTCATACACCATTCTTTTTCTTAAACAAATGTGGTATTTATGATGTTTTGGGAGCAACTAAGACAAGCAAATATTATACAACAACAAGAAAAGTTGAGAGAAACAGATTTCTCTGCATCTTTAACACCATAGTTTATATATTATCCTTTATAGTTATTTTTTTAATAATTTTCCTCTTGTTTCATGTTTGCACTATGATGGATGCTTATATTATAATGGATAAATGCAAAATAAAAGGCTATTTGGATCCAGAATAATAAGTTAATAGCTTATTTAGAGAATTTCTAATGGCATCCTAAACGTGTCTAATGTACCACATAAATTTTCATAAATGTTTTTTTTTTTTTGAAGATACATCTTCGGACGCACCCTAGTACAGACTTAACAAAAACCATTATGAATTACGTCTTTTGTTTATTTTATTCCGGAGATGCATCTCCGAAGTAATTTCGTAGTTACATCTCCGAAGACACATCAGTATTAGATTCAACATAAAAGTAATTTTTTAAAAATAAAATTTACATTCATAACATAAAATAAATATTACAATGATGATTTCAACATAAAATACAATATTACATTTCAATATCCCGGAGGACGCTTGCACATCTTCAGAATATCTTCGACCGATCTTTGTAGCGTCGCTTCCAACTCGAGCAGAACTTTTATTTCGAAACGAAAATACAAATTCCACATAGCCATAACATCAATTTGCATCTTGAGCTCGAATTTGTTGAACTTAATCTTCCCTTCGTTGTCAATCGACGGTGAATGGTATTCAAATTTCACAATATTTCGATTGTCTCTATAAGGTAGGAGATGATAGGTTTCGTCTTTAATATCTTCAAGGGAGGTGAAGTCGATGAGCTTGAACGTTCGTCCGGGTGTATAGCCGGAGAATGAGATATTTACGACATACCAATAGATGTTTATTTGTGACATTTGAGATATTTTTAGTTTGTGTGAAATATAACATAAGAACACCTAAATTTATAGAAGTCATAGATCAATATGGATCACTCATTAATTAGCATATTGATTCTGAAGTTATATCTCTGGAACGACATCATATTATCTTGTTACAGAGATATGCATCTCCAGAACTTGTCCTGAACCAATTTCAGAACATGACACTAAAACATAACCTTTTTTTATTTACAAAAATACAAATGTTATTATGGGGAAGATAAAAAATGCATAAAGACAAAATATGAACAAAAGTTGAATATATAACATTTCATTTATACTGGGACATAATTACATGCAATTATTTGTCCGGTTAAATAAGAAATTAAAACAAATTGAAACACATGTCGCCGACTAAATCTATAGGTGGTACCCCCTTGGACTTTTGTGCATTTTGATTATTTTTCAATGTTGTTTTAATCTCTCGAATTCTTGCATCATTTCCATAAAATGGTTCGGCAAAGTCTCAGCTTTTGTGGTTGAATAAGTCGTTAATTCCAGTGATGTAAGTGGTACAGAGCATCCCGGTTTCAAGTAAACTTGAACAAAATGACTTGATTTTGAAAGTCACTAAATACACATGAAACGATCATTTGGATTTTGGGATGGGACGGTGCGTAGTGGGAAAAAGGTTTCTGAAAAGTCGTAGCATGTCAGGTCAACACACATTATATCATACATGCATGTTATAAGGTGACACATCTAAGGGAAACACATCCAATTTGCCTCTGGTGCCGGACCGCTCAAGGAAGGAACAAGAGACTCATAAATTGAATCAAAATTTTCTTTCTTTCCGTGTAGACATGTGTATTCTTTATGCGTTTTTAACTCTTGGATATGTTGATGGCAGACAAGTGTATGACTATCTTATCCTTTCTCGAGTAAAGTCGGAATGACTTGGTAGCCACGTTGAGGTATTGACATATTTTGCAAGAGGCATTGGGTATTAAGATGAAGTTAAGTTTCACTTATCATCCACAAACTAATGTTCAAACAAATAGGACTATCGAATCCTTGGAGGATTTGTTGAGGGGTGTGCTAGAACAAGAAGGTGCTTAGTATAACGCCCCGATTTTATAAATTATTTTTATAAAATAAATATTAAGAGTATGGTAGTGTATTTGGAATAATAAGTAGAGAAAATATTTTATTTAAATAATGATAATATGATGAGGTGGTATTATTATTATATTATTGTTATTTAATAAAATAAAATAATAAGTTGGAGGTTTGAGGTGCAAGGTTGTAATTTGGTTATATTATGAAAAGGGGAGAACACGATACATTTTCTCATTATCGTACTTTTGACGAGGGAAAGAGGGCTCCGGAGAAAAGGGAAAAGAGAAGGGAGATCAAGGATCGTAAAGCTCCAAGATCAAAGCTTTGCAAGGAATTCATCGAATTCGAGGTAAGGGGGAGAAAGGGTTCTTTATTGGTGATCTAACATGAAAGGGTAATTGAGAGGTCCTTACTCTCTTAGGGATTGTATGAATTTGATTGTTGTTGATGAGTTCATGATATGAGTATGAATATTATGATTATTGATTGTATATGCTTGAAGTTTGATAATTGAATTGCATGATGTGTGTATTATGAGAACTTGGTCATGAATGTTGTTGTTGATGATGTAAATTGAGAAGAGGAAGAGAAACTTAGGATTTTCCTAATTTAATTTGTGATGTTAGGTTGAGAGGATAATGAGGGATTATATGTATAAAATAAGTATAAAGACAATATTTGGAGTGTTTTGGGTCATAAAAGTGAGATATAAGTGGTAGAATTCGAACTGGTATAAAAGTGGGGAGAAGAAGTGATTTTTGAGAAAAAATGATTTTTGGGCGTAGGGCTCCTGACACGGGCCGTGTCATGTGACACGGGTGGCCGTGTCAGGCTTCTGAGTTATGGAAATGGTTGAATTTAAGATTTTTGAATTACAGGTGGTCTGACACGGGAAGTGTCGCGTGACACGGGCGGCCGTGTCAGCCCCATGTATTGGGTGAAATTTTGGTTTTTGAGAAGGCGTGTCAGGCCGTGTGACACGGGTCATGTCAGGGGACACGGGGGGGGGGGGGGGCGTGTCAGGCCTCTGTTTTGAGAAATTTTCCGAATTTTAAGATGGTTTTGTCCCGATTTCTTGTTCGATAACTGTACCATTAGTCTAAGGCCTCGAGTTTTTGCATACGCATACATGTTGGGGAAATAATCATGTCTCAGATGGAGCGTAAATGATTATTCGGATTCATTGGGAATCAATGGGTGGGGGATGATCGTGTCTCAGTAAGAGCGTAAGCGATGCATCCGGTCTGAATTGATGGACATTTGATGAAGTTGATACCGCATTTGCATTATGTCATTGAGTCACTTTGCATTGATTGAATTAATGATGTATGATATGTGTTTGATGAACTATTTGAGAAATTGATTAATTGTATGATGTATGATGTGTATTTGAGGAATAAAGGTGAGATTACCCTGTAAGATGTTATTTGCACCGTTAATATATTGAATTGTTTTCTCACCCCTTTGTTATTTGGTTGCGTTTGTGCTTCTTCGGAAGTACAAATTATTCAGGTACTTGAGTACGCTCGGAGTACGAGTTGCTTGGTTGAGTCTTAAGAGTCGCTCTGATACGTAACATGGGAAATGGGGATCTTTGTTGTTTTATTTATTCTTGTTAAGTAATAGTTACGTATCATATTTTGTGGATATTATAAATCATGAGAATTATGAATATTGTGGATATTTGGCTAATTGACGTATGATGAATAAATGAGATTTTTCCGTTGTTTTAATGAAAAGCATTATGATGAATTAGGTACTTCCGCTATTTTTGTAAAGACTATGATATTATTGGTTTTTAATGAAATAGTAGCATTCCACTTTTGATAAAAACTCTGATTTTCTTAATAAGACTATTATTTTATTTAATTGGGAAAGTGGGTGTTACACTTAGGATATCTACTTGTCATTAATTGAGTTCACTTACAATAATTGTTTCCATTCGAGTAATAGAATTGGTCCATTGGTGAAAATTGGAGAAAAAAGCGATGAAAATAGAGAAGTTAGTAATGAGTAAGGAAAAGTTCATAATTATGCAAAATATTGGGGGACTATATATTCTAAAAGTAGGGAGAAAGTTAGGTTTTTGGGAGAAACATCTTACATACGTAGAAAAAAGGCAAAAAAGAAAAAGGAAAAAGCTAGGAATTCGAATAGGAAACTCATATAAGTTGTCCAATTCACTATCATTGCTGAAAAATCTAAGGTAGGGGAAAATAGGACTATCAATTCAGGTTTTGTATGATGGGGGTAGAGATGAGAAGTCATTAATTTCTTTTGGGCAATTAGGATGTGATTGATTCTGAATTTTCTATGATGTTGTGATGTTGTTGGTTGTTTTAATGATGATGTTTGTGAGCCTATATGTATGTTATGTATGTTTTGAGGCATTGATGTTTTCCACCATGTTTGAGGGTTTTGATGGTTTTGGGGTAAACATTAATTAATGAGATGGAGAGAATAATATGTTTTCTATGCAAAAGATACAAAGATTATAATGAAATTAGAATGAAAATCTTACCTGTTTCCAGTATTATATGGTAAAAGATACAAACTTTTTGCACTGCTAGCCATAAATCTCTTGAGTAAGTGATCTCTTACTGAATCTGAATCCTTATTAATTAATGGGGCGTTGACACAGGTAAAAGACACGAAATAGAATCTGTTTGACAATTGATTCCCGCACATCAATTTGTCATACAAGTACCTTAAATAAAAACATAATAAACATCAGACTATTTTCATTGAAATGTGTAAATAAATTGTTCAACTAATTCAATAATAGATTGATCGGAGTACCGGATGTATGAATGCATAACACCGATACCTAATTCAAGATGCTGAAAAATTTGTTCCATGTCCTCTTTTGCAATTGTTTCGAAATAAGTAAAACCAAAAACACCTTTGTCTGTGTCTATTTGATGAATAGCCCCATCCATCAAATATGATGTTGCCACAAGTGTTTCAAGACACATTCGAAAGCGAGGTGTAACAACTCTTTTTGCCTGCTCGGTCCTTGTAGGAGCTCTTTTCTTGTTGGATTGTTGTGAAAGTTGAGCAGGAACCTAAATATCATATAAGTTAGTTAAAGTAGAAAATCATGAAGCTTTTGAATTCGGATCATAGAATAACACATTCAATGTACCTCTTTTTGTGATGCAACAGACTCGTTGTGCGGCAAAATTCCTTTATCCTTGGATGCGGGTTTTGTAGGAGTCTAACATTACCCTGTAAAAAAATGTATGTAATGGTTTAGAATGATTTTCATAATGGTTCAGAATTGACATTTGAATACTAAGATATTGGTTTTCAACATACCTCATCATCTACCAAAATGAGGTCCGATGGCCATACAACAAACGATCTTATTGCATCTCGCATAAATGTTGTCTCTGAAACAATGTCAGGTATCGATAGCAACGCATCCTGGTCTAATACAATATCAACCGATACTTTCAGATGTCCAGCAGAGAGCGGATTATGGTGAAGTAAATCTCCCAAAGTGTTATGCATTTTTCCCTTTCCAACTATGCGATAAGTCGGTGACAATAAATATAGCTGACAGGATGAAATGCCATAAACGAATAATAAATATATTACTATTAATGTGTATATATGTCAATTAAAATAAATGTGCTAATTTAATTTCATAATAACATATATAATTACCTCGTGAATTTTATTTTGACAATTGATACTAGCTTTGTCACTAGTATCTTTCACCTATGAACCGCGCTTTTCCGTCATATATCTCTCTTTATCCTTTTGCAATTCACGGACTTGCGCTTTTAGTTACTCCAACGATTGCATCACCTCTTGATTGATAGGATTTTTTTTCTTTGGATGCTTATACAAGGAAGATGGGTTCATACCAAATCCTTTACCCCTCACCCGACCGGAATATTCAGGAACATTTAGTACTCAACTAAGTATGCTTCTGCAATCGTGGTCCTCACCTGTGGTTAAGGATTGAGATAGAGTCTCCTGGATTTCATTTACATATCGAAAATCATTAGTGGGGATTAAAAAATAATTATATATTAATAAACTTTTTATTTAATTAAATACATAATGTTATACTTACACATTTGTCAAAAACATGTTGAAAAAATCTTCCGTAACAACTTCATCCTGGCCCACACGAGCAGCCTTCCACAAAACATGATCTGGGAGAGATGTTTCTTCATTTTCCTCCTCTTCTAACTATACATTGAGAAAAATAATAAGATCATCAATTATAACACATTGAGACAATTAATAAGATCATAGCATTTATATATAGTTACCAATTTTTGCTCTAAGCGTGCATATCCCAAACGCCCTTTTTTGTATGGATATGCGGGTTTTGATGCTCTTTGACGATTTAGGTCACTAACTTCCTGGATAAACAAGTTTAAGTCATATCAGAACAAACTAATGCAACAAGTATATAATACAATTAAAAGACATGACAAATTAACATTACATGGAATTTATCGGTTCTTCGTTTGGATTTAAAAGTATCAAATTCTTCAGGTGTAATCAAGTATGCATACTTCTTTGGAAGTTCGGCGTCAACAAACTTTTTCTGCTCATCTATAAGAAAAATGGTTGATAAAAAAGTTTGAAACCTTCTGTGTCTTTTTTCGGCCAATTGAAGACAATACTTTTTCCGACTTTCATCAATGTTAAAAGACCTCTACAAAAAAAACTTGAAAAGAGACTATCATAACATGGATGATAACTTGACCAAACGAGACTGATCATGGCGGAATCGACATGAATTTATCTCGCGTGGGAGATGAAACCCTGAAAAGAGACTATCATAACATGGATGATAACTCGACCAAACGAGACCTATCATGGCGGAATCGACAAGAATTTATCTCACGTAGGAGATAAAACCCTGAAAAGAGACTATCATAATGTGGATGATAACTCAACCAAACGATACCGATCGTGGCGGAATCGACAAAAATTTATCCCGCGTGGGAGATAAAACCCTGAAAAGAGACTATCATAACGTGGATGATAACTCAACCAAACGAGACCGATCGTGGTGGAATTGACAAGAATTTATCTTGCGTGGGAGATAAAACCCTGAAAATAGACTATCATATCGTGGATGATAACTCAAGCAAACGAGATCGAACATGGCGAAATCGACAAGAATTTATCCTGCGTGAGAGATAAAACTTGAAAAGAGACTATCATAACGTGGATGATAACTCAACCAAACGAGACCGATCGTGGCAGAATCTGACAAGAATTTATCCTACGTGAGAGATAAAGCCCTGAAAAGAGACTATCATAACGTGGATGATAACTCAAACAAACGAGACCGATCATGGCGGAATCGACAAGAATTTATCCTGCGTGGGAGATAAAACCCTGAAAAGAGACTATCATATCGTGGATGATAACTCAAGCAAACGAAACCGAACATGGCGGAATCGACAATAATTTATCCCGCATGGGAGATAAAACTTGAAAAGAGACTATCATAACATGGATGATAACTCGACCAAACGAGACCGATCGTGGTGGAATCGACAAGAATTTATCCTGTGTGGGAGATAAAACCCTGAAAAAATACTATCATAACGTGGATGATAACTCGACCAAACGAGACCGATTGTGGCAGAATCGACAAGAATTTATCTCGCGTGGGAGATAAAACCCTGAAAAGAAAATATCATAGCGTTGGTGATAACTCAACCAAACGAGACCGATCGTGGCGGAATCGACAAGAATTTATCTCGTGTGAGAGATAAAACCCTGAAAAGAGACTATCATAACGTGGATGATAACTCAACCAAACGAGACTGATCATGGTGGAATCGACAAGAATTTATCCTGCGTGGGAGATAAAACCCTGAAAAGAGACTATCATATCATGGATGATAACTCAAGCAAACGAGACCGAACTTGGCAGAATTGACAAGAATTTATCCCGCATGGGAGATAAAACTTGAAAAGAGACTGCCATAACATGGATGATAACTCGACCAAACGAGACCGATCGTGGCAAAATCGACAAGAATTTATCCCGCGTGGGAGATAAAACCCTGAAAAGAGACTATCATAACGTGGATGATAACTCAATTGGGGATAACAAGCATTGACTTGTAGAAATAATAGCGTCTGGAAAATGAAATTGGCATTCTCTGTGGGGAATACTCTGGATGGTTTGGAAAAAAGGTGTTTCGGGCTTCCATGCGAGGTACCAAAATTGGCCTATGCTTCGTATGCATATGTTTGAATTTTTCCATGGCGTAATGCTCCATAATGATAGAAATTCTACGCATTTTGAGGATGCAAATGTAATGATGATTACTAAATACAAATACAAAGGGGATCTCCTTGTGAGGAAATAACAGGTCTTTAATGGCTTCGCTGGGGAAGAAGTTAATGATATGTTGATTGCGACGAATACCTATAGGGAAAAACAACTATGCATGGGATGGTGCTGATGATACACCGACTCTGAATTGCCGCCATTGCCAAAAATAAATTGGACTTTGGGATTGGAGAGCCAAGACCCTGTTGGGGATGAAATCGGTCTGCTGAGGTACACTACCAGCTGAGCTACGTTGGGGAAGTAATGCCCTTTTGACTCGGCTGAGGAGTTAGATGCATTGGTATTCTGCTAAGGAAGAAGTCTGCTGGGGATTCTTCAAGCACCAACTCTTCTGCTTGGGGAAAAGATGCCAATGAAGATTGGACTTTGGTTGGTAACTTTACTGGGGGAGATTGTGAACACTTCTGAGTAACACAAAGACTCTCGGGTTCCCTCACATCTTCATCTCTGCTAGGGGATGATGGATTTTCAAGTACTGCTAGAGTTGAGAAGACTCTAGTAGGAACACCACTTCTCTGAATAAAGGCTCTCTTCTTGGGGAGAACGTTTTTCTTCTTTAATTTCTGACCCTACTGGGGATAACAGAGAATGTCGCCGAGGGACATTTCCAGTTGAAGCTGAGGATGAACGAATACAGTGTGTCTCATGCTGGGGATATTGTTGCACCCCAAAATTTGCCCTCCTTTCGTTGTTTCGATCTTTTGCATTCATACATTGCATTCGCATTTATATTAAGTCATAGCCATTTTTTCACTTTTTGTTTTCTTCAAAGTTTGGGATCTGGGATTCCTCTTGGTTAGTTTTACGGAATTTCGGGGGGTCTTGTTCCATTCGAAGTTTGGAGGTGGACTTTAGATTTTTATCTTGGGTGTTTGTATCGTGCCTTATCAAATGTTCAGAATGGTCTTTACTTCCCAACATCGAGACAAAGTTCACCAGGTTCTCAAGTTTAGGTTTCGAGATTCGTTTCGTTGGGAGATTAATCCATGATGTGAGATGTGGTTAAAAGACACATTGCAATCGAGATTATTACTTCTATGGCTACTTAACATGCAATCTTGTGTTCAGAATAAAGGTTTAAATATGGTTAGGTTTACTTTGGAAGGAAGTCATTTTCTTTAAGGTCTTGAGAATAAAGCCTTTGTTTACCCTCACTCAAGTCATTCAAATCATGAATTTATTGTTATTTCTAAGACATCTTGAAGTATTGCCTTTTGTTTTAAGAAGTTTTATGGGTCGTTGCTAAGGTAATATATGTGGTTTTCGAAACACATTCCTTTGAGAGTCGGTTTTGAAGTAAACAAGGTTATTCAAACTTGGCAAATGATTTGCAAGGTCAAAGATTAGTTGAATTCAAGATGGCAATACAAAAAAAGGGGGGATTCTTTTAAATCCAAGATTTACATCATCATTTTCAATCCCAAAGGATGAGTTTAAATGTTACAAGAGCAATGAAACCAAAATAACAAGCAGGATTTAGAATCGTTATAATTGTATTACTACAAGGACAGTGGCATGAAATGCACCAATGGTTAGCCTCATGACATGGCTGTAAGATCCTTGATCGAGTCCTATAAACTTCCCTTGAGCGGATCTAAGCTACATCAATAGGTTGCAAGTTTTCAAATTTTCTTCGGCATGCACCATCTTTCTAACAAAAAATAAAGGGATACAAGTGTATCGATGCCATAATTTGTCCACTTTTCCAAGAAGTTTGCAAACGCCACTTTCGTATCAGCTCGTCCGTCCTGCAAGATAACACAACCATTTTTTAGAAAAATCCAGATGAAACCACAAACTTCTAATACAGTATTGTCTGAAGCACATCCTGATGGAGATGATGGACGACGATCAATTCATAGTTACCAGAAAATGTTGAATTTCTTGCTCTGCTATGAATGTTCCTAGCGCTGGTAAAAAGTCTTTTCATGTAAAGGGTGTGAATGTTGAATCTCTTGGCGTTCATTGTGGTGGAATTCCCTGCGGCGGCATAACCAGTTAGTCATACTTTTCTACACATTTCCATCTCCACCCTGCAAATAATACAGCCAAGCCAACATTAAGATTCAACATTGGCAAAAACATTCTTTACAATCTACAAAAATATAACAGCAACAACATTTTTTGATAACTTCCCCCATATGCAACTGTCTCCATTGATCATGAGGAAAGAGGATCGAATCCACGTCCATCATCCAAGGCTGGATTCCAATCGTCCTCACGAAAATATAACAATGTTAGCAGCCGCCAAAGATAGGTGGCAAATTCTCTCAGTTGTGTTCCAATGTACACCAGAGGGAAACCTTGTTAATCCTGCAAAAAAAACTTACTGCAGTTAAAAGGGGAAGACAAAAATTGCACAACAATCTTTAAAACCAGGAAAAGTTTGGAGAACTGTTTGTGTATGAGATGAATGGAGGCGGTCGAAAAAGTCCTGTATATTATAAATTAAGTCGAAGTCAGTAAACTCTCTTGGAGATTTAGTTCCATTCAGCAGCCAAACTGTACTCATGGAACTTGAAAAGGGAATAGGCATATGTATATTGATCCAGCATGTACCTGAGAGAAAGGGAGACTATGACAAGAAAGGTCAAAAAGTCATGAAGTCTGGTGCAACTCCTCTTCCATAATAGGACTGATATACCTGCAGTAAATACTCAAGCATTCGTCTCATCAATACCAGCATCTTCGACTCCGTTGGAGCATCTTCTGTTATTCTGAAATTGAAGAAATACATTCACCACCGGCATGGTTCGTCTATGGTCTGAATGTTTGGCAAATACCTCTTTTATATCCTTTCAACCACCCTGCAAATAACGAAACTGAACCCGAAGATTAGCAAAGTGTCCCTTTTATTTTGTAAAAAAGAACAGTGGCAGCCGTGACATATCTTAGTGGCTGGATGCAACAAAAGTTGTTCCCAAGCAAAAGAAAACAACACAAGAAGGAAATTCAAGGCTATATGAGAGTGTTACAAGTCACATATGTGGAACTTACTATATCTCCAAAGGTATGGCGAGTCTGTCGAACTTCTTGGTGCATCTAGCAAGCTTCCACAATCAAATCATTGGCAGGAGCATAGACTTCGGTCATCAACCGAATTTCATTGACTCCTTTTACGTCATTTTGTTTTACAAGGCAAGCGAATCATATGCATCTCTTATTTCTCTGACTTTTCATCCTGCAAAAGTGTATTTTATTACCATGGTAAAAGAAGATCAGCGGTGAAATTAGTTTCATGACAGTAAAAATTGCAAGAAAACTAAATCAGTCATAAACTAACTTTTCAACCTCCGTTTCCAACTTATCAAGTTCGTTTCAAACCAAAGAGAAACAGAACGATATTTGTGCAGTAATAAGGACAAAAAGCAAAATAGAGATGTCAACAAGGTTTCAGGATCGAGTTTTTTCACATTTTTGGCAAAAACAACTTTTGATGCAAAAACTTCATAGCAGGCATAACCCGAAAGGCAAAACTCAGCAGATTTTGAAATTGAGAAACCCTAATTTTCGACACTATAAAAGGAGAGAACAAATTAACATGAGGGGATCCGGAAAAAAAAAACCTAAGTTCACCAAAAACCTAACGGCGGAAATATCACCAAAAACCAAAGAAAAACTTTCACCAAGAGACAACTGGAAATCCAATAATCACTCAACAACCACAACCTTCGCTAAAGAGAGAAATAAGCAGAAGGAGTAGAAGAGGAGCACGTAATCGGGAAAACGAAATCTCACCTTGAAGCTTTGGAAACGGTAGTCCTCCTCAACTCACCCTCTGATTTACTCTGTTATTTTGTTCGTGATTGTTGCTTTCTTTTCTTCCAAAAAAAAAAAATCAAATTGTTGAATCTTTGCAAGTCCCGAAACCCTAGATTTACGATTTAGGGCCAGTTGTTCCCGTTGTTTCACTTCCGTTTTAATCGCAACTTGATTCGTGAGAGGAATGTTTTCGGCGATGTTTTATGCTCATCTCTACCAAAACAATTGACATGTTTGTATGAATTTTTCTTGCTTTTTTTCTTCTGTGTTTTTTTTGAGAGAGAGAGAGAGAGAGAGAAGAAGCCGTTAAAAAACCCTAGGGCTCTTCAGATCTTTTTTGGCAAGATTTCACCGAACCGGATCCGGGTCTGACCCGATCCGGCCGGCTTCCCCTGGGCTTTCTATAACAAGCCCTGGTATTTTTTCTTTGCACCCCCTTCCTTCCCTGATTTGGCCCATTTATTTTGTTTTAAGCCCATTTATTAACTTCCTTTTCTTTTCTAAACTCATAACCTTAACAAAATATAATTTTTCTAATTATTTTCTATTAATTATCTTAATTCAGTTAATTCATTTAGTTTAATAGTTATTTTCTTTTTTTTCTCATAAAAAGAGGGATATATTCCTTTTTTGTTTTATTTTATGATTTCATCCATTTACTTATGTATATGTTTGCTTTTTTTTATCCATTGTTTGACCGTGTGGTAGCAATATATGATTCGTAGTGGACTCGTTTGTCATTTCTCAACTCAGTTACAACTTGTCAAAATAAAAGTGAATACGTTCGCGCTAAAATAATCATGTCGAAAGATAAGTTAATTGTTTGGTCCAACGCCAAATAAGCACTTTTAAAATACACCGGGTAGTTTCATAAACTCATTTTTTTGCACACACGTAAGTCGATTACTTATGTGATCGCCATCTGCACTACTTTCATATATCTTAACTAATTTAACAAAGAATAGAACTCTGGAGTCTAGCACTCCGCACGTTCTAGAACGAATCACAACTGGGCTAGCCCCACGCGTAATGTTTCGCTCACTCCTTTGTTATTAAAATAAATAAACCTAAAGAACACCTAAAAAACAATTATCCAACTTATTAATTTAATACGAAAACAGAACTCCGGAGTCTAGCATTCCGCACGTTCTGGATTGGACCGCAACTGGGCTAGCCTCACGCGATGTGTCCAATCACCACTCATATACAAAAATATTCAAACTATCTTATTAATTCAATACGAAAACAGAACTCCGGAGTCTAGCATTCCACACGTTTTGGATTGGACCGCAACTGGGCTAGCCTCACGCGATGTGTCCAATCGCCATTCGTATATCTTTTCTCAAACGAACATTGTTTAAATCTTTCTATCTCGCAAATAAGCCAACGCTTAGCAGTAGAAATCATTTCAAACAATCGTTCAAAAAAAAACAAATCGTAGCACGAACTACGAAGCTCTGACTTTCCCATTGCACAGGGGAATATGTAGGCACGGGGATTTTAATCCTTCATGAGCATAATAATAAAAAACTCTAATCTTTCCCTCGTAATAATAATTAAAATATTTCTTTAAAAGTAATCTTAACAAACTTTAATAATTAAAATAAGACAATAAAATAAGTTAACATTTTAAGCGCAAATTAGACTAAGAGGTTCCCGTTGAGTACAACGGACGTGAGGGGTGCCTAATACCTTCCCTTTGCGTAACTGACTCCCGAACTTAGATTAGTGGTTTCGTTGACCATTCTTATCCTTGATTTAGGTTGTGTCTATATCTCCCTTTTCTTTAATTAGAATAAATAGAATTAGGTGGCGACTCTGTTGTTTATTTTAGGATCGTATTTTTCGAGGTACGACAGATATAAGGCGCCTCGTGCTGGGGAAAACTTTCGTTTGCAATCCTGCTAGGGATGAGAAGACTTTGAGGGGAATACTTTATTGAAGGAGAACACTTTGTTGGAAAGAAACATCATCAGCCTTTTGTCGTTATGCTGGGAAAAAGATCTCCCCTTCCAAATCTATTAGGGATAATGGAGAACTCCGTTGGGAATATTTCCTGCTGGAAATAAGAGTTTTGATCACCTCTTGCTGGGAGTGATAGGTAGGATGCGTCTCATGCTGGATACGAGAAGTGGAAGGCGTCCCCCGCTGGGGATAAGAGATTAATGATACCCTTCTGCTCGGGAAGTATTATTATCTTTGTTGTTGCCCTGCTGGAAAGGCGATGATCTGATAGGACTTGCTGAGGAGTCATGCTTCAGGATCTTGCTGAGGAATAGGCTTCTTGAAGCTATGTGTTGGAGATGGCTTCGTTGGCAACGCCTGTACCTGCATGTTAATGAGCACAACTGATAGTACCTGCGAAATGAGAGTTAGTTTGGCCTGCATGCCCCAGGATCATGGTCTGAATCCATCCCAGTCTCTCAACACATCTGGTATGCACCAGATGTTTTGACTCTCCTGCGCATGTTATAAGGCATTTCATGTATTCACAAAGCAATATTTATCATAATTTGTTGGACAATTTTGCAATCAATCATTGCTAGATGAAAAACAAAACTCACAGGAACAAACTTGAATGAAATTGTTTTTTTATTGATAAAGAAAGGCCATGAATAGGTATTACACTGGGAAGTAATCCATGGAAAGAGGAAATTGCATAAAAGGAAATTAAATTATCCTAATGGCAATGTGAAAAATCAAGTCTCATTGAGCTTCGACCCGGCTATGACTTGTATATCCTCAAGACTCCCCGCTCGCTTCGCTTTTGAGGAAGATGATTGAATTGATCTTCAACCTTTGGATTGCCTTTGATTGCTGGTGACGCATCACAGATATCGCAGATCGTAGTGGTTCGTTTTAGTCCCTCTTTTGCGTGGACCGTCCTTTCGGGTTTTCAATCCATCGGGATACCTCTTTTTTGCCTGAGTTGTCCAGTGTTGCTTTTCAGCTCAGCGGGTGTACATCTTTTCAAATATTTCCCTAACTTTCTCCCGAGCCTTTTATTCTATTTTTGGCTCGCCGGGATGCCCATTTTTGTCTGGACTCTCATTCTGTTTTTATCCAGCGAGTCTCTTTTTACATGAAGTATTTTCTCACTACGTCTGCATTGACAGGGGAGTGAAAGTCTTGGCCATCCATGGTAGTTAGCATTAAGGCTCCGCCCGAGAAGACCTTTTTAACCACAAATGGATCTTCATAGTTGGGTGTCCAATTGCCCATGTGATCATTTATAGGAGGAAGAATCCTTTTCAGCACCAAGTCACCGGGTATATACCGTTGAGGCCATACTTTCTTGTTAAAATCTTGTTTCATTTGCTGCTGATACAACTGCCCATGGCATACAGCTGCAAGGCGATTTTCTTCAATGAGGCTCAGCTGGTTGTACCTGGCTTGGAACCATTCAGCTTCGTCAAGCTTGACGTCCATCATTAATCTCAGCGAGGGAATCTCTACCTCGACCGGTAGGACTGCCTCCATACCGTATACAAGTGAGAATGAGGTTGCCCAGTTAAAGTACGCACGGACGTCCGGTACCCATGTAGTGCAAACAGTAGCATCTCATTCCAATCTTTGTATGTCACAACCATCTTCTGGACTATCTTTTTGATGTTCTTGTTGGCCACCTCGATGGTGCCATTCATCTTCGGGCGATATGGCGAAGAGTTGTGATGCTCGATTTTGAAATTCCGGCACAGGTTTGCCATCATCTTATTGTTGAGATTAGAACTGTTGTCAGTAATGATTCTTTCGGGAATTCCATACTGGCAGATGATATCCCTTTTGATGAACCTGACTACCACATGTTTCATGACATTGGCATAAGACGTCGCCTCAACCCACTTTGTGAAGTAGTCGATAGCCACCAGGATGAAGAGGTGATCGTTAGAAGCAGTCGGCTCGATCTTGCCAATCATGTCGATGCCCCACATGGAAAAGGGCCAAGGTGAAGACATGACGCTTTGTGGATTTGGAGGTACATGAACCTTGTCAGTGTAGATTTGGCACTTGTGGCACTTGCGGAAGTATTTGCAGCAATCAGATTCCATGGTAATCCAATAATACCCCGACCTTAGCAGTTTCTTTGCCATAACATGCCCTCCAGGATGGGTACCGAAGGAGCCTTCGTGAACTTCTTGCATCAACAGGTCTGCTTCGTGTCTATCCACACATCTGAGCAGAACCATGTCGAAGCTCCGTTTGTAGAGCACATCTTCTTGGCTTAAGAAGAACCCGCCTGCCAGCCTCCCGAGGGTCTTCTTATCTTTGCTTGATGCCCCTTCCGGGTATTCCTGAGACTTTAGGAATTGATTGATATCATGATACCAGTGTTTGTTATCGTCAGTACTGTCAACTGCAAATACATATGTCGGTCTTTCGAGATGAGGGACTTAGATTAGAGGCACGTAGTTCTCTGGATGAACCTTGATCATGGAAGATAAGGTTTCCAGGGCATCAAAAAATTGATTCTCATATCGCGGTATGTAGTGCAACTTGACTTTTGTAAAGAAGGTTAACAACCTCCTGGTATAGTCCCTGTAAGGAGTCAAATGAGGCCGATGAACCAACCATTTGTTGTTGACTTGGTTGATGACCAGAGCAGAATCGCTGAAGATCTCGAGGTTCTTGATTCTCAATTTGATTGCTTCCTCAATCCCCAATATACAGGCTTCGTATTCAGCTTCATTGTTAGTGAATTCGAATGTCATTCGGGCAGTGAAGGGCATATGAATCCCTTCCAGAGAGATAATAATGGCACCAACTCCATTGTCGTTCATGTTAACGGCCCCATCAAACATCAGACTCCATTTGGATTCGGGGTATGGCCCTTCCTCTGGGAGTGGTTCTTCACAGTCTTTCGACTTGAGGAACATGATGTCCTCATCCAGAAACTCGAACCTCATTGGCTGGTAATCATAAATTGGCTATTGGGCCAAATAATCCGACAATACACTTCCTTTGATGGCTTTTTGTGAAGTGTATTGGATATCATACTCCGTCAGAATCATTTGCCATTGGGCTACTCTTCTGGTTAGAGTTGGCTTCTCGAAGATGTACTTTACATCCATCTTGGAAATCAGTAGGGTGGTGTGATTCAGCATGTACTGTCTTAGTCGGCGAGCAGCCCATGCCAAAGCGCAACAAGTTTTCTCGAGCAGTGAGTAGCGGGTCTCACAGTCGGTAAACGTTTTGCTAAGGTAATAGATCACATGCTCTTTTCGACCAGACTCGTCCTGCTGACCCAACACATAACCCATTGATCCCTCAAGTACGGTGAGGTACATGATTAGATGTCTCCCTGGCACTAGAGGTATGAGAATCAGAGGCTCTTGTAAATACTCCTTGATTTTATCGAAAGCTTGTTAGCAGTCATCATTCCATTCAATAACCCGACTCTTCCTCAGAAGTTTGAAAATAGGTTCACACGTGGCTGTTAGGTGTGAGATGAACCTTGCAATGTAGTTCAACCTCCCTAAGAAGCCTCGTACCTCTTTCTCGGTTCTTGGTTTAGGCATCTCCTAAATTGCCTTTACTTTTGCGGGGTCGACCTCGATCCCCCTTTCATTGATGATAAAGCCCAACAGCTTTCTGGAATGTACCCCGAATGTGAATTTTCTCGGATTCAGCCTCAATCTGAATTTTCGAAGTTTGTCAAATCGCTTGGCTAGGTTGACCAAGTGTCCTTCTTCTGTTTGTGACTTCACAATCATGTCATCGACGTAGACCTCAATCTCGTGATGGATCATGTCATGGAATAACGTCACCATTTGTTGCACCCCAAAATTTGCCCTCACAATACAAGACTTTGTGTTCTAAGAAGGTTCACAAGGTTCACAAGTTCTCCAACACTTGCATAACCTTTCATGAGGTTCATGAAGTCTACAAGTTACTTTATGAAGGTTCACAAGGTTCACAAGTTTCTCAATGCTTATATAACCTTTCATGAGGTTCATGAAGTCTACAAGTCACTTCTTGAAGGTTCACAAGGTTCACAAGCTTCACAATACCTCCCATGAGTATCACAAGACACTTTATGAAGGTTCACAAGGTTCACAAAGTTCACAATTGGTCAAAAAGTTGACAATTCCCTCAGACAATGCATCTCCTAAGCAGTGCATCCTAAACTAGGGTTTTGACTTTAATCAGGCTAAGTGGACTTCCAATACCTCAAGTGAGTTTCATAACATCTTATATGTGTGTAATAACCCCCATGTCAAGTTTCAAGACTTTTCTCAAAAGTTTGCTCAGTCAGATGATCAGATAAGTCAAAATCAGTCAATGCAGTTAAAAAGTCAAACTGAGGTCAACTGTGGTCAAACCAAAGTCAAACTTCATGATTTTTGCCAACATCAAGTATATGAATTAAAATTCATCATTTTATCAAGGGTTGATCATGATTCATCAAGGAGATTCCAGATCATCAATAATCAGGAGTTTCTAAATTAGGGTTTCCTCAGTAAAAGTCAACTGAACTTTGACCAGGCATAACTTTCACATACTTCATCACCAAGTCTCCATCCAAAGCTCATTTTGAAGGAAATTGAATTCTCTACAACTTTGATGTTGAAGGTTAATCCCAAAAATGCTTCATTTGAAAGATATGATCTAAGACATTATAGGTCATTTCAAAAGTCAACAAAAAGTCAACAACTTCAAAAGGGCATAACTTGAGATTGGTAAATGATATGGACCTGAAACCAATGGGGTTGTTTAGAGGACTCTTCAAGCTTTCCAAAAAGTCCAAGAACACCCTCATACCTTTAAAATTGAGGGAGATGTGCCTTTGCAAAGTTGGGAAATTTTGTGATGGTTTATGTTGAAAATGGAGGCTTAAAAGCATTTCTTTCCAAATGGGCTGCCCAAGTTATGATCCAATCCATACACAAACACTATGCACGACCCAAACCATTTAAAATCTGATTTTTATTATTTTTATTTTTATTTATTTTGATTTAATCATTAAAAATCATTTTAAATAAGAATAAAATATAAAAATAATGGATTTTATTTGGATAATGTTTCTAGAAGATCATAATGGGTGATTAGAATCAAAGAGGAAGGAAATCATGTGAATTGTCCCAAAATAGCAAGCATTCAAGAGCAAATATTTGAATTTTACAACACCATCTTTTTCAATCTTTTTTGGATCAAATATCCACACAACCCATCCATGTTTCTGACCTAAATCACTCCCACATATATACTAAGCATAACCCTAGTCCTCATGCACGAAATCAAGCAGCCACAGTGTAAGTTTCAAAACTCAAATTTCAAGCAAAAAGTGAGATTCGGATTCTTCCATACAAGAGGTTTCAAGGTAAACTAAGAACATAGACATGTTCTATGGACATCCATGAAGCTAAAGCATCACACATATGCATCTCATGTCCACCAAATTAGCCAACCCGAAGCAAACTTTATCTTGAATATATTTTTTTCGATTCTAACAATTCATTGCATATTACTGACTTTTGATTATGTAAACTTGTTTGTCCATGACTATAGATGAAATCTGGATGAATTGGTGAAGCTCCATGGCCTAAAACGAAATTCACCATAGTTAGGGTTTTGACCAAGAATTGGGGTTTCGTGATTTACAAAATATAAATGATTTCTAAGATCATGGCTAGACTTGAATGGACCTCTGGAACATGTTTATACTTTCAATTTTGAAAAATTGTATGGTTTTGTTGCCCTTTGTGTTTCGTAGGTTTTGCTAGGGTTTCGTTTTCGCAGGAAAAGTCATAGGAGAAATCGCAGCAAAATCTGAAGGATGAGAGGTTGAAGATGAAGCTTGGCTGGCGCGAAAATTCATATTCAAATTGTGTTTTAAAATATTATAGTTTGTTTCTGTTTAATTCACAAGCCTGATGCTTGTCCCAGTGGAAGAGTGCGTGTGTATTTGATGAAAGGTCCATGGTTCGAATCATGCTGTGGCCATTATTTTTTGTTTATTTTTCAGGATCATGGAAGGCTTAATATATTATGATTCAAGGCCAACAAGCTGACAGGAAGGCTCTCCCAGCCAGGCGGTTACGTATGCATGCTTGTCACTGAAAGGTCCTGGGTACGAATCCACCCCAGGCCTTTTGTTTTTTTCATATTTTTCTGGATTTTTGCATCATAAGGAACAAAACAAATCTCTTTCCCTCATCTCTTGCCTGCGCGCCAGTGGCCTAGTGGTTGTTATGCTTGCTGGAAATCAAGCTGGCATGGGTTCAAACCCCAGCCAGGTAAGTTTTCCATATTTTCTTTCTTTTTGTTTTTTTAAGCATTATAATATTAAAATTAAATATATATTATATATATTTCTAAAACAATAAAAATAATAATGAAATATGTATGTCATTTTTTTTTCAAAAATATATTTTTTGTAAATTATGTTTCACTATTTTTATGTTTAATTTATAATATGTATATATAAATTAGAATAAATTTTGTATATATATAAACCCTAATTCTCAAATCCTAAAAAATATCTTCCAATTAAACCCTAATTGTATTTATTTTCTAATTGATGATCTTTAAAATAATTCTAATTTATTTGTAAATATAGTTATAATTCAAATTAATTTTCTTTTAATGTTTAGAAATAATTTAATTTAGGATAATTATGTTTTTTTGTATATGGTTAAAAATAATTTGTAAATATAATAACTAATAGAATTAAATTTTATATATGATATTTAAAATCTACTTCTTCTTATAATATGTATAAATTGTTCAATAAATAAATATTAATATATGTTTATAATAATCCAAATTTTGTAGTCATAATAAAATTTGTAAAAAATTAAAATAATTGTTCATTCATATTTCTTTTCTAAATAATTGTTTATAGGAAAAATTGTTGATATATTATTATTATAATTTTGGTTAATTGTGCTTATTCTTGATTAATACTAACTATATTATTAGATTTTTGCTTTATTAATTTCATTAATCTTTATTATTTATTAACAATATTATTATTTATTATTATCTTTGTTATTGTGTTTTTAACCTTATTTTAAAATTGTTATTATCATTATTTTTATTATTACTAACTTTTTGCTTATTATTTAAATTATTTTCACTAACTTTATAATTTTTATTATTTACTAACCTTTCTTATTTTCATTACTAACTATTTCTATTGCTTATTATTATCACTAACCCATTTATAATTCAATTATGTTTATTATTATTATTTTGCTAATCTTATTTATCGTTATTTACTAACCCCTTATATTTATTGTTTACTTATTTATTATTTTAATATTTTGCTTATTATTATCATTTCTTGTAATTATTTCCCGGATGTAATTGTAATTATTTAATTATTATTATCGTTATGGTTAGTAATTTAGGGAGTGACAAAACATGTTTGTTATTTAAAAATAAATTTAGATAATTTTTAATGTAAGATAATTAAATTAAACACGTCACACACGTAAGTCGATTTTAAATCGCCGTCTCACTTTCTAAGGTTATCCCTCAGGTTGCCTACGAATAATGGTTAAGTGGGGTGTATAAAGCAAGTCCCTCGAAAGAAAATCATCAAAGTCCCTCATGGTTGCCTATACGAATCGAGTCCCTTCGAAATAAATGATGATAGTCCCTTCCTTATGCTTATTGCACCCCACAAATGGCCTTCAAAAATCAAATTGTCCCTCACATGTCCCTTAACATCCAAAGTAAGGACTACCTACTCCATTATAGTAGGGATAGTCTTACTAAGGAAAAGATAAAGAATAAGAAAGACTTTAAACATTAGGGTAGGTTACTCCTAGATACTTGCTCACTTCAAAACTTTTTCACACTTAAACAAATTTCAAACAAATTTTCAAACAAGTTTTTAACACATCCTTACATGGATTATTTATTAACTATTCTGAAAATTTTCTATTCACACACTACACTTTCAAAAACAATTTAAAGTGAGCTTAAGTACCTAAGAGCCCATGGATAACCATGGATGAAAAGGATGCTAATACCTTCCCTTTTCATAACCTACCCCCCGGACCCAAAATATTCTCTAAGGTCTTTCCTGTTCTTTTATAACCTTTCCTTATGGATAAAATAAAAGTCGGTGGCGACTCTTGCTATCCGCAACATTGCTTAAAGTCAGTTCTCCCACCGTGTTACAGAACTGGCAACTCTGCTGGGGATTTAAATTAAAGAGGGGTACCCTTAGGAATTAGATCACTTTAAAATTGTTTGCCTTGTTTGCTTTACTTTACATTGTTGGGGTGCTCTTATGTGTGAAAGGTCCTAACCCGGATCTAGTGTACCTTAGGTAAATGGCAATAGACCAAGGAAACTGTACGACGTATATCGATACGGTTGATCTGGTGGCCATAGTTAGTGCGACTTCTTGGTTGGTGCTTATGTTCCTTAAGTCAAGTTGAGGATAATATGAGGCTGCCATATGTTGTCAATGCACTAACTAACCTTTAGAACCCTAGTTAACTCATCTTGGCCTTTAGAAAGTAGTGAGGTAACCGGCTTTGGTGCAGACTGAAGTTGGTTGACACTCGATACTACGCTCATTGAGATTCTAAACTTGGAGGGTTTTGGTTGGCAAGTAAGTTGCCTTCTGATCAACCACCCTTGTGAAGGATCAATGATATTGAGATCCCTTAGAACCCGGTTACTTTCATAGGACAGGATGAACCAACTAACTTCAGGGGAGGGTACTTACCTTAAACCTCATGCAAGCCTTTAAACCTAGGGCTATGGTGTGACTTGTTTGTGTGTGCCACATGTTTGTGATTGAGCATAACATCATGACATCATCATGCATCATAAGCATATCATTTTCCCTAACCATTTCAAGGACCAAGGGATTTATCTTTGTTCTTTGTTGCAGGTCATGGCTTCAGTTCGTAGAAACACCATCAGGATCAACTTTGTGGGGATACCTCCCAAGCTTAAAGAGTTGGTTTCTCAAGTGTCTGATCACTCCCAGTTCATCAAGAGACATGGTCACCTTTTGGATCTAGTTACTTCAGGGTTCAATGAAGACATGATGAGTGTTCTGTTTCAGTTCTTTGATCCTAAACATCACTGTTTCACATTCCCCGACTATCAGTTAGTCCCTACCATGGAGGAGTTCTCTAAGCTTCTGGGTATACCTGTTCTTGATCAAAGACCCTTCACAGGCTTGGAGAAGGAGCCCAAACCAGAGGTTATTGATGCAGCCCTACATTTGAAGAAGTCTGACATTGTTCTAGAGACGAGAAGTGGAGTCAAGGGTATTCTGGCCAAGGTGCTAATGGATAAGGCTCAAATGTTCTTGAAGGCCATGAGCTATGATGCTTTTGAGGAGATCTTAGCCTTGCTAATATATGGCTTAGTATTGTTCCCCAATCCAGATCAGTTCATAGATGTTCATGCCATCAACATTTTCCTGAGTCACAATCCAGTGCCTACATTGCTTGGAGACATCCTACATTCTCTTCACACCCGTACTACAAGGGCAAGAGGAACTTTGATGTGCTGCATACCTTTACTATCCAGGTGGTTTATTTCTCACCTTCCTCGCTCAGTAATGAAGAATGAGCAAGGGTTCAGATGGTCCAAGAGGATCATGTCACTTTCTCACTCAGACATCCATTGGTGCTCCAGATCTATGGAGAATGTCACCATCATTGACCGTTGTGGGGAGTTTCCTAATGTGCCACTTCTAGGCATAAGAGGAGGCATCACCTACAACCCCTCTCTAGCTTTACGACAGTTTGGTTACGCTCGGAGCGATGGCCCACATAACATGTTGATTCAGGGCATTGTGTTTGATTACGACAACGATCTTCAGGGTTACCGTCAGAGATTCATACGAGCTTGGGGAAAGGTAAACAGGATTGACAGCAAGACACTGGAGCCTAAGTACACTATTCCTATGGAGGCTTATCTCAGATGGGTACGATCTCGTGCTCAGACACTCATGATTCCATATCCTGCCGTCCTACCAGTTACCATGGAACCTGTTGCTGAAGGAGACACAGCTTATACCATCCTTCACCCAGACATGCCTACTGATATGGAAGACTTGCAGAGATCATGGATCCAACTGAAGGAGCAAAGGGATACTTTCGAGGCTCATTACAAAGCAAGCCAAGAAAAGGTTCTGGAACTAACAAAGCTACTTCATGAGGAACGGAACCTCAACTCTTACCTCAACACAAAGAGGAAACGTCCATGGGAGACTTAAAACCCCATCTTTTGTACTTATTTCATTTTCATTTTTGTAAGCCTAAAAGGCAAAACAAAGTTATTACTAATAAAAGTTTACTTTCGTTTTTGTCTAAGCAAATTTAAATCCTGCGGTCCTTGAAAACATTGCATATGCATTCCCATATCATTTCATTGCATCACAGGTTTATAATTGTGCACAGGTTTCTCATCTTCTCGCTGTTTATTTCAGCAATGGCTCTTGAACAATCAGTTAAGGATCTCCAGGCACAAAATGCACAGTTCCAAGAGATGATCTTGAACCTGTCCAAGGGGCAGGATGAATTGAAGACACTGCTGGCTAAGAAGAAGAATCCTGAGGACAAAAAGGATGATCAACTAAAACAACTACAAGCTGAGATGACAGGAATGAGGATCCAGATGAATGGCCAAATGGCTCTTATCCAAAGTTTAGCTCAGGGGCAAGAAGAGCTAAGGACCCTTATCCACAAACTTCAAAGTAATAGAGTCAGGGATCTAATTGTCAGTGAACCTCCATTAAAACAAGCTGATTTGGTTGAAAGGAGGATGAGGATAAAAGAGGGTAAGAGACAGGTTGCCATTGATTGTTCTTCTGTTGAAAGACCTGATAAGGTTAATCCACCTCAACACAAGAAATATAGAAGGCAGTTTATCAAGTTCAGCACTCCAATGTCACAAGTTCTGCAATGCTTGTTGGAGATGAAGCTAATTTCCTTGGAAAATCCTCCTCAAAATCCTAAAACTCCCTCTCCTCGCTATAATCCCAGGGCAAGGCGTGAGTACCACTCCAACAGTCCTGGGCATGATACTAATAGCTGTTGGGCATTGAAGAAAAAGATTCAAGACTTGATTGACGAAGAAATCCTAGAGGTTACTCCAGAGGGTCAAGTTGAATTCTACTATCGTCCATCAAACACCAAAGCTGCAAGACAAGTTGCCCAAGGTTGCAAGAAAGAAAGCCTACCTGTTCCTGTTGAGATATGGGGCACCTTGGGATATCCAAGTGGTAAATTTGATTTCATGGTGAAGTATACTGCTCCTCAAAGTTCACAGATTGCAATTGAGGACATTCAGCCAACCGGATGGGACAACATTTGAATTTTCATTTGTAATTTCTTTTATTTGTTTGAACACTTACTATTATGTTAAACTTTTGTTTTCATTAATGCATCGCATATGTTTGTCTTGAATTAGTCCATTCGTTCCACTATATTTTGAATTATGCTTCTTATTTCTATCTTGTGATATTTAACTCCTGATAAAGCTATAAGCCTGTAGAGGGAGGATGACGAAAACAATACCATAATCTTATGCAGTATGCTTTTGAACAGACTATGCTGACGATGTACAGGCATTGTTTCAATTCCTAAACAGTGGAGATATAAGGAAGTTAATCCCTAGTCAACCCTTTTGAGCCTATGAAGCAGGAGTTTTTATTCTCGCACAAATTAAAACCCTTATTCATAACATGGGGCAGGGTAGTTACTCAGTTAACTCAAATATGCCATTTATATGTGTTGTACACAATGAATGATGGTTCACTGTAATCATTAAACCTAATAGTCAATATCTAGCAAAAGAAAAGCTCACTAAGTCAAAACCTATGAAGGAGACTTAGTAAAACATCAAGACATCCCGCTGACTGTAACCTTGAAATAAGCAGTTCAGGCAAAAAGAAGGGATAATAAAGTCAAAAGAAAAAAAAAGAGGTCACTATGAACCCTCAACAAAGAAAGATGGCTGAATGTTCAAATAAATTTTGGGTTTCTGAACCATCACAAATATTGGTGTTACAACTCCAAACTGCTATGGAACTTCAATGCATAAGTTAACTGAGTATAGGACTGAAGAATATCATGGAGATTGGGTTGGGTACAAATATAATTTGAGCCTTTATCCTTTGTTTCTTAAACCATGAACCAGGCCACGTTATAACCCTTTAAAAGTCCTAACTGAAGCATGGTTAGTTCGAGAGCGTACTGCTACAAAAAGGTATCCTGACTCCTTTAGGGCTTGTTATAAAACTTGAGTTAATATCACAGTTTTAAAAAAAAAACAAAAAAAAAAAAAAAAACAGTTTTTCTAAAAATAACTTGTTTCAAAACTTCAAGACAGACATAAGCATTGCATTTTTGAATATATTTGTTTGCATATACCTGAGTGTTTAAACAAATGGAGAAGTTTACAGGATGAATGTTCAGTGAATCAAAGTCCTCCCGATAAACAAAGTTGTTTCCTGGATCAAAGTCCATGTATACAAAGGGGCATAGTCATTATCTCCCAATCAAAGGGGCAGGCCATGATACTTCCTAACTCATTTGGGGCAATCAGGACAAGATTCAACTATGTTTAAGCAGCCAGAGGCAGATCTTCTCATCTATCTGAAGTTCCCAGGGTAACATTACAAAGTTCATAATGCCAGGGGAATTTTTCTTCATACAGTTGAATTACCAAAGGTAACACTGCAAAGTTCACAATGCCAGGGGCATATGCTTATGGGGCATTCTGCTTGTTTCTCTTGAGACAGCTCATTGCAGATACTTCCATTATGGGACAATTCATCCTCAACCAAGGGGCAATGCTTTCTTTTCAAATCTAGTATCCGGAGAGTACATGGTCCATTACAACTTGAAGACACATTCCTCTACCTTGATTTGGAATTCTCAGCAAAAGTCATTGTGGGAATTAATTGTCTATGCCAGTAGTATCAGATGGTGTCAGTATCATGTCTTCAGATCCAGCTATGAGGATTTCTGGGAAGGTATTCAGGAAAGTTATGGATTTCAGGAGCTCTAAATCCAATTGGTTATACACTCTCGAAGTTGAAACAATTCTGTTTTCAAGTTCAGCTTTACTTTTCCCTCTGAATCCAGATTTACTTTTACCCTAAGCGAAACGTCCATTGGTTATGTTTGAATGTATCATGCTTTTGAATATGATTGATGTTTACCAGAAATGCATGTATGCTTTTAATATGATTAATGTTTACCAGAAATACATGAAAATGCAGTAATAGTATTTACTAAGGACGAACGAGGGAAGGATTTCAACGAAGCTTCACCAGTTCACCTTACAAGACAGTTATAAACCCTCAGTAGGACTAATCCATCTTCATAAAGTCTAATCTCCCCTGGAATTTATATCCATCTCTTTTATCCTCATACGGATATACGGGAAATTACTTTCCAATAAAGGTACGACGAACGAAGACGGGATGTTACACTTATCCTACTATCAAACGAAGACGAAGGTTATATATACCTTACCATCCCCAGCATACGGGAAGTTATCTATACCCTGTTATCCCCAGCAGACATAGGGTTATATATTCTTCAGCAACGAATCGGGATTTATTTTCCCTGGCCAGCAGTTGTTATACGAAGATATCCAGACGCTTCCGGCAGTATCATATCATACATACATCATTTACATCATACCATAGCATATATATCCATAGACATATAGTACATTACCTAAGTGCATCATATCATACATGCATACATAAAGCATAAACTAATGTTATTATACAAAAGCTACCTTGTTTCAGGTTAATTACTCAATAAACAAACTTATGATCTTCAGGACTGCTTTATCGTCACCTCAGGGTTACTTTATCCTCCTGATGACTTCTCATGACTTCAAGACTGCTTTAGAGTTATCATTATTGATTGCTCTATCCTCCTGAAATCATTATTTCAAGACTGCTTTAGAGTTATCATTATTGATTGCTCTATCCTCCTGAAATCATTATTTCAAGACTGCTTTAGAGTTATCATTATTGATTGCTCTATCCTCCTGAAATCATTATTTCAAGACTGCTTTAGAGTTATCATTATTGATTGCTCTATCCTCCTGAAATCATTACTTCAAGACTGCTTTAGAGTTATCATTATTGATTGCTCTATCCTCCTGAAATCATTATTTCAAGACTGCTTTAGAGTTATCATTATTGATTGCTCTATCCTCCTGAAATCATTATTTCAAGACTGCTTTAGAGTTATCATTATTGATTGCTCTATCCTCCTGAAATCATTATTTCAAGACTGCTTTAGAGTTATCATTATTGATTGCTCTATCCTCCTGAAATCATTATTTCAAGACTGCTTTAGAGTTATCATTATTGATTGCTCTATCCTCCTGAAATCATTACTTCAAGACTGCTTTAGAGTTATCATTATTGATTGCTCTATCCTCCTGAAATCATTACTTCAAGACTGCTTTAGAGTTATCATTATTGATTGCTCTATCCTCCTGAAGACCTATCATATTATTATTTCAAGACTGCTTTAGAGTTATCATTATTGATGGCTCTATCCTCCTGAAATCATTACTTCAAGACTGCTTTAGAGTTATCATTATTGATTGCTCTATCCTCCCGAAGACCTATCATATTATTATTTCAAGACTGCTTTAGAGTTATCATTATTGATGGCTCTATCCTCCTGAAATCATTACTTCAAGACTGCTTTAGAGTTATCATTATTGATTGCTCTATCCTCCTGAAGACCTATCACATTATTATTTCAAGACTGCTTTGGAGTTGTCATTATTGATTGCTCTATCCTCCTGAAATCATATTATTATTTCAAGACTGCTTTAGAGTTATCATTATTGATGGCTCTATCCTCCTGAAATCATTACTTCAAGACTGCTTTAGAGTTATCATTATTGATTGCTCTATCCTCCTGAAGACCTATCATATTATTATTTCAAGACTGCTTTAGAGTTATCATTATTGATGGCTCTATCCTCCTGAAATCATTACTTCAAGACTGCTTTAGAGTTATCATTATTGATTGCTCTATCCTCCTAAAGACCTATCACATTATTATTTCAAGACTGCTTTGGAGTTGTCATTATTGATTGCTCTATCCTCCTGAAATCATATTATTACTTCAAGACTGCTTTAGAGTTATCATTATTGATGGCTCTATCCTCCTGAAATCATTACTTCAAGACTGCTGTGGAGTTGTCATTATTGATTGCTCTATCCTCCTGAAGACATATCACATTAATATTTCAAGACTGCTTTGGAGTTGTCATTATTGATTGCTCTATCCTCCTGAAATCATATTATTATTTCAAGACTGCTTTAGAGTTATCATTATTGATGGCTCTATCCTCCTGAAATCATTACTTCAAGACTGCTTCAGAGTTGTCATTATTGACTGCTCTATCCTCATGAAGACATGCTGTTACATCAGTATTACTCCAGACTCCTGACAACTCTCATTATACTGCTGAAGAACTTTCCCTTAGTGGCATCTTTAAGCCCACTCAAGCATGTTCAACCAACCATCAATATCACTCTATGCACTGGTGAGTGCAAATTTTTGGGCTTTTGTGTTCAATCCCCTTCAACCTTCCAGGTTACGACTGGCAAATATACCAATCTAACCCCTCAGGTTTCAGAAAATTGAACAGGGGCAGCTGTTGCACCCCAAAATTTGCCCTCACAATACAAGACTTTGTGTTCTAAGAAGGTTCACAAGGTTCACAAGTTCTCCAACACTTGCATAACCTTTCATGAGGTTCATGAAGTCTACAAGTTACTTTATGAAGGTTCACAAGGTTCACAAGTTTCTCAATGCTTATATAACCTTTCATGAGGTTCATGAAGTCTACAAGTCACTTCTTGAAGGTTCACAAGGTTCACAAGCTTCACAATACCTCCCATGAGTATCACAAGACACTTTATGAAGGTTCACAAGGTTCACAAAGTTCACAATTGGTCAAAAAATTGACAATTCCCTCAGACAATGCATCTCCTAAGCAGTGCATCCTAAACTAGGGTTTTGACTTTAATCAGGCTAAGTGGACTTCCAATACCTCAAGTGAGTTTCATAACATCTTATATGTGTGTAAGAACCCCCATGTCAAGTTTCAAGACTTTTCTCAAAAGTTTGCTCAGTCAGATGATCAGATAAGTCAAAATCAGTCAATGCAGTTAAAAAGTCAAACTGAGGTCAACTGTGGTCAAACCAAAGTCAAACTTCATGATTTTTTGCCAACATCAATTATATGAAGTAAAATTCATCATTTGATCAAGGGTTGATCATGATTCATCAAGGAGATTCCAGATCATCAATAATCAGGAGTTTCTAAATTAGGGTTTCCTCAGTAAAAGTCAACTGAACTTTGACCAGGCATAACTTTCACATACTTCATCACCAAGTCTCCATCCAAAGCTCATTTTGAAGGAAATTGAATTCTCTACAACTTTGATGTTGAAGGTTAATCCCAAAAATGCTTCATTTGAAAGATATGATCTAAGACATTATAGGTCATTTCAAAAGTCAACAAAAAGTCAACAACTTCAAAAGGGCATAACTTGAGATTGGTAAATGATATGGACCTGAAACCAATGGGGTTGTTTAGAGGACTCTTCAAGATTTCCAAAAAGTCCAAGAACACCCTCATGCCTTTAAAATTGAGGGAGATGTGCCTTTGCAAAGTTGGGAAATTTTGTGATGGTTTATGTTGAAAATGGAGGCTTAAAAGCATTTCTTTCCAAATGGGCTGCCCAAGTTATGATCCAATCCATACACAAACACTATGCACGACCCAAACCATTTAAAATCTGATTTTTATTATTTTTATTTTTATTTATTTTGATTTAATCATTAAAAATCATTTTAAATAAGAATAAAATATAAAAATAATGGATTTTATTTGGATAATGTTTCTAGAAGATCATAATGGGTGATTAGAATCAAAGAGGAAGGAAATCATGTGAATTGTCCCAAAATAGCAAGCATTCAAGAGCAAATATTTGAATTTTACAACACCATCTTTTTCAATCTTTTTTGGATCAAATATCCACACAACCCATCCATGTTTCTGACCTAAATCACTCCCACATATATACTAAGCATAACCCTAGTCCTCATGCACGAAATCAAGCAGCCACAGTGTAAGTTTCAAAACTCAAATTTCAAGCAAAAAGTGAGATTCGGATTCTTCCATACAAGAGGTTTCAAGGTAAACTAAGAACATAGACATGTTCTATGGACATCCATGAAGCTAAAGCATCACACATATGCATCTCATGTCCACCAAATTAGCCAACCCGAAGCAAACTTTATCTTGAATATATTTTTTTCGATTCTAACAATTCATTGCATATTACTGACTTTTGATTATGTAAACTTGTTTGTCCATGACTATAGATGAAATCTGGATGAATTGGTGAAGCTCCATGGCCTAAAACGAAATTCACCATAGTTAGGGTTTTGACCAAGAATTGGGGTTTCGTGATTTACAAAATATAAATGATTTCTAAGATCATGGCTAGACTTGAATGGACCTCTGGAACATGTTTATACTTTCAATTTTGAAAAATTGTATGGTTTTGTTGCCCTTTGTGTTTCGTAGGTTTTGCTAGGGTTTCGTTTTCGCAGGAAAAGTCATAGGAGAAATCGCAGCAAAATCTGAAGGATGAGAGGTTGAAGATGAAGCTTGGCTGGCGCGAAAATTCATATTCAAATTGTGTTTTAAAATATTATAGTTTGTTTCTGTTTAATTCACAAGCCTGATGCTTGTCCCAGTGGAAGAGTGCGTGTGTATTTGATGAAAGGTCCATGGTTCGAATCATGCTGTGGCCATTATTTTTTGTTTATTTTTCAGGATCATGGAAGGCTTAATATATTATGATTCAAGGCCAACAAGCTGACAGGAAGGCTCTCCCAGCCAGGCGGTTACGTATGCATGCTTGTCACTGAAAGGTCCTGGGTACGAATCCACCCCAGGCCTTTTGTTTTTTTCATATTTTTCTGGATTTTTGCATCATAAGGAACAAAACAAATCTCTTTCCCTCATCTCTTGCCTGCGCGCCAGTGGCCTAGTGGTTGTTATGCTTGCTGGAAATCAAGCTGGCATGGGTTCAAACCCCAGCCAGGTAAGTTTTCCATATTTTCTTTCTTTTTGTTTTTTTAAGCATTATAATATTAAAATTAAATATATATTATATATATTTCTAAAACAATAAAAATAATAATGAAATATGTATGTCATTTTTTTTTCAAAAATATATTTTTTGTAAATTATGTTTCACTATTTTTATGTTTAATTTATAATATGTATATATAAATTAGAATAAATTTTGTATATATATAAACCCTAATTCTCAAATCCTAAAAAATATCTTCCAATTAAACCCTAATTGTATTTATTTTCTAATTGATGATCTTTAAAATAATTCTAATTTATTTGTAAATATAGTTATAATTCAAATTAATTTTCTTTTAATGTTTAGAAATAATTTAATTTAGGATAATTATGTTTTTTTGTATATGGTTAAAAATAATTTGTAAATATAATAACTAATAGAATTAAATTTTATATATGATATTTAAAATCTACTTCTTCTTATAATATGTATAAATTGTTCAATAAATAAATATTAATATATGTTTATAATAATCCAAATTTTGTAGTCATAATAAAATTTGTAAAAAATTAAAATAATTGTTCATTCAATATTTCTTTTCTAAATAATTGTTTATAGGAAAAATTGTTGATATATTATTATTATAATTTTGGTTAATTGTGCTTATTCTTGATTAATACTAACTATATTATTAGATTTTTGCTTTATTAATTTCATTAATCTTTATTATTTATTAACAATATTATTATTTATTATTATCTTTGTTATTGTGTTTTTAACCTTATTTTAAAATTGTTATTATCATTATTTTTATTATTACTAACTTTTTGCTTATTATTTAAATTATTTTCACTAACTTTATAATTTTTATTATTTACTAACCTTTCTTATTTTCATTACTAACTATTTCTATTGCTTATTATTATCACTAACCCATTTATAATTCAATTATGTTTATTATTATTATTTTGCTAATCTTATTTACCGTTATTTACTAACCCCTTATATTTATTGTTTACTTATTTATTATTTTAATATTTTGCTTATTATTATCATTTCTTGTAATTATTTCCCGGATGTAATTGTAATTATTTAATTATTATTATCGTTATGGTTAGTAATTTAGGGAGTGACAAAACATGTTTGTTATTTAAAAATAAATTTAGATAATTTTTAATGTAAGATAATTAAATTAAACACGTCACACACGTAAGTCGATTTTAAATCGCCGTCTCACTTTCTAAGGTTATCCCTCAGGTTGCCTACGAATAATGGTTAAGTGGGGTGTATAAAGCAAGTCCCTCGAAAGAAAATCATCAAAGTCCCTCATGGTTGCCTATACGAATCGAGTCCCTTCGAAATAAATGATGATAGTCCCTTCCTTATGCTTATTGCACCCCACAAATGGCCTTCAAAAATCAAATTGTCCCTCACATGTCCCTTAACATCCAAAGTAAGGACTACCTACTCCATTATAGTAGGGATAGTCTTACTAAGGAAAAGATAAAGAATAAGAAAGACTTTAAACATTAGGGTAGGTTACTCCTAGATACTTGCTCACTTCAAAACTTTTTCACACTTAAACAAATTTCAAACAAATTTTCAAACAAGTTTTTAACACATCCTTACATGGATTATTTATTAACTATTCTGAAAATTTTCTATTCACACACTACACTTTCAAAAACAATTTAAAGTGAGCTTAAGTACCTAAGAGCCCATGGATAACCATGGATGAAAAGGATGCTAATACCTTCCCTTTTCATAACCTACCCCCCGGACCCAAAATATTCTCTAAGGTCTTTCCTGTTCTTTTATAACCTTTCCTTATGGATAAAATAAAAGTCGGTGGCGACTCTTGCTATCCGCAACATTGCTTAAAGTCAGTTCTCCCACCGTGTTACACCATTGCACATTAGTATGTAGCTCCAACATTTTTCAAACCAAACGACATCACTTTATAATAGAAGGTGCCCTATATGGTAATGAATGTAGTCTTCTCCATGTCCTCTGGAGACATTTTGATTTGGTTTTAGCCCGAGAAGCCATCCATGAAGGAGAATACAGAAAATTGGGCAGTGTTGTCAACTAGCATGTCGATGTGCGACAATGGGAAAACATCCTCGGGGCTGGCCCGATTCAAGTCCCTATAGCCCACACATATTCTGACTTTACCATCCTTTTAAGGGACTGGTACAATGTCCGTAACCCATGGTGGATAGCTGGTCACGACCAAGAATCCGGCATCGTATTGATTTTGAACCTCTTCTTTGATTTTGATGGCCATATTTGGGCTTGTTCGTCTCAATTTCTGCTTTACCGATGGACAATCTTCCTTGAGAGGCAGCCTATGCACTACAATGTCGGTATCAAACCCGGGCATGTCCTGGTAAGACCAGGCGAAGACGTCAATGTACTATCGGAGCATGGAGATCAAACGACTCTTGACAGGTTCTTCCAATGCGGCCCCGATCTTAACCTCTTTCATGTCTTCTTCTGTATTCAGGTTTACAACCTCAATGACTTCCTCATGTGGATGAATCATCTTCTCCTCTTGCTTGAGAAATCTGGCTAGCTCTTCAGGCAGTTCACAATCTTCTTCACCTTCCTCGTCGGCTAGGTAAATCGGATTGTCGAAGTCATACTGAGCCATAGCTAAGTCGTCACTGATGAGACCCGATGAGGAGCTTCTGCATGAATGATGATTCATGCTAGATTTTAGAAGGAGTAGGGGACATGGAAAAACATTGCCATTTATTTTTGAAAACAAAAAAACAAAAATGAAAGACAAAGAACAACATGATTGAATGCAAAAATGCCCATTTTATTAATGATTATGATATTACAATATGAACAATGAGCCCTTACAATGAGATGCTACGTTCCGGGCAAGGCATATAGCTTGAATACAGGAGAAGAAAAACACAAAACCATTACTTTTCAGGTTGAGTGACGGAGATGATCACTTCGGTCGGCCAGTTGTTGAGCTGCAACCCGGGAGCATGGGGCCATATCCACTCATCCAGTTCGTAGTCACTATTAGTCATTTATTCCTACACTGCGCAGATGTTACCGGGGTCAAACCATCCTGCATTGTTGAAGGTAATTGGGCCTTTCCGACCTCTAGTGCTTTGCTCTAATGTTGACTGAGCAGGATGGTTGCCAACTCCGAACATATCCTTCTTCTCTGGTACCTCGACCATCTTGCCACAACCCTTAGTGGTACCTGAATCTACAACTTTTAGGGCTTGCATGTAGGAGGTTATGGAAGCTCATTTATTTATCTCCTCTGATAAAGCAGCTGACGATGATGCACTTGCAGTTCTGGTGGGCTCAAAGGCTTGGTATGAAGTCTCAACGATCTCTCCATCCATTTCCACGTATTTGAACGAGGCTAAGTGGTTGATGAAGATGTCTTCTTCTCCACACACGGTCACGATCTGTCCTTCCTAGACAAATGTAAGCTTTCAATGAAGGGTAGAAGACACTGCTCCTGTTGAGTGTATCCATGGTCATCCTAACAAACAACTGTAGGACGGCTGGATATCCATCATGTGAAAAGTAGCATTGAATATTTGTGGTCCTATCTTGACCGGCAGTTCCACCTCTCAGAATACTGACCTTTTCGAACCGTCGAAAGCTCGGACGACCAAGTCACTTGGCCTAAGCACAACTCCATCATAATCCAGCTTAATTAGTGCTTTCTTAGGAAGTACATTCAAAGACGACCCCGTGTCTACCAGCACATGGGAGAGCACAACCCCCTTACATGTGCAAGGCGCGGTTGTGACAACGTCCCTTAGATGTTAGGTTCATATCCGTAAATCCCAAGCCATGGCTGGAATTTACACTTGACACCACTATCTCTAGTTGATTTACGAATATGTCTTACGGCATATATGCATTGTTCAAGATCTTAAAAAGATCCTTATTGTGAGCGTCTGAACATATCAACAAGGATAAGATTGAAATCTTAGAGGGAGTGTGTTGTAAGTGATCAACAATCTTGTGATCACTCTCCTTGATTATTCTCAGGAATTCCTCCGCTTCCTTATAAAAGGTAATATCAGGCTCTGTCACAAGTGCAAGTGCATCATTAGTCATGGGCTGCTTGCCCCTGGCTTTGGCTCGAGCTTCAGCGTTGTCCTTCGGTGGTAACACGTTATTTCTCAATGTCTCTAGAGCGAACAGTCTGCCACTTCTAGTTAATCCTTCGACCTCTAAATTCTCAAATTGGTGCGGAGATGAACTAAATGTAGCCAAGTTTTGCTTTTGACCATTACAATAAACCTCTCATCCATAGTTCCAAGGAATGGCTTTATCACTCTGGTAGGGAACTGGTCCATAAGTAGTAATGGTTATCGGTGCCACCCTAGATGGTGCAGGAACTTGTGTAGGATTGTAGAAAATCGTAACAGTTGATACCTCGTCTTCTTCCACGTTCTTATCAAAGTGTATGCTTCCTTCGTCCATCATCTTCTGTATACCCGACCTCAATCGAGCACAACCATCGACGGACAAAACACAGTCTAGACAATCCTTTTCACATCCTGGAAATATGTTTTTCTCAGTCAGGCAAGCTTTTACAGCCAACAGTGAAGTCTTCAGGGTATGCACGTCAGATACCAGGTTCAAACAATCACCACTATCAACCGCTCCCACGGTCCTTCCATGATTAGGCATAAGATTTTGTAGCACATTTGGGGTCAGAGCGAAGTTGATCGCCTTATAGTCTATCAGATCTTGAACAACATGCTTTAGAGCCTGGCAGTTCTCAGTGCTATGATCAGGAGCCTTGAAGTGGAAGTTACAACGTGCATTAGCATCGTAGCCTACTGGGAGATGACCTGACTTTGGAGGTTGCATGGTTCTCAACTGAACCATCTACAGTTGAAGGACGATCTGTAGTAGCTAAGAGTACGACATTGGAGGTGCCTCAAAATGCATGTCATTTGCTCTGGGAGGATAGTAAGGACGGGGAGCCCGCTGCTATTGATAACCCTGTTGGCGCTGTTGTTGCGGTTGTTGAACATGTTGTTGATTAGCAGGAGCAGAAATGTTGACGAAAGCTATATAAGCGTTTCGATTCCCCCTTTTCTTCTAAGCATATATAGCCCCAGTTTCTCCTTCCCTGCGCTTGACGAAAGGCTTCTTAACCCCGGAGGTTGACGCTCTGTCACTCTGAATCTTACCTTGTTTCATCCAACCCTCGATTCTCTCACCGTCAGAATGATGTCATAAAATCCAATGGAGGAACAACCAGCCAACCTCTCCATGAAGTGCCCTAGGAGGGTATCCATGAAGAAATCGACCATTTCCCTTTCCAACAACGGTGGTTGAACTCTAACAGCAACCTCGCGCCATCTTTGAGCATAGTCTTTGAAACTCTCTGAATTCTTCTAAGACATGCTTTGAAGTTGAGTTCAGCTAGGAGACACGTCGATGTTTTATTGGTATTGCTTGAGAAAGGCTTCCTCAAGCTCCTTCCAATTATGGACAAAATTCTTCTCCAGCTTCATGTACCACTCTAGCGAGCCCCCATATAGGATATCCTGGAAGTAATACATCTAAAGCTTCTCGCCTTTGGTATGTGCAGCGATTTTGCGATAGAAGGCCTGCAAGTGAGTCTTAGGGAAGAAGTTACCGTTGTATTTGTCGAAAGTTGGAGGTCTGAACTTTGGTGGGATAACCACCCCTGAAACCAAGCCCATATCAGAAACGTTGATACCAAGAGTATCTTTGCATTCCAGTGTGTGCACCTTCTCTGCCAGCATTTGGAAATCCTGATTATTAGCTCCAATAACGAACCCCATATCTTCGTTGACCAGGGTGAATTGATCTTCCTGACGGTCCTGCACAAGGGCGGGAGTTGGGCCAGCAGCCTCGGAAGTTGGTGGCATGTTCACCACAGGTGGAACAAGAGTGTCGTTGATAGGATTGCCTTGAGTATATGAGGTAACCACCATAGGATTTATCTGTGGAGGATCGAGCCTTTGCAAATCAACCCTCATCTCTTGTTGCCCCAGAGCTATACCCTGCATCATCGTCATGAATTCCCCCATTCAGGTGCGAAGCTCATTCAGTTCTGTCTGCACAATATCCATGAAATTCCTCTGATTTCTGCGAGTAGTGTACCGATGCGGCGGTATATCGTGCCTGAGGAGACGAGTCTTAGTGGCCCTCACAATCCTTCCTGAAAGTGCACATAAGTTAAGAACCCTGGAAAACCTGCAAAAGAGAAAAATGCAAATGATATGCATGCAATGCTATGTTCATTTCATTCTCAAGGTTTTTTACGTTCCCGTTCCGGTATTCGAGAATTCAAAAAGCTCTTTCAGATTTAGGGAAGAAGACCCCTCATGATGCTCAGATAAGATGACAATCGTGAAGATATGGTGTTTATTACCCCGTGTCAGTGCGAGTGATAACAGCCAGAGGCTCAAACCAAGTCACAAATATCATAAACTGGGATCTGAACACAACAATTTCCCCAAAGGGTGCCAATTCATACATCAAAGAGAAAATTAAAGCAAAGTAAATAGGAATCCCACAACAAGTCTATGGGTGATCCAAGTACGAGAGTGCTACACCCTAGGAAGCTTCATGTCCTGTAACCTCTAGCTAAGACGCTTGACAGCTTGGAACAGCTGGGCTATGTCTGGATGATTCGGCTCCTAGATGAGCTTCTGAATAAGAAGATCCCTTAGATCGAAGGAAGCGTGCAACTCGTTGATCTGTTGTAGGAACACCTCCTATTTTTCCTTGTTAGGGTTTGACTCAATCTTAACTTTCTTAACGTCATCCCGAAGCTTCAGCTCTTCTACCTCCTTCTGGACGTTGGCCATATTCTGAAGGTGGTCTTTTCGTTGTTGGCGGGCTTTTCGAAGCAACTCTCCTTGCTCAGCCAGAGAATCTTGAAGGCCTTTGATCTTTAGCTTGTACTTGATCTCCGCCTCTTTCTGCTTTTTCAGATGGTTTTCCCACTTCTCTTGCCAAATGGATAGTTGAAATTGGTTGTAATCATAGGAATATTTAGCTTACTATTTAATGTTATTTTTGTAACAATCATGTTTTAGGTTGGTTAAAAGGAGACGTATTTGGTGACAAGTTGAAGTAGGGTTACTGTTGTTTGTTTATGAATGAAAATTGTGGTTTGATTATGAATTAAAAGTGAAAATTCTTGTTTGATTATGAATTGATCCAAAGTAGTACACAACAACAATATTTCATAGTTTGATTTGATCCAGAGTAGTACATAACAATAATAGTAATATTTCACATAAATTGTTATTTCACATAAGTTGAAACCTTTATAACATAACAATAATATTTCATAGTTTGACTTGATCCAAAGTAATACATAACAACAATATTTCATAAGTAATTCATAGTTTACTTTGATCCAAAACGGGCATTATACAAAATGGGCATAACTACATTACACAACAACGGTACACAAAAGTAGTACATAACAACAATACATAAAAGTGGCATTAGAAGCCATTGTCAAATGTTATACAAAATGGGCATTATATGCCTTAGTCATAAAGTACATTAGTAAGCAAACATAAATATCATGGTTGGCTCATAACTTGTTTTGGACCTTTCTGAAGCTTCTTTCTCTTTTTGGCAACTTGTTGTGTTAAGCTTCCTTTTGGTGTAGCAGATGATGCATGAGTTGGTGTTGCAGTTTGAACTTGAGTTGATGTTGTAGTTGGTGCTTGAGTTGGTGTAGGCAGCTTATAGGTGGCCTTATTGTGGTCATCCTTATGGCACCTACTGCATTTGATGCCAAATTTGGCCCTTTTGAGATGAGTCTCATTTCTAACTTGTTCCCTAGCCTATTTGTTCCTCTTCTTCTTTGGTCGACCAAGTTGCCTTTTGATAGGTGGTGGTTGCAAATCAACAACATTTGTTTTGGTCCAAATAGCTGCCCCATTGTCTGGGTAGATGACAAATGAATAGCAATCTGCATAACATTCCTTTTTGTAATATTCAGGAACAAAATCGTTCATCAATAAGTGTTGATCCTTCATACAAGCAAATGAATGACAACATGGTAGCCCAGTCAACATCCATCTTCTACAAGAACACTCTTTCTTTGATAGATTTACAAAATGTTTCTCTTCAATGAATGATGTATGCCTAACCTCACAGTCCACGTCACATGCACATCTGTATCAAGTATATAAATTCATATTTAACAAACAATTTGAACAAGTATATAAATTCATATTTAGTAAACATTACCTAACAATCCAATAGTTTTATCTTTGAGATTCTTTTTCCAACTTCTTTCTTATATTTGGTAAAACAATGTCTGCATATTTAACAATCTTCTGTCTGTTAGACTCCCACCTATGCATGAGGTAGATTCTAATCTCTTCAAGCATGGTGACAATGGGTTTGGCCCTTGCAGCTACAAACACAGAGTTAAAGGCTTCTGACATATTGTTAACCAAAGTGTCACACCTTGGACCATTGTTAAACCTAGATTTGCTCAAAAACCTAGGTGGGATCTTCCAAAGGTGCTTGAATGCTTCTTCATTAACCTCTTTCATTTCACGCATAAATTTCTCCCAAGCATTTGGATAACTTGCATTAGCAGCCTTCCACATCAACTATTTCAATTCTACACTAAGAAACCTCTTCATGAAATTGCTATACAAGTGCCTAGAAAAAACACAAATACAGAATACAAAACTCAAGCAAACACCAGCTACAAACACAGAAAACAAAACACAAGATAAATGCATAGTAATAATGGATTACCTAACACAAAACCTTTGATCAACTTCTGGTAACAACTCATCAAGTGCAGATAATATACCCTATTACAACAGAAAACAAAGGTATCAAAAAATCACATAAACATTACATATCAGATATAATGGTATCATAAAATAAACTTAAAGATAACACACCTTTTGTTGGTCACTTATAAATGTATATGTCTTGCAAAGTCTGACCCCTCCCAAATCAGTTCTCAAAAGATCCAAAAACCAACTCCATGAATCCTTGGTTTCTCCCTCAACTACAACAAATGCTATTGGTAGCATTTGGTCATTAGGATCCCTACCAATTGCTGCAAGAATTTGTCCACCATAATAGCCTTTCAAAAACACCCATCCAAACCTATGATGGGTATGCACTTAAAAACTATCTTTGCAAGCCTTGAGGCAAATATAAATCCTTTGAAAATGTGGATTTAAGTTCTCACTATTTTTTTCTCCACCTTCACTAGGCTGACTAGTAATTTTCACAGTTGAACCAGAGTTTGCTCTTAACAACTCATGTTCATAATAATGGATCCTTGTGTATTGCTCTCTAAATGATCCATCAACAATGTCAATAACAAGTGATTTAGCTTTGTTACATCCCTTTTCTTCCTTGTTACAGTCAGGTCCTTCAGCACCTTCTTGATTACATACGAGTCCCTCAACAATATTATCAGTTTGAACACTTACCAAGTAAGGTGTGCCATCAATTATGTCATCTTGTTCACACACTATAATTTAAGTGGTCTCATCTAAAGTTATATCCCCGTGTGGTTCCTCAATCACAATGTCCCCCTCAAAGTTAACATTCCCAATGGCCCCATCCACATTAATATCCTAAAAAGATCCTTCATGGTCAACTCCAGCTGAATCATCTACACTAGTGGACTCTCCTTCATCAAATTTCTTACCTAGATTATTCAATTCTTCCATGGTCCCCAAATCATCAAAAGTTCCTATTATATGTCCTTCTTCTAAGTTGTTTTCTTCTACCACAGTAGGACCTACATTATTTTCAATAGGCAACATCTCTTCCCCAAACACCAGATGTATTACAAACAGATGCACATTCTCATTGATAAGAGCAATGTTTCTCATTCTATATGTTCCTCTGTCGTCTTGCAACATTACTAATTCATTATCATCAATTGCATCATAATACCACAAGCTCTATACTTTTGGGTAACCTAGATCTCTTAACCCACCCAAAATCTCAAAATAACTCCAAAAGTCAGGGTCCACTTGCCAAGTCTCCTCTAACCCATCGTAACCTAACTTGTTAAACTCACCAAAGACACCCCCGTGATGGACAACACACTCAAACCTATCACTCATGACCTAAACACAACCAGTAAGAAAAAAAATGAGACAATGCATGTTGAAAGCAGATGAAGATGGACGAAAATAATAACCACATACATACACGTACCTTAGCGTAACCCGATTGTTCTTCGCAACGTTCTTCTTTGCAACTTCATGCACCATAAGACTGTTCTTCGCAAGAGCCAGAGTTTTGGATTTTGTTCTTCGCACACTATGAAGCATCTGAACAACTGGGGATGGAATGGAAGACCAAGAGTTCTTCACTTAGGTTACTAAAAGAAAACAACAAACTATAACAATGCCACGTAAATTATTTGTATACTGAAAAATATATCAAATTATTAGAACAAATGCCACATCATCCATTGCTAACGTTTTTCACTTAAACTTAACAGAAAAAATCAAATACACTAACGAAAGTTAAATAAAATGACTACAATGTAACGTTTTTGAATTATGAAACTAAATAGAAACAATAAATTAAATTAAAGAAAAAAAAATGAATTAAGTCCAATATTTTTTAATTTCTTATAACAAATACTAATTATAAGTCTAATACAAAAATAGAAACAAACCTACCCAAAAAGTAAAATCCCTTTCATCAATTATCATGACCATGTGGAAAACCAATTGTAGTTAAGCATTTTCTTTAAAAAAAGAAAAGAAAAGAAAAAACTATGCACATTGTTTTATTAATTAACTAAAACCGAAAGTAAATGAATTAGGACCACCCTTGATTTGATGGTTTCTATTGTAATTGATTGAGTGGTGTTCCAAACAAGCCACTCAAAAGACAAACGCTGGCAAATGTAAACAACTCTCTCATCGTTTCCTTGTTCTAACCGAACAAGACAAATTGTACAGAGTAGCATGTCACCGGTTACCGACTCACCCGGTTTTTTATTTTCTTCAAATTTATTTTCAATTCTTAGTATTTACTTATATAATTGGATTTGTTGCAGTGTAAGTTAAGGTTCTATAAATGAATCATGTTGACTTTGATGACCCCTTTCATTATGAAAAATATAAATAAACATATTGAATAATATTCTAGGAGTTTCATGATAGAGGCTATGAGTAAGGAAAATGATAGAGGTCATGTGCAGAACAGAAATGGCAATCACGGATATGGAGTAACAGGAAGATGTTCCCAACAACATTATCTCTAACTTTTTAATATATCTATCCATTATGGAATTACAAAATTCAAATCCTAATTATAATTATAATTATATATATTTAACTTTTATTTTATTTATAAAAAATTCTAAAGACACGGCATTAAACATAAAATTTAACGTAAAGTATTTTTCAATGTAGGTCAAGTCAAATGTTTGAAAAAAATTAATAAAAAGGAATATTTGTCACCAAAAAATTTGTCATAAAAATGACATTTGTTTAAAAACAATGGAGTCTTTATTAACTGTCAATGTATTCAATAAAAAAAGTCAAATTTTATATATACATAAATAAAACGGAGTCAATTAAAGAATTATTGTAAAGTATAAAAAGATGCATGGTTACTTGAATAGTTCTATGGGCTAAAAACACATATTAAACATGTTTTTAATTACTCTAGATAGTAGCAAAAATTATTTTGAATGAATTCTAAAATTGAAGTTAAGTTAAATATCAAATAATAAATATATTAAAAATGAATTGATCAAAATTAGAGTATAATAATTACACTTCATAATTTAAATTTAAAATAAATTTGGTGGCAAAATCAACATTTTATTCAAGTGTGCTAAATATAAAAATCAAACATAAATTAAGTATGTGTTTGGTTACAAAAAATGGTTTTAAATAAATTAGTTATATGAAATTAATTTTAATTAAAAGTAAATTAATATAAAGCGATTTATGACAAAATAAAAATTAATTTAAATAAATTTAAAATATAAAAATCACATTTAATTTTAAATTGAAGTAAATTATAGAAACAAAAGCAAACTCTATTCTAATAATTTTTTTTTATAAATTTAAAACAATTATAGCTACTCAAAATCATTTCTAAAGGCTTAAGATAAGAGCAAACATAAATTAAGTAAGTATCATACTCTATTTTTTTTATAAATAAAAAATGTATATATCATACTTTTATTGTTATGTTAATCTAATTCTCAAGTGAATTATCACATGTATATTTCATAAATAAAAAAATCCCCTTAAATAATTTTAATATTAATCTATCTTTCTGAATCATGTAATGCTTAAATTTTAATATATTAAATATAATAATTTTTAATATATATATATTAAAAAATATTAATAAATATTAAATAAAGCTCTAGTTTAAACTTTATTTAATCTTGATCTAAACTCAATATTAATAAATAAATATTAACATAACAAGCCACATATTAAGAAACTAAATCTAAAACATTTGTCAAAAAGTTAAAACATCAATATTAAAATTTTTCAAACTAAAAATACCTTTTTCATAAAAAAAAATTCCATCTTTAAATTTCTCTACATATGCAAACAAGTTAAATTTATTTTGGTTGATTCTTTAATTAATGCATTCAGACAGTGAAATAAAAAAAAACAAAAGTAGATGAAATTTTTATTTTTGAATTAACACAAACAAAACAGACACATCCATATGAAACAACAATTTATGTTTGTTTAGGTAACATCCTTAATTTACTTACATCCACTAACCCTGTAACATTGCTGACGTGTCACATTTTCATTTGTCAGTTACTTTACAAGACTTCAACTTGACTATAACAGACCCAACGTTGTTTCTCTCTCTACCCTCTCTCTCTCTCTCTTCTTTCTCTGTGCTTAGAAGTAGGTGAAAAGCAAAGAACCCTTGTTTCTTTTTTATCTTCTCTTCTCATTTTTTTTTCACATTAACACAACCACTGTTCCTTCTTCATCTCACCTAATCCAACAATCGAGAACAAAAAAATCATATAGAAAGTGACAGAAGACTCTACCCCAGAAGGGAAGGGTTATACCCTTATGTGTTTTTCTCTAAAGGGTATTATCAAGTTGGGATTTTTTTGGAAGTGACGGCTGAATCTGATGTCACCATCGAGTACTGAGTTCTGAAAGGTGTTGGTTTTTTGGTTAGATCTCAGTGATTTTGGTTTTGGATCTTTCTGATGTGTTGATTCATTAGAGAAGTTGAGGTTTTGGGTTTGATGGTTTTTGGAAGCAGTGGCAATGGCAATGTTGGGTTATCAGTGATTTTGTTTTTGTGTGTTTGGAAATGTCTGCTTCTTTAGCAGCTTTTGAGAGGCCTAGACCTGGGGCTTCAAATACGGTATGTTTTTGTTTTGGAGGGAATTTATCAGATTCAACTTTTTTATTTTGATAATAGATTCTATTTTGAGGTAATTGGAATGAGGTTTGAGAATGAAAAGGGCTTGTTGATTTTTATGATGAATTATGAGTGTTTGATTTGATTCATGAATTGGTTAGTTAAGGAAGTTGAGTAGGGTTTGAGATTTTGATTTCAGTGTTGAATGTTGAGGCTTGTTGAGGAACTGTGTGTTGAGTTTGTTTAGGATTAGGATTAGGATTTAATTGCATAAGAAGCTATGAATTGGATTAGCATATGTTTTGATTTGTGCATTAGTCTTCAATCTCGTGTCTCTGTCTCTCGGGCTGTTTTCGTCGAGATTTAATTGAAGCTTGAAAACTAAGCTTTGGTGTCTATTTGGTTTTTCCCTGTGATTTTGGTGAATGCCCCCGAAGAAATCTTCTTGTTCTGTTTTATCTTTTCCTCACATGGTGCGATCAGAATCATTTGACTCGGTTAATTTCTAACGCGCATTACTATTTTGCAGGTTTTTAAAAGTGGCCCACTTTTCATATCTTCGAAAGGTTTGTATTCACACCTCGTCCTCAGCATTATTTTTACAAGGTTTTAAATCACGGTCTTAGTTGTGGTCGTGTTCCCGGCTTTGTTCATGCGCTATAGAGAATCAAAATCAAATGCAACTTATCTTGCCGAATTTGTGGTCGTGTGGAGGTTTCAAACATATGGATGTCACACGGCCACAATTATGGTCGATAACCATTTATTAGAACATGATTCTGTTCCTATTATAATTTAGGAATTCATCAATTCTTTCCTATTTTGTAGGAATAGGCTGGAAGTCCTGGAAGAAGAGGTGGTTTATACTCACGCGGACATCATTGGTTTTCTTCAAAAACGACCCTGTTAGTATCACTCAGATCTTTCCCTCATTCTTAAGATATTTTCTTCGGTATTTTTTGTCTCTGATGTTGTTCTGTATGTTGCAACTCTCCAATTAAACGAGAAAAGCCTACAGTGATATTAAGCTTACTCGATATATGAACATTTTATGGAGATACATGGTGATGATTTGTTTTTAAAAATTAGCATAGAGATAGTGTAGATTTGTACTCAAATACATGTGATTACTTTTGCTATTATCTACAATTGAATTTTCGTTGATTGATTATGTAGAGTGCTCTTCCTCAGAGAGGTGGGGAAGTAAACCTGACTTTGGGCGGTATTGACCTAAACAACTCGGGGAGGTATGTTTGGCGAAGTCTATTTTTCACTGCGGTTTTTAAATTTTGACGATCCATTTTAAAATTGTGAATTTTTATTTTTCAGTGTTGTTGTTAGAGAAGACAAAAAGCTGCTAACAGTATTGTTTCCAGATGGGCGCGATGGTCGAGCTTTCACTCTTAAGGTGATTCATTTACTATTACAATTTTAAGTAGATGGATTAGAATTCAATTTAAACTACTTGAAAACGGCACGTTAATTGTTGAGATGTTTAAATTCTTACTGTATTTTTTTTTTAAATATTAGGCGGAGACATCGGAAGACTTGTTCGAATGGAAGACAGCTCTTGAACAAGCCCTTGCACAAGCACCAAGCGCTGCCCTTGTCATGGGACACAATGGGATTTTCAGGAATGAGACAACCGATTCTATTGAAGGGTCTTTCAATCAATGTACATATTTGTTACATGTCAATAACGATCTTGTTTTCATTATTTTGGTTTGAGTTTCTGCGGTTAACAATATATGTACTCCTTATTGTGCTTATAGGGAGAGATAAGCGTCCAGTTAAGTCTTTGGTTGTTGGAAGACCAATTCTACTAGCACTCGAAGATATTGACGGAGGGCCGTCTTTCCTTGAAAAAGCTCTTCGTTTTCTCGAGAAGTATGGTAAGTTAATGATCTTGTACGAAGTGGTGTTTTTGCATTTCATTTCACTTTTTGTCATTCATTAAATTTTAGTAGTTGTTTTGTTTCCTCTGGAAGTAAAAAAAAAACTTCTTGACTATTAGACAAGATGGATCTAGAAATGAATCAAATGTGTGGTTAGAAATAGTTAAGAATAAATCTTAGACTTTGGGAAGGGTCTAATTCAACTTGACAAAATCGCTTGTTAGGTGTAGATTGCACCCTCTTAAACATATGAACAAACCATCTCTCTCCCAATGTGAAACTCTTAGTTCACACCACTCATGCCTTGGACTGGACATCTGGAACGTTATCCGAGTGGTCTGATTGTGGAAGCCTGGTAGTATGTGGCCTAATAAATCTTGGATAGACTCTGATTATATCAGAATTTGGGTAGGGTCTTAACTCAACCTGACAAAATCGCTTGTCAGGTGTGGATTAAATGCTCTTATAAACATATGTACTAACCATCTCTCTCCCAATGTGAAACTCTTAACACACCCCTCACACCTTGAACTAGACATCTAGAACGTGATCCGAGTGGTCTGATTGTGGAAGCCTAATAGTATGTGGCCCAACAAATGTTGGATAGACTCTGATACCATCTTAGAATTTGGGTTGACCTAGCTCAACTCAACAAAATTGGTTAGTCAGACGAGGATTGCCCTCACTTAAGCCAAAGCAGTATCTACAATACCATATGAAGTGTTGGAAACCACGTCATATTCACTAAATAGAGAGGGAATGTTTGAATGTGAGTGCGAGCATTTCTAGAATTGTTTCAAGTTTGGAAATTGATAATGCAAGTACCTTTTCAAATTTGAACTTTTGGAAAATAGCCTTTAATCTCAATAATGCAGATTGAACAACATTGGTATTTAAGCAATAATCATTGAAGCTCATATTCATACCATGCTCTTGAGACATGCTTCAATGGAACACCGTTAAATGAATGAAACACGTTTTGCAGGAACTAAAATTGAAGGAATACTGCGGCAGTCTGCAGACGTTGAGGAAGTAGACAGAAGAGTTCAAGAATATGAGCAAGGTACTAACAGTTTTCTTAAATGCTCTCAGCATTATGAACCTTACAAATGCCTTATTTTTTACTGATATTGCCAGGTAAGGTTGAGTTTGATGCGGAGGAAGATGCACATGTTGTTGGTGACTGTGTTAAGGTATCCGTGCTAGTTTAGATAATAGTAAAGCTTATTCTTTACAACTTTTTCCTATCAAACGTGAAATCCCCCTTTATTTAATGACTTTCCGCATGGTCGATTTACAGCATGTTCTAAGGGAGCTTCCCTCCTCTCCGGTTCCAGCTTCATGCTGTACTGCATTGTTGGAGGCTTATAGTAAGTTTAGCATATATGCTTTTAAGAATAAATTGTTTATGCTAGTGTTGTGTAGTTCTGCTGATTGCTATGTTAGTATTGGTTTTTGATCGATCTTAGGATTTGTAAGTTACTGTTTAGAAGTCCCACATTCAGCGTGCTTTTGCTTGAAAATGTTCATAGGCCGGTGTCAACTCTCACATCTCAAACTAGTCGTAACTTGTAAGGATGAGTTAGTCCCATTCAAAATTTAAGATGGTATCCGAGTCTATCCAAAATCCGTTGAGTCTGTTATTAGACCATCATGTCACACAAATGTCAATTGTGATTTTGCTAGGTGTGGAGGAGTTTTTCCTTTTCTCATTAATAAAGTAGCAAGTCCTAACATGATTATGCCGTATGTTAAAAAACTTATTTTGGCACAACCTAGATTTTGTTATAGGAACATAATTCTGCATTTAGAAAACTATAAATTTGTAGACTGAGTTAAGCTTTTTAGTGTGATGCTTTTCACCTCAACTTTGCTGCATCTTTTTACATGCCATGTGCAAAACCATTGATGTTGACGTGGCCAATTCTTTTATTATTATTCATTCCCTAACTTTCAGTTGTCGAGTTTTGTTGTACTGTTCTAGACCTCTATTACTTTGCATGTGAATCTATGCTGATGGAAGTTCATATCACTGTTACTCTTTTTCTTTTGCAAGAAATTGATCGCAAGGAAGCTAGGATTAATGCAATGCGCTGTGCTATATTAGAGACCTTTCCAGAGCCAAATCGACGTTTGTTACAAAGGTCATCTCTCAAAAGCTCTAAAAATACATTATACATCTCAAGTTTTTCATCTTTATGCAAACTTTATGCATTGTTATCTCTACCCTTACAGAATTTTGAAGATGATGCACACGATCGCTTCTCATTCTAACGAGAATAGGATGACTGCTTCTGCCGTTGCTGCTTGCATGGCACCCTTGCTCTTACGGCCTCTTTTAGCTGGAGAATGTGAGCTAGAGGATGAATTTGATGGTAGTGGTGATAGTTCGGCACAGCTTCTTGCTGCTGCCAATGCTGCAAATAACGCTCAAGCAATTATTACCACTTTGTTGGAGGAGTACGAGAATGTATTTGACGTAAGAAAATTTCTTTAGATTAATTACTTTCTGGTTTGTTTATGAGTTATATTCAATTTTGGAACTTATTTCCATTTGCTTTTCAGGAAGAGAATATACAGAGATGTTCCATTTCGGCTGATTCTCGGGTTGAAAACAGCGGAACCGAAGACTCGACCGATGACGAAAATATAGATAATAAAGAAAATGGTTACCATGATGCAGAGAATGAAAATGATCAAGAAACAGATGATGACGCCGATCGTGTTCACAGTGGAAAATTAAGCGAAAGTAGTGGTTATGCCGGCAGCGATCTTTATGATTACAAGGTTATCCAATACTCTAACCTAGTTCATCCCTTATATATGTAATAGAAGATAAAATAGTCATAACTTTTTTGCTCTTGCAGCAGGCATATGGAGGAGACGATTCCGACGTTGGATCCTCGACTAGTAATCATGCTAAGGCTGGAAATTCAAATCGGAATGCAGTTCCTGATATCCATCTATCTGAGGATAAAAGCAAGCAAAGAAAAGGCAATGAGAATTCAGTTGACGAGAAGGATGTGCCAATTGTGTTGCCTTCGGCGGAATCATATCGTTCGATGGGTGAGATTTTATCTTCAATGGACCCCGGCAACCATATACCTGTGCCTGGTATAGAATCGGGTTCTGGAAAGCAAACTGGTAAAGCTAGTAGCGGCACAAGCTTTAGTTCTAAACGGTCGACCTTCTGGGGAAGAAGCAATGTGAGTGTTGTTTTTCGATCATTTCCTCACATCAATATCAATAGTATATCAATATCAATAGTATATCAATATAAAGTAATTTGGTATCTGATAGTTTTTCTAATTAAAACAGCCGAGGAAGTCACCGTCAGTGGAGTCGGTTGACTCTTCTGGAGAAGAGGAGTAAGATTCTTAGCTTTGAACTCATCTTTTCCTTAGTAGAATATGGTTCTTGATAGAGTTCCGAACCATTCTTCGATAGCCCTTTGCATTGAATTATTCATTTTTCTCTTCTTTTTTTCACTTTGTATTTTCCCTCAAGGTGTAAAAGTAGTACTTTTGTTGTTTGCCCTTTACAGGCTTGCTATTCAGAGGCTAGAGATTGCGAAAAACGATTTGCAACATAGGATCGCAAAGGAGGTAATTGTATTTACTAGCTCATTTTATGCCATATATCGCATAATGTTGATGTTATGTCTTTAATGGCGTTGTTCTTGTTTTCAATTTAGGCTAGAGGCAATGCAATTTTACAAGCAAGCTTAGAGAGAAGGAAACAAGCTTTGCACGAGCGGCGTTTGGCACTTGAACAAGATGTACTTTTTCTACCGTTCCCCCAATATTTATTGCGACACTTAATTTGTATCTGACACTCGTTTCTTCACTATAGGTTTCAAGGTTGCAAGAACAGTTGCAAGCCGAGAGGGATCTTAGAGCTGCTTTGGAAGTTGGTTTGAGCATGTCTTCGGGACAAATTTCCAATTCACGTGGAATGGATTCCAAGGTTGTTTTTTATTTTCGTGTTTTTTTCCGCTTTCTTTTGATTGCTTTTGTTAATACGCATAATCTTACGAAATCTATATATGTAAAAGACGAAAGCTGAGCTAGAGGAGATTGCACTTGCTGAAGCTGATGTGGCTAGGTTGAAACAAAAGGTTGCAGAACTTCACCATCAGCTTAATCAGCAAAGACAGCATCACTACGGTTCATTAACTGATGTAGGTGGTGATCGATACCAGCACGCACAAAATCTTCCTCAACCGTGAGTATGCAGTGATATGTAATCTTTAAGCACTTCATCGAAATAAGTGATTATTTGAAAACCTTGTGAACTAATGTAAGTTTATCTGTCTTATGCAGGAGATTTCTTCAGCAAGATTTTGATTCAACCCTTGCTTATTGTAATCATGAAAGGAAACAAAGAACCGAGGTATGTCTTATAGTTTGTTTCTCGAAACAAAAACTAAAATAATTCAGAATATGTTCAAATTAGTCCCTTTTCTGTGGATGATATATTCGTTACGGTTTTGAGGATTCTTCTCGATTCGATAACAGGCAAAATTTGGCTTTATATTTCAACAGGAGAGTGTGTTGGGAAATGATTGGAGAAATATCAAAGGACAAGTATTGGCTTCTGGTAATGGTACTAGACAGCCATCTCGGAAGCCATTTATAGATTCAAGTCCTAGTGATTCAAAAAGCACCGAGGCATCGACAAGCATGTCCGTAGATGAACTTGGTGTTGTTGATTCCGGCTCAGTGCCTTCTACCTCAAGAGCAGCAGAGGTAAGAATTAAGTTCAAGCACTGCACTGCGCCTTAAAATCTATAACCATCATTTTGTCATAGCCAATGTTGTCAAATAGCGGCTACAGCGCAAACAGAAGTTTATCACGTGCAACAGAAGTTGAACGGTCATAACTGAGTTTCTTCTATGTTGTCACGTGCAACAGAAGTTGAATGGTCATAACCGAGTTTCTTCTATGTTGTCACGTGCAACAGAAGTTGAACGGTCATAACCGAGTTTCTTCGATGTTATCATGCGCAACAGAAGTTGAACGGTCATAACCGAGTTTCTTCTATGTTATCATGCGCAACAGAAGTTGAACAGTCATAACCGAGTTCCTTCTATGTTATCATCGGTAACTATTAGGAACTAACATAGTAATTGATTTCAGGTGACAGAATACGGAAGACATCCATCTGTAGCATCTTCAACGTTAGTAGAGTTAACAACCCGTCTCGATTTTTTCAAGGAAAGGCGATCGCAGTTGATGGAACAGCTTCACAACCTTGATTTAAACTATGGTTCTACAACTTCCCAAGACATGGTCTACAAACCAACATCACCATCATGGAGTTGACTGGCCAAATAACAACTTCATAATAATCCTTGGTGAAGAATTTTGTATATCCTTTGACTCATTGCATATATAGTTTCATCCTTATCCTTTGTGGTCTCAATGCAGTGCTTCATTCTCTTTGTTATTACATTTATTTTCCTTCTCTTTTGGTAGTTTAAGGTTGTTGGAATTGAAATGAGAAGATTTTATTTTGGTCACAAGTTTTCTTTTAGGGGGAGGAGGTGGAGTTTGTGGTGTAATTAGATGTTATGTTTATAGGTAGATGGGATAATTTTGTTGTTGAACAAAACAACTTCAATGAGGAAATATTAGTAATGTTTTGGCAAATTCTTTGTATGCTATTGCTAGTAATGCCAATGATTCTTATGTTATGATTGGTGGTGCTATTAATTTTTTTAAACTCGGTATCCAGTCCACATGGGGATTAATTTGAGGAACCAATTTCAACTTCCACAACTTGAAGAATTGTAAGCTCCTAGCGAGATTCGAATACGAAAATTTTGAAAATCATTTAAATTAAGCAACACTTAACTTTGACATGTCCACTATTTTCAACTTTGTGGCACAAATGGAAGATAAGTAAATCCTTGAGGTCCTGTTGAATGCTTGGAGGTCTAAGTCTTCATATAGCAGTAAGATGCTTTGGTTAAGATCCATAGTACATGATGTCACAGGAACTGTTGTCGTCGATGAGGATCTGTGATACGTTAAACTTCTCAACTATAATGATACGAGTGGAACATTTTTGCTGGGAATGCTTTGATATTTTGAGCCACAAAATCCCAACATAGGATGGATGTGTTTCTATTTTTGAGGTAGACAACCATCATTTTTTTAATTTTTCTCTTCATGATACCTTTGGAAGCGTAAGTAAATTTTCCTCTAAGATCATGAAAGGCTCGAACATGGTTAACATTTCTTGCATGAATTTTACCTTTTTTCTCTCCAAACTTTAGTCTGAAAGGATGTTCTCTCAGGAGACCGTTCTCTAAGTTCCAACACCGAAGAACTTGTTGTTTTGTTTTGGGTTGGCTGCATTATGCAAAACAATATGAAGTATATTTATGTTCAAGTTGTTTCTGGTGCAGAAGAAACACATGTAGAACACGATGTTGCAACATGTATGTTGTGTAACATCTGATATCTGACAACATATGATATTGTAGTTTTGGTTCAAACTTATGTTATGTGATGTTTTATGTTTGTGTGATTTGTATGACAATTGTTGAAGAACAAATCAAATTTAAATGGAGATTTAAATTTGAATATGAAATATAACAAATCATATCTTTTGTTGAAGATATTTAATGAGCAAATCAAATCCAAATGGTTCAACTATTATTCTGGACAAATTTAATTCAGACATCCAAGGAGAAAAAGTCCAAAATGCATTGCTTTATAAGGAGACTCAATTCTCATGTTGAACAAGAGTTTTGTGCGCAATATTAAGATATTATTGTCAAAGGTTTGTGAGTCTTTTGTTTCTTGTATTTTATGCTAATTATCTCATAAGGATTATTGATGAATCTATTTGTGTACACCACTCTATGTTTCAGTAACTTTGCATAGTTGTTGCTTTGTATCAGTTGAGTTGTAAATTCAACAAGCAATAGAGTTGTTATTGAAGTTGTTCACAAGAGTTTAGTGATTGAGATAAAATGATAGAGGTTCTCATGTTTATGGGGAGTCCTAAATAGAAAGTCACTAGGATTAAAAAGAGACATTGAACATCATGTTCCTAAAAGACAAATTGTACTAACTCGAAGTAGTGAATTTCCTTTCTTGGGTAGAGTGCCCTCCAGACGTAGATGTTGTTTGCACCGAACTAGGTTACCAATCTTTTATGTTATTTTATTTATTTCTACATTGTGTTATGATTGTTCTCTTACTGATTTAATTAGTTGGATCAGTTGTCCAAACATCGTGTCCAACATCTGTCCCTTCAATAAAATTTTAGAGCTTCCCTAGTTCCTTCCACCTCAATAAAGACTTGTGTGAATCAGTCTATATATGACCACAAACTTTCTCTCTTCTCATGCATGATCCACTTAGAGCAACTTCAGTTACATGTCTTCGTTTTCGGGCAATGAACGACGTACATTTTTTTCTTCCCGAAACTCCATCCTATAATTAATACATTCGTCAAACAAGCCATCGAACTAGAACCGAGTTGGTACGACCAGGGTCAGTGCAAACGACTTGCTTTTAGATGCATCATCAACATTGAAGTAACTTAACAGGTCATCCACAAGCTAGATATGCTCGTGTGGATCCCTTTTCAAGTCATAATCGCTCAATTTGGGTGGTTTCTCCATAAACTTTGAAATCTTGCTATCCAGTATTCTTTTTTACAGCGACTGCTTCAATTACACCTTTCCCGAATGGGTTTCTGCTCGAGTGAGGTAAAAAGCATGGTTGCGTTGGTTGCCACCGGGGTATGAAAGAGAAGTCTGATGATTCCTACTTCTGTGACGGTCCTTCGATTAAAGAGCCTCGTCTCCTTTTATCCCGAATGGTTTTAGGATGTAAACACGAATTTCCCTTATAGCAACTTTATGAATTGTATTTTTGTGGGATGGAACTTTGTGAAGCCTTTCTTATAGGCGATATAGCCTTACTTCAAAGGCGTATGAATTATGATGTCGAACGATGTTAGACATGTTATTTATAGTTCCTTATCACCTTGCATACCGAGGTTCGCCTAGAGAGTTTGAAGGTCATGCAAGTCTTTGGGTTGTGTAATCGAAAGTGTAACAATATGCTCTATCGAATTCACTCGAAAAATGTCTAATTGTGAAGCATAAACTAGATATGGATGCAACAAAATGACTGTTTCTGGATCTACGATGTTTTGTGGTGGAGGAAGAAGTAATTGATTCCTAACTGCTAGAGCAACATCAACAGCTTCTCGGGCAGCGACATATCTGGTAGTTTTAGATCCAACCATCATCGATGAAATTAAGAATCGGGAATTCATATATCTGAGGAAAAAAGATTAATATAACGCTTAATTAAATTAAAACATGGCCGATTTTCACGTTTGAGTGCAAATATTTGCTCTGATGATCAAAATAAGTTATGAACTATGAAAATTGTATGAAGAATGTGAATTCATGGAAATCGTAGGAGTTAGGAGTCGATTCTCACAGACGATGTCATTGTTTTATTTGGGAACCAAAAATGAGAAGGTGAACGGTGGTGATGGCGAATCACGACTTTCAATGTGTTGGAATGTGTGGGGGACCTGCAAGGTTAGCACTCCAACGCTCAAGTCAGTATGTGAAGTAGAAGAATGAAATGTAATTGTATTTAAAACTTGTTACTTGATTTTTACACCTTTTCTATATATAGTATAAAGATAATAACTAACTTGATTTTAGTTATGAGTAATTTGCAAAGAGTCGTTGGATGTTTTTCGGTTGATATCTTATATGATCACTAGAATGCTATTCTTCACGTATTAAGAAGACTTTGAAATGAGAGAAACTTTTATCTGACTGCTTAGTTGGGATCAATATGGTCGACGTAGATCCATCCAGGGTCGATGTGACCGGTCCATAATAGGTACATTCTCATTTTCGTTACAATCTCTAATTAATATCGTTTGCAAAAGTAAATGAAACTAAAATATTAAAAAAGACAATAATTATGAAGTTTTGATGTATCAGACAATGAATTTGCTACAAAGGTTATGAAGTTATGATAAGGAAACAATGAAACTTTTGGAATGAGAGGACATAAATATATAGGCAAGAGACTTTCAAAATCATTGATGAATGTCTAACTGATTAGTTTTCGTGCAAGTATGTCGTATCTTCTCAGAGAATCAATAAACAAGATAAAAATTGTGTATGACATCAACGGTCTAGATAAAAAATCATTACCGAGACAATCATTTCAATCAAGACCATTGATGAGTAATATGAACAAACCTTTAATGTGAAGCCATTAGTTAAAAAGTTTTGTGAAGCAGATTAATCATACAATTATGATTGAATTAATCTTAGAATGTTAACCATCACGTCTATCATACATTGTATCCTTTACGGATAAATTTGTTTCCTCAACCACTTAACATATACATAACTCATGTTTGGGGGATTATGAATTATTCTATTACATTTACATAAGAAAATTCTCATGAGCACTTTACCTTACAAACTTCGTGCTTAGGAGCTCGTGGACCCCTATAAGTGTCATAGCCCAAGGCCCATATATCACAACGATTCGACCTAATATCATGTAATCACGTGAACAAAATATACACATCATGGGAGATCCTGATAAAAGACCATCGATCACGATCCTTGAAAGTACATGCTAAATTGAGTAAATAATTAATACGAAGAACAACGAGAAGGTGGTTGAAATAATATAAATACTTATTTATAAAAGCAAAATCACATACTTAAAACATCTTAATTAATATATCGTCCAAAGAATCTATCCTAATGTGCTACATAATTAAATTTTTATTTTATTTTATTGATACGTCTAAAAGTGAACAACATGAGTGAAACTGAAAGAGGCATAGATATCAGCTAAATTCATTTTAATTTTCCATTTAAGAAAAAAACAAATCAAAATAATAACGTCCAATTCGCCGTTCACCACCACCATACCGGTCACCGTTTCCGCCGAATCCCGGCGATACCACGCTCCGAACACCGGTAACCCTAAATCTTATACCTATATTATTTTCTATCTTTCAGCTTTCAAATCAATTTTTATTGTTTTAAGATCTCACTGCTTCAATCATTTTCACTGTCGCTTGTCACCAATCCCGAATTTCCCTTTCTCTGAAGCGAATATTGGTTATGTGATACTGTTATATGAAATAGTAGTTTGTTAGGTTAGATCTATGATTTGTGGTTTATCGTCGAAATATCATTTCTGGTTTTTAGGGTTTGGATTTTTGTTATGTAAGTTTTATTGGAGTGTGTTGCGTGTGGGCGTTTGGTTAGGGGAGTTAATGGCTTTCAGTTTTTGAACCATAGATGATTAGTTTTCTTTGTTGGGTTATCATCTTTGCAGCACGGACACCTCTGACAAAGTGTGTGTCGGTGTCCGAAACCGACCCTGACACTTGTGATTAAGTTTAGTTTAATTTATTGATTTTTTCAAATTATTATGGGTGTCACGTATCTGTGTCGGTGTCGTGTCGTGTTTCTGTCCGTGCTTAGATGTTATAGAAATTTTCAATCTTTTAAGACTGTGAATCTCCGTCAAAGAAACTGTTGGATACAGAAGTTGTGCTCTCTCCTTCCAACTAAAATTTATCCAAACTTGAGAGATAGAAATCGAATCCACTTGCCTAAGGGGTCCCGAATTCTTAACCACTTGAATGAGTTCATTGTTGGTGGATAATTAGCTGTTATTTCATAGGAATGCTATCCTTAAGATAGTTAGACCTGGTTTTTCTAAATAATACTCCTTCGATGTCCCAACCAACCTATCCCATTGGCCTAGTCTTCTGGAATTTGGAGATTTTTATCCTTATTATGTATGCTGAAATTTTACTTAATGTTTGTATTTGGTTTTTAGGGTTAAATTGGTGCCTACTGGTGCAGTTTCTCTAAAGAAAATACTGGTTGTACTAATTACTTTTTAATAGTTAATACTAACCGGGTCTCTAAAATAGGAAAAGTTTAGAAGTACTCTTAGAGAGTTCGTTGATTGTAATTTCTAGAGAAGAGCGTAATGGTGTGATTTATTCAGGTTGGGCGACTGATCTGGGCTTATTATTTACACCCGTTGAAGTTTTTGGTTAGGACTTAGGAAGGAGGTTATAATTTGTATGTATGGTTTCTTATTCATGGTTTGAATATTATCTGGTATTTTATGGGTTGATAAATTGAAGTTTGTGCTGGAAAATTTTCCTTCATTACGGACTGCCCCTAGCTGCCTAATTACGGCATTTGGGATGCCTACCTTGCAGCCTCCAACAACTTCTCTGTGTTGGGTGTAAAGGGGTGGATTTTGTCCCTCATTGCTTAGATGTATAGCTTGTAGTGTTTATAAAGCTTGGACAACCTTCACCTTACAAGCCGGTTTTGTAAGGTTGAGTTCGGTCCAACCCAAATTCTAAGATTTTGGAATTCATTTTCTTTGCACAGTAGGAGGTGAATATATTTTTCCTACCAATCCCTTACCACTTGGTTCTCCTTGGATATTTGTTTCTTGGATTTTATCATCACGTGGTGATGTTTCAGGATGATATTTGAATTAAGTTTTCCCTAGAGATGATGATTCTCATTCATTATTAACTGAGTTTGGTTGTTTTATGTTACAGAGAAGCCAAGGTGCTTGGACATCTAAATTGTTGGTAAAATGCTTTCCTTTGAGATGAATGATCGAAAAAGTAAGTGGAATATGATATATTTGTTCTTGTATTAGAAACAATATAGTACTGTATATATTTTCTACTTTCTTTATTGCTTATATATAATAACTATATAAGAATGATATTGTTGAGTTAGCTATGGTAGTTCTATAAATTAGTTACCCTATTCATTTTTCAGCTAATTGGTGGGAGAGGTACATTGTTTTGATTTATTTTTAGGCTATGCTTTAAATAAAAAAAGTTTTTGTCTTTTCCCTACCTTGGGTATTTCTTAATGGTCAAGTAGGAGCTTAAACTAGAAAGTTCGTGGAAGAAATGTGTAGGATATTTTTTTTTTTGGTATAAATGTTCTCATTATTCACAGAAATTGGTGCTTCATTTTGGAGAATGTTTCTATTTAGTAGTGACTATTGACACCTATTTTCTATTAGCCTTGGTTATTTAAATTGGTCCTTCATTATGCAGCCTTGTGTGCCTTGAGTGTGTTGCCAAAAAATTTAGGGGACGTGTGAAATAAAAGGATAGGACGGGAAAGATTAGACTCACTGAGTACTCTATTATAGGCACGGCCTTAGCTTGTATTTGTGAAAGGCTGACTCCACATCATAAACTTGTTAGCTCTGGGTCATATGGTGTCAACTCCAAACATTGTGCCAAGGGTCTAACACCGATACGCCAAAATGGCTTCCAAATTGTATCTGATAAGCAATGATGTGCCAATATGCTTTGATACGCCAAAGATGTGTATCAAAGGAGTATCCGATTTATCATTTAAAAAAAAATAATTAAAATTCTGATATACCGCCGACACTCCTCACATATGTCACAGATACAGCCAGTTCATTTCATGACTATTTAGTTTTCCAGGACATGAATCAAACTTTCTCCCTCCTTAATTGCTCCTTTCTCATCCATTAAATTTTGGTTACCAGTTGTCAGTTTTTAAGATTTTTTTCCCCATGATTCCATTACCAATTGCCCATACAATTTTGCATAACCAATTGCAATTTTCATGACTCTTATGCACCCTTCTAACTTATCGTATCACAAGTTTTTTAATGAATGATACATATTGTATACGATACTCCTGTCGTGTCTGTGCTTCATAGTACCAAGGCATAGGGGCATTCTCTGTCTCAATTTAAATAGAAGTATTAGGAAATAGAAATTTTTTAAACATGAAGCTAAACTAAAGGCATATCAGAACGTCGCATATTAGAACGTCATCTGGTTCTTGTAACTGACCACACTTATTGAAGCTTTTAGTTATTGTTGTTTATTTAACATTAATACCATCACCTAATGAAACTAATTGAAATCTACCGATAATCTAATTGCTTATTGTGTTGTACTCAATCATACCACGAGGCATCATCATGCTGATTTTGTTTATGTACTTGGAGTATACATTATTAGATTGTCCTGATTACAACATGATACCATTTTCAAAACATATTTTACTTCCTTTATGTTATGATCTCATGGCAGGAACATTGTTTTGACTGAATCATGCATGTATAAGTTATTTTTGTACATAAAATATTTGGCATTTACTACCATTCTATTTTGTCAACATTTACATTTGTTTAATCTTATTATTTTTAATATATATGATTGGCATGCAATACAGAGATCGGATTAGGATTAACTGGCTTTGGTATATTTTTCTCTTTCCTTGGGGTTATCTTCTTCTTCGACAAGGGATTGCTAGCCATGGGAAATGTAAGTTTCATAATTTCATTCTATGACAAGTTTCTTCCTTAAGTGGATGCTTCAAATTTTATTTTGCTTAGTATTTACTAACACCTATTTTAATGCCCTGGTATCTTCTCATTTGTTCAAATAAGATCTTGTTTGTTTCTGGAGTGTCCTTAACCATTGGGCTGAAGTCCACAATGCAATTCTTCATGAAACGAAGTAATTTTAAGGTAATTTTATTATCGATTTACTCTCTCTTTCACTTCCTGTCTTGTGCTCTCTTCATGGTTTGTAGCCCCACTTACCTTTTACTTTTCTTCAAGGGAACAATCTCATTTGGTATTGGGTTCTTGATTCTCATGGTGGGATGGCCTATTTTGGGCATGATTATTGAGGCTTATGGGTTCATCGTATTATTCAGGTATAGTGGAATTTTAAAGAAACTCCAATGTCTTATTTAAGTATGTTAGTATGCTTTAAGATAATGCTGAATGCTATTATTGTGCAGTGGTTTCTGGCCTACGCTGTCTGTTTTTATACAGAAGGTTCCTGTTCTTGGCTGGTTGGTTCAACTCCCATTCATCCGATCGGTATGTATTTCTGATAAATCAAAATGTTTTTACCTTCCATCTAAATCTTCACCAAAGTTTCTTTCTCAAACATTTTCTTTTATGATACTTCCATATCAATAATCAATGTTCAATGAAGTTATGAAGAAATTCTTAGGAAAGTTGTACCACAATATCTAGGAGTTGAAATCAGTCGCATTCATCTGCACATAACCTGAAATTCTTAAACTGAGCTTGATAATTTTCTGTCTACTTGCAGTTATTTGACCGGAATAGGGGTAAACGAATGCCTGTGTAGTGTGTAACATGGAAATCATTGCAAATATGAAACAACTAGCAAGCACATTTCTAAGGCAATGTAAAGAAAATACTCTCATATGGGGATCTAACAATGTGAACTGAGATCAACTTCTGATGGTAGAAAGTGATTCATTTTATCATGATAATCATTTAGGGCAAAGAAGAGGGAAAATGTTTTTCACAGTTTTAACTTTGCTACTTGTTTAGCTAATGCTTAGTGGAAAATCAATTGATCTCGGGAGTTGTCACTTCTGCTAGTATTTCAATCAACATGCATTTGGCAAGCATAGGTGCCATTCATTCACATTGATGATAGGCGTATATGATCATTTTAAACTAAAAGATGTTAGCATAGCAATATGGAATTAATTTTTGTTATAAATTTTTTGATGAATAAATGTTTGATAGAAATATGCTTGGTTGTTATGAAAGATTGCATTTTGTTCTATAATATAACTTAGTGGCAAGGATATTTGATAGTTTAGAGTATAAGTTCAAACTTGCAATATCTCACTTTCGATAATTTAATGGGTATGAGTTGCCCGCCTAGGTTCTTTTAAGCAAAAAGACCATGCCCGACTGTCCTAATTAATTGTCTTCTTCTATCTTAGTACATAATTAAGTTACAAATGTTTGAACTAAATTTAGTTGAATATATTGGATTAATCCCAAAAGTAATGTGTGTTGACTTTGAAAATGATTTTATTCTTCAAATAAGCTCTATGTTCAATCTCGGACTTGAATTTGATCATTTTGAATTAGATATTTGAACTTTAAAAAACAATAGATTATATATAAAAAACGAAATAATATTTAATTAAAATTAAGTTTACATACGAAAATAAAATTAACATTAATGGGGACTTTGAGGTTTGGATCAATCTTTGTGCTGATGTAGGTTGGTTTTTTTTAATCTTCTATCTTCCAAATCAACTTGCTCTAAAGGATGTTGAACATTTTTTTATTTGAAGCTAAGAAATCTTTCTCAAATTCCAAAGGCTCATCATCATAGATGTAGTTGAGTTTGTGGCTATCTGAAACTATATTTTCACCAATTTTATATATTTCATTGGTCTTAACTATGATGACTTTGACAACCATCTTTTGTTGGGACTCGGTCTCTAAGGTTACTTTATCATATTCGTATAGACCAAAATTCGAGCAAATGCACTTGACTCAGTCATTATTAGCATTGATCATTCATTATGTCCTCTGATGATCTCATACTCCCACATTAATCCATCTGTTGGGTCTAACTTAATTGAATAATATAAATCTCTCTATAGAGAAATCTTGTTCCAACATGGGTACATGGCGAAATGTTCACTAATTGCCTATAAAAGTTTATTTTATCCATATGGTTTAATTCACTTAAGAAGTAATTCTAATTTGCTTTAATATTTTCGACAACAGCGTCAGGTCTTCATATAGAAATCCTTTGGTGCGTGGTGGAAGGGACAACTCTCATATTCTATAGCCATTCTCGTCTTAATAACAAATTTTAATTTGCTTTGGACGCAACGACCACAAACAAGGTTAGTCTTGTTATTGTTTCTATTACAACATTAATTGGGATAACCCCGAAATATTTGCTTGTTTTGCCCTCAAAGTTGCACAAACCCATGCTATGGGCCTTATATTTGTATCAAATTTTCCAATTTTCTTTAACATGAAATGTGACATTAAATTTTTGTCGTTTCTCCGTCCACCAACACCTTACTGATACTTATTTCGTCAATCTTGGCTCGTATAAAGAGAGACTTCAAATGATGTCTCATCCCCTCGCCAGGTCTTTCAAAATAAGCATTGTCTTCCTCCATGCAACCTCTGCTAATAACGTAGTAACACAGAGGCTTATAACTTTATATTTTTCCACCGAGACAATCGTCTTCCTCTTCAGTCACTTCTGTGACAATGTTGTACTTTATAGGCATTACAGACACTACTTTGCATATTTTATCTAACTAACCTTCTGAGCCAGAGTCGTAGGTATATGTGATCATGTCATCATCCTTATTTGGGACATAATTTTTTATACTTGATTTAGCTATTTCTGGTAAAGGAGGAAAAAACCTTTCTTTTATTGGCAGCTTCAGCTGGTTTCTGGCCCTCTTTGGCAATATATCATTTCTTAATTCTTTGGCTTCACGAGTCGCTTTCTTTTTCCTCTGATGTCTCCTTCACCGAGTCACAACCATTGTATTCTTACCCAAATTGTGGTTATAACTGTAAGAGTATTTGTTGGAGATCTAAGAGTTATCGTTGTATGAAGACCCAGTGCCCACCTCGATCATTTTCCATTTATGCTAGCTGGCATCTGACTTTCTCACTAGTCAGATCCAGTTTCCGACGGGGACATCAATGGGTGAAACATATGTCGTATTTTGACTCTTCCAACTGCTTGAAGGTCCTTGATTTATTTGATAAGGAATTATCTTTTTGTCGACAACATATTATGACCTTTTATCATCACTGAAACCTTTCTTCGATGGACGATGCCTGATACCTTCTATGTCATTCGTAGCCTCTTTGTCGGAGACAATGCTACACTTGGGGCACAACATCACCTAGAACCTTTTGATCTTGCAGCAGTTTAAGAAATCAATCAACTTTTCTTCAGCATTAGGGTAAATCACCTTGAGTTTTTCAGCCTAGTCTACTATGTTCATATCTTTGACTTTAGGACTATGGTATTTAGAAATTTCAACCATCATAACTTATATAGGTTCAACAAAGTTGACATCTTCAACCTTTAAAGGATCAGAGTCAATCTTCATTGATAATTTAGTTTTTATTTCAAATTTTAACCTCATATCTTTAGAACATTTTGCACCAGATCCTTGAAAATAACACATTGAGAGGTTTTATGACCAAGAAAATTATGGTATTTACAAAAAAAAAATCTTTCTTTGTTCTAATGGTGAAGTCTTTAGCCTTTTTGGCATTATGATTTTGCCATCAATGACTAATAAGTCAAAAATATCGTCACATTTGGTTACATCAAATATTTATGTTATTGCAACGAAATTTTCATTTTTACTAGGTTCGATAGGATTTTCCTTGTTCAAAGGTCTTAAAACCTTACAAACATAATAAGGTCCTAACTTTATTTATGCCAAATTAACCTTGTTTTCTTCGACATACTCATAACCTAGGTCGGGTTCTTGATCTTTTTTATTTACTTCTACATAAGATACTTTTTTCTTTTTTGTGATACTTATTTGACTTAACCTTTTCAACTTTCAAACATTCGACTTACCAAACTCTTTCTGCTAATTGGGTCATGTCCCATAAGTAATTAGTTTCTAACTTTTTTTATGGAATAGTCTAGCCTCCTACAACCAATACTGCTGACTCATGTTCAAGCACTTGAGTGAAGCACCTCAACTTCATTATCCTAAACCTATTGAGATAATCACCTATTGATTCAGATGAATTTTTGTCTCACACTGGCTAATTCTTTCAGGTTAATCTTTGACTGATCCATGTAAAATTGTTCATGGAATTCCCTTTTCCCATTGATTCAACCTACATATGGAATTTGAGGTAAGACTGTGAACCATGTGAAGGCATTCTAGGCCAAAGCATTGGGAAAATATTTCATTTCTAAATTTCCATTATTGGCCAAATACGTTGCCTCTAATTGATATCAAGCAACATGCTCGACAGTGGACTCATTAGTGTTTCCTGCAAACTTAGTGAACTTAGGGATTTTCTAACCCCTTTAGAGTTTCATCTGTAGTACATACTCTGATAACACATAAACAAAATTTGTCCTATGAAAACCAACATTAGGGTTATTTATAACTAGGATCTGTTTGACCATATTCGATATATTATTCTGCCCCATAAATAAAAAGTTTTATTGGATATTCCTAACAACTTGGTTTGCATCCAGATTCCTATTGACCAATACTAACACTGATCCATTTTGACCTACGCCTCTTTTGAATACCTCTTGTGCAGGCTATTCAACTTGCTAAGGCATAACTCATTATTGCCATTGGTTAATAAAAAGACATGAGTTTTGAATTCCCCTGACTGCTTGCGCTTTAGGGATTTACTGGATAAGTTCTTGATGAGCGCCAAAGAAATAAGCAATTTGACCTATTTATTGCGCCAATTATTGGCAACTATGGGTTGCGATTTGGATCAAATGGTTAAACACAATACACATTTGTTGTGTAAGCATATTCATCATATCATGGTTACTTTCATCCATTTGCTGCCTCATAGACTAAAGGAAACTATGGATGAGATACCTTAAGGGATATATCATAACCATTCTTATGGTTGTGTCATTCGACTAGGGTTGCTTATATCATATCCCGATGCTAAGTATAGGTTGAGAGGGGATGCAACAATCATTGTATTATCTGCATAAGTAGACACGTTGGTTTGTAGGTCTGCCATCATTGTAGTTGACATGCCATAAGGGTATTCCCTACCATCAGGGGGTGGTCTTAAACTTGGGATAAAAGAAGGCATATAGTCTCTTATATATATTTCTTTGGGTGACATGTGAGTAGTTGGAATACTTGCTGAATGTGGTGGGGAAACCGCTACTTTAGGTAATATAGTAGAAACTGAAATCTAACTTATAACATGAAGGGTTACTCTAGCGGTTGTCGTAGTTCCCACATTACCAATTAATGATTCAACTGGTTATTCTTCTACGTTTGAAACATTGTTCTAGGGATGGGGAGGATTTTTTAACATTGATAGAGTCATTTCAGCAAGAGTTTTACTACTCCTCAGATGCACAAGCACTTAACAATTGAAGATAATTCATATACAAAGAATAAGATAAACAATAAAAGACACAACATTTTTTTGCAAAAGTTAAAATTTCTTGCACTTAAGGAATTAAACACTAAAACCCGAGTGTTATCTCCCAATTAGTAAAACTATTAGTAAGCAATATTAGTAAAAAAATCCAAAGTACTCCTTTACGTGGACTTCATCCTTCTAGCATGCTTTCACGTGTCTTCAACATTTGAATTAATGCAAATCACCGCTCATGCCGATAAATGCCTTTACATCTTTTAACTGCTTCTGTAAATAATCTCTAGTTGAGTCCTATAATGTTGTCGAACTATCCCTAGTTCAGTTGACTTATGATTTCAAGAATACTCTAAGTCCCTAAAACCTGATGGGCGTGTCAAACTTGACACCTCTACGCCATATTTTCTTGTCGTGTGCTGATTTGTGCAAACCTTTTTGAAATTTTAGACATGTTTTTGAAGTGAAAGTGATCATAATCTTATGGATTCGTTCTTGAGACTCTTCCAATCCACGTTTAGTGGGTTTTAATGCAATGTCAAAAATCACAGACTAACAACATGTTCCTCCTACAAGGGCAGGGGGACACATATGCATTAATAGGTAGATCACACTATATAGTGGTTAAAACTTACCCACGATGTCGATAAGCCCTGTATGTTGGTGTTTTATGACAATTTAAAGACCTCGTTCACTTAAGGTGAAAGGATCTGTTATTGAGTGGTCTGTTTATGTGTAAGCGTGTGAGGTGTGATATATCAGACTTGGGATCTGTCGCCCTTCTCCCATGGGGGATGAGTATTTATAGAGGTCTTTTGGGCCTAGGGTTTGGGTAACCCTAAATGGAGACAAGAACTCCCTCCTGATTATGAAAAGTTAATTAGCACCTAACTTTTAAGGAGTAGTGATGGACTTCCTTTCCATTGACTAACGATTTTGCTCACACATTAGTGCCAAATGTGAGTCCATAGGTTATAGCCTAGGCGATACAGCTATCGGACGAGGTTGACCTATTTAAGGATACTCACAAATATAATATTACACCATCCATCAGTGTGATTGCCATGAAAAGTGGGAAAAATCCTTACACCTGGAAGACGCATGTAAGTAACATGAGGCTAGATTATTTTTTCCGAGAATGCCATAATGAGTTACATTAAATGCTACCCATATTCTTTTTCACTAAAGCACTCAAGCTTTCATGATTGATTTATGTTTTGACATCTTAGAGTTAAATAAAGATGAAACTTGATATATACCACTATCACCTAGCCATCTAGGAACACTTGGTTGGAGAGGATGAACTCACCCCACATTTAAAAGGTTGCCTTCAGGTAAGAGATTCACCCCAAGATGAGGGACTCACCTCTCATTAATAAGCATGCCTTCAATTGATAGACTCACCCCATGATGATGGACTCACCTCTCAAACGAGGTAAGCATTAAAAACACTTCACCCTTTACAAGCCCTCATGCTTGAGGGATTGTGTGGTGTCATATTTGTGAGAACCCTAAACAGGGGCAACTTCAGGGTCCCTGCCTACAACGATGTCGCCCAGACGACATCCTCATAGAGCATGTGAGCTTTCCCTTGAGACAAATGATGCATATTTTGTAGTTATCTCCCATTGCTCATATGAGAAAGAGCCATACCTTGACTCCTTGAAAAAAATAGTCAATGTTCTTCCATCTTATTATTTTTACTTATTCGAGCATATTCCTTACTAACTACAACAGGGAGAAATTTTTGTGCCACCATTATAAAAGATCAAAGAGACAACTTTTTTTCTTTAAAGTGTCGTGTGTGAAAATTTTGGTATCTGTTGTTGAAGCGTATGTGAATTGTTTCTTCGATTATATTACAAAAATGGTCAATGTTACGAGCATTTTATTAACCATGTTCTTTATGTCAAACACTTTCAGCAAATGTCACACATTCAACTAGATTTGTTTCTTTTGTAGTGTTGCTATTTGCTTGTTGTGGGTCTAAATTTGCTTTTTTCTTCCTTACAATAACACAGTGACATTTAACCCCCTCAAATTCGTGTTAATTATTTGATTCTCTTATATTTCAGAGTTGTCGTTGTAAATACCATTGTACCTTTTGAGTCCTTATACACTTAATTTTCTTAGCCGTTAGCCCATGATGATGTCAAGATTTTGTTTTCATAACAATCTTTTCCTAATTTGTAAACATCCAAATTAACTGCAATTATTGCATTGTTATATTTAAAACCTTAAGGTTTATTGTTGTGATGTGCAACCATTATATCGAAGAAGAATGTCAAGCCCGTTAACATCACAATCATGTTCTTTGTAGTTATCATCATTCACATCTTTTATGATATCATAATCTTTATTTTCTGAGTGACTTACAATTTTTCTTTAAATAGATTTAAAATTTTCCACGGTAGAACACTGTAGATACAATAAATTGAATGAATCATCCTTTTTTCTTCTGACATAGTAGAAAAATAATCGTTTCTTTGATATTTTTCTTTAATTTTGATAAAAACACAGATAAAACTTCGGGACATCAAGTTTACTCAGAGCTTTGACAACCACCATAACTAGTGTTTAGGTTAAACATAATTATTGATGATTTACATGCTCCTTCACTCATATATAACACAATGTGAGATGTCTATATTCCCATAAAAGTCTGCGTAATATCAATCTAAATTTTTTTATTATTTTTATTTTTAACCCACGACCCTTTTCTTTGAGTTAAACACATGTAAGGAAGTTTCAAAATAAATAAAAATAATTTAACAAAAATAAAATAAAATAAAATAAAAAAAACAACAAAAATAAACTAGATACTTGCAAAACAAGAAGATAGGAAGAGAGAGATCAATTAAGTTTTGATCTTCTAAACATAGGGGTGTTCATGGGTACGGGCCAACCCGCGAACCCACTCACCCAACCCAACCCAACCCTTATTTTTACCCAACCCAATCATGCACGGGTTCAACCCGAACTAACCCATTCAAACCCATTGGTGTTTGGTTCGGGTAACGGGTTTGAAGTTTTAAATCCAAGAACCCGCGGACCCAACCCATTAATATATATCACTATTTTTATTTAATTTTATTTATAAATTATCTAGCATAATTCTTAGAATGCATATATTTTTTAATATAATTATAGTTTTTATTAATTGTAAAAACATAAGTCTAAATCAAATTTGAGAGATCAATTTTATCTATTCAAAGAGAGATATATCTTACTTTTTATATTATACTTTACACCATTTGTATATTTTTCTAATTTTTTATTAACCAATAAATTTTATTCAAATTGAATACTAAAAGTTTATGATTTTTTTAATTTCTTTTGTAATATAAATAAGTTAATTAAATGATATATTTTATTTAGAATTTGAAAATTATGTTAAGTGGATGACCCACGAACCCAACCCAACCCAACCCATTGATAAGCGGGTTGGATTGGTTCGGGTATAATCTTGAAATTACGGGTTGAACACTCAACCCAACCCAAAGAATATTGATCGGGTCGGGTATTGAATTTAATCAAATTAGACCCAACCCAACCCGCGAACACCCCTATCTAAACATATACAAAACGGCGTCGTTCAACATTCACCGCCTGCATGAAACACAAGAAAAAATCATATCCCTTTTGTACCCTCAAATCACAACAACCACTTCCACGCCTCTTTCTCCTCCATTTTCTCTCTCAACCAAACCCTAGCCAAATCCAAAACCAACACCTTCCACCCAATCTCCACCCGATCCTTCACACCTTTCACACAGGTTAGATTTTCCCCTTTTTTTCCTTCCAATTTATTGCTATTCTCTTCTTGATTTTCTGTTCAATCTATACCTTCGCATGTAATTTTGTTTCGATGTTTGATTTTCATGGATCTGTTCTTATTTTTCATCATGCGTCGTTTCATATTTTATATACTTTGATTTTTCCCCTTCATAAGTAGAATTTTATCTGAGAGATTCGAAGGAAAATTTAATTTTCGAATTATTTGTTTAGGTTTTCTGTTTTAGATTATTCGATTGCGTTTTTTTTGTTTAATTTTAAAAAATTGATAATCGCATGTGTGTTGCGTTGACTTATTGTAGACTTTTTGTTATGAATTTTGTGTAACGATAACGGTTTTATGATACTTGCCATTGTATCGGTTTGTTAATTGAATCCTGTTTTTTATTTTATTTTTTAACTGACTGTTTTTTTTTATTAATTTGTTGGGTTTATGTAGATTGAGATTAATCAATAAATGTTTGATTGATGGATGATGATAGTAGAAACTGAAAAAATGTCTGCTCCTTCACCGCGGGAGCGCGCACAGCGCCTTTTCGATAAGGTACTGCTCTTTTGCTCTCTTGTTGATTAATCGGTGAATCAACGACCTTGTAATTGTGATTGCCAGATTAGGTCTTGTTTGTCTATATTGATAATTGATAATCCATCATTTATGCTCTCTTTGCTATAATGTATATGGCATCTGCAGATAGGAAGTTACAGTTTGAAGTGTATGTTTTGTAGATTGATTTATAGGAATGAGTTTAATGGATTGGTGTTTTAGTTCTTCCTTTATTGTGGAAGAAAATTAATTAAATTCACAATTGGTTATGGAATTAGTGCTAGACCTTGTTGATGTTATCTAGTGTTGTCCATGGCGGATGGCGGTCCATGGAGAAGAGCCAGAATCCCGCCATACTGGACGCTTTGTGGCACTGTTATAGCGAAAAACCCACAATATTGGCTATTTACCATTGCGGAGAGTTCAAAAACCGCCATGTATATCCGCCGTGGCGCCTCGCAATTGCGGATATTTGATAACACTGATGTTATTGCTTCACTCTTGGGTTGTTGCCGGGAACCTTTGCATATTTTGGGCCTAAATTTGTTCAATTTTTATATATGTCCTTTTACTTACAGCGAGCTTCAAATTGGTTGGTATGTACTTGCGTGTTCTTAAATGTTAATCAAACTAATTGCTTACAAAGTAAAAACCTTTAACTTTATGTTGTCTGCTAACTTTATTATTTGATTTTGTATGTATGGCTTGCTTGTTCTTCTAATTTTCTTTCTTAGAGTTTTTGATGGAATCTCTCTTTTCTCTTACTTAGAACCTTGAATTGGAGAAAAAACGCCGTAGATCAGCTCAGGCGCATGTTCCGTCAGATCCCAGTATTTGGCCACAGCAGCGTGAGAACTTTGAAGCAATAATTCTCGAGGATCATGCTTTTTCTGAGCAGCACAATATTGAGTACTCTCTTTGGGTATTACATTATAAACGGATTGAAGAGTTAAGGGCGCATTTCAATGCTGCTATTTCGTCTGCAAGCTCAAAATCACCTCAGGGTGGGAAAGGTTCTGTACGACCTGAGCGGATAACTAAAATAAGGCAGCAGTTGAAGACATTCCTTTCAGAAGCAACTGGGTTTTACCATGATCTTATCATGAAAATCAAAGCCAAGAATGGGCTTCCTCTGGGTTACTTTGAGGACTCAGAGAATGTGATTGTGATGGAGAAAGATGGAAAGAAATCTGCTGAGATGAAGAAAAGTTTGATATCTTGTCATCGTTGTTTGATATACTTGGGTGATCTTGCTCGCTACAAAGGATTGTACGGTGAAGGTGACTCAAAAAAGCGTGAGTTCGCAGCAGCTTCTAGTTACTATTTACAAGCTGCATCTATCTGGCCTTCAAGTGGAAATCCCCACCATCAGGTTTTTGACATTTTTGCATATGGTGTAATTTTTTTTGGTTCTTTCACATTTTCATATTTTGAGATTGTGGTTTATAACTGTTGTATATCATTTTGATGAATCTATAAATTTCAGCTTGCTTTGTTGGCTTCATATTCTGGTGATGAGCTGGCAGTTATTTATCGTTATTTTCGGAGTCTGGCTGTGGATAGTCCATTTACAACTGCTAGAGAAAATTTAATAGTTGCATTTGAGAAGGTAACGCGACTTTGAAGTTGATTCTGAAAGACCCAACTTTTTTATATTCAGATATCTCAGCTGTTTGATATGTCAATGTCCTGTTTTGTCTATTTATTTGGTCTTCATTTTTGATATTTTTTGGCTTACTGGCTAATGGATTTACGGTAATGACGTCTTAAGTCTGTCGTTTCTACTACTCCTAGTGTTTGCTTGATGACGATTGTAAGCTGTAAATCCAGTATTCAAAAATTAATATAGTATTATTGATATAACTTATTCAGACATGTCTATGGTAGACTTTCTGTGTATATTACTATTAGTGATTCAAATCAATAGTGACAAAGTGTGAGAAAGGAATCAAAATTTTGTAGCTTAGAAAATATGAGATCTTTATTGCTTGAAATATCAGATTGAACCAACCTATTTTGCATTGCAGCTCTGGATACACTTATAGCTCAATAATTAGGAAGGGAACTGATTATGTAATTACTTGAGTGCCTAATTGCTATTGTAAATACCTTGCTGACTTGGCATGAGTAGTGTACAACAGATTTCAGTAACTGTTATTTGAGCAGTTTCTCTACTTACCAGCATATGCAGTTGTATTTATTTAAAACTAATGCTGCATAATTTCTCATATAAAAATTCTATTTGTATTTGGTTCTTGTTGGGGGATGAGTTAATTTACCCTTGATTTTGGTTCTCTTTTTGTTGCTTTAGTGAATGGTGCTGCCTTTTTTCTGTTCTTTTTGCTTGTCTTCTTTTACATATGGTCTATGATCTTTTGGAGTTAGGGTTATACTTTTCTAATACCTATACCTTAATGCCATGATAGAATCGACAAAGTTACTCTCAGCTTTCTGGTGATGTTAAAGCTGTTGCAGTCAAGGAATCTTCTGGACAGTTAGATGGCAAAGGAAGAGGGAAGATAGAAGCAAGACTTGTGACTAGGGGTAATGGTGTGGAAGCATATCCTAGAAAGGAAGGAGCATCCAACATACAGGAGACTTACAAATCCTTCTGTACTCGCTTTGTCCGTCTAAATGGAATCCTGTTCACTCGTACAAGGTTAATATTCTTGATGTACACTCTGACCTTTTCATATAACTATTGAGGATGGATACATTCTGACTTTTTCATACACTCTGACCTTTTCATACAACAATTGAGGATGGATACATTCTGACTTTTTTTTTTCGTGATGATAGTCTTGAGACCTTCGCTGAAGTTCTCTCTCTTATTAGCACTGGCCTGCGAGAGCTTCTGTCTTCGGGCCAAGATGAAGAACTGAATTTTGGCCAGGATGCTCTTGAGAATGGTCTTGCCATTGTCAGAATTGTTTCCATTATCGTCTTTACAGTTCATAATGCGAAGAAGGAATCTGAAGGCCAAACTTATGCAGAAATTGTACAGCGGGCTGTTCTACTTCAAAATGCATTCACTGCAGCTTTCGAACTGATGAGTATTATTATAGAGAGATGCGTGCAGCTGCAGGATCCTTCTTGTAGCTTTCTTCTACCAGGCATTTTGGTTTTTGTTGAGTGGTTGGCATGTTATCCCGATCTTGCTGCCGGCAATGACGTGGATGAGAATCAATCAACTGTTAGATCAAAATTTTGGAATCATTGTATTTCCTTCTTGAACAAGCTTCTTTCAGTTGGGCCTATGTCTATTGGAGATGAAGAGGAGACTTGCTTTAATAACATGAGTAGGTATGAAGAAGGGGAAACTGATAACCGCCTGGCTTTGTGGGAGGACTTTGAGTTAAGAGGATTTGTGCCACTTATCCCTGCACAAACAATCTTGGATTTTTCAAGGAAGCATTCATTTGGAAGTGATAGAGAAAAAGAAAGAAAATCCCGGGTCAAAAGGATTTTAGCTGCAGGAAAGGCTTTAGCTAACATTGTTCGGACTGATCAGAAAAGGATATATTTTGATTCAAAGGGAAAGAAATTCATAATTGGTGTTGAGCCTAGTATCTCAGATGATTTTGTTCTTGCCACTGGCAAGCCTATTGTAGAAGACTTGGTGAAAGAAAATGAAGCAGACAAGCCAAAGTTGGGGATTGCTCAGTCAGACCACCACCAGTATCTTGAAGGAGAGGATGATGATGATGATGAGGTTATTGTTTTTAAACCTATAGTAGCTGAGAAGCGAGCTGATGTTTTGGCTGTTTCATCAGGGGTAACACACAAAAGTTTAGAGCCGGTCCCAGTAGCTTCAGGAGTGGATGTTAAATTTAATGTTAATTCTGCTTTCAACCCTCTCAATGAGTTGGATCTTCAAACTTCTTTACCTGCTTCTGTTAGTTGTATGATGCCTCAAAGCTTGCAACCAGTTCAGCAGCATTCTTCAAGGTGGCTAGAGGGGGGAGTTTCTCTGGTTAACAGTTTTGAAGGTCTTGGGTTCTCGGAGAATGGGCATGTTGTAAAACCTGAGTTCCCACTGCACGAAGCTGTATCAATCTTCAACCACGCTTCACTTTCTGTTCCTTTCCAGCAATCTGTAAGTACTGGGACTAATTCATTTTATGGTCTCCCAAAAGCTGAAGACTTGACGATACCATCCAAAGTTGATACTGTTGCATCTGCTGGAGTCATTACGGATAACTCTTATGTGAAGTCATTATCAGTTTCGCAAGCTGATTTGAAAAAATCTCCAGTTAGCCGTCCTTCTAGGCATCGTGGACCTCCTCCTGGTTTCAGTCATGTTTCTCCCAGGCTTGATATGGAATCCACTGTTTCAGATTCAATTAGTGGGAATCCTGGTATGGATGACTACAGTTGGTTGGATGGATATCAGTTGCCTGCATCAACCATAGGTTCAGCCCCCAATGGTCCTATTACTTATACTCAATCAAATTCCCATCTAGTAAATAACAATATTTCGAGCGGGGCAGCTTGCTTTCCTTTTCCTGGAAAACAAGTTCCATCTGCACTGCAGGGGGTCAAGCAGAATGGTTGGCAAGATTATCATACTACTGAGATTTTAAATGCACACCATCATCAGCCACAGCAACCAATCACAAATGGAAATCAACAGTTTACTCCACTGCCAGAACAATTTCAAGGACAGTCAATCTGGACAGGTCGTTACTTCGTGTGATATCGGTTTATGAATATTGATGGTATGCTTCTAGTCTGGATTTGTTGCTGTTTGTTGGATACATTTTGTGCTTAATTTTTGAATTACTAACACAATCACATATTGGAGGTTCTTGAAGGGCGCTTACAAATATTCCAATTGCGCTCCTTGTCAGTGAATGTTATTGGAGTATATTTGGCCTAGGCTTATTGCAGGAACTTGCTACTCCAAAAGGTCGGTACCAAATTAATCTTAATGCTAATGATATCTGTATTACTTAGGAGCTTGAAATTTAGACAGTCTTTGATGTCAAACATGCCCACTTTCACTGAACTTTCAAATTACTGTGTCTAATTGACTTGCTCCACTTGTCTTTGATGTCAAACATACTTTCACTGAACTTCCAAATTACCGTTTCACGTGTCTAATTGACCACTGCTTGTGTTTGCCTGGTTTTGGAAAGTCCAATGAATCACGACTGTTTTTGTTAAATTTCTGAACTGTTGATTGATTGTTGTGTTTACTGATGAATTAACACAGCATAATTTTCTTATAAATTACTGCAGTTTTTACTGAGCTCTAAAGACCGAAGGAAGGAAGATAAACAAACATGTTTACAGTTCAAAGTTCGTAAGTAAATGCCTTTTCTGGTTGGCGGTGGATAGTAGAAGGTGATAATTAAAAGATTATCCAGTTTTTGTGGAGCGTGTATCTTCTGGGATTGGTGGTATGCCTATGGTTGTTCACTTTCTGGAAGTGTCATAATGGTGCCATTTGTTAATGTAAGAAATTTTACCACCAATCTAGCTGCCTATGGTACATAATGCTAGCCCTTTTTTCCCCAAAGCTTCGGACTAATTGGGGAAGTTGATAGGTTTAAAGTGGTTGTCTGAAGTTTGGATATTAAGATATGCTTATGGTGTTGTCGGGCATGCTCCAGTATGTACCTGACTACATCTGTTTAGGGGTTACAATTTCGTTAAGGTTCTTATATTTTGTTTGTGTGATGAGTGATATAAGCTCACTTTTCTATTTTACTCCTAAGTCAGGATTTACTTGAACTTTATATATAAATAATGCCCACTGAATTGATGGCCTCTGATATGTCTTCATATACGATGTATCTATCTATAATAAGATTAAGTTGTCTCGTATCTTTTTTTAATTCAAAATATATTCAGCTGTGTGTGATTGTTTAAGTTGATATACTACTCTAGTTGTTGAGTCATTTGCACAAGTGGATATTTTACATGTGAATTTTTCACATTTTGCTGGTAGGTAATGTTAAACTTATCTTTGCTACTCCCACACTCTTTGAACTTAAAAGGCTTTTTCTTGGGTGTTCATATCCCCAACCTAAACTTTTCCAATTTATAAAAATCAGAGACAAGAGTTGTTTCTATTATGTGCTCTCTTGTCCTACTATGTTGTTTTTAGGTGTACCCCATCTACCGAAGGACTTGTGCTCTTCATTGACTGATGAAGTGGACTGTTAGTTTTTGTTGGAGAATATAACTGTACATTACTATTTGTTTAGTTACCGGATTAATTTCCTTTATAACTAAGTCAACTGAACTACTATTTTTTGGAGTAAGAAATTGTATATTTTGAGCTATAGTACTTGGTATGCAATGTGTGTGAAGACTATTCGTTCCCTCAAATACATTTTATGATATTCTTGTGGAAAACAAATCGGCATAGTTGAATCATTGAGATTCTTGGGGAGAACAAATCGGTACAGTAGAAGGCCTAGTTTCTCATACGTTGCTGTTTATTGTTTTGTGTAGTATCATTTGTTAGAAATGGTAATCACAGAAAGAAGAGAGTAGAGAGAGACTGAAATTTAACAAAATTTTAAACAGAATTCATTGATTGAAATTCTGTTACATTCGGTCTTATATAGAGCTAGTTAGTTGATGTAACTAACTCTCGAACAAAGTTCTAATTGAATTTTGTTGTGCACAAATCCTGTAGTGCGCCACAAGGGAGAGGGAAGCCCAATTCATATTACAAGGAAGTATAATCTTGTGCCTTATGCTCCAATACTTACCCTTAAATTTAGGGTGGATAATCAGGTGTGAACTTGTCAACTGCTCTAAGCTTGTCTTTAAAAAATGGAAATAGAGTTATGGACAAGGGTTTTGTAAGAACATTTGGCTACTGATCAATTGCAGGGCTATGTGTCACTATCAAGTTCTTGTTGATGACTTTTTTTTTTAAAATGTCTAGTTCCATGTGCTTTGTTCTGGAATGCAAAATAGCATTGTAAGCAAGGGATACAACACTTAAGTTATCACATAAAATTCTAGGAATTTAAATTTAATGTCTAACTTTCAATTCAAGTAACAATGACTGTAGTCATAGAATCTCAACAATAACATACTAGGCTTCTATACTATGCATCTGCACTAGACCTGGCCGTCGATATTTGCTTATTAGTCCACCATGATACAATATTTGGTCCTAAGAAGATACAAGCACCAAAATTGACCTCCTATCATATCATCAGAAGGGTCAGATGTCCAATCAACATCATAATATCCTATGATGTAGTAAGTATAGCGCGTCCTAGATCTGAATTTTAGAATAATATCTGTTTTCTGTCCCAAACCCCATTGAGGATGGAGGACAAAAATTTAAATCCGTCCCAAATAAATGCGAGTTTGGTTCGGATATTTCGGTTCTACCATTATCTATTTAATGAAATAATTTTTTTAAATAAAAGTATTTATTTTACCAAAATAAAATTACATTGAATAATTAAAATAAAAAATTCAAAAAATTTCATTTCAAATATTTTAAATAATAAATAAAAATAAAAATATCAAAAACATTAGCCTTATATTTAATATTCTAAATTATTAAAACTAAAATAATGAAGCACATAATAAAATAAACGAGACGAGTTTGGGGTGGGTATTAGTGTCTCCATTGTCCGGTCCGTGTCTCCATTGTCCGGTCCGTCCCATATTTTATAATCGGAGAAAATTCAAATGTGAATCCAAACCCAGTCAAAATGGATTCCCCCCATCAAATTTGGGGCGGATTCAGGTGAGTGTCCGTATGTATGAATTATGTTGTCACGCCTACTATGATGGTGATTGACACACTAAGATTAACTGGTGCTAGTAGAAGATCATGATTCATTAAGATTCTCTTACTTGTCTTTCAATGTCACAAAATTTGAGAACATGCTTTAGAGTTTCATGACTAGGACGTCCTATCTTTTGGTGCCAAATTTGATACTAACTAAAATTAGATTACTAGGTCTAATATTATTACAAGTGGTAGTTAAAGTAGGTCTCCATCAGATCCATAGTTTTTTGGAATGCGTGTCGCGCACGGATCAAAAATGAGTGATTTAAAAATGTAGTTACGGTAACGACAATTCGAGTATCGTCTCACAAGGATTCTTGATCTTATCAACTAATGATAATAACGATTAATGGGGGTTGATTTTAATTTGAAGAAAAAGTAATTAAAATAAAAAATGATTATCAAAATAAGCTAAAACGGTTAATCTGCTGTTTTGATTTGGCAACTTATCATCGACCTAAATAATTCCCAATTCCTAAGTGGACTCTATTTCCTTTTCGATTATAATAACAATCAAACAAGCGTAATTGATATTATATGATAAATATTCCTAATTTTCGAATTAAGCAAACAGATGAAATATATCAATCGTGAATTAAGCAAACACGATAAACATACACGAATTAAGCAAACACGATTAAAGTATAGGAACATGCAATCATCGAAATAAACTCTTCACTCTTGGATTAAACGTAACTTTGATGGTGTAGCTCATGGAATACCAGGTCAGGCTTGTGGTGGTATCTTTCGAAATCACTCATATTCTATTCTAGGTTGCTTTGCTGAAAATTTGGGTGTTAATTTGGCAATCAATGTTGAATTTATTGGAGTTATAAGAGCAATTGAAATTGCATTTGACAGGAATTGGAAGCACCCATGAGTTGAAACCGACTATAAACTTGTCTGCCTGGCCATTTCTAATCCGTAATTCGTCCCGTAGTCATTGAAAAATAGATGACTTAATTGTATTTATATAACTAATAATATGTTTTTCATCTTTCTCATATTTATAGGGAAGGGATCATCTGTACAGACATCCTAACTTCATTAGGTCTTACTATTCAAGGTTTTGTCTAGGGGGAATGAAGCTTCGATGCCTATTTTTGATAGTTTGGTTCGTAATAGATTATGCTTACCCTATTTTTGTTTTTTTCTAATGTTTTAGGGGTTTTGGTTTATGTCACCCTCCTTTGTTCTTTTTCTTTTAATATATCAGTGGGTTAATATAAAAAAAATGTCCAAACCATTGGTGGTGGGAGGTTTAAAAAATTCACTAATTTTCTTACCTCTCATGGCATTATTAACAATTTTATACTAGTTTCAGTCAAAAATAAAATTAAATCGAGGATTGTTCGAAATTTTACGAAACTTTTAAGATCCTCTCTATAGTTACGAGGGAAGGTTAAGATGGATGTCCATGCAAAAAATTATCTCAAAATTAGATTCTATGAAACTTTTTGAAATACAAATTTCGGTCAAAAAATCGTAGTATATATTATACACAATTTTATACTAGTTTCAGTCAAAAACTCAAATTAAATCGACGATTGTTCGAAATGCTACAAAAGTTTTCAGATCCTCTCTATATGTTACGAGGGAAGGTTATGATGGAAGTCCATTCAAAAAATTATCTCAAAATTAGATTCTATGAAAATGTGTGAAATACTAATTTCAGTCAAAAAATCGTAGTATACATAATTTTATACTAGTTTCGGTCAAAAATTCAAATTAAACGAGGATTGTTCGAAATGCAACAAAACTTTTCAAATCCTTTCTATATGTTGCGAGGGAAGGTTATGATGGAAGACCATGCACAAAATTAGACTCTATGAAACTTTTTGATATACTAGTTTCTTTCAAAAATAGTAGTGTATTATAAAAAATCTTATAATAGTTTCAGTAAAAATATCAAATTAAATCGAGGATTGTTCGAAATGCTACAAAACTTTTCAAATCCTCTCAATATGTTACGAGGGAAGGTTATGATGGAAGTCCATGCAAAAATATATCTCAAAATTAGATTCTATGAAACTTTTTGAAATACTAATTTCGGACAAAAAATCAGAGTATATTATACACAATTCTATACTAGTTTCGGTCAAAAATCAAATTAAATCGAGGATTGTTCTAAATGCTACGAAACTTTTTAGTTCCTCTCTATATGTTACGAGGGAAGGTTATGATGGAAGTTCATGCAAAAAATTATCCTAAAATTAGATTCTATTAAACTTTTTGAAATACTAGTTTCGGTCAAACAATCGTAGTATATTATACACAATTTTATACTAGTTTCGGTCAAAAATTTAAATTAAATCGAGGATTGTTCGAAATGCTACGAAACTTTTAAGATCATCTCTATATGTTACTAGGAAAGGTTATGATGCAAATCCATGCAAAAAATTATCTCAAAATTAGATTCTATGAAACTTTTTGAAATACTAGTTTTGGTCCAAAAAATCGTAGTATATTATACACAATTATATACTAATCTCGGTCAAAAATTAAATAAAATCGAGGATTGTTCGAAATGCTACGAAACTTTTAAGATCATCTCTATATGTTACGAGAGAAGGTTATGATTCAAGTCCATGCAAAAAATTATCTCAAAATTAGATTCTATGAAACGTTTTGAAATACTAGTTATGGTAAAATTTTTTTAGTATATTATACACAATTTTATACTAGTTTCGGTCAAAAATTCAAATTAAATGGAGGATTGTCCGAAATGCTACAAAAAATTTCAAATCCTTTCTATATGTTACGAAGGAAAGTTAAGATGGATGTCCATGCAAAAAAATATCTCAAAATTAGATTCTATGATACTTTTTGAAATACTAGTTTCAGTAAAAAAATTGTAGTGTATTATACACAATTTTATACTAGTTGTAGTAAAAAAATCAAATTAAATCGAGGATTGTTCGAAATGCTACAAAACTTTTAAGATCCTCTCTATATGTTACGAGGGAAGGTTATGATGGAAGTCCATACAAAAAATTATCTCAAAATTGGATTCTATGAAACTTTTTGAAATACTAATTTCGGTCAAAAAATCGTAGTATATTATACACAATTCTATACTAGTTTCTATCAAAAATCAAATTAAATCAAGGATTGTTCGAAATACAACAAAACTTTTTAGATCCCTTCTATATGTTACAAGGGAAAGTTATGATGGAAGTCCATGCAAAAAATCATCTCAAAATTAGATTATATGAAACTTTTTGAAATACTAGTTTCGATCTAAAAATCGTAGTATTATACACAATTTTATACTAGTTTCAGTCAAAAAATTAAATTAAATCGATGATTGTTCGAAATGCTACAAAACCTTTTAGATCCTTTCTATATGTTACGAGGGAAGGTTATGATGGAAGTCCATGCAAAAAATTATCTTAAAATTAGATTCTATGAATCTTTTTGAAATACTAGTTTCGATCAAAAAATTTTAGTGTATTATACACAATTTTATACTAGTTTTAGTCAAAAAATCAAATTAAATCGAGGAATGTTCGAAATGCTACGAAACTTTTAATATCCTCTCTATATGTTACGAGGGATGATTATGATGGAAGTCCATGCAAAAAATTATCTCAAAATTAGATTCTATGGAACTTTTTGAAATACTAGTTTTGGTCACAAAATTGTAGTATATTATACACAATTTTATACTAGTTTAGATCGAAAATTCAAATTAAATCGAGGGTTGTTCGAAATGCTACAAAACCTTTCAGATCCTTTCTATATGTTACGAGGGAAGGTTATGATGGAAGTCCATGCAAAAAATTATCTCAAAATTAGATTCTATGAATCTTTTTGAAATACTACCTTCGGTCAAAAAATTGTAGTGTATTATACACATTTTTATACTAGTTTCAGTAAAAAAATCAAATTAAATCGAGGATTGTTCGAAATGCTACAAAAGTTTCCAGATCCTCTCTATATGTTATGAGGGAAGGTTATGATGGAAGTCCATACAAAAAATTATCTCAAAATTAGATTCTATGAAACATTTTGAAATACTAATTTCGGTCAAAAAATCGTAGTATATTATACACAATTCTATACTAGTTTCGGTCAAAAATCAAATTAAATCGAGGATTGTTCGAAATGCTACGAAACTTTTAAGATCTTCTCTATGTGTTACGAGGGAAGGTTATGATGGAAGTCCATGAATAAATTATCTCAAAATTAGATTCTATGAAACTTTTTGAAATACTAGTTTCGGTCAAAAAATTTAAGTATATTATACACAATTTTATACTTGTTTCGGTCAAAAATTCAAATTAAATCGAGGATTGTTCGAAATGCTACAAAACCTTTCAGATCCTTTCTATATGTTACGAGGGAAGGTTATGATGGAAGTCCATGCAAAACTTTATCTTAAAATTAGATTCTATGAATCTTTTTGAAATACTAGTTTCGGTCAAAAAATTGCAGTGTATTATTCACAATTTTATACTAGTTTTAGTCAAAAAATCAAATTAAATCGAGGATTGTTCGAAATGCTACGAAACTTTTAAGATCCTTTCTATATGTTACGAGGGATGGTTATGATGGAAGTCCATGCAAAAAATTATCTCAAAATTAGATTCTATGAAACATTTTGAAATACTAATTTCGGTCAAAAAATCGTATTATATTATACACAATTCTAAACTAGTTTCAGTCAAAAATAAAATTAATTCGAGGATTTTTCGAAATGCTACGAAACTTTTAAGATCATCTCAATATGTTACGAGGGAAGGTTATGATGGAAGTCAATGCCAAAAATTATCTCAAAATTAGATTCTATGTAACTTTTTGAAATACTAATTTTGGTCAAAAAAGCGTAGTTTATTATACACAATTCTATACTAATTTTGGTCAAAAATCATATTCAATCGAGGATTGTTTAAAATGCGACGAATCTTTTTAGATCCTTTCGATATGTTACAAGGGAAGGTAATGATGGAAGTCCATGTAACAAATTATCTCAAAATTAGGCTCTATGAACCTTTTTGAAATACTAGTTTTGGTCAAAAAATCGTAGTATTATTATACACAATTCTATACTAATATCGGTCAAAAATTAAATTAAATCGAGGATTGTTCGAAATGCTAATAAAACTTTTAAGATCCTATCTATATGTTATGAGGGACGGTTATGATGGAAGTCCATGCAAAAAATCATCTCAAAATTAGATTATATGAAACTTTTTGAAATACTAGTTTCGGTAAATAAAATCGTAGTATATTATACTCAATTTTATTCTTTTTTCAGTAAAAAAATCAAATTAACTCGAGGATTGTTCGAAATGCTACGAAACGTTTAAGATCATCTCTATATGTTACGAGGGAAGGTTATGATGGAAGTCCAAACAAAAAATTATCTCAAAATTAAATTCTATGAAACTTTTTGAAATACTAGTTTTGGTCAAAAAAGTGTAGTATATTATACACAATTTTATACTAGTTTCGGTCCAAAATTCAAATTAAATTGAGTATTGTTCGAAATGCTACAAAACCTTTCAGATCCTTTCTATATGTTACGAGGGAAGGTTATGATGGAAGTCCATGCAAAAAATTATCTCAAAATTAGATTCTATGAATCTTTTTGAAAGACTAGTTTCGGTCAAAAAATTGTAGTGTACTATACACATTTTTATACTAGTTTCAGTCAAAAAATCAAATTAAATCGAGGATTGTTCGAAATGCTACAAAACTTTTAAGATCCTCTCTATATGTTACGAGGGATGGTTATGATGGAAGTCCATGCAAAAAATTATCTCAAAATTAGATTCTATGGAACTTTTTGAAATACTAGTTTTGGTCAAAATATTGTAGTATATTATACAAAATTTTATAATAGTTTAGGTCGAAAATTCAAATTAAATCGAGGATTGTTCGAAATGCTACAAAACCTTTCAGATCCTTTCTATATGTTACGAGGGAAGGTTAGGATGGAAGTCCATGCAAAAAATTATCTCAAAATTAGATTCTATGAATCTTTTTGAAATAGTAGTTTCGGTCAAAAAATTGTAGTGTACTATACACATTTTTATACTAGTTTCAGTCAAAAAATCAAATTCTATCGAGGATTGTTCGAAATGCTACAAAAGTTTCCAGATCCTCTCTTTATGTTACGAGGGAAGGTTATGATGGAAGTCAATACAAAAAATTATCTCAAAATTAGATTCTATGAAACATTTTGAAATACTAATTTCGGTCAAAAAATCGTAGTATATTATACACAATTCTATACTTGTTTCAGTCAAAATCGAATTAAATCGAGGATTGTTCGAAATGCTACGAAACTTTTAAGATCTTCTCTATATGTTACGAGGGAAGGTTATGATGGAAGTCCATGAAAAAAATTATCTCAAAATTAGATTCTATGAAACTTTTTGAAATACTAGTTTTGGTCAAAAAATTTAAGTATATTATACACAATTTTATACTTGTTTCGGTCAAAAATTCAAATTAAATCGAGGATTGTTCGAAATGCTACAAAACCTTTCAGATCCTTTCTATATGTTACGAGGGAAGGTTATGATGGAAGTCCATGCAAAACTTTATCTTATAATTAGATTCTATGAATCTTTTTGAAATACTAGTTTCGATCAAAAAATTGTAGTGTATAATACACAATTTTATACTAGTTTTAGTAAAAAAATCAAATTAAATCGATGATTGTTCGAAATGCTACGAAAATTTTAAGATCCTCTCTATATGTTACGAGGGATGGTTATGATGGAAGTCCATGCAAAAAATTATCTCAAAATTAGATTCTATGGAACGTTTTGAAATACTAGTTTTGGTCAAAAAATTGTAGTATATTATGCACAATTTTATACTAGTTTAGGTCGAAAATTCAAATTAAATCGAGGATTGTTCGAAATGCTACAAAACCTTTCAGATCCTTTCTATATGTTACGAGGGAAGGTTATGATGGAAGTTGTAGCGGTAAAATCGTGAGTGTAAGCTATTGATTAACTTAACTCGATTAACACAGAGTCGCCACCGCGCTTTTCTTTATTTCCGAATGGAAAAAGGTAAAAGAACGAATAAAAACCTAGGATTCTAAAAGCAAAGCTAAAAGAAATAAACAGAGATTGGGTAAGGGGATTGGTTATGAACCGGGAAGGTTTTAGGCACCCGACTCATCCGTGGTACTCCACGGGAGCCCTTTGAAATACTTATTGCTTTTGGTCTGAAATCGGTTTGTTTAAAATGATGGAAGAGATGAGGAGAAGAATATTTTTTAATGATTTTGTGTTTGATAAGGTTTTAAAGCCTTATGCCTACGTACCCACAAAGTGCAATGCGAGATCAAAACCTCGTAGTTCGTGGTACAAAGTTTTAAAAGAATAAGTGGGTTAAATTGATTTTAAGATGTAGAGATAAGTCGTCATCCCTTAGCGAATAATTCCGCTAAAAGGGATGAATCATATCTAAACATGTGGAAAAGAAAAGGTGCACAAAGCACAATCAATTGAGTGGGTTTGTATTTTTTAAAGTATTTGCAAAAATGGTTTTTGATATATTTACATGAATTAATATTTGATTAAGAAAATAAAAGGAAAAGATTAAAAATCACTTGACCTAAGTCAAGGTTTGTTTATGAAAGTGTTTGAGGTTTAGAAAACAAGGAGGTTTTGAAATAGGGAGAAGTTTTGAAAATTAAAGAATGGGGAGGAGATGAAGAGACTAGTCCTAATGCTTGAATTAAAAGATAAAGAAAGAAGTTACCAAACTATAATATGCACAATTCTTCAAAGATCGGAATTTCCTCTTCATAGGTTAATGAAGTAACTTGAGGCCGAGGTTTCTAATCCATTCCAACTTGAGCAGAGGGAGATCCTAGAAGTCTAAGTCCATTCTCCAAAAGCAAAGGGATAGTAACCATAGTCCAAAATTAGAAGTCACAAATATTTTAAGAGTTTAATCCTTTATTAAGTGTTTTGATATCCAAATGGACAAAATAAAAACAAGCACAATATGAATATAAACAAATGATATATGATATAATATGGCAAAATATAATAAGGAGATAAGGGAGCAAGAGATTAAAATAAAAGGATAAGGTGCGAGAGATTAAATTTAAACAATTATATTCACATTATTATAATATTTACAATATAAGGTGGTATGATGAACTTAATCAAACACAACCACAACAATGAATAATAAAATTGAGGCAACCGGATCCAAGTGGATCTTAATTCGAATCGGGACAACTTTAGGTCTATGTTAAGCAATCGCCGAGTAATTTACGAAGTAATTACCCTACAAATGAGGCCGGCCACCACTAGTTAAAGTGGAAAATATTCGTGTTAATACATGTTAGAGAAACGATATAATGAATCGCTCTCCGAAAACATGCCACACTAAAAGAAAAAGGAAGGTCTAATCTTAATCGAGATTATCGTTGAATTTCATCGAAAAGCAACCTATCACGATCTCAAAGTATGGAGAATGATCCAAATGATCATTCATCCATAGATTTGAAATAATGAAGATTAAGCTTAATCGGAAATCAACAATCCCGAATCGGAAGATTGTCATCGACCAAAATTAAAAAAAAATGAAGAATAATGGATCTAAAAAGAATAGATCCATAAAATAATTAGACTATATTTTTTAATTCCTCTTAAAAAAAATTATTTCTAACAATCTCTTTTAAAAAATACTTTTCTAAACAAAATGTTTCTAAAATACATTCCCAAAGTTTTCTTAAAACTATCTTCTAGAATTCCTTCATCAAAATATTTGAAACAAAATTTTAAAGAGATAAAAATTAATAAATATAATTTAAAAAAAAACAAAAAGAGTTAATAGAATAAAATAATAAAAGAGAAATAAAGGGGGAGGGGAATATCAACCCGCGGGTATGTGGTGAAATGGATCTGCAAAGATCCTTCAACTTTTTTTTATAAAAAAAAGAGAAAGAAAACATTACATGAAATAAATAAATAAAAACAAAGAAGTCTGAGACTTCTTCCTCTTCACTGCGCTACACACAAAAAACAGGGGAATATGAACGGAACAAAATCGGCGGCACCGAAGCACAAGCGGAGCAAAATCTCAACCCTCACCTTCAAGACAACGAACCGAACACCTCTCTCTTCTCTCTTAATCGCGAATTTCTTTCTCCTCTCGCGGATCTTTCTTCTTCTCAAACTCTTTTCAGTTTTAGATTTTAGGGATTTCAGAAATTGAGGATTTGATGATTTGGAGATTGATATGAAGATGGAAAGGGGTTCTGAAGTTTGATTGAAGGAATGGGTTGAAAAATTGGAGAGCAATTTTGAGAGGGATTTGAGAGGCTTTCTAAGCTTGATTTAAGAGTGAATGGAGGGGTTCTTTTTATAAGAGAATGAGGTGAAGAAGATGATGCCGTTTTGGGGTTTTGAGAGCGTTTTGAGAGGTAAGGTCCGCGTGCTCGCTCATTTTAATTTCTGAGTTTTGTTGCGTTTTATTTGATGCTCTTTTGCGTTTTGAGTGAATTTGATTGCGTTTGATTTTTTGGTTTCAGGTGTATTTTGTATGTTGCCGTAAGCGTGATGCGTGCAGATTGAGGTGTGTATACCGCGTGCGTGCTGGCTTGTTGAAGCTGATGTGAGGGCTTCGGCTTGCGAATACGGAAAGGCTTGGCCTTGTTTCAGCTGTTGTTGTGATGCGCATGAAGCTGAAGTTGCAGCTTGGGCGAGATGGGCGTTGGGAGGAGCTTGGCTGGGCCTGATAGCTTGTTTTGTTGTCTGTTGTTATTACGCTTGTACGGCGCGAGATGACTTAGTGAAGTCACATGAGAAGCTGTTTAGCTTGCTGCGTGTTGTTCTGGTGCGTGTTGGCTTGAAATTGCAGGGCCTGGCGCGTGAGGATTGAGTGAAAGGCTTACGGCAGCTGGAAAATGTGTAGGTGCGCGTATGGCTTTGGATATTGGCTTTAGCTTGTTGTTTGGCAAGGCTTGAAAATATTGGGCCTGCTGCGGATAGGCTGAGATGCGGGAAGCATTAGCTAGCACGTGGGCCAGGTTTGGCAAGTGTGTAGAGTGGACTTGAGGGAAATTGGTGTGAGGGCAAACTGTGAAAGTGAGGCTTTGCTTGCTTTATATTTTTTCTAAAAAAAAACTAATGGACTAAAAAATGTATTTATGAATTATAATAATAAAAATTGGGATATGGAAATATTTAAGAATATATATATGAATTAAAAAAAAAAGAATATGAATTAAAATGGATTAAAAAATAGAAAAAAAATAATGGAAATTAAAGTATTAGAATAAAATGGGAATGATAAAAGGAAATTGATTGAAACGGAAAAAAAATTGGAAATTGGATAAAAAGATGAATTTTAGGGATAATAAAAAAAAAAGAAAGGTCATTGATTAAAGTGGATAATGAATGGTTTAATCGGGAATGGATAGTGGATAAAGAATTGATTTTCAAGCCCACAACCCATCTCGATTATTTCACAAGCCTCTGAACACAACCAACACAGACCCATTGAACAGTCCAAATAAATTGCAACTTGCCAACTGTCATCTGAAAACTGTCTGATTACATGCCCTGATAATTCGAAACCAAACTGAGGAAAATAAATCCTCAGATGAATCGTTGATTAATGAACCGATGAACAGATAAACACTGAAGATTCGAACCGCAACACACTGCCTGATAACTAATGAACAAACCAAACTTTGCACAGAAAACAACTGTCACACAACCCAACTTTGTACTTTGAAAACGCATTGCCTGATGAATGAATTACTGGCACACATAACTGGCAGTCGAAATAATTTTTTTGATAGTTTGACCAATATTAGGTCAAACATCCATTTGAATCGAATTGTGACTGAACAAACGCATCTGAATGAAATTACTGTCTTATCTTCGCACACCTGCAACACAGAGAAGAAGAAGAACACTGCAGCATATTTTTTTTGTATTTTGGTTAGAAGTCAATAAACATAAACAAATATAAAACAGTAAAAATAATGGTGATCCCCTGCGAAGCATATACCCGATCTGAGGAGAAACTCGAAGCCAGTGCGATCTTGTTTGTATGCAAAATGCAGATGATATGCGAAACAATCTTAGGGCAAAAATTAGGGTGTTACAGAAGTCCATGCAAAAAATTATCTCAAAATTAGATTCTATGAATCTTTTTGAAATAATAGTTTCGATCAAAAAATTGTATTGTATTATTATACACATTTTTATACTAGTTTCAGTCAAAAAATCAAATTAAATCGAGGATTGTTCGAAATGCTACAAAAGTTTCCTGATCCTCTCTATATGTTATGAGGGAAGGTTATGATGGAAGTCCATACAAAAAATTATCTCAAAATTAGATTCTCTGAAACATTTTGAAATACTAATTTCGGTAAAAAAATCGTAGTATATTATACACAATTCTATACTAGTTTCGGTCAAAATCGAATTAAATCGAGGATTGTTCGAAATGCTACGAAACTTTTAAGATCTTCTCTATATGTTACGAGGGAAGGTTATGATGGAAGTCCATGAAAAAAATTATCTCAAAATTAGATTCTATGAAACTTTTTGAAATACGAGTTTTGGTCAAAACATTTAAGTATATTATACACAATTTTATACTTGTTTCGGTCAAAAATTCAAATTAAATCGAGGATTGTTCGAAATGCTACAAAACCTTTCAGATCCTTTCTATATGTTACGAGGGAAGGTTATGATGGAAGTCCATGCAAAAAATTATCTTATAATTAGATTCTATGAATCTTTTTGAAATACTAGTTTCGGTCAAAAAATTGTAGTGTATTATACACATTTTTATACTAGTTTCAGTCAAAAAATCAAATTGAATCGAGGATTGTTCTAAATGCTACAAAAGTTTCCAGATCCTCTCTATATGTTATGGGGGAAGGTTATGATGGAAGTCCATACAAAAAATTATCTCAAAATTAGATTCTATGAAACATTTTGAAATACTAATTTCGGTCAAAAAATCGTAGTATATTATACACAATTCTATACTAGTTTCGGTCAAAAATCAAATTAAATCGAGGATTGTTCGAAATGCTACGAAACTTTTAAGATCTTCTCTATGTGTTACGAGGGAAGGTTATGATGGAAGTCCATGAAAACAATTATCTCAAAATTAGATTCTATGAAACTTTTTGAAATACTAGTTTCGATCAAAAAATTTAAGTATATTATACACAATTTTATACTTGTTTCGGTCAAAAATTCAAATTAAATCGAGGATTGTTCGAAATGCTACAAAACCTTTCAGATCTTTTCTATATGTTACGAGGGAAGGTTATGATGGAAGTCCATGCAAAAATTTATCTTAAAATTAGATTCTATGAATCTTTTTGAAATACTAGTTTCGGTCAAAAAATTGCAGTGTATTATACACAATTTTATACTAGTTTTAGTCAAAAAATCAAATTAAATCGAGGATTGTTCGAAATGCTAAGAAACTTTTAAGATCCTCTCTATATGTTACGAGGGATGGTTATGATAGAAGTCCATGCAAAAAATTATCTCAAAATTAGATTCTATGAAACATTTTGAAATACTAATTTCGGTCAAAAAATCGTATTATATTATACACAATTCTAAACTAGTTTCAGTCAAAAATAAAATTAATTCGAGGATTTTTCGAAATGCTACGAAACTTTTAAGATCATCTCTATATGTTACGAGGGAATGTTGTGATGGAAGTCCATGCCAAAAATTATCTCAAAATTAGATTCTATGTAACTTTTTGAAATACTAATTTTGGTCAAAAAAGCGTAGTTTATTATACACAATTCTATACTAATTTTGGTCAAAAATCATATTCAATCGAGGATTGTTCAAAATGCGACGAAAATTTTTAGATCCTTTCGATATGTTACAAGGGAAGGTAATGATGGAAGTCCATGTAACAAATTATCTCAAAATTAGGCTCTATGAACCTTTTTGAAATACTAGTTTTGGTCAAAAAATCGTAGTATTATTATACACAATTCTATACTAATATCGGTCAAAAATTAAATTAAATCGAGGATTGTTCGAAATGCTAATAAAACTTATAAGATCCTATCTATATGTTATGAGGGAAGGTTATGATGGAAGTCCATGCAAAAAATCATCTCAAAATTAGATTATATGAAACTTTTTGAAATACTAGTTTCGGTAAATAAAATCGTAGTATATTATACTCAATTTTATTCCTTTTTCAGTAAAAAAATCAAATTAACTCGAGGATTGTTCGAAATGCTACGAAATGTTTAAGATCATCTCTATATGTTACGAGAGAAGGTTATGATGGAAGTCCAAACAAAAAATTATCTCAAAATTAAATTCTATGAAACTTTTTGAAATACTAGTTTTGGTCAAAAAACTGTAGTGTATTATACACAATTTTATACTAGTTTTAGTCAAAAATTCAAATTAAATCGAGGATTGTTCGAAATGCTACAAAACTTTTAAGATCCTCTCTATATGTTACGAGGGATGGTTATGATGGAAGTCCATGCAAAAAATTATCTCAAAATTAGATTCTATGGAACTTTTTGAAATACTAGTTTTGGTCAAAATATTGTAGTATATTATACAAAATTTTATAATAGTTTAGGTCGAAAATTCAAATTAAATCGAGGATTGTTCGAAATGCTACAAAACCTTTCAGATCCTTTCTATATGTTACGAGGGAAGGTTAGGATGGAAGTCCATGCAAAAAATTATCTCAAAATTAGATTCTATGAATCTTTTTGAAATAGTAGTTTCGGTCAAAAAATTGTAGTGTACTATACACATTTTTATACTAGTTTCAGTCAAAAAATTAAATTAAATCGAGGATTGTTCGAAATGCTACAAAAGTTTCCAGATCCTCTCTTTATGTTACGAGGGAAGGTTATGATGGAAGTCAATACAAAAAATTATCTCAAAATTAGATTCTATGAAACATTTTGAAATACTAATTTCGGTCAAAAAATCGTAGTATATTATACACAATTCTATACTAGTTTCAGTCAAAATCGAATTAAATCGAGGATTGTTCGAAATGCTACGAAACTTTTAAGATCTTCTCTATGTGTTACGAGGGAAGGTTATGATGGAAGTCCATGAAAAAAATTATCTCAAAATTAGATTCTATGAAACTTTTTGAAATACGAGTTTTGGTCAAAATATTTAAGTATATTATACACAATTTTATACTTGTTTCGGTCAAAAATTCAAATTAAATCGAGGATTGTTCGAAATGCTACAAAACCTTTCAGATCCTTTCTATATATTACGAGGGAAGGTTATGATGGAAGTCCATGCAAAAAATTATCTCAAAATTAGATTCTATGAATCTTTTTGAAATAGTAGTTTCGGTCAAAAAATTGTAGTGTACTATACACATTTTTATACTAGTTTCAGTCAAAAAATTAAATTAAATCGAGGATTGTTCGAAATGCTACAAAAGTTTCCAGATCCTCTCTTTATGTTACGAGGGAAGGTTATGATGGAAGTCAATACAAAAAATTATCTCAAAATTAGATTCTATGAAACATTTTGAAATACTAATTTCGGTCAAAAAATCGTAGTATATTATACACAATTCTATACTAGTTTCAGTCAAAATCGAATTAAATCGAGGATTGTTCGAAATGCTACGAAACTTTTAAGATCTTCTCTATGTGTTACGAGGGAAGGTTATGATGGAAGTCCATGAAAAAAATTATCTCAAAATTAGATTCTATGAAACTTTTTGAAATACGAGTTTTGGTCAAAATATTTAAGTATATTATACACAATTTTATACTTGTTTCGGTCAAAAATTCAAATTAAATCGAGGATTGTTCGAAATGCTACAAAACCTTTCAGATCCTTTCTATATGTTACGAAAGAAGGTTATGATGGAAGTCCATGCAAAAAATTATCTCAAAATTAGATTCTATGAATCTTTTGGAAATACTAGTTTCGGTCAAAAAATTGTAGTGTATTATACACATTTTTATACTAGTTTCAGTCAAAAAATCAAATTAAATCGAGGATTGTTCGAAATGCAACAAAAGTTTCCAGATCCTATCTTTATGTTACGAGGGAAGGTTATGATGGAAGTCAATACAAAAAATTATCTCAAAATTAGATTCTATGAAACATTTTGAAATACTAATTTCGGTCAAAAAATCGTAGTATATTATACACAATTCTATACTAGTTTCAGTCAAAATCGAATTAAATCGAGGATTGTTCGAAATGCTACGAAACTTTTAAGATCTTCTCTATGTGTTACGAGGGAAGGTTATGATGGAAGTCCATGAAAAAAATTATCTCAAAATTAGATTCTATGAAACTTTTTGAAATACGAGTTTTGGTCAAAATATTTAAGTATATTATACACAATTTTATACTTGTTTCGGTCAAAAATTCAAATTAAATCGAGGATTGTTCGAAATGCTACAAAACCTTTCAGATCCTTTCTATATGTTACGAAAGAAGGTTATGATGGAAGTCCATGCAAAAAATTATCTCAAAATTAGATTCTATGAATCTTTTGGAAATACTAGTTTCGGTCAAAAAATTGTAGTGTATTATACACATTTTTATACTAGTTTCAGTCAAAAAATCAAATTAAATCGAGGATTGTTCGAAATGCAACAAAAGTTTCCAGATCCTATCTTTATGTTACGAGGGAAGGTTATGATGGAAGTCAATACAAAAAATTATCTCAAAATTAGATTCTATGAAACATTTTGAAATACTAATTTCGGTCAAAAAATCGTAGTATATTATACACAATTCTATACTAGTTTTAGTCAAAATCGAATTAAATCGAGGATTGTTCAAAATGCTACGAAACTTTTAAGATCTTCTCTATATGTTACGAGGGAAGGTTATGATGGAAGTCCATGAAAAAAATTATCTCAAAATTAGATTCTATGAAACTTTTTGAAATACTAGTTTTGGTCAAAACATTTAAGCATATTATACACAATTTTATACTTGTTTCGGTCAAAAATTCAAATTAAATCGAGGATTGTTCGAAATGCTACAAAAACTTTCGGATCCTTTCTATATGTTACGAGGGAAGGTTATGATAGAAGTCCATGCAAAATTTTATCTTAAAATTAGATTCTATGAATCTTTTTGAAATACTAGTTTCGATCAAAAAATTGTAGTGTATTATACACAATTTTATACTAGTTTTAGTCAAAAAATCAAATTAAATCGAGGATTGTTCGAAATGCTACGAAACTTTCAAGATCCTCTCTATATGTTACGAGGGATGGTTATGATGGAAGTCCATGCAAAAAATTATCTCAAAATTAGATTCTATTGAACTTTTTGAAATACTAGTTGTGGTCAAAAAAATTGTAGTATATTATACACAATTTTATACTAGTTTAGGTCGAAAATTCAAATTAAATCGAAGATTGTTCAAAATGCTACAAAACCTTTCAGATCCTTTCTATATGTTACGAGGGAAGGTTATGATGGAAGTCCATGCAAAAAATTATCTCAAAATTAGATTCTATGAATCTTTTTGAAATACTAGTTTCGGTCAAAGAATTGTAGTGTATTATACACATTTTTATACTAGTTTCAGTAAAAAAATCAAATTAAATCGAGGATTGTTCGAAATGCTACAAAAGTTTCCAGATCCTCTCTATATGTTATGAGGGAAGGTTATGATGGAAGTCCATACAAAAAATATTCTCAAAATTAGATTCTATGAAACATTTTGAAATACTAATTTCGGTCAAAAAATCGTAGTATATTATACACAATTCTATACTAGTTTCGGTCAAAAATCAAATTAAATCGAGGATTGTTCGAAATGCTACGAAACTTTTAAGATCTTCTCTATGTGTTACGTGGGAAGGCTATGATGGAAGTCCATGAAAACAATTATCTCAAAATTAGATTCTATGAAACTTTTTGAAATACTAGTTTCGGTCAAAAAATTTAAGTATATTATACACAATTTTATACTTGTTTCGGTCAAAAATTCAAATTAAATCGAGGATTGTTCGAAATGCTACAAAACCTTTTAGATCCTTTCTATATGTTACGAGGGAAGGTTATGATGGAAGTCCATGCAAAACATTATCTTAAAATTAGATTCTATGAATCTTTTTGAAATACTAGTTTCGGTCAAAATATTGCATTGTATTATACACAATTTTATACTAGTTTTACTCAAAAAATCAAATTAAATCGAGGATTGTTCGAAATGCTACGAAACTTTTAAGATCCTCTCTATATGTTACGAGGGATGGTTATGTTGGAAGTCCATGCAAAAAATTATCTCAAAATTAGATTCTATAGAACTTTTTTAAATACTAGATTTGGTCAAAAAATCGTATTATATTATACACAATTCTAAACTAGTTTCAGTCAAAAATAAAATTAATTCGAGGATTTTTCGAAATACTACGAAACTTTTAAGATCATCTCTATATGTTACGAGGGAAGTTTATGATGGAAGTCCATGCCAAAAATTATCTCAAAATTAGATTCTATGTAACTTTTTGAAATACTAATTTTGGTCAAAAAAGCGTAGTTTATTATACACAATTCTATACTAATTTTGGTCAAAAATCATATTCAATCGAGGATTGTTCAAAATGCGACGAAATATTTTAGATCCTTTCGATATTTTACAAGGGAAGGTAATGATGGAAGTCCATGTAACAAATTATCTCGAAATTAGGCTCTATGAACCTTTTTGAAATACTAGTTTTGGTCAAAAAATCGTAGTATTATTATACACAATTCTATACTAATATCGGTCAAAAATTAAATTAAATCGAGGATTGTTCGAAATGCTAATAAAACTTTTAAGATCCTATATATATGTTATGAGGGAAGGTTATGATGGAAGTCCATGCAAAAAATCATCTCAAAATTAGATTATATGAAACTTTTTGAAATACTAGTTTCGGTAAATAAAATCGTAGTATATTATACTCAATTTAATTCTTTTTTCAGTAAAAAAATCAAATTAACTCGAGGATTGTTCGAAATGCTACGAAACGTTTAAGATCATCTCTATATGTTACGAGGGAAGGTTATGATGGAAGTCCAAACAAAAAATTATCTCAAAATTATATTCTATGAAACTTTTTGAAATACTAGTTTTGGTCAAAAGATTGTAGTATATTATACACAATTTTATACTAGTTTCGGTCCAAAATTAAAATTAAATCGAGGATTGTTCGAAATGCTACAAAACCTTTCAGATCCTTTCTATATGTTACGAGGGAAGGTTATGATGGAAGTCCATGCAAAAAATTATCTCAAAATTAGATTCTATGAATCTTTTTGAAATACTAGTTTCGGTCAAAAAATTGTAGTGTATTATACACATTTTTAAACTAGTTTCAGTCAAAAAATCAAATTAAATCGAGGATTGTTCGAAATGCAACAAAAGTTTCCAGATCCTCTCTTTATGTTACGAGGGAAGGTTATGATGGAAGTCCATACAAAAAATTATCTCAAAATTAGATTCTATGAAACATTTTTAAATACTAATTTCGGTCAAAAAATCGTAAGATATTATACACAATTCTATACTAGTTTTGGTCAAAATCGAATTAAATCGAGGATTGTTCGAAATGTTACGAAACTTTTAAGATCTTCTCTATATGTTACGAGGGAAGGTTATGATGGAAGTCCATGAAAAAATTATCTCAAAATTAGATTCTATGAAACTTTTTGAAATACTAGTATTGGTCAAAAAATTTAAGTATATTATACACAATTTTATACTTGTTTCGGTCAAAAATTCAAATTTAATCGATGATTGTTCGAAATGCTACAAAACCTTTTAGATCCTTTCTATATGTTACGAGGGAAGGTTATGATGGAAGTCCAGGCAAAACTTTATCTTAAAATTAGATTCTATGAATCTTTTTGAAATACTAGTTTCGGTCAAAAAATTGCAGTGTATTATACACAATTTTATACTAGTTTTAGTCAAAAAATCAAATTAAATCGAGGATTGTTCGAAATGCTACGAAACTTTTAAGATCCTCTCTATATGTTACGAGGGATGGTTATGATGGAAGTCCATGCAAAAAATTATCTCAAAATTAGATTTTATGGAACTCTTTGAAATACTAGATTTGGTCAAAAAATCGTATTATATACACAATTCTAAACTAGTTTCAGTCAAAAATAAAATTAATTCGAGGATTTTTCGAAATGCTACGAAATTTTTAAGATCATCTCTATATGTTACGAGGGAAGTTTATGATGGAAGTCCATGTCAAAAATTATCTCAAAATTAGATTCTATGTAACTTTTTGAAATACTAATTTTGGTCAAAAAAGCGTTGTTTATTATACACAATTCTATACTAATTTTGGTCAAAAATCATATTCAATCGAGGATTGTTCAAAATGCGACAAAACTTTTTAGATCCTTTCGATATGTTACAAGGGAAGGTAATGATGGAAGTCCATGTAACAAATTATCTCGAAATTAGGCTCTATGAACCTTTTTGAAATACTAGTTTTGGTCAAAAAATCGTAGTATTATTATACACAATTCTATACTAATATCGGTCAAAAATTAAATTAAATCGAGGATTGTTCGAACTGTTAATAAAACTTTTAAGATCCTATATATATGTTATGAGGGAAGGTTATGATGGAAGTCCATGCAAAAAATCATCTCAAAATTAGATTATATGAAACTTTTTGAAATACTAGTTTCGGTAAATAAAATCGTAGTATATTATACTCAATTTAATTCTTTTTTCAGTAAAAAAATCAAATTAACTCGAGGATTGTTCGAAATGCTACGAAACGTTTAAGATCATCTCTATATGTTACGAGGGAAGGTTATGATGGAAGTCCAAACAAAAAATTATCTCAAAATTATATTCTATGAAACTTTTTGAAATACTAGTTTTGGTCAAAAAATTGTAGTATATTATACACAATTTTATACTAGTTTCGGTCCAAAATTAAAATTAAATCGAGAATTGTTCGAAATGCTACAAAACCTTTCAGATCCTTTCTATATGTTACGAGGGAAGGTTATGATGGAAGTCCATGCAAAAAATTATCTCAAAATTAGATTCTATGAATCTTTTTGAAATACTAGTTTCGGTCAAAAAATTGTAGTGTATTATACACATTTTTATACTAGTTTCAGTCAAAAAATCAAATTAAATCGAGGATTGTTCGAAATGCAACAAAAGTTTCCAGATCCTCTCTTTATGTTACGAGGGAAGGTTATGATGGAAGTCCATACAAAAAATTATCTCAAAATTAGATTCTATGAAACATTTTTAAATACTAATTTCGGTCAAAAAATCGTAGTATATTATACACAATTCTATACTAGTTTTGGTCAAAATCGAATTAAATCGAGGATTGTTCGAAATGTTACGAAACTTTTAAAATCTTCTCTATATGTTACGAGGGAAGGTTATGATGGAAGTCCATGAAAAAATTATCTCAAAATTAGATTCTATGAAACTTTTTGAAATACTAGTATTGGTCAAAAAATTTAAGTATATTATACACAATTTTATACTTGTTTCGGTCAAAAATTCAAATTTAATCGATGATTGTTCGAAATGCTACAAAACCTTTTAGATCCTTTCTATATGTTACGAGGGAAGGTTATGATGGAAGTCCAGGCAAAACTTTATCTTAAAATTAGATTCTATAAATCTTTTTGAAATACTAGTTTCGGTCAAAAAATTGCAGTGTATTATACACAATTTTATACTAGTTTTAGTCAAAAAATCAAATTAAATCGAGGATTGTTCGAAATGCTACGAAACTTTTAAGATCCTCTCTATATGTTACGAGGGATGGTTATGATGGAAGTCCATGCAAAAAATTATCTCAAAATTAGATTTTATGGAACTCTTTGAAATACTAGATTTGGTCAAAAAATCGTATTATATACACAATTCTAAACTAGTTTCAGTCAAAAATAAAATTAATTCGAGGATTTTTCGAAATGCTACGAAATTTTTAAGATCATCTCTATATGTTACGAGGGAAGTTTATGATGGAAGTCCATGCCAAAAATTATCTCAAAATTAGATTCTATGTAACTTTTTGAAATACTAATTTTGGTCAAAAAAGCGTTGTTTATTATACACAATTCTATACTAATTTTGGTCAAAAATCATATTCAATCGAGGATTGTTCAAAATGCGACAAAACTTTTTAGATCCTTTCGATATGTTACAAGGGAAGGTAATGATGGAAGTCCATGTAACAAATTATCTCGAAATTAGGCTCTATGAACCTTTTTGAAATACTAGTTTTGGTCAAAAAATCGTAGTATTATTATACACAATTCTATACTAATATCGGTCAAAAATTAAATTAAATCGAGGATTGTTCGAACTGTTAATAAAACTTTTAAGATCCTATATATATGTTATAAGGGAAGGTTATGATGGAAGTCCATGCAAAAAATCATCTCAAAATTAGATTATATGAAACTTTTTGAAATACTAGTTTCGGTAAATAAAATCGTAGTATATTATACTCAATTTAATTCTTTTTTCAGTAAAAAAATCAAATTAACTCGAGGATTGTTCGAAATGCTACGAAACGTTTAAGATCATCTCTATATGTTACGAGGGAAGGTTATGATGGAAGTCCAAACAAAAAATTATCTCAAAATTATATTCTATGAAACTTTTTGAAATACTAGTTTTGGTCAAAAAATTGTAGTATATTATACACAATTTTATACTAGTTTCGGTCCAAAATTAAAATTAAATCGAGAATTGTTCGAAATGCTACAAAACCTTTCAGATCCTTTCTATATGTTACGAGGGAAGGTTATGATGGAAGTCCATGCAAAAAATTATCTCAAAATTAGATTCTATGAATCTTTTTGAAATACTAGTTTCGGTCAAAAAATTGTAGTGTATTATACACATTTTTATACTAGTTTCAGTCAAAAAATCAAATTAAATCGAGGATTGTTCGAAATGCAACAAAAGTTTCCAGATCCTCTCTTTATGTTACGAGGGAAGGTTATGATGGAAGTCCATACAAAAAATTATCTCAAAATTATATTCTATGAAACATTTTTAAATACTAATTTCGGTCAAAAAATCGTAGTATATTATACACAATTCTATACTAGTTTTGGTCAAAATCGAATTAAATCGAGGATTGTTCGAAATGTTACGAAACTTTTAAAATCTTCTCTATATGTTACGAGGGAAGGTTATGATGGAAGTCCATGAAAAAATTATCTCAAAATTAGATTCTATGAAACTTTTTGAAATACTAGTATTGGTCAAAAAATTTAAGTATATTATACACAATTTTATACTTGTTTCGGTCAAAAATTCAAATTTAATCGATGATTGTTCGAAATGCTACAAAACCTTTTAGATCCTTTCTATATGTTACGAGGGAAGGTTATGATGGAAGTCCAGGCAAAACTTTATCTTAAAATTAGATTCTATAAATCTTTTTTAAATACTAGTTTCGGTCAAAAAATTGCAGTGTATTATACACAATTTTATACTAGTTTTAGTCAAAAAATCAAATTAAATCGAGGATTGTTCGAAATGCTACGAAACTTTTAAGATCCTCTCTATATGTTACGAGGGATGGTTATGATGGAAGTCCATGCAAAAAATTATCTCAAAATTAGATTTTACGGAACTTTTTGAAATACTAGATTTGGTCAAAAAATCGTATTATATACACAATTCTAAACTAGTTTCAGTCAAAAATAAAATTAATTCGAGGATTTTTCGAAATGCTACGAAATTTTTAAGATCATCTCTATATGTTACGAGGGAAGTTTATGATGGAAGTCCATGCCAAAAATTATCTCAAAATTAGATTCTATGTAACTTTTTGAAATACTAATTTTGGTCAAAAAAGCGTTGTTTATTATACACAATTCTATACTAATTTTGGTCAAAAATCATATTCAATCGAGGATTGTTCAAAATGCGACAAAACTTTTTAGATCCTTTCGATATGTTACAAGGGAAGGTAATGATGGAAGTCCATGTAACAAATTATCTCGAAATTAGGCTCTATGAACCTTTTTGAAATACTAGTTTTGGTCAAAAAATCGTAGTATTATTATACACAATTCTATACTAATATCGGTCAAAAATTAAATTAAATCGAGGATTGTTCGAACTGTTAATAAAACTTTTAAGATCCTATATATATGTTATAAGGGAAGGTTATGATGGAAGTCCATGCAAAAAATCATCTCAAAATTAGATTATATGAAACTTTTTGAAATACTAGTTTCGGTAAATAAAATCGTAGTATATTATACTCAATTTAATTCTTTTTTCAGTAAAAAAATCAAATTAACTCGAGGATTGTTCGAAATGCTACGAAACGTTTAAGATCATCTCTATATGTTACGAGGGAAGGTTATGATGGAAGTCCAAACAAAAAATTATCTCAAAATTATATTCTATGAAACTTTTTGAAATACTAGTTTTGGTAAAAAAATTGTAGTATATTATACACAATTTTATACTAGTTTCGGTCCAAAATTAAAATTAAATCGAGAATTGTTCGAAATGCTACAAAACCTTTCAGATCCTTTCTATATGTTACGAGGGAAGGTTATGATGGAAGTCCATGCAAAAAATTATCTCAAAATTAGATTCTATGAATCTTTTTGAAATACTAGTTTCGGTCAAAAAATTGTAGTGTATTATACACATTTTTATACTAGTTTCAGTTAAAAAATCAAATTAAATCGAGGATTGTTCAAAATGCAACAAAAGTTTCCAGATCCTCTCTTTATGTTACGAGGGAAGGTTATGATGGAAGTCCATACAAAAAATTATCTCAAAATTAGATTCTATGAAACATTTTTAAATACTAATTTCGGTCAAAAAATCGTAGTATATTATACACAATTCTATACTAGTTTTGGTCAAAATCGAATTAAATCGAGGATTGTTCGAAATGTTACGAAACTTTTAAAATCTTCTCTATATGTTACGAGGGAAGGTTATGATGGAAGTCCATGAAAAAATTATCTCAAAATTAGATTCTATGAAACTTTTTGAAATACTAGTATTGGTCAAAAAATTTAAGTATATTATACACAATTTTATACTTGTTTCGGTCAAAAATTCAAATTTAATCGATGATTGTTCGAAATGCTACCAAACCTTTTAGATCCTTTCTATATGTTACGAGGGAAGGTTATGATGGAAGTCCATGCAAAACTTTATCTTAAAATTAGATTCTATGAATCTTTTTGAAATACTAGTTTCGGTCAAAAAATTGCAGTGTATTATTCAGAATTTTATACTAGTTTTAGTCAAAAAATCAAATTAAATCGAGGATTGTTCGAAATGCTACGAAACGTTTAAGATCATCTCTATATGTTACGAGGGAAGGTTATGATGGAAGTCCAAACAAAAAATTATCTCAAAATTATATTCTATGAAACTTTTTGAAATACTAGTTTTGGTAAAAAAATTGTAGTATATTATACACAATTTTATACTAGTTTCGGTCCAAAATTAAAATTAAATCGAGAATTGTTCGAAATGCTACAAAACCTTTCAGATCCTTTCTATATGTTACGAGGGAAGGTTATGATGGAAGTCCATGCAAAAAATTATCTCAAAATTAGATTCTATGAATCTTTTTGAAATACTAGTTTCGGTCAAAAAATTGTAGTGTATTATACACATTTTTATACTAGTTTCAGTTAAAAAATCAAATTAAATCGAGGATTGTTCAAAATGCAACAAAAGTTTCCAGATCCTCTCTTTATGTTACGAGGGAAGGTTATGATGGAAGTCCATACAAAAAATTATCTCAAAATTAGATTCTATGAAACATTTTTAAATACTAATTTCGGTCAAAAAATCGTAGTATATTATACACAATTCTATACTAGTTTTGGTCAAAATCGAATTAAATCGAGGATTGTTCGAAATGTTACGAAACTTTTAAAATCTTCTCTATATGTTACGAGGGAAGGTTATGATGGAAGTCCATGAAAAAATTATCTCAAAATTAGATTCTATGAAACTTTTTGAAATACTAGTATTGGTCAAAAAATTTAAGTATATTATACACAATTTTATACTTGTTTCGGTCAAAAATTCAAATTTAATCGATGATTGTTCGAAATGCTACCAAACCTTTTAGATCCTTTCTATATGTTACGAGGGAAGGTTATGATGGAAGTCCATGCAAAACTTTATCTTAAAATTAGATTCTATGAATCTTTTTGAAATACTAGTTTCGATCAAAAAATTGTAGTGTATTATACACAATTTTATACTAGTTTTAGTCAAAAAATCAAATTAAATCGAGGATTGTTCGAAATGCTACGAAGCTTTTAAGACCCTCTCTATATGTTACGAGGGATGGTTATGATGGAAGTCCATGCAAAAAATTATTTCAAAATTAGATTCTATTGAACTTTTTGAAATACTAGTTTTGGTCAAAAAATTGTAGTATATTATACACATTTTTATACTAGTTTCAGTCAAAAAATCAAATTAAATCGAGGATTGCTCGAAATGCTACAAAAGTTTCCAGATCCTCTCTATATGTTATGAGGGAAAGTTATGATGGAAGTCCATACAGAAAATTATCTCAAAATTAGATTCTATGAAACATTTTGAAATACTATTTCGGTCAAAAAATCGTAGTATATTATACACAATTCTATACTAGTTTCGGTCAAAAATCAAATTAAATCGAGGATTGTTCGAAATGCTACGAAACTTTTAAGATCTTCTCTATGTGTTACGAGGGAATGTTATGATGGAAGTCCATGAAAACAATTATCTCAAAATTAGATTCTATGAAACTTTTTGAAATACTATTTTCGGTCAAAAAATTTAAGTATATTATACACAATTTTATACTTGTTTCGGTCAAAAATTCAAATTAAATCGAGGATTGTTCGAAATGCTACAAAACCTTTCAGATCCTTTCTATATGTTACGAGCGAAGGTTATGATGGTAGTCCATGCAAAACTTTATCTTAAAATTAGATTCTATGAATCTTTTTGAAATACTAGTTTCGGTCAAAAAATTGCAGTGTATTATACACAATTTTATACTAGTTTTAGTCAAAAAATCAAATTAAATCGAGGATTGTTCGAAATGCTACGAAACTTTTAAGATCCTCTCTATTTGTTACGAGGGATGGTTATGATGGAAGTCCATGCAAAAAATTATCTCAAAATTAGATTCTATGGAACTTTTTGAAATACTAGATTTGGTCAAAAAATCGTATTATATTATACACAGTTCTAAACTAGTTTCAGTCAAAAATAAAATTAATTCGAGGATTTTTCGAAATGCTACGAAACTTTTAAGATCATCTCTATATGTTACGAGGGAAGGTTATGATGGAAGTCCATGCCAAAAATTATCTCAAAATTAGATTCTATGTAACTTTTTGAAATACTAATTTTGGTCAAAAAAGCGTTGTTTATTATACACAATTCTATACTAATTTTGGTCAAAAATCATATTCAATCGAGGATTGTTCAAAATGCGACGAAACTTTTTAGATCCTTTCGATATGTTACAAAGGAAGGTAATGATGGAAGTCCATGTAACAAATTATCTCAAAATTAGGCTCTATGAACCTTTTTGAAATACTAGTTTTGGTCAAAAAATCGTAGTATTATTATACACAATTCTATACTAATATCGGTCAAAAATTAAATTAAATCGAGGATTGTTCGAAATGCTAATAAAACTTTTTAGATCCTATCTATATGTTACGAGGGAAGGTTATGATGGAAGTCCATGAAAAAAATTATCTCAAAATTAGATTCTATGAAACTTTTTGAAATACTAGTTTTGGTCAAAACATTTAAGTATATTATACACAATTTTATACTTGTTTCGGTCAAAAATTCAAATTAAATCGAGGATTGTTCGAAATGCTACAAAAACTTTCAGATTTTTTCTATATATTACGAGGGAAGGTTATGATGCAAGTCCATGCAAAACTTTATCTTAAAATTAGATTCTATGAATCTTTTTGAAATACTAGTTTCGATCAAAAAATTGTAGTGTATTATACACAATTTTATACTAGTTTTAGTCAAAAAATCAAATTAAATCGAGGATTGTTCGAAATGATACGAAACTTTCAAGATCCTCTCTATATGTTACGAGGGATGGTTATGATGGAAGTCCATGCAAAATATTATCTCAAAATTAGATTCTATTGAACTTTTTGAAATACTAGTTGTGGTCAAAAAATTGTTGTATATTATACACAATTTTATACTAGTTTAGGTCGAAAAATCAAATTAAATCGAGGATTGTTCGAAATGCTACAAAACCTTTCAGATCCTTTCTATATGTTACGAGGGAAGGTTATGATGGAAGTCCATGCAAAAAATTATCTCAAAATTAGATTCTATGAATCATTTTGAAATACTAGTTTCGGTCAAAAAATTGTAGTGTATTATACACATTTTTATACTAGTTTCAGTCAAAAAATCAAATTAAATCGAGGATTGTTCGAATTGCTACAAAAGTTTCCAGATCCTCTCTATATGTTATGAGGGAAGGTTATGATGGAAGTCCATACAAAAAATTATCTCAAAATTAGATTCTATGAAACATTTTTAAATACTAATTTCGGTCAAAAAATCGTAGTATATTATACACAGTTCTATACTAGTTTCGGTCAAAAATCAAATTAAATCGAGGATTGTTCAAAATGCTACGAAACTTTTAAGATCTTCTCTATGTGTTACGAGGGAAGGTTATGATGGAAGTCCATGAAAACAATTATCTCAAAATTAGATTCTATGAAACTTTTTGAAATACTAGTTTCGGTCAAAAAATTTAAGTATATTATACACAATTTTATACTTGTTTTTGTCAAAAATTCAAATTAAATCGAGGATTGTTCGAAATGCTACAAAACCTTTCAGATCATTTCTATATGTTACGAGGGAAGGTTATGATGGAAGTCCATGCAAAACTTTATCTTAAAATTAGATTCTATGAATCTTTTTGAAATACTAGTTTCGGTCAAAAAATTGCAGTGTATTATACACAATTTTATACTAGTTTTGGTCAAAAAATAAAATTAAATCGAGGATTGTTCAAAATGCTACGAAACTTTTAAGATCCTCTCTATATGTTACGAGGGATGATTATGATGGAAGTCCATGCAAAAAATTATCTCAAAATTAGATTCTATGGAACTTTTTGAAATACTAGATTTGGTCAAAAAATCGTATTATATTATACACAATTCTAAACTAGTTTCAGTCAAAAATAAAATTAATTCGAGGATTTTTCGAAATGCTACGAAACTATTAAGATCATCTCTATATGTTACGAGGGAAGGTTATGATGGAAGTCCATGCCAAAAATTATCTCAAAATTAGATTCTATGTAACTTTTTGAAATACTAATTTTGGTCAAAAAAGCGTAGTTTATTATACACAATTCTATACTAATTTTGGTCAAAAATCATATTAAATCGAGGATTGTTCAAAATGCGACGAAATTTTTTAGATCCTTTCAATATGTTACAAGGGAAGGTAATGATGGAAGTCCATGTAACAAATTATCTCAAAATTAGGCTCTATGAACCTTTTTGAAATACTAGTTTTGGTCAAAATATCGTAGTATTATTATACACAATTCTATACTAATATCGGTAAAAAATTAAATTAAATCGAGGATTGTTCGAAATGCTAATAAAACTTTTAAGATCCTATCTATATGTTATGAGGGAAGGTTATGATGGAAGTCCATGCAAAATATCATCTCAAAATTAGATTATATGAAACTTTTTGAAATACTAGTTTCGGTAAATAAAATCGTAGTATATTATACTCAATTTTATTCTTTTTTCAGTAAAAAAATCAAATTAACTCGAGGATTGTTCGAAATGCTACGAAACATTTAAGATCATCTCTATATGTTACGAGGGAAGGTTATGATGGAAATCCAAACAAAAAATTATCTCAAAATTAAATTCTATGAAACTTTTTGAAATACTAGTTTTGGTCAAAAAATTGTAGTATATTATACACAATTTTATACTAGTTTCGGTCAAAAAATTGTAGTGTATTATACACATTTTTATACTAGTTTCAGTCAAAAAATCAAATTAAATCGAGGATTGTTCGAAATGCTACAAAAGTTTCCAGATCCTCTCTTTATGTTACGAGGGAAGGTTATGATGGAAGTCAATACAAAAAATTATCTCAAAATTAGATTCTATGAAACATTTTGAAATACTAATTTCGGTCAAAAAATCGTAGTATATTATACATAATTCTATACTAGTTTCAGTCAAAATCGAATTAAATCGAGGATTGTTCGAAATGCTACGAAACTATTAAGATCTTCTCTATATGTTACGAGGGAAGGTTATGATGGAAGTCCATGAAAAAAATTATCTCAAAATTAGATTCTATGAAACTTTTTGAAATACTAGTTTTGGTCAAAACATTTAAGTATATTATACACAATTTTATAATTGTTTCGGTCAAAAATTCAAATTTAATCGAGGATTGTTCGAAATGCTACAAAAACTTTCAGATTTTTTCTATATATTACGAGGGAAGGTTATGATGCAAGTCCATGCAAAACTTTATCTTAAAATTAGATTCTATGAATCTTTTTGAAATACTAGTTTCGATCAAAAAATTGTAGTGTATTATACACAATTTTATACTAGTTTTAGTCAAAAAATCAAATTAAATCGAGGATTGTTCGAAATGATACGAAACTTTCAAGATCCTCTCTATATGTTACGAGGGATGGTTATGATGGAAGTCCATGCAAAAAATTATCTCAAAATTAGATTCTATTGAACTTTTTGAAATACTAGTTGTGGTCAAAAAATTGTTCTATATTATACACAATTTTATACTAGTTTAGGTCGAAAAATCAAATTAAATCGAGGATTGTTCGAAATGCTACAAAACCTTTCAGATCCTTTCTATATGTTACGAGGGAAGGTTATGATGGAAGTCCATGCAAAAAATTATCTCAAAATTAGATTCTATGAATCATTTTGAAATACTAGTTTCGGTCAAAAAATTGTAGTGTATTATACACATTTTTATACTAGTTTCAGTAAAAAAATCAAATTAAATCGAGGATTGTTCGAAATGCTACAAAAGTTTCCAGATCCTCTCTATATGTTATGATGGTTAGATTCTATGAAACATTTTGAAATACTAATTTCGGTCAAAAATCGTAGTATATTATACACAATTCTATACTAGTTTCGGTCAAAAATCAAATTAAATCGAGGATTGTTCGAAATGCTACGAAACTTTTAAAATCTTCTCTATGTGTTACGAGGGAAGGTTATGATGGAAGTCCATGAAAACAATTATCTCAAAATTAGATTCTATGAAACTTTTTGAAATACTAGTTTCGGTCAAAAAATTTAAGTATATTATACACAATTTTATACTTGTTTCGGTCAAAAATTCAAATTAAATCGAGGATTGTTCGAAATGTTACAAAACCTTTCAGATCCTTTCTATATGTTACGAGGGAAGGTTATGATGGAAGTCCATGCAAAACTTTATCTTAAAATTAGATTCTATGAATCTTTTTGAAATACTAGTTTCGGTCAAAAAATTGCATTGTATTATACACAATTCTATACTAGTTTTAGTCAAAAAATCAAATTAAATCGAGGATTGTTCGAAATGCTACGAAACTTTTAAGATCCTCTCTATATGTTACGAGGGATGGTTATGATGGAAGTCCATGCAAAAAATTATCTCAAAATTAGATTCTATGGAACTTTTTGAAATACTAGATTTGGTCAAAAAATCGTATTATATTATACACAATTCTAAACTAGTTTCAGTCAAAAATAAAATTAATTCGAGGATTTTTCGAAATGCTACGAAACTTTTAAGATCATCTCTATATGTTACGAGGGAAGGTTATGATGGAAATCCATGCCAAAAATTATCTCAAAATTAGATTCTATGTAACTTTTTGAAATACTAATTTTGGTCAAAAAAGCGTAGTTTATTATACACAATTCTATACTAATTTTGGTCAAAAATCATATTAAATCGAGGATTGTTCAAAATGCGACGAAATTTTTTAGATCCTTTCGATATGTTACAAGGGAAGGTAATGATGGAAGTCCATGTAACTAATTATCTCAAAATTAGGCTCTATGAACTTTTTTGAAATACTAGTTTTGGTAAAAAAATCGTAGTATTATTATACACAATTCTATACTAATATCGGTAAAAAATTAAATTAAATCGAGGATTGTTCGAAATGCTAATAAAACTTTTAAGATCCTATCTATATGTTATGAGGGAAGGTTATGATGGAAGTCCATGCAAAAAATCATCTCAAAATTAGATTATATGAAACTTTTTGAAATACTAGTTTCGGTAAATAAAATCGTAGTATATTATACTCAATTTTATTCTTTTTTCAGTAAAAAAATCAAATTAACTCGAGGATTGTTCGAAATGCTACGAAACATTTAAGATCATCTCTATATGTTACGAGGGAAGGTTATGATGGAAGTCCAAACAAAAAATTATCTCAAAATTAAATTCTATGAAACTTTTTGAAATACTAGTTTTGGTCAAAAAACTGTAGTATATTATACACAATTTTATACTAGTTTCGGTCCAAAATTCAAATTAAATCGAGGATTGTTCGAAATGCTACAAAACCTTTCAGATCCTTTCTATATGTTACGAGGGAAGGTTATGATGGAAGTCTATGCAAAAAATTATCTCAAAATTAGATTCTATGAATCTTTTGAAATACTAGTTTCGGTCAAAAAATTGTAGTGTATTATACACATTTTTATACTAGTTTCAGTAAAAAAATCAAATTAAATCGAGGATTGTCGAAATGCCACAAAAGTTTCCAGATCCACTCTATATGTTATGAGGGAAGGTTATGATGGAAGTCCATACAAAAAGTTATCTCAAAATTAGATTCTATGAAACATTTTGAAATACTAATTTCGGTCAAAAAATCGTAGTATATTATACACAATTCTATACTAGTTTCGGTCAAAAATCAAATTAAATCGAGGATTGTTCAAAATGCTACGAAACTTTTAAGATCTTCTCTATGTGTTACGAGGGAAGGTTATGATGGAAGTCCATGAAAACAATTATCTCAAAATTAGATTCTATGAAACTTTTTGAAATACTAGTTTCGGTCAAAAAATTTAAGTATATTATACACAATTTTATACTTGTTTCGATCAAAAATTCAAATTAAATCGAGGATTGTTCGAAATGCAACAAAACCTTTCAGATCCTTTATATATGTTACGAGGGAAGGTTATGATGGAAGTCAATGCAAAAAATTATCTCAAAATTAGATTCTATGAATCTTTTTGAAATACTAGTTTCGGTCAAAAAATTGTAGTGTATTATACACATTTTTATACTAGTTTCAGTAAAAAAATCAAATTAAATCGAGGATTATTCGAAATGCTACAAAAGTTTCCAGATCCTCTCTATATGTTATGAGGGAAGGTTATGATGGAAGTCCATACAAAAAATTATCTCAAAATTATATTCTATGAAACATTTTGAAATACTAATTTTGGTCAAAAAATCGTAGTATATTATACACAATTCTATACTAGTTTCGGTCAAAAATCAAATTAAATCGAGGATTGTTCGAAATGCTACGAAACTTTTAAGATCTTATCTATGTGTTACGTGGGAAGGTTATGATGGAAGTCCATGAAAACAATTATCTCAAAATTAGATTCTATGAAACTTTTTTAAATTCTAGTTTCGGTCAAAAAATTTAAGTATATTATACACAATTTTATACTTGTTTCGGTCAAAAATTCAAATTAAATCGAGGATTGTTCGAAATGCTATAAAACCTTTCAGATCCTTTCTATATGTTACGAGGGAAGGTTATGATGGTAGTCCATGCAAAACTTTATCTTAAAATTAGATTCTATGAATCTTTTTGAAATACTAGTTTCAGTCAAAAAATTGCAGTGCATTATACACAATTTTATACTAGTTTTAGTCAAAAAATCAAATTAAATTGAGGATTGTTCGAAATGCTACGAAACTTTTAAGATCCTCTCTATATGTTACGAGGGATGGTTATGATGGAAGTCCATGCAAAAAATTATCTCAAAATTAGATTCTATGGAACTTTTTGAAATACTAGATTTGGTCAAAAAATCGTATTTTATTATACACAATTCTAAACTAGTTTCAGTCAAAAATAAAATTAATTCGAGGATTTTTTGAAATGCTACGAAACTTTTAAGATCATCTCTATATGTTACGAGGGAAGGTTATGATGGAAGTCCATGCCAAAAAATATCTCAAAATTAGATTCTATGTAACTTTTTGAAATACTTATTTTGGTCAAAAAAGCGTTGTTTATTATACACAATTCTATACTAATTTTGGTCAAAAATCATATTCAATCGAGGATTGTTCAAAATGCGACGAAACGTTTTAGATCCTTTCGATATGTTACAAGGGAAGGTAATGATGGAAGTCCATGTAACAAATTATCTCAAAATTAGGCTCTATGAACCTTTTTGAAATACTAGTTTTGGTCAAAAAATCGTAGTATTATTATACACAATTCTATACTAATATCGGTCAAAAATTAAATTAAATCGAGGATTGTTCGAAATGCTAATAAAACTTTTAAGATCCTATCTATATGTTATGAGGGAAGGTTATGATGGAAGTCCATGCAAAAAATCATCTCAAAATTAGATTATATGAAACTTTTTGAAATACTAGTTTCGGTAAATAAAATCGTAGTATATTATACTTAATTTTATTCTTTTTTCAGTAAAAAAATCAAATTAACTCGAGGATTGCTCGAAATGATACGAAACGCTTAAGATCATCTCTATATGTTACGAGGGAAGGTTATGATGGAAGTCCAAACAAAAAATTATATCAAAATTAAATTCTATGAAACTTTTTGAAATACTAGTTTTGGTCAAAAAATTGTAGTATATTATACACAATTTTATACTAGTTTCGGTCAAAAAATTGTAGTGTATTATACACATTTTTATACTAGTTTAAGTCAAAAAATCAAATTAAATCGAGGATTGTTCGAAATGCTACAAAAGTTTCCAGATCCTCTCTTTATGTTATGAGGGAAGGTTATGATGGAAGTCAATACAAAAAATTATCTTAAAATTAGATTCTATGAAACATTTTTCAATACTAATTTCGGTCAAAAAATCGTAGTATATTATACACAATTCTATACTAGTTTCAGTCAAAATCGAGTTAAATCGAGGATTGTTCGAAATGCTACGAAACTTTTAAGATCTTCTCTATATGTTAAGAGGGAAGGTTATGATGGAAGTCCATGAAAATAATTATCTCAAAATTAGATTCTATGAAAGTTTTTGAAATACTAGTTTTGGTCAAAACATTTAAGTATATTATACACAATTTTATACTTGTTTCGGTCAAAAATTCAAATTAAATCGAGGATTGTTCGAAATGCTACAAAAACTTTCAGATCCTTTCTATATGTTACGAGGGAAGGTTATGATGGAAGTCCATGCAAAACTTTATCTTAAAATTAGATTCTATGAATCTTTTTGAAATACTAGTTTCGATCAAAAAATTGTAGTGTATTATACACAATTTTATACTAGTTTTAGTCAAAAAATCAAATTAAATCAAGGATTGTTCGAAATGCTACGAAACTTTCAAGATCCTCTCTATATGTTACGAGGGATGGTTATGATGGAAGTCCATGCAAAAAATTATCTCAAAATTAGATTCTATAAAACTTTTTGAAATATTAGTTTTGGTCAAAAAATTGTAGTATATTATACACAATTTTATACTAGTTTAGGTCGAAAATTCAAATTAAATCGAGGATTGTTCGAAATGCTACAAAACCTTTCAGATCCTTTCTATATGTTACGAGGTAAGGTTATGATGGAAGTCCATGCAAAAAATTATCTCAAAATTAGATTCTATGAATCTTTTTGAAATACTAGTTTCGGTCAAAAAATTGTAGTGTATTATACACATTTTTATACTAGTTTCAGTCAAAAAATCAAATTAAATCGAGGAATGTTCGAAATGCTACAAAAGCTTCCAGATCCTCTCTATATGTTATGAGGGAAGGTTCTGATGGAAGTCCATACAAAAAATTATCTCAAAATTAGATTCTATGAAACATTTTGAAATACTAATTTCGGTCAAAAAATCGTAGTATATTATACACAATTCTATACTAGTTTCGGTCAAAAATCAAATTAAATCGAGGATTGTTCGAAATGCTACGAAACTTTTAAGATCTTCTCTATATGTTACGAGGGAAGGTTATGATGGAAGTCCATGAAAACAATTATCTCAAAATTAGATTTTATGAAACTTTTTGAAATACTAGTTACTGTCAAAAAATTTAAGTATATTATACACAATTTTATACTTGTTTCGGTTAAAATTTCAAATTAAATCGAGGATTGTTCGAAATGCTACAAAACCTTTCAGATCCTTTCTATATGTTACGAGGGAAGGTTATGATGGAAGTCCATGCAAAAAATTATCTCAAAATTAGATTCTATGAATCTTTTTGATATACTAGTTTCGGTCAAAAAATTGCATTGTATTATACACAATTTTATACTAGTTTTAGTCAAAAAATCAAATTAAATCGAGGATTGTTCGAAATGCTACGAAACTTTTAAGATCCTCTCTATATGTTACGAGGGATGGTTATGATGGAAGTCCATGCAAAAAATTATCTCAAAATTAGATTCTATGGAACTTTTTGAAATACTAGATTTGGTCAAAAAATCGTATTATATTATACACAATTCTAAACTAGTTTCAGTCAAAAATAAAATTAATTCGAGGATTTTTCGAAATGCTACGAAACTTTTAAGATCATCTCTATATGTTACGAGGGAAGGTTATGATGGAAGTCCATGCCTAAAATTATCTCAAAATTAGATTCTATGTAACTTTTTGAAATACTAATTTTGGTCAAAAAAGTGTAGTTTATTATACACAATTCTATACTAATTTTGGTCAAAAATCATATTAAATCGAGGATTGTTCAAAATGCGACGAAATTTTTTAGATCCTTTCGAGATGTTACAAGGGAAGTAAATGATGGAAGTCCATGTAACAAATTATCTCAAAATTAGGCTTTATGAACCTTTTTGAAATACTAGTTTTGGTCAAAAAATCGTAGTATTATTATACACAATTCTATACTAATATCGGTAAAAAATTAAATTAAATCGAGGATTGTTCGAAATGCTAATAAAACTTTTAAGATCCTATCTATATGTTATGAGGGAAGTTTATGATGGAAGTCCATGCAAAAATTCATCTCAAAATTAGATTATATGAAACTTTTTGATATAGTAGTTTCGGTAAATAAAATCGTAGTATATTATACTCAATTTTATTCTTTTTTCAGTAAAAAAATCAAATTAACTCGAGGATTATTCGAAATGCTACGAAACAATTATGATCATCTCTATATGTTATGAGGGAAGGTTATGATGGAAGTCCAAACAAAAAATTATCTCAAAATTAAATTCTATGAAACTTTTTGAAATACTAGTTTTGGTCAAAAAATTGTAGTATATTATACACTATTTTATACTAGTTTCGGTCCAAAATTCAAATTAAATCGAGGATTGTTCGAAATGCTACAAAACCTTTCAGATCCTTTCTATATGTTACAAGGGAAGGTTATGATGGAAGTCCATGCAAAAAATTATCTCAAAATTAGATTCTATGAATCTTTTTGAAATACTAGTTTCGGTCAAAAAATTGTAGTGTATTATACACATTTTTATACTAGTTTCAGTAAAAAAATCAAATTAAATCGAGGATTATTCGAAATGCTACAAAAGTTTCCAGATCCTCTCTATATGTTATGAGGGAAGGTTATGATGGAAGTCCATACAAAAAATTATCTCAAAATTAGATTCTATGAAACATTTTGAAATACTAATTTTGGTCAAAAAATCGTAGTATATTATACACAATTCTATACTAGTTTCGGTCAAAAATCAAATTAAATCGAGGATTGTTCGAAATGCTACGAAACCTTTAAGATCTTATCTATGTGTTACGTGGGAAGGTTATGATGGAAGTCCATGAAAACAATTATCTCAAAATTAGATTCTATGAAACTTTTTTAAATACTAGTTTTGGTCAAAAAATTTAAGTATATTATACACAATTTTATACTTGTTTCGTTCAAAAATTCAAATTAAATCGAGGATTGTTCGAAATGCTACAAAATCTTTCAGATCCTTTCTATATGTTACGAGGGAAGGTTATGATGGTAGTCCATGCAAAATTTATCTTAAAATTAGATTCTATGAATCTTTTTGAAATACTAGTTTCGGTCAAAAAATTGCAGTGTATTATACACAATTTTATACTAGTTTTAGTCAAAAATTCAAATTAAATCGAGGATTGTTCGAAATGCTACGAAACTTTTAAGATCCTCTCTATATGTTACGAGGGATGGTTATGATGGAAGTCCATGCAAAAAATTATCTCAAAATTAGATTCTATGGAACTTTTTGAAATACTAGATTTGGTCAAAAAATCGTATTATATTATACACAATTCTAAACTAGTTTCAGTCAAAAATAAAATTAATTCGAGGATTTTTCGAAATGCTACGAAACTTTTAAGATCATCTCTATATGTTACGAGGAAAGGTTATGATGGAAGTCCATGCCAAAAATTATCTCAAAATTAGATTCTATGTAACTTTTTGAAATACTAATTTTGGTCAAAAAAGCGTTGTTTATTATACACAATTCTATACTAATTTTGGTCAAAAATCATATTCAATCGAGGATTGTTCCAAATGCGACGAAACGTTTTAGATCCTTTCGATATGTTACAAGGGAGGGTAATGATGGAAGTCCATGTAACAAATTATCTCAAAATTAGGCTCTATGAACCTTTTTGAAATACTAGTTTTGGTCAAAAAATCGTAGTATTATTATACACAATTCTATACTAATATCGGTCAAAAATTAAATTAAATCGAGGATTGTTCGAAATGCTAATAAAACTTTTAAGATCCTATCTATATGTTATGAGGGAAGGTTATGATGGAAGTCCATGCAAAAAATCATCTCAAAATTAGATTATATGAAACTTTTTTAAATACTAGTTTCGGTAAATAAAATCGTAGTATATTATACTTAATTTTATTCTTTTTTCAGTAAAAAAATCAAATTAACTAAAGGATTGTTCGAAATAATACGAAACGTTTAAGATCATCTCTATATGTTACGAGGGAAGGTTATGATGGAAGTCCAAACAAAAAATTATCTCAAAATTAAATTCAATGAAACTTTTTGAAATACTAGTTTTGGTCAAAAAATTATAGTATATTATACACAATTTTATACTAGTTTCGGTCAAAAAATTGTAGTGTATTATACACATTTTTATACTAGTTTCAGTCAAAAAATGAAATTAAATCGAGGATTGTTCGAAATGCTACAAAAGTTTCCAAATCCTCTCTTTATGTTACGAGGGAAGGTTATGATGGAAGTCAATACAAAAAATTATCTTAAAATTAGATTCTATGAAACATTTTGAAATAATAATTTCGGTCAAAAAATCGTAGTATATTATACACAATTCTATACTAGTTTCAGTCAAAATCGAATTAAATCGAGGATTGTTCGAAATGCTACGAAACTTTTAAGATCTTCTCTATATGTTACGAGGGAAGGTTATGATGGAAGTCCATGAAAAAAATTATCTCAAAATTAGATTCTATGAAACTTTTTGAAATACTAGTTTTGGTCAAAACATTTAAGTATATTATACACAATTTTATACTTGTTTCGGTCAAAAATTCAAATTAAATCGAGGATTGTTCGAAATGCTACAAAAACATTCAGATCCTTTCTATATCTTACGAGGGAAGGTTATGATGGAAGTCCATGCAAAACTTTATCTTAAAATTAGATTCTATGAATCTTTTTGAAATACTAGTTTCGATCAAAAAATTGTAGTGTATTATACACAATTTTATACTAGTTTCAGTCAAAAAATCAAATTAAATCGAGGATTGTTCGAAATGATACGATACTTTCAAGATCCTCTCTATATGTTACGAGGGATGGTTATGATGGAAGTCCATGCAAAAAATTATCTCAAAATTAGATTCTATTGAACTTTTTGAAATACTAGTTGTGGTCAAAAATTGTAGTATATTATACACAATTTTATACTAGTTTAGGTCGAAAATTTAAATTAAATCGAGGATTGTTCGAAATGCTACAAAACCTTTCAGATCCTTTATATATGTTACGAGGGAAGGTTATGATGGAAGTCCATGCAAAAAATTATCTCAAAATTAGATTCTATGAATCTTTTTGAAATACTGGTTTCGGTCAAAAAATTGTAGTGTATTATACACATTTTTATACTAGTTTCAGTAAAAAAATCAAATTAAATCGAGGATTGTTCGAAATGCTACAAAAGTTTCCAGATCCTCTCTATATGTTACGAGGGAAGGTTTTGATGGAAGTCCATACAAAAAAATATCTCAAAATTTGATTCTATGAAACATTTTGAAATACTAATTTCGGTCAAAAAATCGTAGTATATTATACACAATTCTATACTAGTTTCGGTCAAAAATCAAATTAAATCGAAAATTGTTCGAAATACTATGAAACTCTTAAGATCTTCTTTATGTGTTACGAGGGAAGGTTATGATGGAAGTCCATGAAAACAATTATCTCAAAATTAGATTCTATGAAACTTTTTGAAATACTAGTTTCGGTCAAAAAATTTAAGTATATTATACACAATTTTATACTTGTTTCGGTCAAAAATTCAAATTAAATCGAGGATTGTTCGAAATGCTACAAAAACTTTCAGATCCTTTCTATATCTTACGAGGGAAGGTTATGATGGAAGTCCATGCAAAACTTTATCTTAAAATTAGATTCTATGAATCTTTTTGAAATACTAGTTTCGATCAAAAAATTGTAGTGTATTATACACAATTTTATACTAGTTTCAGTCAAAAAATCAAATTAAATCGAGGATTGTTCGAAATGATACGAAACTTTCAAGATCCTCTCTATATGTTACGAGGGATGGTTATGATGGAAGTCCATGCAAAAAATTATCTCAAAATTAGATTCTATTGAACTTTTTGAAATACTAGTTGTGGTCAAAAAATTGTAGTATATTATACACAATTTTATACTAGTTTAGGTCGAAAATTTAAATTAAATCGAGGATTGTTCGAAATGCTACAAAACCTTTCAGATCCTTTATATATGTTACGAGGGAAGGTTATGATGGAAGTCCATGCAAAAAATTATCTCAAAATTAGATTCTATGAATCTTTTTGAAATACTGGTTTCGGTCAAAAAATTGTAGTGTATTATACACATTTTTATACTAGTTTCAGTCAAAAAATCAAATTAAATCGAGGAATGTTCGAAATGCTACAAAGTTTCCAGATCCTCTCTATATGTTATGAGGGAAGGTTATGATGGAAGTCCATACAAAAAATTATCTCAAAATTAGATTCTATGAAACATTTTGAAATACTAATTTCGGTCAAAAAATCGTAGTATATTATACACAATTCTATACTAGTTTCGGTCAAAATCGAATTAAATCGAGGATTGTTCGAAATGCTACGAAACTTTTAAGGTCTTCTCTATATGTTACGAGGGAAGGTTATGATGGAAGTCCATGAAAAAAATTATCTCAAAATTAGATTCTATGAAACTTTTTGAAATACTAGTTTTGGTCAAAAAATTTAAGTATATTATACACAATTTTATACTTGTTTCGGTCAAAAATTCAAATTAAATCGAGGATTGTTCGAAATGCTACAAAACCTTTCAGATCCTTTCTATATGTTACGAGGGAAGGTTATGATGGAAGTCCATGCAAAAAATTATCTCAAAATGAGATTCTATGAATCTTTTTGAAATACTAGTTTCGGTCAAAAAATTGTAGTATATTATACACATTTTTATACTAGTTTCAGTCAAAAAATCAAATTAAATCGAGGATTGTTCGAAATGCTACAAAAGTTTCCAGATCCTCTCTATATGTTACGAGGGAAGGTTATGATGGAAGTCCATACAAAAAATTATCTCAAAATTAGATTCTATGAAACATTTTGAAATACTAATTTCGGTCAAAAAATCGTAGTATATTATACACAATTCTATACTAGTTTCGGTCAAAAATCAAATTAAATCGAGGATTGTTCGAAATGCTACGAAACTTTTAAGATCTTCTCTATATGTTACGAGGGAAGGTTATGATGGAAGTCCATGAAAACAATTATCTCAAAATTAGATTCTATGAAACTTTTTGAAATACTAGTTTCGGTCAAAAAATTTAAGTATATTATACATAATTTTATACTTGTTTCGGTCAAAAATTCAAATTAAATCGAGGATTGTTCGAAATGCTACAAAACCTTTCAGATCCTTTCTATATGTTACGAGGGAAGGTTATGATGGAAGTCCATGCAAAACTTTATCTTAAAATTAGATTCTATGAATCTTTTTGAAATACTAGTTTCGGTCAAAAAATTGCAGTGTATTATACACAATTTTATACTAGTTTTGGTCAAAAAATCAAATTAAATCGAGGATTGTTCGAAATGCTACGAAACTTTTAAGATCCTCTCTATATGTTACGAGGGATGGTTATGATGGAAGTCCATCTAAAAAATTATCTCAAAATTAGATTCTATGGAACTTTTTGAAATACTAGTTTTGGTCAAAAAATTGTAGTATATTATACACAATTTTATACTAGTTTAGGTCGAAAATTCAAATTAAATCGAGGATTGTTCGAAATGCTACAAAACCTTTCATATACTTTCTATATGTTACGAGGGAAGGTTATGATGGAAGTCCATGCAAAATTTTATCTTAAAATTAGATTCTATAAATCTTTTTGAAATACTAGTTTCGGTCAAAAAATTGCAGTGTATTATACACAATTTTATACTAGTTTTGGTCAAAAAATCAAATTAAATCGAGGATTGTTCAAAATGCTATGCAACTTTTAAGATCCTCTCTATATGTTACGAGGGATGGTTATGATGGAAGTCCATGCAAAAAATTATCTCAAAATTAGATTCTATGGAACTTTTTGAAATACTATATTTGGTCAAAAAATCGTATTATATTATACACAATTCTAAACTAGTTTCAGTCAAAAATAAAATTAATTCGAGGATATTTCGAAATGCTAAGAAACTTTTAAGATCATCTCTATATGTTACGAGGGAAGGTTATGATGGAAGTCCATGCCAAAAATTATCTCAAAATTAGATTCTATGTAACTTTTTGAAATACTAATTTTTGTCAAAAAAGCGTTGTTTATTATACACAATTCTATACTAATTTTGGTCAAAAATCATATTCAATCGAGGATTGTTCCAAACGCGACGAAACTTTTTAGATCCTTTCGATATGTTACGGGGGAAGGTAATGATGGAAGTCCATGTAACAAATTATCTCAAAATTAGGCTCTATGAACCTTTTTGAAATACTAGTTTTGGTCAAAAAATCGTAGTATTATTATACACAATTCTATACTAATATCGGTCAAAAATTAAATTAAATCGAGGATTGTTCGAAATGCTAATAAAACTTTTAAGATCCTATCTATATGTTATGAGGGAAGGTTATGATGGAAGTCCAAACAAAAAATTATCTCAAAATTATATTCTATGAAACTTTTTGAAATACTAGTTTTGGTAAAAAAATTATAGTATATTATACACAATTTTATACTAGTTTCGGTCCAAAATTCAAATTAAATCGAGGATTGTTCGAAATGCTACAAAACCTTTCAGATCCTTTCTATATGTTACGAGGGAAGGTTATGATGGAAGTCCATGCAAAAAATTATCTCAAAATTAGATTCTATGAATCTTTCTGAAATACTAGTTTCGGTCAAAAAATTGTAATATATTATACACATTTTTATACTAGTTTCAGTCGAAAAATCAAATTAAATCGAGGATTGTTCGAAAAGCAACAAAAGTTTCCAGATCCTCTCTTTATGTTACGAGGGAAGGTTATGATGGAAGTCCATACAAAAAATTATCTCAAAATTAGATTCTATGAAACATTTTGAAATACTAATTTCGGTCAAAAAATCGTAGTATATTATACACAATTCTATACTAGTTTCGGTCAAAAAGGAATTAAATCGAGGATTGTTCGAAATGCTACGAAACTTTTAAAATCTTCTCTATATGTTACGAGGGAAGGTTATGATGGAAGTCCATGAAAAAAATTATCTCAAAATTAGATTCTATGAAACTTTTTGAAATACTAGTTTTGGTCAAAAAATTTAAGTATATTATACACAATTTTATACTTGTTTCGGTCAAAAATTCAAATTAAATCGATGATTGTTCGAAATGCTACAAAACCTTTTAGATCCTTTCTATATGTTACGAGGGAAGGTTATGATGGAAGTCCATGCAAAACTTTATCTTAAAATTAGATTCTATGAATCTTTTTGAAATACTAGTTTCGATCAAAAAATTGTAGTGTATTATACACAATTTTATACTAGTTTTAGTCAAAAAATCAAATTAAATCGAGGATTGTTCGAAATGCTACGAAGCTTTTAAGACCCTCTCTATATGTTACGAGGGATGGTTATGATGGAAGTCCATGCAAAAAATTATCTCAAAATTAGATTCTATTGAACTTTTTGAAATACTAGTTTTGGTCAAAAAATTGTAGTATATTATACACAATTTTATACTAGTTTAGGTCGAAAATTAAAATTAAATCGAGGATTGTTCGAAATGCTACAAAACCTTTCAGATCCTTTCTATATGTTACGAGGGAAGGTTATGATGGAAGTCCATGCAAAAAATTATCTCAAAATTAGATTCTATGAATCTTTTTGAAATACTAGTTTCGGTCAAAAAATTGTAGTGTATTATACACATTTTTATACTAGTTTCAGTAAAAAAATCAAATTAAATCGAGGATTGTTCGAAATGCTACAAAAGTTTCCAGATCCTCTCTATATGTTATGAGGGAAGGTTCTGATGGAAGTCCATACAAAAAATTATCTCAAAATTAGATTCTATGAAACATTTTGAAATACTAATTTCGGTCAAAAAATCGTAGTATATTATACACAATTCTATACTAGTTTCGGTCAAAAATCAAATTAAATCGAGGATTGTTCAAAATGCTACGAAACTTTTAAGATATTCTCTATGTGTTACGAGGGAAGGTTATGATGGAAGTCCATGAAAACAATTATCTCAAAATTAGATTCTATGAAACTTTTTGAAATACTAGTTTCGGTCTAAAAATTTAAGTATATTATACACAATTTTATACTTGTTTCGATCAAAAATTCAAATTAAATCGAGGATTGTTCGAAATGCTACAAAACCTTTCAGATCCTTTCTATATGTTACGAGGGAAGGTTATGATGGAAGTCTATGCAAAAAATTATCTCAAAATTAGATTCTATGAATCATTTTGAAATACTAGTTTCGGTCAAAAAATTGTAGTGTATTATACACATTTTTATACTAGTTTCAGTAAAAAAATCAAATTAAATCGAGGATTGTTCGAAATGCTACAAAAGTTTCCAGATCCTCTCTATATGTTATGAGGGAAGGTTCTGATGGAAGTCCATACAAAAAATTATCTCAAAATTAGATTCTATGAAACTTTTGTAAATACTAATTTCGGTCAAAAAATCGTAGTATATTATACACAATTCTATACTAGTTTCGGTCAAAAATCAAATTAAATCGAGGATTGTTCGAAATGCTACGAAACTTTTAAAATCTTCTCTATGTGTTACGTGGGAAGGTTATGATGGAAGTCCATGAAAACAATTATCTCAAAATTAGATTCTATGAAACTTTTTGAAATACTAGTTTCGGTCAAAAAATTTAAGTATATTATACACAATTTTATACTTGTTTCGGTCAAAAATTCAAATTAAATCGAGGATTGTTCGAAATGCTACAAAACCTTTAAGATCCTTTCTATATGTTACGAGGGAAGGTTATGATGGAAGTCCATGCAAAACTTTATCTTAAAATTAGATTCTATGAATCTTTTTGAAATACTAGTTTCGGTCAAAAAATTGCAGTGTATTATACACAATTTTATACTAGTTTTGGTCAAAAAATCAAATTAAATCGAGGATTGTTCGAAATGCTACGAAACTTTTAAGATCCTCTCTATATGTTACGAGGGATGGTTATGATGGAAGTCCATGCAAAAAATTATCTCAAAATTAGATTCTATGGAACTTTTTGAAATACTAGTTTTGGTCAAAAAATTGTAGTATATTATACACAATTTTATACTAGTTTAGGTCGAAAATTCAAATTAAATCGAGGATTGTTCGAAATGCTACAAAACCTTTCAGATCATTTCTATATGTTACGAGGGAAGGTTATGATGGAAGTCCATGCAAAACTTTATCTTAAAATTAGATTCTATGAATCTTTTTGAAATACTAGTTTCGGTCAAAAAATTGCAGTGTATTATACACAATTTTATACTAGTTTTGGTCAAAAAATAAAATTAAATCGAGGATTGTTCAAAATGCTACGAAACTTTTAAGATCCTCTCTATATGTTACGAGGGATGATTATGATGGAAGTCCATGCAAAAAATTATCTCAAAATTAGATTCTATGGAACTTTTTGAAATACTAGATTTGGTCAAAAAATCGTATTATATTATACACAATTCTAAACTAGTTTCAGTCAAAAATAAAATTAATTCGAGGATTTTTCGAAATGCTACGAAACTTTTAAGATCATCTCTATATGTTACGAGGGAAGGTTATGATGGAAGTCCATGCCAAAAATTATCTCAAAATTAGATTCTATGTAACTTTTTGAAATACTAATTTTGGTCAAAAAAGCGTTGTTTATTATACACAATTCTATACTAATTTTGGTCAAAAATCATATTCAATCGAGGATTGTTCCAAATGCGACGAAACTTTTTAGATCCTTTCGATATGTTACGGGGGAAGGTAATGATGGAAGTCCATGTAACAAATTATCTCAAAATTAGGCTCTATGAACCTTTTTGAAATACTAGTTTTGGTCAAAAAATCGTAGTATTATTATACACAATTCTATACTAATATCGGTCACAAATTAAATTAAATCGAGGATTGTTCGAAATGCTAATAAAACTTTTAAGATCCTATCTATATGTTATGAGGGAAGGTTATGATGGAAGTCCATGCAAAATATCATCTCAAAATTAGATTATATGAAACTTTTTGAAATACTAGTTTCGGTAAATAAAATCGTAGTATATTATACTCAATTTTATTCTTTTTTCAGTAAAAAATCAAATTAACTCGAGGATTGTTCGAAATGCTACGAAACGTTTAAGATCATCTCTATATGTTACGAGGGAAGGTTATGATGGAAGTCCAAACAAAAAATTATCTCAAAATTATATTCTATGAAACTTTTTGAAATACTAGTTTTGGTAAAAAAATTGTTGTATATTATACACAATTTTATACTAGTTTCGGTCCAAAATTCAAATTAAATCGAGGATTGTTCGAAATGCTACAAAACCTTTCAGATCCTTTCTATATGTTACGAGGGAAGGTTATGATGGAAGTCCATGCAAAAAATTATCTCAAAATTAGATTCTATGAATCTTTTTGAAATACTAGTTTCGGTCAAAAAATTGTAATATATTATAACATTTTTATACTAGTTTCAGTAAAAAAATCAAATTAAATCGAGGATTATTCGAAATGCTACAAAAGTTTCCAGATCCTCTCTTTATGTTACGAGGGAAGGTTCTGATGGAAGTCCATACAAAAAATTATCTCAAAATTAGATTCTATGAAACATTTTGAAATACTAATTTCGGTCAAAAAATCGTAGTATATTATACACAATTCTATACTAGTTTCGGTCAAATATCAAATTAAATCGAGGATTGTTCGAAATGCTACGAAACTTTTAAAATCTTCTCTATATGTTACGAGGGAAGGTTATGATGGAAGTCCATGAAAAAAATTATCTCAAAATTAGATTCTATGAAACTTTTAGAAATACTAGTTTTGGTCAAAAAATTTAAGTATATTATACAAACTTTTATACTTGTTTCGGTCAAAAATTCAAATTAAATCGATGATTGTTCGAAATGCTACAAAACCTTTTAGATCCTTTCTATATGTTACGAGGGAAGGTTATGATGGAAGTCCATGCAAAACTTTATCTTAAAATTAGATTCTATGAATCTTTTTGAAATACTAGTTTCGATCAAAAAATTGTAGTGTATTATACCCAATTTTATACTAGTTTTGGTCAAAAAATCAAATTAAATCGAGGATTGTTCGAAATGCTACGAAGCTTTTAAGACCCTCTCTATATATTACGAGGGATGGTTATGATGGAAGTCCATGCAAAAAATTATCTCAAAATTAGATTCTATTGAACTTTTTGAAATACTAGTTTTGGTCAAAAAATTGTAGTATATTATACACAATTTTATACTAGTTTAGGTCGAAAATTCAAATTAAATCGAGGATTGTTCGAAATGCTACAAAACCTTTCAGATCCTTTCTATATGTTACGAGGGAAGGTTATGATGGAAGTCCATGCAAAAAATTATCTCAAAATTAGATTCTATGAATCTTTTTGAAATACTAGTTTTGGTCAAAAAATTGTAGTGTATTATACACATTTTTATACTAGTTTCAGTAAAAAAATCAAATTAAATCGAGGATTGTTCGAAATGCTACAAAAGTTTCCAGATCCTCTCTTTATGTTACGAGGGAAGGTTATGATGGAAGTCAATACAAAAAATTATCTCAAAATTAGATTCTATGAAACATTTTGAAATACTAATTTCGGTAAAAAAATCGAAGTATATTATACACAATTCTATACTAGTTTCAGTCAAAATCGAATTAAATCGAGGATTGTTCGAAATGCTACGAAACTTTTAAGATCTTCTCTATATGTTACGAGGGAAGGTTATGATGGAAGTCCATGAAAAAAATTATCTCAAAATTAGATTCTATGAAACTTTTTGAAATACTAGTTTTGGTCAAAACATTTAAGTATATTATACACAATTTTATACTTGTTTCGGTCAAAAATTCAAATTAAATCGAGGATTGTTCGAAATGCTATAAAAACTTTCAGATCATTTCTATATGTTATGAGGGAAGGTTATGATGGAAGTCCATGCAAAACTTTATCTTAAAATTAGATTCTATGAATCTTTTTGAAATACTAGTTTCGATCAAAAAATTGTAGTGTATTATACATAATTTTATACTAGTTTTAGTCAAAAAATCAAATTAAATCGAGGATTGTTCGAAATGCTACGAAACTTTCAATATCCTCTCTATATGTTACGAGGGATGGTTATGATGGAAGTCCATGCAAAATATTATCTCAAAATTAGATTCTATTGAACTTTTTGAAATACTAGTTGTGGTAAAAAAATTGTAGTATATTATACACAATTTTATACTAGTTTAGGTCGAAAATTCAAATTAAATCGAGGATTGTTCGAAATGCTACAAAACCTTTCAGATCCTTTCTATATGTTCCGAGGGAAGCTTATGATGGAAGTCCATGCAAAAAATTATCTCAAAATTAGATTCTATGAATCTTTTTGAAATACTAGTTTCGGTCAAAAAATTGTAGTGTATTATACACATTTTTATACTAGTTTCAGTAAAAAAATCAAATTAAATCGAGGATTGTTCGAAATGCTACAAAAGTTTCCAGATCCTCTCTATATGTTATGAGGGAAGGTTCTGATGGAAGTCCATACAAAAAATTATCTCAAAATTAGATTCTATGAAACATTTTGAAATACTAATTTCGGTCAAAAAATCGTAGTATATTATACACAATTCTATACTAGTTTCGGTCAAAAATCAAATTAAATCGAGGATTGTTCGAAATGCTACGAAACTTTTAAGATCTTCTCTATGTGTTACGAGGGAAGGTTATGATGGAAGTCCATGAAAACAATTATCTCAAAATTAGATTCTATGAAACTTTTTGAAATACTAGTTTTGGTCAAAAAATTTAAGTATATTATACAAAATTTTATACTTGTTTCGGTCAAAAATTCAAATTAAATCGTTGATTGTTCGAAATGCTACAAAACCTTTCAGATCATTTCTATATGTTACGAGGGAAGGTTATGATGGAAGTCCATGCAAAACTTTATCTTAAAATTAGATTCTATGAATCTTTTTGAAATACTAGTTTCGATCAAAAAATTGTAGTGTATTATACATAATTTTATACTAGTTTTAGTCAAAAAATCAAATTAAATCGAGGATTGTTCGAAATGCTACGAAACTTTCAAGATCCTCTCTATATGTTACGAGGGATGGTTATGATGGAAGTCCATGCAAAATATTATCTCAAAATTAGATTCTATTGAACTTTTTGAAATACTAGTTGTGGTAAAAAAATTGTAGTATATTATACACAATTTTATACTAGTTTAGGTCGAAAATTCAAATTAAATCGAGGATTGTTCGAAATGCTACAAAACCTTTCAGATCCTTTCTATATGTTACGAGGGAAGGTTATGATGGAAGTCCATGCAAAAAATTATCTCAAAATTAGATTCTATGAATCTTTTTGAAATACTAGTTTTGGTCAAAAAATTGTAGTGTATTATACACATTTTTATACTAGTTTCAGTAAAAAAATCAAATTAAATCGAGGATTGTTCGAAATGCTACAAAAGTTTCCAGATCCTCTCTATATGTTATGAGGGAAGGTTCTGATGGAAGTCCATACAAAAAATTATCTCAAAATTAGATTCTATGAAACATTTTGAAATACTAATTTCGGTCAAAAAATCGTAGTATATTATACACAATTCTATACTAGTTTCGGTCAAAAATAAAATTAAATCGAGGATTGTTCGAAATGCTACGAAACTTTTAAGATCTTCTCTATGTGTTACGAGGGAAGGTTATGATGGAAGTCCATGAAAACAATTATCTCAAAATTAGATTCTATGAAACTTTTTGAAATACTAGTTTTGGTCAAAAAATTTAAGTATATTATACAAAATTTTATACTTGTTTCGGTCAAAAATTCAAATTAAATCGATGATTGTTCGAAATGCTACAAAACCTTTCAGATCCTTTCTATATGTTACGAGGGAAGGTTATGATGGAAGTCCATGCAAAACTTTATCTTAAAATTAGATTCTATGAATCTTTTTGAAATACTAGTTTCGATCAAAAAATTGTAGTGTATTATACACAATTTTATACTAGTTTTAGTCAAAAAATCAAATTAAATCGAGGATTGTTCGAAATGCTACGAAGCTTTTAAGACCCTCTCTATATATTACGAGGGATGATTATGATGGAAGTCCATGCAAAAAATTATCTCACAATTAGATTCTATTGAACTTTTTGAAATACTAGTTTTGGTCAAAAAATTGTAGTATATTATACACAATTTTATACTAGTTTAGGTCGAAAATTCAAATTAAATCGAGGATTGTTCGAAATGCTACAAAACCTTTCAGATCCTTTCTATATATTACGAGGGAAGGTTATGATGGAAGTCCATGCAAAAAATTATCTCAAAATTAGATTCTATGAATCTTTTTGAAATACTAGTTTCGGTCAAAAAATTGTAGTGTATTATACACATTTTTATACTAGTTTCAGTAAAAAAATCAAATTAAATCGAGGATTGTTCGAAATGCTACAAAAGTTTCCAGATCCACTCTATATGTTATGAGGGAAGGTTATGTGGAAATCCATACAAAAAATTATCTCAAAATTAGATTCTATGAAACATTTTGAAATACTAATTTCGGTATAAAAATCGTAGTATATTATACACAATTCTATACTAGTTTCGGTCAAAAATCAAATTAAATTGAGGATTGTTCAAAATGCTACGAAAATTTTAAGATCTTCTCTATGTGTTACGAGGGAAGGTTATGATGGAAGTCCATGAAAACAATTATCTCAAAATTTGATTCTATGAAACTTTTTGAAATACTAGTTTCGGTCTAAAAATTTAAGTATATTATACACAATTTTATACTTGTTTCGATCAAAAATTCAAATTAAATCGAGGATTGTTCGAAATGCTACAAATCCTTTCAGATCCTTTCTATATGTTACGAGGGAAGGTTATGATGGAAGTCCATGCAAAAAATTATCTCAAAATTAGATTCTATGAATCTTTTTGAAATACTAGTTTCGGTCAAAAAATTGTAGTGTATTATACACATTTTTATACTAGTTTTAGTAAAAAAATCAAATTAAATCGAGGATTGTTCGAAATGCTACAAAAGTTTCCAGATCCTCTCTATATGTTATGAGGGAAGGTTCTGATGGAAGTCCATACAAAAAATTATCTCAAAATTAGATTCTATGAAATATTTTGAAATACTAATTTCGGTCAAAAAATCGTAGTATATTATACACAATTCTATACTAGTTTCGGTCAAAAATCAAATTAAATCGAGGATTGTTCGAAATGCTACGAAACTTTTAAGATCTTCTCTATGTGTTACGTGGGAAGGTTATGATGGAAGTCCATGAAAACAATTATCTCAAAATTAGATTCTATGAAACTTTTTGAAATACTAGTTTCGGTCAAAAAATTTAAGTATATTATACACAATTTTATACTTGTTTCGGTCAAAAATTCAAATTAAATCGAGGATTGTTCGAAATGCTACAAAACCTTTAAGATCCTTTCTATATGTTACGAGGGAAGGTTATGATGGAAGTCCATGCAAAACTTTATCTTAAAATTAGATTCTATGAATCTTTTTGAAATACTAGTTTCGGTCAAAAAATTGCAGTGTATTATACACAATTTTATACTAGTTTTAGTCAAAAAATCAAATTAAATCGAGTATTGTTCGAAATGCTATGAAACTTTTAAGATCCTCTCTATATGTTACGAGGGATGGTTATGATGGAAGTCCATGCAAAAAATTATCTCAAAATTAGATTCTATGGAACTTTTTGAAATACTAGATTTGGTCAAAAAATCGTATTATATTATACACAATTCTAAACTAGTTTCAGTCAAAAATAAAATTAATTCGAGGATTTTTTGAAATGCTACGAAACTTTTAAGATCATCTCTATATGTTACGAGGGAAGGTTATGATGGAAGTCCATGCCAAAAATTATCTCAAAACTAGATTCTATGTAACTTTTTGAAATACTAATTTTGGTCAAAAAAGCGTTGTTTATTATACACAATTCTATACTAATTTTGGTCAAAAATCATATTCAATCGAGGATTGTTCAAAATGCGACGAAACTTTTTAGATCCTTTCGATATGTTACAAGGGAAGGTAATGATGGAAGTCCATGTAACAAATTATCTCAAAATTAGGCTCTATGAACCTTTTCGAAATACTAGTTTTGGTCAAAAAATCGTAGTATTATTATACACAATTCTATACTAATATCGGTCAAAAATTAAATTAAATCGAGGATTGTTCGAAATGCTAATAAAACGTTTAAGATCCTATCTATATGTTATGAGGGAAGGTTATGATGGAAGTCCATGCAAAAAATCATCTCAAAATTAGATTATATGAAACTTTTTGAAATACTAGTTTCGGTAAATAAAATCGTAGTATATTATACTCAATTTTATTTTTTTTTCAGTAAAAAATTCAAATTAACTCGAGGATTGTTCGAAATGCTACGAAACGTTTAAGATCATCTCTATATGTTACGAGGGAAGGTTATGATGGAAGTCCAAACAAAAAATTATCTCAAAATTAAATTCTATGAAACTTTTTGAAATACTAGTTTTGGTCAAAAAATTGTAGTATATTATACACAATTTTATACAAGTTTCGGTCCAAAATTCAAATTAAATCGAGGATTGTTCGAAATGCTACAAAACCTTTCAGATCCTTTCTATATGTTACGAGGGAAGGTTATGATGGAAGTCCATGCAAAAAATTATCTCAAAATTAGATTCTATGAATCTTTTTGAAATACTAGTTTCGGTCAAAAAATTGTAGTGTATTATACACATTTTTATACTAGTTTCAGTCAAAAAATCAAATTAAATCGAGGATTGTTCGAAATGCTACAAAAGTTTCCAGATCCTCTCTTTATGTTACGAGGGAAGGTTATGATGGAAGTCAATACAAAAAATTATCTCAAAATTAGATTCTATGAAACATTTTGAAATACTAATTTCGGTCAAAAAATCGTAGTATATTATACACAATTCTATACTAGTTTCAGTCAAAATCGAATTAAATCGAGGATTGTTCGAAATGCTACGAAACTTTTAAGATCTTCTCTATATGTTACGAGGGAAGGTTATGATGGAAGTCCATGAAAAAAATTATCTCAAAATTAGATTCTATGAAACTTTTTGAAATACTAGTTTTGGTCAAAACATTTAAGTATATTATACACAATTTTATACTTGTTTCGGTCAAAAATTCAAATTAAATCGAGGATTGTTCGAAATGCTATAAAAACTTTCAGATCATTTCTATATGTTACGAGGGAAGGTTATGATGGAAGTCCATGCAAAAAATTATCTCAAAATTAGATTCTATGAATCATTTTGAAATACTAGTTTCGGTCAAAAAATTGTAGTGTATTATACATAATTTTATACTAGTTTTAGTCAAAAAATCAAATTAAATCGAGGATTGTTCGAAATGCTACGAAACTTTCAAGATCCTCTCTATATGTTACGAGGGATGGTTATGATGGAAGTCCATGCAAAATATTATCTCAAAATTAGATTCTATTGAACTTTTTGAAATACTAGTTGTGGTAAAAAAATTGTAGTATATTATACACAATTTTATACTAGTTTAGGTCGAAAATTCAAATTAAATCGAGGATTGTTCGAAATGCTACAAAACCTTTCAGATCCTTTCTATATGTTACGAGGGAAGGTTATGATGGAAGTCCATGCAAAAAATTATCTCAAAATTAGATTCTATGAATCTTTTTGAAATACTAGTTTCGGTCAAAAAATTGTAGTGTATTATACACATTTTTATACTAGTTTCAGTAAAAAAATCAAATTAAATCGAGGATTGTTCGAAATGCTACAAAAGTTTCCAGATCCTCTCTATATGTTATGAGGGAAGGTTCTGATGGAAGTCCATACAAAAAATTATCTCAAAATTAGATTCTATGAAACATTTTGAAATACTAATTTCGGTCAAAAAATCGTAGTATATTATACACAATTCTATACTAGTTTCGGTCAAAAATCAAATTAAATCGAGGATTGTTCGAAATGCTACGAAACTTTTAAGATCTTCTCTATGTGTTACGAGGGAAGGTTATGATGGAAGTCCATGAAAACAATTATCTCAAAATTAAATTCTATGAAACTTTTTGAAATACTAGTTTCGGTCAAAAAATTTAAGTATATTATACAAAATTTTATACTTGTTTCGGTCAAAAATCAAATTAAATCGAGGATTGTTCGAAATGCTACAAAACCTTTCAGATCCTTTCTATATGTTACGAGGGAAGGTTATGATGGAAGTCCATGCTAAACTTTATCTTAAAATTAGATTCTATGAATCTTTTTGAAATACTAGTTTCGGTCAAAAAATTGCAGTGTATTATACACAATTTATACTAGTTTTGGTCAAAAAATCAAATTAAATCGAGGATTGTTCGAAATGCTATGAAACTTTTAAGATCCTCTCTATATGTTACGAGGGATGGTTATGATGGAAGTCCATGCAAAAAATTATCTCAAAATTAGATTCTATGGAACTTTTTGAAATACTAGATTTGGTCAAAAAATCGTATTATATTATACACAATTTTAAACTAGTTTCAGTAAAAAATAAAATTAATTCGAGGATTTTTCGAAATGCTACGAAATTTTTAAGATCATCTCTATATGTTACGAGGGAAGGTTATGATGGAAGTCCATGCCAAAAATTATCTCAAAATTAGATTCTATGTAACTTTTTGAAATACTAATTTTGGTCAAAAAAGCGTTGTTTATTATACACAATTCTATACTAATTTTGGTCAAAAATCATATTCAATCGAGGATTGTTCAAAATGCGACGAAACGTTTTAGATACTTTCGATATGTTACAAGGGAAGGTAATGATGGAAGTCCATGTAACAAATTATCTCAAAATTAGGCTCTATGAACCTTTTTGAAATACTAGTTTTGGTCAAAAAATCGTAGTATTATTATACACAATTCTATACTAATATCGGTCAAAAATTAAATTAAATCGAGGATTGTTCGAAATGCTAATAAAACTTTTAAGATCCTATCTATATGTTATGAGGGAAGGTTATGATGGAAGTCCATGCAAAAAATCATCTCAAAATTAGATTATATGAAACTTTTTGAAATACTAGTTTCGGTAAATAAAATCGTAGTATATTATACTCAATTTTATTCTTTTTTCAGTAAAAAAATCAAATTAACTCGAGGATTGTTCGAAATGCTACGAAACGTTTAAGATCATCTCTATATGTTACGAGGGAAGGTTATGATGGAAGTCCAAACAAAAAATTATCTAAAAATTAAATTCTATGAAACTTTTTGAAATACTAGTTTTGGTCAAAAAATTGTAGTATATTATACACAATTTTATACTAGTTTCGGTCCAAAATTCAAATTAAATCGAGGATTGTTCGAAATGCTACAAAACCTTTCAGATCCTTTCTATATGTTACGAGGGAAGGTTATGATGGAAGTCCATGCAAAAAATTATCTCAAAATTAGATTCTATGAATCTTTTTGAAATACTAGTTTCGGTCAAAAAATTGTAGTGTATTATACACATTTTTATACTAGTTTCAGTCAAAAAATCAAATTAAATCGAGGATTGTTCGAAATGCTACAAAAGTTTCCAGATCCTCTCTTTATGTTACGAGGGAAGGTTATGATGGAAGTCAATACGAAAAATAATCTCAAAATTAGATTCTATGAAACATTTTGAAATACTAATTTCGGTCAAAAAATCGTAGTATATTATACACAATTCTATACTAGTTTCGGTCAAAATCGAATTAAATCGAGGATTGTTCGAAATGCTATGAAACTTTTAAGATCTTCTCTATATGTTACGAGGGAAGGTTATGAAGGAAGTCCATGAAAAAAATTATCTCAAAATTAGATTCTATGAAACTTTTTGAAATACTAGTTTTGGTCAAAAAATTTAGGTATATTATACACAATTTTATACAGCTTTCGGTCAAAAATTCAAATTAAATCGAGGATTGTTCGAAATGCTACAAAACCTTTCAGATCCTTTGTATATGTTACGAGGGAAGGTTATGATGGAAGTCCATGCAAAACTTTATCTTAAAATTAGATTCTATGAATCTTTTTGAAATACTAGTTTCGATCAAAAAATTGTAGTGTATTATACACAATTTTATACTAGTTTTAGTCAAAAAATCAAATTAAATCGAGGATTATTCGAAATGCTACGAAACTTTTAAGATCCTCTCTATATGTTACGAGGGATGGTTAGGATGGAAGTCCATGCAAAAAATTATCTCAAAATTAGATTCTATGGAACTTTTTTAAATACTAGTTTCGGTCAAAAAATTTAAGTATATTATACACAATTTTATACTTGTTTCGGTCAAAAATTCAAATTAAATCGAGGATTGTTCGAAATGCTACAAAACCTTTCAGATCCTTTCTATATGTTACGAGGGAAGGTTATGATGGAAGTCCATGCTAAACTTTATCTTAAAATTAGATTCTATGAATCTTTTTGAAATACTAGTTTCGGTAAAAAAATTGTAGTGTATTATACACAATTTTATACTAGTTTTGGTCAAAAAATCAAATTAAATCGAGGATTGTTCGAAATGCTATGAAACTTTTAAGATCCTCTCTATATGTTACGAGGGATAGTTATGATGGAAGTCCATGCAAAAAATTATCTCAAAATTAGATTCTATACTACTTTTTGAAATACTAGATTTGGTCAAAAAATCGTATTATATTATACACAATTTTAAACTAGTTTCAGTCAAAAATAAAATTAATTCGAGGATTTTTCGAAATTATACGAAACTTTTAAGATCATCTCTATATGTTACGAGGGAAGGTTTTGATGGAAGTCCATGCCAAAAATTATCTCAAAATTAGATTCTATGTAACTTTTTGAAATACTAATTTTGGTCAAAAAAGCGTTGTTTATTATACACAATTCTATACTAATTTTGGTCAAAAATCATATTCAATCGAGGATTGTTCAAAATGCGACGAAACGTTTTAGATACTTTCGATATGTTACAAGGGAAGGTAATGATGGAAGTCCTTGTAACAAATTATCTCAAAATTAGGCTCTATGAACCTTTTTGAAATACTAGTTTTGGTCAAAAAATCGTAGTATTATTATACACAATTCTATACTAATATCGGTCAAAAATTAAATTAAATCGAGGATTGTTCGAAATGCTACTAAAACTTTTAAGATCCTATCTATATGTTATGAGGGAAGGTTATGATGGAAGTCCATGCAAAAAATCATCTCAAAATTAGATTATATGAAACTTTTTGAAATACTAGTTTCGGTAAATAAAATCGTAGTATATTATACTCAATTTTATTCTTTTTTCAGTAAAAAAATCAAATTAACTCGAGGATTGTTCGAAATGCTACGAAACGTTTAAGATCATCTCTATATGTTACGAGGGAAGGTTATGATGGAAGTCCAAACAAAAAATTATCTCAAAATTAAATTCTATGAAACTTTTTGAAATACTAGTTTTGGTCAAAAAATTGTAGTATATTATACACAATTTTATACTAATTTCGGTCCAAAATTCAAATTAAATCGAGGATTGTTCGAAATGCTACAAAACCTTTCAGATCCTTTCTATATGTTACGAGGGAAGGTTATGATTGAAGTCCATGCAAAAAATTATCTCAAAATTAGATTCTATGAATCTTTTTGAAATACTAGTTTCGGTCAAAAAATTGTAGTGTATTATACACATTTTTATACTAGTTTCAGTCAAAAAATCAAATTAAATCGAGGATTGTTCGAAATGCTACAAAAGTTTCCAGATCCTCTCTTTATGTTACGAGGGAAGGTTATGATGGAAGTCAATACGAAAAATAATCTCAAAATTAGATTTTATGAAACATTTTGAAATACTAATTTCGGTCAAAAAATCGTAGTATATTATACACAATTCTATACTAGTTTCGGTCAAAATCGAATTAAATCGAGGATTGTTCGAAATGCTATGAAACTTTTAAGATCTTCTCTATATGTTACGAGGGAAGGTTATGAAGGAAGTTCATGAAAAAAATTATCTCAAAATTAGATTCTATGAAACTTTTTGAAATACTAGTTTTGGTCAAAAAATTTAGGTATATTATACACAATTTTATACTTGTTTCGGTCAAAAATTCAAATTAAATCGAGGATTGTTCGAAATGCTACAAAACCTTTCAGATCCTTTCTATATGTTACGAGGGAAGGTTATGATGGAAGTCCATGCAAAAAATTATCTCAAAATTAGATTCTATGAATCTTTTTGAAATACTAGTTTCGGTCAAAAAATTGTAGTGTATTATACACATTTTTATACTAGTTTCAGTCAAAAAATCAAATTAAATCGAGGATTGTTCGAAATGCTACAAAAGTTTCCAGATCCTCTCTATATGTTATGAGGGAAGGTTATGATGGAAGTCCATACAGAAAATTATCTCAAAATTAGATTCTTTGAAACATTTTGAAATACTAATTTTGGTCAAAAAATCGTAGTATATTATACACAATTCTATACTAGTTTCGGTCAAAATCGAATTAAATCGAGGATTGTTCGAAATGCTATGAAACTTTTAAGATCTTCTCTATATGTTACGAGGGAAGGTTATGAAGGAAGTCCATGAAAAAAATTATCTCAAAATTAGATTCTATGAAACTTTTTGAAATACTAGTTTTGGTCAAAAAATTTAGGTATATAATACACAATTTTATACAGCTTTCGGTCAAAAATTCAAATTAAATCGAGGATTGTTCGAAATGCTACAAAACCTTTCAGATCCTTTCTATATGTTACGAGGGAAGGTTATGATGGAAGTCCATGCAAAACTTTATCTTAAAATTAGATTCTATGAATCTTTTTGAAATACTAGTTTCGATCAAAAAATTGTAGTGTATTATACACAATTTTATACTAGTTTTAGTCAAAAAATCAAATTAAATCGAGGATTGTTCGAAATGCTACGAAACTTTTAAGATCCTCTCTATATGTTACGAGGGATGGTTAGGATGGAAGTCCATGCAAAAAATTATCTCAAAATTAGATTCTATGGAACTTTTTTAAATACTAGTTTCGGTCAAAAAATTTAAGTATATTATACACAATTTTATACTTGTTTCGGTCAAAAATTCAAATTAAATCGAGGATTGTTCGAAATGCTACAAAACCTTTCAGATCCTTTCTATATGTTACGAGGGAAGGTTATGATGGAAGTCCATGCTAAACTTTATCTTAAAATTAGATTCTATGAATCTTTTTGAAATACTAGTTTCGGTCAAAAAATTGTAGTGTATTATACACAATTTTATACTAGTTTTGGTCAAAAAATCAAATTAAATCGAGGATTGTTCGAAATGCTATGAAACTTTTAAGATCCTCTCTATATGTTACGAGGGATGGTTATGATGGAAGTCCATGCAAAAAATTATCTCAAAATTAGATTCTATACTACTTTTTGAAATACTAGATTTGGTCAAAAAATCGTATTATATTATACACAATTTTAAACTAGTTTCAGTCAAAAATAAAATTAATTCGAGGATTTTTCGAAATGCTACGAAACTTTTAAGATCATCTCTATATGTTACGAGGGAAGGTTATGATGGAAGTCCATGCCAAAAATTATCTCAAAATTAGATTCTATGTAACTTTTTGAAATACTAATTTTGGTCAAAAAAGCGTTGTTTATTATACACAATTCTATACTAATTTTGGTCAAAAATCATATTCAATCGAGGATTGTTCAAAATGCGACGAAACATTTTAGATACTTTCGATATGTTACAAGGGAAGGTAATGATGGAAGTCCTTGTAACAAATTATCTCAAAATTAGGCTCTATGAACCTTTTTGAAATACTAGTTTTGGTCAAAAAATCGTAGTATTATTATACACAATTCTATACTAATATCGGTCAAAAATTAAATTAAATCGAGGATTGTTCGAAATGCTAATAAAACTTTTAAGATCCTATCTATATGTTATGAGGGAAGGTTATGATGGAAGTCCATGCAAAAAATCATCTCAAAATTAGATTATATGAAACTTTTTGAAATACTAGTTTCGGTAAATAAAATCGTAGTATATTATACTCAATTTTATTCTTTTTTCAGTAAAAAAATCAAATTAACTCGAGGATTGTTCGAAATGCTACAAAACGTTTAAGATCATCTCTATATGTTACGAGGGAAGGTTATGATGGAAGTCCAAACAAAAAATGATCTCAAAATTAAATTCTATGAAACTTTTTGAAATACTAGTTTTGGTCAAAAAATTGTAGTATATTATACACAATTTTATACTAGTTTCGGTCCAAAATTCAAATTAAATCGAGGATTGTTCGAAATGCTACAAAACCTTTCAGATCCTTTCTATATGTTACGAGGGAAGGTTATGATTGAAGTCCATGCAAAAAATTATCTCAAAATTAGATTCTATGAATCTTTTTGAAATACTAGTTTCGGTCAAAAAATTGTAGTGTATTATACACATTTTTATACTAGTTTCAGTCAAAAAATCAAATTAAATAGAGGATTGTTCGAAATGCTACAAAAGTTTCCAGATCCTCTCTTTATGTTACGAGGGAAGGTTATGATGGAAGTCAATACGAAAAATAATCTCAAAATTAGATTTTATGAAACATTTTGAAATACTAATTTCGGTCAAAAAATCGTAGTATATTATACACAATTCTATACTAGTTTCGGTCAAAATCGAATTAAATCGAGGATTGTTCGAAATGCTATGAAACTTTTAAGATCTTCTCTATATGTTACGAGGGAAGGTTATGAAGGAAGTCCATGAAAAAAATTATCTCAAAATTAGATTCTATGAAACTTTTTGAAATACTAGTTTTGGTCAAAAAATTTAGGTATATTATACACAATTTTATACTTGTTTCGGTCAAAAATTCAAATTAAATCGAGGATTGTTCGAAATGCTACAAAACCTTTCAGATCCTTTCTATATGTTACGAGGGAAGGTTATGATGGAAGTCCATGCAAAAAATTATCTCAAAATTAGATTCTATGAATCTTTTTGAAATACTAGTTTCGGTCAAAAAATTGTAGTGTATTATACACATTTTTATACTAGTTTCAGTCAAAAAATCAAATTAAATCGAGGATTGTTCGAAATGCTACAAAAGTTTCCAGATCCTCTCTATATGTTATGAGGGAAGGTTATGATGGAAGTCCATACAGAAAATTATCTCAAAATTAGATTCTTTGAAACATTATGAAATACTAATTTTGGTCAAAAAATCGTAGTATATTATACACAATTCTATACTAGTTTCGGTCAAAATCGAATTAAATCGAGGATTGTTCGAAATGCTATGAAACTTTTAAGATCTTCTCTATATGTTACGAGGGAAGGTTATGAAGGAAGTCCATGAAAAAAATTATCTCAAAATTAGATTCTATGAAACTTTTTGAAATACTAGTTTTGGTCAAAAAATTTAGGTATATAATACACAATTTTATACAGCTTTCGGTCAAAAATTCAAATTAAATCGAGGATTGTTCGAAATGCTACAAAACCTTTCAGATCCTTTCTATATGTTACGAGGGAAGGTTATGATGGAAGTCCATGCAAAACTTTATCTTAAAATTAGATTCTATGAATCTTTTTGAAATACTAGTTTCGATCAAAAAATTGTAGTGTATTATACACAATTTTATACTAGTTTTAGTAAAAAAATCAAATTAAATCGAGGATTGTTCGAAATGCTACGAAACTTTTAAGATCCTCTCTATATGTTACGAGGGATGGTTAGGATGGAAGTCCATGCAAAAAATTATCTCAAAATTAGATTCTATGGAGCTTTTTTAAATACTAGTTTCGGTCAAAAAATTTAAGTATATTATACACAATTTTATACTTGTTTCGGTCAAAAATTCAAATTAAATCGAGGATTGTTCGAAATGCTACAAAACCTTTCAGATCCTTTCTATATGTTACGAGGGAAGGTTATGATGGAAGTCCATGCTAAACTTTATCTTAAAATTAGATTCTATGAATCTTTTTGAAATACTAGTTTCGGTCAAAAAATTGTAGTGTATTATACACAATTTTATACTAGTTTTGGTCAAAAAATCAAATTAAATCGAGGATTGTTCGAAATGCTATGAAACTTTTAAGATCCTCTCTATATGTTACGAGGGATGGTTATGATGGAAGTCCATGCAAAAAATTATCTCAAAATTAGATTCTATACTACTTTTTGAAATACTAGATTTGGTCAAAAAATCGTATTATATTATACACAATTTTAAACTAGTTTCAGTCAAAAATAAAATTAATTCGAGGATTTTTCGAAATGCTACGAAACTTTTAAGATCATCTCTATATGTTACGAGGGAAGGTTATGATGGAAGTCCATGCCAAAAATTATCTCAAAATTAGATTCTATGTAACTTTTTGAAATACTAATTTTGGTCAAAAAAGCGTTGTTTATTATACACAATTCTATACTAATTTTGGTCAAAAATCATATTCAATCGAGGATTGTTCAAAATGCGACGAAACGTTTTAGATACTTTCGATATGTTACAAGGGAAGGTAATGATGGAAGTCCTTGTAACAAATTATCTCAAAATTAGGCTCTATGAACCTTTTTGAAATACTAGTTTTGGTCAAAAAATCGTAGTATTATTATACACAATTCTATACTAATATCGGTCAAAAATTAAATTAAATCGAGGATTGTTCGAAATGCTAATAAAACTTTTAAGATCCTATCTATATGTTATGAGGGAAGGTTATGATGGAAGTCCATGCAAAAAATCATCTCAAAATTAGATTATATGAAACTTTTTGAAATACTAGTTTCGGTAAATAAAATCGTAGTATATTATACTCAATTTTATTCTTTTTTCAGTAAAAAAATCAAATTAACTCGAGGATTGTTCGAAATGCTACAAAACGTTTAAGATCATCTCTATATGTTACGAGGGAAGGTTATGATGGAAGTCCAAACAAAAAATTATCTCAAAATTAAATTCTATGAAACTTTTTGAAATACTAGTTTTGGTCAAAAAATTGTAGTATATTATACACAATTTTATACTAGTTTCGGTCCAAAATTCAAATTAAATCGAGGATTGTTCGAAATGCTACAAAACCTTTCAGATCCTTTCTATATGTTACGAGGGAAGGTTATGATTGAAGTCCATGCAAAAAATTATCTCAAAATTAGATTCTATGAATCTTTTTGAAATACTAGTTTCGGTCAAAAAATTGTAGTGTATTATACACATTTTTATACTAGTTTCAGTCAAAAAATCAAATTAAATCGAGGATTGTTCGAAATGCTACAAAAGTTTCCAGATCCTCTCTTTATGTTACGAGGGAAGGTTATGATGGAAGTCAATACGAAAAATAATCTCAAAATTAGATTTTATGAAACATTTTGAAATACTAATTTCGGTCAAAAAATCGTAGTATATTATACACAATTCTATACTAGTTTCGGTCAAAATCGAATTAAATCGAGGATTGTTTGAAATGCTATGAAACTTTTAAGATCTTCTCTATATGTTACGAGGGAAGGTTATGAAGGAAGTCCATGAAAAAAATTATCTCAAAATTAGATTCTATGAAACTTTTTGAAATACTAGTTTTGGTCAAAAAATTTAGGTATATTATACACAATTTTATACTTGTTTCGGTCAAAAATTCAAATTAAATCGAGGATTGTTCGAAATGCTACAAAACCTTTCAGATCCTTTCTATATGTTACGAGGGAAGGTTATGATGGAAGTCCATGCAAAAAATTATCTCAAAATTAGATTCTATGAATCTTTTTGAAATACTAGTTTCGGTCAAAAAATTGTAGTGTATTATACACATTTTTATACTAGTTTCAGTCAAAAAATCAAATTAAATCGAGGATTGTTCGAAATGCTACAAAAGTTTCCAGATCCTCTCTATATGTTATGAGGGAAGGTTATGATGGAAGTCCATACAGAAAATTATCTCAAAATTAGATTCTTTGAAACATTTTGAAATACTAATTTTGGTCAAAAAATCATAGTATATTATACATAATTCTATACTAGTTTCGGTCAAAATCGAATTAAATCGAGTATTGTTCGAAATGCTATGAAACTTTTAAGATCTTCTCTATATGTTACGAGGGAAGGTTATGAAGGAAGTCCATGAAAAAAATTATCTCAAAATTAGATTCTATGAAACTTTTTGAAATACTAGTTTTGGTCAAAAAATTTAGGTATATAATACACAATTTTATACAGCTTTCGGTCAAAAATTCAAATTAAATCGAGGATTGTTCGAAATGCTACAAAACCTTTCAGATCCTTTCTATATGTTACGAGGGAAGGTTATGATGGAAGTCCATGCAAAACTTTATCTTAAAATTAGATTCTATGAATCTTTTTGAAATACTAGTTTCGATCAAAAAATTGTAGTGTATTATACACAATTTTATACTAGTTTTAGTCAAAAAATCAAATTAAATCGAGGATTGTTCGAAATGCTATGAAACTTTTAAGATCCTCTCTATATGTTACGAGGGATGGTTAGGATGGAAGTCCATGCAAAAAATTATCTCAAAATTAGATTCTATGGAACTTTTTTAAATACTAGTTTCGGTCAAAAAATTTAAGTATATTATACACAATTTTATACTTGTTTCGGTCAAAAATTCAAATTAAATCGAGGATTGTTCGAAATGCTACAAAACCTTTCAGATCCTTTCTATATGTTACGAGGGAAGGTTATGATGGAAGTCCATGCTAAACTTTATCTTAAAATTAGATTCTATGAATCTTTTTGAAATACTAGTTTCGGTCAAAAAATTGTAGTGTATTATACACAATTTTATACTAGTTTTGGTCAAAAAATCAAATTAAATCGAGGATTGTTCGAAATGCTATGAAACTTTTAAGATCCTCTCTATATGTTACGAGGGATGGTTATGATGGAAGTCCATGCAAAAAATTATCTCAAAATTAGATTCTATACTACTTTTTGAAATACTAGATTTGGTCAAAAAATCGTATTATATTATACACAATTTTAAACTAGTTTCAGTCAAAAATAAAATTAATTCGAGGATTTTTCGAAATGCTACGAAACTTTTAAGATCATCTCTATATGTTACGAGGGAAGGTTATGATGGAAGTCCATGCCAAAAATTATCTCAAAATTAGATTCTATGTAACTTTTTGAAATACTAATTTTGGTCAAAAAAGCGTTGTTTATTATACACAATTCTATACTAATTTTGGTCAAAAATCATATTCAATCGAGGATTGTTCAAAATGCGACGAAACGTTTTAGATACTTTCGATATGTTACAAGGGAAGGTAATGATGAAAGTCCTTGTAACAAATTATCTCAAAATTAGGCTCTATGAACCTTTTTGAAATACTAGTTTTGGTCAAAAAATCGTAGTATTATTATACACAATTCTATACTAATATCGGTCAAAAATTAAATTAAATCGAGGATTGTTCGAAATGCTAATAAAACTTTTAAGATCCTATCTATATGTTATGAGGGAAGGTTATGATGGAAGTCCATGCAAAAAATCATCTCAAAATTAGATTATATGAAACTTTTTGAAATACTAGTTTCGGTAAATAAAATCGTAGTATATTATACTCAATTTTATTCTTTTTTCAGTAAAAAAATCAAATTAACTCGAGGATTGTTCGAAATGCTACGAAACGTTTAAGATCATCTCTATATGTTACGAGGGAAGGTTATGATGGAAGTCCAAACAAAAAATTATCTCAAAATTAAATTCTATGAAACTTTTTGAAATACTAGTTTTGGTCAAAAAATTGTAGTATATTATACACAATTTTATACTAGTTTCGGTCCAAAATTCAAATTAAATCGAGGATTGTTCGAAATGCTACAAAACCTTTCAGATCCTTTCTATATGTTACGAGGGAAGGTTATGATTGAAGTCCATGCAAAAAATTATCTCAAAATTAGATTCTATGAATCTTTTTGAAATACTAGTTTCGGTTAAAAAATTGTAGTGTATTATACACATTTTTATACTAGTTTCAGTCAAAAAATCAAATTAAATCGAGGATTGTTCGAAATGCTACAAAAGTTTCCAGATCCTCTCTTTATGTTACGAGGGAAGGTTATGATGGAAGTCAATACGAAAAATAATCTCAAAATTAGATTTTATGAAACATTTTGAAATACTAATTTCGGTCAAAAAATCGTAGTATATTATACACAATTCTATACTAGTTTCGGTCAAAATCGAATTAAATCGAGGATTGTTCGAAATGCTATGAAACTTTTAAGATCTTCTCTATATGTTACGAGGGAAGGTTATGAAGGAAGTCCATGAAAAAAATTATCTCAAAATTAGATTCTATGAAACTTTTTGAAATACTAGTTTTGGTCAAAAAATTTAGGTATATTATACACAATTTTATACTTGTTTCGGTCAAAAATTCAAATTAAATCGAGGATTGTTCGAAATGCTACAAAACCTTTCAGATCCTTTCTATATGTTACGAGGGAAGGTTATGATGGAAGTCCATGCAAAAAATTATCTCAAAATTAGATTCTATGAATCTTTTTGAAATACTAGTTTCGGTCAAAAAATTGTAGTGTATTATACACATTTTTATACTAGTTTCAGTCAAAAAGTCAAATTAAATCGAGGATTGTTCGAAATGCCACAAAAGTTTCCAGATCCTCTCTATATGTTATGAGGGAAGGTTATGATGGAAGTCCATACAGAAAATTATCTCAAAATTAGATTCTTTGAAACATTTTGAAATACTAATTTTGGTCAAAAAATCGTAGTATATTATACACAATTCTATACTAGTTTCGGTCAAAATTGAATTAAATCGAGGATTGTTCGAAATGCTACGAAACTTTTAAGATCTTCTCTATATGTTACGAGGGAAGGTTATGATGGAACTCCATGATAAAAATTATCTCAAACTTAGATTCTATGAAACTTTTTGAAATACTAGTTTTGGTCAAAAAATTTAAGTATATTATACACAATTTTATACTTGTTTTGGTCAAAAATTCAAATTAAATCGAGGATTGTTCGAAATGTTACAAAACCTTTCAGATCCTTTCTATATGTTACGAGGGAAGGTTATGATGGAAGTCCATGCAAAAAATTTTCTCAAAATTAGATTCTATGAATCTTTTTGAAATACTAGTTTCGGTCAAAAAATTGTAGTGTATTATACACATTTTTATACTAGTTTCAGTCAAAAAATCAAATTAAATCGAGGATTGTTCGAAATGCTATAAAAACTTTTAAGATCCTCTCTATATGTTACGAGGGATGGTTATGATGGAAGTCCATGCAAAAAATTATCTCAAAATTAGATTCTATGGAAATATTTGAAATACTAGATTTGGTCAAAAAATCGTATTATATTATACACAATTCTAAACTAGTTTAAGTCAAAAATAAAATTAATTCGAGGATTTTTCGAAATGCTACGAAACTTTTAAGATCATCACTATATGTTATGAGGGAAGGTTATGATGGAAGTCCATGCCAAAAATTATCTCAAAATTAGATTCTATGTAACTTTTTGAAATACTAATTTTGGTCAAAAAAGCGTAGTTTATTATACACAATTCTATACTAATATCGGTCAAAAATTAAATTAAATCGAGGATTGCTCGAAATGCTAATAAAACTTTTAAGATCCTATCTATTTGTTATGAGGGAAGGTTATGATGGAAGTCCATGCAAAAAATCATCTCAAAATTAGATTATATGAAACTTTTTGAAATACTAGTTTCGGTAAATAAAATCGTAGTATATTATACTCAATTTTATTCTTTTTTCAGTAAAAAAATCAAATTAACTCGAGGATTGTTCGAAATGCTACGAAACGTTTAAGATCATCTCTATATGTTACGAGGGAAGGTTATGATGGAAGTCCAAACAAAAAATTATCTCAAAATTAAATTCTATGAAACTTTTTGAAATACTTGTTTTGGTCAAAAAATTGTAGATACACAATTTTATACTAGTTTCGGTCCAAAATTCAAATTAAATCGAGGATTGTTCGAAATGCTACAAAACCTTTCAGATCCTTTCTATATGTTACGAGGGAAGGTTATGATGGAAGTCCATGCAAAAAATTATCTCAAAATTAGATTCTATGAATCTTTTTGAAATACTAGTTTCGGTCAAAAAATTGTAGTGTATTATACACATTTTTATACTAGTTTCAGTCAAAAAATCAAATTAAATCGAGGATTGTTCGAAATGATACAAAAGTTTCCAGATCCTCTCTTTATGTTACGAGGGAAGGTTATGATGGAAGTCAATACAAAAAAATATCTCAAAATTAGATTCTATGAAACATTTTGAAATACTAATTTCGGTCAAAAAATCGTAGTATATTATACACAATTCTATACTAGTTTCGGTCAAAATCGAATTAAATCGAGGATTGTTCGAAATGCTACGAAACTTTTAAGATCTTCTCTATATGTTACGAGGGAAGGTTATGATGGAAGTCCATGAAAAAAATTATCTCAAAATTAGATTCTATGAAACTTTTTGAAATACTAGTTTTGGTCAAAACATTTAAGTATATTATACACAATTTTATACTAGTTTCGGTCCAAAATTCAAATTAAATCGAGGATTGTTCGAAATGCTACAAAACCTTTCAGATCCTTTCTATATGTTACGAGGGAAGGTTATGATGGAAGTCCATACAAAAAATTATCTCAAAATTAGATTCTATGAAACATTTTGAAATACTAATTTCGGTCAAAAAATCGTAGTATATTATACACAATTCTATACTAGTTTCGGTCAAAATTCAAATTAAATCGAGGATTGTTCGAAATGCTACGAAACTTTTAAGATCTTCTCTATGTGTTACGAGGGAAGGTTATGATGGAAGTCCATGAAAACAATTATCTCAAAATTAGATTCTATGAAACTTTTTGAAATACTAGTTTCGGTCAAAAAATTTAAGTATATTATATACAACTTTATACTTGTTTCGGTCAAAAATTCAAATTAAATCGAGGATTGTTCGAAATGCTACAAAACCTTTCAGATCCTTTCTATATGTTACGTGGGAAGGTTATGATGGAAGTCCATGCAAAAAATTATCTCAAAATTAGATTCGATGAATCTTTTTGAAATACTAGTTTCGGTCAAAAAATTGTAGTGTATTATACACATTTTTATACTAGTTTCAGTCAAAAAATCAAATTAAATCGAGGATTGTTCGAAATGCTACAAAAGTTTCCAGATCCTCTCTATATGTTATGAGGGAAGGTTATGATGGAAGTCCATACAGAAAATTATCTAAAAATTAGATTCTATGAAACATTTTGAAATACTAATTTTGGTCAAAAAATCGTAGTATATTATACACAATTCTATACTAGTTTCGGTCAAAATCGAATTAAATCGAGGATTGTTCGAAATGCTACGAAACTTTTAAGATCTTCTCTATATGTTACGAGGGAAGGTTATGATGGAAGTCCATGAAAAAAATTATCTCAAAATTAGATTCTATGAAACTTTTTGAATACTAGTTTTGGTCAAAAAATTTAAGTATATTATACACAATTTTATACTTGTTTTGGTCAAAAAATCAAATTAAATCGAGGATTGTTCGAAATGCTACAAAACCTTTCAGATCCTTTCTATATGTTACGTGGGAAGGTTATGATGGAAGTCCATGCAAAACTTTATCTTAAAATTAGATTCTATGAATCTTTGTGAAAGACTAGTTACGGTCAAACAATTGCAGTGTATTATACACAATTTTATACTAGTTTTAGTAAAAAAATCAAATTAAATCGAGGATTGTTCGAAATGCTACGAAACTTTTAAGATCCTCTCTATATGTTACGAGGGATGGTTATGATGGAAGTCCATGCAAAAAATTATCTCAAAATTAGATTCTATGGAAATTTTTGAAATACTAGATTTGGTCAAAAAATCGTATTATATTATACACAATTCTAAACTAGTTTCAGTCAAAAATAAAATTAATTCGAGGATTTTTCGAAATGCTACGAAACTTTTAAGATCATCTCTATATGTTACGAGGGAAGGTTATGATGGAAGTCCAAGCCAAAAATTATCTCAAAATTAGATTCTATGTAACTTTTTGAAATACTAATTTTGGTCAAAAAAGCGTAGTTTATTATACACAATTCTATACTAATATCGGTCAAAAATTAAATTAAATCGAGGATTGTTCGAAATGCTAATAAAACTTTTAAGATCCTATCTATATGTTATGAGGGAAGTTTATGATGGAAGTCCATGCAAAAAATCATCTCAAATTTAGATTACATGAAAGTTTTTGAAATACTAGTTTCGGTAAATAAAATCGTAGTATATTATACTCAATTTTATTCTTTTTTCAGTAAAAAAATCAAATTAACTCGAGGATTGTTCGAAATGCTACGAAACGTTTAAGATCATCTCTATATGTTACGAGGGAAGGTTATGATGGAAGTCCAAACAAAAAATTATCTCAAAATTATATTATATGAAACTTTTTGAAATACTAGTTTTGGTGAAAAAATTGTAGTATATTATACACAATTTTATACTAGTTTCGGTCCAAAATTCAAATTAAATCGAGGATAGTTCGAAATGCTACAAAACCTTTCAGATCCTTTCTATATGTTACGAGGGAAGGTTATGATGGAAGTCCATGCAAAAAATTATCTCAAAATTAGATTCTATGAATCTTTTTGAAATACTAGTTTCGGTCAAAAAATTGTAGTGTATTATACACATTTTTATACTAGTTTCAGTCAAAAAATCAAATTAAATCGAGGATTGTTCGAAATGCAACAAAAGTTTCCAGATCCTCTCTTTATGTTACGAGGGAAGGTTATGATGGAAGTCCATACAAAAAATTATCTCAAAATTAGATTCTATGAAACATTTTGAAATACTAATTTCGGTCAAAAAATCGTAGTATATTATACACAATTCTATACTAGTTTCGATCAAAATCGAATTAAATCGAGGATTGTTCGAAATGCTACGAAACTTTTAAAATCTTCTCTATATGTTACGAGGGAAGGTTATGATGGAAGTCCATGAAAAAAATTATCTCAAAATTAGATTCTATGAAACTTTTTGAAATACTAGTTTTGGTCAAAAAATTTAAGTATATTATACACAATTTTATACTTGTTTCGGTCAGAAATTCAAATTAAATCGAGGATTGTTCGAAATGCTACAAAACCTTTCAGATCCTTTCTATATGTTACGAGGGAAGGTTATGATGGAAGTCCATGCAAAACTTTATCTTAAAATTAGATTCTATGAATCTTTTTGAAATACTAGTTTCGATCAAAAAATTGTAGTGTATTATACACAAATTTATACTAGTTTTAGTAAAAAAATCAAATTAAATCAGGGATTGTTCGAAATGCTACGAAACTTTTAAGATCCTCTCTATATGTTACGAGGGATGGTTATGATGGAAGTCCATGCCAAAAATTATCTCAAAATTTGATTCTATAGAACTTTTTGAAATACTAGTTTTGGTCAAAAAATTGTAGTATATTATACACAATTTTATACTAGTTTAGGTCGAAAATTCAAATTAAATCGAGGATTGTTCGAAATGCTACAAAACCTTTCAGATCCTTTCTATATGTTACGAGGGAAGGTTATGATGGAAGTCCATACAAAAAATTATCTCAAAATTAGATTCTATGAATCTTTTTGAAATACTAGTTTCGGTCAAAAAATTGTAGTGTATTATACACATTTTTATACTAGTTTCAGTCAAAAAATCAAATTAAATCGAGGATTGTTCGAAATGCAACAAAAGTTTCCAGATCCTCTCTTTATGTTACGAGGGAAGGTTATGATGGAAGTCCATACAAAAAATTATCTCAAAATTAGATTCTATGAAACATTTTGAAATACTAATTTCGGTCAAAAAATCGTAGTATATTATACACAATTCTATACTAGTTTCGGTCAAAATCGAATTAAATCGAGGATTGTTCGAAATGCTACGAAACTTTTAAAATCTTCTCTATATGTTACGAGGGAAGGTTATGATGGAAGTCCATGAAAAAAATTATCTCAAAATTAGATTCTATGAAACTTTTTGAAATACTAGTTTTGGTCAAAAAATTTAAGTATATTATACACAATTTTATACTTGTTTCGGTCAGAAATTCAAATTAAATCGAGGATTGTTCGAAATGCTACAAAACCTTTCAGATCCTTTCTATATGTTACGAGGGAAGGTTATGATGGAAGTCCATGCAAAACTTTATCTTAAAATTAGATTCTATGAATCTTTTTTAAATACTAGTTTCGATCAAAAAATTGTAGTGTATTATACACAATTTTATACTAGTTTTAGTAAAAAAATCAAATTAAATCAGGGATTGTTCGAAATGCTACGAAACTTTTAAGATCCTCTCTATATGTTACGAGGGATGGTTATGATGGAAGTCCATGCCAAAAATTATCTCAAAATTTGATTCTATGGAACTTTTTGAAATACTAGTTTTGGTCAAAAAATTGTAGTATAGTATACACAATTTTATACTTGTTTCGGTCGAAAATTCAAATTAAATCGAGGATTGTTCGAAATGCTACAAAACCTTTCAGATCCTTTCTATATGTTACGTGGGAAGGTTATGATGGAAGTCCATGCAAAAAATTATCTCAAAATTAGATTCTATGAATCTTTTTGAAATACTAGTTTCGGTCAAAAAATTGTAGTGTATTATATACATTTTTATACTAGTTTCAGTCAAAAAATCAAATTAAATCGAGGATTGTTCGAAATGCTACAAAAGTTTCCAGATCCTCTCTATATGTTATGAGGGAAGGTTATGATGGAAGTCCATACAAAAAATTATCTCAAAATTAGATTCTATGAAACATTTTGAAATACTAATTTCGGTCAAAAAATCGTAATATCTTATACACAATTCTAAACTAGTTTAGGTCAAAATCGAATTAAATCGAGGATTGTTCGAAATGCTACGAAACTTTTAAGACCCTCTCTATATGTTATGAGGGATGGTTATGATGGAAGTTCATGAAAAAAATTATCTCAAAATTAGATTCTATGGAACTTTTTGAAATACTAGTTTCGGTCAAAAAATTGTAGTATATTATACACAATTTTATACTTGTTTCGGTCGAAAATTCAAATTAAATCGAGGATTGTTCGAAATGCTACAAAACCTTTCAGATCCTTTCTATATGTTACGAGGGAAGGTTATGATGGAAGTCCGTGCAAAAAATTATCTCAAAATTAGATTCTATGAATCTTTTTGAAATACTAGTTTCGGTAAAAAAATTGTAGTGTATTATACACATTTTTATACTAGTTTCAGTCAAAAAATCAAATTAAATCGAGGATTGTTCGAAATGCTACAAAAGTTTCCAGATCCTCTCTATATGTTATGAGGGAAGGTTATGATGGAAGTCCATACAGAAAATTATCTCAAAATTAGATTCTATGAAACATTTTGAAATACTAATTTTGGTCAAAAAATCGTAGTATATTATACACAATTCTATACTAGTTTAGGTCAAAATCGAATTAAATCGAGGATTGTTCGAAATGCTACGAAACTTTTAAGATCTTCTCTATATGTTACGAGGGAAGGTTATGATGGAAGTCCATGAAAAAAATTATCTCAAAATTAGATTCTATGAAACTTTTTGAATAATAGTTTTGGTCAAAAAATTTAAGTATATTATACACAATTTTATACTTGTTTTGGTCAAAAAATCAAATTAAATCGAGGATTGTTCGAAATGTTACAAAACCTTTTAGATCCTTTCTATATGTTACGAGGGAAGGTTATGATGGAAGTCCATGCAAAAAATTATCTCAAAATTAGATTCTATGAATCTTTTTGAAATACTAGTTTCGGTCAAAAAATTGTAGTGTATTATACACATTTTTATACTAGTTTCAGTCAAAAAATCAAATTAAATCGAGGATTGTTCGAAATGCTACAAAAGTTTCCAGATCCTCTCTATATGTTATGAGGGAAGGTTATGATGGAAGTCCATACAAAAAATTATCTCAAAATTAGATTCTATGAAACATTTTGAAATACTAATTTCGGTCAAAAAATCGTAGTATATTATACACAATTCTATACTAGTTTCGGTCAAAAATCAAATTAAATCGAGGATTGTTCGAAATGCTACGAAACTTTTAAGATCTTCTCTATGTGTTACGAGGGAAGGTTATGATGGAAGTCCATGAAAACAATTATCTCAAAATTAGATTCTATGATACTTTTTGAAATACTAGTTTCGGTAAGAAAATTTAAGTATATTATACACAACTTTATACTTGTTTCGGTCAAAAATTCAAATTAAATCGAGGATTGTTCAAAATGCTACAAAACCTTTCAGATCCTTTCTATATGTTACGTGGGAAGGTTATGATGGAAGTCCATGCAAAACTTTATCTTAAAATTAGATTCTATGAATCTTTTTGAAAGACTAGTTACGGTCAAACAATTGCAGTGTATTATACACAATTTTATACTAGTTTTAGTAAAAAAATCAAATTAAATCGAGGATTGTTCGAAATGCTACGAAACTTTTAAGATCCTCTCTATATGTTACGAGGGATGGTTATGATGGAAGTCCATGCAAAAAATTATCTCAAAATTAGATTCTATGGAAATTTTTGAAATACTAGATTTGGTCAAAAAATCGTATTATATTATACACAATTCTAAACTAGTTTCAGTCAAAAATAAAATTAATTCGAGGATTTTTCGAAATGCTACGAAACTTTTAAGATCATCTCTATATGTTACGAGGGAAGGTTATGATGGAAGTCCAAGCCAAAAATTATCTCAAAATTAGATTCTATGTAACTTTTTGAAATACTAATTTTGGTCAAAAAAGCGTAGTTTATTATACACAATTCTATACTAATATCGGTCAAAAATTAAATTAAATCGAGGATTGTTCGAAATGCTAATAAAACTTTTAAGATCCTATCTATATGTTATGAGGGAAGTTTATGATGGAAGTCCATGCAAAAAATCATCTCAAATTTAGATTACATGAAAGTTTTTGAAATACTAGTTTCGGTAAATAAAATCGTAGTATATTATACTCAATTTTATTCTTTTTTCAGTAAAAAAATCAAATTAACTCGAGGATTGTTCGAAATGCTACGAAACGTTTAAGATCATCTCTATATGTTACGAGGAAGGTTATGATGGAAGTCCAAACAAAAAATTATCTCAAAATTATATTATATGAAACTTTTTGAAATACTAGTTTTGGTGAAAAAATTGTAGTATATTATACACAATTTTATACTAGTTTCGGTCCAAAATTCAAATTAAATCGAGGATAGTTCGAAATGCTACAAAACCTTTCAGATCCTTTCTATATGTTACGAGGGAAGGTTATGATGGAAGTCCATGCAAAAAATTATCTCAAAATTAGATTCAATGAGTCTTTTTGAAATACTAGTTTCGGTCAAAAAATTGTAGTGTATTATACACATTTTTATACTAGTTTCAGTCAAAAAATCAAATTAAATCGAGGATTGTTCGAAATGCAACAAAAGTTTCCAGATCCTCTCTTTATGTTACGAGGGAAGGTTATGATGGAAGTCCATACAAAAAATTATCTCAAAATTAGATTCTATGAAACATTTTGAAATACTAATTTCGGTCAAAAAATCGTAGTATATTATACACAATTCTATACTAGTTTCGGTCAAAATCGAATTAAATCGAGGATTGTTCCATATGCTACGAAACTTTTAAAATCTTCTCTATATGTTACGAGGGAAGGTTATGATGGAAGTCCATGAAAAAAATTATCTCAAAATTAGATTCTATGAAACTTTTTGAAATACTAGTTTTGGTCAAAAAATTTAAGTATATTATACACAATTTTATACTTGTTTCGGTCAGAAATTCAAATTAAATCGAGGATTGTTCGAAATGCTACAAAACCTTTCAGATCCTTTCTATATGTTACGAGGGAAGGTTATGATGGAAGTCCATGCAAAACTTTATCTTAAAATTAGATTCTATGAATCTTTTTGAAATACTAGTTTCGATCAAAAAATTGTAGTGTATTATACACAAATTTATACTAGTTTTAGTAAAAAAATCAAATTAAATCAGGGATTGTTCGAAATGCTACGAAACTTTTAAGACCCTCTCTATATGTTACGAGGGATGGTTATGATGGAAGTCCATGCCAAAAATTATCTCAAAATTTGATTCTATAGAACTTTTTGAAATACTAGTTTTGGTCAAAAAATTGTAGTATATTATACACAATTTTATACTAGTTTAGGTCGAAAATTCAAATTAAATCGAGGATTGTTCGAAATGCTACAAAACCTTTCAGATCCTTTCTATATGTTACGAGGGTAGGTTATGATGGAAGTCCATACAAAAAATTATCTCAAAATTAGATTCTATGAATCTTTTTGAAATACTAGTTTCGGTCAAAAAATTGTAGTGTATTATACACATTTTTATACTAGTTTCAGTCAAAAAATCAAATTAAATCGAGGATTGTTCGAAATGCAACAAAAGTTTCCAGATCCTCTCTTTATGTTACGAGGGAAGGTTATGATGGAAGTCCATACAAAAAATTATCTCAAAATTAGATTCTATGAAACATTTTGAAATACTAATTTCGGTCAAAAAATCGTAGTATATTATACACAATTCTATACTAGTTTCGGTCAAAATCGAATTAAATCGAGGATTGTTCGAAATGCTACGAAACTTTTAAAATCTTCTCTATATGTTACGAGGGAAGGTTATGATGGAAGTCCATGAAAAAAATTATCTCAAAATTAGATTCTATGAAACTTTTTGAAATACTAGTTTTGGTCAAAAAATTTAAGTATATTATACACAATTTTATACTTGTTTCGGTCAGAAATTCAAATTAAATCGAGGATTGTTCGAAATGCTACAAAACCTTTCAGATCCTTTCTATATGTTACGAGGGAAGGTTATGATGGAAGTCCATGCAAAACTTTATCTTAAAATTAGATTCTATGAATCTTTTTTAAATACTAGTTTCGATCAAAAAATTGTAGTGTATTATACACAATTTTATACAAGTTTTAGTAAAAAAATCAAATTAAATCAGGGATTGTTCGAAATGCTACGAAACTTTTAAGATCCTCTCTATATGTTACGAGGGATGGTTATGATGGAAGTCCATGCCAAAAATTATCTCAAAATTTGATTCTATGGAACTTTTTGAAATACTAGTTTTGGTCAAAAAATTGTAGTATAGTATACACAATTTTATACTTGTTTCGGTCGAAAATTCAAATTAAATCGAGGATTGTTCGAAATGCTACAAAACCTTTCAGATCCTTTCTATATGTTACGAGGGAAGGTTATGATGGAAGTCCGTGCAAAAAATTATCTCAAAATTAGATTCTATGAATCTTTTTGAAATACTAGTTTCGGTAAAAAAATTGTAGTGTATTATACACATTTTTATACTAGTTTCAGTCAAAAAATCAAATTAAATCGAGGATTGTTCGAAATGCTACAAAAGTTTCCAGATCCTCTCTATATGTTATGAGGGAAGGTTATGATGGAAGTCCATACAGAAAATTATCTCAAAATTAGATTCTATGAAACATTTTGAAATACTAATTTTGGTCAAAAAATCGTAGTATATTATACACAATTCTATACTAGTTTAGGTCAAAATCGAATTAAATCGAGGATTGTTCGAAATGCTACGAAACTTTTAAGATCTTCTCTATATGTTACGAGGGAAGGTTAAGATGGAAGTCCATGAAAAAAATTATCTCAAAATTAGATTCTATGAAACTTTTTGAATAATAGTTTTGGTCAAAAAATTTAAGTATATTATACACAATTTTATACTTGTTTTGGTCAAAAAATCAAATTAAATCGAGGATTGTTCGAAATGTTACAAAACCTTTTAGATCCTTTCTATATGTTACGAGGGAAGGTTATGATGGAAGTCCATGCAAAAAATTATCTCAAAATTAGATTCTATGAATCTTTTTGAAATACTAGTTTCGGTCAAAAAATTGTAGTGTATTATACACATTTTTATACTAGTTTCAGTCAAAAAATCAAATTAAATCGAGGATTGTTCGAAATGCTACAAAAGTTTCCAGATCCTCTCTATATGTTATGAGGGAAGGTTATGATGGAAGTCCATACAAAAAATTATCTCAAAATTAGATTCTATGAAACATTTTGAAATACTAATTTCGGTCAAAAAATCGTAGTATATTATACACAATTCTATACTAGTTTCGGTCAAAAATCAAATTAAATCGAGGATTGTTCGAAATGCTACGAAACTTTTAAGATCTTCTCTATGTGTTACGAGGGAAGGTTATGATGGAAGTCCATGAAAACAATTATCTCAAAATTAGATTCTATGAAAATTTTTGAAATTCTAGTTTCGGTAAAAAAATTTAAGTATATTATACACAACTTTATACTTGTTTCGGTCAAAAATTCAAATTAAATCGAGGATTGTTCAAAATGCTACAAAACCTTTAAGATCCTTTCTATATGTTACGTGGGAAGGTTATGATGGAAGTCCATGCAAAACTTTATCTTAAAATTAGATTCTATGAATCTTTGTGAAATACTAGTTTCGGTCAAACAATTGCAGTGTATTATACACAATTTTATACTAGTTTTAGTCAAAAAATCAAATTAAATCGAGGATTGTTCGAAATGCTACGAAACTTTTAAGATCCTCTCTATATGTTACGAGGGATGGTTATGATGGAAGTCCATGCAAAAAATTATCTCAAAATTAGATTCTATGGAAATTTTTGAAATACTAGATTTGGTCAAAAAATCGTATTATATTATACACAATTCTAAACTAGTTTCAGTCAAAAATAAAATTAATTCGAGGATTTTTCGAAATGCTACGAAACTTTTAAGATCATCTCTATATGTTACGAGGGAAGGTTATGATGGAAGTCCAAGCCAAAAATTATCTCAAAATTAGATTCTATGTAACTTTTTGAAATACTAATTTTGGTCAAAAAAGCGTAGTTTATTATACACAATTCTATACTAATATCGGTCAAAAATTAAATTAAATCGAAGATTGTTCGAAATGCTAATAAAACTTTTAAGATCCTATCTATATGTTATGAGGGAAGTTTATGATGGAAGTCCATGCAAAAAATCATCTCAAAATTAGATTACATGAAACTTTTTGAAATACTAGTTTCTGTAAATAAAATCGTAGTATATTATACTCAATTTTATTCTTTTTTCAGTAAAAAATCAAATTAACTCGAGGATTGTTCGAAATGCTACGAAACGTTTAAGATCATCTCTATATGTTACGAGGGAAGGTTATGATGGAAGTCCAAACAAAAAATTATCTCAAAATTATATTATATGAAACTTTTTGAAATACTAGTTTTGGTGAAAAAATTGTAGTATATTATACACAATTTTATACTAGTTTCGGTCCAAAATTCAAATTAAATCGAGGATAGTTCGAAATGCTACAAAACCTTTCAGATCCTTTCTATATGTTACGAGGGAAGGTTATGATGGAAGTCCATGCAAAAAATTATCTCAAAATTAGATTCTATGAATCTTTTTGAAATACTAGTTTCGGTCAAAAAATTGTAGTGTATTATACACATTTTTATACTAGTCTCAGTCAAAAAATCAAATTAAATCGAGGATTGTTCAAATTGCAACAAAAGTTTCCAGATCCTCTCTTTATGTTACGAGGGAAGGTTATAATGGAAGTCCATACAAAAAATTATCTCAAAATTAGATTCTATGAAACATTTTGAAATACTAATTTCGGTCAAAAAATCGTAGTATATTATACACAATTCTATACTAGTTTCGGTCAAAATCGAATTAAATCGAGGATTGTTCGAAATGCTACAAAACTTTTAAAATCTTCTCTATATGTTACGAGGGAAGGTTATGATGGAAGTCCATGAAAAAAATTATCTCAAAATTAGATTCTATGAAACTTTTTGAAATACTAGTTTTGGTCAAAAAAATTAAGTATATTATACACAACTTTATACTTGTTTCGGTCAAAAATTCAAATTAAATCGAGGATTGTTCAAAATGCTACAAAACCTTTCAGATCCTTTCTATATGTTACGTGGGAAGGTTATGATGGAAGTCCATGCAAAAACTTTATCTTAAAATTAGATTCTATGAATCTTTGTGAAATACTAGTTTCGGTCAAACAATTGCAGTGTATTATACACAATTTTATACTAGTTTTAGTCAAAAAATCAAATTAAATCGAGGATTGTTCGAAATGCTACGAAACTTTTAAGATCCTCTCTATATGTTACGAGGGATGGTTATGATGGAAGTCCATGCAAAAAATTATCTCAAAATTAGATTCTATGGAAATTTTTGAAATACTAGATTTGGTCAAAAAATCGTATTATATTATACACAATTCTAAACTAGTTTCAGTCAAAAATAAAATTAATTCGAGGATTTTTCGAAATGCTACGAAACTTTTAAGATCATCTCTATATGTTACGAGGGAAGGTTATGATGGAAGTCCAAGCCAAAAATTATCTCAAAATTAGATTCTATGTAACTTTTTGAAATACTAATTTTGGTCAAAAAAGCGTAGTTTATTATACACAATTCTATACTAATATCGGTCAAAAATTAAATTAAATCGAGGATTGTTCGAAATGCTAATAAAACTTTTAAGATCCTATCTATATGTTATGAGGGAAGTTTATGATGGAAGTCCATGCAAAAAATCATCTCAAAATTAGATTACATGAAACTTTTTGAAATACTAGTTTCGGTAAATAAAATCGTAGTATATTATACTCAATTTTTTTCTTTTTTCAGTAAAAAATCAAATTAACTCGAGGATTGTTCGAAATGCTACGAAACGTTTAAGATCATCTCTATATGTTACGAGGGAAGGTTATGATGGAAGTCCAAACAAAAAATTATCTCAAAATTATATTATATGAAACTTTTTGAAATACTAGTTTTGGTGAAAAAATTGTAGTATATTATACACAATTTTATACTAGTTTCGGTCCAAAATTCAAATTAAATCGAGGATAGTTCGAAATGCTACAAAACCTTTCAGATCCTTTCTATATGTTACGAGGGAAGGTTATGATGGAAGTCCATGCAAAAAATTATCTCAAAATCAGATTCTATGAATCTTTTTGAAATACTAGTTTCGGTCAAAAAATTGTAATGTATTATACACATTTTTATACTAGTTTCAGTCAAAAAAACAAATTAAATCGAGGATTGTTCAAAATGCAACAAAAGTTTCCAGATCCTCTCTTTATGTTACGAGGGAAGGTTATAATGGAAGTCCATACAAAAAATTATCTCAAAATTAGATTCTATGAAACATTTTGAAATACTAATTTCGGTCAAATAATCGTAGTATATTATACACAATTCTATACTAGTTTCGGTCAAAATCGAATTAAATCGAGGATTGTTCGAAATGCTACAAAACTTTTAAAATCTTCTCTATATGTTACGAGGGAAGGTTATGATGGAAGTCCATGAAAAAAATTATCTCAAAATTAGATTCTATGAAACTTTTTGAAATACTAGTTTTGGTCAAAAAATTTAAGTATATTATACACAACTTTATACTTGTTTCGGTCAAAAATTCAAATTAAATCGAGGATTGTTCAAAATGCTACAAAACCTTTCAGATCCTTTCTATATGTTACGTGGGAAGGTTATGATGGAAGTCCATGCAAAACTTTATCTTAAAATTAGATTCTATGAATCTTTGTGAAATACTAGTTTCGATCAAACAATTGCAGTGTATTATACACAATTTTATACTAGTTTTAGTCAAAAAATCAAATTAAATCGAGGATTGTTCGAAATGCTACGAAACTTTTAAGATCCTCTCTATATGTTACGAGGGATGGTTATGATGGAAGTCCATGCCAAAAATTATCTCAAAATTAGATTCTATGGAAATTTTTGAAATACTAGATTTGGTCAAAAAATCGTATTATATTATACACAATTCTAAACTAGTTTCAGTCAAAAATAAAATTAATTCGAGGATTTTTCGAAATGCTACGAAACTTTTAAGATCATCTCTATATGTTACGAGGGAAGGTTATGATGGAAGTCCAAGCCAAAAATTATCTCAAAATTAGATTCTATGTAACTTTTTGAAATACTAATTTTGGTCAAAAAAGCGTAGTTTATTATACACAATTCTATACTAATATCGGTCAAAAATTAAATTAAATCGAGGATTGTTCGAAATGCTAATAAAACTTTTAAGATCCTATCTATATGTTATGAGGGAAGTTTATGATGGAAGTCCATGCAAAAAATCATCTCAAAATTAGATTACATGAAACTTTTTGAAATACTAGTTTCGGTAAATAAAATCGTAGTATATTATACTCAATTTTATTCTTTTTTCAGTAAAAAATCAAATTAACTCGAGGATTGTTCGAAATGCTACGAAACGTTTAAGATCATCTCTATATGTTACGAGGGAAGGTTATGATGGAAGTCCAAACAAAAAATTATCTCAAAATTATATTATATGAAACTTTTTGAAATACTAGTTTTGGTGAAAAAATTGTAGTATATTATACACAATTTTATACTAGTTTCGGTCCAAAATTCAAATTAAATCGAGGATAGTTCGAAATGCTACAAAACCTTTCAGATCCTTTATATATGTTACGAGGGAAGGTTATGATGGAAGTCCATGCAAAAAATTATCTCAAAATTAGATTCTATGAATCTTTTTGAAATACTAGTTTCGGTCAAAAAATTGTAGTGTATTATACACATTTTTATACTAGTTTCAGTCAAAAAATCAAATTAAATCGAGGATTGTTTAAAATGCAACAAAAGTTTCCAGATCCTCTCTTTATGTTACGAGGGAATGTTATAATGGAAGTCCATACAAAAAATTATCTCAAAATTAGATTCTATGAAACATTTTAAAATACTAATTTCGGTCAAAAAATCGTAGTATATTATACACAATTCTATACTAGTTTCGGTCAAAATCGAATTAAATCGAGGATTGTTCGAAATGCTACGAAACTTTTAAAATCTTCTCTATATGTTACGAGGGAAGGTTATGATGGAAGTCCATGAAAAAAATTATCTCAAAATTAGATTCTATGAAACTTTTTGAAATACTAGTTTTGGTCAAAAAATTTAAGTATATTATACACAATTTTATACTTGTTTCGGTCAGAAATTCAAATTAAATTGAGGATTGTTCGAAATGCTACAAAACCTTTCAGATCCTTTCTATATGTTACGAGGGAAGGTTATGATGGAAGTCCATGCAAAACTTTATCTTAAAATTAGATTCTAGGAATCTTTTTGAAATACTTGTTTCGGTCAAAAATTGCAGTGTATTATACACAATTTTATACATGTTTTAGTCAAAAAATCAAATTAAATCGAGGAATGTTCGAAATGCTACGAAACTTTTAAGATCCTCTCTATATGTTACGAGGGATGGATATGATGGAAGTCCATGCAAAAAATTATCTCAAAATTAGATTCTATGGAACTTTTTGAAATACTAGATTTGATCAAAAAATCGTATTATATTATACACAATTCTAAACTAGTTTCAGTCAAAAATAAAATTAATTCGAGGATTTTTCGAAATGCTACGAAACTTTTAAGATCATCTCTATATGTTACGAGGGAAGGTTATGATGGATGTCCATGCCAAAAATTATCTCAAAATTAGATTCTATGTAAATTTTTGAAATACTAATTTTGTTCAAAAAAGCGTAGTTTATTATACACAATTCTATACTAATTTTGGTCAAAAATCATATTAAATCGAGGATTAATCAAAATGCGACGAAACATTTTAGATCCTTTCGATATGTTACAAGGGAAGGTAATGATGGAAGTCCATGTAACAAATTATCTCAAAATTAGGCTCTACGAACCTTTTTGAAATACTAATTTTGGTCAAAAAATCGTAGTATTATTATACACAATTCTATACTAATATCGGTCAAAAATTAAATTAAATCGAGGATTGTTCGAAATGCTAATAAAACTTTTAAGATCCTATCTATATGTTATGAGGGAAGGTTTTGATGGAAGTCCATGCAAAAAATCATCTCAAAATTAGATTATATGAAACTTTTTGAAATACTAGTTTCGGTAAATAAAATCGTAGTATATTTTACTCAATTTTATTCTTTTTTCAGTAAAAAAATCAAATTAACTCGAGGATTGTTCGAAATGCTACGAAACGTTTAAGATCATCTCTATATGTTACGAGGGAAGGTTATGATGGAAGTCCAAACAAAAAATTATCTCAAAATTAAATTCTATGAAACTTTTTGAAATACTAGTTTTGGTCAAAAAATTGTAGTATATTATAAACAATTTTATACTAGTTTCGGTCCAAAATTCAAATTAAATCGAGGATTGTTCGAAATGCTACAAAACCTTTCGGATCCTTTCTATATGTTACGAGGGAAGGTTATGATGGAAGTCCATGCAAAAAATTATCTCAAAATTAGATTCTATGAATCTTTTTGAAATACTAGTTTCGGTCAAAAAATTGTAGTGTATTATACACATTTTTATACTAGTTTCAGTCAAAAAATCAAATTAAATCGAGGATTGTTCGAAATGCAACAAAAGTTTCCAGATCCTCTCTTTATGTTACGAGGGAAGGTTATGATGGAAGTCAATACGAAAAATAATCTCAAAATTAGATTCTATGAAACATTTTGAAATACTAGTTTTGGTCAAAAAATTTAAGTATATTATACACAATTTTATACTTGTTTCGGTCAGAAATTCAAATTAAATCGAGGATTGTTCGAAATGCTACAAAACCTTTCAGATCCTTTCTATATGTTACGAGGGAAGGTTATGATGGAAGTCCATGCAAAACTTTATCTTAAAATTAGATTCTATGAATCTTTTTTAAATACTAGTTTCGATCAAAAAATTGTAGTGTATTATACACAATTTTATACTAGTTTTAGTAAAAAAATCAAATTAAATCAGGGATTGTTCGAAATGCTACGAAACTTTTAAGATCCTCTCTATATGTTACGAGGGATGGTTATGATGGAAGTCCATGCCAAAAATTATCTCAAAATTTGATTCTATGGAACTTTTTGAAATACTAGTTTTGGTCAAAAAATTGTAGTATATTATACACAATTTTATACTAGTTTAGGTCGAAAATTCAAATTAAATCGAGGATTGTTCGAAATGCTACAAAACCTTTCAGATCCTTTCTATATGTTACGAGGGAAGGTTATGATGGAAGTCCATGCAAAAAATTATCTCAAAATTAGATTCTATGAATCTTTTTGAAATACTAGTTTCGGTCAAAAAATTGTAGTGTATTATACACATTTTTATACTAGTTTCAGTCAAAAAATCAAATTAAATCGAGGATTGTTCGAAATGCAACAAAAGTTTCCAGATCCTCTCTTTATGTTACGAGGGAAGGTTATGATGGAAGTCCATACAAAAAATTATCTCAAAATTAGATTCTATGAAACATTTTGAAATACTAATTTCGGTCAAAAAATCGTAGTATATTATACACAATTCTATACTAGTTTCGGTCAAAATCGAATTAAATCGAGGATTGTTCGAAATGCTACGAAACTTTTAAAATCTTCTCTATATGTTACGAGGGAAGGTTATGATGGAAGTCCATGAAAAAAATTATCTCAAAATTAGATTCTATGAAACTTTTTGAAATACTAGTTTTGGTCAAAAAATTTAAGTATATTATACACAATTTTATACTTGTTTCGGTCAGAAATTCAAATTAAATCGATGATTGTTCGAAATGCTACAAAACCTTTCAGATCCTTTCTATATGTTACGAGGGAAGGTTATGATGGAAGTCCATGCAAAACTTTATCTTAAAATTAGATTCTATGAATCTTTTTGAAATACTAGTTTCGATCAAAAAATTGTAGTGTATTATACACAATTTTATACTAGTTTTAGTAAAAAAATCAAATTAAATCAGGGATTGTTCGAAATGCTACGAAGCTTTTAAGATCCTCTCTATATGTTACGAGGGATGGTTATGATGGAAGTCCATGCCAAAAATTATCTCAAAATTTGATTCTATGGAACTTTTTGAAATACTAGTTTTGGTCAAAAAATTGTAGTATATTATACACAATTTTATACTAGTTTAGGTCGAAAATTCAAATTAAATCGAGGATTGTTCGAAATGCTACAAAACCTTTCAGATCCTTTCTATATGTTACGAGGGAAGGTTATGATGGAAGTCCATACAAAAAATTATCTCAAAATTAGATTCTATGAATCTTTTTGAAATACTAGTTTCGGTCAAAAAATTGTAGTGTATTATACACATTTTTATACTAGTTTCAGTCAAAAAATCAAATTAAATCGAGGATTGTTCGAAATGCAACAAAAGTTTCCAGATCCTCTCTTTATGTTACGAGGGAAGGTTATGATGGAAGTCCATACAAAAAATTATCACAAAATTAGATTCTATGAAACATTTTGAAATACTAATTTCGGTCAAAAAATCGTAGTATATTATACACAATTCTATACTAGTTTCGGTCAAAATCGAATTAAATCGAGGATTGTTCGAAATGCTACGAAACTTTTAAAATCTTCTCTATATGTTACGAGGGAAGGTTATGATGGAAGTCCATGAAAAAAATTATCTCAAAATTAGATTCTATGAAACTTTTTGAAATACTAGTTTTGGTCAAAAAATTTAAGTATATTATACACAATTTTATACTTGTTTCGGTCAGAAATTCAAATTAAATCGAGGATTGTTCGAAATGCTACAAAACCTTTCAGATCCTTTCTATATGTTACGAGGGAAGGTTATGATGGAAGTCCATGCAAAACTTTATCTTAAAATTAGATTCTATGAATCTTTTTTAAATACTAGTTTCGATCAAAAAATTGTAGTGTATTATACACAATTTTATACTAGTTTTAGTAAAAAAATCAAATTAAATCAGGGATTGTTCGAAATGCTACGAAACTTTTAAGATCCTCTCTATATGTTACGAGGGATGGTTATGATGGAAGTCCATGCCAAAAATTATCTCAAAATTTGATTCTATGGAACTTTTTGAAATACTAGTTTTGGTCAAAAAATTGTAGTATATTATACACAATTTTATACTAGTTTAGGTCGAAAATTCAAATTAAATCGAGGATTGTTCGAAATGCTACAAAACCTTTCAGATCCTTTCTATATGTTACGAGGGAAGGTTATGATGGAAGTCCATGCAAAAAATTATCTCAAAATTAGATTCTATGAATCTTTTTGAAATACTAGTTTCGGTCAAAAAATTGTAGTGTATTATACACATTTTTATACTAGTTTCAGTCAAAAAATCAAATTAAATCGAGGATTGTTCGAAATGCAACAAAAGTTTCCAGATCCTCTCTTTATGTTACGAGGGAAGGTTATGATGGAAGTCCATACAAAAAATTATCTCAAAATTAGATTCTATGAAACATTTTGAAATACTAATTTCGGTCAAAAAATCGTAGTATATTATACACAATTCTATACTAGTTTCGGTCAAAATCGAATTAAATCGAGGATTGTTCGAAATGCTACGAAACTTTTAAAATCTTCTCTATATGTTACGAGGGAAGGTTATGATGGAAGTCCATGAAAAAAATTATCTCAAAATTAGATTCTATGAAACTTTTTGAAATACTAGTTTTGGTCAAAAAATTTAAGTATATTATACACAATTTTATACTTGTTTCGGTCAGAAATTCAAATTAAATCGAGGATTGTTCGAAATGCTACAAAACCTTTCAGATCCTTTCTATATGTTACGAGGGAAGGTTATGATGGAAGTCCATGCAAAACTTTATCTTAAAATTAGATTCTATGAATCTTTTTGAAATACTAGTTTCGATCAAAAAATTGTAGTGTATTATACACAATTTTATACTAGTTTTAGTAAAAAAATCAAATTAAATCAGGGATTGTTCGAAATGCTACGAAGCTTTTAAGATCCTCTCTATATGTTACGAGGGATGGTTATGATGGAAGTCCATGCCAAAAATTATCTCAAAATTTGATTCTATGGAACTTTTTGAAATACTAGTTTTGGTCAAAAAATTGTAGTATATTATACACAATTTTATACTAGTTTAGGTCGAAAATTCAAATTAAATCGAGGATTGTTCGAAATGCTACAAAACCTTTCAGATCCTTTCTATATGTTACGAGGGAAGTTTATGATGGAAGTCCATACAAAAAATTATCTCAAAATTAGATTCTATGAATCTTTTTGAAATACTAGTTTCGGTCAAAAAATTGTAGTGTATTATACACATTTTTATACTAGTTTCAGTCAAAAAATCAAATTAAATCGAGGATTGTTCGAAATGCAACAAAAGTTTCCAGATCCTCTCTTTATGTTACGAGGGAAGGTTATGATGGAAGTCCATACAAAAAATTATCACAAAATTAGATTCTATGAAACATTTTGAAATACTAATTTCGGTCAAAAAATCGTAGTATATTATACACAATTCTATACTAGTTTCGGTCAAAATCGAATTAAATCGAGGATTGTTCGAAATGCTACGAAACTTTTAAAATCTTCTCTATATGTTACGAGGGAAGGTTATGATGGAAGTCCATGAAAAAAATTATCTCAAAATTAGATTCTATGAAACTTTTTGAAATACTAGTTTTGGTCAAAAAATTTAAGTATATTATACACAATTTTATACTTGTTTCGGTCAGAAATTCAAATTAAATCGAGGATTGTTCGAAATGCTACAAAACCTTTCAGATCCTTTCTATATGTTACGAGGGAAGGTTATGATGGAAGTCCATGCAAAACTTTATCTTAAAATTAGATTCTATGAATCTTTTTTAAATACTAGTTTCGATCAAAAAATTGTAGTGTATTATACACAATTTTATACTAGTTTTAGTAAAAAAATCAAATTAAATCAGGGATTGTTCGAAATGCTACGAAACTTTTAAGATCCTCTCTATATGTTACGAGGGATGGTTATGATGGAAGTCCATGCCAAAAATTATCTCAAAATTTGATTCTATGGAACTTTTTGAAATACTAGTTTTGGTCAAAAAATTGTAGTATATTATACACAATTTTATACTAGTTTAGGTCGAAAATTCAAATTAAATCGAGGATTGTTCGAAATGCTACAAAACCTTTCAGATCCTTTCTATATGTTACGAGGGAAGGTTATGATGGAAGTCCATGCAAAAAATTATCTCAAAATTAGATTCTATGAATCTTTTTGAAATACTAGTTTCGGTCAAAAAATTGTAGTGTATTATACACATTTTTATACTAGTTTCAGTCAAAAAATCAAATTAAATCGAGGATTGTTCGAAATGCAACAAAAGTTTCCAGATCCTCTCTTTATGTTACGAGGGAAGGTTATGATGGAAGTCCATACAAAAAATTATCTCAAAATTAGATTCTATGAAACATTTTGAAATACTAATTTCGGTCAAAAAATCGTAGTATATTATACACAATTCTATACTAGTTTCGGTCAAAATCGAATTAAATCGAGGATTGTTCGAAATGCTACGAAACTTTTAAAATCTTCTCTATATGTTACGAGGGAAGGTTATGATGGAAGTCCATGAAAAAAATTATCTCAAAATTAGATTCTATGAAACTTTTTGAAATACTAGTTTTGGTCAAAAAATTTAAGTATATTATACACAATTTTATACTTGTTTCGGTCAGAAATTCAAATTAAATCGAGGATTGTTCGAAATGCTACAAAACCTTTCAGATCCTTTCTATATGTTACGAGGGAAGGTTATGATGGAAGTCCATGCAAAACTTTATCTTAAAATTAGATTCTATGAATCTTTTTTAAATACTAGTTTCGATCAAAAAATTGTAGTGTATTATACACAATTTTATACTAGTTTTAGTAAAAAAATCAAATTAAATCAGGGATTGTTCGAAATGCTACGAAACTTTTAAGATCCTCTCTATATGTTACGAGGGATGGTTATGATGGAAGTACATGCCAAAAATTATCTCAAAATTTGATTCTATGGAACTTTTTGAAATACTAGTTTTGGTCAAGAAATTGTAGTATATTATACACAATTTTATACTAGTTTAGGTCGAAAATTCAAATTAAATCGAGGATTGTTCGAAATGCTACAAAACCTTTCAGATCCTTTCTATATGTTACGAGGGAAGGTTATGATGGAAGTCCATGCAAAAAATTATCTCAAAATTAGATTCTATGAATCTTTTTGAAATACTAGTTTCGGTCAAAAAATTGTAGTGTATTTTATACATTTTTATACTAGTTTCAGTCAAAAAATCAAATTAAATCGAGGATTGTTCGAAATGCTACAAAAGTTTCGAGATCCTCTCTATATGTTATGACGGAAGGTTATGATGGAAGTCCATACAAAAAATTATCTCAAAATTAGATTCTATGAAACATTTTGAAATACTAATTTCGGTCAAAAAATCGTAATATCTTATACACAATTCTAAACTAGTTTAGGTTAAAATCGAATTAAATCGAGGATTGTTCGAAATGCTACGAAACTTTTAAGACCCTCTCTATATGTTATGAGGGATGGTTATGATGGAAGTTCATGAAAAAAATTATCTCAAAATTAGATTCTATGGAACTTTTTGAAATACTAGTTTTGGTCAAAAAATTGTAGTATATTATACACAATTTTATACTAGTTTAGGTCGAAAATTCAAATTAAATCGAGGATTGTTCGAAATGCTACAAAACCTTTCAGATCCTTTCTATATGTTACGAGGGAAGGTTATGATGGAAATCCATGCAAAAAATTATCTCAAAATTAGATTCTATGAATCTTTTTGAAATACTAGTTTCGGTCAAAAAATTGTAGTGTATTATACACATTTTTATACTAGTTTCAGCCAAAAAATCAAATTAAATTGAGGATTGTTCGAAATGCTACAAAAGTTTCCAGATCCTCTCTGTATGTTATGAGGGAAGGTTATGATGGAAGTCCATACAAAATATTATCTCAAAATTAGATTTTATGAAACATTTTGAAATACTAATTTCGGTCAAAAAATCGTAGTATATTATACACAATTCTATACTAGTTTAGGTCAAAATCGAATTAAATCGAGGATTGTTCGAAATGCTACGAAACTTTTAAGACCCTCTCTATATGTTACGAGGGATGGTTATGATGGAAGTCCATGCAAAAAATTATCTCAAAATTAGATTCTATGGAACTTTTTTAAATACTAGTTTTGGTCAAAAAATTGTAGTATATTTTACATAATTTTATAATAGTTTAGGTCAAAAATTCAAATTAAATCGAGGATTGTTCGAAATGCTACAAAACCTTTCAGATCCTTTCTATATGTTACGAGGGAAGGTTATGATGGAAGTCCATGCAAAAAATTATCTCAAAATTAGATTCTATGAATCTTTTTGAAATACTAGTTTCGGTCAAAAGATTGTAGTGTATTATACACATTTTTATACTAGTTTCAGTCAAAAAATCAAATTAAATTGAGGATTGTTCGAAATGCTACAAAAGTTTCCAGATCCTCTCTGTATGTTATGAGGGAAGGTTATGATGGAAGTCCATACAAAAAATTATTTCAAAATTAGATTCTATGAAACATTTTGAAATACTAATTTCGGTCAAAAAATCGTAGTATATTATACACAATTCTATACTAGTTTCGGTCAAAAATCAAATTAAATCGAGGATTGTTCGAAATGCTACGAAACTTATAAGATCTCCTCTATGTGTTACGAGGGAAGGTTATGATGGAAGTCCATGAAAACAATTATCTCAAAATTAGATTCTATGAAACTTTTTGAAATACTAGTTTCGGTCAAAAAATTTAAGTATATTATACACAATTTTATACTTGTTTAGGTCAAAAATTTAAATTAAATCGAGGATTGTTCGAAATGCTACAAAACCTCTCAGATCCTTTCTATATGTTACGAGGGAAGGTTATGATATAAGTCCATGCAAAACTTTATCTTAAAATTAGATTCTATGAATCTTTTTGAAATACTAGTTTCGGTCAAAAAATTGCAGTGTATTATACGCAATTTTATACTAGTTTTAGTCAAAAAATCAAATTAAATCGAGGATTGTTCGAAATGCTACGAAACTTTTAAGATCCTCTCTATATGTTACGAGGGATGGATATGATGGAAGTCCATGCAAAAAATTATCTCAAAATTAGATTCTATGGAACTTTTTGAAATACTAGATTTGGTCAAAAAATCGTATTATATTATACACAATTCTAAACTAGTTTCAGTCAAAAATAAAATTAATTCGAGGATTTTTCGAAATGCTAGGAAACTTTTAAGATCATCTCTATATGTTACGAGGGAAGGTAATGATGGAAGTCCATGCCAAAAATTATCTCAAAAATAGATTCTATGTAACTTTTTAAAATACTAATTTTGGTCAAAAAAGCGTAGTTTATTATACACAATTCTATACTAATTTTGGTCAAAAATCATATTAAATCGAGGATTGTTCAAAATGTGACGAAACTTTTTAGATCCTTTCGATATGTTACAAGGGAAGGTAATGATGGAAGTCCATGTAACAAATTATCTCAAAATTAGGCTCTATGAACCTTTTTGAAATACTAGTTTTGGTCAAAAAATCGTAGTATTATACACAATTCTATACTAATATCGGTCAAAAATTAAATTAAATCGAGGATTGTTCGAAATGCTAATAAAACTTTTAAGATTCTATCTATTTGTTATGAGGGAAGGTTTTGATGGAAGTCCATGCAAAAAATCATCTCAAAATTAGATTATATGAAACTTTTTGAAATACTAGTTTCGGTAAATAAAATCGTAGTATATTATACTCAATTTTATTCTTTTTTCAATAAAAAAATCAAATTAACTCGAGGATTGTTCGAAATGCTACGAAACGTTTAGGATCATCTCTATATGTTACGAGGGAAGGTTATGATGGAAGTCCAAACAAAAAATTATCTCAAAATTATATTCTATGAAACTTTTTGAAATACTAGTTTTGGTCAAAAAATTGTAGTATATTATACACAATTTTATACTAGTTTCGGTCCAAAATTCAAATTAAATCGAGGATTGTTCGAAATGCTACAAAACCTTTCAGATCCTTTCTATATGTTACGAGGGAAGGTTATGATGGAAGTCCATGCAAAAAATTATCTCAAAATTAGATTCTATGAATCTTTTTGAAATACTAGTTTCGGTCAAAAAATTGTAGTGTATTATACACATTTTTATACTAGTTTCAGTCAAAAAATCAAATTAAATCGAGGATTGTTCGAAATGCTACAAAAGTTTCGAGATCCTCTCTATATGTTATGAGGGAAGGTTATGATGGAAGTCCATACAAAAAATTATATCAAAATTAGATTCTATGAAACATTTTGAAATACTAATTTCGGTCAAAAAATCGTAGTATATTATACACAATTCTATACTAGTTTAGGTCAAAATCAAATTAAATCGAGGATTGTTCAAAATGCTACGAAACTTTTAAGACCCTCTCTATATGTTACGAGGGATGGTTATGATGGAAGTTCATGCAAAAAATTATCTCAAAATTAGATTCTATGGAACTTTTTGAAATACTAGTTTTGGTCAAAAAATTGTAGTATATTATACATAATTTTATACTAGTTTAGGTCGAAAATTCAAATTAAATCGAGGATTGTTCGAAATGCTACAAAACCTTTCAGATCCTTTCTATATGTTACGAGGGAAGGTTATGATGGAAGTCCATGCAAAAAATTATATCAAAATTAGATTCTATGAATCTTTTTGAAATACTAGTTTCGGTCAAAAAATTGTAGTGTATTATACACATTTTTATACTAGTTTCAGTCAAAAAATCAAATTAAATCGAGGATTATTCAAAATGCTACAAAAGTTTCCAGATCCTCTCTGTATGTTATGAGGGAAGGTTATGATGGAAGGCCATACAAAAAATTATCTCAAAATTAGATTCTATGAAACATTTTGAAATACTAATTTCGGTCAAAAAAACGTAGTATATTATACACAATTCTATACTAGTTTCGGTCAAAAATCAAATTAAATCGAGGATTGTTCGAAATGCTACGAAACTTTTAAGATCTTCTCTATGTGTTACGAGGGAAGGTTATGATGGAAGTCCATGAAAACAATTATCTCAAAATTAGATTCTATGAAACTTTTTGAAATACTAGTTTCGGTCAATAAATTTAAGTATATTATACACAATTTTATACTTGTTTAGGTAAAAAATTTAAATTAAATCGAGGATTGTTCGAAATGCTACAAAACCTTTCAGATCCTTTCTATATGTTACGAGGGAAGGTTATGATAGAAGTCCATGCAAAACTTTATCTTAAAATTAGATTCTATGAATCTTTTTGAAATACTAGTTTCGGTCAAAAAATTGCAGTGTATTATACACAATTTTATACTAGTTTTAGTCAAAAAATCAAATTAAATCGAGGATTGTTCGAAATGCTACGAAACTTTTAAGATCCTCTCTATATGTTACGAGGGATGGTTATGATGGAAGTCCATGCAAAAAATTATCTCAAAATTAGATTCTATGGAAATTTTTGAAATACTAGATTGGTCAAAAAATCGTATTATATTATACACAATTCTAAACTAGTTTCAGTCAAAAATAAAATTAATTCGAGGATTTTTCGAAATGCTACGAAACATTTAAGATCATCTCTATATGTTACGAGGGAAGGTTATGATGGAAGTCCATGCCAAAAATTATCTCAAAATTAGATTCTATGTAACTTTTTGAAATACTAATTTTGGTCAAAAAAGCGTAGTTTATTATACACAATTCTATACTAATTTTGGTTAAAAATCATATTCAATCGAGGATTGTTCAAAATGCGACGAAACTTTTTAGATCCTTTCGATATGTTACAAGGGAAGGTAATGATGGAAGTCCATGTAACAAATTATCTCAAAATTAGGCTCTATGAACCTTTTTGAAATACTAGTTTTGGCCAAAAAATTGTAGTATTATTATACACAATTCTATACTAATATCGGTCAAAAATTAAATTAAATCGAGGATTGTTCGAAATGCTAATAAAACTTTTAAGATCCTATCTATATGTTATGAGGGAAGGTTATGATGGAAGTCCATGCAAAAAATCATCTCAAAATTAGATTATATGAAACTTTTTGAAATACTAGTTTCGGTAAATAAAATCGTAGTATATTATACTAAATTTTATGTTTTTTATTAGTAAAAAAATCAAATTAACTCGAGGATTGTTCGAAATGCTACGAAACGTTTAAGATCATCTCTATATGTTACGAGGGAAGGTTATGATGGAAGTCCAAACAAAAAATTATTTCAAAATTATATTCTATGAAACTTTTTGAAATACTAGTTTTGGTCAAAAAATTGTAGTATATTATACACAATTTTATACTAGTTTCGGTCCAAAATTCAAATTAAATCGAGGATTGTTCGAAATGCTACAAAACCTTTCAGATCCTTTCTATATGTTACGAGGGAAGGTTATGATGGAAGTCCATGCAAAAAATTATATCAAAATTAGATTCTATGAATCTTTTTGAAATACTAGTTTCGGTCAAAAAATCGTAGTATATTATACACAATTCTATACTAGTTTCGGTCAAAATCGAATTAAATCGAGGATTGTTCGAAATGCTACGAAACTTTTAAGATCTTCTCTATATGTTACGAGGGAAGGTTATGATGGAAGTCCATGAAAACAATTATCTCAAAATTAGATTCTATGAAACTTTTTGAAATACTAGTTTCGGTCAAAAAATTTAAGTATATTATACACAATTTTATACTTGTTTCGGTCAAAAATTCAAATTAAATCGAGGATTGTTCGAAATGCTACAAAACCTTTAAGATCCTTTCTATATGTTACGAGGGAAGGTTATGATGGAAGTCCATGCAAAACTTTATCTTAAAATTAGATTCTATGAATCTTTTTGAAATACTTGTTTCGGTTAAAAAATTGCAGTGTATTATATACACAATTTTATACTAGTTTTAGTCAAAAAATCAAATTAAATCGAGGATTGTTCGAAATGCTACGAAACTTTTAAGATCCTCTCTATATGTTACGAGGGATGGATATGTTGGAAGTCCATGCAAAAAATTATCTCAAAATTAGATTCTATGGAACTTTTTGAAATACTAGATTTGGTCAAAAAATCGTATTATATTATACACAATTCTAAACTAGTTTCAGTCAAAAATAAAATTAATTCGAGGATTTTTCGAAATGCTACGAAACTTTTAAGATCATCTCTATATGTTACGAGGGAAGGTTATGATGGAAGTCCATGCCAAAAATTATCTCAAAATTAGATTCTATGTAACTTTTTGAAATACTAATTTTGGTCAAAAAAGCGTAGTTTATTATACACAATTCTATACTAATTTTGGTCAAAAATCATATTAAATCGAGGATTGTTCAAAATGCGACGAAACTTTTTAGATCCTTTCGATATGTTACAAGGGAAGGTAATGATGGAAGTCCATGTAACAAATTATCTCAAAATTAGGCTCTATGAACCTTTTTGAAATACTAGTTTTGGTCAAAAAATCGTAGTATTATTATACACAATTCTATACTAATATCGGTCAAAAATTAAATTAAATCGAGGATTGTTCGAAATGCTAATAAAACTTTTAAGATCCTATCTATATGTTATGAGGGAAGGTTTTAATGGAAGTCCATGCAAAAAATCATCTCAAAATTAGATTATATGAAACTTTTCGAAATACTAGTTTCGGTAAATAAAATCGTAGTATATTATACTCAATTTTATTCTTTTTTCAGTAAAAAAATCAAATCAACTCGAGGATTGTTCGAAATGCTACGAAACGTTTAAGATCATCTCTATATGTTACGAGGGAAGGTTATGATGGAAGTCCAAACAAAAAATTATCTCAAAATTAAATTCTATGAAACTTTTTGAAATACTAGTTTTGGTCAAAAAATTGTAGTATATTATAAACAATTTTATACTAGTTTCGGTCCAAAATTCAAATTAAATCGAGGATTGTTCGAAATGCTACAAAACCTTTCAGATCCTTTCTATATGTTACGAGGGAAGGTTACGATGGAAGTCCATGCAAAAAATTATCTCAAAATTAGATTCTATGAATCTTTTTGAAATACTAGTTTCGGTCAAAAAATTGTAGTGTATTATACACATTTTTATACTAGTTTCAGTCAAAAAATCAAATTAAATCGAGGATTGTTCGAAATGCTACAAAAGTTTCCAGATCCTCTCTTTATGTTACGAGGGAAGGTTATGATGGAAGTCAATACAAAAAATTATCTCAAAATTAGATTCTATGAAACATTTTAAAATACTAATTTCGGTCAAAAAATCGTAGTAATACACAATTCTATACTAGTTTCGGTCAAAATCGAATTAAATCGAGGATTGTTCGAAATGCTACGAAACTTTTAAGATCCTCTCTATATGTTACGAGGGATGGTTATAATGGAAGTCCATGCAAAAAATTATCTCAAAATTAGATTCTATGGAACTTTTTGAAATACTAGATTTGGTCAAAAAATCGTATTATATTATACACAATTTTAAACTAGTTTCAGTCAAAAATAAAATTAATTCGAGGATTTTTCGAAATGCTACGAAACTTTTAAGATCATCTCTATATGTTACGAGGGAAGGTTATGATGGAAGTCAATGCCAAAAATTATCTCAAAATTAGATTCTATGTAACTTTTTGAAATAATTTTGGTCAAAAAAGCGTAGTTTATTATACACAATTCTATACTAAATTTGGTCAAAAATCATATTCAATCGAGGATTGTTCAAAATGCGACGAAACTTTTTAGATCCTTTCGATATGTTACAAGGGAAAGTAATGATGGATGTCCATGTAACAAATTATCTCAAAATTAGGCTCTATGAACCTTTTTGAAATACTAGTTTTGGTCAAAAAATCATAGTATTATTATACACAATTCTATACTAATATCGGTCAAAAATTAAATTAAATCGAGGATTGTTCGAAATGCTAATAAAACTTTTAAGATCCTATCTATATGTTATGAGGGAAGGTTTTGATGGAAGTCCATGCAAAAAATCATCTCAAAACTAGATTATATGAAACTTTTTGAAATACTAGTTTCGGTAAATAAAATCGTAGTATATTATACTCAATTTTATTCTTTTTTCAGTAAAAAAATCAAATTAACTCGAGGATTGTTCGAAATGCTACGAAACGTTTAAGATCATCTCTATATGTTACGAGGGAAGGTTATGATGGAAATCCACACAAAAAATTATCTCAAAATTAAATTCTATGAAACTTTTTGAAATACTAGTTTTGGTCAAAAAATTGTAGTATATTATAAACAATTTTATACTAGTTTCGGTCCAAAATTCAAATTAAATCGAGGATTGTTCGAAATGCTACAAAACCTTTCAAATCCTTTCTATATGTTACGAGGGAAGGTTATGATGGAAGTCCATGCAAAAAATTATCTCAAAATTAGATTCTATGAATCTTTTTGAAATACTAGTTTCGGTCAAAAAATTGTAGTGTATTATACACATTTTTATACTAGTTTCAGTCAAAAAATCAAATTAAATCGAGGATTGTTTGAAATGCTACAAAAGTTTCCAGATCCTCTCTATATGTTATGTGGGAAGGTTACGATGGAAGTCCATACAAAAAATTATCTCAAAATTAGATTCTATGAAACATTTTGAAATACTAATTTCGGTCAAAAAATCGTAGTATATTATACACAATTCTATACTAGTTTCGGTCAAAAATCAAATTAAATCGAGGATTGTTCGAAATGCTACGAAACTTTTAAGATCATCTCTATGTGTTACGAGGGAAGGTTATGATGGAAGTCCATGTTAAAATTATCTCAAAATTAGATTCTGTGAAACTTTTTGAAATACTAGTTTCGGTCAAAATATTTAAGTATATTATACACAATTTTATACTTGTTTCGGTCAAAAATTCAAATTAAATCGAGGATTGTTCGAAATGCTACAAAACCTTTAAGATCCTTTCTATATGTTACGAGGGAAGGTTATGATGGAAGTCCATGCAAAACTTTATCTTAAAATTAGATTCTATGAATCTTTTTGAAATACTAGTTTCGGTCAAAAAATTGCAGTGTATTATACACAATTTTATACTAGTTTTAGTCAAAAAATCAAATTAAATCGAGGATTGTTCGAAATGCTACGAAACTTTTAAGATCCTCTCTATATGTTACGAGGGATGGTTATGATGGAAGTCCATGCAAAAAATTATCTCAAAATTAGATTCTATGGAACTTTTTGAAATACTAGTTTTGGTCAAAAAATTGTAGTATATTATACACAATTTTATACTAGTTTAGGTCGAAATTCAAATTAAATCGAGGATTGTTCGAAATGCTAAAAAACCTTCAGATCCTTTCTATATGTTACGAGGGAAGGTTATGATGGAAGTCCATGCAAAAAATTATCTCAAAATTAGATTCTATGAATCTTTTTGAAATACTAGTTTCGGTCAAAAAATTGTAGTGTATTATACACATTTTTATACTAGTTTCAGTCAAAAAATCAAATTAAATCGAGGATTGTTCGAAATGCTACAAAAGTTTCCAGATCCTCTCTATATGTTATGAGGGAAGGTTATGATGGAACTCCATACAAAAAATTATCTCAAAATTAGATTATATGAAACATTTTGAAATACTAATTTCGGTCAAAAAATCGTAGTATATTATACACAATTCTATACTAGTTTCGGTCAAAAATCAAATTAAATCGAGGATTGTTCGAAATGCTACGAAACTTTTAAGATCTTCTCTATGTGTTACGAGGGAAGGTTATGATGGAAGTCCATGAAAACAATTATCTCAAAATTAGATTCTATGAAACATTTTGAAATACTTGTTTCGGTCAAAAAATTTAAGTATATTATACACAATTTTATACTTGTTTCGGTCAAAAATTCAAATTAAATCGAGAATTGTTCGAAATGCTACTAAACCTTTCGGATCCTTTCTATATGTTACAAGGGAAGGTAATGATGGAAATCCATGTAATAAATTATCTCAAAATTAGGCTCTATGAACCTTTTTGAAATACTAGTTTTGGTCAAAAAATCGTAGTATTATTATACATAATTCTATACTAATATCGGTCAAAAATTAAATTAAATCGAGGATTGTTCGAAATGCTAATAAAACTTTTAAGATCCTATCTATATGTTATGAGGGAAGGTTATGATGGAAGTCCATGCAAAAAATCATCTCAAAATTAGATTATATGAAACTTTTTTAAATACTAGTTTCGGTAAATAAAATCGTAGTATATTATACTCAATTTTATTCTTATTTCAGTAAAAAAATCAAATCAACTCGAAGATTGTTCGAAATGCTACGAAACGTTTAAGATCATCTCTATATGTTACGAGGGAAGGTTATGATGGAAGTCCAAACAAAAAATTACCTCAAAATTATATTCTATGAAACTTTTTGAAATACTAGTTTTGGTCAAAAAATTGTAGTATATTATACACAATTTTATACTAGTTTCGGTCCAAAATTCAAATTAAATCGAGGATTGTTCGAAATGCTACAAAACCTTTCAGATCCTTTCTATATATTACGAGGGAAGGTTATGATGGAAGTCCATGCAAAAAATTATCTCAAAATTAGATTCTATGAATCTTTTTGAAATACTAGTTTCGGTCAAAAAATTGTAGTGTATTATACACATTTTTATACTAGTTTCAGTCAAAAAATCAAATTAAATCGAGGATTGTTCGAAATGCAACAAAAGTTTCCAGATCCTCTCTTTATGTTACGAGGGAAGGTTATTATGGAAGTCCATACAAAAAATTATCTCAAAATTAGATTCTATGAAACATTTTGAAATACTAATTTCGGTCAAAAAATCGTAGTATATTATACACAATTCAATACTAGTTTCGGTCAAAATCGAATTAAATCGAGGATTGTTCGAAATGCTACGAAACTTTTAAAATCTTCTCTATATGTTACGAGGGAATGTTATGATGGAAGTCCATGAAAAAAATTATCTCAAAATTAGATTCTATGAAACTTTTTGAAATACTAGTTTTGGTCAAAAAATTTAAGTATATTATACACAATTTTATACTTGTTTCGGTCAAAAATTCAAATTAAATCGAGGATTGTTCGAAATGCTACAAAAACCTTTCAGATCCTTTCTATATGTTACGAGGGAAGATTATGATGGAAGTCCATGCAAAACATTATCTTAAAATTAGATTCTATGAATCTTTTTGAAATACTAGTTTCGATCAAAAAATTGTAGTGTATTATACACAATTTTATACTAGTTTTAGTCATAAAATCAAATTAAATCGAGGATTATTCGAAATGCTACGAAACTTTTAAGATCCTCTCTATATGTTACGAGGGATGGTTATGATGGAAGTCCATGCAAAAAATTATCTCAAAATTAGATTCTATGGAACTTTTTGAAATACTAGTTTTGGTCAAAAAATTGTAGTATATTATACACAATTTTATACTAGTTTAGGTCGAAAATTCAAATTAAATCGAGGATTGTTCGAAATGCCACAAAACCTTTCAGATCCTTTCTATATGTTACGAGGGAAGGTTATGATGGAAGTCCATGCAAAAAATTATCTCAAAATTAGATTCTATGAATCTTTTTGAAATACTAGTTTCGGTCAAAAAATTGTAGTGTATTAAACACATTTTTATACTAGTTTCAGTCAAAAAATCAAATTAAATCGAGGATTGTTCGAAATGCTACAAAAGTTTCCAGATCCTCTCTATATGTTATGCGGGAAGGTTATGATGGAAGTCCATACAAAAAATTATCTCAAAATTAGATTCTATGAAACATTTTGAAATACTAATTTCGGTCTAAAAATTGTAGTATATTATACACAATTCTATACTAGTTTCGGTCAAAAATCAAATTAAATCGAGGATTGTTCGAAATGCTACGAAACTTTTAAGATCTTCTCTATGTGTTACGAGGGAAGGTTATGATGGAAGTCCATGAAAACAATTATCTCAAAATTAGATTTTATGAAACTTTTTGAAATACTATTTTCGGTCAAAAAATTTAAGTATATTATACACAATTTTATACTTGTTTCGGTCAAAAATTCAAATTAAATCGAGCATTGTTCGAAATGCTACAAAACCTTTCAGATCCTTTCTATATGTTACGAGGGAAGGTTATGATGGAAGTCCATGCAAAACTTTATCTTAAAATTAGATTCTATGAATCTTTTTGAAATACTTGTTTCGGTTAAAAAATTGCAGTGTATTATATACACAATTTTATACTAGTTTTAGTCAAAAAATCAAATTAAATCGAGGATTGTTCGAAATGCTACGAAACTTTTAAGATCCTCTCTATATGTTACGAGGGATGGATATGTTGGAAGTCCATGCAAAAAATTATCTCAAAATTGGATTCTATGGAACTTTTTGAAATACTATATTTGGTCAAAAAATCGTATTATATTATACACAATTCTAAACTAGTTTCAGTCAAAAATAAAATTAATTCGAGGATTTTTCGAAATGCTACGAAACTTTTAAGATCATCTCTATATGTTACGAGGGAAGGTTATGATGGAAGTCCATGACAAAAATTATCTCAAAATTAGATTCTATGTAACTTTTTGAAATACTAATTTTGGTCAAAAAAGCGTAGTTTATTATACACAATTCTATACTAATTTTGGTCAAAAATCATATTAAATCGAGGATTGTTCAAAATGCGACGAAACGTTTTAGATCCTTTCGATATGTTACAAGGGAAGGTAATGATGGAAGTCCATGTAACAAATTATCTCAAAATTAGGCTCTATGAACCTTTTTGAAATACTAGTTTTGGTCAAAAAATCGTAGTATTATTATACACAATTCTATACTAATATCGGTCAAAAATTAAATTAAATCGAGGATTGTTCGAAATGCTAATAAAACTTTTAAGATCCTATCTATATGTTATGAGGGAAGGTTATGATGGAAATCCATGCAAAAAATCATCTCAAAATTAGATTATATGAAACTTTTTGTAATACTAGTTTCGGTAAATAAAATCGTAGTATATTATACTCAATTTTATTCTTTTTTCAGTAAAAAAATCAAATTAACTCGAGGATTGTTCGAAATGCTACGAAACGTTTAAGATCATCTCTATATGTTACGATGGAAGGTTATGATGGAAGTCCAAACAAAAAATTATCTCAAAATTATATTCTATGAAACTTTTTGAAATACTAGTTTTGGTCAAAAAATTGTAGTATATTATACACAATTTTATACTAGTTTCGGTCCAAAATTCAAATTAAATCGAGGATTGTTCGAAATGCTACAAAACCTTTCAGATCCTTTCTATATGTTACGAGGGAAGGTTATGATGGAAGTCCATGCAAAAAATTATCTCAAAATTAGATTCTATGAATCTTTTTGAAATACTAGTTTCGGTCAAAAAATTGTAGTGTATTATACACATTTTTATACTAGTTTCAGTCAAAAAATCAAATTAAATCGAGGATTGTTCGAAATGCTACAAAAGTTTCCAGATCCTCTCTTTATGTTACGAGGGAAGGTTATGATGGAAGTCAATACAAAAAATTATCTCAAAATTAGATTCTATGAAACATTTTAAAATACTAAATTTCGGTCAAAAAATCGTAGTAATACACAATTCTATACTAGTTTCGGTCAAAATCGAATTAAATCGAGGATTGTTCAAAATGCTACGAAACTTTTAAGATCTTCTCTATATGTCACGAGGGAAGGTTATGAAGGAAGTCCATGAAAAAAATTATATCAAAATTAGATTCTATGAAACTTTTTGAAATAATAATTTTGGTCAAAAAATTTAAGTATATTATACACAATTTTATACTTGTTTCAGACAAAAATTCAAATTAAATCGAGGATTGTTCGAAATGCTACAAAACCTTTCAGATCCTTTCTATATTTAACGAGGGAAGGTTATGATGGAAGTCCATGCAAACCTTTATCTTAAAATTAGATTCTATGAATCTTTATGAAATACTAGTTTCGATCAAAAAACTGTAGTGTATTATACACAATTTTATACTAGTTTTAGTCAAAAAATCAAATTAAATCGAGGATTGTTCGAAATGCTACGAAACTTTTAAGATCCTCTCTATATGTTACGAGGGATGGTTATGATGGAAGTCCATGCAAAAAATTATCTCAAAATTAGATTCTATGGAACTTTTTGAAATACTAGTTTTGGTCAAAATATTGTAGTATATTATACACAATTTTATACTAGTTTAGGTCGAAAATTCAAATTAAATCGAGGATTGTTCGAAATGCTACAAAACCTTTCAGATCCTTTCTATATGTTACGAGGGAAGGTTACGATGGAAGTCCATACAAAATATTATCTCAAAATTAGATTCTATGAAACATTTTGAAATACTAATTTCGGTCAAAAAATCGTTGTATATTATACACAATTCTATACTAGTTTCGGTCAAAAATCAAATTAAATCGAGGATTGTTCGAAATGCTACGAAACTTTTAAGATCATCTCTATGTGTTACGAGGGAAGGTTATGATGGAAGTCCATGAAAACAATTATCTCAAAATTAGATTCTGTGAAACTTTTTGAAATACTAGTATCGGTCAAAAAATTTAAGTATATTATACACAATTTTATACTTGTTTCGGTCAAAAATTCAAATTAAATCGAGGATTGTTCGAAATGCTACAAAACCTTTCAGATCCTTTCTATAGTTACGAGGGAAGGTTATGATGGAAGTCCATGCAAAACTTTATCTTAAAATTAGATTCTATGAATCTTTTTGAAATACTAGTTTCGGTCAAAAAATTGCAGTGTATTATACACAATTTTATACTAGTTTTAGTCAAAAAATCAAATTAAATCGAGGATTGTTCGAAATGCTACAAAACTTTTAAGGTCCTCTCTATATGTTACGAGGGATGGTTATGATAGAAGTCCATGCAAAAAATTATCTCAAAATTAGATTCTATGGAAATTTTTGAAATACTAGATTTGGTCAAAAAATCGTATTATACTATACACAATTCTAAACTAGTTTCAGTCAAAAAAAAAATTAATTCGAGGATTTTTCGAAATGCTACGAAACTTTTAAGATCATCTCTATATGTTACGAGGGAAGGTTATGATGGAAGTCCATGCCAAAAATTATCTCAAAATTAGATTCTATGTAACTTTTTGAAATACTAATTTTGGTCAAAAAAGCATAGTTTATTATACACAATTCTATACTAATTTATGTCAAAAATCATATTCAATCGAGGATTGTTCAAAATGCGACGAAACGTTTTAGATCCTTTCGATATGTTACAAGGGAAGGTAATGATGGAAGTCCATGTAATAAATTATCTCAAAATTAGGCTCTATGAACCTTTTTGAAATACTAGTTTTGGTCAAAAAATCGTAGTATTATTATACATAATTCTATACTAATATCGGTCAAAAATTAAATTAAATCGAGGATTGTTCGAAATGCTAATAAAACTTTTAAGATCCTATCTATATGTTATGAGGGAAGGTTATGATGGAAGTCCATGCAAAAAATCATCTCAAAATTAGATTATATGAAACTTTTTTAAATACTAGTTTCGGTAAATAAAATCGTAGTATATTATACTCAATTTTATTCTTTTTTCAGTAAAAAAATCAAATTAACTCGAGGATTGTTCGAAATGCTACGAAACGTTTAAGATCATCTCTATATGTTACGAGGGAAGGTTATGATGGAAGTCTAAACAAAAAATTACCTCAAAATTATATTCTATGAAACTTTTTGAAATACTAGTTTTGGTCAAATAATTGTAGTATATTATACACAATTTTATACTAATTTCGGTCCATAATTCAAATTAAATCGAGGATTGTTCGAAATGCTACAAAACCTTTCAGATCCTTTCTATATATTACGAGGGAAGGTTATGATGGAAGTCCATGCAAAAAATTATCTCAAAATTAGATTCTATGAATCTTTTTGAAATACTAGTTTCGGTCAAAAAATTGTACTGTATTATACACATTTTTATACTAGTTTCAGTCAAAAAATCAAATTAAATCGAGGATTATTCGAAATGTAACAAAAGTTTCCAGATCCTCTTTTTATGTTACGAGGGAAGGTTATGATGGATGTCCATACAAAAAATTATCTCAAAATTAGATTCTATGAAACATTTTGAAATACTAATTTCGGTCAAAAAATCGTAGTATATTATACACAATTCAATACTAGTTTCGGTCAAAATCGAATTAAATCGAGGATTGTTCGAAATGCTACGAAACTTTTAAAATCTTCTCTATATGTTACGAGGGAAGGTTATGATGGAAGTCCATGAAAAAAATTATCTCAAAATTAGATTCTATGAAACTTTTTGAAATACTAGTTTTGGTCAAAAAATTTAAGTATATTATACACAATTTTATACTTGTTTCGGTCAAAAATTCAAATTAAATCGAGGATTGTTCGAAATGCTACAAAACCTTTCAGATCCTTTCTATAGTTACGAGGGAAGGTTATGATGGAAGTCCAAGCAAAACTTTATCTTAAAATTAGATTCTATGAATCTTTTTGAAATACTAGTTTCGGTCAAAAAATTGCAGTGTATTATACACAATTTTATACTAGTTTTAGTCAAAAAATCAAATTAAATCGAGGATTGTTCGAAATGCTACGAAACTTTTAAGGTCCTCTCTATATGTTACGAGGGATAGTTATGATAGAAGTCAATGCAAAAAATTATCTCAAAATTAGATTCTATGGAAATTTTTGAAATACTAGATTTGGTCAAAAAATCGTATTATATTATACACAATTCTAAACTAGTTTCAGTCAAAAAAAAAATTAATTCGAGGATTTTTCGAAATGCTACGAAACTTTTAAGATCATCTCTATATGTTACGAGGGAAGGTTATGATGGAAGTCCATGCCAAAAATTATCTCAAAATTAGATTCTATGTAACTTTTTGAAATACTAATTTTGGTCAAAAAAGCATAGTTTATTATACACAATTCTATACTAATTTATGTCAAAAATCATATTCAATCGAGGATTGTTCAAAATGCGACGAAACGTTTTAGATCCTTTCGATATGTTACAAGGGAAGGTAATGATGGAAGTCCATGTAATAAATTATCTCAAAATTAGGCTCTATGAACCTTTTTGAAATACTAGTTTTGGTCAAAAAATCGTAGTATTATTATACATAATTCTATACTAATATCGGTCAAAATTTAAATTAAATCGAAGATTGTTCGAAATGCTAATAAAACTTTTAAGATCCTATCTATATGTTATGAGGGAAGGTTATGATGGAAGTCCATGCAAAAAATCATCTCAAAATTAGATTATATGAAACTTTTTTAAATACTAGTTTCGGTAAATAAAATCGTAGTATATTATACTCAATTTTATTCTTTTTTCAGTAAAAAAATCAAATTAACTCGAGGATTGTTCGAAATGCTACGAAACGTTTAAGATCATCTCTATATGTTACGAGGGAAGGTTATGATGGAAGTCTAAACAAAAAATTACCTCAAAATTATATTCTATGAAACTTTTTGAAATACTAGTTTTGGTCAAAAAATTGTAGTATATTATACACAATTTTATACTAATTTCGGTCCATAATTCAAATTAAATCGAGGATTGTTCGAAATGCTACAAAACCTTTCAGATCCTTTCTATATATTACGAGGGAAGGTTATGATGGAAGTCCATGCAAAAAATTATCTCAAAATTAGATTCTATGAATCTTTTTGAAATACTAGTTTCGGTCAAAAAATTGTAGTGTATTATACACATTTTTATACTAGTTTCAGTCAAAAAATCAAATTAAATCGAGGATTATTCGAAATGTAACAAAAGTTTCCAGATCCTCTTTTTATGTTACGAGGGAAGGTTATGATGGAAGTCCATACAAAAAATTATCTCAAAATTAGATTCTATGAAACATTTTGAAATACTAATTTCGGTCAAAAAATCGTAGTATATTATACACAATTCAATACTAGTTTCGGTCAAAATCGAATTAAATCGAGGATTGTTCGAAATGCTACGAAACTTTTAAAATCTTCTCTATATGTTACGAGGGAAGGTTATGATGGAAGTCCATGAAAAAAATTATCTCAAAATTAGATTCTATGAAACTTTTTGAAATACTAGTTTTGGTCAAAAAATTTAAGTATATTATACACAATTTTATACTTGTTTCGGTCAAAAATTCAAATTAAATCGAGGATTGTTCGAAATGCTACAAAACCTTTCAGATCCTTTCTATAGTTACGAGGGAAGGTTATGATGGAAGTCCATGCAAAACTTTATCTTAAAATTAGATTCTATGAAGCTTTTTGAAATACTAGTTTCGATCAAAAAATTGTAGTGTATTATACACAATTTTATACTAGTTTAGTCAAAAAATCAAATTAAATCGAGGATTATTCGAAATGCTACGAAACTTTTAAGATCATCTCTATATGTTACGAGGGAAGGTTATGATGGAAGTCCAAACAAAAAATTATCTCAAAATTATATTCTATGAAACTTTTTGAAATACTAGTTTTGGTCAAAAAATTGTATTATATTATATACAATTTTATACTAGTTTAGGTCGAAAATTCAAATTAAATTGAGGATTGTTCGAAATGCTACAAAACCTTTCAGATCCTTTCTATATGTTACGAGGGAAGGTTATGATGGAAGTCCATGCAAAAATTATCTCAAAATTAGATTCTATGAATCTTTTTGAAATACTAGTTTCGGTCAAAAAATTGTAGTGTATTAAACACATTTTTATACTAGTTTTAGTCAAAAAATCAAATTAAATCGAGGATTGTTCGAAATGCTACAAAAGTTTCCAGATCCTCTCTATATGTTATGAGGGAAGGTTATGATGGAAGTCCATTCAAAAAATTATCTCAAAATTAGATTCTATGAAACATTTTGAAATACTAATTTCGGTCAAAAAATCGTAGTATATTATTCTAAATTCTATACTAGTTTCGTTCAAAAATCAAATTAAATCGAGGATTGTTCGAAATGCTACGAAACTTTTAAGATCTTCTCTATGTGTTACGAGGGAAGGTTATGATGGAAGTCCATGAAAACAATAATCTCAAAATTAGATTCTATGAAACTTTTTGAAATACTATTTTTGGTCAAAAAATTTAAGTATATTATACACAATTTTATACTTGTTTCGGTCAAAAATTCAAATTAAATCGAGGATTGTTCGAAATGCTACAAAACCTTTCAGATCCTTTCTATATGTTACGATGGAAGGTTATGATGGAAGTCCATGCAAAACTTTATCTTAAAATTAGATTCTATTAATCTTTTTGAAATACTAGTTTCAGTTAATAAAATTGTAGTATATTATACTCAATTTTATTCTTTTTTCAGTAAAAAAATCAAATTAACTCGAGGATTGTTCGAAATGCTACGAAACGTTTTAAATCATCTCTATATGTTACGAGGGAAGGTTATGATGGAAGTCCAAACAAAAAATTATCTCAAAATTATATTCTATGAAACGTTTTGAAATACTAGTTTTTGTCAAAAAATTGTAGTATATTAAACACAATTTTATACTAGTTTCGGTCCAAAATTCAAATTAAATCGAGGATTGTTCGAAATGCTACAAAACCTTTCAGATCCTTTCTATATGTTACGAGGGAAGGTTATGATGGAATTCCATGCAAAAAATTATCTCAAAATTAGATTCTATGAATCTTTTTGAAATACTAGTTTCGGTCAAAAAATTGTAGAGTATTATACCAATTTTTATACTAGTTTCAGTCAAAAAATCAAATTAAATCGAGGATTGTTCAAAATGCTACAAAGGTTTCCAGATCCTCTCTATATGTTACGAGGGAAGGTTATGATGGAAGTCCAAACAAAAAATTATCTCAAAATTAGATTCTATGAAACATTTTGAAATACTAATTTCGTTCAAAAAATCGTAGTTTATTATACACAATTCTATACTAGTTTCGGTCAAAATCGAATTAAATCGAGGATTGTTCGAAATGCTACGAAACTTTTAAGATCTTCTCTATATGTTACGAGGGAAGGTTATGACGGAAGTCCATGAAAACAATTATCTCAAAATTAGATTCTATGAAACTTTTTGAAATACTAGTTTCGGTCAAAAAATTTAAGTATATTATACACAAATTTTATACTTGTTTCGGTCAAAAATTCAAATTAAATCGAGGATTGTTCGAAATGCTACAAAACCTTTCAGATCCTTTCTATATGTTACGAGGGAAGGTTATGATGGAAGTCCATGCAAAACTTTATCTTAAAATTAGATTCTATGAATCTTTTTGAAATACTAGTTTCGGTCAAAAAATTGCAGTGTATTATACACAATTTTATACTAGTTTCAGTCATAAATAAAATTAATTCGAGGATTTTTCGAAATGCTACGAAACTTTTAAGATCATCTCTATATGTTACGAGGGAAGGTTATGATGGAAGTCCATTCCAAAAATTATCTCAAAATTAGATTCTATGGAACTTTTTGAAATACTAGTTTTGGTCAAAAAATCGTAGTATATTATACACAATTCTATACTAATATCGGTCAAAAATTAAATTAAATCGAGGATTGTTCGAAATGCTATTAAAACTTTTAAAATCCTATCTATATGTTACGAGGGAAGGTTATGATGGAAGTCTATGCAAAAAATCATCTCAAAATTAGATTATATGAAACTTTTTGAAATACTAGTTTCGGTAAATAAAATCTTAGTATATTTACTCAATTTTATTCTTTTTATAGTAAAAAAATTAAATTAACTCGAGGATTGTTCGAAATGCTACAAAACGTTTAAGATCATCTCTATATGTTACCAGGGAAGGTTATGATGGAAGTCCATACAAAAAATTATCTCAAAATTAGATTTTATGAAACTTTTTGAAATACTAGTTTTGGTCAAAAAATCGTAGTATATTATACACAATTTTATACTTGTTTCAGTCAAAAATTCAAATTAAATCGAGGATTGTTCCAAATGCTACAAAACCTTTCAGATCCTTTCTATATGTTACGAGGGAAGGTTATGATGGAAGTCCATGCAAAAAATCATCTAAAAATTAGATTCTATGAATCTTTTGGAAATACTAGTTTCGGTAAAAAAAATTGTAGTGTATTATACACATTTTTATACTAGTTTCAGTTAAAAAATCAAATTAAATCGAGGATTGTTCAAAATGCTATAAAAAGTTTCCAGATCCTCTCTATATGTTACGAGGGAAGGTTATGATGGAAATCCATACAAAAAATTATCTCAAAATTAGATTCTATGAAACTTTTTGACATACTAGTTTCGGTCAAAAATTTGTAGTGTATTATACACAATTTTATACTAGTTTCAGTCAAAAAATCAAATTAAATCGAGGATTGTTCGAAGTGCAACAAAAGTTTCCAGATCCTCTATATATGTTACGAAGGAATATTTTTGAAATACTAGTTTCAGTAAAACATTTAAATTAAATCGAGGATTTTTTTTGAAATATTAGTTTCAGTCAAAATTCAAATTAAATCGAGAATTGTTCGAAATGCTACAAAACTTTTAAGATCCTCTCTATATGTTACGAAGGAAGGTTATGATGGAAGTCCATGCAAAATATTATCTAAAAATTAGATTCTATGAAACTTTTTGAAATACTAATTTCGGTCAAAAAATCGTAGTATATTATACACAATTCTATACTAGTTTAGGTAGAAAATCGAAGTATATGTTACGAGGGAAGATTAGGATGGAAGTCCATGCAAAAAGTGATCTCAAAATTAGATTCTATGAAACTTTTTGAAATACTAGTTTCGGTCAAAAAAATCGTAATATATTATACACAATTTTATACTTGTTTCGGTCGAAAATTAAAATTAAATCGAGGATTCTTCGAAATGCTACAAAACCTTTCAGATCCTTTCTATATGTTACGAGGGAAGGTTATGATGGAAGTCCATGCAAAAAATTATCTCAAAATTAGATTCTATGAATCTTTTTGAAATACTAGTTTAGGTCAAAAAATCGTAGTATATATTATACACAATTCTATACTAGTTTCGGTCAAAAATCAAATTTAATCGAGGATTGTTCGAAATGCTACGAAACTTTTAAGATCCTCTCTATATGTTACAAAGGAATTTTTTTGAAATACTAGTTTCAGTCAAAAATTCAAATTAAATCCAGGAATTTATTTGAAATACTAGTTTCAGTCAAAAATCAAATTAAATCGAGGATTGGTCGAAATGCTACGAAACTTTTAAGATCTTCTCTATATGTTACGATGGAAGGTTATAATGGAAGTCCAAAAAGAAATTATCTCAAAATTAGATTCTATGAAACTTTTTGAAATACTGGTTTTGGTCAAAAAATCGTATTATATTATACACAATTCTATACTAGTTTCAGTCATAAATTCAAATTAAATCGAGAATTATTCGAAATGCTACAAAACTTTTCAGATCATTTCTATATTTTACGAATGAAGGTTATGATGGAAGTCCATGCAAAAAAAGTATCTCAAAATTAGATTCTAGGATTTTTTTTGAAATACTAGTTTCGGTCAAAAAATGTGAGTGTATTATACACAATTTTATACTACTTTCATTCAAAAAATCAAATTAAATCTAGGATTGTTCGAAATGGTACAAAACTTTGAAGATCCTCTCTATATGTTACGAAGGAAGGTTTTGATGGAAGTCCATGCAAAAAATTATCTCAAAATTAGATTATATGAATCTTTTTGAAATACTAATTTCGGTCTAAAAATCGTAGTATATTATACACAATTCTATACTAGTTTCGGTTAAATATCAAATTAAATCGATGATTGTATCGATGATTGTTCGAAATGCTACGAAACTTTTAAGATCCTCTCTATATGTTACGAAGGAAGGTTATGATGGAAGTCCATGCAAAAAATTATCTCAAAATTAGATTCTATTAAACTTTTTGAAATACTAGTTTTGGTCAAAAAATCGTAGTATATTATACACAATTCTATACTAGTTTAGGACAAAAATCAAATTAAATCGAGGATTGTTCGAAATGCTAAGAAACTTTTAAGATCCTCTCTATATGTTACGAGGGAAGGTTATGATGGAAATCCATGCAAAAAATGAGCTCAAAATAAGATTCTATGAAAGTTTTTGAAATACTAGTTTTGGTTAAAAAATTGTAGTATATTATACACAGTTTTATATTAGTTTCGGTCAAAAATTCAAATTAAATCGAGGATTGTTCGAAATGCTATAAAACTTTTCAGATTCTTTCCATATGTTACGTGGGAAGGTTATGATGGAAGTCCATGCAAAAAAATATCTCAAAATTAGATTCTATGATACATTTTGAAATACTAGTTTCGGTAAAAAATTTGTAGTGTATTATACACAATTTTATACTAGTTTCAGTCAAAAAATCAAATTAAATCGATGGATTGTTCGAAATTCTACGCAAATTTTAAGATCCTCTCTATATGTTACGAGGGAAGGTTATGATGGAAGTCCATGCAAAAAATTATCTCAAAATTAGATTCTATGGAACTTTTTGAAATACTAGTTTTGGTAAAAAAATCGTATTATATTATACACAATTCTATACTAGTTTCAGTCAAAAGTAAAATTAATTCGAGGATTTTTTGAAATGCTACGAAACTTTTAAGATCATCTCTATATGTTACGAGGGAAGATTATGATGGAATTCCATGCCAAAATTTATCTCAAAATAGATTCTATGTAACTTTTTGAAATACTAATTTTGGTAAAAAAAGCGTATTATATTATACACAATTCTATACTAGTTTCAGTCAAAAATCAAATTAAATCGAGGATTGTTCAAAATGCTACGAAACTTTGAAGATCCTCTCTATATGTTACGAGGGAAGGTTATGATGGAAGTCCATGCAACAAATTATCTCAAAATTAGATTCTATGAAACTTTTTGAAATACTAGTTTTGTTTAAAAAATCGTAGTATATTATACACAATTCTATACTAATATCGGTCAAAAATCAAATTAAATCGAAGATTGTTCGAAATGCTACGAAACTTTTAAGATCCTGTCAATATGATACGCGGGAAGGTTTTGATGGAAGTCCATGCAAAATATTATCTCAAAATTAGATTCTATGAAACTTTTTGAAATACTGGTTTTGGTCAAAAAATCGTAGTATATTATACACAATTTTATACTAGTTTCGATCAAAAATTCAAATTAAATCGAGGATTGTTCGAAATGCTACAAAACTTTTCAGATCATTTCTATATGTTACGAATGAAGGTTATGATGAAAGTCCATGCACAAAATTATCTCAAAATTAGATTCTAGGAAATTTTTTGTAATACTAGTTTTGGTAAAAAAAATTGTAGTATGTTATACACAATTTTATATTAGTTTCAATCAAAAAATTAAATTAAATTAAATTGAGGAATGTTCAAAATGCTACAAAACTTTTCAGATCCTCTCTATATGTTACGAGGGAAGGTTCTGATGGAAGTCCGTGCAAAATTATCTCAAAATTAGAATCTATGAAACTTTTTGAAATACTAGTTTTTGTCAAAAAATCGTAGTATATTATACACAATTATATACTAATTTCGCTCAATAATTAAATTAAATCGAGGATTGTTCAAAATGCTATGAAACCTTTAAGATCCTCTCTATATGTTACGCGGGAAGGTTATGATGAAAGTCCATGCAAAAAATTATCTCAAAATTAGATTCTATGAAACTTTTTGAAATACTAGTTTTGGTAAAAAAATCGTAGTATATTATACACAATTCTATACTAGTTTAGGTAAAAAATCAAATTAAATAGAGGATTTTTCGAAATGCTACGAAACTTTTAAGATCCTCTCTATATGTTATAAGGGAAGGTTATGATGGAAGTCCATGCAAAAAATGATCTCAAAATTAAATTCTATGAAACTTTTTGAAATAAGAGTTTTGGTCAAAAAATTGTAGTATATTATACACAATTTTTTACTAGTTTCGGTAAAAAATTCAAATTAAATCGAGGATTGTTCGAATTGCTATAAAACTTTTCAGATTCTTTCTATATGTTACGTGGGAAGGTTATGATGGAAGTCCATACAAAAAAATATCTCAAAATTAGATTCTTTGATACTTTTTGAAATACTAGTTTCAGTCAAAAATTTGTAGTGTATTATAAACAATTTTTTACTAGTTTCAGTAAAAAAATTAAATTAAATCGAGGATTGTTCGAAATGCTATAAAAGTTTCCAGATCCTCTTATTTGTTACGAGGGAAGGTTATGATGGAAGTCCATGAAAAAAATTATCTCAAAATTAGATTCTATGAAACTTTTTGAAATACAAGTTTCGGTCAAAAAATCTTAGTATATTATACACAATTTTATACTTGTTTCGGTCAAAAATTCAAATTAAATCCAAGATTGTTCGAAATGCTACAAAACCTTTCAGATCCTTTCTATATGTTACGAGGGAAGGTTATGATGGAAGTCCATGCAAAACATTATCTCAAAATTAGATTCTATGAATCTTTTTGAAATACTAGTTTCGGTCAAAAAATTGTAGTTTATTATTATACACAATTTTATACTAGTTTCTGTCAAAAAATCAAATTAAATCGAGGATTGTTTGAAATGCTACGAAAATTTTAAGATCCTCTCTATATGTTACGAGGGAAGGTTATGATGGAAGTCCATGCAAAAAATTATCTAAAAATTAGATTATATGGAACGTTTTGAAATACTAATTTTGGTCAAAAAATTGTATTATATTATACACAATTCTATACTAGTTTCGGTCAAAATCGAATTAAATCGAGGATTGTTCGAAATGCTACAAAATATTTAAGATCCTTTCTATATGTTACGAGGGAAGGTTATGATGGAAGTCCATGCAAAACTTTATCTTAAAATTAGATTCTATGAATCTTTTTGAAATACTAGTTTCGGGCAAAAAATTGCAGTGTATTATACACAATTTTATACTAGTTTTAGTCAAAAAATCAAATTAAATCGAGGATTGTTCGAAATGCTACGAAACTTTTAAGATCCTCTCTATATGTTACGAGGGAAGGTTATGATGGAAGTCCATGCAAAAAATTATCTCAAAATTAGATTCTATGGAACTTTTTGAAATACTAGATTTGGTCAAAAAATCGTATTATATTATACACTATTCTATAATAGTTTCAGTCAAAAATAAAATTAATTCGAGGATTTTTCGAAATGCTACGAAACTTTTAAGATCATCTCTATATGTTACGGGGGGAGGTTATGATGGAAGTCCATTCCAAAAATTATCTCAAAATTAGATTCTATGAAACTTTTTGAAATACTAGTTTTGGTCAAAAAATCGTAGTATATTATACACAATTCTATACTAATATCGGTCAAAAATTAAATTAAATCGAGTATTGTTCGAAATGCTATTAAAACTTTTAAGATCCTATCTATATGTTACGAGGGAAGGTTATGATGGAAGTCTATGCAAAAAATCATCTCAAAATTAGATTATATGAAACTTTTTGAAATACTAGTTTCGGTAAATAAAATCTTAGTATATTTACTCAATTTTATACTTTTTACAGTAAAAAAATTAAATTAACTCGAGGATTGTTCGAAATGCTACAAAACGTTTAAGATCATCTCTATATGTTACGAGGGAAGGTTATAATGGAAGTCCATACAAAAAATTATCTAAAAATTTTATTTTATGAAACTTTTTGAAATACTAGTTTTGGTCAAAAAATGGTAGTATATTATACACAATTTTATACTTGTTTCAGTCAAAAATTCAAATTAAATCGAGGATTGTTCGAAATGCTACAAAACCTTTCAGATCCTTTCTATATGTTACGAGGGAAGGTTATGATGGAAGTCCATGCAAAAAATTATCTAAAAATTAGATTCTATGAATCATTTGGAAATACTAGTTTCGGTAAAAAAAATTGTAGTGTATTATACACATTTTTATACTAGTTTCAGTTAAAAAATCAAATTAAATCGAGGATTGTTCGAAATGCTATAAAAAGTTTCCAGATCCTCTCTATATGTTACGAGGGAAGGTTATGATGGAAATCCATACAAAAAATTATCTCAAAATTAGATTCTATGAAACTTTTTGACATACTAGTTTCGGTCAAAAATTTGTAGTGTATTATACACAATTTTATACTAGTTTCAGTCAAAAAATCAAATTAAATCGAGGATTGTTCGAAGTGCAACAAAAGTTTCCAGATCCTCTATATATGTTACGAAGGAATATTTTTGAAATACTAGTTTCAGTAAAACATTTAAATTAAATCGAGGATTTTTTTTGAAATATTAGTTTCAGTCAAAAATTCAAATTAAATCGAGAATTGTTCGAAATGCTACAAAACTTTTAAGATCCTCTCTATATGTTACGAAGGAAGGTTATGATGGAAGTCCATGCAAAATATTATCTAAAAATTAGATTCTATGAAACTTTTTGAAATACTAATTTCGGTCAAAAAATCGTAGTATATTATACACAATTCTATACTAGTTTAGGTAGAAAATCGAAGTATATGTTACGAGGGAAGATTAGGATGGAAGTCCATGCAAAAAGTGATCTCAAAATTAGATTCTATGAAACTTTTTGAAATACTAGTTTCGGTCAAAAAAATCGTAATATATTATACACAATTTTATACTTGTTTCGGTCGAAAATTAAAATTAAATCGAGGATTCTTCGAAATGCTACAAAACCTTTCAGATCCTTTCTATATGTTACGAGGGAAGGTTATGATGGAAGTCCATGCAAAAAATTATCTCAAAATTAGATTCTATGAATCTTTTTGAAATACTAGTTTAGGTCAAAAAATCGTAGTATATATTATACACAATTCTATACTAGTTTCGGTCAAAAATCAAATTTAATCGAGGATTGTTCGAAATGCTACGAAACTTTTAAGATCCTCTCTATATGTTACAAAGAAATTTATTTGAAATACTAGTTTCAGTCAAAAATTCAAATTAAATCCAGGAATTTATTTGAAATACTAGTTTCAGTCAAAAATCAAATTAAATCGAGGATTGTTCGAAATGCTACGAAACTTTTAAGATCTTCTCTATATGTTACGATGGAAGGTTATAATGGAAGACCAAAAAGAAATTATCTCAAAATTAGATTCTATGAAACTTTTTGAAATACTGGTTTTGGTCAAAAAATCGTATTATATTATACACAATTCTATACTAGTTTCAGTCATAAATTCAAATTAAATCGAGAATTATTCGAAATGCTACAAAACTTTTCAGATCATTTCTATATTTTACGAATGAAGGTTATGATGGAAGTCCATGCAAAAAAAGTATCTCAAAATTAGATTCTAGGATTTTTTTTGAAATACTAGTTTCGGTCAAAAAATGTGAGTGTATTATACACAATTTTATACTACTTTCATTCAAAAAATCAAATTAAATCGAGGATTGTTCGAAATGGTACAAAACTTTTAAGATCCTCTCTTTATGTTACGAAGGAAGGTTTTGATGGAAGTCCATGCAAAAAATTATCTCAAAATTAGATTATATGAATCTTTTTGAAATACTAATTTCGGTCAAAAAATCGTAGTATATTATACACAATTCTATACTAGTTTCGGTTAAATATCAAATTAAATCGATGATTGTATCGATGATTGGTCGAAATGCTACGAAACTTTTAAGATCCTCTCTATATGTTACGAGGGAAGGTTATGATGGAAGTCCATGCAAAAAATTATCTCAAAATTAGATTCTATTAAACTTTTTGAAATACTAGTTTTGGTCAAAAAATCGTAGTATATTATACACAATTCTATACTAGTTTAGGACAAAAATCAAATTAAATCGAGGATTGTTCGAAATGCTACGAAACTTTTAAGATCCTCTCTATATGTTACGAGGGAAGGTTATGATGGAAATCCATGCAAAAAATGAGCTCAAAATAAGATTCTATGAAAGTTTTTGAAATACTAGTTTTGGTTAAAAAAATGTAGTATATTATACACAGTTTTATACTAGTTTCGGTCAAAAATTCAAATTAAATCGAGGATTGTTCAAAATGCTATAAAACTTTTCAGATTCTTTCCATATGTTACGTGGGAAGGTTATGATGGATGTCCATGCAAAAAAATATCTCAAAATTAGATTCTATGATACATTTTGAAATACTAGTTTCGGTAAAAAATTTGTAGTGTATTATACACAATTTTATACTAGTTTCAGTCAAAAAATCAAATTAAATCGATGGATTGTTCGAAATGCTACGCAAATTTTAAGATCCTCTCTATATGTTACGAGGGAAGGTTATGATGGAAGTCCATGCACAAAATTATCTCAAAATTAGATTCTATGGAACTTTTTGAAATACTAGTTTTGGTAAAAAAATCGTATTATATTATACACAATTCTATACTAGTTTCAGTCAAAAATAAAATTAATTCGAGGATTTTTTGAAATGCTACGAAACTTTTAAGATCATCTCTATATGTTACGAGGGAAGATTATGATGGAATTCCATGCCAAAATTTATCTCAAAATAGATTCTATGTAACTTTTTGAAATACTAATTTTGGTAAAAAAAGCGTATTATATTATACACAATTCTATACTAGTTTCAGTCAAAAATCAAATTAAATCGAGGATTGTTCAAAATGCTACGAAACTTTGAAGATCCTCTCTATATGTTACGAGGGAAGGTTATGATGGAAGTCCATGCAACAAATTATCTCAAAATTAGATTCTATGAAACTTTTTGAAATACTAGTTTTGTTCAAAAAATCGTAGTATATTATACACAATTCTATACTAATATCGGTCAAAAATCAAATTAAATCGAAGATTGTTCGAAATGCTACGAAACTTTTAAGATCCTGTCAATATGATACGCGGGAAGGTTTTGATGGAAGTCCATGCAAAATATTATCTCAAAATTAGATTCTATGAAACTTTTTGAAATACTGGTTTTGGTCAAAAAATCGTAGTATATTATACACAATTTTATACTAGTTTCGATCAAAAATTCAAATTAAATCGAGGATTGTTCGAAATGCTACAAAACTTTTCAGATCATTTCTATATGTTACGAATGAAGGTTATGATGAAAGTCCATGCACAAAATTATCTCAAAATTAGATTCTAGGAAATTTTTTGTAATACTAGTTTTTGTCAAAAAATCGTAGTATATTATACACAATTATATACTAATTTCGCTCAATAATTAAATTAAATCGAGGATTGTTCAAAATGCTATGAAACCTTTAAGATCCTCTCTATATGTTACGCGGGAAGGTTATGATGAAAGTCCATGCAAAAAATTATCTCAATATTAGATTCTATGAAACTTTTTGAAATACTAGTTTTGGTAAAAAAATCGTAGTATATTATACACAATTCTATACTAGTTTAGGTAAAAAATCAAATTAAATAGAGGATTGTTCGAAATGCTACGAAACTTTTAAGATCCTCTCTATATGTTATAAGGGAAGGTTATGATGGAAGTCCATGCAAAAACTGATCTCAAAATTAAATTCTATGAAACTTTTTGAAATAAGAGTTTTGGTCAACAAATTGTAGTATATTATACACAATTTTTTACTAGTTTCGGTAAAAAATTCAAATTAAATCGAGGATTGTTCGAATTGCTATAAAACTTTTCAGATTCTTTCTATATGTTACGTGGGAAGGTTATGATGGAAGTCCATACAAAAAAATATCTCAAAATTAGATTCTTTGATACTTTTTGAAATACTAGTTTCAGTCAAAAATTTGTAGTGTATTATAAACAATTTTTTACTAGTTTCAGTAAAAAAATTAAATTAAATCGAGGATTGTTCGAAATGCTATAAAAGTTTCCAGATCCTCTTATTTGTTACGAGGGAAGGTTATGATGGAAGTCCATGAAAAAAATTATCTCAAAATTAGATTCTATGAAACTTTTTGAAATACAAGTTTCGGTCAAAAAATCTTAGTATATTATACACAATTTTATACTTGTTTCGGTCAAAAATTCAAATTAAATCCAAGATTGTTCGAAATGCTACAAAACCTTTCAGATCCTTTCTATATGTTACGAGGGAAGGTTATGATGGAAGTCCATGCAAAACATTATCTCAAAATTAGATTCTATGAATCTTTTTGAAATACTAGTTTCGGTCAAAAAATTGTAGTTTATTATTATACACAATTTTATACTAGTTTCTGTCAAAAAATCAAATTAAATCGAGGATTGTTTGAAATGCTACGAAAATTTTAAGATCCTATCTATATGTTACGAGGGAAGGTTATGATGGAAGTCCATGCAAAAAATTATCTAAAAATTAGATTATATGGAACTTTTTGAAATACTAATTTTGGTCAAAAAATTGTATTATATTATACACAATTCTATACTAGTTTCGGTCAAAATCGAATTAAATCGAGGATTGTTCGAAATGCTACGAAACTTTTAAAATCTTCTCTATATGTTACGAGGGATGGTTATGATGGAAGTCCATGCAAAAAATCAAATTAAATCGAGGATTGTTTGAAATGCTACGAAACTTTTAAGATCCTCTCTATATGTTTTGAGGGAAGGTTATGATGGAAATCCATGAAACAAATTATCTTAAAATTAGATTGTATGAAACTTTTTGAAATACTAGTTTTGGTCAAATAATCGTAGTATATTATACACAATTCTATACTCATATCTGTCAAAAATCAAATTAAATCGAGGATTGTTCGAAATACTACGAAACTTTTAAGATCCTCTTTATATGTTACGCGAGAAGGTTATGATGGAAGTCCATGCCAAAAATTATCTCAAAATTAGATTCTATGGAACTTTTTGAAATATTGGTTTTGGTCAAAAAATCATATTATATTATAAACAATTCTATACTAGTTTCAGTCAAAAATAAAATTAATTCGAGGATTTTTCGAAATGCTACGAAACTTTTAAGATCATATCTATATGTTACGAGGGAAGGTTATGATGGACGTCCATGCCAAAAATTATCTCAAAATTAGATTCTATGTAACTTTTTGAAATACTAATTTTGGTCAAAAAAGCGTATTATATTATACACAATTCTATACTAGTTTCAGTCAAAAATTCAAATTAAATCGAGGATTGTTCGAAATGCTACAGAAATTTTCAGATCATTTCTATATGTTACGAATGAAGGTTATGATGAAAGTCCATGCAAAAAATTATCTCAAAATTAGATTCTATTAAACTTTTTGAAATACTAGTTTCGGTAAAAAAATCGTAGTATATTATACACAATTATATAATAATTTCGGTCAAAAAATTAAATTAAATCGAGGACTGTTCAAAATGCTACAAAACTTTTTAGATCCTCTCTATATGTTACATGGGAAGGTTATGATGGAAGTCCATGCAAAAAATTATCTCAAATTTAGATTCTATGAATCTTTTTGAAATACTAGTTTCGGTCAAAAAATTGTAGTGTATTATACACATTTTTATACTAGTTTCAGTCAAAAAATCAAATTAAATCGAGGATTGTTCAAAATGCTACAAAAATTTCCAAATCCTCTCTATATGTTATGAGGGAAGGTTATGATTGAAGTCCATGCAAAAAATGATCTCAAAATTAGATTCTATGAAACTTTTTGAAATACTAGTTTTGGTCAAAAAATCGTAGTATATTATACACATTTTTATACTAGTTTTGGTCTAAAATCAAATTAAATCGAGGATTATTCGAAATGCTACGAAACCTTTAAGATCTTTTCTATATGTTACGAGGGAAGGTTATAATGGAAGTCCAAAAAAAAATTATCTCAAAATTAGATTCTATGAAACTTTTTGAAATACTAGTTTTGGTCAAAAAATCGTAGTATATTATACACAATTTTATACTAGTTTCGGTAAAAAATTCAAATAAAATCGAGAATTGTTCGAAATGCTACAAAACTTTACAGATCATATCTATATTTTACGTGGGTAGGTTATGATGGAAGTCCATGCAAAAAAAAATATCAAAATTAGATTCTATGATACTTTTTAAAATACTAGTTTCAGTAAAAAAATTGTTGTGTATTATACACAATTTTATACTAGTTTCAGTCAAAAAATCAAATTAAATCGAGGATTGTTCGAAATGCTACAAAAGTTTCCAGATCCTCTCTATATGTTACGAGGGAAGGTTATGATGGAAGTCCATACAAAAAATTATCTAAAAATTAGATTCTATGAAACATTTTGAAATACTAATTTCGGTCAAAAAATCGTAGTATATTATACATAATTTTATACATGTTTCGGTCAAAAATTTAAATTAAATCGAGGATTGTTCGAAATGCTACAAAACCTTTCAGATCCTTTCTATATGTTACGAGGGAAGGTTATGACAGAAGTACATGCAAAACATTATCTCAAAATTAGATTCTATGAATCTTTTTGAAATACTAGTTTCGGTCAAAAAATTGTAGTGTATTATTATACACAATTTTAAACTAGTTTCAGTCAAAAAATCAAATTAAATCGAGGATTGTTTGAAATGCTACGAAAATTTTAAGATCCTCTCTATATGTTACGAGGGAAGGTTATGATGGAAGTCCATGCAAAAAATCATCTCAAAATTAGATTCTTTGGAACTTTTTAAAATACTAATTTTGGTCAAAAAATCGTATTATATTATACACAATTCTATACTAGTTTCGGTCAAAAACTAAATTAAATCGAGGATTGTTCAAAATGCTACGAAACTTTTAAGATCCTCTCTATATGTTACGAGGGAAGGTTATGATGGAAGTCCATGAAACAAATTATCTTAAAATTAGATTCTATGAAACTTTTTGAAATAATAGTTTTGGTCAAATAATCGTATTATATTATACACAGTTCTATACTAATATCGGTCAAAAATCAAATTAAATCGAGGATTGTTCGAAATACTACGAAACTTTTAAGATCCTCTCAATATGTTACGCGAGAAGGTTATGATGGAAGTCCATGCAAATAATTATCTCAAAATTAGATTCTATGGAACTTTTTGAAATACTGGTTTTGGTAAAAAAATCGTATTATATTATAAACAATTCTATACTAGTTTCAGTCAAAAATAAAATTAATTTGAGGATTTTTCGAAATGCTACGAAACTTTTTAGATCATCTCTATATGTTACGAGGGAAGGTTATGATGGAAGTCCATGCCAAAAATTATCTCAAAATTAGATTCTATGTAACTTTATGAAATACTAATTTTGGTCAAAAAAGTGTATTATATTATACACAATTCTATACTAGTTTCAGTCATAAATTCAAATTAAATCGAGGATTGTTCGAAATGCTACAGGACTTTCAGATCATTTCTATATGTTACGAATGGAGGTTATGATGAAAGTCCATGCAAAAAATTATCTCAAAATTAGATTCTATGAAACTTTTTGAAATACTAGTTTCGGTAAAAAAATCGTAGTATATTATACACAATTATATACTAATTTTGGTCAAAAAATTAAATTAAATCGAGGACTGTTCATAATGCTACGAAGCTTTTCAGATCCCCTCTATATGTTACGAGGGAAGGTTATGATGGAAGTCCATGCAAAAAATTATCTCAAAATTAGAATCTATGAAACCTTTTGAAATACTAGTTTTGGGAAAAAAATCGTAGTATATTTACACAATTATATACTAATTTCGATAAAAAATTAAATTAAATCGAGGATTGTTAGAAATGCTACGAAACTTTTAAGATCCTCTCTTTATGTTACACGGGAATGTTATGATGAAAGTTAATGCAATATATTATCTCAAAATTAGATTCTATGAAACTTTTTAAAATACTAGTTTTGGTTAAAAAATTCGTAATATATTGTACACAATTCTATACTTGTTTAGGTCAAAAATAAAATTAAATAGAGGATTATTCGAAACGCTACGAAACTTTTAAGATCCCCTCTATATGTTACAAAGGAAGGTTATGATGGAAGTCCATGCAAAAAATGATCTCAAAATTAAATTCTATTAAACTTTTTGAAATACTAGTTTTGGTCAAAAAATTATAGTATATTATACACAATTTTATACTAGTTTCGGTCAAAAATTCAAATTTAATCAAGGATTATTCGAATTGCTATAAAAATTTTCAGATTCTTTCTATATGTTACGTGGGAAGGTTATGATGAAAGTCCATGCAAAAAATTATCTCAAAATTAGATTCTATGGAACTGTTTGAAATACTAGTTTCGGTAAAAAATTTGTAGTGTATTAAAAACAATTCTATTCTAATTTCGGTCAAAAAATTAAATTAAATCGAGGATTGTTTTAAATGCTACAAAAGTTTCCAGATCCTCTCTATATGTTACGAGGGAGGGTTATGATGGAAGTCCATGCAAAATATTATCTCAAAATTAGATTCTATGAAAGTTTTTGAAATACTAATTTTGGTCAAAAAATCGTAGTATATTATACACAATTCTATACTACTTTAGGTCAAAAATCAAATTAAATAGAGGATTGTTCGAAATGCTACGAAACTTTTAAGACCCTCTTTATATTTTACGAGGGAAGGTTATGTTGGAAGTCCATGCATAAAGTGATCTATAAATTAGATTCTATAAAACTTTTTGAAATACTAGTTTCGGTCAAAAGAATCGTAGTATGTTATACACAATTTTATACTTGTTTCGGTCAAAAATTCAAAATAATCGAGGATTGTTCGAAATGCTACAAAACCTCTCAGATCCTTTCTATATGTTATGAGGGAAGCTTATGATGGAAGTCCATGCAAAAAATTATCTCAAAATTAGATTCTATGAATCTTTTTGAAATACTAGCTTCGGTAAATAAATTATAGTGTATTATTCACATTTTTATACTAGTTTCAGTCAAAAAATCAAATTAAATCGAGGATTGTTCGAAATGCTACAAAAATTTCCAGATCCTCTTTATATGTAATGAGGGAATGTTATGATTGAAGTCCATTGAAAAAATGGTCTCAAAATTAGATTCTATGAAACTTTTTGAAATACTAGTTTTGGTCAAAAAATCGTAGTATATTATACACAATTCTATACTAGTTTCAGTCAAAAATTGAGGATTGTTCGAAATGCTACGAAACTTTTAAGATCTTCTCTATATGTTACGAGGGAAGGTTATGATGGAAGTACAAAATTTTTTTATCTCAAAATAAGATTCTATGAAACTTTTTGAAATACTGGTTTTGGTAAAAAATCGTAGTATATTATACACAATTTTATACTAGTTTCGGTCAAAAATTCAAATTAAATTAAGAATTGATCGAAATGCTACAAAACTTTTCAGATCATTTCTATATTTTACGTGGGAAGGTTATGATGGAAGTCCATGCAAAACAATATCTTAAAAATATATTCTATGATACTTTTTGAAATACTAGTTTCGGTCAAAAATTTGTAGTGTATTATACATAATTTTATACTAGTTTCAGTCAAAAAATCAAATTAAATCGAGGAGTGTTCGAAATGCTACAAAAGTTTCCAGATCCTCTCTATATGTTATGAGGGAAGGTTATGATGGAAGTCCATACAAAAAATTATCTCAAAATTAGATTCTATGAAACATATTGAAAAACTAATTTCGGTCAAAAATCATAGTATATTATACACAATTTTATACTTGTTTCGATCAAAAATTCAAATTAAATCGAGGATTGTTCGAAATGCTACAAAACCTTTCAGATCCTTTCTATATGTTACGAGGGAAGGTTATGATGGAAGTCCATGCAAAACATTATCTCAAAATTAGAATCTTTGAATCATTTTGAAATACTAGTTTCGGTCAAAAAATTGTAGTGTATTATTTTACACAATTTTATACTAGTTTCAGTCAAAAAATCAAATTAAATCGAGGATTGTTTGAAATGCTATGAAAATTTTAAGATCCTCTCTATATGTTACGAGGGAAGGTTATGATGGAAGTCCATGCAAAAAATTATCTAAAAATTAGATTCTATGGAACTTTTTGAAATACTAATTTTGGTCAAAAAATCGTATTATATTATACACAATTCTATACTAGTTTCGGTTAAAAATCAAATTAAATCGATGATTGTTCAAAATGCTTCGAAACTTTTAAGATCCTTTCTATACGTTACGAGGGAAGGTTATGATGGAAGTCCATGAAACAAATTATCTTAAAATTAGATTCTATGAAACTTTTTGAAATACTAGTTTTGGTCAAATAATCGTAGTATATTATACACAATTCTATACTAATATCGGTCAAAAATCAAATTAAATCGAGGATAGTTCGAAATACTACGAAACCTTTAAGATCCTCTCTATATGTTACGCAAGAAGGTTATGATGGAATTCCATGCAAAAAATTATCTCAAAATTAGATTCTATGGAACTTTTGGAAATACTGGTTTTGGTCAAAAAATCGTATTATATTATAAACAATTCTATACTAGTTTTAGTCAAAAATAAAATTAATTCGAGGATTTTTCGAAATGCTATGAAACTTTTAAGATCATCTCTATATGTTACGAGGTAAGGTTATGATGGAAGTCCATGCCAAAAATTATCTCAAAATTAGATTCTATGTAACTTTTTGAAATACTAATTTTGGTCAAAAAAGCGTATTATATTATACACAATTCTATACTAGTTTCAGTCATAAATTCAAATTAAATCGAGGACTGTTCGAAATTCTACAGAACTTTTCAGATCATTTCTATATGTTACGAATGAAGGTTATGATGAAAGTCCATGCAAAAAATTATCTCAAAATTAGAATCTATGGAACTTTTTGAAATACTAGTTTCGGTCAAAAATTTGTAGTGTACTATAAACAATTCTATACTAGTTTCGGTAAAAAAATCAAATTAAATCAAGGATTGTTTTAAATGCTACAAATGTTTCCAGATCCTCTCTATATGTTACGAGGGAAGGTTATTATGGAAGTCCATGCAAAATATTATATCAAAATTAGATTCTATGAAACTTTTTGAACTACTAATTTCGGTCAAAAAATCGTAGTATAATATACACAATTCTATACTAGTTTAGGTCAAAAATCAAATTAAATCGAGGATTGTTCGAAATGCTACGAAACTTTTAAGATCTTCTCTATGTGTTACGAGGGAAGGTTATGATGGAAGTCCATGAAAACAATTATCTCAAAATTAGATTCTATGAAACATTTTGAAATACTTGTTTCGGTCAAAAAATTTAAGTATATTATACACAATTTTATACTTGTTTCGGTCAAAAATTCAAATTAAATCGAGGATTGTTCGAAATGCTACTAAACCTTTCGGATCCTTTCTATATGTTACAAGGGAAGGTTATGATGGAAGTCCATGGAAAAATTTATCTTAAAATTAGATTCTATGAAACATTTTGAAATACTAATTTCGGTCAAAAAATCGTAGTATATTATACACAATTCTATACTAGTTTCGGTCAAAAATCAAATTAAATCGAGGATTGTTCGAAATGCTACGAAACTTTTAAGATCTTCTCTATGTGTTACGAGGGAAGGTTATGATGGAAGTCCATGAAAACAATTATCTCAAAATTAGATTCTATGAAACATTTTGAAATACTTGTTTCGGTCAAAAAATTTAAGTATATTATACACAATTTTATACTTGTTTCGGTCAAAAATTCAAATTAAATCGAGAATTGTTCGAAATGCTACTAAACCTTTCGGATCCTTTCTATATGTTACAAGGGAAGGTAATGATGGAAGTCCATGTAATAAATTATCTCAAAATTAGGCTCTATGAACCTTTTTGAAATACTAGTTTTGGTCAAAAAATCGTAGTATTATTATACATAATTCTATACTAATATCGGTCAAAAATTAAATTAAATCGAGGATTGTTCGAAATGCTAATAAAACTTTTAAGATCCTATCTATATGTTATGAGGGAAGGTTATGATGGAAGTCCATGCAAAAAATCATCTCAAAATTAGATTATATGAAACTTTTTTAAATACTAGTTTCGGTAAATAAAATCGTAGTATATTATACTCAATTTTATTCTTTTTTCAGTAAAAAAATCAAATCAACTCGAGGATTGTTCGAAATGCTACGAAACGTTTAAGATCATCTCTATATGTTACGAGGGAAGGTTATGATGGAAGTCCAAACAAAAAATTACCTCAAAATTATATTCTATGAAACTTTTTGAAATACTAGTTTTGGTCAAAAAATTGTAGTATATTATACACAATTTTATACTAGTTTCGGTCCAAAATTCAAATTAAATCGAGGATTGTTCGAAATGCTACAAAACCTTTCAGATCCTTTCTATATATTACGAGGGAAGGTTATGATGGAAGTCCATGCAAAAAATTATCTCAAAATTAGATTCTATGAATCTTTTTGAAATACTAGTTTCGGTCAAAAAATTGTAGTGTATTATACACATTTTTATACTAGTTTCAGTCAAAAAATCAAATTAAATCGAGGATTGTTCGAAATGCAACAAAAGTTTCCAGATCCTCTCTTTATGTTACGAGGGAAGGTTATTATGGAAGTCCATACAAAAAATTATCTCAAAATTAGATTCTATGAAACATTTTGAAATACTAATTTCGGTCAAAAAATCGTAGTATATTATACACAATTCAATACTAGTTTCGGTCAAAATCGAATTAAATCGAGGATTGTTCGAAATGCTACGAAACTTTTAAAATCTTCTCTATATGTTACGAGGGAATGTTATGATGGAAGTCCATGAAAACAATTATCTCAAAATTAGATTCTATGAAACATTTTGAAATACTATTTCTGGTCAAAAAATTTAAGTATATTTTACACAATTTTATACTTGTTTCGGTCAAAAATTCAAATTAAATCGAGGATTGTTCGAAATGCTACAAAACCTTTCATATCCTTTCTATATGTTACGAGGGAAGATTATGATGGAAGTCCATGCAAAACATTATCTTAAAATTAGATTCTATGAATCTTTTTGAAATACTAGTTTCGATCAAAATATTGTAGTGTATTATACACAATTTTATACTAGTTTTAGTCAAAAAATCAAATTAAATCGAGGATTATTCGAAATGCTACGAAACTTTTAAGATCCTCTCTATATGTTACGAGGGATGGTTATCATGGAAGTCCATGCAAAAAATTATCTCAAAATTAGATTCTATGGAACTTTTTGAAATACTAGTTTTGGTCAAAAAATTGTAGTATAGTATACACAATTTTATACTAGTTTAAGTCGAAAATTCAAATTAAATCGAGGATTGTTCGAAATGCTACAAAACCTTTCAGATCCTTTCTATATGTTACGAGGGAAGGTTATGATGGAAGTCCAAGCAAAAAATTATCTCAAAATTAGATTCTATGAATCTTTTTGAAATACTAGTTTCAGTCAAAAAATTGTAGTGTATTATACACATTTTTATACTAGTTTCAGTCAAAAAATCAAATTAAATCGAGGATTGTTTGAAATGCTACAAAAGTTTCCAGATCCTCTCTATATGTTATGAGGGAAGGTTATGATGGAAGTCAATACAAAAAATTATCTCAAAATTAGATTCTATGAAACATTTTGAAATACTAATTTCGGTCAAAAAATCGTAGTATATTATACACAATTCTGTACTAGTTTCGGTCAAAAATCAAATTAAATCGAGGATTGTTCGAAATGCTACGACACTTTTAAGATCTTCTCTATGTGTTACGAGGGAAGGTTATGATGGAAGTCCATGAAAACAATTATCTCAAAATTAGATTCTATGAAACATTTTAAAATACTAGTTTCGGTCAAAAAATTTAAGTATATTATACACAATTTTATACTTGTTTCGGTCAAAAATTCAAATTAAATCGAGCATTGTTCGAAATGCTACAAAACCTTTAAGATCCTTTATATATGTTACGAGGGAAGGTTATGATGGAAGTCCATGCAAAACTTTATCTTAAAATTAGATTCTATGAATCTTTTTGAAATACTAGTTTCGATCAAAAAATTGCAGTGTATTATACACAATTTTATATTAGTTTTAGTCAAAAAATCAAATTAAATCGAGGATTGTTCGAAATGCTACGAAACTTTTAAGATCCTCTCTATATGTTACGAGGGATGGTTATGATGGAAGTCCATGCAAAAAATTATCTCAAAGTTAGATTCTATGGAAATTTTTGAAATACTAGATTTGGTCAAAAAATCGTATTATATTATACACAATTCTAAACTAGTTTCAGTCAAAAATAAAATTAATTCGAGGATTTTTCGAAATGCTAAGAAACTTTTAAGATCATCTCTAAATGTTACGAGGGAAGGTTATGATGGAAGTCCATGCCAAAAAATATCTCAAAATTAGATTCTATGTAACTTTTTGAAATACTAATTTTGGTCAAAAAAGCGTAGTTTATTATACACAATTCTATACTAATTTTGGTTAAAAATCATATTCAATCGAGGATTGTTCAAAATGCAACGAAACTTTTTAGATCCTTTCTATATGTTACAAGGGAAGGTAATGATGGAAGTCCATGTAATAAATTATCTCAAAATTAGGCTCTATGAACCTTTTTGAAATACTAGTTTTGGTCAAAAAATCGTAGTATTATTATACACAATTCTATACTAATATCGGTCAAAAATTAAATTAAATTGAGGATTGTTCGAAATGCTGATAAAACTTTTAAGATCCTATCTATATGTTATGAGGGAAGGTTATGATGGAAGTCCATGCAAAAAATCATCTCAAAATTAGATTATATGAAACTTTTTGAAATACTAGTTTTGGTAAATAAAATCGTAGTATATTATACTCAATTTTATTCTTTTTTCAGTAAAAAAATCAAATCAACTCGAGGATTGTTCGAAATGCTACGAAACGTTTAAGATCATCTCTATATGTTACGAGGGAAGGTTATGATGGAAGTCCAAACAAAAAATTACCTCAAAATTATATTCTATGAAACTTTTTGAAATACTAGTTTTGGTCAAAAAATTGTAGTATATTATACACAATTTTATACTAGTTTCGGTCCAAAATTCAAATTAAATCGAGGATTGTTCGAAATGCTACAAAACCTTTCAGATCCTGTCTATATATTACGAGGGAAGGTTATGATGGAAGTCCATGCAAAAAATTATCTCAAAATTAGATTCTATGAATCTTTTTGAAATACTAGTTTCGGTCAAAAAATTGTAGTGTATTATACACATTTTTATACTAGTTTCAGTCAAAAAATCAAATTAAATCGAGGATTGTTCGAAATGCAACAAAAGTTTCCAGATCCTCTCTTTATGTTACGAGGGAAGGTTATTATGGAAGTCCATACAAAAAATTATCTCAAAATTAGATTCTATGAAACATTTTGAAATACTAATTTCGGTCAAAAAATCGTAGTATATTATACACAATTCAATACTAGTTTCGGTCAAAATCGAATTAAATCGAGGATTGTTCGAAATGCTACGAAACTTTTAAGATCTTCTCTATATGTTACGAGGGAATGTTATGATGGAAGTCCATGAAAAAAATTATCTCAAATTTAGATTCTATGAAACTTTTTGAAATACTAGTTTTGGTCAAAAAATTTAAGTATATTATACACAATTTTATACTTGTTTCGGTCAAAAATTCAAATTAAATCGAGGATTGTTCGAAATGCTACAAAACCTTTCAGATCCTTTCTATATGTTACGAGGGAAGATTATGATGGAAGTCCATGCAAAACATTATCTTAAAATTAGATTCTATGAATCTTTTTGAAATACTAGTTTCGATCAAAAAATTGTAGTGTATTATACACAATTTTATACTAGTTTTAGTCAAAAAATCAAATTAAATCGAGGATTATTCGAAATGCTACGAAACTTTTAAGATCCTCTCTATATGTTACGAGGGATGGTTATGATGGAAGTCCATGCAAAAAATTATCTCAAAATTAGATTCTATGGAACTTTTTGAAATACTAGTTTTGGTCAAAAAGTTGTAGTATAGTATACACAATTTTATACTAGTTTATGTCGAAAATTCAAATTAAATCGAGGATTGTTCGAAATGCTACAAAACCTTTCAGATCCTTTCTATATGTTACGAGGGAAGGTTATGATGGAAGTCCATGTAAAAAATTATCTCAAAATTAGATTCTATGAATCTTTTTGAAATACTAGTTTCAGTCAAAAAATTGTAGTGTATATTCAAATTGGTATAGGTTGTATTGTGAAATGTATATTCATATTCTCTTTCTTACGTTTTCATTACCAAAATGGGCTTCATAATACTTGCAAGAAAAATTAATTAACTATTAATTATCCAATTTGATCCTCAGATTCAAATTGGTCTCATAATATTTCATTGTGAATATACATTCATAATATTCTCTGGCGTCGTAATACTTGCAAGAAAAATTAATTAACTATTTTTATACTAGTTTCAGTCAAAAAATCAAATTAAATCGAGGATTGTTCGAAATGCTACAAAAGTTTCCAGATCCCCTCTATATGTTATGAGGGAAGGTTATGATGGAAGTCAATACAAAAAATTATCTCAAAATTAGATTCTATGAAACATTTTGAAAAACTAATTTCGGTCAAAATATCGTAGTATATTATACACAATTCTATACAAGTTTCGGTCAAAAATCAAATTAAATCGAGGATTGTTCGAAATGCTACAAAACCTTTCAGATCCTTTCTATATGTTACGAGGGAAGATTATGATGGAAGTCCATGCAAAACATTATCTTAAAATTAGATTCTATGAATCTTTTTGAAATACTAGTTTCGATCAAAAAATTGTAGTGTATTATACACAATTTTATACTAGTTTTAGTCAAAAAATCAAATTAAATCGAGGATTATTCGAAATGCTACGAAACTTTTAAGATCCTCTCTATATGTTACGAGGGATGGTTATGATGGAAGTCCATGCAAAAAATTATCTCAAAATTAGATTCTATGGAACTTTTTGAAATACTAGTTTTGGTCAAAAAATTGTAGTATAGTATACACAATTTTATACTAGTTTAAGTCGAAAATTCAAATTAAATCGAGGATTGTTCGAAATGCTACAAAACCTTTCAGATCCTTTCTATATGTTACGAGGGAAGGTTATGATGGAAGTCCAAGCAAAAAATTATCTCAAAATTAGATTCTATGGAACTTTTTGAAATACTAGTTTTGGTCAAAAAATTGTAGTATATTATACACAATTTTATACTAGTTTAGGTCGAAAATTCAAATTAAATCGAGGATTGTTCGAAATGCTACAAAACCTTTCAGATCCTTTCTATATTTTACGAGGGAAGGTTATGATGGAAGTCCATGCAAAAAATTATCTCAAAATTAGATTCTATGAATCTTTTTGAAATACTAGTTTCGGTCAAAAAATTGTAGTGTTATTATACACATTTTTATACTAGTTTCAGTCAAAAAATCAAATTAAATCGAGGATTGTTCGAAATGCTACAAAAGTTTCCAGATCCTCTCTATATGTTATGAGGGAAGGTTATGATGGAACTCCATACAAAAATTATCTCAAAATTAGATTATATGAAACATTTTGAAATACTAATTTCGGTCAAAAAATCGTAGTATATTATACACAATTCTATACTAGTTTCGGTCAAAAATCAAATTAAATCGAGGATTGTTCGAAATGCTACGAAACTTTTAAGATCTTCTCTATGTGTTACGAGGGAAGGTTATGATGGAAGTCCATGAAAACAATTATCTCAAAATTAGATTCTATGAAACATTTTGAAATACTTGTTTCGGTCAAAAAATTTAAGTATATTATACACAATTTTATACTTGTTTCGGTCAAAAATTCAAATTAAATCGAGGATTGTTCGAAATGCTACTAAACCTTTCAGATCCTTTCTATATGTTACAAGGGAAGGTTATGATGGAAGTCCATGCAAAAATTTATCTTAAAATTAGATTCTATGAATCTTTTTGAAATACTAGTTTCGATCAAAAAATTGTAGTGTATTATACACAATTTTATACTAGTTTTAGTCATAAAATCAAATTAAATCGAGGATTATTCGAAATGCTACGAAACTTTTAAGATCCTCTCTATATGTTACGAGGGATGGTTATGATGGAAGTCCATGCAAAAAATTATCTCAAAATTAGATTCTATGGAACTTTTTGAAATACTAGTTTTGGTCAAAAAATTGTAGTATATTATACACAATTTTATACTAGTTTAGGTCGAAAATTCAAATTAAATCGAGGATTGTTCGAAATGCCACAAAACCTTTCAGATCCTTTCTATATGTTACGAGGGAAGGTTATGATGGAAGTCCATGCAAAAAATTATCTCAAAATTAGATTCTATGAATCTTTTTGAAATACTAGTTTCGGTCAAAAAATTGTAGTGTATTAAACACATTTTTATACTAGTTTTAGTCAAAAAATCAAATTAAATCGAGGATTGTTTGAAATGCTACAAAAGTTTCCAGATCCTCTCTATATGTTAAGAGGGAAGGTTATGATGGAAGTCCATACAAAAAATTATCTCAAAATTAGATTCTATGAAACATTTTGAAATACTAATTTCGGTCTAAAAATCGTAGTATATTATACACAATTCTATACTAGTTTCGGTCAAAAATCAAATTAAATCGAGGATTGTTCGAAATGCTACGAAACTTTTAAGATCTTCTCTATGTGTTACGAGGGAAGGTTATGATGGAAGTCCATGAAAACAATTATCTCAAAATTAGATTCTATGAAACTTTTTGAAATACTATTTTCGGTCAAAAAATTTAAGTATATTATACACAATTTTATACTTGTTTCGGTCAAAAATTCAAATTAAATCGAGGATTGTTCGAAATGCTACAAAACCTTTAAGATCCTTTCTACATGTTACGAGGGAAGGTTATGATGGAAGTCCATGCAAAACATTATCTTAAAATTAGATTCTATGAATCTTTTTGAAATACTTGTTTCGGTTAAAAAATTGCAGTGTATTATATACACAATTTTATACTAGTTTTAGTCAAAAAATCAAATTAAATCGAGGATTGTTCGAAATGCTACGAAACTTTTAAGATCTTCTCTATATGTTACGGGGGAATGTTATGATGGAAGTCCATGAAAAAAATTATCTCAAAATTAGATTCTATGAAACTTTTTGAATACTAGTTTTGGTCAAAAAATTTAAGTATATTATACACAATTTTATACTTGTTTCGGTCAAAAATTCAAATTAAATCGAGGATTGTTCGAAATGCTACAAAACCTTTCAGATCCTTTCTATATGTTACGAGGGAAGATTATGATGGAAGTCCATGCTAAACATTATCTTAAAATTAGATTCTATGAATCTTTTTGAAATACTAGTTTCGATCAAAAAATTGTAGTGTATTATACACAATTTTATACTAGTTTTGGTCAAAAAATCAAATTAAATCGAGGATTATTCGAAATGCTACGAAACTTTTAAGATCCTCTCTATATGTTACGAGGGATGGTTATGATGGAAGTCCATGCAAAAAATTATCTCAAAATTAGATTCTATGGAACTTTTTGAAATACTAGTTTTGGTCAAAAATTTGTAGTATAGTATACACAATTTTATACTAGTTTAAGTCGAAAATTCAAATTAAATCGAGGATTGTTCGAAATGCTACAAAACCTTTCAGATCCTTTCTATATGTTACGAGGGAAGGTTATGATGGAAGTCCATGTAAAAAATTATCTCAAAATTAGATTCTATGAATCTTTTTGAAATACTAGTTTCAGTCAAAAAATTGTAGTGTATTATACACATTTTTATACTAGTTTCAGTCAAAAAATCAAATTAAATCGAGGATTGTTCGAAATGCTACAAAAGTTTCTAGATCCTCTCTATATGTTATGAGGGAAGGTTATGATGGAAGTCAATACAAAAAATTATCTCAAAATTAGATTCTATGAAACATTTTGAAAAACTAATTTCGGTCAAAATATCGTAGTATATTATACACAATTCTATACAAGTTTCGGTCAAAAATCAAATTAAATCGAGGATTGTTCGAAATGCTACGACACTTTTAAGATCTTCTCTATGTGTTACGAGGGAAGGTTATGATGGAAGTCCATGAAAACAATTATCTCAAAATTAGATTCTATGAAACATTTTAAAATACTAGTTTCGGTCAAAAAATTTAAGTATATTATACACAATTTTATACTTGTTTCGGTCAAAAATTCAAATTAAATCGAGGATTGTTCGAAATGCTACAAAACCTTTAAGATCCTTTCTATATGTTACGAGGGAAGGTTATGATGGAAGTCCATGCAAAACTTTATCTTAAAATTAGATTCTATGAATCTTTTTGAAATACTAGTTTCGATCAAAAAATTGTAGTGTATTATACACAATTTTATACTAGTTTTAGTCAAAAAATCAAATTAAATCGAGGATTATTCGAAATGCTACGAAACTTTTAAGATCCTCTCTATATGTTACGAGGGATGGTTATGATGGAAGTCCATGCAAAAAATTATCTCAAAATTAGATTCTATGGAACTTTTTGAAATACTAGTTTTGGTCAAAAAATTGTAGTATATTATACACAATTTTATACTAGTTTAGGTCGAAAATTCAAATTAAATCGAGGATTGTTCGAAATGCTACAAAACCTTTCAGATCCTTTCTATATGTTACGAGGGAAGGTTATGATGGAAGTCCATGCAAAAAATTATCTCAAAATTAGATTCTATGAATCTTTTTGAAATACTAGTTTCGGTCAAAAAATTGTAGTGTATTATACACATTTTTATACTAGTTTCAGTCAAAAAATCAAATTAAATCGAGGATTGTTCGAAATGCTACAAAAGTTTCCAGATCCTCTCTATATGTTATGAGGGAAGGTTATGATGGAACTCCATACAAAAATTATCTCAAAATTAGATTATATGAAACATTTTGAAATACTAATTTCGGTCAAAAAATCGTAGTATATTATACACAATTCTATACTAGTTTCGGTCAAAAATCAAATTAAATCGAGGATTGTTCGAAATGCTACGAAACTTTTAAGATCTTCTCTATGTGTTACGAGGGAAGGTTATGATGGAAGTCCATGAAAACAATTATCTCAAAATTAGATTTTATGAAACATTTTGAAATACTTGTTTCGGTCCAAAAATTTAAGTATATTATACACAATTTTATACTTGTTTCGGTCAAAAATTCAAATTAAATCGAGGATTGTTCGAAATGCTACTAAACCTTTCGGATCCTTTCTATATGTTACGAGGGAAGGTTATGATGGAAGTCCATGCAAAAATTTATCTTAAAATTAGATTCTATGAATCTTTTTGAAATACTAGTTTCGATCAAAAAATTGTACTGTATTATACACAATTTTATACTAGTTTTAGTCATAAAATCAAATTAAATCGAGGATTATTCGAAATGCTACGAAACTTTTAAGATCCTCTCTATATGTTACGAGGGATGGTTATGATGGAAGTCCATGCAAAAAATTATCTCAAAATTAGATTCTATGGAACTTTTTGAAATACTAGTTTTGGTCAAAAAATTGTAGTATATTATACACAATTTTATACTAGTTTAGGTCGAAAATTCAAATTAAATCGAGGATTGTTCGAAATGCCACAAAACCTTTCAGATCCTTTCTATATGTTACGAGGGAAGGTTATGATGGAAGTCCATGCAAAAAATTATCTCAAAATTAGATTCTATGAATCTTTTTGAAATACTAGTTTCGGTCAAAAAATTGTAGTGTATTAAACACATTTTTATACTAGTTTTAGTCAAAAAATCAAATTAAATCGAGGATTGTTCGAAATGCTACAAAAGTTTCCAGATCCTCTCTATATGTTATGAGGGAAGGTTATGATGGAAGTCCATACAAAAAATTATCTCAAAATTAGATTCTATGAAACATTTTGAAATACTAATTTCGGTCTAAAAATCGTAGTATATTATACACAATTCTATACTAGTTTCGGTCAAAAATCAAATTAAATCGAGGATTGTTCGAAATGCTACGAAACTTTTAAGATCTTCTCTATGTGTTACGAGGGAAGGTTATGATGGAAGTCCATGAAAACAATTATCTCAAAATTAGATTCTATGAAACTTTTTGAAATACTATTTTCGGTCAAAAAATTTAAGTATATTATACACAATTTTATACTTGTTTCGGTCAAAAATTCAAATTAAATCGAGGATTGTTCGAAATGCTACAAAACCTTTCAGATCCTTTCTATATGTTACGAGGGAAGATTATGATGGAAGTCCATGCAAAACATTATCTTAAAATTAGATTCTATGAATCTTTTTGAAATACTAGTTTCGATCAAAAAATTGTAGTGTATTATACACAATTTTATACTAGTTTTAGTCAAAAAATCAAATTAAATCGAGGATTATTCGAAATGCTACGAAACTTTTAAGATCCTCTCTATATGATACGAGGGATGGTTATGATGGAAGTCCATGCAAAAAATTATCTCAAAATTAGATTCTATGGAACTTTTTGAAATACTAGTTTTGGTCAAAAAGTTGTAGTATAGTATACACAATTTTATACTAGTTTAAGTCGAAAATTCAAATTAAATCGAGGATTGTTCGAAATGCTACAAAACCTTTCAGATCCTTTCTATATGTTACGAGGGAAGGTTATGATGGAAGTCCATGTAAAAAATTATCTCAAAATTAGATTCTATGAATCTTTTTGAAATACTAGTTTCAGTCAAAAAATTGTAGTGTATTATACACATTTTTATACTAGTTTCAGTCAAAAAATCAAATTAAATCGAGGATTGTTCGAAATGCTACAAAAGTTTCCAGATCCTCTCTATATGTTATGAGGGAAGGTTATGATGGAAGTCAATACAAAAAATTATCTCAAAATTAGATTCTATGAAACATTTTGAAAAACTAATTTCGGTCAAAATATCGTAGTATATTATACACATTTCTATACAAGTTTCGGTCAAAAATCAAATTAAATCGAGGATTGTTCGAAATGAGCAGACACTTTTAAGATCTTCTCTATGTGTTACGAGGGAAGGTTATGATGGAAGTCCATGAAAACAATTATCTCAAAATTAGATTCTATGAAACATTTTAAAATACTAGTTTCGGTCAAAAAATTTAAGTATATTATACACAATTTTATACTTGTTTCGGTCAAAAATTCAAATTAAATCGAGGATTGTTCGAAATGCTACAAAACCTTTAAGATCCTTTCTATATGTTACGAGGGAAGGTTATGATGGAAGTCCATGCAAAACTTTATCTTAAAATTAGATTCTATGAATCTTTTTGACATACTAGTTTCGATCAAAAAATTGTAGTGTATTATACACAATTTTATACTAGTTTTAGTCAAAAAATCAAATTAAATCGAGGATTATTCGAAATGCTACGAAACTTTTAAGATCCTCTCTATATGTTACGAGGGATGGTTATGATGGAAGTCCATGCAAAAAATTATCTCAAAATTAGATTCTATGGAACTTTTTGAAATACTAGTTTTGGTCAAAAAATTGTAGTATATTATACACAATTTTATACTAGTTTAGGTCGAAAATTCAAATTAAATCGAGGATTGTTCGAAATGCTACAAAACCTTTCAGATCCTTTCTATATGTTACGAGGGAAGGTTATGATGGAAGTCCATGCAAAAAATTATCTCAAAATTAGATTCTATGAATCTTTTTGAAATACTAGTTTCGGTCAAAAAATTGTAGTGTATTATACACATTTTTATACTAGTTTCAGTCAAAAAATCAAATTAAATCGAGGATTGTTCGAAATGCTACAAAAGTTTCCAGATCCTCTCTATATGTTATGAGGGAAGGTTATGATGGAACTCCATACAAAAATTATCTCAAAATTAGATTATATGAAACATTTTGAAATACTAATTTCGGTCAAAAAATCGTAGTATATTATACACAATTCTATACTAGTTTCGGTCAAAAATCAAATTAAATCGAGGATTGTTCGAAATGCTACGAAACTTTTAAGATCTTCTCTATGTGTTACGAGGGAAGGTTATGATGGAAGTCCATGAAAACAATTATCTCAAAATTAGATTCTATGAAACATTTTGAAATACTTGTTTCGGTCCAAAAATTTAAGTATATTATACACAATTTTATACTTGTTTCGGTCAAAAATTCAAATTAAATCGAGGATTGTTCGAAATGCTACTAAACCTTTCGGATCATTTCTATATGTTACAAGGGAAGGTTATGATGGAAGTCCATGCAAAAATTTATCTTAAAATTAGATTCTATGAATCTTTTTGAAATACTAGTTTCGATCAAAAAATTGTACTGTATTATACACAATTTTATACTAGTTTTAGTCATAAAATCAAATTAAATCGAGGATTATTCGAAATGCTACGAAACTTTTAAGATCCTCTCTATATGTTACGAGGGATGGTTATGATGGAAGTCCATGCAAAAAATTATCTCAAAATTAGATTCTATGGAACTTTTTGAAATACTAGTTTTGGTCAAAAAATTGTAGTATATTATACACAATTTTATACTAGTTTAGGTCGAAAATTCAAATTAAATCGAGGATTGTTCGAAATGCCACAAAACCTTTCAGATCCTTTCTATATGTTACGAGGGAAGGTTATGATGGAAGTCCATGCAAAAAATTATCTCAAAATTAGATTCTATGAATCTTTTTGAAATACTAGTTTCGGTCAAAAAATTGTAGTGTATTAAACACATTTTTATACTAGTTTTAGTCAAAAAATCAAATTAAATCGAGGATTGTTCGAAATGCTACAAAAGTTTCCAGATCCTCTCTATATGTTATGAGGGAAGGTTATGATGGAAGTCCATACAAAAAATTATCTCAAAATTAGATTCTATGAAACATTTTGAAATACTAATTTCGGTCTAAAAATCGTAGTATATTATACACAATTCTATACTAGTTTCGGTCAAAAATCAAATTAAATCGAGGATTGTTCGAAATGCTACGAAACTTTTAAGATCTTCTCTATGTGTTACGAGGGAAGGTTATGATGGAAGTCCATGAAAACAATTATCTCAAAATTAGATTCTATGAAACTTTTTGAAATACTATTTTCGGTCAAAAAATTTAAGTATATTATACACAATTTTATACTTGTTTCGGTCAAAAATTCAAATTAAATCGAGGATTGTTCGAAATGCTACAAAACCTTTAAGATCCTTTCTACATGTTACGAGGGAAGGTTATGATGGAAGTCCATGCAAAACTTTATCTTAAAATTAGATTCTATGAATCTTTTTGAAATACTTGTTTCGGTTAAAAAATTGCAGTGTATTATATACACAATTTTATACTAGTTTTAGTCAAAAAATCAAATTAAATCGAGGATTGTTCGAAATGCTACGAAACATTTAAGATCTTCTCTATATGTTACGAGGGAATGTTATGATGGAAGTCCATGAAAAAAATTATCTCAAAATTAGATTCTATGAAACTTTTTGAAATACTAGTTTTGGTCAAAAAATTTAAGTATATTATACACAATTTTATACTTGTTTCGGTCAAAAATTCAAATTAAATCGAGGATTGTTCGAAATGCTACAAAACCTTTCAGATCCTTTCTATATGTTACGAGGGAAGATTATGATGGAAGTCCATGCAAAACATTATCTTAAAATTAGATTCTATGAATCTTTTTGAAATACTAGTTTCGATCAAAAAATTGTAGTGTATTATACACAATTTTATACTAGTTTGAGTCAAAAAATCAAATTAAATCGAGGATTATTCGAAATGCTACGAAACTTTTAAGATCCTCTCTATATGTTACGAGGGATGGTTATGATGGAAGTCCATGCAAAAAATTATCTCAAAATTAGATTCTATGGAACTTTTTGAAATACTAGTTTTGGTCAAAAAGTTGTAGTATAGTATACACAATTTTATACTAGTTTAAGTCGAAAATTCAAATTAAATCGAGGATTGTTCGAAATGCTACAAAACCTTTCAGATCCTTTCTATATGTTACGAGGGAAGGTTATGATGGAAGTCCATGTAAAAAATTATCTCAAAATTAGATTCTATGAATCTTTTTGAAATACTAGTTTCAGTCAAAAAATTGTAGTGTATTATACACATTTTTATACTAGTTTCAGTCAAAAAATCAAATTAAATCGAGGATTGTTCGAAATGCTACAAAAGTTTCCAGATCCTCTCTATATGTTATGAGGGAAGGTTATGATGGAAGTCAATACAAAAAATTATCTCAAAATTAGATTCTATGAAACATTTTGAAAAACTAATTTCGGTCAAAATATCGTAGTATATTATACACAATTCTATACAAGTTTCGGTCAAAAATCAAATTAAATCGAGGATTGTTCGAAATGCGCAGACACTTTTAAGATCTTCTCTATGTGTTACGAGGGAAGGTTATGATGGAAGTCCATGAAAACAATTATCTCAAAATTAGATTCTATGAAACATTTTAAAATACTAGTTTCGGTCAAAAAATTTAAGTATATTATACACAATTTTATACTTGTTTCGGTCAAAAATTCAAATTAAATCGAGGATTGTTCGAAATGCTACAAAACCTTTAAGATCCTTTCTATATGTTACGAGGGAAGGTTATGATGGAAGTCCATGCAAAACTTTATCTTAAAATTAGATTCTATGAATCTTTTTGACATACTAGTTTCGATCAAAAAATTGTAGTGTATTATACACAATTTTATACTAGTTTTAGTCAAAAAATCAAATTAAATCGAGGATTATTCGAAATGCTACGAAACTTTTAAGATCCTCTCTATATGTTACGAGGGATGGTTATGATGGAAGTCCATGCAAAAAATTATCTCAAAATTAGATTCTATGGAACTTTTTGAAATACTAGTTTTGGTCAAAAAATTGTAGTATATTATACACAATTTTATACTAGTTTAGGTCGAAAATTCAAATTAAATCGAGGATTGTTCGAAATGCTACAAAACCTTTCAGATCCTTTCTATATGTTACGAGGGAAGGTTATGATGGAAGTCCATGCAAAAAATTATCTCAAAATTAGATTCTATGAATCTTTTTGAAATACTAGTTTCGGTCAAAAAATTGTAGTGTATTATACACATTTTTATAGTAGTTTCAGTCAAAAAATCAAATTAAATCGAGGATTGTTCGAAATGCTACAAAAGTTTCCAGATCCTCTCTATATGTTATGAGGGAAGGTTATGATGGAACTCCATACAAAAATTATCTCAAAATTAGATTATATGAAACATTTTGAAATACTAATTTCGGTCAAAAAATCGTAGTATATTATACACAATTCTATACTAGTTTCGGTCAAAAATCAAATTAAATCGAGGATTGTTCGAAATGCTACGAAACTTTTAAGATCTTCTCTATGTGTTACGAGGGAAGGTTATGATGGAAGTCCATGAAAACAATTATCTCAAAATTAGATTCTATGAAACATTTTGAAATACTTGTTTCGGTCCAAAAATTTAAGTATATTATACACAATTTTATACTTGTTTCGGTCAAAAATTCAAATTAAATCGAGGATTGTTCGAAATGCTACTAAACCTTTCGGATCATTTCTATATGTTACAAGGGAAGGTTATGATGGAAGTCCATGCAAAAATTTATCTTAAAATTAGATTCTATGAATCTTTTTGAAATACTAGTTTCGATCAAAAAATTGTACTGTATTATACACAATTTTATACTAGTTTTAGTCATAAAATCAAATTAAATCGAGGATTATTCGAAATGCTACGAAACTTTTAAGATCCTCTCTATATGTTACGAGGGATGGTTATGATGGAAGTCCATGCAAAAAATTATCTCAAAATTAGATTCTATGGAACTTTTTGAAATACTAGTTTTGGTCAAAAAATTGTAGTATATTATACACAATTTTATACTAGTTTAGGTCGAAAATTCAAATTAAATCGAGGATTGTTCGAAATGCCACAAAACCTTTCAGATCCTTTCTATATGTTACGAGGGAAGGTTATGATGGAAGTCCATGCAAAAAATTATCTCAAAATTAGATTCTATGAATCTTTTTGAAATACTAGTTTCGGTCAAAAAATTGTAGTGTATTAAACACATTTTTATACTAGTTTTAGTCAAAAAATCAAATTAAATCGAGGATTGTTCGAAATGCTACAAAAGTTTCCAGATCCTCTCTATATGTTATGAGGGAAGGTTATGATGGAAGTCCATACAAAAAATTATCTCAAAATTAGATTCTATGAAACATTTTGAAATACTAATTTCGGTCTAAAAATCGTAGTATATTATACACAATTCTATACTAGTTTCGGTCAAAAATCAAATTAAATCGAGGATTGTTCGAAATGCTACGAAACTTTTAAGATCTTCTCTATGTGTTACGAGGGAAGGTTATGATGGAAGTCCATGAAAACAATTATCTCAAAATTAGATTCTATGAAACTTTTTGAAATACTATTTTCGGTCAAAAAATTTAAGTATATTATACACAATTTTATACTTGTTTCGGTCAAAAATTCAAATTAAATCGAGGATTGTTCGAAATGCTACAAAACCTTTAAGATCCTTTCTACATGTTACGAGGGAAGGTTATGATGGAAGTCCATGCAAAACTTTATCTTAAAATTAGATTCTATGAATCTTTTTGAAATACTTGTTTCGGTTAAAAAATTGCAGTGTATTATATACACAATTTTATACTAGTTTTAGTCAAAAAATCAAATTAAATCGAGGATTGTTCGAAATGCTACGAAACATTTAAGATCTTCTCTATATGTTACGAGGGAATGTTATGATGGAAGTCCATGAAAAAAATTATCTCAAAATTAGATTCTATGAAACTTTTTGAAATACTAGTTTTGGTCAAAAAATTTAAGTATATTATACACAATTTTATACTTGTTTCGGTCAAAAATTCAAATTAAATCGAGGATTGTTCGAAATGCTACAAAACCTTTCAGATCCTTTCTATATGTTACGAGGGAAGATTATGATGGAAGTCCATGCAAAACATTATCTTAAAATTAGATTCTATGAATCTTTTTGAAATACTAGTTTCGATCAAAAAATTGTAGTGTATTATACACAATTTTATACTAGTTTGAGTCAAAAAATCAAATTAAATCGAGGATTATTCGAAATGCTACGAAACTTTTAAGATCCTCTCTATATGTTACGAGGGATGGTTATGATGGAAGTCCATGCAAAAAATTATCTCAAAATTAGATTCTATGGAACTTTTTGAAATACTAGTTTTGGTCAAAAAGTTGTAGTATAGTATACACAATTTTATACTAGTTTAAGTCGAAAATTCAAATTAAATCGAGGATTGTTCGAAATGCTACAAAACCTTTCAGATCCTTTCTATATGTTACGAGGGAAGGTTATGATGGAAGTCCATGCAAAAAATTATCTCAAAATTAGATTCTATGAATCTTTTTGAAATACTAGTTTCAGTCAAAAAATTGTAGTGTATTATACACATTTTTATACTAGTTTCAGTCAAAAAATCAAATTAAATCGAGGATTGTTCGAAATGCTACAAAAGTTTCCAGATCCTCTCTATATGTTATGAGGGGAGGTTATGATGGAAGTCAATACAAAAAATTATCTCAAAATTAGATTCTATGAAACATTTTGAAAAACTAATTTCGGTCAAAATATCGTAGTATATTATACACAATTCTATACAAGTTTCGGTCAAAAATCAAATTAAATCGAGGATTGTTCGAAATGCTACGACACTTTTAAGATCTTCTCTATGTGTTACGAGGGAAGGTTATGATGGAATTCCATGAAAACAATTATCTCAAAATTAGATTCTATGAAACATTTTAAAATACTAGTTTCGGTCAAAAAATTTAAGTATATTATACACAATTTTATACTTGTTTCGGTCAAAAATTCAAATTAAATCGAGGATTGTTCGAAATGCTACAAAACCTTTAAGATCCTTTCTATATGTTACGAGGGAAGGTTATGATGGAAGTCCATGCAAAACTTTATCTTAAAATTAGATTCTATGAATCTTTTTGAAATACTAGTTTCGATCAAAAAATTGTAGTGTATTATACACAATTTTATACTAGTTTTAGTCAAAAAATTAAATTAAATCGAGGATTATTCGAAATGCTACGAAACTTTTAAGATCCTCTCTATATGTTACGAGGGATGGTTATGATGGAAGTCCATGCAAAAAATTATCTCAAAATTAGATTCTATGGAACTTTTTGAAATACTAGTTTTGGTCAAAAAATTGTAGTATATTATACACAATTTTATACTAGTTTAGGTCGAAAATTCAAATTAAATCGAGGATTGTTCGAAATGCTACAAAACCTTTCAGATCCTTTCTATATGTTACGAGGGAAGGTTATGATGGAAGTCCATGCAAAAAATTATCTCAAAATTAGATTCTATGAATCTTTTTGAAATACTAGTTTCGGTCAAAAAATTGTAGTGTATTATACACATTTTTATACTAGTTTCAGTCAAAAAATCAAATTAAATCGAGGATTGTTCGAAATGCTACAAAAGTTTCCAGATCCTCTCTATATGTTACGAGGGAAGGTTATGATGGAACTCCATACAAAAATTATCTCAAAATTAGATTATATGAAACATTTTGAAATACTAATTTCGGTCAAAAAATCGTAGTATATTATACACAATTCTATACTAGTTTCGGTCAAAAATCAAATTAAATCGAGGATTGTTCGAAATGCTACGAAACTTTTAAGATCTTCTCTATGTTTTACGAGGGAAGGTTATGATGGAAGTCCATGAAAAAAATTATCTCAAAATTAGATTCTATGAAACATTTTGAAATACTTGTTTCGGTCCAAAAATTTAAGTATATTATACACAATTTTATACTTGTTTCGGTCAAAAATTCAAATTAAATCGAGGATTGTTCGAAATGCTACTAAACCTTTCGGATCCTTTCTATATGTTACAAGGGAAGGTTATGATGGAAGTCCATGCAAAAATTTATCTTAAAATTAGATTCTATGAATCTTTTTGAAATACTAGTTTCGATCAAAAAATTGTAGTGTATTATACACAATTTTATACTAGTTTTAGTCATAAAATCAAATTAAATCGAGGATTATTCGAAATGCTACGAAACTTTTAAGATCCTCTCTATATGTTACGAGGGATGGTTATGAAGGAAGTCCATGCAAAAAATTATCTCAAAATTAGATTCTATGGAACTTTTTGAAATACTAGTTTTGGTCAAAAAATTGTAGTATATTATACACAATTTTATACTAGTTTAGGTCGAAAATTCAAATTAAATTGAGGATTGTTCGAAATGCCACAAAACCTTTCAGATCCTTTCTATATGTTACGAGGGAAGGTTATGATGGAAGTCCATGCAAAAAATTATCTCAAAATTAGATTCTATGAATCTTTTTGAAATACTAGTTTCGGTCAAAAAATTGTAGTGTATTAAACACATTTTTATACTAGTTTTAGTCAAAAAATCAAATTAAATCGAGGATTGTTCAAAATGCTACAAAAGTTTCCAGATCCTCTCTATATGTTATGAGGGAAGGTTATGATGGAAGTCCATACAAAAAATTATCTCAAAATTAGATTCTATGAAACATTTTGAAATACTAATTTCGGTCAAAAAATCGTAGTATATTATACACAATTCTATACTAGTTTCGGTCAAAAATCATATTAAATCGAGGATTGTTCGAAATGCTACGAAACTTTTAAGATCTTCTCTATGTGTTACGAGGGAAGGTTATGATGGAAGTCCATGAAAACAATTATCTCGAAATTAGATTCTATGAAACTTTTTGAAATACTATTTTCGGTCAAAAAATTTAAGTATATTATACACAATTTTATACTTGTTTCGGTCAAAAATTCAAATTAAATCGAGGATTGTTCGAAATGCTACAAAACCTTTAAGATCCTTTCTACATGTTACGAGGGAAGGTTATGATGGAAGTCCATGCAAAACTTTATCTTAAAATTAGATTCTATGAATCTTTTTGAAATACTAGTTTCAGTTAATAAAATTGTAGTATATTATACTCAATTTTATTCTTTTTTCAGTAAAAAAATCAAATTAACTCGAGGATTGTTCGAAATGCTACGAAACGTTTTAAATCATCTCTATATGTTACGAGGGAAGGTTATGATGGAAGTCCAAACAAAAAATTATCTCAAAATTATATTCTATGAAACTTTTTGAAATACTAGTTTTTGTCAAAAAATTGTAGTATATTATACACAATTTTATACTAGTTTCGGTCCAAAATTCAAATTAAATCGAGGATTGTTTGAAATGCTACAAAACCTTTCAGATCCTTTCTATATGTTACGAGGGAAGGTTATGATGGAATTCCATGCAAAAAATTATCTCAAAATTAGATTCTATGAATCTTTTTGAAATACTAGTTTCGGTCAAAAAATTGTAGAGTATTATACCAATTTTTATACTAGTTTCAGTCAAAAAATCATATTAAATCGAGGATTGTTCAAAATGCTACAAAAGTTTCCAGATCCTCTCTATATGTTACGAGGGAAGGTTATGATGGAAGTCCATACAAAAAATTATCTCAAAATTAGATTCTATGGAACATTTTGAAATACTAATTTCGTTCAAAAAATCGTAGTATATTATACACAATTCTATACTAGTTTCGGTCAAAATCGAATTAAATCGAGGATTGTTCGAAATGCTACGAAACTTTTAAGATCTTCTCTATATGTTACGAGGGAAGGTTATGACGGAAGTCCATGAAAACAATTATCTCAAAATTAGATTCTATGAAACTTTTTGAAATACTAGTTTCGGTCAAAAAATTTAAGTATATTATACACAAATTTTATACTTGTTTCGGTCAAAAATTCAAATTAAATCGAGGATTGTTCGAAATGCTACAAAACCTTTATCTCAAAAATTAGATTCTATGAAACTTTTTGAAATACTAGTTTTGGTCAAAAAATCGTAGTATATTATACACAATTCTATACTAATATCGGTCAAAAATTAAATTAAATCGAGGATTGTTCGAAATGCTATTAAAACTTTTAAGATCCTATCTATATGTTACGAGGGAAGGTTATGATGGAAGTCTATGCAAAAAATCATCTCAAAATTAGATTATATGAAACTTTTTGAAATACTAGTTTCGGTAAATAAAATCTTAGTATATATACTCAATTTTATACTTTTTACAGTAAAAAAATTAAATTAACTCGAGGATTGTTCGAAATGCTACAAAACGTTTAAGATCATCTCTATATACTTTTTTGAAATACTAGTTTCAGTCAAAAATTCAAATTAAATCCAGGAATTTATTTGAAATACTAGTTTCAGTCAAAAATCAAATTAAATCGAGGATTGTTCGAAATGCTACGAAACTTTTAAGATCTTCTCTATATGTTACGATGGAAGGTTATAATGGAAGTCCAAAAAGAAATTATCTCAAAATTAGATTCTATGAAACATTTTGAAATACTAGTTTTGGTCAAAAAATCGTATTATATTATACACAATTCTATACTAGTTTCAGTCATAAATTCAAATTAAATCGAGAATTATTCGAAATGCTACAAAACTTTTCAGATCATTTCTATATTTTACGAATGAAGGTTATGATGGAAGTCCATGCAAAAAAAGTATCTCAAAATTAGATTCTAGGATTTTTTTTGAAATACTAGTTTCGGTCAAAAAATGTGAGTGTATTATACACAATTTTATACTACTTTCATTCAAAAAATCAAATTAAATCGAGGATTGTTCGAAATGGTACAAAACTTTTAAGATCCTCTCTATATGTTACGAAGGAAGGTTTTGATGGAAGTCCATGCAAAAAATTATCTCAAAATTAGATTATATGAATCTTTTTGAAATACTAATTTCGGTCAAAAAATCGTAGTATATTATACACAATTCTATACTAGTTTCGGTTAAATATCAAATTAAATCGATGATTGTATCGATGATTGTTCGAAATGCTACGAAACTTTTAAGATCCTATCTATATGTTACGAGGGAAGGTTATGATGGAAGTCCATGCAAAAAATTATCTCAAAATTAGATTCTATTAAAATTTTTGAAATACTAGTTTTGGTCAAAAAATCGTAGTATATTATACACAATTCTATACTAGTTTAGGACAAAAATCAAATTATATCGAGGATTGTTCGAAATGCTACGAAACTTTTAAGATCCTCTCTATATGTTACGAGGGAAGGTTATGATGGAAATCCATGCAAAAAATGAGCTCAAAATAAGATTCTATGAAAGTTTTTGAAATACTAGTTTTGGTTAAAAAATTGTAGTATATTATACACAGTTTTATACTAGTTTCGGTCAAAAATTCAAATTAAATCGAGGATTGTTCGAAATGCTATAAAACTTTTCAGATTCTTTCCATATGTTACGTGGGAAGGTTATGATGGAAGTCCATGCAAAAAAATATCTCAAAATTAGATTCTATGATACATTTTGAAATACTAGTTTCGGTAAAAAATTTGTAGTGTATTATACACAATTTTATACTAGTTTCAGTCAAAAAATCAAATTAAATCGATGGATTGTTCGAAATGCTACGCAAATTTTAAGATCCTCTCTATATGTTACGAGGGAAGGTTATGATGGAAGTCCATGCAAAAAATTATCTCAAAATTAGATTCTATGGAACTTTTTGAAATACTAGTTTTGGTAAATAAATCGTATTATATTATACACAATTCTATACTAGTTTCAGTCAAAAATAAAATTAATTCGAGGATTTTTTGAAATGCTACGAAACTTTTAAGATCATCTCTATATGTTACGAGGGAAGATTATGATGGAATTCCATGCCAAAATTTATCTCAAAATAGATTCTATGTAACTTTTTGAAATACTAATTTTGGTAAAAAAAGCGTATTATATTATACACAATTCTATACTAGTTTCAGTCAAAAATCAAATTAAATCGAGGATTGTTCAAAATGCTACGAAACTTTGAAGATCCTCTCTATATGTTACGAGGGAAGGTTATGATGGAAGTCCATGCAACAAATTATCTCAAAATTAGATTCTATGAAACATTTTGAAATACTAGTTTTGTTCAAAAAATCGTAGTATATTATACACAATTCTATACTAATATCGGTCAAAAATCAAATTAAATCGAAGATTGTTCGAAATGCTACGAAACTTTTAAGATCCTGTCAATATGATACGCGGGAAGGTTTTGATGGAAGTCCATGCAAAATATTATCTCAAAATTAGATTCTATGAAACTTTTTGAAATACTGGTTTTGGTCAAAAAATCGTAGTATATTATACACAATTTTATACTAGTTTCGATCAAAAATTCAAATTAAATCGAGGATTGTTCGAAATGCTACAAAACTTTTCAGATCATTTCTATATGTTACGAATGAAGGTTATGATGAAAGTCCATGCACAAAATTATCTCAAAATTAGATTCTAGGAAATTTTTTGTAATACTAGTTTTGGTAAAAAAAATTGTAGTATGTTATACACAATTTTATATTAGTTTCAATCAAAAAATTAAATTAAATTAAATTGAGGAATGTTCAAAATGCTACAAAACTTTTCAGATCCTCTCTATATGTTACGAGGGAAGGTTATGATGGAAGTCCGTGCAAAATTATCTCAAAATTAGAATCTATGAAACGTTTTGAAATACTAGTTTTTGTCAAAAAATCGTAGTATATTATACACAATTATATACTAATTTCGCTCAATAATTAAATTAAATCGAGGATTGTTCAAAATGCTATGAAACCTTTAAGATCCTCTCTATATGTTACGCGGGAAGGTTATGATGAAAGTCCATGCAAAAAATTATCTCAAAATTAGATTCTATGAAACTTTTTGAAATACTAGTTTTGGTAAAAAAATCGTAGTATATTATACACAATTCTATACTAGTTTAGGTAAAAAATAAAATTAAATAGAGGATTGTTCGAAATGCTACGAAACTTTTAAGATCCTCTCTATATGTTATAAGGGAAGGTTATGATGGAAGTCCATGCAAAAAATGATCTCAAAATTAAATTCTATGAAACTTTTTGAAATAAGAGTTTTGGTCAAAAAATTGTAGTATATTATACACAATTTTTTTACTAGTTTCGGTAAAAAATTCAAATTAAATCGAGGATTGTTCGAATTGCTATAAAACTTTTCAGATTCTTTCTATATGTTACGTGGGAAGGTTATGATGGAAGTCCATACAAAAAAATATCTCAAAATTAGATTCTTTGATACTTTTTGAAATACTAGTTTCAGTCAAAAATTTGTAGTGTATTATAAACAATTTTTTACTAGTTTCAGTAAAAAAATTAAATTAAATCGAGGATTGTTCGAAATGCTATAAAAGTTTCCAGATCCTCTTATTTGTTACGAGGGAAGGTTATGATGGAAGTCCATGAAAAAAAATATCTCAAAATTAGATTCTATGAAAATTTTTGAAATACAAGTTTCGGTCAAAAAATCTTAGTATATTATACACAATTTTATACTTGTTTCGGTCAAAAATTCAAATTAAATCCAAGATTGTTCGAAATGCTACAAAACCTTTCAGATCCTTTCTATATGTTACGAGGGAAGGTTATGATGGAAGTCCATGCAAAACATTATCTCAAAATTAGATTCTATGAATCTTTTTGAAATACTAGTTTCGGTCAAAAAATTGTAGTTTATTATTAGACACAATTTTATACTAGTTTCTGTCAAAAAATCAAATTAAATCGAGGATTGTTTGAAATGCTACGAAAATTTTAAGATCCTCTCTATATGTTACGAGGGAAGGTTATGATGGAAGTCCATGCAAAAAATTATCTAAAAATTAGATTATATGGAACTTTTTGAAATACTAATTTTGGTCAAAAAATTGTATTATATTATACACAATTCTATACTAGTTTCGGTCAAAATCGAATTAAATCGAGGATTGTTCGAAATGCTACGAAACTTTTAAAATCTTCTCTATATGTTACGAGGGATGGTTATGATGGAAGTCCATGCAAAAAATCAAATTAAATCGAGGATTGTTTGAAATGCTACGAAACTTTTAAGATCCTCTCTATATGTTTTGAGGGAAGGTTATGATGGAAATCCATGAAACAAATTATCTTAAAATTAGATTCTATGAAACTGTTTGAAATACTAGTTTTGGTCAAATAATCGTAGTATATTATACACAATTCTATACTCATATCTGTCAAAAATCAAATTAAATCGAGGATTGTTCGAAATACTACGAAACTTTTAAGATCCTCTTTATATGTTACGCGAGAAGGTTATGATGGAAGTCCATGCCAAAAATTATCTCAAAATTAGATTCTATGGAACTTTTTGAAATATTGGTTTTGGTCAAAAAATCATATTATATTATAAACAATTCTATACTAGTTTCAGTCAAAAATAAAATTAATTCGAGGATTTTTCGAAATGCTACGAAACTTTTAAGATCATATCTATATGTTACGAGGGAAGGTTATGATGGACGTCCATGCAAAAAATTATCTCAAAATTAGATTCTATGTAACTTTTTGAAATACTAATTTTGGTCAAAAAAGCGTATTATATTATACACAATTCTATACTAGTTTCAGTCAAAAATTCAAATTAAATCGAGGATTGTTCGAAATGCTACAGAAATTTTCAGATCATTTCTATATGTTACGAATGAAGGTTATGATGAAAGTCCATGCAAAAAATTATCTCAAAATTAGATTCTATTAAACTTTTTGAAATACTAGTTTCGGTAAAAAAATCGTAGTATATTATACACAATTATATACTAATTTCGGTCAAAAAATCAAATTAAATCGAGGACTGTTCAAAATGCTACAAAACTTTTTAGATCCTCTCTATATGTTACATGGGAAGGTTATGATGGAAGTCCATGCAAAAAATTATCTCAAATTTAGATTCTATGAATCTTTTTGAAATACTAGTTTCGGTCAAAAAATTGTAGTGTATTATACACATTTTTATACTAGTTTCAGTCAAAAAATCAAATTAAATCGAGGATTGTTCAAAATGCTACAAAAATTTCCAAATCCTCTCTATATGTTATGAGGGAAGGTTATGATTGAAGTCCATGCAAAAAATGATCTCAAAATTAGATTCTATGAAACTTTTTGAAATACTAGTTTTGGTCAAAAAATCGTAGTATATTATACACATTTTTATACTAGTTTTGATCTAAAATCAAATTAAATCGAGGATTATTCGAAATGCTACGAAACTTTTAAGATCTTCTCTATATGTTACGAGGGAAGGTTATAATGGAAGTCCAAAAAAAAATTATCTCAAAATTAGATTCTATGAAACTTTTTGAAATACTTGTTTTGGTCAAAAAATCGTAGTATATTATACACAATTTTATACTAGTTTCGGTAAAAAATTCAAATAAAATCGAGAATTGTTCGAAATGCTACAAAACTTTACAGATCATATCTATATTTTACGTGGGTAGGTTATGATGGAAGTCCATGCAAAAAAAAATATCAAAATTAGATTCTATGATACTTTTTAAAATACTAGTTTCAGTAAAAAAATTGTAGTGTATTATACACAATTTTATACTAGTTTCAGTCAAAAAATCAAATTAAATCGAGGATTGTTCGAAATGCTACAAAAGTTTCCAGATCCTCTCTATATGTTACGAGGGAAGGTTATGATGGAAGTCCATACAAAAAATTATCTAAAAATTAGATTCTATGAAACATTTTGAAATACTAATTTCGGTTAAAAAATCGTAGTATATTATACATAATTTTATACATGTTTCGGTCAAAAATTTAAATTAAATCGAGGATTGTTCGAAATGCTACAAAACCTTTCAGATCCTTTCTATATGTTACGAGGGAAGGTTATGACAGAAGTACATGCAAAACATTATCTCAAAATTAGATTCTATGAATCTTTTTGAAATACTAGTTTCGGTCAAAAACTAAATTAAATCGAGGATTGTTTGAAATGCTACGAAAATTTTAAGATCCTCTCTATATGTTACGAGGGAAGGTTATGATGGAAGTCCATGCAAAAAATCATCTCAAAATTAGATTCTTTGGAACTTTTTAAAATACTAATTTTGGTCAAAAAATCGTATTATATTATACACAATTCTATACTAGTTTCGGTCAAAAACTAAATTAAATCGAGGATTGTTCAAAATGCTACGAAACTTTTAAGATCCTCTCTATATGTTACGAGGGAAGGTTATGATGGAAGTCCATGAAACAAATTATCTTAAAATTAGATTCTATGAAACTTTTTGAAATAATAGTTTTGGTCAAATAATCGTATTATATTATACACAGTTCTATACTAATATCGGTCAAAAATCAAATTAAATCGAGGATTGTTCGAAATACTACGAAACTTTTAAGATCCTCTCAATATGTTACGTGAGAAGGTTATGATGGAAGTCCATGCAAATAATTATCTCAAAATTAGATTCTATGGAACTTTTTGAAATACAGGTTTTGGTAAAAAAATCGTATTATATTATAAACAATTCTATACTAGTTTCAGTCAAAAATAAAATTAATTTGAGGATTTTTCGAAATGCTACGAAACTTTTTAGATCATCTCTATATGTTACGAGGGAAGGTTATGATGGAAGTCCATGCCAAAAATTATCTCAAAATTAGATTCTATGTAACTTTTTGAAATACTAATTTTGGTCAAAAAAGTGTATTATATTATACACAATTCTATACTAGTTTCAGTCATAAATTCAAATTAAATCGAGGATTGTTCGAAATGCTACAGGACTTTCAGATCATTTCTATATGTTACGAATGGAGGTTATGATGAAAGTCCATGCAAAAAATTATCTCAAAATTAGATTCTATGAAACTTTTTGAAATACTAGTTTCGGTAAAAAAATCGTAGTATATTATACACAATTATATACTAATTTTGGTCAAAAAATTAAATTAAATCGAGGACTGTTCATAATGCTACGAAACTTTTCAGATCCCCTCTATATGTTACGAGGGAAGGTTATGATGGAAGTCCATGCAAAAAATTATCTCAAAATTAGAATCTATGAAACCTTTTGAAATACTAGTTTTGGGAAAAAAAATCGTAGTATATTTACACAATTATATACTAATTTCGATAAAAATTTAAATTAAATCGAGGATTGTTAGAAATGCTACGAAACTATTAAGATCCTCTCGTTATGTTACACGGGAATGTTATGATGAAAGTTAATGCAATATATTATCTCAAAATTAGATTCTATGAAACTTTTTAAAATACTAGTTTTGGCTAAAAAATTCGTAATATATTGTACACAATTCTATACTTGTTTAGGTCAAAAATAAAATTAAATAGAGGATTATTCGAAACGCTACGAAACTTTTAAGATCCCCTCTATATGTTACAAAGGAAGGTTATGATGGAAGTCCATGCAAAAAATGATCTCAAAATTAAATTCTATTAAACTTTTTGAAATACTAGTTTTGTTCAAAAAATTGTAGTATATTATACACAATTTTATACTAGTTTCGGTCAAAAATTCAAATTTAATCAAGGATTATTCGAATTGCTATAAAAATTTTCAGATTCTTTCTATATGTTACGTGGGAAGGTTATGATGAAAGTCCATGCAAAAAATTATCTCAAAATTAGATTCTATGGAACTGTTTGAAATACTAGTTTCGGTCAAAAATTTGTAGTGTATTAAAAACAATTCTATTCTAATTTCGGTCAAAAAATTAAATTAAATCGAGGATTGTTTTAAATGCTACAAAAGTTTCCAGATCCTCTCTATATGTTACGAGGGAGGGTTATGATGGAAGTCCATGCAAAATATTATCTCAAAATTAGATTCTATGAAAGTTTTTGAAATACTAATTTTGGTCAAAAAATCGTAGTATATTATACACAATTCTATACTACTTTAGGTCAAAAATCAAATTAAATAGAGGTTTGTTCGAAATGCTACGAAACTTTTAAGACCCTCTTTATATTTTACGAGGGAAGGTTATGATGGAAGTCCATGCATAAAGTGATCTCAAAATTAGATTCTATAAAACTTTTTGAAATACTAGTTTCGGTCAAAAGAATCGTAGTATATTATACACAATTTTATACTTGTTTCGTTCAAAAATTCAAATTAAATCGAGGATTGTTCGAAATGCTACAAAACCTTTCAGATCCTTTCTATATGTTATGAGGGAAGCTTATGATGGAAGTCCATGCAAAAAATTATCTCAAAATTAGATTCTATGAATCTTTTTGAAATACTAGCTTCGGTAAATAAATTATAGTGTATTATTCACATTTTTATACTAGTTTCAGTCAAAAAATCAAATTGAATCGAGGATTGTTCGAAATGCTACAAAAATTTACAGATCCTCTTTATATGTAATGAGGGAATGTTATGATTGAAGTCCATTGAAAAAATGATCTCAAAATTAGATTCTATGAAACTTTTTGAAATACTAGTTTTGGTCAAAAAATCGTAGTATATTATACACAATTCTATACTAGTTTCGGTCAAAAATTGAGGATTGTTCGAAATGCTACGAAACTTTTAAGATCTTCTCTATATGTTACGAGGGAAGGTTATGATGGAAGTACAAAATTTTTTTATCTCAAAATAAGATTCTATGAAACTTTTTGAAATACTGGTTTTGGTAAAAAATCGTAGTATATTATACACAATTTTATACTAGTTTCGGTCAAAAATTCAAATTAAATTGAGAATTGATCGAAATGCTACAAAACTTTTCAGATCATTTTTATATTTTACGTGGGAAGGTTATGATGGAAGTCCATGCAAAACAATATCTTAAAAATATATTCTATGATACTTTTTGAAATCCTAGTTTCGGTCAAAAATTTGTAGTGTATTATACATAATTTTATACTAGTTTCAGTCAAAAAATCAAATTAAATCGAGGAGTGTTCGAAATGCTACAAAAGTTTCCAGATCCTCTCTATATGTTATGAGGGAAGGTTATGATGGAAGTCCATACAAAAAATTATCTCAAAATTAGATTCTATGAAACATATTGAAAAACTAATTTCGGTCAAAAATCATAGTATATTATACACAATTTTATACTTGTTTCGATCAAAAATTCAAATTAAATCGAGGATTGTTCGAAATGCTACAAAACCTTTCAGATCTTTTCTATATGTTACGAGGGAAGGTTATGATGGAAGTCCATGCAAAACATTATCTCAAAATTAGAATCTTTGAATCATTTTGAAATACTAGTTTCGGTCAAAAAATTGTAGTGTATTATTTTACACAATTTTATACTAGTTTCAGTCAAAAAATCAAATTAAATCGAGGATTGTTTGAAATGCTATGAAAATTTTAAGATCCTCTCTATATGTTACGAGGGAAGGTTATGATGGAAGTCCATGCAAAAAATTATCTAAAAATTAGATTCTATGGAACTTTTTGAAATACTAATTTTGGTCAAAAAATCGTATTATATTATACACAATTCTATACTAGTTTCGGTCAAAAATCAAATTAAATCGAGGATTGTTCAAAATGCTTCGAAACTTCTAAGATCCTTTCTATACGTTACGAGGGAAGGTTATGATGGAAGTCCATGAAACAAATTATCTTAAAATTAGATTCTATGAAACTTTTTGAAATACTAGTTTTGGTCAAATAATCGTAGTATATTATACACAATTCTATACTAATATCGGTCAAAAATCAAACTAAATCGAGGATAGTTCGAAATACTACGAAACTTTTAAGATCCTCTCTATATGTTACGCAAGAAGGTTATGATGGAAGTCCATGCAAAAAATTATCTCAAAATTAGATTCTATGGAACTTTTTGAAATACTGGTTTTGGTCAAAAAATCGTATTATATTATAAACAATTCTATACTAGTTTTAGTCAAAAATAAAATTAATTCGAGGATTTTTCGAAATGCTATGAAACTTTTAAGATCATCTCTATATGTTACGAGGTAAGGTTATGATGGAAGTCCATGCCAAAAATTATCTCAAAATTAGATTCTATGTAACTTTTTGAAATACTAATTTTGGTCAAAAAAGCGTATTATATTATACACAATTCTATACTAGTTTCACTCATAAATTCAAATTAAATCGAGGATTGTTCGAAATTCTACAGAACTTTTCAGATCATTTCTATATGTTACGAATGAAGGTTATGATGAAAGTCCATGCAAAAAATTATCTCAAAATTAGAATCTATGGAACTTTTTGAAATACTAGTTTCGGTCAAAAATTTGTAGTGTACTATAAACAATTCTATACTAGTTTCGGTAAAAAAATTAAATTAAATCAAGGATTGTTTTAAATGCTACAAATGTTTCCAGATCCTCTCTATATGTTACGAGGGAAGGTTATTATGGAAGTCCATGCAAAATATTATATCAAAATTAGATTCTATGAAACTTTTTGAACTACTAATTTCGGTCAAAAAATCTTAGTATAATATACACAATTCTATACTAGTTTAGGTCAAAAATCAAATTAAATCGAGGATTGTTCGAAATGCTACGAAACTTTTAAGATCCTCTCTATATATTTCGAGGGAAGGTTATGATGGAAGTCCATGCAAAAAGTGATCTCAAAATTAGATTCTAGGAAACTTTTTAAAATACTAGTTTCGGTCAAAAAAATCGTAGTATATTATACACAATTTAATACTTGTTTCGGTCAAAAATTCAAATTAAATCGAGGATTGTTCGAAATGCTACAAAACCTTTCAGATCCTTTCTATATGTTATGAGGGAAGGTTATGATGGAAGTCCATGCAAAAAATTATCTCAAAATTAGATTATATGAATCTTTTTGAAATACTAGTTTCGGTAAAAAAAATTATAGTGTATTATTCACATTTTTATACTAGTTTCAGTCAAAAAATTAAATTAAATCGAGGATTGTTCGAAATGCTACAAAAATTTCCAGATCCTCTTTATATGTTATGAGGGAATGTTATGATTGAAGTCCATTGAAAAAATGATCTCAAAATTAGATTCTATGAAACTTTTTGAAATACTAGTTTTGGTCAAAAAATCGTAGTATATTATACACAATTCTATACTAGTTTCGGTCAAAAATTGAGGATTGTTCGAAATGCTACGAAACCTTTAAGATCTTCTCTATATGTTACGAGGGAAGGTTATGATGGAAGTACAAATTTTTTTTATCTCAAAATCAGATTCTATGAAACTTTTTGAAATACTGGTTTTGGTTAAAAATCGTATTATATTATACACAATTTTATACTAGTTTCGGTCAAAAATTCAAATTAAATTGAGAATTGATCGAAATGCTACAAAACTTTTCAGATCATTTCTATATTTTACGTGGGAAGGTTATGATGGAAGTCCATGCAAAACAATATCTCAAAAATATATTCTATGATACTTTTTGAAATACTAGTTTCGGTCAAAAATTTGTAGTGTATTATACAGAATTTTATACTAGTTTCAGTCAAAAAATCAAATTAAATCGAGGATTGTTCGAAATGCTACAAACATTTCCAGATCCTCTCTATATGTTATGAGGGAAGGTTATGAGGGAAGTCCATACAAAAAATTATCTCACAATTAGATTCTATGAAACATTTTGAAAAACTAATTTCGGTAAAAAATCATAGTATATTATACACAATTTTATACTTGTTTCGATCAAAAATTCAAATTAAATCGAGGATTGTTCGAAATGCTACAAAACCTTCCAGATCCTTTCTATATGTTACGAGGGAAGGTTATGATGGAAGTCCATGCAAAACATTATCTCAAAATTAGAATCTTTGAATCATTTTGAAATACTAGTTTCGGTCAAAAAATTGTAGTGTATTATTTTACTCAATTTTATACTAGTTTCAGTTAAAAAATCAAATTAAATCGAGGATTGTTTGAAATGCTATGAAAATTTTAAGATCCTCTCTATATGTTACGAGGGAAGGTTATGATGGAAGTCCATGCAAAAAATTATCTAAAAATTAGATTCTATGGAACTTTTTGAAATACTAATTTTGGTCAAAAAATCGTATTATATTATACACAATTCTATACTAGTTTCGGTCAAAATTCAAATTAAATCGAGGATTGTTTCAAATGCTTCGAAACTTTTAAGATCCTCTCTATATGTTACGAGGGAAGGTTATGATGGAAGTCCATGAAACAAATTATCTTAAAATTAGATTCTATGAAACTTTTTGAAATACTAGTTTTGGTCAAATAATCGTAGTATATTATACACAATTCTATACTAATATCGGTCAAAAATCAAATTAAATCGAGGATTGTTTGAAATACTACGAAACTTTTAAGATCCTCTCTATATGTTACGCAAGAAGGTTATGATGGAAGTCCATGCAAAAAATTATCTCAAAATTAGATTCTATGGAACTTTTTGAAATACTGGTTTTGGTCAAAAAATCGTATTATATTATAAACAATTCTATACTAGTTTCAGTCAAAAATAAAAGTAATTCGAGGATTTTTCGAAATGCTACGAAACTTTTAAGATCATCTCTATATGTTACGAGGGAAGGTTATGATGGAAGTCCATGCCAAAAATTATCTCAAAATTAGATTCTATGTAACTTTTTGAAATACTAATTTTGGTCAAAAAAGCGTATTATATTATACACAATTCTATACTAGTTTCAGTCATAAATTCAAATTAAATCGAGGATTGTTCAAAATTCTACAGAACTTTTCAGATCATTTCTATATGTTATGAATGAAGGTTATGATGAAAGTCCATGCAAAAAATTATCTCAAAATTAGATTCTATGAAAGTTTTTGAAATACTAGTTTCAGTCCAAAAATTGTAGTATATTATACAGGATTCTATACAAGTTTCGGTCTAAAATCAAATAAAAAAGAGGATTGTTCGAAATTCTATGTAACTTTTAAGATCCTCTATATATATTACGGGGGAAGGTTATGATGGAAGTCCATGCAAAAAATTATCTCAAAATTAGATTCTAGGAAACTTTTTTAAATACTAGTTTTAGGAAAAAAATCGTAGTTTATTATACACAATTATATACCAATTTCGGTCTAAAATCAAATTAAATCGAGGATTGTTCGAAATGCTACGAAACTTTTAAGAGCCTCTCTTTATGTTACACGAGAAGGTTATGATGAAAGTCCATGCAAAACATTATCTCAAAATTATATTCTATGAAACTTTTTGAAATACTAGTTTTGGTAAAAAAAATCGTAGTATATTATACACAATTCTATACTAGTTTAGGTCAAAAATCAAATAAAATAGAGGATTGTTCGAAACGCTACGAAACTTTTAAGATCCTCTCTATATGTTACAAGGGAAGGTTTTGATGGAAGTCCATGCAAAAAAAGATCTCAAAATTAAATTCTATGAAACTTTTTGAAATACTAGTTTTGGTCAAAAAATTGTAGTATATTATACACAATTTTATACTAGTTTCGTTCAAAAATTCAAATTAAATCGAGGATTCTTCGAATTGCTATAAAACTTTTCAGATTCTTTCTATATGTTACGTGGGAAGGTTATGATGAAAGTCCATGCAAAAACTTATCTTAAAATTAGAATCTATGGAACTTTTTGAAATACTAGTTTCGGTAAAAAATTTGTAGTGTACTATAAACAATTCTATACTAGTTTCGGTAAAAAAATTAAATTAAATCGAGGATTGTTTTAAATGCTACAAATGTTTCCAGATCCTCTCTATATGTTACGAGGGAAGGTTATTATGGAAGTCCATGCAAAATATTATATCAAAATTAGATTCTATTAAACTTTTTGAACTACTAATTTCGGTCAAAAAATCGTTGTATAATATACACAATTCTATACTAGTTTAGGTCAAAAATCAAATTAAATCGAGGATTGTTCGAAATGCTACGAAACTTTTAAGATCCTCTCTATATGTTTCGAGGGAAGGTTATGATGGAAGTCCATGCAAAAAGTGATCTCAAAATTAGATTCTAGGAAACTTTTTGAAATACTAGTTTCGGTCAAAAAAATCGTAGTATATTATACACAATTTTATACTTGTTTCGGTCAAAAATTCAAATTAAATCGAGGATTGTTCGAAATGATACAAAACCTTTCAGATCCATTCTATATGTTACGAGGGAAGGTTATGATGGAAGTCCATGCAAAAAATTATCTCAAAATAAGATTCTATGAATCTTTTTGAAATACTAGTTTCAGTCAAAAAATTGTAGTGTATTATACACAATTTTATAGTAGTTTCATTCAAAAAATGAAATTAAATCATGGATTGTTCGAAATGCTACGAAACTTTTAAGATCCTCTCTATATGTTACGATGGAAGGTTATGATGGAAATCCATGCAAAAAAATATCTCAAAATTAGATTCTATGGAACCTTTTTAAATACTAGTTTTGGTCAAAAAATCGTATTATATCATACACAATTCTATACTAGTTTCAGTCAAAAATAAAATTAATACGAGGATTTTTCGAAATGCTACGAAACTTTTAAGATCATCTCTATATGTTACGAGGGAAGGTTATGATGGAAGTCCATGCCAAAAATTATCTCAAAATTAGATTCTATGTAACTTTTTGAAATACTAATTTTGGTCAAAAAAGCGTAGTATATTATACACAGTTCTATACTAGTTTCGGTCAAAAATCAAATTAAATCGAGGTTGTTCAAAATGCTACAAAACTTTCAAGATCCTCTCTATATGTTACGAGGGAAGGTTATGATGGAAGTCCATGCAACAAATTATCTCAAAATTAGATTCTATGAAACTTTTTGAAATACTAGTTTTGGTCAAAAAATCGTAGTATATTATACACAATTCTATACTAATATAGGTCAAAAATCAAATTAAATCGAGGATTGTTCGAAATGCTACGAAACTTTTTAAGATCCTCTCTATATGTTACGCGGGAAGGTTATGATCGAAGTCCATGCAAAAAAGTATCTCAAAATTAGATTCTATGAAACTTTTTGAAATACTGGTTTTGGTAAAAAAATCGTAGTATATTATACACAATTTTATACTAGTTTCAATCAAAAAATTAAATTAAATCGAGGATTGCTCAAAATGCTACGAAACTTTTAAGATCCTCTCTATATGTTACACGGGACGGTTATGATGGAAGTCCATGAAAAAAATTATCTGAAAATTAAATTCTATGAAACTTTTTGAAATACTAGTTTTGGTCAAATAATCGTAGTATATTATACACAATTCTATACTAGTTTCGGTCAATAATCAAATTAAATCGAGGATTGTTGGAAATACTAAGAAACTTTTAAGATCCTCTCTATATGTTACGCGAGAAGGTCATGATGGAAGTCCATGCAAAAATTATCTCAAAATTAGATTCTACAGAACTTTTTGAAATACTGGTTTTGGTCAAAAAATCGTATTATGTTATACACAATTCTATACTAGTTTCAGTCAAAAATAAAATTAATTCGAGGATTTTTCGAAATGCTACGAAACTTTTAAGATCATCTCTATAAGTTACGAGGGAAGGTTATGATGGAAGTCCATGCCAAAAATTATCTCAAAATTAGATTCTATGTAACTTTTTGAAATACTAATTTTGGTCAAAAAAGCGTATTATATTATACACAATTCTATACTAGTTTCTGTCAAAAATTCAAATTAAATCGAGGATTGTTCGAAATGCTACAAAACTTTTCAGATCATTTCTATATGTTACGAATGAAGGTTATAATGAAAGTCCATGCAAAAAATTATCTAAATATTAGATTCTATGAAACTTTTTGAAATACTAGTTTCGGTAAAAAAATCGTAGTATATTATACACAATTATATACTAATTTCGGTCAAAAAAATAAATTAAATCGAGGACTGTTCAAAATGCTACGAAACTTTTCAGATCCTCTCTATATGTTACGAGGGAAGGTTATGATGGAAGTCCATGCAAAAAATTATCTCAAAATTAGAATCTATGAAACTTTTTGAAATACTAGTTTTGGGAAAAAATCGTAGTATATTATACACAATTATATACTAATTTCGGTCAAAAATCTAATTAAATCGAGGATTGTTCGAAATGCTACGAAACTTTTAAGATCCTCTCTTTATGTTACTAGGGAAGGTTATGATGAAAGTCCATGCAAAAAATTATCACAAAATTAGATTCTATGAAACTTTTTGATATACTAGTTTTGGTCAAAAAATTGTAGTATATTATACACAATTTTATACTAGTTTCGCTCAAAAATTCAAATTAAAACGAGGATTATTCGAATTGCTATAAAACTTTTCAGATTCTTTCTATATGTTACGTAGGAAGGTTATGATGAAGTCCATGCAAAAATTTATCTCAAAATTAGATTCTATGGAACTTTTTGAAATACTAGTTTCGGTCAAAAATTTGTAGTGTATTATAAACAATTCTATACTAGTTTCGGTGAAAAAATTAAATTAAATCGAGGATTGTTTTAAATTCTACAAAAGTTTCCATATCCTCTCTATATGTTATGAGGGAAGGTTATTATGGAAGTCCATGTAAATAATGATCTCAAAATTAAATTCTATGAAACTTTTTGAAATACTAGTTTTGGTCAAAAAATTGAAGTATATTATACACAATTTTAATACTAGTTTCGGTCAAAAATTCAAATTAAATCGAGGATTCCTCGAAATGCTATAAAACTTTTCAGATTCTTTTTTATATGTTACGTGGGAAGGTTATGATGGAAGTCCATGCAAAAAAAATCTCAAAATTAGATTCTATGATACTTTTTGAAATACTAGTTTGGGTCAAAAAATTGTAATGTTTTATACGCAATTTTATACTAGTTTCAGTCCAAAAATCAAATTAAATCGAGGATTGTTCGAAATGCTACAAAAGTTTCCAGATCCTCTCTATATGTAATGAGGGAAGGTTATGATGGAAGTCCTTACAAAAAATTATCTCAAAATTAGATTCTATGAAACATTTTGAAATACTAATTTCGGTCAAAAAATCGTAGTATACTATACACAATTCTATACTTGTTTCGGTCAAAAATCAAATTAATTCGAGGATTGTTCGAAATGCTACGAAACTTTTAAGATCCTCTCTATATGTTACGTGGGACGGTTATGATGGAAGTCCATGAAAAAAATTATCTGAAAATTAGATTCTATGAAACTTTTTGAAATACTAGTTTTGGTCAAATAATCGTAGTATATTATACACAATTCTATACTAGTTTCGGTCAATAATCAAATTAAATCGAGGATTGTTGGAAATACTAAGAAACTTTTAAGATCCTCTCTATATGTTACGCGAGAAGTTCATGATGGAAGTCCATGCAAAACATTATCTCAAAATTAGATTCTACAGAACTTTTTGAAATACTGGTTTTGGTCAAAAAATCGTATTATGTTATACACAATTCTATACTAGTTTCAGTCAAAAATAAAATTAATTCGAGGATTTTTCGAAATGCTACGAAACTTTTAAGATCATCTCTATAAGTTACGAGGGAAGGTTATGATGGAAGTCCATGCCAAAAATTATCTCAAAATTAGATTCTATGTAACTTTTTGAAATACTAATTTTGGTCAAAAAAGCGTATTATATTATACACAATTCTATACTAGTTTCTGTCAAAAATTCAAATTAAATCGAGGATTGTTCGAAATGCTACAAAACTTTTCAGATCATTTCTATATGTTACGAATGAAGGTTATAATGAAAGTCCATGCAAAAAATATTCTACAAATTAGATTCTATGAAACTTTTTGAAATACTAGTTTCGGTAAAAAAATATTTGTATATTATACACAATTATATACTAATTTCGGTCATAAAAATTAAATTAAATCGAGGACTGTTCAAAATGCTACGAAACTTTTCAGATCCTCTCTATATGTTACGAGGGAAGGTTATGATGGAAGTCCATGCAAAAAATTATCTCAAAATTAGAATCTATGAAACTTTTTGAAATACTAGTTTTGGGAAAAAATCGTAGTATATTATACACAATTATATATTAATTTCGGTCAAAAATCAAATTAAATCGAGGATTGTTCGAAATGCTACAAAACTTTTAAGATCCTCTCTTTATGTTACTAGGGAAGGTTATGATGAAAGTCCATGCAAAAAATTATCTCAAAATTAGATTTTATGAAACTTTTTGAAATACTATTTTTTTTTTAAAAAATCGTAGTATATTATACACAATTCTATACTAGTTTAGGTCAAAAATTAAATTAAATAGAGGATTAATCGAAACGCTATGAAACTTTTAAGATCCACTCTATATGTTACAAGAGAAGGTTATGATGGAAGTCCATGCAAAAAATGATCTCAAAATTAAATTCTATGAAACTTTTTGATATACTAGTTTTGGTCAAAAAATTGTAGTATATTATACACAATTTTATACTAGTTTCGCTCAAAAATTCAAATTAAAACGAGGATTATTCGAATTGCTATAAAACTTTTCAGATTCTTTCTATATGTTACGTAGGAAGGTTATGATGAAGTCCATGCAAAAAATTATCTCAAAATTAGATTCTATGGAACTTTTTGAAATACTAGTTTCGGTCAAAAATTTGTAGTGTATTATAAACAATTCTATACTAGTATCGGTGAAAAAATTAAATTAAATCGAGGATTGTTTTAAATGCTACAAAGTTTCCATATCCTCTCTATATGTTATGAGGGAAGGTTATTATGGAAGTCCATGAAAAAAATGATCTCAAAATTAAATTCTATGAAACTTTTTGAAATACTAGTTTTGGTCAAAAAATTGAAGTATATTATACACAATTTTAATACTAGTTTCGGTAAAAAATTCAAATTAAATCGAGGATTCCTCGAAATGCTATAAAACTTTTCAGATTCTTTCTATATGTTACGTGGGAAGGTTATGATGGAAGTCCATGCAAAAAAAATCTCAAAATTAGATTCTATGATACTTTTTGAAATACTAGTTTGGGTCAAAAATTTGTAATGTTTTATACGCAATTTTATACTAGTTTCAGTCCAAAAATCAAATTAAATCGAGGATTGTTCGAAATGCTACAAAAGTTTCCAGATCCTCTCTATATGTAATGAGGGAAGGTTATGATGGAAGTCCTTACAAAAAATTATCTCAAAATTAGATTCTATGAAACATTTTGAAATACTAATTTCCGTCAAAAAATCATAGTATACTATACACAATTCTATACTAGTTTCGGTCAAAAATCAAATTAATTCGAGGATTGTTCGAAATGCTACGAAACTTTTAAGATCCTCTCTATATGTTACACGGGACGGTTATGATGGAAGTCCATGAAAAAAATTATCTGAAAATTAAATTCTATGAAACTTTTTGAAATACTAGTTTTGGTCAAATAATCGTAGTATATTATACACAATTCTATACTAGTTTCGGTCAATAATCAAATTAAATCGAGGATTGTTGGAAATACTAAGAAACTTTTAAGATCCTCTCTATATGTTACGCGAGAAGGTCATGATGGAAGTCCATGCAAAAATTATCTCAAAATTAGATTCTACAGAACTTTTTGAAATACTGGTTTTGGTCAAAAAATCGTATTATGTTATACACAATTCTATACTAGTTTCAGTCAAAAATAAAATTAATTCGAGGATTTTTCGAAATGCTACGAAACTTTTAAGATCATCTCTATAAGTTACGAGGGAAGGTTATGATGGAAGTCCATGCCAAAAATTATCTCAAAATTAGATTCTATGTAACTTTTTGAAATACTAATTTTTGTCAAAAAAGAGTATTATATTATACACAATTCTATACAAGTTTCTGTCAAAAATTCAAATTAAATCGAGGATTGTTCGAAATGCTACAAAACTTTTCAGATCATTTCTATATGTTACGAATGAAGGTTATAATGAAAGTCCATGCAAAAAATTATCTAAATATTAGATTCTATGAAACTTTTTGAAATACTAGTTTCGGTAAAAAAATCGTAGTATATTATACACAATTATATACTAATTTCGGTCAAAAAATTAAATTAAATCGAGGACTGTTCAAAATGCTACGAAACTTTTCAGATCCTCTCTATATGTTACGAGGGAAGGTTATGATGGAAGTCCATGCAAAAAATTATCTCAAAATTAGAATCTATGAAACTTTTTGAAATACTAGTTTTCGGAAAAAATCGTAGTATATTATACACAATTATATACTAATTTCGGTCAAAAATCTAATTAAATCGAGGATTGTTCGAAATGCTACGAAACTTTTAAGATCCTCTCTTTATGTTACTAGGGAAGGTTATGATGAAAGTCCATGCAAAAAATTATCTCAAAATTAGATTTTATGAAACTTTTTGAAATACTATTTTTTAAAAAAAAAATCGTAGTATATTATACACAATTCAATACTAGTTTAGGTCAAAAATCAAATTAAATAGAGGATTAATCGAAACGCTATGAAACTTTTAAGATCCACTCTATATGTTACAAGGGAAGGTTATGATGGAAGTCCATGCAAAAAATGATCTCAAAATTAAATTCTATGAAACTTTTTGATATACTAGTTTTGGTCAAAAAATTGTAGTATATTATACACAATTTTATACTAGTTTCGCTCAAAAATTCAAATTAAAACGAGGATTATTCCAATTGCTATAAAACTTTTCAGATTCTTTCTATATGTTACGTAGGAAGGTTATGATGAAGTCCATGCAAAAAATTATCTCAAAATTAGATTCTATGGAACTTTTTGAAATACTAGTTTCGGTCAAAAATTTGTAGTGTATTATAAACAATTCTATACTAGTTTCGGTGAAAAAATTAAATTAAATCGAGGATTGTTTTAAATGCTACAAAAGTTTCCATATCCTCTCTATATGTTATGAGGGAAGGTTATTATGGAAGTCCATGAAAAAAATGATCTCAAAATTAAATTCTATGAAACTTTTTGAAATACTAGTTTTGGTCAAAAAATTGAAGTATATTATACACAATTTTAATACTAGTTTCGGTCAAAAATTCAAATTAAATCGAGGATTCCTCGAAATGCTATAAAACTTTTCAGATTCTTTCTATATGTTACGTGGGAAGGTTATGATGGAAGTCCATGCAAAAAAAATCTCAAAATTAGATTCTATGATACTTTTTGAAATACTAGTTTGGGTCAAAAATTTGTAATGTTTTATACGCAATTTTATACTAGTTTCAGTCCAAAAATCAAATTAAATCGAGGATTGTTCGAAATGCTACAAAAGTTTCCAGATCCTCTCTATATGTAATGAGGGAAGGTTATGATGGAAGTCCTTACAAAAAATTATCTCAAAATTAGATTCTATGAAACATTTTGAAATACTAATTTCGGTCAAAAAATCGTAGTATACTATACACAATTCTATACTAGTTTCGGTCAAAAATCAAATTAATTCGAGGATTGTTCGAAATGCTACGAAACTTTTAAGATCCTCTCTATATGTTACACGGGACGGTTATGATGGAATTCCATGAAAAAAATTATCTGAAAATTAAATTCTATGAAACTTTTTGAAATACTAGTTTTGGTCAAATAATCGTAGTATATTATACACAATTCTATACTAGTTTCGGTCAATAATCAAATTAAATCGAGGATTGTTGGAAATACTAAGAAACTTTTAAGATCCTCTCTATATGTTATGCGAGAAGGTAATGATGGAAGTCCATGCAAAAATTATCTCAAAATTAGATTTTACAGAACTTTTTGAAATACTGGTTTTGGTCAAAAAATCGTATTATGTTATACACAATTCTATACTAGTTTCAGTCAAAAATAAAATTAATTCGAGGATTTTTCGAAATGCTACGAAACTTTTAAGATCATCTCTATAAGTTACGAGGGAAGGTTATGATGGAAGTCCATGCCAAAAATTATCTCAAAATTAGATTCTATGTAACTTTTTGAAATACTAATTTTGGTCAAAAAAGCGTATTATAATATACACAATTCTATACTAGTTTCTGTCAAAAATTCAAATTAAATCGAGGATTGTTCGAAATGCTACAAAACTTTTCAGATCATTTCTATATGTTACGAATGAAGGTTATAATGAAAGTCCATGCAAAAAATTATCTAAATATTAGATTCTATGAAACTTTTTGAAATACTAGTTTCGGTAAAAAAATCGTAGTATATTATACACAATTATATACTAATTTCGGTCAAAAAATTAAATTAAATCGAGGACTGTTCAAAATGCTACGAAACTTTTCAGATCCTCTCTATATGTTACGAGGGAAGGTTATGATGGAAGTCCATGCAAAAAATTATCTCAAAATTAGAATCTATGAAACTTTTTGAAATACTAGTTTTCGGAAAAAATCGTAGTATATTATACACAATTATATTCTAATTTCGGTCAAAAATCTAATTAAATCGAGGATTGTTCGAAATGCTACGAAACTTTTAAGATCCTCTCTTTATGTTACTAGGGAAGGTTATGATGAAAGTCCATGCAAAAAATTATCTCAAAATTAGATTTTATGAAACTTTTTGAAATACTATTTTTTTTAAAAAAAATCGTAGTATATTATACACAATTCTATACTAGTTTAGGTCAAAAATCAAATTAAATAGAGGATTAATCGAAACGCTATGAAACTTTTAAGATCCACTCTATATGTTACAAGGGAAGGTTATGATGGAAGTCCATGCAAAAAATGATCTCAAAATTAAATTCTATGAAACTTTTTGATATACTAGTTTTGGTCAAAAAATTGTAGTATATTATACACAATTTTATACTAGTTTCGCTCAAAAATTCAAATTAAAACGAGGATTATTCGAATTGCTATAAAACTTTTCAGATTCTTTCTATATGTTACGTAGGAAGGTTATGATGAAGTCCATGCAAAAAATTATCTCAAAATTAGATTCTATGGAACTTTTTGAAATACTAGTTTCGGTCAAAAATTTGTAGTGTATTATAAACAATTCTATACTAGTTTCGGTGAAAAAATTAAATTAAATCGAGGATTGTTTTAAATGCTACAAAAGTTTCCATATCCTCTCTATATGTTATGAGGGAAGGTTATTATGGAAGTCCATGCAAAAAATGATCTCAAAATTAAATTCTATGAAACTTTTTGAAATACTAGTTTTGGTCAAAAAATTGAAGTATATTATACACAATTTTAATACTAGTTTCGGTCAAAAATTCAAATTAAATCGAGGATTCCTCGAAATGCTATAAAACTTTTCAGATTCTTTCTATATGTTACGTGGGAAGGTTATGATGGAAGTCCATGCAAAAAAAATCTCAAAATTAGATTCTATGATAATTTTTGAAATACTAGTTTGGGTAAAAAATTTGTAATGTTTTATACGCAATTTTATACTAGTTTCAGTCCAAAAATCAAATTAAATCGAGGATTGTTCGAAATGCTACAAAAGTTTCCAGATCCTCTCTATATGTAATGAGGGAAGGTTATGATGGAAGTCCTTACAAAAAATTATCTCAAAATTAGATTCTATGAAACATTTTGAAATACTAATTTCGGTCAAAAAATCGTAGTATACTATACACAATTCTATACTAGTTTCGGTCAAAAATCAAATTAATTCGAGGATTGTTCGAAATGCTACGAAACTTTTAAGATCCTCTCTATATGTTACGCGGGACGGTTATGATGGAAGTCCATGAAAAAAATTATCTGAAAATTAGATTCTATGAAACTTTTTGAAATACTAGTTTTGGTCAAATAATCGTAGTATATTATACACAATTCTATACTAGTTTCGGTCAATAATCAAATTAAATCGAGGATTGTTGGAAATACTAAGAAACTTTTAAGATCCTCTCTATATGTTACGCGAGAAGTTCATGATGGAAGTCCATGCAAAACATTATCTCAAAATTAGATTCTACAGAACTTTTTGAAATACTGGTTTTGGTCAAAAAATCGTATTATGTTATACACAATTCTATACTAGTTTCAGTCAAAAATAAAATTAATTCGAGGATTTTTCGAAATGCTACGAAACTTTTAAGATCATCTCTATAAGTTACGAGGGAAGGTTATGATGGAAGTCCATGCCAAAAATTATCTCAAAATTAGATTCTATGTAACTTTTTGAAATACTAATTTTGGTCAAAAAAGCGTATTATATTATACACAATTCTATACTAGTTTCTGTCAAAAATTCAAATTAAATCGAGGATTGTTCGAAATGCTACAAAACTTTTCAGATCATTTCTATATGTTACGAATGAAGGTTATAATGAAAGTCCATGCAAAAAATTTTCTACAAATTAGATTCTATGAAACTTTTTGAAATACTAGTTTCGGTAAAAAAATATTTGTATATTATACACAATTATATACTAATTTCGGTCATAAAAATTAAATTAAATCGAGGACTGTTCAAAATGCTACGAAACTTTTCAGATCCTCTCTATATGTTACGAGGGAAGGTTATGATGGAAGTCCATGCAAAAAATTATCTCAAAATTAGAATCTATGAAACTTTTTGAAATACTAGTTTTGGGAAAAAATCGTAGTATATTATACACAATTATATACTAATTTCGGTCAAAAATCAAATTAAATCGAGGATTGTTCGAAATGCTACAAAACTTTTAAGATCCTCTCTTTATGTTACTAGGGAAGGTTATGATGAAAGTCCATGCAAAAAATTATCTCAAAATTAGATTTTACGAAACTTTTTGAAATACTATTTTTTTTTAAAAAAATTGTAGTATATTATACACAATTCTATACTAGTTTAGGTCAAAAATCAAATTAAATAGAGGATTAATCGAAACGCTATGAAACTTTTAAGATCCACTCTATATGTTACAAGGGAAGGTTATGATGGAAGTCCATGCAAAAAATGATCTCAAAATTAAATTCTATGAAACTTTTTGATATACTAGTTTTGGTCAAAAAATTGTAGTATATTATACACAATTTTATACTAGTTTCGCTCAAAAATTCAAATTAAAACGAGGATTATTCGAATTGCTATAAAACTTTTCAGATTCTTTCTATATGTTACGTAGGAAGGTTATGATGAAGTCCATGCAAAAAATTATCTCAAAATTAGATTCTATGGAACTTTTTGAAATACTAGTTTCGGTCAAAAATTTGTAGTGTATTATAAACAATTCTATACTAGTTTCGGTGAAAAAATTAAATTAAATCGAGGATTGTTTTAAATGCTACAAAAGTTTCCATATCCTCTCTATATGTTATGAGGGAAGGTTATTATGGAAGTCCATGAAAAAAATGATCTCAAAATTAAATTCTATGAAACTTTTTGAAATACTAGTTTTGGTCAAAAAATTGAAGTATATTATACACAATTTTAATACTAGTTTCGGTCAAAAATTCAAATTAAATCGAGGATTCCTCGAAATGCTATAAAACTTTTCAGATTCTTTCTATATGTTACGTGGGAAGGTTATGATGGAAGTCCATGCAAAAAAAATCTCAAAATTAGATTCTATGATACTTTTTGAAATACTAGTTTGGGTCAAAAATTTGTAATGTTTTATACGCAATTTTATACTAGTTTCAGTCCAAAAATCAAATTAAATCGAGGATTGTTCGAAATGCTACAAAAGTTTCCAGATCCTCTCTATATGTAATGAGGGAAGGTTATGATGGAAGTCCTTACAAAAAATTATCTCAAAATTAGATTCTATGAAACATTTTGAAATACTAATTTCGGTCAAAAAATCGTAGTATACTATACACAATTCTATACTAGTTTCGGTCAAAAATCAAATTAATTCGAGGATTGTTCGAAATGCTACGAAACTTTTAAGATCCTCTCTATATGTTACACGGGACGGTTATGATGGAAGTCCATGAAAAAAATTATCTGAAAATTAAATTCTATGAAACTTTTTGAAATACTAGTTTTGGTCAAATAATCGTAGTATATTATACACAATTCTATACTAGTTTCGGTCAATAATCAAATTAAATCGAGGATTGTTGGAAATACTAAGAAACTTTTAAGATCCTCTCTATATGTTACGCGAGAAGGTCATGATGGAAGTCCATGCAAAAATTATCTCAAAATTAGATTCTACAGAACTTTTTGAAATACTGGTTTTGGTCAAAAAATCGTATTATGTTATACACAATTCTATACTAGTTTCAGTCAAAAATAAAATTAATTCGAGGATTTTTCGAAATGCTACGAAACTTTTAAGATCATCTCTATAAGTTACGAGGGAAGGTTATGATGGAAGTCCATGCCAAAAATTATCTCAAAATTAGATTCTATGTAACTTTTTGAAATACTAATTTTGGTCAAAAAAGCGTATTATATTATACACAATTCTATACTAGTTTCTGTCAAAAATTCAAATTAAATCGAGGATTGTTCGAAATGCTACAAAACTTTTCAGATCATTTCTATATGTTACGAATGAAGGTTATAATGAAAGTCCATGCAAAAAATTATCTAAATATTAGATTCTATGAAACTTTTTGAAATACTAGTTTCGGTAAAAAAATCGTAGTATATTATACACAATTATATACTAATTTCGGTCAAAAAATTAAATTAAATCGAGGACTGTTCAAAATGCTACGAAACTTTTCAGATCCTCTCTATATGTTACGAGGGAAGGTTATGATGGAAGTCCATGCAAAAAATTATCTCAAAATTAGAATCTATGAAACTTTTTGAAATACTAGTTTTCGGAAAAAATCGTAGTATATTATACACAATTATATACTAATTTCGGTCAAAAATCTAATTAAATCGAGGATTGTTCGAAATGCTACGAAACTTTTAAGATCCTCTCTTTATGTTACTAGGGAAGGTTATGATGAAAGTCCATGCAAAAAATTATCTCAAAATTAGATTTTATGAAACTTTTTGAAATACTATTTTTTTTTAAAAAAATCGTAGTATATTATACACAATTCTATACTAGTTTAGGTCAAAAATCAAATTAAATAGAGGATTAATCGAAACGCTATGAAACTTTTAAGATCCACTCTATATGTTACAAGGGAAGGTTATGATGGAAGTCCATGCAAAAAATGATCTCAAAATTAAATTCTATGAAACTTTTTGATATACTAGTTTTGGTCAAAAAATTGTAGTATATTATACACAATTTTATACTAGTTTCGCTCAAAAATTCAAATTAAAACGAGGATTATTCGAATTGCTATAAAACTTTTCAGATTCTTTCTATATGTTACGTAGGAAGGTTATGATGAAGTCCATGCAAAAAATTATCTCAAAATTAGATTCTATGGAACTTTTTGAAATACTAGTTTCGGTCAAAAATTTGTAGTGTATTATAAACAATTCTATACTAGTTTCGGTGAAAAAATTAAATTAAATCGAGGATTGTTTTAAATGCTACAAAAGTTTCCATATCCTCTCTATATGTTATGAGGGAAGGTTATTATGGAAGTCCATGCAAAAAATGATCTCAAAATTAAATTCTATGAAACTTTTTGAAATACTAGTTTTGGTCAAAAAATTGAAGTATATTATACACAATTTTAATACTAGTTTCGGTCAAAAATTCAAATTAAATCGAGGATTCCTCGAAATGCTATAAAACTTTTCAGATTCTTTCTATATGTTACGTGGGAAGGTTATGATGGAAGTCCATGCAAAAAAAATCTCAAAATTAGATTCTATGATACTTTTTGAAATACTAGTTTGGGTCAAAAATTTGTAATGTTTTATACGCAATTTTATACTAGTTTCAGTCCAAAAATCAAATTAAATCGAGGATTGTTCGAAATGCTACAAAAGTTTCCAGATCCTCTCTATATGTAATGAGGGAAGTTATGATGGAAGTCCTTACAAAAAATTATCTCTTAATTAGATTCTATGAAACATTTTGAAATACTAATTTCGGTCAAAAAATCGTAGTATACTATACACAATTCTATACTAGTTTCGGTCAAAAATCAAATTAATTCGAGGATTGTTCGAAATGCTACGAAACTTTTAAGATCCTCTCTATATGTTACGCGGGACGGTTATGATGGAAGTCCATGAAAAAAATTATCTGAAAATTAGATTCTATGAAACTTTTTGAAATACTAGTTTTGGTCAAATAATCGTAGTATATTATACACAATTCTATACTAGTTTCGGTCAATAATCAAATTAAATCGAGGATTGTTGGAAATACTAAGAAACTTTTAAGATCCTCTCTATATGTTACGCGAGAAGTTCATGATGGAAGTCCATGCAAAACATTATCTCAAAATTAGATTCTACAGAACTTTTTGAAATACTGGTTTTGGTCAAAAAATCGTATTATGTTATACACAATTCTATACTAGTTTCAGTCAAAAATAAAATTAATTCGAGGATTTTTCGAAATGCTACGAAACTTTTAAGATCATCTCTATAAGTTACGAGGGAAGGTTATGATGGAAGTCCATGCCAAAAATTATCTCAAAATTAGAATCTATGTAACTTTTTGAAATACTAATTTTGGTCAAAAAAGCGTATTATATTATACACAATTCTATACTAGTTTCTGTCAAAAATTCAAATTAAATCGAGGATTGTTCGAAATGCTACAAAACTTTTCAGATCATTTCTATATGTTACGAATGAAGGTTATAATGAAAGTCCATGCAAAAAATTTTCTACAAATTAGATTCTATGAAACTTTTTGAAATACTAGTTTCGGTAAAAAAAATATTTGTATATTATACACAATTATATACTAATTTCGGTCATAAAAATTAAATTAAATCGAGGACTGTTCAAAATGCTACGAAACTTTTCAGATCCTCTCTATATGTTACGAGGGAAGGTTATGATGGAAGTCCATGCAAAAAATTATCTCAAAATTAGAATCTATGAAACTTTTTGAAATACTAGTTTTGGGAAAAAATCGTAGTATATTATACACAATTATATACTAATTTCGGTCAAAAATCAAATTAAATCGAGGATTGTTCGAAATGCTACAAAACTTTTAAGATCCTCTCTTTATGTTACTAGGGAAGGTTATGATGAAAGTCCATGCAAAAAATTATCTCAAAATTAGATTTTACGAAACTTTTTGAAATACTATTTTTTTTAAAAAAAATCGTAGTATATTATACACAATTCTATACTAGTTTAGGTCAAAAATCAAATTAAATAGAGGATTAATCGAAACGCTATGAAACTTTTAAGATCCACTCTATATGTTACAAGGGAAGGTTATGATGGAAGTCCATGCAAAAAATGATCTCAAAATTAAATTCTATGAAACTTTTTGATATACTAGTTTTGGTCAAAAAATTGTAGTATATTATACACAATTTTATACTAGTTTCGCTCAAAAATTCAAATTAAAACGAGGATTATTCGAATTGCTATAAAACTTTTCAGATTCTTTCTATATGTTACGTAGGAAGGTTATGATGAAGTCCATGCAAAAAATTATCTCAAAATTAGATTCTATGGAACTTTTTGAAATACTAGTTTCGGTCAAAAATTTGTAGTGTATTATAAACAATTCTATACTAGTTTCGGTGAAAAAATTAAATTAAATCGAGGATTGTTTTAAATGCTACAAAAGTTTCCATATCCTCTCTATATGTTATGAGGGGAGGTTATTATGGAAGTTCATGAAAAAAATGATCTCAAAATTAAATTCTATGAAACTTTTTGAAATACTAGTTTTGGTCAAAAAATTGAAGTATATTATACACAATTTTAATACTAGTTTCGGTCAAAAATTCAAATTAAATCGAGGATTCCTCGAAATGCTATAAAACTTTTCAGATTCTTTCTATATGTTACGTGGGAAGGTTATGATGGAAGTCCATGCAAAAAAAATCTCAAAATTAGATTCTATGATACTTTTTGAAATACTAGTTTGGGTCAAAAATTTGTAATGTTTTATACGCAATTTTATACTAGTTTCAGTCCAAAAATCAAATTAAATCGAGGATTGTTCGAAATGCTACAAAAGTTTCCAGATCCTCTCTATATGTAATGAGGGAAGGTTATGATGGAAGTCCTTACAAAAAATTATCTCAAAATTAGATTCTATGAAACATTTTGAAATACTAATTTCGGTCAAAAAATCGTAGTATACTATACACAATTCTATACTAGTTTCGGTCAAAAATCAAATTAATTCGAGGATTGTTCGAAATGCTACGAAACTTTTAAGATCCTCTCTATATGTTACACGGGACGGTTATGATGGAAGTCCATGAAAAAAATTATCTGAAAATTAAATTCTATGAAACTTTTTGAAATACTAGTTTTGGTCAAATAATCGTAGTATATTATACACAATTCTATACTAGTTTCGGTCAATAATCAAATTAAATCGAGGATTGTTGGAAATACTAAGAAACTTTTAAGATCCTCTCTATATGTTACGCGAGAAGTTCATGATGGAAGTCCATGCAAAACATTATCTCAAAATTAGATTCTACAGAACTTTTTGAAATACTGGTTTTGGTCAAAAAATCGTATTATGTTATACACAATTCTATACTAGTTTCAGTCAAAAATAAAATTAATTCGAGGATTTTTCGAAATGCTACGAAACTTTTAAGATCATCTCTATAAGTTACGAGGGAAGGTTATGATGGAAGTCCATGCCAAAAATTATCTCAAAATTAGAATCTATGTAACTTTTTGAAATACTAATTTTGGTCAAAAAAGCGTATTATATTATACACAATTCTATACTAGTTTCTGTCAAAAATTCAAATTAAATCGAGGATTGTTCGAAATGCTACAAAACTTTTCAGATCATTTCTATATGTTACGAATGAAGGTTATAATGAAAGTCCATGCAAAAAATTTTCTACAAATTAGATTCTATGAAACTTTTTGAAATACTAGTTTCGGTAAAAAAAATATTTGTATATTATACACAATTAAATACTAATTTCGGTCATAAAAATTAAATTAAATCGAGGACTGTTCAAAATGCTACGAAACTTTTCAGATCCTCTCTATATGTTACGAGGGAAGGTTATGATGGAAGTCCATGCAAAAAATTATCTCAAAATTAGAATCTATGAAACTTTTTGAAATACTAGTTTTGGGAAAAAATCGTAGTATATTATACACAATTATATACTAATTTCGGTCAAAAATCAAATTAAATCGAGGATTGTTCGAAATGCTACAAAACTTTTAAGATCCTCTCTTTATGTTACTAGGGAAGGTTATGATGAAAGTCCATGCAAAAAATTATCTCAAAATTAGATTTTACGAAACTTTTTGAAATACTATTTTTTTTTTAAAAAATCGTAGTATATTATACACAATTCTATACTAGTTTAGGTCAAAAATCAAATTAAATAGAGGATTAATCGAAACGCTATGAAACTTTTAAGATCCACTCTATATGTTACAAGGGAAGGTTATGATGGAAGTCCATGCAAAAAATGATCTCAAAATTAAATTCTATGAAACTTTTTGATATACTAGTTTTGGTCAAAAAATTGTAGTATATTATACACAATTTTATACTAGTTTCGCTCAAAAATTCAAATTAAAACGAGGATTATTCGAATTGCTATAAAACTTTTCAGATTCTTTCTATATGTTACGTAGGAAGGTTATGATGAAGTCCATGCAAAAAATTATCTCAAAATTAGATTCTATGGAACTTTTTGAAATACTAGTTTCGGTCAAAAATTTGTAGTGTATTATAAACAATTCTATACTAGTTTCGGTGAAAAAATTAAATTAAATCGAGGATTGTTTTAAATGCTACAAAAGTTTACATATCCTCTCTATATGTTATGAGGGAAGGTTATTATGGAAGTTCATGAAAAAAATGATCTCAAAATTAAATTCTATGAAACTTTTTGAAATACTAGTTTTGGTCAAAAAATTGAAGTATATTATACACAATTTTAATACTAGTTTCGGTCAAAAATTCAAATTAAATCGAGGATTCCTCGAAATGCTATAAAACTTTTCAGATTCTTTCTATATGTTACGTGGGAAGGTTATGATGGAAGTCCATGCAAAAAAAATCTCAAAATTAGATTCTATGATACTTTTTGAAATACTAGTTTGGGTCAAAAATTTGTAATGTTTTATACGCAATTTTATACTAGTTTCAGTCCAAAAATCAAATTAAATCGAGGATTGTTCGAAATGCTACAAAAGTTTCCAGATCCTCTCTATATGTAATGAGGGAAGGTTATGATGGAAGTCCTTACAAAAAATTATCTCAAAATTAGATTCTATGAAACATTTTGAAATACTAATTTCGGTCAAAAAATCGTAGAATACTATACACAATTCTATACTAGTTTCGGTCAAAAATCAAATTAATTCGAGGATTGTTCGAAATGCTACGAAACTTTTAAGATCCTCTCTATATGTTACACGGGACGGTTATGATGGAAGTCCATGAAAAAAATTATCTGAAAATTAAATTCTATGAAACTTTTTGAAATACTAGTTTTGGTCAAATAATTGTAGTATATTATACACAATTCTATACTAGTTTCGGTCAATAATCAAATTAAATCGAGGATTGTTGGAAATACTAAGAAACTTTTAAGATCCTCTCTATATGTTACGCGAGAAGGTCATGATGGAAGTCCATGCAAAAATTATCTCAAAATTAGATTCTACAGAACTTTTTGAAATACTGGTTTTTGTCAAAAAATCGTATTATGTTATACACAATTCTATACTAGTTTCAGTCAAAAATAAAATTAATTCGAGGATTTTTCGAAATGCTACGAAACTTTTAAGATCATCTCTATAAGTTACGAGGGAAGGTTATGATGGAAGTCCATGCCAAAAATTATCTCAAAATTAGAATCTATGTAACTTTTTGAAATACTAATTTTGGTCAAAAAAGCGTATTATATTATACACAATTCTATACTAGTTTCTGTCAAAAATTCAAATTAAATCGAGGATTGTTCGAAATGCTACAAAACTTTTCAGATCATTTCTATATGTTACGAATGAAGGTTATAATGAAAGTCCATGCAAAAAATTATCTAAATATTAGATTCTATGAAACTTTTTGAAATACTAGTTTCGGTAAAAAAATCGTAGTATATTATACACAATTATATACTAATTTCGGTCAAAAAATTAAATTAAATCGAGGACTGTTCAAAATGCTACGAAACTTTTCAGATCCTCTCTATATGTTACGAGGGAAGGTTATGATGGAAGTCCATGCAAAAAATTATCTCAAAATTAGAATCTATGAAACTTTTTGAAATACTAGTTTTCGGAAAAAATCGTAGTATATTATAAACAATTATATACTAATTTCGGTCAAAAATCTAATTAAATCGAGGATTGTTCGAAATGCTACGAAACTTTCAAGATCCTCTCTTTATGTTACTAGGGAAGGTTATGATGAAAGTCCATGCAAAAAATTATCTCAAAATTAGATTTTATGAAACTTTTTGAAATACTATTTTTTTAAAAAAAAATCGTAGTATATTATACACAATTCTATACTAGTTTAGGTCAAAAATCAAATTAAATAGAGGATTAATCGAAACGCTATGAAACTTTTAAGATCCACTCTATATGTTACAAGGGAAGGTTATGATGGAAGTCCATGCAAAAAATGATCTCAAAATTAAATTCTATGAAACTTTTTGATATACTAGTTTTGGTCAAAAAATTGTAGTATATTATACACAATTTTATACTAGTTTCGCTCAAAAATTCAAATTAAAACGAGGATTATTCGAATTGCTATAAAACTTTTCAGATTCTTTCTATATGTTACGTAGGAAGGTTATGATGAAGTCCATGCAAAAAATTATCTCAAAATTAGATTCTATGGAACTTTTTGAAATACTAGTTTCGGTAAAAAATTTGTAGTGTATTATAAACAATTCTATACTAGTTTCGGTGAAAAAATTAAATTAAATCGAGGATTGTTTTAAATGCTACAAAAGTTTCCATATCCTCTCTATATGTTATGAGGGAAGGTTATTATGGAAGTCCATGCAAAAAATGATCTCAAAATTAAATTCTATGAAACTTTTTGAAATACTAGTTTTGGTCAAAAAATTGAAGTATATTATACACAATTTTAATACTAGTTTCGGTCAAAAATTCAAATTAAATCGAGGATTCCTCGAAATGCTATAAAACTTTTCAGATTCTTTCTATATGTTACGTGGGAAGGTTATGATGGAAGTCCATGCAAAAAAAATCTCAAAATTAGATTCTATGATACTTTTTGAAATACTAGTTTGGGTCAAAAATTTGTAATGTTTTATACGCAATTTTATACTAGTTTCAGTCCAAAAATCAAATTAAATCGAGGATTGTTCGAAATGCTACAAAAGTTTCCAGATCCTCTCTATATGTAATGAGGGGAGGTTATGATGGAAGTCCTTACAAAAAATTATCTCAAAATTAGATTCTATGAAACATTTTGAAATACTAATTTCGGTCAAAAAATCGTAGTATACTATACACAATTCTATACTAGTTTAGGTCAAAAATCAAATTAATTCGAGGATTGTTCGAAATGCTACGAAACTTTTAAGATCCTCTCTATATGTTACGCGGGACGGTTATGATGGAAGTCCATGAAAAAAATTATCTGAAAATTAAATTCTATGAAACTTTTTGAAATACTAGTTTTGGTCAAATAATCGTAGTATATTATACACAATTCTATACTAGTTTCGGTCAATAATCAAATTAAATCGAGGATTGTTGGAAATACTAAGAAACTTTTAAGATCCTCTCTATATGTTACGCGAGAAGGTCATGATGGAAGTCCATGCAAAAATTATCTCAAAATTAGATTCTACAGAACTTTTTGAAATACTGGTTTTGGTCAAAAAATCGTATTATGTTATACACAATTCTATACTAGTTTCAGTCAAAAATAAAATTAATTCGAGGATTTTTCGAAATGCTACGAAACTTTTAAGATCATCTCTATAAGTTACGAGGGAAGGTTATGATGGAAGTCCATGCCAAAAATTATCTCAAAATTAGAATCTATGTAACTTTTTGAAATACTAATTTTGGTCAAAAAAGCGTATTATATTATACACAATTCTATACTAGTTTCTGTCAAAAATTCAAATTAATTCGAGGATTGTTCGAAATGCTACAAAACTTTTCAGATCATTTCTATATGTTACGAATGAAGGTTATAATGAAAGTCCATGCAAAAAATTATCTAAATATTAGATTCTATGAAACTTTTTGAAATACTAGTTTCGGTAAAAAAATCGTAGTATATTATACACAATTATATACTAATTTCGGTCAAAAAATTAAATTAAATCGAGGACTGTTCAAAATGCTACGAAACTTTTCAGATCCTCTCTATATGTTACGAGGGAAGGTTATGATGGAAGTCCATGCAAAAAATTATCTCAAAATTAGAATCTATGAAACTTTTTGAAATACTAGTTTTCGGAAAAAATTGTAGTATATTATACACAATTATATACTAATTTCGGTCAAAAATCTAATTAAATCGAGGATTGTTCAAAATGCTACGAAACTTTTAAGATCCTCTCTTTATGTTACTAGGGAAGGTTATGATGAAAGTCCATGCAAAAAATTATCTCAAAATTAGATTTTATGAAACTTTTTGAAATACTAATTTTTTTAAATAAAATCGTAGTATATTATACACAATTCTATACTAGTTTAGGTCAAAAATCAAATTAAATAGAGGATTAATCGAAACGCTATGAAACTTTTAAGATCCACTCTATATGTTACAAGGGAAGGTTATGATGGAAGTCCATGCAAAAAATGATCTCAAAATTAAATTCTATGAAACTTTTTGATATACTAGTTTTGGTCAAAAAATTGTAGTATATTATACACAATTTTATACTAGTTTCGCTCAAAAATTCAAATTAAAACGAGGATTATTCGAATTGCTATAAAACTTTTCAGATTCTTTCTATATGTTACGTAGGAAGGTTATGATGAAGTCCATGCAAAAAATTATCTCAAAATTAGATTCTATGGAACTTTTTGAAATACTAGTTTCGGTAAAAAATTTGTAGTGTATTATAAACAATTCTATACTAGTTTCGGTGAAAAAATTAAATTAAATCGAGGATTGTTTTAAATGCTACAAAAGTTTCCATATCCTCTCTATATGTTATGAGGGAAGGTTATTATGGAAGTCCATGCAAAAAATGATCTCAAAATTAAATTCTATGAAACTTTTTGAAATACTAGTTTTGGTCAAAAAATTGAAGTATATTATACACAATTTTAATACTAGTTTCGGTCAAAAATTCAAATTAAATCGAGGATTCCTCGAAATGCTATAAAACTTTTCAGATTCTTTCTATATGTTACGTGGGAAGGTTATGATGGAAGTCCATGCAAAAAAATATCAAAATTAGATTCTATGATACTTTTTGAAATACTAGTTTGGGTCAAAAATTTGTAATGTTTTATACGCAATTTTATACTAGTTTCAGTCCAAAAATCAAATTAAATCGAGGATTGTTCGAAATGCTACAAAAGTTTCCAGATCCTCTCTATATGTAATGAGGGAAGGTTATGATGGAAGTCCTTACAAAAAATTATCTCAAAATTAGATTCTATGAAACATTTTGAAATACTAATTTCGGTCAAAAAATCGTAGTATACTATACACAATTCTATACTAGTTTCGGTCAAAAATCAAATTAATTCGAGGATTGTTCGAAATGCTACGAAACTTTTAAGATCCTCTCTATATGTTACGCGGGACGGTTATGATGGAAGTCCATGAAAAAAATTATCTGAAAATTAAATTCTATGAAACTTTTTGAAATACTAGTTTTGGTCAAATAATCGTAGTATATTATACACAATTCTATACTAGTTTCGGTCAATAATCAAATTAAATCGAGGATTGTTGGAAATACTAAGAAACTTTTAAGATCCTCTCTATATGTTACGCGAGAAGGTCATGATGGAAGTCCATGCAAAAATTATCTCAAAATTAGATTCTACAGAACTTTTTGAAATACTGGTTTTGGTCAAAAAATCGTATTATGTTATACACAATTCTATACTAGTTTCAGTCAAAAATAAAATTAATTCGAGGATTTTTCGAAATGCTACGAAACTTTTAAGATCATCTCTATAAGTTACGAGGGAAGGTTATGATGGAAGTCCATGCCAAAAATTATCTCAAAATTAGATTCTATGTAACTTTTTGAAATACTAATTTTGGTCAAAAAAGCGTATTATATTATACACAATTCTATACTAGTTTCTGTCAAAAATTCAAATTAAATCGAGGATTGTTCGAAATGCTACAAAACTTTTCAGATCATTTCTATATGTTACGAATGAAGGTTATAATGAAAGTCCATGCAAAAAATTATCTAAATATTAGATTCTATGAAACTTTTTGAAATACTAGTTTCGGTAAAAAAATCGTAGTATATTATACACAATTATATACTAATTTCGGTCAAAAAATTAAATTAAATCGAGGACTGTTCAAAATGCTACGAAACTTTTCAGATCCTCTCTATATGTTATGAGGGAAGGTTATGATGGAAGTCCATGCAAAAAATTATCTCAAAATTAGAATCTATGAAACTTTTTGAAATACTAGTTTTCGGAAAAAATCGTAGTATATTATACACAATTATATACTAATTTCGGTCAAAAATCTAATTAAATCGAGGATTGTTCGAAATGCTACGAAACTTTAAGATCCTCTCTATGTTACGAGGGAAGCTTATGATGAAAGTCCATACAAAAAATTATCTCAAAATTAGATTCTATGACACTTTTTGAAATACTAGTTTCGGTCAAAAAAAATCGTAGTATATTATACACAATTCTATACTTGTTTCGTTCAAAAATTCAAATTAAATCGAGGATTGTTCGAAATGCTACGAAACCTTTCAGATCCTTTCTATATTGTAGATGTTTAAGAATTGGCAGAATTTTTGACCAAACAAGAAATGTTAAATTCAGTTCAGAATGTCCTATCAGATGTTGGGACATTATCAAACAGAGTATGTGAATTTATTTCAGGATGTCTCATCAGATGTTGGGACATTGTGTGAATAAATTAAGTTCAGTTTTTCAGGATGTCCCAACAGATGTTGAGACATCTCAGACCTGCTACCAGAATTAATTATTGATTAACAGATCAGAGATATTTAAGGAGAACTATCTGGAATTAATTAATGCTGGATAAAAACAGAACAAGGCGCATCTGTAGGGAGTTTTAAATTGAAGATTCAGATTAAAACAGAAGACCTAATGCACCTAGAATATAGGAGGTAACAAACCCTAAATTCAAGGTGACAGTTGCTGCACATTAGGGCTGGATCATTCTACAGAAAGCCCAAAATTCAGATACCTATTTAAACAACAGAAACTCATAGAATTGAGTACGAATTTCAGAAGACCAAATAGGGTGTCTAGTGTTTTAAATAGCAGGTTGTTTTTATGTACCACTTTATGAGCTTTTAAGCAAAAGTGCATTTGTGACTTGATTGAAACTGTGAAGTAAGATCAAGCTATTTTTTGTTTGAAGTGTGTCTTCAATTTCTGTAAACTTGTAAACTTGATCACTGGGTGATTGAGGGGGAGTGAGTAGGGTACTCTTATCTAAGTGAGTCTTAGGTAGAAATTGCATTGGGTAAGTATTAAGTGATAGATTAAACAGGGTGGTTTAAGTCTAGAATTAATATTACTAATAGTGGATTTCCTCCTGGCTTGGTAGCCTCCAGATGTAGGTGTGGTTATACACTGAACTGGGTTAACAAACTTCTGTGTTGTTTATTTTTCCTGCTGTTTAAGTTTTGGTTAAATGTCCTATTAAGTGTTGGAACATCTCTTAGGACATCTCATTACAGAATTTCAATTGGCATCAGAGCAGGCACCCTGCCTGTTTATACTGGGTGAGATCTAGGGAAAACAAATTCTGTAACATGGACAGAGATATAGGGTCAGTAAATAGACCACCTATTCTGGATGGATCTAATTATGACTACTGGAAGCCAAGAATGATTGCATTCTTAAAATCTCTTGACAACAGGGCATGGAAAGCAGTAAATGTTGGATGGAAACATCCTGTCCAAGACACCAAAGATGGATCAAAAGTTCTGAAACCTGAAGAAGAATGGAGTAAAGAGGAAGAAGATTCAGAACTAGGCAACTCAAAAGCCCTAAATGCTTTATTCAATGGCATTGATAGAAATATTTTCAGACTGGTGCATCATTGTGAGCTGGCCAAAGATGTGTGGGATACCCTCAAGACAACTCATGAAGGAACATCAAAAGTAAAAATGTCAAGACTTCAACTTCTCACCACCAAGTTTGAAAACTTGAGAATGAAGGAAGATGAATCAATTCATGAGTTCTACATGAACATCTTGGATATAGCCAATACTTCTGGAGCCTTGGGAGAAAAGATGACTGATGAAAAGCTTGTAAGGAAGATTCTCAGATCTTTGCCAAAAAGATTTGACATGAAAGTCACAGCAATAGAAGAGGCACAAGACATATGCTCCATGAAAGCTGAAGAACTCATTGGTTCCCTTCAAACTTTTGAGATGGGAATGAATGACACACATGCTAAAAAGAACAAAAGCATTGCCTTGGTTTCAAATACAGATGAAGAAGAAGATGATGAACCAGCAAATGATAAAAGCTTATCAGAAAACCTTGCATTGATTGGAAGACAATTCAAACAGATTCTCAGAGGAATGGAAGGAAAATCCAAACCTAGTGGAAGAAACACAAACTCTGAGAACAGAAGACCTTATGATGCTAACAAAAGAGTAAAGTATGCTGAAAAGACCAGTCAAGATAAAGGAGTCAAATGCCATGAATGTGAAGGATATGGACATATCAAGTTTGAATGTCCTACCTACTTAAAGAGGCAAAAGAAAGGACTCTCTGTGACCTGGTCTGATGAAGACTCAGGAGATTCAGAAGAAGAATCAGCTAAGCACATTGCTGCTTTAGCTGGACTGTGTGAATATGACAGTGATTCCAGCTGTGAAGAGCTTACTTATGCAGATCTTGAGCAAGCCTTCAAGGATCTGTACAAGAGAAGTACTGAAGTATGCAGTGAGGTCATAAAGCTAAAGAAGCAGAATGAAGTACTAGAAGAAGAAAAAGCAAGTGATCAAGTAATCATTGATACCTTAAAAAGTGAAGTAACTCTTCTCAATTCTAAGCTGGAACATATGTCCAAATCTGTTAGAATGATGAACAGCAGCTCAAATACACTGGATGCTATTCTCTGCAATAATAAACATTCAGGGGACAAAAGTGGACTGGGATATAACAGAGATGAAGCAAGCTCTAGCAAAACTACTTCAAAAACTATACAGCCAAACAAGATGTCTCAACAGATGCTCCAACATCAGAACACAAAGACAAACATAATGTTCCAACAGATGTCTCAACATTCTGGAAAGAACAAAATGAAGAAAAAATATCAAAGATGGAGATGTCATCACTGTGGAAGATTTGGGCATATCAAACCTCACTGTTATAAGCTACATGGATATCCAAATCAGATGTGTCAGCAACCTTCCAAGCAGAAAGTAGTAGATACCAAGAAAGTGCTGCATAAAAGTCAGCAATATCCTAAGCAAAAGACAGAAGTAATCAAGAAAGTTTGGAGACCAAAAGCTGACATTCAGACTGATCAAAGCCACATACACAAGAACAAGATCAACAATCAAGCTTGGAGATCAGCTGAACAACACTCAGAGCAAAGGCATCAAAAGAAATCTCAACTCATCTGGTCAAAGAAAAGTACTGCATACATAGCACATACATCATTGAAAGTATCAGCTAAAGAAGACTGGTACTTTGACAGTGGATGCTCAAGACACATGACTGGATTGAAGAATTTGCTAGTAAACTTAAAGCCACATTCATCCAGGTATGTTACCTTTGGAGATGGAGCTAAAGGAGAGATCAAGGGAGTTGGAACCTTGGATTGTCAAGATGTTCCAAGACTAGATGATGTGCTGCTTGTTAAAGGTTTAACTGCTAACCTGATCAGTATAAGTCAGTTATGTGATCAAGGGTACAGTGTAAACTTTACCAAATCTGAATGTATAGTGACTAACAAAGAACAAGAGGTTGTCATGAAAGGAGCCAGATCTAAAGACAACTGTTACATGTGGGAATCCCAAAATCTCAGTCTCACTTCAACCTGTTCTCTAGCTAAAGAAGAAGAAGTGAAACTGTGGCATCAAAGACTAGGTCATCTTCATTTCAGAGGCATAAAGAAGATCATATCTATGGATGCTGTAAGAGGTATTCCTAAACTGAAGATTGATGATGGCAAAATATGTGGTGAATGTCAAATAGGCAAGCAAACCAAGATGTCCCATCCAAAGCTTCAACATCTGACAACTTCCAAAGTTTTGGAACTTCTACATATGGATCTTATGGGACCTATGCAGGTTGAAAGTCTTGGTGGTAAGAGGTATGCCTATGTTGTGGTTGATGATTTTTCAAGATATACATGGATAAACTTCATCAAAGAAAAGTCAGATGTATTTGATGTATTCAAAGAATTATGTCAAAGATTGCAAAGGGAAAAATCCAGCTGTGTGATCAGAATAAGAAGTGATCATGGAAAAGAATTTGAGAATCAAAAGTTCTTAGATTTCTGCTCTTCAGAAGGAATCAATCATGAGTATTCTTCACCTATCACTCCTCAACAGAATGGGATTGTTGAAAGGAAGAATAGAACCATTCAAGAATCAGCAAGAGCTATGATACATGCTAAAAAGCTACCTCTGTATTTCTGGGCTGAAGCCATGAACACTGCCTGCTATATCCATAACAGAGTTACCTTGAGAAAAGGAACTTTGTCCACAATATATGAATTCTGGAAGGGCAGAAAACCCACTGTTAAGTATTTTCATGTATTTGGAAGTAAATGCTATATTCTGGCAGATAGGGAGCAAAGGAGAAAAATGGATCCTAAAAGTGATGAAGGAATTTTCCTTGGATACTCTATAAACAGCAGAGCATATAGAGTATTTAACTACAGAACAAATGTTATCATGGAGTCCATAAATGTGATAATTGATGATGCTCCTACAGATGTCCCAGAAGATGTTGGAACATCTGCTGATATCAAGGTTGAAGCTGAAGAAAAGAAGGATCAATATAACTTCACTCAAAATGATACAAGGTCAGAAGATTCAAGCAAACCTCCCTCCATCAGAATACAGAAGGATCATCCCAAAGATTTAATAATTGGTGATCCCAACAGAGGTGTGAGCACTAGATCAAGAGAAGTGATTTCAGGTTCTTGTTTTGTTTCCAAAATAGAACCTAAAAATGTCAAGGAAGCTCTCACTGATGAATACTGGATTTGTGCTATGCAAGAGGAATTAGGTCAATTCACAAGGAATGAAGTGTGGAATCTTGTACCTAGACCTGATGACATAAATGTGATTGGTACAAAATGGGTGTATAAGAACAAGTCAAATGAACAAGGAATTGTTACAAAGAACAAAGCTAGACTTGTGGCTCAAGGATACACTCAAATTGAAGGAGTAGACTTTGATGAAACCTTTGCACCAGTAGCAAGGCTTGAATCAATAAGACTACTGTTGGGAATTGCTTGTATCTTAAAGTTCAAGCTATTTCAAATGGATGTGAAAAGTGCCTTTCTTAATGGTTATCTTAATGAGGAGGTATATGTAGAACAGCCTAAAGGATTTGTTGATCCAAGCTGTCCAAATCATGTATACAAACTCAAGAAAGCACTTTATGGTCTGAAGCAAGCTCCAAGGGCATGGTATGAAAGACTTACCACATTTCTTATCAAGCAAGGATACAGAAAAGGTGGGATTGATAAAACCCTGTTTGTTAAAGATGAAGAAGGTAATGTCATGATTGCACAAATATATGTTGATGACATTGTGTTTGGTGGGATGTCTGATAAGATGGTCAAACATTTTGTCAAGCAGATGGAAGCTGAATTTGAAATGAGTCTAGTAGGTGAATTAACCTATTTTCTTGGTCTGCAAGTTAAGCAAATGGAAGACTCAATGTTCATCTCACAAAGCAAGTACTCCAAGAACATAGTGAAGAAATTTGGAATGGAAAATGCTTCTCATAAAAGAACTCCTGCTCCCACACACTTAAAGCTAACTAAAGATGAGAAGGGTGAGAATGTAGATCAAAGTTTATATAGAAGCATGATTGGAAGCTTGTTATACTTGACTGCTAGCAGACCAGACATTGCTTTTGCAGTAGGAGTTTGTGCAAGATATCAAGCTGATCCAAAAGTCAGTCATCTCAATCAAGTCAAGAGAATCCTTAAATATGTTAATGGTACTTGTGACTATGGCATAATGTACTTTCATGGTTGCAAACCTATTCTCACTGGCTTCTGTGATGCTGATTGGGCAGGAAGTGCTGATGACAGAAAAAGCACTTCAGGAGGATGCTTCTTTCTAGGAAACAATCTGATTTCTTGGTTCAGTAAGAAACAGAATTGTGTGTCATTATTTACAGCTGAAGCTGAGTATATAGCAGCAGGTAGCAGTTGTTCTCAGTTGGTTTGGATGAAGCAGATGCTCACTGAGTACAATGTCCCACAGAATGTCATGACATTGTACTGTGATAACTTAAGTGCAATCAACATATCTAAGAATCCCATTCAACATAGCAGGACAAAGCATATTGATATCAGACATCATTTCATCAGAGATCTTGTAGAAGAGAAGGTGATTTCATTGGAGCATGTTGCTACAGATCTGCAATTAGCTGATATCTTTACCAAAGCATTGGATGCTACACAATTTGAGAGCTTAAGGGGCAAACTTGGAATCTGTGTATGTGATATCTAGCAGTTAATAAGATGTGCCAACATGTCATATGACATTGCATGGCATAAGTTCCAGATGGCAAAGCTAGTCTGGACTAGATCCTTGGGAATTTCATTCCTAATCATTTGGACTGTAACGACTACTTATTTGGTAATTCCTTATAAGCAGCTATCAAGAGTCTCATCACATCATCACAAGCGAATCACATTAACTAGTAATCCTTCAGAAATCTTAAACCCTAAAGCTGCACATTCATCTTCCTCAACAATGTCTCAAAACCCTAAAACAGCTGAAGAAGTTCTCAACCAGGAAGACGTGGTTCATGCCACTCCTATTTCTATGGTGCCAATGCAATCAACACCATTAGACGAGCTCAGGGGAAATGCCTCTCACACTAAGAAGGCAAGAACACCAAAAAGAGGTAAAGATCAAATCAGAAGCAAAGCTAAAGAAATTCCTTCACATGTTAAATACTCCAAATATGTTGATGATTCCATCAAGGAGATTGTCAACCAGGTTTTCTCTGAACAAAGAGTAGTGAAAGGAATCTCTATTCCCTTGAACACCATTCCTGCACCTCAAGAAGAACCTGCTCAAGATACAAAGAACACTGCTGCAGAACAAGATGTCCCAACGGATGTTGGAACATATGCAGATGAGAAAGCAAACTCATCTGATGCTGATACTGAACAGACTGAGGACAAGAAAGAGGTCTCAAGTGAAAGTGATAAAGAAGTTTCTATGGAACAGGCTAAAGACTCAAATGAAGATCAATCTTCTACTGATCAACAAGCTGATGAGGAGACTGCTCAATCCCCTCCAATAGTCAATCTGGAACAGGATTCTGATGCAGAGATCATATCATCTGTGAATCCCAACATTGCCAAAAGGCTAAGGTCCAGGAAAGGAAAGATGCAAGATGAACCTGTCATTCCTGAGAAGAAGAAGGCTAGTCCAAAGAAAGGCAAGGCTAAAGCCACTTTTGGTCCAGCAAAACCATGGAGCAAGGTTCAAACTCAGAAGAGAAAAGCTGCAACACCATCAGATTCAGATGTTGGATCAGATGTCCCAACATCTCCTCCCAAGAAAAGACCAACATCAGCAAGAGCTTCAACTGCTGTTCCAGAAGCTCCATTGGACAACATATCATTTCATCGTGTATCTAGTGTCAACAGATGGAAGTATGTGTTCCAAAGAAGGGTTGCCCTGGAAAGAGAACTGAGCAGCAATGCACTTGAGTGCACAGAACTCATTGACCTAATCTCTGCTGCAGGACTATTCAAGACAGTCTCAGAGTTCTCTCCCTGCTATGAACTTCTTGTCAAAGAGTTCATTGTGAATCTTCAGGAGGATTGCTCAAATGGTAAGTCCTCAGAGTTCAGAAAGGTGTTTGTAAGAGGTAAGTGTGTTGAGTTCTCTCCCCAAATCATTAATCAGTATCTAGGAAGGGACACAGATGGACCCAATGAGCTAGGGAAAACAGATAATCAAATCTGTAAGGTGATCACTGCAAATCAGGTCAAAGCTTGGCCTGTGAAGGGAAAGCTCTCTGTGAGCATGCTTACTAGAAAGTATGCCATGCTTAACAGGATTGGAACTGCAAACTGGGTGCCTACCAACCACACTTCATCAATCTCAACTGGTCTGGCCAGATTCATCTTTGCTGTGGGGACTCAAACCAAGATGGATTATGGAGAATATATTTTTGATCAGACTATGAAGCATGCCATCTCTACTGCAACAAAGCTACCAATAGCTTTTCCATCATTGCTGTGTGGTATTGTTCTAAGTCAATACCCTGGAATTTTAACTGAGAAGGACATTGTCTGCAAGAGAGAGAGCCCCCTGGCTTTTCACTACAAATTATTTCTCAGTCACCATGCTGCAGATGTTGAAGCACCTTCTGGGACATCTGCTGGTCCCTCACATGCTAAGAATCCAATCTCCAAGAAAGCCTTGATTGCTGAACTCAAAGGCACCTGCAAAGAGCTTGAAGCTAGAAGACAGAAGCTTAAGGAAATAATTAAGAGGTTGGAAAGTGAAGAAGATCAGACAGCTGCATCTGATGAAGACAGTGAAGCTGATGAAGCAAGTGAAGCTGCTGAAGACACTGAAGTGGAGGAGGAAACTGAGAGTGCTGAATCTGAGTGATCTGTGTATGTGAGGCATTTGTAATGACAGCAATAATTTGTAATTCTGGATAATAGTTCTTTGGCTCTTAATTTTGTGTCTACCAAGGGGGAGAACAACAACAAATTTGTACTGCTGTTTAATTTTTGAATGAAATCTGTTTGTTTCTGTCTGAACTGAATCAGTGTGTATTTCTGTTGCAACAAGACTGGACTCATATTTGTTTGAGGGGGAGTAATCTCAAATAAGAATCAACAGAAAAGTAATGATATACTCTGATAAAAAGATCTTCTGCTGCACTCTGAAAACCAGGAAAGATGTTAGCCAAAAATTAGCCAAAGGGGGAGTTTGTAGATGTTTAAGAATTGGCAGAATTTTTGACCAAACAAGAAATGTTAAATTCAGTTCAGAATGTCCTATCAGATGTTGGGACATTATCAAACAGAGTATGTGAATTTATTTCAGGATGTCTCATCAGATGTTGGGACATTGTGTGAATAAATTAAGTTCAGTTTTTCAGGATGTCCCAACAGATGTTGAGACATCTCAGACCTGCTACCAGAATTAATTATTGATTAACAGATCAGAGATATTTAAGGAGAACTATCTGGAATTAATTAATGCTGGATAAAAACAGAACAAGGCGCATCTGTAGGGAGTTTTAAATTGAAGATTCAGATTAAAACAGAAGACCTAATGCACCTAGAATATAGGAGGTAACAAACCCTAAATTCAAGGTGACAGTTGCTGCACATTAGGGCTGGATCATTCTACAGAAAGCCCAAAATTCAGATACCTATTTAAACAACAGAAACTCATAGAATTGAGTACGAATTTCAGAAGACCAAATAGGGTGTCTAGTGTTTTAAATAGCAGGTTGTTTTTATGTACCACTTTATGAGCTTTTAAGCAAAAGTGCATTTGTGACTTGATTGAAACTGTGAAGTAAGATCAAGCTGTTTTTTGTTTGAAGTGTGTCTTCAATTTCTGTAAACTTGTAAACTTGATCACTGGGTGATTGAGGGGGAGTGAGTAGGGTACTCTTATCTAAGTGAGTCTTAGGTAGAAATTGCATTGGGTAAGTATTAAGTGATAGATTAAACAGGGTGGTTTAAGTCTAGAATTAATATTACTAATAGTGGATTTCCTCCTGGCTTGGTAGCCTCCAGATGTAGGTGTGGTTATACACTGAACTGGGTTAACAAACTTCTGTGTTGTTTATTTTTCCTGCTGTTTAAGTTTTGGTTAAATGTCCTATTAAGTGTTGGAACATCTCTTAGGACATCTCATTACAGAATTTCATATATGTTACGAGGTAAGGTTATGATGGAAGTCCATGCAAAAAATTATCTCAAAATTAGATTCTATGAATCTTTTTGAAATACTAGTTTCGGTCAAAAAATTGTAGTGTATTATACACATTTTTATACTAGTTTCAGTCAAAAAATCAAATTAAATCGAGGATTGTTCGAAATGCTACAAAAGTTTCCAGATCCTCTCTATATCTTACGAGGGAAGGTTATGATGGAAGTCCATACAAAAAATTATCTCAAAATTAGATTCTATGAAACTTTGAAAAATACTAATTTCGGTCAAAAAATCATAGTATATATTATACACAATTCTATACTATTTTCGGTCAAAAATCAAATTAAATCAAGGATTGTTCGAAATGCTACGAAACTTTTAAGATCTTCTCTTTATGTTACGAGGGAAGGTTATGATGGAAGTCCATGAAAAAAATTATTTCAAAATTAGATTCTATGAAACTTTTTGAAATACTTGTTTCAGTCAAAAAATCGTAGTATATTATACACAATTTTATACTTGTTTCATCAAAAATTCAAATTAAATCGAGGATTGTTCGAAATGCTACAAAACCTTTCAGATCCTTTCTATATGTTATGAGGGAAGGTTATGATGGATGTCCATGCAAAACATTATCTCAAAATTAGATTCTATGAATCTTTTTGAAATACTAGTTTCGGTCAAACAATTGTAGTGTATTATACATAATTTTATAGTAGTTTCAGATCAATTATATATGTTAAGAGTGAAGGTTATGATGGAAGTCCATGCAAAAAAATCATCTGAAAACTAGATCTTAGGAATCTTTTTGAAATGCAAGTTTCGGGCAAAAAATCAATATATATTATATACTAGTTTATACTAGTTTAGGTCAAAAATCGAAGTAAATCGGAGACTGTTCGAAAGTATGCGAAACTTCATATATCATTTATAAAATTTACGAGGGAAGGTTATGATGGAAGTCCATGCAAAAAATCATCGGAAAATTAGATTCTATGAAACTTTTTGAAATGCAAGTTTCGGTCAAAAATCATAGTATATTATACACTAGTTTCGGTCAAAAAATTCAAATTTAATTGGAGACTATTTGAAATAATACGAGACTTCACATATCATTTATATATGTTAAGAGGGAAGGTTATGATGGAAGTCCAACTAAAAAAATAATCTAAAAATTAGATTCTATGAAACTTCTCGAAATCTAAGTTTCGGACAAAAATCATAGTATATTATACACTAGTTTAGGTAAAAAAAATCAAATTTAATTGGTGACTATTTGAAATGATACGAGAATTTTCAGATCATTTATATATGTTAAGAGGGAAGGTTATGATGGAAATCCATCCAAAAAAAATCATTTGAAAACTAGATTCTATGAAACTTTTCGAAATGCAAGTTTCGGTAAAAAAAATCATAATATATTATACACTAGTTTATACAAGTTTTGGTCAAAATTCGAATTAAATCGGGGACTGTTCGAAATGATACGAAACTACATATATCATTTTTATATTTTACAAGGGAAGTTTATGATGGAAGTCCATGCAAAAAATTATCTGAAAATTAGATTCTATGAAATTTTTCGAAATGCAAGTGTCGGTCAAAAATCATAGTATATTATACACAAGTTTCGGTCAAAAAAATCAAATTTAATTGGGCACTATTTGAAATGATACGAGGCCTCATATATCGTTTATATATGTTAAAAGGGAAGTTTACGATGGAAGTCCATGCAAAAAAATCATCTGAAAACTAGATTTCATGAATCTTTTTGAAATGCCAGTTTCGGTCAAAAAACATTATGTATTATACACTAGTTTATACTAGTTTCGGTCAAAAATCGAATTAAATCGGAGACTGTTCAAAATGATGCGAAACTTCATATATCATTTATATAATTTACGAGGGAAGGTTATGATTGAGGTCCATGCAAAAAATCATCGAAAAATTAGATTCTATGAAACTTTTCGAAATAAAAGTTTCTTATGAAACTTTTCGAAATGCAAGTGTCGGTCAAAAATCATAGTATATTATACACAAGTTTCGGTCAAAAAAATCAAATTTAATTGGGCACTATTTGAAATGATACGAGGCCTCAGATATCATTTATATATGTTAAAAGGGAAGTTTACGATGGAAGTCCACGCAAAAAATCATCTGAAAACTAGATTTCATGAATCTTTTTGAAATGCCAGTTTCGGTCAAAAAACATTATGTATTATACACTAGTTTATACTAGTTTCGGTCAAAAATCGAATTAAATCGGAGACTGTTCAAAATGATGTGAAACTTCATATATCATTTCTATAATTTACGAGGGAAGGTTATGATGGAAGTCCATGCAAAAAATCATCGGAAAATTAGATTCTATGAAACTTTTCGAAATACAAGTTTCGGTCAAAAATCATAGTATATTATACACTAATTTCGGTCAAAAAAATCAAATTTAATTGGGGACTATTGAAATGATACGAGACTTTTCAGATCAATTATATATTTTAAGAGTGAAGGTTATGATGGAAGTCCATGCAAAAAAATCATCTGAAAACTAGATCTTAGGAATCTTTTTGAAATGCAAGTTTCGGTCAAAAAATCAGTATATATTATACACTAGTTTATACTAGTTTAGGTCAAAAATCGAAGTAAATCGGAGACTGTTCGAAAGTATGCGAAACTTCATATATCATTTATAAAATTTACGAGGGAAGGTTATGATGGAAGTCCATGCAAAAAATCATCGGAAAATTAGATTCTATGAAACTTTTTGAAATGCAAGTTTCGGTCAAAAATCCTAGTATATTATACACTAGTTTCGGTCAAAAAATTCAAATTTAATTGGAGACTATTTGAAATAATACGAGACTTCACATATCATTTATATATGTTAAGAGGGAAGGTTATGATGGAAGTCCAACAAAAAAATCATCTAAAAATTAGATTCTATGAAACTTTTCGAAATGCAAGTTTCGGACAAAAATCATAGTATATTATACACTAGTTTAGGTAAAAAAAAATCAAATTTAATTGGTGACTATTTGAAATGATAAGAGAATTTTCAGATCATTTATATATGTTAAGAGGGAAGGTTATGATGGAAGTCCATCCAAAAAAAATCATTTGAAAACTAGATTCTATGAAACATTTCGAAATGCATGTTTCGGTAAAAAAAATCATAATATATTATACACTAGTTTATACAAGTTTTGGTCAAAATTCGAATTAAATCGGGGACTGTTCGAAATGATACGAAACTACATATATCATTTTTATATTTACGAGGGAAGGTTATGAAGGAAGTCCATGCAAAAAATCATCTGAAAATTAGATTCTATGAAATTTTTCGAAATGCAAGTTTCGGTAAAAAAATCCTAGTAAATTATACACTAGTTTCGGTCAAAAAAATCAAATTTAATTGGGTACTATTTGAAATGATACGAGACTTTTCAGATCATTTATATATGTTAAGAGGGAAGGTTATGATGGGAGTCCGTGCAAAAAAAATATGAAAACTAGATTCTATGAAACTTTTGGAAATGCAAGTTTCGGTCAAAAAATCATAATATATTATTCACTAGTTTATACGAGTTTCGGTCAAAAATCGAATTAAATCGGAGACTGTTCGAAATGATGCGAAACTTCATATATCATTTATATAATTTACGAGGGAAGGTTATGATTGAGGTCCATGCAAAAAATCATCGAAAAATTAGATTCTATGAAACTTTTCGAAATAAAAGTTTCTTATGAAACTTTTCGAAATGCAAGTGTCGGTCAAAAATCATAGTATATTATACACAAGTTTCGGTCAAAAAAATCAAATTTAATTGGGCACTATTTGAAATGATACGAGGCCTCAGATATCATTTATATATGTTAAAAGGGAAGTTTATGATGGAAGTCCATGCAAAAAAATCATCTGAAAACTAGATTTCATGAATCTTTTTGAAATGCCAGTTTCGGTCAAAAAACATTATGTATTATACACTTGTTTATACTAGTTTCGGTCAAAAATCGAATTAAATCGGAGACTGTTCAAAATGATGTGAAACTTCATATATCATTTCTATAATTTACGAGGGAAGGTTATGATGGAAGTCCATGCAAAAAATCATCGGAAAATTAGATTCTATGAAACTTTTCGAAATACAAGTTTCGGTCAAAAATCATAGTATATTATACACTAATTTCGGTCAAAAAAATCAAATTTAATTGGGGACTATTGAAATGATACGAGACTTTTCAGATCAATTATATATTTTAAGAGTGAAGGTTATGATGGAAGTCCATGCAAAAAAATCATCTGAAAACTAGATCTTAGGAATCTTTTTGAAATGCAAGTTTCGGTCAAAAAATCAGTATATATTATACACTAGTTTATACTAGTTTAGGTCAAAAATCGAAGTAAATCGGAGACTGTTCGAAAGTATGCGAAACTTCATATATCATTTATAAAATTTACGAGGGAAGGTTATGATGGAAGTCCATGCAAAAAATCATCGGAAAATTAGATTCTATGAAACTTTTTGAAATGCAAGTTTCGGTCAAAAATCCTAGTATATTATACACTAGTTTCGGTCAAAAAATTCAAATTTAATTGGAGACTATTTGAAATAATACGAGACTTCACATATCATTTATATATGTTAAGAGGGAAGGTTATGATGGAAGTCCAACAAAAAAATCATCTAAAAATTAGATTCTATGAAACTTTTCGAAATGCAAGTTTCGGACAAAAATCATAGTATATTATACACTAGTTTAGGTAAAAAAAAATCAAATTTAATTGGTGACTATTTGAAATGATAAGAGAATTTTCAGATCATTTATATATGTTAAGAGGGAAGGTTATGATGGAAGTCCATCCAAAAAAAATCATTTGAAAACTAGATTCTATGAAACATTTCGAAATGCATGTTTCGGTAAAAAAAATCATAATATATTATACACTAGTTTATACAAGTTTTGGTCAAAATTCGAATTAAATCGGGGACTGTTCGAAATGATACGAAACTACATATATCATTTTTATATTTACGAGGGAAGGTTATGATGGAAGTCCATGCAAAAAATCATCTGAAAATTAGATTCTATGAAATTTTTCGAAATGCAAGTTTCGGTAAAAAAATCCTAGTAAATTATACACTAGTTTCGGTCAAAAAAATCAAATTTAATTGGGGACTATTTGAAATGATACGAGACTTTTCAGATCATTTATATATGTTAAGAGGGAAGGTTATGATGGGAGTCCGTGCAAAAAAAATATGAAAACTAGATTCTATGAAACTTTTGGAAATGCAAGTTTCGGTCAAAAAATCATAATATATTATTCACTAGTTTATACGAGTTTCGGTCAAAAATCGAATTAAATCGGAGACTGTTCGAAATGATGCGAAACTTCATATATCATTTATATAATTTACGAGGGAAGGTTATGATTGAGGTCCATGCAAAAAATCATCGAAAAATTAGATTCTATGAAACTTTTCGAAATAAAAGTTTCTTATGAAACTTTTCGAAATGCAAGTGTTGGTCAAAAATCATAGTATATTATACACAAGTTTCGGTCAAAAAAATCAAATTTAATTGGGCACTATTTGAAATGATACGAGGCCTCAGATATCATTTATATATGTTAAAAGGGAAGTTTATGATGGAAGTCCATGCAAAAAAATCATCTGAAAACTAGATTTCATGAATCTTTTTGAAATGCCAGTTTCGGTCAAAAAACATTATGTATTATACACTTGTTTATACTAGTTTCGGTCAAAAATCGAATTAAATCGGAGACTGTTCAAAATGATGTGAAACTTCATATATCATTTCTATAATTTACGAGGGAAGGTTATGATGGAAGTCCATGCAAAAAATCATCGGAAAATTAGATTCTATGAAACTTTTCGAAATACAAGTTTCGGTCAAAAATCATAGTATATTATACACTAATTTCGGTCAAAAAAATCAAATTTAATTGGGGACTATTGAAATGATACGAGACTTTTCAGATCAATTATATATTTTAAGAGTGAAGGTTATGATGGAAGTCCATGCAAAAAAATCATCTGAAAACTAGATCTTAGGAATCTTTTTGAAATGCAAGTTTCGGTCAAAAAATCAGTATATATTATACACTAGTTTATACTAGTTTAGGTCAAAAATCGAAGTAAATCGGAGACTGTTCGAAAGTATGCGAAACTTCATATATCATTTATAAAATTTACGAGGGAAGGTTATGATGGAAGTCCATGCAAAAAATCATCGGAAAATTAGATTCTATGAAACTTTTTCAAATGCAAGTTTCGGTCAAAAATCATAGTATATTATACACTAGTTTCGGTCAAAAAATTCAAATTTAATTGGAGACTATTTGAAATAATACGAGACTTCACATATCATTTATATATGTTAAGAGGGAAGGTTATGATGGAAGTCCAACAAAAAAATCATCTAAAAATTAGATTCTATGAAACTTTTCGAAATGCAAGTTTCGGACAAAAATCATAGTATATTATACACTAGTTTAGGTAAAAAAAATCAAATTTAATTGGTGACTATTTGAAATGATACGAGAATTTTCAGATCATTTATATATGTTAAGAGGGAAGGTTATGATGGAAGTCCATCCAAAAAAAATCATTTGAAAACTAGATTCTATGAAACATTTCGAAATGCAAGTTTCGGTAAAAAAAATCATAATATATTATACACTATTTTATACAAGTTTTGGTCAAAATTCGAATTAAATCGGGGACTGTTCGAAATGATACGAAACTACATATATCATTTTTATATTTTACGAGGGAAGGTTATGATGGAAGTCCATGCAAAAAATCATCTGAAAATAAGATTCTATGAAATTTTTCGAAATGCAAGTTTCGGTAAAAAAATCATAGTAAATTATACACTAGTTTCGGTCAAAAAATCAAATTTAATTGGGGACTATTTGAAATGATACGAGACTTTTCAGATCATTTATATATGTTAAGAGGGAAGGTTATGATGGGAGTCCGTGCAAAAAAAATATGAAAACTAGATTCTATGAAACTTTTGGAAATGCAAGTTTCGGTCAAAAAATCATAATATATTATTCACTAGTTTATACGAGTTTCGGTCAAAAATCGAATTAAATCGGAGACTGTTCGAAATGATGCGGAACTTCATATATCATTTATATAATTTACGAGGGAAGGTTATGATTGAGGTCCATGCAAAAAATCATCGAAAAATTAGATTCTATGAAACTTTTCGAAATAAAAGTTTCTTATGAAACTTTTCGAAATGCTAGTGTCGGTCAAAAATCATAGTATATTATACACAAGTTTCGGTCAAAAAAATCAAATTTAATTGGGCACTATTTGAAATGATACGAGGCCTCAGATATCATTTATATATGTTAAAAGGGAAGTTTACGATGGAAGTCCATGCAAAAAAATCATCTGAAAACTAGATTTCATGAATCTTTTTGAAATGCCAGTTTCGGTCAAAAAACATTATGTATTATACACTTGTTTATACTAGTTTCGGTCAAAAATCGAATTAAATCGGAGACTGTTCAAAATGATGTGAAACTTCATATATCATTTCTATAATTTACGAGGGAAGGTTATGATGGAAGTCCATGCAAAAAATCATCGGAAAATTAGATTCTATGAAACTTTTCGAAATACAAGTTTCGGTCAAAAATCATAGTATATTATACACTAATTTCGGTCAAAAAAATCAAATTTAATTGGGGACTATTGAAATGATACGAGACTTTTCAGATCAATTATATATTTTAAGAGTGAAGGTTATGATGGAAGTCCATGCAAAAAAATCATCTGAAAACTAGATCTTAGGAATCTTTTTGAAATGCAAGTTTCGGTCAAAAAATCAGTATATATTATACACTAGTTTATACTAGTTTAGGTCAAAAATCGAAGTAAATCGGAGACTGTTCGAAAGTATGCGAAACTTCATATATCATTTATAAAATTTACGAGGGAAGGTTATGATGGAAGTCCATGCAAAAAATCATCGGAAAATTAGATTATATGAAACTTTTTGAAATGCAAGTTTCGGTCAAAAATCATTGTATATTATACACTAGTTTCGGTCAAAAAATTCAAATTCAATCGGAGACTATTTGAAATAATACGAGACTTCACATATCATTTATATATGTTAAGAGGGAAGGTTATGATGGAAGTCCAACAAAAAAATCATCTAAAAATTAGATTCTATGAAACTTTTCGAAATGCAAGTTTCAGACAAAAATCATAGTATATTATACACTAGTTTAGGTAAAAAAAATCAAATTTAATTGGTGACTATTTGAAATGATACGAGAATTTTCAGATCATTTATATATGTTAAGAGGGAAGGTTATGATGGAAGTCCATCCAAGAAAAATCATTTGAAAACTAGATTCTATGAAACATTTCGAAATGCAAGTTTCGGTAAAAAAAATCATAATATATTATACACTAGTTTATACAAGTTTTGGTCAAAATTCGAATTAAATCGGGGACTGTTCGAAATGATACGAAACTACATATATCATTTTTATATTTTACGAGGGAAGGTTATGATGGAAGTCCATGCAAAAAATCATCTGAAAATTAGATTCTATGAAATTTTTCGAAATGCAAGTTTCGGTAAAAAAATCATAGTAAATTATACACTAGTTTCGGTCAAAAAAATCAAATTTAATTGGGGACTATTTGAAATGATACGAGACTTTTCAGATCATTTATATATGTTAAGAGGGAAGGTTATGATGGGAGTCCGTGCAAAAAAAATATGAAAACTAGATTCTATGAAACTTTTGGAAATGCAAGTTTCGGTCAAAAAATCATAATATATTATTCACTAGTTTATACGAGTTTCGGTCAAAAATCGAATTAAATCGGAGACTGTTCGAAATGATGCGAAACTTCATATATCATTTATATAATTTACGAGGGAAGGTTATGATTGAGGTCCATGCAAAAAATCATCGAAAAATTAGATTCTATGAAACTTTTCGAAATAAAAGTTTCTTATGAAACTTTTCGAAATGCAAGTGTCGGTCAAAAATCATAGTATATTATACACAAGTTTCGGTCAAAAAAATCAAATTTAATTGGGCACTATTTGAAATGATACGAGGCCTCAGATATCATTTATATATGTTAAAAGGGAAGTTTACGATGGAAGTCCATGCAAAAAATCATCTGAAAACTAGATTTCATGAATCTTTTTGAAATGCCAGTTTCGGTCAAAAAACATTATGTATTATACACTAGTTTATACTAGTTTCGGTCAAAAATCGAATTAAATCGGAGACTGTTCAAAATGATGTGAAACTTCATATATCATTTCTATAATTTACGAGGGAAGGTTATGATGGAAGTCCATGCAAAAAATCATCGGAAAATTAGATTCTATGAAACTTTTCGAAATGCAAGTTTCGGACAAAAATCATAGTATATTATACACTAGTTTAGGTAAAAAAAATCAAATTTAATTGGTGACTATTTGAAATGATACGAGAATTTTCAGATCATTTATATATGTTAAGAGGGAAGGTTATGATGGAAGTCCATCCAAAAAAAATCATTTGAAAACTAGATTCTATGAAACATTTCGAAATGCAAGTTTCGGTAAAAAAAATCATAATATATTATACACTAGTTTATACAAGTTTTGGTCAAAATTCGAATTAAATCGGGGACTGTTCGAAATGATACGAAACTACATATATCATTTTTATATTTTACGAGGGAAGGTTATGATGGAAGTCCATGCAAAAAATCATCTGAAAATTAGATTCTATGAAATTTTTCGAAATGCAAGTTTCGGTAAAAAAATCATAGTAAATTATACACTAGTTTCGGTCAAAAAAATCAAATTTAATTGGGGACTATTTGAAATGATACGAGAGTTTTCAGATCATTTATATATGTTAAGAGGGAAGGTTATGATGGGAGTCCGTGCAAAAAAAATATGAAAACTAGATTCTATGAAACTTTTGGAAATGCAAGTTTCGGTCAAAAAATCATAATATATTATTCACTAGTTTATACGAGTTTCGGTCAAAAATCGAATTAAATCGGAGACTGTTCGAAATGATGCGAAACTTCATATATCATTTATATAATTTACGAGGGAAGGTTATGATTGAGGTCCATGCAAAAAATCATCGAAAAATTAGATTCTATGAAACTTTTCGAAATAAAAGTTTCTTATGAAACTTTTCGAAATGCAAGTGTCGGTCAAAAATCATAGTATATTATACACAAGTTTCGGTCAAAAAAATCAAATTTAATTGGGCACTATTTGAAATGATACGAGGCCTCAGATATCATTTATATATGTTAAAAGGGAAGTTTACGATGGAAGTCCATGCAAAAAATCATCTGAAAACTAGATTTCATGAATCTTTTTGAAATGCCAGTTTCGGTCAAAAAACATTATGTATTATACACTAGTTTATACTAGTTTCGGTCAAAAATCGAATTAAATCGGAGACTGTTCAAAATGATGTGAAACTTCATATATCATTTCTATAATTTACGAGGGAAGGTTATGATGGAAGTCCATGCAAAAAATCATCGGAAAATTAGATTCTATGAAACTTTTCGAAATGCAAGTTTCGGACAAAAATCATAGTATATTATACACTAGTTTAGGTAAAAAAAATCAAATTTAATTGGTGACTATTTGAAATGATACGAGAATTTTCAGATCATTTATATATGTTAAGAGGGAAGGTTATGATGGAAGTCCATCCAAAAAAAATCATTTGAAAACTAGATTCTATGAAACATTTCGAAATGCAAGTTTCGGTAAAAAAAATCATAATATATTATACACTAGTTTATACAAGTTTTGGTCAAAATTCGAATTAAATCGGGGACTGTTCGAAATGATACGAAACTACATATATCATTTTTATATTTTACGAGGGAAGGTTATGATGGAAGTCCATGCAAAAAATCATCTGAAAATTAGATTCTATGAAATTTTTCGAAATGCAAGTTTCGGTAAAAAAATCATAGTAAATTATACACTAGTTTCGGTCAAAAAAATCAAATTTAATTGGGGACTATTTGAAATGATACGAGACTTTTCAGATCATTTATATATGTTAAGAGGGAAGGTTATGATGGGAGTCCGTGCAAAAAAAATATGAAAACTAGATTCTATGAAACTTTTGGAAATGCAAGTTTCGGTCAAAAAATCATAATATATTATTCACTAGTTTATACGAGTTTCGGTCAAAAATCGAATTAAATCGGAGACTGTTCGAAATGATGCGAAACTTCATATATCATTTATATAATTTACGAGGGAAGGTTATGATTGAGGTCCATGCAAAAAATCATCGAAAAATTAGATTCTATGAAACTTTTCGAAATAAAAGTTTCTTATGAAACTTTTCGAAATGCAAGTGTCGGTCAAAAATCATAGTATATTATACACAAGTTTCGGTCAAAAAAATCAAATTTAATTGGGCACTATTTGAAATGATACGAGGCCTCAGATATCATTTATATATGTTAAAAGGGAAGTTTACGATGGAAGTCCATGCAAAAAATCATCTGAAAACTAGATTTCATGAATCTTTTTGAAATGCCAGTTTCGGTCAAAAAACATTATGTATTATACACTAGTTTATACTAGTTTCGGTCAAAAATCGAATTAAATCGGAGACTGTTCAAAATGATGTGAAACTTCATATATCATTTCTATAATTTACGAGGGAAGGTTATGATGGAAGTCCATGCAAAAAATCATCGGAAAATTAGATTCTATGAAACTTTTCGAAATGCAAGTTTCGGACAAAAATCATAGTATATTATACACTAGTTTAGGTAAAAAAAATCAAATTTAATTGGTGACTATTTGAAATGATACGAGAATTTTCAGATCATTTATATATGTTAAGAGGGAAGGTTATGATGGAAGTCCATCCAAAAAAAATCATTTGAAAACTAGATTCTATGAAACATTTCGAAATGCAAGTTTCGGTAAAAAAAATCATAATATATTATACACTAGTTTATACAAGTTTTGGTCAAAATTCGAATTAAATCGGGGACTGTTCGAAATGATACGAAACTACATATATCATTTTTATATTTTACGAGGGAAGGTTATGATGGAAGTCCATGCAAAAAATCATCTGAAAATTAGATTCTATGAAATTTTTCGAAATGCAAGTTTCGGTAAAAAAATCATAGTAAATTATACACTAGTTTCGGTCAAAAAAATCAAATTTAATTGGGGACTATTTGAAATGATACGAGAGTTTTCAGATCATTTATATATGTTAAGAGGGAAGGTTATGATGGGAGTCCGTGCAAAAAAAATATGAAAACTAGATTCTATGAAACTTTTGGAAATGCAAGTTTCGGTCAAAAAATCATAATATATAATTCACTAGTTTATACGAGTTTCGGTCAAAAATCGAATTAAATCGGAGACTGTTCGAAATGATGCGAAACTTCATATATCATTTATATAATTTACGAGGGAAGGTTATGATTGAGGTCCATGCAAAAAATCATCGAAAAATTAGATTCTATGAAACTTTTCGAAATAAAAGTTTCTTATGAAACTTTTCGAAATGCAAGTGTCGGTCAAAAATCATAGTATATTATACACAAGTTTCGGTCAAAAAAATCAAATTTAATTGGGCACTATTTGAAATGATACGAGGCCTCAGATATCATTTATATATGTTAAAAGGGAAGTTTACGATGGAAGTCCATGCAAAAAATCATCTGAAAACTAAATTTCATGAATCTTTTTGAAATGCCAGTTTCGGTCAAAAAACATTATGTATTATACACTAGTTTATACTAGTTTCGGTCAAAAATCGAATTAAATCGGAGACTGTTCAAAATGATGTGAAACTTCATATATCATTTCTATAATTTACGAGGGAAGGTTATGATGGAAGTCCATGCAAAAAATCATCGGAAAATTAGATTCTATGAAACTTTTCGAAATGCAAGTTTCGGACAAAAATCATAGTATATTATACACTAGTTTAGGTAAAAAAAATCAAATTTAATTGGTGACTATTTGAAATGATACGAGAATTTTCAGATCATTTATATATGTTAAGAGGGAAGGTTATGATGGAAGTCCATCCAAAAAAAATCATTTGAAAACTAGATTCTATGAAACATTTCGAAATGCAAGTTTCGGTAAAAAAAATCATAATATATTATACACTAGTTTATACAAGTTTTGGTCAAAATTCGAATTAAATCGGGGACTGTTCGAAATGATACGAAACTACATATATCATTTTTATATTTTACGAGGGAAGGTTATGATGGAAGTCCATGCAAAAAATCATCTGAAAATTAGATTCTATGAAATTTTTCGAAATGCAAGTTTCGGTAAAAAAATCATAGTAAATTATACACTAGTTTCGGTCAAAAAAATCAAATTTAATTGGGGACTATTTGAAATGATACGAGACTTTTCAGATCATTTATATATGTTAAGAGGGAAGGTTATGATGGGAGTCCGTGCAAAAAAAATATGAAAACTAGATTCTATGAAACTTTTGGAAATGCAAGTTTCGGTCAAAAAATCATAATATATTATTCACTAGTTTATACGAGTTTCGGTCAAAAATCGAATTAAATCGGAGACTGTTCGAAATGATGCGAAACTTCATATATCATTTATATAATTTACGAGGGAAGGTTATGATTGAGGTCCATGCAAAAAATCATCGAAAAATTAGATTCTAGAAATTTTTCGAAATAAAAGTTTCTTATGAAACTTTTCGAAATGCAAGTGTCGGTCAAAAATCATAGTATATTATACACAAGTTTCGGTCAAAAAAATCAAATTTAATTGGGCACTATTTGAAATGATACGAGGCCTCAGATATCATTCATATATGTTAAAAGGGAAGTTTACGATGGAAGTCCATGCAAAAAATCATCTGAAAACTAGATTTCATGAATCTTTTTGAAATGCCAGTTTCGGTCAAAAAACATTATGTATTATACACTAGTTTATACTAGTTTCGGTCAAAAATCGAATTAAATCGGAGACTGTTCAAAATGATGTGAAACTTCATATATCATTTCTATAATTTACGAGGGAAGGTTATGATGGAAGTCCATGCAAAAAATCATCGGAAAATTAGATTCTATGAAACTTTTCGAAATACAAGTTTCGGTCAAAAATCATAGTATATTATACACTAATTTCGGTCAAAAAAATCAAATTTAATTGGGGACTATCGAAATGATACGAGACTTTTCAGATCAATTATATATGTTAAGAGTGAAGGTTATGATGGAAGTCCATGCAAAAAAATCATCTGAAAACTAGATCTTAGGAATCTTTTTGAAATGCAAGTTTCGGTAAAAAAATCAATATATATTATACACTAGTTTATACTAGTTTAGGTCAAAAATCGAAGTAAATCGGAGACTGTTCGAAAGTATGCGAAACTTCATATATCATTTATAAAATTTAAGAGGGAAGGTTATGATGGAAGTCCATGCAAAAAATCATCGGAAAATTAGATTCTATGAAACTTTTTGAAATGCAAGTTTCGGTCAAAAATCATAGTATATTATACACTAGTTTCGGTCAAAAAATTCAAATTTAATTGGAGACTATTTGAAATAATACGAGACTTCACATATTTATATATGTTAAGAGGGAAGGTTATGATGGAAGTCCAACAAAAAAATCATCTAAAAATTAGATTCTATGAAACTTTTCGAAATGCAAGTTTCGGACAAAAATCATAGTATATTATACACTAGTTTAGGTAAAAAAAAATCAAATTTAATTGGTTACTAATTGAAATGATACGAGAATTTTCAGATCATTTATATATGTTAAGAGGGAAGGTTATGATGGAAGTCCATCCAAAAAAATTCATTTGAAAACTAGATTCTATGAAACTTTTCGAAATGCAAGTTTCGGTAAAAAAAATCATAATATATTATACACTAGTTTATACAAGTTTTGGTCAAAATTCGAATTAAATCGGGGACTGGTCGAAATGATACGAAACTACATATATCATTTTTATATTTTACGAGGGAAGGTTATGATGGAAGTCCATGCAAAAAATCATCTGAAAATTAGATTCTATGAAATTTTTCGAAATGCAAGTTTCGTTAAAAAAATCATAGTAAATTATACACTAGTTTCGGTCAAAAAAATCAAATTTAATTGGGGACTATTTGAAATGATACGAGACTTTTCAGATCATTTATATATGTTAAGAGGGAAGGTTATGATGGGAGTCCGTGCAAAAAAAATATGAAAACTAGATTCTATGAAACTTTTGGAAATGCAAGTTTCGGTCAAAAAATCATAATATATTATTCACTAGTTTATACGAGTTTCGGTCAAAAATCGAATTAAATCGGAGACTGTTCGAAATGATGCGAAACTTCATATATCATTTATATAATTTACGAGGGAAGGTTATGATTGAGGTCCATGCAAAAAATCATCGAAAAATTAGATTCTATGAAACTTTTCGAAATAAAAGTTTCTTATGAAACTTTTCGAAATGCAAGTGTCGGTCAAAAATCATAGTATATTATACACAAGTTTCGGTCAAAAAAATCAAATTTAATTGGGCACTATTTGAAATGATACGAGGCCTCAGATATCATTTATATATGTTAAAAGGGAAGTTTACGATGGAAGTCCACGCAAAAAAATCATCTGAAAACTAGATTTCATGAATCTTTTTGAAATGTCGGTTTCGGTCAAAAAACATTATGTATTATACACTTGTTTATACTAGTTTCGGTCAAAAATCGAATTAAATCGGAGACTGTTCAAAATGATGTGAAACTTCATATATCATTTCTATAATTTACGAGGGAAGGTTATGATGGAAGTCCATGCAAAAAATCATCGGAAAATTAGATTCTATGAAACTTTTCGAAATACAAGTTTCGGTCAAAAATCATAGTATATTATACACTAATTTCGGTCAAAAAAATCAAATTTAATTGGGGACTATTGAAATGATACGAGACTTTTCAGATCAATTATATATGTTAAGAGTGAAGGTTATGATGGAAGTCCATGCAAAAAAATCATCTGAAAACTAGATCTTAGGAATCTTTTTGAAATGCAAGTTTCGGTAAAAAAAATCAATATATATTATACACTAGTTTATACTAGTTTAGGTCAAAAATCGAAGTAAATCGGAGACTGTTCGAAAGTATGCGAAACTTCATATATCATTTATAAAATTTACGAGGGAAGGATATGATGGAAGTCCATGCAAAAAATCATCGGAAAAATAGATTATATGAAACTTTTTGAAATGCAAGTTTCGGTCAAAAATCATTGTATATTATACACTAGTTTCGGTCAAAAAATTCAAATTCAATTGGAGACTATTTGAAATAATACGAGACTTCACATATCATTTATATATGTTAAGAGGGAAGGTTATGATGGAAGTCCAACAAAAAAATCATCTAAAAATTAGATTCTATGAAACTTTTCGAAATGCAAGTTTCAGACAAAAATCATAGTATATTATACACTAGTTTAGGTAAAAAAAATCAAATTTAATTGGTGACTATTTGAAATGATACGAGAATTTTCAGATCATTTATATATGTTAAGAGGGAAGGTTATGATGGAAGTCCATCCAAGAAAAATCATTTGAAAACTAGATTCTATGAAACATTTCGAAATGCAAGTTTCGGTAAAAAAAATCATAATATATTATACACTAGTTTATACAAGTTTTGGTCAAAATTCGAATTAAATCGGGGACTGTTCGAAATGATACGAAACTACATATATCATTTTTATATTTTACGAGGGAAGGTTATGATGGAAGTCCATGCAAAAAATCATCTGAAAATTAGATTCTATGAAATTTTTCGAAATGCAAGTTTCGGTAAAAAAATCATAGTAAATTATACACTAGTTTCGGTCAAAAAAATCAAATTTAATTGGGGACTATTTGAAATGATACGAGACTTTTCAGATCATTTATATATGTTAAGAGGGAAGGTTATGATGGGAGTCCGTGCAAAAAAAATATGAAAACTAGATTCTATGAAACTTTTGGAAATGCAAGTTTCGGTCAAAAAATCATAATATATTATTCACTAGTTTATACGAGTTTCGGTCAAAAATCGAATTAAATCGGAGACTGTTCGAAATGATGCGAAACTTCATATATCATTTATATAATTTACGAGGGAAGGTTATGATTGAGGTCCATGCAAAAAATCATCGAAAAATTAGATTCTATGAAACTTTTCGAAATAAAAGTTTCTTATGAAACTTTTCGAAATGCAAGTGTCGGTCAAAAATCATAGTATATTATACACAAGTTTCGGTCAAAAAAATCAAATTTAATTGGGCACTATTTGAAATGATACGAGGCCTCAGATATCATTTATATATGTTAAAAGGGAAGTTTACGATGGAAGTCCATGCAAAAAATCATCTGAAAACTAGATTTCATGAATCTTTTTGAAATGCCAGTTTCGGTCAAAAAACATTATGTATTATACACTAGTTTATACTAGTTTCGGTCAAAAATCGAATTAAATCGGAGACTGTTCAAAATGATGTGAAACTTCATATATCATTTCTATAATTTACGAGGGAAGGTTATGATGGAAGTCCATGCAAAAAATCATCGGAAAATTAGATTCTATGAAACTTTTCGAAATGCAAGTTTCGGACAAAAATCATAGTATATTATACACTAGTTTAGGTAAAAAAAATCAAATTTAATTGGTGACTATTTGAAATGATACGAGAATTTTCAGATCATTTATATATGTTAAGAGGGAAGGTTATGATGGAAGTCCATCCAAAAAAAATCATTTGAAAACTAGATTCTATGAAACATTTCGAAATGCAAGTTTCGGTAAAAAAAATCATAATATATTATACACTAGTTTATACAAGTTTTGGTCAAAATTCGAATTAAATCGGGGACTGTTCGAAATGATACGAAACTACATATATCATTTTTATATTTTACGAGGGAAGGTTATGATGGAAGTCCATGCAAAAAATCATCTGAAAATTAGATTCTATGAAATTTTTCGAAATGCAAGTTTCGGTAAAAAAATCATAGTAAATTATACACTAGTTTCGGTCAAAAAAATCAAATTTAATTGGGGACTATTTGAAATGATACGAGAGTTTTCAGATCATTTATATATGTTAAGAGGGAAGGTTATGATGGGAGTCCGTGCAAAAAAAATATGAAAACTAGATTCTATGAAACTTTTGGAAATGCAAGTTTCGGTCAAAAAATCATAATATATTATTCACTAGTTTATACGAGTTTCGGTCAAAAATCGAATTAAATCGGAGACTGTTCGAAATGATGCGAAACTTCATATATCATTTATATAATTTACGAGGGAAGGTTATGATTGAGGTCCATGCAAAAAATCATCGAAAAATTAGATTCTATGAAACTTTTCGAAATAAAAGTTTCTTATGAAACTTTTCGAAATGCAAGTGTCGGTCAAAAATCATAGTATATTATACACAAGTTTCGGTCAAAAAAATCAAATTTAATTGGGCACTATTTGAAATGATACGAGGCCTCAGATATCATTTATATATGTTAAAAGGGAAGTTTACGATGGAAGTCCATGCAAAAAATCATCTGAAAACTAGATTTCATGAATCTTTTTGAAATGCCAGTTTCGGTCAAAAAACATTATGTATTATACACTAGTTTATACTAGTTTCGGTCAAAAATCGAATTAAATCGGAGACTGTTCAAAATGATGTGAAACTTCATATATCATTTCTATAATTTACGAGGGAAGGTTATGATGGAAGTCCATGCAAAAAATCATCGGAAAATTAGATTCTATGAAACTTTTCGAAATGCAAGTTTCGGACAAAAATCATAGTATATTATACACTAGTTTAGGTAAAAAAAATCAAATTTAATTGGTGACTATTTGAAATGATACGAGAATTTTCAGATCATTTATATATGTTAAGAGGGAAGGTTATGATGGAAGTCCATCCAAAAAAAATCATTTGAAAACTAGATTCTATGAAACATTTCGAAATGCAAGTTTCGGTAAAAAAAATCATAATATATTATACACTAGTTTATACAAGTTTTGGTCAAAATTCGAATTAAATCGGGGACTGTTCGAAATGATACGAAACTACATATATCATTTTTATATTTTACGAGGGAAGGTTATGATGGAAGTCCATGCAAAAAATCATCTGAAAATTAGATTCTATGAAATTTTTCGAAATGCAAGTTTCGGTAAAAAAATCATAGTAAATTATACACTAGTTTCGGTCAAAAAAATCAAATTTAATTGGGGACTATTTGAAATGATACGAGACTTTTCAGATCATTTATATATGTTAAGAGGGAAGGTTATGATGGGAGTCCGTGCAAAAAAAATATGAAAACTAGATTCTATGAAACTTTTGGAAATGCAAGTTTCGGTCAAAAAATCATAATATATTATTCACTAGTTTATACGAGTTTCGGTCAAAAATCGAATTAAATCGGAGACTGTTCGAAATGATGCGAAACTTCATATATCATTTATATAATTTACGAGGGAAGGTTATGATTGAGGTCCATGCAAAAAATCATCGAAAAATTAGATTCTATGAAACTTTTCGAAATAAAAGTTTCTTATGAAACTTTTCGAAATGCAAGTGTCGGTCAAAAATCATAGTATATTATACACAAGTTTCGGTCAAAAAAATCAAATTTAATTGGGCACTATTTGAAATGATACGAGGCCTCAGATATCATTTATATATGTTAAAAGGGAAGTTTACGATGGAAGTCCACGCAAAAAAATCATCTGAAAACTAGATTTCATGAATCTTTTTGAAATGTCGGTTTCGGTCAAAAAACATTATGTATTATACACTTGTTTATACTAGTTTCGGTCAAAAATCGAATTAAATCGGAGACTGTTCAAAATGATGTGAAACTTCATATATCATTTCTATAATTTACGAGGGAAGGTTATGATGGAAGTCCATGCAAAAAATCATCGGAAAATTAGATTCTATGAAACTTTTCGAAATACAAGTTTCGGTCAAAAATCATAGTATATTATACACTAATTTCGGTCAAAAAAATCAAATTTAATTGGGGACTATTGAAATGATACGAGACTTTTCAGATCAATTATATATGTTAAGAGTGAAGGTTATGATGGAAGTCCATGCAAAAAAATCATCTGAAAACTAGATCTTAGGAATCTTTTTGAAATGCAAGTTTCGGTAAAAAAAATCAATATATATTATACACTAGTTTATACTAGTTTAGGTCAAAAATCGAAGTAAATCGGAGACTGTTCGAAAGTATGCGAAACTTCATATATCATTTATAAAATTTACGAGGGAAGGTTATGATGGAAGTCCATGCAAAAAATCATCGGAAAATTAGATTATATGAAACTTTTTGAAATGCAAGTTTCGGTCAAAAATCATTGTATATTATACACTAGTTTCGGTCAAAAAATTCAAATTCAATTGGAGACTATTTGAAATAATACGAGACTTCACATATCATTTATATATGTTAAGAGGGAAGGTTATGATGGAAGTCCAACAAAAAAATCATCTAAAAATTAGATTCTATGAAACTTTTCGAAATGCAAGTTTCAGACAAAAATCATAGTATATTATACACTAGTTTAGGTAAAAAAAATCAAATTTAATTGGTGACTATTTGAAATGATACGAGAATTTTCAGATCATTTATATATGTTAAGAGGGAAGGTTATGATGGAAGTCCATCCAAGAAAAATCATTTGAAAACTAGATTCTATGAAACATTTCGAAATGCAAGTTTCGGTAAAAAAAATCATAATATATTATACACTAGTTTATACAAGTTTTGGTCAAAATTCGAATTAAATCGGGGACTGTTCGAAATGATACGAAACTACATATATCATTTTTATATTTTACGAGGGAAGGTTATGATGGAAGTCCATGCAAAAAATCATCTGAAAATTAGATTCTATGAAATTTTTCGAAATGCAAGTTTCGGTAAAAAAATCATAGTAAATTATACACTAGTTTCGGTCAAAAAAATCAAATTTAATTGGGGACTATTTGAAATGATACGAGACTTTTCAGATCATTTATATATGTTAAGAGGGAAGGTTATGATGGGAGTCCGTGCAAAAAAAATATGAAAACTAGATTCTATGAAACTTTTGGAAATGCAAGTTTCGGTCAAAAAATCATAATATATTATTCACTAGTTTATACGAGTTTCGGTCAAAAATCGAATTAAATCGGAGACTGTTCGAAATGATGCGAAACTTCATATATCATTTATATAATTTACGAGGGAAGGTTATGATTGAGGTCCATGCAAAAAATCATCGAAAAATTAGATTCTATGAAACTTTTCGAAATAAAAGTTTCTTATGAAACTTTTCGAAATGCAAGTGTCGGTCAAAAATCATAGTATATTATACACAAGTTTCGGTCAAAAAAATCAAATTTAATTGGGCACTATTTGAAATGATACGAGGCCTCAGATATCATTTATATATGTTAAAAGGGAAGTTTACGATGGAAGTCCATGCAAAAAATCATCTGAAAACTAGATTTCATGAATCTTTTTGAAATGCCAGTTTCGGTCAAAAAACATTATGTATTATACACTAGTTTATACTAGTTTCGGTCAAAAATCGAATTAAATCGGAGACTGTTCAAAATGATGTGAAACTTCATATATCATTTCTATAATTTACGAGGGAAGGTTATGATGGAAGTCCATGCAAAAAATCATCGGAAAATTAGATTCTATGAAACTTTTCGAAATGCAAGTTTCGGACAAAAATCATAGTATATTATACACTAGTTTAGGTAAAAAAAATCAAATTTAATTGGTGACTATTTGAAATGATACGAGAATTTTCAGATCATTTATATATGTTAAGAGGGAAGGTTATGATGGAAGTCCATCCAAAAAAAATCATTTGAAAACTAGATTCTATGAAACATTTCGAAATGCAAGTTTCGGTAAAAAAAATCATAATATATTATACACTAGTTTATACAAGTTTTGGTCAAAATTCGAATTAAATCGGGGACTGTTCGAAATGATACGAAACTACATATATCATTTTTATATTTTACGAGGGAAGGTTATGATGGAAGTCCATGCAAAAAATCATCTGAAAATTAGATTCTATGAAATTTTTCGAAATGCAAGTTTCGGTAAAAAAATCATAGTAAATTATACACTAGTTTCGGTCAAAAAAATCAAATTTAATTGGGGACTATTTGAAATGATACGAGACTTTTCAGATCATTTATATATGTTAAGAGGGAAGGTTATGATGGGAGTCCGTGCAAAAAAAATATGAAAACTAGATTCTATGAAACTTTTGGAAATGCAAGTTTCGGTCAAAAAATCATAATATATTATTCACTAGTTTATACGAGTTTCGGTCAAAAATCGAATTAAATCGGAGACTGTTCGAAATGATGCGAAACTTCATATATCATTTATATAATTTACGAGGGAAGGTTATGATTGAGGTCCATGCAAAAAATCATCGAAAAATTAGATTCTATGAAACTTTTCGAAATAAAAGTTTCTTATGAAACTTTTCGAAATGCAAGTGTCGGTCAAAAATCATAGTATATTATACACAAGTTTCGGTCAAAAAAATCAAATTTAATTGGGCACTATTTGAAATGATACGAGGCCTCAGATATCATTTATATATGTTAAAAGGGAAGTTTACGATGGAAGTCCATGCAAAAAATCATCTGAAAACTAGATTTCATGAATCTTTTTGAAATGCCAGTTTCGGTCAAAAAACATTATGTATTATACACTAGTTTATACTAGTTTCGGTCAAAAATCGAATTAAATCGGAGACTGTTCAAAATGATGTGAAACTTCATATATCATTTCTATAATTTACGAGGGAAGGTTATGATGGAAGTCCATGCAAAAAATCATCGGAAAATTAGATTCTATGAAACTTTTCGAAATGCAAGTTTCGGACAAAAATCATAGTATATTATACACTAGTTTAGGTAAAAAAAATCAAATTTAATTGGTGACTATTTGAAATGATACGAGAATTTTCAGATCATTTATATATGTTAAGAGGGAAGGTTATGATGGAAGTCCATCCAAAAAAAATCATTTGAAAACTAGATTCTATGAAACATTTCGAAATGCAAGTTTCGGTAAAAAAAATCATAATATATTATACACTAGTTTATACAAGTTTTGGTCAAAATTCGAATTAAATCGGGGACTGTTCGAAATGATACGAAACTACATATATCATTTTTATATTTTACGAGGGAAGGTTATGATGGAAGTCCATGCAAAAAATCATCTGAAAATTAGATTCTATGAAATTTTTCGAAATGCAAGTTTCGGTAAAAAAATCATAGTAAATTATACACTAGTTTCGGTCAAAAAAATCAAATTTAATTGGGGACTATTTGAAATGATACGAGACTTTTCAGATCATTTATATATGTTAAGAGGGAAGGTTATGATGGGAGTCAGTGCAAAAAAAATATGAAAACTAGATTCTATGAAACTTTTGGAAATGCAAGTTTCGGTCAAAAAATCATAATATATTATTCACTAGTTTATACGAGTTTCGGTCAAAAATCGAATTAAATCGGAGACTGTTCGAAATGATGCGAAACTTCATATATCATTTATATAATTTACGAGGGAAGGTTATGATTGAGGTCCATGCAAAAAATCATCGAAAAATTAGATTCTATGAAACTTTTCGAAATAAAAGTTTCTTATGAAACTTTTCGAAATGCAAGTGTCGGTCAAAAATCATAGTATATTATACACAAGTTTCGGTCAAAAAAATCAAATTTAATTGGGCACTATTTGAAATGATACGAGGCCTCAGATATCATTTATATATGTTAAAAGGGAAGTTTACGATGGAAGTCCATGCAAAAAATCATCTGAAAACTAGATTTCATGAATCTTTTTGAAATGCCAGTTTCGGTCAAAAAACATTATGTATTATACACTAGTTTATACTAGTTTCGGTCAAAAATCGAATTAAATCGGAGACTGTTCAAAATGATGTGAAACTTCATATATCATTTCTATAATTTACGAGGGAAGGTTATGATGGAAGTCCATGCAAAAAATCATCGGAAAATTAGATTCTATGAAACTTTTCGAAATGCAAGTTTCGGACAAAAATCATAGTATATTATACACTAGTTTAGGTAAAAAAAATCAAATTTAATTGGTGACTATTTGAAATGATACGAGAATTTTCAGATCATTTATATATGTTAAGAGGGAAGGTTATGATGGAAGTCCATCCAAAAAAAATCATTTGAAAACTAGATTCTATGAAACATTTCGAAATGCAAGTTTCGGTAAAAAAAATCATAATATATTATACACTAGTTTATACAAGTTTTGGTCAAAATTCGAATTAAATCGGGGACTGTTCGAAATGATACGAAACTACATATATCATTTTTATATTTTACGAGGGAAGGTTATGATGGAAGTCCATGCAAAAAATCATCTGAAAATTAGATTCTATGAAATTTTTCGAAATGCAAGTTTCGGTAAAAAAATCATAGTAAATTATACACTAGTTTCGGTCAAAAAAATCAAATTTAATTGGGGACTATTTGAAATGATACGAGACTTTTCAGATCATTTATATATGTTAAGAGGGAAGGTTATGATGGGAGTCCGTGCAAAAAAAATATGAAAACTAGATTCTATGAAACTTTTGGAAATGCAAGTTTCGGTCAAAAAATCATAATATATTATTCACTAGTTTATACGAGTTTCGGTCAAAAATCGAATTAAATCGGAGACTGTTCGAAATGATGCGAAACTTCATATATCATTTATATAATTTACGAGGGAAGGTTATGATTGAGGTCCATGCAAAAAATCATCGAAAAATTAGATTCTATGAAACTTTTCGAAATAAAAGTTTCTTATGAAACTTTTCGAAATGCAAGTGTCGGTCAAAAATCATAGTATATTATACACAAGTTTCGGTCAAAAAAATCAAATTTAATTGGGCACTATTTGAAATGATACGAGGCCTCAGATATCATTTATATATGTTAAAAGGGAAGTTTACGATGGAAGTCCACGCAAAAAAATCATCTGAAAACTAGATTTCATGAATCTTTTTGAAATGTCGATTTCGGTCAAAAAACATTATGTATTATACACTTGTTTATACTAGTTTCGGTCAAAAATCGAATTAAATCGGAGACTGTTCAAAATGATGTGAAACTTCATATATCATTTCTATAATTTACGAGGGAAGGTTATGATGGAAGTCCATGCAAAAAATCATCGGAAAATTAGATTCTATGAAACTTTTCGAAATACAAGTTTCGGTCAAAAATCATAGTATATTATACACTAATTTCGGTCAAAAAAATCAAATTTAATTGGGGACTATTGAAATGATACGAGACTTTTCAGATCAATTATATATGTTAAGAGTGAAGGTTATGATGGAAGTCCATGCAAAAAAATCATCTGAAAACTAGATCTTAGGAATCTTTTTGAAATGCAAGTTTCGGTAAAAAAAATCAATATATATTATACACTAGTTTATACTAGTTTAGGTCAAAAATCGAAGTAAATCGGAGACTGTTCGAAAGTATGCGAAACTTCATATATCATTTATAAAATTTACGAGGGAAGGTTATGATGGAAGTCCATGCAAAAAATCATCGGAAAATTAGATTATATGAAACTTTTTGAAATGCAAGTTTCGGTCAAAAATCATTGTATATTATACACTAGTTTCGGTCAAAAAATTCAAATTCAATTGGAGACTATTTGAAATAATACGAGACTTCACATATCATTTATATATGTTAAGAGGGAAGGTTATGATGGAAGTCCAACAAAAAAATCATCTAAAAATTAGATTCTATGAAACTTTTCGAAATGCAAGTTTCAGACAAAAATCATAGTATATTATACACTAGTTTAGGTAAAAAAAATCAAATTTAATTGGTGACTATTTGAAATGATACGAGAATTTTCAGATCATTTATATATGTTAAGAGGGAAGGTTATGATGGAAGTCCATCCAAGAAAAATCATTTGAAAACTAGATTCTATGAAACATTTCGAAATGCAAGTTTCGGTAAAAAAAATCATAATATATTATACACTAGTTTATACAAGTTTTGGTCAAAATTCGAATTAAATCGGGGACTGTTCGAAATGATACGAAACTACATATATCATTTTTATATTTTACGAGGGAAGGTTATGATGGAAGTCCATGCAAAAAATCATCTGAAAATTAGATTCTATGAAATTTTTCGAAATGCAAGTTTCGGTAAAAAAATCATAGTAAATTATACACTAGTTTCGGTCAAAAAAATCAAATTTAATTGGGGACTATTTGAAATGATACGAGACTTTTCAGATCATTTATATATGTTAAGAGGGAAGGTTATGATGGGAGTCCGTGCAAAAAAAATATGAAAACTAGATTCTATGAAACTTTTGGAAATGCAAGTTTCGGTCAAAAAATCATAATATATTATTCACTAGTTTATACGAGTTTCGGTCAAAAATCGAATTAAATCGGAGACTGTTCGAAATGATGCGAAACTTCATATATCATTTATATAATTTACGAGGGAAGGTTATGATTGAGGTCCATGCAAAAAATCATCGAAAAATTAGATTCTATGAAACTTTTCGAAATAAAAGTTTCTTATGAAACTTTTCGAAATGCAAGTGTCGGTCAAAAATCATAGTATATTATACACAAGTTTCGGTCAAAAAAATCAAATTTAATTGGGCACTATTTGAAATGATACGAGGCCTCAGATATCATTTATATATGTTAAAAGGGAAGTTTACGATGGAAGTCCATGCAAAAAATCATCTGAAAACTAGATTTCATGAATCTTTTTGAAATGCCAGTTTCGGTCAAAAAACATTATGTATTATACACTAGTTTATACTAGTTTCGGTCAAAAATCGAATTAAATCGGAGACTGTTCAAAATGATGTGAAACTTCATATATCATTTCTATAATTTACGAGGGAAGGTTATGATGGAAGTCCATGCAAAAAATCATCGGAAAATTAGATTCTATGAAACTTTTCGAAATGCAAGTTTCGGACAAAAATCATAGTATATTATACACTAGTTTAGGTAAAAAAAATCAAATTTAATTGGTGACTATTTGAAATGATACGAGAATTTTCAGATCATTTATATATGTTAAGAGGGAAGGTTATGATGGAAGTCCATCCAAAAAAAATCATTTGAAAACTAGATTCTATGAAACATTTCGAAATGCAAGTTTCGGTAAAAAAAATCATAATATATTATACACTAGTTTATACAAGTTTTGGTCAAAATTCGAATTAAATCGGGGACTGTTCGAAATGATACGAAACTACATATATCATTTTTATATTTTACGAGGGAAGGTTATGATGGAAGTCCATGCAAAAAATCATCTGAAAATTAGATTCTATGAAATTTTTCGAAATGCAAGTTTCGGTAAAAAAATCATAGTAAATTATACACTAGTTTCGGTCAAAAAAATCAAATTTAATTGGGGACTATTTGAAATGATACGAGACTTTTCAGATCATTTATATATGTTAAGAGGGAAGGTTATGATGGGAGTCCGTGCAAAAAAAATATGAAAACTAGATTCTATGAAACTTTTGGAAATGCAAGTTTCGGTCAAAAAATCATAATATATTATTCACTAGTTTATACGAGTTTCGGTCAAAAATCGAATTAAATCGGAGACTGTTCGAAATGATGCGAAACTTCATATATCATTTATATAATTTACGAGGGAAGGTTATGATTGAGGTCCATGCAAAAAATCATCGAAAAATTAGATTCTATGAAACTTTTCGAAATAAAAGTTTCTTATGAAACTTTTCGAAATGCAAGTGTCGGTCAAAAATCATAGTATATTATACACAAGTTTCGGTCAAAAAAATCAAATTTAATTGGGCACTATTTGAAATGATACGAGGCCTCAGATATCATTTATATATGTTAAAAGGGAAGTTTACGATGGAAGTCCATGCAAAAAATCATCTGAAAACTAGATTTCATGAATCTTTTTGAAATGCCAGTTTCGGTCAAAAAACATTATGTATTATACACTAGTTTATACTAGTTTCGGTCAAAAATCGAATTAAATCGGAGACTGTTCAAAATGATGTGAAACTTCATATATCATTTCTATAATTTACGAGGGAAGGTTATGATGGAAGTCCATGCAAAAAATCATCGGAAAATTAGATTCTATGAAACTTTTCGAAATGCAAGTTTCGGACAAAAATCATAGTATATTATACACTAGTTTAGGTAAAAAAAATCAAATTTAATTGGTGACTATTTGAAATGATACGAGAATTTTCAGATCATTTATATATGTTAAGAGGGAAGGTTATGATGGAAGTCCATCCAAAAAAAATCATTTGAAAACTAGATTCTATGAAACATTTCGAAATGCAAGTTTCGGTAAAAAAAATCATAATATATTATACACTAGTTTATACAAGTTTTGGTCAAAATTCGAATTAAATCGGGGACTGTTCGAAATGATACGAAACTACATATATCATTTTTATATTTTACGAGGGAAGGTTATGATGGAAGTCCATGCAAAAAATCATCTGAAAATTAGATTCTATGAAATTTTTCGAAATGCAAGTTTCGGTAAAAAAATCATAGTAAATTATACACTAGTTTCGGTCAAAAAAATCAAATTTAATTGGGGACTATTTGAAATGATACGAGACTTTTCAGATCATTTATATATGTTAAGAGGGAAGGTTATGATGGGAGTCCGTGCAAAAAAAATATGAAAACTAGATTCTATGAAACTTTTGGAAATGCAAGTTTCGGTCAAAAAATCATAATATATTATTCACTAGTTTATACGAGTTTCGGTCAAAAATCGAATTAAATCGGAGACTGTTCGAAATGATGCGAAACTTCATATATCATTTATATAATTTACGAGGGAAGGTTATGATTGAGGTCCATGCAAAAAATCATCGAAAAATTAGATTCTAGAAATTTTTCAAAATAAAAGTTTCTTATGAAACTTTTCGAAATGCAAGTGTCGGTCAAAAATCATAGTATATTATACACAAGTTTCGGTCAAAAAAATCAAATTTAATTGGGCACTATTTGAAATGATACGAGGCCTCAGATATCATTTATATATGTTAAAAGGGAAGTTTACGATGGAAGTCCATGCAAAAAATCATCTGAAAACTAGATTTCATGAATCTTTTTGAAATGCCAGTTTCGGTCAAAAAACATTATGTATTATACACTAGTTTATACTAGTTTCGGTCAAAAATCGAATTAAATCGGAGACTGTTCAAAATGATGTGAAACTTCATATATCATTTCTATAATTTACGAGGGAAGGTTATGATGGAAGTCCATGCAAAAAATCATCGGAAAATTAGATTCTATGAAACTTTTCGAAATACAAGTTTCGGTCAAAAATCATAGTATATTATACACTAATTTCGGTCAAAAAAATCAAATTTAATTGGGGACTATCGAAATGATACGAGACTTTTCAGATCAATTATATATGTTAAGAGTGAAGGTTATGATGGAAGTCCATGCAAAAAAATCATCTGAAAACTAGATCTTAGGAATCTTTTTGAAATGCAAGTTTCGGTAAAAAAATCAATATATATTATACACTAGTTTATACTAGTTTAGGTCAAAAATCGAAGTAAATCGGAGACTGTTCGAAAGTATGCGAAACTTCATATATCATTTATAAAATTTAAGAGGGAAGGTTATGATGGAAGTCCATGCAAAAAATCATCGGAAAATTAGATTCTATGAAACTTTTTGAAATGCAAGTTTCGGTCAAAAATCATAGTATATTATACACTAGTTTCGGTCAAAAAATTCAAATTTAATTGGAGACTATTTGAAATAATACGAGACTTCACATATTTATATATGTTAAGAGGGAAGGTTATGATGGAAGTCCAACAAAAAAATCATCTAAAAATTAGATTCTATGAAACTTTTCGAAATGCAAGTTTCGGACAAAAATCATAGTATATTATACACTAGTTTAGGTAAAAAAAAATCAAATTTAATTGGTTACTAATTGAAATGATACGAGAATTTTCAGATCATTTATATATGTTAAGAGGGAAGGTTATGATGGAAGTCCATCCAAAAAAATTCATTTGAAAACTAGATTCTATGAAACTTTTCGAAATGCAAGTTTCGGTAAAAAAAATCATAATATATTATACACTAGTTTATACAAGTTTTGGTCAAAATTCGAATTAAATCGGGGACTGGTCGAAATGATACGAAACTACATATATCATTTTTATATTTTACGAGGGAAGGTTATGATGGAAGTCCATGCAAAAAATCATCTGAAAATTAGATTTTATGAAATTTTTCGAAATGCAAGTTTCGTTAAAAAAATCATAGTAAATTATACACTAGTTTCGGTCAAAAAAATCAAATTTAATTGGGGACTATTTGAAATGATACGAGACTTTTCAGATCATTTATATATGTTAAGAGGGAAGGTTATGATGGGAGTCCGTGCAAAAAAAATATGAAAACTAGATTCTATGAAACTTTTAGAAATGCAAGTTCCGGTCAAAAAATCATAATATATTATTCACTAGTTTATACGAGTTTCGGTCAAAAATCGAATTAAATCGGAGACTGTTCGAAATGATGCGAAACTTCATATATCATTTATATAATTTACGAGGGAAGGTTATGAATGAGGTCCATGCAAAAAATCATCGAAAAATTAGATTCTATGAAACTTTTCGAAATAAAAGTTTCTTATGAAACTTTTCGAAATGCAAGTGTCGGTCAAAAATCATAGTATATTATACACAAGTTTCGGTCAAAAAAATCAAATTTAATTGGGCACTATTTGAAATGATACGAGGCCTCAGATATCATTTATATATGTTAAAAGGGAAGTTTACGATGGAAGTCCATGCAAAAAATCATCTGAAAACTAGATTTCATGAATCTTTTTGAAATGCCAGTTTCGGTCAAAAAACATTATGTATTATACACTAGTTTATACTAGTTTCGGTCAAAAATCGAATTAAATCGGAGACTGTTCAAAATGATGTGAAACTTCATATATCATTTCTATAATTTACGAGGGAAGGTTATGATGGAAGTCCATGCAAAAAATCATCGGAAAATTAGATTCTATGAAACTTTTCGAAATGCAAGTTTCGGACAAAAATCATAGTATATTATACACTAGTTTAGGTAAAAAAAATCAAATTTAATTGGTGACTATTTGAAATGATACGAGAATTTTCAGATCATTTATATATGTTAAGAGGGAAGGTTATGATGGAAGTCCATCCAAAAAAAATCATTTGAAAACTAGATTCTATGAAACATTTCGAAATGCAAGTTTCGGTAAAAAAAATCATAATATATTATACACTAGTTTATACAAGTTTTGGTCAAAATTCGAATTAAATCGGGGACTGTTCGAAATGATACGAAACTACATATATCATTTTTATATTTTACGAGGGAAGGTTATGATGGAAGTCCATGCAAAAAATCATCTGAAAATTAGATTCTATGAAATTTTTCGAAATGCAAGTTTCGGTAAAAAAATCATAGTAAATTATACACTAGTTTCGGTCAAAAAAATCAAATTTAATTGGGGACTATTTGAAATGATACGAGACTTTTCAGATCATTTATATATGTTAAGAGGGAAGGTTATGATGGGAGTCCGTGCAAAAAAAATATGAAAACTAGATTCTATGAAACTTTTGGAAATGCAAGTTTCGGTCAAAAAATCATAATATATTATTCACTAGTTTATACGAGTTTCGGTCAAAAATCGAATTAAATCGGAGACTGTTCGAAATGATGCGAAACTTCATATATCATTTATATAATTTACGAGGGAAGGTTATGATTGAGGTCCATGCAAAAAATCATCGAAAAATTAGATTCTAGAAATTTTTCGAAATAAAAGTTTCTTATGAAACTTTTCGAAATGCAAGTGTCGGTCAAAAATCATAGTATATTATACACAAGTTTCGGTCAAAAAAATCAAATTTAATTGGGCACTATTTGAAATGATACGAGGCCTCAGATATCATTTATATATGTTAAAAGGGAAGTTTACGATGGAAGTCCATGCAAAAAATCATCTGAAAACTAGATTTCATGAATCTTTTTGAAATGCCAGTTTCGGTCAAAAAACATTATGTATTATACACTAGTTTATACTAGTTTCGGTCAAAAATCGAATTAAATCGGAGACTGTTCAAAATGATGTGAAACTTCATATATCATTTCTATAATTTACGAGGGAAGGTTATGATGGAAGTCCATGCAAAAAATCATCGGAAAATTAGATTCTATGAAACTTTTCGAAATACAAGTTTCGGTCAAAAATCATAGTATATTATACACTAATTTCGGTCAAAAAAATCAAATTTAATTGGGGACTATCGAAATGATACGAGACTTTTCAGATCAATTATATATGTTAAGAGTGAAGGTTATGATGGAAGTCCATGCAAAAAAATCATCTGAAAACTAGATCTTAGGAATCTTTTTGAAATGCAAGTTTCGGTAAAAAAATCAATATATATTATACACTAGTTTATACTAGTTTAGGTCAAAAATCGAAGTAAATCGGAGACTGTTCGAAAGTATGCGAAACTTCATATATCATTTATAAAATTTAAGAGGGAAGGTTATGATGGAAGTCCATGCAAAAAATCATCGGAAAATTAGATTCTATGAAACTTTTTGAAATGCAAGTTTCGGTCAAAAATCATAGTATATTATACACTAGTTTCGGTCAAAAAATTCAAATTTAATTGGAGACTATTTGAAATAATACGAGACTTCACATATTTATATATGTTAAGAGGGAAGGTTATGATGGAAGTCCAACAAAAAAATCATCTAAAAATTAGATTCTATGAAACTTTTCGAAATGCAAGTTTCGGACAAAAATCATAGTATATTATACACTAGTTTAGGTAAAAAAAAATCAAATTTAATTGGTTACTAATTGAAATGATACGAGAATTTTCAGATCATTTATATATGTTAAGAGGGAAGGTTATGATGGAAGTCCATCCAAAAAAATTCATTTGAAAACTAGATTCTATGAAACTTTTCGAAATGCAAGTTTCGGTAAAAAAAATCATAATATATTATACACTAGTTTATACAAGTTTTGGTCAAAATTCGAATTAAATCGGGGACTGGTCGAAATGATACGAAACTACATATATCATTTTTATATTTTACGAGGGAAGGTTATGATGGAAGTCCATGCAAAAAATCATCTGAAAATTAGATTTTATGAAATTTTTCGAAATGCAAGTTTCGTTAAAAAAATCATAGTAAATTATACACTAGTTTCGGTCAAAAAAATCAAATTTAATTGGGGACTATTTGAAATGATACGAGACTTTTCAGATCATTTATATATGTTAAGAGGGAAGGTTATGATGGGAGTCCGTGCAAAAAAAATATGAAAACTAGATTCTATGAAACTTTTAGAAATGCAAGTTCCGGTCAAAAAATCATAATATATTATTCACTAGTTTATACGAGTTTCGGTCAAAAATCGAATTAAATCGGAGACTGTTCGAAATGATGCGAAACTTCATATATCATTTATATAATTTACGAGGGAAGGTTATGATTGAGGTCCATGCAAAAAATCATCGAAAAATTAGATTCTATGAAACTTTTCGAAATAAAAGTTTCTTATGAAACTTTTCGAAATACAAGTGTCGGTCAAAAATCATAGTATATTATACACAAGTTTCGGTCAAAAAAATCAAATTTAATTGGGCACTATTTGAAATGATACGAGGCCTCAGATATCATTTATATATGTTAAAAGGGAAGTTTACGATGGAAGTCCACGCAAAAAATCATCTGAAAACTAGATTTCATGAATCTTTTTGAAATGCCAGTTTCGGTCAAAAAACATTATGTATTATACACTAGTTTATACTAGTTTCGGTCAAATATCAAATTAAATCGGAGACTGTTCAAAATGATGTGAAACTTCATATATCATTTCTATAATTTACGAGGGAAGGTTATGATGGAAGTCCATGCAAAAAATCATCGGAAAATTAGATTCTATGAAACTTTTCGAAATACAAGTTTCGGTCAAAAATCATAGTATATTATACACTAATTTCGGTAAAAAAAATCAAATTTAATTGGGGACTATTGAAATGATACGAGACTTTTCAGATCAATTATATATGTTAAGAGTGAAGGTTATGATGGAAGTCCATGCAAAAAAATCATCTGAAAACTAGATCTTAGGAATCTTTTTGAAATGCAAGTTTCGGTAAAAAAATCAATATATATTATACACTAGTTTATACTAGTTTAGGTCAAAAATCGAAGTAAATCGGAGACTGTTCGAAAGTATGCGAAACTTCATATATCATTTATAAAATTTACGAGGGAAGGTTATGATGGAAGTCCATGCAAAAAATCATCGGAAAATTAGATTCTATGAAACTTTTTGAAATGCAAGTTTCGGTCAAAAATCATAGTATATTATACACTAGTTTCGGTCAAAAAATTCAAATTTAATTGGAGACTATTTGAAATAATACGAGACTTCACATATCATTTATATATGTTAAGAGGGAAGGTTATCATGGAAGTCCAACAAAAAAATCATCTAAAAATTAGATTCTATGAAACTTTTCGAAATGCAAGTTTCGAACAAAAATCATAGTATATTATACTCTAGTTTAGGTAAAAAAAAAAAAATTTAATTGGTGACTATTTGAAATGTTACGAGAATTTTCAGATCATTTATATATGTTAAGAGGGAAGGTTATGATGGAAGTCCATCCAAAAAAAATCATTTGAAAACTAGATTCTATGAAACTTTTCGAAATGCAAGTTTCGGTAAAAAAAATCATAATATATTATACACTAGTTTATACAAGTTTTGGTCAAAATTCGAATTAAATCGGGGACTGTTCGAAATGATACGAAACTACATATATCATTTTTATATTTTACGAGGGAAGGTTATGATGGAAGTCCATGCAAAAAATCATCTGAAAATTAGATTCTATGAAATTTTTCGAAATGCAAGTTTCGTTAAAAAAAATCATAGTAAATTATACACTAGTTTCGGTCAAAAAAATCAAATTTAATTGGGGAATATTTGAAATGATATGAGACTTTTCATATCATTTATATATGTTAAGAGGGAAGGTTATGATGGGAGTCCGTGCAAAAAAATATGAAAACTAGATTCTATGAAACTTTTGGAAATGCAAATTTCGGTCAAAAAATCATAATATATTATTCACTAGTTTATACGAGTTTCGGTCAAATATCGAATTAAATCGGAGACTGTTCGAAATGATGCGAAACTTCATATATCATTTATATAATTTACGAGGGAAGGTTATGATTGAGGTCCATGCAAAAAATCATCGAAAAATTAGATTCTATGAAACTTTTCGAAATAAAAGTTTCTTATGAAACTTTTCGAAATGCAAGTGTCGGTCAAAAATCATAGTATATTATACACAAATTTCGGTCAAAAAAATCAAATTTAATTGGGCACTATTTGAAATGATACGAGGCCTCAGATATCATTTATATATGTTAAAAGGGAAGTTTACGATGGAAGTCCACGCAAAAAATCATCTGAAAACTAGATTTCATGAATCTTTTTGAAATGCCAGTTTCGGTCAAAAAACATTATGTATTATACACTAGTTTATACTAGTTTCGGTCAAAAATCAAATTAAATCGGAGACTGTTCAAAATGATGTGAAACTTCATATATCATTTCTATAATTTACGAGGGAAGGTTATGATGGAAGTCCATGCAAAAAATCATCGGAAAATTAGATTCTATGAAACTTTTCGAAATACAAGTTTCGGTCAAAAATCATAGTATATTATACACTAATTTCGGTCAAAAAAATCAAATTTAATTGGGGACTATTGAAATGATACGAGACTTTTCAGATCAATTATATATGTTAAGAGTGAAGGTTATGATGGAAGTCCATGCAAAAAAATCATCTGAAAACTAGATCTTAGGAATCTTTTTGAAATGCAAGTTTCGGTAAAAAAATCAATATATATTATACACTAGTTTATACTAGTTTAGGTCAAAAATCGAAGTAAATCGGAGACTGTTCGAAAGTATGCAAAACTTCATATATCATTTATAAAATTTACGAGGGAAGGTTATGATGGAAGTCCATGCAAAAAATCATCGGAAAATTAGATTCTATGAAACTTTTTGAAATGCAAGTTTCGGTCAAAAATCATAGTATATTATACACTAGTTTCGGTCAAAAAATTCAAATTTTATTGGAGACTATTTGAAATAATACGAGACTTCACATATCATTTATATATGTTAAGAGGGAAGGTTATGATGGAAGTCCAACAAAAAAATCATCTTAAAATTAGATTCTATGAAACTTTTCGAAATGCATGTTTCGGACAAAAATCATAGTATATTATACACTAGTTTAGGTAAAAAAAAATCAAATTTAATTGGTGACTATTTGAAATGATACGAGAATTTTCAGATCATTTATATATGTTAAGAGGGAAGGTTATGATGGAAGTCCATCCAAAAAAAATCATTTGAAAACTAGATTCTATGAAACTTTTCGAAATGCAAGTTTCGGTAAAAAAAATCATAATATATTATACACTAGTTTATACAAGTTTTGGTCAAAATTCGAATTAAATCGGGGACTGTTCGAAATGATACGAAACTACATATATCATTTTTATATTTTACGAGGGAAGGTTATGATGGAAGTCCATGCAAAAAATCATCTGAAAATTAGATTCTATGAAATTTTTCGAAATGCAAGTTTCGTTAAAAAAAATCATAGTAAATTATACACTAGTTTCGGTCAAAAAAATCAAATTTAATTGGGGACTATTTGAAATGATACGAGACTTTTCAGATCATTTATATATGTTAAGAGGGAAGGTTATGATGGGAGTCCGTGCAAAAAAATATGAAAACTAGATTCTATGAAACTTTTGGAAATGCAAGTTTCGGTCAAAAAATCATAATATATTATTCACTAGTTTATACGAGTTTCGGTCAAAAATCGAATTAAATCGGAGACTGTTCGAAATGATGCGAAACTTCATATATCATTTATATAATTTACGAGGGAAGGTTATGATTGAGGTCCATGCAAAAAATCATCGAAAAATTAGATTCTATGAAACTTTTCGAAATAAAAGTTTCTTATGAAACTTTTCGAAATGCAAGTGTCGGTCAAAAATCATAGTATATTATACACAAATTTCGGTCAAAAAAATCAAATTTAATTGGGCACTATTTGAAATGATACGAGGCCTCAGATATCATTTATATATGTTAAAAGGGAAGTTTACGATGGAAGTCCACGCAAAAAATCATCTGAAAACTAGATTTCATGAATCTTTTTGAAATGCCAGTTTCGGTCAAAAAACATTATGTATTATACACTAGTTTATACTAGTTTCGGTCAAAAATCAAATTAAATCGGAGACTGTTCAAAATGATGTGAAACTTCATATATCATTTCTATAATTTACGAGGGAAGGTTATGATGGAAGTCCATGCAAAAAATCATCGGAAAATTAGATTCTATGAAACTTTTCGAAATACAAGTTTCGGTCAAAAATCATAGTATATTATACACTAATTTCGGTCAAAAAAATCAAATTTAATTGGGGACTATTGAAATGATACGAGACTTTTCAGATCAATTATATATGTTAAGAGTGAAGGTTATGATGGAAGTCCATGCAAAAAAATCATCTGAAAACTAGATCTTAGGAATCTTTTTGAAATGCAAGTTTCGGTAAAAAAATCAATATATATTATACACTAGTTTATACTAGTTTAGGTCAAAAATCGAAGTAAATCGGAGACTGTTCGAAAGTATGCGAAACTTCATATATCATTTATAAAATTTACGAGGGAAGGTTATGATGGAAGTCCATGCAAAAAATCATCGGAAAATTAGATTCTATGAAACTTTTTGAAATGCAAGTTTCGGTCAAAAATCATAGTATATTATACACTAGTTTCGGTCAAAAAATTCAAATTTTATTGGAGACTATTTGAAATAATACGAGACTTCACATATCATTTATATATGTTAAGAGGGAAGGTTATGATGGAAGTCCAACAAAAAATTCATCTTAAAATTAGATTCTATGAAAATTTTCGAAATGCAAGTTTCGGACAAAAATCATAGTATATTATACACTAGTTTAGGTAAACAAAAATCAAATTTAATTGGTGACTATTTGAAATGATACGAGAATTTTCAGATCATTTATATATGTTAAGAGGGAAGGTTATGATGGAAGTCCATCCAAAAAAAATCATTTGAAAACTAGATTCTATGAAACTTTTCGAAATGCAAGTTTCGGTAAAAAAAATCATAATATATTATACACTAGTTTATACAAGTTTTGGTCAAAATTCGAATTAAATCGGGGACTGTTCGAAATGATACGAAACTACATATATCATTTTTATATTTTACGAGGGAAGGTTATGATGGAAGTCCATGCAAAAAATCATCTGAAAATTAGATTCTATGAAATTTTTCGAAATGAAAGTTTCGTTAAAAAAAATCGTAGTAAATTATACACTAGTTTCGGTCAAAAAAATCAAATTTAATTGGGGACTATTTGAAATGATACGAGACTTTTCAGATCATTTATATATGTTAAGAGGGAAGGTTATGATGGGAGTCCGTGCAAAAAAATATGAAAACTAGATTCTATGAAACTTTTGGAAATGCAAGTTTCGGTCAAAAAATCATAATATATTATTCACTAGTTTATACGAGTTTCGGTCAAAAATCGAATTAAATCGGAGACTGTTCGAAATGATGCGAAACTTCATATATCATTTATATAATTTACGAGGGAAGGTTATGATTGAGGTCCATGCAAAAAATCATCGAAAAATTAGATTCTATGAAACTTTTCGAAATAAAAGTTTCTTATGAAACTTTTCGAAATGCAAGTGTCGGTCAAAAATCATAGTATATTATACATAAGTTTCGGTCAAAAAAATCAAATTTAATTGGGCACTATTTGAAATGATACGAGGCCTTAGATATCATTTATATATGTTAAAAGGGAAGTTTACGATGGAAGTCCACGCAAAAAATCATCTGAAAACTAGATTTCATGAATCTTTTTGAAATGCCAGTTTCGGTCAAAAAACATTATGTATTATACACTAGTTTATACTAGTTTCGGTCAAAAATCAAATTAAATCGGAGACTGTTCAAAATGATGTGAAACTTCATATATCATTTCTATAATTTACGAGGGAAGGTTATGATGGAAGTCCATGCAAAAAATCATCGGAAAATTAGATTCTATGAAACTTTTCGAAATACAAGTTTCGGTCAAAAATCATAGTATATTATACACTAATTTCGGTCAAAAAAATCAAATTTAATTGGGGACTATTGAAATGATACGAGACTTTTCAGATCAATTATATATGTTAAGAGTGAAGGTTATGATGGAAGTCCATGCAAAAAAATCATCTGAAAACTAGATCTTAGGAATCTTTTTGAAATGCAAGTTTCGGTAAAAAAATCAATATATATTATACACTAGTTTATACTAGTTTAGGTCAAAAATCGAAGTAAATCGGAGACTGTTCGAAAGTATGCGAAACTTCATATATCATTTATAAAATTTACGAGGGAAGGTTATGATGGAAGTCCATGCAAAAAATCATCGGAAAATTAGATTCTATGAAACTTTTTGAAATGCAAGTTTCGGTCAAAAATCATAGTATATTATACACTAGTTTCGGTCAAAAAATTCAAATTTAATTGGAGACTATTTGAAATAATACGAGACTTCACATATCATTTATATATGTTAAGAGGGAAGGTTATGATGGAAGTCCAACAAAAAATTCATCTTAAAATTAGATTCTATGAAAATTTTCGAAATGCAAGTTTCGGACAAAAATCATAGTATATTATACACTAGTTTAGGTAAAAAAAAATCAAATTTAATTGGTGACTATTTGAAATGATACGAGAATTTTCAGATCATTTATATATGTTAAGAGGGAAGGTTATGATGGAAGTCCATCCAAAAAAAATCATTTGAAGACTAGATTCTATGAAACTTTTCGAAATGCAAGTTTCGGTAAAAAAAATCATAATATATTATACACTAGTTTATACAAGTTTTGGTCAAAATTCGAATTAAATCGGGGACTGTTCGAAATGATACGAAACTACATATATCATTTTTATATTTTACGAGGGAAGGTTATGATGGAAGTCCATGCAAAAAATCATCTGAAAATTAGATTCTATGAAATTTTTCGAAATGAAAGTTTCGTTAAAAAAAATCATAGTAAATTAAACACTAGTTTCGGTCAAAAAAATCAAATTTAATTGGGGACTATTTGAAATGATACGAGACTTTTCAGATCATTTATATATGTTAAGAGGGAAGGTTATGATGGGAGTCCGTGCAAAAAAATATGAAAACTAGATTCTATGAAACTTTTGGAAATGCAAGTTTCGGTCAAAAAATCATAATATATTATTCACTAGTTTATACGAGTTTCGGTCAAAAATCGAATTAAATCGGAGACTGTTCGAAATGATGCGAAACTTCATATATCATTTATATAATTTACGAGGGAAGGTTATGATTGAGGTCCATGCAAAAAATCATCGAAAAATTAGATTCTATGAAACTTTTCGAAATAAAAGTTTCTTATGAAACTTTTCGAAATGCAAGTGTCGGTCAAAAATCATAGTATATTATACACAAGTTTCGGTCAAAAAAATCAAATTTAATTGGGCACTATTTGAAATGATACGAGGCCTCAGATATCATTTATATATGTTAAAAGGGAAGTTTACGATGGAAGTCCACGCAAAAAATCATCTGAAAACTAGATTTCATGAATCTTTTTGAAATGCCAGTTTCGGTCAAAAAACATTATGTATTATACACTAGTTTATACTAGTTTCGGTCAAAAATCAAATTAAATCGGAGACTGTTCAAAATGATGTGAAACTTCATATATCATTTCTATAATTTACGAGGGAAGGTTATGATGGAAGTCCATGCAAAAAATCATCGGAAAATTAGATTCTATGAAACTTTTCGAAATACAAGTTTCGGTCAAAAATCATAGTATATTATACACTAATTTCGGTCAAAAAAATCAAATTTAATTGGGGACTATTGAAATGATACGAGACTTTTCAGATCAATTATATATTTTAAGAGTGAAGGTTATGATGGAAGTCCATGCAAAAAAATCATCTGAAAACTAGATCTTAGGAATCTTTTTGAAATGCAAGTTTCGGTCAAAAAATCAGTATATATTATACACTAGTTTATACTAGTTTAGGTCAAAAATCGAAGTAAATCGGAGACTGTTCGAAAGTATGCGAAACTTCATATATCATTTATAAAATTTACGAGGGAAGGTTATGATGGAAGTCCATGCAAAAAATCATCGGAAAATTAGATTCTATGAAACTTTTTGAAATGCAAGTTTCGGTCAAAAATCCTAGTATATTATACACTAGTTTCGGTCAAAAAATTCAAATTTAATTGGAGACTATTTGAAATAATACGAGACTTCACATATCATTTATATATGTTAAGAGGGAAGGTTATGATGGAAGTCCAACAAAAAAATCATCTAAAAATTAGATTCTATGAAACTTTTCGAAATGCAAGTTTCGGACAAAAATCATAGTATATTATACACTAGTTTAGGTAAAAAAAAATCAAATTTAATTGGTGACTATTTGAAATGATAAGAGAATTTTCAGATCATTTATATATGTTAAGAGGGAAGGTTATGATGGAAGTCCATCCAAAAAAAATCATTTGAAAACTAGATTCTATGAAACATCTCGAAATGCATGTTTCGGTAAAAAAAATCATAATATATTATACACTAGTTTATACAAGTTTTGGTCAAAATTCGAATTAAATCGGGGACTGTTCGAAATGATACGAAACTACATATATCATTTTTATATTTTACGAGGGAAGATTATGATGGAAGTCCATGCAAAAAATCATCTGAAAATTAGATTCTATGAAATTTTTCGAAATGAAAAATTCGTTAAAAAAAATCATAGTAAATTATACACTAGTTTCGGTCAAAAAAATCAAATTTAATTGGGGACTATTTGAAATGATACGAGACTTTTCAGATCATTTATATATGTTAAGAGGGAAGGTTATGATGGGAGTCCGTGCAAAAAAATATGAAAACTAGATTCTATGAAACTTTTGGAAATGCAAGTTTCGGTCAAAAAATCATAATATATTATTCACTAGTTTATACGAGTTTCGGTCAAAAATCGAATTAAATCGGAGACTGTTCGAAATGATGCGAAACTTCATATATCATTTATATAATTTACGAGGGAAGGTTATGATTGAGGTCCATGCAAAAAATCATCGAAAAATTAGATTCTATGAAACTTTTCGAAATAAAAGTTTCTTATGAAACTTTTCGAAATGCAAGTGTCGGTCAAAAATCATAGTATATTATACACAAGTTTCGGTCAAAAAAATCAAATTTAATTGGGCACTATTTGAAATGATACGAGGCCTCAGATATCATTTATATATGTTAAAAGGGAAGTTTACGATGGAAGTCCACGCAAAAAATCATCTGAAAACTAGATTTCATGAATCTTTTTGAAATGCCAGTTTCGGTCAAAAAACATTATGTATTATACACTAGTTTATACTAGTTTCGGTCAAAAATCAAATTAATTCGGAGACTGTTCAAAATGATGTGAAACTTCATATATCATTTCTATAATTTACGAGGGAAGGTTATGATGGAAGTCCATGCAAAAAATCATCGGAAAATTAGATTCTATGAAACTTTTCGAAATACAAGTTTCGGTCAAAAATCATAGTATATTATACACTAATTTCGGTCAAAAAAATCAAATTTAATTGGGGACTATTGAAATGATACGAGACTTTTCAGATCAATTATATATGTTAAGAGTGAAGGTTATGATGGAAGTCCATGCAAAAAAATCATCTGAAAACTAGATCTTAGGAATCTTTTTGAAATGCAAGTTTCGGTAAAAAAATCAATATATATTATACACTAGTTTATACTAGTTTAGGTCAAAAATCGAAGTAAATCGGAGACTGTTCGAAAGTATGCGAAACTTCATATATCATTTATAAAATTTACGAGGGAAGGTTATGATGGAAGTCCATGCAAAAAATCATCGGAAAATTAGATTCTATGAAACTTTTTGAAATGCAAGTTTCGGTCAAAAATCATAGTATATTATACACTAGTTTCGGTCAAAAAATTCAAATTTAATTGGAGACTATTTGAAATAATACGAGACTTCACATATCATTTATATATGTTAAGAGGGAAGGTTATGATGGAAGTCCAACAAAAAATTCATCTTAAAATTAGATTCTATGAAAATTTTCGAAATGCAAGTTTCGGACAAAAATCATAGTATATTATACACTAGTTTAGGTAAAAAAAAATCAAATTTAACTGGTGACTATTTGAAATGATACGAGAATTTTCAGATCATTTATATATGTTAAGAGGGAAGGTTATGATGGAAGTCCATCCAAAAAAAATCATTTGAAAACTAGATTCTATGAAACTTTTCGAAATGCAAGTTTCGGTAAAAAAAATCATAATATATTATACACTAGTTTATACAAGTTTTGGTCAAAATTCGAATTAAATCGGGGACTGTTCGAAATGATACGAAACTACATATATCATTTTTATATTTTACGAGGGAAGGTTATGATGGAAGTCCATGCAAAAAATCATCTGAAAATTAGATTCTATGAAATTTTTCGAAATGAAAGTTTCGTTAAAAAATATCATAGTAAATTATACACTAGTTTCGGTCAAAAAAATCAAATTTAATTGGGGACTATTTGAAATGATACGAGACTTTTCAGATCATTTATATATGTTAAGAGGGAAGGTTATGATGGGAGTCCGTGCAAAAAAATATGAAAACTAGATTCTATGAAACTTTTGGAAATGCAAGTTTCGGTCAAAAAATCATAATATATTATTCACTAGTTTATACGAGTTTCGGTCAAAAATCGAATTAAATCGGAGACTGTTCGAAATGATGCGAAACTTCATATATCATTTATATAATTTACGAGGGAAGGTTATGATTGAGGTCCATGCAAAAAATCATCGAAAAATTAGATTCTATGAAACTTTTCGAAATAAAAGTTTCTTATGAAACTTTTCGAAATGCAAGTGTCGGTCAAAAATCATAGTATATTATACACAAGTTTCGGTCAAAAAAATCAAATTTAATTGGGCACTATTTGAAATGATACGAGGCCTCAGATATCATTTATATATGTTAAAAGGGAAGTTTACGATGGAAGTCCACGCAAAAAATCATCTGAAAACTAGATTTCATGAATCTTTTTGAAATGCCAGTTTCGGTCAAAAAACATTATGTATTATACACTAGTTTATACTAGTTTCGGTCAAAAATCAAATTAAATCGGAGACTGTTCAAAATGATGTGAAACTTCATATATCATTTCTATAATTTACGAGGGAAGGTTATGATGGAAGTCCATGCAAAAAATCATCGGAAAATTAGATTCTATGAAACTTTTCGAAATACAAGTTTCGGTCAAAAATCATAGTATATTATACACTAATTTCGGTCAAAAAAATCAAATTTAATTGGGGACTATTGAAATGATACGAGACTTTTCAGATCAATTATATATTTTAAGAGTGAAGGTTATGATGGAAGTCCATGCAAAAAAATCATCTGAAAACTAGATCTTAGGAATCTTTTTGAAATGCAAGTTTCGGTCAAAAAATCAGTATATATTATACACTAGTTTATACTAGTTTAGGTCAAAAATCGAAGTAAATCGGAGACTGTTCGAAAGTATGCGAAACTTCATATATCATTTATAAAATTTACGAGGGAAGGTTATGATGGAAGTCCATGCAAAAAATCATCGGAAAATTAGATTCTATGAAACTTTTTGAAATGCAAGTTTCGGTCAAAAATCCTAGTATATTATACACTAGTTTCGGTCAAAAAATTCAAATTTAATTGGAGACTATTTGAAATAATACGAGACTTCACATATCATTTATATATGTTAAGAGGGAAGGTTATGATGGAAGTCCAACAAAAAAATCATCTTAAAATTAGATTCTATGAAACTTTTCGAAATGCAAGTTTCGGACAAAAATCATAGTATATTATACACTAGTTTAGGTAAAAAAAAATCAAATTTAATTGGTGACTATTTGAAATGATAAGAGAATTTTCAGATCATTTATATATGTTAAGAGGGAAGGTTATGATGGAAGTCCATCCAAAAAAAATCATTTGAAAACTAGATTCTATGAAACATCTCGAAATGCATGTTTCGGTAAAAAAAATCATAATATATTATACACTAGTTTATACAAGTTTTGGTCAAAATTCGAATTAAATCGGGGACTGTTCGAAATGATACGAAACTACATATATCATTTTTATATTTTACGAGGGAAGATTATGATGGAAGTCCATGCAAAAAATCATCTGAAAATTAGATTCTATGAAATTTTTCGAAATGAAAAATTCGTTAAAAAAAATCATAGTAAATTATACACTAGTTTCGGTCAAAAAAATCAAATTTAATTGGGGACTATTTGAAATGATACGAGACTTTTCAGATCATTTATATATGTTAAGAGGGAAGGTTATGATGGGAGTCCGTGCAAAAAAATATGAAAACTAGATTCTATGAAACTTTTGGAAATGCAAGTTTCGGTCAAAAAATCATAATATATTATTCACTAGTTTATACGAGTTTCGGTCAAAAATCGAATTAAATCGGAGACTGTTCGAAATGATGCGAAACTTCATATATCATTTATATAATTTACGAGGGAAGGTTATGATTGAGGTCCATGCAAAAAATCATCGAAAAATTAGATTCTATGAAACTTTTCGAAATAAAAGTTTCTTATGAAACTTTTCGAAATGCAAGTGTCGGTCAAAAATCATAGTATATTATACACAAGTTTCGGTCAAAAAAATCAAATTTAATTGGGCACTATTTGAAATGATACGAGGCCTCAGATATCATTTATATATGTTAAAAGGGAAGTTTACGATGGAAGTCCACGCAAAAAATCATCTGAAAACTAGATTTCATGAATCTTTTTGAAATGCCAGTTTCGGTCAAAAAACATTATGTATTATACACTAGTTTATACTAGTTTCGGTCAAAAATCAAATTAATTCGGAGACTGTTCAAAATGATGTGAAACTTCATATATCATTTCTATAATTTACGAGGGAAGGTTATGATGGAAGTCCATGCAAAAAATCATCGGAAAATTAGATTCTATGAAACTTTTCGAAATACAAGTTTCGGTCAAAAATCATAGTATATTATACACTAATTTCGGTCAAAAAAATCAAATTTAATTGGGGACTATTGAAATGATACGAGACTTTTCAGATCAATTATATATGTTAAGAGTGAAGGTTATGATGGAAGTCCATGCAAAAAAATCATCTGAAAACTAGATCTTAGGAATCTTTTTGAAATGCAAGTTTCGGTAAAAAAATCAATATATATTATACACTAGTTTATACTAGTTTAGGTCAAAAATCGAAGTAAATCGGAGACTGTTCGAAAGTATGCGAAACTTCATATATCATTTATAAAATTTACGAGGGAAGGTTATGATGGAAGTCCATGCAAAAAATCATCGGAAAATTAGATTCTATGAAACTTTTTGAAATGCAAGTTTCGGTCAAAAATCATAGTATATTATACACTAGTTTCGGTCAAAAAATTCAAATTTAATTGGAGACTATTTGAAATAATACGAGACTTCACATATCATTTATATATGTTAAGAGGGAAGGTTATGATGGAAGTCCAACAAAAAATTCATCTTAAAATTAGATTCTATGAAAATTTTCGAAATGCAAGTTTCGGACAAAAATCATAGTATATTATACACTAGTTTAGGTAAAAAAAAATCAAATTTAACTGGTGACTATTTGAAATGATACGAGAATTTTCAGATCATTTATATATGTTAAGAGGGAAGGTTATGATGGAAGTCCATCCAAAAAAAATCATTTGAAAACTAGATTCTATGAAACTTTTCGAAATGCAAGTTTCGGTAAAAAAAATCATAATATATTATACACTAGTTTATACAAGTTTTGGTCAAAATTCGAATTAAATCGGGGACTGTTCGAAATGATACGAAACTACATATATCATTTTTATATTTTACGAGGGAAGGTTATGATGGAAGTCCATGCAAAAAATCATCTGAAAATTAGATTCTATGAAATTTTTCGAAATGAAAGTTTCGTTAAAAAAAATCATAGTAAATTATACACTAGTTTCGGTCAAAAAAATCAAATTTAATTGGGGACTATTTGAAATGATACGAGACTTTTCAGATCATTTATATATGTTAAGAGGGAAGGTTATGATGGGAGTCCGTGCAAAAAAATATGAAAACTAGATTCTATGAAACTTTTGGAAATGCAAGTTTCGGTCAAAAAATCATAATATATTATTCACTAGTTTATACGAGTTTCGGTCAAAAATCGAATTAAATCGGAGACTGTTCGAAATGAAGCGAAACTTCATATATCATTTATATAATTTACGAGGGAAGGTTATGATTGAGGTCCATGCAAAAAATCATCGAAAAATTAGATTCTATGAAACTTTTCGAAATAAAAGTTTCTTATGAAACTTTTCGAAATGCAAGTGTCGGTCAAAAATCATAGTATATTATACACAAGTTTCGGTCAAAAAAATCAAATTTAATTGGGCACTATTTGAAATGATACGAGGCCTCAGATATCATTTATATATGTTAAAAGGGAAGTTTACGATGGAAGTCCACGCAAAAAATCATCTGAAAACTAGATTTCATGAATCTTTTTGAAATGCCAGTTTCGGTCAAAAAACATTATGTATTATACACTAGTTTATACTAGTTTCGGTCAAAAATCAAATTAAATCGGAGACTGTTCAAAATGATGTGAAACTTCATATATCATTTCTATAATTTACGAGGGAAGGTTATGATGGAAGTCCATGCAAAAAATCATCGGAAAATTAGATTCTATGAAACTTTTCGAAATAGAAGTTTCGGTCAAAAATCATAGTATATTATACACTAATTTCGGTCAAAAAAATCAAATTTAATTGGGGACTATTGAAATGATACGAGACTTTTCAGATCAATTATATATTTTAAGAGTGAAGGTTATGATGGAAGTCCATGCAAAAAAATCATCTGAAAACTAGATCTTAGGAATCTTTTTGAAATGCAAGTTTCGGTCAAAAAATCAGTATATATTATACACTAGTTTATACTAGTTTAGGTCAAAAATCGAAGTAAATCGGAGACTGTTCGAAAGTATGCGAAACTTCATATATCATTTATAAAATTTACGAGGGAAGGTTATGATGGAAGTCCATGCAAAAAATCATCGGAAAATTAGATTCTATGAAACTTTTTGAAATGCAAGTTTCGGTCAAAAATCCTAGTATATTATACACTAGTTTCGGTCAAAAAATTCAAATTTAATTGGAGACTATTTGAAATAATACGAGACTTCACATATCATTTATATATGTTAAGAGGGAAGGTTATGATGGAAGTCCAACAAAAAAATCATCTAAAAATTAGATTCTATGAAACTTTTCGAAATGCAAGTTTCGGACAAAAATCATAGTATATTATACACTAGTTTAGGTAAAAAAAAATCAAATTTAATTGGTGACTATTTGAAATGATAAGAGAATTTTCAGATCATTTATATATGTTAAGAGGGAAGGTTATGATGGAAGTCCATCCAAAAAAAATCATTTGAAAACTAGATTCTATGAAACATCTCGAAATGCATGTTTCGGTAAAAAAAATCATAATATATTATACACTAGTTTATACAAGTTTTGGTCAAAATTCGAATTAAATCGGGGACTGTTCGAAATGATACGAAACTACATATATCATTTTTATATTTTACGAGGGAAGATTATGATGGAAGTCCATGCAAAAAATCATCTGAAAATTAGATTCTATGAAATTTTTCGAAATGAAAAATTCGTTAAAAAAAATCATAGTAAATTATACACTAGTTTCGGTCAAAAAAATCAAATTTAATTGGGGACTATTTGAAATGATACGAGACTTTTCAGATCATTTATATATGTTAAGAGGGAAGGTTATGATGGGAGTCCGTGCAAAAAAATATGAAAACTAGATTCTATGAAACTTTTGGAAATGCAAGTTTCGGTCAAAAAATCATAATATATTATTCACTAGTTTATACGAGTTTCGGTCAAAAATCGAATTAAATCGGAGACTGTTCGAAATGATGCGAAACTTCATATATCATTTATATAATTTACGAGGGAAGGTTATGATTGAGGTCCATGCAAAAAATCATCGAAAAATTAGATTCTATGAAACTTTTCGAAATAAAAGTTTCTTATGAAACTTTTCGAAATGCAAGTGTCGGTCAAAAATCATAGTATATTATACACAAGTTTCGGTCAAAAAAATGAAATTTAATTGGGCACTATTTGAAATGATACGAGGCCTCAGATATCATTTATATATGTTAAAAGGGAAGTTTACGATGGAAGTCCACGCAAAAAATCATCTGAAAACTAGATTTCATGAATCTTTTTGAAATGCCAGTTTCGGTCAAAAAACATTATGTATTATACACTAGTTTATACTAGTTTCGGTCAAAAATCAAATTAAATCGGAGACTGTTCAAAATGATGTGAAACTTCATATATCATTTCTATAATTTACGAGGGAAGGTTATGATGGAAGTCCATGCAAAAAATCATCGGAAAATTAGATTCTATGAAACTTTTCGAAATACAAGTTTCGGTCAAAAATCATAGTATATTATACACTAATTTCGGTCAAAAAAATCAAATTTAATTGGGGACTATTGAAATGATACGAGACTTTTCAGATCAATTATATATGTTAAGAGTGAAGGTTATGATGGAAGTCCATGCAAAAAAATCATCTGAAAACTAGATCTTAGGAATCTTTTTGAAATGCAAGTTTCGGTAAAAAAATCAATATATATTATACACTAGTTTATACTAGTTTAGGTCAAAAATCGAAGTAAATCGGAGACTGTTCGAAAGTATGCGAAACTTCATATATCATTTATAAAATTTACGAGGGAAGGTTATGATGGAAGTCCATGCAAAAAATCATCGGAAAATTAGATTCTATGAAACTTTTTGAAATGCAAGTTTCGGTCAAAAATCATAGTATATTATACACTAGTTTCGGTCAAAAAATTCAAATTTTATTGGAGACTATTTGAAATAATACGAGACTTCACATATCATTTATATATGTTAAGAGGGAAGGTTATGATGGAAGTCCAACAAAAAATTCATCTTAAAATTAGATTCTATGAAAATTTTCGAAATGCAAGTTTCGGACAAAAATCATAGTATATTATACACTAGTTTAGGTAAACAAAAATCAAATTTAATTGGTGACTATTTGAAATGATACGAGAATTTTCAGATCATTTATATATGTTAAGAGGGAAGGTTATGATGGAAGTCCATCCAAAAAAAATCATTTGAAAACTAGATTCTATGAAACTTTTCGAAATGCAAGTTTCGGTAAAAAAAATCATAATATATTATACACTAGTTTATACAAGTTTTGGTCAAAATTCGAATTAAATCGGGGACTGTTCGAAATGATACGAAACTACATATATCATTTTTATATTTTACGAGGGAAGGTTATGATGGAAGTCCATGCAAAAAATCATCTGAAAATTAGATTCTATGAAATTTTTCGAAATGAAAGTTTCGTTAAAAAAAATCGTAGTAAATTATACACTAGTTTCGGTCAAAAAAATCAAATTTAATTGGGGACTATTTGAAATGATACGAGACTTTTCAGATCATTTATATATGTTAAGAGGGAAGGTTATGATGGGAGTCCGTGCAAAAAAATATGAAAACTAGATTCTATGAAACTTTTGGAAATGCAAGTTTCGGTCAAAAAATCATAATATATTATTCACTAGTTTATACGAGTTTCGGTCAAAAATCGAATTAAATCGGAGACTGTTCGAAATGATGCGAAACTTCATATATCATTTATATAATTTACGAGGGAAGGTTATGATTGAGGTCCATGCAAAAAATCATCGAAAAATTAGATTCTATGAAACTTTTCGAAATAAAAGTTTCTTATGAAACTTTTCGAAATGCAAGTGTCGGTCAAAAATCATAGTATATTATACATAAGTTTCGGTCAAAAAAATCAAATTTAATTGGGCACTATTTGAAATGATACGAGGCCTTAGATATCATTTATATATGTTAAAAGGGAAGTTTACGATGGAAGTCCACGCAAAAAATCATCTGAAAACTAGATTTCATGAATCTTTTTGAAATGCCAGTTTCGGTCAAAAAACATTATGTATTATACACTAGTTTATACTAGTTTCGGTCAAAAATCAAATTAAATCGGAGACTGTTCAAAATGATGTGAAACTTCATATATCATTTCTATAATTTACGAGGGAAGGTTATGATGGAAGTCCATGCAAAAAATCATCGGAAAATTAGATTCTATGAAACTTTTCGAAATACAAGTTTCGGTCAAAAATCATAGTATATTATACACTAATTTCGGTCAAAAAAATCAAATTTAATTGGGGACTATTGAAATGATACGAGACTTTTCAGATCAATTATATATGTTAAGAGTGAAGGTTATGATGGAAGTCCATGCAAAAAAATCATCTGAAAACTAGATCTTAGGAATCTTTTTGAAGTGCAAGTTTCGGTAAAAAAATCAATATATATTATACACTAGTTTATACTAGTTTAGGTCAAAAATCGAAGTAAATCGGAGACTGTTCGAAAGTATGCGAAACTTCATATATCATTTATAAAATTTACGAGGGAAGGTTATGATGGAAGTCCATGCAAAAAATCATCGGAAAATTAGATTCTATGAAACTTTTTGAAATGCAAGTTTCGGTCAAAAATCATAGTATATTATACACTAGTTTCGGTCAAAAAATTCAAATTTAATTGGAGACTATTTGAAATAATACGAGACTTCACATATCATTTATATATGTTAAGAGGGAAGGTTATGATGGAAGTCCAACAAAAAATTCATCTTAAAATTAGATTCTATGAAAATTTTCGAAATGCAAGTTTCGGACAAAAATCATAGTATATTATACACTAGTTTAGGTAAAAAAAAATCAAATTTAATTGGTGACTATTTGAAATGATACGAGAATTTTCAGATCATTTATATATGTTAAGAGGGAAGGTTATGATGGAAGTCCATCCAAAAAAAATCATTTGAAGACTAGATTCTATGAAACTTTTCGAAATGCAAGTTTCGGTAAAAAAAATCATAATATATTATACACTAGTTTATACAAGTTTTGGTCAAAATTCGAATTAAATCGGGGACTGTTCGAAATGATACGAAACTACATATATCATTTTTATATTTTACGAGGGAAGGTTATGATGGAAGTCCATGCAAAAAATCATCTGAAAATTAGATTCTATGAAATTTTTCGAAATGAAAGTTTCGTTAAAAAAAATCATAGTAAATTAAACACTAGTTTCGGTCAAAAAAATCAAATTTAATTGGGGACTATTTGAAATGATACGAGACTTTTCAGATCATTTATATATGTTAAGAGGGAAGGTTATGATGGGAGTCCGTGCAAAAAAATATGAAAACTAGATTCTATGAAACTTTTGGAAATGCAAGTTTCGGTCAAAAAATCATAATATATTATTCACTAGTTTATACGAGTTTCGGTCAAAAATCGAATTAAATCGGAGACTGTTCGAAATGATGCGAAACTTCATATATCATTTATATAATTTACGAGGGAAGGTTATGATTGAGGTCCATGCAAAAAATCATCGAAAAATTAGATTCTATGAAACTTTTCGAAATAAAAGTTTCTTATGAAACTTTTCGAAATGCAAGTGTCGGTCAAAAATCATAGTATATTATACACAAGTTTCGGTCAAAAAAATCAAATTTAATTGGGCACTATTTGAAATGATACGAGGCCTCAGATATCATTTATATATGTTAAAAGGGAAGTTTACGATGGAAGTCCACGCAAAAAATCATCTGAAAACTAGATTTCATGAATCTTTTTGAAATGCCAGTTTCGGTCAAAAAACATTATGTATTATACACTAGTTTATACTAGTTTCGGTCAAAAATCAAATTAAATCGGAGACTGTTCAAAATGATGTGAAACTTCATATATCATTTCTATAATTTACGAGGGAAGGTTATGATGGAAGTCCATGCAAAAAATCATCGGAAAATTAGATTCTATGAAACTTTTCGAAATACAAGTTTCGGTCAAAAATCATAGTATATTATACACTAATTTCGGTCAAAAAAATCAAATTTAATTGGGGACTATTGAAATGATACGAGACTTTTCAGATCAATTATATATTTTAAGAGTGAAGGTTATGATGGAAGTCCATGCAAAAAAATCATCTGAAAACTAGATCTTAGGAATCTTTTTGAAATGCAAGTTTCGGTCAAAAAATCAGTATATATTATACACTAGTTTATACTAGTTTAGGTCAAAAATCGAAGTAAATCGGAGACTGTTCGAAAGTATGCGAAACTTCATATATCATTTATAAAATTTACGAGGGAAGGTTATGATGGAAGTCCATGCAAAAAATCATCGGAAAATTAGATTCTATGAAACTTTTTGAAATGCAAGTTTCGGTCAAAAATCCTAGTATATTATACACTAGTTTCGGTCAAAAAATTCAAATTTAATTGGAGACTATTTGAAATAATACGAGACTTCACATATCATTTATATATGTTAAGAGGGAAGGTTATGATGGAAGTCCAACAAAAAAATCATCTAAAAATTAGATTCTATGAAACTTTTCGAAATGCAAGTTTCGGACAAAAATCATAGTATATTATACACTAGTTTAGGTAAAAAAAAATCAAATTTAATTGGTGACTATTTGAAATGATAAGAGAATTTTCAGATCATTTATATATGTTAAGAGGGAAGGTTATGATGGAAGTCCATCCAAAAAAAATCATTTGAAAACTAGATTCTATGAAACATCTCGAAATGCATGTTTCGGTAAAAAAAATCATAATATATTATACACTAGTTTATACAAGTTTTGGTCAAAATTCGAATTAAATCGGGGACTGTTCGAAATGATACGAAACTACATATATCATTTTTATATTTTACGAGGGAAGATTATGATGGAAGTCCATGCAAAAAATCATCTGAAAATTAGATTCTATGAAATTTTTCGAAATGAAAAATTCGTTAAAAAAAATCATAGTAAATTATACACTAGTTTCGGTCAAAAAAATCAAATTTAATTGGGGACTATTTGAAATGATACGAGACTTTTCAGATCATTTATATATGTTAAGAGGGAAGGTTATGATGGGAGTCCGTGCAAAAAAATATGAAAACTAGATTCTATGAAACTTTTGGAAATGCAAGTTTCGGTCAAAAAATCATAATATATTATTCACTAGTTTATACGAGTTTCGGTCAAAAATCGAATTAAATCGGAGACTGTTCGAAATGATGCGAAACTTCATATATCATTTATATAATTTACGAGGGAAGGTTATGATTGAGGTCCATGCAAAAAATCATCGAAAAATTAGATTCTATGAAACTTTTCGAAATAAAAGTTTCTTATGAAACTTTTCGAAATGCAAGTGTCGGTCAAAAATCATAGTATATTATACACAAGTTTCGGTCAAAAAAATCAAATTTAATTGGGCACTATTTGAAATGATACGAGGCCTCAGATATCATTTATATATGTTAAAAGGGAATTTTACGATGGAAGTCCACGCAAAAAATCATCTGAAAACTAGATTTCATGAATCTTTTTGAAATGCCAGTTTCGGTCAAAAAACATTATGTATTATACACTAGTTTATACTAGTTTCGGTCAAAAATCAAATTAATTCGGAGACTGTTCAAAATGATGTGAAACTTCATATATCATTTCTATAATTTACGAGGGAAGGTTATGATGGAAGTCCATGCAAAAAATCATCGGAAAATTAGATTCTATGAAACTTTTCGAAATACAAGTTTCGGTCAAAAATCATAGTATATTATACACTAATTTCGGTCAAAAAAATCAAATTTAATTGGGGACTATTGAAATGATACGAGACTTTTCAGATCAATTATATATGTTAAGAGTGAAGGTTATGATGGAAGTCCATGCAAAAAAATCATCTGAAAACTAGATCTTAGGAATCTTTTTGAAATGCAAGTTTCGGTAAAAAAATCAATATATATTATACACTAGTTTATACTAGTTTAGGTCAAAAATCGAAGTAAATCGGAGACTGTTCGAAAGTATGCGAAACTTCATATATCATTTATAAAATTTACGAGGGAAGGTTATGATGGAAGTCCATGCAAAAAATCATCGGAAAATTAGATTCTATGAAACTTTTTGAAATGCAAGTTTCGGTCAAAAATCATAGTATATTATACACTAGTTTCGGTCAAAAAATTCAAATTTAATTGGAGACTATTTGAAATAATACGAGACTTCACATATCATTTATATATGTTAAGAGGGAAGGTTATGATGGAAGTCCAACAAAAAATTCATCTTAAAATTAGATTCTATGAAAATTTTCGAAATGCAAGTTTCGGACAAAAATCATAGTATATTATACACTAGTTTAGGTAAAAAAAAATCAAATTTAACTGGTGACTATTTGAAATGATACGAGAATTTTCAGATCATTTATATATGTTAAGAGGGAAGGTTATGATGGAAGTCCATCCAAAAAAAATCATTTGAAAACTAGATTCTATGAAACTTTTCGAAATGCAAGTTTCGGTAAAAAAAATCATAATATATTATACACTAGTTTATACAAGTTTTGGTCAAAATTCGAATTAAATCGGGGACTGTTCGAAATGATACGAAACTACATATATCATTTTTATATTTTACGAGGGAAGGTTATGATGGAAGTCCATGCAAAAAATCATCTGAAAATTAGATTCTATGAAATTTTTCGAAATGAAAGTTTCGTTAAAAAATATCATAGTAAATTATACACTAGTTTCGGTCAAAAAAATCAAATTTAATTGGGGACTATTTGAAATGATACGAGACTTTTCAGATCATTTATATATGTTAAGAGGGAAGGTTATGATGGGAGTCCGTGCAAAAAAATATGAAAACTAGATTCTATGAAACTTTTGGAAATGCAAGTTTCGGTCAAAAAATCATAATATATTATTCACTAGTTTATACGAGTTTCGGTCAAAAATCGAATTAAATCGGAGACTGTTCGAAATGATGCGAAACTTCATATATCATTTATATAATTTACGAGGGAAGGTTATGATTGAGGTCCATGCAAAAAATCATCGAAAAATTAGATTCTATGAAACTTTTCGAAATAAAAGTTTCTTATGAAACTTTTCGAAATGCAAGTGTCGGTCAAAAATCATAGTATATTATACACAAGTTTCGGTCAAAAAAATCAAATTTAATTGGGCACTATTTGAAATGATACGAGGCCTCAGATATCATTTATATATGTTAAAAGGGAAGTTTACGATGGAAGTCCACGCAAAAAATCATCTGAAAACTAGATTTCATGAATCTTTTTGAAATGCCAGTTTCGGTCAAAAAACATTATGTATTATACACTAGTTTATACTAGTTTCGGTCAAAAATCAAATTAAATCGGAGACTGTTCAAAATGATGTGAAACTTCATATATCATTTCTATAATTTACGAGGGAAGGTTATGATGGAAGTCCATGCAAAAAATCATCGGAAAATTAGATTCTATGAAACTTTTCGAAATACAAGTTTCGGTCAAAAATCATAGTATATTATACACTAATTTCGGTCAAAAAAATCAAATTTAATTGGGGACTATTGAAATGATACGAGACTTTTCAGATCAATTATATATTTTAAGAGTGAAGGTTATGATGGAAGTCCATGCAAAAAAATCATCTGAAAACTAGATCTTAGGAATCTTTTTGAAATGCAAGTTTCGGTCAAAAAATCAGTATATATTATACACTAGTTTATACTAGTTTAGGTCAAAAATCGAAGTAAATCGGAGACTGTTCGAAAGTATGCGAAACTTCATATATCATTTATAAAATTTACGAGGGAAGGTTATGATGGAAGTCCATGCAAAAAATCATCGGAAAATTAGATTCTATGAAACTTTTTGAAATGCAAGTTTCGGTCAAAAATCCTAGTATATTATACACTAGTTTCGGTCAAAAAATTCAAATTTAATTGGAGACTATTTGAAATAATACGAGACTTCACATATCATTTATATATGTTAAGAGGGAAGGTTATGATGGAAGTCCAACAAAAAAATCATCTTAAAATTAGATTCTATGAAACTTTTCGAAATGCAAGTTTCGGACAAAAATCATAGTATATTATACACTAGTTTAGGTAAAAAAAAATCAAATTTAATTGGTGACTATTTGAAATGATAAGAGAATTTTCAGATCATTTATATATGTTAAGAGGGAAGGTTATGATGGAAGTCCATCCAAAAAAAATCATTTGAAAACTAGATTCTATGAAACATCTCGAAATGCATGTTTCGGTAAAAAAAATCATAATATATTATACACTAGTTTATACAAGTTTTGGTCAAAATTCGAATTAAATCGGGGACTGTTCGAAATGATACGAAACTACATATATCATTTTTATATTTTACGAGGGAAGATTATGATGGAAGTCCATGCAAAAAATCATCTGAAAATTAGATTCTATGAAATTTTTCGAAATGAAAAATTCGTTAAAAAAAATCATAGTAAATTATACACTAGTTTCGGTCAAAAAAATCAAATTTAATTGGGGACTATTTGAAATGATACGAGACTTTTCAGATCATTTATATATGTTAAGAGGGAAGGTTATGATGGGAGTCCGTGCAAAAAAATATGAAAACTAGATTCTATGAAACTTTTGGAAATGCAAGTTTCGGTCAAAAAATCATAATATATTATTCACTAGTTTATACGAGTTTCGGTCAAAAATCGAATTAAATCGGAGACTGTTCGAAATGATGCGAAACTTCATATATCATTTATATAATTTACGAGGGAAGGTTATGATTGAGGTCCATGCAAAAAATCATCGAAAAATTAGATTCTATGAAACTTTTCGAAATAAAAGTTTCTTATGAAACTTTTCGAAATGCAAGTGTCGGTCAAAAATCATAGTATATTATACACAAGTTTCGGTCAAAAAAATCAAATTTAATTGGGCACTATTTGAAATGATACGAGGCCTCAGATATCATTTATATATGTTAAAAGGGAAGTTTACGATGGAAGTCCACGCAAAAAATCATCTGAAAACTAGATTTCATGAATCTTTTTGAAATGCCAGTTTCGGTCAAAAAACATTATGTATTATACACTAGTTTATACTAGTTTCGGTCAAAAATCAAATTAATTCGGAGACTGTTCAAAATGATGTGAAACTTCATATATCATTTCTATAATTTACGAGGGAAGGTTATGATGGAAGTCCATGCAAAAAATCATCGGAAAATTAGATTCTATGAAACTTTTCGAAATACAAGTTTCGGTCAAAAATCATAGTATATTATACACTAATTTCGGTCAAAAAAATCAAATTTAATTGGGGACTATTGAAATGATACGAGACTTTTCAGATCAATTATATATGTTAAGAGTGAAGGTTATGATGGAAGTCCATGCAAAAAAATCATCTGAAAACTAGATCTTAGGAATCTTTTTGAAATGCAAGTTTCGGTAAAAAAATCAATATATATTATACACTAGTTTATACTAGTTTAGGTCAAAAATCGAAGTAAATCGGAGACTGTTCGAAAGTATGCGAAACTTCATATATCATTTATAAAATTTACGAGGGAAGGTTATGATGGAAGTCCATGCAAAAAATCATCGGAAAATTAGATTCTATGAAACTTTTTGAAATGCAAGTTTCGGTCAAAAATCATAGTATATTATACACTAGTTTCGGTCAAAAAATTCAAATTTAATTGGAGACTATTTGAAATAATACGAGACTTCACATATCATTTATATATGTTAAGAGGGAAGGTTATGATGGAAGTCCAACAAAAAATTCATCTTAAAATTAGATTCTATGAAAATTTTCGAAATGCAAGTTTCGGACAAAAATCATAGTATATTATACACTAGTTTAGGTAAAAAAAAATCAAATTTAACTGGTGACTATTTGAAATGATACGAGAATTTTCAGATCATTTATATATGTTAAGAGGGAAGGTTATGATGGAAGTCCATCCAAAAAAAATCATTTGAAAACTAGATTCTATGAAACTTTTCGAAATGCAAGTTTCGGTAAAAAAAATCATAATATATTATACACTAGTTTATACAAGTTTTGGTCAAAATTCGAATTAAATCGGGGACTGTTCGAAATGATACGAAACTACATATATCATTTTTATATTTTACGAGGGAAGGTTATGATGGAAGTCCATGCAAAAAATCATCTGAAAATTAGATTCTATGAAATTTTTCGAAATGAAAGTTTCGTTAAAAAAAATCATAGTAAATTATACACTAGTTTCGGTCAAAAAAATCAAATTTAATTGGGGACTATTTGAAATGATACGAGACTTTTCAGATCATTTATATATGTTAAGAGGGAAGGTTATGATGGGATTCCGTGCAAAAAAATATGAAAACTAGATTCTATGAAACTTTTGGAAATGCAAGTTTCGGTCAAAAAATCATAATATATTATTCACTAGTTTATACGAGTTTCGGTCAAAAATCGAATTAAATCGGAGACTGTTCGAAATGAAGCGAAACTTCATATATCATTTATATAATTTACGAGGGAAGGTTATGATTGAGGTCCATGCAAAAAATCATCGAAAAATTAGATTCTATGAAACTTTTCGAAATAAAAGTTTCTTATGAAACTTTTCGAAATGCAAGTGTCGGTCAAAAATCATAGTATATTATACACAAGTTTCGGTCAAAAAAATCAAATTTAATTGGGCACTATTTGAAATGATACGAGGCCTCAGATATCATTTATATATGTTAAAAGGGAAGTTTACGATGGAAGTCCACGCAAAAAATCATCTGAAAACTAGATTTCATGAATCTTTTTGAAATGCCAGTTTCGGTCAAAAAACATTATGTATTATACACTAGTTTATACTAGTTTCGGTCAAAAATCAAATTAAATCGGAGACTGTTCAAAATGATGTGAAACTTCATATATCATTTCTATAATTTACGAGGGAAGGTTATGATGGAAGTCCATGCAAAAAATCATCGGAAAATTAGATTCTATGAAACTTTTCGAAATAGAAGTTTCGGTCAAAAATCATAGTATATTATACACTAATTTCGGTCAAAAAAATCAAATTTAATTGGGGACTATTGAAATGATACGAGACTTTTCAGATCAATTATATATTTTAAGAGTGAAGGTTATGATGGAAGTCCATGCAAAAAAATCATCTGAAAACTAGATCTTAGGAATCTTTTTGAAATGCAAGTTTCGGTCAAAAAATCAGTATATATTATACACTAGTTTATACTAGTTTAGGTCAAAAATCGAAGTAAATCGGAGACTGTTCGAAAGTATGCGAAACTTCATATATCATTTATAAAATTTACGAGGGAAGGTTATGATGGAAGTCCATGCAAAAAATCATCGGAAAATTAGATTCTATGAAACTTTTTGAAATGCAAGTTTCGGTCAAAAATCCTAGTATATTATACACTAGTTTCGGTCAAAAAATTCAAATTTAATTGGAGACTATTTGAAATAATACGAGACTTCACATATCATTTATATATGTTAAGAGGGAAGGTTATGATGGAAGTCCAACAAAAAAATCATCTAAAAATTAGATTCTATGAAACTTTTCGAAATGCAAGTTTCGGACAAAAATCATAGTATATTATACACTAGTTTAGGTAAAAAAAAATCAAATTTAATTGGTGACTATTTGAAATGATAAGAGAATTTTCAGATCATTTATATATGTTAAGAGGGAAGGTTATGATGGAAGTCCATCCAAAAAAAATCATTTGAAAACTAGATTCTATGAAACATCTCGAAATGCATGTTTCGGTAAAAAAAATCATAATATATTATACACTAGTTTATACAAGTTTTGGTCAAAATTCGAATTAAATCGGGGACTGTTCGAAATGATACGAAACTACATATATCATTTTTATATTTTACGAGGGAAGATTATGATGGAAGTCCATGCAAAAAATCATCTGAAAATTAGATTCTATGAAATTTTTCGAAATGAAAAATTCGTTAAAAAAAATCATAGTAAATTATACACTAGTTTCGGTCAAAAAAATCAAATTTAATTGGGGACTATTTGAAATGATACGAGACTTTTCAGATCATTTATATATGTTAAGAGGGAAGGTTATGATGGGAGTCCGTGCAAAAAAATATGAAAACTAGATTCTATGAAACTTTTGGAAATGCAAGTTTCGGTCAAAAAATCATAATATATTATTCACTAGTTTATACGAGTTTCGGTCAAAAATCGAATTAAATCGGAGACTGTTCGAAATGATGCGAAACTTCATATATCATTTATATAATTTACGAGGGAAGGTTATGATTGAGGTCCATGCAAAAAATCATCGAAAAATTAGATTCTATGAAACTTTTCGAAATAAAAGTTTCTTATGAAACTTTTCGAAATGCAAGTGTCGGTCAAAAATCATAGTATATTATACACAAGTTTCGGTCAAAAAAATGAAATTTAATTGGGCACTATTTGAAATGATACGAGGCCTCAGATATTATTTATATATGTTAAAAGGGAAGTTTACGATGGAAGTCCACGCAAAAAATCATCTGAAAACTAGATTTCATGAATCTTTTTGAAATGCCAGTTTCGGTCAAAAAACATTATGTATTATACACTAGTTTATACTAGTTTCGGTCAAAAATCAAATTAAATCGGAGACTGTTCAAAATGATGTGAAACTTCATATATCATTTCTATAATTTACGAGGGAAGGTTATGATGGAAGTCCATGCAAAAAATCATCGGAAAATTAGATTCTATGAAACTTTTCGAAATAACAGTTTCGGTCAAAAATCATAGTATATTATACACTAATTTCGGTCAAAAAAATCAAATTTAATTGGGGACTATTGAAATGATACGAGACTTTTCAGATCAATTATATATGTTAAGAGTGAAGGTTATGATGGAAGTCCATGCAAAAAAATCATCTGAAAACTAGATCTTAGGAATCTTTTTGAAATGCAAGTTTCGGTAAAAAAATCAATATATATTATACACTAGTTTATACTAGTTTAGGTCAAAAATCGAAGTAAATCGGAGACTGTTCGAAAGTATGCGAAACTTCATATATCATTTATAAAATTTACGAGGGAAGGTTATGATGGAAGTCCATGCAAAAAATCATCGGAAAATTAGATTCTATGAAACTTTTTGAAATGCAAGTTTCGGTCAAAAATCATAGTATATTATACACTAGTTTCGGTCAAAAAATTCAAATTTAATTGGAGACTATTTGAAATAATACGAGACTTCACATATCATTTATATATGTTAAGAGTGAAGGTTATGATGGAAGTCCAACAAAAAATTCATCTTAAAATTAGATTCTATGAAAATTTTCGAAATGCAAGTTTCGGACAAAAATCATAGTATATTATACACTAGTTTAGGTAAAAAAAAATCAAATTTAATTGGTGACTATTTGAAATGATACGAGAATTTTCAGATCATTTATATATGTTAAGAGGGAAGGTTATGATGGAAGTCCATCCAAAAAAAATCATTTGAAAACTAGATTCTATGAAACTTTTCGAAATGCAAGTTTCGGTAAAAAAAATCATAATATATTATACACTAGTTTATACAAGTTTTGGTCAAAATTCGAATTAAATCGGGGACTGTTCGAAATGATACGAAACTACATATATCATTTTTATATTTTACGAGGGAAGGTTATGATGGAAGTCCATGCAAAAAATCATCTGAAAATTAGATTCTATGAAATTTTTCGAAATGAAAGTTTCGTTAAAAAAAATCATAGTAAATTAAACACTAGTTTCGGTCAAAAAAATCAAATTTAATTGGGGACTATTTGAAATGATACGAGACTTTTCAGATCATTTATATATGTTAAGAGGGAAGGTTATGATGGGAGTCCGTGCAAAAAAATATGAAAACTAGATTCTATGAAACTTTTGGAAATGCAAGTTTCGGTCAAAAAATCATAATATATTATTCACTAGTTTATACGAGTTTCAGTCAAAAATCGAATTAAATCGGAGACTGTTCGAAATGATGCGAAACTTCATATATCATTTATATAATTTACGAGGGAAGGTTATGATTGAGGTCCATGCAAAAAATCATCGAAAAATTAGATTCTATGAAACTTTTCGAAATAAAAGTTTCTTATGAAACTTTTCGAAATGCAAGTGTCGGTCAAAAATCATAGTATATTATACACAAGTTTCGGTCAAAAAAATCAAATTTAATTGGGCACTATTTGAAATGATACGAGGCCTCAGATATCATTTATATATGTTAAAAGGGAAGTTTACGATGGAAGTCCACGCAAAAAATCATCTGAAAACTAGATTTCATGAATCTTTTTGAAATGCCAGTTTCGGTCAAAAAACATTATGTATTATACACTAGTTTATACTAGTTTCGGTCAAAAATCAAATTAAATCGGAGACTGTTCAAAATGATGTGAAACTTCATATATCATTTCTATAATTTACGAGGGAAGGTTATGATGGAAGTCCATGCAAAAAATCATCGGAAAATTAGATTCTATGAAACTTTTCGAAATACAAGTTTCGGTCAAAAATCATAGTATATTATACACTAATTTCGGTCAAAAAAATCAAATTTAATTGGGGACTATTGAAATGATACGAGACTTTTCAGATCAATTATATATTTTAAGAGTGAAGGTTATGATGGAAGTCCATGCAAAAAAATCATCTGAAAACTAGATCTTAGGAATCTTTTTGAAATGCAAGTTTCGGTAAAAAAATCAATATATATTATACACTAGTTTATACTAGTTTAGGTCAAAAATCGAAGTAAATCGGAGACTGTTCGAAAGTATGCGAAACTTCATATATCATTTATAAAATTTACGAGGGAAGGTTATGATGGAAGTCCATGCAAAAAATCATCGGAAAATTAGATTCTATGAAACTTTTTGAAATGCAAGTTTCGGTCAAAAATCATAGTATATTATACACTAGTTTCGGTCAAAAAATTCAAATTTAATTGGAGACTATTTGAAATAATACGAGACTTCACATATCATTTATATATGTTAAGTGGGAAGGTTATGATGGAAGTCCAACAAAAAAATCATCTTAAAATTAGATTCTATGAAACTTTTCGAAATGCAAGTTTCGGACAAAAATCATAGTATATTATACACTAGTTTAGGTAAAAAAAAATCAAATTTAATTGGTGACTATTTGAAATGATACGAGAATTTTCAGATCATTTATATATGTTAAGAGGGAAGGTTATGATGGAAGTCCATCCAAAAAAAATCATTTGAAAACTAGATTCTATGAAACTTTTCGAAATGCAAGTTTCGGTAAAAAAAATCATAATATATTATACACTAGTTTATACAAGTTTTGGTCAAAATTCGAATTAAATCGGGGACTGTTCGAAATGATACGAAACTACATATATCATTTTTATATTTTACGAGGGAAGGTTATGATGGAAGTCCATGCAAAAAATCATCTGAAAATTAGATTCTATGAAATTTTTCGAAATGAAAGTTTCGTTAAAAAAAATCGTAGTAAATTATACACTAGTTTCGGTCAAAAAAATCAAATTTAATTGGGGACTATTTGAAATGATACGAGACTTTTCAGATCATTTATATATGTTAAGAGGGAAGGTTATGATGGGAGTCCGTGCAAAAAAATATGAAAACTAGATTCTATGAAACTTTTGGAAATGCAAGTTTCGGTCAAAAAATCATAATATATTATTCACTAGTTTATATTAGTTTCGGTCAAAAATCGAATTAAATCGGAGACTGTTCGAAATGATGCGAAACTTCATATATCATTTATATAATTTACGAGGGAAGGTTATGATTGAGGTCCATGCAAAAAATCATCGAAAAATTAGATTCTATGAAACTTTTCGAAATAAAAGTTTCTTATGAAACTTTTCGAAATGCAAGTGTCGGTCAAAAATCATAGTATATTATACACAAGTTTCGGTCAAAAAAATGAAATTTAATTGGGCACTATTTGAAATGATACGAGGCCTCAGATATCATTTATATATGTTAAAAGGGAAGTTTACGATGGAAGTCCACGCAAAAAATCATCTGAAAACTAGATTTCATGAATCTTTTTGAAATGCCAGTTTCGGTCAAAAAACATTATGTATTATACACTAGTTTATACTAGTTTCTGTCAAAAATCAAATTAAATCGGAGACTGTTCAAAATGATGTGAAACTTCATATATCATTTCTATAATTTACGAGGGAAGGTTATGATGGAAGTCCATGCAAAAAATCATCGGAAAATTAGATTCTATGAAACTTTTCGAAATACAAGTTTCGGTCAAAAATCATAGTATATTATACACTAATTTCGGTCAAAAAAATCAAATTTAATTGGGGACTATTGAAATGATACGAGACTTTTCAGATCAATTATATATGTTAAGAGTGAAGGTTATGATGGAAGTCCATGCAAAAAAATCATCTGAAAACTAGATCTTAGGAATCTTTTTGAAATGCAAGTTTCGGTAAAAAAATCAATATATATTATACACTAGTTTATACTAGTTTAGGTCAAAAATCGAAGTAAATCGGAGACTGTTCGAAAGTATGCGAAACTTCATATATCATTTATAAAATTTACGAGGGAAGGTTATGATGGAAGTCCATGCAAAAAATCATCGGAAAATTAGATTCTATGAAACTTTTTGAAATGCAAGTTTCGGTCAAAAATCATAGTATATTATACACTAGTTTCGGTCAAAAAATTCAAATTTAATTGGAGACTATTTGAAATAATACGAGACTTCACATATCATTTATATATGTTAAGAGGGAAGGTTATGATGGAAGTCCAACAAAAAATTCATCTTAAAATTAGATTCTATGAAAATTTTCGAAATGCAAGTTTCGGACAAAAATCATAGTATATTATACACTAGTTTAGGTAAAAAAAAATCAAATTTAATTGGTGACTATTTGAAATGATACGAGAATTTTCAGATCATTTATATATGTTAAGAGGGAAGGTTATGATGGAAGTCCATCCAAAAAAAATCATTTGAAAACTAGATTCTATGAAACTTTTCGAAATGCAAGTTTCGGTAAAAAAAATCATAATATATTATACACTAGTTTATACAAGTTTTGGTCAAAATTCGAATTAAATCGGGGACTGTTCGAAATGATACGAAACTACATATATCATTTTTATATTTTACGAGGGAAGGTTATGATGGAAGTCCATGCAAAAAATCATCTGAAAATTAGATTCTATGAAATTTTTCGAAATGAAAGTTTCGTTAAAAAAAATCATAGTAAATTATACACTAGTTTCGGTCAAAAAAATCAAATTTAATTGGGGACTATTTGAAATGATACGAGACTTTTCAGATCATTTATATATGTTAAGAGGGAAGGTTATGATGGGAGTCCGTGCAAAAAAATATGAAAACTAGATTCTATGAAACTTTTGGAAATGCAAGTTTCGGTCAAAAAATCATAATATATTATTCACTAGTTTATACGAGTTTTGGTCAAAAATCGAATTAAATCGGAGACTGTTCGAAATGATGCGAAACTTCATATATCATTTATATAATTTACGAGGGAAGGTTATGATTGAGGTCCATGCAAAAAATCATCGAAAAATTAGATTCTATGAAACTTTTCGAAAGGCAAGTGTCGGTCAAAAATCATAGTATATTATACACAAGTTTCGGTCAAAAAAATCAAATTTAATTGGGCACTATTTGAAATGATACGAGGCCTCAGATATCATTTATATATGTTAAAAGGGAAGTTTACGATGGAAGTCCACGCAAAAAATCATCTGAAAACTAGATTTCATGAATCTTTTTGAAATGCCAGTTTCGGTCAAAAAACATTATGTATTATACACTAGTTTATACTAGTTTCGGTCAAAAATCAAATTAAATCGGAGACTGTTCAAAATGATGTGAAACTTCATATATCATTTCTATAATTTACGAGGGAAGGTTATGATGGAAGTCCATGCAAAAAATCATTGGAAAATTAGATTCTATGAAACTTTTCGAAATACAAGTTTCGGTCAAAAATCATAGTATATTATACACTAATTTCGGTCAAAAAAATCAAATTTAATTGGGGACTATTGAAATGATACGAGACTTTTCAGATCAATTATATATTTTAAGAGTGAAGGTTATGATGGAAGTCCATGCAAAAAAATCATCTGAAAACTAGATCTTAGGAATCTTTTTGAAATGCAAGTTTCGGTAAAAAAATCAATATATATTATACACTAGTTTATACTAGTTTAGGTCAAAAATCGAAGTAAATCGGAGACTGTTCGAAAGTATGCGAAACTTCATATATCATTTATAAAATTTACGAGGGAAGGTTATGATGGAAGTCCATGCAAAAAATCATCGGAAAATTAGATTCTATGAAACTTTTTGAAATGCAAGTTTCGGTCAAAAATCATAGTATATTATACACTAGTTTCGGTCAAAAAATTCAAATTTAATTGGAGACTATTTGAAATAATACGAGACTTCACATATCATTTATATATGTTAAGTGGGAAGGTTATGATGGAAGTCCAACAAAAAAATCATCTTAAAATTAGATTCTATGAAACTTTTCGAAATGCAAGTTTCGGACAAAAATCATAGTATATTATACACTAGTTTAGGTAAAAAAAAATCAAATTTAATTGGTGACTATTTGAAATGATACGAGAATTTTCAGATCATTTATATATGTTAAGAGGGAAGGTTATGATGGAAGTCCATCCAAAAAAAATCATTTGAAAACTAGATTCTATGAAACTTTTCGAAATGCAAGTTTCGGTAAAAAAAATCATAATATATTATACACTAGTTTATACAAGTTTTGGTCAAAATTCGAATTAAATCGGGGACTGTTCGAAATGATACGAAACTACATATATCATTTTTATATTTTACGAGGGAAGGTTATGATGGAAGTCCATGCAAAAAATCATCTGAAAATTAGATTCTATGAAATTTTTCGAAATGAAAGTTTCGTTAAAAAAAATCGTAGTAAATTATACACTAGTTTCGGTCAAAAAAATCAAATTTAATTGGGGACTATTTGAAATGATACGAGACTTTTCAGATCATTTATATATGTTAAGAGGGAAGGTTATGATGGGAGTCCGTGCAAAAAAATATGAAAACTAGATTCTATGAAACTTTTGGAAATGCAAGTTTCGGTCAAAAAATCATAATATATTATTCACTAGTTTATATTAGTTTCGGTCAAAAATCGAATTAAATCGGAGACTGTTCGAAATGATGCGAAACTTCATATATCATTTATATAATTTACGAGGGAAGGTTATGATTGAGGTCCATGCAAAAAATCATCGAAAAATTAGATTCTATGAAACTTTTCGAAATAAAAGTTTCTTATGAAACTTTTCGAAATGCAAGTGTCGGTCAAAAATCATAGTATATTATACACAAGTTTCGGTCAAAAAAATGAAATTTAATTGGGCACTATTTGAAATGATACGAGGCCTCAGATATCATTTATATATGTTAAAAGGGAAGTTTACGATGGAAGTCCACGCAAAAAATCATCTGAAAACTAGATTTCATGAATCTTTTTGAAATGCCAGTTTCGGTCAAAAAACATTATGTATTATACACTAGTTTATACTAGTTTCGGTCAAAAATCAAATTAAATCGGAGACTGTTCAAAATGATGTGAAACTTCATATATCATTTCTATAATTTACGAGGGAAGGTTATGATGGAAGTCCATGCAAAAAATCATCGGAAAATTAGATTCTATGAAACTTTTTGAAATGCAAGTTTCGGTCAAAAATCATAGTATATTATACACTAGTTTCGGTCAAAAAATTCAAATTTAATTGGAGACTATTTGAAATAATACGAGACTTCACATATCATTTATATATGTTAAGAGGGAAGGTTATGATGGAAGTCCAACAAAAAATTCATCTTAAAATTAGATTCTATGAAAATTTTCGAAATGCAAGTTTCGGACAAAAATCATAGTATATTATACACTAGTTTAGGTAAAAAAAAATCAAATTTAATTGGTGACTATTTGAAATGATACGAGAATTTTCAGATCATTTATATATGTTAAGAGGGAAGGTTATGATGGAAGTCCATCCAAAAAAAAATCATTTGAAAACTAGATTCTATGAAACTTTTCGAAATGCAAGTTTCGGTAAAAAAAATCATAATATATTATACACTAGTTTATACAAGTTTTGGTCAAAATTCGAATTAAATCGGGGACTGTTCGAAATGATACGAAACTACATATATCATTTTTATATTTTACGAGGGAAGATTATGATGGAAGTCCATGCAAAAAATCATCTGAAAATTAGATTCTATGAAATTTTTCGAAATGAAAGTTTCGTTAAAAAAAATCATAGTAAATTATACACTAGTTTCGGTCAAAAAAATCAAATTTAATTGGGGACTATTTGAAATGATACGAGACTTTTCAGATCATTTATATATGTTAAGAGGGAAGGTTATGATGGGAGTCCGTGCAAAAAAATATGAAAACTAGATTCTATGAAACTTTTGGAAATGCAAGTTTCGGTCAAAAAATCATAATATATTATTCACTAGTTTATACGAGTTTCGGTCAAAAATCGAATTAAATCGGAGACTGTTCGAAATGATGCGAAACTTCATATATCATTTATATAATTTACGAGGGAAGGTTATGATTGAGGTTCATGCAAAAAATCATCGAAAAATTAGATTCTATGAAACTTTTCGAAATAAAAGTTTCTTATGAAACTTTTCGAAATGCAAGTGTCGGTCAAAAATCATAGTATATTATACACAAGTTTCGGTCAAAAAAATCAAATTTAATTGGGCACTATTTGAAATGATACGAGGCCTCAGATATCATTTATATATGTTAAAAGGGAAGTTTACGATGGAAGTCCACGCAAAAAATCATCTGAAAACTAGATTTCATGAATCTTTTTGAAATGCCAATTTCGGTCAAAAAACATTATGCATTATACACTAGTTTATACTAGTTTCGGTCAAAAATCAAATTAAATCGGAGACTGTTCAAAATGATGTGAAACTTCATATATCATTTCTATAATTTACGAGGGAAGGTTATGATGGAAGTCCATGCAAAAAATCATTGGAAAATTAGATTCTATGAAACTTTTCGAAATACAAGTTTCGGTCAAAAATCATAGTATATTATACACTAATTTCGGTCAAAAAAATCAAATTTAATTGGGGACTATTGAAATGATACGAGACTTTTCAGATCAATTATATATGTTAAGAGTGAAGGTTATGATGGAAGTCCATGCAAAAAAATCATCTGAAAACTAGATCTTAGGAATCTTTTTGAAATTCAAGTTTCGGTAAAAAAATCAATATATATTATACACTAGTTTATACTAGTTTAGGTCAAAAATCGAAGTAAATCGGAGACTGTTCGAAAGTATGCGAAACTTCATATATCATTTATAAAATTTACGAGGGAAGGTTATGATGGAAGTCCATGCAAAAAATCATCGGAAAATTAGATTCTATGAAACTTTTTGAAATGCAAGTTTCGGTCAAAAATCATAGTATATTATACACTAGTTTCGGTCAAAAAATTCAAATTTAATTGGAGACTATTTGAAATAATACGAGACTTCACATATCATTTATATATGTTAAGAGGGAAGGTTATGATGGAAGTCCAACAAAAAATTCATCTTAAAATTAGATTCTATGAAAATTTTCGAAATGCAAGTTTCGGACAAAAATCATAGTATATTATACACTAGTTTAGGTAAAAAAAAATCAAATTTAATTGGTGACTATTTGAAATGATACGAGAATTTTCAGATCATTTATATATGTTAAGAGGGAAGGTTATGATGGAAGTCCATCCAAAAAAAATCATTTGAAAACTAGATTCTATGAAACTTTTCGAAATGCAAGTTTCGGTAAAAAAAATCATAATATATTATACACTAGTTTATACAAGTTTTGGTCAAAATTCGAATTAAATCGGGGACTGTTCGAAATGATACGAAACTACATATATCATTTTTATATTTTACGAGGGAAGATTATGATGGAAGTCCATGCAAAAAATCATCTGAAAATTAGATTCTATGAAATTTTTCGAAATGAAAGTTTCGTTAAAAAATATCATAGTAAATTATACACTAGTTTCGGTCAAAAAAATCAAATTTAATTGGGGACTATTTGAAATGATACGAGACTTTTCAGATCATTTATATATGTTAAGAGGGAAGGTTATGATGGGAGTCCGTGCAAAAAAATATGAAAACTAGATTCTATGAAACTTTTGGAAATGCAAGTTTCGGTCAAAAAATCATAATATATTATTCACTAGTTTATACGAGTTTCGGTCAAAAATCGAATTAAATCGGAGACTGTTCGAAATGATGCGAAACTTCATATATCATTTATATAATTTACGAGGGAAGGTTATGATTGAGGTTCATGCAAAAAATCATCGAAAAATTAGATTCTATGAAACTTTTCGAAATAAAAGTTTCTTATGAAACTTTTCGAAATGCAAGTGTCGGTCAAAAATCATAGTATATTATACACAAGTTTCGGTCAAAAAAATCAAATTTAATTGGGCACTATTTGAAATGATACGAGGCCTCAGATATCATTTATATATGTTAAAAGGGAAGTTTACGATGGAAGTCCACGCAAAAAATCATCTGAAAACTAGATTTCATGAATCTTTTTGAAATGCCAATTTCGGTCAAAAAACATTATGTATTATACACTAGTTTATACTAGTTTCGGTCAAAAATCAAATTAAATCGGAGACTGTTCAAAATGATGTGAAACTTCATATATCATTTCTATAATTTACGAGGGAAGGTTATGATGGAAGTCCATGCAAAAAATCATCGGAAAATTAGATTCTATGAAACTTTTTGAAATGCAAGTTTCGGTCAAAAATCATAGTATATTATACACTAGTTTCGGTCAAAAAATTCAAATTTAATTGGAGACTATTTGAAATAATACGAGACTTCACATATCATTTATATATGTTAAGAGGGAAGGTTATGATGGAAGTCCAACAAAAAATTCATCTTAAAATTAGATTCTATGAAAATTTTCGAAATGCAAGTTTCGGACAAAAATCATAGTATATTATACACTAGTTTAGGTAAAAAAAAATCAAATTTAATTGGTGACTATTTGAAATGATACGAGAATTTTCAGATCATTTATATATGTTAAGAGGGAAGGTTATGATGGAAGTCCATCCAAAAAAAAATCATTTGAAAACTAGATTCTATGAAACTTTTCGAAATGCAAGTTTCGGTAAAAAAAATCATAATATATTATACACTAGTTTATACAAGTTTTGGTCAAAATTCGAATTAAATCGGGGACTGTTCGAAATGATACGAAACTACATATATCATTTTTATATTTTACGAGGGAAGATTATGATGGAAGTCCATGCAAAAAATCATCTGAAAATTAGATTCTATGAAATTTTTCGAAATGAAAGTTTCGTTAAAAAAAATCATAGTAAATTATACACTAGTTTCGGTCAAAAAAATCAAATTTAATTGGGGACTATTTGAAATGATACGAGACTTTTCAGATCATTTATATATGTTAAGAGGGAAGGTTATGATGGGAGTCCGTGCAAAAAAATATGAAAACTAGATTCTATGAAACTTTTGGAAATGCAAGTTTCGGTCAAAAAATCATAATATATTATTCACTAGTTTATACGAGTTTCGGTCAAAAATCGAATTAAATCGGAGACTGTTCGAAATGATGCGAAACTTCATATATCATTTATATAATTTACGAGGGAAGGTTATGATTGAGGTTCATGCAAAAAATCATCGAAAAATTAGATTCTATGAAACTTTTCGAAATAAAAGTTTCTTATGAAACTTTTCGAAATGCAAGTGTCGGTCAAAAATCATAGTATATTATACACAAGTTTCGGTCAAAAAAATCAAATTTAATTGGGCACTATTTGAAATGATACGAGGCCTCAGATATCATTTATATATGTTAAAAGGGAAGTTTACGATGGAAGTCCACGCAAAAAATCATCTGAAAACTAGATTTCATGAATCTTTTTGAAATGCCAATTTCGGTCAAAAAACATTATGCATTATACACTAGTTTATACTAGTTTCGGTCAAAAATCAAATTAAATCGGAGACTGTTCAAAATGATGTGAAACTTCATATATCATTTCTATAATTTACGAGGGAAGGTTATGATGGAAGTCCATGCAAAAAATCATTGGAAAATTAGATTCTATGAAACTTTTCGAAATACAAGTTTCGGTCAAAAATCATAGTATATTATACACTAATTTCGGTCAAAAAAATCAAATTTAATTGGGGACTATTGAAATGATACGAGACTTTTCAGATCAATTATATATGTTAAGAGTGAAGGTTATGATGGAAGTCCATGCAAAAAAATCATCTGAAAACTAGATCTTAGGAATCTTTTTGAAATTCAAGTTTCGGTAAAAAAATCAATATATATTATACACTAGTTTATACTAGTTTAGGTCAAAAATCGAAGTAAATCGGAGACTGTTCGAAAGTATGCGAAACTTCATATATCATTTATAAAATTTACGAGGGAAGGTTATGATGGAAGTCCATGCAAAAAATCATCGGAAAATTAGATTCTATGAAACTTTTTGAAATGCAAGTTTCGGTCAAAAATCATAGTATATTATACACTAGTTTCGGTCAAAAAATTCAAATTTAATTGGAGACTATTTGAAATAATACGAGACTTCACATATCATTTATATATGTTAAGAGGGAAGGTTATGATGGAAGTCCAACAAAAAATTCATCTTAAAATTAGATTCTATGAAAATTTTCGAAATGCAAGTTTCGGACAAAAATCATAGTATATTATACACTAGTTTAGGTAAAAAAAAATCAAATTTAATTGGTGACTATTTGAAATGATACGAGAATTTTCAGATCATTTATATATGTTAAGAGGGAAGGTTATGATGGAAGTCCATCCAAAAAAAATCATTTGAAAACTAGATTCTATGAAACTTTTCGAAATGCAAGTTTCGGTAAAAAAAATCATAATATATTATACACTAGTTTATACAAGTTTTGGTCAAAATTCGAATTAAATCGGGGACTGTTCGAAATGATACGAAACTACATATATCATTTTTATATTTTACGAGGGAAGATTATGATGGAAGTCCATGCAAAAAATCATCTGAAAATTAGATTCTATGAAATTTTTCGAAATGAAAGTTTCGTTAAAAAATATCATAGTAAATTATACACTAGTTTCGGTCAAAAAAATCAAATTTAATTGGGGACTATTTGAAATGATACGAGACTTTTCAGATCATTTATATATGTTAAGAGGGAAGGTTATGATGGGAGTCCGTGCAAAAAAATATGAAAACTAGATTCTATGAAACTTTTGGAAATGCAAGTTTCGGTCAAAAAATCATAATATATTATTCACTAGTTTATACGAGTTTCGGTCAAAAATCGAATTAAATCGGAGACTGTTCGAAATGATGCGAAACTTCATATATCATTTATATAATTTACGAGGGAAGGTTATGATTGAGGTTCATGCAAAAAATCATCGAAAAATTAGATTCTATGAAACTTTTCGAAATAAAAGTTTCTTATGAAACTTTTCGAAATGCAAGTGTCGGTCAAAAATCATAGTATATTATACACAAGTTTCGGTCAAAAAAATCAAATTTAATTGGGCACTATTTGAAATGATACGAGGCCTCAGATATCATTTATATATGTTAAAAGGGAAGTTTACGATGGAAGTCCACGCAAAAAATCATCTGAAAACTAGATTTCATGAATCTTTTTGAAATGCCAATTTCGGTCAAAAAACATTATGTATTATACACTAGTTTATACTAGTTTCGGTCAAAAATCAAATTAAATCGGAGACTGTTCAAAATGATGTGAAACTTCATATATCATTTCTATAATTTACGAGGGAAGGTTATGATGGAAGTCCATGCAAAAAATCATTGGAAAATTAGATTCTATGAAACTTTTCGAAATACAAGTTTCGGTCAAAAATCATAGTATATTATACACTAATTTCGGTCAAAAAAATCAAATTTAATTGGGGACTATTGAAATGATACGAGACTTTTCAGATCAATTATATATTTTAAGAGTGAAGGTTATGATGGAAGTCCATGCAAAAAAATCATCTGAAAACTAGATCTCAGGAATCTTTTTGAAATGCAAGTTTCGGTAAAAAAATCAATATATATTATACACTAGTTTATACTAGTTTAGGTCAAAAATCGAAGTAAATCGGAGACTGTTCGAAAGTATGCGAAACTTCATATATCATTTATAAAATTTACGAGGGAAGGTTATGATGGAAGTCCATGCAAAAAATCATCGGAAAATTAGATTCTATGAAACTTTTTGAAATGCAAGTTTCGGTCAAAAATCATAGTATATTATACACTAGTTTCGGTCAAAAAATTCAAATTTAATTGGAGACTATTTGAAATAATACGAGACTTCACATATCATTTATATATGTTAAGAGGGAAGGTTATGATGGAAGTGCAACAAAAAAATCATCTTAAAATTAGATTCTATGAAACTTTTCGAAATGCAAGTTTCGGACAAAAATCATAGTATATTATACACTAGTTTAGGTAAAAAAAAATCAAATTTAATTGGTGACTATTTGAAATGATACGAGAATTTTCAGATCATTTATATATGTTAAGAGGGAAGGTTATGATGGAAGTCCATCCAAAAAAAATCATTTGAAAACTAGATTCTATGAAACTTTTCGAAATGAAAGTTTCGGTAAAAAAAATAATAATATATTATCCACTAGTTTATACAAGTTTTGGTCAAAATTCGAATTAAATCGGGGACTGTTCGAAATGATACGAAACTACATATATCATTTTTATATTTTACGTGGGAAGGTTATGATGGAAGTCCATGAAAAAAATCATCGGAAAATTAGATTCTATGAAATTTTTCGAAATGCAAGTTTCGGTAAAAAAATCATAGTAAATTATACACTAGTTTCGGTCAAAAATATCAAATTTAATTGGGGACTATTTGAAATGAAACGAGACTTTTCAGATCATTTATATATGTTAAGAGGGAAGCTTATGATGGGAGTCTGTGCAAAAAAAATATGAAAACTAGATTCTATGAAACTTTTGGAAATGCAATTTTCGGTCAAAAAATCATAATATATTATTCACTAGTTTATACGAGTTTCGGTCAAAAATCGAATTAAATCGGAGACTGTTCGAAATGATGCGAAACTTCATATATCATTTATATAATTTACGAGGGAAGGTTATGATTGAGGTCCATGCAAAAAATCATCGAAAAATTAGATTCTATGAAACTTTTCGAAATAAAAGTTTCTTATGAAACTTTTCGAAATGCAAGTGTCGGTCAAAAATCATAGCATATTATACACTAGTTTCGGTCAAAAAAATCATATTTAATTGGGCACTATTTGAAATGATACGAGACCTCATATATCATTTATATATGTTAAAAGGGAAGTTTACGATGGAAGTCCACGCAAAAAATCATCTGAAAACTAGATTTCATGAATCTTTTTGAAATGCCAGTTTCGGTCAAAAAACATTATGTATTATACACTAGTTTATACTAGTTTCGGTCAAAAATCAAATTAAATCGGAGACTGTTCAAAATGATGTGAAACTTCATATATCATTTATATAATTTACGAGGGAAGGTTATGATGGAAGTCCATGCAAAAAATCATCGGAAAATTAGATTCTATGAAACTTTTCGAAATACAAGTTTCGGTCAAAAATCATAGTATATTATACACTAGTTTCGGTCAAAAAAATCAAATTTAATTGGGGACTATTGAAATGATACGAGACTTTTCAGATCAATTATATATTTTAAGAGTGAAGGTTATGATGGAAGTCCATGCAAAAAAATCATCTGAAAACTAGATCTTAGGAATCTTTTTGAAATGCAAGTTTCGGTAAAAAAATCAATATATATTATACACTAGTTTATACTAGTTTAGGTCAAAAATCGAAGTAAATCGGAGACTGTTCGAAAGTATGCGAAACTTCATATATCATTTATAAAATTTACGAGGGAAGGTTATGATGGAAGTCCATGCAAAAAATCATCGGAAAATTAGATTCTATGAAACTTTTTGAAATGCAAGTTTCGGTCAAAAATCATAGTATATTATACACTAGTTTCGGTCAAAAAATTCAAATTTAATTGGAGACTATTTGAAATAATACGAGACTTCACATATCATTTATATATGTTAAGAGGGAAGGTTATGATGGAAGTCCAACAAAAAAATCATCTTAAAATTAGATTCTATGAAACTTTTCGAAATGCATGTTTCGGACAAAAATCATAGTATATTATACACTAGTTTAGGTAAAAAAAAATCAAATTTAATTGGTGACTATTTGAAATGATACGAGAATTTTCAGATCATTTATATATGTTAAGAGGGAAGGTTATGATGGAAGTCCATCCAAAAAAAATCATTTGAAAACTAGATTCTATGAAACTTTTCGAAATGAAAGTTTCGGTAAAAAAAATCATAATATATTATCCACTAGTTTATACAAGTTTTGGTCAAAATTCGAATTAAATCGGGGACTGTTCGAAATGATACGAAACTACATATATCATTTTTATATTTTACGTGGGAAGGTTATGATGGAAGTCCATGAAAAAAATCATCGGAAAATTAGATTCTATGAAATTTTTCGAAATGCAAGTTTCGGTAAAAAAATCATAGTAAATTATACACTAGTTTCGGTCAAAAATATCAAATTTAATTGGGGATTATTTGAAATGAAACGAGACTTTTCAGATCATTTATATATGTTAAGAGGGAAGCTTATGATGGGAGTCTGTGCAAAAAAAATATGAAAACTAGATTCTATGAAACTTTTGGAAATGCAATTTTCGGTCAAAAAATCATAATATATTATTCACTAGTTTATACGAGTTTCGGTCAAAAATCGAATTAAATCGGAGACTGTTCGAAATGATGCGAAACTTCATATATCATTTATATAATTTACGAGGGAAGGTTATGATTGAGGTCCATGCAAAAAATCATCGAGAAATTAGATTCTATGAAACTTTTCGAAATAAAAGTTTCTTATGAAACTTTTCGAAATGCAAGTGTCGGTCAAAAATCATAGCATATTATACACTAGTTTCGGTCAAAAAAATCATATTTAATTGGGCACTATTTGAAATGATACGAGACCTCATATATCATTTATATATGTTAAAAGGGAAGTTTACGTTGGAAGTCCATGCAAAAAAATCATCTGAAAACTAGATTTCATGAATCTTTTTGAAATGCCAGTTTCGGTCAAAAAATCATTACGTATTATACACTAGTTTATACTAGTTTCGGTCAACAATCAAATTAAATCGGAGACTGTTCAAAATGATGTGAAACTTCATATATCATTTATATAATTTACGAGGGAAGGTTATGATGGAAGTCCATGCAAAAAATTATCGGAAAATTAGATTCTATGAAACTTTTCGAAATGCAAGTTTCGGTCAAAAATCATAGTATATTATACACTAGTTTCGGTCAAAAAATTCAAATTTAATTGGAGACTATTTGAAATAATATGAGACTTCACGTATCATTTATATATGTTAAGAGGGAAGGTTATGATGGAAGTCCAACTAAAAAAATCAACTAAAAATTAGATTCTATGAAACTTTTCGAAATGCAAGTTTCGGTATAAAATCATAGTATATTATACACTAGTTTAGGTAAAAAAAATCAAATTTAATTGGTGACTATTTGAAATGATACGAGAATTTTCAGATCATTTATATATGTTAAGAGGGAAGGTTATGATGGAAGTCCATCCAAAAAAAATCATTTGAAAACTAGATTCTATGAAACTTTTCGAAATGCAAGTTTCGGTAAAAAAAATCATAATATATTATCCACTAGTTTATACAAGTTTTGGTCAAATATCGAATTAAATCGGGGACTGTTCGAAATGATACGAAACTACATATATCATTTTTATATTTTACGAGGGAAGGTTATGATGGAAGTCCATGCAAAAAATCATCTGAAAATTAGATTCTATGAAATTTTTCGAAATGCAAGTTTCGTTAAAAAAAATCATAGTAAATTATACACTAGTTTCGGTCAAAAAAATCAAATTTAATTGGGGACTATTTGAAATGATACGAGACTTTTCAGATCATTTATATATGTTAAGAGGGAAGGTTATGATGGGAGTCCGTGCAAAAAAATATGAAAACTAGATTCTATGAAACTTTTGGAAATGCAAGTTTCGGTCAAAAAATCATAATATATTATTCACTAGTTTATACGAGTTTCGGTCAAAAATCGAATTAAATCGGAGACTGTTCGAAATGATGCGAAACTTCATATATCATTTATATAATTTACGAGGGAAGGTTATGATTGAGGTCCATGCAAAAAATCATCGAAAAATTAGATTCTATGAAACTTTTCGAAATAAAAGTTTCTCATGAAACTTTTCGAAATGCAAGTGTCGGTCAAAAATCATAGTATATTATACACAAGTTTCGGTCAAAAAAATCAAATTTAATTGGGCACTATTTGAAATGATACGAGGCCTCAGATATCATTTATATATGTTAAAAGGGAAGTTTACGTTGGAAGTCCATGCAAAAAAATCATCTGAAAACTAGATTTCATGAATCTTTTTGAAATGCCAGTTTCGGTCAAAAAATCATTATGTATTATACACTAGTTTATACTAGTTTTGGTCAAAAATCAAATTAAATCGGAGACTGTTCAAAATGATGTGAAACTTCATATATCATTTATATAATTTACGAGGGAAGGTTATGATGGAAGTTCATGCAAAAAATCATCGGAAAATTAGATTCTATGAAACTTTTCGAAATGCATGTTTCGGTCAAAAATCATAGTATATTATACACTAGTTTCGGTCAAAAAAATCAAATTTAATTGGGGACTATTAAAATGATACGAGACTTTTCAGATCAATTATATATATTAAGAGTGAAGGTTATGATGGAAGTCCATGCAAAAAAATCATCTGAAAACTAGATTTTAGGAATCTTTTTGAAATGCAAGTTTCAGTCAAAAAATCAATATATATTATACACAAGTTTATACTAGTTTAGGTCAAAAATCGAATTAAATCGGAGACTGTTCGAAAGTATGCGAAACTTCATATATCATTTATAAAATTTACGAGGGAAGGTTATGATGGAAGTCCATGCAAAAAATCATCGGAAAATTAGATTCTATGAAACTTTTCGAAATGCAAGTTTCGGTCAAAAATCATAGTATATTATACACTAGTTTCGGTCAAAAAATTCATATTTAATTGGAAACTATTTGAAATAATACGAGACTTCACATATCATTTATATATGTTAAGAGGGAAGGTTATGATGGAAGTCTAACTAAAAAAATCAACTAAAAATTAGATTCTATGAAACTTTTCGAAATGCAAGTTTCCGTCAAAAATCATAGTATATTATACACTAGTTTAGGTAAAAAAAAAATCAAATTTAATTGGTGACTATTTGAAATGATACGAGAATTTTCAGATCATTTATATATGTTAAGAGGGAAGGTTATGATGGAAGTCCATCCAAAAAAAATCATTTGAAAACTAGATTCTATGAAACTTTTCGAAATGCACGTTTCGGTAAAAAAAATCATAATATATTATCCACTAGTTTATACAAGTTTTGGTCAAAAATCGAATTAAATCGGGGACTGTTCGAAATGATACGAAACTACATATATCATTTTTATATTTTACGAGGGAAGGTTATGATGGAAGTCCATGCAAAAAATCATCGGAAAATTAGATTCTATGAACTTTTTCGAAATGCAAGTTTCGGTAAAAAAATCATAGTAAATTATACACTAGTTTTGGTCAAAAAAATCAAATTTAATTGGGGACTATTTGAAATGATACGAGACTTTTCAGATCATTTATATATGTTAAGAGGGAAGGTTATGATGGGAGTCCGTGCAAAAAAAAATATGAAAACTAGATTCTATGAAACTTTTGGAAATGCATGTTTCGGTCAAATAATCATAATATATTACTCACTAGTTTATACTATTTTCTCTCAAAAATCGAATTAAATCGGAGACTGTTCGAAATGATGCGAAACTTCATATATCATTTATATAATTTACGAGGGAAGGTTATGATTGAGGTCCATGCAAAAAATCATCGAAAAATTAGATTCTATGAAACTTTTAGAAATAAAAGTTTCTTATGAAACTTTTCGAAATGCAAGTGTCGGTCAAAAATCATAGTATATTATACACTAGTTTCGGTCAAAAAAATCAAATTTAATTGGGCACTATTTGAAATGATACGAGGCATCACATATCATTTATATATGTTAAAAGGGAAGGTTACGATGGAAGTCCATGCAAAAAAATCATATGAAAACTGGATTTCATGAATCTTTTTGAAATGCCAGTTTCGGTCAAAAAATCATTATGTATTATACACTAGTTTATACTAGTTTCGGTCAAAAATCAAATTAAATCGGAGACTGTTCAAAATGATGTGAAACTTCATATATCATTTATATAATTTACGAGGGAAGGTTATGATGGAAGTTCATACAAAAAATCATCGGAAAATTAGATTCTATGAAACTTTTCGAAATGCAAGTTTCGGTCAAAAATCATAGTATATTATACACTAGTTTCGGTCAAAAAAATCAAATTTAATTGGGGACTATTAAAATGATATGAGACTTTTCAGATCAATTATATATGTTAAGAGTGAAGGTTGTGATGGAAGTCCATGCAAAAAAAATCATCTGAAAACTAGATTTTAGGAATCTTTTAAAAATATAAGTTTCGGTCAAAAAATCAATATATATTATACACTAGTTTATACTAGTTTAGGTCAAAAATCGAATTAAATCGGAGACTCTTCGAAAGTATGCGAAACTTCATATATCATTTAGAAAATTTACGAGGGAAGGTTATGATGGAAGTCCATGCAAAAAATCATCGGAAAATTAGATTCTATGAAACTTTTCGAAATGCAAGTTTCGGTCAAAAATCATAGTATATTTATTATACACTAGTTTCGGTCAAAAAAATTAAATTTAATTGGAGACTATTTGAAATAATACGAGACTTCAAATATCATTTATATATGTTAAGAGGGAAGGTTATGATGGAAGTCCAACTAAAAAAATCAACTAAAAATTAGATTCTATGAAACTTTTCGAAATGCAAGTTTCGGTCAAAAATCATAGTATATTATACACTAGTTTAGGTAAAAAAAAATCAAATTTAATTGGTGACTATTTGAAATGATACGAGAATTTTCAGATCATTTATATATGTTAAGAGGGAAGGTTATGATGGAAGTCCATCCAAAAAAAATCATTTGAAAACTAGATTCTATGAAACTTTTCGAAATGCAAGTTTCGGTAAAAAAAATCATAATATATTATCCACTAGTTTATACAAGTTTTGGTCAAAAATCGAATTAAATCGGGGACTGTTCGAAATGATACGAAACTACATATATCATTTTTATATTTTACGAGGGAAGGTTATGATGGAAGTCCATGCAAAAAATCATCGGAAAATTAGATTCTATGAACTTTTTCGAAATGCAAGTTTCGGTAAAATAATCATAGTAAATTATACACTAGTTTCGGTCAAAAAAATTAAATTTAATTGGGGACTATTTGAAATGATACGAGACTTTTCAGATCATTTATATATGTTAAGAGGGAAGTTTATGATGGGAGTCCGTGCAAAAAAAAAATGAAAACTAGATTCTATGAAACTTTTGGAAATGCAAGTTTCAGTCAAAAATCATAGTATATTATACACTAGTTTAGGTAAAAAAAATCAAATTTAATTGGTGACAATTTGAAATGAGACGAGAATTTTCAGATCTTTTATATATGTTAAGAGGGAAGGTTATGATGGAAGTCCATCCAAAAAAAATCATTTGAAAACTAGATTCTATGAAACTTTTCAAAATGCAAGTTTCGGTAAAAAAAATCATAATATATTATCCACTAGTTTATACAAGTTTTGGTCAAAAATAGAATTAAATCGGGGACTATTCGAAATGATACGAAACTACATATATCATTTTTATATTTTATGAGAGAAGGTTATGATGGAAGTCCATGCAAAAAATCATCGGAAAATTAGATTCTATGAACTTTTTCGAAATGCAAGTTTCGGTAAAAAAAATCATAGTATATTATACACTAGTTTCGGTCAAAAAAAATTAAATTCAATTGGGGACTATTTGAAATGATACGAGACTTTTCAGATCATTTATATATGTTAAGAGGGAAGGTTATGGTGGGAGTCCGTGCAAAAAAAAAATGAAAACTAGATTCTATGAAACTTTTGGAAATGCAAGTTTCGGTCAAAAAATCATAATATATTATTCACTAGTTTATACTATTTTCGGTCAAAAATCGAATTAAATCGGAGACTGTTGGAAATGATGCGAAACTTCATATATCATTTATATAATTTACGAGGGAAGGTTATGATTGAGGTCCATGCAAAAAATCATCGAAAAATTAGATTCTATGAAACTTTTAGAAATAAAAGTTTCTTATGAAACTTTTCGAAATGCAAGTGTCGGTCAAAAATCATAGTATATTATACACTAGTTTCGGTCAAAAAAATCAAATTTAATTGGGCACTATTTGAAATGATACGAGGCATCACATATCATTTATATATGTTAAAAGGGAAGGTTACGATGGAAGTCAATGCAAAAAAATCATATGAAAACTGGATTTCATGAATCTTTTTGAAATGCCAGTTTCGGTCAAAAAATCATTATGTATTATACACTAGTTTATACTAGTTTCGGTCAAAAATCAAATTAAATCGGAGACTGTTCAAAATGATGTGAAACTTCATATATCATTTATATAATTTACGAGGGAAGGTTATGATGGAAGTTCATACAAAAAATCATCGGAAAATTAGATTCTATGAAACTTTTCGAAATGCAAGTTTCGGTCAAAAATCATAGTATATTATACACTAGTTTCGGTCAAAAAAATCAAATTTAATTGGGGACTATTAAAATGATACGAGACTTTTCAGATCAATTATATATGTTAAGAGTGAAGGTTGTGATGGAAGTCCATGCAAAAAAAATCATCTGAAAACTAGATTTTAGGAATCTTTTAAAAATGTAAGTTTCGGTCAAAAAATCAATATATATTATACACTAGTTTATACTAGTTTAGGTCAAAAATCGAATTAAATCGGAGACTCTTCGAAAGTATGCGAAACTTCATATATCATTTAGAAAATTTACGAGGGAAGGTTATGATGGAAGTCCTTGCAAAAAATCATCGGAAAATTAGATTCTATGAAACTTTTCGAAATGCAAGTTTCGGTCAAAAATCATAGTATATTTATTATACACTAGTTTCGGTCAAAAAAATTAAATTTAATTGGAGACTATTTGAAATAATACGAGACTTCAAATATCATTTATATATGTTAAGAGGGAAGGTTATGATGGAAGTCCAACTAAAAAAATCAACTAAAAATTAGATTCTATGAAACTTTTCGAAATACAAGTTTCGGTCAAAAATCATAGTATATTATACACTAGTTTAGGTAAAAAAAAATCAAATTTAATTGGTGACTATTTGAAATGATACGAGAATTTTAGAATCATTTATATATGTTAAGAGGGAAGGTTATGATGGAAGTCCATCCAAAAAAAATCATTTGAAAACTAGATTCTATGAAACTTTTCGAAATGCAAGTTTCGGTAAAAAAAATCATAATATATTATCCACTAGTTTATACAAGTTTTGGTCAAAAATCGAATTAAATCGGGGACTGTTCGAAATGATACGAAACTACATATATCATTTTTATATTTTACGAGGGAAGGTTATGATGGAAGTCCATGCAAAAAATCATCGGAAAATTAGATTCTATGAACTTTTTCGAAATGCAAGTTTCGGTAAAATAATCATAGTAAATTATACACTAGTTTCGGTCAAAAAAATTAAATTTAATTGGGGACTATTTGAAATGATACGAGACTTTTCAGATCATTTATATATGTTAAGAGGGAAGTTTATGATGGGAGTCCGTGCAAAAAAAAAAATGAAAACTAGATTCTATGAAACTTTTGGAAATGCAAGTTTCAGTCAAAAATCATAGTATATTATACACTAGTTTAGGTAAAAAAAATTAAATTTAATTGGTGACTATTTGAAATGATACGAGAATTTTCAGATCTTTTATATATGTTAAGAGGGAAGGTTATGATGGAAGTCCATCCAAAAAAAATCATTTGAAAACTAGATTCTATGAAACTTTTCAAAATGCAAGTTTCGGTAAAAAAAATCATAATATATTATCCACTAGTTTATACAAGTTTTGGTCAAAAATAGAATTAAATCGGGGACTATTCGAAATGATACGAAACTACATATATCATTTTTATATTTTATGAGAGAAGGTTATGATGGAAGTCCATGCAAAAAATCATCGGAAAATTAGATTCTATGAACTTTTTCGAAATGCAAGTTTCGGTAAAAAAAATCATAGTATATTATACACTAGTTTCGGTCAAAAAAAATTAAATTTAATTGGGGACTATTTGAAATGATACGAGACTTTTCAGATCATTTATATATGTTAAGAGGGAAGGTTATGGTGGGAGTCCGTGCAAAAAAAAAATGAAAACTAGATTCTATGAAACTTTTGGAAATGCAAGTTTCGGTCAAAAAATCATAATATATTATTCACTAGTTTATACTATTTTCGGTCAAAAATCGAATTAAATCGGAGACTGTTGGAAATGATGCGAAACTTCATATATCATTTATATAATTTACGAGGGAAGGTTATGATGGAGGTCCATTCAAAAAATCATCGAAAAATTAGATTCTATGAAACTTTTCGAAATAAAAGTTTCTTATGAAACTTTTCGAAATGCAAGTGTCGGTCAAAAATCATAGTATATTAGACACTAGTTTATACTATTTTCGGTCAAAAATCGAATTAAATCGGAGACTGTTCGAAATGATGCGAAACTTCATATATCATTTATATAATTTACGAGGGAAGGTTATGATGGAGGTCCATTCAAAAAATCATCGAAAAATTAGATTCTATGAAACTTTTCGAAATAAAAGTTTCTTATGAAACTTTTCGAAATGCAAGTGTCGGTCAAAAATCATAGTATATTATACACTAGTTTCGGTCAAAAAAATCAAATTTAATTGGGCACTATTTGAAATGATACGAGGCATCACATATCATTTATATATGTTAAAAGGGAAGGTTACGATGGAAGTCCATGCAAAAAAATCATCTGAAAACTAGATTTCATGAATCTTTTTGAAATGCCAGTTTCGGTCAAAAAATCATTATGTTTTATACACTAGTTTATACTAGTTTCGGTCAAAAATCAAATTAAATCGGAGTCTGTTCAAAATGATGTGAAACTTCATATATCATTTATATAATTTACTAGGGAAGGTTAAGATGGAAGTCCATGCAAAAAATCATCGGAAAATTAGATTCTATGAAACTTTTCGAAATGCAAGTTTCGGTCAAAAATCATAGTATATTATACACTAGTTTCGGTCAAAAAAATCAAATTTAATTGGGGACTATTGAAATGATACGAGACTTTTCAGATCAATTATATATGTTAAGAGTGAAGGTTATGATGGAAGTCCATGCAAAAAAATCATCTAAAAACTAGATTTTAGGAATCTTTTTGAAATGCATGTTTCGGTCAAAAAATCAATATATATTATACACTAGTTTATACTAGTTTAGGTCAAAAATCGAATTAAATCGGAGACTGTTCGAAAGTATGCGAAACTTCATATATCATTTATAAAATTTACGAGGGAAGGTTATGATGGAAGTCCATGCAAACAATCATCGGAAAATTAGATTCTATGAAACTTTTCGAAATGCAAGTTTCGGTCAAAAATCATAGTATATTATACACTAGTTTCGGTCAAAAAATTCAAATATAATTGGAGACTATTTGAAATAATACGAGACTTCACATATCATTTATATATGTTAAGAGGGAAGGTTATGATGGAAGTCCAACTAAAAAAATCAACTAAAAATTAGATTCTATGAAACTTTTCGAAATGCAAGTTTCGGTCAAAAATCATAGTATATTATACACAAGTTAAGGTAAAAAAAATCAAATTTAATTGGTGACTATTTGAAATGATACGAGAATTTTCAGATCATTTATATATGTTAAGAGGGAAGGTTATGATGGAAGTTCATCCAAAAAAAATCATTTGAAAACTAGATTCTATGAAACTTTTCGAAATGCAAGTTTCGGTAAAAAAAATCATAATATATTATCCACTAGTTTATACAAGTTTTGGTCAAAAATCGAATTAAATCGGAGACTGTTCGAAATGATGCGAAACTTCATATATCATTTATATAATTTACGAGGGAAGGTTATGATGGAGGTCCATTCAAAAAATTATCGAAAAATTAGATTCTATGAAACTTTTCGAAATAAAAGTTTCGTATGAAACTTTTCGAAATGCAAGTGCGGACAAAAATCATAGTATATTATAAACTAGTTTCGATCAAAAAAATCAAATTTAATTGGGCACTATTTGAAATGATACGAGGCATCACATATCATTTATATATGTTAAAAGGGAAGGTTACGATGGAAGTCCATGCATAAAAATCATCTGAAAACTAGATTTAATGAATCTTTTTGAAATGCCAGTTTCGGTCAAAAAATCATTATGTTTTATACACTAGTTTATACTAGTTTCGGTCAAAAATCAAATTAAATCGGAGACTATTCAAAATGATGTGAAACTTCATATATCATTTATATAATTTACGAGGGAAGGTTAAGATGGAAGTCCATGCAAAAAATCATCGGAAAATTAGATTCTATGAAACTTTTCGAAATGCAAGTTTCGGTCAAAAATCATAGTATATTATACACTAGTTTCGGTCAAAAAAATCAAATTTAATTGGGGACTATTGAAATGATACGAGACTTTTCAGATCAATTGTATATGTTAAGATTGAAGGTTATGATGGAAGTCCATGCAAAAAAATCATCTGAAAACTAGATTTTAGGAATCTTTTTGAAATGCAAGTTTCGGTCAAAAAATCAATATATATTATACACTAGTTTATACTAGTTTAGGTCAAAAATCGAATTAAATCGGAGACTGTTCGAAAGTATGCGAAACTTCATATATCATTTATAAAATTTACGAGGGAAGGTTATGATGGAAGTCCATGTAAACAATCATCGCAAAATTAGATTCTATGAAACTTTTCGAAATGCAAGTTTCGGTCAAAAATCATAGTATATTATACACTAGTTTCGGTCAAAAAATTCAAATATAATTGGAGACTATTTGAAATAATACGAGACTTCACATATCATTTATATATGTTAAGAGGGAAGGTTATGATGGAAGTCCAACTAAAAAAATCAACTAAAAATTAGATTCTATGAAACTTTTTGAAATGCAAGTTTCGGTCAAAAATCATAGTATATTATACACAAGTTAAGGTAAAAAAAATCAAATTTAATTGGTGACTATTTGAAATGATACGAGAATTTTCAGATCATTTATATATGTTAAGAGGGAAGGTTATGATGGAAGTTCATCCAAAAAAAATCATTTGAAAACTAGATTCTATGAAACTTTTCGAAATGCAAGTTTCGGTAAAAAAAATCATAATATATTATCCACTAGTTTATACAAGTTTTGGTCAAAAATCGAATTAAATCGGGGACTGTTCGAAATGATACAAAACTACATATATCATTTTTATATTTTACGAGGGAAGGTTATGATGGAAGTGCATGCAAAAAATCATCGGAAAATTAGATTCTATGAACTTTTTCGAAATGCAAGTTTCGGTAAAAAAATCATAGTAAATTATACACTAGTTTCGGTCAAAAAAATTAAATTTAATTGGGGACTATTTGAAATGATACGAGACTTTTCAGATCATTTATATATGTTAAGAGGGAGTTTTATAATGGGAGTCCGTGCAAAAAAAAATGAAAACTAGATTCTATGAAACTTTTGGAAATGCAAGTTTCGGTCAAAAAATCATAATATATTATTCACTAGTTTATACTATTTTCGGTCAAAAATCGAATTAAATCGGAGACTGTTCGAAATGATGCGAAACTTCATATATCATTTATATAATTTACGAGGGAAGGTTATGATGGAGGTCCATTCAAAAAATTATCGAAAAATTAGATTCTATGAAACTTTTCGAAATAAAAGTTTCGTATGAAACTTTTCGAAATGCAAGTTCGGACAAAAATCATAGTATATTATAAACTAGTTTCGATCAAAAAAATCAAATTTAATTGGGCACTATTTGAAATGATACGAGGCATCACATATCATTTATATATGTTAAAAGGGAAGGTTACGATGGAAGTCCATGCATAAAAATCATCTGAAAACTAGATTTAATGAATCTTTTTGAAATGCCAGTTTCGGTCAAAAAATCATTATGTTTTATACACTAGTTTATACTAGTTTCGGTCAAAAATCAAATTAAATCGGAGACTATTCAAAATGATGTGAAACTTCATATATCATTTATATAATTTACGAGGGAAGGTTAAGATGGAAGTCCATGCAAAAAATCATCGGAAAATTAGATTCTATGAAACTTTTCGAAATGCAAGTTTCGGTCAAAAATCATAGTATATTATACACTAGTTTCGGTCCAAAAAATCAAATTTAATTGGGGACTATTGAAATGATACGAGACTTTTCAGATCAATTATATATGTTAAGATTGAAGGTTATGATGGAAGTCCATGCAAAAAAATCATCTGAAAACTAGATTTTAGGAATCTTTTTGAAATGCAAGTTTCGGTCAAAAAATCAATATATATTATACACTAGTTTATACTAGTTTAGGTCAAAAATCGAATTAAATCGGAGACTGTTCGAAAGTATGCGAAACTTCATATATCATTTATAAAATTTACGAGGGAAGGTTATGATGGAAGTCCATGCAAACAATCATCGGAAAATTAGATTCTATGAAACTTTTCAAAATGCAAGTTTCGGTCAAAAATCATAGTATATTATACACTAGTTTCGGTCAAAAAATTCAAATATAATTGGAGACTATTTGAAATAATACGAGACTTCACATATCATTTATATATGTTAAGAGGGAAGGTTATGATGGAAGTCCAACTAAAAAAATCAACTAAAAATTAGATTCTATGAAACTTTTCGAAATGCAAGTTTCGGTCAAAAATCATAGTATATTTATTATACACTAGTTTCGGTCAAAAAAATTAAATTTAATTGGAGACTATTTGAAACAATACGAGACTTCAAATATCATTTATATATGTTAAGAGGGAAGGTTATGATGGAAGTCCAACTAAAAAAATCAACTTAAAATTAGATTCTATGAAACTTTTCGAAATACAAGTTTCGGTCAAAAATCATAGTATATTATACACTAGTTTAGGTAAAAAAAAATCAAATTTAATTGGTGACTATTTGAAATGATACGAGAATTTTCAGATCATTTATATATGTTAAGAGGGAAGGTTATGATGGAAGTCCATCCAAAAAAAATCATTTGAAAACTAGATTCTATGAAACTTTTCGAAATGCAAGTTTCGGTAAAAAAAATCATAATATATTATCCACTAGTTTATACAAGTTTTGGTCAAAAATCGAATTAAATCGGGGACTGTTCGAAATGATACGAAACTACATATATCATTTTTATATTTTACGAGGGAAGGTTATGATGGAAGTCCATGCAAAAAATCATCGGAAAATTAGATTCTATGAACTTTTTCGAAATGCAAGTTTCGGTAAAATAATCATAGTAAATTATACACTAGTTTCGGTCAAAAAAATTAAATTTAATTGGGGACTATTTGAAATGATACGAGACTTTTCAGATCATTTATATATGTTAAGAGGGAAGTTTATGATGGGAGTCCGTGCAAAAAAAAAAAATGAAAACTAGATTCTATGAAACTTTTGGAAATGCAAGTTTCGGTCAAAAAATCATAATATATTATTCACTAGTTTATACTATTTTCGGTCAAAAATCGAATTAAATCGGAGACTGTTCGAAATGATGCGAAACTTCATATATCATTTATATAATTTACGAGGGAAGGTTATGATGGAGGTCCATTCAAAAAATCATCGAAAAATTAGATTCTATGAAACTTTTCGAAATAAAAGTTTCTTATGAAACTTTTCGAAATGCAAGTGTCGGTCAAAAATCATAGTATATTATACACTAGTTTATACTATTTTCGGTCAAAAATCGAATTAAATCGGAGACTGTTCGAAATGATGCGAAACTTCATATATCATTTATATAATTTACGAGGGAAGGTTATGATGGAGGTCCATTCAAAAAATCATCGAAAAATTAGATTCTATGAAACTTTTCGAAATAAAAGTTTCTTATGAAACTTTTCGAAATGCAAGTGTCGGTCAAAAATCATAGTATATTATACACTAGTTTCGGTCAAAAAAATCAAATTTAATTGGGCACTATTTGAAATGATACGAGGCATCACATATCATTTATATATGTTAAAAGGGAAGGTTACGATGGAAGTCCATGCAAAAAAATCATCTGAAAACTAGATTTCATGAATCTTTTTGAAATGCCAGTTTCGGTCAAAAAATCATTATGTTTTATACACTAGTTTATACTAGTTTCGGTCAAAAATCAAATTAAATCGGAGTCTGTTCAAAATGATGTGAAACTTCATATATCATTTATATAATTTACGAGGGAAGGTTAAGATGGAAGTCCATGCAAAAAATCATCGGAAAATTAGATTCTATGAAACTTTTCGAAATGCAAGTTTCGGTCAAAAATCATAGTATATTATACACTAGTTTCGGTCAAAAAAATCAAATTTAATTGGGGACTATTGAAATGATACGAGACTTTTCAGATCAATTATATATGTTAAGAGTGAAGGTTATGATGGAAGTCCATTCAAAAAAATCATCTAAAAACTAGATTTTAGGAATCTTTTTGAAATGCATGTTTCGGTCAAAAAATCAATATATATTATACACTAGTTTATACTAGTTTAGGTCAAAAATCGAATTAAATCGGAGACTGTTCGAAAGTATGCGAAACTTCATATATCATTTATAAAATTTACGAGGGAAGGTTATGATGGAAGTCCATGCAAACAATCATCGGAAAATTAGATTCTATGAAACTTTTCGAAATGCAAGTTTCGGTCAAAAATCATAGTATATTATACACTAGTTTCGGTCAAAAAATTCAAATATAATTGGAGACTATTTGAAATAATACGAGACTTCACATATCATTTATATATGTTAAGAGGGAAGGTTATGATGGAAGTCCAACTAAAAAAATCAACTAAAAATTAGATTCTATGAAACTATTCGAAATGCAAGTTTCGGTCAAAAATCATAGTATATTATACACAAGTTAAGGTAAAAAAAATCAAATTTAATTGGTGACTATTTGAAATGATACGAGAATTTTCAGATCATTTATATATGTTAAGAGGGAAGGTTATGATGGAAGTTCATCCAAAAAAAATCATTTGAAAACTAGATTCTATGAAACTTTTCGAAATGCAAGTTTCGGTAAAAAAAATCATAATATATTATCCACTAGTTTATACAAGTTTTGGTCAAAAATCGAATTAAATCGGAGACTGTTCGAAATGATGCGAAACTTCATATATCATTTATATAATTTACGAGGGAAGGTTATGATGGAGGTCCATTCAAAAAATTATCCAAAAATTAGATTCTATGAAACTTTTCGAAATAAAAGTTTCGTATGAAACTTTTCGAAATGCAAGTGCGGACAAAAATCATAGTATATTATAAACTAGTTTCGATCAAAAAAATCAAATTTAATTGGGCACTATTTGAAATGATACGAGGCATCACATATCATTTATATATGTTAAAAGGGAAGGTTACGATGGAAGTCCATGCATAAAAATCATCTGAAAACTAGATTTAATGAATCTTTTTGAAATGCCAGTTTCGGTCAAAAAATCATTATGTTTTATACACTAGTTTATACTAGTTTCGGTCAAAAATCAAATTAAATCGGAGACTATTCAAAATGATGTGAAACTTCATATATCATTTATATAATTTACGAGGGAAGGTTAAGATGGAAGTCCATGCAAAAAATCATCGGAAAATTAGATTCTATGAAACTTTTCGAAATGCAAGTTTCGGTCAAAAATCATAGTATATTATACACTAGTTTCGGTCAAAAAAATCAAATTTAATTGGGGACTATTGAAATGATACGAGACTTTTCAGATCAATTATATATGTTAAGATTGAAGGTTATGATGGAAGTCCATGCAAAAAAATCATCTGAAAACTAGATTTTAGGAATCTTTTTGAAATGCAAGTTTCGGTCAAAAAATCAATATATATTATACACTAGTTTATACTAGTTTAGGTCAAAAATCGAATTAAATCGGAGACTGTTCGAAAGTATGCGAAACTTCATATATCATTTATAAAATTTACGAGGGAAGGTTATGATGGAAGTCCATGCAAACAATCATCGGAAAATTAGATTCTATGAAACTTTTCGAAATGCAAGTTTCGGTCAAAAATCATAGTATATTATACACTAGTTTCGGTCAAAAAATTCAAATATAATTGGAGACTATTTGAAATAATACGAGACTTCACATATCATTTATATATGTTAAGAGGGAAGGTTATGATGGAAGTCCAACTAAAAAAATCAACTAAAAATTAGATTCTATGAAACTTTTCGAAATGCAAGTTTCGGTCAAAAATCATAGTATATTATACACAAGTTAAGGTAAAAAAAATCAAATTTTATTGGTGACTATTTGAAATGATACGAGAATTTTCAGATCATTTATATATGTTAAGAGGGAAGGTTATGATGGAAGTTCATCCAAAAAAAATCATTTGAAAACTAGATTCTATGAAACTTTTTGAAATGCAAGTTTCGGTAAAAAAAATCATAATATATTATCCACTAGTTTATACAAGTTTTGGTCAAAAATCGAATTAAATCGGGGACTGTTCGAAATGATACAAAACTACATATATCATTTTTATATTTTACGAGGGAAGGTTATGATGGAAGTCCATGCAAAAATTCATCGGAAAATTAGATTCTATGAACTTTTTCGAAATGCAAGTTTCGGTAAAAAAATCATAGTAAATTATACACTAGTTTCGGTCAAAAAAATTAAATTTAATTGGGGACTATTTGAAATGATACGAGACTTTTCAGATCATTTATATATGTTAAGAGGGAGTTTTATGATGGGAGTCCGTGCAAAAAAAATGAAAACTAGATTCTATGAAACTTTTGGAAATGCAAGTTTCGGTCAAAAAATCATAATATATTATTCACTAGTTTATACTATTTTCGGTCAAAAATCGAATTAAATCGGAGACTGTTCGAAATGATGCGAAACTTCATATATCATTTATATAATTTACGAGGGAAGGTTATGATGGAGGTCCATTCAAAAAATTATCGAAAAATTAGATTCTATGAAACTTTTCGAAATAAAAGTTTCGTATGAAACTTTTCGAAATGCAAGTTCGGACAAAAATCATAGTATATTATAAACTAGTTTCGATCAAAAAAATCAAATTTAATTGGGCACTATTTGAAATGATACGAGGCATCACATATCATTTATATATGTTAAAAGGGAAGGTTACGATGGAAGTCCATGCATAAAAATCATCTGAAAACTAGATTTAATGAATCTTTTTGAAATGCCAGTTTCGGTCAAAAAATCATTATGTTTTATACACTAGTTTATACTAGTTTCGGTCAAAAATCAAATTAAATCGGAGACTATTCAAAATGATGTGAAACTTCATATATCATTTATATAATTTACGAGGGAAGGTTAAGATGGAAGTCCATGCAAAAAATCATCGGAAAATTAGATTCTATGAAACTTTTCGAAATGCAAGTTTCGGTCAAAAATCATAGTATATTATACACTAGTTTCGGTCAAAAAAATCAAATTTAATTGGGGACTATTGAAATGATACGAGACTTTTCAGATCAATTATATATGTTAAGATTGAAGGTTATGATGGAAGTCCATGCAAAAAAATCATCTGAAAACTAGATTTTAGGAATCTTTTTGAAATGCAAGTTTCGGTCAAAAAATCAATATATATTATACACTAGTTTATACTAGTTTAGGTCAAAAATCGAATTAAATCGGAGACTGTTCGAAAGTATGCGAAACTTCATATATCATTTATAAAATTTACGAGGGAAGGTTATGATGGAAGTCCATGCAAACAATCATCGGAAAATTAGATTCTATGAAACTTTTCGAAATGCAAGTTTCGGTCAAAAATCATAGTATATTATACACTAGTTTCGGTCAAAAAATTCAAATATAATTGGAGACTATTTGAAATAATACGAGACTTCACATATCATTTATATATGTTAAGAGGGAAGGTTATGATGGAAGTCCAACTAAAAAAATCAACTAAAAATTAGATTCTATGAAACTTTTCGAAATGCAAGTTTCGGTCAAAAATCATAGTATATTATACACAAGTTAAGGTAAAAAAAATCAAATTTAATTGGTGACTATTTGAAATGATACGAGAATTTTCAGATCATTTATATATGTTAAGAGGGAAGGTTATGATGGAAGTTCATCCAAAAAAAATCATTTGAAAACTAGATTTTATGAAACTTTTCGAAATGCAAGTTTCGGTAAAAAAAATCATAATATATTATCCACTAGTTTATACAAGTTTTGGTCAAAAATCGAATTAAATCGGAGACTGTTCGAAATGATGCGAAACTTCATATATCATTTATATAATTTACGAGGGAAGGTTATGATGGAGGTCCATTCAAAAAATTATCGAAAAATTAGATTCTATGAAACTTTTCGAAATAAAAGTTTCGTATGAAACTTTTCGAAATGCAAGTTCGGACAAAAATCATAGTATATTATAAACTAGTTTCGATCAAAAAAATCAAATTTAATTGGGCACTATTTGAAATGATACGAGGCATCACATATCATTTATATATGTTAAAAGGGAAGGTTACGATGGAAGTCCATGCATAAAAATCATCTGAAAACTAGATTTAATGAATCTTTTTGAAATGCCAGTTTCGGTCAAAAAATCATTATGTTTTATACACTAGTTTATACTAGTTTCGGTCAAAAATCAAATTAAATCGGAGAATATTCAAAATGATGTGAAACTTCATATATCATTTATATAATTTACGAGGGAAGGTTAAGATGGAAGTCCATGCAAAAAATCATCGGAAAATTTGATTCTATGAAACTTTTCGAAATGCAAGTTTCGATCAAAAATCATAGTATATTATACACTAGTTTCGGTCAAAAAAATCAAATTTAATTGGGGACTATTGAAATGATACGAGACTTTTCAGATCAATTATATATGTTAAGATTGAAGGTTATGATGGAAGTCCATGCAAAAAAATCATCTGAAAACTAGATTTTAGGAATCTTTTTGAAATGCAAGTTTCGGTCAAAAAATCAATATATATTATACACTAGTTTATACTAGTTTAGGTCAAAAATCGAATTAAATCGGAGACTGTTCGAAAGTATGCGAAACTTCATATATCATTTATAAAATTTACGAGGGAAGGTTATGATGGAAGTCCATGCAAACAATCATCGGAAAATTAGATTCTATGAAACTTTTCGAAATGCAAGTTTCGGTCAAAAATCATAGTATATTATACACTAGTTTCGGTCAAAAAATTCAAATATAATTGGAGACTATTTGAAATAATACGAGACTTCACATATCATTTATATATGTTAAGAGGGAAGGTTATGATGGAAGTCCAACTAAAAAAATCAACTAAAAATTAGATTCTATGAAACTTTTCGAAATGCAAGTTTCGGTCAAAAATCATAGTATATTATACACAAGTTAAGGTAAAAAAAATCAAATTTAATTGGTGACTATTTGAAATGATACGAGAATTTTCAGATCATTTATATATGTTAAGAGGGAAGGTTATGATGGAAGTTCATCCAAAAAAAATCATTTGAAAACTAGATTTTATGAAACTTTTCGAAATGCAAGTTTCGGTAAAAAAAATCATAATATATTATCCACTAGTTTATACAAGTTTTGGTCAAAAATCGAATTAAATCGGAGACTGTTCGAAATGATGCGAAACTTCATATATCATTTATATAATTTACGAGGGAAGGTTATGATGGAGGTCCATTCAAAAAATTATCGAAAAATTAGATTCTATGAAACTTTTCGAAATAAAAGTTTCGTATGAAACTTTTCGAAATGCAAGTTCGGACAAAAATCATAGTATATTATAAACTAGTTTCGATCAAAAAAATCAAATTTAATTGGGCACTATTTGAAATGATACGAGGCATCACATATCATTTATATATGTTAAAAGGGAAGGTTACGATGGAAGTCCATGCATAAAAATCATCTGAAAACTAGATTTAATGAATCTTTTTGAAATGCCAGTTTCGGTCAAAAAATCATTATGTTTTATACACTAGTTTATACTAGTTTCGGTCAAAAATCAAATTAAATCGGAGACTATTCAAAATGATGTGAAACTTCATATATCATTTATATAATTTACGAGGGAAGGTTAAGATGGAAGTCCATGCAAAAAATCATCGGAAAATTTGATTCTATGAAACTTTTCGAAATGCAAGTTTCGGTCAAAAATCATAGTATATTATACACTAGTTTCGGTCAAAAAAATCAAATTTAATTGGGGACTATTGAAATGATACGAGACTTTTCAGATCAATTATATATGTTAAGATTGAAGGTTATGATGGAAGTCCATGCAAAAAAATCATCTGAAAACTAGATTTTAGGAATCTTTTTGAAATGCAAGTTTCGGTCAAAAAATCAATATATATTATACACTAGTTTATACTAGTTTAGGTCAAAAATCGAATTAAATCGGAGACTGTTCGAAAGTATGAGAAACTTCATATATCATTTATAAAATTTACGAGGGAAGGTTATGATGGAAGTCCATGCAAACAATCATCGGAAAATTAGATTCTATGAAACTTTTCGAAATGCAAGTTTCGGTCAAAAATCATAGTATATTATACACTAGTTTCGGTCAAAAAATTCAAATATAATTGGAGACTATTTGAAATAATACGAGACTTCACATATCATTTATATATGTTAAGAGGGAAGGTTATGATGGAAGTCCAACTAAAAATTAGATTCTATGAAACTTTTCGAAATGCAAGTTTCGGTCAAAAATCATAGTATATTATACACAAGTTAAGGTAAAAAAAATCAAATTTAATTGGTGACTATTTGAAATGATACGAGAATTTTCAGATCATTTATATATGTTAAGAGGGAAGGTTATGATGGAAGTTCATCCAAAAAAAATCATTTGAAAACTAGATTCTATGAAACTTTTCGAAATGCAAGTTTCGGTAAAAAAAATCATAATATATTATCCACTAGTTTATACAAGTTTTGGTCAAAAATCGAATTAAATCGGGGACTGTTCGAAATGATACAAAACTACATATATCATTTTTATATTTTACGAGGGAAGGTTATGATGGAAGTCCATGCAAAAAATCATCGGAAAATTAGATTCTATGAACTTTTTCGAAATGCAAGTTTCGGTAAAAAAATCATAGTAAATTATACACTAGTTTCGGTCAAAAAAATTAAATTTAATTGGGGACTATTTGAAATGATACGAGACTTTTCAGATCATTTATATATGTTAAGAGGGAGTTTTATGATGGGAGTCCGTGCAAAAAAAAATGAAAACTAGATTCTATGAAACTTTTGGAAATGCAAGTTTCGGTCAAAAAATCATAATATATTATTCACTAGTTTATACTATTTTCGGTCAAAAATCGAATTAAATCGGAGACTGTTCGAAATGATGCGAAACTTCATATATCATTTATATAATTTACGAGGGAAGGTTATGATGGAGGTCCATTCAAAAAATTATCGAAAAATTAGATTCTATGAAACTTTTCGAAATAAAAGTTTCGTATGAAACTTTTCGAAATGCAAGTTCGGACAAAAATCATAGTATATTATAAACTAGTTTCGATCAAAAAAATCAAATTTAATTGGGCACTATTTGAAATGATACGAGGTATCACATATCATTTATATATGTTAAAAGGGAAGGTTACGATGGAAGTCCATGCATAAAAATCATCTGAAAACTAGATTTAATGAATCTTTTTGAAATGCCAGTTTCGGTCAAAAAATCATTATGTTTTATACACTAGTTTATACTAGTTTCGGTCAAAAATCAAATTAAATCGGAGACTATTCAAAATGATGTGAAACTTCATATATCATTTATATAATTTACGAGGGAAGGTTAAGATGGAAGTCCATGCAAAAAATCATCGGAAAATTTGATTCTATGAAACTTTTCGAAATGCAAGTTTCGGTCAAAAATCATAGTATATTATACACTAGTTTCGGTCAAAAAAATCAAATTTAATTGGGGACTATTGAAATGATACGAGACTTTTCAGATCAATTATATATGTTAAGATTGAAGGTTATGATGGAAGTCCATGCAAAAAAATCATCTGAAAACTAGATTTTAGGAATCTTTTTGAAATGCAAGTTTCGGTCAAAAAATCAATATATATTATACACTAGTTTATACTAGTTTAGGTCAAAAATCGAATTAAATCGGAGACTGTTCGAAAGTATGCGAAACTTCATATATCATTTATAAAATTTACGAGGGAAGGTTATGATGGAAGTCCATGCAAACAATCATCGGAAAATTAGATTCTATGAAACTTTTCGAAATGCAAGTTTCGGTCAAAAATCATAGTATATTATACACTAGTTTCGGTCAAAAAATTCAAATATAATTGGAGACTATTTGAAATAATACGAGACTTCACATATCATTTATATATGTTAAGAGGGAAGGTTATGATGGAAGTCCAACTAAAAAAATCAACTAAAAATTAGATTCTATGAAACTTTTCGAAATGCAAGTTTCGGTCAAAAATCATAGTATATTATACACAAGTTAAGGTAAAAAAAATCAAATTTAATTGGTGACTATTTGAAATGATACGAGAATTTTCAGATCATTTATATATGTTAAGAGGGAAGGTTATGATGGAAGTTCATCCAAAAAAAATCATTTGAAAACTAGATTCTATGAAACTTTTCGAAATGCAAGTTTCGGTAAAAAAAATCATAATATATTATCCACTAGTTTATACAAGTTTTGGTCAAAAATCGAATTAAATCGGGGACTGTTCGAAATGATACAAAACTACATATATCATTTTTATATTTTACGAGGGAAGGTTATGATGGAAGTCCATGCAAAAAATCATCGGAAAATTAGATTCTATGAACTTTTTCGAAATGCAAGTTTCGGTAAAAAAATCATAGTAAATTATACACTAGTTTCGGTCAAAAAAATTAAATTTAATTGGGGACTATTTGAAATGATACGAGACTTTTCAGATCATTTATATATGTTAAGAGGGAAGTTTATGATGGGAGTCCGTGCAAAAAAAAATGAAAACTAGATTCTATGAAACTTTTGGAAATGCAAGTTTCGGTCAAAAAATCATAATATATTATTCACTAGTTTATACTATTTTCGGTCAAAAATCGAATTAAATCGGAGACTGTTCGAAATGATGCGAAACTTCATATATCATTTATATAATTTACGAGGGAAGGTTATGATGGAGGTCCATTCAAAAAATTATCGAAAAATTAGATTCTATGAAACTTTTCGAAATAAAAGTTTCGTATGAAACTTTTCGAAATGCAAGTTCGGACAAAAATCATAGTATATTATAAACTAGTTTCGATCAAAAAAATCAAATTTAATTGGGCACTATTTGAAATGATACGAGGCATCACATATCATTTATATATGTTAAAAGGGAAGGTTACGATGGAAGTCCATGCATAAAAATCATCTGAAAACTAGATTTAATGAATCTTTTTGAAATGCCAGTTTCGGTCAAAAAATCATTATGTTTTATACACTAGTTTATACTAGTTTCGGTCAAAAATCAAATTAAATCGGAGACTATTCAAAATGATGTGAAACTTCATATATCATTTATATAATTTACGAGGGAAGGTTAAGATGGAAGTCCATGCAAAAAATCATCGGAAAATTAGATTCTATGAAACTTTTCGAAATGCAAGTTTCGGTCAAAAATCATAGTATATTATACACTAGTTTCGGTCAAAAAAATCAAATTTAATTGGGGACTATTGAAATGATACGAGACTTTTCAGATCAATTATATATGTTAAGATTGAAGGTTATGATGGAAGTCCATGCAAAAAAATCATCTGAAAACTAGATTTTAGGAATCTTTTTGAAATGCAAGTTTCGGTCAAAAAATCAATATATATTATACACTAGTTTATACTAGTTTAGGTCAAAAATCGAATTAAATCGGAGACTGTTCGAAAGTATGCGAAACTTCATATATCATTTATAAAATTTACGAGGGAAGGTTATGATGGAAGTCCATGCAAACAATCATCGGAAAATTAGATTCTATGAAACTTTTCAAAATGCAAGTTTCGGTCAAAAATCATAGTATATTATACACTAGTTTCGGTCAAAAAATTCAAATATAATTGGAGACTATTTGAAATAATACGAGACTTCACATATCATTTATATATGTTAAGAGGGAAGGTTATGATGGAAGTCCAACTAAAAAAATCAACTAAAAATTAGATTCTATGAAACTTTTCGAAATGCAAGTTTCGGTCAAAAATCATAGTATATTATACACAAGTTAAGGTAAAAAAATCAAATTTAATTGGTGACTATTTGAAATGATACGAGAATTTTCAGATCATTTATATATGTTAAGAGGGAAGGTTATGATGGAAGTTCATCCAAAAAAAATCATTTGAAAACTAGATTCTATGAAACTTTTCGAAATGCAAGTTTCGGTAAAAAAAATCATAATATATTATCCACTAGTTTATACAAGTTTTGGTCAAAAATCGAATTAAATCGGGGACTGTTCGAAATGATACAAAACTACATATATCATTTTTATATTTTACGAGGGAAGGTTATGATGGAAGTCCATGCAAAAAATCATCGGAAAATTAGATTCTATGAACTTTTTCGAAATGCAAGTTTCGGTAAAAAAATCATAGTAAATTATACACTAGTTTCGGTCAAAAAAATTAAATTTAATTGGGGACTATTTGAAATGATACGAGACTTTTCAGATCATTTATATATGTTAAGAGGGAGTTTTATGATGGGAGTCCGTGCAAAAAAAAATGAAAACTAGATTCTATGAAACTTTTGGAAATGCAAGTTTCGGTCAAAAAATCATAATATATTATTCACTAGTTTATACTATTTTCGGTCAAAAATCGAATTAAATCGGAGACTGTTCGAAATGATGCGAAACTTCATATATCATTTATATAATTTACGAGGGAAGGTTATGATGGAGGTCCATTCAAAAAATTATCGAAAAATTAGATTCTATGAAACTTTTCGAAAAAAAAGTTTCGTATGAAACTTTTCGAAATGCAAGTTCGGACAAAAATCATAGTATATTATAAACTAGTTTCGATCAAAAAAATCAAATTTAATTGGGCACTATTTGAAATGATACGAGGCATCACATATCATTTATATATGTTAAAAGGGAAGGTTACGATGGAAGTCCATGCATAAAAATCATCTGAAAACTAGATTTAATGAATCTTTTTGAAATGCCAGTTTCGGTCAAAAAATCATTATGTTTTATACACTAGTTTATACTAGTTTCGGTCAAAAATCAAATTAAATCGGAGACTATTCAAAATGATGTGAAACTTCATATATCATTTATATAATTTACGATGGAAGGTTAAGATGGAAGTCCATGCAAAAAATCATCGGAAAATTAGATTCTATGAAACTTTTCGAAATGCAAGTTTCGGTCAAAAATCATAGTATATTATACACTAGTTTCGGTCAAAAAAATCAAATTTAATTGGGGACTATTGAAATGATACGAGACTTTTCAGATCAATTATATATGTTAAGATTGAAGGTTATGATGGAAGTCCATGCAAAAAAATCATCTGAAAACTAGATTTTAGGAATCTTTTTGAAATGCAAGTTTCGGTCAAAAAATCAATATATATTATACACTAGTTTATACTAGTTTAGGTCAAAAATCGAATTAAATCGGAGACTGTTCGAAAGTATGCGAAACTTCATATATCATTTATAAAATTTACGAGGGAAGGTTATGATGGAAGTCCATGCAAACAATCATCGGAAAATTAGATTCTATGAAACTTTTCGAAATGCAAGTTTCGGTCAAAAATCATAGTATATTATACACTAGTTTCGGTCAAAAAATTCAAATATAATTGGAGACTATTTGAAATAATACGAGACTTCACATATCATTTATATATGTTAAGAGGGAAGGTTATGATGGAAGTCCAACTAAAAAATCAACTAAAAATTAGATTCTATGAAACTTTTCGAAATGCAAGTTTCGGTCAAAAATCATAGTATATTATACACAAGTTAAGGTAAAAAAAATCAAATTTAATTGGTGACTATTTGAAATGATACGAGAATTTTCAGATCATTTATATATGTTAAGAGGGAAGGTTATGATGGAAGTTCATCCAAAAAAAATCATTTGAAAACTAGATTCTATGAAACTTTTCGAAATGCAAGTTTCGGTAAAAAAAATCATAATATATTATCCACTAGTTTATACAAGTTTTGGTCAAAAATCGAATTAAATCGGGGACTGTTCGAAATGATACAAAACTACATATATCATTTTTATATTTTACGAGGGAAGGTTATGATGGAAGTCCATGCAAAAAATCATCGGAAAATTAGATTCTATGAACTTTTTCGAAATGCAAGTTTCGGTAAAAAAATCATAGTAAATTATACACTAGTTTCGGTCAAAAAAATTAAATTTAATTGGGGACTATTTGAAATGATACGAGACTTTTCAGATCATTTATATATGTTAAGAGGGAGTTTTATGATGGGAGTCCGTGCAAAAAAAAATGAAAACTAGATTCTATGAAACTTTTGGAAATGCAAGTTTCGGTCAAAAAATCATAATATATTATTCACTAGTTTATACTATTTTCGGTCAAAAATCGAATTAAATCGGAGACTGTTCGAAATGATGCGAAACTTCATATATCATTTATATAATTTACGAGGGAAGGTTATGATGGAGGTCCATTCAAAAAATTATCGAAAAATTAGATTCTATGAAACTTTTCGAAATAAAAGTTTCGTATGAAACTTTTCGAAATGCAAGTTCGGACAAAAATCATAGTATATTATAAACTAGTTTCGATCAAAAAAATCAAATTTAATTGGGCACTATTTGAAATGATACGAGGCATCACATATCATTTATATATGTTAAAAGGGAAGGTTACGATGGAAGTCCATGCATAAAAATCATCTGAAAACTAGATTTAATGAATCTTTTTGAAATGCCAGTTTCGGTCAAAAAATCATTATGTTTTATACACTAGTTTATACTAGTTTCGGTCAAAAATCAAATTAAATCGGAGACTATTCAAAATGATGTGAAACTTCATATATCATTTATATAATTTACGATGGAAGGTTAAGATGGAAGTCCATGCAAAAAATCATCGGAAAATTAGATTCTATGAAACTTTTCGAAATGCAAGTTTCGGTCAAAAATCATAGTATATTATACACTAGTTTCGGTCAAAAAAATCAAATTTAATTGGGGACTATTGAAATGATACGAGACTTTTCAGATCAATTATATATGTTAAGATTGAAGGTTATGATGGAAGTCCATGCAAAAAAATCATCTGAAAACTAGATTTTAGGAATCTTTTTGAAATGCAAGTTTCGGTCAAAAAATCAATATATATTATACACTAGTTTATACTAGTTTAGGTCAAAAATCGAATTAAATCGGAGACTGTTCGAAAGTATGCGAAACTTCATATATCATTTATAAAATTTACGAGGGAAGGTTATGATGGAAGTCCATGCAAACAATCATCGGAAAATTAGATTCTATGAAACTTTTCGAAATGCAAGTTTCGGTCAAAAATCATAGTATATTATACACTAGTTTCGGTCAAAAAATTCAAATATAATTGGAGACTATTTGAAATAATACGAGACTTCACATATCATTTATATATGTTAAGAGGGAAGGTTATGATGGAAGTCCAACTAAAAAATCAACTAAAAATTAGATTCTATGAAACTTTTCGAAATGCAAGTTTCGGTCAAAAATCATAGTATATTATACACAAGTTAAGGTAAAAAAAATCAAATTTAATTGGTGACTATTTGAAATGATACGAGAATTTTCAGATCATTTATATATGTTAAGAGGGAAGGTTATGATGGAAGTTCATCCAAAAAAAATCATTTGAAAACTAGATTCTATGAAACTTTTCGAAATGCAAGTTTCGGTAAAAAAAATCATAATATATTATCCACTAGTTTATACAAGTTTTGGTCAAAAATCGAATTAAATCGGGGACTGTTCGAAATGATACAAAACTACATATATCATTTTTATATTTTACGAGGGAAGGTTATGATGGAAGTCCATGCAAAAAATCATCGGAAAATTAGATTCTATGAACTTTTTCGAAATGCAAGTTTCGGTAAAAAAATCATAGTAAATTATACACTAGTTTCGGTCAAAAAAATTAAATTTAATTGGGGACTATTTGAAATGATACGAGACTTTTCAGATCATTTATATATGTTAAGAGGGAGTTTTATGATGGGAGTCCGTGCAAAAAAAAATGAAAACTAGATTCTATGAAACTTTTGGAAATGCAAGTTTCGGTCAAAAAATCATAATATATTATTCACTAGTTTATACTATTTTCGGTCAAAAATCGAATTAAATCGGAGACTGTTCGAAATGATGCGAAACTTCATATATCATTTATATAATTTACGAGGGAAGGTTATGATGGAGGTCCATTCAAAAAATTATCGAAAAATTAGATTCTATGAAACTTTTCGAAATAAAAGTTTCGTATGAAACTTTTCGAAATGCAAGTTCGGACAAAAATCATAGTATATTATAAACTAGTTTCGATCAAAAAAATCAAATTTAATTGGGCACTATTTGAAATGATACGAGGCATCACATATCATTTATATATGTTAAAAGGGAAGGTTACGATGGAAGTCCATGCATAAAAATCATCTGAAAACTAGATTTAATGAATCTTTTTGAAATGCCAGTTTCGGTCAAAAAATCATTATGTTTTATACACTAGTTTATACTAGTTTCGGTCAAAAATCAAATTAAATCGGAGACTATTCAAAATGATGTGAAACTTCATATATCATTTATATAATTTACGAGGGAAGGTTAAGATGGAAGTCCATGCAAAAAATCATCGGAAAATTAGATTCTATGAAACTTTTCGAAATGCAAGTTTCGGTAAAAAATCATAGTATATTATACACTAGTTTCGGTCAAAAAAATCAAATTTAATTGGGGACTATTGAAATGATACGAGACTTTTCAGATCAATTATATATGTTAAGATTGAAGGTTATGATGGTAGTCCATGCAAAAAAATCATCTGAAAACTAGATTTTAGGAATCTTTTTGAAATGCAAGTTTCGGTCAAAAAATCAATATATATTATACACTAGTTTATACTAGTTTAGGTCAAAAATCGAATTAAATCGGAGACTGTTCGAAAGTATGCGAAACTTCATATATCATTTATAAAATTTACGAGGGAAGGTTATGATGGAAGTCCATGCAAACAATCATCGGAAAATTAGATTCTATGAAACTTTTCGAAATGCAAGTTTCGGTCAAAAATCATAGTATATTATACACTAGTTTCGGTCAAAAAATTCAAATATAATTGGAGACTATTTGAAATAATACGAGACTTCACATATCATTTATATATGTTAAGAGGGAAGGTTATGATGGAAGTCCAACTAAAAAAATCAACTAAAAATTAGATTCTATGAAACTTTTCGAAATGCAAGTTTCGGTCAAAAATCATAGTATACTATACACTAGTTAAGGTAAAAAAATCAAATTTAATTGGTGACTATTTGAAATGATACGAGAATTTTCAGATCATTTATATATGTTAAGAGGGAAGGTTATGATGGAAGTCCATCCAAAAAAAATCATTTGAAAACTAGATTCTATGAAACTTTTCGAAATGCAAGTTTCGGTAAAAAAAATCATAATATATTATCCACTAGTTTATACAAGTTTTGGTCAAAAATCGAATTAAATCGGGGACTGATCGAAATGATACGAAACTACATATATCATTTTTATATTTTACGAGGGAAGGTTATGATGGAAGTCCATGCAAAAAATCATCGGAAAATTAGATTCTATGAACTTTTTCGAAATGCAAGTTTCGGTAAAAAAATCATAGTAAATTATACACTAGTTTCGGTCAAAAAAATTAAATTTAATTGGGGACTATTTGAAATGATACGAGACTTTTCAGATCATTTATATATGTTAAGAGGGAAGTTTATGATGGGAGTCCGTGCAAAAAAAAATGAAAACTAGATTCTATGAAACTTTTGGAAATGCAAGTTTCGGTCAAAAAATCATAATATATTATTCACTAGTTTATACTATTTTCGGTCAAAAATCGAATTAAATCGGAGACTGTTCGAAATGATGCGAAACTTCATATATCATTTATATAATTTACGAGGGAAGGTTATGATGGAGGTCCATTCAAAAAATTATCGAAAAATTAGATTCTATGAAACTTTTCGAAATAAAAGTTTCGTATGAAACTTTTCGAAATGCAAGTTCGGACAAAAATCATAGTATATTATAAACTAGTTTCGATCAAAAAAATCAAATTTAATTGGGCACTATTTGAAATGATACGAGGCATCACATATCATTTATATATGTTAAAAGGGAAGGTTACGATGGAAGTCCATGCATAAAAATCATCTGAAAACTAGATTTAATGAATCTTTTTGAAATGCCAGTTTCGGTCAAAAAATCATTATGTTTTATACACTAGTTTATACTAGTTTCGGTCAAAAATCAAATTAAATCGGAGACTATTCAAAATGATGTGAAACTTCATATATCATTTATATAATTTACAAGGGAAGGTTAAGATGGAAGTCCATGCAAAAAATCATCGGAAAATTAGATTCTATGAAACTTTTCGAAATGCAAGTTTCGGTCAAAAATCATAGTATATTATACACTAGTTTCGGTCAAAAAAATCAAATTTAATTGGGGACTATTGAAATGATACGAGACTTTTCAGATCAATTATATATGTTAAGATTGAAGGTTATGATGGAAGTCCATGCAAAAAAATCATCTGAAAACTAGATTTTAGGAATCTTTTTGAAATGCAAGTTTCGGTCAAAAAATCAATATATATTATACACTAGTTTATACTAGTTTAGGTCAAAAATCGAATTAAATCGGAGACTGTTCGAAAGTATGCGAAACTTCATATATCATTTATAAAATTTATGAGGGAAGGTTATGATGGAAGTCCATGCAAACAATCATCGGAAAATTAGATTCTATGAAACTTTTCGAAATGCAAGTTTCGGTCAAAAATCATAGTATATTATACACTAGTTTCGGTCAAAAAATTCAAATATAATTGGAGACTATTTGAAATAATACGAGACTTCACATATCATTTATATATGTTAAGAGGGAAGGTTATGATGGAAGTCCAACTAAAAAAATCAACTAAAAATTAGATTCTATGAAACTTTTCGAAATGCAAGTTTCGGTCAAAAATCATAGTATACTATACACTAGTTAAGGTAAAAAAATCAAATTTAATTGGTGACTATTTGAAATGATACGAGAATTTTCAGATCATTTATATATGTTAAGAGGGAAGGTTATGATGGAAGTCCATCCAAAAAAAATCATTTGAAAACTAGATTCTATGAAACTTTTCGAAATGCAAGTTTCGGTAAAAAAAATCATAATATATTATCCACTAGTTTATACAAGTTTTGGTCAAAAATCGAATTAAATCGGGGACTGATCGAAATGATACGAAACTACATATATCATTTTTATATTTTACGAGGGAAGGTTATGATGGAAGTCCATGCAAAAAATCATCGGAAAATTAGATTCTATGAACTTTTTCGAAATGCAAGTTTCGGTAAAAAAATCATAGTAAATTATACACTAGTTTCGGTCAAAAAAATTAAATTTAATTGGGGACTATTTGAAATGATACGAGACTTTTCAGATCATTTATATATGTTAAGAGGGAAGTTTATGATGGGAGTCCGTGCAAAAAAAAATGAAAACTAGATTCTATGAAACTTTTGGAAATGCAAGTTTCGGTCAAAAAATCATAATATATTATTCACTAGTTTATACTATTTTCGGTCAAAAATCGAATTAAATCGGAGACTGTTCGAAATGATGCGAAACTTCATATATCATTTATATAATTTACGAGGGAAGGTTATGATGGAGGTCCATTCAAAAAATTATCGAAAAATTAGATTCTATGAAACTTTTCGAAATAAAAGTTTCGTATGAAACTTTTCGAAATGCAAGTTCGGACAAAAATCATAGTATATTATAAACTAGTTTCGATCAAAAAAATCAAATTTAATTGGGCACTATTTGAAATGATACGAGGCATCACATATCATTTATATATGTTAAAAGGGAAGGTTACGATGGAAGTCCATGCATAAAAATCATCTGAAAACTAGATTTAATGAATCTTTTTGAAATGCCAGTTTCGGTCAAAAAATCATTATGTTTTATACACTAGTTTATACTAGTTTCGGTCAAAAATCAAATTAAATCGGAGACTATTCAAAATGATGTGAAACTTCATATATCATTTATATAATTTACAAGGGAAGGTTAAGATGGAAGTCCATGCAAAAAATCATCGGAAAATTAGATTCTATGAAACTTTTCGAAATGCAAGTTTCGGTCAAAAATCATAGTATATTATACACTAGTTTCGGTCAAAAAAATCAAATTTAATTGGGGACTATTGAAATGATACGAGACTTTTCAGATCAATTATATATGTTAAGATTGAAGGTTATGATGGAAGTCCATGCAAAAAAATCATCTGAAAACTAGATTTTAGGAATCTTTTTGAAATGCAAGTTTCGGTCAAAAAATCAATATATATTATACACTAGTTTATACTAGTTTAGGTCAAAAATCGAATTAAATCGGAGACTGTTCGAAAGTATGCGAAACTTCATATATCATTTATAAAATTTATGAGGGAAGGTTATGATGGAAGTCCATGCAAACAATCATCGGAAAATTAGATTCTATGAAACTTTTCGAAATGCAAGTTTCGGTCAAAAATCATAGTATATTATACACTAGTTTCGGTCAAAAAATTCAAATATAATTGGAGACTATTTGAAATAATACGAGACTTCACATATCATTTATATATGTTAAGAGGGAAGGTTATGATGGAAGTCCAACTAAAAAAATCAACTAAAAATTAGATTCTATGAAACTTTTCGAAATGCAAGTTTCGGTCAAAAATCATAGTATACTATACACTAGTTAAGGTAAAAAAATCAAATTTAATTGGTGACTATTTGAAATGATACGAGAATTTTCAGATCATTTATATATGTTAAGAGGGAAGGTTATGATGGAAGTCCATCCAAAAAAAATCATTTGAAAACTAGATTCTATGAAACTTTTCGAAATGCAAGTTTCGGTAAAAAAAATCATAATATATTATCCACTAGTTTATACAAGTTTTGGTCAAAAATCGAATTAAATCGGGGACTGATCGAAATGATACGAAACTACATATATCATTTTTATATTTTACGAGGGAAGGTTATGATGGAAGTCCATGCAAAAAATCATCGGAAAATTAGATTCTATGAACTTTTTCGAAATGCAAGTTTCGGTAAAAAAATCATAGTAAATTATACACTAGTTTCGGTCAAAAAAATTAAATTTAATTGGGGACTATTTGAAATGATACGAGACTTTTCAGATCATTTATATATGTTAAGAGGGAAGTTTATGATGGGAGTCCGTGCAAAAAAAAATGAAAACTAGATTCTATGAAACTTTTGGAAATGCAAGTTTCGGTCAAAAAATCATAATATATTATTCACTAGTTTATACTATTTTCGGTCAAAAATCGAATTAAATCGGAGACTGTTCGAAATGATGCGAAACTTCATATATCATTTATATAATTTACGAGGGAAGGTTATGATGGAGGTCCATTCAAAAAATTATCGAAAAATTAGATTCTATGAAACTTTTCGAAATAAAAGTTTCGTATGAAACTTTTCGAAATGCAAGTTCGGACAAAAATCATAGTATATTATAAACTAGTTTCGATCAAAAAAATCAAATTTAATTGGGCACTATTTGAAATGATACGAGGCATCACATATCATTTATATATGTTAAAAGGGAAGGTTACGATGGAAGTCCATGCATAAAAATCATCTGAAAACTAGATTTAATGAATCTTTTTGAAATGCCAGTTTCGGTCAAAAAATCATTATGTTTTATACACTAGTTTATACTAGTTTCGGTCAAAAATCAAATTAAATCGGAGACTATTCAAAATGATGTGAAACTTCATATATCATTTATATAATTTACGAGGGAAGGTTAAGATGGAAGTCCATGCAAAAAATCATCGGAAAATTAGATTCTATGAAACTTTTCGAAATGCAAGTGTCGGTCAAAAATCATAGTATATTATACACTAGTTTCGGTCAAAAAAATCAAATTTAATTGGGGACTATTGAAATGATACGAGACTTTTCAGATCAAGTATATATGTTAAGATTGAAGGTTATGATGGAAGTCCATGCAAAAAAATCATCTGAAAACTAGATTTTAGGAATCTTTTTGAAATGCAAGTTTCGGTCAAAAAATCAATATATATTATACACTAGTTTATACTAGTTTAGGTCAAAAATCGAATTAAATCGGAGACTGTTCGAAAGTATGCGAAACTTCATATATCATTTATAAAATTTACGAGGGAAGGTTATGATGGAAGTCCATGCAAACAATCATCGGAAAATTAGATTCTGTGAAACTTTTCGAAATGCAAGTTTCGGTCAAAAATCATAGTATATTATACACTAGTTTCGGTCAAAAAATTCAAATATAATTGGATACTATTTGAAATAATACGAGACTTCACATATCATTTATATATGTTAAGAGGGAAGGTTATGATGGAAGTCCAACTAAAAAAATCAACTAAAAATTAGATTCTATGAAACTTTTCGAAATGCAAGTTTCGGTCAAAAATCATAGTATATTATACACAAGTTAAGGTAAAAAAAATCAAATTTAATTAGTGACTATTTGAAATGATACGAGAATTTTCAGATCATTTATATATGTTAAGAGGGAAGGTTATGATGGAAGTTCATCCAAAAAAAATCATTTGAAAACTAGATTCTATGAAACTTTTCGAAATGCAAGTTTCGGTAAAAAAAATCATAATATATTATCCACTAGTTTATACAAGTTTTGGTCAAAAATCGAATTAAATCGGGGACTGTTCGAAATGATACAAAACTACATATATCATTTTTATATTTTACGAGGGAAGGTTATGATGGAAGTCCATGCAAAAAATCATCGGAAAATTAGATTCTATGAACTTTTTCGAAATGCAAGTTTCGGTAAAAAAATCATAGTAAATTATACACTAGTTTCGGTCAAAAAAATTAAATTTAATTGGGGACTATTTGAAATGATACGAGACTTTTCAGATCATTTATATATGTTAAGAGGGAAGTTTATGATGGGAGTCCGTGCAAAAAAAAATGAAAACTAGATTCTATGAAACTTTTGGAAATGCAAGTTTCGGTCAAAAAATCATAATATATTATTCACTAGTTTATACTATTTTCGGTCAAAAATCGAATTAAATCGGAGACTGTTCGAAATGATGCGAAACTTCATATATCATTTATATAATTTACGAGGGAAGGTTATGATGGAGGTCCATTCAAAAAATTATCGAAAAATTAGATTCTATGAAACTTTTCGAAATAAAAGTTTCGTATGAAACTTTTCGAAATGCAAGTTCGGACAAAAATCATAGTATATTATAAACTAGTTTCGATCAAAAAAATCAAATTTAATTGGGCACTATTTGAAATGATACGAGGCATCACATATCATTTATATATGTTAAAAGGGAAGGTTACGATGGAAGTCCATGCATAAAAATCATCTGAAAACTAGATTTAATGAATCTTTTTGAAATGCCAGTTTCGGTCAAAAAATCATTATGTTTTATACACTAGTTTATACTAGTTTCGGTCAAAAATCAAATTAAATCGGAGACTATTCAAAATGATGTGAAACTTCATATATCATTTATATAATTTACAAGGGAAGGTTAAGATGGAAGTCCATGCAAAAAATCATCGGAAAATTAGATTCTATGAAACTTTTCGAAATGCAAGTTTCGGTCAAAAATCATAGTATATTATACACTAGTTTCGGTCAAAAAAATCAAATTTAATTGGGGACTATTGAAATGATACGAGACTTTTCAGATCAATTATATATGTTAAGATTGAAGGTTATGATGGAAGTCCATGCAAAAAAATCATCTGAAAACTAGATTTTAGGAATCTTTTTGAAATGCAAGTTTCGGTCAAAAAATCAATATATATTATACACTAGTTTATACTAGTTTAGGTCAAAAATCGAATTAAATCGGAGACTGTTCGAAAGTATGCGAAACTTCATATATCATTTATAAAATTTACGAGGGAAGGTTATGATGGAAGTCCATGCAAACAATCATCGGAAAATTAGATTCTATGAAACTTTTCGAAATGCAAGTTTCGGTCAAAAATCATAGTATATTATACACTAGTTTCGGTCAAAAAATTCAAATATAATTGGAGACTATTTGAAATAATACGAGACTTCACATATCATTTATATATGTTAAGAGGGAAGGTTATGATGGAAGTCCAACTAAAAAAATCAACTAAAAATTAGATTCTATGAAACTTTTCGAAATGCAAGTTTCGGTCAAAAATCATAGTATACTATACACTAGTTAAGGTAAAAAAATCAAATTTAATTGGTGACTATTTGAAATGATACGAGAATTTTCAGATCATTTATATATGTTAAGAGGGAAGGTTATGATGGAAGTCCATCCAAAAAAAATCATTTGAAAACTAGATTCTATGAAACTTTTCGAAATGCAAGTTTCGGTAAAAAAAATCATAATATATTATCCACTAGTTTATACAAGTTTTGGTCAAAAATCGAATTAAATCGGGGACTGATCGAAATGATACGAAACTACATATATCATTTTTATATTTTACGAGGGAAGGTTATGATGGAAGTCCATGCAAAAAATCATCGGAAAATTAGATTCTATGAACTTTTTCGAAATGCAAGTTTCGGTAAAAAAATCATAGTAAATTATACACTAGTTTCGGTCAAAAAAATTAAATTTAATTGGGGACTATTTGAAATGATACGAGACTTTTCAGATCATTTATATATGTTAAGAGGGAAGTTTATGATGGGAGTCCGTGCAAAAAAAATGAAAACTAGATTCTATGAAACTTTTGGAAATGCAAGTTTCGGTCAAAAAATCATAATATATTATTCACTAGTTTATACTATTTTCGGTCAAAAATCGAATTAAATCGGAGACTGTTCGAAATGATGCGAAACTTCATATATCATTTATATAATTTACGAGGGAAGGTTATGATGGAGGTCCATTCAAAAAATTTATCGAAAAATTAGATTCTATGAAACTTTTCGAAATCAAAGTTTCTTATGAAACTTTTCGAAATGCAAGTATCGATCAAAAATCATAGTATATTATACACTAGTTTCGGTCAAAAAAATCAAATTTAATTGGGCACTATTTGAAATGATACGAGGCATAACATATCATTTATATATGTTAAAAGGGAAGGTTACGATGGAAGTCCATGCAACAAAATCATCTGAAAACTAGATTTAATGAATCTTTTTGAAATGCCAGTTTTGGTCAAAAAATCATTATGTTTTATAGACTAGTTTATACTAGTTTCGGTCAAAAATCAAATTAAATCGGAGACTGTTCAAAATGATGTGAAACTTCATATATCATTTATATAATTTACGAGGGAAGGTTAAGATGGAAGTCCATGCAAAAAATCATCGGAAAATTAGATTCTATGAAACTTTTCGAAATGCAAGTTTCGGTCAAAAATCATAGTATATTATACACTAGTTTCGGTCAAAAAAATCAAATTTAATTGGGGACTATTGAAATGAAACGAGACTTTTCAGATCAATTATATATGTTAAGAGTGAAGGTTATGATGGAAGTCCATGCAAAAAAATCATCTGAAAACTAGATTTTAGGAATCTTTTTGGAATGCAAGTTTCGGTCAAAAAATCAATATATATTATACACTAGTTTATACTAGTTTAGGTCAAAAATCGAATTAAATCGGAGACTGTTCGAAAGTATGCGAAACTTCATATATCATTTATAAAATTTACGAGGGAAGGTTATGATGGAAGTCCATGCAAACAATCATCGGAAAATTAGATTCTATGAAACTTTTCGAAATGCAAGTTTCGGTCAAAAATCATAGTATATTATACACTAGTTTCGGTCAAAAAATTCAAATATAATTGGAGACTATTTGAAATAATACGAGACTTCACATATCATTTATATATGTTAAGAGGGAAGGTTATGATGGAAGTCCATCTAAAAAAATCAACTAAAAATTAGATTCTATGAAACTTTTCGAAATGCAAGTTTCGGTCAAAAATCATAGTATATTATACACTAGTTAAGGTAAAAAAAATCAAATTTAATTGGTGACTATTTTAAATGATACGAGAATTTTCAGATCATTTATATATGTTAAGAGGGAAGGTTATGATGGAAGTCCATCCAAAAAAAATCATTTGAAAACTAGATTCTATGAAACTTTTCGAAATGCAAGTTTCGGTAAAAAAAATCATAATATATTATCCACTAGTTTATACAAGTTTTGGTCAAAAATCGAATTAAATCGGGGACTGATCGAAATGATATGAAACTACATATATCATTTTTATATTTTACGAGGGAAGGTTATGATGGAAGTCCATGCAAAAAATCATCGGAAAATTAGATTCTATGAACTTTTTCGAAATGCATGTTTCGGTAAAAAAATCATAGTAAATTATACACTAGTTTCGGTCAAAAAAATTAAATTTAATTGGGGACTATTTGAAATGATACGAGACTTTTCAGATCATTTATATATGTTAAGAGGGAAGTTTATGATGGGAGTCCGTGCAAAAAAAAATGAAAACTAGATTCTATGAAACTTTTGGAAATGCAAGTTTCGGTCAAAAAATCATAATATATTATTCACTAGTTTATACTATTTTCGGTCAAAAATCGAATTAAATCGGAGACTGTTCGAAATGATGCAAAACTTCATATATCATTTATATAATTTACGAGGGAAGGTTATGATGGAGGTCCATTCAAAAAATTATCGAAAAATTAGATTCTATGAAACTTTTCGAAATAAAAGTTTCTTATGAAACTTTTCGAAATGCAAGTATCGGTCAAAAATCATAGTATATTATACACTAGTTTCGGTCAAAAAAATCAAATTTAATTGGGCACTATTTGAAATGATACGAGGCATAACATATCATTTATATATGTTAAAAGGGAAGGTTACGATGGAAGTCCATGCAAAAAAATCATCTGAAAACTAGATTTAATGAATCTTTTTGAAATGCCAGTTTCTGTCAAAAAATCATTATGTTTTATACACTAGTTTATACTAGTTTCGGTCAAAAATCAAATTAAATCGGAGACTGTTCAAAATGATGTGAAACTTCATATATCATTTATATAATTTACGAGGGAAGGTTAAGATGGAAGTCCATGCAAAAAATCATCGGAAAATTAGATTCTATGAAACTTTTCGAAATGCAAGTTTGGGTCAAAAATCATAGTATATTATACACTAGTTTCGGTCAAAAAAATCAAATTTAATTGGGGACTATTGAAATGAAACGAGACTTTTCAAATCAATTATATATGTTAAGAGTGAAGGTTATGATGGAAGTCCATGCAAAAAAATCATCTGAAAACTAGATTTTAGGAATCTTTTTGAAATGCAAGTTTCGGTCAAAAAATCAATATATATTATACACTAGTTTATACTAGTTTAGGTCAAAAATCGAATTAAATCGGAGACTGTTCGAAAGTATGCGAAACTTCATATATCATTTATAAAATTTACGAGGGAAGGTTATGATGGAAGTCCATGCAAACAATCATCGGAAAATTAGATTCTATGAAACTTTTCGAAATGCAAGTTTCGGTCAAAAATCATAGTATATTATACACTAGTTTCGGTCAAAAAATTCAAATATAATTGGAGACTATTTGAAATAATACGAGACTTCACATATCATTTATATATGTTAAGAGGGAAGGTTATGATGGAAGTCCAACTAAAAAAATCAACTAAAAATTAGATTCTATGAAACTTTTCGAAATGCAAGTTTCGGTCAAAAATCATAGTATATTATACACTAGTTAAGGTAAAAAAAATCAAATTTAATTGGTGACTATTTGAAATGATACGAGAATTTTCAGATCATTTATATATGTTAAGAGGGAAGGTTATGATGGAAGTCCATCCAAAAAAAATCATTTGAAAACTAGATTCTATGAAACTTTTCGAAATGCAAGTTTCGGTAAAAAAAATCATAATATATTATCCACTAGTTTATACAAGTTTTGGTCAAAAATCGAATTAAATCGGGGACTGATCGAAATGATATGAAACTACATATATCATTTTTATATTTTACGAGGGAAGGTTATGATGGAAGTCCATGCAAAAAATCATCGGAAAATTAGATTCTATGAACTTTTTCGAAATGCATGTTTCGGTAAAAAAATCATAGTAAATTATACACTAGTTTCGGTCAAAAAAATTAAATTTAATTGGGGACTATTTGAAATGATACGAGACTTTTCAGATCATTTATATATGTTAAGAGGGAAGTTTATGATGGGAGTCCGTGCAAAAAAAAATGAAAACTAGATTCTATGAAACTTTTGGAAATGCAAGTTTCGGTCAAAAAATCATAATATATTATTCACTAGTTTATACTATTTTCGGTCAAAAATCGAATTAAATCGGAGACTGTTCGAAATGATGCAAAACTTCATATATCATTTATATAATTTACGAGGGAAGGTTATGATGGAGGTCCATTCAAAAAATTATCGAAAAATTAGATTCTATGAAACTTTTCGAAATAAAAGTTTCTTATGAAACTTTTCGAAATGCAAGTATCGGTCAAAAATCATAGTATATTATACACTAGTTTCGGTCAAAAAAATCAAATTTAATTGGGCACTATTTGAAATGATACGAGGCATAACATATCATTTATATATGTTAAAAGGGAAGGTTACGATGGAAGTCCATGCAAAAAAATCATCTGAAAACTAGATTTAATGAATCTTTTTGAAATGCCAGTTTCTGTCAAAAAATCATTATGTTTTATACACTAGTTTATACTAGTTTCGGTCAAAAATCAAATTAAATCGGAGACTGTTCAAAATGATGTGAAACTTCATATATCATTTATATAATTTACGAGGGAAGGTTAAGATGGAAGTCCATGCAAAAAATCATCGGAAAATTAGATTCTATGAAACTTTTCGAAATGCAAGTTTGGGTCAAAAATCATAGTATATTATACACTAGTTTCGGTCAAAAAAATCAAATTTAATTGGGGACTATTGAAATGAAACGAGACTTTTCAAATCAATTATATATGTTAAGAGTGAAGGTTATGATGGAAGTCCATGCAAAAAAATCATCTGAAAACTAGATTTTAGGAATCTTTTTGAAATGCAAGTTTCGGTCAAAAAATCAATATATATTATACACTAGTTTATACTAGTTTAGGTCAAAAATCGAATTAAATCGGAGACTGTTCGAAAGTATGCGAAACTTCATATATCATTTATAAAATTTACGAGGGAAGGTTATGATGGAAGTCCATGCAAACAATCATCGGAAAATTAGATTCTATGAAACTTTTCGAAATGCAAGTTTCGGTCAAAAATCATAGTATATTATACACTAGTTTCGGTCAAAAAATTCAAATATAATTGGAGACTATTTGAAATAATACGAGACTTCACATATCATTTATATATGTTAAGAGGGAAGGTTATGATGGAAGTCCAACTAAAAAAATCAACTAAAAATTAGATTCTATGAAACTTTTCGAAATGCAAGTTTCGGTCAAAAATCATAGTATATTATACACTAGTTAAGGTAAAAAAAATCAAATTTAATTGGTGACTATTTGAAATGATACGAGAATTTTCAGATCATTTATATATGTTAAGAGGGAAGGTTATGATGGAAGTCCATCCAAAAAAAATCATTTGAAAACTAGATTCTATGAAACTTTTCGAAATGCAAGTTTCGGTAAAAAAAATCATAATATATTATCCACTAGTTTATACAAGTTTTGGTCAAAAATCAAATTAAATCGGGGACTGATCGAAATGATACGAAACTACATATATCATTTTTATATTTTACGAGGGAAGGTTATGATGGAAGTCCATGCAAAAAATCATCGGAAAATTAGATTCTATGAACTTTTTCGAAATGCAAGTTTCGGTAAAAAAATCATAGTAAATTATACACTAGTTTCGGTCAAAAAAATTAAATTTAATTGGGGACTATTTGAAATGATACGAGACTTTTCAGATAATTTATATATGTTAAGAGGGAAGTTTATGATGGGAGTCCGTGCAAAAAAAAATGAAAACTAGATTCTATGAAACTTTTGGAAATGCAAGTTTCGGTCAAAAAATCATAATATATTATTCACTAGTTTATACTATTTTCGGTCAAAAATCGAATTAAATCGGAGAATGTTCGAAATGATGCGAAACTTCATATATCATTTATATAATTTACGAGGGAAGTTTATGATGGAGGTCCATTCAAAAAATTATCGAAAAATTAGATTCTATGAAACTTTTCGAAATAAAAGTTTCTTATGAAACGTTTCGAAATGCAAGTGTCGGTCAAAAATCATAGTATATTATACACTAGTTTCGGTCAAAAAAATCAAATTTAATTGGGCACTATTTGAAATGATACGAGGCATCACATATCATTTATATATGTTAAAAGGGAAGGTTACGATGGAAGTCCATGCAAAAAAATCATCTGAAAACTAGATTTAATGAATCTTTTTGAAATGCCAGTTTCGGTCAAAAAATCATTATGTTTTATACACTAGTTTATACTAGTTTCGGTCAAAAATCAAATTAAATCGGAGACTGTTCAAAATGATGTGAAACTTCATATATCATTTATATAATTTACGAGGGAAGGTTAAGATGGAAGTCCATGCAAAAAATCATCGGAAAATTAGATTCTATGAAACTTTTCGAAATGCAAGTTTGGGTCAAAAATCATAGTATATTATACACTAGTTTCGGTCAAAAAAATCAAATTTAATTGGGGACTATTGAAATGAAACGAGACTTTTCAAATCAATTATATATGTTAAGAGTGAAGGTTATGATGGAAGTCCATGCAAAAAAATCATCTGAAAACTAGATTTTAGGAATCTTTTTGAAATGCAAGTTTCGGTCAAAAAATCAATATATATTATACACTAGTTTATACTAGTTTAGGTCAAAAATCGAATTAAATCGGAGACTGTTCGAAAGTATGCGAAACTTCATATATCATTTATAAAATTTACGAGGGAAGGTTATGATGGAAGTCCATGCAAACAATCATCGGAAAATTAGATTCTATGAAACTTTTCGAAATGCAAGTTTCGGTCAAAAATCATAGTATATTATACACTAGTTTCGGTCAAAAAATTCAAATATAATTGGAGACTATTTGAAATAATACGAGACTTCACATATCATTTATATATGTTAAGAGGGAAGGTTATGATGGAAGTCCAACTAAAAAAATCAACTAAAAATTAGATTCTATGAAACTTTTCGAAATGCAAGTTTCGGTCAAAAATCATAGTATATTATACACTAGTTAAGGTAAAAAAAATCAAATTTAATTGGTGACTATTTGAAATGATACGAGAATTTTCAGATCATTTATATATGTTAAGAGGGAAGGTTATGATGGAAGTCCATCCAAAAAAAATCATTTGAAAACTAGATTCTATGAAACTTTTCGAAATGCAAGTTTCGGTAAAAAAAATCATAATATATTATCCACTAGTTTATACAAGTTTTGGTCAAAAATCGAATTAAATCGGGGACTCATCGAAATGATACGAAACTACATATATCATTTTTATATTTTACGAGGGAAGGTTATGATGGAAGTCCATGCAAAAAATCATCGGAAAATTAGATTCTATGAACTTTTTCGAAATGCAAGTTTCGGTAAAAAAATCATAGTAAATTATACACTAGTTTCGGTCAAAAAAATTAAATTTAATTGGGGACTATTTGAAATGATACGAGACTTTTCAGATAATTTATATATGTTAAGAGGGAAGTTTATGATGGGAGTCCGTGCAAAAAAAAATGAAAACTAGATTCTATGAAACTTTTGGAAATGCAAGTTTCGGTCAAAAAATCATAATATATTATTCACTAGTTTATACTATTTTCGGTCAAAAATCGAATTAAATCGGAGAATGTTCGAAATGATGCGAAACTTCATATATCATTTATATAATTTACGAGGGAAGTTTATGATGGAGGTCCATTCAAAAAATTATCGAAAAATTAGATTCTATGAAACTTTTCGAAATAAAAGTTTCTTATGAAACGTTTCGAAATGCAAGTGTCGGTCAAAAATCATAGTATATTATACACTAGTTTCGGTCAAAAAAATCAAATTTAATTGGGCACTATTTGAAATGATACGAGGCATCACATATCATTTATATATGTTAAAAGGGAAGGTTACGATGGAAGTCCATGCAAAAAAATCATCTGAAAACTAGATTTAATGAATCTTTTTGAAATGCCAGTTTCGGTCAAAAAATCATTATGTTTTATACACTAGTTTATACTAGTTTCGGTCAAAAATCAAATTAAATCGGAGACTGTTCAAAATGATGTGAAACTTCATATATCATTTATATAATTTACGAGGGAAGGTTAAGATGGAAGTCCATGCAAAAAATCATCGGAAAATTAGATTCTATGAAACTTTTCGAAATGCAAGTTTGGGTCAAAAATCATAGTATATTATACACTAGTTTCGGTCAAAAAAATCAAATTTAATTGGGGACTATTGAAATGAAACGAGACTTTTCAAATCAATTATATATGTTAAGAGTGAAGGTTATGATGGAAGTCCATGCAAAAAAATCATCTGAAAACTAGATTTTAGGAATCTTTTTGAAATGCAAGTTTCGGTCAAAAAATCAATATATATTATACACTAGTTTATACTAGTTTAGGTCAAAAATCGAATTAAATCGGAGACTGTTCGAAAGTATGCGAAACTTCATATATCATTTATAAAATTTACGAGGGAAGGTTATGATGGAAGTCCATGCAAACAATCATCGGAAAATTAGATTCTATGAAACTTTTCGAAATGCAAGTTTCGGTCAAAAATCATAGTATATTATACACTAGTTTCGGTCAAAAAATTCAAATATAATTGGAGACTATTTGAAATAATACGAGACTTCACATATCATTTATATATGTTAAGAGGGAAGGTTATGATGGAAGTCCAACTAAAAAAATCAACTAAAAATTAGATTCTATGAAACTTTTCGAAATGCAAGTTTCGGTCAAAAATCATAGTATATTATACACTAGTTAAGGTAAAAAAAATCAAATTTAATTGGTGACTATTTGAAATGATACGAGAATTTTCAGATCATTTATATATGTTAAGAGGGAAGGTTATGATGGAAGTCCATCCAAAAAAAATCATTTGAAAACTAGATTCTATGAAACTTTTCGAAATGCAAGTTTCGGTAAAAAAAATCATAATATATTATCCACTAGTTTATACAAGTTTTGGTCAAAAATCGAATTAAATCGGGGACTGATCGAAATGATACGAAACTACATATATCATTTTTATATTTTACGAGGGAAGGTTATGATGGAAGTCCATGCAAAAAATCATCGGAAAATTAGATTCTATGATCTTTTTCGAAATGCAAGTTTCGGTAAAAAAATCATAGTAAATTATACACTAGTTTCGGTCAAAAAAATTAAATTTAATTGGGGACTATTTGAAATGATACGAGACTTTTCAGATAATTTATATATGTTAAGAGGGAAGTTTATGATGGGAGTCCGTGCAAAAAAAAATGAAAACTAGATTCTATGAAACTTTTGGAAATGCAAGTTTCGGTCAAAAAATCATAATATATTATTCACTAGTTTATACTATTTTCGGTCAAAAATCGAATTAAATCGGAGAATGTTCGAAATGATGCGAAACTTCATATATCATTTATATAATTTACGAGGGAAGTTTATGATGGAGGTCCATTCAAAAAATTATCGAAAAATTAGATTCTATGAAACTTTTCGAAATAAAAGTTTCTTATGAAACGTTTCGAAATGCAAGTGTCGGTCAAAAATCATAGTATATTATACACTAGTTTCGGTCAAAAAAATCAAATTTAATTGGGCACTATTTGAAATGATACGAGGCATCACATATCATTTATATATGTTAAAAGGGAAGGTTACGATGGAAGTCCATGCAAAAAAATCATCTGAAAACTAGATTTAATGAATCTTTTTGAAATGCCAGTTTCGGTCAAAAAATCATTATGTTTTATACACTAGTTTATACTAGTTTCGGTCAAAAATCAAATTAAATCGGAGACTGTTCAAAATGATGTGAAACTTCATATATCATTTATATAATTTACGAGGGAAGGTTAAGATGGAAGTCCATGCAAAAAATCATCGGAAAATTAGATTCTATGAAACTTTTCGAAATGCAAGTTTGGGTCAAAAATCATAGTATATTATACACTAGTTTCGGTCAAAAAAATCAAATTTAATTGGGGACTATTGAAATGAAACGAGACTTTTCAAATCAATTATATATGTTAAGAGTGAAGGTTATGATGGAAGTCCATGCAAAAAAATCATCTGAAAACTAGATTTTAGGAATCTTTTTGAAATGCAAGTTTCGGTCAAAAAATCAATATATATTATACACTAGTTTATACTAGTTTAGGTCAAAAATCGAATTAAATCGGAGACTGTTCGAAAGTATGCGAAACTTCATATATCATTTATAAAATTTACGAGGGAAGGTTATGATGGAAGTCCATGCAAACAATCATCGGAAAATTAGATTCTATGAAACTTTTCGAAATGCAAGTTTCGGTCAAAAATCATAGTATATTATACACTAGTTTCGGTCAAAAAATTCAAATATAATTGGAGACTATTTGAAATAATACGAGACTTCACATATCATTTATATATGTTAAGAGGGAAGGTTATGATGGAAGTCCAACTAAAAAAATCAACTAAAAATTAGATTCTATGAAACTTTTCGAAATGCAAGTTTCGGTCAAAAATCATAGTATATTATACACTAGTTAAGGTAAAAAAAATCAAATTTAATTGGTGACTATTTGAAATGATACGAGAATTTTCAGATCATTTATATATGTTAAGAGGGAAGGTTATGATGGAAGTCCATCCAAAAAAAATCATTTGAAAACTAGATTCTATGAAACTTTTCGAAATGCAAGTTTCGGTAAAAAAAATCATAATATATTATCCACTAGTTTATACAAGTTTTGGTCAAAAATCGAATTAAATCGGGGACTGATCGAAATGATACGAAACTACATATATCATTTTTATATTTTACGAGGGAAGGTTATGATGGAAGTCCATGCAAAAAATCATCGGAAAATTAGATTCTATGAACTTTTTCGAAATGCAAGTTTCGGTAAAAAAATCATAGTAAATTATACACTAGTTTCGGTCAAAAAAATTAAATTTAATTGGGGACTATTTGAAATGATACGAGACTTTTCAGATAATTTATATATGTTAAGAGGGAAGTTTATGATGGGAGTCCGTGCAAAAAAAAATGAAAACTAGATTCTATGAAACTTTTGGAAATGCAAGTTTCGGTCAAAAAATCATAATATATTATTCACTAGTTTATACTATTTTCGGTCAAAAATCGAATTAAATCGGAGAATGTTCGAAATGATGCGAAACTTCATATATCATTTATATAATTTACGAGGGAAGTTTATGATGGAGGTCCATTCAAAAAATTATCGAAAAATTAGATTCTATGAAACTTTTCGAAATAAAAGTTTCTTATGAAACGTTTCGAAATGCAAGTGTCGGTCAAAAATCATAGTATATTATACACTAGTTTCGGTCAAAAAAATCAAATTTAATTGGGCACTATTTGAAATGATACGAGGCATCACATATAATTTATATATGTTAAAAGGGAAGGTTACGATGGAAGTCCATGCAAAAAAATCATCTGAAAATTGGATTTCATGAATCTTTTTGAAATGCCAGTTTCGGTCAAAAAATCATTATGTATTATACACAAGTTTATACTAGTTTCGGTCAAAAATCAAATTAAATCGGAGACTGTTCAAAATGATGTGAAACTTCATATATCATTTATATAATTTACGAGGGAAGGTTATGATGGAAGTCCATGCAAAAACTCATCGGAAAATTAGATTCTATGAAACTTTTCGAAATGCAAGTTTCGGTCAAAAATCATAGTATATTATACACTAGTTTCGGTCAAAAAAATCAAAGTTAATTGGGGACTATTGAAATGATACGAGACTTTTCAGATCAATTATATATGTTAAGAGTGAAGGTTATGATGGAAGTCCATGCAAAAAAAATCATCTGAAAACTAGATTTTAGGAATCTTTTAAAAATGCAAGTTTCGGTCAAAAAATCAATATATATTATACACTAGTTTAGGTCAAAAATCGAATTAAATCGGAGACTGTTCGAAAGTATGCGAAACTTCATATATCATTTATAAAATTTACGAGGGAAGGTTATGATGGAAGTCCATGAAAAAAATCATCGGAAAATTAGATTCGATGAAACTTTTCGAAATGCAATTTCGGTCAAAAATCATAGTATATTTATTATACACTAGTTTCGGTCAAAAAAATTTAAATTTAATTGGAGACTATTTGAAATAATACGACACTTCACATATCATTTATATATGTTAAGAGGGAAGGTTATGATGGAAGTCCAACTAAAAAAATCAACTAAAAATAAGATTCTATGAAACTTTTCGAAATGCATGTTTCGGTCAAAAATTATAGTATATTATACACTAGTTTAGGTAAAAAAAATCAAATTTAATTGGTGTCTATTTGAAATGATACGGGAATTTTCAGATCATTTATATATGTTAAGAGGGAAGGTTATGATGGAAGTCCATCAAAAAATAATCATTTGAAAACTAGATTCTATGAAACTTTTCGAAATGCAAGTTTCGGTAAAAAAAATCATAATATATTATCCACTAGTTTATACAAGTTTTGGTCAAAAATCGAATTAAATCGGGGACTGTTCGAAATGATACGAAACTACATATCTCATTTTTATATTTTACGAGGGAAGGTTATGATGGAAGTCCATGCAAAAAATCATCGGAAAATTGGATTCTATGAACTTTTTCGAAATGCAAGTTTCGGTAAAAAAATCATAGTAAATTATACACTAGTTTCGGTCAAAAAAATTAAATTTAAATGGGGACTATTTGAAATGATACGAAACTTTTCAGATCATTTATATATGTTAAGAGTGAAGGTTATGATGGGAGTCCTTGCAAAAAAAAATATGAAAACTAGATTCTATGAAACTTTTGGAAATGCAAGTTTCGGTCAAAAAATCATAATATATTATTCACTAGTTTATACTATTTTCGGTCAAAAATCAAATTAAATCGGAGACTGTTCGAAATGATGCGAAACTTCATATATCATTTATATAATTTACGAGGGAAGGTTATGATGGAGGTCCATTCAAAAAATCATCGAAAAATTAGATTCCATGAAACTTTTCGAAATAAAAGTTTCTTATGAAACTATTCGAAATGCAAGTGTCGGTCAAAAATCATAGTATATTATACACTAGTTTTGGTCTAAAAAATCAAATTTAATTGGGCACTATTTGAAATGATACGAGGCATCACATATCATTTATATATGTTAAAAGGGAAGGTTACGGAGGAAGTCCATGCAAAAAAATCATCTGAAAACTGGATTTCATGAATCTTTTTGAAATGCCAGTTTCGGTCAAAAAATCATTATGTTTTATACACTAGTTTATACTAGTTTCGGTGAAAAATCAAATTAAATCGGAGACTGTTCAAAATGATGTGAAACTTCATATATCATTTATATAATTTACAAGGGAAGGTTATGATGGAAGTCCATGCAAAAAATCATCGGAAAATTAGATTCTATGAAACTTTTCGAAATGCATGTTTCGGTCAAAAATCATAGTATATTATACACTAGTTTCGGTCAAAAAAATCAAATTTAATTGGGGACTATTGAAATGATACGAGACTTTTCAGATCAATTATATATGTTAAGAGTGAAGGTTATGATGGAAGTCCATGCAAAAAAAATCATCTGAAAACTAGATTTTAGGAATCTTTTAAAAATGCAAGTTTCGGTCAAAAAATCAATATATATTATACACTAGTTTAGGTCAAAAATGGAATTAAATCGGAGACTGTTCGAAAGTACGCGAAACTTCATATATCATTTATAAAATTTACGAGGGAAGGTTATGATGGAAGTCCATGCAAAAAATCATCGGAAAATTAGATTCTATGAAACTTTTCGAAATGCAATTTCGGTCAAAAATCATAGTATATTTATTATACACTAGTTTCGGTCAAAAAAATTTAAATTTAATTGGAGACTATTTGAAATAATACGACACTTCACATATCATTTATATATGTTAAGAGGGAAGGTTATGATGGAAGTCCAACTAAAAAAATCAACTAAAAATAAGATTCTATGAAACTTTTCGAAATGCATGTTTCGGTCAAAAATCATAGTATATTATACACTAGTTTAGGTAAAAAAAATCAAATTTAATTGGTGTCTATTTGAAATGATACGGGAATTTTCAGATCATTTATATATGTTAAGAGGGAAGGTTATGATGGAAGTCCATCAAAAAAAAATCATTTGAAAACTAGATTCTATGAAACTTTTCGAAATGCAAGTTTCGGTAAAAAAAATCATAATATATTATCCACTAGTTTATACAAGTTTTGGTCAAAAATCGAATTAAATCGGGGACTGTTCGAAATGATACGAAACTACATATATCATTTTTATATTTTACGAGGGAAGGTTATGATGGAAGTCCATGCAAAAAATCATCGGAAAATTAGATTCTATGAACTTTTTCGAAATGCAAGTTTCGGTAAAAAAATCATAGTAAATTATACACTAGTTTCGGTCAGAAAAATTAAATTTAATTGGGGACTATTTGAAATGATACGAGACTTTTCAGATCATTTATATATGTTAAGAGTGAAGGTTATGATAGGAGTCCGTGCAAAAAAAAATATGAAAACTAGATTCTATGAAACTTTTGGAAATGCAAGTTTCGGTCAAAAAATCATAATATATTATTCACTAGTTTATACTATTTTCGGTCAAAAATCGAATTAAATCGGAGACTGTTCGAAATGATGCGAAACTTCATATATCATTTATATAATTTACGAGGGAAGGTTATGATGGAGGTCCATTCAAAAAATCATCGAAAAATTAGATTCTATGAAACTTTTCGAAATAAAAGTTTCTTATGAAACTTTTCGAAATGCAAGTGTCGGTCAAAAATCATAGTATATTATACACTAGTTTTGGTCAAAAAAATCAAATTTAATTGGGCATTATTTGAAATGATACAAGGCATCACATATCATTTATATATGTTAAAAGGGAAGGTTACGATGGAAGTCCATGCAAAAAAATCATCTGAAAACTGGATTTCATGAATCTTTTTGAAATGCCAGTTTCGGTCAAAAAATCATTATGTTTTATACACTAGTTTATACTAGTTTCGGTCAAAAATCAAATTAAATCGGAGACTGTTCAAAATGATATGAAACTTCATATATCATTTATATAATTTACGAGGGAAGGTTATGATGGAAGTCCATGCAAAAAATCATCGGAAAATTAGATTCTATGAAACTTTTCGAAATGCATGTTTCGGTCAAAAATCATAGTATATTATACACTAGTTTCGGTCAAAAAAATCAAATTTAATTGGGGACTATTGAAATGATACGAGACTTTTCAGATCAATTATATATGTTAAGAGTGAAAGTTATGATGGAAGTCCATGCAAAAAAAATCATCTGAAAACTAGATTTTAGGAATCTTTTAAAAATGCAAGTTTCGGTCAAAAAATCAATACATATTATACACTAGTTTATACTAGTTTAGGTCAAAAATCGAATTAAATCGGAGACTGTTCGAAAGTATGCGATACTTCATATATCATTTATAAAATTTACGAGGGAAGGTTATGATGGAAGTCCATGCAAAAAATCATCGGAAAATTAGATTCTATGAAACTTTTCGAAATGCAAGTTTCGGTAAAAAATCATAGTATATTTATTATACACTAGTTTCGGTCAAAAAATTTAAATTTAATTGGAGACTATTTGAAATAATACGAGACTTCACATATCATTTATATATGTTAAGAGGGAAGGTTATGATGGAAGTCCAACTAAAAAAATCAACTAAAAATTAGATTCTATGAAACTTTTCGAAATGCAAGTTTCGCTCAAAAATCATAGTATATTATACACTAGTTTAGGTAAAAAAAATCATATTTAATTGGTGACTATTTGAAATGATACGAGAATTTTCAGATCATTTATATATGTTAAGAGGGAAGGTTATGATGGAAGTCCATCCAAAAAAATCATTTGAAAACTAAATTTTATGAAACTTTTCGAAATGCAAGTTTCGGTAAAAAAAATCATAATATATTTTCCACTAGTTTATACAAGTATTGGTCAAAAATCGAATTAAATCGGGGACTGTTCGAAATGATACGAAACTACATATATCATTTTTATATTTTACGAGGGATGGTTATGATGGAAGTCCGTGCAAAAAATCATCGGAAAATTAGATTCTATGAACTTTTTCGAAATGCAAGTTTCGGTAAAAAAATCATAGTAAATTATACACTAGTTTCGGTCAAAAAAATTAAATTTAATTGGGGACTATTTGAAATGATATGAAACTTTTCAGATCATTTATATATGTTAAGAGTGAAGGTTATGATGGGAGTCCTTGCAAAAAAAATAATATGAAAACTAGATTCTATGAAACTTTTGGAAATGCAAGTTTCGGTCAAAAAATCATAATATATTATTCACTAGTTTATACTATTTTCGGTCAAAAATCAAATTAAATCGGAGACTGTTCGAAATGATGCGAAACTTCATATATCATTTATATAATTTACGAGGGAAGGTTATGATGGAGGTCCATTCAAAAAATCATCGAAAAATTAGATTCTATGAAACTTTTCGAAATAAAAGTTTCTTATGAAACTATTCGAAATGCAAGTGTCGGTCAAAAATCATAGTATATTATACACTAGTTTTGGTCAAAAAAATCAAATTTAATTGGGCACTATTTGAAATGATACGAGGCATCACATATCATTTATATATGTTAAAAGGGAAGGTTACGATGGAAGTCCATGCAAAAAAATCATTTATATAATTTACGAGGGAAGGTTATGATGGAAGTCCATGCAAAAAATCATCGGAAAATTAGATTCTATGAACTTTTTCGAAATGCAAGTTTCGGTAAAAAAATCATAGTAAATTATACACTAGTTTCGGTCAGAAAAATTAAATTTAATTGGGGACTATTTGAAATGATACGAGACTTTTCAGATCATTTATATATGTTAAGAGTGAAGGTTATGATAGGAGTCCGTGCAAAAAAAAATATGAAAACTAGATTCTATGAAACTTTTGGAAATGCAAGTTTCGGTCAAAAAATCATAATATATTATTCACTAGTTTATACTATTTTCGGTCAAAAATCGAATTAAATCGGAGACTGTTCGAAATGATGCGAAACTTCATATATCATTTATATAATTTACGAGGGAAGGTTATGATGGAGGTCCATTCAAAAAATCATCGAAAAATTAGATTCTATGGAACTTTTCGAAATAAAAGTTTCTTATGAAACTATTCGAAATGCAAGTGTCGGTCAAAAATCATAGTATATTATACACTAGTTTTGGTCAAAAAAATCAAATTTAATTGGGCACTATTTGAAATGATACGAGGCATCACATATCATTTATATATGTTAAAAGGGAAGGTTACGGAGGAAGTCCATGCAAAAAAATTATCTGAAAACTGGATTTCATGAATCTTTTTGAAATGCCAGTTTCGGTCAAAAAATCATTATGTTTTATACACTAGTTTATACTAGTTTCGGTGAAAAATCAAATTAAATCGGAGACTGTTCAAAATGATGTGAAACTTCATATATCATTTATATAATTTACAAGGGAAGGTTATGATGGAAGTCCATGCAAAAAATCATCGGAAAATTAGATTCTATGAAACTTTTCGAAATGCATGTTTCGGTCAAAAATCATAGTATATTATACACTAGTTTCGGTCAAAAAAATCAAATTTAATTGGGGACTATTGAAATGATACGAGACTTTTCAGATCAATTATATATGTTAAGAGTGAAGGTTATGATGGAAGTCCATGCAAAAAAAATCATCTGAAAACTAGATTTTAGGAATCTTTTAAAAATGCAAGTTTCGGTCAAAAAATCAATATATATTATACACTAGTTTAGGTCAAAAATGGAATTAAATCGGAGACTGTTCGAAAGTATGCGAAACTTCATATATCATTTATAAAATTTACGAGGGAAGGTTATGATGGAAGTCCATGCAAAAAATCATCGGAAAATTAGATTCTATGAAACTTTTCGAAATGCAATTTCGGTCAAAAATCATAGTATATTTATTATACACTAGTTTCGTCCAAAAAAATTTAAATTTAATTGGAGACTATTTGAAATAATACGACACTTCACATATCATTTATATATGTTAAGAGGGAAGGTTATGATGGAAGTCCAACTAAAAAAATCAACTAAAAATAAGATTCTATGAAACTTTTCGAAATGCATGTTTCGGTCAAAAATCATAGTATATTATACACTAGTTTAGGTAAAAAAAATTAAATTTAATTGGTGTCTATTTGAAATGATACGGGAATTTTCAGATCATTTATATATGTTAAGAGGGAAGGTTATGATGGAAGTCCATCAAAAAAAAATCATTTGAAAACTAGATTCTATGAAACTTTTCGAAATGCAAGTTTCGGTAAAAAAAATCATAATATATTATCCACTAGTTTATACAAGTTTTGGTCAAAAATCGAATTAAATCGGGGACTGTTCGAAATGATACGAAACTACATATATCATTTTTATATTTTACGAGGGAAGGTTATGATGGAAGTCCATGCAAAAAATCATCGGAAAATTAGATTCTATGAACTTTTTCGAAATGCAAGTTTCGGTAAAAAAATCATAGTAAATTATACACTAGTTTCGGTCAGAAAAATTAAATTTAATTGGGGACTATTTGAAATGATACGAGACTTTTCAGATCATTTATATATGTTAAGAGTGAAGGTTATGATAGGAGTCCGTGCAAAAAAAAATATGAAAACTAGATTCTATGAAACTTTTGGAAATGCAAGTTTCGGTCAAAAAATCATAATATATTATTCACTAGTTTATACTATTTTCGGTCAAAAATCGAATTAAATCGGAGACTGTTCGAAATGATGCGAAACTTCATATATCATTTATATAATTTACGAGGGAAGGTTATGATGGAGGTCCATTCAAAAAATCATCGAAAAATTAGATTCTATGAAACTTTTCGAAATAAAAGTTTCTTATGAAACTTTTCGAAATGCAAGTGTCGGTCAAAAATCATAGTATATTATACACTAGTTTTGGTCAAAAAAATCAAATTTAAGTGGGCACTATTTGAAATGATACAAGGCATCACATATCATTTATATATGTTAAAAGGGAAGGTTACGATGGAAGTCCATGCAAAAAAATCATCTGAAAACTTGATTTCATGAATCTTTTTGAAATGCCAGTTTCGGTCAAAAAATCATTATGTTTTATACACTAGTTTATACTAGTTTCGGTCAAAAATCAAATTAAATCGGAGACTGTTCAAAATGATATGAAACTTCATATATCATTTATATAATTTACGAGGGAAGGTTATGATGGAAGTCCATGCAAAAAATCATCGGAAAATTAGATTCTATGAAACTTTTCGAAATGCAAGTTTCGGTCAAAAATCATAGTATATTATACACTAGTTTCGGTCAAAAAAATCAAATTTAATTGGGGACTATTGAAATGATACGAGACTTTTCAGATCAATTATATATGTTAAGAGTGAAAGTTATGATGGAAGTCCATGCAAAAAAAATCATCTGAAAACTAGATTTTAGGAATCTTTTAAAAATGCAAGTTTCGGTCAAAAAATCAATATATATTATACACTAGTTTATACTAGTTTAGGTCAAAAATCGAATTAAATCGGAGACTGTTCGAAAGTATGCGAAACTTCATATATCATTTATAAAATTTACGAGGGAAGGTTATGATGGAAGTCCATGCAAAAAATCATCGGAAAATTAGATTCTATGAAACTTTTCGAAATGCAAGTTTCGGTAAAAAATCATAGTATATTTATTATACACTAGTTTCGGTCAAAAAATTTAAATTTAATTGGAGACTATTTGAAATAATACGAGACTTCACATATCATTTATATATGTTAAGAGGGAAGGTTATGATGGAAGTCCAACTAAAAAAATCAACTAAAAATTAGATTCTATGAAACTTTTCGAAATGCAAGTTTCGCTCAAAAATCATAGTATATTATACACTAGTTTAGGTAAAAAAAATCATATTTAATTGGTGACTATTTGAAATGATACGAGAATTTTCAGATCATTTATATATGTTAAGAGGGAAGGTTATGATGGAAGTCCATCCAAAAAAATCATTTGAAAACTAAATTTTATGAAACTTTTCGAAATGCAAGTTTCGGTAAAAAAAATCATAATATATTTTCCACTAGTTTATACAAGTATTGGTCAAAAATCGAATTAAATCGGGGACTGTTCGAAATGATACGAAACTACATATATCATTTTTATATTTTACGAGGGATGGTTATGATGGAAGTCCGTGCAAAAAATCATCGGAAAATTAGATTCTATGAACTTTTTCGAAATGCAAGTTTCGGTAAAAAAATCATAGTAAATTATACACTAGTTTCGGTCAAAAAAATTAAATTTAATTGGGGACTATTTGAAATGATATGAAACTTTTCAGATCATTTATATATGTTAAGAGTGAAGGTTATGATGGGAGTCCTTGCAAAAAAAATAATATGAAAACTAGATTCTATGAAACTTTTGGAAATGCAAGTTTCGGTCAAAAAATCATAATATATTATTCACTAGTTTATACTATTTTCGGTCAAAAATCAAATTAAATCGGAGACTGTTCGAAATGATGCGAAACTTCATATATCATTTATATAATTTACGAGGGAAGGTTATGATGGAGGTCCATTCAAAAAATCATCGAAAAATTAGATTCTATGAAACTTTTCGAAATAAAAGTTTCTTATGAAACTATTCGAAATGCAAGTGTCGGTCAAAAATCATAGTATATTATACACTAGTTTTGGTTAAAAAAATCAAATTTAATTGGGCACTATTTGAAATGATACGAGGCATCACATATCATTTATATATGTTAAAAGGGAAGGTTACGATGGAAGTCCATGCAAAAAAATCATTTATATAATTTACGAGGGAAGGTTATGATGGAAGTCCATGCAAAAAATCATCGGAAAATTAGATTCTATGAACTTTTTCGAAATGCAAGTTTCGGTAAAAAAATCATAGTAAATTATACACTAGTTTCGGTCAAAAAAATTAAATTTAATTGGAGACTATTTGAAATGATACGAGACTTTTCAGATCATTTATATATGTTAAGAGGGAAGTTTATGATGGGAGTCCGTGCAAAAAAAAATGACAACTAGATTCTATGAATCTTTTTGAAATGCCAGTTTCGGTCAAAAAATCATTATGTTTTATACACTAGTTTATACTAGTTTCGGTCAAATATCAAATTAAATCGGAGACTGTTCAAAATGATGTGAAACATCATATATAATTTATATAATTTACGAGGGAAGGTTATGATGGAAGTCCATGCAAAAAATCATCGGAAAATTAGATTCTATGAAACTTTTCGAAATGCAATTTCGGTCAAAAATCATAGTATATTTATTATACACTAGTTTCGGTCAAAAAAATTTAAACTTAATTGGAGACTATTTGAAATAATACGACACTTCACATATCATTTATATATGTTAAGAGGGAAGGTTATGATGGAAGTCCAACTAAAAAAATCAACTAAAAATAAGATTCTATGAAACTTTTCGAAATGCATGTTTCGGTCAAAAATCATAGTATATTATACACTAGTTTAGGTAAAAAAAATCAAATTTAATTGGTGTCTATTTGAAATGATACGGGAATTTTCAGATCATTTATATATGTTAAGAGGGAAGGTTATGATGGAAGTCCATCAAAAAAAAATCATTTGAAAACTAGATTCTATGAAACTTTTCGAAATGCAAGTTTCGGTAAAAAAAATCATAATATATTATCCACTAGTTTATACAAGTTTTGGTCAAAAATCGAATTAAATCAGGGACTGTTCGAAATGATACGAAACTACATATCTCATTTTTATATTTTACGAGGGAAGGTTATGATGGAAGTCCATGCAAAAAATCATCGGAAAATTAGATTCTATGAACTTTTTCGAAATGAAAGTTTCGGTAAAAAAATCATAGTAAATTATACACTAGTTTCGGTCAAAAAAATTAAATTTAATTGGGGACTATTTGAAATGATACGAAACTTTTCAGATCATTTATATATGTTAAGAGTGAAGGTTATGATGGGAGTCCTTGCAAAAAAAAAAATATGAAAACTAGATTCTATGAAACTTTTGGAAATGCAAGTTTCGGTCAAAAAATCATAATATATTATTCACTAGTTTATACTATTTTCGGTCAAAAATCAAATTAAATCGGAGACTGTTCGAAATGATGCGAAACTTCATATATCATTTATATAATTTACGAGGGAAGGTTATGATGGAGGTCCATTCAAAAAATCATCGAAAAATTAGATTCTATGAAACTTTTCGAAATAAAAGTTTCTTATGAAACTATTCGAAATGCAAGTGTCGGTCAAAAATCATAGTATATTATACACTAGTTTTGGTCAAAAAAATCAAATTTAATTGGGCACTATTTGAAATGATACGAGGCATCACATATCATTTATATATGTTAAAAGGGAAGGTTACGATGGAAGTCCATGCAAGAAAATCATCTGAAAACTGGATTTCATGAATCTTTTTGAAATGCCAGTTTCGGTCAAAAAATCATTATGTTTTATACACTAGTTTATACTAGTTTCGATGAAAAATCAAATTAAATCGGAGACTGTTCAAAATGATGTGAAACTTCATATATCATTTATATAATTTACGAGGGAAGGTTATGATGGAAGTCCATGCAAAAAATCATCGGAAAATTAGATTCTATGAAACTTTTCGAAATACATGTTTCGGTCAAAAATCATAGTATATTATACACTAGTTTCGGTCAAAAAAATCAAATTTAATTGGGGACTATTGAAATCATACGAGACTTTTCAAATCAATAATATATGTTAAGAGTGAAGGTTATGATGGAAGTCCATGCAAAAAAAATCATCTGAAAACTAGATTTTAGGAATCTTTTAAAAATGCAAGTTTCGGTCAAAAAATCAATATATATTATACACTAGTTTAGGTCAAAAATGGAATTAAATCGGAGACTGTTCGAAAGTATGCGAAACTTCATATATCATTTATAAAATTTACGAGGGAAGGTTATGATGGAAGTCCATGCAAAAAATCATCGGAAAATTAGATTCTATGAAACTTTTCGAAATGCAATTTCGGTCAAAAATCATAGTATATTTATTATACACTAGTTTCGGTCAAAAAAATTTAAATTTAATTGGAGACTATTTGAAATAATACGACACTTCACATATCATTTATATATGTTAAGAGGGAAGGTTATGATGGAAGTCCAACTAAAAAAATCACCTAAAAATAAGATTCTATGAAACTTTTCGAAATGCATGTTTCGGTCAAAAATCATAGTATATTATACACTAGTTTAGGTAAAAAAAATCAAATTTAATTGGTGTCTATTTGAAATGATACGGGAATTTTCAGATCATTTATATATGTTAAGAGGGAAGGTTATGATGGAAGTCCATCAAAAAAAATTCATTTTAAAACTAGATTCTATGAAACTTTTCGAAATGCAAGTTTCGGTAAAAAAAATCATAATATATTATCCACTAGTTTATACAAGTTTTGGTCAAAAATCGAATTAAATCGGGGACTGTTCGAAATAATACGAAACTACATATATCATTTTTATATTTTACGAGGGAAGGTTATGATGGAAGTCCATGCAAAAAATCATCGGAAAATTAGATTCTATGAACTTTTTCGAAATGCAAGTTTCGGTAAAAAAAGCATAGTAAATTATACAATAGTTTCGGTCAAAAAAATTAAATTTAATTGGAGACTATTTGAAATGATACGAGACTTTTCAGATCATTTATATATGTTAAGAGGGAAGTTTATGATGGGAGTTCGTGCAAAAAAAATTGAAAACTAGATTCTATGAATCTTTTTGAAATGCCAGTTTCGGTCAAAAAATCATTATGTTTTATACACTAGTTTATACTAGTTTCGGTCAAAAATCAAATTAAATCGGAGACTGTTCAAAATGATGTGAAACTTCATATATCATTTATATAATTTACGAGGGAATGTTATGATGGAAGTCCATGCAAAAAATCATCGGAAAATTAGATTCTATGAAACTTTTCGAAATGCAATTTCGGTCAAAAATCATAGTATATTTATTATACACTAGTTTCGGTCAAAAAAATTTAAATTTAATTGGAGACTATTTGAAATAATACGACACTTCACATATCATTTATATATGTTAAGAGGGAAGGTTATGATGGAAGTCCAACTAAAAAAATCAACTAAAAATAAGATTCTATGAAACTTTTCGAAATGCATGTTTCGGTCAAAAATCATAGTATATTATACACTAGTTTAGGTAAAAAAAATCAAATTTAATTGGTGTCTATTTGAAATGATACGGGAATTTTCAGATCATTTATATATGTTAAGAGGGAAGGTTATGATGGAAGTCCATCAAAAAAAATCATTTGAAAACTAGATTCTATGAAACTTTTCGAAATGCAAGTTTCGGTAAAAAAAATCATAATATATTATCCACTAGTTTATACAAGTTTTGGTCAAAAATCGAATTAAATCGGGGACTGTTCGAAATGATACGAAACTACATATCTCATTTTTATATTTTACGAGGGAAGGTTATGATGGAAGTCCATGCAAAAAATCATCGGAAAATTAGATTCTATGAACTTTTTCGAAATTCAAGTTTCGGTAAAAAAATCATAGTAAATTATACACTAGTTTCGGTCAAAAAAATTAAATTTAATTGTGGACTATTTGAAATGATACGAAACTTTTCAGATCATTTATATATGTTAAGAGTGAAGGTTATGATGGGAGTCCTTGCAAAAAAAAAATATGAAAACTAGATTCTATGAAACTTTTGGAAATGCAAGTTTCGGTCAAAAAATCATAATATATTATTCACTAGTTTATACTATTTTCGGTCAAAAATCAAATTAAATCGGAGACTGTTCGAAATGATGCGAAACTTCATATATCATTTATATAATTTACGAGGGAAGGTTATGATGGAGGTCCATTCAAAAAATCATCGAAAAATTAGATTCTATGAAACTTTTCGAAATAAAAGTTTCTTATGAAACTATTCGAAATGCAAGTGTCGGTCAAAAATCATAGTATATTATACACTAGTTTTGGTCAAAAAAATCAAATTTAATTGGGCACTATTTGAAATGATACGAGGCATCACATATCATTTATATATGTTAAAAGGGAAGGTTACGATGGAAGTCCATGCAAAAAAATCATTTATATAATTTACGAGGGAAGGTTATGATGGAAGTCCATGCAAAAAATCATCGGAAAATTAGATTCTATGAACTTTTTCGAAATGCAAGTTTCGGTAAAAAAATCATAGTAAATTATACACTAGTTTCGGTCAAAAAAATTAAATTTAATTGGAGACTATTTGAAATGATACGAGACTTTTCAGATCATTTATATATGTTAAGAGGGAAGTTTATGATGGGAGTCCGTGCAAAAAAAAATGAAAACTAGATTCTATGAATCTTTTTGAAATGCCAGTTTCTGTCAAAAAATCATTATGTTTTATACACTAGTTTATACTAGTTTCGGTCAAAAATCAAATTAAATCGGAGACTGTTCAAAATGATGTGAAACTTCATATATCATTTATATAATTTACGAGGGAATGTTATGATGGAAGTCCATGCAAAAAATCATCGGAAAATTAGATTCTATGAAACTTTTCGAAATGCAATTTCGGTCAAAAATCATAGTATATTTATTATACACTAGTTTCGGTCAAAAAAATTTAAATTTAATTGGAGACTATTTGAAATAATACGACACTTCACATATCATTTATATATGTTAAGAGGGAAGGTTATGATGGAAGTCCAACTAAAAAAATCAACTAAAAATAAGATTCTATGAAACTTTTCGAAATGCATGTTTCGGTCAAAAATCATAGTATATTATACACTAGTTTAGGTAAAAAAAATCAAATTTAATTGGTGTCTATTTGAAATGATACGGGAATTTTCAGATCATTTATATATGTTAAGAGGGAAGGTTATGATGGAAGTCCATAAAAAAAAAATCATTTGAAAACTAGATTCTATGAAACTTTTCGAAATGCAAGTTTCGGTAAAAAAAATCATAATATATTATCCACTAGTGTATACAAGTTTTGGTCAAAAATCGAATTAAATCGGGGACTGTTCGAAATGATACGAAACTACATATCTCATTTTTATATTTTACGAGGGAAGGTTATGATGGAAGTCCATGCAAAAAATCATCGGAAAATTAGATTCTATGAACTTTTTCGAAATGCAAGTTTCGGTAAAAAAATCATAGTAAATTATACACTAGTTTCGGTCAAAAAATTAAATTTAATTGTGGACTATTTGAAATGATACGAAACTTTTCAGATCATTTATATATGTTAAGAGTGAAGGTTATGATGGGAGTCCTTGCAAAAAAAAAAATATGAAAACTAGATTCTATGAAACTTTTGGAAATGCAAGTTTCGGTCAAAAAATCATAATGTATTATTCACTAGTTTATACTATTTTCGGTCAAAAATCAAATTAAATCGGAGACTGTTCGAAATGATGCGAAACTTCATATATCATTTATATAATTTACGAGGGAAGGTTATGATTGAGGTCCATTCAAAAAATCATCGAAAAATTAGATTCTATGAAACTTTTCGAAATAAAAGTTTCTTATGAAACTATTCGAAATGCAAGTGTCGGTCAAAAATCATAGTATATTATACACTAGTTTTGGTCAAAAAAATCAAATTTAATTGGGCACTATTTGAAATGATACGAGGCATCACATATCATTTATATATGTTAAAAGGGAAGGTTACGATGGAAGTCCATGCAAAAAAATCATTTATATAATTTACGAGGGAAGGTTATGATGGAAGTCCATGCAAAAAATCATCGGAAAATTAGATTCTATGAACTTTTTCGAAATGCAAGTTTCGGTAAAAAAATCATAGTAAATTATACACTAGTTTCGGTCAAAAAAATTAAATTAAATTGGAGACTATTTGAAATGATACGAGACTTTTCAGATCATTTATATATGTTAAGAGGGAAGTTTATGATGGGAGTCCGTGCAAAAAAAAATGAAAACTAGATTCTATGAATCTTTTTGAAATGCCAGTTTCGGTCAAAAAATCATTATGTTTTATACACTAGTTTATACTAGTTTCGGTCAAATATCAAATTAAATCGGAGACTGTTCAAAATGATGTGAAACTTCATATATCATTTATATAATTTACGAGGGAAGGTTATGATGGAAGTCCATGCAAAAAATCATCGGAAAATTAGATTCTATGAAACTTTTCGAAATGCAATTTCGGTCAAAAATCATATTATATTTATTATACACTAGTTTCGGTCAAAAAAATTTAAACTTAATTGGAGACTATTTGAAATAATACGACACTTCACATATCATTTATATATGTTAAGAGGGAAGGTTATGATGGAAGTCCAACTAAAAAAATCAACTAAAAATAAGATTCTATGAAACTTTTCGAAATGCATGTTTCGGTCAAAAATCATAGTATATTATACACTAGTTTAGGTAAAAAAAATCAAATTTAATTGGTGTCTATTTGAAATGATACGGGAATTTTCAGATCATTTATATATGTTAAGAGGGAAGGTTATGATGGAAGTCCATCAAAAAAAAATCATTTGAAAACTAGATTCTATGAAACTTTTCGAAATGCAAGTTTCGGTAAAAAAAATCATAATATATTATCCACTAGTGTATACAAGTTTTGGTCAAAAATCGAATTAAATCGGGGACTGTTCGAAATGATACGAAACTACATATCTCATTTTTATATTTTACGAGGGAAGGTTATGATGGAAGTCCATGCAAAAAATCATCGGAAAATTAGATTCTATGAACTTTTTCGAAATGCAAGTTTCGGTAAAAAAATCATAGTAAATTATACACTAGTTTCGGTCAAAAAATTAAATTTAATTGTGGACTATTTGAAATGATACGAAACTTTTCAGATCATTTATATATGTTAAGAGTGAAGGTTATGATGGGAGTCCTTGCAAAAAAAAAATATGAAAACTAGATTCTATGAAACTTTTGGAAATGCAAGTTTCGGTCAAAAAATCATAATGTATTATTCACTAGTTTATACTATTTTCGGTCAAAAATCAAATTAAATCGGAGACTGTTCGAAATGATGCGAAACTTCATATATCATTTATATAATTTACGAGGGAAGGTTATGATTGAGGTCCATTCAAAAAATCATCGAAAAATTAGATTCTATGAAACTTTTCGAAATAAAAGTTTCTTATGAAACTATTCGAAATGCAAGTGTCGGTCAAAAATCATAGTATATTATACACTAGTTTTGGTCAAAAAAATCAAATTTAATTGGGCACTATTTGAAATGATACGAGGCATCACATATCATTTATATATGTTAAAAGGGAAGGTTACGATGGAAGTCCATGCAAAAAAATCATTTATATAATTTACGAGGGAAGGTTATGATGGAAGTCCATGCAAAAAATCATCGGAAAATTAGATTCTATGAACTTTTTCGAAATGCAAGTTTCGGTAAAAAAATCATAGTAAATTATACACTAGTTTCGGTCAAAAAAATTAAATTAAATTGGAGACTATTTGAAATGATACGAGACTTTTCAGATCATTTATATATGTTAAGAGGGAAGTTTATGATGGGAGTCCGTGCAAAAAAAAATGAAAACTAGATTCTATGAATCTTTTTGAAATGCCAGTTTCGGTCAAAAAATCATTATGTTTTATACACTAGTTTATACTAGTTTCGGTCAAATATCAAATTAAATCGGAGACTGTTCAAAATGATGTGAAACTTCATATATCATTTATATAATTTACGAGGGAAGGTTATGATGGAAGTCCATGCAAAAAATCATCGGAAAATTAGATTCTATGAAACTTTTCGAAATGCAATTTCGGTCAAAAATCATATTATATTTATTATACACTAGTTTCGGTCAAAAAAATTTAAACTTAATTGGAGACTATTTGAAATAATACGACACTTCACATATCATTTATATATGTTAAGAGGGAAGGTTATGATGGAAGTCCAACTAAAAAAATCAACTAAAAATAAGATTCTATGAAACTTTTCGAAATGCATGTTTCGGTCAAAAATCATAGTATATTATACACTAGTTTAGGTAAAAAAAATCAAATTTAATTGGTGTCTATTTGAAATGATACGGGAATTTTCAGATCATTTATATATGTTAAGAGGGAAGGTTATGATGGAAGTCCATCAAAAAAAAATCATTTGAAAACTAGATTCTATGAAACTTTTCGAAATGCAAGTTTCGGTAAAAAAAATCATAATATATTATCCACTAGTTTATACAAGTTTTGGTCAAAAATCGAATTAAATCGGGGACTGTTCGAAATGATACGAAACTACATATCTCATTTTTATATTTTACGAGGGAAGGTTATGATGGAAGTCCATGCAAAAAATCATCGGAAAATTAGATTCTATGAACTTTTTCGAAATGCAAGTTTCGGTAAAAAAATCATAGTAAATTATACACTAGTTTTGGTCAAAAAAATTAAATTTAATTGGGGACTATTTGAAATGATACGAAACTTTTCAGATCATTTATATATGTTAAGAGTGAAGGTTATGATGGGAGTCCTTGCAAAAAAAAAATATGAAAACTAGATTCTATGAAACTTTTGGAAATGCAAGTTTCGGTCAAAAAATCATAATATATTATTCACTAGTATATACTATTTTCGGTCAAAAATCAAATTAAATCGGAGACTGTTCGAAATGATGCGAAACTTCATATATCATTTATATAATTTACGAGGGAAGGTTATGATGGAGGTCCATTCAAAAAATCATCGAAAAATTAGATTCTATGAAACTTTTCGAAATAAAAGTTTCTTATGAAACTATTCGAAATGCAAGTGTCGGTCAAAAATCATAGTATATTATACACTAGTTTTGGTCAAAAAAATCAAATTTAATTGGGCACTATTTGAAATGATACGAGGCATCACATATCATTTATATATGTTAAAAGGGAAGGTTACGATGGAAGTCCATGCAAAAAAATCATCTGAAAACTGGATTTCATGAATCTTTTTGAAATGCCAGTTTTGGTCAAAAAATCATTATGTTTTATACACTAGTTTATACTAGTTTCGGTGAAAAATCAAATTAAATCGGAGACTGTTCAAAATGATGTGAAACTTCATATATCATTTATATAATTTACGAGGGAAGGTTATGATGGAAGTCCATGCAAAAAATCATCGGTAAATTAGATTCTATGAAACTTTTCGAAATGCATGTTTCGGTCAAAAATCATAGTATATTATACACTAGTTTCGGTCAAAAAAATCAAATTTAATTGGGGACTATTGAAATCATACGAGACTTTTCAAATCAATAATATATGTTAAGAGTGAAGGTTATGATGGAAGTCCATGCAAAAAAAATCATCTGAAAACTAGATTTTAGGAATCTTTTAAAAATGCAAGTTTCGGTCAAAAAATCAATATATATTATACACTAGTTTAGGTCAAAAATGGAATTAAATCGGAGACTGTTCGAAAGTATGCGAAACTTCATATATCATTTATAAAATTTACGAGGGAAGGTTATGATGGAAGTCCATGCAAAAAATCATCGGAAAATTAGATTCTATGAAACTTTTCGAAATGCAATTTCGGTCAAAAATCATAGTATATTTATTATACACTAGTTTCGGTCAAAAAAATTTAAATTTAATTGGAGACTATTTGAAATAATACGACACTTCACATATCATTTATATATGTTAAGAGGGAAGGTTATGATGGAAGTCCAACTAAAAAAATCAACTAAAAATAAGATTCTATGAAACTTTTCGAAATGCATGTTTCGGTCAAAAATCATAGTATATTATACACTAGTTTAGGTAAAAAAAATCAAATTTAATTGGTGTCTATTTGAAATGATACGGGAATTTTCAGATCATTTATATATGTTAAGAGGGAAGGTTATGATGGAAGTCCATCAAAAAAAAATCATTTGAAAACTAGATTCTATGAAACTTTTCGAAATGCAAGTTTCGGTAAAAAAAATCATAATATATTATCCACTAGTTTATACAAGTTTTGGTCAAAAATCGAATTAAATCGGGGACTGTTCGAAATGATACGAAACTACATATCTCATTTTTATATTTTACGAGGGAAGGTTATGATGGAAGTCCATGCAAAAAATCATCGGAAAATTAGATTCTATGAACTTTTTCGAAATGCATGTTTCGGTAAAAAAATCATAGTAAATTATACACTAGTTTTGGTCAAAAAAATTAAATTTAATTGGGGACTATTTGAAATGATACGAAACTTTTCAGATCATTTATATATGTTAAGAGTGAAGGTTATGATGGGAGTCCTTGCAAAAAAAAAATATGAAAACTAGATTCTATGAAACTTTTGGAAATGCAAGTTTCGGTCAAAAAATCATAATATATTATTCACTAGTATATACTATTTTCGGTCAAAAATCAAATAAAATCGGAGACTGTTCGAAATGATGCGAAACTTCATATATCATTTATATAATTTACGAGGGAAGGTTATGATGGAGGTCCATTCAAAAAATCATCGAAAAATTAGATTCTATGAAACTTTTCGAAATAAAAGTTTCTTATGAAACTATTCGAAATGCAAGTGTCGGTCAAAAATCATAGTATATTATACACTAGTTTTGGTCAAAAAAATCAAATTTAATTGGGCACTATTTGAAATGATACGAGGCATCACATATCATTTATATATGTTAAAAGGGAAGGTTACGATGGAAGTCCATGCAAAAAAATCATCTGAAAACTGGATTTCATGAATCTTTTTGAAATGCCAGTTTTGGTCAAAAAATCATTATGTTTTACACACTAGTTTATACTAGTTTCGGTGAAAAATCAAATTAAATCGGAGACTGTTCAAAATGATGTGAAACTTCATATATCATTTATATAATTTACGAGGGAAGGTTATGATGGAAGTCCATGCAAAAAATCATCGGTAAATTAGATTCTATGAAACTTTTCGAAATGCATGTTTCGGTCAAAAATCATAGTATATTATACACTAGTTTCGGTCAAAAAAATCAAATTTAATTGGGGACTATTGAAATCATACGAGACTTTTCAAATCAATAATATATGTTAAGAGTGAAGGTTATGATGGAAGTCCATGCAAAAAAAATCATCTGAAAACTAGATTTTAGGAATCTTTTAAAAATGCAAGTTTCGGTCAAAAAATCAATATATATTATACACTAGTTTAGGTCAAAAATGGAATTAAATCGGAGACTGTTCGAAAGTATGCGAAACTTCATATATCATTTATAAAATTTACGAGGGAAGGTTATGATGGAAGTCCATGCAAAAAATCATCGGAAAATTAGATTCTATGAAACTTTTCGAAATGCAATTTCGGTCAAAAATCATAGTATATTTATTATACACTAGTTTCGGTCAAAAAAATTTAAATTTAATTGGAGACTATTTGAAATAATACGACACTTCACATATCATTTATATATGTTAAGAGGGAAGGTTATGATGGAAGTCCAACTAAAAAAATCAACTAAAAATAAGATTCTATGAAACTTTTCGAAATGCATGTTTCGGTCAAAAATCATAGTATATTATACACTAGTTTAGGTAAAAAAAATCAAATTTAATTGGTGTCTATTTGAAATGATACGGGAATTTTCAGATCATTTATATATGTTAAGAGGGAAGGTTATGATGGAAGTCCATCAAAAAAAAATCATTTGAAAACTAGATTCTATGAAACTTTTCGAAATGCAAGTTTCGGTAAAAAAAATCATAATATATTATCCACTAGTTTATACAAGTTTTGGTCAAAAATCGAATTAAATCGGGGACTGTTCGAAATGATACGAAACTACATATATCATTTTTATATTTTACGAGGGAAGGTTATGATGGAAGTCCATGCAAAAAATCATCGGAAAATTAGATTCTATGAACTTTTTCGAAATGCAAGTTTCGGTAAAAAAATCATAGTAAATTATACACTAGTTTCGGTCAAAAAAATTAAATTTAATTGGGGACTATTTGAAATGATACGAAACTTTTTAGATAATTTATATATGTTAAGAGTGAAGGTTATGATGGGAGTCCTTGCAAAAAAAAAATATGAAAACTAGATTCTATGAAACTTTCGGAAATGCAAGTTTCGGTCAAAAAATCATAATATATTATTCACTAGTTTATACTATTTTCGGTCAAAAATCGAATTAAATCGGAGACTGTTCGAAATGATGCGAAACTTCATATATCATTTATATAATTTACGAGGGAAGGTTATGATGGAGGTCCATTCAAAAAATCATCGAAAAATTAGATTCTATGAAACTTTTCGAAATAAAAGTTTCTTATGAAACTTTTCGAAATGCAAGTGTCGGTCAAAAATCATAGTATATTATACACTAGTTTTGGTCAAAAAAATCAAATTTAATTGGGCACTATTTGAAATGATACAAGGCATCACATATCATTTATATATGTTAAAAGGGAAGGTTACGATGGATGTCCATGCAAAAAAATCATCTGAAAACTGGATTTCATGAATCTTTTTGAAATGCCAGTTTCGGTCAAAAAATCATTATGTTTTATACACTAGTTTATACTAGTTTCGGTCAAAAATCAAATTAAATCGGAGACTGTTCAAAATGATATGAAACTTCATATATCATTTATATAATTTACGAGGGAAGGTTATGATGGAAGTCCATGCAAAAAATCATCGGAAAATTAGATTCTATGAAACTTTTCGAAATGCAAGTTTCGGTCAAAAATCATAGTATATTATACACTAGTTTCGGTCAAAAAAATCAAATTTAATTGGGGACTATTGAAATGATACGAGACTTTTCAGATCAATTATATATGTTAAGAGTGAATGTTATGATGGAAGTCCATGCAAAAAAAATAATCTGAAAACTAGATTTTAGGAATCTTTTAAAAATGCAAGTTTCGGTCAAAAAATCAATATATATTATACACTAGTTTATACTAGTTTAGGTCAAATATCGAATTAAATCGGAGACTGTTCGAAAGTATGCGAAACTTCATATATCATTTATAAAATTTACGAGGGAAGGTTATGATGGAAGTCCATGCAAAAAATCATCGGAAAATTAGATTCTATGAAACTTTTCGAAATGCAAGTTTCGGTAAAAAATCATAGTATATTTATTATACACTAGTTTCGGTCAAAAAATTTAAATTTAATTGGAGACTATTTGAAATAATACGAGACTTCACATATCATTTATATATGTTAAGAGGGAAGGTTATGATGGAAGTCCAACTAAAAAAATCAACTAAAAATTAGATTCTCTGAAACTTTTCGAAATGCAAGTTTCGGTCAAAAATCATAGTATATTATACACTAGTTTAGGTAAAAAAAAATCATATTTAATTGGTGACTATTTGAAATGATACGAGAATTTTCAGATCATTTATATATGTTAAGAGGGAAGGTTATGATGGAAGTCCATCCAAAAAAATCATTTGAAAACTAAATTTTATGAAACTTTTCGAAATGCAAGTTTCGGTAAAAAAAATCTTAATATATTTTCCACTAGTTTATACAAGTATTGGTCAAAAATCGAATTAAATCGGGGACTGTTCGAAATGATACGAAACTACATATATCATTTTTATATTTTACGAGGGATGGTTATGATGGAAGTCCGTGCAAAAAATCATCGGAAAATTAGATTCTATGAACCTTTTCGAAATGCAAGTTTCGGTAAAAAAATCATAGTAAATTATACACTAGTTTCGGTCAAAAAAATTAAATTTAATTGGGGACTATTTGAAATGATACGAAACTTTTCAGATCATTTATATATGTTAAGAGTGAAGGTTATGATGGGAGTCCTTGCAAAAAAAAATATGAAAACTAGATTCTATGAAACTTTTGGAAATGCAAGTTTCGGTCAAAAAATCATAATATATTATTCACTAGTTTATACTATTTTCGGTCAAAAATCAAATTAAATCGGAGACTGTTCGAAATGATGCGAAACTTCATATATCATTTATATAATTTACGAGGGAAGGTTATGATGGAGGTCCATTCAAAAAATCATCGAAAAATTAGATTCTATGAAACTTTTCGAAATAAAAGTTTCTTATGAAACTATTCGAAATGCAAGTGTCGGTCAAAAATCATAGTATATTATACACTAGTTTTGGTCAAAAAAATCAAATTTAATTGGGCACTATTTGAAATGATACGAGGCATCACATATCATTTATATATGTTAAAAGGGAAGGTTACGATGGAAGTCCATGCAAAAAAATCATTTATATAATTTACGAGGGAAGGTTATGATGGAAGTCCATGCAAAAAATCATCGGAAAATTAGATTCTATGAACTTTTTCGAAATGCAAGTTTCGGTAAAAAAATCCTAGTAAATTATACACTAGTTTCGGTCAAAAAAATTAAATTTAATTGGATACTATTTGAAATGATACGAGCTTTTCAGATCATTTATATATGTTAAGAGGGAAGTTTATGATGGGAGTCCGTGCAAAAAAAAATGAAAACTAGATTCTATGAATCTTTTTGAAATGCCAGTTTCGGTCAAAAAATCATTATGTTTTATACACTAGTTTATACTAGTTTCGGTCAAATATCAAATTAAATCGGAGACTGTTCAAAATGATGTGAAACTTCATATATCATTTATATAATTTACGAGGGAAGGTTATTATGGAAGTCCATGCAAAAAATCATCGGAAAATTAGATTCTATGAAACTTTTCGAAATGCAATTTCGGTCAAAAATCATAGTATATTTATTATACACTAGTTTCGGTCAAAAAAATTTAAACTTAATTGGAGACTATTTGAAATAATACGACACTTCACATATCATTTATATATGTTAAGAGGGAAGGTTATGATGGAAGTCCAACTAAAAAAATCAACTAAAAATAAGATTCTATGAAACTTTTCGAAATGCATGTTTCGGTCAAAAATCATAGTATATTATACACTAGTTTAGGTAAAAAAAATCAAATTTAATTGGTGTCTATTTGAAATGATACGGGAATTTTCAGATCATTTATATATGTTAAGAGGGAAGGTTATGATGGAAGTCCATCAAAAAAAATTCATTTGAAAACTAGATTCTATGAAACTTTTCGAAATGCAAGTTTCGGTAAAAAAAATCATAATATATTATCCACTAGTTTATACAAGTTTTGGTCAAAAATCGAATTAAATCGGGGACTGTTCGAAATGATACGAAACTACATATCTCATTTTTATATTTTACGAGGGAAGGTTATGATGGAAGTCCATGCAAAAAATCATCGGAAAATTAGATTCTATGAACTTTTTCGAAATGCAAGTTTCGGTAAAAAAATCCTAGTAAATTATACACTAGTTTCGGTCAAAAAAATTAAATTTAATTGGATACTATTTGAAATGATACGAGCTTTTCAGATCATTTATATATGTTAAGAGGGAAGTTTATGATGGGAGTCCGTGCAAAAAAAAATGAAAACTAGATTCTATGAATCTTTTTGAAATGCCAGTTTCGGTCAAAAAATCATTATGTTTTATACACTAGTTTATACTAGTTTCGGTCAAATATCAAATTAAATCGGAGACTGTTCAAAATGATGTGAAACTTCATATATCATTTATATAATTTACGAGGGAAGGTTATTATGGAAGTCCATGCAAAAAATCATCGGAAAATTAGATTCTATGAAACTTTTCGAAATGCAATTTCGGTCAAAAATCATAGTATATTTATTATACACTAGTTTCGGTCAAAAAAATTTAAACTTAATTGGAGACTATTTGAAATAATACGACACTTCACATATCATTTATATATGTTAAGAGGGAAGGTTATGATGGAAGTCCAACTAAAAAAATCAACTAAAAATAAGATTCTATGAAACTTTTCGAAATGCATGTTTCGGTCAAAAATCATAGTATATTATACACTAGTTTAGGTAAAAAAAATCAAATTTAATTGGTGTCTATTTGAAATGATACGGGAATTTTCAGATCATTTATATATGTTAAGAGGGAAGGTTATGATGGAAGTCCATCAAAAAAAATTCATTTGAAAACTAGATTCTATGAAACTTTTCGAAATGCAAGTTTCGGTAAAAAAAATCATAATATATTATCCACTAGTTTATACAAGTTTTGGTCAAAAATCGAATTAAATCGGGGACTGTTCGAAATGATACGAAACTACATATCTCATTTTTATATTTTACGAGGGAAGGTTATGATGGAAGTCCATGCAAAAAATCATCGGAAAATTAGATTCTATGAACTTTTTCGAAATGCAAGTTTCGGTAAAAAAATCATAGTAAATTATACACTAGTTTCGGTCAAAAAAATTAAATTTAATTGGGGACTATTTGAAATGATACGAAACTTTTCAGATCATTTATATATGTTAAGAGTGAAGGTTATGATGGGAGGTCTTGCAAAAAAAAAATATGAAAACTAGATTCTATGAAACTTTTGGAAATGCAAGTTTCGGTCAAAAAATCATAATATATTATTCACTAGTATATACTATTTTCGGTCAAAAATCAAATAAAATCGGAGACTGTTCGAAATGATGCGAAACTTCATATATCATTTATATAATTTACGAGGGAAGGTTATGATGGAGGTCCATTCAAAAAATCATCGAAAAATTAGATTCTATGAAACTTTTCGAAATAAAAGTTTCTTATGAAACTATTCGAAATGCAAGTGTCGGTCAAAAATCATAGTATATTATACACTAGTTTTGGTCAAAAAAATCAAATTTAATTGGGCACTATTTGAAATGATACGAGGCATCACATATCATTTATATATGTTAAAAGGGAAGGTTACGATGGAAGTCCATGCAAAAAAATCATCTGAAAACTGGATTTCATGAATCTTTTTGAAATGCCAGTTTTGGTCAAAAAATCATTATGTTTTACACACTAGTTTATACTAGTTTCGGTGAAAAATCAAATTAAATCGGAGACTGTTCAAAATGATGTGAAACTTCATATATCATTTATATAATTTACGAGGGAAGGTTATGATGGAAGTCCATGCAAAAAATCATCGGTAAATTAGATTCTATGAAACTTTTCGAAATGCATGTTTCGGTCAAAAATCATAGTATATTATACACTAGTTTCGGTCAAAAAAATCAAATTTAATTGGGGACTATTGAAATCATACGAGACTTTTCAAATCAATAATATATGTTAAGAGTGAAGGTTATGATGGAAGTCCATGCAAAAAAAATCATCTGAAAACTAGATTTTAGGAATCTTTTAAAAATGCAAGTTTCGGTCAAAAAATCAATATATATTATACACTAGTTTAGGTCAAAAATGGAATTAAATCGGAGACTGTTCGAAAGTATGCGAAACTTCATATATCATTTATAAAATTTACGAGGGAAGGTTATGATGGAAGTCCATGCAAAAAATCATCGGAAAATTAGATTCTATGAAACTTTTCGAAATGCAATTTCGGTCAAAAATCATAGTATATTTATTATACACTAGTTTCGGTCAAAAAAATTTAAATTTAATTGTAGACTATTTGAAATAATACGACACTTCACATATCATTTATATATGTTAAGAGGGAAGGTTATGATGGAAGTCCAACTAAAAAAATCAACTAAAAATAAGATTCTATGAAACTTTTCGAAATGCATGTTTCGGTCAAAAATCATAGTATATTATACACTAGTTTAGGTAAAAAAAATCAAATTTAATTGGTGTCTATTTGAAATGATACGGGAATTTTCAGATCATTTATATATGTTAAGAGGGAAGGTTATGATGGAAGTCCATCAAAAAAAATCATTTGAAAACTAGATTCTATGAAACTTTTCGAAATGCAAGTTTCGGTAAAAAAAATCATAATATATTATCCACTAGTTTATACAAGTTTTGGTCAAAAATCGAATTAAATCGGGGACTGTTCGAAATGATACGAAACTACATATATCATTTTTATATTTTACGAGGGAAGGTTATGATGGAAGTCCATGCAAAAAATCATCGGAAAATTAGATTCTATGAACTTTTTCGAAATGCAAGTTTCGGTAAAAAAATCATAGTAAATTATACACTAGTTTCGGTCAAAAAAATTAAATTTAATTGGGGACTATTTGAAATGATACGAGACTTTTCAGATCATTTATATATGTTAAGAGTGAAGGTTATGATAGGAGTCCGTGCAAAAAAAAATATGAAAACTAGATTCTATGAAACTTTTGGAAATGCAAGTTTCGGTCAAAAAATCATAATATATTATTCACTAGTTTATACTATTTTCGGTCAAAAATCGAATTAAATCGGAGACTGTTCGAAATGATGCGAAACTTCATATATCATTTATATAATTTACGAGGGAAGGTTATGATGGAGGTCCATTCAAAAAATCATCGAAAAATTAGATTCTATGAAACTTTTCGAAATAAAAGTTTCTTATGAAACTTTTCGAAATGCAAGTGTCGGTCAAAAATCATAGTATATTATACACTAGTTTTGGTCAAAAAAATCAAATTTAATTGGGCACTATTTGAAATGATACAAGGCATCACATATCATTTATATATGTTAAAAGGGAAGGTTACGATGGAAGTCCATGCAAAAAAATCATCTGAAAACTGGATTTCATGAATCTTTTTGAAATGCCAGTTTCGGTCAAAAAATCATTATGTTTTATACACTAGTTTATACTAGTTTCGGTCAAAAATCAAATTAAATCGGAGACTGTTCAAAATGATATGAAACTTCATATATCATTTATATAATTTACGAGGGAAGGTTATGATGGAAGTCCATGCAAAAAATCATCGGAAAATTAGATTCTATGAAACTTTTCGAAATGCAAGTTTCGGTCAAAAATCATAGTATATTATAAACTAGTTTCGGTCAAAAAAATCAAATTTAATTGGGGACTATTGAAATGATACGAGACTTTTCAGATCAATTATATATGTTAAGAGTGAAAGTTATGATGGAAGTCCATGCAAAAAAAATCATCTGAAAACTAGATTTTAGGAATCTTTTAAAATGCAAGTTTCGGTCAAAAAATCAATATATATTATACACTAGTTTATACTAGTTTAGGTCAAAAATCGAATTAAATCGGAGACTGTTCGAAAGTATGCGAAACTTCATATATCATTTATAAAATTTACGAGGGAAGGTTATGATGGAAGTCCATGCAAAAAATCATCGGAAAATTAGATTCTATGAAACTTTTCGAAATGCTTGTTTCGGTAAAAAATCATAGTATATTTATTATACACTAGTTTCGGTCAAAAAATTTAAATTTAATTGGAGACTATTTGAAATAATACGAGACTTCACATATCATTTATATATGTTAAGAGGGAAGGTTATGATGGAAGTCCAACTAAAAAAATCAACTAAAAATTAGATTCTATGAAACTTTTCGAAATGCAAGTTTCGGTCAAAAATCATAGTATATTATACACTGGTTTAGGTAAAAAAAAATCATATTTAATTGGTGACTATTTGAAATGATACGAGAATTTCAGATCATTTATATATGTTAAGAGGGAAGGTTATGATGGAAGTCCATCCAAAAAAATCATTTGAAAACTAAATTTTATGAAACTTTTCGAAATGCAAGTTTCGGTAAAAAAAATCTTAATATATTTTCCACTAGTTTATACAAGTATTGGTCAAAAATCGAATTAAATCGGGGACTGTTCGAAATGATACGAAACTACATATATCATTTTTATATTTTACGAGGGATGGTTATGATGGAAGTCCGTGCAAAAAATCATCGGAAAATTAGATTCTATGAACCTTTTCGAAATGCAAGTTTCGGTAAAAAAATCATAGTAAATTATACACTAGTTTCGGTCAAAAAAATTAAATTTAATTGGGGACTATTTGAAATGATACGAAACTTTTCAGATCATTTATATATGTTAAGAGTGAAGGTTATGATGGGAGTCCTTGCAAAAAAAAAATATGAAAACTAGATTCTATGAAACTTTTGGAAATGCAAGTTTCGGTCAAAAAATCATAATATATTATTCACTAGTTTATACTATTTTCGGTCAAAAATCAAATTAAATCGGAGACTGTTCGAAATGATGCGAAACTTCATATATCATTTATATAATTTACGAGGGAAGGTTATGATGGAGGTCCATTCAAAAAATCATCGAAAAATTAGATTCTATGAAACTTTTCGAAATAAAAGTTTCTTATGAAACTATTCGAAATGCAAGTGTCGGTCAAAAATCATAGTATATTATACACTAGTTTTGGTCAAAAAAATCAAATTTAATTGGGCACTATTTGAAATGATACGAGGCATCACATATCATTTATATATGTTAAAAGGGAAGGTTACGATGGAAGTCCATGCAAAAAAATCATTTATATAATTTACGAGGGAAGGTTATGATGGAAGTCCATGCAAAAAATCATCGGAAAATTAGATTCTATGAACTTTTTCGAAATGCAAGTTTCGGTAAAAAAATCCTAGTAAATTATACACTAGTTTCGGTCAAAAAAATTAAATTTAATTGGAGACTATTTGAAATGATACGAGCTTTTCAGATCATTTATATATGTTAAGAGGGAAGTTTATGATGGGAGTCCGTGCAAAAAAAAATGAAAACTAGATTCTATGAATCTTTTTGAAATGCCAGTTTCGGTGAAAAAATCATTATGTTTTATACACTAGTTTATACTAGTTTCGGTCAAATATCAAATTAAATCGGAGACTGTTCAAAATGATGTGAAACTTCATATATCATTTATATAATTTACGAGGGAAGGTTATGATGGAAGTCCATGCAAAAAATCATCGGAAAATTAGATTCTATGAAACTTTTCGAAATGCAATTTCGGTCAAAAATCATAGTATATTTATTATACACTAGTTTCGGTCAAAAAAATTTAAACTTAATTGGAGACTATTTGAAATAATACGACACTTCACATATCATTTATATATGTTAAGAGGGAAGGTTATGATGGAAGTCCAACTAAAAAAATCAACTAAAAATAAGATTCTATGAAACTTTTCGAAATGCATGTTTCGGTCAAAAATCATAGTATATTATACACTAGTTTAGGTAAAAAAAATCAAATTTAATTGGTGTCTATTTGAAATGATACGGGAATTTTCAGATCATTTATATATGTTAAGAGGGAAGGTTATGATGGAAGTCCATCAAAAAAAATCATTTGAAAACTAGATTCTATGAAACTTTTCGAAATGCAAGTTTCGGTATAAAAAATCATAATATATTATCCACTAGTTTATACAAGTTTTGGTCAAAAATCGAATTAAATCGGGGACTGTTCGAAATGATACGAAACTACATATCTCATTTTTATATTTTACGAGGGAAGGTTATGATGGAAGTCCATGCAAAAAATCATCGGAAAATTAGATTCTATGAACTTTTTCGAAATGCAAGTTTCGGTAAAAAAATCATAGTAAATTATACACTAGTTTCGGTCAAAAAAATTTAATTTAATTGGGGACTATTTGAAATGATACGAAACTTTTCAGGTCATTTATATATGTTAAGAGTGAAGGTTATGATGGGAGTCCTTGCAAAAAAAAAATATGAAAACTAGATTCTATGAAACTTTTGGAAATGCAAGTTTCGGTCAAAAAATCATAATATATTATTCACTAGTATATACTATTTTCGGTCAAAAATCAAATTAAATCGGAGACTGTTCGAAATGATGCGAAACTTCATATATCATTTATATAATTTACGAGGGAAGGTTATGATGGAGGTCCATTCAAAAAATCATCGAAAAATTAGATTCTATGAAACTTTTCGAAATAAAAGTTTCTTATGAAACTATTCGAAATGCAAGTGTCGGTCAAAAATCATAGTATATTATACACTAGTTTTGGTCAAAAAAATCAAATTTAATTGGGCACTATTTGAAATGATACGAGGCATCACATATCATTTATATATGTTAAAAGGGAAGGTTACGATGGAAGTCCATGCAAAAAAATCATCTGAAAACTGGATTTCATGAATCTTTTTGAAATGCCAGTTTTGGTCAAAAAATCATTATGTTTTATACACTAGTTTATACTAGTTTCGGTGAAAAATCAAATTAAATCGGAGACTGTTCAAAATGATGTGAAACTTCATATATCATTTATATAATTTACGAGGGAAGGTTATGATGGAAGTCCATGCAAAAAATCATCGGTAAATTAGATTCTATGAAACTTTTCGAAATGCATGTTTCGGTCAAAAATCATAGTATATTATACACTAGTTTCGGTCAAAAAAATCAAATTTAATTGGGGACTATTGAAATCATACGAGACTTTTCAAATCAATAATATATGTTAAGAGTGAAGGTTATGATGGAAGTCCATGCAAAAAAAATCATCTGAAAACTAGATTTTAGGAATCTTTTAAAAATGCAAGTTTCGGTCAAAAATCAATATATATTATACACTAGTTTAGGTCAAAAATGGAATTAAATCGGAGACTGTTCGAAAGTATGCGAAACTTCATATATCATTTATAAAATTTACGAGGGAAGGTTATGATGGAAGTCCATGCAAAAAATCATCGGAAAATTAGATTCTATGAAACTTTTCGAAATGCAATTTCGGTCAAAAATCATAGTATATTTATTATACACTAGTTTCGGTCAAAAAAATTTAAATATAATTGGAGACTATTTGAAATAATACGACACTTCACATATCATTTATATATGTTAAGAGGGAAGGTTATGATGGAAGTCCAACTAAAAAAATCAACTAAAAATAAGATTCTATGAAACTTTTCGAAATGCATGTTTCGGTCAAAAATCATAGTATATTATACACTAGTTTAGGTAAAAAAAATCAAATTTAATTGGTGTCTATTTGAAATGATACGGGAATTTTCAGATCATTTATATATGTTAAGAGGGAAGGTTATGATGGAAGTCCATCAAAAAAAAATCATTTGAAAACTAGATTCTATGAAACTTTTCGAAATGCAAGTTTCGGTAAAAAAAATCATAATATATTATCCACTAGTTTATACAAGTTTTGGTCAAAAATCGAATTAAATCGGGGACTGTTCGAAATGATACGAAACTACATATATCATTTTTATATTTTACGAGGGAAGGTTATGATGGAAGTCCATGCAAAAAATCATCGGAAAATTAGATTCTATGAACTTTTTCGAAATGCAAGTTTCGGTAAAAAAATCATAGTAAATTATACACTAGTTTCGGTCAAAAAAATTAAATTTAATTGGGGACTATTTGAAATGATACGAGACTTTTCAGATCATTATTTATGTTAAGAGTGAAGGTTATGATGGGAGTCCTTGCAAAAAAAAAATATGAAAACTAGATTCTATGAAACTTTTGGAAATGCAAGTTTCGGTCAAAAAATCATAATATATTATTCACTAGTTTATACTATTTTCGGTCAAAAATCAAATTAAATCGGAGACTGTTCGAAATGATGCGAAACTTCATATATCATTTATATAATTTACGAGGGAAGGTTATGATGGAGGTCCATTCAAAAAATCATCGAAAAATTAGATTCTATGAAACTTTTCGAAATAAAAGTTTCTTATGAAACTATTCGAAATGCAAGTGTCGGTCAAAAATCATAGTATATTATACACTAGTTTTGGTCAAAAAAATCAAATTTAATTGGGCACTATTTGAAATGATACGACGCATCACATATCATTTATATATGTTAAAAGGGAAGGTTACGATGGAAGTCCATGCAAAAAAATCATTTATATAATTTACGAGGGAAGGTTATGATGGAAGTCCATGCAAAAAATCATCGGAAAATTAGATTCTATGAACTTTTTCGAAATGCAAGTTTCGGTAAAAAAATCCTAGTAAATTATACACTAGTTTCGGTCAAAAAAATTAAATTTAATTGGAGACTATTTGAAATGATACGAGACTTTTCAGATCATTTATATATGTTAAGAGGGAAGTTTATGATGGGAGTCCGTGCAAAAAAAAATGAAAACTAGATTCTATGAATCTTTTTGAAATGCCAGTTTCGGTCAAAAAATCATTATGTTTTATACACTAGTTTATACTAGTTTCGGTCAAAAATCAAATTAAATCGGAGACTGTTCAAAATGATGTGAAACTTCATATATCATTTATATAATTTACGAGGGAAGGTTATGATGGAAGTCCATGCAAAAAATTATCCGAAAATTAGATTCTATGAAACTTTTCGAAATGCAAGTTTCGGTCAAAAATCATAGTATATTATACACTAGTTTCGGTCAAAAAAATCAAATTTAATTGGGGACTATTGAAATGATACGAGACTTTTCAGATCAATTATATATGTTAAGAGTGAAGGTTATGATGGAAGTCCATGCAAAAAAATCATCTGAAAACTAGATTTTAGGAATCTTTTTGAAATGCAAGTTTCGGTCAAAAAATCAATATATATTATACACTAGTTAATACTGGTTTAGGTCAAAAATCGAATTAAATCGGAGACTGTTCGAAAGTATGCGAAACTTCATATATCATTTATAAAATTTATGAGTGAAGGTTATGATGGAAGTCCATGCAAACAATCATCGGAAAATTAGATTCTATGAAACTTTTCGAAATGCAAGTTTCGGTCAAAAATCATAGTATATTATACACTAGTTTCGGTCAAAAAATTCAAATTTAATTGGAGACTATTTGAAATAATACGAGACTTCACATATCATTTATATATGTTAAGAGGGAAGGTTATGATGGAAGTCCAACTAAAAAAATCAACTAAAAATTAGATTCTATGAAACTTTTCGAAATGCAAGTTTCCGTCAAAAATCATAGTATATTATACACTAGTTTAGGTAAAAAAATCAAATTTAATTGGTGACTATTTGAAATGATACGATAATTTTCAGATCATTTATATATGTTAAGAGGGAAGGTTACGATGGAAGTCCATCCAAAAAAAATCATTTGAAAACTATATTCTATGAAACTTTTTGAAATGCAAGTTTCGGTAAAAAAAATCATAATATATTATCCACTAGTTTATACAAGTTTTGGTCAAAAATCGAATTAAATCGGGGACTGATCGAAATGATACGAAACTACATATATCATTTTTATATTTTACGAGGGAAGGTTATGATGGAAGTCCATGCAAAAAATCATCGGAAAATTAGATTCTATGAACTTTTTCGAAATGCAAGTTTCGTTAAAAAAATCATAGTAAATTATACACTAGTTTCGGTCAAAAAAATCAAATTTAATTGGGGACTATTTGAAATGATACGAGACTTTTCAGATCATTTATATATGTTAAGAAGGAAGGTTATGATGGGAGTCCGTGCAAAAAAATAATATGAAAACTAGATTCTATGAAACTTTTGGAAATGCATGTTTCGGTCAAAAAATCATAATATATTATTCACTGGTTTATACTATTTTCGGTCAAAAATCGAATTAAATCGGAGACTGTTCGAAATGATGCGAAACTTCATATATTATTTATATAATTTGCAAAGGAAGGTTATGATGGAGGTCAATGCAAAAAATCATCGAAAATTTAGATTCTATGAAACTTTTCGAAATAAAAGTTTCTTATGAAACTTTTCGAAATGCAAGTGTCGGTCAAAAATCATAGTATATTATACATTAGTTTCGGTCAAAAAAATCAAATTTAATTGGGCACTATTTGAAATGATACAAGGCATCACATATAATTTATATATGTTAAAAGGGAAGGTTACGATGGAAGTCCTTGCAAAAAAATCATCTGAAAATTGGATTTCATGAATCTTTTTGAAATGCCAGTTTCGGTCAAAAAATCATTATGTATTATACACTAGTTTATACTAGTTTCGGTCAAAATTCAAATTAAATCGGAGACTGTTCAAAATGATGTGAAACTTCATATATCATTTATATAATTTACGAGGGAAGGTTATGATGGAAGTCCATGCAAAAACTCATCGGAAAATTAGATTCTATGAAACTTTTCGAAATGCAAGTTTCGGTCAAAAATCATAGTATATTATACACTAGTTTCGGTCAAAAAAATCAAATTTAATTGGGGACTATTGAAATGATACGAGACTTTTCAGATCAATTATATATGTTAAGAGTGAAGGTTATGATGGAAGTCCATGCAAAAAAAATCATCTGAAAACTAGATTTTAGGAATCTTTTAAAAATGCAAGTTTCGGTCAAAAAAGCAATATATATATTATACACTAGTTTAGGTCAAAAATCGAATTAAATCGGAGACTGTTCGAAAGTATGCGAAACTTCATATATCATTTATAAAATTTACGAGGGAAGGTTATGATGGAAGTCCATGCAAAAAATGATCGGAAAATTAGATTCTATGAAACTTTTCGAAATGCAATTTCGGTCAAAAATCATAGTATATTTATTATACACTAGTTTCGGTCAAAAAAATTTAAATTTAATTGGAGACTATTTGAAATAATACGACACTTCACATATCATTTATATATGTTAAGAGGGAAGGTTATGATGGAAGTCCAACTAAAAAAATCAACTAAAAATAAGATTCTATGAAACTTTTCGAAATGCATGTTTCGGTCAAAAATTCATAGTATATTATACACTAGTTTAGGTAAAAAAAAATCAAATTTAATTGGTGTCTATTTGAAATGATACGGGAATTTTCAGATCATTTATATATGTTAAGAGGGAAGGTTATGATGGAAGTCCATCAAAAAAAAATCATTTGAAAACTAGATTCTATGAAACTTTTCGAAATGCAAGTTTCGGTAAAAAAAATCATAATATATTATCCACTAGTTTATACAAGTTTTGGTCAAAAATCGAATTAAATCGGGGACTGTTCGAAATGATACGAAACTACATATCTCATTTTTATATTTTACGAGGGAAGGTTATGATGGAAGTCCATGCAAAAAATCATCGGAAAATTAGATTCTATGAACTTTTTCGAAATGCAAGTTTCGGTAAAAAAATCATAGTAAATTATACACTAGTTTCGGTCAAAAAAATTAAATTTAATTGGGGACTATTTGAAATGATACGAAACTTTTCAGATCATTTATATATGTTAAGAGTGAAGGTTATGATGGGAGTCCTTGCAAAAAAAAAAATATGAAAACTAGATTCTATGAAACTTTTGGAAATGCAAGTTTCGGTCAAAAAATCATAATATATTATTCACTAGTTTATACTATTTTCGGTCAAAAATCAAATTAAATCGGAGACTGTTCGAAATGATGCGAAACTTCATATATCATTTATATAATTTACGAGGGAAGGTTATGATGGAGGTCCATTCAAAAAATCATCGAAAAATTAGATTCTATGAAACTTTTCGAAATAAAAGTTTCTTATGAAACTATTCGAAATGCAAGTGTCGGTCAAAAATCATAGTATATTATACACTAGTTTTGGTCAAAAAAATCAAATTTAATTGGGCACTATTTGAAATGATACGAGGCATCACATATCATTTATATATGTTAAAAGGGAAGGTTACGATGGAAGTCCATGCAAAAAAATCATCTGAAAACTGGATTTCATGAATCTTTTTGAAATGCCAGTTTCGGTCAAAAAATCATTATGTTTTATACACTAGTCTATACTAGTTTCGGTGAAAAATCAAATTAAATCGGAGACTGTTCAAAATGATGTGAAACTTCATATATAATTTATATAATTTACGAGGGAAGGTTATGATGGAAGTCCATGCAAAAAATCATCGGAAAATTAGATTCTATGAAACTTTTCTAAATGCATGTTTCGGTCAAAAATCATAGTATATTATACACTAGTTTCGGTCAAAAAAATCAAATTTATTTGGGGACTATTGAAATCATACGAGACTTTTCAGATCAATAATATATGTTAAGAGTGAAGGTTATGATGGAAGTCCATGCAAAAAAAATCATCTGAAAACTAGATTTTAGGAATCTTTTAAAAATGCAAGTTTCGGTCAAAAAATCAATATATATTATACACTAGTTTAGGTCAAAAATGGAATTAAATCGGAGACTGTTCGAAATGATGCGAAACTTCATATATCATTTATATAATTTACGAGGGAAGGTTTTGATGGAGGTCCATTCAAAAAATCATCGAAAAATTAGATTCTATGAAACTTTTCGAAATAAAAGTTTCTTATGAAACTTTTCGAAATGCAAGTGTCGGTCAAAAATCATAGTATATTATACACTAGTTTTGGCAAAAAAATCAAATTTAATTGGGCACTATTTGAAATGATACAAGGCATCACATATCATTTATATATGTTAAAAGGGAAGGTTACGATGGAAGTCCATGCAAAAAAATCATCTGAAAACTGGATTTCATGAATCTTTTTGAAATGCCAGTTTCGGTCAAAAAATCATTATGTTTTATACACTAGTTTATACTAGTTTCGGTGAAAAATCAAATTAAATCGGAGACTGTTCAAAATGATGTGAAACTTCATATATCATTTATATAATTTACGAGGGAAGGTTATGATGGAAGTCCATGCAAAACATCATCGGAAAATTAGATTCTATGAAACTTTTCGAAATGCATGTTTCGGTCAAAAATCATAATATATTATACACTAGTTTCGGTCAAAAAAATCAAATTTAATTGGGGACTATTGAAATCATACGAGACTTTTCAAATCAATAATATATGTTAAGAGTGAAGGTTATGATGGAAGTCCATGCAAAAAAAATCATCTAAAAACTAGATTTTAGGAATCTTTTAAAAATGCAAGTTTCGGTCAAAAAATCAATATATATTATACACTAGTTTAGGTCAAAAATGGAATTAAATCGGAGACTGTTCGAAAGTATGCGAAACTTCATATATCATTTATAAAATTTACGAGGGAAGGTTATGATGGAAGTCCATGCAAAAAATCATCGGTAAATTAGATTCTATGAAACTTTTCGAAATGCAATTTCGGTCAAAAATCATAGTATATTTATTATACACTAGTTTCGGTCAAAAAAATTTAAATTTAATTGGAGACTATTTGAAATAATACGACACTTCACATATCATTTATATATGTTAAGAGGGAAGGTTATGATGGAAGTCCAACTAAAAAAATCAACTAAAAATAAGATTCTATGAAACTTTTCGAAATGCATGTTTCGGTCAAAAATCATAGTATATTATACACTAGTTTAGGTAAAAAAAATCAAATTTAATTGGTGTCTATTTGAAATGATACGGGAATTTTCAGATCATTTATATATGTTAAGAGGGAAGGTTATGATGGAAGTCCATCAAAAAAAAATCATTTGAAAACTAGATTCTATGAAACTTTTCGAAATGCAAGTTTCGGTAAAAAAAATCATAATATATTATCCACTAGTTTATACAAGTTTTGGTCAAAAATCGAATTAAATCGGGGACTGTTCGAAATGATACGAAACTACATATCTCATTTTTATATTTTACGAGGGAAGGTTATGATGGAAGTCCATGCAAAAAATCATCGGAAAATTAGATTCTATGAACTTTTTCGAAATGCAAGTTTCGTTAAAAAAATCATAGTAAATTATACACTAGTTTCGGTCAAAAAAATCAAATTTAATTGGGGACTATTTGAAATGATACGAGACTTTTCAGATCATTTATATATGTTAAGAAGGAAGGTTATGATGGGAGTCCGTGCAAAAAAATAATATGAAAACTAGATTCTATGAAACTTTTGGAAATGCATGTTTCGGTCAAAAAATCATAATATATTATTCACTGGTTTATACTATTTTCGGTCAAAAATCGAATTAAATCGGAGACTGTTCGAAATGATGCGAAACTTCATATATTATTTATATAATTTGCAAAGGAAGGTTATGATGGAGGTCAATGCAAAAAATCATCGAAAATTTAGATTCTATGAAACTTTTCGAAATAAAAGTTTCTTATGAAACTTTTCGAAATGCAAGTGTCGGTCAAAAATCATAGTATATTATACATTAGTTTCGGTCAAAAAAATCAAATTTAATTGGGCACTATTTGAAATGATACAAGGCATCACATATAATTTATATATGTTAAAAGGGAAGGTTACGATGGAAGTCCTTGCAAAAAAATCATCTGAAAATTGGATTTCATGAATCTTTTTGAAATGCCAGTTTCGGTCAAAAAATCATTATGTATTATACACTAGTTTATACTAGTTTCGGTCAAAATTCAAATTAAATCGGAGACTGTTCAAAATGATGTGAAACTTCATATATCATTTATATAATTTACGAGGGAAGGTTATGATGGAAGTCCATGCAAAAACTCATCGGAAAATTAGATTCTATGAAACTTTTCGAAATGCAAGTTTCGGTCAAAAATCATAGTATATTATACACTAGTTTCGGTCAAAAAAATCAAATTTAATTGGGGACTATTGAAATGATACGAGACTTTTCAGATCAATTATATATGTTAAGAGTGAAGGTTATGATGGAAGTCCATGCAAAAAAAATCATCTGAAAACTAGATTTTAGGAATCTTTTAAAAATGCAAGTTTCGGTCAAAAAAGCAATATATATATTATACACTAGTTTAGGTCAAAAATCGAATTAAATCGGAGACTGTTCGAAAGTATGCGAAACTTCATATATCATTTATAAAATTTACGAGGGAAGGTTATGATGGAAGTCCATGCAAAAAATGATCGGAAAATTAGATTCTATGAAACTTTTCGAAATGCAATTTCGGTCAAAAATCATAGTATATTTATTATACACTAGTTTCGGTCAAAAAAATTTAAATTTAATTGGAGACTATTTGAAATAATACGACACTTCACATATCATTTATATATGTTAAGAGGGAAGGTTATGATGGAAGTCCAACTAAAAAAATCAACTAAAAATAAGATTCTATGAAACTTTTCGAAATGCATGTTTCGGTCAAAAATTCATAGTATATTATACACTAGTTTAGGTAAAAAAAAATCAAATTTAATTGGTGTCTATTTGAAATGATACGGGAATTTTCAGATCATTTATATATGTTAAGAGGGAAGGTTATGATGGAAGTCCATCAAAAAAAAATCATTTGAAAACTAGATTCTATGAAACTTTTCGAAATGCAAGTTTCGGTAAAAAAAATCATAATATATTATCCACTAGTTTATACAAGTTTTGGTCAAAAATCGAATTAAATCGGGGACTGTTCGAAATGATACGAAACTACATATCTCATTTTTATATTTTACGAGGGAAGGTTATGATGGAAGTCCATGCAAAAAATCATCGGAAAATTAGATTCTATGAACTTTTTCGAAATGCAAGTTTCGGTAAAAAAATCATAGTAAATTATACACTAGTTTCGGTCAAAAAAATTAAATTTAATTGGGGACTATTTGAAATGATACGAAACTTTTCAGATCATTTATATATGTTAAGAGTGAAGGTTATGATGGGAGTCCTTGCAAAAAAAAAAATATGAAAACTAGATTCTATGAAACTTTTGGAAATGCAAGTTTCGGTCAAAAAATCATAATATATTATTCACTAGTTTATACTATTTTCGGTCAAAAATCAAATTAAATCGGAGACTGTTCGAAATGATGCGAAACTTCATATATCATTTATATAATTTACGAGGGAAGGTTATGATGGAGGTCCATTCAAAAAATCATCGAAAAATTAGATTCTATGAAACTTTTCGAAATAAAAGTTTCTTATGAAACTATTCGAAATGCAAGTGTCGGTCAAAAATCATAGTATATTATACACTAGTTTTGGTCAAAAAAATCAAATTTAATTGGGCACTATTTGAAATGATACGAGGCATCACATATCATTTATATATGTTAAAAGGGAAGGTTACGATGGAAGTCCATGCAAAAAAATCATCTGAAAACTGGATTTCATGAATCTTTTTGAAATGCCAGTTTCGGTCAAAAAATCATTATGTTTTATACACTAGTCTATACTAGTTTCGGTGAAAAATCAAATTAAATCGGAGACTGTTCAAAATGATGTGAAACTTCATATATAATTTATATAATTTACGAGGGAAGGTTATGATGGAAGTCCATGCAAAAAATCATCGGAAAATTAGATTCTATGAAACTTTTCGAAATGCATGTTTCGGTCAAAAATCATAGTATATTATACACTAGTTTCGGTCAAAAAAATCAAATTTATTTGGGGACTATTGAAATCATACGAGACTTTTCAGATCAATAATATATGTTAAGAGTGAAGGTTATGATGGAAGTCCATGCAAAAAAAATCATCTGAAAACTAGATTTTAGGAATCTTTTAAAAATGCAAGTTTCGGTCAAAAAATCAATATATATTATACACTAGTTTAGGTCAAAAATGGAATTAAATCGGAGACTGTTCGAAATGATGCGAAACTTCATATATCATTTATATAATTTACGAGGGAAGGTTTTGATGGAGGTCCATTCAAAAAATCATCGAAAAATTAGATTCTATGAAACTTTTCGAAATAAAAGTTTCTTATGAAACTTTTCGAAATGCAAGTGTCGGTCAAAAATCATAGTATATTATACACTAGTTTTGGCAAAAAAATCAAATTTAATTGGGCACTATTTGAAATGATACAAGGCATCACATATCATTTATATATGTTAAAAGGGAAGGTTACGATGGAAGTCCATGCAAAAAAATCATCTGAAAACTGGATTTCATGAATCTTTTTGAAATGCCAGTTTCGGTCAAAAAATCATTATGTTTTATACACTAGTTTATACTAGTTTCGGTGAAAAATCAAATTAAATCGGAGACTGTTCAAAATGATGTGAAACTTCATATATCATTTATATAATTTACGAGGGAAGGTTATGATGGAAGTCCATGCAAAACATCATCGGAAAATTAGATTCTATGAAACTTTTCGAAATGCATGTTTCGGTCAAAAATCATAATATATTATACACTAGTTTCGGTCAAAAAAATCAAATTTAATTGGGGACTATTGAAATCATACGAGACTTTTCAAATCAATAATATATGTTAAGAGTGAAGGTTATGATGGAAGTCCATGCAAAAAAAATCATCTAAAAACTAGATTTTAGGAATCTTTTAAAAATGCAAGTTTCGGTCAAAAAATCAATATATATTATACACTAGTTTAGGTCAAAAATGGAATTAAATCGGAGACTGTTCGAAAGTATGCGAAACTTCATATATCATTTATAAAATTTACGAGGGAAGGTTATGATGGAAGTCCATGCAAAAAATCATCGGTAAATTAGATTCTATGAAACTTTTCGAAATGCAATTTCGGTCAAAAATCATAGTATATTTATTATACACTAGTTTCGGTCAAAAAAATTTAAATTTAATTGGAGACTATTTGAAATAATACGACACTTCACATATCATTTATATATGTTAAGAGGGAAGGTTATGATGGAAGTCCAACTAAAAAAATCAACTAAAAATAAGATTCTATGAAACTTTTCGAAATGCATGTTTCGGTCAAAAATCATAGTATATTATACACTAGTTTAGGTAAAAAAAATCAAATTTAATTGGTGTCTATTTGAAATGATACGGGAATTTTCAGATCATTTATATATGTTAAGAGGGAAGGTTATGATGGAAGTCCATCAAAAAAAAATCATTTGAAAACTAGATTCTATGAAACTTTTCGAAATGCAAGTTTCGGTAAAAAAAATCATAATATATTATCCACTAGTTTATACAAGTTTTGGTCAAAAATCGAATTAAATCGGGGACTGTTCGAAATGATACGAAACTACATATCTCATTTTTATATTTTACGAGGGAAGGTTATGATGGAAGTCCATGCAAAAAATCATCGGAAAATTAGATTCTATGAACTTTTTCGAAATGCAAGTTTCGGTAAAAAAATCATAGTAAATTATACACTAGTTTCGGTCAAAAAAATTAAATTTAATTGGGGACTATTTGAAATGATACGAAACTTTTCAGATCATTTATATATGTTAAGAGTGAAGGTTATGATGGGAGTCCTTGCAAAAAAAAAATATGAAAACTAGATTCTATGAAACTTTTGGAAATGCAAGTTTCGGTCAAAAAATCATAATATATTATTGACTAGTTTATACTATTTTCGGTCAAAAATCAAATTAAATCGGAGACTGTTCGAAATGATGCGAAACTTCATATATCATTTATATAATTTACGAGGGAAGGTTATGATGGAGGTCCATTCAAAAAATCATCGAAAAATTAGATTCTATGAAACTTTTCGAAATAAAAGTTTCTTATGAAACTATTCGAAATGCAAGTGTCGGTCAAAAATCATAGTATATTATACACTAGTTTTGGTCAAAAAAATCAAATTTAATTGGGCACTATTTGAAATGATACGAGGCATCACATATCATTTATATATGTTAAAAGGGAAGGTTACGATGGAAGTCCATGCAAAAAAATCATCTGAAAACTGGATTTCATGAATCTTTTTGAAATGCCAGTTTCGGTCAAAAAATCATTATGTTTTATACACTAGTTTATACTAGTTTCGGTGAAAAATCAAATTAAATCGGAGACTGTTCAAAATGATGTGAAACTTCATATATAATTTATATAATTTACGAGGGAAGGTTATGATGGAAGTCCATGCAAAAAATCATCGGAAAATTAGATTCTATGAAACTTTTCGAAATGCATGTTTCGGTCAAAAATCATAGTATATTATACACTAGTTTCGGTCAAAAAAATCAAATTTATTTGGGGACTATTGAAATCATACGAGACTTTTCAGATCAATAATATATGTTAAGAGTGAAGGTTATGATGGAAGTCCATGCAAAAAAAATCATCTGAAAACTAGATTTTAGGAATCTTTTAAAAATGCAAGTTTCGGTCAAAAAATCAATATATATTATACACTAGTTTAGGTCAAAAATGGAATTAAATCGGAGACTGTTCGAAATGATGCGAAACTTCATATATCATTTATATAATTTACGAGGGAAGGTTTTGATGGAGGTCCATTCAAAAAATCATCGAAAAATTAGATTCTATGAAACTTTTCGAAATAAAAGTTTCTTATGAAACTTTTCGAAATGCAAGTGTCGGTCAAAAATCATAGTATATTATACACTAGTTTTGGTCAAAAAAATCAAATTTAATTGGGCACTATTTGAAATGATACAAGGCATCACATATCATTTATATATGTTAAAAGGGAAGGTTACGATGGAAGTCCATGCAAAAAAATCATCTGAAAACTGGATTTCATGAATCTTTTTGAAATGCCAGTTTCGGTCAAAAAATCATTATGTTTTATACACTAGTTTATACTAGTTTCGGTGAAAAATCAAATTAAATCGGAGACTGTTCAAAATGATGTGAAACTTCATATATCATTTATATAATTTACGAGGGAAGGTTATGATGGAAGTCCATGCAAAACATCATCGGAAAATTAGATTCTATGAAACTTTTCGAAATGCATGTTTCGGTCAAAAATCATAGTATATTATACACTAGTTTCGGTCAAAAAAATCAAATTTAATTGGGGACTATTGAAATCATACGAGACTTTTCAAATCAATAATATATGTTAAGAGTGAAGGTTATGATGGAAGTCCATGCAAAAAAAATCATCTAAAAACTAGAATTTAGGAATCTTTTAAAAATGCAAGTTTCGGTCAAAAAATCAATATATATTATACACTAGTTTAGGTCAAAAATGGAATTAAATCGGAGACTGTTCGAAAGTATGCGAAACTTCATATATCATTTATAAAATTTACGAGGGAAGGTTATGATGGAAGTCCATGCAAAAAATCATCGGTAAATTAGATTCTATGAAACTTTTCGAAATGCAATTTCGGTCAAAAATCATAGTATATTTATTATACACTAGTTTCGGTCAAAAAAATTTAAATTTAATTGGAGACTATTTGAAATAATACGACACTTCACATATCATTTATATATGTTAAGAGGGAAGGTTATGATGGAAGTCCAACTAAAAAAATCAACTAAAAATAAGATTCTATGAAACTTTTCGAAATGCATGTTTCGGTCAAAAATCATAGTATATTATACACTAGTTTAGGTAAAAAAAATCAAATTTAATTGGTGTCTATTTGAAATGATACGGGAATTTTCAGATCATTTATATATGTTAAGAGGGAAGGTTATGATGGAAGTCCATCAAAAAAAAATCATTTGAAAACTAGATTCTATGAAACTTTTCGAAATGCAAGTTTCGGTAAAAAAAATCATAATATATTATCCACTAGTTTATACAAGTTTTGGTCAAAAATCGAATTAAATCGGGGACTGTTCGAAATGATACGAAACTACATATCTCATTTTTATATTTTACGAGGGAAGGTTATGATGGAAGTCCATGCAAAAAATCATCGGAAAATTAGATTCTATGAACTTTTTCGAAATGCAAGTTTCGGTAAAAAAATCATAGTAAATTATACACTAGTTTCGGTCAAAAAAATTAAATTTAATTGGGGACTATTTGAAATGATACGAAACTTTTCAGATCATTTATATATGTTAAGAGTGAAGGTTATGATGGGAGTCCTTGCAAAAAAAAAATATGAAAACTAGATTCTATGAAACTTTTGGAAATGCAAGTTTCGGTCAAAAAATCATAATATATTATTGACTAGTTTATACTATTTTCGGTCAAAAATCAAATTAAATCGGAGACTGTTCGAAATGATGCGAAACTTCATATATCATTTATATAATTTACGAGGGAAGGTTATGATGGAGGTCCATTCAAAAAATCATCGAAAAATTAGATTCTATGAAACTTTTCGAAATAAAAGTTTCTTATGAAACTATTCGAAATGCAAGTGTCGGTCAAAAATCATAGTATATTATACACTAGTTTTGGTCAAAAAAATCAAATTTAATTGGGCACTATTTGAAATGATACGAGGCATCACATATCATTTATATATGTTAAAAGGGAAGGTTACGATGGAAGTCCATGCAAAAAAATCATCTGAAAACTGGATTTCATGAATCTTTTTGAAATGCCAGTTTCGGTCAAAAAATCATTATGTTTTATACACTAGTTTATACTAGTTTCGGTGAAAAATCAAATTAAATCGGAGACTGTTCAAAATGATGTGAAACTTCATATATAATTTATATAATTTACGAGGGAAGGTTATGATGGAAGTCCATGCAAAAAATCATCGGAAAATTAGATTCTATGAAACTTTTCGAAATGCATGTTTCGGTCAAAAATCATAGTATATTATACACTAGTTTCGGTCAAAAAAATCAAATTTATTTGGGGACTATTGAAATCATACGAGACTTTTCAGATCAATAATATATGTTAAGAGTGAAGGTTATGATGGAAGTCCATGCAAAAAAAATCATCTGAAAACTAGATTTTAGGAATCTTTTAAAAATGCAAGTTTCGGTCAAAAAATCAATATATATTATACACTAGTTTAGGTCAAAAATGGAATTAAATCGGAGACTGTTCGAAATGATGCGAAACTTCATATATCATTTATATAATTTACGAGGGAAGGTTTTGATGGAGGTCCATTCAAAAAATCATCGAAAAATTAGATTCTATGAAACTTTTCGAAATAAAAGTTTCTTATGAAACTTTTCGAAATGCAAGTGTCGGTCAAAAATCATAGTATATTATACACTAGTTTTGGTCAAAAAAATCAAATTTAATTGGGCACTATTTGAAATGATACAAGGCATCACATATCATTTATATATGTTAAAAGGGAAGGTTACGATGGAAGTCCATGCAAAAAAATCATCTGAAAACTGGATTTCATGAATCTTTTTGAAATGCCAGTTTCGGTCAAAAAATCATTATGTTTTATACACTAGTTTATACTAGTTTCGGTGAAAAATCAAATTAAATCGGAGACTGTTCAAAATGATGTGAAACTTCATATATCATTTATATAATTTACGAGGGAAGGTTATGATGGAAGTCCATGCAAAACATCATCGGAAAATTAGATTCTATGAAACTTTTCGAAATGCATGTTTCGGTCAAAAATCATAGTATATTATACACTAGTTTCGGTCAAAAAAATCAAATTTAATTGGGGACTATTGAAATCATACGAGACTTTTCAAATCAATAATATATGTTAAGAGTGAAGGTTATGATGGAAGTCCATGCAAAAAAAATCATCTAAAAACTAGAATTTAGGAATCTTTTAAAAATGCAAGTTTCGGTCAAAAAATCAATATATATTATACACTAGTTTAGGTCAAAAATGGAATTAAATCGGAGACTGTTCGAAAGTATGCGAAACTTCATATATCATTTATAAAATTTACGAGGGAAGGTTATGATGGAAGTCCATGCAAAAAATCATCGGTAAATTAGATTCTATGAAACTTTTCGAAATGCAATTTCGGTCAAAAATCATAGTATATTTATTATACACTAGTTTCGGTCAAAAAAATTTAAATTTAATTGGAGACTATTTGAAATAATACGACACTTCACATATCATTTATATATGTTAAGAGGGAAGGTTATGATGGAAGTCCAACTAAAAAAATCAACTAAAAATAAGATTCTATGAAACTTTTCGAAATGCATGTTTCGGTCAAAAATCATAGTATATTATACACTAGTTTAGGTAAAAAAAATCAAATTTAATTGGTGTCTATTTGAAATGATACGGGAATTTTCAGATCATTTATATATGTTAAGAGGGAAGGTTATGATGGAAGTCCATCAAAAAAAAATCATTTGAAAACTAGATTCTATGAAACTTTTCGAAATGCAAGTTTCGGTAAAAAAAATCATAATATATTATCCACTAGTTTATACAAGTTTTGGTCAAAAATCGAATTAAATCGGGGACTGTTCGAAATGATACGAAACTACATATCTCATTTTTATATTTTACGAGGGAAGGTTATGATGGAAGTCCATGCAAAAAATCATCGGAAAATTAGATTCTATGAACTTTTTCGAAATGCAAGTTTCGGTAAAAAAATCATAGTAAATTATACACTAGTTTCGGTCAAAAAAATTAAATTTAATTGGGGACTATTTGAAATGATACGAAACTTTTCAGATCATTTATATATGTTAAGAGTGAAGGTTATGATGGGAGTCCTTGCAAAAAAAAAATATGAAAACTAGATTCTATGAAACTTTTGGAAATGCAAGTTTCGGTTAAAAAATCATAATATATTATTGACTAGTTTATACTATTTTCGGTCAAAAATCAAATTAAATCGGAGACTGTTCGAAATGATGCGAAACTTCATATATCATTTATATAATTTACGAGGGAAGGTTATGATGGAGGTCCATTCAAAAAATCATCGAAAAATTAGATTCTATGAAACTTTTCGAAATAAAAGTTTCTTATGAAACTATTCGAAATGCAAGTGTCGGTCAAAAATCATAGTATATTATACACTAGTTTTGGTCAAAAAAATCAAATTTAATTGGGCACTATTTGAAATGATACGAGGCATCACATATCATTTATATATGTTAAAAGGGAAGGTTACGATGGAAGTCCATGCAAAAAAATCATCTGAAAACTGGATTTCATGAATCTTTTTGAAATGCCAGTTTCGGTCAAAAAATCATTATGTTTTATACACTAGTTTATACTAGTTTCGGTGAAAAATCAAATTAAATCGGAGACTGTTCAAAATGATGTGAAACTTCATATATAATTTATATAATTTACGAGGGAAGGTTATGATGGAAGTCCATGCAAAAAATCATCGGAAAATTAGATTCTATGAAACTTTTCGAAATGCATGTTTCGGTCAAAAATCATAGTATATTATACACTAGTTTCGGTCAAAAAAATCAAATTTATTTGGGGACTATTGAAATCATACGAGACTTTTCAGATCAATAATATATGTTAAGAGTGAAGGTTATGATGGAAGTCCATGCAAAAAAAATCATCTGAAAACTAGATTTTAGGAATCTTTTAAAAATGCAAGTTTCGGTCAAAAAATCAATATATATTATACACTAGTTTAGGTCAAAAATGGAATTAAATCGGAGACTGTTCGAAATGATGCGAAACTTCATATATCATTTATATAATTTACGAGGGAAGGTTTTGATGGAGGTCCATTCAAAAAATCATCGAAAAATTAGATTCTATGAAACTTTTCGAAATAAAAGTTTCTTATGAAACTTTTCGAAATGCAAGTGTCGGTCAAAAATCATAGTATATTATACACTAGTTTTGGTCAAAAAAATCAAATTTAATTGGGCACTATTTGAAATGATACAAGGCATCACATATCATTTATATATGTTAAAAGGGAAGGTTACGATGGAAGTCCATGCAAAAAAATCATCTGAAAACTGGATTTCATGAATCTTTTTGAAATGCCAGTTTCGGTCAAAAAATCATTATGTTTTATACACTAGTTTATACTAGTTTCGGTGAAAAATCAAATTAAATCGGAGACTGTTCAAAATGATGTGAAACTTCATATATCATTTATATAATTTACGAGGGAAGGTTATGATGGAAGTCCATGCAAAACATCATCGGAAAATTAGATTCTATGAAACTTTTCGAAATGCATGTTTCGGTCAAAAATCATAGTATATTATACACTAGTTTCGGTCAAAAAAATCAAATTTAATTGGGGACTATTGAAATCATACGAGACTTTTCAAATCAATAATATATGTTAAGAGTGAAGGTTATGATGGAAGTCCATGCAAAAAAAATCATCTAAAAACTAGAATTTAGGAATCTTTTAAAAATGCAAGTTTCGGTCAAAAAATCAATATATATTATACACTAGTTTAGGTCAAAAATGGAATTAAATCGGAGACTGTTCGAAAGTATGCGAAACTTCATATATCATTTATAAAATTTACGAGGGAAGGTTATGATGGAAGTCCATGCAAAAAATCATCGGTAAATTAGATTCTATGAAACTTTTCGAAATGCAATTTCGGTCAAAAATCATAGTATATTTATTATACACTAGTTTCGTTCAAAAAAATTTAAATTTAATTGGAGACTATTTGAAATAATACGACACTTCACATATCATTTATATATGTTAAGAGGGAAGGTTATGATGGAAGTCCAACTAAAAAAATCAACTAAAAATAAGATTCTATGAAACTTTTCGAAATGCATGTTTCGGTCAAAAATCATAGTATATTATACACTAGTTTAGGTAAAAAAAATCAAATTTAATTGGTGTCTATTTGAAATGATACGGGAATTTTCAGATCATTTATATATGTTAAGAGGGAAGGTTATGATGGAAGTCCATCAAAAAAAAATCATTTGAAAAGTAGATTCTATGAAACTTTTCGAAATGCAAGTTTCGGTAAAAAAAATCATAATATATTATCCACTAGTTTATACAAGTTTTGGTCAAAAATCGAATTAAATCGGGGACTGTTCGAAATGATACGAAACTACATATATCATTTTTATATTTTACGAGGGAAGGTTATGATGGAAGTCCATGCAAAAAATCATCGGAAAATTAGATTCTATGAACTTTTTCGAAATGCAAGTTTCGGTAAAAAAATCATAGTAAATTATACACTAGTTTCGGTCAAAAAAATTAAATTTAATTGGGGACTATTTGAAATGATACGAGACTTTTCAGATCATTTATATATGTTAAGAGTGAAGGTTATGATAGGAGTCCGTGCAAAAAAAAATATGAAAACTAGATTCTATGAAACTTTTGGAAATGCAAGTTTCGGTCAAAAAATCATAATATATTATTCACTAGTTTATACTATTTTCGGTCAAAAATCGAATTAAATCGGAGACTGTTCGAAATGATGCGAAACTTCATATATCATTTATATAATTTACGAGGGAAGGTTATGATGGAGGTCCATTCAAAAAATCATCGAAAAATTAGATTCTATGAAACTTTTCGAAATAAAAGTTTCTTATGAAACTTTTCGAAATGCAAGTGTCGGTCAAAAATCATAGTATATTATACACTAGTTTTGGTCAAAAAAATCAAATTTAATTGGGCACTATTTGAAATGATACAAGGCATCACATATCATTTATATATGTTAAAAGGGAAGGTTACGATGGAAGTCCATGCAAAAAAATCATCTGAAAACTGGATTTCATGAATCTTTTTGAAATGCCAGTTTCGGTCAAAAAATCATTATGTTTTATACACTAGTTTATACTAGTTTCGGTGAAAAATCAAATTAAATCGGAGACTGTTCAAAATGATGTGAAACTTCATATATCATTTATATAATTTACGAGGGAAGGTTATGATGGAAGTCCATGCAAAACATCATCGGAAAATTAGATTCTATGAAACTTTTCGAAATGCATGTTTCGGTCAAAAATCATAGTATATTATACACTAGTTTCGGTCAAAAAAATCAAATTTAATTGGGGACTATTGAAATCATACGAGACTTTTCAAATCAATAATATATGTTAAGAGTGAAGGTTATGATGGAAGTCCATGCAAAAAAAATCATCTAAAAACTAGAATTTAGGAATCTTTTAAAAATGCAAGTTTCGGTCAAAAAATCAATATATATTATACACTAGTTTAGGTCAAAAATGGAATTAAATCGGAGACTGTTCGAAAGTATGCGAAACTTCATATATCATTTATAAAATTTACGAGGGAAGGTTATGATGGAAGTCCATGCAAAAAATCATCGGTAAATTAGATTCTATGAAACTTTTCGAAATGCAATTTCGGTCAAAAATCATAGTATATTTATTATACACTAGTTTCGGTCAAAAAAATTTAAATTTAATTGGAGACTATTTGAAATAATACGACACTTCACATATCATTTATATATGTTAAGAGGGAAGGTTATGATGGAAGTCCAACTAAAAAAATCAACTAAAAATAAGATTCTATGAAACTTTTCGAAATGCATGTTTCGGTCAAAAATCATAGTATATTATACACTAGTTTAGGTAAAAAAAATCAAATTTAATTGGTGTCTATTTGAAATGATACGGGAATTTTCAGATCATTTATATATGTTAAGAGGGAAGGTTATGATGGAAGTCCATCAAAAAAAAATCATTTGAAAAGTAGATTCTATGAAACTTTTCGAAATGCAAGTTTCGGTAAAAAAAATCATAATATATTATCCACTAGTTTATACAAGTTTTGGTCAAAAATCGAATTAAATCGGGGACTGTTCGAAATGATACGAAACTACATATATCATTTTTATATTTTACGAGGGAAGGTTATGATGGAAGTCCATGCAAAAAATCATCGGAAAATTAGATTCTATGAACTTTTTCGAAATGCAAGTTTCGGTAAAAAAATCATAGTAAATTATACACTAGTTTCGGTCAAAAAAATTAAATTTAATTGGGGACTATTTGAAATGATACGAGACTTTTCAGATCATTTATATATGTTAAGAGTGAAGGTTATGATAGGAGTCCGTGCAAAAAAAAATATGAAAACTAGATTCTATGAAACTTTTGGAAATGCAAGTTTCGGTCAAAAAATCATAATATATTATTCACTAGTTTATACTATTTTCGGTCAAAAATCGAATTAAATCGGAGACTGTTCGAAATGATGCGAAACTTCATATATCATTTATATAATTTACGAGGGAAGGTTATGATGGAGGTCCATTCAAAAAATCATCGAAAAATTAGATTCTATGAAACTTTTCGAAATAAAAGTTTCTTATGAAACTTTTCGAAATGCAAGTGTCGGTCAAAAATCATAGTATATTATACACTAGTTTTGGTCAAAAAAATCAAATTTAATTGGGCACTATTTGAAATGATACAAGGCATCACATATCATTTATATATGTTAAAAGGGAAGGTTACGATGGAAGTCCATGCAAAAAAATCATCTGAAAACTGGATTTCATGAATCTTTTTGAAATGCCAGTTTCGGTCAAAAAATCATTATGTTTTATACACTAGTTTATACTAGTTTCGGTGAAAAATCAAATTAAATCGGAGACTGTTCAAAATGATGTGAAACTTCATATATCATTTATATAATTTACGAGGGAAGGTTATGATGGAAGTCCATGCAAAACATCATCGGAAAATTAGATTCTATGAAACTTTTCGAAATGCATGTTTCGGTCAAAAATCATAGTATATTATACACTAGTTTCGGTCAAAAAAATCAAATTTAATTGGGGACTATTGAAATCATACGAGACTTTTCAAATCAATAATATATGTTAAGAGTGAAGGTTATGATGGAAGTCCATGCAAAAAAAATCATCTAAAAACTAGAATTTAGGAATCTTTTAAAAATGCAAGTTTCGGTCAAAAAATCAATATATATTATACACTAGTTTAGGTCAAAAATGGAATTAAATCGGAGACTGTTCGAAAGTATGCGAAACTTCATATATCATTTATAAAATTTACGAGGGAAGGTTATGATGGAAGTCCATGCAAAAAATCATCGGTAAATTAGATTCTATGAAACTTTTCGAAATGCAATTTCGGTCAAAAATCATAGTATATTTATTATACACTAGTTTCGGTCAAAAAAATTTAAATTTAATTGGAGACTATTTGAAATAATACGACACTTCACATATCATTTATATATGTTAAGAGGGAAGGTTATGATGGAAGTCCAACTAAAAAAATCAACTAAAAATAAGATTCTATGAAACTTTTCGAAATGCATGTTTCGGTCAAAAATCATAGTATATTATACACTAGTTTAGGTAAAAAAAATCAAATTTAATTGGTGTCTATTTGAAATGATACGGGAATTTTCAGATCATTTATATATGTTAAGAGGGAAGGTTATGATGGAAGTCCATCAAAAAAAAATCATTTGAAAAGTAGATTCTATGAAACTTTTCGAAATGCAAGTTTCGGTAAAAAAAATCATAATATATTATCCACTAGTTTATACAAGTTTTGGTCAAAAATCGAATTAAATCGGGGACTGTTCGAAATGATACGAAACTACATATATCATTTTTATATTTTACGAGGGAAGGTTATGATGGAAGTCCATGCAAAAAATCATCGGAAAATTAGATTCTATGAACTTTTTCGAAATGCAAGTTTCGGTAAAAAAATCATAGTAAATTATACACTAGTTTCGGTCAAAAAAATTAAATTTAATTGGGGACTATTTGAAATGATACGAGACTTTTCAGATCATTTATATATGTTAAGAGTGAAGGTTATGATAGGAGTCCGTGCAAAAAAAAATATGAAAACTAGATTCTATGAAACTTTTGGAAATGCAAGTTTCGGTCAAAAAATCATAATATATTATTCACTAGTTTATACTATTTTCGGTCAAAAATCGAATTAAATCGGAGACTGTTCGAAATGATGCGAAACTTCATATATCATTTATATAATTTACGAGGGAAGGTTATGATGGAGGTCCATTCAAAAAATCATCGAAAAATTAGATTCTATGGAACTTTTCGAAATAAAAGTTTCTTATGAAACTATTCGAAATGCAAGTGTCGGTCAAAAATCATAGTATATTATACACTAGTTTTGGTCAAAAAAATCAAATTTAATTGGGCACTATTTGAAATGATACAAGGCATCACATATCATTTATATATGTTAAAAGGGAAGGTTACGATGGAAGTGCATGCAAAAAAATCATCTGAAAACTGGATTTCATGAATCTTTTTGAAATGCCAGTTTCGGTCAAAAAATCATTATGTTTTATACACTAGTTTATACTAGTTTCGGTCAAAAATCAAATTAAATCGGAGACTGTTCAAAATGATATGAAACTTCATATATCATTTATATAATTTACGAGGGAAGGTTATGATGGAAGTCCATGCAAAAAATCATCGGAAAATTAGATTCTATGAAACTTTTCGAAATGCAAGTTTCGGTCAAAAATCATAGTATATTATACACTAGTTTCGGTCAAAAAAATCAAATTTAATTGGGGACTATTGAAATGATACGAGACTTTTCAGATCAATTATATATGTTAAGAGTGAAAGTTATGATGGAAGTCCATGCAAAAAAAATCATCTGAAAACTAGATTTTAGGAATCTTTTAAAAATGCAAGTTTCGGTCAAAAAATCAATATATATTATACACTAGTTTATACTAGTTTAGGTCAAAAATCGAATTAAATCGGAGACTGTTCGAAAGTATGCGAAACTTCATATATCATTTATAAAATTTACGAGGGAAGGTTATGATGGAAGTCCATGCAAAAAATCATCGGAAAATTAGATTCTATGAAACTTTTCGAAATGCAAGTTTCGGTAAAAAATCATAGTATATTTATTATACACTAGTTTCGGTCAAAAAATTTAAATTTAATTGGAGACTATTTGAAATAATACGAGACTTCACATATCATTTATATATGTTAAGAGGGAAGGTTATGATGGAAGTCCAACTAAAAAAATCAACTAAAAATTAGATTCTATGAAACTTTTCGAAATGCAAGTTTCGGTCAAAAATCATAGTATATTATACACTAGTTTAGGTAAAAAAAAATCATATTTAATTGGTGACTATTTGAAATGATACGAGAATTTTCAGATCATTTATATATGTTAAGAGGGAAGGTTATGATGAAAGTTCATCCAAAAAAATCATTTGAAAACTAAATTTTATGAAACTTTTCGAAATGCAAGTTTCGGTAAAAAAAATCTTAATATATTTTCCACTAGTTTATACAAGTATTGGTCAAAAATCGAATTAAATCGGGGACTGTTCGAAATGATACGAAACTACATATATCATTTTTATATTTTACGAGGGATGGTTATGATGGAAGTCCGTGCAAAAAATCATCGGAAAATTAGATTCTATGAACTTTTTCGAAATGCAAGTTTCGGTAAAAAAATCATAGTAAATTATACACTAGTTTCGGTCAAAAAAATTAAATTTAATTGGGGACTATTTGAAATGATACGAAACTTTTCAGATCATTTATATATGTTAAGAGTGAAGGTTATGATGGGAGTCCTTGCAAAAAAAAAAATATGAAAACTAGATTCTATGAAACATTTGGAAATGCAAGTTTCGGTCAAAAAATCATAATATATTATTCACTAGTTTATACTATTTTCGGTCAAAAATCAAATTAAATCGGAGACTGTTCGAAATGATGTGAAACTTCATATATCATTTATATAATTTACGAGGGAAGGTTATGATGGAGGTCCATTCAAAAAATCATCGAAAAATTAGATTCTATGAAACTTTTCGAAATAAAAGTTTCTTATGAAACTATACGAAATGCAAGTGTCGGTCAAAAATCATAGTATATTATACACTAGTTTTGGTCAAAAAAATCAAATTTAATTGGGCACTATTTGAAATGATACGAGGCATCACATATCATTTATATATGTTAAAAGGGAAGGTTACGATGGAAGTCCATGCAAAAAAATCATCTGAAAACTGGATTTCATGAATCTTTTTGAAATGCCAGTTTCGGTCAAAAAATCATTATGTTTTATACACTAGTTTATACTAGTTTCGGTGAAAAATCAAATTAAATCGGAGACTGTTCAAAATGATGTGAAACTTCATATATCATTTATATAATTTACGAGGGAAGGTTATGATGGAAGTCCATGCAAAAAATCATCGGAAAATTAGATTCTATGAAACTTTTCGAAATGCATGTTTCGGTCAAAAATCATAGTATATTATACACTAGTTTCGGTCAAAAAAATCAAATTTAATTGGGGACTATTGAAATGATACGAGACTTTTCAGATCAATTATATATGTTAAGAGTGAAGGTTATGATGGAAGTCCATGCAAAAAAAATCATCTGAAAACTAGATTTTAGGAATCTTTTAAAAATGCAAGTTTCGGTCAAAAAATCAATATATATTATACACTAGTTTATACTAGTTTAGGTCAAAAATCGAATTAAATCGGAGACTGTTCGAAAGTATGCGAAACTTCATATATCATTTATAAAATTTACGAGGGAAGGTTATGATGGAAGTCCATGCAAAAAATCATCGGAAAATTAGATTCTATGAAACTTTTCGAAATGCAAGTTTCGGTCAAAAATCATAGTATATTTATTATACACTAGTTTCGGTCAAAAAATTTAAATTTAATTGGAGACTATTTGAAATAATACGAGACTTCACATATCATTTATATATGTTAAGAGGGAAGGTTATGATGGAAGTCCAACTAAAAAAAATCAACTAAAAATTAGATTCTATGAAACTTTTCGAAATGCATGTTTCGGTCAAAAATCATAGTATATTATACACTAGTTTAGGTAAAAAAAATCATATTTAATTGGTGACTATTTGAAATGATACGAGAATTTTCAGATCATTTATATATGTTAAGAGGGAAGGTTATAATGGAAGTCCATCCAAAAAAAATCATTTGGAAACTAGATTCTATGAAACTTTTCGAAATGCAAAATTCGGTAAAAAAAATCATTATATATTATCAACTAGTTTATACAAGTATTGGTCAAAAATCGAATTAAATCGGGGACTGTTCGAAATGATACGAAACTACATATATTATTTTTATATTTTATGAGGGAAGGTTATGATGGAAGTCCATGCAAAAAATCATCGGAAAATTAGAATCTATGAACTTTTTCGAAATGCAAGTTTCGGTAAAAAAAATCATAGTAAATTATACACTAGTTTCGGTCAAAAAAATTAAATTTAATTGGGGACTATTTGAAATGATACGAGACTTTTCAGATCATTTATATATGTTAAGAGTGAAGGTTATGATGGGAGTCCGTGCAAAAAAAAATATGAAAACTAGATTCTATGAAACTTTTGGAAATGCAAGTTTCGGCCAAAAAATCATAATATATTATTCACTAGTTTATACTATTTTCGGTCAAAAATCGAATTAAATCGGAGACTGTTCGAAATGATGCGAAACTTCATATATCATTTATATAATTTACGAGGGAAGGTTATGATGGAGGTCCATTCAAAAAATCATCGAAAAATTAGATTCTATGAAACTTTTCGAAATAAAAGTTTCTTATGAAACTTTTCGAAATGCAAGTGTCGGTCAAAAATCATAGTATATTATACACTAGTTTTGGTCAAAAAAATCAAATTTAATTGGGCACTATTTGAAATGATACGAGGCATCACATATCATTTATATATGTTAAAAGGGAAGGTTACGATGGAAGTCCATGCAAAAAAATCATCTGAAAACTAGATTTCATGAATCTTTTTGAAATGCCAGTTTCGGTCAAAAAATCATTATGTTTTATACACTAGTTTATACTAGTTTCGGTCAAAAATCAAATTAAATCGGAGACTGTTCAAAATGATGTGAAACTTCATATATCATTTATATAATTTACGAGGGAAGGTTATGATGGAAGTCCATGAAAAAAATCATCGGAAAATTAGATTCTATGAAACTTTTCGAAATGCAAGTTTTGGTCAAAAATCTAGTATATTACACACTAGTTTTGGTCAAAAAAATCAAATTTAATTGGGGACTATTGAAATGATACGAGACTTTTCAGATCAATTATATATGTTAAGAGTGAAGGTTATGATGGAAGTCCATGCAAAAAAAATCATCTGAAAACTAGATTTTAGGAATCTTTTAAAAATGCAAGTTTCGGTCAAAAAATCAATATATATTATACACTAGTTTATACTAGTTTAGGTCAAAAATCGAATTAAATCGGAGACTGTTCGAAAGTATGCGAAACTTCATATATCATTTATAAAATTTACGAGGGAAGGTTATGATGGAAGTCCATGCAAAAAATCATCGGAAAATTAGATTCTATGAAACTTTTCGAAATGCAAGTTTCGGTCAAAAATCATAGTATATTTATTATACACTAGTTTCGGTCAAACAATTTAAATTTAATTGGAGACTATTTGAAATAATACGAGACTTCACATATCATTTATATATGTTAAGAGGGAAGGTTATGATGGAAGTCCAACTAAAAAAATCAACTAAAAATTAGATTCTATGAAACTTTTCGAAATGCATGTTTCGGTCAAAAATCATAGTATATTATACACTAGTTTAGGTAAAAAAAAATCAAATTTAATTGGTGACTATTTGAAATTATACGAGAATTTTCAGATCATTTATATATGTTAAGAGGGAAGGTTATGATGGAAGTCCATCCAAAAAAAATCATTTGAAAACTAGATTCTATGAAACTTTTCGAAATGCAAAATTCGGTAAAAAAAATCATAATATATTATCAACTAGTTTATACAAGTATTGGTCAAAAATCGAATTAAATCGGGGACTGTTCGAAATGATACGAAACTACATATATCATTTTTATATTTTACGAGGGAAGGTTATGATGGAAGTCCATGCAAAAAATCATCGGAAAATTAGATTCTATGAACTTTTTCGAAATGCAAGTTTCGGTAAAAAAATCATAGTAAATTATACACTAGTTTCGGTCAAAAAAATTAAATTTCATTGGGGACTATTTGAAATGATACGAAACTTTTCAGATCATTTATATATGTTAAGAGTGAAGGTTATGATGGGAGTCCTTGCAAAAAAAAAAATATGAAAACTAGATTCTATGAAACATTTGGAAATGCAAGTTTCGGTCAAAAAATCATAATATATTATTCACTAGTTTATACTATTTTCGGTCAAAAATCAAATTAAATCGGAGACTGTTCGAAATGATGCGAAACTTCATATATCATTTATATAATTTACGAGGGAAGGTTATGATGGAGGTCCATTCAAAAAATCATCGAAAAATTAGATTCTATGAAACTTTTCGAAATAAAAGTTTCTTATGAAACTATTCGAAATGCAAGTGTCGGTATCAAATTTAATTGGGCACTATTTGAAATGATACGAGGCATCACATATCATTTATATATGTTAAAAGGGAAGGTTACGATGGAAGTCCATGCAAAAAAATCATCTGAAAACTGGATTTCATGAATCTTTTTGAAATGCCAGTTTCGGTCAAAAAATCATTATGTTTTAGACACTAGTTTATACTAGTTTCGGTCAAAAATCAAATTAAATCGGAGACTGTTCAAAATGATGTGAAACTTCATATATCATTTATATAATTTACGATGGAAGGTTATGATGGAAGTCTATGCAAAAAATCATCGGAAAATTAGATTCTATGAAACTTTTCGAAATGCATGTTTCGGTCAAAAATCATAGTATATTATACACTAGTTTCGGTCAAAAAAATCAAATTTAATTGGGGACTATTGAAATGATACGAGACTTTTCAGATCAATTATATATGTTAAGAGTGAAGGTTATGATGGAAGTCCATGCAAAAAAAATCATCTGAATACTAGATTTTAGGAATCTTTTAAAAATGCAAGTTTCGGTCAAAAAATCAATATATATTATACACTAGTTTATATTAGTTTAGGTCAAAAATCGAATTAAATCGGAGACTGTTCGAAAGTATGCGAAACTTCATATATCATTTATAAAATTTACGAGGGAAGGTTATGATGGAAGTCCATGAAAAAAATCATCGGAAAATTAGATTCTATGAAACTTTTCGAAATGCAAGTTTCGGTCAAAAATCATAGTATATTTATTATACACTAGTTTCGGTCAAAAAATTTAAATTTAATTGGAGACTATTTGAAATAATACGAGACTTCACATATCATTTATATATGTTAAGAGGGAAGGTTATGATGGAAGTCCAACTAAAAAAATCAACTAAAAATTAGATTCTATGAAACTTTTCGAAATGCATGTTTCGGTCAAAAATCATAGTATATTATACACTAGTTTAGGTAAAAAAAAATCAAATTTAATTGGTGACTATTTGAAATGATACGAGAATTTTCAGATCATTTATATATGTTAAGAGGGAAGGTTATGATGGAAGTCCATTAAAAAAAATCATTTGAAAACTATATTCTATGAATCTTATCGAAATGAAAAGTTTCGGTAAAAAAAATCATAATATATTATCCACTAGTTTATACATGTTTTGGTCAAAAATCGAATAAAATCGGGGACTGTTCGAAATGATACGAAACTACATATATCATTTTTATATTTTACGAGGGAAGGTTATGATGGAAGTACATGCAAAAAATCATCGGAAAATTAGATTCTATGAACTTTTTCGAAATGCAAGTTTCGGTAAAAAAATCATAGTAAATTATGCACTAGTTTCGGTCAAAAAAATTAAATTTAATTGGGGACTATTTGAAAAGATATGAGACTTTTCAGATCATTTATATATGTTAAGAGTGAAGGTTATGATGGGAGTCCATGCAAAAAAAATCATCTGAAAACTAGAATTTAAGAATCTTTTTGAAATGCAAGTTTCGGTCCAAAAATCAATATATATTATACACTAGTTTATACTAGTTTAGGTCAAAAATCGAATTAAATCGGAGACTGTTTGAAAGTATGCGAAACTTCATATATCATTTATAAAATTTACGAGGGAAGGTTATGATGGAAGTCCATGCAAAAAATCATCGGAAAATTAGATTCTATGAAACTTTTCGAAATGCAAGTTTCGGTCAAAAATCATAGTATATTATACACTAGTTTCGGTCAAAAAAATCTAATTTAATTGGAGACTATTTGAAATAATACGAGACTTCACATATCATTTATATATGTTAAGAGGGAAGGTTATGATGGAAGTCCAACTAAAAAAATCAACTAAAAATTAGATTCTATGAAACTTTTCGAAATGCAAGTTTCGGTCAAAAATCTTAGTATATTATACACTAGTTTCGGTCAAAAAAATCAAATTTAATTGGGGACTATTGAAATGATACGAGACTTTTCAGATCAATTATATATGTTAAGAGTGAAGGTTATGATGGAAGTCCATGCAAAAAAAATCATCTGAAAACTAGATTTTAGGAATCTTTTAAAAATGCAAGTTTCGGTCAAAAAATCAATATATATTATACACTAGTTTATACTCGTTTAGGTCAAAAATCGAATTAAATCGGAGACTGTTCGAAAGTATGCGAAACTTCATATATCATTTATAAAATTTACGAGGGAAGGTTATGATGGAAGTCCATGCAAAAAATCATCGGAAAATTAGATTCTATGAAACTTTTCGAAATGCAAGTTTCGGTCAAAAATCATAGTATATTTATTATACACTAGTTTCGGTCAAACAATTTAAATTTAATTGGAGACTATTTGAAATAATACGAGACTTCACATATCATTTATATATGTTAAGAGGGAAGGTTATGATGGAAGTCCAACTAAAAAAATCAACTAAAAATTAGATTCTATGAAACTTTTCGAAATGCAAGTTTTTGTCAAAAATCATAGTATATTATACACTAGTTTAGGTAAAAAAAAATCAAATTTAATTGGTGACTATTTGAAATGATACGAGAATTTTCAGATCATTTATATATGTTAAGAGGGAAGGTTATGATGGAAGTCCATCCAAAAAAAATCATTTGAAAACTAGATTCTATGAAACTTTTCGCAATGCAAGTTTCGGTAAAAAAAATCATAATATATTATCAACTAGTTTATACAAGTTTTGGTCAAAAATCGAATTAAATCGGGGACTGTTCGAAATGATACGAAACTACATATATCATTTTTATATTTTACGAGGGAAGGTTATGATGGAAGTCCATGCAAAAATCATCGGAAAATTAGATTCTATGAACTTTTTCGAAATGCAAGTTTCGGTAAAAAAAATCATAGTAAATTATACACTAGTTTCGGTCAAAAAAATTAAATTTAATTGGGGACTATTTGAAATGATACGAGACTTTTCAGATCATTTATATATGTTAAGAGTGAAGGTTATGATGGGAGTCCGTGCAAAAAAAATAATATGAAAACTAGATTCTATGAAACTTTTGGAAATGCAAGTTTCAGTCAAAAAATCATAATATATTATTCACTAGTTTATACTATTTTCGGTCAAAAATCGAATTAAATCGGAGACTGTTCGAAATGATGCGAAACTTCATATATCATTTTTATAATTTACGAGGGAAGGTTATGATGGAGGTCCATTCAAAAAATCATCGAAAAATTAGATTCTATGAAACTTTTCGAAATAAAAGTTTCTTATGAAACTTTTCGAAATGCAAGTGTCGGTCAAAAATCATAGTATATTATACACTAGTTTTGGTCAAAAAAATCAAATTTAATTGGGCACTATTTGAAATGATACGAGGCATCACATATCATTTATATATGTTAAAAGGGAAGGTTACGATGGAAGTCCATGCAAAAAAATCATCTGAAAACTAGATTTCATGAATCTTTTTGAAATGCCAGTTTCGGTACAAAAAATCATTATGTTTTATACACTAGTTTATACTAGTTTCGGTCAAAAATCAAATTAAATCGGAGACTGTTCAAAATGATGTGAAACTTCATATATCATTTATATAATTTACGAGGGAAGGTTATGATGGAAGTCCATGCAAAAAATCATCGGAAAATTAGATTCTATGAAACTTTTCGAAATGCAAGTTTCGGTCAAAAATCATAGTATATTATACACTAGTTTCGGTCAAAAAAATCAAATTTAATTGGGGACTATTGAAATGATACGAGACTTTTCAGATCAATTATATATGTTAAGAGTGAAGGTTATGATGGAAGTCCATGCAAAAAAAATCATCTGAAAACTAGATTTTAGGAATCTTTTAAAAATGCAAGTTTCGGTCAAAAAATCAATATATATTATACACTAGTTTATATTAGTTTAGGTCAAAAATCGAATTAAATCGGAGACTGTTCGAAAGTATGCGAAACTTCATATATCATTTATAAAATTTACGAGGGAAGGTTATGATGGAAGTCCATGCAAAAAATCATCGGAAAATTAGATTCTATGAAACTTTTCGAAATGCAAGTTTCGGTCAAAAATCATAGTATATTTATTATACACTAGTTTCGGTCAAACAATTTAAATTTAATTGGAGACTATTTGAAATAATACGAGACTTCACATATCATTTATATATGTTAAGAGGGAAGGTTATGATGGAAGTCCAACTAAAAAAATCAACTAATAATTAGATTCTATGAAACTTTTCGAAATGCAAGTTTCGATCAAAAATCATAGTATATTATACACTAGTTTAGGTAAAAAAAAATCAAATTTAATTGGTGACTATTTGAAATGATACGAGAATTTTTCAGATCATTTATATATGTTAAGAGGGAAGGTTATGATGGAAGTCCATTAAAAAAATCATTTGAAAACTAGATTCTATGAAACTTTTCGAAATGCAAGTTTCGGTAAAAAAAATCATAATATATTATCCACTAGTTTATACAAGTTTTGGTCAAAAATCGAATTAAATCGGGGACTGTTAGAAATGATACTAAACTACATATATCATTTTTATATTTTACGAGGGAAGGTTATGATGGAAGTCCATGCAAAAAATCATCGGAAAATTAGATTCTATGAACTTTTTCAAAATGCAAGTTTCGGTTAAAAAATCATAGTAAATTATGCACTAGTTTCGGTCAAAAAAATTAAATTTAATTGGGGACTATTTGAAATGATACGAGACTTTTCAGATCATTTATATATGTTAAGAGTGAAGGTTATGATGGGAGTCCATGCAAAAAAAAATCATCTGAAAACTAGAATTTAGGAATCTTTTTGAAATGCAAGTTTCGGTCCAAAAATCAATATATATTATACACTAGTTTCGGTCAAAAAAATCTAATTTAATTGGAGACTATTTGAAATAATACGAGACTTCACATATCATTTATATATGTTAAGAGGGAAGGTTATGATGGAAGTCCAACTAAAAAAATCAACTAAAAATTAGATTCTATGAAACTTTTCGAAATGCAAGTTTCGGTCAAAAATCATAGTATATTTATTATACACTAGTTTCGGTCAAAAAATTTAAATTTAATTGGAGACTATTTGAAATAATACGAGACTTCACATATCATTTATATATGTTAAGAGGGAAGGTTATGATGGAAGTCCAACTAAAAAAATCAACTAAAAATTAGATTCTATGAAACTTTTCGAAATGCATGTTTCGGTCAAAAATCATAGTATATTATACACTAGTTTAGGTAAAAAAAAATCAAATTTAATTGGTGACTATTTGAAATGATACGAGAATTTTCAGATCATTTATATATGTTAAGAGGGAAGGTTATGATGGAAGTCCATTAAAAAAAATCATTTGAAAACTATATTCTATGAATCTTTTCGAAATGAAAAGTTTCGGTAAAAAAAATCATAATATATTATCCACTAGTTTATACATGTTTTGGTCAAAAATCGAATAAAATCGGGGACTGTTCGAAATGATACGAAACTACATATATCATTTTTATATTTTACGAGGGAAGGTTATGATGGAAGTACATGCAAAAAATCATCGGAAAATTAGATTCTATGAACTTTTTCGAAATGCAAGTTTCGGTAAAAAAATCATAGTAAATTATGCACTAGTTTCGGTCAAAAAAATTAAATTTAATTGGGGACTATTTGAAAAGATATGAGACTTTTCAGATCATTTATATATGTTAAGAGTGAAGGTTATGATGGGAGTCCATGCAAAAAAAATCATCTGAAAACTAGAATTTAAGAATCTTTTTGAAATGCAAGTTTCGGTCCAAAAATCAATATATATTATACACTAGTTTATACTAGTTTAGGTCAAAAATCGAATTAAATCGGAGACTGTTTGAAAGTATGCGAAACTTCATATATCATTTATAAAATTTACGAGGGAAGGTTATGATGGAAGTCCATGCAAAAAATCATCGGAAAATTAGATTCTATGAAACTTTTCGAAATGCAAGTTTCGGTCAAAAATCATAGTATATTATACACTAGTTTCGGTCAAAAAAATCTAATTTAATTGGAGACTATTTGAAATAATACGAGACTTCACATATCATTTATATATGTTAAGAGGGAAGGTTATGATGGAAGTCCAACTAAAAAAATCAACTAAAAATTAGATTCTATGAAACTTTTCGAAATGCAAGTTTCGGTCAAAAATCTTAGTATATTATACACTAGTTTCGGTCAAAAAAATCAAATTTAATTGGGGACTATTGAAATGATACGAGACTTTTCAGATCAATTATATATGTTAAGAGTGAAGGTTATGATGGAAGTCCATGCAAAAAAAATCATCTGAAAACTAGATTTTAGGAATCTTTTAAAAATGCAAGTTTCGGTCAAAAAATCAATATATATTATACACTAGTTTATACTCGTCTAGGTCAAAAATCGAATTAAATCGGAGACTGTTCGAAAGTATGCGAAACTTCATATATCATTTATAAAATTTACGAGGGAAGGTTATGATGGAAGTCCATGCAAAAAATCATCGGAAAATTAGATTCTATGAAACTTTTCGAAATGCAAGTTTCGGTCAAAAATCATAGTATATTTATTATACACTAGTTTCGGTCAAACAATTTAAATTTAATTGGAGACTATTTGAAATAATACGAGACTTCACATATCATTTATATATGTTAAGAGGGAAGGTTATGATGGAAGTCCAACTAAAAAAATCAAGTAAAAATTAGATTCTATGAAACTTTTCGAAATGCAAGTTTTTGTCAAAAATCATAGTATATTATACACTAGTTTAGGTAAAAAAAAATCAAATTTAATTGGTGACTATTTGAAATGATACGAGAATTTTCAGATCATTTATATATGTTAAGAGGGAAGGTTATGATGGAAGTCCATCCAAAAAAAATCATTTGAAAACTAGATTCTATGAAACTTTTCAAAATGCAAGTTTCGGTAAAAAAAATCATAATATATTATCAACTAGTTTATACAAGTTTTGGTCAAAAATCGAATTAAATCGGGGACTGTTCGAAATGATACGAAACTACATATATCATTTTTATATTTTACGAGGGAAGGTTATGATGGAAGTCCATGCAAAAAATCATCGGAAAATTAGATTCTATGAACTTTTTCGAAATGCAAGTTTCGGTAAAAAAATCATAGTAAATTATACACTAGTTTCGGTCAAAAAAATTAAATTTAATTGGGGACTATTTGAAATGATACGAGACTTTTCAGATCATTTATATATGTTAAGAGTGAAGGTTATGATGGGAGTCCGTGCAAAAAAAACTAATATGAAAACTAGATTCTATGAAACTTTTGGAAATGCAAGTTTCAGTCAAAAAATCATAATATATTATTCACTAGTTTATACTATTTTCGGTCAAAAATCGAATTAAATCGGAGACTGTTCGAAATGATGCGAAACTTCATATATCATTTTTATAATTTACGAGGGAAGGTTATGATGGAGGTCCATTCAAAAAATCATCGAAAAATTAGATTCTATGAAACTTTTCGAAATAAAAGTTTCTTATGAAACTTTTCGAAATGCAAGTGTCGGTCAAAAATCATAGTATATTATACACTAGTTTTGGTCAAAAAAATCAAATTTAATTGGGCACTATTTGAAATGATACGAGGCATCACATATCATTTATATATGTTAAAAGGGAAGGTTACGATAGAAGTCCATGCAAAAAAATCATCTGAAAACTAGATTTCATGAATCTTTTTGAAATGCCAGTTTCGGTCAAAAAATCATTATGTTTTATACACTAGTTTATACTAGTTTCGGTCAAAAATCAAATTAAATCGGAGACTGTTCAAAATGATGTGAAACTTCATATATCATTTATATAATTTACGAGGGAAGGTTATGATGGAAGTCCATGCAAAAAATCATCGGAAAATTAGATTCTATGAAACTTTTCGAAATGCAAGTTTCGGTCAAAAATCATAGTATATTATACACTAGTTTCGGTCAAAAAAATCAAATTTAATTGGGGACTATTGAAATGATACGAGACTTTTCAGATCAATTATATATGTTAAGAGTGAAGGTTATGATGGAAGTCCATGCAAAAAAAATCATCTGAAAACTAGATTTTAGGAATCTTTTAAAAATGCAAGTTTCGGTCAAAAAATCAATATATATTATACACTAGTTTATATTAGTTTAGGTCAAAAATCGAATTAAATCGGAGACTGTTCGAAAGTATGCGAAACTTCGTATATCATTTATAAAATTTACGAGGGAAGGTTATGATGGAAGTCCATGCAAAAAATCATCGGAAAATTAGATTCTATGAAACTTTTCGAAATGCAAGTTTCGGTCAAAAATCATAGTATATTTATTATACACTAGTTTCGGTCAAACAATTTAAATTTAATTGGAGACTATTTGAAATAATACGAGACTTCACATATCATTTATATATGTTAAGAGGGAAGGTTATGATGGAAGTCCAACTAAAAAAATCAACTAATAATTAGATTCTATGAAACTTTTCGAAATGCAAGTTTCGGTCAAAAATCATAGTATATTATACACTAGTTTAGGTAAAAAAAAATCAAATTTAATTGGTGACTATTTGAAATGATACGAGAATTTTTCAGATCATTTATATATGTTAAGAGGGAAGGTTATGATGGAAGTCCATTAAAAAAATCATTTGAAAACTAGATTCTATGAAACTTTTCGAAATGCAAGTTTCGGTAAAAAAAATCATAATATATTATCCACTAGTTTATACAAGTTTTGGTCAAAAATCGAATTAAATCGGGGACTATTAGAAATGATACTAAACTACATATATCATTTTTATATTTTACGAGGGAAGGTTATGATGGAAGTCCATGCAAAAAATCATCGGAAAATTAGATTCTATGAACTTTTTCGAAATGCAAGTTTCGGTTAAAAAATCATAGTAAATTATGCACTAGTTTCGGTCAAAAAAATTAAATTTAATTGGGGACTATTTGAAATGATACGAGACTTTTCAGATCATTTATATATGTTAAGAGTGAAGGTTATGATGGGAGTCCATGCAAAAAAAATCATCTGAAAACTAGAATTTAGGAATCTTTTTGAAATGCAAGTTTCGGTCCAAAAATCAATATATATTATACACTAGTTTATACTAGTTTAGGTCAAAAATCGAATTAAATCGGAGACTGTTCGAAAGTATGCGAAACATCATATATCATTTATAAAATTTACGAGGGAAGGTTATGATGGAAGTCCATGCAAAAAATCATCGGAAAATTAGATTCTATGAAACTTTTCGAAATGCAAGTTTCGGTCAAAAATCATAGTATATTATACACTAGTTTCGGTCAAAAAAATCTAATTTAATTGGAGACTATTTGAAATAATACGAGACTTCACATATCATTTATATATGTTAAGAGGGAAGGTTATGATGGAAGTCCAACTAAAAATTAGATTCTATGAAACTTTTCGAAATGCAAGTTTCAGTCAAAAATCATAGTATATTATACACTAGTTTCGGTCAAAAAAATCAAATTTAATTGGGGACTATTGAAATGATACGAGACTTTTCAGATCAATTATATATGTTAAGAGTGAAGGTTATGATGGAAGTCCATACAAAAAAAATCATCTGAAAACTAGATTTTAGGAATCTTTTAAAAATGCAAGTTTCGGTCAAAAAATCAATATATATTATACACTAGTTTATACTCGTTTAGGTCAAAAATCGAATTAAATCGGAGACTGTTCAAAAGTATGCGAAACTTCATATATCATTTATAAAATTTACGAGGGAAGGTTATGATGGAAGTCCATGCAAAAAATCATCGGAAAATTAGATTCTATGAAACTTTTCGAAATGCAAGTTTCGGTCAAAAATCATAGTATATTTATTATACACTAGTTTCGGTCAAACAATTTAAATTTAATTGGAGACTATTTGAAATAATACGAGACTTCACATATCATTTATATATGTTAAGAGGGAAGGTTATGATGGAAGTCCAACTAAAAAAATCAACTAAAAATTAGATTCTATGAAACTTTTCGAAATGCAAGTTTTTGTCAAAAATCATAGTATATTATACACTAGTTTAGGTAAAAAAAAATCAAATTTAATTGGTGACTATTTGAAATGATACGAGAATTTTCAGATCATTTATATATGTTAAGAGGGAAGGTTATGATGGAAGTCCATCCAAAAAAAATCATTTGAAAACTAGATTCTATGAAACTTTTCGAAATGCAAGTTTCGGTAAAAAAAATCATAATATATTATCAACTAGTTTATACAAGTTTTGGTCAAAAATCGAATTAAATCGGGGACTGTTCGAAATGATACGAAACTACATATATCATTTTTATATTTTACGAGAGAAGGTTATGATGGAAGTCCATGCAAAAAATCATCGGAAAATTAGATTCTATGAACTTTTTCGAAATGCAAGTTTCGGTAAAAAAATCATAGTAAATTATACACTAGTTTCGGTCAAAAAAATTAAATTTAATTGGGGACTATTTGAAATGATACGAGACTTTTCAGATCATTTATATATGTTAAGAGTGAAGGTTATGATGGGAGTCCGTGCAAAAAAAATAATATGAAAACTAGATTCTATGAAACTTTTGGAAATGCAAGTTTCAGTCAAAAAATCATAATATATTATTCACTAGTTTATACTATTTTCGGTCAAAAATCGAATTAAATCGGAGACTGTTCGAAATGATGCGAAACTTCATATATCATTTTTATAATTTACGAGGGAAGGTTATGATGGAGGTCCATTCAAAAAATCATCGAAAAATTAGATTCTATGAAACTTTTCGAAATAAAAGTTTCTTATGAAACTTTTCGAAATGCAAGTGTCGGTCAAAAATCATAGTATATTATACACTAGTTTTGGTCAAAAAAATCAAATTTAATTGGGCACTATTTGAAATGATACGAGGCATCACATATCATTTATATATGTTAAAAGGGAAGGTTACGATAGAAGTCCATGCAAAAAAATCATCTGAAAACTAGATTTCATGAATCTTTTTGAAATGCCAGTTTCGGTCAAAAAATCATTATGTTTTATACACTAGTTTATACTAGTTTCGGTCAAAAATCAAATTAAATCGGAGACTGTTCAAAATGATGTGAAACTTCATATATCATTTATATAATTTACGAGGGAAGGTTATGATGGAAGTCCATGCAAAAAATCATCGGAAAATTAGATTCTATGAAACTTTTCGAAATGCAAGTTTCGGTCAAAAATCATAGTATATTATACACTAGTTTCGGTCAAAAAAATCAAATTTAATTGGGGACTATTGAAATGATACGAGACTTTTCAGATCAATTATATATGTTAAGAGTGAAGGTTATGATGGAAGTCCATGCAAAAAAAATCATCTGAAAACTAGATTTTAGGAATCTTTTAAAAATGCAAGTTTCGGTCAAAAAATCAATATATATTATACACTAGTTTATATTAGTTTAGGTCAAAAATCGAATTAAATCGGAGACTGTTCGAAAGTATGCGAAACTTCATATATCATTCATAAAATTTACGAGGGAAGGTTATGATGGAAGTCCATGCAAAAAATCATCGGAAAATTAGATTCTATGAAACTTTTCGAAATGCTAGTTTCGGTCAAAAATCATAGTATATTTATTATACACTAGTTTCGGTCAAACAATTTAAATTTAATTGGAGACTATTTGAAATAATACGAGACTTCACATATCATTTATATATGTTAAGAGGGAAGGTTATGATGGAAGTCCAACTAAAAAAATCAACTAATAATTAGATTCTATGAAACTTTTCGAAATGCAAGTTTCGGTCAAAAATCATAGTATATTATACACTAGTTTAGGTAAAAAAAAATCAAATTTAATTGGTGACTATTTGAAATGATACGAGAATTTTTCAGATCATTTATATATGTTAAGAGGGAAGGTTATGATGGAAGTCCATTAAAAAAATCATTTGAAAACTAGATTCTATGAAACTTTTCGAAATGCAAGTTTCGGTAAAAAAAATCATAATATATTATCCACTAGTTTATACAAGTTTTGGTCAAAAATCGAATTAAATCGGGGACTGTTAGAAATGATACTAAACTACATATATCATTTTTATATTTTACGAGGGAAGGTTATGATGGAAGTCCATGCAAAAAATCATCGGAAAATTAGATTCTATGAACTTTTTCGAAATGCAAGTTTCGGTAAAAAAATCATAGTAAATTATGCACTAGTTTCGGTCAAAAAAATTAAATTTAATTGGGGACTATTTGAACTGATACGAGACTTTTCAGATCATTTATATATGTTAAGAGTGAAGGTTATGATGGGAGTCCATGCAAAAAAAATCATCTGAAAACTAGAATTTAGGAATCTTTTTGAAATGCAAGTTTCGGTCCAAAAATCAATATATATTATACACTAGTTTATACTAGTTTAGGTCAAAAATCGAATTAAATCGGAGACTGTTCGAAAGTATGCGAAACATCATATATCATTTATAAAATTTACGAGGGATGGTTATGATGGAAGTCCATGCAAAAAATCATCGGAAAATTAGATTCTATGAAACTTTTCGAAATGCAAGTTTCGGTCAAAAATCATAGTATATTATACACTAGTTTCGGTCAAAAAAATCTAATTTAATTGGAGACTATTTGAAATAATACGAGACTTCACATATCATTTATATATGTTAAGAGGGAAGGTTATGATGGAAGTCCAACTAAAAATTAGATTCTATGAAACTTTTCGAAATGCAAGTTTCGGTCAAAAATCTTAGTATATTATACACTAGTTTCGGTCAAAAAAATCAAATTTAATTGGGGACTATTGAAATGATACGAGACTTTTCAGATCAATTATATATGTTAAGAGTGAAGGTTATGATGGAAGTCCATACAAAAAAAATCATCTGAAAACTAGATTTTAGGAATCTTTTAAAAATGCAAGTTTCGGTCAAAAAATCAATATATATTATACACTAGTTTATACTCGTTTAGGTCAAAAATCGAATTAAATCGGAGACTGTTCAAAAGTATGCGAAACTTCATATATCATTTATAAAATTTACGAGGGAAGGTTATGATGGAAGTCCATGCAAAAAATCATCGGAAAATTAGATTCTATGAAACTTTTCGAAATGCAAGTTTCGGTCAAAAATCATAGTATATTTATTATACATTAGTTTCGGTCAAAAAATTTAAATTTAATTGGAGACTATTTGAAATAATACGAGACTTCACATATCATTTATATATGTTAAGAGGGAAGGTTATGATGGAAGTCCAACTAAAAAAATCAACTAAAAATTAGATTCTATGAAACTTTTCGAAATGCAAGTTTCGTTCAAAAATCATAGTATATTATACACTAGTTTAGGTAAAAAAAATTAAATTTAATTGGTGACTATTTGAAATGATACGAGAATTTTCAGATCATTTATATATGTTAAGAGGGAAGGTTATGATGGAAGTCCATCCAAAAAAAATCATTTGAAAACTAGATTCTATGAAACTTTTCGAAATGCAAGTTTCGGTAAAAAAAATCATAATATATTATCCACTAGTTTATACAAGTTTTGGTCAAAAATGAATTAAATTGGGGACTGTTCGAAATGATACGAAACTACATATATCATTTTTATATTTTACGAGGGAAGGTTATGATGGAAGTCCATGCAAAAAATCATCGGAAAATTAGATTCTATGAACTTTTTCGAAATGCAAGTTTCGGTAAAAAAAATCATAGTAAATTATACACTAGTTTCGGTCAAAATAATTAAATTTAATTGGGGACTATTTGAAATGATACGAGACTTTTCATATCATTTATATATGTTAAGAGTGAAGGTTATGATGGGAGTCCGTGCAAAAAAAAATATGAAAACTAGATTCTACGAAACTTTTGGAAATGCAAGTTTCGGTCAAAAAATCATAATATATTATTCACTAGTTTATACTATTTTCGGTCAAAAATCGAATTAAATCGGAGACTGTTCGAAATGATGCGAAACTTCATATATCATTTATATAATTTACGAGGGAAGGTTATGATGGAGGTCCATTCAAAAAATCATCGAAAAATTAGATTCTATGAAACTTTTCGAAATAAAAGTTTCTTATGAAACTTTTCGAAATGCAAGTGTCGGTCAAAAATCATAGTATATTATACACTAGTTTTGGTCAAAAAAATCAAATTTAATTGGGCACTATTTGAAATGATACGAGGCATCACATATCATTTATATATGTTAAAAGGGAAGGTTACGATGGAAGTCCATGCAAAAAAATCATCTGAAAACTAGATTTCATGAATCTTTTTGAAATGCCAGTTTCGGTCAAAAAATCATTATGTTTTATACACTAGTTTATACTAGTTTCTGTCAAAAATCAAATTAAATCGGAGACTGTTCGAAAGTATGCGAAACTTCATATATCATTTATAAAATTTACGAGGGAAGGTTATGATGGAAGTCCATGCAAAAAATCATCGAAAAATTAGATTCTATGAAACTTTTCGAAATGCAAGTTTCGGTCAAAAATCATAGTATATTTATTATACACTAGTTTCGGTCAAAAAATTTAAATTTAATTGGAGACTATTTGAAATAATACGAGACTTCACATATCATTTATATATGTTAAAAGGGAAGGTTATGATGGAGGTCCAACTAAAAAAATCTACTAAAAATTAGATTTCATGAATCTTTTTGAAATGCCAGTTTCGGTCAAAAAATCATTATGTTTTATACACTAGTTTATACTAGTTTCGGTCAAAAATCAAATTAAATCGAAGATTGTTCAAAATGATGTGAAACTTCATATATCATTTATATAATTTACGAGGGAAGGTTATGATGGAAGTCCATGCAAAAAATCATCGGAAAATTAGATTCTATGAAACTTTTCGAAATGCAAGTTTCGGTCAAAAATCATAGTATATTATACACTAGTTTCGGTCAAAAAAATCAATTTTAATTGGGGACTATTGAAATGATACGAGACTTTTCAGATCAATTATATATGTTAAGAGTGAAGGTTATGATGGAAGTCCATGCAAAAAAAAATCATCTGAAAACTAGATTTTAGGAATCTTTTTGAAATGCAAGTTTCGGTCAAAAAATCAATATATATTATACACTAGTTTATACTAGTTTAGGTCAAAAATCGAATTAAATCGGAGACTGTTCGAAAGTATGCGAAACTTCATATATCATTTATAAAATTTACGAGGGAAGGTTATGATGGAAGTCCATGCAAAAAATCATCGGAAAATTAGATTCTATGAAACTTTTCGAAATGCAAGTTTCGGTCAAAAATCATAGTATATTTATTATACATTAGTTTAGGTCAAACAATTTAAATTTAATTGGAGACTATTTGAAATAATACGAGACTTCACATATCATTTATATATGTTAAGAGGGAAGGTTATGATGGAAGTCCAACTAAAAAAATCAACTAATAATTAGATTCTATGAAACTTTTCGAAATGCAAGTTTCGGTCAAAAATCATAGTATATTATACACTAGTTTAGGTAAAAAAAAATCAAATTTAATTGGTGACTATTTGAAATGATACGAGAATTTTTCAGATCATTTATATATGTTAAGAGGGAAGGTTATGATGGAAGTCCATTAAAAAAATCATTTGAAAACTAGATTCTATGAAACTTTTCGAAATGCAAGTTTCGGTAAAAAAAATCATAATATATTATCCACTAGTTTATACAAGTTTTGGTCAAAAATCGAATTAAATCGGGGACTGTTAGAAATGATACTAAACTACATATATCATTTTTATATTTTACGAGGGAAGGTTATGATGGAAGTCCATGCAAAATATCATCGGAAAATTAGATTCTATGAACTTTTTCGAAATGCAAGTTTCGGTAAAAAAATCATAGTAAATTATGCACTAGTTTCGGTCAAAAAAATTAAATTTAATTGGGGACTATTTGAAATGATACGAGACTTTTCAGATCATTTATATATGTTAAGAGTGAAGGTTATGATGGGAGTCCGTGCAAAAAAAATCATCTGAAAACTAGAATTTAGGAATCTTTTTGAAATGCATGTTTCGGTCCAAAAATCAATATATATTATACACTAGTTTATACTAGTTTAGGTCAAAAATCGAATTAAATCGGAGACTGTTCGAAAGTATGCGAAACATCATATATCATTTATAAAATTTACGAGGGAAGGTTATGATGGAAGTCCATGCAAAAAATCATCGGAAAATTAGATTCTATGAAACTTTTCGAAATGCAAGTTTCGGTCAAAAATCATAGTATATTATACACTAGTTTCGGTCAAAAAAATCTAATTTAATTGGAGACTATTTGAAATAATACGAGACTTCACATATCATTTATATATGTTAAGAGGGAAGGTTATGATGGAAGTCCAACTAAAAATTAGATTCTATGAAACTTTTCGAAATGCAAGTTTCGGTCAAAAATCTTAGTATATTATACACTAGTTTCGGTCAAAAAAATCAAATTTAATTGGGGACTATTGAAATGATACGAGACTTTTCAGATCAATTATATATGTTAAGAGTGAAGGTTATGATGGAAGTCCATACAAAAAAAATCATCTGAAAACTAGATTTTAGGAATCTTTTAAAAATGCAAGTTTCGGTCAAAAAATCAATATATATTATACACTAGTTTATACTCGTTTAGGTCAAAAATCGAATTAAATCGGAGACTGTTCAAAAGTATGCGAAACTTCATATATCATTTATAAAATTTACGAGGGAAGGTTATGATGGAAGTCCATGCAAAAAATCATCGGAAAATTAGATTCTATGAAACTTTTCGAAATGCAAGTTTCGGTCAAAAATCATAGTATATTTATTATACATTAGTTTCGGTCAAAAAATTTAAATTTAATTGGAGACTATTTGAAATAATATGAGACTTCACATATCATTTATATATGTTAAGAGGGAAGGTTATGATGGAAGTCCAACTAAAAAAATCAACTAAAAATTAGATTCTATGAAACTTTTCGAAATGCAAGTTTCGTTCAAAAATCATAGTATATTATACACTAGTTTAGGTAAAAAAAATTAAATTTAATTGGTGACTATTTGAAATGATACGAGAATTTTCAGATCATTTATATATGTTAAGAGGGAAGGTTATGATGGAAGTCCATCCAAAAAAAATCATTTGAAAACTAGATTCTATGAAACTTTTCGAAATGCAAGTTTCGGTAAAACAAATCATAATATATTATCCACTAGTTTATACAAGTTTTGGTCAAAAATGAATTAAATTGGGGACTGTTCGAAATGATACGAAACTACATATATCATTTTTATATTTTACGAGGGAAGGTTATGATGGAAGTCCATGCAAAAAATCATCGGAAAATTAGATTCTATGAACTTTTTCGAAATGCAAGTTTCGGTAAAAAAAATCATAGTAAATTATACACTAGTTTCGGTCAAAATAATTAAATTTAATTGGGGACTATTTGAAATGATACGAGACTTTTCATATCATTTATATATGTTAAGAGTGAAGGTTATGATGGGAGTCCGTGCAAAAAAAAATATGAAAACTAGATTCTATGAAACTTTTGGAAATGCAAGTTTCGGTCAAAAAATCATAATATATTATTCACTAGTTTATACTATTTTCGGTCAAAAATCGAATTAAATCGGAGACTGTTCGAAATGATGCGAAACTTCATATATCATTTATATAATTTACGAGGGAAGGTTATGATGGAGGTCCATTCAAAAAATCATCGAAAAATTAGATTCTATGAAACTTTTTGAAATAAAAGTTTCTTATGAAACTTTTCGAAATGCAAGTGTCGGTCAAAAATCATAGTATATTATACACTAGTTTTGGTCAAAAAAATCAAATTTAATTGGGCACTATTTGAAATGATACGAGGCATCACATATCATTTATATATGTTAAAAGGGAAGGTAACGATGGAAGTCCATGCAAAAAAATCATCTGAAAACTAGATTTCATGAATCTTTTTGAAATGTCAGTTTCGGTCAAAAAATCATTATGTTTTATACACTAGTTTATACTAGTTTCTGTCAAAAATCAAATTAAATCGGAGACTGTTCGAAAGTATGCGAAACTTCATATATCATTTATAAAATTTACGAGGGAAGGTTATGATGGAAGTCCATGCAAAAAATCATCGGAAAATTAGATTCTATGAAACTTTTCGAAATGCAAGTTTCGGTCAAAAATCATAGTATATTTATTATACACTAGTTTCGGTCAAAAAATTTAAATTTAATTGGAGACTATTTGAAATAATACGAGACTTCACATATCATTTATATATGTTAAAAGGGAAGGTTATGATGGAAGTCCAACTAAAAAAATCTACTAAAAATTAGATTTCATGAATCTTTTTGAAATGCCAGTTTCGGTCAAAAAATCATTATGTTTTATACACTAGTTTATACTAGTTTCGGTCAAAAATCAAATTAAATCGAAGATTGTTCAAAATGATGTGAAACTTCATATATCATTTATATAATTTACGAGGGAAGGTTATGATGGAAGTCCATGCAAAAAATCATCGGAAAATTAGATTCTATGAAACTTTTCGAAATGCAAGTTTCGGTCAAAAATCATAGTATATTATACACTAGTTTCGGTCAAAAAAATCAAATTTAATTGGGGACTATTGAAATGATACGAGACTTTTCAGATCAATTATATATGTTCAGAGTGAAGGCTATGATGGAAGTCCATGCAAAAAAAAATCATCTGAAAACTAGATTTTAGGAATCTTTTTGAAATGCAAGTTTCGGTCAAAAAATCAATATATATTATACACTAGTTTATACTAGTTTAGGTCAAAAATCGAATTAAATCGGAGACTGTTCGAAAGTATGCGAAACTTCATATATCATTTATAAAAATTACGAGGGAAGGTTATGATGGAAGTCCATGCAAAAAATCATCGGAAAATTAGATTCTATGAAACTTTTCGAAATGCAAGTTTCGGTCAAAAATCATAGTATATTTATTATACATTAGTTTCGGTCAAAAAATTTAAATTTAATTGGAGACTATTTGAAATAATACGAGACTTCACATATCATTTATATATGTTAAGAGGGAAGGTTATGATGGAAGTCCAACTAAAAAAATTAACTAAAAATTAGATTCTATGAAACTTTTCGAAATGCAAGTTTCGGTCAAAAATCATAGTATATTATACACTAGTTTAGGTAAAAAAAAATCAAATTTAATTGGTGACTATTTGAAATGATACGAGAATTTTCAGATCATTTATATATGTTAAGAGGGAAGGTTATGATGGAAGTCCATCCAAAAAAAATCATTTGAAAACTAGATTCTATGAAACTTTTCGAAATGCAAGTTTCGGTAAAAAAAATCATAATATATTATCCACTAGTTTATACAAGTTTTGGTCAAAAATCGAATTAAATTGGGGACTGTTCGAAATGATACGAAACTACATATATCATTTTTATATTTTACGAGGGAAGGTTATGATGGAAGTCCATGCAAAAAATCATCGGAAAATTAGATTCTATGAACTTTTTCGAAATGCAAGTTTCGGTAAAAAAAATCATAGTAAATTATACACTAGTTTCGGTCAAAATAATTAAATTTAATTGGGGACTATTTGAAATGATACGAGACTTTTCATATCATTTATATATGTTAAGAGTGAAGGTTATGATGGGAGTCCGTGCAAAAAAAAATATGAAAATTAGATTCTATGAAACTTTTGGAAATGCAAGTTTCGGTCAAAAAATCATAATATATTATTCACTAGTTTATACTATTTTCGGTCAAAAATCGAATTAAATCGGAGACTGTTCGAAATGATGCGAAAATTCATATATCATTTATATAATTTACGAGGGAAGGTTATGATGGAGGTCCATTCAAAAAATCATCGAAAAATTAGATTCTATGAAACTTTTCGAAATAAAAGTTTCTTATGAAACTTTTCGAATAGCAAGTGTCGGTCAAAAATCATAGTATATTATACACTAGTTTTGGTCAAAAAAATCAAATTTAATTGGGCACTATTTGAAATGATACGAGGCATCACATATCATTTATATATGTTAAAAGGGAAGGTTACGATGGAAGTCCATGCAAAAAAATCATCTGAAAACTAGATTTCATGAATCTTTTTGAAATGCCAGTTTCGGTCAAAAAATCATTATGTTTTATACACTAGTTTATACTAATTTCGGTCAAAACTCAAATTAAATCGGAGACTGTTCAAAAAGATGTGAAACTTCATATATCATTTATATAATTTACGAGGGAAGGTTATGATGGAAGTCCATGCAAAAAATCATCGGAAAATTAGATTCTATGAAACTTTTCGAAATGCAAGTTTCGGTCAAAAATCATAGTAAATTATACACTAGTTTCGGTCAAAAAAATCAAATTTAATTGGGGACTATTGAAATGATACGAGACTTTTCAGACCAATTATATATGTTAAGAGTGAAGGTTATGATGGAAGTCCATGCAAAAAAAAAATCATCTGAAAACTAGATTTTAGAAATCTTTTTGAAATGCAAGTTTCGGTCAAAAAATCAATATATATTATACACTAGTTTAGGTCAAAAATCGAATTAAATCGGAGACTGTTCGAAAGTATGCGAAACTTCATATATCATTTATAAAATTTACGAGGGAAGGTTATGATGGAAGTCCATGCAAAAAATCATCGGAAAATTAGATTCTATGAAACTTTTCGAAATGCAAGTTTCGGTCAAAAATCATAGTATATTTATTATACATTAGTTTCGGTCAAAAAATTTAAATTTAATTGGAGACTATTTGAAATAATACGAGACTTCACATATCATTTATATATGTTAAGAGGGAAGGTTATGATGGAAGTCCAACTAAAAAAATCAACTAAAAATTAGATTCTATGAAACTTTTCGAAATGCAAGTTTCGTTCAAAAATCATAGTATATTATACACTAGTTTAGGTAAAAAAAATTAAATTTAATTGGTGACTATTTGAAATGATACGAGAATTTTCAGATCATTTATATATGTTAAGAGGGAAGGTTATGATGGAAGTCCATCCAAAAAAAATCATTTGAAAACTAGATTCTATGAAACTTTTCGAAATGCAAGTTTCGGTAAAACAAATCATAATATATTATCCACTAGTTTATACAAGTTTTGGTCAAAAATGAATTAAATTAGGGACTGTTCGAAATGATACGAAACTACATATATCATTTTTATATTTTACGAGGGAAGGTTATGATGGAAGTCCATGCAAAAAATCATCGGAAAATTAGATTCTATGAACTTTTTCGAAATGCAAGTTTCGGTAAAAAAAATTATAGTAAATTATACACTAGTTTCGGTCAAAATAATTAAATTTAATTGGGGACTATTTGAAATGATACGAGACTTTTCATATCATTTATATATGTTATGAGTGAAGGTTATGATGGGAGTCCGTGCAAAAAAAAATATGAAAACTAGATTCTATGAAACTTTTGGAAATGCAAGTTTCGGTCAAAAAATCATAATATATTATTCACTAGTTTATACTATTTTCGGTCAAAAATCGAATTAAATCGGAGACTGTTCGAAATGATGCGAAACTTCATATTTCATTTATATAATTTACGAGGGAAGGTTATGATGGAGGTCCATTCAAAAAATCATCGAAAAATTAGATTCTATGAAACTTTTCGAAATAAAAGTTTCTTATGAAACTTTTCGAAATGCAAGTGTCGGTCAAAAATCATAGTATATTATACACTAGTTTTGGTCAAAAAAATCAAATTTAATTGGGCACTATTTGAAATGATACGAGGCATCACATATCATTTATATATGTTAAAAGGGAAGGTTACGATGGAAGTCCATGCAAAAAAATCATCTGAAAACTAGATTTCATGAATCTTTTTGAAATGCCAGTTTCGGTCAAAAAATCATTATGTTTTATACACTAGTTTATACTAATTTCGGTCAAAACTCAAATTAAATCGGAGACTGTTCAAAATGATGTGAAACTTCATATATCATTTATATAATTTACGAGGGAAGGTTATGATGGAAGTCCATGCAAAAAATCATCGGAAAATTAGATTCTATGAAACTTTTCGAAATGCAAGTTTCGGTCAAAAATCATAGTAAATTATACACTAGTTTCGGTCAAAAAAATCAAATTTAATTGGGGACTATTGAAATGATACGAGACTTTTCAGACCAATTATATATGTTAAGAGTGAAGGTTATGATGGAAGTCCATGCAAAAAAAAAAATCATCTGAAAACTAGATTTTAGAAATCTTTTTGAAATGCAAGTTTCGGTCAAAAAATCAATATATATTATACACTAGTTTAGGTCAAAAATCGAATTAAATCGGAGACTGTTCGAAAGTATGCGAAACTTCATATATCATTTATAAAATTTACGAGGGAAGGTTATGATGGAAGTCCATGCAAAAAATCATCGGAAAATTAGATTCTATGAAACTTTTCGAAATGCAAGTTTCGGTCAAAAATCATAGTATATTTATTATACATTAGTTTCGGTCAAAAAATTTAAATTTAATTGGAGACTATTTGAAATAATACGAGACTTCACATATCATTTATATATGTTAAGAGGGAAGGTTATGATGGAAGTCCAACTAAAAAAATCAACTAAAAATTAGATTCTATGAAACTTTTCGAAATGCAAGTTTCGTTCAAAAATCATAGTATATTATACACTAGTTTAGGTAAAAAAAATTAAATTTAATTGGTGACTATTTGAAATGATACGAGAATTTTCAGATCATTTATATATGTTAAGAGGGAAGGTTATGATGGAAGTCCATCCAAAAAAAATCATTTGAAAACTAGATTCTATGAAACTTTTCGAAATGCAAGTTTCGGTAAAACAAATCATAATATATTATCCACTAGTTTATACAAGTTTTGGTCAAAAATGAATTAAATTGGGGACTGTTCGAAATGATACGAAACTACATATATCATTTTTATATTTTACGAGGGAAGGTTATGATGGAAGTCCATGCAAAAAATCATCGGAAAATTAGATTCTATGAACTTTTTCGAAATGCAAGTTTCGGTAAAAAAAATTATAGTAAATTATACACTAGTTTCGGTCAAAATAATTAAATTTAATTGGGGACTATTTGAAATGATACGAGACTTTTCATATCATTTATATATGTTATGAGTGAAGGTTATGATGGGAGTCCGTGCAAAAAAAAATATGAAAACTAGATTCTATGAAACTTTTGGAAATGCAAGTTTCGGTCAAAAAATCATAATATATTATTCACTAGTTTATACTATTTTCGGTCAAAAATCGAATTAAATCGGAGACTGTTCGAAATGATGCGAAACTTCATATATCATTTATATAATTTACGAGGGAAGGTTATGATGGAGGTCCATTCAAAAAATCATCGAAAAATTAGATTCTATGAAACTTTTCGAAATAAAAGTTTCTTATGAAACTTTTCGAAATGCAAGTGTCGGTCAAAAATCATAGTATATTATACACTAGTTTTGGTCAAAAAAATCAAATTTAATTGGGCACTATTTGAAATGATACGAGGCATCACATATCATTTATATATGTTAAAAGGGAAGGTTACGATGGAAGTCCATGCAAAAAAATCATCTGAAAACTAGATTTCATGAATCTTTTTGAAATGCCAGTTTCGGTCAAAAAATCATTATGTTTTATACACTAGTTTATACTAGTTTCTGTAAAAAATCAAATTAAATCGGAGATTGTTCGAAAGTATGCGAAACTTCATATATCATTTATAAAATTTACGAGGGAAGGTTATGATGGAAGTCCATACAAAAAATCATCGGAAAATTAGATTCTATGAAACTTTTCGAAATGCAAGTTTCGGTCAAAAATCATAGTATATTTATTATACACTAGTTTCGGTCAAAAAATTTAAATTTAATTGGAGACTATTTGAAATAATACGAGACTTCACATATCATTTATATATGTTAAAAGGGAAGGTTATGATGGAAGTCCAACTAAAAAAATCTACTAAAAATTAGATTTCATGAATCTTTTTGAAATGCCAGTTTCGGTCAAAAAATCATTATGTTTTATACACTAGTTTATACTAGTTTCGGTCAAAAATCAAATTAAATCGAAGATTGTTCAAAATGATGTGAAACTTCATATATCATTTATATAATTTACGAGGGAAGGTTATGATGGAAGTCCATGCAAAAAATCATCGGAAAATTAGATTCTATGAAACTTTTCGAAATGCAAGTTTCGGTCAAAAATCATAGTATATTATACACTAGTTTCGGTCAAAAAAATCAAATTTAATTGGGGACTATTGAAATGATACGAGACTTTTCAGATCAATTATATATGTTAAGAGTGAAGGCTATGATGGAAGTCCATGCAAAAAAAAATCATCTGAAAACTAGATTTTAGGAATCTTTTTGAAATGCAAGTTTCGGTCAAAAAATCAATATATATTATACACTAGTTTATACTAGTTTAGGTCAAAAATCGAATTAAATCGGAGACTGTTCGAAAGTATGCGAAACTTCATATATCATTTATAAAAATTACGAGGGAAGGTTATGATGGAAGTCCATGCAAAAAATCATCGGAAAATTAGATTCTATGAAACTTTTCGAAATGCAAGTTTCGGTCAAAAATCATAGTATATTTATTATACATTAGTTTCGGTCAAAAAATTTAAATTTAATTGGAGACTATTTGAAATAATACGAGACTTCACATATCATTTATATATGTTAAGAGGGAAGGTTATGATGGAAGTCCAACTAAAAAAATTAACTAAAAATTAGATTCTATGAAACTTTTCGAAATGCAAGTTTCGGTCAAAAATCATAGTATACTATACACTAGTTTAGGTAAAAAAAAATCAAATTTAATTGGTGACTATTTGAAATGATACGAGAATTTTCAGATCATTTATATATGTTAAGAGGGAAGGTTATGATGGAAGTCCATCCAAAAAAAATCATTTGAAAACTAGATTCTATGAAACTTTTCGAAATGCAAGTTTCGGTAAAAAAAATCATAATATATTATCCACTAGTTTATACAAGTTTTGGTCAAAAATCGAATTAAATTGGGGACTGTTCGAAATGATACGAAACTACATATATCATTTTTATATTTTACGAGGGAAGGTTATGATGGAAGTCCATGCAAAAAATCATCGGAAAATTAGATTCTATGAACTTTTTCGAAATGCAAGTTTCGGTAAAAAAAATCATAGTAAATTATACACTAGTTTCGGTCAAAATAATTAAATTTAATTGGGGACTATTTGAAATGATACGAGACTTTTCATATCATTTATATATGTTAAGAGTGAAGGTTATGATGGGAGTCCGTGCAAAAAAAAATATGAAAATTAGATTCTATGAAACTTTTGGAAATGCAAGTTTCGGTCAAAAAATCATAATATATTATTCACTAGTTTATACTATTTTCGGTCAAAAATCGAATTAAATCGGAGACTGTTCGAAATGATGCGAAAATTCATATATCATTTATATAATTTACGAGGGAAGGTTATGATGGAGGTCCATTCAAAAAATCATCGAAAAATTAGATTCTATGAAACTTTTCGAAATAAAAGTTTCTTATGAAACTTTTCGAATAGCAAGTGTCGGTCAAAAATCATAGTATATTATACACTAGTTTTGGTCAAAAAAATCAAATTTAATTGGGCACTATTTGAAATGATACGAGGCATCACATATCATTTATATATGTTAAAAGGGAAGGTTACGATGGAAGTCCATGCAAAAAAATCATCTGAAAACTAGATTTCATGAATCTTTTTGAAATGCCAGTTTCGGTCAAAAAATCATTATGTTTTATACACTAGTTTATACTAATTTCGGTCAAAACTCAAATTAAATCGGAGACTGTTCAAAATGATGTGAAACTTCATATATCATTTATATAATTTACGAGGGAAGGTTATGATGGAAGTCCATGCAAAAAATCATCGGAAAATTAGATTCTATGAAACTTTTCGAAATGCAAGTTTCGGTCAAAAATCATAGTATATTATACACTAGTTTCGGTCAAAAAAATCAAATTTAATTGGGGACTATTGAAATGATACGAGACTTTTCAGATCAATTATATATGTTAAGAGTGAAGGTTATGATGGAAGTCCATGCAAAAAAAAAATCATCTGAAAACTAGATTTTAGGAATCTTTTTGAAATGCAAGTTTCGGTCAAAAAATCAATATATATTATACACTAGTTTAGGTCAAAAATCGAATTAAATCGGAGACTGTTCGAAAGTATGCGAAACTTCATATATCATTTATAAAATTTACGAGGGAAGGTTATAATGGAAGTCCATGCAAAAAATCATCGGAAAATTAGATTCTATGAAACTTTTCGAAATGCAAGTTTCGGTCAAAAATCATAGTATATTTATTATACATTAGTTTCGGTCAAAAAATTTAAATTTAATTGGAGACTATTTGAAATAATACGAGACTTCACATATCATTTATATATGTTAAGAGGGAAGGTTATGATGGAAGTCCAACTAAAAAAATCAACTAAAAATTAGATTCTATGAAACTTTTCGAAATGCAAGTTTCGTTCAAAAATCATAGTATATTATACACTAGTTTAGGTAAAAAAAATCAAATTTAATTGGTGACTATTTGAAATGATACGAGAATTTTCAGATCATTTATATATGTTAAGAGGGACGGTTATGATGGAAGTCCATCCAAAAAAAATCATTTGAAAACTAGATTCTATGAAACTTTTCGAAATGCAAGTTTCGGTAAAAAAAATCATAATATATTATCCACTAGTTTATACAAGTTTTGGTCAAAAATCGAATTAAATTGGGGACTGTTCGAAATGATACGAAACTACATATATCATTTTTATATTTTACGAGGGAAGGTTATGATGGAAGTCCATGCAAAAAATCATCGGAAAATTAGATTCTATGAACTTTTTCGAAATGCAAGTTTCGGTAAAAAAAATCATAGTAAATTATACACTAGTTTCGGTCAAAATAATTAAATTTAATTGGGGACTATTTGAAATGATACGAGACTTTTCATATCATTTATATATGTTAAGAGTGAAGGTTATGATGGGAGTCCGTGCAAAAAAAAATATGAAAATTAGATTCTATGAAACTTTTGGAAATGCAAGTTTCGGTCAAAAAATCATAATATATTATTCACTAGTTTATACTATTTTCGGTCAAAAATCGAATTAAATCGGAGACTGTTCGAAATGATGCGAAAATTCATATATCATTTATATAATTTACGAGGGAAGGTTATGATGGAGGTCCATTCAAAAAATCATCGAAAAATTAGATTCTATGAAACTTTTCGAAATAAAAGTTTCTTATGAAACTTTTCGAATAGCAAGTGTCGGTCAAAAATCATAGTATATTATACACTAGTTTTGGTCAAAAAAATCAAATTTAATTGGGCACTATTTGAAATGATACGAGGCATCACATATCATTTATATATGTTAAAAGGGAAGGTTACGATGGAAGTCCATGCAAAAAAATCATCTGAAAACTAGATTTCATGAATCTTTTTGAAATGCCAGTTTCGGTCAAAAAATCATTATGTTTTATACACTAGTTTATACTAATTTCGGTCAAAACTCAAATTAAATCGGAGACTGTTCAAAATGATGTGAAACTTCATATATCATTTATATAATTTACGAGGGAAGGTTATGATGGAAGTCCATGCAAAAAATCATCGGAAAATTAGATTCTATGAAACTTTTCGAAATGCAAGTTTCGGTCAAAAATCATAGTAAATTATACACTAGTTTCGGTCAAAAAAATCAAATTTAATTGGGGACTATTGAAATGATACGAGACTTTTCAGATCAATTATATATGTTAAGAGTGAAGGTTATGATGGAAGTCCATGCAAAAAAAAAATCATCTGAAAACTAGATTTTAGGAATCTTTTTGAAATGCAAGTTTCGGTCAAAAAATCAATATATATTATACACTAGTTTAGGTCAAAAATCGAATTAAATCGGAGACTGTTCGAAAGTATGCGAAACTTCATATATCATTTATAAAATTTACGAGGGAAGGTTATGATGGAAGTCCATGCAAAAAATCATCGGAAAATTAGATTCTATGAAACTTTTCGAAATGCAAGTTTCGGTCAAAAATCATAGTATATTTATTATACATTAGTTTCGGTCAAAAAATTTAAATTTAATTGGAGACTATTTGAAATAATACGAGACTTCACATATCATTTATATATGTTAAGAGGGAAGGTTATGATGGAAGTCCAACTAAAAATTAGATTCTATGAAACTTTTCGAAATGCAAGTTTCGGTCAAAAATCATAGTATATTATACACTAGTTTAGGTAAAAAAAATTAAATTTAATTGGTGACTATTTGAAATGATACGAGAATTTTCAGATCATTTATATATGTTAAGAGGGAAGGTTATGATGGAAGTCCATCCAAAAAAAATCATTTGAAAACTAGATTCTATGAAACTTTTCGAAATGCAAGTTTCGGTAAAAAAAATCATAATATATTATCCACTAGTTTATACAAGTTTTGGTCAAAAATCGAATTAAATTGGGGACTGTTCGAAATGATACGAAACTACATATATCATTTTTATATTTTACGAGGGAAGGTTATGATGGAAGTCCACGCAAAAAATCATCGGAAAATTAGATTCTATGAACTTTTTCGAAATGCAAGTTTCGGTAAAAAAATCATAGTAAATTATACACTAGTTTCGGTCAAAATAATTAAATTTAATTGGGGACTATTTGAAATGATACGAGACTTTTCATATCATTTATATATGTTAAGAGTGAAGGTTATGATTGGAGTCCGTGCAAAAAAAAATATGAAAACTAGATTCTATGAAACTTTTTGAAATGCAAGTTTCGGTCAAAAAATCATAATATATTATTCACTAGTTTATACTATTTTCGGTCAAAAATCGAATTAAATCGGAGACTGTTCGAAATGATGCGAAACTTCATATATCATTTATATAATTTACGAGGGAAGGTTATGATGGAGGTCCATTCAAAAAATCATCGAAAAATTAGATTCTATGAAACTTTTCGAAATAAAAGTTTCTTATGAAACTTTTCGAAATGCAAGTGTCGGTCAAAAATCATAGTATATTATACACTAGTTTTGGTCAAAAAAATCAAATTTAATTGGGCACTATTTGAAATGATACGAGGCATCACATATAATTTATATATGTTAAAAGGGAAGGTTACGATGGAAGTCCATGCAAAAAAATCATCTGAAAACTAGATTTCATGAATCTTTTTGAAATGCCAGTTTCGGTCAAAAAATCATTATGTTTTATACACTAGTTTATACTAGTTTCTGTCAAAAATCAAATTAAATCGGAGACTGTTCGAAAGTATGCGAAACTTAATATATCATTTATAAAATTTACGAGGGAAGGTTATGATGGAAGTCCATGCAAAAAATCATCGGAAAATTAGATTCTATGAAACTTTTCGAAATGCAAGTTTCGGTCAAAAATCATAGTATATTTATTATACACTAGTTTCGGTCAAAAAATTTAAATTTAATTGGAGACTATTTGAAATAATACGAGACTTCACATATCATTTATATATGTTAAAAGGGAAGGTTATGATGGAAGTCCAACTAAAAAAATCTACTAAAAATTAGATTTCATGAATCTTTTTGAAATGCCAGTTTCGGTCAAAAAATCATTATGTTTTATACACTAGTTTATACTAGTTTCGGTCAAAAATCAAATTAAATCGAAGATTGTTCAAAATGATGTGAAACTTCATATATCATTTATATAATTTACGAGGGAAGGTTATGATGGAAGTCCATGCAAAAAATCATCGGAAAATTAGATTCTATGAAACTTTTCGAAATGCAAGTTTCGGTCAAAAATCATAGTATATTATACACTAGTTTCGGTCAAAAAAATCAAATTTAATTGGGGACTATTGAAATGATACGAGACTTTTCAGATCAATTATATATGTTAAGAGTGAAGGTTATGATGGAAGTCCATGCAAATAAAAATCATCTGAAAACTAGATTTTAGGAATCTTTTTGAAATGCAAGTTTCGGTCAAAAAATCAATATATATTATACACTAGTTTATACTAGTTTAGGTCAAAAATAGAATTAAATCGGAGACTGTTCGAAAGTATGCGAAACTTCATATATCATTTATAAAATTTACGAGGGAAGGTTATGATGGAAGTCCATGCAAAAAATCATCGGAAAATTAGATTCTATGAAACTTTTCGAAATGCAAGTTTCGGTCTAAAATCATAGTATATTTATTATACATTAGTTTCGGTCAAAAAATTTAAATTTAATTGGAGACTATTTGAAATAATACGAGACTTCACATATCATTTATATATGTTAAGAGGGAAGGTTATGATGGAAGTCCAACTAAAAAAATTAACTAAAAATTAGATTCTATGAAACTTTTCGAAATGCATGTTTCGGTCAAAAATCATAGTATATTATACACTAGTTTAGGAAAAAAAAATCAAATTTAATTGGTGACTATTTGAAATGATACGAGAATTTTCAGATCATTTATATATGTTAAGAGGGAAGGTTATGATGGAAGTCCATCCAAAAAAAATCATTTGAAAACTAGATTCTATGAAACTTTTCGAAATGCAAGTTTCGGTAAAAAAAATCATAATATATTATCCACTAGTTTATACAAGTTTTGGTCAAAAATCGAATTAAATTGGGGACTGTTCGAAATGATACGAAACTACATATATCATTTTTATATTTTACGAGGGAAGGTTATGATGGAAGTCCATGCAAAAAATCATCGGAAAATTAGATTCTATGAACTTTTTCGAAATGCAAGTTTCGGTAAAAAAATCATAGTAAATTATACACTAGTTTCGGTCAAAATAATTAAATTTAATTGGGGACTATTTGAAATGATACGAGACTTTTCATATCATTTATATATGTTAAGAGTGAAGGTTATGATTGGAGTCCGTGCAAAAAAAAATATGAAAACTAGATTCTATGAAACTTTTTGAAATGCAAGTTTCGGTCAAAAAATCATAATATATTATTCACTAGTTTATACTATTTTCGGTCAAAAATCGAATTAAATCGGAGACTGTTCGAAATGATGCGAAACTTCATATATCATTTATATAATTTACGAGGGAAGGTTATGATGGAGGTCCATTCAAAAAATCATCGAAAAATTAGATTCTATGAAACTTTTCGAAATAAAAGTTTCTTATGAAACTCTTCGAAATGCAAGTGTCGGTCAAAAATCATAGTATATTATACACTAGTTTTGGTCAAAAAAATCAAATTTAATTGGGCACTATTTGAAATGATACGAGGCATCACATATAATTTATATATGTTAAAAGGGAAGGTTACGATGGAAGTCCATGCAAAAAAATCATCTGAAAACTAGATTTCATGAATCTTTTTGAAATGCCAGTTTCGGTCAAAAAATCATTATGTTTTATACACTAGTTTATACTAGTTTCTGTCAAAAATCAAATTAAATCGGAGACTGTTCGAAAGTATGCGAAACTTCATATATCATCTATAAAATTTACGAGGGAAGGTTATGATGGAAGTCCATGCAAAAAATCATCGGAAAATTAGATTCTATGAAACTTTTCGAAATGCAAGTTTCGGTCAAAAATCATAGTATATTTATTATACACTAGTTTCGGTCAAAAAATTTAAATTTAATTGGAGACTATTTGAAATAATACGAGACTTCACATATCATTTATATATGTTAAAAGGGAAGGTTATGATGGAAGTCCAACTAAAAAAATCTACTAAAAATTGGATTTCATGAATCTTTTTGAAATGCGAGTTTCGGTCAAAAAATCATTATGTTTTATACACTAGTTTATACTAGTTTCGGTCAAAAATCAAATTAAATCGAAGATTGTTCAAAATGATGTGAAACTTCATATATCATTTATATAATTTACGAGGGAAGGTTATGATGGAAGTCCATGCAAAAAATCATCGGAAAATTAGATTCTATGAAACTTTTCGAAATGCAAGTTTCGGTCAAAAATCATAGTATATTATACACTAGTTTCGGTCAAAAAAATCAAATTTAATTGGGGACTATTGAAATGATACGAGACTTTTCAGATCAATTATATATGTTAAGAGTGAAGGTTATGATGGAAGTCCATGCAAAAAAAAATCATCTGAAAACTAGATTTTAGGAATCTTTTTGAAATGCAAGTTTCGGTCAAAAAATCAATATATATTATACACTAGTTTATACTAGTTTAGGTCAAAAATAGAATTAAATCGGAGACTGTTCGAAAGTATGCGAAACTTCATATATCATTTATAAAATTTACGAGGGAAGGTTATGATGGAAGTCCATGCAAAATATCATCGGAAAATTAGATTCTATGAAACTTTTCGAAATGCAAGTTTCGGTCAAAAATCATAGTATATTTATTATACATTAGTTTCGGTCAAAAAATTTAAATTTAATTGGAGACTATTTGAAATAATACGAGACTTCACATATCATTTATATATGTTAAGAGGGAAGGTTATGATGGAAGTCCAACTAAAAAAATTAACTAAAAATTAGATTCTATGAAACTTTTCGAAATGCATGTTTCGGTCAAAAATCATAGTATATTATACACTAGTTTAGGTAAAAAAAATCAAATTTAATTGGTGACTATTTGAAATGATACGAGAATTTTCAGATCATTTATATATGTTAAGAGGGAAGGTTATGATGGAAGTCCATCCAAAAAAAATCATTTGAAAACTAGATTCTATGAAACTTTTCGAAATGCAAGTTTCGGTAAAAAAAATCATAATATATTATCCACTAGTTTATACAAGTTTTGGTCAAAAATCGAATTAAATTGGGGACTGTTCGAAATGATACGAAACTACATATATCATTTTTATATTTTACGAGGGAAGGTTATGATGGAAGTCCATGCAAAAAATCATCGGAAAATTAGATTCTATGAACTTTTTCGAAATGCAAGTTTCGGTAAAAAAATCATAGTAAATTATACACTAGTTTCGGTCAAAATAATTAAATTTAATTGGGGACTATTTGAAATGATACGAGACTTTTCATATCATTTATATATGTTAAGAGAGAAGGTTATGATTGGAGTCCGTGCAAAAAAAAATATGAAAACTAGATTCTATGAAACTTTTTGAAATGCAAGTTTCGGTCAAAAAATCATAATATATTATTCACTAGTTTATACTATTTTCGGTCAAAAATCGAATTAAATCGGAGACTGTTCGAAATGATGCGAAACTTCATATATCATTTATATAATTTACGAGGGAAGGTTATGATGGAGGTCCATTCAAAAAATCATCGAAAAATTAGATTCTATGAAACTTTTCGAAATAAAAGTTTCTTATGAAACTTTTCGAAATGCAAGTGTCGGTCAAAAATCATAGTATATTATACACTAGTTTTGGTCAAAAAAATCAAATTTAATTGGGCACTATTTGAAATGATACGAGGCATCACATATAATTTATATATGTTAAAAGGGAAGGTTACGATGGAAGTCCATGCAAAAAAATCATCTGAAAACTAGATTTCATGAATCTTTTTGAAATGCCAGTTTCGGTCAAAAAATCATTATGTTTTATACACTAGTTTATACTAGTTTCTGTCAAAAATCAAATTAAATCGGAGACTGTTCGAAAGTATGCGAAACTTCATATATCATTTATAAAATTTACGAGGGAAGGTTATGATGGAAGTCCATGCAAAAAATCATCGGAAAATTAGATTCTATGAAACTTTTCGAAATGCAAGTTTCGGTCAAAAATCATAGTATATTTATTATACACTAGTTTCGGTCAAAAAATTTAAATTTAATTGGAGACTATTTGAAATAATACGAGACTTCACATATCATTTATATATGTTAAAAGGGAAGGTTATGATGGAAGTCCAACTAAAAAAATCTACTAAAAATTGGATTTCATGAATCTTTTTGAAATGCGAGTTTCGGTCAAAAAATCATTATGTTTTATACACTAGTTTATACTAGTTTCGGTCAAAAATCAAATTAAATTGAAGATTGTTCAAAATGATGTGAAACTTCATATATCATTTATATAATTTACGAGGGAAGGTTATGATGGAAGTCCATGCAAAAAATCATCGGAAAATTAGATTCTATGAAACTTTTCGAAATGCAAGTTTCGGTCAAAAATCATAGTATATTATACACTAGTTTCGGTCAAAAAAATCAAATTTAATTGGGGACTATTGAAATGATACGAGACTTTTCAGATCAATTATATATGTTAAGAGTGAAGGTTATGATGGAAGTCCATGCAAAAAAAAATCATCTGAAAACTAGATTTTAGGAATCTTTTTGAAATGCAAGTTTCGGTCAAAAAATCAATATATATTATACACTAGTTTATACTAGTTTAGGTCAAAAATAGAATTAAATCGGAGACTGTTCGAAAGTATGCGAAACTTCATATATCATTTATAAAATTTACGAGGGAAGGTTATGATGGAAGTCCATGCAAAATATCATCGGAAAATTAGATTCTATGAAACTTTTCGAAATGCAAGTTTCGGTCAAAAATCATAGTATATTTATTATACATTAGTTTCGGTCAAAAAATTTAAATTTAATTGGAGACTATTTGAAATAATACGAGACTTCACATATCATTTATATATGTTAAGAGGGAAGGTTATGATGGAAGTCCAACTAAAAAAATTAACTAAAAATTAGATTCTATGAAACTTTTCGAAATGCATGTTTCGGTCAAAAATCATAGTATATTATACACTAGTTTAGGTAAAAAAAATCAAATTTAATTGGTGACTATTTGAAATGATACGAGAATTTTCAGATCATTTATATATGTTAAGAGGGAAGGTTATGATGGAAGTCCATCCAAAAAAAATCATTTGAAAACTAGATTCTATGAAACTTTTCGAAATGCAAGTTTCGGTAAAAAAAATCATAATATATTATCCACTAGTTTATACAAGTTTTGGTCAAAAATCGAATTAAATTGGGGACTGTTCGAAATGATACGAAACTACATATATCATTTTTATATTTTACGAGGGAAGGTTATGATGGAAGTCCATGCAAAAAATCATCGGAAAATTAGATTCTATGAACTTTTTCGAAATGCAAGTTTCGGTAAAAAAATCATAGTAAATTATACACTAGTTTCGGTCAAAATAATTAAATTTAATTGGGGACTATTTGAAATGATACGAGACTTTTCATATCATTTATATATGTTAAGAGAGAAGGTTATGATTGGAGTCCGTGCAAAAAAAAATATGAAAACTAGATTCTATGAAACTTTTTGAAATGCAAGTTTCGGTCAAAAAATCATAATATATTATTCACTAGTTTATACTATTTTCGGTCAAAAATCGAATTAAATCGGAGACTGTTCGAAATGATGCGAAACTTCATATATCATTTATATAATTTACGAGGGAAGGTTATGATGGAGGTCCATTCAAAAAATCATCGAAAAATTAGATTCTATGAAACTTTTCGAAATAAAAGTTTCTTATGAAACTTTTCGAAATGCAAGTGTCGGTCAAAAATCATAGTATATTATACACTAGTTTTGGTCAAAAAAATCAAATTTAATTGGGCACTATTTGAAATGATACGAGGCATCACATATAATTTATATATGTTAAAAGGGAAGGTTACGATGGAAGTCCATGCAAAAAAATCATCTGAAAACTAGATTTCATGAATCTTTTTGAAATGCCAGTTTCGGTCAAAAAATCATTATGTTTTATACACTAGTTTATACTAGTTTCTGTCAAAAATCAAATTAAATCGGAGACTGTTCGAAAGTATGCGAAACTTCATATATCATTTATAAAATTTACGAGGGAAGGTTATGATGGAAGTCCATGCAAAAAATCATCGGAAAATTAGATTCTATGAAACTTTTCGAAATGCAAGTTTCGGTCAAAAATCATAGTATATTTATTATACACTAGTTTCGGTCAAAAAATTTAAATTTAATTGGAGACTATTTGAAATAATACGAGACTTCACATATCATTTATATATGTTAAAAGGGAAGGTTATGATGGAAGTCCAACTAAAAAAATCTACTAAAAATTGGATTTCATGAATCTTTTTGAAATGCGAGTTTCGGTCAAAAAATCATTATGTTTTATACACTAGTTTATACTAGTTTCGGTCAAAAATCAAATTAAATCGAAGATTGTTCAAAATGATGTGAAACTTCATATATCATTTATATAATTTACGAGGGAAGGTTATGATGGAAGTCCATGCAAAAAATCATCGGAAAATTAGATTCTATGAAACTTTTCGAAATGCAAGTTTCGGTCAAAAATCATAGTATATTATACACTAGTTTCGGTCAAAAAAATCAAATTTAATTGGGGACTATTGAAATGATACGAGACTTTTCAGATCAATTATATATGTTAAGAGTGAAGGTTATGATGGAAGTCCATGCAAAAAAAAATCATCTGAAAACTAGATTTTAGGAATCTTTTTGAAATGCAAGTTTCGGTCAAAAAATCAATATATATTATACACTAGTTTATACTAGTTTAGGTCAAAAATAGAATTAAATCGGAGACTGTTCGAAAGTATGCGAAACTTCATATATCATTTATAAAATTTACGAGGGAAGGTTATGATGGAAGTCCATGCAAAATATCATCGGAAAATTAGATTCTATGAAACTTTTCGAAATGCAATTTCGGTCAAAAATCATAGTATATTTATTATACATTAGTTTCGGTCAAAAAATTTAAATTTAATTGGAGACTATTTGAAATAATACGAGACTTCACATATCATTTATATATGTTAAGAGGGAAGGTTATGATGGAAGTCCAACTAAAAAAATTAACTAAAAATTAGATTCTATGAAACTTTTCGAAATGCATGTTTCGGTCAAAAATCATAGTATATTATACACTAGTTTAGGTAAAAAAAATCAAATTTAATTGGTGACTATTTGAAATGATACGAGAATTTTCAGATCATTTATATATGTTAAGAGGGAAGGTTATGATGGAAGTCCATCCAAAAAAAATCATTTGAAAACTAGATTCTATGAAACTTTTCGAAATGCAAGTTTCGGTAAAAAAAATCATAATATATTATCCACTAGTTTATACAAGTTTTGGTCAAAAATCGAATTAAATTGGGGACTGTTCGAAATGATACGAAACTACATATATCATTTTTATATTTTACGAGGGAAGGTTATGATGGAAGTCCATGCAAAAAATCATCGGAAAATTAGATTCTATGAACTTTTTCGAAATGCAAGTTTCGGTAAAAAAATCATAGTAAATTATACACTAGTTTCGGTCAAAATAATTAAATTTAATTGGGGACTATTTGAAATGATACGAGACTTTTCATATCATTTATATATGTTAAGAGAGAAGGTTATGATTGGAGTCCGTGCAAAAAAAAATATGAAAACTAGATTCTATGAAACTTTTTGAAATGCAAGTTTCGGTCAAAAAATCATAATATATTATTCACTAGTTTATACTATTTTCGGTCAAAAATCGAATTAAATCGGAGACTGTTCGAAATGATGCGAAACTTCATATATCATTTATATAATTTACGAGGGAAGGTTATGATGGAGGTCCATTCAAAAAATCATCGAAAAATTAGATTCTATGAAACTTTTCGAAATAAAAGATTCTTATGAAACTTTTCGAAATGCAAGTGTCGGTCAAAAATCATAGTATATTATACACTAGTTTTGGTCAAAAAAATCAAATTTAATTGGGCACTATTTGAAATGATACGAGGCATCACATATAATTTATATATGTTAAAAGGGAAGGTTACGATGGAAGTCCATGCAAAAAAATCATCTGAAAACTAGATTTCATGAATCTTTTTGAAATGCCAGTTTCGGTCAAAAAATCATTATGTTTTATACACTAGTTTATACTAGTTTCTGTCAAAAATCAAATTAAATCGGAGACTGTTCGAAAGTATGCGAAACTTCATATATCATTTATAAAATTTACGAGGGAAGGTTATGATGGAAGTCCATGCAAAAAATCATCGGAAAATTAGATTCTATGAAACTTTTCGAAATGCAAGTTTCGGTCAAAAATCATAGTATATTTATTATACACTAGTTTCGGTCAAAAAATTTAAATTTAATTGGAGACTATTTGAAATAATACGAGACTTCACATATCATTTATATATGTTAAAAGGGAAGGTTATGATGGAAGTCCAACTAAAAAAATCTACTAAAAATTGGATTTCATGAATCTTTTTGAAATGCGAGTTTCGGTCAAAAAATCATTATGTTTTATACACTAGTTTATACTAGTTTCGGTCAAAAATCAAATTAAATCGAAGATTGTTCAAAATGATGTGAAACTTCATATATCATTTATATAATTTACGAGGGAAGGTTATGATGGAAGTCCATGCAAAAAATCATCGGAAAATTAGATTCTATGAAACTTTTCGAAATGCAAGTTTCGGTCAAAAATCATAGTATATTATACACTAGTTTCGGTCAAAAAAATCAAATTTAATTGGGGACTATTGAAATGATACGAGACTTTTCAGATCAATTATATATGTTAAGAGTGAAGGTTATGATGGAAGTCCATGCAAAAAAAAATCATCTGAAAACTAGATTTTAGGAATCTTTTTGAAATGCAAGTTTCGGTCAAAAAATCAATATATATTATACACTAGTTTATACTAGTTTAGGTCAAAAATAGAATTAAATCGGAGACTGTTCGAAAGTATGCGAAACTTCATATATCATTTATAAAATTTACGAGGGAAGGTTATGATGGAAGTCCATGCAAAATATCATCGGAAAATTAGATTCTATGAAACTTTTCGAAATGCAAGTTTCGGTCAAAAATCATAGTATATTTATTATACATTAGTTTCGGTCAAAAAATTTAAATTTAATTGGAGACTATTTGAAATAATACGAGACTTCACATATCATTTATATATGTTAAGAGGGAAGGTTATGATGGAAGTCCAACTAAAAAAATTAACTAAAAATTAGATTCTATGAAACTTTTCGAAATGCAAGTTTCGGTCAAAAATCATAGTATATTATACACTAGTTTAGGTAAAAAAAAATCAAATTTAATTGGTGACTATTTGAAATGATACGAGAATTTTCAGATCATTTATATATGTTAAGAGGGAAGGTTATGATGGAAGTCCATCCAAAAAAAATCATTTGAAAACTAGATTCTATGAAACTTTTCGAAATGCAAGTTTCGGTAAAAAAAATCATAATATATTATCCACTAGTTTATACAAGTTTTGGTCAAAAATCGAATTAAATTGGGGACTGTTCGAAATGATACGAAACTACATATATCATTTTTATATTTTACGAGGGAAGGTTATGATGGAAGTCCATGCAAAAAATCATCGGAAAATTAGATTCTATGAACTTTTTCGAAATGCAAGTTTCGGTAAAAAAAATCATAGTAAATTATACACTAGTTTCGGTCAAAATAATTAAATTTAATTGGGGACTATTTGAAATGATACGAGACTTTTCATATCATTTATATATGTTAAGAGTGAAGGTTATGATGGGAGTCCGTGCAAAAAAAAATATGAAAACTAGATTCTATGAAACTTTTGGAAATGCAAGTTTCGGTCAAAAAATCATAATATATTATTCACTAGTTTATACTATTTTCGGTCAAAAATCGAATTAAATCGGAGACTGTTCGAAATGATGCGAAACTTCATATATAATTTATATAATTTACGAGGTAAGGTTATGATGCAGGTCCATTCAAAAAATCATCGAAAAATTAGATTCTATGAAACTTTTCGAAATAAAAGTTTCTTATGAAACTTTTCGAAATGCAAGTGTCGGTCAAAAATCATAGTATATTATACACTAGTTTTGGTCAAAAAAATCAAATTTAATTGGGCACTATTTGAAATGATACGAGGCATCACATATCATTTATATATGTTAAAAGGGAAGGTTACGATGGAAGTCCATGCAAAAAAATCATCTGAAAACTAGATTTCATGAATCTTTTTGAAATGCCAGTTTCGGTCAAAAAATCATTATGTTTTATACACTAGTTTATACTAATTTCGGTCAAAAATCAAATTAAATCGGAGACTGTTCGAAAGTATGCGAAACTTAATATATCATTTATAAAATTTACGAGGGAAGGTTATGATGGAAGTCCATGCAAAAAATCATCGGAAAATTAGATTCTATGAAACTTTTCGAAATGCAAGTTTCGGTCAAAAATCATTGTATATTATACACTAGTTTCGGTCAAAAAATTCAAATTTAATTGGAGAATATTTGAAATAATACGAGACTTCACATATCATTTATATATGTTAAGAGGGAAGGTTATGATGGAAGTCCAACAAAAAAATCATCTTAAAATTAGATTCTATGAAACTTTTCGAAATGCAAGTTTCGGACAAAAATCATAGTATATTATACACTAGTTTCGGTCAAAAAAATCAAATTTAATTGGGGACTATTGAAATGATACGAGACTTTTCAGATCAATTATATATGTTAAGAGTGAAGGTTATGATGGAAGTCCATGCAAAAAAAAAATCAACTGAAAACTAGATTTTAGGAATCTTTTTGAAATGCAAGTTTCGGTCAAAAAATCAATATATATTATACACTAGTTTAGGTCAAAAATCGAATTAAATCGGAGACTGTTCGAAAGTATGCGAAACTTCATATATCATTTATAAAATTTACGAGGGAAGGTTATGATGGAAGTCCATGCAAAAAATCATCGGAAAATTAGATTCTATGAAACTTTTCGAAATGCAAGTTTCGGTCAAAAATCATAGTATATTTATTATACATTAGTTTCGGTCAAAAAATTTAAATTTAATTGGAGACTATTTGAAATAATACGAAGACTTCACATATCATTTATATATGTTAAGAGGGAAGGTTATGATGGAAGTCCAACTAAAAAAATCAACTAAAAATTAGATTCTATGAAACTTTTCGAAATGCAAGTTTCGGTCAAAAATCATAGTATATTATACACTAGTTTAGGTATAAAAAAATTAAATTTAATTGGTGACTATTTGAAATGATACGAGAATTTTCAGATCATTTATATATGTTAAGAGGGAAGGTTATGACGGAAGTCCATCCAAAAAAAAATCATTTGAAAACTAGATTCTATGAAACTTTTCAAAATGCATGTTTCGGTAAAAAAAAATCATAATATATTATCCACTAGTTTATACAAGTTTTGGTCAAAAATCGAATTAAATTGGGGACTGTTCGAAATGATACGAAACTACATATATCATTTTTATATTTTACGAGGGAAGGTTATGATGGAAGTCCATGCAAAAAATCATCGGAAAATTAGATTCTATGAACTTTTTCGAAATGCAAGTTTCGGTAAAAAAAATCATAGTAAATTATACACTAGTTTCGGTCAAAATAATTAAATTTAATTGGGGACTATTTGAAATGATACGAGACTTTTCATATCATTTATATATGTTAAGAGTGAAGGTTATGATGGGAGTCCGTGCAAAAAAAAATATGAAAACTAGATTCTATGAAACTTTTGGAAATGCAAGTTTCGGTCAAAAAATCATAATATATTATTCACTAGTTTATACTATTTTCGGTCAAAAATCGAATTAAATCCGTGACTGTTCGAAATGATGCGAAACTTCATATATCATTTATATAATTTACGAGGGAAGGTTATGATGGAGGTCCATGCAAAAAATCATCGAAAAATTAGATTCTATGAAACTTTGCGAAATGCAAGTTTCGGTCAAAAATCATAGTATAATATACACTAGTTTAGGTAAAAAAAATTTAAATTTAATTGGTGACTATTTGAAATGATACGAGAATTTTCAGATCATTTATATATGTTAAGAGGGAAAGTTATGATGGAAGTCCATCCAAAAAATATCATTTGAAAACTAGATTCTATGAAACTTTTCGAAATGCAAGTTTCGGTAAAAAAAATCATAATATATTATCCACTAGTTTATACAAGTTTTGGTCAAAAATCGAATTAAATCGGGGACTGTTCAAAATGATACGAAACTACATATATCATTTTTATATAATTTACGAGGGAAGGTTATGATGGAAGTCCATGCAAAAAAATCATCGGAAAATTAGATTCTATAGAACATTTCGAAATGCAAGTTTCGGTAAAAAATCATAGTATATTATACACTAGTTTCGGTCAAAAAAATCAAATATAATTGGAGACTTTTTGAAATGATACGAGACTTTTCAGATCAATTATATATGTTAAGAGTGAAAGTTATGATGGAAGTCCATGCAAAAAAATCATCTGAAAAGTAGATTTTATTAATCTTTTTGAAATGCAAGTTTCAGTCAAAATATCATTATATATTATACACTAGTTTATACTAGTTTCGGTCAAAAATCGAATTAAATCGGAGACTATTCAAAATGATACGAAACTTCATATATCATTTATATAATTTATGAGGGAAGGTTATGATGGAAGTCCATTCAAAAAATCATCGGAAAATTAGATTCTATGAAACTTTTCGAAATGCAAGTTTCGGTCAAAAACCATAGTATATTATAAACTAGTTTCGGTCAAAAAAATAAAATTTAATTGGGGACTATTTGAAATGATACTAGACTTCATATATCATTTATATATGTTTTGAGGGAAGGTTATGATGGAATTCCATGCAAAAAAACCATCTAAAAATTAGATTATATGAAACTTTTCGAAATGCAAGTTTCGGTCAAAAATCGAATTAAATCCGAGACTGTTCGAAATGATGCGAAACTTCATATATCATTTATATAATTTACGAGGGAAGGTTATGATGGAGGTCCATGCAAAAAATCATCGAAAAATTAGATTCTATGAAACTTTTCGAAATGGAAGTTTCGTTCAAAAATCATAGTATAATATACACTAGTTTAGGTAAAAAAATTCAAATTTAATTGGTGACTATTTGAAATGATATGAGAATTTTCAGATCATTTATATATGTTAAGAGGGAAAGTTATGATGGAAGTCCATCCAAAAAAAATCATTTGAAAACTAGATTCTATGAAACTTTTCGAAATGCAAGTTTCGGTAAAAAAAATCATAATATATTATCCACTAGTTTATACAAGTTTTGGTCAAAAATCGAATTAAATCGGGGACTGTTCAAAATGATACGAAACTACATATATCATTTTTATATAATTTACGAGGGAAGGTTATGATGGAAGTCCATGCAAAAAAATCATCGGAAAATTAGATTCTATAGAACATTTCGAAATGCAAGTTTCGGTAAAAAAATCATAGTATATTATACACTAGTTTCGGTCAAAAAAATCAAATTTAATTGGAGACTATTTGAAATGATACGAGACTTTTCAGATCAATTATATATGTTAAGAGTGAAAGTTATGATGGAAGTCCATGCAAAAAAATCATCTGAAAAGTAGATTTTATTAATCTTTTTGAAATGCAAGTTTCAGTCAAAATATCATTATATATTATACACTAGTTTATACTAGTTTCGGTCAAAAATCGAATTAAATCGGAGACTATTCGAAATGATACGAAACTTCATATATCATTTATATAATTTATGAGGGAAGGTTATGATGGAAGTCCATGCAAAAAATCATCGGAAAATTAGATTCTATGAAACTTTTCGAAATGCAAGTTTCGGTCAAAAACCATAGTATATTATACATTAGTTTCGGTCAAAAAAATAAAATTTAATTGGGGACTATTTGAAATGATACTAGACTTCATATATCATTTATATATGTTTTGAGGGAAGGTTATGATGGAATTCCATGCAAAAAAACCATCTAAAAATTAGATTATATGAAACTTTTCGAAATGCAAGTTTCGGTCAAAAATCATAGTATATTATACACTAGTTTCGGTCAAAAAAATAAAATTTAATTGGGGACTATTTGAAATGATACTATATTTAACATATCATTTATATATCTTAAGAGGGAAGGTTATGATGGAATTCCATACAAAAAAATCATCGGAAAACTAGATTTTATGAATCTTTTTGAAATGGATGTTTTGGTCAACAAATCATTATATATTATACACTAGTTTATACTAGTTTCGGTCAAAAATCAAATTAAATCGGAGACTGTTCGAAATGATGACAAACTTCATATATCATTTATATAATTGACGAGGGAAGGTTATGAAGGTATTCCATGCAAAAAATCATCGGAAAATTAGATTCTATGAAACTTTTCGAAATGCATGTTTCGGTCAAAAACCATAGTATATTATACACTAGTTTCGGTCAAAAAAATAAAATTTAATTGGGGACTATTTGAAATGATACTAGACTTCATATATCATTTATGTATGTTATGAGGGAAGGTTATGATGGAATTCCATGCAATAAAACCATCTAAAAATTAGATTATATGAAACTTTTCGAAATGCAAGTTTCGGTCAAAAAGCATAGTATATTATACACTAGTTACGGTCCAAAAATCAAATTTAATTGGGGACTATTTGAAATGATACGATACTTTTCATATCAATTATATATGTTAAGAGGGAAGGTTATGATTGAAGTCCATGCAAAACAATCATCTGAAAACTAGATTTTAGAAATCTATTTGCAATGCATGTTTCGGTCAAAAAATCATTATATATTATAAACTAGTTTATACTAGTTTCGATCAAAAATAAAATTAAATTGGAAACTGTACGATATGATGTGAAACTTCATATATCATTTATATAATTTACGGGGGAAGGTTATGATGGAAGTCCATGCAAAAAATCATCGGAAAATTAGATTCTATGAAACTTTTCGAAATGCATGTTTAGGTCAAAAATCAAAGTATATTATTATACACAATTTTATACTAGTTTTGGTCAAAAATTCAAATAAAATCAAGGATTATTCGAAATGCTACAAAACATTTCAGATCCTCTCTATATGTTACGAGGGAAGGTTATGATGGAAGTCCATGCCAAAAAAGTTTCTCAAAATTAGATTCTATGAAACTTTTTGAAATACTAGTTTTGGTCAAAAAAATCGTAGTATATTATACACAATTCTATACTAGGTTTGTTCAAAAATCAACTTAGATGGAGGATTGTTCGAAATGATACGAAACTTTAAAGATCCTCTCTATATGTTATGAGTGAAGGTTATGATGGAAGTCCATGCCAAAAAAATATTTTAAAATTAGATTCTATGAAACGTTTTGAAATACTAGTTTTGGGAAAAAAATCGTAGTATTTTCTACACAATTTTATACTATTTTCTGTCAAAAAATCATATTAAATCGAGGATTGTTCGAAATTCTATGAAACTTTTCAGATCCTTTCTATATGTTAATAGGTAAGGCTATGATGGAAGTCCATGCAAAAAAATATCTCAAAATTATATACTATGAAACTTTTTGAAATAATAGTTACGGTCAAAAAATTGTAGTATATTATACAAAATTTTATACTAGTTTCAGTCAAAAAATCAAATTAAATAGAGGATTGTTTGAAATGCTACGAAACGTTTAAGATCCTCTCGATTGTTACGAGGGAAGGTTATGAATAAAGTCCATGCAAACAAATTATCTCAAAATTAGATACTATGAAACTTTTTGAAATACTAATTTTGGTTAAAAAATCGTAGTATATTATACAGAATTTAATACTAGTTTTGGTCAAAAAATCAAATTAAATCGAGGATTGTTCAAAAATGCTACGAATCTTTTAACATCCTCTCTATATGTTACGAGGGAAGGTTATGATGGAGGTCCTTGCAAAAAATTATTTAAAAATTAGATTCTATGAAACTTTTTGAAATATTAGTTTTGGTTAAAAAATCGTAGTATATTATACACAATTCTATACTAGTTTCATTCAAAAATCAAATTAAATTGAGGATTGTTCGAAATGCTACGAAACATTTAAGATCCTCTCTATATGTTACGAGGGAAGGTTATGATGGAAGTCCATGCAAAAAATTATCTCAAAATTAGATTCTATGAAGCTTTTTGAAATACTAGTTTTGGTCAAAAAATCGAAGTATAATATGCACAAATATATACTAGTTTCTGTCAAAAATGATATTAAATAAAGGATTGTTCAAAATGCTACGACACTTTTAACATCCTCTCTATATGTTATGAGGGAAGGTTATGATGGAAATCCATGCAAAAAATCATCTCAAAATTAGAATCTAATTTTTTTTTGAAATATTATTTTCGGTCAAAAAATTGTAGTATATTATACTCAATTTAATACTAGTTTCGGTTAAAAAATTAAATTAATTTGAGGATTGTTCTAAATGCTACAAAACTTTTCATATCCTCTCCATATGTTACGAGGGAAGGTTATGATGAAATTCATGCAAAAAATCATCTCAAAATTAGATTCTACGAAACATCTTGAAATACTAGTTTTGGTCAAAAATCGTAGTATATTATACATAATTCTATACTAATTTCAGTAAAAAATCAAATTAAATCGAGGATTGTTCGAAATACTACGAAACTTTTAAGATCCTCTCTATATGTTACGAGGGAAGGTTATGATGAAAGTCCATACAAAAAATTATCTCAAAATTAGATTCTATGAAACTTTTTGAAATATTAGTTTCAGTAAAAAAAAAATTGCAGTATATTATACACAATTTAATACTAGTTTCGGTCAAAAAATCAAATTAAATCGACGATTGTTCGAAATGCTATGAAACTTTTCATATCCTTTCCATATTTTATGAGGGAAGGTTATGATGGAAGTCCATGCAAAACAACATCTCAAAATTAGATTCTATGAAACTTTTTGAAATACTAGGTTCGGTCAAAAAATAGTAGTATATTATACACAATTATATATTAGTTTCGGTCAAAAATCAAATTAAATTGAGGATTGTTTGAAATGCTACGAAACGTTTAACATTATCTCTATATGTTACGAGGGAAGGTAATGATGAAAGTCCATGCAAAAATTTTTCTCAAAATTAGATTATATGAAACCTTTTGAAATACTAGTTTATATCAAATAAATCGTAGTATATTATATACAATTTTATACTAGTTTTGGTCAAAAAATCAAATTAAATCGAGGATTGTTCAAAATGCGACAAAACTTTTCAGATCCTCTCTATATGTTACGAGGGAAAGTAATGATAGAGGTCCATGCAAAATATTATCTCAAAATTAGATATTATGAAACGTTTTGAAATACTAGTTTATGTCAAAAAAATTGTAGTATATTATACACAATTTTATAGTAGTTTAGGTCTAATAATCAAATTAAACCGACGATTGTTCGAAATGCTACGAAACATTTCATATCCTTTCTATATTTTACGAGGGAAGGTTATGATGGAAGTCCATGCAAATAATTATCTCAAAATTAGATTCTATGAAACTTTTTGAAATACTAGTTTTGGTCAAAAAAGCGTAGTATATTATACACAATTCTATACTTGTTTCCATCAAAAATCAACTTAAATCGAGGATTGTTCGAAATGATACGAAACGTTTAACATCCTCTCTATATGTTACGAGGGAAGGTTATGATGGAAGTCCATGCAAAATGTTATCTCAAAATTAGATTCAATGAAACCTTTTGAAATACTAGTTTTGGTCAAAAAATTGTAGTATATTATACACAATTCTATATTAGTTTCAGTCAAAAATGAAATTAAATCGAGAATTGTTCAAAATAATATGAAACTTTTAAGATCCTCTATATATGTTACGAGGGAAGGTTATGATGGAAGTCCATATAAAAAAAATATCTCAAAATTAGATTCTATGAAACTTTTTGAAATACTAGTTTTGGTCAAAAAATTGTAGTATATTATACACAATTATATATTAGTTTCGGTCAAAAATAAAATTAAATCGAGGATTGTTCGAAATGCTACGAAACTTTTAAGATCCTCTCTATTTGTTACGAGGGAAGGTTATGATGAAAGTCCATGCAAAGAATTATCTCAAAATTAGATTCTATGAAACTTTTTGAAATACTAGTTTCTGTAAAAAAAATTGTAGTATATTATACACAATTTAATACTAGTTTCGGTCAAAAAATCAAATTAAATCGAGGATTGTTCGAATTGCTACGAAAGTTTTCATATCCTTTCCATATTTTACGAGGGATGGTTATGATGGAAGTCCATGCAAAAAATTATCTCAATTAGATTCTATGAAACTTTTTGAAATACTAGTTTTGGTCAACAAATCGTAGTATATTATTCACAATTCTATAAATGTTTCAGTCAAAAATCAACTTAAATAAACGATTGATCGAAATGATACGATACTTTTATGATCCACTCTATATGTTACGAGGGAAGGTTATGATGGAAGTCCATATAAAGAATTATCTCAAAATTAGATTCTATGAAACTTTTTGAAATACTAGATTTGGTCAAAAAATAGTAGTATATTATACACAATTCTATACTAGTTTCGGTCAAAAAATCAAATTAATCGAGGATTGTTCGAAATGCTACGAAACTTTTAAGATCATCTCTATACGTTACGAGGGAAGGTTATGATGGAAGTCCGTGCAAAATATTATCTCAAAATTAGATTCTATGAAACTTTTTGAAATACTAGTTTCGGTCAAAAAAGCGTAGTATATTATACAGAAATTTATTCTAGTTTTGGTCAAAAAATCAAATTAAATTGAGGATTGTTCGAAATGCTACAAAGCTTTTCAGATCCTTTCTATATGTTATGAGGGAAGGCTATGATGGAATTCCATGCAAAAAATTATCACAAAATTAGATTCTATGAAACTAGTATCGGTCCAAAAAAAATTAGTATATTATACAAAATTCTATACTAGTTTCGGTCAAAAATCAAATTAAATCGACGATTGTTCGAAATGCTTTGAAATTTTTAAGAACATCTATATACACTACGAGGGAAGGTTGTGATGGAAGTCCATGAAAAAAATTATCTCAAAATTAGATTCTATGAAACCTTTTGAATTACTAGTTTCGATCAAAAAATCGTAGTATATTATACACAATTTTATACTATTTTCGTTCAAAAATTAAATTAAATCGAGGAATGTTCGTAATGCTACGAAACTTTTCAGATCCTTTCTATATGTTACGAGGGAAGGCTATGATGGATGTCCATGCAAAAAATTATCACAAAATTAGATACTATGAAACTTTTTGAAATACTAGTTTCGGTCAATAATTCAAATTAAATTGAGGACTGTTCGAAATGCTACGAAACTTTTCAGATCTTCTCTATATGTTATTAGGGAAGGTTATGATGGAAGTTCATGCAAAATATTATCTCAAAATTTCATTCTATGAAACTTTTTGAAAAACTAGTTTTGGTCAAAAAATCGTAGTATATTATACAAAATTATATACTAGTTTCAGTCAAAAACCAAATTAAATCAAGGATTGTTCGAAATGCAACGAAACTTTTAAGATTCTCTCCATAGTTACGAGGGAAGGTTATGATGGAACTAAATGCAAAAAATCATCTCAAAATTAGATTCTATGAAACTTTTTGAAATACTAGTTTCGGTCAAAAAGTCATATTAAATCGAGGATTGTTCGAAATGCTACGAAACGTTTCAGATCCTTTCTCTATGTTACGAGGGAAGGTTATGATGGAAGTCCATGCAAAAAAATTATCTCAAATTAGATTCTATGAAACTTTTTGAAATACAAGTTTCGGTCAAAAATCAAATTAAATCGAGGATTGTTCGAAATGCTACGAAACTATTCAGATCCTTTCTTTATGTTACGAGGGAAATTAAATTGAGGATTGTTCGTAGTATATTATACACAATTCTATACTAGTTTCGGTCAAAAATTAAATTAAATCGAGGTTTGTTCGAAATGCTATGAAACTTTTAAGAACATCTCTAAACATTACGAGAGAAGGTTGTTATGGAAGTCCATGCAAAAAATTATCTCAAAATTACACTTTATGAAACTTTTTGAAATACTAGTTTTGGTCCAAAAAAATTGTAGTATATTATACATAATTCTATACTAGTTTCGGTCAAAAATCAAATTAAATCAAGGATTGTTCGAAATACTATGAAACTTTTAAGATTCTCTCCATATGTTACGAGGGAAGGTTATGATGGAACTCAATGCAAAAAATCATCTCAAAATTAGATTCTATGAAACTTTTTGAAATACTAGTTTCGGTCAAAAAATCATATTAAATCGAGGATTATTCAAAATGCTACGAAACTATTCAGATCCTTTCTTTATGTTACGAGGGAAAGTTATGATGGAAGTCCATGCAAAAAATTATCTCAAAATTTGATTCTATGAAACTTTTTGAAACACTAGTTTCGGTCAAAATAATATAGTATATTATACACAATTCTATACTAGTTTCGGTCAAAAATCAAATTAAATCGAGGATTGTTCGAAATGCTATGAAACTTTTAATATCATCTCTATACGTTACGAGGGAAGGTTCTGATGGAAGTCCATGCAAAAAAAATATCTAAAAATTAGATTCTAAGAAATATTTTGAAATACTAGTTTTGGTCAAAAAATCGTAGTATATTATACACAATTCTATACTAGTTTCGGTCAAAATTAAATTAAATCCAGGATTGTTCAAAATGAAACGAAACTTTTAAGATCCTTTCTATATGTTACGAGGGAAGGTTATGATGGAAGTCCATGAAAAAAATCATCGCAAAATTAGATTCTATGAAACTTTTTGAAATACTAGTTTCGATCAAAAAATTGTAGTATATTATATACAATGTTATACTAGTTTCGGTCAAAAAATCATATTAAATCAGGATTGTTCAAAATGCTACGATACCTTTCAGATCTTTTCTATATGGTACGAGGGAAGGCTATGATGGATGTCCATGCAAAAAATTATGTCAAAAATAGATAATATGAAACTTTTTGAAATACTAGTTTCGGTCAAAAAATCGTAGTATATATACACAATTTTAAACTAGTTTCGGTCAAAAAATCAAATTAAATCTAGGATTGTTCGAAATGCTATGAAACTTTTAAGATCATCTCTATATGTTACAAGGGAAGGTTATGAAGGAAGTCCATGCAAAAAATTGTCTAAAATAATATTCTATGAAACCTTTTGAATTACTAGTTTCGTTCAAAAATATTGTAGTATATAATACACAATTTTATACTAGTTTTGGTCAAAAAATAAATTAAATCGAGGATTGTTCGAAATGCTACAAAAAGTTTCAGATCCATTCTATATGTTATGAGGGAAGGCTATTATGGATGTTCATGCAAAAAATTATCTCAAAATTAGATACTATGAAACGTTTTGAAATACTAGTTTCGGTAAAAAAAAATCGTAGTATATTATACACAATTTTATATATTAGTTTCGGTCAAAAAATCATATTAAATCGAGGATTGTTCGAAATGCTAAGAAACTTTTCAGATCTTTTCTATATGTTACGAGGGAAGGCTATGATGGATGTCCATGCAAAAAATTATCTCAAAAATAGATAATATGAAACTTTTTGAAATACTAGTTTCGGTCAAAAAATCGTAGTATATTATACACAATTTTATACTAGTTTCGGTCAAAAAAATCAAATTAAATCCAGGATTGTTCGAAATGCTACAAAATTTTCAGATTCTCCCTATATGTTACGAGGGAAGGTTATGAAGGAAATCCAAGCAAAAGGTTGTCTTAAAATTAGATTCTATGAAACATTTTTAAATACTAGTTTTGGTCAAAAAATTGTAGTATATTTATATACAATTTTATACTAGTTTCGGTAAAAAATAAAATTAAATTGAGGATTGTTCGAAATGCTACCAAACTTTTAAGATTCTCTCTATAAGTTACGAGGTAAGGTTATGATTGAATTCCATGCAAAAAATCATCTCAAATTTAGAATCTAAGAAACATTTTGAAATACTAGTTTCGGTCAAAAAAATTGTAGTATATTATACACAATTTTATACTAGTTTCGGTCAAAAAATCAAATTAAATCGAGGATTGTTCGAAATGCTATGAAACTCTTAAGATCATCTCTATCTGTTACGAGGGAAGATTATGATGGAAGTCCATGCAAAAAATAATCTCAAAATTAGATTCTTTGAAACCTTTTGAATTACTAGTTTCGGTCAAAAAATCGTTGTATATTATACACAATTTTATACTAGTTTCGGTCAAAAAATAAATTAAATCGAGGATTGTTCGAAATGCTACGAAAGTTTTAAGATATTTTCTATATGTTACGAGGGAAGGCTATGATGGATGTCCATGCAAAAAATTATCTCAAAAATAGTTAATATGAAACTTTTTGAAATACTAGTTTCGGTCTAAAAATCGTAGTATATTATACACAATTTTATACTAGTTTCAGTCAAAAAAACAAATTAAATCAAGGATTGTTCGAAATGCTATGAAAATTTTAAGATCATATCTATACGTTACGAGGGAAGGTTATGATGGAAGTCCATGCAAGAAATTATCTCAAAATTAGATTTTATGAAACCTTTTGAATTACTAGTTTCGGTCAAAAAATCGTTGTATATTATACACAATTTTATACTATTTTCGGTCAAAAAAAAAATTAAATCGAGGATTGTTCTAAATGCTACGAAACGTTTTAGATCCTTTCTATATGTTACGCGGGAAGGCTATGATGGATGTCCATGTAAGAAAATATCTCAAATTTAGATACTATGAAACTTTTTGAAATACTAGTTTTGGTCAATAAATCGAATTAAATTGAGGATTGTTCGAAATGCCATGTAACTTTTCAAATCTTTTCTATATGTTACGAGGGAAGGCTATGATGGATGTCCATGCAAAAAATTATCTCAAAAATATATAATATGGAACTTTTTGAAGTACTAGTTTCGGTCAAAAAATCGTAGTATATTATACACAATTTTATACTAGTTTCGGTCAAGAAATCAAATTCTATCAAGGATTGTTCGAAATGCTACAAAACTTTTCAGATCCTCCCTATATGTTACGAGGGAATGTTATGATGGAAGTCCAAGAAAAAACTTGTCTTAAAATTAGATTCAATGAAACTTTTTGAAATACTAGTTTCGGTCAAAAAATCGTAGTATATATATACACAATTCTATACTAGTTTCGGTCAAAAATCAAATTAAATTGAGGATTGTTCGAAATGCTACGAAACTTTTAAGATCTTCTCTATAAGTTACGAGGGAAGGTTATGATTGAATTCCATGCAAAAAATCATCTCAAATTTAGATTCTAAGAAAGATTTTGAAATACTAGTTTCGTTCAAAAAATTGTTGTATATTATAAACTAGTTTTCACTAGTTTCGGTCAAAAAATCAAATTAAATCGAGGTTTGTTCGTAATGCTACGAAACTTTTAAGGTCCTTTCTATATGTTATGAGGGAAGGCTATGATGGAAGTCCATGCATAAAATTATCTAAAAATTAGATTCAATTAAACTTTTTGAAATACTAGTGTTGGTCAAAAAATCGTAGTATATTATATACAATTTTGTACTAGTTTCGGTCAAAAAATCAAATTAAATCGAAGATTGTTTGAAATTCTATGAAACTCTTAAGATCATCTCTATACGTTACGAGGGAAGGTTATGATGGAAGTCCATGCAAAAAAAATTGTCTCAAAATAAGATTCTATGAAACCTTTGGAATTACTAGTTTCGTTCAAAAAAATTGTAGTATATTATACACAATTTTATACTAGTTTCGGTCAAAAAATAAATTAAATCGAGGATTGTTCGAAATGCTACGACACTTTTCAGATCCATTCTATATGTTACGAGGGAAGGCTATTATGGATGTCCATGCAAAAAATTATCTCCATATTAGATACTATGAAACTTTTTGAAATACTAGTTACGGTCAAAAAAATCGAAGTATATTATACACAAATGTATACTAGTTTCGGTCAATAAATCAAATTAAATTGAGGATTGATCGAAATGCTGCGAAACTTTTCAGATCCTCTCTATATGTTATGAGGGAAGGTTATGATGGAAGTCCATGAAAAAAATCATCTCAGAATTAGATTCTATGAAACTTTTTTAAATACTAGTTTCGGTCAAAAATCAGTTTAAATCCAAGATTGTTCAAAATGAAACAAAACTTTTAAGATCCTCTCTTTATGATACAAGGGAACGTTATGATGAAAGTCTATGCAAAAAATCATCGTAAAATTAGATTCTATGAAACTTTTTGAAATACTAGTTTTAGTCAAAAAATTGTAGTATATTATATACAATTTTATATATTAGTTTCGGTCAAAAAATCATATTAAATCGAGGATTGTTCGAAATGCTACGAAACGTTTCAGATCTTTTCTATATTTAACGAGGGATGGCTATGATGGATGTCCATGCAAAAAATTATCTCAAAAATAGATAATATGAAACTTTTTGAAATACTAGTTTCGGTCAAAAAAATCGTAGTATATTATACACAATTTTATACTAGTTTCGGTCAAAAAATCAAATTAAATCGAGGATTGTTCGAAATGCTATGGAACTTTTAAGATCATCTCTATACGTTACGAGGGAAGGTTATGATTGACGTCCATTCAAAAAATTATCTCAAAATTAGATTCTATGAAACCTTTTGAATTACTAGTTTCGGTCAAAAAATCGTAGTATATTATACACAATTTTATACTAGTTTCGGTCAAAAATAAAATTAAATAGAGGATTGTTCGAAATGCTACGAAACATTCTAGATCCTTTCTATATATTACGAGGGAAGGCTATGATGGATGTCCATGTAAAAAATTATCTCAAAATTAGATACTATGAAACTTTTTTAAATACTAGTTTCAATCAAAAAATCGTAGTATATTATACACAAATTTATACTAGTTTTTGTCAATAAATCGAATTAAATTGAGTTTTGTTTGAAATGCTACGAAACATTTCAGATCTTTTCTATATGTTACGAGGGAAGGCTATGATGGATGTCCATGCAAAAAATTATCTCAAAAATAGTTAATATGAAACTATTTGAAATACTAGTTTCGGTCTAAAAATCGTAGTATATTATACACAATTTTATACTAGTTTTGGTCAAAAAAACAAATTAAATCAAGGATTGTTCGAAATGCTATGAAAATTTTAAGATCATCTCTATAAGTTACGAGGGAAGGTTATGATGGAAGTCCATGCAAGAAATTATCTCAAAATTAGATTTTATGAAACCTTTTGAATTACTAGTTTCGGTCAAAAAATCGTTGTATATTATACACAATTTTATACTAGTTTCGGTCAAAAAATAAATTAAATCGAGGATTGTTCGAAATGCTACGAAACTTTTTAGATCCTTTATATATGTTACGCGGGAAGACTATGATGGATGTCCATGTAAGAAAATATCTCAAATTTAGATACTATGAAACTTTTTGAAATACTAGTTTTGGTCAATAAATCGAATTAAATTGAGGATTGTTCGAAATGCCATGAAACTTTTCAGATCTTTTCTATATGTTACGAGGGAAGGCTATGATGGATGTCCATGCAAAAAATTATCTCAAAAATATATAATATGAAACTTTTTGAAATACTAGTTTCGGTCAGAAAATCGTAGTATATTATACACAATTTTATACTAGTTTCGGTCAAGAAATCAAATTCTATCAAGGATTGTTCAAAATGCTACAAAACTTTTCAGATCCTCCCTATATGTTACGAGGGAAGGTTATGATGGAAGTCCATGAAAAAACTTGTCTTAAAATTAGATTCAATGAAACTTTTTGAAATACTAGTTTCGGTCAAAAAATCGTAGTATATTCATACACAATTCTATACTAGTTTCGGTAAAAAATCAAATTAAATTGAGGATTGTTCGAAATGCTACGAAACTTTTAAGATCTTCTCTATAAGTTACGAGGGAAGGTTATGATTGAATTCCAAGCAAAAAATCATCTCAAATTTAGATTCTAAGAAAGATTTTGAAATACTAGTTTCGTTCAAAAAATTGTTGTATATTATAAACTAGTTTTCACTAGTTTCGGTCAAAAAATCAAATTAAATCGAGGTTTGTTCGTAATGCTACGAAACTTTTAAGGTCCTTTCTATATGTTATGAGGGAAGGCTATGATGGAAGTCCATGCATAAAATTATCTAAAAATTAGATTCAATTAAACTTTTTGAAATACTAGTTTCGGTCAAAAAATCGTAGTATATTATATACAATTTTGTACTAGTTTCGGTCAAAAAATCAAATTAAATCGAAGATTGTTTGAAATTCTATGAAACTCTTAAGATCATCTCTATACGTTACGAGGTAAGGTTATGATGGAAGTCCATGCAAAAAAATTGTCTCAAAATAAGATTCTATGAAACCTTTGGAATTACTAGTTTCGTTCAAAAAAATTGTAGTATATTATACACAATTTTATACTAGTTTCGGTCAAAAAATAAATTAAATCGAGGATTGTTCGAAATGCTACGACACTTTTCAGATCCATTCTATATGTTACGAGGGAAGGCTATTATGGATGTCCATGCAAAAAATTATCTCAATATTAGATACTATGAAACTTTTTGAAATACTAGTTACGGTCAAAAAAATCGAAGTATATTATACACAAATGTATACTAGTTTCGGTCAATAAATCAAATTAAATTGAGGATTGATCGAAATGCTGCGAAACTTTTCAGATCCTCTCTATATGTTATGAGGGAAGGTTATGATGGAAGTCCATGAAAAAAATCATCTCAGAATTAGATTCTATGAAACTTTTTTAAATACTAGTTTCGGTCAAAAATCAAATTAAATCCAAGATTGTTCAAAATGAAACAAAACTTTTAAGATCCTCTCTTTATGATACAAGGGAACGTTATGATGAAAGTCTATGCAAAAAATCATCGTAAAATTAGATTCTATGAAACTTTTTGAAATACTAGTTTTAGTCAAAAAATTGTAGTATATTATATACAATTTTATATATTAGTTTCGGTCAAAAAATCATATTAAATCGAGGATTGTTCGAAATGCTACGAAACGTTTCAGATCTTTTCTATATTTAACGAGGGATGGCTATGATGGATGTCCATGCAAAAAATTATCTCAAAAATAGATAATATGAAACTTTTTGAAATACTAGTTTCGGTCAAAAAAATCGTAGTATATTATACACAATTTTATACTAGTTTCGGTCAAAAAATCAAATTAAATCGAGGATTGTTCGAAATGCTATGAAACTTTTAAGATCATCTCTATACGTTACGAGGGAAGGTTATGATTGAAGTCCATTCAAAAAATTATCTCAAAATTAGATTCTACGAAACCTTTTGAATTACTAGTTTCGGTAAAAAAATCGTAGTATATTATACACAATTTTATACTAGTTTCGGTCAAAAATAAAATTAAATAGAGGATTGTTCGAAATGCTACGAAACATTCTAGATCCTTTCTATATATTACGAGGGAAGGCTATGATGGATGTCCATGTAAAAAATTATCTCAAAATTAGATACTATGAAACTTTTTTAAATACTAGTTTCAATCAAAAAATCGTAGTATATTATACACAAATTTATACTAGTTTTTGTCAATAAATCGAATTAAATTGAGTTTTGTTTGAAATGCTACGAAACATTTCAGATCTTTTCTATATGTTACGAGGGAAGGCTATGATGGATGTCCATGCAAAAAATTATCTCAAAAATAGTTAATATGAAACTATTTGAAATACTAGTTTCGGTCTAAAAATCGTAGTATATTATACACAATTTTATACTAGTTTTGGTCAAAAAAACAAATTAAATCAAGGATTGTTCGAAATGCTATGAAAATTTTAAGATCATCTCTATACGTTACGAGGGAAGGTTATGATGGAAGTCCATGCAAGAAATTATCTCAAAATTAGATTTTATGAAACCTTTTGAATTACTAGTTTCGGTCAAAAAATCGTTGTATATTATACACAATTTTATACTAGTTTCGGTCAAAAAATAAATTAAATCGAGGATTGTTCGAAATGCTACGAAACTTTTTAGATCCTATATATATGTTACGCGGGAAGGCTATGATGGATGTCCATGTAAGAAAATATCTCAAATTTAGATACTATGAAACTTTTTGAAATACTAGTTTTGGTCAATAAATCGAATTAAATTGAGGATTGTTCGAAATGCCATGAAACTTTTCAGATCTTTTCTATATGTTACGAGGGAAGGCTATGATGGATGTCCATGCAAAAAATTATCTCAAAAATATATAATATGGAACTTTTTGAAATACTAGTTTCGGTCAGAAAATCGTAGTATATTATACACAATTTTATACTAGTTTCGGTCAAGAAATCAAATTCTATCAAGGATTGTTCAAAATGCTACAAAACTTTTCAGATCCTCCCTATATGTTACGAGGGAAGGTTATGATGGAAGTCCATGAAAAAACTTGTCTTAAAATTAGATTCAATGAAACTTTTTGAAATACTAGTTTCGGTCAAAAAATCGTAGTATATTCATACACAATTCTATACTAGTTTCGGTAAAAAATCAAATTAAATTGAGGATTGTTCGAAATGCTACGAAACTTTTAAGATCTTCTCTATAAGTTACGAGGGAAGGTTATGATTGAATTCCAAGCAAAAAATCATCTCAAATTTAGATTCTAAGAAAGATTTTGAAATACTAGTTTCGTTCAAAAAATTGTTGTATATTATAAACTAGTTTTCACTAGTTTCGGTCAAAAAATCAAATTAAATCGAGGTTTGTTCGTAATGCTACGAAACTTTTAAGGTCCTTTCTATATGTCATGAGGGAAGGCTATGATGGAAGTCCATGCATAAAATTATCTAAAAATTAGATTCAATTAAACTTTTTGAAATACTAGTGTTGGTCAAAAAATCGTAGTATATTATATACAATTTTGTACTAGTTTCGGTCAAAAAATCAAATTAAATCGAAGATTGTTTGAAATTCTATGAAACTCTTAAGATCATCTCTATACGTTACGAAGGAAGGTTATGATGGAAGTCCATGCAAAAAAATTGTCTCAAAATAAGATTCTATGAAACCTTTGGAATTACTAGTTTCGTTCAAAAAAATGGTAGTATATTATACACAATTTTATACTAGTTTCGGTCAAAAAATAAATTAAATCGAGGATTGTTCGAAATGCTACGACACTTTTCAGATCCATTCTATATGTTACGAGGGAAGGCTATTATGGATGTCCATGCAAAAAATTATCTCAATATTAGATACTATGAAACTTTTTGAAATACTAGTTACGGTCAAAAAAAATCGTAGTATATTATACACAAATGTATACTAGTTTCGGTCAATAAATCGAATTAAATTGATGATTGATCGAAATGCTGCGAAACTTTTCAAATCCTCTGTATATGTTATGAGGGAAGGTTATGATGGATGTCCATGAAAAAAACATCTCAAAATTAGATTCTATGAAACATTTTTAAATACTAGTTTCGGTCAAAAATCAAATTAAATCCAAGATTGTTCAAAATGAAACAAAACTTTTAAGATCCTCTCTTTATGATACAAGGGAACGTTATGATGAAAGTCCATGCAAAAAATCATAGCAAAATTAGATTCTATGAAACTTTTTGAAATACTAGTTTTAGTCAAAAAGTTGTAGTATATTATATACAATTTTATATATTAGTTTCGGTCAAAAAATCATATTAAATCGAGGATTGTTCGAAATGCTACGAAACATTTCAGATCTTTTCTATATTTAACGAGGGATGGCTATGATGGATGTCCATGCAAAAAATTATCTCAAAAATAGATAATATGAAACTTTTTGAAATACTAGTTTCGGTCAAAAAAATCGTAGTATATTATACACAATTTTATACTAGTTTCGGTCAAAAAATCAAATTAAATCGAGGATTGTTCGAAATGCTATGGAACTTTTAAGATCATCTCTATACGTTACGAGGGAAGGTTATGATGGAAGTCCATGCAAAAAAATTGTCTCAAAATAAGATTCTATGAAACCTTTGGAATTACTAGTTTCGTTCAAAAAAATGGTAGTATATTATACACAATTTTATACTAGTTTCGGTCAAAAAATAAATTAAATCGAGGATTGTTCGAAATGCTACGACACTTTTCAGATCCATTCTATATGTTACGAGGGAAGGCTATTATGGATGTCCATGCAAAAAATTATCTCAAAAATAGATAATATGAAACTTTTTGAAATACTAGTTTCGGTCAAAAAAATCGTAGTATATTATACACAATTTTATACTAGTTTCGGTCAAAAAATCAAATTAAATCGAGGATTGTTCGAAATGCTATGGAACTTTTAAGATCATCTCTATACGTTACGAGGGAAGGTTATGATTGACGTCCATTCAAAAAATTATCTCAAAATTAGATTCTATGAAACCTTTTGAATTACTAGTTTCGGTCAAAAAATCGTAGTATATTATACACAATTTTATACTAGTTTCGGTCAAAAATAAAATTAAATAGAGGATTGTTCGAAATGCTACGAAACATTCTAGATCCTTTCTATATATTACGAGGGAAGGCTATGATGGATGTCCATGTAAAAAATTATCTCAAAATTAGATACTATGAAACTTTTTTAAATACTTAGTTTCAATCAAAAAATCGTAGTATATTATACACAAATTTATACTAGTTTTTGTCAATAAATCGAATTAAATTGAGTTTTGTTTGAAATGCTACGAAACATTTCAGATCTTTTCTATATGTTACGAGGGAAGGCTATGATGGATGTCCATGCAAAAAATTATCTCAAAAATAGTTAATATGAAACTATTTGAAATACTAGTTTCGGTCTAAAAATCGTAGTATATTATACACAATTTTATACTAGTTTTGGTCAAAAAAACAAATTAAATCAAGGATTGTTCGAAATGCTATGAAAATTTTAAGATCATCTCTATACGTTACGAGGGAAGGTTATGATGGAAGTCCATGCAAGAAATTATCTCAAAATTAGATTTTATGAAACCTTTTGAATTACTAGTTTCGGTCAAAAAATCGTTGTATATTATACACAATTTTATACTAGTTTCGGTCAAAAAATAAATTAAATCGAGGATTGTTCGAAATGCTACGAAACTTTTTAGATCCTTTATATATGTTACGCGGGAAGGCTATGATGGATGTCCATGTAAGAAAATATCTCAAATTTAGATACTATGAAACTTTTTGAAATACTAGTTTTGGTCAATAAATCGAATTAAATTGAGGATTGTTCGAAATGCCATGAAACTTTTCAGATCTTTTCTATATGTTACGAGGGAAGGCTATGATGGATGTCCATGCAAAAAATTATCTCAAAAATATATAATATGGAACTTTTTGAAATACTAGTTTCGGTCAGAAAATCGTAGTATATTATACACAATTTTATACTAGTTTCGGTCAAGAAATCAAATTCTATCAAGGATTGTTCAAAATGCTACAAAACTTTTCAGATCCTCCCTATATGTTACGAGGGAAGGTTATGATGGAAGTCCATGAAAAAACTTGTCTTAAAATTAGATTCAATGAAACTTTTTGAAATACTACTTTCGGTCAAAAAATCGTAGTATATTCATACACAATTCTATACTAGTTTCGGTAAAAAATCAAATTAAATTGAGGATTGTTCGAAATGCTACGAAACTTTTAAGATCTTCTCTATAAGTTACGAGGGAAGGTTATGATTGAATTCCAAGCAAAAAATCATCTCAAATTTAGATTCTAAGAATGATTTTGAAATACTAGTTTCGTTGAAAAAATTGTTGTATATTATAAACTAGTTTTCACTAGTTTCGGTCAAAAAATCAAATTAAATCGAGGTTTGTTCGTAATGCTACGAAACTTTTAAGGTCCTTTCTATATGTTATGAGGGAAGGCTATGATGGAAGTCCATGCATAAAATTATCTAAAAATTAGATTCAATTAAACTTTTTGAAATACTAGTGTTGGTCAAAAAATCGTAGTATATTATATACAATTTTGTACTAGTTTCGGTCAAAAAATCAAATTAAATCGAAGATTGTTTGAAATTCTATGAAACTCTTAAGATCATCTCTATACGTTACGAAGGAAGGTTATGATGGAAGTCCATGCAAAAAAATTGTCTCAAAATAAGATTCTATGAAACCTTTGGAATTACTAGTTTCGTTCAAAAAAATGGTAGTATATTATACACAATTTTATACTAGTTTCGGTCAAAAAATAAATTAAATCGAGGATTGTTCGAAATGCTACGACACTTTTCAGATCCATTCTATATGTTACGAGGGAAGGCTATTATGGATGTCCATGCAAAAAATTATCTCAATATTAGATACTATGAAACTTTTTGAAATACTAGTTACGGTCAAAAAAAATCGTAGTATATTATACACAAATGTATACTAGTTTCGGTCAATAAATCGAATTAAATTGAGGATTGATCGAAATGCTGCGAAACTTTTCAAATCCTCTCTATATGTTATGAGGGAAGGTTATGATGGATGTCCATGAAAAAAACATCTCAAAATTAGATTCTATGAAACATTTTTAAATACTAGTTTCGGTCAAAAATCAAATTAAATCCAAGATTGTTCAAAATGAAACAAAACTTTTAAGATCCTCTCTTTATGATACAAGGGAACGTTATGATGAAAGTCCATGCAAAAAATCATAGCAAAATTAGATTCTATGAAACTTTTTGAAATACTAGTTTTAGTCAAAAAGTTGTAGTATATTATATACAATTTTATATATTAGTTTCGGTCAAAAAATCATATTAAATCGAGGATTGTTCGAAATGCTACGAAACGTTTCAGATCTTTTCTATATTTAACGAGGGATGGCTATGATGGATGTCCATGCAAAAAATTATCTCAAAAATAGATAATATGAAACTTTTTGAAATACTAGTTTCGGTCAAAAAAATCGTAGTATATTATACACAATTTTATACTAGTTTCGGTCAAAAAATCAAATTAAATCGAGGATTGTTCGAAATGCTATGGAACTTTTAAGATCATCTCTATACGTTACGAGGGAAGGTTATGATTGACGTCCATTCAAAAAATTATCTCAAAATTAGATTCTATGAAACCTTTTGAATTACTAGTTTCGGTCAAAAAATCGTAGTATATTATACACAATTTTATACTAGTTTCGGTCAAAAATAAAATTAAATAGAGGATTGTTCGAAATGCTACGAAACATTTTAGATCCTTTCTATATATTACGAGGGAAGGCTATGATGAAAGTCCATGCAAAAAATTATCTCAAAATTAGATACTATGAAACTTTTTTAAATACTAGTTTCAATCAAAAAATCGTAGTATATTATACACAAATTTATACTAGTTTTTGTCAAAAAATCATATTAAATCGAGGATTGTTCGAAATGCTACGAAACTTTTCAGATCTTTTCTATATGTTACGAGGGAAGGCTATGATGGATGTCCATGCAAAAAATTATCTCAAAAATAGTTAATATGAAACTATTTGAAATACTAGTTTCGGTCTAAAAATCGTAGTATATTATACACAATTTTATACTAGTTTTGGTCAAAAAAACAAATTAAATCAAGGATTGTTCGAAATGCTATGAAAATTTTAAGATCATCTCTATACGTTACGAGGGAAGGTTATGATGGAAGTCCATGCAAGAAATTATCTCAAAATTAGATTTTATGAAACCTTTTGAATTACTAGTTTCGGTCAAAAAATCGTTGTATATTATACACAATTTTATACTAGTTTCGGTCAAAAAATAAATTAAATCGAGGATTGTTCGAAATGCTACGAAACTTTTTAGATCCTTTATATATGTTACGCGGGAAGGCTATGATGGATGTCCATGTAAGAAAATATCTCAAATTTAGATACTATGAAACTTTTTGAAATACTAGTTTTGGTCAATAAATCGAATTAAATTGAGGATTGTTCGAAATGCCATGAAACTTTTCAGATCTTTTCTATATGTTACGAGGGAAGGCTATGATGGATGTCCATGCAAAAAATTATCTCAAAAATATATAATATGGAACTTTTTGAAATACTAGTTTCGGTCAGAAAATCGTAGTATATTATACACAATTTTATACTAGTTTCGGTCAAGAAATCAAATTCTATCAAGGATTGTTCAAAATGCTACAAAACTTTTCAGATCCTCCCTATATGTTACGAGGGAAGGTTATGATGGAAGTCCATGAAAAAACTTGTCTTAAAATTAGATTCAATGAAACTTTTTGAAATACTACTTTCGGTCAAAAAATCGTAGTATATTCATACACAATTCTATACTAGTTTCGGTAAAAAATCAAATTAAATTGAGGATTGTTCGAAATGCTACGAAACTTTTAAGATCTTCTCTATAAGTTACGAGGGAAGGTTATGATTGAATTCCAAGCAAAAAATCATCTCAAATTTAGATTCTAAGAAAGATTTTGAAATACTAGTTTCGTTCAAAAAATTGTTGTATATTATAAACTAGTTTTCACTAGTTTCGGTCAAAAAATCAAATTAAATCGAGGTTTGTTAGTAATGCTACGAAACTTTTAAGGTCCTTTCTATATGTTATGAGGGAAGGCTATGATGGAAGTCCATGCATAAAATTATCTAAAAATTAGATTCAATTAAACTTTTTGAAATACTAGTGTTGGTCAAAAAATCGTAGTATATTATATACAATTTTGTACTAGTTTCGGTCAAAAAATCAAATTAAATCGAAGATTGTTTGAAATTCTATGAAACTCTTAAGATCATCTCTATACGTTACGAAGGAAGGTTATGATGGAAGTCCATGCAAAAAAATTGTCTCAAAATAAGATTCTATGAAACCTTTGGAATTACTAGTTTCGTTCAAAAAAATGGTAGTATATTATACACAATTTTATACTAGTTTCGGTCAAAAAATAAATTAAATCGAGGATTGTTCGAAATGCTACGACACTTTTCAGATCCATTCTATATGTTACGAGGGAAGGCTATTATGGATGTCCATGCAAAAAATTATCTCAAAAATAGATAATATGAAACTTTTTGAAATACTAGTTTCGGTCAAAAAAATCGTAGTATATTATACACAATTTTATACTAGTTTCGGTCAAAAAATCAAATTAAATCGAGGATTGTTCGAAATGCTATGGAACTTTTAAGATCATCTCTATACGTTACGAGGGAAGGTTATGATTGACGTCCATTCAAAAAATTATCTCAAAATTAGATTCTATGAAACCTTTTGAATTACTAGTTTCAGTCAAAAAATCATAGTATATTATACACAATTTTATACTAGTTTCGGTCAAAAATAAAATTAAATAGAGGATTGTTCGAAATGCTACGAAACATTTTAGATCCTTTCTATATATTACGAGGGAAGGCTATGATGGATGTCCATGTAAAAAATTATCTCAAAATTAGATACTATGAAACTTTTTTAAATACTAGTTTCAATCAAAAAATCGTAGTATATTATACACAAATTTATACTAGTTTTTGTCAATAAATCGAATTAAATTGAGTTTTGTTTGAAATGCTACGAAACATTTCAGATCTTTTCTATATGTTACGAGGGAAGGCTATGATGGATGTCCATGCAAAAAATTATCTCAAAAATAGTTAATATGAAACTATTTGAAATACTAGTTTCGGTCTAAAAATCGTAGTATATTATACACAATTTTATACTAGTTTTGGTCAAAAAAACAAATTAAATCAAGGATTGTTCGAAATGCTATGAAAATTTTAAGATCATCTCTATACGTTACGAGGGAAGGTTATGATGGAAGTCCATGCAAGAAATTATCTCAAAATTAGATTTTATGAAACCTTTTGAATTACTAGTTTCGGTCAAAAAATCGTTGTATATTATACACAATTTTATACTAGTTTCGGTCAAAAAATAAATTAAATCGAGGATTGTTCGAAATGCTACGAAACTTTTTAGATCCTTTATATATGTTACGCGGGAAGGCTATGATGGATGTCCATGTAAGAAAATATCTCAAATTTAGATACTATGAAACTTTTTGAAATACTAGTTTTGGTCAATAAATCGAATTAAATTGAGGATTGTTCGAAATGCCATGAAACTTTTCAGATCTTTTCTATATGTTACGAGGGAAGGCTATGATGGATGTCCATGCAAAAAATTATCTCAAAAAAATATAATATGGAACTTTTTGAAATACTAGTTTCGGTCAGAAAATCGTAGTATATTATACACAATTTTATACTAGTTTCGGTCAAGAAATCAAATTCTATCAAGGATTGTTCAAAATGCTACAAAACTTTTCATATCCTCCCTATATGTTACGAGGGAAGGTTATGATGGAAGTCCATGAAAAAACTTGTCTTAATATTAGATTCAATGAAACTTTTTGAAATACTACTTTCGGTCAAAAAATCGTAGTATATTCATACACAATTCTATACTAGTTTCGGTAAAAAATCAAATTAAATTGAGGATTGTTCGAAATGCTACGAAACTTTTAAGATCTTCTCTATAAGTTACGAGGGAAGGTTATGATTGAATTCCAAGCAAAAAATCATCTCAAATTTAGATTCTAAGAATGATTTTGAAATACTAGTTTCGTTCAAAAAATTGTTGTATATTATAAACTAGTTTTCACTAGTTTCGGTCAAAAAATCAAATTAAATCGAGGTTTGTTCGTAATGCTACGAAACTTTTAAGGTCCTTTCTATATGTTATGAGGGAAGGCTATGATGGAAGTCCATGCATATAATTATCTAAAAATTAGATTCAATTAAACTTTTTGAAATACTAGTGTTGGTCAAAAAATCGTAGTATATTATATACAATTTTGTACTAGTTTCGGTCAAAAAATCAAATTAAATCGAAGATTGTTTGAAATTCTATGAAACTCTTAAGATCATCTCTATACGTTACGAAGGAAGGTTATGATGGAAGTCCATGCAAAAAAATTGTCTCAAAATAAGATTCTATGAAACCTTTGGAATTACTAGTTTCGTTCAAAAAAATGGTAGTATATTATACACAATTTTATACTAGTTTCGGTCAAAAAATAAATTAAATCGAGGATTGTTCGAAATGCTACGACACTTTTCAGATCCATTCTATATGTTACGAGGGAAGGCTATTATGGATGTCCATGCAAAAAATTATCTCAATATTAGATACTATGAAACTTTTTGAAATACTAGTTACGGTCAAAAAAAATCGTAGTATATTATACACAAATGTATACTAGTTTCGGTCAATAAATCAAATTAAATTGAGGATTGATCGAAATGCTGCGAAACTTTTCAAATCCTCTGTATATGTTATGAGGGAAGGTTATGATGGATGTCCATGAAAAAAACATCTCAAAATTAGATTCTATGAAACATTTTTAAATACTAGTTTCGGTCAAAAATCAAATTAAATCCAAGATTGTTCAAAATGAAACAAAACTTTTAAGATCCTCTCTTTATGATACAAGGGAACGTTATGATGAAAGTCCATGCAAAAAATCATAGCAAAATTAGATTCTATGAAACTTTTTGAAATACTAGTTTTAGTCAAAAAGTTGTAGTATATTATATACAATTTTATATATTAGTTTCGGTCAAAAAATCATATTAAATCGAGGATTGTTCGAAATGCTACGAAACGTTTCAGATCTTTTCTATATTTAACGAGGGATGGCTATGATGGATGTCCATGCAAAAAATTATCTCAAAAATAGATAATATGAAACTTTTTGAAATACTAGTTTCGGTCAAAAAAATCGTAGTATATTATACACAATTTTATACTAGTTTCGGTCAAAAAATCAAATTAAATCGAGGATTGTTCGAAATGCTATGGAACTTTTAAGATCATCTCTATACGTTACGAGGGAAGGTTATGATTGACGTCCATTCAAAAAATTATCTCAAAATTAGATTCTATGAAACCTTTTGAATTACTAGTTTCGGTCAAAAAATCGTAGTATATTATACACAATTTTATACTAGTTTCGGTCAAAAATAAAATTAAATAGAGGATTGTTCGAAATGCTACGAAACATTTTAGATCCTTTCTATATATTACGAGGGAAGGCTATGATGAAAGTCCATGCAAAAAATTATCTCAAAATTAGATACTATGAAACTTTTTTAAATACTAGTTTCAATCAAAAAATCGTAGTATATTATACACAAATTTATACTAGTTTTTGTCAAAAAATCATATTAAATCGAGGATTGTTCGAAATGCTACGAAACTTTTCAGATCTTTTCTATATGTTACGAGGGAAGGCTATGATGGATGTCCATGCAAAAAATTATCTCAAAAATAGTTAATATGAAACTATTTGAAATACTAGTTTCGGTCTAAAAATCGTAGTATATTATACACAATTTTATACTAGTTTTGGTCAAAAAAACAAATTAAATCAAGGATTGTTCGAAATGCTATGAAAATTTTAAGATCATCTCTATACGTTACGAGGGAAGGTTATGATGGAAGTCCATGCAAGAAATTATCTCAAAATTAGATTTTATGAAACCTTTTGAATTACTAGTTTCGGTCAAAAAATCGTTGTATATTATACACAATTTTATACTAGTTTCGGTCAAAAAATAAATTAAATCGAGGATTGTTCGAAATGCTACGAAACTTTTTAGATCCTTTATATATGTTACGCGGGAAGGCTATGATGGATGTCCATGTAAGAAAATATCTCAAATTTAGATACTATGAAACTTTTTGAAATACTAGTTTTGGTCAATAAATCGAATTAAATTGAGGATTGTTCGAAATGCCATGAAACTTTTCAGATCTTTTCTATATGTTACGAGGGAAGGCTATGATGGATGTCCATGCAAAAAATTATCTCAAAAATATATAATATGGAACTTTTTGAAATACTAGTTTCGGTCAGAAAATCGTAGTATATTATACACAATTTTATACTAGTTTCGGTCAAGAAATCAAATTCTATCAAGGATTGTTCAAAATGCTACAAAACTTTTCAGATCCTCCCTATATGTTACGAGGGAAGGTTATGATGGAAGTCCATGAAAAAACTTGTCTTAAAATTAGATTCAATGAAACTTTTTGAAATACTACTTTCGGTCAAAAAATCGTAGTATATTCATACACAATTCTATACTAGTTTCGGTAAAAAATCAAATTAAATTGAGGATTGTTCGAAATGCTACGAAACTTTTAAGATCTTCTCTATAAGTTACGAGGGAAGGTTATGATTGAATTCCAAGCAAAAAATCATCTCAAATTTAGATTCTAAGAAAGATTTTGAAATACTAGTTTCGTTCAAAAAATTGTTGTATATTATAAACTAGTTTTCACTAGTTTCGGTCAAAAAATCAAATTAAATCGAGGTTTGTTAGTAATGCTACGAAACTTTTAAGGTCCTTTCTATATGTTATGAGGGAAGGCTATGATGGAAGTCCATGCATAAAATTATCTAAAAATTAGATTCAATTAAACTTTTTGAAATACTAGTGTTGGTCAAAAAATCGTAGTATATTATATACAATTTTGTACTAGTTTCGGTCAAAAAATCAAATTAAATCGAAGATTGTTTGAAATTCTATGAAACTCTTAAGATCATCTCTATACGTTACGAAGGAAGGTTATGATGGAAGTCCATGCAAAAAAATTGTCTCAAAATAAGATTCTATGAAACCTTTGGAATTACTAGTTTCGTTCAAAAAAATGGTAGTATATTATACACAATTTTATACTAGTTTCGGTCAAAAAATAAATTAAATCGAGGATTGTTCGAAATGCTACGACACTTTTCAGATCCATTCTATATGTTACGAGGGAAGGCTATTATGGATGTCCATGCAAAAAATTATCTCAAAAATAGATAATATGAAACTTTTTGAAATACTAGTTTCGGTCAAAAAAATCGTAGTATATTATACACAATTTTATACTAGTTTCGGTCAAAAAATCAAATTAAATCGAGGATTGTTCGAAATGCTATGGAACTTTTAAGATCATCTCTATACGTTACGAGGGAAGGTTATGATTGACGTCCATTCAAAAAATTATCTCAAAATTAGATTCTATGAAACCTTTTGAATTACTAGTTTCAGTCAAAAAATCATAGTATATTATACACAATTTTATACTAGTTTCGGTCAAAAATAAAATTAAATAGAGGATTGTTCGAAATGCTACGAAACATTTTAGATCCTTTCTATATATTACGAGGGAAGGCTATGATGGATGTCCATGTAAAAAATTATCTCAAAATTAGATACTATGAAACTTTTTTAAATACTAGTTTCAATCAAAAAATCGTAGTATATTATACACAAATTTATACTAGTTTTTGTCAATAAATCGAATTAAATTGAGTTTTGTTTGAAATGCTACGAAACATTTCAGATCTTTTCTATATGTTACGAGGGAAGGCTATGATGGATGTCCATGCAAAAAATTATCTCAAAAATAGTTAATATGAAACTATTTGAAATACTAGTTTCGGTCTAAAAATCGTAGTATATTATACACAATTTTATACTAGTTTTGGTCAAAAAAACAAATTAAATCAAGGATTGTTCGAAATGCTATGAAAATTTTAAGATCATCTCTATACGTTACGAGGGAAGGTTATGATGGAAGTCCATGCAAGAAATTATCTCAAAATTAGATTTTATGAAACCTTTTGAATTACTAGTTTCGGTCAAAAAATCGTTGTATATTATACACAATTTTATACTAGTTTCGGTCAAAAAATAAATTAAATCGAGGATTGTTCGAAATGCTACGAAACTTTTTAGATCCTTTATATATGTTACGCGGGAAGGCTATGATGGATGTCCATGTAAGAAAATATCTCAAATTTAGATACTATGAAACTTTTTGAAATACTAGTTTTGGTCAATAAATCGAATTAAATTGAGGATTGTTCGAAATGCCATGAAACTTTTCAGATCTTTTCTATATGTTACGAGGGAAGGCTATGATGGATGTCCATGCAAAAAATTATCTCAAAAAAATATAATATGGAACTTTTTGAAATACTAGTTTCGGTCAGAAAATCGTAGTATATTATACACAATTTTATACTAGTTTCGGTCAAGAAATCAAATTCTATCAAGGATTGTTCAAAATGCTACAAAACTTTTCATATCCTCCCTATATGTTACGAGGGAAGGTTATGATGGAAGTCCATGAAAAAACTTGTCTTAATATTAGATTCAATGAAACTTTTTGAAATACTACTTTCGGTCAAAAAATCGTAGTATATTCATACACAATTCTATACTAGTTTCGGTAAAAAATCAAATTAAATTGAGGATTGTTCGAAATGCTACGAAACTTTTAAGATCTTCTCTATAAGTTACGAGGGAAGGTTATGATTGAATTCCAAGCAAAAAATCATCTCAAATTTAGATTCTAAGAATGATTTTGAAATACTAGTTTCGTTCAAAAAATTGTTGTATATTATAAACTAGTTTTCACTAGTTTCGGTCAAAAAATCAAATTAAATCGAGGTTTGTTCGTAATGCTACGAAACTTTTAAGGTCCTTTCTATATGTTATGAGGGAAGGCTATGATGGAAGTCCATGCATATAATTATCTAAAAATTAGATTCAATTAAACTTTTTGAAATACTAGTGTTGGTCAAAAAATCGTAGTATATTATATACAATTTTGTACTAGTTTCGGTCAAAAAATCAAATTAAATCGAAGATTGTTTGAAATTCTATGAAACTCTTAAGATCATCTCTATACGTTACGAAGGAAGGTTATGATGGAAGTCCATGCAAAAAAATTGTCTCAAAATAAGATTCTATGAAACCTTTGGAATTACTAGTTTCGTTCAAAAAAATGGTAGTATATTATACACAATTTTATACTAGTTTCGGTCAAAAAATAAATTAAATCGAGGATTGTTCGAAATGCTACGACACTTTTCAGATCCATTCTATATGTTACGAGGGAAGGCTATTATGGATGTCCATGCAAAAAATTATCTCAATATTAGATACTATGAAACTTTTTGAAATACTAGTTACGGTCAAAAAAAATCGTAGTATATTATACACAAATGTATACTAGTTTCGGTCAATAAATCGAATTAAATTGAGGATTGATCGAAATGCTGCGAAACTTTTCAAATCCTCTGTATATGTTATGAGGGAAGGTTATGATGGATGTCCATGAAAAAAACATCTCAAAATTAGATTCTATGAAACATTTTTAAATACTAGTTTCGGTCAAAAATCAAATTAAATCCAAGATTGTTCAAAATGAAACAAAACTTTTAAGATCCTCTCTTTATGATACAAGGGAACGTTATGATGAAAGTCCATGCAAAAAATCATAGCAAAATTAGATTCTATGAAACTTTTTGAAATACTAGTTTTAGTCAAAAAATTGTAGTATATTATATACAATTTTATATATTAGTTTCGGTCAAAAAATCATATTAAATCGAGGATTGTTCGAAATGCTACGAAACGTTTCAGATCTTTTCTATATTTAACGAGGGATGGCTATGATGGATGTCCATGCAAAAAATTATCTCAAAAATAGATAATATGAAACTTTTTGAAATACTAGTTTCGGTCAAAAAAATCGTAGTATATTATACACAATTTTATACTAGTTTCGGTCAAAAAATCAAATTAAATCGAGGATTGTTCGAAATGCTATGGAACTTTTAAGATCATCTCTATATGTTACGAGGGAAGGTTATGATTGAAGTCCATTCAAAAAATTATCTCAAAATTAGATTCTATGAAACCTTTTGAATTACTAGTTTCGGTCAAAAAATGGTAGTATATTATACACAATTTTATACTAGTTTCGGTCAAAAATAAAATTAAATAGACGATTGTTCGAAATGCTACGAAACTTTTTAGATCCTTTCTATATATTACGAGGGAAGGCTATGATGGATGTCCATGTAAAAAATTATCTCAAAATTAGATACTATGAAACTTTTTTAAATACTAGTTTCAATCAAAAAATCGTAGTATATTATACACAAATTTATACTAGTTTTTGTCAATAAATCGAATTAAATTGAGTTTTGTTTGAAATGCCACGAAACTTTTCAGATCTTTTCTATATGTTACGAGGGAAGGCTATGATGGATGTCCATGCAAAAAATTATCTCAAAAATAGTTAATATGAAACTTTTTGAAATACTAGTTTCCGTCTAAAAATCGTAGTATATTATACACAATTTTATACTAGTTTCGGTCAAAAAATCAAATTAAATCAAGGATTGTTCGAAATGCTATGAAAATTTTAAGATCATCTCTATACATTACGAGGGAAGGTTATGATGGAAGTCCATGCAAGAAATTATCTCAAAATTAGATTTTATGAAACCTTTTGAATTACTAGTTTCCGTCAAAAAATCGTTGTATATTATACACAATTTTATACTAGTTTCGGTCAAAAAATAAATTAAATCGAGGATTGTTCGAAATGCTACGAAACTTTTTAGATTCTTTCTATATGTTACGCGGGAAGGCTATGATGGAAGTCCATGTAAGAAAATATCTCAAATTTAGATACTATGAAACTTTTTGAAATACTAGTTTTGGTCAATAAATCGAATTAAATTGAAGATTGTTCGAAATGCCATGAAACTTTTTAGATCTTTTCTATATGTTACGAGGGAAGGCTATGATGGATGTCCATGCAAAAAAATTATCTCAAAAATATATAATATGAAACTTTTTGAAATACTAGTTTCGGTCAAAAAATTGTAGTATATTATACACAATTTTATACTAGTTTCGGTCAAGAAATCAAATTTTATCAAGGATTGTTCGAAATGCTACAAAACTTTTCAGATCCTCCCTATATGTTACGAGGGAAGGTTATGATGGAAGTCCATGAAAAAACATGTCTGAAAATTAGATTCAATGAAACTTTTTGAAATACTAGTTTCGGTCAAAAAATCGTAGTATATTTATACACAATTCAATACTAGTTTCGGTTAAAAATCAAATTAAATTGAGGATTGTTTGAAATGCTACGAAACGTTTAATATCTTCTCTATAAGTTACGAGGGAAGGTTATGATTGAATTCCATGCAAAAATCATCTCAAATTTAGATTCTAAGAAAGATTTTGAAATACTAGTTTCGTTCAAAAAATTGTAGTATATTATAAACAAGTTTTCACTAGTTTCGGTCAAAAAATCAAATTAAATCGAGGTTTGTTCGTAATGCTACGAAACTTTTAAGGTTCGTTCTATATGTTATGAGGGAAGGCTATGATGGAACTCCATGCATAAAATTATCTAAAAATTAGATTCAATTAAACTTTTTGAAATACTAGTGTTGGTCAAAAAATCGTAGTATATTATATACAATTTTGTACTAGTTTCGGTCAAAAAATAAATTAAATCGAGGATTGTTTGAAATTCTATGAAACTCTTAATATCATCTCTATACGTTACGAGGGAAGGTTATGATGGAAGTCCATGCAAAAAAATTGTCTCAAAATAAGATTCTATGAAACCTTTGGAATTACTAGTTTCGTTCAAAAAAATTGTAGTATATTATACACTATTTTATACTAGTTTCGGTCAAAAAATAAATTAAATCGAGGATTGTTCGAAATGCTACGACACTTTTCAGATCCATTCTATATGTTACGAGGGAAGGCTATTATGGATGTCCATGCAAAAAATTATCTCAATATTAGATACTATGAAACTTTTTGAAATACTAGTTACGGTCAAAAAAAATCGTAGTATATTATACACAAATGTATACTAGTTTCGGTCAATAAATCAAATTAAATTGAGGATTGATCGAAATGCTGCGAAACTTTTCAAATCCTCTGTATATGTTATGAGGGAAGGTTATGATGGATGTCCATGAAAAAAACATCTCAAAATTAGATTCTATGAAACATTTTTAAATACTAGTTTCGGTCAAAAATCAAATTAAATCCAAGATTGTTCAAAATGAAACAAAACTTTTAAGATCCTCTCTTTATGATACAAGGGAACGTTATGATGAAAGTCCATGCAAAAAATCATAGCAAAATTAGATTCTATGAAACTTTTTGAAATACTAGTTTTAGTCAAAAAATTGTAGTATATTATATACAATTTTATATATTAGTTTCGGTCAAAAAATCATATTAAATCGAGGATTGTTCGAAATGCTACGAAACGTTTCAGATCTTTTCTATATTTAACGAGGGATGGCTATGATGGATGTCCATGCAAAAAATTATCTCAAAAATAGATAATATGAAACTTTTTGAAATACTAGTTTCGGTCAAAAAAATCGTAGTATATTATACACAATTTTATACTAGTTTCGGTCAAAAAATCAAATTAAATCGAGGATTGTTCGAAATGCTATGGAACTTTTAAGATCATCTCTATACGTTACGAGGGAAGGTTATGATTGACGTCCATTCAAAAAATTATCTCAAAATTAGATTCTATGAAACCTTTTGAATTACTAGTTTCGGTCAAAAAATTGTAGTATATTATACACAATTTTATACTAGTTTCGGTCAAAAATAAAATTAAATAGAGGATTGTTCGAAATGCTACGAAACATTTTAGATCCTTTCTATATATTACGAGGGAAGGCTATGATGGATGTCCATGTAAAAAATTATCTCAAAATTAGATACTATGAAACTTTTTTAAATACTAGTTTCAATCAAAAAATCGTAGTATATTATACACAAATTTATACTAGTTTTTGTCAATAAATCGAATTAAATTGAGTTTTGTTTGAAATGCTACGAAACTTTTCAGATCTTTTCTATATGTTACGAGGGAAGGCTATGATGGATGTCCATGCAAAAAATTATCTCAAAAATAGTTAATATGAAACTATTTGAAATACTAGTTTCGGTCTAAAAATCGTAGTATATTATACACAATTTTATACTAGTTTTGGTCAAAAAAACAAATTAAATCAAGGATTGTTCGAAATGCTATGAAAATTTTAAGATCATCTCTATACGTTACGAGGGAAGGTTATGATGGAAGTCCATGCAAGAAATTATCTCAAAATTAGATTTTATGAAACCTTTCGAATTACTAGTTTCGGTCAAAAAATCGTTGTATATTATACACAATTTTATACTAGTTTCGGTCAAAAAATAAATTAAATCGAGGATTGTTCGAAATGCTACGAAACTTTTTAGATCCTTTATATATGTTACGCGGGAAGGCTATGATGGATGTCAATGTAAGAAAATATCTCAAATTTAGATACTATGAAACTTTTTGAAATACTAGTTTTGGTCAATAAATCGAATTAAATTGAGGATTGTTCGAAATGCCATGAAACTTTTCAGATCTTTTCTATATGTTACGAGGGAAGGCTATGATGGATGTCCATGAAAAAAATTATCTCAAAAATATATAATATGGAACTTTTTGAAATACTAGTTTCGGTCAGAAAATCGTAGTATATTATACACAATTTTATACTAGTTTCGGTCAAGAAATCAAATTCTATCAAGGATTGTTCAAAATGCTACAAAACTTTTCAGATCCTCCCTATATGTTACGAGGGAAGGTTATGATGGAAGTCCATGAAAAAACTTGTCTTAAAATTAGATTCAATGAAACTTTTTGAAATACTAGTTTCGGTCAAAAAATCGTAGTATATTTATACACTATTCTATACTAGTTTCTGTAAAAAATCAAATTAAATTGAGGATTGTTCGAAATGCTACGAAACTTTTAAGATCTTCTCTATAAGTTACGAGGGAAGGTTATGATTGAATTCCATGCAAAAAATCATCTCAAATTTAGATTCTAAGAAAGATTTTGAAATACTAGTTTCGTTCAAAAAATTGTTGTATATTATAAACTAGTTTTCACTAGTTTCTGTCAAAAAATCAAATTAAATCGAGGTTTGTTCGTAATGCTACGAAACTTTTAAGGTCCTTTCTATATGTTATGAGGGAAGGCTATGATGGAAGTCCATTTATAAAATTATCTAAAAATTAGATTCAATTAAACTTTTTGAAATACTAGTGTTGGTCAAAAAATCGTAGTATATTATATACAATTTTGTACTAGTTTCGGTCAAAAAATCAAATTAAATCGAAGATTGTTTGAAATTCTATGAAACTCTTAAGATCATCTCTATACGTTACGAAGGAAGGTTATGATGGAAGTCCATGCAAAAAAATTGTCTCAAAATAAGATTCTATGAAACCTTTGGAATTACTAGTTTCGTTCAAAAAAATGGTAGTATATTATACACAATTTTATACTAGTTTCGGTCAAAAAATAAATTAAATCGAGGATTGTTCGAAATGCTACGACACTTTTCAGATCCATTCTATATGTTACGAGGGAAGGCTATTATGGATGTCCATGCAAAAAATTATCTCAATATTAGATACTATGAAACTTTTTGAAATACTAGTTACGGTCAAAAAAAATCGTAGTATTTTATACACAAATGTATACTAGTTTCGGTCAATAAATCGAATTAAATTGAGGATTGATCGAAATGCTGCGAAACTTTTCAAATCCTCTCTATATGTTATGAGGGAAGGTTATGATGGAAGTCCATGAAAAAAACATCTCAAAATTAGATTCTATGAAACATTTTTAAATACTAGTTTCGGTCAAAAATCAAATTAAATCCAAGATTGTTCAAAATGAAAAAAAACTTTTAAGATCCTCTCTTTATGATACAAGGGAACGTTATGATGAAAGTCCATGCAAAAAATCATGGCAAAATTAGATTCTATGAAACTTTTTGAAATACTAGTTTTAGTCAAAAAATTGTAGTATATTATATACAATTTTATATATTAGTTTCGGTCAAAAAATCATATTAAATCGAGGATTGTTCGAAATGCTACGAAACGTTTCAGATCTTTTCTATATTTAACGAGGGATGGCTATGATGGATGTCCATGCAAAAAATTATCTCAAAAATAGATAATATGAAACTTTTTGAAATACTAGTTTCGGTCAAAAAAATCGTAGTATATTATACACAATTTTATACTAGTTTCGGTCAAAAAATCAAATTAAATCGAGGATTGTTCGAAATGCTATGGAACTTTTAAGATCATCTCTATACGTTACGAGGGAAGGTTATGATTGAAGTCCATTCAAAAAATTATCTCAAAATTAGATTCTATGAAACCTTTTGAATTACTAGTTTCGGTCAAAAAATCGTAGTATATTATACACAATTTTATACTAGTTTCGGTCAAAAATAAAATTAAATAGAGGATTGTTCGAAATGCTATGAAACTTTTTAGATCCTTTCTATATATTACGAGGGAAGGCTATGATGGATGTCCATGTAAAAAATTATCTCAAAATTAGATACTATGAAACTTTTTTAAATACTAGTTTCAATCAAAAAATCGTAGTATATTATACACAAATTTATTCTAGTTTTTGTCAATAAATCGAATTAAATTGAGTTTTGTTTGAAATGCCACGAAACTTTTCAGATCTTTTCTATATGTTACGAGGGAAGGCTATGATGGATGTCCATGCAAAAAATTATCTCAAAAATAGTTAATATGAAACTTTTTGAAATACTAGTTTCCGTCTAAAAATCGTAGTATATTATACACAATTTTATACTAGTTTCGGTCAAAAAATCAAATTAAATCAAGGATTGTTCGAAATGCTATGAAAATTTTAAGATCATCTCTATACATTACGAGGGAAGGTTATGATGGAAGTCCATGCAAGAAATTATCTCAAAATTAGATTTTATGAAACCTTTTGAATTACTACTTTCGGTCAAAAAATCGTTGTATATTATACACAATTTTATACAAGTTTCGGTCAAAAAATAAATTAAATCGAGGATTGTTCGAAATGCTACGAAACTTTTTAGATTCTTTCTATATGTTACGCGGGAAGGCTATGATGGAAGTCCATGTAAGAAAATATCTCAAATTTAGATACTATGAAACTTTTTGAAATACTAGTTTTGGTCAATAAATCGAATTAAATTGAAGATTGTTCGAAATGCCATGAAACTTTTTAGATCTTTTCTATATGTTACGAGGGAAGGCTATGATGGATGTACATGCAAAAAAATTATCTCAAAAATATATAATATGAAACTTTTTGAAATACTAGTTTCGGTCAAAAAATCGTAGTATATTATACACAATTTTATACTAGTTTCGGTCAAGAAATCAAATTTTATCAAGGATTGTTCGAAATGCTACAAAACTTTTCAGATCCTCCCTATATGTTACGAGGGAAGGTTATGATGGAAGTCCATGAAAAAACTTGTCTGAAAATTAGATTCAATGAAACTTTTTGAAATACTAGTTTCGGTCAAAAAATCGTAGTATATTTATACACAATTCTATACTAGTTTCGGTCAAAAATCAAATTAAATTGAGGATTGTTCGAGATGCTACGAAACGTTTAAGATCTTCTTTATAAGTTACGAGGGAAGGTTATGATTGAATTCCATGCAAAAATCATCTCAAATTTAGATTCTAAGAAAGATTTTGAAATACTAGTTTCGTTCAAAAAATTGTAGTATATTATAAACAAGTTTTCACTAGTTTCGGTCAAAAAATCAAATTAAATCGAGGTTTGTTCGTAATGCTACGAAAATTTTAAGGATCCATTCTATATGTTACGAGGGAAGGCTATTATGGATGTCCATGCAAAAAATTATCTAAAAATTAGATACTATGAAACTTTTTGAAATACTAGTTACGGTCAAAAAAAATCATAGTATATTATACACAAATGTATACTAGTTTCGGTCAATAAATCGAATTAAATTGAGGATTGATCGAAATGCTGCGAAACTTTTCAAATCCTCTCTATATGTTATGAGGGAAGGTTATGATGGAAGTCCATGAAAAAAACATCTCAAAATTAGATTCTATGAAACATTTTTAAATACTAGTTTCGGTCAAAAATCAAATTAAATCCAAGATTGTTCAAAATGAAACAAAACTTTTAAGATCCTCTCTTTATGATACAAGGGAACGTTATGATGAAAGTCCATGCAAAAAATCATAGCAAAATTAGATTCTATGAAACTTTTTGAAATACTAGTTTTAGTCAAAAAATTGTAGTATATTATATACAATTTTATATATTAGTTTCGGTCAAAAAATCATATTAAATCGAGGATTGTTCGAAATGCTACGAAACGTTTCAGATCTTTTCTATATTTTACGAGGGATGGCTATGATGGATGTCCATGCAAAAAATTATCTCAAAAATAGATAATATGAAACTTTTTGAAATACTAGTTTCGGTCAAAAAATCGTAGTATATTATACACAATTTTATACTAGTTTCGGTCAAAAAATCAAATTAAATCGAGGATTGTTCGAAATGCTATGAAACTTTTATGATCATCTCTATACGTTACGAGGGAAGGTTATGATTGAAGTCCATTAAAAAATTATCTCAAAATTAGATTCTATGAAACCTTTTGAATTACTAGTTTCGGTCAAAAAATCGTAGTATATTATACACAATTTTATACTAGTTTCGGTCAAAAATAAAATTAAATAGAGGATTGTTCGAAATGCTACGAAACTTTTTAGATCCTTTCTATATATTATGAGGGAAGGCTATGATGGATGTCCATGTAAAAAAATATCTCAAAATTAGATACTATGAAACTTTTTTAAATACTAGTTTCAATCAAAAAATCTTAGTATATTATACACAAATTTATACTAGTTTTGGTCAATAAATCGAATTAAATTGAGTTTTGTTTGAAATGCCACGAAACTTTTCAGATCATCCCTATATGTTATGAGGGGAGGTTATGATGGAAGTCCATCCAAAATATTATCTCAAAATTAGATTCTATGAAACTTTTTAAATACTAGTTTCGGTCAAAAATCAAATTAAATCCAGGATTGTTCGAAATGATACGAAACTTTTAAGATCCTCTTTATATGTTACCAGGGAAGGTTATGATGGAAGTCCATATAAAATTCATCTCAAAATTAGATTCTATGAAACTTTTTGAAATACTAGTTTCGGTCAAAAAATTGTAGTATATTATATACAATTTTATACTAGATTCGATGAAAAATCATATTAAATCAAGGATTGTTCAAAATGCTACGAAACTTTTCAGATATTTTCTATATGTTACGAGGGAAGGCTATAATGGTTGTCCATGCAAAAAATTATCTCAAAAATAGTTAATATGAATCTTTTTGAAATACTAGTTTCGGTTTAAAAATCGTAGTATATTATATTCAATTTTATACTAGTTTCGGTCAAAAAATCAAATTAAATCGAGGATTGTTCAAAATGCTATGAAACTTTTAAGATCATCTCTATATGTTATGAGGGAAGGTTATGATGGAAGTCCATGCAAAAAATTATCTTAAAATTAGATTCATTGAAACCTTTTGAATTACTAGTTTCGGTCAAAAAATTGTAGTATATTATACACAATTTTATATTAGTTTCGATCAAAAAATAAATTAAATCGAGGATTGTTCGAAATGCTATGAAACTTTTTAGATCTTTTCTATATGTTACGAGGGAAGGCTATGATGGATGTCCATGTAAACATTATCTCAAAATTAGATACTATGAAACTTTTTGAAATACTAGTTTCAGTCAAAAATCGTAGTATATTATACACAAATTTATACTAGATTTGGTCAATAAATCGAATTAAATTGAGGATTGTTCGAAATGCCACGAACATTTTCAGATCCTCTCTATATGTTATGAGGGATTGTTATAATGGAAGTCCATCCAAAAAATTATCTCAAAATTAGATTCTATGAAACTTTTTGAAATACTAGTTTTTGTCAAAAAAATCGTAGTATATTATACACAATTATATACTAGTTTCGGTCAAAATTCAAATTAAATCCAGGATTGTTCAAAATGCAACGAAACTTTTTAGATCCTCTCTTTATGATACAAGGGAAGGTTATGATGAAAGTCCATGCAAAAAATCATCGCAAAATTAGATTCTATGAAACGTTTTGAAATACTAGTTTTAGTCAAAAAATTATATTATATTATATACAATTTTATATATTATTACGGTCATAAAAACATATTAAATCGAGGATTGTTCGAAATGCTACAAAACGTTTCAGATCTTTTCTATATGTTACGAGGGAAGGCTATGATGGATGTCTATGCAAAAAATTATCTCAAAAATAGATAATATGAAACTTTTTGAAATACTAGTTTCGGTCAAAAAAAATCGTAATATATTATACACAATTTTAAACTAGTTTCGGTCAAAAAATCAAATTAAATCGAGGATTGTTCGAAATGCTATGAAACTTTTAAGATCATCTCTATATGTTACGAGGGAAGGTTATGATGGAAGTCCGTGCAAAAAATTATCTCAAAATTAGATTCTATGAACCCTTTTGAATTACTAGTTTCGGTCAAAAAATCGTAGTATATTATACACAATTTTATACTAGTGTCGGTCAAAAAATAAATTAAATAGAGGATTTTTCAAAATGCTACGAAACTTTTCAGATCCTTTCTATATGTTACGAGGGAAGGCTATAATGGATGTCCATGTAAAAAATTATCTCAAAATTAGATACTATGAAACAATTTGAAATACTAGTTTCAGTCAAAAAATTGTAGTATATTATACAAAATTTTATACTAGTTTTGGTCAATAAATCGAATTAAATTGAGGATTGTTCGAAATGCCACGAACCTTTTCAGATCCTCTCTATATGTTATGAGGGAATGTTATGATGGAAGTCCATCCAAAAATTAATCTCAAAATTAGATTCTATGAAACTTTTGAAATACTAGTTTTGGTATAAAAAATGGTAGTATATTATACACAATTCTATACTAGTTTCTGGCAAAAATCAAATTAAATCAAGGATTGTTCGAAAGATACGAAAATTTTAATATCCTCTCTATATGTTACGAGGGAAGGTTATGATGGAAGTCCAAGTAAAAATCATCTCTAAATTAGATTCTATGAAAAAATTTGAAATACTTGTTTCGGTCAAAAAATTGTAGTATATTACATACAATTTTATACTAGTTTCCGTTAAAAATCATATTAAATCGAGGATTGTTCGAAATGATACGAACCTTTTACGATCCTCTCTATATGTTACAAGTAAAGGCTATGATGGATGTCCATGCAAAAATTATCTCAAAAATATATAATATGAAACTTTTTGAAATACTAGTTTCGGTCAAAAAATTGTAGTATATTATATACAATTTTATACTAGTTTCCGTTAAAAATCATATTAAATCGAGGATTGTTCGAAATGATACGAACCTTTTAAGATCCTCTCTATATGTTACAAGTAAAGGCTATGATGGATGTCCATGCAAAAAATTAACTCAAAAATATATAATATGAAACTTTTTGAAATACTAGTTTCGGTCAAAAAATCGTAGTATATTATACACAATTTTATACTAGTTTCGGTAAAAAAAATAAAATTAAATCGAGGATTGTTCGAAATGCTACAAAACTCTTCAGATCCTCCCTATATGTTACGAGGGAAGGTTATGATGGAAGTCCATGCAAAAGGTTGTCTTAAAATTAGATTCTATGAAACTTTTTTAAATACTAGTTTTGGTCAAAAAATTGTAGTATATTTATATACAATTTTATACTAGTTTCGGTCAAAAATCAAATTAAATTGAGGATTGTTCGAAATGCTACAAAACTTTTAAAATTCTCTCTATAAGTTACGAGGGAAGGTTATGATTGAATTACATGCAAAGAATCATCTCAAATTTAGATTCTAAGAAACATTTTGAAATACTAGTTTAAGTCAAAACAATTGTAGTATATTATACACAATTTTATACTAGTGTCGGTCAAAAAATAAATTAAATCGAGGATTGTTCGAAATTCTACGAAAAATTTTAGATCCTTTCTATATGTTACGAGGGAAGGCTATGATGGATGTCCATGTAAAAAATTATCTCAAAATTAGATACTATGAAACTTTTTGAAATACTAGTTTCAGTCAAAAAATTGTAGAATATTATAAACAAATTTATACTAGTTTTGGTCAATAAATCGAATTAAATTGAGGATTGTTCGAAATGCCACGAAACTTTTCCAATCCTCTCTATATGTTATGAGGGAATGTTATGATGGAAGTCCATCCAAAAAATTATCTCAAAATTAGATTCTATGAAACTTTTGAAATACTAGTTTTTGTAAAAAAAAATCGTAGTATATTATACACAATTCTATACTAGTTTCGGGCAAAAATCAAATTAAATTCAGGATTGTTCGAAATGATACGAAAAATTTAATATCCTCGCTATATGTTTCGAGGGAAGGTTATGATGGAAGTCCATGTAAAAATCATCTCAAAATTAGATTCTATGAAAATTTTTGAAATACTAGTTTCGGTCAAAAAATTGTAGTATATTACATACAATTTTATAATAGTTTCCGTTTAAAATCATATTAAATCGAAGATTGTTCAAAATGATACGAACCTTTTACGATCCTTTCTATATGTTACAAGTAAAGGCTATGATGGATGCCCATGCAAAAATTATCTCAAAAATATAAAATATGAAACTTTTTGAAATACTAGTTTCGGTCAAAATATCGTAGTATATTATACACAATTTTATACTAGTTTCGGTCAAAAAAATCAAATTAAATCGAGGATTGTTCGAAATGCTACAAAATTTTCAGATCCTCCCTATATGTTACGAGGGAAGGTTATGATGGAAATCCATGCAAAAGGTTGTCTTAAAATTAGTTTCAATGAAACATTTTTAAATACTAGTTTTGGTCAAAAAATTGTAGTATATTTATATACAATTTTATACTAGTTTCGGTCAAAAAATCAAATTAAATTGAGGATTGTTCGAAATGCTACAAAACTTTTAAGATTCTCTCTATAAGTTACGAGGGAAGGTTATGATTGAATTCCATGCAAAAAATCATCTCAAATTTAGAATCTAAGAAACATTTTGAAATACTAGTTTCGGTCAAAAAAATTGTAGTATATTATACACAATTTTATACTAGTTTCGGTCAAAAAATCAAATTAAATCGAGGATTGTTCGAAATGCTACGAAACGTTTCAGATCTTTTCTATATGTTACGAGGGAAGGCTATGATGGATGTCTATGCAAAAAATTATCTCAAAAATAGATAATATGAAACTTTTTGAAATACTAGTTTCGGTCAAAAAAAATCGTAGAATATTATACACAATTTTAAACTAGTTTCGGTCAAAAAATCAAATTAAATCGAGGATTGTTCGAAATGCTATGAAACTTTTAAGATCATCTCTATATGTTACGAGGGAAGGTTATGATGGAAGTCCGTGCAAAAAATTATCTCAAAATTAGATTCTATGAACCCTTTTGAATTACTAGTTTCGGTCAAAAAATCGTAGTATATTATACACAATTTTATACTAGTGTCGGTCAAAAAATAAATTGAATAGAGGATTTTTCAAAATGCTACGAAACTTTTCAGATCCTTTCTATATGTTACGAGGGAAGGCTATAATGGATGTCCATGTAAAAAATTATCTCAAAATTAGATACTATGAAACAATTTGAAATACTAGTTTCAGTCAAAAAATTGTAGTATATTATACAAAATTTTATACTAGTTTTGGTCAATAAATCGAATTAAATTGAGGATTGTTCGAAATGCCACGAACCTTTTCAGATCCTCTCTATATTTTTTATGAGGTAATGTTATGATGGAAGTCCATCCAAAAATTAATCTCAAAATTAGATTCTATGAAACTTTTGAAATACTAGTTTTGGTATAAAAAATGGTAGTATATTATACACAATTCTATACTAGTTTCTGGCAAAAATCAAATTAAATCAAGGATTGTTCGAAATGATACGAAAATTTTAATATCCTCTCTATATGTTACGAGGGAAGGTTATGATGGAAGTCCAAGTAAAAATCATCTCAAAATTAGATTCTACGAAAAAATTTGAAATACTTGTTTCGGTCAAAAAATTGTAGTATATTACATACAATTTTATACTAGTTTCCGTTAAAAATCATATTAAATCGAGGATTGTTCGAAATGATACGAACCTTTTACGATCCTCTCTATATGTTACAAGTAAAGGCTATGATGGATGTCCATGCAAAAATTATCTCAAAAATATATAATATGAAACTTTTTGAAATACTAGTTTCGGTCAAAAAATTGTAGTATAATATATACAATTTTATACTAGTTTCCGTTAAAAATCATATTAAATCGAGGATTGTTCGAAATGATACGAACCTTTTAAGATCCTCTCTATATGTTACAAGTAAAGGCTATGATGGATGTCCATGCAAAAAATTATCTCAAAAATATATAATATGAAACTTTTTGAAATACTAGTTTCGGTCAAAAAATCGTAGTATATTATACACAATTTTATACTAGTTTCGGTAAAAAAAATAAAATTAAATCGAGGATTGTTCGAAATGCTACAAAACTCTTCAGATCCTCCCTATATGTTACGAGGGAAGGTTATGATGGAAGTCCATGCAAAAGGTTGTCTTAAAATTAGATTCTATGAAACTTTTTTAAATACTAGTTTTGGTCAAAAAATTGTAGTATATTTATATACAATTTTATACTAAATTCGGTCAAAAATCAAATTAAATTGAGGATTGTTCGAAATGCTACAAAACTTTTAAAATTCTCTCTATAAGTTACTAGGGAAGGTTATGATTGAATTACATGCAAAGAATCATCTCAAATTTAGATTCTAAGAAACATTTTGAAATACTAGTTTAAGTCAAAACAATTGTAGTATATTATACACAATTATATACTAGTGTCGGTCAAAAAATAAATTAAATCGAGGATTGTTCGAAATGCTACGAAAAATTTATGATGGATGTCCATGTAAAAAATTATAGTATATTATATACTAGTTTTGGTCAAAAAATTGTAGTATATTATATACAATTTTATACTAGTTTCCGTTAAAAATCATATTAAATCGAGGATTGTTCGAAATGATACGAACCTTTTAAGATCCTCTCTATATGTTACAAGTAAAGGCTATGATGGATGTCCATGCAAAAAATTATCTCAAAAATATATAATATGAAACTTTTTGAAATACTAGTTTCGGTCAAAAAATCGTAGTATATTATACACAATTTTATACTAGTTTCGGTAAAAAAAATAAAATTAAATCGAGGATTGTTCGAAATGCTACAAAACTTTTCAGATCCTCCCTATATGTTACGAGGGAAGGTTATGATGGAAGTCCATGCAAAAGGTTGTCTTAAAATTAGATTCTATGAAACTTTTTTAAATACTAGTTTTGGTCAAAAAATTGTAGTATATTTATATACAATTTTATACTAGTTTCGGTCAAAAATCAGATTAAATTGAGGATTGTTCGAAATGCTACAAAACTTTTAAGATTCTCTCTATAAGTTACGAGGGAAGGTTATGATTGAATTACATGCAAAGAATCATCTCAAATTTAGATTCTAAGAAACATTTTGAAATACTAGTTTCGGTCAAAACAATTGTAGTATATTATACACAATTTTATACTAGTGTCGGTCAAAAAATAAATTAAATCGAGGATTGATCGAAATGCTACGAAAAATTTTAGATCCTTTCTATATGTTACGAGGGAAGGCTATGATGGATGTCCATGTAAAAAATTATCTCAAAATTGGATACTATGAAACTTTTTGAAATACTAGTTTCAGTCAAAAAATTGTAGAATATTATAAACAAATTTATACTAGTTTTGGTCAATAAATCGAATTAAATTGAGGATTGTTCGAAATGCCACGAAACTGTTCCAATCCTCTCTATATGTTATGAGGGAATGTTATGATGGAAGTCCATCCAAAAAATTGTCTCAAAATTAGATTCTATGAAACTTTTGAAATACTAGTTTTGGTAAAAAAATCGTAGTATATTATACACAATTCTATACTAGTTTCGGGAAAAAATCAAATTAAATCCAGGATTGTTCGAAATGATACGAAAAATTTAATATCCTCGCTATATGTTACGAGGGAAGGTTATGATGGAAGTCCATGTAAAAATCATCTCAAAATTAGATTCTATGAATATTTTTGAAATACTAGTTTCGGTCAAAAAATTGTAGTATATTACATACAATTTTATACTAGTTTCCGTTTAAAATCATATTAAATCGAGGATTGTTCAAAATGATACGAACCTTTTACGATCCTCTCTATATGTTACAAGTAAAGGCTATGATGGATGTCCATGCAAAAATTATCATAAAAATATATAATATGAAACTTTTTGAAATACTAGTTTCGGTCAAAAAATCGTAGTATATTATACACAATTTTATACTAGTTTCGGTCAAAAAAATCAAATTAAATCGAGGATTGTTCGAAATGCTACAAAATTTTCAGATCCTCCCTATATGTTACGAGGGAAGGTTATGATGGAAATCCATGCAAAAGGTTGTCTTAAAATTAGATTCTATGAAACATTTTTAAATACTAGTTTTGGTCAAAAAATTGTAGTATATTTATATACAATTTTATACTAGTTTCGGTCAAAAATCAAATTAAATTGAGGATTGTTCGAAATGCTACAAAACTTTCAAGATTCTCTCTATAAGTTACGAGGGAAGGTTATGATTGAATTCCATGCAAAAAATCATCTCAAATTTAGAATCTAAGAAACATTTTGAAATACTAGTTTCGGTCAAAAAAATTGTAGTATATTATACACAATTTTATAATAGTTTCGGTCAAAAAATCAAATTAAATCGAGGATTGTTCGAAATGCTATGAAACTCTTAAGATCGTCTCTATATGTTACGAGGGAAGGTTATGATGGAAGTCCATGCAAAAAATAATCTCAAAATTAGATTCTATGAAACCTTTTGAATTACTAGTTTCGGTCAAATAATTGTAGTATATTATACACAATTTTATACTAGTTTCGGTCAAAAAATAAATAAAATCGAGGATTGTTCGAAATGCTATGAAACTTTTTAGAACCTTTCTATATGTTACGAGGGAAGGCTATGATGGATGTCCATGTAAAAAATTATCTCAAAATTAGATACTATGAAACTTTTTGAAATACTAGTTTAAGTCAAAAAATCGTAGTATTTTATACACAAATTTATACTAGTTTTGGTCAATAAATCGAATTAAATTGAGGATTGTTCGAAATGCCACGAACCTTTTCAGATCCTCTCTATATGTTATGAGGGAAGGTTATGATGGAAGTCCATCCAAAAAATTATCTCAAATTTAGATTCTATGAAACTTTTTGAAATACTAGTTTTTGTCAAAAAAATCGTAGTATATTATACACAATTCTATACTAGTTTCGGTCAAAATTCAAATTAAATCCAGGATTGTTCAAAATGCAACAAATCTTTTTAGATCCTCTCTTTATGATACAAGGGAAGGTTATGATGAAAGTCCATGCAAAAAATCATCGCAAAATTAGATTCTATGAAACGTTTTGAAATACTAGTTTTAGTCAAAAATTGTATTATATTATATACAATTTTATATATTATTACAGTCTAAAAAACATATTAAATCGAGGATTGTTCGAAATGCTACGAAACGTTTCAGATCTTTTCTATTAGTTACGAGGGAAGGCTATGATTGATGTCCATGCAAAAAATTATCTCAAAAATAGATAATATGAACATTTTTTTAAATACTAGTTTCGGTCAAAAAAATCTTAGTGTATTATACAAAATTTTATACTAGTTTCGGTCAAAAAATCAAATTAAATCATGGATTGTTCGAAATGCTATGAAACTTTTAAGATCATCTCTATACGTTACGAGGGAAGGTTATGATGGAAGTCCATGCAAAAAATTATCTCAAAATTAGATTCTATGAAACCTTTTTAATTACTAGTTTCGGTCAAAAATCGTAGTATATCATACACAATTTTATACTAGTGCCGGTCAAAAAATAAATTAAATCGAGGATTGTTCGAAATACTACGAAATATTTTAGATCCTTTCTATATGCTACGAGGGAAGGCTATGATGGATGTCCATGTAAAAAATTATCTCAAAATTAGATACTATGAAACTTTTTGAAATACTAGTTTCAGTCATAAAATTATAGTATATTATATACAAATTTATACTAGTTTTGGTCAATAAATCGAATTAAATTAAGGATTGTTCGAAATGCCACGAAACTTTTCAGATCCTCTCTATATGTTATGAGGGAATGTTATGATGGAAGTCCATCCAATACATTATCTAAAAATTAGATTCAATGAAACTTTTGAAATACTAGTTTTGGTAAAAAAAATCGTAGTATATTATACACAATTCTATACTAGTTTCGGGCAAAAATCAAATTAAATCCAGGATTGTTCCAAATGATACAAAAAATTTAATATCCTCTCTATATGTTACGAGGGAAGGTTATGATGGAAGTCCATGTAAATATCATCTTAAAATTAGATTCTATGAAAAAATTTGAAATACTAGTTTCGGTCAAAAAATTGTAGTATATTATATACAATTTTATACTAGTTTCCGTTAAAAATCATATTAAATCGAGGATTGTTCGAAATGATACGAACCTTTTAAGATCCTCTCTATATGTTACAAGTAAAGGCTATGATGGATGTCCATGCAAAAAATTATCTCAAAAATATATAATATGAAACTTTTTGAAATACTAGTTTCGGTCAAAAAATCGTAGTATATTATACACAATTTTATACTAGTTTCGGTAAAAAAAAAAAAATTAAATCTAGGATTGTTCGAAATGCTACAAAACTTTTCAGATCCTCCCTATATGTTACGAGGGAAGGTTATGATGGAAGTCCATGCAAAAGGTTGTCTTAAAATTAGATTCTATGAAACTTTTTTAAATACTAGTTTTGGTCAAAAAATTGTAGTATATTTATATACAATTTTATACTAGTTTCGGTCAAAAATCAAATTAAATTGAGGATTGTTCGAAATGCTACAAAACTTTTAAGATTCTCTCTATAAGTTACGAAGGAAGGTTATGATTGAATTACATGCAAAGAATCATCTCAAATTTAGATTCTAAGAAACATTTTGAAATACTAGTTTCGGTCAAAACAATTGTAGTATATTATACACAATTTTATACTAGTCTCGGTCAAAAAATAAATTAAATCGAGGATTGATCGAAATGCTACGAAAAATTTTAGATCCTTTCTATATGTTACGAGGGAAGGCTATGATGGATGTCCATGTAAAAAATTATCTCAAAATTAGATACTATGAAACTTTTTGAAATACTAGTTTCAGTCAAAAAATTGTAGAATATTATAAACAAATTTATACTAGTTTTGGTCAATAAATCGAATTAAATTGAGGATTGTTCGAAATGCCACGAAACTTTTCCAATCCTCTCTATATGTTATGAATGAATGTTATGATGGAAGTCCATCCAAAAAATTATCTCAAAATTAGATTCTATGAAACTTTTGAAATACTAGTTTTGTTAAAAAAAATCGTAGTATATTATACACAATTCTATACTAGTTTCGGGCAAAAATCAAATTAAATCCAGGATTGTTCGAAATGATACGAAAAATTTAATATCCTCGCTATATGTTACGAGGGAAGGTTATGATGGAAGTCCATGTAAAAATCATCTCAAAATTAGATTCTATGAAAATTTTTGAAATACTAGTTTCGGTCAAAAAATTGTAGTATATTACATACAATTTTATACTAGTTTCCGTTTAAAATCATATTAAATCGAGGATTGTTCAAAATGATACGAACCTTTTACGATCCTCTCTATATGTTACAAGTAAAGGCTATGATGGATGTCCATGCAAAAATTATCATAAAAATATATAATATGAAACTTTTTGAAATACTAGTTTCGGTCAAAAAATCGTAGTATATTATACACAATTTTATACTAGTTTCAGTCAAAAAAATCAAATTAAATCGAGGATTGTTCGAAATGCTACAAAATTTTCAGATCCTCCCTATATGTTACGAGGGAAGGTTATGATGGAAATCCATGCAAAAGGTTGTCTTAAAATTAGATTCTATGAAACATTTTTAAATACTAGTTTTGGTCAAAAAATTGTAGTATATTTATATACAATTTTATACTAGTTTCGGTCAAAAATCAAATTAAATTGAGGATTGTTCGAAATGCTACAAAACTTTTAAGATTCTCTCTATAAGTTACGAGGGAAGGTTATGATTGAATTCCATGCAAAAAATCATCTCAAATTTAGAATCTAAGAAACATTTTGAAATACTAGTTTCGGTCAAAAAAATTGTAGTATATTATACACAATTTTATACTAGTTTCGGTCAAAAAATCAAATTAAATCGAGGATTGTTCGAAATGCTTTGAAACTCTTAAGATCGTCTCTATATGTTACGAGGGAAGGTTATGATGGAAGTCCATGCAAAAAATAATCTCAAAATTAGATTCTATGAAACCTTTTGAATTACTAGTTTCGGTCAAATAATTGTAGTATATTATACACAATTTTATACTAGTTTCGGTCAAAAAATATATAAAATCGAGGATTGTTCGAAATGCTATGAAACTTTTTAGAACCTTTCTATATATTACGAGGGAAGGCTATGATGGATGTCCATGTAAAAAATTATCTCAAAATTAGATACTATGAAACTTTTTGAAATACTAGTTTAAGTCAAAAAATCGTAGTATTTTATACACAAATTTATACTAGTTTTGGTCAATAAATCGAATTAAATTGAGGATTGTTCGAAATGCCACAAACCTTTTCAGATCCTCTCTATATGTTATGAGGGAAGGTTATGATGGAAGTCCATCCAAAAAATTATCTCAAAATTAGATTCTATGAAACTTTTTGAAATACTAGTTTTTGTCAAAAAAATCGTAGTATATTATACACAATTCTATACTAGTTTCGGTCAAAATTCAAATTAAATCCAGGATTGTTCAAAATGCAACAAATCTTTTTAGATCCTCTATTTATGATACAAGGGAAGGTTATGATGAAAGTCCATGCAAAAAATCATCGCAAAATTAGATTCTATGAAACGTTTTGAAATACTAGTTTTAGTCAAAAATTGTATTATATTATATACAATTTTATATATTATTACAGTCTAAAAAATATATTAAATCGAGGATTGTTCGAAATGCTACGAAACGTTTCAGATCTTTTCTATTAGTTACGAGGGAAGGCTATGATTGATGTCCATGCAAAAAATTATCTCAAAAATAGATAATATGAACATTTTTTTAAATACTAGTTTCGGTCAAAAAAATCTTAGTATATTATACACAATTTTATACTAGTTTCGGTCAAAAAATCAAATTAAATCATGGATTGTTCGAAATGCTATGAAACTTTTAAGATCATCTCTATACGTTACGAGGGAAGGTTATGATGGAAGTCCATGCAAAAAATTATCTCAAAATTAGATTCTATGAAACCTTTTGAATTACTAGTTTCGGTCAAAAATCGTAGTATATCATACACAATTTTATACTAGTGTCGGTCAAAAAATAAATTAAATCGAGGATTGTTCGAAATGCTACGAAATATTTTAGATCCTTTCTATATGTTACGAGGGAAGGCTATGATGGATGTCCATGTAAAAAATTATCTCAAAATTAGATACTATGAAACTTTTTGAAATACTAGTTTCAGTCATAAAATTATAGTATATTATACACAAATTTATACTAGTTTTGGTCAATAAATCGAATTAAATTAAGGATTGTTCGAAATGCCACGAAACTTTTCAGATCCTCTCTATATGTTATGAGGGAATGTTATGATGGAAGTCCATCCAATACATTATCTAAAAATTAGATTCTATGAAACTTTTGAAATACTAGTTTTGGTAAAAAAAAATCGTAGTATATTATACACAATTCTATACTAGTTTCGGGCAAAAATCAAATTAAATCCAGGATTGTTCCAAATGATACAAAAAATTTAATATCCTCTCTATATGTTACGAGGGAAGGTTATGATGGAAGTCCATGTAAATATCATCTTAAAATTAGATTCTATGAAAAAATTTGAAATACTAGTTTCGGTCAAAAAATTGTAGTATATTATATACAATTTTATACTAGTTTCCGTTAAAAATCATATTAAATCGAGGATTGTTCGAAATGATACGAACCTTTTAAGATCCTCTCTATATGTTACAAGTAAAGGCTATGATGGATGTCCATGCAAAAAATTATCTCAAAAATATATAATATGAAACTTTTTGAAATACTAGTTTCGGTCAAAAAATCGTAGTATATTATACACAATTTTATACTAGTTTCGGTAAAAAAAAAATTAAATCGAGGATTGTTCGAAATGCTACAAAACTTTTCAGATCCTCCCTATATGTACGAGGGAAGGTTATGATGGAAGTCCATGCAAAAGGTTGTCTTAAAATTAGATTCTATGAAACTTTTTTAAATACTAGTTTTGGTCAAAATATTGTAGTATATTTATATACAATTTTATACTAGTTTCGGTCAAAAATCAAATTAAATTGAGGATTGTTCGAAATGCTACAAAACTTTTAAGATTCTCTCTATAAGTTACGAAGGAAGGTTATGATTGAATTACATGCAAAGAATCATCTCAAATTTAGATTCTAAGAAACATTTTGAAATACTAGTTTCGGTCAAAACAATTGTAGTATATTATACACAATTTTATACTAGTCTCGGTCAAAAAATAAATTAAATCGAGGATTGATCGAAATGCTACGAAAAATTTTGGATCCTTTCTATATGTTACGAGGGAAGGCTATGATGGATGTCCATGTAAAAAATTATCTCAAAATTAGATACTATGAAACTTTTTGAAATACTAGTTTCAGTCAAAAAATTGTAGAATATTATAAACAAATTTATACTAGTTTTGGTCAATAAATCGAATTAAATTGAGGATTGTTCGAAATGCCACGAAACTTTTCCAATCCTCTCTATATGTTATGAATGAATGTTATGATGGAAGTCCATCCAAAAAATTATCTCAAAATTAGATTCTATGAAACTTTTGAAATACTAGTTTTGGTAAAAAAAAATTGTAGTATATTATACACAATTCTATACTAGTTTCGGGCAAAAATCAAATTAAATCCAGGATTGTTCGAAATGATACGAAAAATTTAATATCCTCGCTATATGTTACGAGGGAAGGTTATGATGGAAGTCCATGCAAAAAATAATCTCAAAATTAGATTCTATGAAACCTTTTGAATTACTAGTTTCGGTCAAATAATTGTAGTATATTATACACAATTTTATACGAGTTTCGGTCAAAAAATAAATAAAATCGAGGATTGTTCGAAATGCTATGAAACTTTTTAGAACCTTTCTATATGTTACGAGGGAAGGCTATGATGGATGTCCATGTAAAAAATTATCTCAAAATTAGATACTATGAAACTTTTTGAAATACTAGTTTAAGTCAAAAAATCGTAGTATTTTATACACAAATTTATACTAGTTTTGGTCAATAAATCGAATTAAATTGAGGATTGTTCGAAATGCCACGAACCTTTTCAGATCCTCTCTATATGTTTTGAGGGAAGGTTATGATGGAAGTCCATCCAAAAAATTATCTCAAAATTAGATTCTATGAAACTTTTTGAAATACTAGTTTTTGTCAAAAAAATCGCAGTATATTATACACAATTCTATACTAGTTTCGGTCAAAATTCAAATTAAATCCAGGATTGTTCAAAATGCAACAAATCTTTTTAGATCCTCTCTTTATGATACAAGGGAAGGTTATGATGAAAGTCCATGCAAAAAATCATCGCAAAATTAGATTCTATGAAACTTTTTGAAATACTAGTTTTAGTCAAAAATTGTATTATATTATATACAATTTTATATATTATTACAGTCTAAAAAACATATTAAATCGAGGATTGTTCGAAATGCTACGAAACGTTTCAGATCTTTTCTATTAGTTACGAGGGAAGGCTATGATGGATGTCCATGCAAAAAATTATCTCAAAAATAGATAATATGAACATTTTTTTAAATACTAGTTTCGGTCAAAAAAATCTTAGTATATTATACACAATTTTATACTAGTTTCGGTCAAAAAATCAAATTAAATCATGGATTGTTCGAAATGCTATAAAACTTTTAAGATCATCTCTATACGTTACGAGGGAAGGTTATGATGGAAGTCCATGCAAAAAATTATCTCAAAATTAGATTCTATGAAACCTTTTGAATTACTAGTTACGGTCAAAAATCGTAGTATATCATACACAATTTTATACTAGTGCCGGTCAAAAAATAAATTAAATCGAGGATTGTTCGAAATGCTACGAAATATTTTAGATCCTTTCTATATGTTACGAGGGAAGGCTATGATGGATGTCCATGTAATATATTATCTCAAAATTAGATACTATGAAACTTTTTGAAATACTAGTTTCAGTCATAAAATTATAGTATATTATACACAAATTTATACTAGTTTTGGTCAATAAATCGAATTAAATTAAGGATTGTTCGAAATGCCACGAAACTTTTCAGATCCTCTCTATATGTTATGATGGAATGTTATGATGGAAGTCCATCCAAAACATTATCTAAAAATTAGATTCTATGAAACTTTTGAAATACTAGTTTTGGTAAAAAAAAATCGTAGTATATTATACACAATTCTATACTAGTTTCGGGCAAAAATCAAATTAAATCCAGGATTGTTCCAAATGATACAAAAATTTTAATATCCTCTCTATATGTTACGAGGGAAGGTTATGATGGAAGTCCATGTAAATATCATCTTAAAATTAGATTCTATGAAAAAATTTGAAATACTAGTTTCGGTCAAAAAATTGTAGTATATTATATACAATTTTATACTAGTTTCCGTTAAAAATCATATTAAATCGAGGATTGTTCGAAATGATACGAACCTTTTAAGATCCTCTCTATATGTTACAAGTAAAGGCTATGATGGATGTCCATGCAAAAAATTATCTCAAAAATATATAATATGAAACTTTTTGAAATACTAGTTTCGGTCAAAAAATCGTAGTATATTATACACAATTTTATACTAGTTTCGGTAAAAAAAAAAAAATTAAATCGAGGATTGTTCGAAATGCTACAAAACTTTTCAGATCCTCCCTATATGTTACGAGGGAAGGTTATGATGGAAGTCCATGCAAAAGGTTGTCTTAAAATTAGATTCTATGAAACATTTTTAAATACTAGTTTTGGTCAAAAAATTGTAGTATATTCATATACAATTTTATACTAGTTTCGGTCAAAAATCAAATTAAATTGAGGATTGTTCGAAATGCTACAAAACTTTTAAGATTCTCTCTATAAGTTACGAGGGAAGGTTATGATTGAATTCCATGCAAAAAATCATCTCAAATTTAGAATCTAAGAAACATTTTGAAATACTAGTTTCGGTCAAAAAAATTGTAGTATATTATACACAATTTTATACTAGTTTCGGTCAAAATATCAAATTAAATCGAGGATTGTTCGAAATGCTATGAAACTCTTAAGATCGTCTCTATATGTTACGAGGGAAGGTTATGATGGAAGTCCATGCAAAAAATAATCTCAAAATTAGATTCTATGAAACCTTTTGAATTACTAGTTTCGGTCAAATAATTGTAGTATATTATACACAATTTTATACTAGTTTCGGTCAAAAATTAAATAAAATCGAGGATTGTTCGAAATGCTATGAAACTTTTTAGAACCTTTCTATATGTTACGAGGGAAGGCTATGATGGATGTCCATGTAAAAAATTATCTCAAAATTAGATACTATGAAACTTTTTGAAATACTAGTTTAAGTCAAAAAATCGTAGTATTTTATACACAAATTTATACTAGTTTTGGTCAATAAATCGAATTAAATTGAGGATTGTTCGAAATGCCACGAACCTTTTCAGATCCTCTCTATATGTTATGAGGGAAGGTTATGATGGAAGTCCATCCAAAAAATTATCTCAAAATTAGATTCTATGAAACTTTTTGAAATACTAGTTTTTGTCAAAAAAATCGTAGTATATTATACACAATTCTATACTAGTTTCGGTCAAAATTCAAATTAAATCCAGGATTGTTCAAAATGCAACAAATCTTTTTAGATCCTCTCTTTATGATACCAGGGAAGGTTATGATGAAAGTCCATGCAAAAAATCATCGCAAAATTAGATTCTATGAAACGTTTTGAAATACTAGTTTTTGTCAAAAATTGTATTATATTATATACAATTTTATATATTATTACAGTCTAAAAAACATATTAAATCCAGGATTGTTCGAAATGCTACGAAACGTTTCAATCCTTTTCTATTAGTTACGAGGGAAGGCTATGATTGATGTCCATGCAAAAAATTATCTCAAAAATAGATAATATGAACATCTTTTTAAATACTAGTTTCGGTCAAAAAAACTTAGTATATTATACACAATTTTATACTAGTTTCGGTCAAAAAAATCAAATTAAATCATGGATTGTTCGAAATGCTATGAAACTTTTAAGATCATCTCTATACGTTACGAGGGAAGGTTATGATGGAAGTCCATGCAAAAAATTATCTCAAAATTAGATTCTATGAAACCTTTTGAATTACTAGTTTCGGTCAAAAATCGTAGTATATCATACACAATTTTATACTAGTGCCGGTCAAAAAATAAATTAAATCGAGGATTGTTCGAAATGCTACGAAATATTTTAGATCCTTTCTATATGTTACGAGGGAAGGCTATGATGGATGTCCATGTAAAAAATTATCTCAAAATTAGATACTATGAAACTTTTTGAAATACTAGTTTCAGTCATAAATTTATAGTATATTATACACAAATTTATACTAGTTTTGGTCAATAAATCGAATTAAATTAAGGATTGTTCGAAATGCCACGAAACTTTTCAGATCCTCTCTATATGTTATGAGGGAATGTTATGATGGAAGTCCATCCAATACATTATCTAAAAATTAGATTCTATGAAAATTTTGAAATACTAGTTTTGGTAAAAAAAATCATAGTATATTATACACAATTCTATACTAGTTTCGGGCAAAAATCAAATTAAATACAGGATTGTTCCAAATGATACAAAAAATTTAATATCCTCTCTATATGTTACGAGGGAAGGTTATGATGGAAGTCCATGTAAATATCATCTTAAAATTAGATTCTATGAAAAAATTTGAAATACTAGTTTCGGTCAAAACAATTGTAGTATATTATACACAATTTTATACTAGTGTCGGTCAAAAAATAAATTAAATCGAGGATTGATCGAAATGCTACGAAAAATTTTAGATCCTTTCTATATGTTACGAGGGAAGGCTATGATGGATGTCCATGTAAAAAATTATCTCAAAATTAGATACTATGAAACTTTTTGAAATACTAGTTTCAGTCAAAAAATTGTAGAATATTATAAACAAATTTATACTAGTTTTGGTCAATAAATCGAATTAAATTGAGGATTGTTCGAAATGCAACGAAACTTTTCCAATCCTCTCTATATGTTATGAGGGAATGTTATGATGGAAGTCCATCCAAAAAATTATCTCAAAATTAGATTCTATGAAACTTTTGAAATACTAGTTTTGGTAAAAAAATCGTAGTATATTATACACAATTCTATACTAGTTTCGGGAAAAAATCAAATTAAATCCAGGATTGTTCGAAATGATACGAAAAATTTAATATCCTCGCTATATGTTACGAGGGAAGGTTATGATGGAAGTCCATGTAAAAATCATCTCAAAATTAGATTCTATGAAAAAATTTTAAATACTAGTTTCGGTCAAAAAATTGTAGTATATTACATACAATTTTATACTAGTTTCCGTTTAAAATCATATTAAATCGAGGATTGTTCAAAATGATACGAACCTTTTACGATCCTCTCTATATGTTACAAGTAAAGGCTATGATGGATGTCCATGCAAAAATTATCATAAAAATATATAATATGAAACTTTTTGAAATACTAGTTTCGGTCAAAAAATCGTAGTATATTATACACAATTTTATACTAGTTTCGGTCAAAAATTAAATAAAATCGAGGATTGTTCGAAATGCTATGAAACTTTTTAGAACCTTTCTATATGTTACGAGGGAAGGCTATGATGGATGTCCATGTAAAAAATTAACTCAAAATTAGATACTATGAAACTTTTTGAAATACTAGTTTAAGTCAAAAAATCGTAGTATTTTATACACAAATTTATACTAGTTTTGGTCAATAAATCGAATTAAATTGAGGATTGTTCGAAATGCCACGAACCTTTTCAGATCCTCTCTATATGTTATGAGGGAAGGTTATGATGGAAGTCCATCCAAAAAATTATCTCAAAATTAGATTCTATGAAACTTTTTGAAATACTAGTTTTTGTCAAAAAAATCGTAGTATATTATACACAATTCTATACTAGTTTCGGTCAAAATTCAAATTAAATCCAGGATTGTTCAAAATGCAACAAATCTTTTTAGATCCTCTCTTTATGATACCAGGGAAGGTTATGATGAAAGTCCATGCAAAAAATCATCGCAAAATTAGATTCTATGAAACGTTTTGAAATACTAGTTTTAGTCAAAAATTGTATTATATTATATACAATTTTATATATTATTACAGTCTAAAAAACATATTAAATCCAGGATTGTTCGAAATGCTACGAAACGTTTCAATCCTTTTCTATTAGTTACGAGGGAAGGCTATGATTGATGTCCATGCAAAAAATTATCTCAAAAATAGATAATATGAACATCTTTTTAAATACTAGTTTCGGTCAAAAAAACTTAGTATATTATACACAATTTTATACTAGTTTTGGTCAAAAAATCAAATTAAATCATGGATTGTTCGAAATGCTATGAAACTTTTAAGATCATCTCTATACGTTACGAGGGAAGGTTATGATGGAAGTCCATGCAAAAAATTATCTCAAAATTAGATTCTATGAAACCTTTTGAATTACTAGTTTCGGTCAAAAATCGTAGTATATCATACACAATTTTATACTAGTGCCGGTCAAAAAATAAATTAAATCGAGGATTGTTCGAAATGCTACGAAATATTTTAGATCCTTTCTATATGTTACGAGGGAAGGCTATGATGGATGTCCATGTAAAAAATTATCTCAAAATTAGATACTATGAAACTTTTTGAAATACTAGTTTCAGTCATAAATTTATAGTATATTATACACAAATTTATACTAGTTTTGGTCAATAAATCGAATTAAATTAAGGATTGTTCGAAATGCCACGAAACTTTTCAGATCCTCTCTATATGTTATGAGGGAATGTTATGATGGAAGTCCATCCAATACATTATCTAAAAATTAGATTCTATGAAACTTTTGAAATACTAGTTTTGGTAAAAAAAATCATAGTATATTATACACAATTCTATACTAGTTTCGGGCAAAAATCAAATTAAATACAGGATTGTTCCAAATGATACAAAAAATTTAATATCCTCTCTATATGTTACGAGGGAAGGTTATGATAGAAGTCCATGTAAATATCATCTTAAAATTAGATTCTATGAAAAAATTTGAAATACTAGTTTCGGTCAAAACAATTGTAGTATATTATACACAATTTTATACTAGTGTCGGTCAAAAAATAAATTAAATCGAGGATTGATCGAAATGCTACGAAAAATTTTAGATCCTTTCTATATGTTACGAGGGAAGGCTATGATGGATGTCCATGTAAAAAATTATCTCAAAATTAGATACTATGAAACTTTTTGAAATACTAGTTTCAGTCAAAAAATTGTAGAATATTATAAACAAATTTATACTAGTTTTGGTCAATAAATCGAATTAAATTGAGGATTGTTCGAAATGCAACGAAACTTTTCCAATCCTCTCTATATGTTATGAGGGAATGTTATGATGGAAGTCCATCCAAAAAATTATCTCAAAATTAGATTCTATGAAACTTTTGAAATACTAGTTTTGGTAAAAAAATCGTAGTATATTATACACAATTCTATACTAGTTTCGGGAAAAAATCAAATTAAATCCAGGATTGTTCGAAATGATACGAAAAATTTAATATCCTCGCTATATGTTACGAGGGAAGGTTATGATGGAAGTCCATGTAAAAATCATCTCAAAATTAGATTCTATGAAAAAATTTTAAATACTAGTTTCGGTCAAAAAATTGTAGTATATTACATACAATTTTATACTAGTTTCCGTTTAAAATCATATTAAATCGAGGATTGTTCAAAATGATACGAACCTTTTACGATCCTCTCTATATGTTACAAGTAAAGGCTATGATGGATGTCCATGCAAAAATTATCATAAAAATATATAATATGAAACTTTTTGAAATACTAGTTTCGGTCAAAAAATCGTAGTATATTATACACAATTTTATACTAGTTTCGGTCAAAAATTAAATAAAATCGAGGATTGTTCGAAATGCTATGAAACTTTTTAGAACCTTTCTATATGTTACGAGGGAAGGCTATGATGGATGTCCATGTAAAAAATTAACTCAAAATTAGATACTATGAAACTTTTTGAAATACTAGTTTAAGTCAAAAAATCGTAGTATTTTATACACAAATTTATACTAGTTTTGGTCAATAAATCGAATTAAATTGAGGATTGTTCGAAATGCCACGAACCTTTTCAGATCCTCTCTATATGTTATGAGGGAAGGTTATGATGGAAGTCCATCCAAAAAATTATCTCAAAATTAGATTCTATGAAACTTTTTGAAATACTAGTTTTTGTCAAAAAAATCGTAGTATATTATATACAATTCTATACTAGTTTCGGTCAAAATTCAAATTAAATCCAGGATTGTTCAAAATGCAACAAATCTTTTTAGATCCTCTCTTTATGATACCAGGGAAGGTTATGATGAAAGTCCATGCAAAAAATCATCGCAAAATTAGATTCTATGAAACGTTTTGAAATACTAGTTTTAGTCAAAAATTGTATTATATTATATACAATTTTATATATTATTACAGTCTAAAAAACATATTAAATCGAGGATTGTTCGAAATGCTACGAAACGTTTCAATCCTTTTCTATTAGTTACGAGGGAAGGCTATGATTGATGTCCATGCAAAAAATTATCTCAAAAATAGATAATATGAACATCTTTTTAAATACTAGTTTCGGTCAAAAAAACTTAGTATATTATACACAATTTTATACTAGTTTCGGTCAAAAAATCAAATTAAATCATGGATTGTTCGAAATGCTATGAAACTTTTAAGATCATCTCTATACGTTACGAGGGAAGGTTATGATGGAAGTCCATGCAAAAAATTATCTCAAAATTAGATTCTATGAAACCTTTTGAATTACTAGTTTCGGTCAAAAATCGTAGTATATCATACACAATTTTATACTAGTGCCGGTCAAAAAATAAATTAAATCGAGGATTGTTCGAAATGCTACGAAATATTTTAGATCCTTTCTATATGTTACGAGGGAAGGCTATGATGGATGTCCATTTAAAAAATTATCTCAAAATTAGATACTATGAAACTTTTTGAAATACTAGTTTCAGTCATAAATTTATAGTATATTATACACAAATTTAATACTAGTTTTGGTCAATAAATCGAATTAAATTAAGGATTGTTCGAAATGCCACGAAACTTTTCAGATCCTCTCTATATGTTATGAGGGAATGTTATGATGGAAGTCCATCCAATACATTATCTAAAAATTAGATTCTATGAAACTTTTGAAATACTAGTTTTGGTAAAAAAAATCGTAGTATATTATACACAATTCTATACTAGTTTCGGGCAAAAATCAAATTAAATACAGGATTGTTCCAAATGATACAAAAAATTTAATATCCTCTCTATATGTTACGAGGGAAGGTTATGATGGAAGTTCATGTAAATATCATCTTAAAATTAGATTCTATGAAAAAATTTGAAATACTAGTTTCGGTCAAAACAATTGTAGTATATTATACACAATTTTATACTAGTGTCGGTCAAAAAATAAATTAAATCGAGGATTGATCGAAATGCTACGAAAAATTTTAGATCCTTTCTATATGTTACGAGGGAAGGCTATGATGGATGTCCATGTAAAAAATTATCTCAAAATTAGATACTATGAAACTTTTTGAAATTCTAGTTTCAGTCAAAAAATTGTAGAATATTATAAACAAATTTATACTAGTTTTGGTCAATAAATCGAATTAAATTGAGGATTGTTCGAAATGCAACGAAACTTTTCCAATCCTCTCTATATGTTATGAAGGAATGTTATGATGGAAGTCCATCCAAAAAATTATCTCAAAATTAGATTCTATGAAACTTTTGAAATACTAGTTTTGGTAAAAAAATCGTAGTATATTATACACAATTCTATACTAGTTTCGGGAAAAAATCAAATTAAATCCAGGATTGTTCGAAATGATACGAAAAATTTAATATCCTCGCTATATGTTACGAGGGAAGGTTATGATGGAAGTCCATGTAAAAATCATCTCAAAATTAGATTCTATGAAAAAAATTTAAATACTAGTTTCGGTCAAAAAATTGTAGTATATTACATACAATTTTATACTAGTTTCCGTTTAAAATCATATTAAATCGAGGATTGTTCAAAATGATACGAACCTTTTACGATCCTCTCTATATGTTACAAGTAAAGGCTATGATGGATGTCCATGCAAAAATTATCATAAAAATATATAATATGAAACTTTTTGAAATACTAGTTTCGGTCAAAAAATCGTAGTATATTATACACAATTTTATACTAGTTTCGGTCAAAAAAATCAAATTAAATCGAGGATTGTTCGAAATGCTACAAAATTTTCAGATCCTCCATATATGTTACGAGGGAAGGTTATGATGGAAATCCATGCAAAAGGTTGTCTTAAAATTAGATTCTACGAAACATTTTTAAATACTAGTTTTGGTCAAAAAATTGTAGTATATTTATATACAATTTTATACTAGTTTCGGTCAAAAATCAAATTAAATTGAGGATTGTTCGAAATGCTACAAAACTTTTAAGATTCTCTCTATAAGTTACGAGGGAAGGTTATGATTGAATTCCATGCAAAAAATCATCTCAAATTTAGAATCTAAGAAACATTTTGAAATACTAGTTTCGGTCAAAAAAATTGTAGTATATTATACACAATTTTATACTAGTTTCGGTCAAAAAATCAAATTAAATCGAGGATTGTTCGAAATGCTATGAAACTCTTAAGATCGTCTCTATATGTTACGAGGGAAGGTTATGATGGAAGTCCATGCAAAAAATAATCTCAAAATTAGATTCTATGAAACCTTTTGAATTACTAGTTTCGGTCAAATAATTGTAGTATATTATACACAATTTTATACTAGTTTCGGTCAAAAATTAAATAAAATCGAGGATTGTTCGAAATGCTATGAAACTTTTTAGAACCTTTCTATATGTTACGAGGGAAGGCTATGATGGATGTCCATGTAAAAAATTATCTCAAAATTAGATACTATGAAACTTTTTGAAATACTAGTTTAAGTCAAAAAATCGTAGTATTTTATACACAAATTTATACTAGTTTTGGTCAATAAATCGAATTAAATTGAGGATTGTTCGAAATTCCACGAACCTTTTCAGATCCTCTCTATATGTTATGAGGGAAGGTTATGATGGAAGTCCATCCAAAAAATTATCTCAAAATTAGATTCTATGAAACTTTTTGAAATACTAGTTTTTGTCAAAAAAATTGTAGTATATTATACACAATTCTATACTAGTTTCGGTCAAAATTCAAATTAAATCCAGGATTGTTCAAAATGCAACAAATCTTTTTAGATCCTCTCTTTATGATACAAGGGAAGGTTATGATGAAAGTCCATGCAAAAAATCATCGCAAAATTAGATTCTATGAAACGTTTTGAAATACTAGTTTTAGTCAAAAATTGTATTATATTATATACAATTTTATATATTATTACAGTCTAAAAAACATATTAAATCGAGGATTGTTCGAAATGCTACGAAACGTTTCAGATCTTTTCTATTAGTTACGAGGGAAGGCTATGATTGATGTCCATGCAAAAAATTATCTCAAAAATAGATAATATGAACATTTTTTTAAATACTAGTTTCGGTCAAAAAAATCTTAGTATATTATACACAATTTTATACTAGTTTCGGTCAAAAAATCAAATTAAATCATGGATTGTTCGAAATGCTATGAAACTTTTAAGATCATCTCTATACGTTACGAGGGAAGGTTATGATGGAAGTCCATGCAAAAAATTATCTCAAAATTAGATTCTATGAAACCTTTTGAATTACTAGTTTCGGTCAAAAATCGTAGTATATCATACACAATTTTATACTAGTGCCGGTCAAAAAATAAATTAAATCGAGGATTGTTCGAAATGCTACGAAATATTTTAGATCCTTTCTATATGTTACGAGGGAAGGCTATGATGGATGTCCATGTAAAAAATTATCTCAAAATTAGATACTATGAAACTTTTTGAAATACTAGTTTCAGTCATAAATTTATAGTATATTATACACAAATTTATACTAGTTTTGGTCAATAAATCGAATTAAATTAAGGATTGTTCGAAATGCCACGAAACTTTTCAGATCCTCTCTATATGTTATGAGGGAATGTTATGATGGAAGTCCATCCAATACATTATCTAAAAATTAGATTCTATGAAACTTTTGAAATACTAGTTTTGGTAAAAAAAAATCGTAGTATATTATACACAATTCTATACTAGTTTCGGGCAAAAATCAAATTAAATACAGGATTGTTCCAAATGATACAAAAAATTTAATATCCTCTCTATATGTTACGAGGGAAGGTTATGATGGAAGTCCATGTAAATATCATCTTAAAATTAGATTCTATGAAAAAATTTGAAATACTAGTTTCGGTCAAAACAATTGTAGTATATTATACACAATTTTATACTAGTCTCGGTCAAAAAATAAATTAAATCGAGGATTGTTCGAAATGCTACGAAAAATTTTAGATCCTTTCTATATGTTACGAGGGAAGGCTATGATGGATGTCCATGTAAAAAATTATCTCAAAATTAGATACTATGAAACTTTTTGAAATACTAGTTTCAGTCAAAAAATTGTAGAATATTATAAACAAATTTATACTAGTTTTGGTCAATAAATCGAATTAAATTGAGGATTGTTCGAAATGCCACGAAACTTTTCCAATCCTCTCTATATGTTATGAGGGAATGTTATGATGGAAGTCCATCCAAAAAATTGTCTCAAAATTAGATTCTATGAAACTTTTGAAATACTAGTTTTGGTAAAATAATCGTAGTATATTATACACAATTCTATACTAGTTTCGGGAAAAAATCAAATTAAATCCAGGATTGTTCGAAATGATACGAAAAATTTAATATCCTCGCTATATGTTACGAGGGAAGGTTATGATGGAAGTCCATGTAAAAATCATCTCAAAATTAGATTCTATGAAAAAATTTTAAATACTAGTTTCGGTCAAAAAATTGTAGTATATTACATACAATTTTATACTAGTTTCCGTTTAAAATCATATTAAATCGAGGATTGTTCAAAATGATACGAACCTTTTACGATCCTCTCTATATGTTACAAGTAAAGGCTATGATGGATGTCCATGCAAAAATTATCATAAAAATATATAATATGAAACTTTTTGAAATACTAGTTTCGGTCAAAAAATCGTAGTATATTATACACAATTTTATACTAGTTTCGGTCAAAAAAATCAAATTAAATCGAGGATTGTTCGAAATGCTACAAAATTTTCAGATCCTCCTTATATGTTACGAGGGAAGGTTATGATGGAAATCCATGCAAAAGGTTGTCTTAAAATTAGATTCTATGAAACATTTTTAAATACTAGTTTTGGTCAAAAAATTGTAGTATATTTATATACAATTTTATACTAGTTTCGGTCAAAAATCAAATTAAATTGAGGATTGTTCGAAATGCTACAAAACTTTTAAGATTCTCTCTATAAGTTACGAATGAAGGTTATGATTGAATTCCATGCAAAAAATCATCTCAAATTTAGAATCTAAGAAACATTTTGAAATACTAGTTTCGGTCAAAAAAATTGTAGTATATTATACACAATTTTATACTAGTTTCGGTCAAAAAATCAAATTAAATCGAGGATTGTTCGAAATGCTATGAAACTCTTAAGATCGTCTCTATATGTTACGAGGGAAGGTTATGATGGAAGTCCATGCAAAAAATAATCTAAAAATTAGATTCTATGAAACCTTTTGAATTACTAGTTTCGGTCAAATAATTGTAGTATATTATACACAATTTTATACTAGTTTCGGTCAAAAATTAAATAAAATCGAGGATTGTTCGAAATGCTATGAAACTTTTTAGAACCTTTCTATATGTTACGAGGGAAGGCTATGATGGATGTCCATGTAAAAAATTATCTCAAAATTAGATACTATGAAACTTTTTGAAATACTATTTTAAGTCAAAAAATCGTAGTATTTTATACACAAATTTATACTAGTTTTGGTCAATAAATCGAATTAAATTGAGGATTGTTCGAAATGCCACGAACCTTTTCAGATCCTCTCTATATGTTATGAGGGAAGGTTATGATGGAAGTCCATCCAAAAAATTATCTCAAAATTAGATTCTATGAAACTTTTTGAAATACTAGTTTTTGTCAAAAAAATCGTAGTATATTATACACAATTCTATACTAGTTTCGGTCAAAATTCAAATTAAATCCAGGATTGTTCAAAATGCAACAAATCTTTTTAGATCCTCTCTTTATGATACAAGGGAAGGTTATGATGAAAGTCCATGCAAAAAATCATCGCAAAATTAGATTCTATGAAACGTTTTGAAATACTAGTTTTAGTCAAAAATTGTATTATATTATATACAATTTTATATATTATTACAGTCTAAAAAACATATTAAATCCAGGATTGTTCGAAATGCTACGAAACGTTTCAATCCTTTTCTATTAGTTACGAGGGAAGGCTATGATTGATGTCCATGCAAAAAATTATCTCAAAAATAGATAATATGAACATCTTTTTAAATACTAGTTTCGGTCAAAAAAATCATAGTATATTATACACAATTTTATACTAGTTTCGGTCAAAAAATCAAATTAAATCATGGATTGTTCGAAATGCTATGAAACTTTTAAGATCATCTCTATACGTTACGAGGGAAGGTTATGATGGAAGTCCATGCAAAAAATTATCTCAAAATTAGATTCTATGAAACCTTTTGAATTACTAGTTTCGGTCAAAAATCGTAGTATATCATACACAATTTTATACTAGTGCCGGTCAAAAAATAAATTAAATCGAGGATTGTTCGAAATGCTACGAAATATTTTAGATCCTTTCTATATGTTACGAGGGAAGGCTATGATGGATGTCCATTTAAAAAATTATCTCAAAATTAGATACTATGAAACTTTTTGAAATACTAGTTTCAGTCATAAAATTATAGTATATTATACACAAATTTAATACTAGTTTTGGTCAATAAATCGAATTAAATTAAGGATTGTTCGAAATGCCACGAAACTTTTCAGATCCTCTCTATATGTTATGAGGGAATGTTATGATGGAAGTCCATCCAATACATTATCTAAAAATTAGATTCTATGAAACTTTTGAAATACTAGTTTTGGTAAAAAAAATCGTAGTATATTATACACAATTCTATACTAGTTTCGGGCAAAAATCAAATTAAATACAGGATTGTTCCAAATGATACAAAAAATTTAATATCCTCTCTATATGTTACGAGGGAAGGTTATGATGGAAGTCCATGTAAATATAATCCTAAAATTAGATTCTATGAAAAAATTTGAAATACTAGTTTCGGTCAAAACAATTGTAGTATATTATACACAATTTTATACTAGTGCGGTCAAAAAATAAATTAAATCGAGGATTGATCGAAATGCTACGAAAAATTTTAGATCCTTTCTATATGTTACGAGGGAAGGCTATGATGGATGTCCATGTAAAAAATTATCTCAAAATTAGATACTATGAAACTTTTTGAAATACTAGTTTCAGTCAAAAAATTGTAGAATATTATAAACAAATTTATACTAGTTTTGGTCAATAAATCGAATTAAATTGAGGATTGTTCGAAATGCCACGAAACTTTTCCAATCCTCTCTATATGTTATGAGGGAATGTTATGATGGAAGTCCATCCAAAAAATTATCTCAAAATTAGATTCTATGAAACTTTTGAAATACTAGTTTTGGTAAAAAAAATCGTAGTATATTATACACAATTCTATACTAGTTTCGGGAAAAAATCAAATTAAATCCAGGATTGTTCGAAATGATACGAAAAATTTAATATCCTCGCTATATGTTACGAGGGAAGGTTATGATGGAAGTCCATGTAAAAATCATCTCAAAATTAGATTCTATGAAAAAATTTTAAATACTAGTTTCGGTCAAAAAATTGTAGTATATTACATACAATTTTATACTAGTTTCCGTTTAAAATCATATTAAATCGAGGATTGTTCAAAATGATACGAACCTTTTACGATCCTCTCTATATGTTACAAGTAAAGGCTATGATGGATGTCCATGCAAAAATTATCATAAAAATATATAATATGAAACTTTTTGAAATACTAGTTTCGGTCAAAAAATCGTAGTATATTATACACAATTTTATACTAGTTTCGGTCAAAAAAATCAAATTAAATCGAGGATTGTTCGAAATGCTACAAAGTTTTCAGATCCTCCCTATATGTTACGAGGGAAGGTTATGATGGAAATCCATGCAAAAGGTTTTCTTAAAATTAGATTCTACGAAACATTTTTAAATACTAGTTTTGGACAAAAAATTGTAGTATATTTATATACAATTTTATACTAGTTTCGGTCAAAAATCAAATTAAATTGAGGATTGTTCGAAATGCTACAAAACTTTTAAGATTCTCTCTATAAGTTACGAGGGAAGGTTATGATTGAATTCCATGCAAAAAATCATCTCAAATTTAGAATCTAAGAAACATTTTGAAATACTAGTTTCGGTCAAAAAAATTGTAGTATATTATACACAATTTTATACTAGTTTCGGTCAAAAAATCAAATTAAATCGAGGATTGTTCGAAATGCTATGAAACTCTTAAGATCGTCTCTATATGTTACGAGGGAAGGTTATGATGGAAGTCCATGCAAAAAATAATCTCAAAATTAGATTCTATGAAACCTTTTGAATTACTAGTTTCGGTCAAATAATTGTAGTATATTATACACAATTTTATACTAGTTTCGGTCAAAAAATAAATAAAATCGAGGATTGTTCGAAATGCTATGAAACTTTTTAGAACCTTTCTATATGTTACGAGGGAAGGCTGTGATGGATGTCCATGTAAAAAATTATCTCAAAATTAGATACTATGAAACTTTTTGAAATACTAGTTTAAGTCAAAAAATCGTAGTATTTTATACACAAATTTATACTAGTTTTGGTCAATAAATCGAATTAAATTGAGGATTGTTCGAAATTCCACGAACCTTTTCAGATCCTCTCTATATGTTATGAGGGAAGGTTATGATGGAAGTCCATCCAAAAAATTATCTCAAAATTAGATTCTATGAAACTTTTTGAAATACTAGTTTTTGTCAAAAAAATTGTAGTATATTATACACAATTCTATACTAGTTTCGGTCAAAATTCAAATTAAATCCAGGATTGTTCAAAATGCAACAAATCTTTTTAGATCCTCTCTTTATGATACAAGGGAAGGTTATGATGAAAGTCCATGCAAAAAATCATCGCAAAATTAGATTCTATGAAACATTTTGAAATACTAGTTTTAGTCAAAAATTGTATTATATTATATACAATTTTATATATTATTACAGTCTAAAAAACATATTAAATCGAGGATTGTTCGAAATGCTACGAAACGTTTCAGATCTTTTCTATTAGTTACGAGGGAAGGCTATGATTGATGTCCATGCAAAAAATTATCTCAAAAATAGATAATATGAACATTTTTTTAAATACTAGTTTCGGTCAAAAAAATCTTAGTATATTATACACAATTTTATACTAGTTTCGGTCAAAAAATCAAATTAAATCATGGATTGTTCGAAATGCTATGAAACTTTTAAGATCATCTCTATACGTTACGAGGGAAGGTTATGATGGAAGTCCATGCAAAAAATTATCTCAAAATTAGATTCTATGAAACCTTTTGAATTACTAGTTTCGGTCAAAAATCGTAGTATATCATACACAATTTTATACTAGTGCCGGTCAAAAAATAAATTAAATCGAGGATTGTTCGAAATGCTACGAAATATTTTAGATCCTTTCTATATGTTACGAGGGAAGGCTATGATGGATGTCCATGTAAAAAATTATCTCAAAATTAGATACTATGAAACTTTTTGAAATACTAGTTTCAGTCATAAATTTATAGTATATTATACACAAATTTATACTAGTTTTGGTCAATAAATCGAATTAAATTAAGGATTGTTCGAAATGCCACGAAACTTTTCAGATCCTCTCTATATGTTATGAGGGAATGTTATGATGGAAGTCCATCCAATACATTATCTAAAAATTAGATTCTATGAAACTTTTGAAATACTAGTTTTGGTAAAAAAAAATCGTAGTATATTATACACAATTCTATACTAGTTTCGGGCAAAAATCAAATTAAATACAGGATTGTTCCAAATGATACAAAAAATTTAATATCCTCTCTATATGTTACGAGGGAAGGTTATGATGGAAGTCCATGTAAATATCATCTTAAAATTAGATTCTATGAAAAAATTTGAAATACTAGTTTCGGTCAAAACAATTGTAGTATATTATACACAATTTTATACTAGTCTCGGTCAAAAAATAAATTAAATCGAGGATTGTTCGAAATGCTACGAAAAATTTTAGATCCTTTCTATATGTTACGAGGGAAGGCTATGATGGATGTCCATGTAAAAAATTATCTCAAAATTAGATACTATGAAACTTTTTGAAATACTAGTTTCAGTCAAAAAATTGTAGAATATTATAAACAAATTTATACTAGTTTTGGTCAATAAATCGAATTAAATTGAGGATTGTTCGAAATGCCACGAAACTTTTCCAATCCTCTCTATATGTTATGAGGGAATGTTATGATGGAAGTCCATCCAAAAAATTGTCTCAAAATTAGATTCTATGAAACTTTTGAAATACTAGTTTTGGTAAAAAAATCGTAGTATATTATACACAATTCTATACTAGTTTCGGGAAAAAATCAAATTAAATCCAGGATTGTTCGAAATGATACGAAAAATTTAATATCCTCGCTATATGTTACGAGGGAAGGTTATGATGGAAGTCCATGTAAAAATCATCTCAAAATTAGATTCTATGAAAAAATTTTAAATACTAGTTTCGGTCAAAAAATTGTAGTATATTACATACAATTTTATACTAGTTTCCGTTTAAAATCATATTAAATCGAGGATTGTTCAAAATGATACGAACCTTTTACGATCCTCTCTATATGTTACAAGTAAAGGCTATGATGGATGTCCATGCAAAAATTATCATAAAAATATATAATATGAAACTTTTTGAAATACTAGTTTCGGTCAAAAAATCGTAGTATATTATACACAATTTTATACTAGTTTCGGTCAAAAAAATCAAATTAAATCGAGGATTGTTCGAAATGCTACAAAATTTTCAGATCCTCCTTATATGTTACGAGGGAAGGTTATGATGGAAATCCATGCAAAAGGTTGTCTTAAAATTAGATTCTATGAAACATTTTTAAATACTAGTTTTGGTCAAAAAATTGTAGTATATTTATATACAATTTTATACTAGTTTCGGTCAAAAATCAAATTAAATTGAGGATTGTTCGAAATGCTACAAAACTTTTAAGATTCTCTCTATAAGTTACGAATGAAGGTTATGATTGAATTCCATGCAAAAAATCATCTCAAATTTAGAATCTAAGAAACATTTTGAAATACTAGTTTCGGTCAAAAAAATTGTAGTATATTATACACAATTTTATACTAGTTTCGGTCAAAAAATCAAATTAAATCGAGGATTGTTCGAAATGCTATGAAACTCTTAAGATCGTCTCTATATGTTACGAGGGAAGGTTATGATGGAAGTCCATGCAAAAAATAATCTAAAAATTAGATTCTATGAAACCTTTTGAATTACTAGTTTCGGTCAAATAATTGTAGTATATTATACACAATTTTATACTAGTTTCGGTCAAAAATTAAATAAAATCGAGGATTGTTCGAAATGCTATGAAACTTTTTAGAACCTTTCTATATGTTACGAGGGAAGGCTATGATGGATGTCCATGTAAAAAATTATCTCAAAATTAGATACTATGAAACTTTTTGAAATACTATTTTAAGTCAAAAAATCGTAGTATTTTATACACAAATTTATACTAGTTTTGGTCAATAAATCGAATTAAATTGAGGATTGTTCGAAATGCCACGAACCTTTTCAGATCCTCTCTATATGTTATGAGGGAAGGTTATGATGGAAGTCCATCCAAAAAATTATCTCAAAATTAGATTCTATGAAACTTTTTGAAATACTAGTTTTTGTCAAAAAAATCGTAGTATATTATACACAATTCTATACTAGTTTCGGTCAAAATTCAAATTAAATCCAGGATTGTTCAAAATGCAACAAATCTTTTTAGATCCTCTCTTTATGATACAAGGGAAGGTTATGATGAAAGTCCATGCAAAAAATCATCGCAAAATTAGATTCTATGAAACGTTTTGAAATACTAGTTTTAGTCAAAAATTGTATTATATTATATACAATTTTATATATTATTACAGTCTAAAAAACATATTAAATCGAGGATTGTTCGAAATGCTACGAAACGTTTCAGATCTTTTCTATTAGTTACGAGGGAAGGCTATGATTGATGTCCATGCAAAATATTATCTCAAAAATAGATAATATGAACATTTTTTTAAATACTAGTTTCGGTCAAAAAAATCTTAGTATATTATACAAAATTTTATACTAGTTTCGGTCAAAAAATCAAATTAAATCATGGATTGTTCGAAATGCTATGAAACTTTTAAGATCATCTCTATACGTTACGAGGGAAGGTTATGATGGAAGTCCATGCAAAAAATTATCTCAAAATTAGATTCTATGAAACCTTTTGAATTACTAGTTTCGGTCAAAAATCGTAGTATATCATACACAATTTTATACTAGTGCCGGTCAAAAAATAAATTAAATCGAGGATTGTTCGAAATGCTACGAAATATTTTAGATCCTTTCTATATGTTACGAGGGAAGGCTATGATGGATGTCCATGTAAAAAATTATCTCAAAATTAGATACTATGAAACTTTTTGAAATACTAGTTTCAGTCATAAAATTATAGTATATTATACACAAATTTATACTAGTTTTGGTCAATAAATCGAATTAAATTAAGGATTGTTCGAAATGCCACGAAACTTTTCAGATCCTCTCTATAGTTATGAGGGAATGTTATGATGGAAGTCCATCCAATACATTATCTAAAAATTAGATTCTATGAAACTTTTGAAATACTAGTTTTGGTAAAAAAAAATCGTAGTATATTATACACAATTCTATACTAGTTTCGGGCAAAAATCAAATTAAATACAGGATTGTTCCAAATGATACAAAAAATTTAATATCCTCTCTATATGTTACGAGGGAAGGTTATGATGGAAGTCCATGTAAATATAATCCTAAAATTAGATTCTATGAAAAAATTTGAAATACTAGTTTTGGTCAAAACAATTGTAGTATATTATACACAATTTTATACTAGTGCGGTCAAAAAATAAATTAAATCGAGGATTGATCGAAATGCTACGAAAAATTTTAGATCCTTTCTATATGTTACGAGGGAAGGCTATGATGGATGTCCATGTAAAAAATTATCTCAAAATTAGATACTATGAAACTTTTTGAAATACTAGTTTCAGTCAAAAAATTGTAGAATATTATAAACAAATTTATACTAGTTTTGGTCAATAAATCGAATTAAATTGAGGATTGTTCGAAATGCCACGAAACTTTTCCAATCCTCTCTATATGTTATGAGGGAATGTTATGATGGAAGTCCATCCAAAAAATTATCTCAAAATTAGATTCTATGAAACTTTTGAAATACTAGTTTTGGTAAAAAAAATCGTAGTATATTATACACAATTCTATACTAGTTTCGGGAAAAAATCAAATTAAATCCAGGATTGTTCGAAATGATACGAAAAATTTAATATCCTCGCTATATGTTACGAGGGAAGGTTATGATGGAAGTCATTGTAAAAATCATCTCAAAATTAGATTCTATGAAAAAATTTTAAATACTAGTTTCGGTCAAAAAATTGTAGTATATTACATACAATTTTATACTAGTTTCCGTTTAAAATCATATTAAATCGAGGATTGTTCAAAATGATACGAACCTTTTACGATCCTCTCTATATGTTACAAGTAAAGGCTATGATGGATGTCCATGCAAAAATTATCATAAAAATATATAATATGAAACTTTTTGAAATACTAGTTTCGGTCAAAAAATCGTAGTATATTATACACAATTTTATACTAGTTTCGGTCAAAAAAATCAAATTAAATCGAGGATTGTTCGAAATGCTACAAAGTTTTCAGATCCTCCCTATATGTTACGAGGGAAGGTTATGATGGAAATCCATGCAAAAGGTTTTCTTAAAATTAGATTCTATGAAACATTTTTAAATACTAGTTTTGGACAAAAAATTGTAGTATATTTATATACAATTTTATACTAGTTTCGGTCAAAAATCAAATTAAATTGAGGATTGTTCGAAATGCTACAAAACTTTTAAGATTCTCTCTATAAGTTACGAGGGAAGGTTATGATTGAATTCCATGCAAAAAATCATCTCAAATTTAGAATCTAAGAAACATTTTGAAATACTAGTTTCGGTCAAAAAAATTGTAGTATATTATACACAATTTTATACTAGTTTCGGTCAAAAAATCAAATTAAATCGAGGATTGTTCGAAATGCTATGAAACTCTTAAGATCGTCTCTATATGTTACGAGGGAAGGTTATGATGGAAGTCCATGCAAAAAATAATCTCAAAATTAGATTCTATGAAACCTTTTGAATTACTAGTTTCGGTCAAATAATTGTAGTATATTATACACAATTTTATACTAGTTTCGGTCAAAAAATAAATAAAATCGAGGATTGTTCGAAATGCTATGAAACTTTTTAGAACCTTTCTATATGTTACGAGGGAAGGCTGTGATGGATGTCCATGTAAAAAATTATCTCAAAATTAGATACTATGAAACTTTTTGAAATACTAGTTTAAGTCAAAAAATCGTAGTATTTTATACACAAATTTATACTAGTTTTGGTCAATAAATCGAATTAAATTGAGGATTGTTCGAAATGCCACGAACCTTTTCAGATCCTCTCTATATGTTATGAGGGAAGGTTATGATGGAAGTCCATCCAAAAAATTATCTCAAAATTAGATTCTATGAAACTTTTTGAAATACTAGTTTTTGTCAAAAAAATCGTAGTATATTATACACAATTCTATACTAGTTTCGGTCAAAATTCAAATTAAATCCAGGATTGTTCAAAATGCAACAAATCTTTTTAGATCCTCTCTTTATGATACAAGGGAAGGTTATGATGAAAGTCCATGCAAAAAATCATCGCAAAATTAGATTCTATGAAACGTTTTGAAATACTAGTTTTAGTCAAAAATTGTATAATATTATATACAATTTTATATATTATTACAGTCTAAAAAACATATTAAATCGAGGATTGTTCGAAATGCTACGAAACGTTTCAGATCTTTTCTATTAGTTACGAGGGAAGGCTATGATTGATGTCCATGCAAAAAATTATCTCAAAAATAGATAATATGAACATTTTTTTAAATACTAGTTTCGGTCAAAAAAATCTTAGTATATTATACACAATTTTATACTAGTTTCGGTCAAAAAATCAAATTAAATCATGGATTGTTCGAAATGCTATGAAACTTTTAAGATCATCTCTATACGTTACGAGGGAAGGTTATGATGGAAGTCCATGCAAAAAATTATCTCAAAATTAGATTCTATGAAACCTTTTGAATTACTAGTTTCGGTCAAAAATCGTAGTATATCATACACAATTTTATACTAGTGTCGGTCAAAAAATAAATTAAATCGAGGATTGTTCGAAATGCTACGAAATATTTTAGATCCTTTCTATATGTTACGAGGGAAGGCTATGATGGATGTCCATGTAAAAAATTATCTCAAAATTAGATACTATGAAACTTTTTGAAATACTAGTTTCAGTCATAAAATTATAGTATATTATACACAAATTTATACTAGTTTTGGTCAAAAAATCGAATTAAATTAAGGATTGTTCGAAATGCCACGAAACTTTTCAGATCCTCTCTATATGTTATGAGGGAATGTTATGATGGAAGTCCATCCAATACTTTATCTAAAAATTAGATTCTATGAAAATTTTGAAATACTAGTTTTGGTAAAAAAAATCGTAGTATATTATACACAATTCTATACTAGTTTTGGGCAAAAATCAAATTAGATACAGGATTGTTCCAAATGATACAAAAAATTTAATATCCTCTCTATATGTTACGAGGGAAGGTTATGATGGAAGTCCATGTAAATATCATCTTAAAATTAGATTCTATGAAAAAATTTGAAATACTAGTTTCGGTCAAAAAATTGTAGTATATTATATACAATTTTATACTAGTTTCCGTTAAAAATCATATTAAATCGAGGATTGTTCGAAATGATACGAACCTTTTAAGATCCTCTCTATATGTTACAAGTAAAGGCTATGATGGATGTCCATGCAAAAAATTATCTCAAAAATATATAATATGAAACTTTTTGAAATACTAGTTTCGGTCAAAAAATCGTAGTATATTATACACAATTTTATACTAGTTTCGGTAAAAAAAAATAAAATTAAATCGAGGATTGTTCGAAATGCTACAAAACTTTTCAGATCCTCCCTATATGTTACGAGGGAAGGTTATGATGGAAGTCCATGCAAAAGGTTGTCTTAAAATTAGATTCTATGAAACTTTTTTAAATACTAGTTTTGGTCAAAAAATTGTAGTATATTTATATACAATTTTATACTAGTTTCGGTCAAAAATCAAATTAAATTGAGGATTGTTCGAAATGCTACAAAACTTTTAAGATTCTCTCTATAAGTTACAAGGGAAGGTTATGATTGAATTACATGCAAAGAATCATCTCAAATTTAGATTCTAAGAAACATTTTGAAATACTAGTTTCGGTCAAAACAATTGTAGTATATTATACACAATTTTATACTAGTCTCGGTCAAAAAATAAATTAAATCGAGGATTGATCGAAATGCTACGAAAAATTTTAGATCCTTTCTATATGTTACGAGGGAAGGCTATGATGGATGTCCATGTAAAAAATTATCTCAAAATTAGATACTATGAAACTTTTTGAAATACTAGTTTCAGTCAAAAAATTGTAGAATATTATAAACAAATTTATACTAGTTTTAGTCAATAAATCGAATTAAATTGAGGATTGTTCGAAATGCCACGAAACTTTTCCAATCCTCTCTATATGTTATGAATGAATGTTATGATGGAAGTCCATCCAAAAAATTATCTCAAAATTAGATTCTATGAAACTTTTGAAATACTAGTTTTGGTAAAAAAAATCGTAGTATATTATACACAATTCTATACTAGTTTCGGGCAAAAATCAAATTAAATCCAGGATTGTTCGAAATGATACGAAAAATTTAATATCCTCGCTATATGTTACGAGGGAAGGTTATGATGGAAGTCCATGCAAAAAATAATCTCAAAATTAGATTCTATGAAACCTTTTGAATTACTAGTTTCGGTCAAATAATTGTAGTATATTATAAACAATTTTATACTAGTTTCGGTCAAAAAATAAATAAAATCGAGGATTGTTCGAAATGCTATGAAACTTTTTAGAACCTTTCTATATGTTACGAGGGAAGGCTGTGATGGATGTCCATGTAAAAAATTATCTCAAAATTAGATACTATGAAACTTTTTGAAATACTAGTTTAAGTCAAAAAATCGTAGTATTTTATACACAAATTTATACTAGTTTTGGTCAATAAATCGAATTAAATTGAGGATTGTTCGAAATGCCACGAACCTTTTCAGATCCTCTCTATATGTTATGAGGGAAGGTTATGATGGAAGTCCATCCAAAAAATTATCTCAAAATTAGATTCTATGAAACTTTTTGAAATACTAGTTTTTGTCAAAAAAATCGTAGTATATTATACACAATTCTATACTAGTTTCGGTCAAAATTCAAATTAAATCCAGGATTGTTCAAAATGCAACAAATCTTTTTAGATCCTCTCTTTATGATACAAGGGAAGGTTATGATGAAAGTCCATGCAAAAAATCATCGCAAAATTAGATTCTATGAAACGTTTTGAAATACTAGTTTTAGTCAAAAATTGTATTATATTATATACAATTTTATATATTATTACAGTCTAAAAAACATATTAAATCGAGGATTGTTCGAAATGCTACGAAACGTTTCAAATCTTTTCTATTAGTTACGAGGGAAGGCTATGATGGATGTCCATGCAAAAAATTATCTCAAAAATAGATAATATGAACATTTTTTTAAATACTAGTTTCGGTCAAAAAAATCTTAGTATATTATACACAATTTTATACTAGTTTCGGTCAAAAAATCAAATTAAATCATGGATTGTTCGAAATGCTATGAAACTTTTAAGATCATCTCTATACGTTACGAGGGAAGGTTATGATGGAAGTCCATGCAAAAAATTATCTCAAAATTAGATTCTATGAAACCTTTTGAATTACTAGTTTCGGTCAAAAATCGTAGTATATCATACACAATTTTATACTAGTGCCGGTCAAAAAATAAATTAAATCGAGGATTGTTCGAAATGCTACGAAATATTTTAGATCCTTTCTATATGTTACGAGGGAAGGCTATGATGGATGTCCATGTAATATATTATCTCAAAATTAGATACTATGAAACTTTTTGAAATACTAGTTTCAGTCATAAAATTATAGTATATTATACACAAATTTATACTAGTTTTGGTCAATAAATCGAATTAAATTAAGGATTGTTCGAAATGCCACGAAACTTTTCAGATCCTCTCTATATGTTATGAGGGAATGTTATGATGGAAGTACATCCAAAACATTATCTAAAAATTAGATTCTATGAAACTTTTGAAATACTAGTTTTGGTAAAAAAAATCGTAGTATATTATACACAATTCTATACTAGTTTCGGGCAAAAATCAAATTAAATCCAGGATTGTTCCAAATGATACAAAAAATTTAATATCCTCTCTATATGTTACGAGGGAAGGTTATGATGGAAGTCCATGTAAATATCATCTTAAAATTAGATTCTATGAAAAAATTTGAAATACTACTTTCGGTCAAAAAATTGTAGTATATTATATACAATTTTATACTAGTTTCCGTTAAAAATCATATTAAATCGAGGATTGTTCGAAATGATACGAACCTTTTAAGATCCTCTCTATATGTTACAAGTAAAGGCTATGATGGATGTCCATGCAAAAAATTATCTCAAAAATATATAATATGAAACTTTTTGAAATACTAGTTTCGGTCAAAAAATCGTAGTATATTATACACAATTTTATACTAGTTTCGGTAAAAAAAATAAAATTAAATCGAGGATTGTTCAAATGCTACAAAACTTTTCAGATCCTCCCTATATGTTACGAGGGAAGGTTATGATGGAAGTCCATGCAAAAGGTTGTCTTAAAATTAGATTCTATGAAACTTTTTTAAATACTAGTTTTGGTCAAAAAATTGTAGTATATTTATATACAATTTTATACTAGTTTCGGTCAAAAATCAAATTAAATTGAGGATTGTTCGAAATGCTACAAAACTTTTAAGATTCTCTCTATAAGTTACGAGGGAAGGTTATGATTGAATTACATGCAAAGAATCATCTCAAATTTAGATTCTAAGAAACATTTTGAAATACTAGTTTCGGTCAAAACAATTGTAGTATATTATACACAATTTTATACTAGTCTCGGTCAAAAAATAAATTAAATCGAGGATTGATCGAAATGCTACGAAAAATTTTAGATCCTTTCTATATCTTACGAGGGAAGGCTATGATGGATGTCCATGTAAAAAATTATCTCAAAATTAGATACTATGAAACTTTTTGAAATACTAGTTTCAGTCAAAAAATTGTAGAATATTATAAACAAATTTATACTAGTTTTGGTCAATAAATCGAATTAAATTGAGGATTGTTCGAAATGCCACGAAACTTTTCCAATCCTCTCTATATGTTAAGAGGGAATGTTATGATGGAAGTCCATCCAAAAAATTATCTCAAAATTAGATTCTATGAAACTTTTGAAATACTAGTTTTGGTTAAAAAAAATCGTAGTATATTATACACAATTCTATACTAGTTTCGGGCAAAAATCAAATTAAATCTAGGATTGTTCGAAATGATACGAAAAATTTCATATCCTCGCTATATGTTACGAGGGAAGGTTATGATGGAAGTCCATGTAAAAATCATCTCAAAATTAGATTCTATGAAAAATTTTGAAATACTAGTTTCGGTCAAAAAATTGTAGTATATTACATACAATTTTATACTAGTTTCCGTTAAAAATCATATTAAATCGAGGATTGTTCAAAATGATACGAACCTTTTAAGATCCTCTCTATATGTTACAAGTAAAGGCTATGATGGATGTCCATGCAAAAATTATCTCAAAAATATATAATATGAAACTTTTTGAAATACTAGTTTCGGTCAAAAAATCGTAATATATTATACACAATTTTATACTAGTTTCGGTCAAAAAAATAAAATTAAATCGAAGATTGTTCGAAATGCTACAAAACTTTTCAGATCCTCCCTATATGTTACGAGGGAAGGTTATGATGGATGTCCATGCAAAAGGTTGTCTTAAAATTAGATTCTATGAAACTTTTTTAAATACTAGTTTTGGTCAAAAAATTGTAGTATATTTATATACAATTTTATACTAGTTTCGGTCAAAAATCAAATTAAATTGAGGATTGTTCGAAATGCTACAAAACTTTTAAGATTCTCTCTATAAGTTACGAGGGAAGGTAATGATTGAATTACATGCAAAGAATCATCTCAAATTTAGATTCTAAGAAACATTTTGAAATACTAGTTTCGGTCAAAACAATTGTAGTATATTATACACAATTTTATACTAGTCTCGGTCAAAAAATAAATTAAATCGAGGATTGATCGAAATGCTACGAAAAATTTTAGATCCTTTCTATATCTTACGAGGGAAGGCTATGATGGATGTCCATGTAAAAAATTATCTCAAAATTAGATACTATGAAACTTTTTGAAATACTAGTTTCAGTCAAAAAATTGTAGAATATTATAAACAAATTTATACTAGTTTTGGTCAATAAATCGAATTAAATTGAGGATTGTTCGAAATGCCACGAAACTTTTCCAATCCTCTCTATATGTTAAGAGGGAATGTTATGATGGAAGTCCATCCAAAAAATTATCTCAAAATTAGATTCTATGAAACTTTTGAAATACTAGTTTTGGTAAAAAAAAATCGTAGTATATTATACACAATTCTATACTAGTTTCGGGCAAAAATCAAATTAAATCCAGGATTGTTCGAAATGATACGAAAAATTTCATATCCTCGCTATATGTTACGAGGGAAGGTTATGATGGAAGTCCATGTAAAAATCATCTCAAAATTAGATTCTATGAAAAATTTTGAAATACTAGTTTCGGTCAAAAAATTGTAGTATATTACATACAATTTTATACTAGTTTCCGTTAAAAATCATATTAAATCGAGGATTGTTCAAAATGATACGAACCTTTTAAGATCCTCTCTATATGTTACAAGTAAAGGCTATGATGGATGTCCATGCAAAAATTATCTCAAAAATATATAATATGAAACTTTTTGAAATACTAGTTTCGGTCAAAAAATCGTAGTATATTATACACAATTTTATACTAGTTTCGGTCAAAAAAATAAAATTAAATCGAGGATTGTTCGAAATTGCTACAAAACTTTTCAGATCCTCCCTATATGTTACGAGGGAAGGTTATGATGGATGTCCATGCAAAAGGTTGTCTTAAAATTAGATTCTATGAAACTTTTTTAAATACTAGTTTTGGTCAAAAAATTGTAGTATATTTATATACAATTTTATACTAGTTTCGGTCAAAAATCAAATTAAATTGAGGATTATTCGAAATGCTACAAAACTTTTAAGATTCTCTCTATAAGTTACGAGGGAAGGTTATGATTGAATTACATGCAAAGAATCATCTCAAATTTAGATTCTAAGAAACATTTTGAAATACTAGTTTCGGTCAAAACAATTGTAGTATATTATACACAATTTTATACTAGTGTCGGTCAAAAAATAAATTAAATCGAGGATTGATCGAAATGCTACGAAAAATTTTAGATCCTTTCTATATGTTACGAGGGAAGGCTATGATGGATGTCCATGTAAAACATTATCTCAAAATTAGATACTATGAAACTTTTTGAAATACTAGTTTCAGTCAAAAAATTGTAGAATATTATAAACAAATTTATACTAGTTTTGGTCAATAAATCGAATTAAATTGAGGATTGTTCGAAATGACACGAAACTTTTCCAATCCTCTCTATATGTTATTAGGGAATGTTATGATGGAAGTCCATCCAAAAAATTATCTCAAAATTAGATTCTATGAAAATTTTGAAATACTAGTTTTGGTAAAAAAAATCGTATTATATTATACACAATTCTATACTAGTTTCGGGAAAAAATCAAATTAAATCCAGGATTGTTCTAAATGATACGAAAAATTTAATATCCTCGCTATATGTTACGAGGGAAGGTTATGATGGAAGTCCATGTAAAAATCATCTTAAAATTAGATTCTATGAAAAAAATTTAAATACTAGTTTCGGTCAAAAAATTGTAGTATATTACATACAATTTTATACTAGTTTCCGTTTAAAATCATATTAAATCGAGGATTGTTCAAAATGATACGAACCTTTTACGATCCTCTCTATATGTTACAAGTAAAGTCTATGATGGATGTCCATGCAAAAATTTTCATAAAAATATATAATATGAAACTTTTTGAAATACTAGTTTCGGTCAAAAAATCGTAGTATATTATACACAATTTTATACTAGTTTCGGTCAAAAAAATCAAATTAAATCGAGGATTGTTCGAAATGCTACAAAATTTTCAGATCCTCCCTATATGTTACGAAGGAAGGTTATGATGGAAATCCATGCAAAAGGTTGTCTTAAAATTAGATTCTATGAAACATTTTTAAATACTAGTTTTGGTCAAAAAATTGTAGTATATTTATATACAATTTTATACTAGTTTCGGTCAAAAATCAAATTAAATTGAGGATTGTTCGAAATGCTACAAAACTTTTAAGATTCTCTCTATAAGTTACGAGGGAAGGTTATGATTCAATTCCATGCAAAAAATCATCTCAAATTTAGAATCTAAGAAACATTTTGAAATACTAGTTTCGGTCAAAAAAATTGTAGTATATTATACACAATTTTATACTAGTTTCGGTCAAAAAATCAAATTAAATCGAGGATTGTTCAAAATGCTATGAAACTCTTAAGAACGTCTCTATATGTTACGACGGAAGGTTATGATGGAAGTCCATGCAAAAAATAATCTCAAAATTAGATTCTATGAAACCTTTTGAATTACTAGTTTCGGTCAAATAATTGTAGTATATTATACACAATTTTATACTAGTTTCGGTCAAAAAATGAATAAAATCGAGGATTGTTCGAAATGCTATGAAACTTTTTAGAACCTTTCTATATGTTACGAGGGAAGGCTATGATGGATGTCCATGTAAAAAATTATCTCAAAATTAGATACTATGAAACTTTTTGAAATACTAGTTTAAGTCAAAAAATCGTAGTATTTTATACACAAATTTATACTAGTTTTGGTCAATAAATCGAATTAAATTGAGGATTGTTCGAAATGCCACGAACCTTTTCAGATCCTCTCTATATGTTATGAGGGAAGGTTATGATGGAAGTCCATCCAAAAAATTATCTCAAAATTAGATTCTATGAAACTTTTTGAAATACTAGTTTTTGTCAAAAAAATCGTAGTATATTATTATACACAATTCTATACTAGTTTCAGTCAAAATTCAAATTAAATCCAGGATTGTTCAAAATGCAACAAATCTTTTTAGATCCTCTCTTTATGATACAAGGGAAGGTTATGATGAAAGTCCATGCAAAAAATCATCGCAAAATTAGATTCTATGAAACGTTTTGAAATACTAGTTTTAGTCAAAAATTGTATTATATTATATACAATTTTATATATTATTACAGTCTAAAAAACATATTAAATCGAGGATTGTTCGAAATGCTACGAAACGTTTCAGATCTTTTCTATTAGTTACGAGGGAAGGCTATGATTGATGTCCATGCAAAAAATTATCTCAAAAATAGATAATATGAACATTTTTTTAAATACTAGTTTCGGTCAAAAAAATCTTAGTATATTATACACAATTTTATACTAGTTTCGGTCAAAAAATCAAATTTAATCATGGATTGTTCGAAATGCTATGAAACTTTTAAGATCATCTCTATACGTTACGAGGGAAGGTTATGATGGAAGTCCATGCAAAAAATTATCTCAAAATTAGATTCTATGAAACCTTTTGAATTACTAGTTTCGGTCAAAAATCGTAGTATATCATACACAATTTTATACTAGTGCCGGTCCAAAAATAAATTAAATCGAGGATTGTTCGAAATGCTACGAAATATTTTAGATCCTTTCTATATGTTACGAGGGAAGGCTATGATGGATGTCCATGTAAAAAATTATCTCAAAATTAGATACTATGAAACTTTTTGAAATACTAGTTTCAGTCATAAAATTATAGTATATTATACACAAATTTATACTAGTTTTGGTCAATAAATCGAATTAAATTAAGGATTGTTCGAAATGCCAAGAAACTTTTCAGATCCTCTCTATATGTTATGAGGGAATGTTATGATGGAAGTCCATCCAAAACATTATCTAAAAATTAGATTCTATGAAACTTTTGAAATACTAGTTTTGGTAAAAAAAATCGTAGTATATTATACACAATTCTATACTAGTTTCGGGCAAAAATCAAATTAAATCCAGGATTGTTCCAAATGATACTAAAAATTTAATATCCTCTCTATATGTTACGAGGGAAGGTTATGATGGAAGTCCATGTAAATATCATCTTAAAATTAGATTCTATGAAAAAATTTGAAATACTAGTTTCGGTCAAAAAATTGTAGTATATTATATACAATTTTATACTAGTTTCCGTTAAAAATCATATTAAATCGAGGATTGTTCGAAATGATACGAACCTTTTAAGATCCTCTCTATATGTTACAAGTAAAGGCTATGATGGATGTCCATGCAAAAAATTATCTCAAAAATATATAATATGAAACTTTTTGAAATACTAGTTTCGGTCAAAAAATCGTAGTATATTATACACAATTTTATACTAGTTCGGTCAAAAAAATAAAATTAAATCGAGGATTGTTCGAAATGCTACAAAACTTTTCAGATCCTCCCTATATGTTACGAGGGAAGGTTATGATGGAAGTCCATGCAAAAGGTTGTCTTAAAATTAGATTCTATGAAACTTTTTTAAATACTAGTTTTGGTCAAAAAATTGTAGTATATTTATATACAATTTTATACTAGTTTCGGTCAAAAATCAAATTAAATTGAGGATTGTTCGAAATGCTACAAAACTTTTAAGATTCTCTCTATAAGTTACGAGGGAAGGTTATGATTGAATTACATGCAAAGAATCATCTCAAATTTAGATTCTAAGAAACATTTTGAAATACTAGTTTCGGTCAAAACAATTGTAGTATATTATACACAATTTTATACTAGTGTCGGTCAAAAAATAAATTAAATCGAGGATTGATCGAAATGCTACGAAAAATTTTAGATCCTTTCTATTAGTTACGAGGGAAGGCTATGATGGATGTCCATGTAAAAAATTATCTCAAAATTAGATACTATGAAACTTTTTGAAATACTAGTTTCAGTCAAAAAATTGTAGAATATTATAAACAAATTTATACAAGTTTTGGTCAATAAATCGAATTAAATTGAGGATTGTTCGAAATGCCACGAAACTTTTCCAATCCTCTCTATATGTTATGAGGGAATGTTATGATGGAAGTCCATCCAAAAAATTATCTCAAAATTAGATTCTATGAAACTTTTGAAATTCTAGTTTTGGTAAAAAAAAATCGTAGTATATTATACACAATTCTATACTAGTTTCGGGCAAAAATCAAATTAAATCCAGGATTGTTCGAAATGATACGAAAAATTTAATATCCTCGCTATATGTTACGAGGGAAGGTTATGATGGAAGTCCATGTAAAAATCATCTCAAAATTAGATTCTATGAAAAATTTTGAAATACTAGTTTCGGTCAAAAAATTGTAGTATATTACATACAATTTTATACTAGTTTCCGTTTAAAATCATATTAAATCGAGGATTGTTCAAAATGATACGAACCTTTTACGATCCTCTCTATATGTTACAAGTAAAGGCTATGATGGATGTCCATGCAAAAATTATCTCAAAAATAAATAATATGAAACTTTTTGAAATACTAGTTTCGGTCAAAAAATCGTAGTATATTATACACAATTTTATACTAGTTTCGGTCAAAAAAATCAAATTAAATCGAGGATTGTTCGAAATGCTACAAAATTTTCAGATCCTCCCTATATGTTACGAGGGAAGGTTATGATGGAAATCTATGCAAAAGGTTGTCTTAAAATTAGATTCTATGAAACATTTTTAAATACTAGTTTTGGTCAACAAATTGTAGTATATTTATATATAATTTTATACTAGTTTCGGTCAAAAATCAAATTAAATTGAGGATTTTTCGAAATGCTACAAAACTTTTAAGATTCTCTCTATAAGTTACGAGGGAAGGTTATGATTGAATTCCATGCAAAAAATCATCTCAAATTTAGAATCTAAGAAACATTTTGAAATACTAGTTTCGGTCAAAACAATTGTAGTATATTATACACAATTTTATACTAGTTTCGGTCAAAAAATCAAATTAAATCGAGGATTGTTCGAAATGCTATGAAACTCTTAAGATCATCTCTATATGTTACGAGGGAAGGTTATGATGGAAGTCCATGCAAAAAATAATCTCAAAATTAGATTCTATGAAACCTTTTGAATTACTAGTTTCGGTCAAATAATTGTAGTATATTATACACAATTTTATACTAGTTTCGGTCAAAAAATAAATAAAATCGAGGATTGTTCGAAATGCTATGAAACTTTTTAGAACCTTTCTATATGTTACGAGGGAAGGCTATGATGGATGTCCATGTAAAAAATTATCTCAAAATTAGATACTATGAAACTTTTTGAAATACTAGTTTAAGTCAAAAAATCGTAGTATTTTATACACAAATTTATACTAGTTTTGGTCAATAAATCGAATTAAATTGAGGATTGTTCGAAATGCCACGAACCTTTTCAGATCCTCTCTATATGTTATGAGGGAAGGTTATGATGGAAGTCCATCCAAAAAATTATCTCAAAATTAGATTCTATGAAACTTTTTGAAATACTAGTTTTTGTCAAAAAAATCGTAGTATATTATACACAATTCTATACTAGTGTCGGTCAAAATTCAAATTAAATCCAGGATTGTTCAAAATGCAACAAATCTTTTTAGATCCTCTCTTTATGATACAAGGGAAGGTTATGATGAAAGTCCATGCAAAAAATCATCGCAAAATTACATTCTATGAAACGTTTTGAAATACTAGTTTTAGTCAAAAATTGTATTATATTATATACAATTTTATATATTATTACAGTCTAAAAAACATATTAAATCGAGGATTGTTCGAAATGCTACGAAACATTTCAGATCTTTTCTATTAGTTACGAGGGAAGGCTATGATGGATGTCCATGCAAAAAATTATCTCAAAAATAGATAATATGAACATTTTTTTAAATACTAGTTTCGGTCAAAAAAATCTTAGTATATTATACACAATTTTATACTAGTTTCGATCAAAAAATCAAATTAAATCATGGATTGTTCGAAATGCTATGAAACTTTTAAGATCATCTCTATACGTTACGAGGGAAGGTTATGATGGAAGTCCATGCAAAAAATTATCTCAAAATTAGATTCTATGAAACCTTTTGAATTACTAGTTTCGGTCAAAAATCGTAGTATATCATACACAATTTTATACTAGTGCCGGTCAAAAAATAAATTAAATCGAGGATTGTTAGAAATGCTACGAAATATTTTAGATCCTTTCTATATGTTACGAGGGAAGGCTATGATGGATGTCCATGTAAAAAATTATCTCAAAATTAGATACTATCAAACTTTTTGAAATACTAGTTTCAGTCATAAAATTATAGTATATTATACACAAATTTATACTAGTTTTGGTCAATAAATCGAATTAAATTGAGGATTGTTCGAAATGCCACGAAACTTTTCAGATCCTCTCTATATGTTATGAGGGAATGTTATGATGGAAGTCCATCCAAAACATTATCTAAAAATTAGATTCTATGAAACTTTTGAAATACTAGTTTTGGTAAAAAAAATCGTAGTATATTATACACAATTCTATACTAGTTTCGGGCAAAAATCAAATTAAATCCAGGATTGTTCCAAATGATACAAAAATTTTAATATCCTCTCTATATGTTACGAGGGAAGGTTATGATGGAAGTCCATGTAAATATCATCTTAAAGTTAGATTCTATGAAAAAATTTGAAATACTAGTTTCGGTCAAAAAATTGTAGTATATTATATACAATTTTATACTAGTTTCCGTTAAAAATCATATTAAATCGAGGATTGTTCGAAATGATACGAACCTTTTAAGATCCTCTCTATATGTTACAAGTAAAGGCTATGATGGATGTCCATGCAAAAAATTATCTCAAAAATATATAATATGAAACTTTTTGAAATACTAGTTTCGGTCAAAAAATCGTAGTATATTATACACAATTTTATACTAGTTTCGGTAAAAAAAATAAAATTAAATCGAGGATTGTTCGAAATGCTACAAAACTTTTCAGATCCTCCCTATATGTTACGAGGGAAGGTTATGATGGAAGTCCATGCAAAAGGTTGTCTTAAAATTAGATTCTATGAAACTTTTTTAAATACTAGTTTTGGTCAAAAAATTGTAGTATATTTATATACAATTTTATACTAGTTTCGGTCAAAAATCAAATTAAATTAAGGATTGTTCGAAATGCTACAAAACTTTTAAGATTCTCTCTATAAGTTACGAGGGAAGGTTATGATTGAATTACATGCAAAGAATCATCTCAAATTTAGATTCTAAGAAACATTTTGAAATTCTAGTTTCGGTCAAAACAATTGTAGTATATTATACACAATTTTATACTAGTCTCGGTCAAAAAATAAATTAAATCGAGGATTGTTCAAAATGCTACGAAAAATTTTAGATCCTTTCTATATGTTACGAGGGAAGGCTATGATGGATGTCCATGTAAAAAATTATCTCAAAATTAGATACTATGAAACTTTTTGAAATACTAGTTTCAGACAAAAAATTGTAGAATATTATAAACAAATTTATACTAGTTTTGGTCAATAAATCGAATTAAATTGAGGATTGTTCGAAATGCCACGAAACTTTTCCAATCCTCTCTATATGTTTTGAGGGAATGTTATGATGGAAGTCCATCCAAAAAATTATCTCAAAATTAGATTCTATGAAACTTTTGAAATACTAGTTTTGGTAAAAAAAAAAATCGTAGTATATTATACACAATTCTATACTAGTTTCGGGCAAAAATCAAATTAAATCCAGGATTGTTCGAAATGATACGAAAAATTTAATATCCTCGCTATATGTTACGAGGGAAGGTTATGATGGAATTCCATGTAAAAATCATCTCAAAATTAGATTCTATGAAAAAAATTGAAATACTAGTTTCGGTCAAAAAATTGTAGTATATTACATACAATTTTATACTAGTTTTCGTTAAAAATCATATTAAATCGAGGATTGTTCAAAATGATACGAACCTTTTACGATCCTCTCTATATGTTACAAGTAAAGGCTATGATGGATGTCCATGCAAAAATTATCTCAAAAATATATAATATGAAACTTTTTGAAATACTAGTTTCGGTCAAAAAATCGTAGTATATTATACACAATTTTATACTAGTTTCGGTAAAAAAAATAAAATTAAATCGAGGATTGTTCGAAATGCTACAAAACTTTTCAGATCCTCCCTATATGTTACGAGGGAAGGTTATGATGGAAGTCCATGCAAAAGGTTGTCTTAAAATTAGATTCTATGAAACTTTTTTAAATACTAGTTTTGGTCAAAAAATTGTAGTATATTTATATACAATTTTATACTAGTTTCGGTCAAAAATCAAATTAAATTAAAGATTGTTCGAAATGCTACAAAACTTTTAAGATTCTCTCTATAAGTTACGAGGGAAGGTTATGATTGAATTACATGCAAAGAATCATCTCAAATTTAGATTCTAAGAAACATTTTGAAATTCTAGTTTCGGTCAAAACAATTGTAGTATATTATACACAATTTTATACTAGTCTCGGTCAAAAAATAAATTAAATCGAGGATTGTTCAAAATGCTACGAAAAATTTTAGATCCTTTCTATATGTTACGAGGGAAGGCTATGATGGATGTCCATGTAAAAAATTATCTCAAAATTAGATACTATGAAACTTTTTGAAATACTAGTTTCAGACAAAAAATTGTAGAATATTATAAACAAATTTATACTAGTTTTGGTCAATAAATCGAATTAAATTGAGGATTGTTCGAAATGCCACGAAACTTTTCCAATCCTCTCTATATGTTTTGAGGGAATGTTATGATGGAAGTCCATCCAAAAAATTATCTCAAAATTAGATTCTATGAAACTTTTGAAATACTAGTTTTGGTAAAAAAAAAATCGTAGTATATTATACACAATTCTATACTAGTTTCGGGCAAAAATCAAATTAAATCCAGGATTGTTCGAAATGATACGAAAAATTTAATATCCTCGCTATATGTTACGAGGGAAGGTTATGATGGAATTCCATGTAAAAATCATCTCAAAATTAGATTCTATGAAAAAAATTGAAATACTAGTTTCGGTCAAAAAATTGTAGTATATTACATACAATTTTATACTAGTTTTCGTTAAAAATCATATTAAATCGAGGATTGTTCAAAATGATACGAACCTTTTACGATCCTCTCTATATGTTACAAGTAAAGGCTATGATGGATGTCCATGCAAAAATTATCTCAAAAATATATAATATGAAACTTTTTGAAATACTAGTTTCGGTCAAAAAATCGTAGTATATTATACACAATTTTATACTAGTTTCGGTAAAAAAAATAAAATTAAATCGAGGATTGTTCGAAATGCTACAAAACTTTTCAGATCCTCCCTATATGTTACGAGGGAAGGTTATGATGGAAGTCCATGCAAAAGGTTGTCTTAAAATTAGATTCTATGAAACTTTTTTAAATACTAGTTTTGGTCAAAAAATTGTAGTATATTTATATACAATTTTATACTAGTTTCGGTCAAAAATCAAATTAAATTGAGGATTGTTCGAAATGCTACAAAACTTTTAAGATTCTCTCTATAAGTTACGAGGGAAGGTTATGATTGAATTACATGCAAAGAATCATCTCAAATTTAGATTCTAAGAAACATTTTGAAATACTAGTTTCGGTCAAAACAATTGTAGTATATTATACACAATTTTATACTAGTCTCGGTCAAAAAATAAATTAAATCGAGGATTGTTCAAAATGCTACAAAAAATTTTAGATCCTTTCTATATGTTACGAGGGAAGGCTATGATGGATGTCCATGTAAAAAATTATCTCAAAATTAGATACTATGAAACTTTTTGAAATACTAGTTTCAGTCAAAAAATTGTAGAATATTATAAACAAATTTATACTAGTTTTGGTCAATAAATCGAATTAAATTGAGGATTGTTCGAAATGCCACGAAACTTTTCAGATCCTATCTATATGTTATGAGGGAATGTTATGATGGAAGTCCATCCAAAACATTATCTAAAAATTAGATTCTATGAAACTTTTGAAATACTAGTTTTGGTAAAAAAAAATCGTAGTATATTATACACAATTCTATACTAGTTTCGGGCAAAAATAAAATTAAATCCAGGATTGTTCCAAATGATACAAAAATTTTAATATCCTCTCTATATGTTACGAGGGAAGGTTATGATGGAAGTCCATGTAAATATCATCTTAAAATTAGATTCTATGAAAAAATATGAAATACTAGTTTCGGTCAAAAAATTGTAGTATATTATATACAATTTTATACTAGTTTCCGTTAAAAATCATATTAAATCGAGGATTGTTCAAAATGATACGAACCTTTTAAGATCCTCTCTATATGTTACAAGTAAAGGCTATGATGGATGTTCATGCCAGAAATTATCTCAAAAATATATAATATGAAACTTTTTGAAATACTAGTTTCGGTCAAAAAATCGTAGTATATTATACACAATTTTATAATAGTTTCGGTAAAAAAAATAAAATTAAATCGAGGATTGTTCGAAATGCTACAAAACTTTTCAGATCCTCCCTATATGTTACGAGGGAAGGTTATGATGGAAGTCCATGCAAAAGGTTGTCTTAAAATTAGATTCTATGAAACTTTTTTAAATACTAGTTTTGGTCAAAAAATTGTAGTATATTTATATACAATTTTATACTAGTTTCGGTCAAAAATCAAATTAAATTGAGGATTGTTCGAAATGCTACAAAACTTTTAAGATTCTCTCTATAAGTTACGAGGGAAGGTTATGATTGAATTACATGCAAAGAATCATCTCAAATTTAGATTCTAAGAAACATTTTGAAATTCTAGTTTCGGTCAAAACAATTGTAGTATATTATACACAATTTTATACTAGTCTCGGTCAAAAAATAAATTAAATCGAGGATTGTTCAAAATGCTACGAAAAATTTTAGATCCTTTCTATATGTTACGAGGGAAGGCTATGATGGATGTCCATGTAAAAAATTATCTCAAAATTAGATACTATGAAACTTTTTGAAATACTAGTTTCAGACAAAAAATTGTAGAATATTATAAACAAATTTATACTAGTTTTGGTCAATAAATCGAATTAAATTGAGGATTATTCGAAATGCCACGAAACTTTTCCAATCCTCTCTATATGTTTTGAGGGAATGTTATGATGGAAGTCCATCCAAAAAATTATCTCAAAATTAGATTCTATGAAACTTTTGAAATACTAGTTTTGGTAAAAAAAAAATCGTAGTATATTATACACAATTCTATACTAGTTTCGGGCAAAAATCAAATTAAATCCAGGATTGTTCGAAATGATACGAAAAATTTCATATCCTCGCTATATGTTACGAGGGAAGGTTATGATGGAATTCCATGTAAAAATCATCTCAAAATTAGATTCTATGAAAAAAATTGAAATACTAGTTTCGGTCAAAAAATTGTAGTATATTACATACAATTTTATACTAGTTTTCGTTAAAAATCATATTAAATCGAGGATTGTTCAAAATGATACGAACCTTTTACGATCCTCTCTATATGTTACAAGTAAAGGCTATGATGGATGTCCATGCAAAAATTATCTCAAAAATATATAATATGAAACTTTTTGAAATACTAGTTTCGGTCAAAAAATCGTAGTATATTATACACAATTTTATACTAGTTTCGGTAAAAAAAATAAAATTAAATCGAGGATTGTTCGAAATGCTACAAAACTTTTCAGATCCTCCCTATATGTTACGAGGGAAGGTTATGATTGAAGTCCATGCAAAAGGTTGTCTTAAAATTAGATTCTATGAAACTTTTTTAAATACTAGTTTTGGTCAAAAAATTGTAGTATATTTATATACAATTTTATACTAGTTTCGGTCAAAAATCAAATTAAATTGAGGATTGTTCGAAATGCTACAAAACATTTAAGATTCTCTCTATAAGTTACGAGGGAAGGTTATGATTGAATTACATGCAAAGAATCATCTCAAATTTAGATTCTAAGAAACATTTTGAAATACTAGTTTCGGTCAAAACAATTGTAGTATATTATACACAATTTTATACTAGTCTCGGTCAAAAAATAAATTAAATCGAGGATTGTTCAAAATGCTACGAAAAATTTTAGATCCTTTCTATATGTTACGAGGGAAGGCTATGATGGATGTCCATGTAAAAAATTATCTCAAAATTAGATACTATGAAACTTTTTGAAATACTAGTTTCAGTCAAAAAATTGTAGAATATTATAAACAAATTTATACTAGTTTTGGTCAATAAATCGAATTAAATTGAGGATTGTTCGAAATGCCACGAAACTTTTCAGATCCTATCTATATGTTATGAGGGAATGTTATGATGGAAGTCCATCCAAAACATTATCTAAAAATTAGATTCTATGAAACTTTTGAAATACTAGTTTTGGTAAAAAAAAATCGTAGTATATTATACACAATTCTATACTAGTTTCGGGCAAAAATAAAATTAAATCCAGGATTGTTCCAAATGATACAAAAATTTTAATATCCTCTCTATATGTTATGAGGGAAGGTTATGATGGAAGTCCATGTAAATATCATCTTAAAATTAGATTCTATGAAAAAATATGAAATACTAGTTTCGGTCAAAAAATTGTAGTATATTATATACAATTTTATACTAGTTTCCGTTAAAAATCATATTAAATCGAGGATTGTTGGAAATGATACGAACCTTTTAAGATCCTCTCTATATGTTACAAGTAAAGGCTATGATGGATGTCCATGCAAAAAATTATCTCAAAAATATATAATATGAAACTTTTTGAAATACTAGTTTCGGTCAAAAAATCGTAGTATATTATACACAATTTTATACTAGTTTCGGTAAAAAAAATAAAATTAAATCGAGGATTGTTCGAAATGCTACAAAACTTTTCAGATCCTCCCTATATGTTACGAGGGAAGGTTATGATGGAAGTCCATGCAAAAGGTTGTCTTAAAATTAGATTCTATGAAACTTTTTTAAATACTAGTTTTGGTCAAAAAATTGTAGTATATTTATATACAATTTTAGACTAGTTTCGGTCAAAAATCAAATTAAATTGAGGATTGTTCGAAATGCTACAAAACTTTTAAGATTCTCTCTATAAGTTACGAGGGAAGGTTATGATTGAATTACATGCAAAGAATCATCTCAAATTTAGATTCTAAGAAACATTTTGAAATTCTAGTTTCGGTCAAAACAATTGTAGTATATTATACACAATTTTATACTAGTCTCGGTCAAAAAATAAATTAAATCGAGGATTGTTCAAAATGCTACGAAAAATTTTAGATCCTTTCTATATGTTACGAGGGAAGGCTATGATGGATGTCCATGTAAAAAATTATCTCAAAATTAGATACTATGAAACTTTTTGAAATACTAGTTTCAGTCAAAAAATTGTAGAATATTATAAACAAATTTATACTAGTTTTGGTCAATAAATCGAATTAAATTGAGGATTGTTCGAAATGCCACGAAACTTTTCCAATCCTCTCTATATGTTTTGAGGGAATGTTATGATGGAAGTCCATCCAAAAAATTATCTCAAAATTAGATTCTATGAAACTTTTGAAATACTAGTTTTGGTAAAAAAAAAATCGTAGTATATTATACACAATTCTATACTAGTTTCGGGCAAAAATCAAATTAAATCCAGGATTGTTCGAAATGATACGAAAAATTTCATATCCTCGCTATATGTTACGAGGGAAGGTTATGATGGAATTCCATGTAAAAATCATCTCAAAATTAGATTCTATGAAAAAAATTGAAATACTAGTTTCGGTCAAAAAATTGTAGTATATTACATACAATTTTATACTAGTTTCCGTTAAAAATCATATTAAATCGAGGATTGTTCAAAATGATACGAACCTTTTACGATCCTCTCTATATGTTACAAGTAAAGGCTATGATGGATGTCCATGCAAGAAATTATCTCAAAAATATATAATATGAAACTTTTTGAAATACTAGTTTCGGTCAAAAAATCGTAGTATATTATACACAATTTTATACTAGTTTCGGTCAAAAAAATAAAATTAAATCGATGATTGTTCGAAATGCTACAAAACTTTTCAGATCCTCCCTATATGTTACGAGGGAAGGTTATGATGGAAGTCCGTGCAAAAGGTTGTCTTAAAATTAGATTCTATGAAACTTTTTTAAATACTAGTTTTGGTCAAAAAATTGTAGTATATTTATATACAATTTTATACTAGTTTCGGTCAAAAATCAAATTAAATTGAGGATTGTTCGAAATGCTACAAAACTTTTAAGATTCTCTCTATAAGTTACGAGGGAAGGTTATGATTGAATTACATGCAAAGAATCATCTCAAATTTAGATTCTAAGAAACATTTTGAAATACTAGTTTCGGTCAAAACAATTGTAGTATATTATACACAATTTTATACTAGTCTCGGTCAAAAAATAAATTAAATCGAGGATTGTTCAAAATGCTACGAAAAATTTTAGATCCTTTCTATATGTTACGAGGGAAGGCTATGATGGATGTCCATGTAAAAAATTATCTCAAAATTAGATACTATGAAACTTTTTGAAATACTAGTTTCAGTCAAAAAATTGTAGAATATTATAAACAAATTTATACTAGTTTTGGTCAATAAATCAAATTAAATTGAGGATTGTTCGAAATGCGACGAAACTTTTCCAATCCTCTCTATATGTTATGAGGGAATGTTATGATGGAAGTCCATCCAAAAAATTATCTCAAAATTAGATTCTATGAAACTTTTGAAATACTAGTTTTGGTAAAAAACAATCGTAGTATATTATACACAATTCTATACTAGTTTCGGGTAAAAATCAAATTAAATCCAGGATTGTTCAAAATGATACGAAAAATTTCATATCCTCGCTATATGTTATGAGGGAAGGTTATGATGGAAGTCCATGTAAAAATCATCTCAAAATTAGATTCTATGAAAAAATTTGAAATACTAGTTTCGGTCAAAAAATTGTAGTATATTACATACAATTTTATACTAGTTTTCGTTAAAAATCATATTAAATCGAGGATTGTTCAAAATGATACGAACCTTTTACGATCCTCTCTATATGTTACAAGTAAAGGCTATGATGGATGTCCATGCAAAAATTATCTCAAAAATATATAATATGAAACTTTTTGAAATACTAGTTTCGGTCAAAAAATCGTAGTATATTATACACAATTTTATACTAGTTTCGGTCAAAAAAATAAAATTAAATCGAGGATTGTTCGAAATGCTACAAAACTTTTCAGATCCTCCCTATATGTTACGAGGGAAGGTTATGATGGAAGTCCATGCAAAAGGTTGTCTTAAAATTAGATTCTATGAAACATTTTTAAATACTAGTTTTGGTCAAAAAATTGTAGTATATTTATATACAATTTTATACTAGTTTCGGTCAAAAATCAAATTAAATTGAGGATTGTTCGAAATGCTACAAAACTTTTAAGATTCTCTCTATAAGTTACGAGGGAAGGTTATGATTGAATTACATGCAAAGAATCATCTCAAATTTAGATTCTAAGAAACATTTTGAAATACTAGTTTCGGTCAAAACAATTGTAGTATATTATACACAATTTTATACTAGTCTCGGTCAAAAAATAAATTAAATCGAGGATTGTTCAAAATGCTACGAAAAATTTTAGATCCTTTCTATATGTTACAAGGGAAGGCTATGATGGATGTCCATGTAAAAAATTATCTCAAAATTAGATACTATGAAACTTTTTGAAATACTAGTTTCAGTCAAAAAATTGTAGAATATTATAAACAAATTTATACTAGTTTTGGTCAATAAATCGAATTAAATTGAGGATTGTTCGAAATGCCACGAAACTTTTCAGATCCTCTCTATATGTTATGAGGGAATGTTATGATGGAAGTCCATCCAAAACATTATCTAAAAATTAGATTCTATGAAACTTTTGAAATACTAGTTTTGGTAAAAAAAAATCGTAGTATATTATACACAATTCTATACTAGTTTCGGGCAAAAATCAAATTAAATCCAGGATTGTTCCAAATGATACAAAAATTTTAATATCCTCTCTATATGTTACGAGGGAAGGTTATGATGGAAGTCCATGTAAATATCATCTTAAAATTAGATTCTATGAAAAAATATGAAATACTAGTTTCGGTCAAAAAATTGTAGTATATTATATACAATTTTATACTAGTTTCCGTTAAAAATCATATTAAATCGAGGATTGTTCGAAATGATACGAACCTTTTAAGATCCTCTCTATATGTTACAAGTAAAGGCTATGATGGATGTCCATGCAAGAAATTATCTCAAAAATATATAATATGAAACTTTTTGAAATACTAGTTTCGGTCAAAAAATCGTAGTATATTATACACAATTTTATACTAGTTTCGGTAAAAAAAAAAAAATTAAATCGAGGATTGTTCGAAATGCTACAAAATTTTCAGATCCTCCCTATATGTTACGAGGGAAGGTTATGATGGAAGTCCATGCAAAAGGTTGTCTTAAAATTAGATTCTATGAAACTTTTTTAAATACTAGTTTTGGTCAAAAAATTGTAGTATATTTATATACAATTTTAGACTAGTTTCGGTCAAAAATCAAATTAAATTGAGGATTGTTCGAAATGCTACAAAACTTTTAAGATTCTCTCTATAAGTTACGAGGGAAGGTTATGATTGAATTACATGCAAAGAATCATCTCAAATTTAGATTCTAAGAAACATTTTGAAATTCTAGTTTCGGTCAAAACAATTGTAGTATATTATACACAATTTTATACTAGTCTCGGTCAAAAAATAAATTAAATCGAGGATTGTTCAAAATGCTACGAAAAATTTTAGATCCTTTCTATATGTTACGAGGGAAGGCTATGATGGATGTCCATGTAAAAAATTATCTCAAAATTAGATACTATGAAACTTTTTGAAATACTAGTTTCAGTCAAAAAATTGTAGAATATTATAAACAAATTTATACTAGTTTTGGTCAATAAATCGAATTAAATTGAGGATTGTTCGAAATGCCACGAAACTTTTCCAATCCTCTCTATATGTTTTGAGGGAATGTTATGATGGAAGTCCATCCAAAAAATTATCTCAAAATTAGATTCTATGAAACTTTTGAAATACTAGTTTTGGTAAAAAAAAAATCGTAGTATATTATACACAATTCTATACTAGTTTCGGGCAAAAATCAAATTAAATCCAGGATTGTTCGAAATGATACGAAAAATTTCATATCCTCGCTATATGTTACGAGGGAAGGTTATGATGGAATTCCATGTAAAAATCATCTCAAAATTAGATTCTATGAAAAAAATTGAAATACTAGTTTCGGTCAAAAAATTGTAGTATATTACATACAATTTTATACTAGTTTCCGTTAAAAATCATATTAAATCGAGGATTGTTCAAAATGATACGAACCTTTTACGATCCTCTCTATATGTTACAAGTAAAGGCTATGATGGATGTCCATGCAAGAAATTATCTCAAAAATATATAATATGAAACTTTTTGAAATACTAGTTTCGGTCAAAAAATCGTAGTATATTATACACAATTTTATACTAGTTTCGGTCAAAAAAATAAAATTAAATCGATGATTGTTCGAAATGCTACAAAACTTTTCAGATCCTCCCTATATGTTACGAGGGAAGGTTATGATGGAAGTCCATGCAAAAGGTTGTCTTAAAATTAGATTCTATGAAACTTTTTTAAATACTAGTTTTGGTCAAAAAATTGTAGTATATTTATATACAATTTTATACTAGTTTCGGTCAAAAATCAAATTAAATTGAGGATTGTTCGAAATGCTACAAAACTTTTAAGATTCTCTCTATAAGTTACGAGGGAAGGTTATGATTGAATTACATGCAAAGAATCATCTCAAATTTAGATTCTAAGAAACATTTTGAAATACTAGTTTCGGTCAAAACAATTGTAGTATATTATACACAATTTTATACTAGTCTCGGTCAAAAAATAAATTAAATCGAGGATTGTTCAAAATGCTACGAAAAATTTTAGATCCTTTCTATATGTTACGAGGGAAGGCTATGATGGATGTCCATGTAAAAAATTATCTCAAAATTAGATACTATGAAACTTTTTGAAATACTAGTTTCAGTCAAAAAATTGTAGAATATTATAAACAAATTTATACTAGTTTTGGTCAATAAATCAAATTAAATTGAGGATTGTTCGAAATGCGACGAAACTTTTCCAATCCTCTCTATATGTTATGAGGGAATGTTATGATGGAAGTCCATCCAAAAAATTATCTCAAAATTAGATTCTATGAAACTTTTGAAATACTAGTTTTGGTAAAAAACAATCGTAGTATATTATACACAATTCTATACTAGTTTCGGGTAAAAATCAAATTAAATCCAGGATTGTTCAAAATGATACGAAAAATTTCATATCCTCGCTATATGTTATGAGGGAAGGTTATGATGGAAGTCCATGTAAAAATCATCTCAAAATTAGATTCTATGAAAAAATTTGAAATACTAGTTTCGGTCAAAAAATTGTAGTATATTACATACAATTTTATACTAGTTTTCGTTAAAAATCATATTAAATTGAGGATTGTTCAAAATGATACGAACCTTTTACGATCCTCTCTATATGTTACAAGTAAAGGCTATGATGGATGTCCATGCAAAAATTATCTCAAAAATATATAATATGAAACTTTTTGAAATACTAGTTTCGGTCAAAAAATCGTAGTATATTATACACAATTTTATACTAGTTTCGGTCAAAAAAATAAAATTAAATCGAGGATTGTTCGAAATGCTACAAAACTTTTCAGATCCTCCCTATATGTTACGAGGGAAGGTTATGATGGAAGTCCATGCAAAAGGTTGTCTTAAAATTAGATTCTATGAAACATTTTTAAATACTAGTTTTGGTCAAAAAATTGTAGTATATTTATATACAATTTTATACTAGTTTCGGTCAAAAATCAAATTAAATTGAGGATTGTTCGAAATGCTACAAAACTTTTAAGATTCTCTCTATAAGTTACGAGGGAAGGTTATGATTGAATTACATGCAAAGAATCATCTCAAATTTAGATTCTAAGAAACATTTTGAAATACTAGTTTCGGTCAAAACAATTGTAGTATATTATACACAATTTTATACTAGTCTCGGTCAAAAAATAAATTAAATCGAGGATTGTTCAAAATGCTACGAAAAATTTTAGATCCTTTCTATATGTTACAAGGGAAGGCTATGATGGATGTCCATGTAAAAAATTATCTCAAAATTAGATACTATGAAACTTTTTGAAATACTAGTTTCAGTCAAAAAATTGTAGAATATTATAAACAAATTTATACTAGTTTTGGTCAATAAATCGAATTAAATTGAGGATTGTTCGAAATGCCACGAAACTTTTCAGATCCTCTCTATATGTTATGAGGGAATGTTATGATGGAAGTCCATCCAAAACATTATCTAAAAATTAGATTCTATGAAACTTTTGAAATACTAGTTTTGGTAAAAAAAAATCGTAGTATATTATACACAATTCTATACTAGTTTCGGGCAAAAATCAAATTAAATCCAGGATTGTTCCAAATGATACAAAAATTTTAATATCCTCTCTATATGTTACGAGGGAAGGTTATGATGGAAGTCCATGTAAATATCATCTTAAAATTAGATTCTATGAAAAAATATGAAATACTAGTTTCGGTCAAAAAATTGTAGTATATTATATACAATTTTATACTAGTTTCCGTTAAAAATCATATTAAATCGAGGATTGTTCGAAATGATACGAACCTTTTAAGATCCTCTCTATATGTTACAAGTAAAGGCTATGATGGATGTCCATGCAAGAAATTATCTCAAAAATATATAATATGAAACTTTTTGAAATACTAGTTTCGGTCAAAAAATCGTAGTATATTATACACAATTTTATACTAGTTTCGGTAAATAAAAAAAAATTAAATCGAGGATTGTTCGAAATGCTACAAAATTTTCAGATCCTCCCTATATGTTACGAGGGAAGGTTATGATGGAAATCTATGCAAAAGGTTGTCTTAAAATTAGATTCTATGAAACATTTTTAAATACTAGTTTTGGTCAACAAATTGTAGTATATTTATATATAATTTTATACTAGTTTCGGTCAAAAATCAAATTAAATTGAGGATTGTTCGAAATGCTACAAAACTTTTAAGATTCTCTCTATAAGTTACGAGGGAAGGTTATGATTGAATTCCATGCAAAAAATCATCTCAAATTTAGAATCTAAGAAACATTTTGAAATACTAGTTTCGGTCAAAACAATTGTAGTATATTATACACAATTTTATACTAGTTTCGGTCAAAAAATCAAATTAAATCGAGGATTGTTCGAAATGCTATGAAACTCTTAAGATCATCTCTATATGTTACGAGGGAAGGTTATGATGGAAGTCCATGCAAAAAATAATCTCAAAATTAGATTCTATGAAACCTTTTGAATTACTAGTTTCGGTCAAATAATTGTAGTATATTATACACAATTTTATACTAGTTTCGGTCAAAAAATAAATAAAATCGAGGATTGTTCGAAATGCTATGAAACTTTTTAGAACCTTTCTATATGTTACGAGGGAAGGCTATGATGGATGTCCATGTAAAAAATTATCTCAAAATTAGATACTATGAAACTTTTTGAAATACTAGTTTAAGTCAAAAAATCGTAGTATTTTATACACAAATTTATACTAGTTTTGGTCAATAAATCGAATTAAATTGAGGATTGTTTGAAATGCCACGAACCTTTTCAGATCCTCTCTATATGTTATGAGGGAAGGTTATGATGGAAGTCCATCCAAAAAATTATCTCAAAATTAGATTCTATGAAACTTTTTGAAATACTAGTTTTTGTCAAAAAAATCGTAGTATATTATACACAATTCTATACTAGTTTCGGTCAAAATTCAAATTAAATCCAGGATTGTTCAAAATGCAACAAATCTTTTTAGATCCTCTCTTTATGATACAAGGGAAGGTTATGATGAAAGTCCATGCAAAAAATCATCGCAAAATTAGATTCTATGAAACGTTTTGAAATACTAGTTTTAGTCAAAAATTGTATTATATTATATACAATTTTATATATTATTACAGTCTAAAAAACATATTAAATCGAGGATTGTTCGAAATGCTACGAAACATTTCAGATCTTTTCTATTAGTTACGAGGGAAGGCTATGATGGATGTCCATGCAAAATATTATCTCAAAAATAGATAATATGAACATTTTTTTAAATACAAGTTTCGGTCAAAAAAATCTTAGTATATTATACACAATTTTATACTAGTTTCGGTCAAAAAATCAAATTAAATCATGGATTGTTCGAAATGCTATGAAACTTTTAAGATCATCTCTATACGTTACGAGGGAAGGTTATGATGGAAGTCCATGCAAAAAATTATCTCAAAATTAGATTCTATGAAACCTTTTGAATTACTAGTTTCGGTCAAAAATCGTAGTATATCATACACAATTTTATACTAGTGCCGGTCAAAAAATAAATTAAATCGAGGATTGTTAGAAATGCTACGAAATATTTTAGATCCTTTCTATATGTTACGAGGGAAGGCTATGATGGATGTCCATGTAAAAAATTATCTCAAAATTAGATACTATCAAACTTTTTGAAATACTAGTTTCAGTCATAAAATTATAGTATATTATACACAAATTTATACTAGTTTTGGTCAATAAATCGAATTAAATTGAGGATTGTTCGAAATGCCACGAAACTTTTCAGATCCTCTCTATATGTTATGAGGGAATGTTATGATGGAAGTCCATCCAAAACATTATCTAAAAATTAGATTCTATGAAACTTTTGAAATACTAGTTTTGGTAAAAAAAATCGTAGTATATTATACACAATTCTATACTAGTTTCGGGCAAAAATCAAATTAAATCCAGGATTGTTCCAAATGATACAAAAATTTTAATATCCTCTCTATATGTTACGAGGGAAGGTTATGATGGAAGTCCATGTAAATATCATCTTAAAGTTAGATTCTATGAAAAAATTTGAAATACTAGTTTCGGTCAAAAAATTGTAGTATATTATATACAATTTTATACTAGTTTCCGTTAAAAATCATATTAAATCGAGGATTGTTCGAAATGATACGAACCTTTTAAGATCCTCTCTATATGTTACAAGTAAAGGCTATGATGGATGTCCATGCAAAAAATTATCTCAAAAATATATAATATGAAACTTTTTGAAATACTAGTTTCGGTCAAAAAATCGTAGTATATTATACACAATTTTATACTAGTTTCGGTAAAAAAAATAAAATTAAATCGAGGATTGTTCGAAATGCTACAAAACTTTTCAGATCCTCCCTATATGTTACGAGGGAAGGTTATGATGGAAGTCCATGCAAAAGGTTGTCTTAAAATTAGATTCTATGAAACTTTTTTAAATACTAGTTTTGGTCAAAAAATTGTAGTATATTTATATACAATTTTAGACTAGTTTCGGTCAAAAATCAAATTAAATTGAGGATTGTTCGAAATGCTACAAAACTTTTAAGATTCTCTCTATAAGTTACGAGGGAAGGTTATGATTGAATTACATGCAAAGAATCATCTCAAATTTAGATTCTAAGAAACATTTTGAAATTCTAGTTTCGGTCAAAACAATTGTAGTATATTATACACAATTTTATACTAGTGTCGGTCAAAAAATAAATTAAATCGAGGATTGTTCAAAATGCTACGAAAAATTTTAGATCCTTTCTATATGTTACGAGGGAAGGCTATGATGGATGTCCATGTAAAAAATTATCTCAAAATTAGATACTATGAAACTTTTTGAAATACTAGTTTCAGTCAAAAAATTGTAGAATATTATAAACAAATTTATACTAGTTTTGGTCAATAAATCGAATTAAATTGAGGATTGTTCGAAATGCCACGAAACTTTTCCAATCCTCTCTATATGTTTTGAGGGAATGTTATGATGGAAGTCCATCCAAAAAATTATCTCAAAATTAGATTCTATGAAACTTTTGAAATACTAGTTTTGGTAAAAAAAAAAATCGTAGTATATTATACACAATTCTATACTAGTTTCGGGCAAAAATCAAATTAAATCCAGGATTGTTCGAAATGATACGAAAAATTTCATATCCTCGCTATATGTTACGAGGGAAGGTTATGATGGAATTCCATGTAAAAATCATCTCAAAATTAGATTCTATGAAAAAAATTGAAATACTAGTTTCGGTCAAAAAATTGTAGTATATTACATACAATTTTATACTAGTTTCCGTTAAAAATCATATTAAATCGAGGATTGTTCAAAATGATACGAACCTTTTACGATCCTCTCTATATGTTACAAGTAAAGGCTATGATGGATGTCCATGCAAGAAATTATCTCAAAAATATATAATATGAAACTTTTTGAAATACTAGTTTCGGTCAAAAAATCGTAGTATATTATACACAATTTTATACTAGTTTCGGTAAAAAAAATAAAATTAAATCGAGGATTGTTCGAAATGCTACAAAACTTTTCAGATCCTCCCTATATGTTACGAGGGAAGGTTATGATGGAAGTCCATGCAAAAGGTTGTCTTAAAATTAGATTCTATGAAACTTTTTTAAATACTAGTTTTGGTCAAAAAATTGTAGTATATTTATATACAATTTTATACTAGTTTCGGTCAAAAATCAAATTAAATTGAGGATTGTTCGAAATGCTACAAAACTTTTAAGATTCTCTCTATAAGTTACGAGGGAAGGTTATGATTGAATTACATGCAAAGAATCATCTCAAATTTAGATTCTAAGAAACATTTTGAAATACTAGTTTCGGTCAAAACAATTGTAGTATATTATACACAATTTTATACTAGTCTCGGTCAAAAAATCAATTAAATCGAGGATTGTTCAAAATGCTACGAAAAATTTTAGATCCTTTCTATATGTTACGAGGGAAGGCTATGATGGATGTCCATGTAAAAAATTATCTCAAAATTAGATACTATGAAACTTTTTGAAATACTAGTTTCAGTCAAAAAATTGTAGAATATTATAAACAAATTTATACTAGTTTTGGTCAATAAATCAAATTAAATTGAGGATTGTTCGAAATGCGGCGAAACAATTCCAATCCTCTCTATATGTTATGAGGGAATGTTATGATGGAAGTCCATCCAAAAAATTATCTCAAAATTAGATTCTATGAAACTTTTGAAATACTAGTTTTGGTAAAAAAAATCGTAGTATATTATACACAATTCTATACTAGTTTCGGGCAAAAATCAAATTAAATCCAGGATTGTTCCAAATGATACAAAAATTTTAATATCCTCTCTATATGTTACGAGGGAAGGTTATGATGGAAGTCCATGTAAATATCATCTTAAAGTTAGATTCTATGAAAAAATTTGAAATACTAGTTTCGGTCAAAAAATTGTAGTATATTATATACAATTTTATACTAGTTTCCGTTAAAAATCATATTAAATCGAGGATTGTTCGAAATGATACGAACCTTTTAAGATCCTCTCTATATGTTACAAGTAAAGGCTATGATGGATGTCCATGCAAAAAATTATCTCAAAAATATATAATATGAAACTTTTTGAAATACTAGTTTCGGTCAAAAAATCGTAGTATATTATACACAATTTTATACTAGTTTCGGTAAAAAAAATAAAATTAAATCGAGGATTGTTCGAAATGCTACAAAACTTTTCAGATCCTCCCTATATGTTACGAGGGAAGGTTATGATGGAAGTCCATGCAAAAGGTTGTCTTAAAATTAGATTCTATGAAACTTTTTTAAATACTAGTTTTGGTCAAAAAATTGTAGTATATTTATATACAATTTTAGACTAGTTTCGGTCAAAAATCAAATTAAATTGAGGATTGTTCGAAATGCTACAAAACTTTTAAGATTCTCTCTATAAGTTACGAGGGAAGGTTATGATTGAATTACATGCAAAGAATCATCTCAAATTTAGATTCTAAGAAACATTTTGAAATTCTAGTTTCGGTCAAAACAATTGTAGTATATTATACACAATTTTATACTAGTCTCGGTCAAAAAATAAATTAAATCGAGGATTGTTCAAAATGCTACGAAAAATTTTAGATCCTTTCTATATGTTACGAGGGAAGGCTATGATGGATGTCCATGTAAAAAATTATCTCAAAATTAGATACTATGAAACTTTTTGAAATACTAGTTTCAGTCAAAAAATTGTAGAATATTATAAACAAATTTATACTAGTTTTGGTCAATAAATCGAATTAAATTGAGGATTGTTCGAAATGCCACGAAACTTTTCCAATCCTCTCTATATGTTTTGAGGGAATGTTATGATGGAAGTCCATCCAAAAAATTATCTCAAAATTAGATTCTATGAAACTTTTGAAATACTAGTTTTGGTAAAAAAAAAAATCGTAGTATATTATACACAATTCTATACTAGTTTCGGGCAAAAATCAAATTAAATCCAGGATTGTTCGAAATGATACGAAAAATTTCATATCCTCGCTATATGTTACGAGGGAAGGTTATGATGGAATTCCATGTAAAAATCATCTCAAAATTAGATTCTATGAAAAAAATTGAAATACTAGTTTCGGTCAAAAAATTGTAGTATATTACATACAATTTTATACTAGTTTCCGTTAAAAATCATATTAAATCGAGGATTGTTCAAAATGATACGAACCTTTTACGATCCTCTCTATATGTTACAAGTAAAGGCTATGATGGATGTCCATGCAAGAAATTATCTCAAAAATATATAATATGAAACTTTTTGAAATACTAGTTTCGGTCAAAAAATCGTAGTATATTATACACAATTTTATACTAGTTTCGGTAAAAAAAATAAAATTAAATCGAGGATTGTTCGAAATGCTACAAAACTTTTCAGATCCTCCCTATATGTTACGAGGGAAGGTTATGATGGAAGTCCATGCAAAAGGTTGTCTTAAAATTAGATTCTATGAAACTTTTTTAAATACTAGTTTTGGTCAAAAAATTGTAGTATATTTATATACAATTTTATACTAGTTTCGGTCAAAAATCAAATTAAATTGAGGATTGTTCGAAATGCTACAAAACTTTTAAGATTCTCTCTATAAGTTACGAGGGAAGGTTATGATTGAATTACATGCAAAGAATCATCTCAAATTTAGATTCTAAGAAACATTTTGAAATACTAGTTTCGGTCAAAACAATTGTAGTATATTATACACAATTTTATACTAGTCTCGGTCAAAAAATCAATTAAATCGAGGATTGTTCAAAATGCTACGAAAAATTTTAGATCCTTTCTATATGTTACGAGGGAAGGCTATGATGGATGTCCATGTAAAAAATTATCTCAAAATTAGATACTATGAAACTTTTTGAAATACTAGTTTCAGTCAAAAAATTGTAGAATATTATAAACAAATTTATACTAGTTTTGGTCAATAAATCAAATTAAATTGAGGATTGTTCGAAATGCGGCGAAACAATTCCAATCCTCTCTATATGTTATGAGGGAATGTTATGATGGAAGTCCATCCAAAAAATTATCTCAAAATTAGATTCTATGAAACTTTTGAAATACTAGTTTTGGTAAAAAAAATCGTAGTATATTATACACAATTCTATACTAGTTTCGGGCAAAAATCAAATTAAATCCAGGATTGTTCCAAATGATACAAAAATTTTAATATCCTCTCTATATGTTACGAGGGAAGGTTATGATGGAAGTCCATGTAAATATCATCTTAAAGTTAGATTCTATGAAAAAATTTGAAATACTAGTTTCGGTCAAAAAATTGTAGTATATTATATACAATTTTATACTAGTTTCCGTTAAAAATCATATTAAATCGAGGATTGTTCGAAATGATACGAACCTTTTAAGATCCTCTCTATATGTTACAAGTAAAGGCTATGATGGATGTCCATGCAAAAAATTATCTCAAAAATATATAATATGAAACTTTTTGAAATACTAGTTTCGGTCAAAAAATCGTAGTATATTATACACAATTTTATACTAGTTTCGGTAAAAAAAATAAAATTAAATCGAGGATTGTTCGAAATGCTACAAAACTTTTCAGATCCTCCCTATATGTTACGAGGGAAGGTTATGATGGAAGTCCATGCAAAAGGTTGTCTTAAAATTAGATTCTATGAAACTTTTTTAAATACTAGTTTTGGTCAAAAAATTGTAGTATATTTATATACAATTTTAGACTAGTTTCGGTCAAAAATCAAATTAAATTGAGGATTGTTCGAAATGCTACAAAACTTTTAAGATTCTCTCTATAAGTTACGAGGGAAGGTTATGATTGAATTACATGCAAAGAATCATCTCAAATTTAGATTCTAAGAAACATTTTGAAATTCTAGTTTCGGTCAAAACAATTGTAGTATATTATACACAATTTTATACTAGTCTCGGTCAAAAAATAAATTAAATCGAGGATTGTTCAAAATGCTACGAAAAATTTTAGATCCTTTCTATATGTTACGAGGGAAGGCTATGATGGATGTCCATGTAAAAAATTATCTCAAAATTAGATACTATGAAACTTTTTGAAATACTAGTTTCAGTCAAAAAATTGTAGAATATTATAAACAAATTTATACTAGTTTTGGTCAATAAATCGAATTAAATTGAGGATTGTTCGAAATGCCACGAAACTTTTCCAATCCTCTCTATATGTTTTGAGGGAATGTTATGATGGAAGTCCATCCAAAAAATTATCTCAAAATTAGATTCTATGAAACTTTTGAAATACTAGTTTTGGTAAAAAAAAAATCGTAGTATATTATACACAATTCTATACTAGTTTCGGGCAAAAATCAAATTAAATCCAGGATTGTTCGAAATGATACGAAAAATTTCATATCCTCGCTATATGTTACGAGGGAAGGTTATGATGGAATTCCATGTAAAAATCATCTCAAAATTAGATTCTATGAAAAAAATTGAAATACTAGTTTCGGTCAAAAAATTGTAGTATATTACATACAATTTTATACTAGTTTCCGTTAAAAATCATATTAAATCGAGGATTGTTCAAAATGATACGAACCTTTTACGATCCTCTCTATATGTTACAAGTAAAGGCTATGATGGATGTCCATGCAAGAAATTATCTCAAAAATATATAATATGAAACTTTTTGAAATACTAGTTTCGGTCAAAAAATCGTAGTATATTATACACAATTTTATACTAGTTTCGGTAAAAAAAATAAAATTAAATCGAGGATTGTTCGAAATGCTACAAAACTTTTCAGATCCTCCCTATATGTTACGAGGGAAGGTTATGATGGAAGTCCATGCAAAAGGTTGTCTTAAAATTAGATTCTATGAAACTTTTTTAAATACTAGTTTTGGTCAAAAAATTGTAGTATATTTATATACAATTTTATACTAGTTTCGGTCAAAAATCAAATTAAATTGAGGATTGTTCGAAATGCTACAAAACTTTTAAGATTCTCTCTATAAGTTACGAGGGAAGGTTATGATTGAATTACATGCAAAGAATCATCTCAAATTTAGATTCTAAGAAACATTTTGAAATACTAGTTTCGGTCAAAACAATTGTAGTATATTATACACAATTTTATACTAGTCTCGGTCAAAAAATCAATTAAATCGAGGATTGTTCAAAATGCTACGAAAAATTTTAGATCCTTTCTATATGTTACGAGGGAAGGCTATGATGGATGTCCATGTAAAAAATTATCTCAAAATTAGATACTATGAAACTTTTTGAAATACTAGTTTCAGTCAAAAAATTGTAGAATATTATAAACAAATTTATACTAGTTTTGGTCAATAAATCAAATTAAATTGAGGATTGTTCGAAATGCGGCGAAACAATTCCAATCCTCTCTATATGTTATGAGGGAATGTTATGATGGAAGTCCATCCAAAAAATTATCTCAAAATTAGATTCTATGAAACTTTTGAAATACTAGTTTTGGTAAAAAAAATCGTAGTATATTATACACAATTCTATACTAGTTTCGGGCAAAAATCAAATTAAATCCAGGATTGTTCCAAATGATACAAAAATTTTAATATCCTCTCTATATGTTACGAGGGAAGGTTATGATGGAAGTCCATGTAAATATCATCTTAAAGTTAGATTCTATGAAAAAATTTGAAATACTAGTTTCGGTCAAAAAATTGTAGTATATTATATACAATTTTATACTAGTTTCCGTTAAAAATCATATTAAATCGAGGATTGTTCGAAATGATACGAACCTTTTAAGATCCTCTCTATATGTTACAAGTAAAGGCTATGATGGATGTCCATGCAAAAAATTATCTCAAAAATATATAATATGAAACTTTTTGAAATACTAGTTTCGGTCAAAAAATCGTAGTATATTATACACAATTTTATACTAGTTTCGGTAAAAAAAATAAAATTAAATCGAGGATTGTTCGAAATGCTACAAAACTTTTCAGATCCTCCCTATATGTTACGAGGGAAGGTTATGATGGAAGTCCATGCAAAAGGTTGTCTTAAAATTAGATTCTATGAAACTTTTTTAAATACTAGTTTTGGTCAAAAAATTGTAGTATATTTATATACAATTTTAGACTAGTTTCGGTCAAAAATCAAATTAAATTGAGGATTGTTCGAAATGCTACAAAACTTTTAAGATTCTCTCTATAAGTTACGAGGGAAGGTTATGATTGAATTACATGCAAAGAATCATCTCAAATTTAGATTCTAAGAAACATTTTGAAATTCTAGTTTCGGTCAAAACAATTGTAGTATATTATACACAATTTTATACTAGTCTCGGTCAAAAAATAAATTAAATCGAGGATTGTTCAAAATGCTACGAAAAATTTTAGATCCTTTCTATATGTTACGAGGGAAGGCTATGATGGATGTCCATGTAAAAAATTATCTCAAAATTAGATACTATGAAACTTTTTGAAATACTAGTTTCAGTCAAAAAATTGTAGAATATTATAAACAAATTTATACTAGTTTTGGTCAATAAATCGAATTAAATTGAGGATTGTTCGAAATGCCACGAAACTTTTCCAATCCTCTCTATATGTTTTGAGGGAATGTTATGATGGAAGTCCATCCAAAAAATTATCTCAAAATTAGATTCTATGAAACTTTTGAAATACTAGTTTTGGTAAAAAAAAAATCGTAGTATATTATACACAATTCTATACTAGTTTCGGGCAAAAATCAAATTAAATCCAGGATTGTTCGAAATGATACGAAAAATTTCATATCCTCGCTATATGTTACGAGGGAAGGTTATGATGGAATTCCATGTAAAAATCATCTCAAAATTAGATTCTATGAAAAAAATTGAAATACTAGTTTCGGTCAAAAAATTGTAGTATATTACATACAATTTTATACTAGTTTCCGTTAAAAATCATATTAAATCGAGGATTGTTCAAAATGATACGAACCTTTTACGATCCTCTCTATATGTTACAAGTAAAGGCTATGATGGATGTCCATGCAAGAAATTATCTCAAAAATATATAATATGAAACTTTTTGAAATACTAGTTTCGGTCAAAAAATCGTAGTATATTATACACAATTTTATACTAGTTTCGGTAAAAAAAATAAAATTAAATCGAGGATTGTTCGAAATGCTACAAAACTTTTCAGATCCTCCCTATATGTTACGAGGGAAGGTTATGATGGAAGTCCATGCAAAAGGTTGTCTTAAAATTAGATTCTATGAAACTTTTTTAAATACTAGTTTTGGTCAAAAAATTGTAGTATATTTATATACAATTTTATACTAGTTTCGGTCAAAAATCAAATTAAATTGAGGATTGTTCGAAATGCTACAAAACTTTTAAGATTCTCTCTATAAGTTACGAGGGAAGGTTATGATTGAATTACATGCAAAGAATCATCTCAAATTTAGATTCTAAGAAACATTTTGAAATACTAGTTTCGGTCAAAACAATTGTAGTATATTATACACAATTTTATACTAGTCTCGGTCAAAAAATCAATTAAATCGAGGATTGTTCAAAATGCTACGAAAAATTTTAGATCCTTTCTATATGTTACGAGGGAAGGCTATGATGGATGTCCATGTAAAAAATTATCTCAAAATTAGATACTATGAAACTTTTTGAAATACTAGTTTCAGTCAAAAAATTGTAGAATATTATAAACAAATTTATACTAGTTTTGGTCAATAAATCAAATTAAATTGAGGATTGTTCGAAATGCGGCGAAACAATTCCAATCCTCTCTATATGTTATGAGGGAATGTTATGATGGAAGTCCATCCAAAAAATTATCTCAAAATTAGATTCTATGAAACTTTTGAAATACTAGTTTTGGTAAAAAAAATCGTAGTATATTATACACAATTCTATACTAGTTTCGGGCAAAAATCAAATTAAATCCAGGATTGTTCCAAATGATACAAAAATTTTAATATCCTCTCTATATGTTACGAGGGAAGGTTATGATGGAAGTCCATGTAAATATCATCTTAAAGTTAGATTCTATGAAAAAATTTGAAATACTAGTTTCGGTCAAAAAATTGTAGTATATTATATACAATTTTATACTAGTTTCCGTTAAAAATCATATTAAATCGAGGATTGTTCGAAATGATACGAACCTTTTAAGATCCTCTCTATATGTTACAAGTAAAGGCTATGATGGATGTCCATGCAAAAAATTATCTCAAAAATATATAATATGAAACTTTTTGAAATACTAGTTTCGGTCAAAAAATCGTAGTATATTATACACAATTTTATACTAGTTTCGGTAAAAAAAATAAAATTAAATCGAGGATTGTTCGAAATGCTACAAAACTTTTCAGATCCTCCCTATATGTTACGAGGGAAGGTTATGATGGAAGTCCATGCAAAAGGTTGTCTTAAAATTAGATTCTATGAAACTTTTTTAAATACTAGTTTTGGTCAAAAAATTGTAGTATATTTATATACAATTTTAGACTAGTTTCGGTCAAAAATCAAATTAAATTGAGGATTGTTCGAAATGCTACAAAACTTTTAAGATTCTCTCTATAAGTTACGAGGGAAGGTTATGATTGAATTACATGCAAAGAATCATCTCAAATTTAGATTCTAAGAAACATTTTGAAATTCTAGTTTCGGTCAAAACAATTGTAGTATATTATACACAATTTTATACTAGTCTCGGTCAAAAAATAAATTAAATCGAGGATTGTTCAAAATGCTACGAAAAATTTTAGATCCTTTCTATATGTTACGAGGGAAGGCTATGATGGATGTCCATGTAAAAAATTATCTCAAAATTAGATACTATGAAACTTTTTGAAATACTAGTTTCAGTCAAAAAATTGTAGAATATTATAAACAAATTTATACTAGTTTTGGTCAATAAATCGAATTAAATTGAGGATTGTTCGAAATGCCACGAAACTTTTCCAATCCTCTCTATATGTTTTGAGGGAATGTTATGATGGAAGTCCATCCAAAAAATTATCTCAAAATTAGATTCTATGAAACTTTTGAAATACTAGTTTTGGTAAAAAAAAAATCGTAGTATATTATACACAATTCTATACTAGTTTCGGGCAAAAATCAAATTAAATCCAGGATTGTTCGAAATGATACGAAAAATTTCATATCCTCGCTATATGTTACGAGGGAAGGTTATGATGGAATTCCATGTAAAAATCATCTCAAAATTAGATTCTATGAAAAAAATTGAAATACTAGTTTCGGTCAAAAAATTGTAGTATATTACATACAATTTTATACTAGTTTCCGTTAAAAATCATATTAAATCGAGGATTGTTCAAAATGATACGAACCTTTTACGATCCTCTCTATATGTTACAAGTAAAGGCTATGATGGATGTCCATGCAAGAAATTATCTCAAAAATATATAATATGAAACTTTTTGAAATACTAGTTTCGGTCAAAAAATCGTAGTATATTATACACAATTTTATACTAGTTTCGGTAAAAAAAATAAAATTAAATCGAGGATTGTTCGAAATGCTACAAAACTTTTCAGATCCTCCCTATATGTTACGAGGGAAGGTTATGATGGAAGTCCATGCAAAAGGTTGTCTTAAAATTAGATTCTATGAAACTTTTTTAAATACTAGTTTTGGTCAAAAAATTGTAGTATATTTATATACAATTTTATACTAGTTTCGGTCAAAAATCAAATTAAATTGAGGATTGTTCGAAATGCTACAAAACTTTTAAGATTCTCTCTATAAGTTACGAGGGAAGGTTATGATTGAATTACATGCAAAGAATCATCTCAAATTTAGATTCTAAGAAACATTTTGAAATACTAGTTTCGGTCAAAACAATTGTAGTATATTATACACAATTTTATACTACTTTCGGTCAAAAAGTCAAATTAAATCGAGGATTGTTCGAAATGTTATGAAACTCTTAAGATCATCTCTATAAGTTACGAGGGAAGGTTATGATGGAAGTCCATGCAAAAAATAATCTCAAAATTAGATTCTATGAAACCTTTTGAATTACTAGTTTAGGTCAAATAATTGTAGTATATTATACACAATTTTATTCTAGTTTCGGTCAAAAAATAAATTAAATCGAGGATTGTTCGAAATGCTATCAAACTTTTTAGAACCTTTCTATATGTTACGAGGGAAGGCTATGATGGATGTCCATGTAAAAAATTATCTCAAAATTAGATACTATGAAACTTTTTGAAATACTAGTTTAAGTCAAAAAATCGTAGTATATTATACACAAATTTATACAAGTTTTGGTCAATAAATCGAATTAAATTGAGGATTGTTCGAAATGCCACGAACCTTTTCAGATCCTCTCTATATGTTATGAGGGAAGGTTATGATGGAAGTCCATCCAAAAAATTATCTCAAAATTAGATTCTATGAAACTTTTTGAAATACTAGTTTTTGTCAAAAAAATCGTAGTATATTATACACAATTTTATACTAGTTTCGGTCAAAATTCAAATTAAATCCATGATTGTTCAAAATGGAACAAATCTTTTTAGATCCTCTCTTTATGATACAAGGGAAGGTTATGATGAAAGTCCATGCAAAAAATCATCGCAAAATTAGATTCTATGAAACGTTTTGAAATACTAGTTTTAGTCACAAATTGTATTATATTATATACAATTTTATATATTATTACGGTCAAAAAAACATATTAAATCGAGGATTGTTCGAAATGCTACGAAACGATTTAGATCTTTTCTATATGTTACGAGGGAAGGCTATGATGGATGTCCATGCAAACAATTATCTCAAAAATAGATAATTAAAAACTTTTTGAAATACTAGTTTCGGTCAAAAAAATCGTAGTATATTATACACAATTTTATACTAGTTTCGGTCAAAAAAATCAAATTAAATCATGGATTGTTCGAAATGCTATGAAACGTTTAAGATCATCTCTATATGTTACGAGATAAGGTTATGATGGAAGTCCATGCGAAAAAATTATCTCAAAATTAGATTCTATGAAACCTTTTGAATTACTAGTTTCGGTCAAAAAATCGTAGTATATTATACACAATTTTATACTAGTGTCGGTCAAAAAATAAATTAAATCGAGGATTGTTCGAAATGCTACGAAAATTTTTAGATCCTTGCTATATGTTACAAGGGAAGGCTATTATGGATGTCCATGTAAAAAATTATCACAAAATTAGATACTATGAAACTTTTTGAAAGACTAGTTTCAGTCAAAAAATTGTAGTATATTATACACTAATTTATACTAGTTTTGGTCAATAAATCGAATTAAATTGAGGATTGTTCGAAATGCCACGAACCTTTTCAGATCCTCTCCATATGTTATGAGGGAATGTTATGATGGAAGTCCATCCAAAAATTAATCTCAAAATTAGATTCTATGAAACTTTTGAAATACTAGTTTTGGTATAAAAAAAATGGTAGTATATTATACACAATTCTATACTAGTTTCGGGCAAAAATCAAATTAAATCAAGGATTGTTCGAAATGATACAAAAAATTTATTATCCTCTCTATATGTTACGAGGGAAGGTTATGATGGAAGTCCATGTAAAAATCATCTCAAAATTAGATTCTATGAAAAAATATGAAATACTAGTTTCGGTCAAAATATTGTAGTATATTACATACAATTTTATACTAGTTTCCGTTAAAAATCATATTAAATCGAGGATTGTTCGAAATGATACGAACCTTTTATGATCCACTCTATATGTTACAAGTAAAGGCTATGATGGATGTCCATGCAAAACATTATCTCAAAAATATATAATATGAAACTTTTTGAAATACTAGTTTCGGTCAAAAAAATTGTAGTATATTATACACAATTTTATACTAGTTTCGGTCAAAAAATCAAATTAAATCGAGGATTGTTCGAAATGCTACAAAACTTTTTAGTTCCTCCCTATATGTTACAAGGGAAGGTTATGATGGAAGTCCATGCAAAAGGTAGTCTTAAAATTTGATTCTATGAAACTTTTTTAAATACTAATCTTGGTCAAAAAATTGTAGTATATTTATATACAATTTTATACTAGTTTCGGTCAAAAATCGAACTAAATTGAGGATTGTTCGAAATGTTACAAAACTTTTAAGATTCTCTATATAAGTTACGAGGGAAGGTTATGATTGAATTCCATGCAAAAAATCATCTCAAATTTAGATTCTAAGAAACATTTTGAAATACTAGTTTCGGTCAAAAAAATTGTAGTATATTATACACAATTTTATACTAGATTCGGTCAAAAAATCAAATTAAATCGAGGATTGTTCGAAATGCTATGAAACTTTTAAGATCATCTCTATATGTTACGAGGGAAGGTTATGATGGAAGTTCATGCAAAAAATATTCTCAAAATTAGATTCTATATAAGCTTTTGAACTACTAGTTTCGGTCAAAAAATAAATTAAATCGAGGATTGTTCGAAATGCTATGAAACTTTTTAGATCCTTTCTATATGTTACGAGGGAAGGCTATGATGGATGTTCATGTAAAAAATTATCTCAAAATTAGATACTATGAAACTTTTTGAAATACTAGTTTAAGTCAAAAAAATCGTAGTATATTATACACAAATTTATACTAGTTTTGGTCAATAAATCGAATTAAATTGAGGATTGTTTGAAATGTCACGAACCTTTTCAGATCCTCTCTATCTGTTATGAGGGAAGGTTATAATGGAAGTTTATCCAAAAAAATATCTCAAAATTAGATTCTATGAAACTTTTTGAAATACTAGTTTTTGTCAAAAGAATCGTAGTATATTATACACAATTCTATACTAGTTTCGGTCAAAATTCAAATTAAATCCAGGATTGTTCAAAGTGCAACAAATCTTTTTAGATCCTCTCTTCAAAATGCAACAAATCTTTTATATATTATTACAGTCAAAAAAACATATTAAATCAAGGATTGTTCGAAATGCTACGAAACGTTTCAGATCTTTTCTATATGTTACGAGGGAAGGCTATGATGGATGTCCATGCAAAAAATTATCTCAAAAATAGATAATATGAAACTTTTTGAAATACTAGTTTCGGTCAAAAAAATCGTAGTATATTATACACAATTTTATACTAGTTTCGGTCAAAAAATCAAATTAAATCATGGATTGTTTGAAATGCTATGAAACTTTTAAGATCATCTCTATATGTTTCGAGGGAAGGTTGTGATGAAAGACCATGAAAAACATTAACTCAAAATTAGATTCTATGAAACTTTTTGACTTACTAGTTTCAGTCAAAAAATCGTAGTATATTATACATAATTTTATACTAGTTTCAGTCAAAAAATAAAATTAAATCGAGGATTGTTCGAAATGCTACGAAACTTTTCAGATCCTTTCTATATGTTACGAGGGAAGCTTATGATGGAAGTCCATGCAAAAAAAATTCTCAAAATTAGATACTATGAAACTTTTTGAAATACTAGTTTCGGTCAAAAAATTGTAGTATGTTATACACAATTCTATACTAGTTTCTATCAAAAATCAAATTAAATCGAGGATTGTTCGAAATGCTATGAAACTTTCTGATCATCTCTATACGTTACAAGGGAAGGTTATAATGGAAATCCATGCAAAAAAATTTCACAAAATTAGATTCTATGAAACTTTTTGAAATACTAGTTTTGGTCAAAAAAATCATAGTATATTATACACAATTTTATACTAGTTTCGGTCAAAAATCAAATTAAATCGTGGATTGTTCGAAATGCTACAAAACCTTTCAGATCCTTTCTATATGTTAATAGGTAAGGCTACGATGGAAGTCCATGCAAAAAATTATCTCAAAATTAGATACTATGAAACTTTTTGAAATACTAGTTTCGGTCAAAAAATCGTAGTATATTATACACAATTTTATTCTAGTTTCGGACAAAAAATCAAATTAAATCGAGGATAGTTCAAAATGCTACGAAACTATTCAGATCCACTCTATATGTTACGAGGGAAGGTTATGATGGAAGTCCATGCAAAAAATATTCTCAAAATTAGTATCTATGAAACTTTTTGAAATACTAGTTTTGGTCAAAAAAATCGTAATATATTATACACAATTATATACTAGTTTCGGTCAAAAATCAAATTAAATCGAGGATTGTTCAAAATGCTACGAAACTTTAAAGATCCTCTTTATATGTTACGAGGGAAGGTTATGATGGAAGTTCATGCAAAAAATCATCTCAAATTTAGATTCTAGGAAACATTTTTAAATACTACTTTCGGTCCAAAAAAATTAGTATATTATACACAATTTTTCACTAGTTTCGGTCAAAAAATCAAATTAAATCGAGGATTGTTCGAAATGCTACGAAACTTTTCAGATCCTTTCTATATGTTACGAAGGGAGGCTATAATGGAAGTCCATGCAAAAAATTATCTCAAAATAAGATACTATGAAACTTTTTGAAATACTAGTTTCGGTTAAAAAATCGTATTATATTATACACAGATTTATACTAGTTTCGGTCAAAAAATCAAATTAAATCGAGGATTGTTCGAAATGCTATGAAACATTTCATATCCTCTCTATATGTTACGAGGGAATGTTATGATGGAAGTCCATGCAAAAAATCATCAGAAATTTAGATTCTAGGAAACATTTTGAAATACTAGTTTCGGTCAAAACATTATAGCATATTATACACAATTTTATACTAGTTTCGGTCAAAAAATCAAATTAAATCGAGGATTGTTCAAAAAGCTACAAAACTTTTCAGATCATTTCTATATGTTACGAGAGAAGGTTATGATGGAAGTCCATACAAAAATTAACTCAAAATTAGATTCTATGAAACTCTTTGAATTACTAGTTTCGGTAAAAAAAATCTTAGTATATTATACAATATTTTATACTAGTTTCGGTCAAAAATTCAAATCAAATCGAGGATTGTTCGAAATGCTATGAAACTTTTCACATCCTTTCTATATGTTAATAGGTAAGGCTATGATGGAAGTCTATGCCAAAAATTATCTCAAAATTAAATACCATGAAACTTTTTTAAATACTATTTTCGGTCAAAAAATTGTAGTATACTATACCCAATTTTATACTAGTTTCGGTCAAAAAATCAAATTAAATCGAGATTGTTCGAAATGCTGCTAAACTTTTCAGATCCTCTCTATATGTTACGAGGGAAGGTTATGATGGTAGTCCATGCAAAAAATTATCTTAAAATTAGATTCTATGAAACTTTTTAAATACTAGTTTTGGTCAAAAAATCGTAGTATATTATACTTAATTTTATAATAGTTTCGGTCATAAATCAAATTAAATCGAGGACTGTTCAAAATACTACTAAACTTTTAACATCCTCTTTATAAGTTACAAACGAAGGTTATTATGGAAGTCTATGCAAAAAATCATCTTAAATTTAGATTCTATGAAACATTTTGAAATACTAGTTTCAGTCAAAAAATTGTATTATATTATACACTATTTCTCACTAGTTTCGGTCAAAAAATCAAATTAAATTGAGGATTGTTCGAAATGCTAAGAAATGTTTCAGATCCTTTATATATGTTATGAGGGAAGGCTATGATGGAATTCTATGCAAAAAATTATCTCAAGATTAGATTCAATAAAACATTTTGATATACTAGTTACGGTCAAAAAATTGTAGTATATTATACACAATTTTATACTAGTTTCGGTCAAAAAAATCTAATTAAATCGAGGATTGTTCGAAATGCTACTAAAATTTTCAGATCCTCTCTATATGTTACGAGGGAAGGTTATGATGGTAGTCCATGCAAAAAATATCTTAAAATTTGATTCTATGCAACTTTCTGAAATACTAGTTTTGGTCAAAAAATTGTAGTATTTTATACATAATTCTATAATAGTTTTAGTCAAAAATCAAATTAAATCGAGGATTTTTTGAAATCCTATTGAAATCGAGGATTTTTTTATCTATGAAACATTTTGAAATTCTAGTTTTAGTCAAAAAATTGTAGTATATTATACACAATTTTATACAAGTTTCGATCAAAAAAACAAATTAAATCTAGGATTATTCGAATGGCTACGAAACTTTTCAGATCCTTCATATATGTTACGAGGGAAGGAAATGATGGAAGTCCATGCAAAAAATTATCTCAAAATCCGATTCTATGAAACTTTTTGAAATACAAGTTTGGTCAAAAAATCGTAGTATACTATACACAATTCTATACTAGTTTCGGTCAAAAATCAAATTAGATCGAGGATTGTTCGAAATGCTACGAAACTTTTAAGATCCTCTCTATATGTTACGAGGGAAGGTTATGATGGAAGTCCATGCAAAAAATCATCTAAAAATTAGATTCTATGAAACTTCTTTAAATACTAGTTTCGGTCAAAAAATTGTAGTTTATTATACACAATTTTATACAAGTTTCGGTCAAAAAATTAAATTAAATCGAGGATTGTTCGAAATGCTATGAAACGTTTCAAATTCTTTCTATATGTTACGAGGGAAGGTTTAGATGGAAGTCCATGCAAAAAATTATATCAAAATTAGATTATATGAAACATTTTGAAATGCTAGTTTCGGTCAAAAAATCGTAGTATATTTAACATAATATTATACTAGTTTCGGTTAAAAAATCAAATTAAATCGAGGATTGTTCGAAATACTAAAAAACTTTTCAGATCCTCTCTATAAGTTACAAAGGAAGGTTATGAGGGAAGTTCATGCAAAAAATCATCTCAAAATTAGATTCTATGAAACTTTTTGAATTACTAGTTTCGGTCAAAAAATCGTAGTATACTATACACAATTTTATACTAGTTTCGGTCAAAAATTCAAAATAAATCGAGGATTGTTCGAAATGCTACGAAACTTTTCAGATCCTTTCTATATGTTACGAGGGAAGGTTATGAAGGAATTCCATGCAAAAAATTATCTCTAAATTAGATTCTATGAAACTTTTTGAAATACTAGTTTCGGTCAAAAACATCGTAGTATATTATACACAATTCTATACTAGTTTCGGTCAAAAATCAAATGAAATCGATGATTGTTCGAAATGCTACGAAACTTTTAAGATTCTCTCTATATGTTACGAGGGAAGGTTATGATGGAAGTCCATGCAAAAAATTATCTTAAAATTAGATTCTATGAAACTTTTTGAAATACTAGTTTTGGTCAAAAAAATGTAGTATATTATACATAATTCTATACTAGTTTCGGTGAAAAATCAAATTAAATCGAGGATTGTTGAAATGCTACGAAACTTTTAAGATCATCTATATATGTTACGAAGGAAGGTTATGATGGAAGTTCATGCAAAAAATTATCTCAAAATTAGATTCTATGAAACTTTTTGAATTACTAGTTTCGGTCAAAAAATCGTAGTATATTATACACAATTTTATACCAGTTTTGGTCAAAAAAATTAAATTAAATCGAAGATTGTTCGAAATGCTACGTAACTTTTCAGATCCTTTCTATATGTTACGAGGGAAGGTTAAGATGGAATTACATGCAAAAAATTATCTCTAAATTAGATTCTATGAAACTTTTTAAAATACTAGTTTCGGTCAAAAAAATCTTAGTATATTATACACAATTATATATATACTAGTTTCGGACAAAAATCAAATTAAATCGAGGATTGTTCGAAATGCTACGAACCTTTTAAGATCCTCTCTATATGTTACGAGGGAAGGATATGATGGAACTCCATGCAAAAAATTATCTCTAAATTAGATTATATGAAACTTTTTGAAATACTAGTTTTGGTCAAAAAATCGTAGTATATTATACACAATTCTATACTAGTTTCGGTCAAAAATCAAATTAAATCGAGGATTGTTCGAAATGCTACGAAACTTTTAAGATCCTCTCTATATGTTACGAGGGAAGGTTATGATGGAAGTCCATGCAAAAAATTATCTCAAAATTAGATTCTATGAAACTTTTTTAAATAATAGTTTCGGTCAAAAAATCATAGTATATTATACACAATTTTATACTAGTTTCAGTCAAAAATTCATATTAAACTGAGGATTGTTCGAAATGCTACAAAACTTTTCAGATCCTTTCTATATGTTACGAGGGAAGGTTATGATGGAAGTCCATGCAAAAAACTATCTCAAAATTAGATTCTATGAAACTTTAAGAAATACTAGTTTCGGTCAAAAAATTGTAGTGTATTATACATAATTTTAAAATAGTTTCAGTCAAAAAATGAAATTAAATCGATGATTATTCGAAATGCTACAAAACTTTTCAGATCCTCTCTATATGTTACGAGGGAAGATTATGATGGAAGTTCATGCAAAAAATTATCTCAAAATTAGATTCTATGAAATTTTTTGAAATACTAGGTTTTGTCAAAAAAAATCGTAGTATATTATACACAATTCTATACTAGTTTCGGTCAAAAATAAAATTAAATCGAGGATTGTTCGAAATGCTACTAAACTTTTAAGATCCTCTCTATAGTTACTAGGGAAGGTTATGATGGAAGTCCATGCAAAAAATTATCTCAAAAGTAGATTTTATGAAACTTTTTTAAATACTAGTTTCGGTCAAAAAATCGTAGTATATTATACACAATTTTATACTAGTTTCAATCAAAAATTCAAATTAAATCGAGGATTGTTCGAAATGCTACAAAACTTTTAAGTTTCTCTCTATATGTTAGGAGGGAAGGTAATGATTGAAGTTCATGCAAAAAATTATCTCAAAATTAGATTTTATAAAACTTTTTGAAATACTAGTTTTGGTCAAAAAAATCATAGTGTATTTATTCATGGAATCACTTGTCCCCATACTCATCACCACTCGGTGGAAAGGAAACATATGCATGTTGTAGAGACTGATTCGACCCTCTTAGCTCAAGCTAAGCCCCCTATTAAGTTTTAAGAATATGCATTTATTACAGTCACATATCTAATCAATAGGCTTCCCTCTTCATCCTTGGCTAATACCTCGTATTTCTTCCTTCTCTATTTCAAATTTCCAGAATATGGTTCCGTTTGTTTTAACATTTTTTAAAATAATTTTTATAGTGTTACCTATTTTTGTTTTAAAATATTTTACAAATAAGCTTTGCATAAAAACTTCAAATAAAAAATTTGTTTGAGTAGTTATTCTTAAAATATTATTTTAAGTATTTCATCATTTTATTAAAACTTTTTTAGATATCATTCACTTAATGTTAAAGTTATTTCCAATAGTTTTTTATAAAAAATATTTTTGAGATACAGCTTTTTGTAAAAACTGTGATTTCAACTATGCTTTGATATAATATATAATTATATTATTGAATGTCAAAAATATTATTTTAATTTTTTGTAAAAATTGTGATTTCAACTATGCTTTGATATAATATATATAATTATATTATTGAATGTCAAAAATATTATTTTAATTTAAAAAAAAATGAATTACTCATTCCTCTACCTCGGTCCAAACCACCAAACCAAATTAGAGACAACTTTGATATAGAAATAACACAACTTATTATATTGTCTTAACACAACTTTGCCTCATCACAGATTTAATCTTTAAAATAAAAATTCAATTGTGTTCTCAAGAGAACCTCTAAAGAAACAAAATTTAAAAATCAAAGGTGAAAAGAAAACACACTTATCATAGAAGAAATGATCATGCCATGCACATGTTCCATTGCAAAACCTTAAAATATTCAGAGAAATGATTGAAAAAAAAATACAGAAAAGATGTTGATGGATGATTAAGAGGAGTCACAAATGGAAGAAGGTGGTGAATATTAAAATAATTCAATTCAAAGTGAAGAACAATATAAATCTATACTTAAATAAAAAGACGACTATTTTTAAAATCTTTGTGTTCTTTTTTATTAGACTCCAAATTTTAAAATTAAAGCATGACCTCAACATTGTTTGAGATGACACTGCCCATAAATGCGAAGCATCACCTCTACAATGAATTAAATAAGCTCTAATATCATGTCGGAAGTTGTAATCACATAGATAAAGAGAGAGAGATAACATAATTTTGAATATAATTCATAGATTATAATTCTTTAACAATCAGTCTTATATAGAGTCGGTAGAATTCTAAATGCATTATGTTGTGCATAGTTAAGGGAGAGGGAAATGAATTGTGCCTTGATCCAATTTCTATTACAAGGGAGAATTTCTTAATGCATCCAATATTTTATTTAGGCACCACGTCAAAAATACTTAAATGCCTTTAGATTTCGTATATGTATTTTTGGACGTACCCAATTATCAGTTAATGTTAAAATATTTTAGAGATGTATCTTCGAACTTATTTTGGAGATATATCTCCGAAATATTTTGGAGCTTAAATCGTGCAAGAACCTTTCTCTTTCTTCATTTCTGATATTTCTCAAAACCTCTTCAAACTTTCTCAAACTTTTTCTCATCACCAAGTCCAAAATCAAACAACATAGCTAAATGGAACTTCAATCAACATCATGAACATCATTCAACACTGAAGCAAAGTTGAAAATTGTAAGTTTTTTTATTTATTTATTTTTGTTTTTTGTTTGTTTTTGTTTTTGAGTAAATGAGTAGAAATTGATGATTAAGAATTGAAATGAGTAGAAATTGCATGTATGATAGTTTACACATGATGTAAAACACATTTGTTGGCTGAAAATGATTATCAAAATATTATTTTTTGTGTTTGCATGTGTATATTGGCGCCATTGACGCACCTGTTGTGTTATAGAAAATTTCAGAGATGCATCTCCGAAATTTTTCAATGTTTCAGTTTTCCATTAACCGGAGATGCATCTTCAAAATTTTCTTAGTTTTTTTTATTTTTTATTTTCTTGCTTGTGGTGTTGCTTTCTTTCACTAATTATCTGGTTTAATTTAAATTGAAGGCATTATGGATGATAGACATGATAGGCTGAGACATGGTAGGATTACACAACATGCATTAGTGTGACGGGAGAAGAGTCAGGTTTTAGAGGCTCATATTTCCTCTAGCCATGTAGAGCTATCTACTTCTGGGGCTCATGTTTCTCCTCATGTTTCTACATCTTCTTCTGTCGGGGGAGACGAGTTTCACCTACTAATGCATCACTCCCACTATCCTCTCGAAGGCGACGTGTTTCACCTATTCAGGTGCCTGAGATACCCAACTCACTAGTGGTACCTCCTACTGCGGATGTTGCTAAGCCAATGTCACTTCATACTGAGCCAGTGGCATCTCCTAATGTTGATGATGGTGAGTCAGTGCCACCTCCGGATGGTGGGGATGTTGAGGATGCTGAGGCAAATGCATTTGGAGAAGGCCCTGTAGATTTGTCACTATTGCCTCTGTACCCAAACCATACGGCCAAAATATTTGGGACAAAGAGGTAGCATTAGTTGGATTCATTCTCTTTAATTTACAAGTTTCTTAAATTTATTTATTTTTCTACAGAAACGTGATCTACTGAAGATTATTAACCATGAGAAGAAGATTATTGGCTTTCCTCAATCAAATGAGGAATGGTTTCATACATCTTTATCCCTATTTGGGATGAAAGACTTGTGCATGATCGATTATATTACGGTAAACCACATGATTATTCATACATTCGTGGATAGATGGCATTTCGAGACCTCGTCATTTCATTTCTTGGTTGGTGAGATGTTTGTCACACTCGATGATATATCATGTTTGCTACATCTTCCGATCAAGGGGAAACTTCTAGATCATGGGAGGTTACAAAAGATGAGGCACTTGAGATGATTGTAGACTATATGGGAGTTAACCCAGTGACAATGATGAAGGAGTTTTATAGAACAAGAGATGCTCATTCAAGGTTTGAATTCCTGAAAAAGGTATACACAAAAGAGATTGTTAGAGCACAATAGGCTACAGGGGGATGACGAGCGAGTGGGATGCATAAAGCGTATTCTATGAGAGCATACCTGTTATATTTGTTTGGACAAGAGTGCCACTTTTACTGATGTCGTCTACCTACGGTACTTCAGAGACTTTGAGAATATCCATGAGTAATATTGGGGGCCGCTTGTTCGGTCTTCATGTACTCGAAGCTATTAGAGGGTTGTAGATGGAAGACGAAGCGGGTCACTAGTAACATCATAGTACTGAACGCAATAAATTTTGAAACTGTTGGATCATAATAGTTACGTGTCTAGGTACCGAAGGTGCGAAAATGAAGTTGATATTAGAGATATATTTTGGACTCATCATGTTCTTATAAGTTGTTCAACATGTTTCCTACCATGCTCATACTTGATTCAACCTACAAGACCAACAAGTATAGACTTTCATTGTTAGAGATGATTGGTGTTACCTCAATTGAAAAGACATATTCAGTTGGGTTTACATTTCTAGAGAGTGGAAAAAAGGAGAATGTTACTAAGATCTTAGAGGTATGTCAAACACTGTTGAAGGACCAAGAAGAGGTGCCTAAAGTGATTTTTACCGACCGCGATACCGCCTTGATGAATTCAATTGAAATGATATTTCATATTTCTTATGCATTACTTTGTAGTTATCACATAACAAAAAATGTGAGAAGCCGAGTTAAATCTGCAGGAGAACGAAATTGAAGAATACTAATCATCACTGCCACATGTAAAATTGGAGAATACTAAAAAAAAAAAGATTTTTTTTTAAAGGGGACTAAAATTAAAAATATGTAAATAGGGGGATAAAATGCATTAAAGCCTTTAATTTTTATTATTAGATGTACATGAATGTTTATCATTCTCATAAAACACATGACTATTGAACTTATACGCATTTTAATATAAATATTTCTTCCTTGAAATTTTTTTGAAGTTGTTAAAAATGTATTTTAATATAAATATTTCTTCCTTGAAATTTTTTTGAAGTTGTTAAAAATGTAAAATAATATGATAAATTATAACTTATATATTTATTTTTATTACAAATATTGATATACATGTGTGTGTATGAGTACTTAAGTATTAAGGTATACAAACATATACAAACACTTATATGGGTATGAACACCCCACCCCATACATAGATTTTTTTAAACTGTATGTATTTGTCATTTGGTCAAAGACATTATTTTATGAGGTTAACTTGACTTCGAGGCAGAAAGCTGACTCAATCCAGAGCAGGACACTAATTGAGCATAAAAACATTAGAGTATGATTATCGGTTGCATATAGCCATTACTACATAGTTTTTAAAGCCACATTGTCAGAGAAAAATGGGTAATTGGCATATGCTAGCGTTCATGTAGGAAAAACGTTTGCAAATAAAAAACATTCACAAACCAATACTGTCATCTTTTTCGATTATAAAGAAATAATATTTAATTAGTATTTGTCATATTTTTCAATTATAAATAAATAATAATATAAATGTTGAGTATATTGTGAGATTTGGTGAGACATATTTTAGAGTTTTTGATGAGTTGTATAAATATTTAAAAAATATAATTGAATTGTTTAAAAAATATAAAAGTATAATATAATATTAAAAAAATACTTAAATGTAGTTTTCATCCCCTATATTTAATTTTTCTAAACTTTTAATCCCCTTTTAAAAGAAGTCAGGTAAAGAAACTTCTGTTTTTTTTCTTAAATATAGAAGAAGCATGGTCTTTATATACATTCTCTCAAACGAAAAATCCTCATATTCAATTTGTTCTGTTATTAAATGATGTGGTGGAAGCATTTTCAAACTTGGTCAAAGTATTCATTGACATGTCATAAGTAAGACGGTCACATATGTAAAACTGACATGGACCAAAAATATCCTACAAAAAATTAAAATAAGAGACCAATTAATTACTTTTTTTTTTAAAGGGATTACAAATTTAAAAATAAAAATAAAAATTGGATCAAAACTGCATTTAAGTTTATAAAAAATTATATGGCCCATTTAAAGAAGTAAAATGTAGTTGATAAATGTGAATGCTCTTATATAATGGTCGGAGTTATTAAGGTTGAATTAAAGTCAAATCAATAAATAATTATATATGTGAGAATTAGAAAGAGGGATAATTTATTTACAAGAACATATTTTTAATTTTAAAGTATATGGTTTTAGTAATTACTCCCTCTATTTCTATTTATAAGTAAATTTTGACTTTTTAGCTTCATTGAATAAATAATGTATTTGAATTATATATAAGTTAGCTACATCAATTATTCAATGAACCTTAAAAGTTAAAATTTTCTTATAAATAAGAATGAATGGCGTATATTACTTTCGTAAAACAAACAATAATTTTTAGTATAAATATATTTAAAATTTAATTATATTTTGATTCTCCTATTTTTAATTGCTCATAAAAATGAATATCAGATTTAAGAGGTATTTTTGTCAAACTCTTAAATTGAAAAAAAAATGATGTCACATTTTAAACATGGTGATATATAAGTTGATATAGAAATAATTGTATAAATTTCCTTAGCCAAATTACAAAAATAAATAATTTATAAAACAGATGATGAAGTTTATAAGGAGAATAAATTTTAGGGTTAATAAATATTTTTATCCCCTGTCACATGTGTGTTTTGAAAATTTTTCTGAGAAAAAAAATTGCAAGACTGACCTTAACAAATTTTAAAAATTTTAATTTACACATTTATCATACCACATCATCAAAAATACTAATGCGATATCCTTTTTTTTTTAATTGGAACATAATGTTGCCTCAATTAATTTGTAGTTGCAATGACTTTTTTACCCTCATCGGATTCTTTACAAAAACTTTATTTTATACTTTTTGTTGTTGTTGTTATGTCACCGGAGCAAAATCGCCTTACAACAATGAGTGTGTACTGTGTTTTGTTGTCAAAGAACAACTAGAGGATCTGAGCCTAACAAAATATCTTGAAAGAAATCATCCACATGGCATAAAGATAAAGAGGGTGAAGAGAAACAAGCTTTGTCAAAATCTATGAGTGAGTCAGCAAGAACAATGATGTCATTTAATTCTTGATCACACAAAAACGACGTCGTCTTTTCATCAAACATCATGTTTTGTTCTTGTTCAAACAACATAGGAAACTCTGGTGTTTCTAAGTTGAACACGTTGTCCCAACAAGGCATAGTAAACTCAAAAAACGACGTCGTTTTGTCTAACAAGTTTGTCTCACCTTGTCATTCTCTGAAAACTTTGCAAGCTTCGTTTTGTTCCTTCGATATTGATGTGACTCGCCGGAGTTAGTTCGGAAATTTAAAATTGAAGTTGGAGAAGATAGAGGAACACAACGACCTTCGCCGGAATCGTAACTGGAGTTACCAAACCTAGAGGCTTCTGGGCCGACGTCGGTGTCTGCGTCTGCGTCGACGATTACTTTCATTTCAGTTTTCGCGGCGGGGGGTTCTACTTCTATCGGTATTTCTCTCTGCGGCGGCGTGATAAAGTTTGTTTCTCTCTACAATGGTTAGGGTTAGAGTTTTTGTAAAGTGGGGTAAAAATGGGTTCAGTGCAAGGGTTATGGTTAGAGTTTTTGTAAAGAATATGACGAGGGTAAAAAAGTCATTGCAACTACTAATTAATTAAGGTGGCATTATGTTCCAATTAAAAATTAAAAAATGGATACTACATCAGTATTTTTGATGATGTGGTCTGATAAAGGTGTAAATCAAAACTCAGTCTTATAACCTTTTTTTTCGCAGATTTTTTTCTTCAAAATACGTCCATATGACAGAGGTGAAAATTTGTATTAACCCTATATTTTATAATCTAAAATATAGTTTCAACTCTTTATGATGAAATTTAATTTTAAACATGATCTCCAAGAATAATTTTGCAATCATCAATTAAATCTTCTTTTAATTCATTTTGAAGTATTATTTAAAAATTAAATTTCAAGTACGAACCATTTCACATTATTAATATTTCATATTGACAAACAAGGGTATAAAAAGGAAACACAAATTTATTGTTATTAAAAACAATTATTTTGCAATCTATATAATCAACATATTTAAATTGATACTTAATTTGATATTTTAAATCCTTATTTTTCAATCTATATTGCCAACATATCAAAATTGATACTTAGTTAGATATTTAAATTTACTTTTATGAGTTTGAAATGAGTCATATGATCCAACCAACCAATGCCTTATGAATATACTATTTTCTTATTACAAAAAATATTAGATGTGTGTATTAACTATAATTAAGTTGTATCTATGTTATATATCATTTAAAATAAGGAAGGCATAATTTTTTACATTAATTGTTTTTCGTGTTGAAATTAGAGTTGATCGGAAAGTATGAATTCAAAGTTTGTTGTGGTGATTCAAAGTTTCCATTGTGTTAAGGAGAATGGTGGTGACCTACAAGGTTAGCATTCAAATGTTCAAATTAGTATGAGATTGAAAAGTGACTCAATTTCCTCTTTAAATAGAAGAAATGGTTGGTAAATGCATGCATGAGGAACAACATGGGATGTGGTCAACCATTGAATTAACCTTGGCAGTTATCATGGTATTCGTGTGAATGATTTTGTATTCAGTGGAGTGAGAAGGTTTACCTGTTCCACATTCAATAATCATCGCTTCTTCATTGAGCCCTTGTTTCCCGGGCCTTGCAGAAGGCCAAGAACACCTGCCATCAAGCCCTTTTTTCTGCTTTGCAATGCGAGGGGTTGTGCCTTACATCTTCATCTGGCCACAAAATCTGTAGATGTGGAAGTAATAGATGGGACAATGTCGTTTTTTTGGAAAAGGTGCATTAAATTTCTTTCTTCAAGACATAACATAATGTTGGGAATGTCAGACACGTCTCCATAGTCTAGTAAGCTATGATGTTCCTCGTATTTTAAAGTATTCAAGTGCTTTTGAACAGTTTCCAAGGATATCCCCTTTGTTGGTGGTGTCGGGTGGACCATACGATCCTTAATACCTGAATAGGGTATAAAGGGTTTATGAAGTTTCATTTTATCTTTTCTACTGTTAATGATTTGTGAAAAAAGTGTCTTTATTTCCTTTATCATTCTTCTCTGAGAGCTTTCTTGTTTCAATGTTGGATGGAGTTTAGACAATTTTGTTCATTGATATTGGTTTTGTTCCTTGTTCTAAGTCCTGAAGTTCACATTTTTCTTTCTCTCTTGTTTCTTTTTTCTAAGTCTTTCAAGATAAAGATTATTCGAGCTTGAAGGCCACCAATTGCTTCTTTAAGTATAGATATGATCATTCCCCACCAAAAATAGTGACTTTGTGCATATTTGACTTCTTTTTTTTACCGATGTGCTTGTTCTCAACTTATAAACATATTTGACATTTTTGTTCTGTAATATATATTATTCAGTTAATTACTTACTCATATTTACTTGATTTGTGATGTTGTTGTTGGTTCCGAGTTCACTTTTTGGGATTCAGGTTTTTCTGACTTTGTATTCAAAGTGTATTGTACGTCTCTGGAGATTGTACTTGGACAAGGGTCAAAACCTCTTTCCATGTCCCCGGGTGAAAACCTAATTCGAGATCGATGTATGGTGGAAAAGGATCAAAACCTCTACTCACGAACAAGGGTAAGAACTTATTCCCGTACTTGGACAATTCAAAACATATTTGTTGATATCTTTATATAAAAATAAACGTTGATTGGAATATAAATTATATATACAATATTTTATATTATATTATTTATTATATGTTACTATTATAAAGATTTTTGTTAAAAGCATTATTTAATACAATATACCTAAACTATCCCACTATATAAGAAAATTAAAATATTGAAAATATATTTAGGAAATAAAAAATTAGAACTTCCAAAATCAAAATCATTGGTAGATGACTATTTCGACAGTGTAAACCGCCATAAACATCCAAAATAACTGTCATAATTTGTCACTTTTCTAGTAGTCTTAGTATTTATTTTTTTTTTAATTTATAAAGAATTCAATTCATTTAAAAATTATTGAAGTAAGTTGGTCTTAAATAAGATTTTTTTTTTCATGTCTGATAATCACTATAAGAAAATAACACAATTTAATTTCAAAAACAATTTTTTCTTGAAAAAAAATGCATTTTTCAAGACTATTTTTAATTTAGAAAATTGAGTTATTTAAAAAATTGTAGTCGGAATGTTGTTTTATAAAACTTTTCTTGTAACAAAGCAATTTCCTAAGCCACCCTTCTATTGAATCTATATATATATATATATATATATATATATATATATATATATATATATATATATATATATATATATATATATATATATATATATATATATATATATATATATATATATATATATATATATATATATATATATATATATATAAAAGTTACTAGAATAAGATTATACTATTATTTTTTAATAAAGTTTATTGATTAATAAATATTAATTACTTATTTACATCAATAAATAAATTATGTTATTAAATTAAATAATAGAATAACAATTAATTATTATAATTTAAAATGAATATCTCAAACAATACAAGAGGGCCTGGATCATACTAATACAAGAGCCTGTCAAAATTTTATATATATATATATATATATATATATATATATATATATATATATATATATATATATATATATATATATATATATATATATATATATATATATATATTGAAGTTACTAGAATAAGTTTATATTATTATTTTTTTAATAAAATTTATTGATTAAAAAATATTAATTACTTATGTACATAATAAATAAATTATGTTATCAAAATTAAATAATAGACGAACAATTAACTATTACAATTTAAAATGAATATCTAAAACAATACAAGAGGGCCTGGATCATACTAATACAAGACCCTGTCAAAATTATATATATATATATATATATATATATATATATATATATATATATATATATATATATATATATATATATATATATATATATATATATATATATATATATATATATATATATATATATATATATATATATATATATATATATATATATATATATATATATATATATATATTGAAGTTACTAGAATAAGATTATACTACAATTTTTTAATAAAATTTATTGATTAATAAATATTAATTACTTAATTACATAAATAAATAAGTTATGTTATCAAAATTAAATAATAGATTAACAATTAACTATTATAATTTAAAATGAATATCTAATATATATATATATATATATATATATATATATATATATATATATATATATATATATATATATATATATATATATATATATATATATATATATATATATATATATATATATATATATATATATATATATTGAAGTTACTAGAATAAGATTATACTATTATCTTTTAATAAAATTTATTGATTAATAAATATTAATTACTTATTTACATAAATAAATAAATTATGTTATCAAAATTAAATAATAGATTAACAATTAACTATTATAATTTAAAATGAATATCTAAAACAATACAAGAGGGCCTAGATCATTATAATACAAGATCCTGTCAAACTTTTATATATATATATATATATATATATATATATATATATATATATATATATATATATATATATATATATATATATATATATATATATATATATGTATTGTTTTGGACTGGCCCAATTTCAATAATTGGGCCAAGCACACCAACTTGGCAGATGCGTTCGACGTCGGGCAGCATCAAGTATAGTGGTCTCTGTCGACCACGAGCGTACCGACCAAGATAAAGCCCTCCAACGGCTAGTTTTGACTGTTACCTATCTTTACGGATTCTACGATCCGCGCCCAACGGTATGGACCAATAATCTTCCACTTAGCCCCTTATTTAAACCCTCTCATTTGGGAGGGTTAGGTATTCAATTCTCTGACCTTAATTCTCGTACTTGCCCACTTTTTGCACGGTGACTTACTTCAGCATCGGAGTGCCTTGCAGGTACACCCCCTCCTCTCCTCATCAACCTTCTTTCAACAACGCTCGAGGCCAGCCGTATCGGATCCTGATCTCCAGGTACGATCAGGTGGCGCCGTCTGTGGGAACTTAATTTCCCTGTTCTTCTCTCTCTCAAAGTCTTCAAAGAACCAAAGTTTTTACCAAGATCCATGGCTGCTCGAGACAATCCGGACAACCGATCAAATGACGGCATGATCCTCACGCAACGTGAGAGCAACATTCATCACCCTCCGCACGAAGAAACCGTGCAAGATCACCTAGACGGGAAGACAGCATCGCCTTCTCCCGACCGCGATCAACCTCTGGAGAGTCGCCCGGAAGTCCTCTTTCCCTCGACTCCTTCAGGATCTGATTTCACCGCTCTGGCCGAAATCCTGAATCAGAAAAATTTGTTGCTCCTCGCCCAGGGCGAGAAAATCGCTCGTCTCGAAGACAACTACTGTCGACCCCTGTCTCCCGCGAGACACCAGAGAAGGCGCAGTCCCTCTCCTCCCAAGAGGAAGAGGAAAGGACACGTCGACGAATCTATTGGCGACAAACGACCCCGTCAGTCCCCTCCGCGGTCTTCCCCTCCAAGAAAATCAAGGAGGAGTAGATCAAGATCTGCATCTCCCCGGCGAACGAAGAAGCGCGCTCACAGATCCCCTTCGTTCAACTCCAGCGAGGACGAGGACGCTCGGGGTCCCCTCTCGTCAGAAATCATGGCGGCTAAACTTCCAAGAGGTTTAGAGAAACCCCCACCGCTAGGCTCGTACGACGGAACCACAGATCCGGACGAGCATATCGAGAATATCAATGCGTTTCTCGATTACCGAGGAGTACGAGGAGCGATCAAATGTCGCCTCTTTCCTACGACACTGAGGAAAGGAGCGATAACGTGGTACAAAAGCCTTGAGGTTGAATCCATCACGTCCTGGAAACAACTTGGACGCACGTTCTCCAGGAACTTCACCGCCTCAAGACGACACCCAAAGACAGAAGCTTCGCTCGAAGCGATCATCCAAGGGAAAGACGAACCTTTGCGAACTTACATCGAAAGGTTCAACAAAGAGGCAGTCCAGGTGTCCACAACCGACGATATGAAGAAGTATTTGTTGGAACGAGGACTGCGCCCATCAACAGATTTTCACCGGGCAGTCGGCATCGAGACCCCTGCCACCCTCGACGCGTTCTTGCTGAAAGCCCAAGCTTATATCCAATATGAGGAAAAGCAGGCAGCCAGCTCCGTAAGAGTCGCTCGACGTCGCGAAGACGCGAAGCCCCACCGAGTCGATGAACCCTTGACATCTCGTCGGGGAGGAGACAAAAGAAAGGACGATCTCTCCCGTGAACCGCGGGAGCACAGAGGACCCGTCGGCCGATTCCACGAATATACTCCACTCCTGGCTTCCAGGGAGAAAATCTTGTCCGAGTGTGCCAACACAGAGTTCAGGCAAGCAGGGGTACGCTTTCCGAAGCAGCAACCCAACAAACCGGGCACAGACAAAACAAAATATTGTAGATTCCACAAAAGTCATGGCCACAACACAGAAGACTGCATCCATCTCAAGGACGCAATTGAAATTCTTATCAAGGACGGGCACCTTAAACAATTCACCAAATCCAGAGATACTCCTCAACAAGAAGCGCAGGAGACTCAAAAGGTCGAGGAGGCTATACCCGTTCCTACAGATGCGAACATGCAGGTTGCCCTGAGCATCTATCGCCCAGAAGATTTCTTCCTACCCGATCACACCGGGAGCCCGGGATACTTTTCCTTCCATAGTCCATGGGAAACCTTTCCATCCGCGATGGTCATTTCAGGAGGAGGGTTCAACAAAATCACGGTCGGATCCGTAAAGCGAAAATTCGACCAGCTGATTGCCAAGGGGCCCGCGCAAAACGCAACCCTGGACCCACCAAGAGAGGGCTCGGTACCCCTTTCCTTTTACTGAGAAGAACTCTTGGGAGAAGCTCCAAACGCCAGCATCCCGTTACTCATCCGGCCGCGAATGGCGAATTTTGATGTGAGAAGAATCTTGGTGGACCAAGGCAGCTCCTGCGACATTATGTACTCACAGTTGTTTTCAACACTCCAGCTGAACGAAACACACCTGACTCCGTACGTCGGATCAGACTTACAAGGTTTCAACGGGGCGGTCTCCCAACCATGGGGCTACGTCGATCAGTTTGTCACCTTCGGAGCAGCTGAAACAGCCAGGACGGTCTGAGTCCAGTTCCTAGTCGTGGACTGCCCGTCGCTATACCAATGCATTCTGGAACGACCGACACTAGCCGAGCTAATCGTTGTGCCATCCACCGTCCACTTGAAGATGAAGTACTATACTACTTTGGGCAAGGTTGCCACACTGCACGGGGATGTCGATGCTGTTCGCCGGTGTTTCGAAGCAGCATCTAAAGGTCTTAGCTCAATATCATACCAACCAAACCCTTCAGCATTGAATTCACCAGATGTTCCACAAACACCCAGGGCCTTCCCTCAGGTATACTCAATCGACCTGGACTGCAGGTTCTTAGACAACAACGAGGGCATCCAAAAGCCAACAGATTCACTATCCCGACCAGTCCCAGACGAAGAATTCGAGCTGATCCCCCTGGGAGATGACCCAACCCGATGCGTTAAGATCAGGGCACATATGTCCGACTTGGCAAAACGACAGTTAGAAGCTTGCCTCAAAGGGAACGCAAATCTGTTTTCCTGAAGCGCCGCAGAAATGCCAGGACTCGACCCCGAGACAGCCTGCCATCACCTCTCCATCGACCCAACACACAAAGCGGTCGCCCAACGCAGGAGGAAGCAGTTGACCGAAAAAACTGAAGCAGTTGAATCTGCTGTTAAAGACCTCCTAGAGGCAAAATTTGTAACCGAGGCCAGGTACACAACCTGGCTCTCAAATGTTGTACTTGTGAAAAAATCTAATGGAAAATGGAGAATGTGTGTTGATTATACTGATCTCAACCAGGCATGCCCGAAAGATGCATACCCTTTACCTAACATTGATAAATTGGTCGACAATTCGTCCGGCTTCAAACTATTGTCCTTCATGGACGCCTACTCAGGCTATAATCAAATACCCATGGCCGTGTCCGATAAAAAATACACGGCCTTCATGACCGAATCAGGCAACTACTATTATAACGTCATGCCCTTCGGTCTAAAAAACGCAGGTGCGACATATCAGCGCATGATGAATAAGGTATTCCGGGCAGAAATCGGGGACATGCTCGAAGTATATATGGACGACATGATCTTCAAATCAAAACAAAAAACGGACCACGCGTCCCACTTACGAAAAGTGTTCGATCAGACACGAAAAATGCAAAATGCGTTTCAATCCGGAGAAGTGCACTTTTGGTGTCCGAGCAGGGAAGTTCCTCGGATTCTATCTGACCGAACGGGGCATCGAAGCCAACCCTGACAAATGTCGGGCATTCGCAGAACTCCCTACTCCTACTTCTAAAAAATCCATACAATCACTAAATGGGGTCCTCACTTCCCTCGCTCGGTTCGTAGCAAAATCCGCTCAACATGCTCTCCCCTTTTACAAGTTCCTCCGCAAAGAGGCAACTTTCGAATGGACGGAAGAGTGCGAGCTAGCGTTGTCCCACCTGAAGAGGGCGCTAAGTGAACCCCCAGTTTTGTCCAGACCTGAAGAAGGGGAGATACTTTATCTCTATCTTGTTGTTGCAAACGAAGCAGTGAGCGCAGCCCTCGTATGCGACTTACCCGAGGGGAAGAAGCCTGTTTATTTTACGAGCAAAGCACTCCATGGCCCGGAAATTCGGTATCTCCAGGTAGAAAAGGTGGCCCTGGCCCTCCTTTTCGCAGCCAGAATACTACGCCATTATTTCTTGGCCCACACCATCATCGTAAGAACCGATCAACCCATAAGACAATTGCTTGGTCGACCATATATGGCCGGACGAATGTTAAAATGGTCGTTGGAACTATCCGAATTCGACATCAAATTCGAGGGAAGACGAGCTCTCAAAGCTCAAGCACTAGCCGACTTCATGGCAGAACTCACTTTCACTGAGCAAGAGCCAAAATCTTCCTCCAGGTGGACTATTTTCGTGGATGGGGCATCCGGCCCAGCGGGTAGCGGAGCTGGGGTTATTCTGGAGAACGAGGAAGGGAACATCATCGAAGTATCCTTAACCTTATCTTTCCCCACTTCCAACAACCAAGCGGAGTACGAGGCCTTCCTGGAAGGCATACGGCTCGCGACCGACTTGGAGGCAGAAGAAATCACAATCTGCACGGATTCTCAGCTTGTCGCTAGCCAAGTCCAAGGAGACTTTCAAGCCAAAAACGATAACATGGCTGAATACCTGGCCCTCGTAAAAGGCGAGCTAAAACAATTCAGAAGCGTGGAAGTCAAACACGTCCCGCGAGAGAACAATACCCGGGCCGACATCCTTTCCAAGTTGGCAAGCACTAAAAGAAAGGGAAACAACAAATCCGTCATACAGAAAACGCTTCCCCGACCAAGCATTGGGCAATCATCAATCCACCTAGACGTTAATCTCATGGGCGACACGAACTGCTGGATGACCCTAGTATTTAACTACCTGACTAAAGGAGAGTTACCGAACGACCCGAAAACGGCCAGCACAATACGACGAAGATCATGCTCATATTCTCTAGTGGGTAGACGTATGTATCGTCGAGGATTCTCTACACCCCTCCTCAGGTGCGTAGAAGAGGAGAACATCCCACACGTGCTAAGAGAAGTCCATGAAGGAATTAATGCGCAACATCCGGGCGGACGGTCGTTGGCCCGAAAGATTCTTCGAGCAGGATACTATTGGCCCACACTCCAACACGACGCAAAGGAGCACGTGAAAAGGTGAGACGAGTGCCAACGACATAGGGACGTACACGTAGCACCCCCGTCTGAGCTAAAATCACTATCGTCGCCTTGGCCATTCGCATGGTGGGGGGATGGATATCTTAGGACCATTCGTCGTCGGATCCGGCCAAAATAAATACCTAATTGTAGGCGTCGATTATTTCACCAAGTGGATAGAAGTTGAGGCCTTAGCCAAAATTACTACACTCAACATACTACGTTTCTTCAAGAGGAACATCCTCGCCCGGTTTGGAGTGCCGCTCGCCATTGTGACCGACAACGGCACTCAGTTTACAGATAAATACTTCAAAGAATTTGTTGCATCAATAGGAACGAAACATCATTTCGCTTCGGCGGAGCACCCCAAAACTAACAGGAAAGCAGAGGCCGCGAATAGGGTAATCCTAAGAGGCTTGAAATGAAGACTGGACGAACACAAGAAGCACTGGGTCGAGGAGTTACACAGTGTGATATGGGCATATAGGACCACCCCCCATTCAACAACCGGGGAGTCCCCATTCCAATTGGCATATGGGACCGAGGCAGTGATCCCTATAGAAATGCATGTCCGATCCAGACGCACAGAGTCCCCAATGGACCAAGACACCAACTCCAAAGCTTTGACGGGCGAGCTCGATCTGGTCGAGGAGGTTCGATCAGAAGCTGCTCTCCGGGAGACCGTTCTCAAGCAAAAAATTGTCGCTCGATACGATTCTCAAGTCATAAGACGAACGTTCGAGGTAGGCAGTCTTGTTCTCAGAAGAAATCACAGGGACCCCCGCGAGGGAAAGCTCACACCCAATTGGGAGGGCCCATATCGCATCCGAGCAAAAACCGAAGACGGAGCCTATTATTTAGAAAATTTACACGGGGAAGAACTTGCTCGGCCATGGAACGCCGAGAAGCTCAAGCAATATTACAGCTAACTCACAAAGTCACCTTGCTCGACTCTCAAGCGAGGAGCGATAGGACTGATTAAGAACTGCGTGCCCAGGTACAAGCACGACAGCCCAAAAATAACATGATCATCAGAGTCTCCCTCCAAGGGAAGGAGAAACCTATCGCACGGGCGGATACTCAAACGAGTCCAACGTCGCCTAAGTACCACGACCAGGAAGAACCCCAGCTCGCGATGGGACATTCAAGCCACGGAGTCCGGGCCATTACCTTGGCCCAGACACCGACCAGGAGTAAATCTCCGAAATCTGATTGGTTCCCCAAACCAATGGATCACAAACACACCCCATATACATTCGATCATATCAAATTAGTGCAAAAACGCACGACAAACACTTAGCATTTGAAATATAAAGAAAACAGTCCTCTGACAGACGAGCAATTGAACGGTAAATATAGTGAAACAAACGAGCATTAATATCAATTGTGGACACAAAAATGCGACCTCGCTGGGCTGACTTGTTCATAATTACTTACAAAGTGGACCACGCCCCCGAAAAAGAAACAAAATAAAATTACAAGGCACGCAGGCCAAGTGCTAACTATCTTCACCATCAGTTTGATCCTCCCCTTGTTGAGCCTCGTCCTGGTCCGGCTGCACTTCGGGTTGGCCAGGCTGAACAGTCGTCCCAGGCTGTGAATCTTCCGCTACTAAGTCAGAGGGAACCACAATCTGGTCATCCTCGGCCTTGTATAAATAGCTTATCCGACTGACGTCCAAGGCCAAGTCAGGATGAAGAGCCCTTATCTGGTCCACAGCGTTCTGGAAATTGAGCTTAGTTGACGAGTTCAGATCTTCCATATCCTGGTCGATCCGAGAAAGGAAATGAGTCCTAGTCACCATGCTTTTAGTTTCAGCATCTTCATCCTCTTTCGGGCAGAAGGCATCCTTCAGTTTCTTGTTTTGCTCCAGAGCTCTCTTCTTGTCGACCTCCAGTTTAGCAATAATGTTGCCTCGCTCGGTCAACTCGTTGGACGTGGCACTGGCTTCTTCAGTGGTCGCTTTCAACTTCTCCTCAGCGGCAGCCAGCTGCTCCTTCAGCTTCACCATCTCCCTCTCCTGCCCAGGATTCCCTTCATTCGTCAGCCAGGCCATCGACAAGATCCGCATGACAGCACTTGCGTCCTGGGCCAGAGACAGCCGCCGGGCAGGACGATCCATAGCTTCCAGGTACAAGGAATCAGCACGGTCTACTTCCATGCTCGTCCCCTCGAAAAAATTGCGTTTCACGAAGCACGGAGGAAGCGCATATTTCGGCTTGGGGGAGCGTGGGCCGTCAGGTCCACAGTCGCTGCGGACTTATGCTTTTTCATCAGAGACCCGGTTGAAGCGCTCGGAGAACCCTGGACCAAAGGACCCGACCCAGAGCCACTGGTTTCGTTCAGCTTAGTCTGCACGACCCTCAATCTCTTCTTCTGCTGCTGCTGACGCAAACGTTCTTGTATTTTGTCGAGCGGGTTCGACAGGGAGCCTGAAAAGGGAAAAAGAAAATTAAGTTAGTTACGAACGGCAGAATAATATCAAAGATATAACAAACAGAAGTAAAATAGATACCAAAACTGTGACGGTATTGCACGCCAGCAAAATTGTGACGTCGATCAAGGGACGCTCCACAACTTCCCCCCCATCTTGATCCAGCATAACTTTCCCTTCTCCGTCCAGCAGGGGGTCGGGGTAAAAGACGCTATCAACTTCCTAAAGGCCTCGAAACTGGCCGCGTCATCCTCGTTCAAAGAGTCCCCCACCTGGACGAACTCACTAACCGACCTCTCGTAGTGGGTGTAACTCCAAGAGAAGGGGAATAACCAAAGCCTCCTCTGGATCACATGCCCTTGGTTGTCGAGCTTGGGTTCATCATTCTCGTCGGTGTCTATCCCTAGAAAGCTCAGCCCCCTCACAGCCCCCGCACTCGCGGGTTTGATCAGAAAATAGTCCATCTTGAAAGCCCGGATGGACTCTGAATGAGCCTTGAAAATTTTCGTCCTCTGTTTAAAAGAGACAAACCCCTTCCGATCAGTCCCTCGCCCGACTTGACGCTGCAGGGAGAACAGACGGAAGAACAGAGGGAGTGTGCCACCAACACCCAGATAGGCGCACGTCACCTCAAACGCCTTCAAAAACGCGTATGAGTTAGGATGTAGCTGAGACGGAGCAACACCCAGATGCCCGAGCACAGCACATACCAAGTCACTGAAGGGCAAAGTTACCCCCAGGACCGAAATCGCGTACTCATACATGGAGAACGCTCGACCTCCAAAATACGAGAAGATGCAGTCGTCATCCCCTGGGCAAGTCACAACCCAGTCAGCAGGGTCGCCAACGACGGGCAGCGGCTCCGCTCGAGGCCTTGAGAACGAGGACACTTTGTCCAGCAGATCCTCCACGACCCATTCTTCGGGCAAGATCCTTATCTGTTCAGGGCATCGTGGCGAGTCTGTTGAAGCTCCTTCTTCCATAGTGCTCGCGTCCGAGTCTCCCGAAGAACTCCCGGAGTCAGGGGGGACTGACGCAGAAGATCCAGAGTCTTCTGAGGACGTCTCTTCCGAAGACACATCCAACGGGTCCATGAGCGAGTTTTCACCTGAAAATTAGAGGAAAGGCGTCAGTGAATTCGATTAAGAATATCAAATCCACCCTTCCACCGCTCGACAAGTGAAAGGGCATGCATCAACCCAGGAACAGGGTCCCGAGCTGTAGCCCTGGCTGACCATCGCTCAAAGCGATGGCTTACGCCCAACGTCAGAAATTACGGAATCTAGCATAAAATACTTATCAAATCCCAAGTCATGGTCGACCAACACCTACGTCGACTAACTACGGTGGCAGAAGTTCTAGGGCTTACCGGCTCTAAATCTAAGACTACCGTTAAAACTACCCTAAACCGCATGCATTTCTAAGATATCTAACCTATAACTACTGAAAATAACGAAAAGAAGTTGTACCTTGTGCTTGAGAAGCCATTTGCAGAAGATATGGAGTCTAGAATCGGTGGTCGACGGTAGGATGCGGTGGTCGACGGCTGTGAACGGAGGTTGGTGAACGAGCAAGACGTCAGAGAAGAAGATGAAACGAAAAGTTTAAAATAAAGCATGGGATTCCAATTTATAGGGAGGGAAACACGTGCAAGCACGCGTGACCCCTACACGCTAGCCTCTAGGCTAGCCGTCATATCATTAATAGGCGCGAATTCCCAAATATTCCATCTTTTCGTTTCACATTCTCCTGTCGAGCAACGTACCAACTGCTCGCCCCTCGAAGATCGACAGCGTAAAATTCCTAGCCCGAATACTGCTCGTCCTTGAGCACGAAACCATTACTAAGTCACTGCTCCCATGCACGAGCAATGACTTGGGGGGCTCCTGTTCTGGACTGGCCCAATTCCAATAATTGGGCCAAGCACACCAATTTGGCAGATGCGCTCGACGTCGAGCAGCATCAAGTATAGTGGTCTCTGTCGACCACGAGCGTACCGACCAAGATAAAGCCCTCCAACGGCTAGTTTTGGCCGTTACATATCTTTACGAATTCTACGATCCGCGCCCAACGTATGGACCAATAATCTTCCATTTAGCCCCTTATTTAAAACCTCTCAATTGGGAGGGTCAGGTATTCAATTCTCTGACCTTAATTCTCGTACTTGACCACTCTTTGCACGGTGACTTACTTCAGCATCGGAGTGCCTTGCAGGTACACCCCCTCCTCTCCTCATCAACCGTCTTTCAACAACGCTCGAGGCCAGCCGTATCGGATCCTGATCTCCAGGTACGATCATATATATATATATATATATATATATATATATATATATATATATATATATATATATATGTGTGTGTGTGTGTGTGTGTGTGTGTGTGTGTATGTTATGAAAATTTACCTGAGAAAAAAAATTGCAAGACTGACCTTAACAAATTTTAAAAGTTTTGATTTACACATTTATCATACCACATCATCAAAAATACTGATTCGATATCCTTTTTTTTTTAATTGGAACATAATGTTGCCTCAATTAATTTGTAGTTGCAATGACTTTTTTACCCTCATCAGATTCTTTACAAAAACTTTATTTTATACTTTTTGTAGTTGTTGTTATGTCTGTAGATGTTTAAGAATTGGCAGAATTTTTGACCAAACAAGAAATGTTAAATTCAGTTCAGAATGTCCTATCAGATGTTGGGACATTAGCAAACAGAGTATGTGAACTTGGTTCAGGATGTCCTACCAGATGTTGGGACATTGTATAAATGACTAAGTTCAGTTTTGTCAGGATGTCCCAACAGATGTTGAGACATCTCAGACCTGCTACCAGAATTAATTATTGATTAACAGATCAGAGATATTTAAGGAGAACTATCTGGAATTAATTAATGCTGGATAAAACAGACCAAGGCGCATCTGTAGGGAGTTTTTAAATTGAAGATTCAGATTAAAACAGAAGACCTAATGCACCTAGAATATAGGAGGTAACAAACCCTAAATTCAAGGTGACAGCTGCTGCACATTAGGGCTGGATCATTCTACAGAAAGCCCAAAATTCAGAGACCTATTTAAACAACAGAAAATCATAGAATTTAGCACGAATTTCAGAAGACTAAATAGGGTGTCTAGTGTTTTAATAGCAGGTTGTTTTTTATGTACCACTTTATGAGCTTTTAAGCAAAAGTGCATTTGTGACTTGATTGAAACTGTGAAGTAAAATCAAGCTGTTATTTTTGAAGGATGTCTTCAACTTTTGTAAACTTGTAAATTTGATCACTGGGTGATTAAGGGGGAGTGAGTAGGGTACTCTTATCTAAGTGAGTCTTAGGTAGAAATTGCATTGGGTAAGTATTAAGTGATAGATTAAACAGGGTGGTTTAAGTCTAGAATTAATATTACTAATAGTGGATTTCCTCCTGGCTTGGTAGCCTCCAGATGTAGGTGTGGTTATACACTGAACTGGGTTAACAAACTTCTGTGTTGTTTATTTTTTCCTGCTGTTTAAGTTTTTGGTTAAATTTGTCAAATGTCCTATTAAGTGTTGGAACATCTCTTAGGACATCTCATTACAGAATTTCAATTGGCATCAGAGCAGGCACCCTGCCTGTTTATACTGGGTGAGATCTAGGGAAAACAAATTCTGTAACATGGACAGAGATATAGGGTCAGTAAATAGACCACCTATACTGGATGGTTCTAATTATGACTACTGGAAGCCAAGAATGATTGCATTCTTAAAGTCACTTGACAACAGGGCATGGAGAGCAGTAATTGTTGGATGGAAACATCCTGTTAAAGACACCAAAGATGGATCAATAGTTCTGAAACCTGAAGAAGAATGGAGTAAAGAGGAAGAAGATTCAGAACTAGGCAACTCAAAAGCCCTAAATGCTTTATTCAATGGCATTGATAGAAATATTTTCAGACTGGTGCATCATTGTGAGCTGGCCAAAGATGTGTGGGATACCCTCAAGACAACTCATGAAGGAACATCAAAAGTAAAAATGTCAAGACTTCAACTTCTCACCACCAAGTTTGAAAACTTGAGAATGAAGGAAGATGAATCAATTCATGAGTTCTACATGAACATCTTGGATATAGCCAATACTTCTGGAGCCTTGGGAGAAAAGATGACTGATGAAAAGCTTGTAAGGAAGATTCTCAGATCTTTGCCAAAAAGATTTGACATGAAAGTCACAGCAATAGAAGAAGCTCAAGACATATGCTCCATGAAAGCTGAAGAACTCATTGGTTCCCTTCAAACTTTTGAAATGGGAATGAATGACACACATGCTAAAAAGAACAAAAGCATTGCCTTGGTTTCAAATGCAGATGAAGAAGAAGATGATAAATCAGCAAATGACAAAAGCTTATCAGAAAACCTTGCCTTGCTTGGAAGACAATTCAAACAGATTCTCAGAGGAATGGAAGGCCAATCCAAATCCAGTGGAAGAAACACAAACTCTGAGAACAGGAGAACATATGATGCTAACAGAAAGTCAAAGTTTGCTGAAAAGACCAGTCAAGATAAAGGAGTCAAATGCCATGAATGTGAAGGATATGGACACATCAAGTTTGAATGTCCTACCTACTTAAAGAGGCAAAAGAAAGGACTCTCTGTGACCTGGTCTGATGAAGACTCAGGAGAGTCAGAAGAAGAATCAGCTAAGCATATTACTGCTCTAGCTGGACTGTGTGAATATGATAGTGATTCCAGCTGTGGAGAGCTTACTTATGCAGATCTTGAGCAAGCCTTCAAGGATCTGTACAAGAGTAGTACTGAAGTATGCAGTGAGGTCATAAAGCTAAAGAAGCAGAATGAAGTACTAGAAGAAGAAAAAGCAAGTGATCAAGTAATCATTGATACCTTAAAAAGTGAAGTAACTCTTCTCAATTCTAAGCTGGAACATATGTCCAAATCTGTTAGAATGATGAACAGCAGCTCAAATACACTGGATGCTATTCTCTGCAATAATAAACATTCAGGGGACAAAAGTGGACTGGGATATAACAGAGATGAAGCCAGCTCCAGCAAAGCTACTTCAAAAATTACACAGTCAAACAAGATGTCCCAACAGATGCTTCAACATCAGAACACAAAGACTAACTTAATGTTCCAACAGATGTCTCAACATTCTGGAAAGAACAAAATGAAGAAGAAGTATCAAAGATGGAGATGCCATCACTGTGGAAGATTTGGGCATATCAAACCTCACTGTTATAAGCTACATGGATATCCAAATCAGATGTATCAGCAACCCTCCAAACAGAAAGTAGAAGGTACCAAGAAAGTGCTTAGACATCAAAGGAATCAGCAACCTCCTAAGCAGAAGACAGAGGTCATCAAGAAGGTTTGGAGACCAAAAGCTGACACTCAGACTGATCAAAGCCACAGTCCCAAGAACCAGATCAACAATCAAGCTTTGAGATCAGCTGAACAACACACAGGGCAGAGGCATCAAAAGAAATCTCAACTCATCTGGTCAAAGAAAAGTACTGCATACATAGCACATACATCACTGAAAGTATCAGCTAAAGAAGACTGGTATTTTGACAGTGGATGTTCAAGGCACATGACTGGATTGAAGAATCTGCTAGTGAACTTAAAATCACATTCATCCAGGTATGTAACTTTTGGAGATGGAGCTAAAGGAGAGATCAAAGGAGTTGGAACCTTGGACTGTCAAGATGTTCCAAGACTAAATGATGTATTGCTAGTTAAAGGGTTAACTGCTAACCTTATCAGTATAAGTCAACTATGTGATCAAGGATACAGTGTAAACTTTACAAAAACTGAATGCATAGTGACTAACCAAGAGCAAGAAGTTGTCATGAAAGGTGCAAGGTCAAAAGACAACTGTTACATGTGGGAGCCATTAGACTTCAGTCCCACTTCAACTTGTTCTCTAGCTAGAGAAGAAGAAGTAAAACTATGGCACCAAAGGCTAGGTCATCTTCATTTCAGAGGCATAAAGAAGATCATATCTATGGATGCTGTAAGAGGTATTCCCAAACTGAAGATTGATGATGGCAAAATATGTGGTGAATGTCAAATAGGCAAACAAACCAAGATGTCCCATCCAAAGATCCAACATCTGACAACTTCCAAAGTTTTGGAACTTTTACATATGGATCTTATGGGACCTATGCAGGTTGAAAGTCTTGGTGGTAAAAGGTATGCCTATGTTGTGGTTGATGATTTTTCAAGATATACATGGATAAACTTCATCAAAGAAAAGTCAGATGTATTTGATGTATTCAAAGAATTATGTCAAAGATTGCAAAGGGAAAAATCCAGCTGTGTGATCAGAATAAGAAGTGATCATGGAAAAGAATTTGAGAATCAAAAGTTCTTAGATTTCTGTTCTTCAGAAGGAATCAACCATGAGTATTCTTCACCTATCACTCCTCAACAGAATGGGATTGTTGAAAGGAAGAATAGAACCATTCAAGAATCAGCAAGAGCTATGATCCATGCTAAGAAGTTACCTCTGTATTTCTGGGCTGAAGCTATGAACACTGCCTGCTACATCCATAACAGAGTTACCTTGAGAAAAGGAACCCTGTCCACAATATATGAAGTCTGGAAGGGCAGAAAACCCACTGTGAAGTACTTTCATGTGTTTGGAAGTAAATGCTATATTCTGGCAGATAGGGAGCAAAGGAGAAAAATGGATTCTAAAAGTGATGAAGGAATTTTCCTTGGATACTCTATAAACAGCAGAGCATATAGAGTATTTAACTACAGAACAAATGTTATCATGGAGTCCATAAATGTGATAATTGATGATGCTCCTACAGATGTCCCAGAAGATGTTGGAACATCTGCTGATATCAAGATTGAAGCTGAAGAAAAGAATGATCAATATAACTTCACTCAAAATGATACAAGGTCAGAAGATTCAAGCAAACCTCCCTCCATCAGAATACAGAAGGATCATCCCAAAGATTTAATAATTGGTGATCCCAACAGAGGTGTGAGCACTAGATCAAGAGAAGTGATTTCAGGTTCTTGTTTTGTGTCCAAAATAGAACCTAAAAACATCAAGGAGGCTCTCACTAATGAATACTGGATTTGTGCTATGCAAGAGGAATTAGGTCAATTCACAAGGAATGAAGTGTGGAATCTTGTTCCTAGACCTAATGACATAAATGTGATTGGTACAAAATGGGTGTACAAGAACAAGTCAAATGAACAAGGAATTGTTACAAAGAACAAAGCTAGACTTGTGGCTCAAGGATACACTCAAATTGAAGGGGTAGACTTTGATGAAACCTTTGCACCAGTAGCAAGGCTTGAATCAATAAGACTACTGTTGGGAATTGCTTGTATCTTAAAGTTCAAGCTATTTCAAATGGATGTGAAAAGTGCCTTTCTTAATGATTATCTTAATGAAGAGGTATATGTAGAACAGCCTAAAGGATTTGTTGATCCAAGCTGTCCAAATCATGTATACAAACTCAAGAAAGCACTTTATGGTCTGAAGCAAGCTCCAAGGGCATGGTATGAAAGACTTACCACATTTCTTATCAAGCAAGGATACAGAAAAGGTGGGATTGATAAAACCCTGTTTGTTAAAGATGAAGAAGGAAATGTCATGATTGCACAAATATATGTTGATGACATTGTGTTTGGTGGGATGTCTGATAAGATGGTCAAACATTTTGTCAAGCAGATGGAAGCTGAATTTGAAATGAGTCTAGTAGGTGAATTAACCTATTTTCTTGGTCTGCAAGTTAAGCAAATGGAAGACTCAATATTCATCTCACAAAGCAAGTACTCCAAGAACATAGTGAAGAAATTTGGAATGGAAAATGCTTCTCATAAAAGAACTCCTGCTCCTACACATTTAAAGCTGACTAAAGATGAAAAGGGTGAGAAGGTAGATCAAAGTTTATATAGAAGCATGATTGGAAGCTTGTTATACTTGACTGCTAGCAGACCAGACATTGCATTTGCAGTAGGAGTTTGTGCAAGATATCAAGCTGATCCAAAAGTCAGTCATCTCAATCAAGTCAAGAGAATCCTTAAATATGTTAATGGTACATGTGACTATGGCATAATGTACTTTCATGGATGCAAACCAATTCTCACTGGCTTCTGTGATGCTGATTGGGCAGGAAGTGCTGATGACAGAAAAAGCACTTCAGGAGGATGCTTCTTCCTTGGAAACAATCTGATTTCTTGGTTCAGTAAGAAACAGAATTGTGTATCCTTATCTACAGCTGAAGCTGAGTACATAGCAGCAGGTAGCAGTTGTTCTCAGTTGGTTTGGATGAAGCATATGCTCACTGAGTACAATGTCCCACAGGATGTCATGACATTGTACTGTGACAACTTAAGTGCAATCAACATATCTAAAAATCCTATCCAACACAGCAGGACAAAGCATATTGATATCAGACATCATTTCATCAGAGATCTTGTAGAAGAAAAGGTGATTTCATTGGAGCATGTAGCTACAGATCTGCAGTTAGCTGATATCTTTACCAAGGCATTGGATGCTGCACAATTTGAGAACTTAAGGGGCAAACTTGGAATCTGTTTATGTGATATCTAGCAGTTAATGAGATGTGCCAACATGTCATATGACATTGCATGGCATAAGTTCCAGATGGCAAAGCTAGTCTGGACAAGATCTTTGAGAATTCCAATCCTAATCATTTGGACTGTAACGGCTACTTATTTAGGAACTCCTTATAATCAGCTATCAAGAGTCTCTTTACACCATCTCAAGCGTATCACATTAACTAGCAATCCTTCAGAAATCATAAACCCTAAAGCTGCACATTCTTCTTCCTCAACAATGTCTCAAAACCCTAAAACAGCTGAAGAAGTTCTCAATCAGGAAGACGTAGTTCATGCCATTCCTATTTCTATGGTGCCAATGCAATCAACACCATTAGACGAGCTCAGGGGAAATGCCTCTCACACTAAGAAGGCAAGAACACCAAAAAGAGATAAAGATCAAATCAGAAGCAAAGCTAAAGAAATTCCTTCACATGTTAAATACTCCAAATATGTTGATGATTCCATCAAGGAGATTGTCAACCAAGTTTTCTCTGAACAAAGAGTAGTGAAAGGAATCTCTGTTCCTTTGAACACCATTCCTGCACCTCAAGAAGAACCAGCTCAAGCTACAAAGGACACTGCTGCAGAACAAGATGTCCCAACAGATGTTGGAACATCTGAAGATAAGAAAAAGAACTTATCTAATGTTGATCTGGAACAATCTAAGGACAAAGTCTCAAATGAAAATGATGAAGAGGTCTCTGAAGAACAGGCTCAAGGCTCAAATGAAGATCAAATCCCTGCTGATCAACCAGATGAAGAGGAGACTGCTCAATCCCCTCCAATAGTCAATCTGGAACAGGATTCTGATGCAGAGATCATATCATCTGTGAAACCCAGCATTGCTAAAAGACTAAGGTCCAGGAAAGGAAAGATACAAGATGAACCTGTCATTCCTGAGAAGAAGAAGGCTAGTCCAAAGAAAGGCAAGGCTAAAGCCACTTTTGGTCCAGCAAAACCATGGAGCAAGGTTCAAACCCAGAAGAGAAAAGCTGCAACACCATCAGATTCAGATGTTGGATCAGATGTCCCAACATCTCCTCCCAAGAAAAGACCAACATCAGCAAGAGCTTCAACTGCTGTTCCAGAAGCTCCATTGGACAACATATCATTTCATCGTGTATCTAGTGTCAACAGATGGAAGTATGTGTTCCAAAGAAGGGTTGCTTTGGAAAGAGAACTAAGCAGCAATGCACTTGAGTGCACAGAACTCATTGACCTAATCTCTGCTGCAGGATTATTCAAGACAGTCTCAGAGTTCTCTCCCTGCTATGAACTTCTTGTCAAAGAGTTCATTGTGAATCTTCAGGAGGATTGCTCAAATGGTAAGTCCTCAGAGTTCAGAAAGGTATTTGTAAGAGGTAAGTGTGTTGAGTTCTCTCCCCAAATCATAAATCAGTATCTAGGAAGAGAAACAGATGGACCAAATGAGCTAGGCAAGACAGACAATCAAATCTGTAAGGTGATAACTGCTGACCAGGTCAAGGCATGGCCTGTGAAGGGAAAGCTATCTGTAAGCATGCTTACCAGAAAGTATGCCATGCTGAACAGAATTGGTACATCTAATTGGGTGCCTACCAACCACACTTCATCAATCTCAACTGGTCTGGCCAGATTCATCTTTGCTGTGGGGACTCAAACCAAGATGGATTATGGAGCATATATTTTTGATCAGACTATGAAGCATGCCATCTCTACTGCAACAAAGCTGCCTATAGCTTTTCCATCATTGCTGTGTGGTATTGTTCTAAGTCAATACCCTGGAATTTTAACTGAGAAAGACATTGTCTGCAAAAGAGAGAGCCCCCTGGCTTTTCATTACAAGTTATTCCTCAGTCACCATGCTGCAGATGTTGAAACTCCTTCTGGGACATCTGCTGGTCCATCCACTGTTAAGAATCCAATCTCCAGGAAGACCTTAATTGCTGAGCTAAAGTGCACCTGCAAAGAGCTTGAAGCTAGAAAGAAGAAGCTGGAGGAAATAATTAAGAGGTTGGAAAGTGAAGAAGATCAGACAGCTGCATCTGATGAAGACAGTGAAGCTGATAAAGATGAAGACACTGAAGTGGAGGAAGCTACTGAGAGTGATGATTCTGAGTGATCCAATGTATGTGAGGCATTTGTAATGATAGCAATGATTTGTAATTCTGGATAATAGTTCTTTGGCCCCTAATTTTGTGCCTACCAAGGGGGAGAACAACATCAAATGTAATTGCTGTTTAAATGATGAATGAAATCTGTTTGTTTCTGACTGAACTGAATAAGTGTGAATATTTCTGTTGAAACAAGACTGGACTCATATATGTTTGAGGGGGAGTAAAACTCAAATTTGAATCAACAGAATAGTAATGATTTACTCTGATAAAAAGAACTTCTGCTGCACTCTGAAAACCAGAAAAGATGTTAGCCAAAAATTAGCCAAAGGGGGAGTTTGTAGATGTTTAAGAATTGGCAGAATTTTTGACCAAACAAGAAATGTTAAATTCAGTTCAGAATGTCCTATCAGATGTTGGGACATTAGCAAACAGAGTATGTGAACTTGGTTCAGGATGTCCTACCAGATGTTGGGACATTGTATAAATGACTAAGTTCAGTTTTGTCAGGATGTCCCAACAGATGTTGAGACATCTCAGACCTGCTACCAGAATTAATTATTGATTAACAGATCAGAGATATTTAAGGAGAACTATCTGGAATTAATTAATGCTGGATAAAACAGACCAAGGCGCATCTGTAGGGAGTTTTTAAATTGAAGATTCAGATTAAAACAGAAGACCTAATGCACCTAGAATATAGGAGGTAACAAACCCTAAATTCAAGGTGACAGCTGCTGCACATTAGGGCTGGATCATTCTACAGAAAGCCTAAAATTCAGAGACCTATTTAAACAACAGAAAATCATAGAATTTAGCACGAATTTCAGAAGACTAAATAGGGTGTCTAGTGTTTTAATAGCAGGTTGTTTTTTATGTACCACTTTATGAGCTTTTAAGCAAAAGTGCATTTGTGACTTGATTGAAACTGTGAAGTAAAATCAAGCTGTTATTTTTGAAGGATGTCTTCAACTTTTGTAAACTTGTAAATTTGATCACTGGGTGATTAAGGGGGAGTGAGTAGGGTACTCTTATCTAAGTGAGTCTTAGGTAGAAATTGCATTGGGTAAGTATTAAGTGATAGATTAAACAGGGTGGTTTAAGTCTAGAATTAATATTACTAATAGTGGATTTCCTCCTGGCTTGGTAGCCTCCAGATGTAGGTGTGGTTATACACTGAACTGGGTTAACAAACTTCTGTGTTGTTTATTTTTTCCTGCTGTTTAAGTTTTTGGTTAAATTTGTCAAATGTCCTATTAAGTGTTGGAACATCTCTTAGGACATCTCATTACAGAATTTCAATGTCACCGGAGCAAAATCGCCTTACAACAATGAGTGTGTATTGTGTTTTGTTGTCAAAGAACAACTAGAGGATCTGAGCCTAACAAAATATCTTGAAAGAAATCATCCACATGGCATAAAGATAAAGAGGGTGAAGAGAAACAAGCTTTGTCAAAATCTATGAGTGAGTCAGCAAGAACAATGATGTCATTTAATTCTTGATCACACAAAAACGACGTCGTCTTTTCATCAAACATCATGTTTTGTTCTTGTTCAAACAACATAGGAAACTCTGGTGTTTCTAAGTTGAGCACGATGTCCCAACAAGGCATAGTAAACTCAAAAAACGACGCCGTTTTGTCAAACAAGTTTGTCTCACCTTGTCATTCTCTGAAAACTTTGCAAGCTTCGTTTTGTTCCTTCGATATTGATGTGACTCGCCGGAGTTAGTTCGGAAATTTAAAATTGAAGTTGGAGAAGATAGAGGAACACAACGACCTTCACCGAAATCGTAACTGGAGTTACCAAACCTAGAGGCTTCTGGGCCGACGTCGGTGTCTGCGTCTGCGTCGACGATTACTTTCATTTCAGTTTTCGCGGCAGAGGGTTCTACTTCTATCGGTATTTCTCTCAGCGGCGGCGTGATAAAGTTTGTTTCTCTCTACAATGGTTAAGGTTAGAGTTTTTGTAAAGTGGGGTAAAAATGGGTTCAGTGCAAGGGTTAGGGTTAGAGTTTTTGTAAAGAATATGACGAGGGTAAAAAAGTCATTGCAACTACTAATTAATTAAGGTGGCATTATGTTCCAATTAAAAATTAAAAAATGGATACTACATCAGTATTTTTGATGATGTGGTCTGATAAAGGTGTAAATCAAAACTCAGTCTTATAACCTTTTTTTTCGCAGATTTTTTTCTTCAAAATACGCCCATATGACAGAGGTGAAAATTTGTATTAACCCTATATTTTATAATCTAAAATATAGTTTCAACTCTTTATGATGAAATTTAATTTTAAACATGATCTCCAAGGATAATTTTGCAATCATCAATTAAATCTTCTTTTAGTTCATTTTGAAGTATTATTTAAAAATTAAATTTCAAGTACGAACCATTTCACATTATTAATATTTCATATTGACAAACAAGGGTATAAAAAGGAAACACAAATTTATTGTTATTAAAAACAATTATTTTGCAATCTATA